>OU383777.1:7880747-10646997 GCA_910950805.1 Acrocephalus scirpaceus scirpaceus
ATGCCAGGCTGGGCAGAGGCAAGAGTGAGGCTTGTATAAGCTCCCAACCACTTTTATGCTGCACTTTTTCACTCAAGACAAATGGTATTTTGTCCCTGTGTGAAAATAAAGCCTGGTCAAAACTGATAACACAGGGAAATATTCAGCTTGTCCTGATTTCCCTTGCATTCATTCCATTTCTTGGAAGTTGATTGAACCATCCCTGATGCTGCACTCAATTTACTCATTCCATTTCTCTCTGTGGACAATGGAAGAAGGTTATTGCACAGATTTAAATAAATGTGCTCAGTCTTGACCAAATATTAATGGTGGAAGGTGTACTGTACAAAGTCAACTACAAGCATTTTCTTTCACAGCTATTTACACATACAGGCAACACTCAAATAACTTCAAAATCGTATTTTTCTTAAATGATACAGAGATAATTGCATAAAATTTCTAACATGAATGAAGCCACATTATTGATAATAGCTTCTATGATAGTATTGAGTACCTGGGTTCAGTTTGGATTTATGCAGAGTGTGTGGGTGGGTACAAAAAGTACTCTTAACATCAAAGTGCATAATGATCACACTTCATCCCTATCACTCTTGCTCAGTGCTGAGGAACTGACTTGGAGGTTTACTCTCTCTTTTCCTTTATATAAGAATAATAAATTATTATTTTCCCCTCTGTGCTCAAACCATTGACAATATAGAGAACAGAAATCCTCTTTTCTACTATTTCTTTGTCTGTTTTTTTCCCCCTGGAATTTTCCACTCTCTCTATTCTCTTTTGCTGTTTTGAGAAATGGATAGGTATGAGAGGGAGAAAACTTACCCATCTAGTTGCACATACTGCCATCATCAGTGAATTTGCAGCACTGTCTTTGGACTGGGCAAACATTTCCAACCTCTCATTGTGTTGTCAGCATTTGCAGGTGTCTTGGGGCAAAGTCCTTTGAGTTGTCATGTCAAGTGATGCACACTTCCTTCTTTGCATTAAATTTACTTGCACAGGGAGAATGTAACTTTTTTACATGGAGTTATAGAGACAGCAGTTATGTTTGTATGCTGTATGCAAAGAAGGTGCCTGTTTACTGCTACACCTCCAAACCTCCTGTTCCTTGTGGACTGTTGAGACTCAGAACAGCAGGGTAAAAATGTGCTTGTGAAAGGGTGGTGTTGGATGCCTGGGGAAAGCTTGTCCTGGAGAGCACAGATACAATGAAGAAGGCTTTGAATTTCTTCTAAGTTCTTTCAGTATAAATAAAAGAATTCCAGTGAGGTGATCTGTCTAGAATTTAAAAAACAACAGGCTATTAAAAAGTAAAGAATCAGTTCTGAAAACAAGTGTACAAAGAGGAGGGAGAAAATGGTGTCTAGCAGACATTGAGCCTGTCCTTGCTGTCAGAAAGCTCATCTGAATGCTCACCCTGCCCTGAGCCCCGTGCTGGGATGTCCCTCTCCGCCATGGAAGCCAGCAGCACCTCCTGAAGGAGCAGGAGCTCCTTTACAGCCCTCTGGCACAGCCCTGACAGCAAATTGAAATGAAGAGCAAAATCCAGCCCTCTGCCAGCCAAGATCCTGACTGATGCAAAGATTATTGTGAGTGTTACTTTTCCCTGTGAGTGGAAATTTACTGCACAGCTATAGTGTGTGTGTCTGTATGTATATTTGTGATCTATAGTAGATACTATAAGTGTATGTAATTTATAGCATCATCTTTAAATACATTCACTCACACTCCCAGATTGCCACACACACGAGTGACATTCAGTGACCCCAGCTCACAGTTTTCTCTCTTTAACCCTTTTTTGCATTTGCATTGTTGCAAGCAACACAATGAGACAGCTGAAGTCTCGGTATTTTTATCAAAGGATGCATGACATGGGTGTTACAAATGTACTCTTTATTTCCCATGAGCAACACTTCATTATGGTCAAAAATAGTATTATCTTTGTACAGGTTCTTAGAGGAAAGGTCTTGTAAGCAGCAAGACCATCTGTTTTCTACCTCTGTATGTGTAACCAGAAACACGCCTGAGGAGGAAGTGAATACCTAGGATTAAATCTAATGTACCTGAATAAAAATTGTAAAAGATTGGAGAGGAATGGAATGGAATGGAATGGAATAGAATATTAGAATGGATGCTTTGTGTCTGTTGCAGGACAGGTGAAATAAACTAGTAAATAAAAAAGCTTACACTAAGAGAGCACACAGCTGTGTGAAAAAATCAATTTTTTTTTTTAAGTTTCTTACATTGGAGAATCAGTGTGTTGGGCCTTGATAGTTTGGTATAGAGGCAAACCAGATAGTGTAATCAATAATCAAAAGCTACTTTAGTGATCCTTACCACTGATCTGCCCTGAGCTGATTTTGTCATTGAAAGTTTGAGTGAAAGCAATATCTACATCAACAAACCAACCAAAAAAACTGCTGTTTGTTTGTTCCACTGTGGGAGAGGAGAGGTGGAGGAACTCAAGCAGACATTTTATTATCTTCTCAGCCATGCTATGAAATGCCATGTCACCCTACTTACACATTAAATAGCAGTTAGTAAAAATAGTTTCCAAAAATCCTGGCAGCACACAATTGCACTTAAATGCTTTAGACAGATTAGAATTCTATACGCTCATTATTCACCATTTCCTAATTTAAAAACCAAAAAAATCTGTTCACTGTCCCATCTCAAGCACAAGGCTTTACAGCTGCATGCTCTTGTCACTTCCAGCTTTCCCATCTGTTGCTGTAGAGCAATGATAAATGAAGTTTCAATGTGATCATAAAAGCAGGCTTATCATTTTGACACAAAACAAGACTTAGATAACAAAAAATAATTATAATGTGCTCTTGTTTTTGGAATGAAGAATTTTCATGACTTCAGAGGGAGCTTTAAAGCATGAAAAAAAAAAGTCAGAAATTAGAAAAATAGCAATGAAAACTGAATTCCTTAGAACACATAAAGGAACAAATTTTTTGAAGACAAAAAGCTTCTATAATTTCTTGAAAATAAAACATAGATTTGGGACTTTTGTTTGACGTTTGACATTGAAAGAGGATGTCAGCTATCATCATGCATCTCAGGTGTTGTATTTCTCACTTCATATAACAGATTTCACATTCATTCTGTTTGATAAATAAGCTGTGAATATGTAATAATAGCAATAAAGCAGTGTTTTCCATGACGGAGAGAATTGATAGGATAATAAGCATGTGAAATATATTGAGTGATATTCATTAAAGGATTACATTTCTGCTCAGTGCCATGCCATGCTTGGTTTTACAGAGAAGTAACAAAAAGCTGATCAGGAAACTCTACAGTTTTATGCCAAACTTACCAACTTGTCTAAGTTACTGCAACATCCTTCCAAAGATACCCAGAGCTTTCACTATATTCACTTCATAATTTTTACTTGTACTAAGGCATATAATTTGAAAAGATAAACAAAATCTGGTGTAAAATCTTTTTGTGATGGAAGTGTACCATGTTAACCAGCATATATATGGCCTTTTTTTTTTTTCTTTCTGTCCGGGTGGGGAGGATAAAATCAAATGAAAAGAAAATGGTCAGTAAGTATCATTTTAACTGCTATGCAGACTCTATAAATGAAGTCAATTTATTTCTAACAGTAAGTTAAAGAGCTTCTGCTTCAGATCTTTTTTAAACCTATTTTTTAAATGTAGATGTAATTGTTTTGAAAAAAATATATTCATTCAGTCTTTCAGTTTTTGTAGAGTCTCACTTTTCCTCTTTCCCAAGACAGTTTATGACAACGAGCCATTACTCCTTTTTAAAAGCATGATTTGTTTCTGGTCCCCATCCAGTCTCATCTGTTAGATCAGACAGTTCCACCAAGAGAAACATTCCCCTTCTGTGGACATCTGCAGAATATCATCAGATCTGTTCTTTTCACTTTGGCATTACTGAAACAGATTGCCTCTCTCCCTCCATCAGGCTTCCCGGATTTAAGCACCTTGTCGTGCAGTCCATTCCAGGCATGAGTCATTTACAAAAGCAGAGATGTGCAGAAGCAATCCTCCTGGCCACGGCCACTGACTGTACCCGTGCAGCAGAACTGCATCTGTTCCATCACATTTAAGCCCACACAGGACTCATAAAGTTTAGCAAGCGTTTATCCTTAGGATGTGAGCACAGAAATGGTGGGACACGCACCGGAACAGGAGTTGTTTGAGCCAAGGGAACTACAAGCCTGAGGACCACACATGTTAAATCCTGGGTTTAGAGAACACTCATCCCTCGTGACGAGAGGCTACGATGCTGAAATTGGCTGTGTGATATCACAGGCTGTCAGGTGCCGTTTTCAGTAAATTATGCAAAAAAATTTTTATTATGGCAATTGAGAAGAAATCAGCTTTAAACAGAGATGTAGTTAAATAGAGGAGATAACTGGACTCAAGAGACCTGGCATCTTAGATGAATAAAAGAGACTATCACTTATGTGTACTGCTTTTCATCTTCAAGAAATCACAGTCATTTTGCAGAACCAATAAGCTGATATGAGCTGCAGACAAACAAAATTTCATACACTACTAACATGCAGCAATCTCCAAATGACATTTGGCACATAGCAGACTATAGCCAGCAAATGCACAGAACAATAAACCAAAAAGTTAACAGACCTAACAAAATCTTTCCCAGGAATCTGCTCAGTGTTTTAAATGAATATGTGCATTATTCAACAGAGCTGGCAAACTCCATCCAACAGGGAGCTGCATTTAAAGCAAGAACTGTTTAGTGATGTGTCCCAAAAAAATATTTCAATCTCTTATGCACATGTAGATGACCATCGCAATATTAAAAAAAAAAAAAAAAAAAAAAAAAAAGAAAAAAAGAAAAATACTGATTATATTTATTTTGACTACATTTTCTGGCTAAAACATAGATTTTATTCTTCTTCCTGCCCCCCACCATGCGCTCCATCTCATCACGCCCCTTTTAAATTCTTCTATCTGTCTGAGATTTATTTTCTTTTCACAGAAAAAGAAAAACTCATTAGTAGGAACAACTGAGCAGAAGGAATTATAATCAAACTTCAGCTTTCTGCAGAACTTCTCATGGTTTGTGCAGAGTTTCTACTTGGTTGTGAAATATGCTTGTGCTCCAAATTTAAAACAGATTGATGTGCTAGGAGTGATCTTAGTTATCCAAGGTTATAATGCAAATTCTGGACATTAGACCAAACTGTGCCAGAAATATTAAATTTCTTTTTCTGCATTACTAAATTAGGTAATCTAAGTTGGTTTAAAAAAAAAGTGATAAAAGTCAATTTCTCCATAACAGCACTTTCAAGCTGTGTTTTATAATTGAAAATAGCTGTATGATTCCAGTGTATTAAGCTAGAATGTACTGCCAAGACGTCTCTTGTCAATCATCTAATTCAGATATTCTTTTCTCTTTAAAAGTAATGGATTTTATACTTTTACCAGAAGTTTTGAGTTGATTCTATTGTTCATTCATTGCACTGTGGTTGCCAGAAACAAACGGTTCTCACTTCCGTTTTGCTGGGTCCTGTACAAATACTGTAGCTACTGCCCAACTCAACTGAGAGGCTTGTGGTGGAGTCTACGGGCTTATTTTTGTGAATGCAATTCAGTTGTGAAATCCAGCATGAATTGGCCTCTTAAGTTCTGAGCAAACCAATATTTATAATCAGTGGATTAATGCAAGTATAGACTCAAGAAGAATGACTTGAGGAAAAAACGAGTGTGGTGAAAACTTGTCACTACTTTCCATTCCCTAACAATATTTTTCATTTTATTTCTCTATTTGTCATCTGTGTTTTTCTAAGCTATGGTTATGTTTCAAGTTTCCTGCCTTGTCTGGCAGCATCTAACCCACGAGGGTCTCAGTCCCCTGCCACCTTCCCTCAGCCTCATCTCAGCTGCTGGTGACACAACACTGCTGGAGCTGTGGCTCACACCTTTGAGGACATTGCTAAAGAGTTCAAAGAGCCTTGAGAAACTTCACAGGCCAGAGCCAGCTAAAGGAGAATTAACATTGTGAGACAGAGAAAACTAGCAACTACAGGATTTAAGGTTTAAAAACCACACAAAGATAAGACATTGAATAAAAATATATTTTAAAAAGAGAGTTGGAACATGGCAACTTAGCACTGGCAGGATGTGCAGGATGTGACCAGAGTGTGGTGTAACTCAGATATCCCTTCTACCTTCTCCATATTTCTCATGGGTTATAGCTCAGAGATGATCAGCTGAACAAAAGGTGATAGCATTTTATTTCTGCTTTCACTTTTTGAACATTTGAAATGAGCAGGTCATGGGTTTGTCTCCAAGATTCAGGAGAAATTCATGGGGTTGTCTGCAGCTGCAATATAGAAATAGTATTTTGTTAATGACTCTGCAATAGAACAACTTACAGGTTGTCAGAATTTAAAATGCATTAAAACAAAGCAAAAGATTAAAATAAGTCTGTTGATCTTTGAGAAACTTTCAAAGGAGTGCCAGCATGAAAATACTCTTTGTTCAAGCTTCTCCACTGACTTGGCTGTACCTAATGAGTCAAAGCTAAGGGGTTGTTGATTTAGGAAGCTGGGTCTCCTCCAGAGATTGCTATGATTCTAATTTACCAAGGAGCTGTTTCAGTACAGTTTTTTTCACAGAGTCATGATCCAAACCTCTTTCAAGGCTTTTCACATCCAGTAAGATGTAGACTGGGCATTCACAGCTTCTACTGGCAGCCTAGAATGTGCCAAATGCAAAGCAACACGTAAATGTGCAGAGATCTGAATGCAAGAGATCTGAATGCCATGGATGAAAATGGCAATGGGGAAGAGGAGATAGAATTAGGAAAATAAAAGGAGCATTAAGAGGAGTAAAGAAGGATAAATAAATAGCAGATGAGGAGGGAAGCTGAAGGAAATACGGTATCCAAGTTCTGGTTCTGCTTTCAGCCAGAAATTTGTATCTTGAGACCTGCTGTCTTTGTAGTGGTACTACAACCCAAAAGTTTCACTGAAATCATAAGACTTGTACTGCTAGAAGGCTAATGCTGCAGTTGTGCAAACATTTTGTTTCCGTGAAGACAATTCTGTCAATTCAAAATAAGCAGAAAAAGATTTTGATTCAAAGTTAAAAACAAGGTTATTTTAAAATTATTTGTAAATCAAATAAAAAGGCCTTTCATTCATATTTTCTAAGTGAAGGGTTATACATTTTGAAATGAAATCTAATACATGTTGGAAAGATCCATTTTCTATATAATATATATATTATATGTTTCAGAATTGCTGAATACATTTCTCTTCTAAAAGAAAAAAAAGACGAAACACTGCATCCATATCTAAAATTCAGAAAAAGGTTCCTAGACCTAACCCTAAAGTAGCAAGATCTGCTTTGTACCAAGCTGAGAGAAAACAAGCTGAGTATAACCTAGAAAAAAAGTTATATTAATACTATTTGGATTATACAAACTCTTCACTCTCCTCTACAGTTTTTCACTGCCTCTCCAGAGCTACATATTCTTACAGTTAAACCTTTATTGGTCTTATTTACCTTTTGGTTATTTCAAAGTAAATTATTTCTACTAGCAGATCAAGTGGCACCTCTATCTATCCCTATAAAATTGCATCCAAAGGAATTTATGAAGTAGAGTAACCACTCAGTCAAATATTCCACCCCCCTTTTAAATAGCTACATTAGGTGAACCTTTTCAGTGTAGATAATAAAGTATGTAATGAAAGTATCCTTATTCAAGTAATGTTTCACTTGCAAATAACTTTTAAGAGAAAGTTACATTTTCAGTGATTATTTAGAGCCTTAAACTTAAACTTCAAGTATTGTATTAACATAACAATGGTACAGCAGTTCTGTATAAACTCTCTTAAAAGTACATCCCAGAGGCACATTTAGGTCATGCTACATATTCAAACAGTAGGTTTAGTAATAATGATAACTACTTAAATATAGAGCATCCCATTTACAGCTATCCTTCTGTTTAAATTTCCTTCTCTTACTGTAAGCTATTCGATGCAAAAAGCTGAAAAAGTACTGCACAGCTGGTTTTTATCTCTTTAGTGTCACTCTGAATAAGATTAGTTGAAATCTCAGTCTAAGAAACCAAGTAGGTGTTTTTTCAATGGATTAAATTTTCAAATCTTTGAAATCTGCATTAGAAGAATTACATAAAGTAATTCCCAGCCTCATTAGTTTATAATCTAAACAGACATAGAAAAGTATTCCTGCAATAGTGGATAACATGATGTCTAACAAGCACTTTTACAGAAGATTATTGAAAGGAAACATATTTGCTTTTCAAAATTTTCACTAAAAAATATTCAGCAGGTAAGTGGATGCCTTAATATCTTCAACACTAGTGCAGGCATTGAAATAACAAGTGGAAAAAAGAGTCCCAAAATCGAATTGTGAGCACTTGAAAATAGAAACAGCCCCAGTCTGTGCAGCTTGCAAGCCAAACATGTGCCTTACACTGCTGGTGAACATTATGTCTACAATATTGTAGTTTGCCTTTGCCCCAAAATTACGTTTTCATGGCATGTTTCTTGGATAATTGCTTTTTATAGTAAAAAATTCCATTGACATGTTACAAGATATTGTCAGCTGTAGCTATTAGAGGCTGTTCTCAAGTGATGTCTCCTTTGGAATCATTATATTTATATTTTAACACTTAGAGAAATGAAGTGTCATAATATTTAATAATCACTTAGTCATTATCATAATAGGCACAAAACATGGGATGGCTGATAACGTACAGAGAACTGTGAGGCATTATTGCACATGTGATGGCTTGGAAACAGTGGCTTGCTGAGTTAGTATATCCCATTGGTACTTTTTTCTTTAAATAGACAGAATTCTCAAAAAACAAAGGCTGTATTTTATGGAAATTGAAGTACAGATGATCAGCTTCATCCAAAGAGGAGAGTAGGAACAAGATGCACAAGGAAAAAAGTTTAAAAATTATAAAAGTCTAAAAATTTAAACTATCTAGAGAAGATAGATTTAAGTTTCTTAATTAAATGTTGTGGCCAAAGCACAACAAAAAAACTGCTGCCAAATTCAGTCACGCATGCCACATCCAGGGTCTCTGGTTGCTGCTCCTTACATGAATTCCAGGCGTGAGTGGTCTGTGAATAAGCTTGGCCAGTGGTTTAACCACTTTTCAGAATGTTTTTTAAAATGGACTGATAATTTCAGTTGGTTTCATCAAAGGCTTTTCCCAGTCTTTGCTTTTAGTAGTGACAATTCAGAACAAATTTTGTTGAAGGGAAGGCTTCTGGGAGAACTCAGAGGCACAAAGAAACCCTAAAACATGGATAAGAGCTCTGTGGGATGGCTCCCGTAAAGAAGAAAACACAGTTAATTGTGATCAGTATTAAGAGGCAAGAGCTGACATATGGCAATCGCCTAAAAAAAACACTGTAAATGTTTGCCTAATAGTTACACAAAGCAGACTATATAAAACAGATGAAGATTAGTATAGTGAGTGGATTCTGTATGAATTAGTACCAGGATTTTAACAACAGTTTTCAGAGTTCTCTGGGGATAATTTACTATGAAATGATAGTATTAAAAGAGATATCCTCAAAGACTTAGGTAATTAACATTTTAATTGGTAAACCAGTAGAAAAATCTATGGTCTCAACTGTTAAAAAATAACTTTTCATTCAAGTGTACCAGTCACAGACTAAACTTTTCCTGTAACAGTTATTGGCTGGATAAAAAAATTCCTTTAGTGCTGGTGGCATGGCAACAGATCTGCAAATACTGCAGTACAACTTTATTTATAAGTGAGTTTTTTCTCCATATATTCCTGTTCAGTGAATGCTGGATAAGTTACTGATGTGCTTTCTCCAGAGTAAACAACACTTAAGGCCAACAGGTCAAATGTCAGAGTTTAATCTAATTGAATGGACAGGCCATTAAGCTGGTATACACAAATGTTTCTTCAAGATTTTTATGCACTTGTCACACCCATTCAGACATAGTCCTTGCTCTATCTGTAACCTGTCAAGAACTCCTTAATTTGCCACATTAGAGCAGGCACTAAATCTAGGACAACATGTCTTTGGGTGCTGGGTAGGAAATTATTAAATGGGAGAACATGAAGAATGTAAAATAAAGGTTAACGCTTGATATACTAGAGCCCTCAGTGTACATTTAGTTAATGTTTAGCCCTTTGGTTTAAAAATTGATACAATACTATGCTATTGTTGATTGCCTCTAAATGGGCAGAGCTAAAGTAGTGCAGAAACCTTGACTTACACAGAGAGCCCCAAACTGGATGCAGAAGGAAGGATGGGCTGCATCATCTTTACTCACTTGGCTCTGAGGGCAGGATTGTTCTACTGATGGATAATCTTGAGTCTATGGGAATCTATTTGCAAATTATTATAAAGTATTCTTTATATTGTAATTTATTATATATTATATCCAAAGTAATATAGAAAAAAATATTAAACCATAGGTGATTGACTTTCTCTAGTCTCAGTAGCGAGACTCATTATACTGATGAATTTTGTCACTATCCATTTTCATGATGACTAAATATTAAAAACAGCATTAGGCTGGGATAGATTATGTGGATCAGACTGTGACATTATACTGTCATGTCACAGTGCCTCTATTGCAGTCACAGGAAAAGATTACCAAAGTTCTTTTTGTTATCCACAGCTCTAGAATTTCACAGAAGTAACTACAATGTCGTTTTATCCAAACAAGTTTTGATTAGCCACTGCTTCTGCAAAGAGCTGGTACTGCAGCAGTGGGGAGCTCAGTGTATTTCAGGTGACAATCCCTGTTTGAAAAGTCTACTTACCTGGCTCCTAAGCAGATGCAGAGAGCTGCAGCTGGAACAAAACCCGCATGATGCTGGGTTTCGTTGTACTGTGCTGTAGACACAATAGAAATTGCAAGTGATAAACTGTGGCTCTTTGATAAAATTATCTTGAAGGCACTTATGTAAGTTTTATTAGGGTGTCTCAGAGTGGTTGGAGGCAGACACTGTAGATGCTGATCTGCAGAGTGAAGCAGGCAAGTCTAGCCTGTTCTCCACCACGTACGAAGACAAGAACAGGATGGAGGAGGTGGTACAAATATCTCTCAGAAAGAATTCATGTCAGCAGATTTTGGGGTAGGCGTGGGAAGTTCATCATTTCAGCGGACAGCATGTTAGGAGTTGAGGAAACACTGCACCACAGTTCTGTGAAATGTCATACTATGTTTAACTGTCTTAGCTGCTGAGAACCTGGGACAAGATGCAGCAAGAGCTGAGGAGATCTTTATTGAGCCCACCAAGTGTGGTGCAAAGGTCTCTGAACAAGTAGAAAAGTAAATCACAATTCTTTGTGAGGACCCTGAAGTGCTACAGAGGGATTCTGGTCTCCCTAACACACACATTTTCCAAAATCAGCTAGGAAGGCTGCACAAGGAATTCAGTTCTGATCATGGTGTTTTCTAACACAGCAGCTGGACTTTGCAAAGTAGTAATTTTGGGGTGGGCTCTGTGTGTGTGTGAACATTCTCAGATGTCTTGTGACTTCGGGTTGATGTACCTCAAAAGAATGTGAAGCTTCTCATTCTCAGAGTATTTCTCTCTTTTCTTGAGGTTAAACATATAACAGCCAAGTTGTATAATATGCCCACAATAGTAATTTTTGACACGTTCTGAGCATGTCTGGATACAAGATATGTTAAACCATATGGAAAGAAGAGATTTTGCAAATTTTTAGGGTTTTTTTTTTTTTACAAAACTGATTTTTTTTGCTCACAGAACTTTGCTTTAATACTTCCATTTTGCTAGGGCCTAAGCACTTCAGCATCTTATTTATAAGCTCTTTCTGAACTCTGCTACAACATCGTCCTTTCAAGGTATGAAAGAATCTTTCAACAAAGCCTGTCAACAAGCAGAAATATAATGAAAATGAGGTGATTTAGATGAGAACATTTTGGCTTTAAGCAGTATACTATACTATACTATACTATACTATACTATACTATACTATACTATGCTATATACTGGCAATCTCAGTGTGTCTGTAATGATGTTAACTGTGGAGGGAATATTTTCTATTAATGCACCATTCTTCACAATATGCATCATCTGTGAAACACATCTCTGGGTTGGTTGTAATTCCCCAGAGGCCATGGTTCTTGATGGAGTAGAGATACAGTACAAGTTCTGAAGTGTTGGGATTTGTTTAGGCACTGCCCTTGGAAAATGACCCTACTTTAAAAAAAAAATTATTTTCACCTTGAAAACCAAGAATGAATATCTAAACATCCAGAAGAAGTAGCTAGAAATTTTGCTTACAGATGTTGCCTCTGACCAGAGGTCCATGGGACTGAGCTCCTGTCACACTCCTCATACCCAAGCGGGAACTGAAGTCTGGTTTTCACTGCAGAGGCAGCAGAAATAGAAGGAATTGAGATGCTCTCATACACTATTTTTTTTTTTTTACGTAAGCTCTATCATCAGTTTTTAATAAGCAGCTGAACCCCTACAGCTCTTCTCACATTTCTCACTTTTTACAAATTTATTCAATTAAAGAGACAGAAAGATCTTCAGTTAGGGCATCTCCTCAGCTTTCCTATATTTGAACCTGTTGTCTCTCACAGGTTTCCTAGTAAGAGGTAGAGGTGGTTGTTTCTAAAATCCTGCAGCACAGCATAGAGGTGCCTGCATTTTTGTATCAAGAGTGATTGAATATTTTCTTGGTTTTTGCCAACAAGGACAATGCAGAACAGGGAATAACTGTAGTGTAGTTTATCCCATAGTAACATGCTTCCTGAGGAAATTACACTAATCCATGTGACCAGTGGTGGCAGGACTTTGTCACACATGATTAACTTACTTATTTAAATAATTGTTATTAATTGCTTTAGTTTCAGCAAGTGAGTAAAAATTTTTACTCACCTTATGTGATATGTCTTAAATTAATTATTATTCCTGCAACTGCATAGCCTATAAAATCAGTTATGGAGTAAACATTTAAGATTTCTCTCTCCATTATTTACCATAAAACTTGATGAAGATTAGAATTATAAGGTAGCTCCTGTTTCTATTAACTTACGACAGCAAGCAGTTGTATGTTTGCAGCTTCTTTTTGAAAGGGTAGGAGAGAGTCAGAAGAGCTTTGTAATAAAGAAGCTGCTTTTCAAAATATTGATTACAAGTAACAAGAATCTCACCATTCAAATAAGGGAAATGTTACTTGTAATTTAGTGATCCCTTTTGAAAGATGGAAATCAGAATCCTTCTCTCTCAAACTAAAAGGGATGGGAAACTTTTCAAAGAACTTTCTTCTATGGAACTCCTCAAACCTAGTCCTGAAACCTGCACTCATGCTGAGATTTTTAAGTTAGTCAATTCAAGTCATGTATACGTGTAATTTTTAGAAGTTCACAGGGTAAGTGTGTGCAGATCACAACATCCTCAGGTGCACAAGATCCACCAGAACAGTTATGGGATGGTGAAACCCTCATCCTCATACACTGCTTTTTAGTGGGCAAAATAGGGATTTTTCTTTTCTGTTCTTTCAAATGGCATGGAATTAGGGCAGGAAGTGTTGAATCACGTTGGATCATATTTGAATCTTTTTTTCTTGATCTACTGTTCTCACCAGAAAACAGTCAGGAGTATCTGTCAGAGAACCAGATGAATGCATTGCCTTGGTTTCCTGAAAGAAACTGTAACTGCAAAAGATCTGCTTTATCGTAGGAGAAAACTTATCTCAAATATTTCAAAAGGTAAATACATGTTACAGAAGAATTTAGCCCTATGGAGTTAGGAATTGTAACACTAGAGATCACAGCCTCCCTGGAGAGCTTGTCTCTTTTCTGACCAAGCAGAGGCAAAAACAGGGGGGAAAAACATAGAAGAAATAAAGTTGAAACACAGCCTAAGATCTTTTTTTCCCACTTATGTGATCTATCTCAATTGCTTTCAGAATGCCTAAGCCAGAATGAGCATACATTTCTGAAATGGAACACCAGAAAAACATATCCTAGCTCTAAGGCTGCTGTTTTTCTCTAATAAAAGCAAATGTCCCTTGGCATTCTCATCACTTAAATGTCACAGTGTAGAGCAGTGTATTAAAATTACCTTTCTCAATTTAAATGTAAAGGGTCAGTTCTAAAAAAAAAAATTTGCTGTAAAATTGCACAGGACTGCAGATAAAGGTTTAGAAGGGCGCTTGGAAAATTTAACTCAGTATTCATGTACAAGTGAAAGACCAAATCTGAAGCTTTGTTTAGGTACTGATACTTAAATTGAAATTGCTTTTGTAACTTAAATTACTGATGTATTTTGCAATAAAGTTAAATTGTGCAATATATGAAATGTTCCTTCTTCTGCAGGCAAACATGATTAGTACATTGCCCTTCTGGATTAGAATATTAAATTTCTTTTTTTTTGCCTGCATCACCATGTCTGGCAGCTTTGGCTTTAGAGTCCTGATCTGGGGCTGACTCCTGGCTGTAAAACTCTCCCTGCTCATGTGTTAACCTCTTCTCAGAAAGCTCATTCTGTGGAAGGGACACCTCCAGCCCTTGGCATTTGTGAAGTCAGGAAGGGTCCTTCCCTCTAGCTACACAGTTGGTCCCAGGATCCCCAGGCACATTTAAGAGTGATTTTTGAAGGAAAGATATTGCTGTTAACCATAATAACTTGAATGAGTGAATTGCCAATGTTCATCAGCCTATGAAGTCTACTGATATTTTTCAAATAAAAGAGAGACAGAAGGCTCAGTGAATTTAAATTATTTGATCTGTATGACACAGCTTCCTTTTAAATAAAGTAACTACATTCCTGAGATTGGCATTTTTTCACTCTTATGCCAAACTGAACAAAGACAACTAATTTTAAAAGGTACTCTACATCTCTCTTAATTCTATTCCCTCTTTTGTAAAATTTACCTACAGTATGGATTTATCTTCAAACTTCTAAGAGTTACTGCTGAAACAATTTATTGATGAAATGAGGATCCCTGGAAGGTCAATAGCTACTTATTTAAAAAAATGTGAAAAAAAGCTTGCTTTTTACTATTCCTACCTATTCCAAAATATCCATGATTTAACACATTAATTACTTTGGAAATTATGCTTAAATGGAAGCTGCCACTTTGAAAAGATGGAGGAGACACTTATAAACAAATAAAACTTATAAAACCCCTCTGTTGAATCAAATAAGTAAACTAAGATTAGAACAAAACATGCTTTATATCACCTGTGAAAACTGCGCGCATATCCTTGAGTTACATGGAATCTACTGAAAATTTTAATATACCCCCAAGGTGCCAAGCCCAGCTTTAGGATGCTTGCTGAAGCCCTCAGAGCCCAAATGAGAGTGCAGTCCTTCCTTCTGTCCATGTGCAGGGACACCAAGGGACCTGCTGTGTGTCTGCCAGGAGCTGGGAGCCAGAGCTGTGCCTTGCCCAGGGCTCGGGCGCAGATGTGTAGAATGCTGCCTCCAGCACTTTACCACCTGCCAGCCGAGCCACAAGGCAGCCCTGTGCCCCATCTTCTCCATGGCACCCAGCAGAACTCCATGGAGCAGAGGGAAGGTCCCTGGCAGTGTTCAAGGCCAGGTTGGATAGGGATCCACAAACTGATCTAGTGGGTGCCATCCCTGCTCACGGCGAGGAGGTTTGAAAGAGATGATCAAAGTCACTTCCAACCCAAACCTTTCCATGATTCTGTAATTCTCAGATAGTGGGTTTGGAGAGATACTGTGTTGGACAGCAACAATGCTATTTTCCTGCAAGTGTCCAAAATGTGTTGGTTTTCCTTAAATATAGAGGAGCCCATCCAGTACAAGAAGTGCACTCTATTTTGTCAGTTTGAACACCATACCCATTTTGATGCATGTCCTTGAAGAGATGACTCTCCCTACAGGAAACTGTGTGGTGAATAAACAATTTCTTCTAGAGAATTTTACAGCATGATTTAGATTAACTGTTATACATCATTAATATTTGTCCAAACACACAGTTCTTGCCCTTCAGCAGAAGGACAGAGAGGCACCATGTAAGAGATCTGTTCAAGGTAGGAGATCAAGTTCTGGACTGTAAACTCTAAATTAAGAGTAAACAGTGTACTAGAGATGTGCTCATCATGGCCAAGGAAAAGTCAGGAGCTGCAAATACTGACCGCTCCTATGTCCTGCAAAATTTTAAGTTTAAATTGGGAAAGAAAATTATAGTCTCACATGTCACCCTTGAAAGATCACCACAGTAGTTCTATTCTCTCTCTTTTTACAGTATCCTCTCAAAAAAAGGATATCATATTTAAGTAATTTATTTGTGCTTATTCTGGATGATCTTTCAATCATTGCTCTGCTTAGGAGAATTCTTTTTCAAGTGCTTTAAAAAATAAAGAAATCTTTATAACCTGCAAAATGTATAATATTTGTCTCTGCTCATTGAACTGTTACTGTAAGACTGATTTCTTTCTGCAGAGAGGTGAACCTGCATATCAACTGAAATTCCATTTGACAGTGGAGGGAAGGAAATACCTGTCATCTGAACCACTCAGTTTGAAACATTAAATTATTTCCATCATCTGGAAAATACTTCCAAAATTCTCAGACTGTTGGTAGAGTTTACTATTGAAGCAGCAAATTGCTTTTGTCCTAAGAAGCCATTAAGCTCCTGGGTATTTACAGTATTGCCTCTTTTCTTGCTGTTGTGACAGTGCAGGACAATCAATAGAACAGCATGACAAAGGGACAGGTGAACACAAAACTCAGTTCATGATGGGCTGGGAGTTTAAGGTCAGTTTGAAAGTTCAAAGATTTAGGAACAAACTCAGGATATTTTTATATGTGACATTCCCACAGACCCCTCAGGTATGTGTCTGGTGAATTTGACTGTAATTTTCATTGTTACTGAGATTTGCTGGCTGACATTGTGAAAAGGGAGTCCATATGAATACAAAGGACTAGGTCTTAGAGAAAAGAACAGATACACCCATAATTAGGGTATATTTTTGAATATGAGTCTGCCTGATACAAGCTCCATTGCACAGTCTGTAGACACAATGAAAGCTGCAGACATTATGAGCAGCTCATGGGCTGTGGCAAAACCCTTCTATCAAAAAGATATTGGGAGAGAAATATGGATGGAAAGAAAGGAATCTAAAAGAAATACTGAAACAAGAAAACACTCATTGTTTTTACTTCCCTCCTGTCTTCAGTGATATAATAGTGTAACCTACAAGACCAATTTTAAAGCACTCCCCTATACCCCTATTACTGGTCTTAATTTGATTTGCCCATCTTATGTTTTTCTGTAGCCAAGGTTTCTAGTTTTCTTGCATAATATTAGCCCGGAATCTGTTTTGGATTTTAATTATTTAATAATTCCTGAAACAATGCTTTTGCCAGAATCTGTAAACAATGGAAGACATTTTCCCCAGTTTCCACTGATCTTAGGATCATCTGTAGATGTTAGAACTTCTTTAGGTACAGGTTGTGTTACTTGTTGTCCTCAAATGACATACAGGGATAAAAATGACCTTTGACTCTCTTTGGGATATACACAGGTTCAGAAAGACAGATACATTTTTTATGTCTATGCTAAATATTGAGGGAGGGACATTACTGATGGTTTTAAAAATTTGTCTCTTTTGGGGGTGGTAGAGAATGAACTTACCAAGGATGTCATAGACATCTTTTGAAAACTTTTCTGTGCAGATGGAGATGGATATCTTGGGTTTTGTTGCTTTTCTCTTTGTTGTTGTTTTTCTTTGTCAGGCATCATAAATATGATGTAAGCTTTTGTACAAGTTTCTGAAAAATCAATGGGCATTATATGTATTTAGCAAAATGTAATTAGTAACTTTGAATGTAAAAATAATATTTGTTCTTCATACAGAGCAATATTTGCTCTTAATGCAGAACACATCAACACATCAAAATCTCACAAAATCCATGAAAATCTGTCTCTTTCTGTAACAGCTGCTCAGACTACACAAGAGAAAACCTGTCAGTGTGTTCAGAAGACTGGGATTGTATGCCTCTACATTTTCATGCTGGCACACTTCTTTTGCTTATTTAAATGCCTAAATCTGTGGTATATCCTTATTAATATGAAGAGTTTGAAAAATGTAGAAAATCTCATATGCACAGTCCAACCTTTGGAGCTGCAGACATAAGTACACAGCAGCCACCAACATAAAACCAAAAGGAAAGGTATTAGTAGAAAAAAAAAAGGCTAGTGGTTTGGATACTTTTTCAGATACTTAAAGCAAAAGATAGATCATGCTCTGAAGAAAGATATTGAATTTCTGTTCAGGAATGGGGACGCTATTTTTCAGGTTGCAATAGAGGTGTTTCTCACCTGATCTGCAGCCATGAGATCGCCATCAGATCAGCAAGGTGTGAGTTGCAGTGAATTTTATGGACAAGTGTAGTGCAGCAGGCAGGGTGCTGACATTAGTGCACAGGGAGTTTCTCTCAGCCTTTTTTGACTACAGTAGAGGATACTACGAGGTGTACAGATTACAGTGTGAATATTCAGGTCCACTGTTCCATAAACGTAAAATTCTAAAACTGACACTTTTCAGTGTTTTATATCACAAAAAAATAGTTTCTAAATAGCCTTTGGAATTTTTTCCTAAATGAATATGAGAAATCCTCACAGCAGTTTAGTCATTTGGCCTGCAACTGCTCATTACTTTGAGAGATGTTAACAGAGAGATAATTACTCCAATTGTCAGAATTTGCTTTTGGGAACATGCTTATGTACCCTATTGAATTCAACAGGAACTCTTATTTTAGACAAAAAAAAAGGCTTTTGTCATAGTGTGAAATTAGGCTAAAATTATTCCATTAAATTCCAGGTCTTCTTTAAAAACACTTTCCTGTATTGTAAGCATTTTTTTAAAATATTTTCTTCCAATTAATCAGCACAGATTGAAGGGCAGAATTCTTATAGGCAAGATTTTATCTTAAATAAGTACAAAATGCCATTATTGCGCTTTATGTATTTATATTTTACAAATCTCCTCTATATTTTCCAAAGTCATGCAATCTAATCAAGTCTAATCTACCTTGTTCATGTCCTTCCATTATTCCTGGAATGAGAAAATACTTAGAAATTGCCTTTGTCTTTCAACCATGACACACTTCTTCGGTGAGTCAGTTTAGTTTATTTTTTAATACTGTCACTATCTACCACTTCCATTCTTCTCTGGTAGGGATTAATCAATCTCAGTTTAATAAAAATGTATCTTTCCACATGGTTTCCCTAAAGCATTCATATAAAGTACAATCACTTTTGAAACAACTTTTTAAAAGTTTATATCTTTTTACATATTTATTATATAAAGCTTTTTCTTTTGCAGAGTAGAGATTAAATGTTCTGACAGAAGCTCAGCCAAAGTCAGAAGATATTCCTTTCTGAGACAAAATGCAATTGATTACCTCACTGATAATACCACAGCTCACTGTGGGAAGATGCAAGTCCTGTGTTAGATCTTGTTCAGTATTTAGCTGAGTTAGAAGCTCAAAACAGCACCCTCCCATATATGCCTGTTTTCAGCATTTCAGGTTTCCAGCTTTTGACCTGGTCTGGGCCCTGTGTACCATTTAACATCTGCTCACACAGATCTTTGGCATCTGTGTTGTGGCTTTGTGATTTGTGACTATGTTGTGCCTATTCATCTTGACTATTTTCACAGTATTTGTGCAAAGAAATGTATTTAGCATTCTGCAGCAATGCCCCAAGCAAGCCAAAGACAGTATCAGGATTTTTTTCTCCCATGAATAAAATCTTGCTATGAGCAATGATTGATGATGTACCTCTTATTGAAAGATAAATTATTTGCAGCATAACTTGAGAAGTAACTTTGAAACCATTAGAATGACTAGCAAAATAAACTTTACTACAAATGACTGAATAACCTCCAGTATACAAGGAAGCTTCTGGCTTCTGTAAAATTGTTCATGTAAGGGATCCCTTGCCAAATAACGTCAAAGCTTAATAATGTAACGCGCTATTTAACACATGAAATTGTCCTGCATTTATTATTCTCTTGAAGGTTAATTATGTTAATTTTGTTTGTTATTTTATTCTAGCATTTCATCAATTTATTAGGGTTGATTTTTACTTCATGTTACATCTTTATCCATTCCACCTATTTTTTTTTGTGAGATTAGCTTGTCTGATTGCAATTTAATTATTTAATCAGCACAACAATGTTATATCTAGCTAATACCAACAGTACTAGAGTAAGCTGAGGTGATAAATACAACCTCCACAAGAAAGAGAAAAAAATGTCTTTACCTTTTACTGTCTGCCACATTACTCACAAAATATTTAAAAATGTTTAAGATTTGAGAATTTTTACTACGTTTGCATTAACTCCATCTTTCCCATCTAATCCTAAATAAATATGGTGTCTGGGTTTGGCGAGGTGGATTTTTGTACATTATATCTCTAGGACATACTTCATGAAGATAATGGGTAAGACAAAATCCTCTTTTCCTTATTCATCCTCATCAAATCTAAATGGAAAATTGTTAATAGATTACAGAAGTCTCAAAAAGCTGAGGGATAAAATTTTACAATAAATAGAATAGATTATATAAATAGAATAAATAAAATGCTCTTCCTAATAGAAATAGGAAGAGCAGAAAAGTTCTCTAGAAATTATCTAGAAAAAATGTTTGATGTTTGGGTCATTTTGATGACTGGATGGCTGAAAGAGGAGACTCCTTTGGACAAATCATTATCTGACCTAATTTTGGCTTCTGGGACTTGCACTACTAACAGAGACTCCTGAATACTGTGCAGCACTAAAATGCCTCTTCCCGGGCACCACTGTTGGAGCCCAATACCCCAAAGGGCCAGAACATGAACTCGTGGGTGAACTCTAACACTCTTTTATCTGAGAATATATCACTTTGTATATAATATTTTTTTAAAAATCTGCATGAAGAATACATTGAAATTAAAAGAATAGAATACAACCTGTTTTGTATTCCAGTACAGCATGTTCCCCTCCAGTAGAAACTGAGACTGGTTTTGCAAGCTGAGCACTTTTTTGGGGTTTCTGGGCACTGCAGAACAGCAAAGGATAGGGCTGAGTTTCATCTTCCCTCTTTCCATGCTGTCACAGAGCACAACGTCTTCAACAGACCATCCAGAAGAGTAACCTTAAGCATTTGCATTTGGGGGGAAGGTTTTGAAGCTCCCACAGCTCTAGTCAGTCACAGCTCATTGCTCCTAACCTTGTTTTCTCTTTCAGGATGGATTTTATCAAGCCTCCCGCTTATTTCACAGCCCACATGCTTTGCCAGCTGTCCTTGCATAATGCAAAACTCAATGCTGTTACGTATTCAAAAATCAAAGCATTCTCTGAATGCAGCCTTTATAGAAGCCCCTTCTGCAAACTTTTAAGATGAGCATTAACCATAAGCAGTAGAGATAAGCTAAGATATTTCTCTTTTTCCATTTTTCGTTTTTTTAATGCTCAAATCAACTTAAGTATATGTATATAGCTTTGATGGCAAATCACCTTCTGTCAATGGCCTATTTCAGTTGGAAGGACTCTTGAGACTTGTCATGCTTGGGGTCCCTAATAGTCTCTTCTGTCAGAAGAAAATTGGGTTCCTAGTAAAATGTTTGCTCTAAAACTGCATAAAAACTAATGACTGTATCAAGCTACGTACATTGCCGGAAGCCACAGTCTGCTAGGAGAATTGCTTTTATTTGGAGGTTTGATATCATCATGCTGTCAAGGGCCTCACACTGGCGTTTGGCAGCCAGGACAATGAGTTCATTGCACTTTTATTGCAGGAAACCTTAAAGCCAGCCTGCGGCTCCGTCCCCAGTGGAAGCTGGTAATTTTGACAATGATGCTCATCCTAATGATGCTCATTTTCTAATAAAAAAGTTTAGCTTCATCAAGTTGCTGAATGCCCTTCAAACTTGTGTATGACCATTCAGGACAGATGGAGCAGGTGGCTATTGCTTGTGTTGCTCCTGAGATAGGGGCCGCGTAGGGCAAGTTGGGACAAAAATGTAACACAACTGCCTTGTAAGTCAAACGTTAGAAGGGAGCTGGAGAAAATTCCCAGAAAAAATAGAAATATAAGCCAAAATATATATCAAATCCTTGGCAACAAATGAAAGAATGGTTATACTGAGCCATCCACTTCTTTTGTCCTAAGGAAAAAATCTTTGAGAAAAATGCTTTTCTGAAAAGAGTGAGACCAAGGGAAGGCAAGAATGTAAGTAGGGGACTGGTCTCTCTTATATTCAAAATAAACTTAATAACTATACTTTTTTGCCAGAATAATTAATAGCTGCCTGTGTTCTGAAACCTGTAAAACAGAAACGTTTGCTTCTAGCTGTTACATTTCTATTTCTACATCAGCATTATGCCTTTCCATGGGCACATGGTGCCAGGGCACTGTGGGGCTGGCAGGTCCCTGGGCTGGGGAGTGGCAGGAGTTTTTGGGAACAGCACAGTCAGGAGCAGGGCAGATCAGGGGGAGCCAAGACAGCTATATCTCAGGTTTCCCTGTGGATGAGGATAGGCCTGGCTTATGGCTGGGCACAGCAGGGCCGTGGCAAGGCTGGAGATGGTCCCCTGTGATCCTTCCACCAGGTTGCACCAAGTCCCATCCAACCTGGCCTTGAACACTTCCACGTATGGGGCATCCACAACTTCTCTGGGTAACCTGTTCCAGGGCCTCACCACCCTCATAATAAAGCATTTCTTCCTAACATCAAATCTAAACCTACCCTCTTTCAGTTTAAAACCATTCCTCCTTGTCCTGTCATTTTATGACCTTGTAAAAAGTCACTGTCCAGCTCTCTCTAAGGCCTCCTAATGTATTTCGATTCTGATCAATACCTCATTGGATTTCAAACTGTACAGCTGTGAATTGAAATGGCGGACATCTCTGATATTTGGCACTAACACAAAAATCTGGATTTTGGTCTAAGTCTGTTAATAAACATTACATTTATGCATTACGTATTGTACTATAAATCTGTCCACGCTAAAGAAATATCTGGATTAACTGAAATGCACAAAGAATTTAAGTGCTGTACAAAGTTATCATCAAATCCTTCATTTAGATGTGAAAAATATTTGACAGGTAAGAATATTTGCATTAAAAAAATGAAGTATCTGAAAAATTTTTAAAAGTAAAATCTGGTTTTCAAAAGATTGTTATGAAAGCATATGAAATCCCTGTATTTCAAAGTGTGAGGCACTAGCCTGGGAAGCAGAAAATGAAAATAAAAAATATCTCTTTTTTGTCTGAATTACCATTTTAGAAATAAAAATTTGCCTTTCTGTCCCCTGAATTGGTCAAGAGAGGCTCTTAAACTTGTTTTTCTTGTAGGCTAGGGCTGCACTGTCGATATCGATTGCTGAAGCACTAATTCTGTGTCTTCTCCCTCAAGGTTCAAGCCTTTGGAAATGTTTCTCCTTTTCCACTGGACTAATTCTGAAGCAGAAAAATAATTCTCCTGAAATGGAAATTCAACAGACTATTGTAGTGCATGTCTGTAAAGA
This sequence comes from Acrocephalus scirpaceus scirpaceus, assembly GCA_910950805.1. Classification (NCBI taxonomy): domain Eukaryota; kingdom Metazoa; phylum Chordata; class Aves; order Passeriformes; family Sylviidae; genus Acrocephalus; species Acrocephalus scirpaceus. The sequence goes on from OU383777.1 coordinate 7,904,255, forward strand.
ATAACAAGTTATCTAGCCAATCCTGATTTAGTGAATAAAGTCCTGCATGCTGATGCTGCTTGGGACTTCAAGAACACGGTGTTCTAAGAAACAGAATAACAATAAAGCCTGATATTCCTTTCTGAGCCATCAGTCTCTTAATAGAGGATTTCCCTGAGGTTAACAGCCATCTAGCAATATTACTTCACTTCTCTGCATTGAACTAAGCCCAAGGACAGCCCTATAAATGAAGCTGATGAAACAGAGTAAAGCAACCTTTCACATGCCTTCACAACACCTTTTCTAGTTTTTGTCCCATTTTTTGCTTTACCCGTTCAACAGACTACTGTCATTGATAAACTGCATAAAAATGGAGATTAGTGTTTGTGGAGCATTAGGAAGAGGAAGAATTTATCCTCCATTTTTAAGGCATCTTTCAAAATGTACCACACAAACAAAAGTCTAATTTATGCCCATCAATCTTTAACTACTGCATTCCAAATGATACAGCAACAATTCAAAGCCCAAGCTGATGGATTCTTGTCTATTACTCCATGGTGTTGCATGGATAGTTTTGATCTTATTGACTCAATGGAAATTTTGTTATTAATCAGGACTAAGACTACACTTCAGAGTTGACACCAAACCTGAACGTCCTTGCACTGAGGTGGGATCCCTTGCTCCCCACAGCCACCTCAAGAGCTTTGTGACCCTATCCCAGCTGGCCATGAGCCAGTAACCCGTGGCATGTGAAGTTGTCTGAAGCACAGTTTGTGTTCCTGGCTCAGACTCAGGCTGAAATTGCTGCCAAAGCGCAGAGCACGCATGTGTCATTGGTGTGTTTGGAATGGGAAGGGAGAGGGAGCTGGCAGAGAACTCAAGGCAGCACAGGCTCGAGCTAATAATATTATATCCTCAGGTTAGGGATGAGATCCAGAGAGGCACTTACAACCCTAATATGCAGCTTGGGTGGAATAGAGGCTCTTAGGTCCAAGCGATTAGGACATGTCCCAGGGAAAGGAATCCAGTGCTCAATACAACCATTTATACACTTTACACACTTTGTCTGGTGATGTTTAAACACAGAGTTTATGAGTAGTATCTTAGTGTTCACATCTCTCCTCAGAGAGTGAATTCTGAATTCAGCCCTTCTATTCTGACTTTTTTGTGTTTGGGCTTGGTGAGATTCTCAGCAGAGTTGTCCCACTTCAAGAAATAATCTTTAGGCTTTGGCTCTTTCCTGCTGTTAGTAGAGTTCCTTGGGATGGAAAAGATTTAATCTGGAAATTTTTCAAATAAAACTTTTAGCATCTAGGTAAAAATCTTAAAAATAAAAGACTATTACATAAGTTTATAGAGGTCACTGATATGTTTGAAAAGTCTAACACACACAGTCTTGTCTAACTATAAAAAGCAATGCACACACAGAAGTGTTGACTGGTTTTCTACAGTATGTCCTGGGGGGTGGCTCAGGTGTTTCTTGCCTGTATTCTGTTTCTTGCCACAGAATATTGACTGTACCAACACAGCTCTTTCTGTTCAGTGTATAAGATCTACAAATGCTCAAGTGAATAGAAAAAATGCTACACAGTAAGCCAGGAACCTACAGTGGCACCATAATGATGTTTAATCCTTTATCAGTATGAGTCCAAATCCCTGTGTGCTCTCCATCCAAACTCTTATATTTTAGCTACATTTCCCAAACAGTTTTCCCTTTTTTGAATAAAATTTTTTTGCATAAATATTCACTTATCTGACATTCCTTTAACCAATGACCATGATCACTTTGAAGGACATACTGTTTCTTAGAATTTGGTCATATCCTGTCTAATTGCACTCAAGCATCCAAGAAGAACTGGAGAAGGTATAGAACAGAAAAATCACTGTGTATTCAGGTGAGTTATAGAGATTCAACATTAATAATTTTAATATGAAGGTCAATAATTAGAACATCATCTTCTACCCATGAATGTTCAATGTTAAATGCCAGAAACAAGCAACTGGGATTTCTCAAATCAAAACAGTGCACCTGCCATTCTAAGCACTACCATTGCACTATATTTGTCTTGTGTATAAAACATTATATACTCAGTATGTGATCAAAACATGTAAAACTTGGATGATTCCCTTGCTTTAACAAACATAAGAAGGTATGAAAAAAAAAAGTAGATAGTCTATTTCATTATGGTATCAGATTTAGAAAAACAGGAAAGCTGTGTCTGGAGAACAAGATCAAATATGAAGCTTTCAGATTCTCCATATCCCTGTTTAATGAATTAATATTTCATAACCTGAAAGTTTATCCATTATTAAGAATTTTAATGGGGAAATACATTTAAAAATCTGAAATGTAAACAATATTTCATTTTGCTGTATAAAAGGGACATTGGCTTTCTGCCTTGAAACATAGGACCTAAACTTTTCACAATCTGGCAGTCTCTGTCCTACAGTTTGACTTTCTATCCCTGTAGTTTTTGTGCTTTACTCTTGAATTTATTTCTACTACTGAAAAAATTGATAAATTACATATTGTGTATTCAAACCACCTAGGATTGGAAAAGAAAAGTAAAGAGAGTGAAAATAAGTGTAAAGTTAGGTTTTTAGTGTTTAACTAAAATTGTTTAGTTAATTAATTGCTTAATCATTTAAAACTGTTCTGTCCACACATATTTAAGAAGGAAGTTCCAAGAATGGGAAGATCATCAGTCTATTTTTAACAAAATAGGTTAATCCATCTACAACTATTCCTATGTGACTGAAAAGGACTTTATATATGGCACTTGCACCTGTGCTTGGGACTCTTCTGGAAGCACACACAGGGTTGAGAGGTTTGGACTTTGGATCCATTTGGCTGTTTTTCAAAGAAACAGGTGAGACAGGATTGGCTGTCAGAGCTCCTATACTTCTGTGGGTAAAGAAATGCTCAATTTCAAGTTCTGAAACAGTTCCACTGACTTTTGCTAAGTGAGCATTCATCTTTTGCAGAGAACACAAAGTTTTCAATACCATAGATTTTTGTGTTCTTTACTTTAGGTTATCACTATTTTTAATCATAAATCCTCACATTTTTCTTTCTAAGGTAGACATTCTGTATTAAGTTCTCTATTTTTCACATCAATATATATATTTTCTGTTAGACAGGAAAGCACTGACTTAACTTCAGAATATGGTGATTCATTTTGTAAGCTTAATGTAGCATAATCTACAAACAACACAGACTTTTGTGGTTTTTTATTTTTTGGACCATAGCATTGTGTAGTCTCTTCTAGGGATAATCATTACCCCATTACTTCTAGATAAATTAGAATAATGTAGCTGATGTTTATCAGCAAGGCATCTGGTTTTCCAGGTTTCCAACGTTTTAACTGAGACTAGTTTGACATGTCTAGTGGAATTGTTTCCCATTAAAATGCATTTTAAAGAAAAGCTGCTGGACTACTGACTTTCATGCTGTCACCTTTCACAAGCCTGTCCCCTAGGATTTTTAGCTATGCAGATCAGTCACTACTTGAAGGTTAAATATGACACATAAGTTTCTTGTGAAGCCTGATAGGCTCCAGATGCAGATGGAGCTCCGTGCATGCCTGCTAATGAAAATTTTCTCCTTTGCTGACAAATTTAGATACTTTTGTGTTTGTAACAACTGCTTGCACAGCACATCCTCTGCAGCAAAATATAGTGTGGATCTGCATTTGGCAGAGAGTTTCTCCACTCTCTCTTCTCTCCCACCAGACTCGACAATCACTTCCTCCATGATTTCCTATCAAGTCCTGCATTTTTTACCTAGGTCCTCAGGTCTAGGTAAACCTCAGGTCTAGATCTCAGGTCTGCTGAGGTTTCACTGACAGCACTGTGAGATCTGCCACCATCTGGCCCGTGCCTTCACTTTTACACTCAGCCTCCAGATCACACTGGATGCTTACAAACATCTTACTGGGAATCAGTCCTGATCTCTGTTAAATTCCAGTTCCTGCTTGCTCAGACCTCTACTGGGCTAGAGAACCTTTTATTATTTTAGATCTATAGGCAGGGATGTCCCCTTTCCCTAGATAGCACAAATCCAGTAATAATTCCTGACTGCAGACTCACAATTAAAATAAAAATTACATGTGAAGATAGAGCAACAAGATAAGGGCAAGCAAAGATGAATCAAAATAGAGGCAAAGTTAATGAAGCTGTGATTTTTTTAAAAGTATAAATAAGTAACGAATATTTCACAAATAATAGTTTGCCTATTTGTTGGAAACAAATGTTTCTTAATAGGAATTAGGTTGCATTTGGACAGGACATAATTAAGTTTTGAATTTTCTATGGCATAGAAATATGGTTGCATCTATATTTTTTGTATGACTTAAAAATAATCCTTTTACTGCCTTCATCCTTCTTGTAAGACATCAAAACCAGATCTGTTTACACTGCATTTATAACAAAGAATAAATACTCCTACAAGGTCTGATCCTGTAACACTCACTTGGATGAATTGGCTCATTAACTTATGTTGATGTTGGATCAGGATTCAAGTTGAGTCAGAAGAAGGTTTTCTATTAATTTCCACAGGTTTTGAATGAGATTCTTGAGTAACAACAATTCTTTTTTGAGTGAGTTATCCAAAGGCACATTAGTGACTTAGGTATGTTTCAGTGTTTGGAGCCCTTCTCATTATGAAGTGAGAAAAGCCTTCTCATTGTCAGTGAAAAGCAGTAAAGGCTTCCTGTTCTTCGCCAAAATCAGTATCTGTGCCATGAGAGTTCAACAAACTCAAACTCCTGTGGAACTATTAGACCAAGTGCACCCAAATCTACATCAAACATCTATCTGGGAGACAGACTGTGGATCCTAGCCCTTACAACAAACTCCAGTATACTGCAGAAATAAAAATGTGTTTAGTCCATGAGCAAAGTTAAAAAGAGTGGAAAAAAGAGAAAGAAGAACAAGGGGGAAAAACTCATTGCTGTTAGCTTTGGAACAGAAGAGAATTTTTCTAGAGTATAATTCTTGGAATTCTCCAGCTTTACATGGGGATTTAGTAGGAGTTTGGGATTTCTTCTTGACTTTCATTCTAATCAGTCAAAGCTTTACCTTCCTACTGTAAGCTTAATTCAAGCTTTTCAGCATATATTGGGCCCTTTTAAAGAATACAAGTTTCAGCCACAAACATACAATTTAGAAAACATATATAATCCAGTTAAAAAAAAAAAAAAAAGATAAATTTTCACAATTTGAGCACCTTTCTTGAACAGCAAAGAACTGGCAGAAGTTAACATTTTAATACACATGAGGTGACATGAACTCTATCCTTCCCATGTCATAACCTTTGCCATGCAGTTTCCAACACATAATTTCTCAGACTTCTGCAGCATTTACAACAGCTTCACATTTCACAGCTCTTTGTCTTCTTTCATAATTTGTCAAGGCAGTTCAGCATCTGACAGTGAAATGCCTTGCATGGAAATAAGTGTTAGTAGGGAAAAGTGTAATGTGTTTTCTGTGCAAGCCAGCATCTGGATATTCAAAATGTCGACATTCAGAAACTATTGATGTCTCAGCAAAACACCCAAAATTGTTCAGATTTGCTGATGAATGACAGTCAGACATTAATGATCCAGCTCCTTGCCCTGTTCTATTTGATTTGATGATTAAAAATTAATGCTGAGATCAGCCATTTGAAGGCACAGATTTTGCCAATTATGCAAACGTAAAGATCTCTGTTACATACTTTTGTGTTCCTGACATTTAACTATTTGCAGATTACAGTTAGTGCTAATGGCACAGTTTAACAATTTGCCTTATGTTTTCTACTTCAAAATTCTATCTTCAGTCATGTTACCTGTCCAAACTGTGACTGGACACTTGCAGTTTGAACACCAGGTGTCTGCCTCAGGCTTAATTTCTCTAGAAAGTTTCAGCAAATCTGCTTGCTGACAACAGGGTCAGAGTACCATGAAGTTTCCATGGAAAAGTGCTGAATTAAATAAAACTGGTTTTCTTCAAACTTTCAGTTAAAAGCTTTTGCTTTGTGAGTCAGCTCTCTTGGAGACCACATACTGCCAGACTGGGAGAACAATTTCTCAACTATCTTCTGTCACAGTTGAAAAATGATTTTTAGCAATTATTTTGATTGAAAGATGTGACTATTTTTCTATATAAAAGATGTTAATGTTTTTGAGTTTTTTTCACGTGGTTGAATGAACAAAAACATTTGATTGGTGACTGTATGCTTGAGATTGCTCCTCACACACAATAATTCAAATGCTCATGTAAATCACTTAAGTGACATTAACAGCATAACATGGCACTATTTTCCTTATTTTTAAACATATTTGGGGCACATTAAAGCCAGAATTATTCACAATCTACCTTTGAGCATAATAAACATATATGTCCACTGCAAAATTCTGATTTCTCCAGAACAATTTTTTCTGTCAGTGGCTGTCAGCTGTGCAACCATACTTCTGATCGGCTTTTTCAGTACCACAGGAGTTGTGCTTTTCTGGCTAAATCTTGGAATTTAGAAGTCTACTACAAGTTGCTTAAAACTTCATACAAGTTGCTTGTATGAACTGGATGCTCATTTTGCTCTGCCAAATGGATGCTTTTGAGCTATTAAGAATTATATGAGGTTGAATATTGTACTAAACACAGGTGATGCAGAGATGTTTTCCGACTGAAAATCTGGTCTGTAGCTTGCGCACAAGCTCCTCCCAGAGGAGCTGAGAATTATTACAGCATAAGTGAATCGCCTTATTTTAAATCTGCATCGTATTTACCACATCTTGCCTATGCCAACAGACAGCTCACAATTCTCTCATCTTAGCTAGTCCTACTATCCCTGTGATGCCTTAAGTTTTAGCTTTCATGTTTTTCAGATTTTTTGCTGCCGAGGGGTGCAGTTCTGAGCCTCATATTAAGTGCCAGTCAGCTCTCTTCACAGAGCAGGGAGACAAAACAAATCCTTTTCCTGCTGAAGACCAAAGACAACCTTCAGTCCCAAAAGCACAAACAATGGTGGACTGAAGAGAGAAAACAAGAAGGATGGGACTTCATAATCTGAAGCTGTAATTGGACAATTAAACCCCAATATGCAAATGGACCAAAACTTACAGAAGTGTGAGACCTCTTGACCAGTCAGCCATTTTGTGACTATTTTGGGTCAGTCTTGGGTGTAGCCCTGGCCAGGCTCTCGTACTGCCCAAGGTGTATCCTTAAAGGCCTTTTAATAAATACCTACTTTATTCTCTAGCTCTTTCCAGTTCCTGTTCCAGGTCAGCCTTTCCAAAGCATCACCTGAATCTTTGGTATTGGCCCAAAATACCAAAATATTTGGTGTGATTTTTCAGTAGTAGCATCATTCATGGAATCATAGAAACATTAAGGTAGGAAAAGACTTCCAGCATGATCAGGTCCAACCCTTGACCAAACACTACCATGTCCACTGAAACATATGGCAAATTGCCACCTCTACTTTTTGTTGTGCTCCCCCTGCTCTTTTCAGGCCCGGCTAGCAGCTGCAGCGGGCTGACAGCCAACATACCCCTGGGTCCTGGGAGGAAGGGCAGGTACAAAAGCCTTACCAGAGTTTCTGAGGGAGCAGTCTCCTGGTTGTGCCAGCTAATGGCAGCATGCAGGCAGGCAAGACATGACACGGTTTCTGAGGGTGCTGATCAGATGAGGTTTATTTGGGGATCCCACACTGGGGGGAAGGGACTTGGATCCCAAAGGAGAGGGCAAGAGGCAGGAGGGCCAGAGCCAGGTCCAGGCCCAGGCAGAGGCAGAGGCCGAGGCAGAAGCAGAGGCAGAGGCAGAGGTAGAGGCAGAGGCAGAGGCAGAGGCAAAGGCAGAGGCAGAGGCAGGCCCAGAGAGAGTGAGAGACCTGGTGTATCAGCTTAAAAGAGTTCTAGCGAGGGGCCGGATCCAAGGCTTGGGCCAATGGGATACTGATAGGGGAGGAGAATAATACAATTTAGGGAGGGATTACAACTTGTACATTTTGGGGGTGAACAGAGCAATTGTTTAAGAAAAATGAATCACCACAACTTTTTTTCTGAACACTTCTAGTGATGGTGACTCCACCGCTTCCCTGTGCAGCCTCTTCCAATTCTTAGCCACTCTTTCAGGGAATAATTTTTTATTAATATCCTATCTGAACCTCCTCTGGTGAATCTTGAGGCCATTTCCTCTTGTGCTATTGCTAGTTGGCTGGGAGAAACCACAGCCTCCTCTCAGGAGATTTTTTGGATGAGAAAGTGTCATTCAAAATGCTTTGGCGTGAGCTGTGTGTACACAGAGCCCAACTCTATTCTCAAACAGCTTCTAGGTCACCCCTAGGTCCAAGGTGAAGAAAGCTGAGAAAGTGAAGAATTAGTGTATCTGTACCTTCTTCATCATCCAACTTCATGTGCAATGTTTGGCCTGGACAAAGGGAGACAAAGGAATTAAAAAGAGAAAAGGAAGTGCAGAGAATTGCACTTCACTGGCATGGGTCCATATTTCTGCTGTCCCTCTGAAGAGAGACAGCACAAGGAATCTAGCTTTTTTGTAGCTTAAATATTATTCTAAAAATATTCCCAATTTATTAGAACAAAAAATGGAAAATCAGAAAAAGTTCTGTCCCTTAACAAAAGATAAGCTTACTTTACACTTTCCTTCGTAATGGTTCAGTGTGCTTTTACCAAGCTGTGAAGATGCTGCCAATCACATAAAATTAGGAGAACAAAAGGAGGATAACTGTTTTCTGGAAGAAAGTCAGAGCCACTCCCTTCTACCCAAGAGAAACTGAATTTCATGATACAAAGGGGAGGCTTTTCTCCAGCAACAGTGTTTGAGGTATTGATGTGTGGGGGCAGTAGATCTGTAGCATGTCTGACAGCCAGATAAAAATGGATTTTTCTGAGCCTTGGGAATTTTATGGAAAAAAACCCTTTCATCTGCAACCCCCTTTACGATATCAAGGGGAGTCTAAAATCAATGTTTCTGCTAATTTATGCACACAGCAGACTGCCACGTATAAAAAACAAAATAGATAAAACTGATGGTGTTTGAGAGAATCCAGCATGGGGATGAGTGGGATTGGAGGAATGAGAAGTCCCCAGACTCAGAGAGAAAACAGTGCTGGACTGGCTTTACAAAACTAAGCTGAAACCAGGATGTGCATGTGTGTGTGTGTGATGGTTGGGGCATAAGGGAAATTCTGTTCAGTTTTGCAAAATGTCCCTGTTAAAAAAATTCATGTGTATGATTGCACAGAATGAAAGGTCAGGGTGTGAGGGGAGGATTTTTAATCCATCTGGAATTTTAAATACTGTTACTGTAAGATATACATTTATTTAAAAATAATCTATGATATGGAAATCATTCTCTATCAAATTTAAATTGAATTTCTAGAATTACAGAGTTATGTCAATCTGTGATATTTTCTCTTTGAATTTTATAATCTGAAATATTTCATAATTGGGCAAGGTGGAAGACATTGTAAAGTAAATTCAGGTAGAACTGCATATTTTTAAAGAATTTTTCATTGCTTATTTTCTCCTGTTATTGTTGATTAGTCTGAAAACATTTTCTGGCAGAAACATGGATAATGCATATATTAAGAAGATCTTAAAGAAAAAGATTAAACACTGATTTTACATTTGTAATACTTCTAAAAAGACTCAACTACTTACCTGTTCAGAACAAACAGTGACACATGGTCTGTGCTCAGTCACAACATAAATGCTGTCTAATAATTATAAATATATTTTTTTTAAAAAAGAAAACATTAGGTAAGGATTCACTGTTAATACTACTAACATTCATTAGTTTGTAATATATCTCCACACTGCTTTATGCAAGAGGATAAAAGGATAGAAATGCAGCATCCAAGGGAGAAAACAATAAACAGAAGAAAATCCCCTATAGCAGTTATCATGGCACAATGCAGAACTCTGAGTGAAAGCTGCCATGACAGCTGCAACCCAATTTCACGGCAGCTGGCATTGACTCCTCTAGCCAGGGATAGAAAGTATGGGTCTCAGAGTAACAACTATGCCATAGTATTCAGGCAAGGCAGGATGTGTTACATAATTTCACAATATCACTATTCCCATTTCTCACTTCCCAAAGCTTTCCCTTCCCCTTGCTCAAGAAGGCCTAAAAAAGGGAGTTTGTACCTCAAATGTCAGCCTACCATTATCTGCAAGAGAACTTAATGCCAAAGGTTTTCCTTAGCACAAGGCAGCAGTGGTAGCACTTGGTCAAACTTCTCTTCACCTTTGAATTTGCAAGTGCCCACACAGGCACCCCTTTGAGGGAGCAGGACCATGGCTTAATTTATTATATCTGTGCCACAGTGTGCAGATTACACTAACAAATACCACAGATAGTACAGCTACATTGTAACAGATCTCTTGTCAATTTGGGCCTTACCAGCAGACTGGTGGGATTTCAGAACTACCTTCCAGAAGGCAAAAAATACAACTTGCTATAAACTAGTTTTATAGATCCATCAGTAGGATTGCATGGCCTAATCCATATTACAACCCAAGAAGCCAAATTTTACCCTATGGTCTATCTCAACACACACAGGACTGAATGTTTGATAGCTGTCAACTGGCTGTTCGCCTGACTGCTTGTTTCCAAAGTCACTTTGGAAGCTATTATTCCCAAAGTGAGGCAAACAGACAGCACCATGAAGGGCTGAAGATAAAAGTATCACTTCAATCCCCATGGAAAGATAAAGCTGTCAAGGGGAAATGGACTTAAGCTCCATACCTGCAGATTCTTGGTCTTAATAAAGAAAGAAGAGTATAACCATCAGTGCAGTGGACAAACAAATCCATCTCAAACAAAATGATTGTGAAAAATTTCAGCTTCATAATCCATACTGAAGACAAATAACTCTCTTCCACCATAGTTATTTTGTATCCTGAAGATAATTTGAGAATGGGAAAGCTGCCAAAGTGTGACAACTGACATAATAAATGGAATAAATCTGTCACTGCTGTTGTCAGGTTCCTATCTTGTCTGACAATGTATTTAGCTCCCAGATCAGGGGCAAAGTGAGGCCTGCAGAACATCAATTCCGTTTAAATGAGCACAGGAAATGGCATCTGCAGAAATTCCTCTTGTTGCCAGGACTGTAGCTGTGGTATTTTCAAGAAAGTTGTCTCCTTTTTTAAGAATTCAGCCTTATCTATGCCTTAAATGGCCTTTCTTCAGAGTCCCATCCAAACCACCTCTTTACCAGCAAACATCTTGAAATACTTGATGCTGTTTCCAAAGCAAGGAAGTTTCTCTGCATTAATTTCGATTAAACAGTTACTAACTCGGCAAGTCAGTAGAACTGTGTTGCCTCTTGCTCTTGGTGCAATAAAGGACTGAAAGACTGAGATCAGAACAATTGCATACCAACTGGCTTAAAAATATTTGGGAGGAGAATGAGTTATACTTTCTATGGACCTGGGGAAGAACTTTTCAATCACTGCCAGTACATTTTCAGACCTGTGGAGACCCAAGGCACAAACAGCTCTTGGTTTTTTTTTTAAGTAAAAATGAAAAGAAAAAAAAAAAAAGGCTGAAAAAAAAAAAAAAAGCTGAAAGGGATTTTAATAGTTGAAGAAGCATGAAAAAACATCAAAAATGCAAAAATGCTCAGGGTTATTAGTGGGCAATGCTTGCAAAAGAGTTAACATGCCAAGTGTAAATTTTCTGTAAAAATTAGAAGAGCTCTAAATATTAAATTTGGGTCATTTTTTTGTTTGGTTGGTTGGTTGGTTTTTTGTGGTCCAATTAATTTTTTGAACTAACTTCCATTGCATATTACAGGAGAAAAAGAACATTTAATTGTCTTAAGATAAGAAAGGTCAATTTGTGAGATTTTCATTACATGGTTATTTGAAATAACAGTGGATTTGGTGACATAACCCACAGCCTTTAAGCCCTTTTCTCTTTTTTTAACATGAAAGAGTGAATGTTATTTTCTTCAAGACTGTTTCTTTATTTTCTCAATTTATATGGCTTTGACCTTCCAAGCTACAATACATTGGGTGTCATAAATTACCCATGTACTTTTCAACCTGTCTGAATCCTGACATATTACCTGTGAAAGCCACCTGAAACAAAACAATAAATAATTTCTTTGAGGGGAAATAGTCCCTTCTGGTAGTTACACTGCAGACATGCATGTGTTGTGGGCTTCCACAATTGCTTGGCTTCACAGTGTTTGCTGCATAGCACCATCTCTTTAGACATATTGAGAAATTGTGAACTAGAACAGCAGTGTCAGCAAATATAGCTTCTTTCCCTCAGGATTGATATGCATAGTGTATCTCTCCATCCAAAAATGCAATATCCTCAAATTAAAGAATCAATATGAATCATATCAGAGCCCACTTTTGCCCACTTATTTTTAAGTAGCAACATATGATATTTTATATGAAGCTAAGACCATTACTATTGTTTTGATATGTTCATGTCAAGAATAAGGACATATTTGTAGGCTGCCATGCAAAAGCACTGCATTATTTCTGGATATTCCAAACTCAAGTTAATTGAAATACTGCCAATATTGCTTCAAACCTTTTTTTTAGAAAGCCATATAGGACCAATATTAAAAGCTAGGCTAAACACCTCTGCTTTCAAAAAATAAACTGACATCTTTCTTCTTAACGTGTGAAAAACTGTGATAGAAAAATATATTTTAGTGGGTAAATTATCACAGTTCAGTTGCATCTCAGCTGTCAGTGTCATATTCTCTCTCTGAAGGATTGTCCCATCTTCCTCCCCAGCAAAATACATGTTTCTTGTTTGAGGCAGTTGAAAGCCTGATGGGTGTGAGGTTGCTGTGGCTGCCCCCCCACAGGTAGCAAGACTGAATGTGTAATCACTGGCACACACGTGCATGGACATACAGACACACAGACACACAGGCACAGCTGCCAATGGGGTCAGCACAAACAGCAGGGCATGGCCAACACCCACAGAAATGCACACAGCACCCACACAATCAGGAGCAGTGTGCAAGACCTGCTCCTATTCTTGATTTATGGCCATTGGAATGGAAATCCAGTGGTTAAAAAAAAAAATCAACAAAATATTAATCACTCTAAGTGTGAGCCTTCAATGCTCAGCTGTCTTAGTTTGGAAAGACAGGTGTCTGCTAAGAAAGGCAGGAGCCTCCCTTGAAGATGTAACCCTGCTCCCTCCGAATTATTATAATTTTGAAATTAGGGACTCTCAGGCAAAGATATGGGAATAGAAATACCACTTCTTTACTAGGAAAATTAAAATTCAGTAGTACGAAAAATCCCACTGACAGAGTCAGAATACACCCTGCTAGTCAGGGTGTTTGGTAGCAGTCCAATTAAAATCATAGCTACAGTCCTTCTGGAGTGACAGATGTGGTTCTGTTGAAACAGAGATGATCCTGTAGAAGGGTGCAGTTTTCATCTGAAGGTGGTGAGAAGGGTCTGGTCCTCCTCTGGGAATACAGTGAAAAACAGGGTGTCCTGGTGTTCTGACTCTCAAATTTTTATCCAGGGAGGAATCCATGGCTCCTCCTGCTGGGTGGAGCATCTTCCAATGGGATGAGGTAATTTTATCAGTCATGCAGTGAGCCTCAATGGCCCTTTAACAGCAGATATCCCCTGGAGGGAGGATGGGTTATGGAAGAGGTAAAAAACACTGCCCCACCTGGTTTTAGCAGATGGTAATAGAATACATACTTTTGGTTACATCTTGCATTGCAACTTAAGACAACAGCCTACCCAGTAGCTGCTTCCCAGCTGTGCTGGCATTCCCAGTTGCTGGGATTCAGACATACAAGCCCCAGAGATCTGTAGTTGTGCTCCCAGAGTAGCTGATCTCTTTTACCCTGTAACTGGTATTTTTTATCCTACTTGCTGTCTAATTCAGTTTGAATTTCACCAGTTTTCACACATACTCAGAACAGAGCACACCCATACAGAACCAAAAAGAGGATTTCATGAGGACACAGTGCAAACTGCAATTATCAAAGGCAGTTTGACAAGTGTAACAGACAGTTAAGACAATTATACCTGATCAGCTTATTTTATTGCCTTTTCTCTCTATTCTTTCCTATTTGTTCCCTCACATAATGCACCTTGACAGCTCCCTTTACTTCTTCCATTCCTTCCCTAAGCATCCTATAATGTCTCACACATTGCCACAATTCCTTTAAAATATCCCATAAGTTTTAGGAAACCTTCAAGTACTGTTTTTCCTGGTATTCCATGAGGAGACCTCTGCCTGTGCAGGCAGTAACTCCATCAGTCTCAAGGAGTTCTGACAGAGAGAGGGAAAGAGATCTGCAAGATGTTCTGAGGTCCTTGGTTCTTGCTGAGCTTCTCACTGGGGACAACATTCCCATGATTCTCCTTGGATAATCCCAAACTGGTTAAGGGTTCCTCAGTCTGGAAGTTGTTCTACTGATCTTCACTGGGCCTTTGTGTTCTTGCTGACTAGTTTTTAATCATGTAATGGTAATTGACAGTTCATGGTTCCCATGTGATTTCCACAGTCCCAGGCCAGTGGCTTTGTATCCATGTGTCTCAGTCTTCTTCCACTTGTATGTTTGTTGCTTACTCTTACTACAAATGTGCCTGAACAAGACATGGATGTATGAACTATCATAGGTTAGGTGCTCAGCTAGGTGCTAGGTTTCAGTCTGGTCTTTCCAGAGGGTCTGGGTAAATGTCTGCCACAATTCCTCTCCCTCTCTTCTTCCTCTTTCCCATCTCCTCAGCTACTGGTAGTTTTTCTGTTTCTTTTCTCAGTCCCTTTTCCACATATCCAATGTCTTCTTCACTGTTTTATCTTTAAAAAAGTAGATGTAGCAACATAATGATCTTTATTAAACATGGCTGCAGCAACTTAATTTAATTCCCTCCATTTTCTGGATTTAGGCATGGAACTATACAATGAAAATTATGGAAAGTGTGAGTTACTCCTTTCAAATGTTTTTTTCCATTTCTACATCTGCCATATTTTTAATCACTCTATTTAAGAGACACTCTATTAAAAAAAAAAAAAGCTAACTTAATGAATTATGAAGTGTTATTCTAGATTTTCAGAGAAATCATGCATGACATATGATGACAAACTTGTCATTTATCAACAACTGATTTGTTACTTTGTGTGGGATTCATTTCAAGATGAAAACACCTACATTTAGCTGTCTATATAAGCTAGATTCTAAGATCTCTTAGATTGTGGCATTCTAGACAGTCGTACAGTTAGCAGAACCTGTCATACAGAGCAAATATATTTGGGATATCAGCTGGTATACATGGCTGGTAAACACACTACTGGACCTATGAGGGTCAGTTCAGTTGCTTATAGGCCAAAAACATGATTAAAGACCAAGAGTAGGTCACATTTGCTAAATATTAAACAAAACAAACAAAAAGCTATCACTTTATTGCTAACAAAACCATCATAAAATGATACACCAAGAAGAAACTCTTAGAGCACTACAATTTCTCTGCCCTGGAGGTAATATGAAACCCTTAGACAACAAAGTAGGGTGTTGAGCAACTGTATTGAATCCCAGACCCACAGTGACTCTCATGGAACTTTGGCTTTAGATGGAATCTTAAATTCAGGTACAACTACTTTGACATTTTTCTTAAGTAAGAAATCTATCAATATAACCCATAAAAAGTAATAAGATCATAACAATAATGGTTTGTTCCCAAAACTACCTCAACTGAATTAATTCAAAGGACTATTCACTTATTGAATGACCCATGATCAAATACATGTCTTCAAAATAAGTACCATTGAACTTAAAGGGAATGTCTTTTAACTTCAAGTGGATGTGGAGATCTGAGGATAAGACAGACATAATGTCATCTGACTCTTACCTTAAAACATTAGAAACATATTTAAAAAGTTTTCAAAGCTTTCAGAAGAAAGCCTGAACTGTTTTCTCAGTCTTGCTTCCAATCAGGTGATGGAAATTGAACATGTTCAGATACATTAAAGGGCTCTATAAGAGTGAATTTTTTCTTACTGATTGCTTATTGTTAGGAACTCTTTGATTTTAGTTTTAAAGTGACTCCATACTTTCTATCTCTTTTCCTCTTTGTGAAAGAAAATAACTGTTTTTTAATGCAAGATTTTACTTTTTAATACAAAGTTAAAAATGGAGATGGAAAAGAAACATTTAGTCAACTCAAAGAAATGGCTTGAAATCAGATCTTCAATTCAACACAATCACTATAAATACAAGTGTATCACTCTGATGTACATCTCAAAAAGCCACAGCTTAACTAGGCCTGTCAGGTCTTACTCCAGCATTTAGGTATAGCTGTTCCAGACTTATAAAATTAATATCAGTGTTTGGAACTTAGTTTTGCTTTGGACAAGTTAGTTGCTTTGTCTGATTTCTGTAGCTGCAAACTGTACTTTTTTTAGCATGGCAGTTGTGAGATTAGTATTGAAAATATGACAGAAAAAAAGAAGGATGGATAGTTATTCTGGGGAAAAAAATGTATTTTACTACATCTGTAACCTTTGTTGGGAGAACCCTGCTGTACTTGCAAACATTTTCTCTAAGACAGAGGAGTCATGCTGTAGATACTCACATGGGATTTAATATCCAAGCCTAATAGGAGCAAAAATCCTTTAATATTGACTTTGGGATCTGATATTACTGCAGCTCTTTTCTAAAAGTTGTAAGAGAAATATTCTTTTTCTCTTGAGTACAAAATCACAAACTTCTTAAATACAAGTATCTAAAAGAGAAAGTAGATTCAGATACATTTTTTCAGGTTTTATTCTACTATAATTTGTGTGATTTCAGATGAGAAACTAACAAACTCTGTTCAATGCAGACAAAAAAAAAATCCAGAAACTAAACTTAGTTTTAATGAGTAAGCAGTGAGCAAAGTAGAACCACACAGACATGACTAAAGCAATGCAAATGCACAGAGTTTGATATTTTCCTTTTATCTGATGTCTGTTTCGTACAATGTGATTCTCGACAGTGAAAGAGCAGCTCCTCACCTAATCTAGAATGGAGTAACTCCAGTAGCTTTAATGGCTCACACCTTCTTCTGCCTCAGGTTGTAGCTGTCCATCCCAGACAGCTGTCTCCCCCAAAATTATATTTTGTTTCGTTTCTCAATTTATTTATTTTCAATTTCCAAATGCTTATCTCCTGTTTGGACTACGATAAAATTAAGCATCTACTTTTCACATGGGCCGTGTGAATGCAATGGCACAGGGCTCAAAACAGTGTGAGAAACTGAATTTTTAAGGGATAATGACTCAAAACCTTCCCTATTTGTGGAGACACCAGGATGAGTGTGGTGGAGACACCTTTGCTGAGGTGGAGGAGGTGAGCTTTCACTGTGAAGTGATCTCATAAGGCAGAGGGTGAATGGTGGGCTGTGAGTGAGACAGGAGTTGTCTCATCCATAGCACTCATCCTGTGGAGATGGTGCCTCCTGCCATGATAAATTGTCTCCCCTTGCACAAACCACTGGGTTGTGGGGCCCCCATCCTCCCCAGGGATGTTGGTATGTGTCTTGAGGGTGTTCATCTCTGATGGGCCATAAGGGGCCACAACTGACCCAGCTTTGGGGTGCAGTGGCAGCTGTGTTGTCTTAGAAGGTGTGAAGGGTTCCCAAAGTGTCCCATGATCCACCTCATCCAGAGTGAAGCTGCCCACCCCAGGGGGGTACCTGGGCATTCCTACCTGAAAGTGAATGAGTATAAACCCGATGGAAGTTGTGTTCTGGGGATTTTCCAAGGACTTTTCTTAACCATTTCTTTGGGGCTTCCCTCACCACCCAACAGATCTGGTCTGTGACCACCAATGTGACCAAGAGTGCACAGTGACCAAGGCTCGTCATGGGGCCCAAGGGTGATGAGAGTCTCACGCTCTTGTACTTTCTCTCTCCCTCTTTTGTGCTTCACACTTCTGCCATTTTCCTTTCTGTCTTTGCCCTTCTGCATGTCCTTGGGTGATATTTTTGCACTTTCACATTGCAGTGCTTTCATGTTATTTTACTATGGACAATAATAACCAAAATGCCTACATACCTGTTTTCTACTGCAACCAAATAGTTTTACAATAAACCCTGCACGTGTGTACATTTACAAGCACTGATCACTCAGAGTCATTTCACCCTGATCTGCCCCAAGGGGTCTGTTAATAAAAGCCTGGGTTACCCTTCCAGTCAGGAGAACCAGTGCCATGGAAAGCCATCCAGGGAGCAGAGGGGCCTTGCAGCTCCGTGGCAGTACATCCCACCCTGCACCTGTTTCCTCCATGAATCTCTTTGGTTTTGGGGGACTGGTTGTTATCTAGGCAATAAAAATAGGCAAACACCATACTAACCTTCTCTGATTACACAATTTGAAATTTTGCCAGACTGTTGTTCCAGTTGTTTACTCTATTAATTCTTCTAAATTCTGCTCATCTGTCCAGGGATTTGTTGATCTCCATTACCTAAGCAGATAATCTCCGTGAATTAATTAAGGCCGTTAGGATTCCAGATGCCTCATAGTGAAAATACCACTAACTTTCAAGGTCCTCTTCTTTGGTGCAAATTGTTTTAATGTCATTATCACACATAATTTTTTATTTCAGCATGAGATATTCTTTATTTGATTGCTTTTAATCTACCTGTCTTTGTATAACGTATAACCTTTCATGATTAAAATCCCTTTGAACACAGAAAGCCTGTCTTATTCTAATTACTGAAAATACATAAAAGCCAAATATTATATGTAATTTTGTCTCAATCTAAATTCTTCTTTCATTTCTCTCCCACCTGCTAATCATCTTTCATCTCTCTCCTACCTGCTAATCAAAGATAGACAAATGGTCTAGTACCTTCCCTTTTACACTGTGCTGTCTCTTGGTATAATCTCATTTTAGATTGCAGAGATGCATGACAGGCGAATATATTATAGCAGGAAAAATCTTTACTAAAAGTTTCTCCTTGAATAAATGTTAACTTGAAACCATGCGAGTTTAATCCTGTTGCTTTTGCCAGCTTGATTCCATCAGTTGTTTCTCTGAAAGAATAATTAGCATAACAATTACAAAATAAAGAAAACTAAAAATTTGCCTAGTGTAAGTGATCCTGGAATTTCATGAATTTTAAGAGAAAAAATATGAGGAGAAATAATCTTTCTGGGTAGAGCTGATGCATTTTTTTTCCAACTGACCAGGCATGCATAAAAAATATTTAAGGGATCAGACCTCATCAATTTTGGTTTCAGTTTTATGTCTAAGCACCCTTCATATTTCCCCCTTAATCTTCCAGCTTTATGCTCCTGACAACAGAAAAACACCATTGCTCCTTAGAAATGCTTGAGGTTAAATACAGTAAAGACAAATAGGTGCTTAACAATTTTTCCCTAGTCTCTGACTATATGCTTGGAGATGATAAATCTATTCATTTTACAGTCCTTACTTCACAAAATTTGAAGGGTCCATCAGAGATCTGTGGATATGTTATATCTGTGAAAAATACTAGCAAGAACTGAAAAACTTGAATTCTATTTAACTTGTAATCATCATATTATGCTAGTGACACTTCTGTCATATCATTTGCAGGAAGGAAGCCTGTTTTGTTTTCTTCTCCATCCTAATAATTTAGGTAAGAGTCTTAAAAAAACCCCAAACTCTGGCAACGTGAGAGACAAGCTGCCAGTGAAAGGTGAAGACACCTTTACCACTTTGGTAAGAGTCTTGCTATCAAGTTCATATGGTGGATGAGATTCTTGCCATCAGAGCTGTGCTCAGAGATGAGTTCAGGGCTTAATTCTACAATTCAGGCTTGTATAGCAGTTCAGGATTTCTGTAGTGCAGCTTGCTGCAGCAAGCACTGAAACCAGACCAAGGTGCTTAAAAGGATGGGTTTGCCTACAGGGTGTTTTAGGAGGGGATTTGTATTTGAACATGTAAATCACCCTGGAACTCACTGCAAAGCCAGATCAAAACTTTATCAGGCCTAACATAGGCCTTCCAAACTCCTACAGCCTGGGCACAAAAAATAATTATCATGGAAGTCCAAATTAAACATAGGAAATTGCAAACTGGGATAAATGCAGACTCAATGAAGTTACAGGCATGAGGTAAAGTAATTCAGTTTTTACAAGCTGAGGTGTAAATTCCTAAAAATAGGGAGGTTTGATACAGAAAGGAAAAAGAATATGTACATGCTCACACAAGTTTATATCAGAAATTATAAATTTCTCATATATAGGTAAATCTATATCTACATCTATCTATCTATCTATCTATCTATCTATCTATCTATCTATGTCTTTGTAACGACAAAATGACCATGTTTTGGGTTCATAGAATAATTTGGGTAAAGATCATCTAGTTCCAATCCCCCTGCTGATGCCTTGGGAAGGCTGACCTGGAACAGAGACCAGGCAGAGCTAAGAGAATAAAGTAGGTATTTAATAAAAGGCCTTTAAGGGTAAACCTTGGGCAGTAAAAGAGCCTGGCCAGGGCTATACCCAAGATAGACCCAAAATGGTCACAAAATGGTCATGAGGTCTCACACTTTTATAAGCTTTGGTCCATTTCCATATTGGGGTTTAATTGTCCAGTTACAGCTTCAGATTATGGAGTCCCATCCTTCTTGTTTTCTCTCTTCAGACCACCATTGTTTATGCTTTTGGGCCTGAAAACTTGTAACCATTGTCCTTGGTCTCTACCTGGAAAAGGATTTGTTTTGTCTACCTACTCTGTGAGGAGAGCTGACACTTAATATGAGGCTCAGAACTGCATCCCTATGAAGCAAAAAATCTGAAAAAAAAGGAAAGCTAAAACTTAAGGCATCACTGCCATGGGCAAAGACACCTCT
Source organism: Acrocephalus scirpaceus scirpaceus (assembly GCA_910950805.1). Lineage (NCBI taxonomy): Eukaryota > Metazoa > Chordata > Aves > Passeriformes > Sylviidae > Acrocephalus > Acrocephalus scirpaceus. Next base: position 7,925,068 of record OU383777.1, read on the forward strand.
CACTAGACCATGTTGCTCAAAGAGTGCAAGAATGCACACTTCAAACATTAGTAGATCTGAAACTCTCCATGTTTGAGATAGACCTGTGACTTTATCAACTTCTAAATGAAGCTGATATTTCTGTTCCTTGTCTGGCTAAAGAGTGTCCTCAGTTAATAGAAGCATGTGATACCTGTTGGGGTTGGCAGGAGGAGCCCTGAGCCTGCAGCTTTAGTGTGGACTTTCTAGTTCAAAGCCATTATTCTCTGAGCTGTGTTATGTGATACATTCCCTGGCACAATGCAGCCCCACAATGTCTCTAGTTTTATGATCTCATACACTGGACATTGCCTCAGGTACTGGCTCAGCAGCAGAATAGGCAATAGGGAGAGTGAACATGTGCAGGTTGTGCATCTTGGCCTGCCAAGAGTTACAGATGTGATTGATCTTACTTGCATGTTTCCTTTTTAGTCATTATTTCTAGTCCATTCTGTCACTCTGAGCTGAAAGCAGCACTCACATAATGTCAATTTTTTAAAACTGGGGAAGAAAAATACTTTAATTCCCACACTCTTCTGAGGCATTACTCATTCTTTTTATTAATTGGCTATGAGTTGGTTCTCCTTCATCCACTCTTGTGGAATTTCTTAATGCACCTTTTCTTTTATTTACAATATTTATTTCAGCTTACCTTACTTTTAGGTAGACTTTTCCCTAAAGTTAGGGCAAGAAGCAGTCTTCAAGGTCTGGAACACAAACAGAAATAAACACTTATGATTTTAATTGTCAGGGGTTCCCAAAGACAGTATAAAGTTTTAAATAAATATTTTGGCATATAGATCTCAATGAACATTTAGGATTTACCCTAAAATGCCTTTAATAACATAAGAAATCACTTTTGAAACTAGCTGTAGAGTACTGTGTGAGGTTATGGTGAGGGCAAGGTTGTGGAAATTGCTAGTATTGTCCTCCTTGTTGGGCTGAGTCAGAGAATTTCTGTAAAATATTATGTGCTTTGATTTCTCTGCTGGAAAAACTAGAAATAACTTCGGTATTGCCAAGCATCCCTCTGACCTGCTTGGACAAATTGCTTAAAACCATTGCTAATCCCTCACTAAGGAAAGCTCCAGTGAGATTCTAATTATGAACATGGCTTTGAGATACTATAAACCCATTACTTTGCCTTGCCTAGAAAACCTGAGTGAATAAAGTTTTCCACACTGCAGATCCTTCTCAAAAAATAACACTATTTTCAATATATTTAGGCTCTCTCTATGTTCAGTTATAAATGTGGAAAGATTAATTCAGAAGACCAAATGGAAAGGTTCATTAATAGCTGGAGTTTCCTCCTTGAGTTACCAGAAGCTCCAAGCCACTCAACATTCCTGAATTCAACTTCTGTTATTTATTCGTACGTCTGTCACTAGATGGCAGTGTCAGTATATGTAAAAATCCACCAGAAAAGCTGCTCCCCAGCACGGAATAAAAAAATACAAGGGGCAATGAGATCGACCACGCAAAAATAGAAAGATTGAAAAGATCTTTGATCAGTGATTAAATAGTTTATATGTTACATTTTGTTGCTGTCCAGTTCATGTCCTGAACAGACCTCTCTAATTTTCTTCCACTGATTGCATCCAGCTGCTAAAGTTAGGATGCAGCAAATGGTCTTTAGACAATATACGCCTTCAGGTCCCACATCCACTTCAACAAAATTTTTCTCATTAGATACCAGTCGTCATCATCCATATCAGAATAATTCACTATGTGTGTCTTTCAAGACCAAGTGAGATCTGCTAGGCTGGTACTTGATTGTCAGAAAGAGACAACATCAAATGCTTCCCAGACTTCTCTTTTGAAATCAGTAGAGGTCTAAATTTCCAATAAAATTATGCAATGTGTCTGTGTTGTAAAGAAATCATACTTCCCTACTCATCTGGAAAAGTACAAAAAATATCATTTTGGGCTTAATTCTTGGGATCAGTTTATAATTTTCTCACCTGTCATGCTTGTACTGATAAATATAAGATCTCTAAACAAATTTTTAGGGCAGATACAGACGGCTGTAGTGGCTGAATCCCTGTATGGAAAGAAATTAGTGCAAAGTTTTATTTTAGCCACTAGATGGTAGCAAGACTGCATACCTGGAGGAAAGCAGCCTGAATTTCTGTCTGAGTTTGTACTAAAAATTACCAGAACTAGTTGAGTGGCAGGTGATTATCAATAAGAAATTCAGCCTTCAAGTGAGTTTTACTAGCTTTAGTGTTTCACCTCTACATAAAATCGATTTTCCTCTCCTGAATCCGTGTGAGCAATCTCTGAAATTCAGACTTTCAGTACGGGCATGTATATATTATTCTGGTTTTGAGTTTTGTTGTTGAAAAGAAAAGAAAAAGGAAGGAGAGACATCAAACCACTGGACACCAGATGAACCTGCAAGGTTAATAATGAGCACAAAAAACCAGGACTTTAAAAATATCCGCTGTTCTTTTTATACTGGTTGCCTCCTTCAAATTCAGAGATTTCAGAAATATAGTGATAAAGGAATAATCAAGGGACAATATTAATTTTCACGTTATAAAATTGAATATCATCTTTGAGAAACCTAGGGCTTCACTGGTAAAAGCAAATATTCATAGCATGATTAAGCTGTCTGTTGAGGAAGTCTGTTCATGTTTAAGGGACACAAGACTGACCATGGTAAAGGGAAACATGCTGTATCTTGGGTAACTAAAAGATTTGCTGAAGTCTGGGTCTTTGATACAGCTCAGAGCTTGTGTCTAGGGCTGGTTGAGGTATCTGAAACTCCTGCAGCACATTCCGTGGAAAAGATGAGCCATCCTTGGCTATGATGATGGAAAGAGCCAAGGATATTGTATGAGCTGCAGAAATATTTCAACACTTTTCAGGGATGGGTCTCAAGAAGTAGCTGTCTTAATTTTCAAGGACCATTTACAAAGTGCTTCAACATCTGTCACATTTTAAGAATTGGCTTGTGAAGGCAGGCACGATGTTTCGAGCGGAAGGGAAGGCTGAGGTAAAACTGCGTGCAAATATTTTGGCTTGAAAGACCAGAGCAGAGCGTTGATTGTGCCAGTATCTCTAGATTAAAGTCTTTGGTTGTTCTCTAAATCAGTGTTACCATATCTGAACTCCCAGAAAGCACGGCTTCAGTGTAATAAAATTCTCATTAACTTATACCCCTCCCAATCTTCTGTCATTAGGACTGTATTTTAAAAATCTGTTTACAGTATGAAGTATTTCAGAGTTTGTATGTATCTGGAGGATATAAAAATAACCATGGTTCTGGATCAAATGAGGGCTTTATCAGTATTCTTGGAGCTCCTTAGCTTTTTTAGTATATATCTGAAAAGAAGAGATCAGGAGCCTCTTGGTAATGTTTGTGAAAAATATGTGATAAACCCCAAACTGAATAGATTAGGAACAAAAATAATTAAAATTGCAAAGTATTTTAAGCCTGTAAAATAACAGATCTAAGCCTCCTAAACTTTATTCTGTTCAAAACTTTGCTTGCTAATCTTTTATGATGTCCTAAAGTTCAGAAGCAGAGCAAAGATACCAAGGGACTTAAATGAACTAAAAAGTTAATTTTCTGTTTTTAAAGCCTTGTGCCATCCACAGGACAATTTTGCAGAGGTAGAGGTGTGGAAGCTTCCAGCAACAATTGGAGGGGTACACTTGCTGAAGGATAAGTTGGCTGGCTCTGGAGCAGACATCTCAGGTCTGATACGAAAACACAGTCCCCAGGACTTTCAAAAAGCTTGCCAAGGCTTCTATTTAGAGACTGAAACCAGCCTCAGATCAGAAGTGAACATGTGGAACCCACATGTGTTTACAAGTTAGCTGGGGCCTAGGAGAGCCTCTGGCTATTTATCCATGTGTCTGTCTGTACGCTGGATGTCAGGATGCAGTCCTTCCCTTGTGCTTCTGAGTGCTCAGATTTTTCTTTTGGAGTATGTTTTTACAGGGAGAAAGTAAAAGAAAAAAAATCCAACCAAACCAACCAGCTCTCAACACTATCTTACTGCAGCTAATATATGTGCTATGGTTGTTCATATCACTTCATTTTTATCATTCTTAGTGCTTTTGCTGTCACACGGAGGCACAATATTCCTGTTACAAAGAGTCACTTTCTTCTAAACTTTAGCTATTATCATGCCAGGAGTCACAGACAGGGAAGCAGCCTCTGCAAATAAGGAGCAATCAAAGATGTTGATGTGGAAAAGGTACTCTTTGTTTGGGATTGAAAATTCTTCCTGCCTAGCACAGTAATATGCTGTGAATACATGCCCTTTTCAGGCAGTTTCACCTTTAATAAATGTAGTGATAACTGTGCTCTGAGAGACTGAACAGCCCTTAGTTTTGTACAAGCAGACACCCCGAGCCTGGGAGAGCTCCGTGCAGAAGAGGTGTCAGCAGGGCATAGGCGAGGGGCTGGGATCAGGAATATGATAGTGAGGGGATTGGATCATCAAGGTAATATTCCTCACACATTCAGTGCACTCATTTGAAAGTGATGATGTCAGCTGCTAAAGGCTGTGCCTTCAGTGCCTCGGTGAGTGGCTGTAAACACCCTGCCTATAAACGCCTGCATGAGGACTGATGCTGGCTGAAGTACAGTCTGAAGGAGCAGGGAATGAGGCTTGGGGCAGCTTTTGGATAATGGGATTGAGCACTGATTTTAAAAAGCCCTTAAAAAGTATTCCAGTTCTGGTGCCTCTAAAAGAACTAAGATTACATAGGGCTTGTTAACTTTGGCATTCAAGCCACAGGATTCTGATTCCTCACACTATGGAGTAAGACGAGACTTCTACAGAATTACTCCCGCTTGAGGCTTGTGTGATCTCTCTTCCAGATTCAGTGATTCCTTCTCTTCTCTTTCCTCAAACTCCTCACAAAGTATCTTTGTTATTTAGACTATCACATTGAAGAATATCAAAGATCAAAACTGGGAGAGGCAAGGCAAATAACTTGCTTTCCTTATACTGCTTTATTCCTCTGAGGGACTGCTCTGAGTCCTTTATGTTGACAGAAGAAAGGGTGTATCTTTAAATTTCATGTCCCAATTCTCTAATTGTCAAAAGTTAATATAATTAGCAAGTATTCAAAATGAAAGAACTGACAGAACCCATCGCCTTTTTTCTCAAAAAACAGTGATCTTAGGATCTTTTATGCAGGATAGGAGAAGAGGAAAATAGACACTGGGGTGGCTGTGTGACATTAATCTCCATTTCAAATAAGTAATGCCTTGAAGGAGGAAAAAAAATAAAATTGTGGTCAGCTACATTGAGGTCTCATCACTCTTGTATATCCTTTTAATTTCTTTTTACTTCAATTTATATTGGTTCTTCTTTCAGCAACTGTTGTGGCACTTTTTCAAGTCTAAGTTCACAAGTAGAATCATTTATTTTAATAATGTCTTTGCTTTAGCTTCTAGTTGAACACCATTTGCAGTGTTCCCAAGCCTTGCTAACTACAGCAGCATTACAGCAATGATTTAATTATTTCCTTCTCAGTATTTATTTGAGACAAAAGTTCCCTGACAGATCTCAAATCCTCTACATTTGTTTTAGAAAAGGAGCATATGTCATGAGTACTAAGCAGTCAGGTACTCCTACTGAAGTAGTCCCTAACCACTATTCAATCATTTTAGCAAACTGTGAACACTTCTGACCAGACTTATTGCACTACCAGCAAAAAATATCTTTGATGTTCCTTCCTTGTAGACTTCCTAATCCCTGTTCTTCATAATGAAATAGAAACAGCCATCATATACTACAGATGTATTTGCAAATGGCTTCTACAAAGTTTTGTCCTATAGCACACAATAATCCTTATCTGAGGACAGATAAGAGATCTGGAATGTACAGTTTTTATGAGACTTTTTAATATGGAAAAAATAATTGGTAAAATGTGCTTTACTGGAACACTTTAATAAAGCTTTTCAGGGACTTTTGTTCCCAAAGTAGTAACTTTTGTTCCCAAAAGTAACATGTCTCTTCTGGGTGACTGAGTTTCAAGACAGTATCTTCTACTGCAGATGGTATAAAGGTCATTTAAATTCACAGGTTATTCACATTATACAACCTGAGCATTAGGGCAAGGGAGGAGATGTTTCAGCACCCTGAAAAGACAGACCTTTTCCTGCCAAACTTTGCTATTCAGTAAGTCTAAAACTCTTATGTTTTTCACGTTGTTGGGGTGGAGAGTGGTTAACCAAAGCAATCTCACATGAGCAAAAAATCTCCCAACTTGTAGGTGTTGGACACAGAAAAAAAACCCTGAAATCCCCCAATATTACTATTGTTTTGTACCAACTCAGAGAATTTTTAAGGTATTTATCTTGAGGACATGCTGCTAACCATAGAAGGGACTGAAATATATGTGACCACGAAAGCAGAAGAAATCATTGCAGGAAAGGAAAGCAAACCCAGCCTTTTGGTCTCTGCACTTCCTGTCCTCATTAACCGCACCATTTTTCTTTACTTGAGGAATGAAACACAAAACAAGGGAGGATTGTCTATGAGGAAAGGGACAAAGTTGCTCTTTGACATGAAAGATTCTACCATGATGATAGAGCAATATACTGATCAAACAGGTTAAATAGATACACAAACTTCCATAAGTTGTAAGAGTGAAAGTACAGGGATAGCAGAGCTGCAGCATGAGAGATTAACTCATCTCTCAGAACCCTTGAGCCAAGCTTCCATAAGAAGCAGAAGTCCATATTAAGTGGTTAAACAATGAAAATATTCATAGCAGAAGATGAGACAATGAACCACAGCAATACTGATGTGTTTTGTGATGGAAGGACACCACCCTTCATACCCTGGAAGTGTATATTAATAGTTCTCAACATCTGTTGCCCATCTTCTTGATGGTAGGATATAAAAGGACTGGATTTAGCTTCTTTTTGTACTGGCTAGACCAGCATCTCAGGGGCCACCATGAACTGTGCTCTTGCACTACTTTCACCATAATTATTCTTGGGTATCTGTAATTAAAACCAGCTGAGAAAGCTGCAGAGTTGAGGCATCTCTGAAACACAGGGAGTTAAAGTAATGATTATGCAAGGTGAGCCACAATGATCACATGAAATTTTGGCAAACAAATCTGTACCTTTAAATTTCAGCCTCTCTTCCCATTTTTTTGCTAGTAATTTTTCAGTGGACATCTAATGAGTTAATAATGAACAAAATAAATACCTTCCCATGGTCTCTTCTTGCCGTTCATACAAATACATCCCAGAACACTGGAGTAACTTTCCCATGTCAGCCTTCAGTAATCTTAGAGGGTGCTGACAGTGCTCAGACTTCAAGGTTTGTTAGGAACCAGCAGGATGCATGGGACTGGATTTGGCACCTGAAGATATAGATAGATATTCGTTAGAATCCCAGAAGTAACTCTGTGCTCGACTCCCACAGCTTCTCATGAATTAATTATCTGATTATCAAAGAAAATATCAGTAGTTGCTCACCCTTAAGGCATTCTTAAGGTTACCATTCCAGACATAAGTCTTGATATCTGAAGGTCTACAGTCTCCATGTATTGTGGAGAAAAAAAAGGTTTTCTACTTGAGAAATGTAATGTTCTGCTGCCAATTATATACCCAGTCTGAGTTGTTGACAGCTTCCTTTTCCTTTCACACTTAGGCAACATCTCTGGTCACAGAAAATGAAGCAAAGGCCTCAAGAAAGAAAGAGAGAAATTTATTTTAGGGGAGAAAAAAGTGAAGCTCTGAGCCAACTCTCTGATGGCTGGTCTGTAGAGATTTACACGGGATCTCCTGGGTCTGATTTATGAGGGATTTTTCTGGATCACAATGAATTTCTGAAGAACATCATCTACGCAAAGAAAAACAAAAGAAAGCAGGGATTGTGACTATAAAATACTACATGCAGTTTCTTCCTCTTCTGAAACTACTCTTCTGCTTTGTGATGGTGATTCTTTATCATACTGGGGAGCCACAGCAGTGCTAGTAGGAATAACTGGAAACAACATGGAGAAAAAGTAGGCAGAGATCTGAAACCACAAAAAAATAATTTGAGCTATAAAATATGTTAGAAAGAAAAACACTGGAAGGCAGAAGAAGACTAAGACACATAATTAATTAATAATGCACTGTGACATGAAAAGATCTTGGGTTTTAAAAAAAACAGTGGTAAATCCATGAAGTTGGGTTTGTGTGCTTACTAAGCAGCTGTTGGAGTGAGAAAGAACTTGCCTAATTGTGTGTGAATGTGGGGTGTTTCTTGGGGTAGGGAAGTTTCCTTCCTTCAAAATATTTTGCTCCTTCAGTCTTGGATCTAATGAGAACCAAATGTTCCTGGATGTAATTATTTCATAAGAGCTGTTGAACAGACATTAGAACTTTCACCTGCTGTAATCTTAGCTCAAAGAGAGTTCGCAAGGAGGAGGAAGAGTGTGGCGTCCTAGAGCCTTCTCAACTGAAATCTTTCAATTTATAGATAATAAATCACTTAAAGCTGAAAACCACATTTAAGTAACACCTCATTGAGCCTTTTTAAAAACATTTTCTCTTGGTCTACCACATGTATAAATAGAGTTGAATAAAAATGATTTGTCTTGTTGATAATGAAACTAAAAGCACCAGTAGCAGAGTAATATATGCTTTCAGAAAAATCCTATTAATGTTCTTTAAAATGCTGGCCATCATTCAGACAATGGAAAGCTGTGTCTTTTGTTTGTTATACTGGAGGAAGGAAATATGAAAGCAGAAAACCTTCTACATTTTTAAAGGACAGATTTATTTGCTAAAAAAGGAAAAAGAATATGTGTTTAAGGGAGTATGGAGGAACACTTTCAGGAAAGTGCTGCTATCATGGTGAAAGGTGGTGGTGTCTTGCCCACTGGGGAATACTGATTTAGATATTTCAAGACAAAGGCCTTAATGTTTCAATAGAAAATAGAGGGCCATGACTGATAGGCCAGGGGAGAGAGTCCTCTCTTTTTATTTTCTTCATATTTTGTTTGTTTTTATTTTATTTTTTAATTTTATTATTTATGTCTAGGAACTATTCTGCTCTTAATTTTTCTTTCAGTGTAGCTTTTCAGAAGTTCTGTTCACAGACAGACTCACCTTTCCAAGAAAAGCCTGGGACTAGGGGATTTTAAATTGCAAAACTGTAAGTGCCAAGGAAAGAGAGATAGATGGTAAATCAGTGACAACTGTGAGAGAGACACAAAGGAAAAGGCTGCCTCTTTCAAGAATGACACAAATTGCTTTGATGGAAATGTCTGCAACAGTAAAAGTTTCTTATCTATACCTGGTTCCCTTATAAAACCACTTATATTTGAAAAAAAAACCCTCTGAAAAATTAAAAAAAAAATAGAGAAAAGAGAAATAATGATATTATGAGAGAGAAAAGATGAGAAAACTGTTAAGAAGCATCTCTGGGGAAAATGTTTTCTCTACTATCTCACACTGCAGCTAATTTCCTTGATAGTGTTTTGGTTGCTTTCTTATATAGACATTCCAAAGTTTATTTGCATTAACATTTCTCTCAATATCCTTAATTAGAACTCACGCCTCAGAGATGTCCTTATGTCTTGTGGATATATTGAGAAAAAAGTCAAATTATGCTTTCAAATTTTCTTGCACAGATTTCTGGTCTTCACAATGAAGAGACCATATTGCAAATCAAAAAAGTACCACAAAACATCTTTCAGCAAGGATATCTTTCTGCATATGCCTCCAGGGTAAACTGTGGGATGTTGTGGGATCCTAACAGAGTTGAAGAGCCAAAGTATTTCTCAGGCGTCTCTCAGATCATACATCTCCCACAGAATCTGCTTCAGAAATTTAAGAAACAGTCATGGTTATTTTTCCATGTCAGGGCACAATGAGGTATGTCACTCAGCCAAGACTTTTAGGAAATGAGGCTGAAAAGCAATGAGCCATACTTAGGACACCAGGCACATTGGCAATGCTCATTAGAAGGAAGTCAAACCTTTTCCTGGTAGATTCAAGGTACACAAGAGATCAAACCAACATCCCTGCCCAGCTGGCTTCCTTCTGACAGTCCTCAAGCTGCTTCATCGTGTACTAAATCTAACATTAATTGAGTGTAAGTCCATGCAAGAGTGCTAATTAAAACAATGTACCTATCATATACTCTATGCCTTCCAGGCAGCAAGAACACAAGAGACAGCTGCTGTTCCACGTCAGTGTATGGGAGGATAAGAGGTAATTGACCCTGCAGTTGTTAGGTTAATTCACAAAGGGAAATCTCTTGCACAACTGGTGTTTCATCTGCTCTTGCATAAAAAAAACCAACTGTACCAGAAGCATTCTCTTCATGTAAGCTATTAGTATACAGTCATGAAGACTAATTACTTAAACAAGGACTTCCACAGGCTCAGGAAATAGGGTAGTCTTGTGCTCCATATATTTCTGCTGCATGCCTGACTGACTTCAGATTCAAAGAAAGCACAGGCTCCATTTGAAACTTTTCCTCTGTCTGGGGCCCGCTTAAAAGCTTGTCCCATGTGGGAGATGCATGAACATGAACATCTCCTTTTTACCTCCATGAGGCATTACATACAGTTTTTCTTGCTGTAGTTGGTCATCCATTTTCACAAAGCAGGTAGAAGCTTAATTATATTTGGTACTTCTGCTCCCCTGCTGAATTCCTTTGTAAAGTATTGGTTTCACTGGGAGGAAAAAGGAAGCACAAAATTAGGAATATGCATGGACAGGCACACTGTCAGCAAAAGCCTCATGTTGCTCCTGTGAAGTTAAAACAGCCACCTGCAGTGTCAGATACGACAATTTTCTTTACATACATGAGACTGTTGACTTTACTCCAAAGAAAGGAGTTCCAAAGGGTTCCAAAGAAATTATTTTTTTCTGTAATAAGGAAACCCACAAAATCTTGCAGGAACCCACAAAAACTCAGTTGTATTCAGTGTACAGAAGAAAACATAGGCCTTTATATGCTGGCTGAGTGGTTTTTAACATTCCTTATTGCTTGACAGAGGAAGATATGATGTTACATCCCTCAAAGGTTCCCTCTAAGAAGCACAAGATTATTCTCAATTAATGGGTGTGTATCTGGTGGAGAGGGCCTAATCCACACTATTTGGGTTCAAACATGAACCTGAGCTCCCTGAAGGTGCTCATGCCTGAGGTTTTGAGTTGTTTTAGAGAGATAAAATGACCACCTACATGTATTTATCTAGATCCCAGTCTAAAGATTATGCTTAAAAAGTGGACTGAGTTTTTCACTTAAGATAAAAAAAGTCTTGATAAAATCAAAGTTAAATTTTTCAAATACTTTTCAATTTGCTTATGGGAAAAGTTCAGAGGAGTTTCTGGAATGTAGACAGGATTGTTTAACAAAATTAATAGACGAGCTAAGCCCAGTCCTTTGGATGAAAATCTCAATCAATGTCTGCTAAAAAAATGTTTTTCAGTCTTCTCTTAATTTAAAAAAAAAAACCCAGAACATCCTCATAATATTATAGGGCTGCATGTCAAAAGAGTTTCTCATCTAACCCTGCCCACCACCATCTCTTGCTTCTTCTGCACCCTGAAGAGGCAAGAACAGATTTTCATTAAAAGAATTTTTAAAGCCTCAGACTTAGTTATGAAAAATATTCACAGCTGATAAGTAGTGTAGTTTGTCTGAACATTGGACACCTTCTAAAATACCTGAAGTTAATCTGGTTTAGTAATCCAGTAATTGGCAAGGAACGTAAATTAAAGTTCTGTTCAGGCATTTCCAAAAGGGATGCTCAGTAATACAAACTGATGCAATGATTGCCAGCTTTAATCTATTGTTTCCCCAAAGGTAGTTTACACCCCTGTGTTGTAGCACGAAGGGAAGAGAATATCAGTTAAACCATCTGTGTACCAGTAATGCTCTCTGCAGCTGCTCCTTCTTCAGCTGCTGTTACAGCACTTCTCTCCTAATTGGGCAGTTGCATCTCCTGACTAAGAGCTCAATATTTTCCACGTTAGACCAAAGGCTGGCAGTTTAGATGGGTAAGAAAAAGCATTAGGTACTGCATTTTTTAACTTCCATGGCTCCCATAATTTAATTGAAGCTTCATGGCAATAAGTGGTGTTCCCCCTGCCCTTTACTTTGAAGCATTGCATCTCACATTTACAAGAAATTTCAGCTTTCATCTTCCTAAAATGATGTTTTACTTCTGATTTATTTAAAATTTTGGATTTGCAAAAGCAGAGTTGTTACAAACCACTACATCTGAGAATATTGTTGTCATTTTATGCCCTAAAAATTAAGTCAAAATAAATGATACCAAAAAAGAGTTATTATTTGGTGCTACTGGTTTTCTTGATAAAGTTATATACTTACACAGAGGAAGTACTGAGTAGCTTAGCAGGATATGGCTAAATAGCTCTGAGATTAAACTTATTTAATTTAGGCATCAGGAAGCTCTTGAGCCTGAACCCTTTCATGATATTCTGTCTTCTTCTTGAGTGCCATGTGATAGAAACAGAAAGGAATAAAAAGATTTCTGGTAAACAAAGGGAGGAAAGGAATCAATCCACTTTGGGCAGACTTTCAGCCTCATTACTGCTAAATAGAAGAGTATTTATTGTATCTTGAACCTAAATAATGTTGATGTCTGTGTTAACTTTTGCATTACTTATTTCTGATTTTCAAAATAGCTGCAGCCAGTGAAAACAATTTTAAGGCATCTGTAAACTTACTTAGGAATCTAGTCTGGCATATAAATACAGAGATATTAGGAAAGCTAAACCCACCTAGTTTCTACTATTTTGCAATTGCATTAATTACTCCTTAGATAGAGCAGAGAGGGGCTTGCAGCTGCATTCTAAAGCAAAACAGAGTGAAAGAGGAGAGTCGATCTTGGCATGACTCTATCAGCCCATAAAGTGATATGAAACAGGATAATATGTCAATATAGCTTTGAAGTACAAGAAGAAAAAAAGCAATCCAAATATTTAGATATTCATACTGTAAAGGGGAGGAGGAGGCAGGAAAGACATTCTGCATGTAAGAATAGAAAGACTGTAGAGATCTATGCCTTTGAGGAACAGCTGTGTGGTCCGATTTTTCATGATGATTCTTATTCAAAATAGAAATGGAAGTTTTCCTAAGTACGTGGAGAAAAAGTCATCCAGAGAACTATGTTTTATGACATCCCAAAATGAGCTAGCACGTTATATGCTACAGAAACACTCAATGATTTGTCATGGAAGTCTCTGCTCCTTTGAAGTAACTGCATGAATTTCTTTTTACTCTGTGGACAGTTTTCCAGTTGTCCTTTATGACTTAATATTTAAAATTTGATGGAAAACACAATGTTTGCAGCTGAAGGAAGCCCTTTTCAATGAAGTACTGCTCTTCTCTTCCTTTTTTGAGAGTATCTCTATGTAAAACAGAGTTGGTTACCCTCTCCTGTTGTTGGTATTCGGAGATTAATCTGTTAGGACCATAAAACCTGCTGACAATCAGTACTCAGCCCAAGCCACATGAGTTTCTCATTCACATCTGCCTTATGCCTCAGAGCCTGTATCAAAGCAGTGAAACATATAAAACAAAAAGATTCCCTGGATGAGATCTGTGAGCCAAAAGAAACTTCTGGGCAAAACTGGATCTGTATTTGGAAAAAGTAAAAGACAAGGCAGCCTGAAGCTAGAGTTACTAAATCTGAGCAAATCTTGGCATTGCCATAACTAGCTTAACCTTTTAACAAGGAAAAACCCAAACAAAACCAACAAAACAAACAAGCTAACCAGCAAAAAATAGTCTGGCCAATTAAGAACATAGCTTTATTTCCCAGTTAATTCACAGAAAAGTATTTCAGGTGACTTAAAACCCTTCAAATGATTGCCCAGGTTGCAACAATAGCAAAAAGAGAATCAAACTTTCGTGGAAAGGGGTTGGTCTGTGGGGTAGCTCCTCAAGCAGTGGTGGGAGTAGTTCTCACATGCACATGCTCAGAGAACCTCCCTGGGGTATGGTGGGCAGAGGTTCAGAGCCCTTTTTCTCCTAGTGTAATATATTTTTTGTCTTGTACATTTCAGGTTTATGTCCAAGACACTTCTTTACAAGACTTCTTATTGACTATTTGAGTAGTAAATAGCCCAGAAAGAGAAAGCAGATTCTACTGTCCTTAACAGATACCCAGGATGGGACTACTTGTATCTCTGATTAGATAAAGAGATGTTTGTCTCTAGCATCCTGGTTGAATACATATAAATCTACTCAAAGTGTTCTTTGTATATAAAATGACTGGAAAAGATCATAAAATAGTTCTGCAGTACTTTTATTTCTGGTTGACTTAAACCAATTTTACAGTGTTTATTCATGGTTTTATCACCAAACAGAAATATCAGCTATTTATAATCCTTGGCTTTTCTGATAGTTTAACCATAATTACTGATCTAAAAGAAGAGCTTTTCTCTTTGTAAGGCCATACCTGTGCATCAAAGACTTTGCCTTTAGTTAGTTATCTGTCAGCAGACTACATAGATTATATGACTGCCAAGGCTGGTGTGAACAATGTTTAAAGGTTTTTCCTTGGCTGCAGGTATCAGAAACATACTTCAATTAGTTAAACTGAGGGATTACTTTAAAATAATTTTTTTAAGTTTATTTATTTATTTATTTCAGTTAAAAGACTGCCCATGTTTTAAAGGCTGTTGTTTTGTACTGTGGGTTTAGATTTTGAGAAATGTTTGGACTATGACATGATTTGTGAAATTCATAGTTCTTAAAAGCTCATTTGCCACAAGGTGGCAAACTATGCCTGCGGGTCCAAATTGAAAATGAGACTGTAGATGTGTCAAGACAATTCAGAAAATCTTTTATTTCTTGTGCTTCAGTAGATAACAGTGTCATATCAATACCTGGTACCGTGAGTGGGGAGGAGGAAATTTTGTTCTTAAGAAGCAAGACAGCATGAAGAGGGGGAGAGAGGTTTCATCATGCTGATGCTTTTAACTCACCACTTAACTCACAGAATGGGCATTTAAACAAATTCTTCCAGGTCTTCCTGAGACAGTACTCTAAATTTCACCAGAAAAAAAAAAAAAAAAAAAAAAGAGTCTATGGAAGCAGCTGCTATACCCATGAATTACAATTAATATAGATATAGGGCTTGGCTACGCTGGGGTCAAAACTTTTTCTACCTAATAGGACATTTTGAATGATTTTCCATGGGGACTTGAATGACATACAAAAGCACAGAAAGAATATTTGTTAAAATCTCTTTAAAAGAAATAAATAAAAAAAAGAGAATTCCATAGCTAGATGATCCTAAATATGCAAAGAAAAGTGTAAAGTTAGAAGTTAACCTTATTTTTGTACATGCATTAACTAGAATATGTAGAAGGTAGTTGGTACTACTATTAGAGTATCAAGGAGAAAAAAACCTAAACAAAGCAACAACAAAAAGCAAAGTTTTTTGTCCTTAGCAAAAGACTTTTGTAATAACAATGAATATGTCATAAGTGTAGAATTTCTTCTGAAGAAATCTGTAAGAAAGGAAAAATTCTGGACAGATTTAATTTCTGACTTTTATTGCTTCACTGCAGCTGTATTAAATAGTAGTCGAGTGCTTGATGGCTTTCTGATTGTAACCATTTAGACTAACTCATGCAACTGTAAACAGCAATGTAGAGAAGTCACTGCTCTGAAACAAAGAGCAAATGCAGTTTGAAGAAATATTTTTGATATTTTATCAAGGTATAACTAAAATTCTTGAAGTGACGTGTTGGGTGTTTAAAGAGAACAAGCAAAAGGAAAAAAAAGGAAAGAAAAAGACAGCAAATTTTCATTGATAGAAAGGAAAAAATTGTCTCTTTGAGCCCAAGTTGTAGGTGAGGTTCTTACAGTACTTCTTAAGTGGTGCTGAAGGAAAAGACTGAGATGATTATTCCTTCCTCTCCTGAGATTCTGCATTTAGTTTCTTCCTATCAGGTCCAGTCACATGGTGTGCAAATGTTTTTTGGGCAATCCAGAATGAACACTTAGAGGACCAAACCCTGAGCTAGCAAGAATTGTGTTAGGCTGCCCTCTCAATATGAAGTTAAGTGACAGACCTGCTCTAATGGCTCTACAAATGATCCATGCAGAGGAGTCTTTAAATAGTTGTTGACAGTTAGTGGATCTTTTCTTCTCATTTTTGAGAATGGTAATGAGAAAAACAGGAGAAAGAAAAAAAATGCTCATCTCTGTCGTTCCACAGAGACTTTCTTTATCTGCCATGTCAAAGCTCCATAAAATGAACAGAACCTCACTGATACTAAGGAGTTAATGTCTAGGATGAAATCCAACTTTGGGTCTCCCAGACTTTGCTCTTAAAACAAGACTGAAAACTTAAAAATAGTGAGCTCAGCAGTGGATTAGTGTCATGATGCTTTGATAAAGGTTCCCAGTCCTCCATGGAAAGACAAGTTGGATTTACTATACGAAAGTACTTTTTGCTAGGAAGACTTTATCCTATGACACAATTTCAGACTAAAACTTTCACCTCTGCATCTGGAGTTTGGTGGCTGAAGAAAAAAATTGTATCCTAGGAGCTGACAGATTCTGAGTTACTGCTCTGAACAGCTGTGTGACACATCTGCAAATGAGGACAGCTGAGTGCAGGAATTCCCTGCTGGTGAGCAGCTCAGTGGTGCCAGCAGGCACAGATTGCTGTGACTGAGTATAATTACAGTAAAGTTGATAAAGTCTGATAAAGGACAGAAACTCTGCTCAGAGAGATCAGTGCGGCATCAACCCAGAGCATGGAGCACATGGCTGGAATGTGAATGTGATTTCATCTTTATGAAAATGTGAAATATGTAAATGTGAATTGCAGAGATCAAGTTCTTAGGTAGCATATAGTGGTGTCAGAGGGAATGCAGTGTCCTGGTCAACTGCAGATTGAAATCTTCTGCTGGACTTACACATCCACTGGTGTGACCTGGCTCTGCATTCAGGAGGTTCAGTTTGTGATCCAGGTACAGCAGGCACTGAGCAGCAGCTGCTGCCACTAACCTGTGAGAGAGCACATAGTGCGCTCAATTCTGCATAACAAAGAGGTGGAAACAAAGAAGTGGGATTGCTCTGTTAATAATGAGTTACTAATCAATTATTCAGAAGAAAAGCATGAGGAGGAAAAGGTATGAAATCTGAGAAAAACAGGTAGATTCAGATAATGATCAGCAATATTTACAATCAGTTTATTTCAATGAACAGCAGAACTTAACACTTCTGCATTTCCTTGGTGCAAATATGACCAGCAGACACTCCTCAGGTGACTGGGCTATTGTTTGTCCATATATTTTATATTATATTCTGCCACGCATCATCATCTATCCCAAGGCAAGCCATAGTTCCCTCACAACGTACTTGTTCTAGCCTATGCCTATATGGACTAGCTAGTAAATAATTGTGGTGTGTCTCTAAGTGTTGTGCCTGATTCTGCCCATAAACCTCCACATTTCACAAAAGAAGCCAAAATGAAAGTGATCTTTGGAGATCTCTAAAAGTGATTTGTAAACTAAGACATATATGAAAAATGACTGTGATCTTGACTGAATTAAATAGACAGATGTTTTGAACCCTTGCTTCTTCTAAATCTTCAGGTTTGCTTTTGTTTGATTTTAGCTGCTCTCTAGCTGTCTCTTTACTGCATATATATATTTTTGATAGATATAAAATTATGTCTTTTCAATTTTATTTCTCCCTGATTACTCTCAGAGAGATTTTCTTGGACAGCCTGTGAAGTTTGTCTTTTTGTGCAAATATGAATGAATGTTTAAATATACCACTGCTAAATGCCTTGTTTTCATGAAATCTGTTTAATTAAGAACTACACCTTCCAGTCACACCACATTCATTAGTTTACTCTGGATTTCCCCAATCAAGGTATAAAGGCTAAAAACATCCATGTGATTGACAGTGGGGTTCAAACTGCGGTTATAAAATGCTCGGTATTTCACCTTGTTCCAACTGGTTTTGTCATCTTCAAATGTTATTGTTACCAAAAGGCATTAAGCTGAGGCTTCAAAATTTTGAAGAAAGTTATTTTTTCATTTCAGCTGACTTATGCCAAATAACTGTCCCAGAGCAAGCATATGTTGAAAGAGGAGAATGTGTACTGGGAGGAAGATCTGCCTCATGTTAGGTTCATTGTGGGCAGAGACCCATCAATCAGACACAGCCCTTGAAAAGCCCTTCAAAGTAGATAAACTAAGTACCAGACACACCCAAGACCTGCACTTCCAGTAAAGAATTTATTTTCCTACATAATATAAAATAATGTACATATCTGTAAAAAAAAATTCAGAGTTGCATGTTACGATACTAACATTGAGAGAAATAAGAAATGTGATTTTGATCTCGTGTTGATTTGCAAGCAAGAATTTCCTATGGCACGTTGCTAAATTCAAGTACAAAGGTCAAACAGCAGAATGAATTCATATTTTCTGTTTATAGCTGCAATTTAGCCAAGAAATACATCTATTAGAACATATACTGTATAATTTCTAGCATAAAGAAGTCCATCCAAGCCCAGTTATTAGAATATTTT
The DNA here is from genome assembly GCA_910950805.1 of Acrocephalus scirpaceus scirpaceus. Taxonomy (NCBI): domain Eukaryota; kingdom Metazoa; phylum Chordata; class Aves; order Passeriformes; family Sylviidae; genus Acrocephalus; species Acrocephalus scirpaceus. The sequence goes on from OU383777.1 coordinate 7,943,608, forward strand.
TTCTATTATTTGTTTTTCTGTACAGTAATTTTCCCTTTTTATCTATAACATGGATGTGCTATTAGTTGTGCTTCCATAATAATAATATCCTATTCTCACAAACTGTTTTCCCTTGTTAAAGCTACCCAGAGAAACTTAAAGAAGGTACCACTGTTGATGTCCTTTTTGCATGGATGAAGAACTTTGCCTTTAGGTATCTGGAAATATTTCTTCAGAAATGCATCTTACACATATGAGCTAATTTTCTTCTCTGCTCTTCACAATTGGTTTGCCCAGTCCACTGATCAAAAGAATGTAACATCTATTACAGCAACAGGTCCAGCTGGGGGGGGAAATAGTCAATAGTTCAAAGAAATCTTTCTTTAGGTTGACAGTGAATAACCTGACTGAATAAACCTGATGTTTGTGTAGAGGAGTTTGTTTTGCGTTTAGCAGAATTTATGTATCAAGAGTGTAATTTATTGTAAATTCCTATACCCACAACTTCAGAAAGAATCAGAGCCTGGAATGAAGTATAAGTCAATGCACAAGTAGACAACTTCTAAACTATCTTCAGGCTTTTGGCTCCTGAATCATATTTAATGTCTGTGAAATACAGATACCCAAGTCCCATTTTCAGAACAGGCTGAGATCACTTAGGTTATTTTGCTGGGTGATATATAGTAAAACTTGGAGTTATTTCCATATGCTCAAAGATTGAATTTGATCCTTCACCTCAAAACTACTTGAAAATTCTTTCTTGGGGATGATTTTTAGGGAATAAGTGATTAATAAATCAAGATGTTAAGTACTTCCAGCTCCTACAAAGGTTAGAAGTGCCTCAGTTCTGTACCTCCTAACCAAGAGTGTCAATTATTTCACTTCTAAGCTTCTGCTTTATTTCTGTGTTTTAAACAATACTGGACTTTTATTGCTTTTGGCGAGCAGTGAACATGTCTTTGATATAACACAGTCCATAATTTTGCACACAAAAGGGATTTTGACACGAAAATTATAATGGCTTTGGATCAGTCTTCAGGAAAACCAGAGGAGTATTAGGCTTTTATTTTTTGTTTTCTCTACCAATTATATATCTAAATTCTTCCATGAAGAATGTCTTGACAAAATAGATAAGAAAGATTCATTCTCCCTGCAGTGGTAGAAGATTATAAAATACCTTAGTAACAGAGCTTAAAACCACAAAAGTATTTCCTTTGTTAACAGTTGATCCCCTTGTTTTTCCCTTTCATCCATGAACTGATGATCATCAAGAAACAGACATTTTTGAGAAATGTGGAAGAAAAATGAAATCCTCTTGAAAATTCTGTGGAGCCAGCTGCTAACAAAGTTCAAGCACATAAGGGTAGCCCATTCTGAACTGTGGCCCAGGATTCACTGTTCTGTGGTTTGGAGCTCATGATCCAATTAGTGTTTAGCAGTTTTTAAATAATATTTCCAGTTAAGGGAGCAGATAAGATAATGTGATGATGCATGGGAAAAAAAAGCTTTGGTTGAAATCCATTGATTTAACATTTGGTTAACTGATGTTTTGAAACATGTCTAGATTAAAAGGGCTTTATTTTATTACAATAGGGACTCCAGTAATTCCACTGCTCTACAGTTAGACTTATAAGTAGATCAGAAACCTATTATGTTTATTATGATATAATTGAAATAAATAGAGAGAACTCTTGTCCTAAAAAGTTGAAAATAAGAGATTAAAAATATATTTTGGTGCAATATTGAAAAAATATGGGTTTTGATGTTCTGACAAACCATGCACAACTACCGTGCATTTAATGAGGGCTGAGGTTTTGTTCATGATTGGGCACTGCACTCAAGCAATCTTTTAAATGTCCACATCAAGGAGCACTGGTTGGTGACGGTACTTAGGGACATATCTGACCTCCAGCATATTTGTGATTCCAAATGAAACTAAAGGATATTGTTGTGTAGATAGAAATTAGGAAGCCTGTACTATTTAATATAGGACATAAAATTGTTCCTATGCATTGCCCCAAACTAGATGAGTGAAATAAGAGCAAAGAGGAAAACTAAACTGCAAAAAAGGCAGCCCTGCTTCTGAAGAAAGAAACAGGCCATCCCTCAGCAGAAATGCTGGAGAGAATGCTTTGTGGAATGAATCTCATGTTGATCCTTGCTGTAGGAAGAAGACAGTTGCTTCATCCTTCCCTTAAACAAAGCTGAAGGTACCTAAAGAGGTGCTCACCAAAGAAGGGACTGATCAGCTGAGGTAAGGCAGGTGGCAGATGGCTAAGGAATAGAAACGTGGTGAGGAGGTGTATGTGGTTCCTCCTCCCCCAAGAAATCTGAAGATATGTTCTGTTAGGTCTGTCACTTGTTCAGGCATCCTTGGTTGCAGAACAGTGGTCAGATATTCTATCAGGTCAGAGTTCCAGTGGGGTTTGGAAATGTGTACCCATAGGGATCAGAGAGGTGTAGCTGGGCAGAAAGGATGTAAACCTGAAATGTGGTCAGCACGGAACAGCTGTCAGAAGAATGAACATATTACTGTTTTACATACATGTGTTGAAAATGGAAATAAATATATTTAAAAATATTTTATCTCCAGTGGTTTAGAGAGGGGAGTGAGAGAAAAGGCCAGCCAATATATCCTTCAGATTCATGTCAGATACATCAATTTAGGGATAAGCATAGTCACATACTTTTATTGGTTTCATACCTATTGAAGCCTGTGTCTTGTGACTTCACTGCTTAAGGAATTAGACACTTGTTTTGAAGTCACACAGTCATTTACATCTTTATGATTCGAGCCTGCAAATATTATGTTGCCATGGATGCTGGCCTCAGTACTCCAGGAGTTCTTCAGTACAATTTCAAAAAATTCATGAAAGATAAGTGTTTCTTTTATTCATTATTTTTTCTGAAAGTGGAGTCTGTGGCAGGTACAGACCTGGTCACTCAGCTGTTTTCTCCAGCAACAGGAGCAGCGCTGTACTGCTGATATTAGGTGTAAATTCCACAGAGGAGTGGCCCAGGACTAACATCTGGTTTTCAAAAGCTCAGGTCAGTAAAGGGAAACAAATTAAGTATCCTAAGCCTCTGTTTAAAGGATTTAATATATCAGAAAAACAACAATAGAAGCTGGAAAGAGAAGCTGCTAACCACCCAACTCTGTGTAAACAAATGTACTAGGCTTAGATGCTGAAAAGATATGCAGAGCCACAGAGGACTTCTCAAAATCTTCATCTATATTTCAAAGACAGAAGAAGGTGAAGGGCCATATCCAAATTCCACTGAGGTCATTGGAAAGTCTTGTGTTTACTTTGATGAGGTTGGATCTAGCCTTAAAAACCAAGCTGGTTTCCTCGTATTACATGACAAATGTTGCTCAAGAGAAAGAACAAATACAGATTCACTGAGGTGTGTAGGCTGTGCTTGGCCAGCTGGCACAGAATACATTGCTGATGATCATCCTGTGCAGATGGTTGGTTTGGATGTCCGAAAATTATTAGATTTCCACTAGTCCACAAAAAATCAAAAGATATCTGAGGTACAGTTTGGGGCCAGTCAGGCTGATGCTCCTGAATCGTTGTGGTTCTTGTCCAAGGCATTAGAGAATTTGTCTTTTGAAATATTCTGGTAAATAAAGGCCTGTTCCTCCAGAAAGTATCCAAAGCAAGAGTTATCTTTCTAACCTGCTGCATTTTTCCCAGAGGAATTCTGACCTAAAGCTCATCCTCTGGCTCACGGCTTAGCTAAGATGCTTAGACTGACTTCTGGAAAGCACTTATGGCTTCTCTGCTTACATTGATTATGCAAGTGCCCCAAAAAGTTATCATTGTGTTCTGGAGGCTTCATATGCCAGCTCTTGCTCCCAAGTCTAGTGTGACCTGCCTCTCCCTCTGCTGGAGACCTGCTTCCCCTCTCATCCCGGTTTCTTACTCAGCTCCACCCACTTCTGCACAACTTTTCCTTTTCCATGAGCAAAGCAATCCACTTATCACTTCTTCTGTTGAACATTAGAGTCAATTTGCCACAGCAATTAATGATTGCTTTTTAAAAAGAAAAAAAAATATTTAAACCTATCTGCCCAGTATAATAATAAAAATAAGTTACCTAGTGTCTTTCCTATTGGCGAGCCAAGCATGAAAAATGTTGACATTCTTTCACAGTTGAAAGATGTAATGAAGAATACATAATTTTCTCTTTATTTAAGGTTACATTTTCCCTAGGTAATCTCCAGTTTATGGGAATGGGGTATTTCTTTTTTCTTACAAGCCATTTGATGAGTAGAAGGACCATGACAATGGTTAGGACTAAAGGACAGAAAACCAGATAGTTTTGAAAACGTTATAAAATGGAAGAAAACTGTCTGGTTAATAAGCAAGAGGAGTTCTAGCAGAGGAAATGGAGAAAATTTAATGAACAATAAGTAGAGGAATAGCTGAAAACTATGTTTAAGAGCTGACAAGAAGGGTGGGGTTGGGTGAACTGGTGGGAGAAAAATCTTGTGTTATCAGCCAAAAAGAAAACTTTGAAGTTACCTTCAAAAGCTGTTTTCAATATTTCCTTTTTCTTATTATCTGCAAGTCTTGTTGGAAAAGAAACATGAACTTTTTAATTGGGAGAGAGTAAAATAGATAGCCTGATATCATTTGTACAAAGGATGACTGCAGTGTAATACTGTTACAGGCAACAGCAAGGCTAATGTCTTTAAGCCAGCTAAATCATGAAATGTTTATCTAACTTTCAAGACCCCCACAACTATCATCATTTCTTTTTGTGATTTCTCTCTTACCAATCCTTTTCCTCAGATGTCCTGTTGATGTTTCAGGGTTGACTTTAATGTCCTCCCAAAGGAAATAGCTGAAAGATCCAATATGGTTTCTTCTTTAGGAGCCAAGAATGTTTTAGCTCTTTCAACATTTTTTGCATGGAAATAGGAATAAATGACACATGGAAACTGCTTCGTATCACTGTTAACAATTTGACATTACTTTCGTGAAATACTTTATTTATATAAGAATGAAGTTTTAAATAAAGATACATCTCTTATAAAGGGTATTTATATGTGATATTCACTATTTGCCAACAGCTGTAGATTGTGAACCATGGAAACTATTTAGACCATTCTACTACAGCTGTAGGTGTTATTTGGTTTCTCTAAGCTTGCTTTGCATCTGATTGGCAAATTTCCAATCTATTTTTGAAAGCAGAAGCCTAATAAAAAATGTAAAGAACACTGGTTTAACTACACTTTTTTCTGATGTTCTAGGAGCAGTTACACACTCCGGTGTTAAGAAACAGTGGAGCAGATACACAAGAGAATGTTGGTGACAAAACAGGTAAGAGGTTTGGTTTCCTGATCAATCCCTCAGCAGTCAGTAATATACCCAGGGGACAAGTTCACTACATGTGAATCTGATCAAGCTGCTGTTAAAGTTGGATCCTGCACAAACTGAACTGCCTGTTGGGTGAACCACTCGACATCAAAGAGGAGCTTACACATTACCCTTACACATTACATTCTCTGCTATACCCAATCTCTTTGTTCTGAGCCATGGCCTTATTTACATGTATTCAAAACCAAATGGAAAATAAAAATTGCCAGAAACAAAACTGAAGTGTTTTTCCCTGTTAAAATATATAAAAATAGCTGGTTTATTTCTTTTCTGAAATCTTCTGCCCATTATATTACATCTCAGAGTGCTAATTTCTTTGTACTTTTTTTATTGTTGTTTTCTTTCCCTCTCATTTTACCAGCAGAACTTTGGACTGCTTGGACTTGGATAAAGACCATTCCAAGACAGCCTAGATCCCTGTCATGGTGCCACATTTCACTAATAACTAGTCACTAACATTAACAGATGTGCTGGTCAGAGCACAGCATGCTGCAAGATATCTTCAAGAAGTACAGCAAATCACTGCAACCTGAGTTTCATATATATAAAAGTAAACATTTGCAAAGGTACGAGATGGTTATTTTAGTCCTGTTCCTCTCACTGTGGTGCCTGTAAAGCAGATCTATTCTGAAAGGTCAGTGTTTTTAGTGGCACTATAAAGAACCATCCTTCTAGTGTTAAGGTTCCATTTGTTGTACTAAATTTAGCCTTTGCTCGACTTTTCATTAAATTTGGAGAGAACTTCTTGTAGTGGTTTACAAACTGTGGGAAGGCATGAGGTGCTTTCAGTAATTACCTGCTCCAGCCCTTCTCTTTGCTTGCCATGTCCTGAATGTGCACAACAACCACATTTAGGTTTCAGAGCCAGTGAAGGCAGCAGCAACCTGCTTTTGTGTCTCCAAACCCTCGAGGCTGTGTCAGGCTGGGACTTACCCTCTTACTATCTGTGAGTGAAAGGACTTCTGTCTGTGGATAGGAAAGCTGGATTTTTATAACAACGTTGAAATTAGCTCTGAATGAGGTTCCTTTATATGGCTTTTGTGGTGATTTGTCAAGCTAAGGGTTCTTTTCTGATGGGAAGTGTGCTTCATGGTCTGCTCTAAGATGTGGTTAATTTAGTTATGCATCACCACAGCCCACTGTTGTAACAAACTAAGTTTTAACAGTGGTTGTGCTGATGCCCAACAGCTTTGCATTGTCCATCCAGCTCACTGTTGTAGGTCATTGTATAAGAATTGGAGAAAAGAATGTAAATATAAGGTAGAAACCTTTTGATACTTTGCACTGGAATGTCTTCTTGCACCTCAGGTACTCAAAATACTTTTCATTTACAAATACACCTGTGTGTTTGTACCCCACTACAGCCATCGTGTTTTGGGGGGATCAAAGCTCAGAGACCTGGGAGTGGAATGACCAGAAGCAAAATGAAGAGTCAGGCCCAGCTGTGAGAAAAGGTAGAAGAATGTGAGACAGTCACTGAGCACACTGAAAGGATTTGGGTGTTTAATTTATTTCAGTTCCCCCAATTTTGGGGGATCAGGAAGCAATAGAAATGTATGAGAAATACACAGGAAGATGCTTTTACTTTAAGGATTGATTCCTTGAAAATACAGGTATGGATAGTGAAGGAATTCAACAAAATAATGAAAAATTATATTATTTTTATACACTTATACATTTGTTTTTGAAATCTCACTGGGTGATTGGTCACACAAATGTCTTTTGAAATTCAGTGAGTTCTTAATAGGTGAGTCAAAGTATACATGGGACTAAAGCTTGAAGGAAATGTCAAAATTGAAACTTTCTTTTCTATGTTTTGAGGGCACCTTTTTTTTCTTTTCTTTTTTTTTTTTTTTTACTCTTGGAACTACAAATAAGTGCACTAAAATGAATTAGCTAAAAGGAATGCAATAAAGCACTTTAATTTGAAATTCTCTTGCTTATTAACACAAAAATTATTAAAATTCCCCTGTACAGTTCTAGAGTAGTTATTAGGTTTCAGAGTTAGGAGACCAATGGTTAAGTTAATAAAACCTAGCTAAATTAAGAAATCCATCTACTTATATCATGATGATGATTAAACCATATTTTATGTACATTTCCAGGACAACCTGGCAGAGTGACTCTACTTCCCTGTTTGCATCTTTGACTTACTGTGTACTTTAATGCTGTTAGGAAATCAACCAGCGCATGATGAAGTAGTTACTCTCACAGCCTGAAAATTAAATAGAGACAGAAATCAAGGAAATAGCCTTGCTTAAGTTGAAGGCTTTTAATATAATTGAGCTTTCTGGTATTCACAGGATACTTTATTATCTTGCAATATATTGAGTTATTACTGGCAAGCCACCAGTGCTCAGTCCTTCATTTGGACATGCTGAACATCAAATCATTAATTGACTCAATCCAAAGACTGGATTTATAGCTGAAGTGAAAATGACTTCTTAAGTTTCCTAAGGCTAAATTCAGTGCAGCCAGATTTCAGTGCTTAGCAGCCGGTGCAGTGTGAGTAGCTCTGGGTTCCTCCAGTACATAAAAGAGAGAAATGCCTGGAGATTTAGTACAGATCTTTGGTGAGCTGTTTCAAGGCTCAGATCTGGACAAAGATCCCAACAGGACCACACTCCTAAGACAGCTGCCTGAAATAAGTAAAAAACCCCTGATTCTTCTCTACTGTTACTGTTAAGTAAATCCTTCAGACGTTTGTCTGTGCAGTTTTAAATAGTTCTAGTCATTGTCCATCTATCACATTCCTTCAGATGAATTTTTGCTGTTGGATCAGGATTTTTCTAGATGTGGATATAGGTGCTAGAAATAGTTTTCTGTGTACATTCTCTTTTGTAGAGAGGTGTCAATAACCATATGTCACCATTCATTTCATATAGTTTATTCCACATGTAGAAATGAGTGTATAGAAGCCACTGTTTGGTCTTAGGTAGAACAGCTTCAGGACACTTCTACAGTTTCAGAACAGTTTTCCCTTTGAGCAGTTTTTATTGTTCATGCCTGTATATGTGCATAAACACACACACACATATGTTCATGTATGGACAGAATAAAGTGCAGAATGCCTGATTTCTCCATGTTTTCTCTACGCTGTACAGATGTAGCCTTAGAATTCAGATTTGCAACTGTTTATGAGAGTCCCATGTTTATGAGTTACATAGGAGTGGAAACATTCACTGAACTGTTTTTAAGGAAAAATAACTAAATTGTTCATAATGAAATGGAAAGCAAATTTCAACTTACAAATTCCAGCTTGCTGAGATGTACCTGATGTTGTCTAAAGAGCTTAGATTGAAATGATGTATTCCTGTACCTAATTAAAGCCGTAGGTGAGACTTCTGCTATATTTAGGAATACATAAGGTTTCATTTTTTATCCTTGCGCGCTGGAATTTGGCTAAGTAAGTGAAATGGCAGGCTGATTAACTTAGGCTACAAGCCTATGTGGCAGAAGAAATGGTGGCTAGATAGATTCAGTTAAACAACAGGCTTAAAAGCTTTGGACTCCATCTGGCATCTTTCCATTCTCAGAGCTATGTGTTGGCCTCTTACAATGTTTGGGTATAAAGCCAAATTGTTTTCCACCTGGGCTTTGGCAGGTTTTCATCTTCATCTGGTGCTAAAGATGAGTTATCCTTACTGGTGTCAAGGAAGCCCATGAAAACCACAAATGCATTTTAAAGTTCAGGATTCAAATCAGCATGGGTAAAATACAAAGTTATGCTTGCTGGTGAAAAATTAAAGTATTTGATGATATTTCTGTGTTGGACAATGAAATAATAGATTTTGTCCAAAGATCATGCTCTCCCAAGATGGCAAGACTTGCATGCTGTTTGTATTTTATTAATCACCATTCTTATCATCAGTACATGTTTTCAATTTAACAGTACAAGTCCAAGGCCACGATTCTTCATGTATTTTTTAGGGAAAACTTTACTCTTTCTATTTTACTGATCAATTTGGATAAAAAAATTGCAGGTTTTTGTAAAACCTCTTTGCCCTCATAAATTCAGTGTGATTCAATTACATTTCATGGGAAAGTGGCACCATTTTAGGTACTGCAGGACAATTTACTAACCTGCACGTGCTGCGTATCTGTCAAAAATTCTGTTCTATATCCATTTATCCTATGGAAGTAAATATCTCCAGTACTGTGGGATACTCCACTGGTGTTGGGTACCTGTGTTTGTCAGCTGAATGTAGAAAACACTCCAGATGTAGAAAACACTAATTAATTCATCTTCTGTGTTTCAGCCATAAAGAAGATCAGAGGCACTCAGACTAAGAATATAGAGGCATTTTTCTTAAGTCCAAAACCTGATTTAAGAAGTCCAGCTTTGGCAAAAAAAGGATTTGCCTGAGTTGATCTATTTATACCTTCCTGCCCTCCTATGACAAAGGTTTTTAGAGAGGCCTTCTTTGGTCTACAAATAAATCAGCATAAAGACTTTTAGCAGATCCATTTAAGGGAATAAATAGAAGGTATGTGGTAGTTAAATTACCTGAATATGCCCCAAAGACAGGAAAGCAGATTTGACCCTGGTTTGTTTGTATTTCCTGTCCACAGTGAGTGTATGGAAGGCTGTTTCCTCCAAAAGACACAACTGCTATCTGAATCTTGATCCTTGCTACATCTTGGTACTTCAGTGTTCACAGCTCAAATCTTTAGACTTCCTAAAGATTTTTGCTGAGCACATGTCCTCAGTGCCTGAAGTATGAGGGTTTTGCCTCTAATGGAGGTCCTGTCATGACTCTCAAGAGAGATAATGGAACACACTTACCTTTTCCTCTGGCTGCTTCAGAGCACACTCAGCCTCTTCTTCCTCTCCCCTACCTGCACGCTTGACATGGATAAGGAAGAGGAGCTCTGCTTTTCCTCAGGAGCCTTGCATTGGAGCACACCCTGCTTGACTTCAAAGAACTTCACTGCCCCATATTTACCACATTCCAGAAAATTGCCAGAATTTCCTGGGCTGGAAGCCTTCTAAATCCTTCTTGTGATGGCTTTCATATTTTACATAAAGTGATTAAATGTGCATTGGAGCAGAACCTGGAGTCAGAATTTTGGTCTTGTTTTACCTGCATGCTGTAGAATACTGGGCATGTTCTCTGATTTTCTCTATTGTTCTCTCTTTCTTCTCCTTTCTATAAAATTGGGCTGTGCAAAGTGGGTGATCTTTCATAGAAGAAGCTGTAAAACATCAGTACAAAAATACTTTTATATTTTCCAACTAGGATCCCTTTAAACGTGTGGACTTGAGTCCCTGCAAAGAGAAGAAAGCTCTGAACAGGCACTGGGAGAATCAGTTGCCCTTATGTTAAAATAAATCACAAAAAGCATTCTGAAACTATGAAATATCTGCTACTAATGGGAGGCCACAATGTCTAGATAATAGAAAGCTGGGTAATATAATTTTAAAGAACATATCAGGCATAAATCCAGAGGAAGACATAATTGAAATGTGGGAAATCAAGTGCAGACATCTTCATGGTTTGGAAAGAGTTGCTGGAGTAAAGTTGAACTTATTTATACTCGTCTTAATGCTGGCAACGCCATTGGGTGACTCCTTCCAGAGCCAAGAAGCTTCTGCACCATCCTTAAAATGTTTTGGGAGAGCTGAGGTTCCTTCACATAAAGTTTGGGCTTTATTGGGCTTTTAAACTCAGACTCAGCACAAGTCATTCACTTGTGTACTGAGTCTGGTCAGCAGTTTCTGGATCAGAATAGCTACTATGGAGAAGTTGTCCATGGAGAAACAAAGCTTTTATGACCTAATCTGGCTTTACATTGAGACAGCCTTTGTCTCTGCATGCAGAGAACATGGTTAACCCAGAACCCAGCCAAGCAGACTACAGAGAACTGAAAGTTGACAGAGGGCAAGCTGAGAAATACCACACAGGGTAAAGGGATGCTTTTTTTCATTTAATAGAAATTAAGAGAAATAGAAATTAATAGAAATAGTACATTAAGAGTGGTGGAGAGAACGGTGATGTTCACATTCTACAGTCTGGGGTCATGTGAAATGCTGCATAAAATTCTAGATGTAGATTTTATCACTGCTTATTTAGGATTCAATCTCTCCTGTTCAAAAGGCAGATCCCCTGAAACAGTGAACAATGAGCAGACTTCACTTCATGAGAGAATGCACTGGAAACAAAGGAGCCATTCTAGCTACCTCTTAATTTTGGGAGTCAATATGAAACAAGGAAAAGGAGTTCTAAATCCTGCCTTGCCCTAAATCACAGCTCTCTCTGTTAAATTGTGCTGTCATGCTTTGCATACTAAGGTTTTGTTTGGTGCAACCAAATCAAGTCTTTTGTCCCATTATTATTTCTTTTTTTTTTTTCTGGTGCAAGAAAAATAACTGTAGACATTAAGACAGTGATGTTGTTGTGTAGCAGCAATTTTGCAGTAATGCATAAATTTAAAAACCCTAATTCATGCTCAATAATTTCCAGCTCAGGATGTGTGTGGTAGTATTCCCAGGCACAAAGTTCATCTGTGGTTTCCTTAATAAAAATATGAACTGCTATTTACGAAGAGAAACTTGAGGGAACTCCTAGGTTGTGAGGCTGCAAGAACCCAATCCTCTTTAAAATGCAGGGGGGGTGGGTGCCTAAGTCCCTCAGGGTCTCTTGGTCTAAGAGGCACCCATATCCTATGGATTAATCCCTCTCCACGTCCTGGCAGTGCAGAACTCTCCTGAGCAGAGTGTGATGGTCATATATCCCTGCTTGAAAGAACGCTTATTGCAGCCAGATAAGGAATATTCCTTTGGCCCTGATTCAGATGGAATTGAAAAGTATAATTTTTCTTGGAAGAAAACTGAATCCCTTAACTGTTTTCTCCTGCCGCCACAGCACAGCTACTGATTTACAGCAGCATGAGGTCTACTTTTCCATCTACATAATATTTGGAGAAAGCTTATGGCAACACAACGTGTAAATGAGTATAAGCAGAGTGTGTTTGCTTTTCCTTCCTGCTTGTCTGTACAAAGATGATCTTGACAGTATCTGTTTTGTGTTGAATGCTGCACACCAGGGGTTCTTTACACTGATGTTTGCACTGCAGGTGACAGCTCCTATTTGCCTACTGGGAATAAAGCTTACAGTTTGCACCATCTGGGAACAAGGAAACAGCAAATCCAGTCTCCCCTGGAGTAAAGCAGGCACACGAATTGGTACCATCAGCTCACTGGATGTTTGCCAGCAGAAGCCAACTTTAAAACCTGGATGACTCTACAGAAAAATGGTGCTGGGGAAGTGCTGTGAATCAATGTATTTTGGTAATCTAACCTTACGTCTTCACTAGCTGGCACAGGATTTTTTTTGTGGGCTGTTCTAAAGATTTCTCTGCCGTCCATAGCAAGGTATGGGTCAGTATCTTGTCAACTCAATTCTCTGACTTTGTGTTTTTCCCAATCTACTACTCATTTCTGTAATTACATGTGTAGCCCTGGTTGTCAGAGATAAGGGATATAGCAATGCCAACAACATAAAAAAAATGAATGAGCTTCAATATTAATGACTGTTCATTTATCCTGTTGTGGGGTTTATTTGTTTGTTTGTTTTTCTCCCCAAAGCTCTGCTGCCTTCCTGGTTTTTACCCATTTCTTTCCTTTCCATGCCAGTGGTCAGGGACTGACAACATGCTCTGCTGATCAGAGCAAACAGCTTTTGAATTTTTACATGTTTCCAATTTGAAACATTCCTAACTTTCACAGGGCAAGAATTATAAGGGTCCCTTTCAACTACTTGTAATTTATTACTGCTTTTGTGAAAGGATTAAATGCATTAGCTACAAGCCCAGTCTTGCATTTAGTATAGCCCCGGGTCTCTATCAATTGTAATGTGCATTTTTGCAAACATTCTTTTCATGCAATGTATCATAGAATCACAAAATATTTTGAGTGTGAAGGGAACTACAAGAATCATCAAGTCTGGCTCTTAGTCCTGCACAGGACATCCCTGAGTGTCACGCCATGTGCCTGAGAGCATTGTCCAGATGCTCCTTGAATTCTGCCAGGCTTGGGGCTGTGATCACTTCCCTGGGGAGCCTTTTCCAGTGCCCAACCACCCTCTGGGTGAAAAACCTTTTCCTGATATCCCACCTAAACCTCCCCTGACACAACACAATGTAGTTTTATGGGCCTTTGGAACAGCACTTAGATCTTTCACCAGAACTCAATTTAGCCATACACTTAGAGAATAAAACACGGCCATAGACCAGAATGTTGTTATTCTTCACAGATACATTGAAATCTGGTGCAGCATATGTTTGTTTCCAGTGAAAGCCCTTCTGAAACAAGGAAAAGCATGCAGTGATCTTGTGCTAACATTATAGCTATTAAATCCTTTAGCACAACAAATCATGTCATTACATAAGCACATATCACTAATTAAGTGTATTTTACTGTTGGAGAAGTTTATTATTATTTTAGAAAGATTGTATCTAGATAATTTCTCTCACTCTTACATGGCTAAAGTTTTCTGCATGGAGTCTGTGTTCCCTCAGTATCCACTCATCTATACATAACTTTGTTTGCTAGATGAAAAGACAAAACAACCCCCCCCCCACCACCACCACCAACAAACCAACAAAAAACCACCAAACCACAGCACACAAACAAATAACCCCCATAAACTTATAATCACATTTATCTGTTTTTTCTCAGTGTTTCACTCTGCTGACAATTTTTTTTCCTCAGATGAGGCAAGTCCCTTTAGCAGTTTGATTGTCATTCTCAGTCATATTTCTCATATTTCAACTTTCAATTACATTTCTGATTTTTTCTGAACTATTTCTAGTTGTTTAAACTTTCTTCTTACAGCAGAGACACTCTAACAAGACACAATAACCTCAGAGCAGTAAACATGACAAATAGAGAGGTAATGCAAGCTCCCACTCACTTTCCTTAGTTTTCATTATACTCTTTTGATAGGCATGAACCAGATCGAGATCGTGATCAGCTATATATTGCAGTGCCAACTCTCCATTTTCATGGTCACTGCAGCCCAGGAAACATTCAAATATTTTAAGTTCATTGCCTGCACTTTTATTATTGGGTATATAACACACCTTTATTGTTGATAAAGACCCTGTTAAACAGTTTTCTTCATTACTCTTTGTTTTCATATGATTTACTGTGTGAAGGTATTCAGGAATGGGGTGTTTTCAAGACTGTTGATAAAAATATTGGATGGTAATTGAGTCTGAACCATTAAAAAAAATCTGGAAACACATCCACATGATAAACCCTAATTGAGAAGTGTATGTGGACATTTAACCACTAACAAGGCCTTAATCCTCGTAATATGTCATGTGTTGATTTTAAAATGTGCCCTTTTCACAGAATGTTGTGTGATAACAGTCAAATACTTCGTACAATGTATATTGCATCATTTACCTTTATCAGCAGGAATGTGTAATCTCACTGAAAGATACTTTGACAAGAATTGTTTTCATAAACCCACGCTGACTGACTTTAATGACATTACCCTACTTTGGATTTTGACTAGTAAAGCCCTATATCAGCTATGCTATTATTTTACTCTATGTCAATGTCAAGTTGTCAGAAATATAATTACCAGATTGTCCCACTTACCCATTTAAAATATTGGCACAACATTAATATTTTCCAGTTCTTTAGCATACTCCAATATGCCAAGACTCATGCAATCATAATACCGTTATTGTTGTTAAAAGCAAACCAAACACTGTTACCCAGAGATTTCCTCACTTTGGACTTCTAAAAGTCTGAAAATTTATTCTGACCTAGCTACTAAATAAAACCTCCCAAATCACCTTCTGTCTGCAGGTATTCTCTGATTGGAAAGTGTAAATACTATTTTTACACTGATTTAAACTGTTATTAAGATATTTTTTAGCTAAATACATAGTTAATTTTGTCAATTCATACCCAACAAAAGTAATCTAAGACATTGGTTTCACCATAAAAATCAACACCACTTTTCTATGTTCTGGAAAAAAAAAATAAGCTCAGGTACTCCTAAAACTATTCTTAACATACTGGTTAAGAATCTAAAATGTATGTTAGATACAATCCACACCACTCCTATCATTTTTTCCACCAGATTATCTAAAACCATTGGAATGCACTATTCCCTTCGTTTTTTGTGAAAAACTTGTTACCTTTCACAGAAAACCCTGCTTGCATTACAGAGCCATGATGCACATCCAGTTCTCATCAAACAGCACAAAGGTGGAACATGATTATCATGTGTAACTGGGAAAGCCTCTCTGGTATCCTTGACTAAAGAGATAAAAAAAGCAACAAAAAAAAATAGACTTTAGATCTCATGTGGTACCAAGCATAAGACTTCAGTGGGCTGCAGCTGTGGTATTCCTCCAAGTTAAAAAAAAAAAAAAGAAAGTAGAAATCCATTTTGTAGGCAGTCCCACCTGAGCTGGTGCCCAGTGGCAGGAGAAGTTATCCCACTGCAGTCAGCCCGTGTCACACTGACAGGATGAACTGCTCCCTGGAACAGTTTGTGCTCTATCCTCAGGTGAACAGGAGCTTCTCTGTGGTGCACATGCACCTTGCAGTTGGCTGGAGTTAGTGTGGAGGATTCCAGCATGGGTGCCCCATTCCAACATTGTCAGACACTTCTTGGGTGAGCGGTATATGATGCTCATGATATAAAACAGGGATGTTGGCACTGTTACCACCAATTTTGTGTTTAGGAACAATGGATCTATTTAGAATTTGCAAGGAATGCATTAAAGTACCTGTCCATAATAACTTCCCAAATCAGACTACATTGAGGTTATCTCTTTCTGTGGCTTCAGCAACATTTTCTGAGAGGAAGAAGGAACCACACAAATGAGCTCAGAAACTCCAGTGCTTACATTTTCTGTGTTCTTACTTTAGAGTTACCTCCATTCCTTCGTCTAAGTTTTGCATCACTCTTTGAAGGCTGTTCATCTGCAGTATAGAACAAGATTCTCTGGATGTTATGTTCATATTTAACAGCAGAGCAAAAATTAGATGCAGTTATGCACCAACAGGTATCTAATTTACATTTCCCCTGTATTCTTCAAAAGAGAAGATAATAGCTTTGATGTATCCAACGATTTCTCAGAATAAAACTTTTATCATTTAGGGCTTTGTTGTTTTATCCAAAAGCTTTTAAAACATCTAATGAACTTGAGATGGCTTTATTTCCATAAGTGATACTGTGAAAATTAAGATTTGCAAATATTTTCAGCCTCCGTGTCTCTTAAATGACATCAGTCTTACTTTAAAAAGAAACAGGACTGCAAATGATCTCAAGTGCAAAATTAAATCAATGATTGAACTTTTCAAGTGAGTCTTATTCATTCAAAAAATATTTGTACAGTCAGTATTCACATGCTTGCTTTGTTATTGTTTAAGCTATCTAAAAATCATGTTTGATTCCTGGTATGTTTATTTAATATAACAGGCATATTTCTAGCCTCACCTGTCTGCACAGGACTTTTTTTTCTATTCACTTCAGACCTGGCTGTGAAAAAAAAACTAATGACTTGTCTGTCTTCATTCATTTAAAGAATTTCTGTTAGTCAGCTCTGTAGAGGAAGGAAGTGTTTTCTAGTAATTGAGGACCGGATCCAAATGTAGCTAAAATGAAGAGTAGAGTTAGTTCAGGAATTTTCTGGTGGAATGTTTTCATCAGGAAATTCCAATTCATTAATGCTTTTCAAAGGACCATGCTGGTTTTGATAAAAACTTCATTAGGAAAATCTTCTCATATGCAGTGGGCAATTTTTGGTCAAAACCAGAAACAGACATGCTTGGATCCAAGCTACCAAGATGCCAGTGGCAAGAGCAAACACTCGTTTGCAAGAACCAGGTTCAGATTCTTCTTTTGCAGGGGACAGGGCAGACATTTAAGCTCAAATTTCTCTCATCCTTCAGGAAGGCACTGGAGTCAGTGGCTCCTTGCTGCCCCTTACTCTCCTTCTAGTGTGAAGAGGATTACAGCCAACATCTCCAGTCTCTGGTGAGAGAGAACCATGCTTTTTCTATGCTCTAGAAGAGCTGTCCTTCCTCTATCACTTGCTCACATTTTAGTTTCAGTACTCGTGGACAAATCCGTGCTCTACCAGATTGAGGTCTAGGTTTTGTCTAAATCTAAAACTGCTGCTGTGACTTTGTATATTTCTATTTGAAAATAATTTTAATTACATCATTTTCAGCATATGGAATCACATCAAAAGGAAAGAGCTTCCTTTAAAAAATTCCCTCAGTGCACTGTCCTTTGGTCTATCCATCAATAGCTCATCATTTTTACAGAGGGATTTGAAGGATGAGCTTTTAGAAAAACACTAAACAGAAGTTCACTGAGAGCAACTCAGCAATGGAAAAGCAATAAGTTCATAGCAAGGAAATGTGAGAGAAGCATCAATTGTGGAAGGAAAAGAGCACAGAAAAGGAATATTCATAGCAGAACTTATGGATGAATGTGTTAACAGGAGCACTTACACAATATAGGAAACAAGCCTGAATATTATGAAATGTGCAGGGATTTTTCATGACATAAAAGTAGATTATTTTCCTGTGATTATCTTCACATAAATTTTAATTTCTAAATAAATGAGGTAATCAAACAAGTCAATTTCTGTAAAGATTTTATGGTACCTTTCTTCTGTCCTTTTCTAGCTCCTTCTCACAAGATTATTGTCTTCACCCTGTAAATTTTCAGGCTTAGAAGGCATGTTTAAACATGCTCTTGACCACTTCACAAGCCTGCCTATCAAAGGCTCCATTTTGCAGTTGATATCTGCCAGAAATTCAGGGGTCCCTTATGACTGATTTTATAGAAGTGCAGATGAGAGGGATTTGCTCACAAAGGCTGGACACAAACCTTGGCATAACTCAGTGCTCATTGGGACACTGGGGCTTTGTTCAGATGTTAAGCCTTACCTCTTTAAAACAGGGCTGTTGACTTTTCTTTTTCTGACATACATCTTTTCTGAAGTTCCTTCAAAGCAGCACGGAGACAGGAATTTGTATTTCTCTTTTGTATTTGCTTCAAAGATCTCATTAACCTTATGGAGTTACAGTGTTGAGTCTACAACATAATGGTGAGATGCCTCGTAATTCTGCCTTACAATTAAGCTCTCACTCAACAGATTCTCCCAACTCCCAAGGGCTGTGCCCAAGGAAATCTTAGCAATCAGGAGAGTGAAGGAGGTCTCTGTGTGACATTAAGGTGGAGTGAAGGAGCTTAACATAAAGCCAAGTTAAAACAAAATAGAGGAGAGACTGGCAGCTGAGTGAAGGGCTGAACCACTGGTTTTGGGAACCCTCAGGGCTTTCTTAATTTGTTTTGAATTTCTGCTGATCATTTTTCTGGCTTCTGTCTTTTCTGCTGTCTGATAGGTGGCAGACAATTTCAGATGAGCCAAGCCTACAGTGTTCAGGTCAATTTTAGAATCAATGTATTTATGCCAAATTGTATCAGTCCAGCACAACACCCTACTGACCCTTCAGAAAACAAATCCAAAATATAGAGAAAACATTGTATTAAACCTGCCAATCCTTTTACATGGAAGTTAAAATACGGTTTTCCTATTAATTTTCTGAGCTTGAACTTGCTTAAGGCTGGATATTTTGATTATTAAAAAATCCTTTTCTTAAGCCTCCAGACATGCAACTTGCTGGGCTCAGAGCCCTTCAGAGCATTGCTCATCAGTCTTGTGCTTTTACAAGGTAACACTTCCCTTTTCTTCCATCCCTGGCTCCCCCTTCTCTACAAATCCAACAGAAGCTGCTCGTCTTCAATTTTAAGGTCTCCTAGAGGTTTCCAGAATTATTTCTCTTTATTACCTAAATGGTAATTTTGGGCCCATCCAGTGTTGTTTCCTCACTGAAAATATCCCTCGAGCCCGGCTGGAAAGTGGCTTCCAGCTGTTCCTGGCTAGCCCTGGCTCGGGATACTTCCAAACTCGGTTGGTGGCAGCAGGCAGACTGGCCACCACCCCCCCGGTGGGTCAGAGCTGCACGAGAGATGTCGGTGAGGCTTGACGAAGGTAGGAAGCGAGGAGGCTACTTTGTGGCTAGATGGTTTTTATTGTCACCTGCCTTTCGCAGGGGAGCCACGCTTCTCTCTGAGCCTCTCTCGAGAGTGTCCCCGCCCGAGGCGTGGCCACAGCTTATACGGGGTTGGGAGAAGAGGATGGACACAAGAGGGAAAGCCAATAAGGGAAATATGGATGTCACACAGACAGCGAATGGGAAACGAGGGGTGGGGGTTCCCCAACCTGCTCCAATCTGGGACTGAGTCTCTCCGAACACTCTGGAAGAAGAGGAAAGGCTTCCCAGAGAGTGACAGGCTGTGGAGAACAAAGGCAGGGGGAGACAAAATGGGGAGAAGTACAGGGGGGAACTTGGGAAAAACCATTACAGAACAAATTAATATTAACAATAAATAAAAAGGTATAAAATGCGCCGCTACACCTCACTACTTACTTGCTTTCAACAAGGACCTTCGTGGTTCTTCTCAATTTCCATGAACCTCAACTGATGGCCAAGCTTATTTCAAACACAATGCTTTATGACATTAGAACAACCTCTGGTCTGAGAACCAAATGTCCAAATCCCTTTCCTGCCACATGATGGAAGGTTCAGCTTTTGTGACAGCTGACTTCCAGAACAATTTATCCTGAAGCATTTTCTTTATCTCAGAGTGGATGAAGAAAAAGGAAAATGTGTCAGGTTGGTGACTGAATGAATGGTTCAGGTGGCCCAGACAGATCCTGTAAAGCTTAGGTCAGGGACTGTCACTTTATTTTCTGCCTGTAGAGCACTTACTACAGTGTAGATTTTTTTTTTTTTTTTTTTTTTTTGTGATGGCAATGGAATATAATGAAAATAAAAACCATCATACTACAGAACCTTCTTATGTCACATTATCTTCCTAAACTTTGTGCCAGAGCTCTACAGAAGCAGCAGAAATACTAATTTGTACATTTGCAGGTATAATTGCCTATTAAACATGCACAAAGCTCTATATAAAGTTACTGGGTCATGTAAGCTTACTATCCTAATTTTTTAAAAATAAAACCTCCCTTTTAAGAACAGCAAGCTTCCATGTTATCCAATATTATCTGCTAAGAATTAAGAAGTTCTTTGTCTTTAGAAGTGCTTTTCATTAATGCTCGCAACCATAGTAAGGAGGGGGTTTACTCATCTCTAAACAGCAGTTTTTCACATTTCAGTATTGGGATAAATGTTTCAGACATTGGGATAAATGTCTCTGAACATGCCAATACTACTCTACTAACTTTTACCAATTACCTTGAACGAAATGTTGAGATGAGGTCTGGTAAAAGAGTGTCCTTATGCAGTATGACCAATACAAGCAAGTACTTTTATAACAGGAGCATCCCAAGAACCAGAGTTAAAGGCAGTTGGAGATGCTCCAAATTCTGTTACCTGAGCCAGTCTAAGTTTCCTCATTTTTATAATAATAGTATCATTGTTAACCCACATCTTCATTTTCAATGTGACTGGAAACATGTCTAAAACATTCACCAGTAACAAAAAAAATACACGTGAGCTTAATACTTTTACATACTTGTCCTGCTATAAGGTACAATATATTTATATATAAATATATAAATATATAAATATATCTATAAATGTCTGCAAAGACCGCAGAAATTTTGAAATAGTAGCTCTGAGTAGACTGCTTAAACTAAAGTATCATGCCAAATCCAACAGCAAAACATAAACTTAGATTATCCCACCAAGGAAGAACCATTATGGTAAGAGTAATCATAGGCCCTTGGAATATCATGTTGATCTGTAAAAAACACATGAAGATGAAATAATGTAATTTCCACTGACTTATAATTAAAACCACTGATGCAGTCACCCTATCCAGACTTTGGGAAACATGAGAGGAGTTTTCTGGCTAAACCAAACCATTTTAATGCATTAATTTATCATCTCGCATCCAGATTTTGCTGTAGTGATGCACATCAGGTAGTGTTGCATTAGTACTGCTCTCTACACAGTTCTATACCTGGCATAGGTAACAGGGAGCCTTTCCAAAAGATAATATGTCAAGACAAATTTGCTGGTTAAATTATCTGAAAAGGAAATGTACAGTCAGTAGCACTTGGCCTTTCTTATGCTAAATCCTTGACATAATCCCAAACACAATAAAACTGTCAGAATATTTCTTCTACTCACTTCTAATAGGACATATATTAATTAAAACAAGCAATGTGTAATAGGATGCAGAACTTGCTCAAGTATGCTCACGTATTGAATTTCAGAGAAGAGAATTCCTCCAGATTTCAGCTTTGCAGTCAAGCATTGGGTTTCTAAGTCTTAGATTTTAGTGGAGGTATACAAACTGATGACTTCTCCCTGTACTCCAGAAAGGACTAACTGTACACCAAAGTCAGGTTCAGGTCTTCAATCCACTTTAATTTTTTTTTCAAAACTCAGACCATCAACCATCCAGTTCTCTTTGGCTGGAGCTATGCCACTGAGCTTTCCCAGCTCCCCAGAAGGGCTTCCTCTGTGAACTATTTTGGTTAATGGTCACAAACTCAATTCTGATAGAAAAGGTATCATACAGCTACCCCTCCCCAGATGAGTCCTTTAGATCATTGTAGGAATTAGAGAGGACTTTATAAATAAAATATTGGTACTGGATGATATTTAGGATACATTTTCTATCATCTAAAGAGAAGGGCAAGAAAGTCTTTGGCTCAAAACCCCTGAAAACTTCCCCTCTCTTTCCTTTCTCCTCTGAAAGAAGCTGTTGCCTCAGTCATCCACACAGTCATAAGCAATCTCATTTCTGCTACAGATGTAAAGTTCTTCCCGTTTCATTGCACAGGCCAGGAGGGCTGTAAGTTCAAGTGCTGGTTTCCTGAAGACCCTTCGTCCAATATTTTTTTGGCTTGGAGTGCAAAACTGTGAATTTCAGAAAACTAATTGTTTCCTTTTGTCCTGTTTTTGTGTCTCCCTCAGTGAAATAGACCTAAATTTGCAGTCACAATTTCTCTTTTAATATAGACTGATTCACAGTGCTTAATATTTGTCATCATTGGTCAGGATTCTTTCAAGCTGTTTGCCATCTGAATTTCATTGAACAAAAAAAGGTATCTAATGGTAGAAGAACTTTCTTCATCTATAAAGCAATGTACAGTATCCTTAGTGCTGAAACTCCTAAATCAAATCATGTTAAGCTCCATAATTAAAGTGGCTCCATTTTTTCTGTTGGTCAAATGCAGATGGTTAAATGTTTTTTTGAATTTGAACCGTAATGTTTCACCATGAATCAACTCAATGATCAAGCAGATAATTATCTTTAGTGAAGTTTACTCATTACCAGAAGTGTTTCAAGGAACTAGATTCTATTAAATCTTGAAAGAAAAATCTCAGAAGAGCTAATGACCTCAGTAGAGTGAAGAGACATTTAAGATTTCTTTTTCTGCCCCCCCAATAAATGTATCCACAGACTCAGGTAGTCTAAACACATACAGGCTATTGCCACAGTAGGAAAAGGAAGACCTAAACTCAAATCCATTCTCCCACAGAACTCTAAACCAGTTACTCTTTTTTTGTATTTGTATTTGCAAATGTCTTTTAAACCAAAGACAAAACTAGTCTAGCTAAGATTAAATACAGTGAAAGCATTTTACATTTTAACATCTCCTCTTACCCTCATCACCCAGAGTAGAGTAAAACCTATATACTTTAATTTTTTCCTTCAATCCTTCACAAAGTATCAGTGAACACAACTGAGGTTTAGGATGGCTTTATTTTGATGTTTCTTGTTTTTGAGCTTCAGCTTTTATGTCTTTCCCAAGCTTGAGCTTGTATAAAGAAGGCAACACCAGAGGTATATAAAATGAAATATATTGTGCTGTCTAATCTATTGGTTTTCTCTGTTTTACCTGTATTGTCCTTGTTTCTCTTCCCTTTGGTGTTACAGTAAGACTAGATCCAAAAGGAGCTTGGATTTGCTCTCGGAATGGAATCCAGATTGCTGTGCTAGGTGCCAAGGTTTTCTTTGCAACAGTAAGAATAAAGAAAAAGATTATGCTAAGCTTCAGAAAAGTAACCCAGCCAGTCCCCTGAGCAAACCTAGTTGATTGGGAGATCTAGGCAACAGGAAACATATTAGAAATACAAGCAGTATGTTGTCTGAAATATTACCTCTCTCTGGAGCTTAAGTGCATTACTCCCAAGTTTTGTGGTTGCATATTTAGTAGTAAGCAAAATAAGCCACAAACCATTCAGTGATCCTAGGATTAGCTGGCATTTGACATTTCAGCTAAACCCTCTTCCCCACCACAAAAGGGTAGCCACAACAATATGATCTATTTGCCTGTGCTGACTCCTGAGTCAGATATGGGTACTGCTTTCAAGAGTGTTCCTTGGCCAGGGCCAAGAGTTCTGCTGCTCCTGCCAGGAATTTGGCTGTGTAAGTTATTGTGTGACAGTTTATGGGCATATGCCTTGGCTTTGCCACATTCACTAATGCAGATATAAGTTGTAAGGTATCTTTATCACTTCAAAATAAAGGAGGCACAAACACTCTGCCTTCTCTCTGTAATAATGTCTCTAATTGTTGTGCTTCTTTTTAAGCTATGCTCCTTTTTAAGGGTAGTGAGACCTCAGTTTGTCTCACATCCTCTTTTTGAACTCTAGATCTCTGAAGTGTGATTATTAAACTTTGTGCTCTGTAGTTCCTGCATTGTACACACATGATAAGACATGTCAGCACATGTTCTCTTCTGTGATAACACCTTTGAAAATACCAGCTCATATCAGCCTGAATTTTCACAGGCTGAGCTGCAGCATTCTCATCTTCAAAGCCTAACGTAATTGAACATCTCTCTTCCCTTCTATCTGAACTTTGTCTGAGACAGATCCAAATAAGTATCTCATGTTTTTAACTCTTTGGTTGTTCTAGGAAATTTCTATCACAGACTGATTTGCTCTCTGCTGTCCTTTGACTATATGATTGACACTTATTTGACACTGAAGTTCAAAGAGGGAGGTCAAACAAACATTAATTACTGTTGTTATTACCATCCCCAAGGTAACTATAGAGAATATTTAGCATTAATATGTAACTTTTGATTTAAGGAAACAGGATGAGCAACTGCAGGATGATAACTGTGAATAGAGTAATCCCACATGAGGCTGGATTAGGCCACAGATCACCTGCACCTTGCTTCTTTGTTCTCTATTGGTAATCCTGGATTTAGAGATTGGGATGTTTTCTTATGAGCATGCAAATTAAAGGGTTGAAGGTTATTTCAGTATATAAAATTCTGAGGCTACATAACCATTATCAAATTCTGCATAAGTTGCAGAAACATGATCATCAGGGAGTTCACTTGATCAGAGATTCACAAGAGCAATTAAACAGCAATGTAGGACTCTTGGCAAATTGATTCTTGTGTCAGCATTCACACTTGTGACATCCCAGTTCCCAATAAACATATGGAGGAAATTTCACCGGTGACTTCATAATATCAAATATCTGGGCAAGGAGATAAAATAACCACAGTTATACAAAATCATGAATAGTATGAAGAGGGCGATGATGGCTGGAGAAAGCTGTTTTCCAGCACAAAAATGAGGGTACATCACATGAAGTTAAGAGATTTAATAGAAACAAAAGGAGATGGTTTCCTGGCACTAGGTAGTAGTTCAGCAAAATTCCTTGCCAAAGGATCTTGTGTACACAAGAAGTTTATGTGGATTCAATAAAAAATTAGTCATATACTTAGAAGAGACATCTGTTGGGGGTTACCAAACAGAAAAAACACACCAGGCTGAGGAATTCTCATACTGAAAAGAGCTGGAAGATTTAAAAATATGATGAGGGGAGGATCCCATATTTTTGGCTGCCTGCTTCCTCTTCCCTGGCATCTTCTTACATACTCTGGGCCTTGGGTTTGGCTGTTTAGAACTGCACCAGCCCACTGGTGATGAAACATAAAATATTTGCTCAAACCTTCTCCATTCAAGCAGCTTCAGAGACATTCAGGCAAGGGAGGAGCCCTCTCTGCAGCTGCTGAACATGGCACAATGCAGCTGGGAGGCCTTGGGACTACCCAGAGCCCTTGATCCCAGCTGCACGAGTTTCACAGAGGGTTAGTCTGGGTGCTGTAGTTAGGAGATGGCCTGGAACTGCTGGGTTTCTTCTTTTTCTGAGGCAGGATACAGGGGAAATTTGTACAGGGAGAGATCTAGGGAAAATGATCTGCCACCAGCATACCCCATCCACTGAGCAGCAGGGTGGGATCCATTCTCTTGATTAAACACTCATTGTACTGTTCAGTTTAATTAATTTTCATGCCAATTTTATTACTGCCTTACTTGAAACTCACCCGAATGAAGTCCTAGGCTCACTCAGCAGGCAAACAAAGTCTGTACAAATTGTGTACACGGTTCATTACTATTTAGTGAAGGTGTTATAACCTCCAACACAGCCTGAACTGGGGATTCCAAGAACACACCAGAGAAGGGAGGATGGCTCCTGCACTCTCAGGCCAGCCAATAACTGTTCACATTAAGAGAAGAACAATATCTTAGTTATCTCTCCTAAACTTCTTGCTGATGTAGGAAATATAAGCAAGGATCAGCTTCCAATATATGGATTATGCCAAGCCTAGATCTGCAGTTCTAGTTGATGAAAGCAGGGAGGGGATAGAGTTCTGTAAGGGTTGGATATGACATAACCCTAAACCCTTGCTTTACATCCTGCTCTTGGCCCCTCAGGCTCCTGAAGTGCACTGCTGGAAATGGGAAAATCAGAGATGGACCTCCCATTTGAACTAGTGCAGCTGTACATGTGTTTTTTGATAGAACTTGGCATAGATACTGAAATTTAGGCTCCCTGTTCCCAGTCCTTTCTCCAAGGCTAGAGACCCCTTTGCACTTTCCCTCCTTCTCTCTGATTCTAAACCGAATGGCTCAGGTGAGGTAGGCAAAGCAATGCCAGCTTCATGCACCCAGAGTAGCATTTGCATGCAAGGTCCAAGTTGCTCGGTGGTGTCAGGGATAAAACATTTTCAGGCAGGAGCTTCAATGCCGGGAAATTTTAATCTTTTAAATTTAGTTGCTGAATGTCTTCTGGCACCTTCAGACAGAGGTGGTAACTGCACAGGAGTTTTAAGAAAATGATTTTAGCCCTGTGGTTTCCATCGCAGCAGATGAGAGTGTTCAGGGCTGTGCTTGACCCTCAGGGTGACCTGTTCCTCTGTACTGCAGGAAATCCCTTGACAGGCTGTACCAACAAGGGCTGGGAATGACCACGGCAGCCAAAAGGGAGGAGAGCTATAGAAAGGTGAGGCAGGGAGCACACTGCAACAGCCTGAAGGGTCGCTGAACATGAAGTGTGCTTTATGTCACTGTGTCAAAATTATCTCCCCACGGGATGGCTGTCTCCTGACACAGAGATATTATTGCTGTGGAGGGGACAGCCTACTCTAAATCCTCAAGTGGGGGAGGTTGAAAGAGAATAGATCATATTGTAAGACTGAGGTTAATATAGAATACATCATATTGTAAGACTTCCTGTCCCAAGGGCAGCTTAGCATATGTCTGGAGAATAAAAACTTTTAAAATAATTTATTTTCAAAGGTTTCCCCTCATCTATCCAGAAAACTGGAGATATATATTTGCCTTGAGCTGCAGCTTCCCTGATTTTCCTGTGAACTGCATTTTGTCTAATTTTCTAAAGTAGCAATTTTTGTAAGGATGAAGGTCCACCCTCATCAGACTCTCACTCTTGTAAGACAGAACTCTTTTAGTTGATTTGCAGTCTTTGGAATTGACTCAAGAAAGAATAAGTACACAAGAAAGCAGCCTCAGTCTCTGGTATCATGGCAGCTCTGATATGTACATACTGCCCCTCTTGTCTTGGAAATCCAGGGAATTTTCTAGTCTTTTATAAGAGCAACATAATTCAGAATACAATATATGTATATCAGTGTAGATATTTAGACTGCTGGGCTTATATTTTCCTATATTTTATAGTTTAGTTATGTATAAGTAATCCTGAGACATAATGGAACAAATCACTCTTGTTTATGCTAACACTGTTACCTAGAACATAGTGAAACTGAAATTGCATTCATTGGGATGAGCAGGGTTCAATTATATCATTAAAGATGTAGTATAATCTGTATTTTGCAAGTAATTGTGTTATACACATTGAGAATTTCTTTTTATTTTGGTCATCAGTTCTTCGTACATTATATACAGTTGTTTAATTAGGTCAAGAGCTTAGGTAGTGGATGAAAATTTAAGAATATTTTTTTTGATAAGCAGTTGGAACAAAATTCTGCAAAATCTGCTAGGATTATAACATTTAAATCTCTTGTGATGATTTAGAGTTCAACCAGAGTAAAACTCATAAAATAGACTGCAACTGAAATAATTTTTACTGATGGACAAAGTTTTGAAGCCAACACCTATACTTGATAAACTACAAAAATCTTAAGGTCATTATTTATTTTATAGGATTGTATGTGATATACATAATAGGTCAGATGTTGCTTGTACCTGTTTAAAAGCAATGAGGACATTTATAGTGACAAAAAAGACTTTTATTTTTTGTAAGTTATAAACACAACCAAATGGAAGCAAAAGAATTGCAGATTATGGCAAAAAAAAAAATCAAAATAAGTATGTCCTGATTAAGCAATTAGAGATCTATTATGCCCTGGCCAAACAGGGAGAGGAAAAGCACATCTAGAGGTCATATAAGTCCAAGTTCTCCACTGGTAGCAAAAAGTACATAACATTTAGAGAAGTCTGTGGAGCTCTAGATGATACTCCAGCAAATAATTTTCATTTGTGTATCTGCAAAAGCCATCAGCAGCAGAACAACATCAGGCAGCCTGGAGGAGATTTACAGTCCTGGCTGCACTTGGTAAGGAGCAGGACTGCTGGTGCATCCTGACAGGGCTGTACAGTTGCAGCTTTCTGCTCCCTCAAGTCACAGCAGGTTTTGTCTATGTGCAGGCACTGTGAAATGGAGAGAAAAGGCATTGCCTGATTTATTAAACTCACAGCTCATAGTCAGGATGGACTTTTCATGACAGTTATGTGTGACTTAAGAGCTTAGGTTAATCTAGCCAGTCTGTGAATTCTGGAACAATGTGGACTGGGGTTTAAAATCAAAGATAATTTTTGGCTGGCTTAGGTCCTTAATATTACAAAGGAAAAAGTCTTGTTGTGCCCCTGTTTTTCATAGTGTATATCAGAATATCTATCTACCAGGAGGCAGTATCCTCAGTAATCTCAAGTGGTTTGTCCCCAATTAGTTCATTTTCTCTTTCTTCACACCAGTTGAGAAGTTTGTCCACTGATTTTGCTGAAGAAGGACATAAACCAGACATGAACTAACATGTTCAAGGGAGTCCTTTAGACTGACATTTAAATAATACATAATCAGAGAAAGAAAAACTTGTTCCAATTACTGCCTTCTTTCTACTTCATTCTTATGAGCATCCCTGTGATGTTTAAATATATGTTGATTTTATTAATTTGTGAGTAAAGACAGTCTCTTCCCAGACTTTTCATGAATGCTGATCCTTACAGTGTTCCCACATCAACAGCTCTTTATCAGAGTTTTATAGTGCCCATGTCCCACTTTCTGTTCAATATTTATTCTTTGAGATTATCTTTTTGCTCAGAGTGCCTCTGTTCCTGGTTTATGACTTGTTTACAAGGATCTCCTTAGTTACACACATGTTGATGTAAGCTTTTGGATGAACTTTTCAGGCAATCCTCTTGGGGCTAGAATTCACCCCACCTTTTTGCTGAATGGTGTCCTCCTTTGCAATCGCTGCCAACTCCTCACTTGTTTTAAGCTTGTCATGGGCTGTGTTACAGCAGCTAAGAAGTCAGTCCCAGAAATGATTCCTACACCATCATTTGTGATGTAACCTACTGCTCTTGTATAAAGATGGCAATCATATCTTTGCTGTTGAAAGAAGCAGTAAAGTTAGAACCACATGCAACACTAAATTATTAGAAGTAGCCTAATCGTGACTTTGGATTGGGTAAGGATTTTGTGTTGCACTGTTTTGTGATAAAATGGAAGAGAGAATCAGAAATCACTTTTATAAGCTGCAGACATAGGGTTTTCACTACAGATAAGGAAGGGAATTTTTTTGCTTTGGCTGCACCCACTAAACAAATGTTTTATTGAATCACAAGTTGTCCCTACATTTTTGCTGGAAAGACATGAAAACCAGGATGACAGCATCTTATTGCTGAGACACTGAAGCACTCAGAGCTCTATAATGGATTTCTGAGAACACAACAACCTGCAGTGAAATGCACAGATTTGCCTTGAATTCAGAATTACTTTGATTTTACTTTGCCTACCTGGGTGTACAACTACTGAAAGGCCTTGAGGTAACCTTCCTGATTTCCAAATGCCTCTCAGTACAGAATCCTATGCCATGCCCATTCTGTGAAGTCTCAGACAACTGAAGCAGAACCTCTGGTCTTCACAAACAGTGTGGTATAAAACACATTATGGTCTAGAGTCAGGAGTAAATAAAACATTACACCTGGAGTATTGTAAATTTAGACTCTCAATAGCACTCTGACCCAAGAACAGACAATACTAAGGTGATCTGTCATTATCAACAGCTCTCCCATGCTTTCTCTTAGCTGTACAGATGTAAACCAGAGGATACTGACATTGAATGCTGAAAGCTCTACTGGCAAAGCTTTTAGACTCAGAATTTGACATATCCTTTGCTTTTAAAACCTGTTTGCAAAATCCAAGGATTTTTTAAAAGGTTTATTTTCCCCTCAAGGAGTCTAAGCAATTGGTGCCAACAGGCCAGCTGTCAAGTCCCAGTATTATATATCTGTGTAAAGGGAAGTTGAATTAATGGAAAAATTCATAAGAAAGCATTTCAGTGTTGAGATTTCTGAAGAGTTTGTGTTTATAATAAGGGTGTGAGGAAAAATCACTGGATATTATTTATATCTGGTTCTGGTTTCTCAAATCTGGCTTAACTGGACCAATTCAAGGACATGCCACACAGCTATGGCTTTGTGAAAAAGGAGATTTTTAACTCTTATGGACTCCAGAATAGGTAATGAATTGACTGTAAGCCATTGACAATCTTTAATAATACAAAAATAACAATAAAGCTATTTTAAAATCAAGATGAATACACATTATCCATTAATATGGATCTCATTAACCCCATATAAAAAGGGAAAATGGGATTTTGAATGTTAATGATTCACTGGACAATAGGGAATTTGAACAAGATGGATTATAAGGACCAGCTATCTAGAACATCTGCTAATCTACCCATCTTAAAATAAACCTATGACAACAGCAGCATGTGCAGTCAAATCTGCCAAGTATCAGTTATTTATGAAGTGTAGTTGAAGATTTTGTATAATTGCTTTACAAGAAACAGTATTTCTCCAAAACTATATCTGATTGAAGGATCAGACTATTTCCCAAAATACTCCAGTCCTTCATGCACTGGTATCTTAAACTTAGCCATTAGTGGTGGTAATTGGATGATCAGTTGTGCAGTTACAATCATTTGTTCAGTGTTCTAAAGTTAAACTGTATTTTTCCCAGGTCTACTCTATAACCTTCTCCTCTGTGAGGCAGAACATTAAGATTTTGCTCAGTGTATTGTCTTCAGCAGCTTCGAAAGAACTGGCTCTCACTTGCTCCTAGTTTATCTAAACATAAAAACAAAACAAAACAAACCAAACCCCTTTTTGTTTGGGAATGGTTGAACACCAGAACACAGTGTTCAGAGAAACATTCAGAGAAATGTGGAGTCTCCATCCTTGCAGATACTCACACTCATCCTGGACACAGGCCTGAGCAACCTGCTTTGGGCAGGCAGGTGGGCAAGAGGCTCTCCAGATTTCCCATCCAATCTCAGCCAGTTCTGTGAGTCTTTTATTTTCACTAGCAACAGATACATGTTATCCTCTAAAGGCTGAAAGGGAAAACCATTCTTCTCCTTGCTTCCAATATGACAGAAAAATGTTTTTCCAGTGATAAATGAGATTTACCAGTTAACACAGCAATGCCAGATTTTTAAAAATGGGGCCTGCAGATGTTTAGGCAGCTAAGTAGCTACATTTTTAAAAGTGCTGAACTGGTCTCCCCAAAAGGCTGTGAAAACAAGGCCAGTATTGGTTTTGCAGGCAAGAATCCCAGGTGTATTAGGTGGTTCCTTCACTGTTGAACTCTCATGCAATTTTACAAAAACAGCTTTACTGGTCCTGTTTCCCTGATAGCCTGAGACTCAGGCAATCATCTGCATCACTGAAGTGAAACACTTTCTCAGCTTTCTTCAAGCAAAAAGCAAATGGGTAAAAATTAATCAGACTTTGAAGGCAGAAGAAGAAAAAAGGGGTCTGGATAAAGAATTAACATTCTAAGTTGAATTTGAACTCTGAAAAGCATGTTTGTTAACTAGGGCCAGGTGACAAAATCCTTACTGGCTCTTTTTCCAAGGTGTCTTTGTTATATTGCTATAAATTTAAAATGCATTCTCCTATTTGGTTTTCTCTTTTTGGCAGGAGTGAGCAGCATTGTTCATTAATTGTAATCCAAAAAAATGGAAATTCCTACAAATATGTTTTCTGAGATGAGCCACTGGTGTTAGGATCCTGATCATATTGTCTTCTCACCACCACTTTCTTTTGAAAAAAATTACAAATACCAGAAAGATATCAATCAGTGTTTATGCCATACCTTAGTGGTGAGAGCAGTGTCTGTAGCATTTGCAGAGCTGAGTTTCATTTCCTGTTCAGTCTGAAAGGGTCCAAATTCAGAAATTCTCCATCCTAGGGAAGTTCCTTAACTGTGGCTGAGCTGGGAACAGTCAGACACTTTTGCATCCCTCCTTTTAGTAGTATGCTATTAAGCAAAGGCATGAAAGATTTATGAGCTCAGCAAGCAAAACACTAAAAGAAGTTTAGTCTTTCAGCTGAAAATGAAGAATTTTATTTTGTTTCCTGCCTTGGTCCCTGTTTAAACATTTTTCATTAAGCAGTTGTTAAATGGAATACAGAAACAGGAGCCCAAAGCATCCTGATGTTTTCCATACAGCAGGGATGGATCCTTCTTTTAAAACACTGAGGAGAATGAAGGCCATGATTCCAAGGGTTAGTTTGGTTCCTAGCAAGCATGAAACCTGGGTTCCAGGTCTGTTTTAACATAAGGAATTCAAAATTCTTTTCCAGAAGACTTTTCCCACAAAGACATATTAGGTGTTTTAGGGGGAATAAGCATTGTTTTCCAGTTGGCCCAGTGTGCAATTCAGAGGCCAAAACCAAGCAGAAGCAAAGTGGAAGTTACTTTGTATTGCAAACTGGGGGCACAGAGAAGACCTAGCTTCTAAACTCTTTTATCCGCCCCCTATTCCAATGATACTGTTTCATGTAAACTGCATAAACAGCTAACAGAGCAGGAAATTGAACTCAGATGTAAGTTGAAATCATCCGAGGTGAAAGAAACTGTGAACCCATAAGGTACTTTCTTTTGTTGGAGAGTTGCATGAATGCTCATCTGTTATGGAAATGCTGGCATAAAGCTGGCATGGTACAATTTAAAAGAGGTGGGCCTGAGTTTTTATTTACCCCCAAAAAATTTCACGGAACTGAGATTTGAAGCAAATAAAAGCAACTCCACCCTAGCTCTGCAGACCACAGGCTGCATGGTAGCAGAGCACTCAGCACACTTGTGATTGATGTTTTTGATAGGTTACTCCTGGGTATCTTTCCATTTCTTGTGCGGGTTCTGATTTGCTGTAATGAGACACCTCATTCTCCCTCCCAGTTCAGGGCACTGTGGTTTAGCTCCTTGAGGGAGACACCCAGCAGTGAGAGACCATGTGGTGCCCAACTTTGAGGTGTCTCCTCCCTTCACCAGCCCAGGCTCCAGACTGCATTTGTTTTCTTGCCTAGAGGATGGATCTAATCATACTTATTTGTGTATTTTTATTACATATGCACAATTCTTTGAAGATTTCTGAATGTTGACTTACAGCAAACCCATTTTTTAATCTCATAATAAATCTCCTGGTCCTCATTAAAATGAATAACATACGTTTATATGGGTATAATTCATTTAGCATTAAATAATACAGCTACAGCAAAAGCTACAGCTGTAATACATCTTACAAGGTAAAGATCAACAAAAATGAATCTTATGTGTTGTACCATTAGCAAATCACTGATTCTTTCTCCAGGTGGAGGCAGGCATCTCAAGAGGGGAAAAATATTTCTAGAATGACAGTAAATTAGTTCAGCAGTAAACATGCAGTAATGAATTCCTGGATTAGAAGAGCATGGCTATTCTGCTGCAGGAATTAGCCAAGTTAGTTGAGAAAATTATTTGAATGCAGTCAGAAAATATCCCAAATGGCACCAGAATCTAATAAATGCAAACACAGTTTTCAATCCTTTCTTCATTGCTCTGTGTATGAAGTAGAAAAGGATTTAAAAGGAAATTGATGTCAACAGAAGTGAGGATGCCTTGAAAGTACAGCTCCTTATGAACCTGACTGCACTCTCATGGCTCCCAGATGGTTATCTCCTCACCCAGCTCCAACCAGCCCATCTAAGGCATATCCATGTATCACATGTAGTAATTAAAGCAAGCACAGCTTAAGGGAGATAAACTGAAACACCCTGACAGCTCCTCAGCTGGTTTAAATCAGTACAGATCCACTGATGTCAACAGGCTTTTGCCAATTTACACAAGCTGAGGATCATGTCCCGTGTGTCCGCATTTCATCCAAGCCCAGTTTGGACTCACTGCAGCTAGAGTGTGAGATGGAGAAGATGTTTTTGAAAAGTCACTCTATTCCATTCCTGCTAGACCATCTTGGTTTCAAAGTGGCTCCTTGCCTAAATTAGGGGGCAGCCCTGGCTTCTTGGGTACTCCTCTGGCTGCTGTGGTGCGGCAGCTTTCAAGTCAGTAGCAGAGGAAGAGCATCACAGGGAAGAGACAGAGTGAGGAGGCGAAAAAGATGAAAAGAAATGAAAGAACAATCAGGGAGAAATAGAACACTATAGAAATAGAAGCTTTGCCACTAAGTTTCCAGGACAAATATGGTTGGCTTTAAACTATCACCCCATATTTTTCCAAGTCACTGACTAACTTCTGAGTCTTGGTGTTTGACATCCCGTCTGAGTCACCACAGAATTTTGTGCCCATCTGTTCATCCATTCATTCTCCTGATCTATTGCCTCTGCAACAGCACCAGAACAGCTCTACAATTTATTACAGTGTCTTTTTGGGTCTCCACACTCCATCACAATTTTTTTTTGTTCTTGGGAAAAATACAAAAAACCAAACCCAAACCCAGATTTCTCATCTCATCCTTCCTTAATGGTGTCTGCTGTCTGGATTCACAGAATGTTTTAAATTAGTGATCACGATCTCCTGATGTCAGGACAAACTATCTGATGCTTGTCAATTATTTTCCACATTTACAAGGAGTCTTTGTGGCCACAGACAGATCTATTTATTTCATAACCTTTTCCTTCCAAACAGTTCCCATTTTCTGCATATCTTTATCCATCTTTCACTCATTTTATTTTTTTCTTTCAGTTACCAGTATTAATACGATATGGTTAGGTCACTATTCTCCTGTACCACCTTCATTTCTGTTTTTCACTGCAAATGAGGTAAAACAAATGGACCCAAAAACTAGGAAAATGAAAGTTCATTTTTGCTTTTTAAATCATGCATATTTCTTTTCTGAGATTCATGAAAATGAACAAGGGACTTAATCTGTGACCGATTTAAACTTGTTTCAAAGTTTCCAGTGAGAAACTTCTAAAGAAAAAAAATAAACCATCTGCTTCCCTCAGGAGAATTCTAAAAGAAAATAAATAATTGTTTACTGACAGTTTAGAATTTCTCCTTCATCAGAAATCAGTCTAGTTATGCTACTCTTTCTTGAACTTTATTTCAAAAAGTTGAATGAAATTCTGTATATGCAACGGACTGTTCATTTATCCCACATATACAAATTAATGACAATTCTCATATAGTTCTGGTAGCTGTCATTACTTTGTGAAAATTTATATTAACTTCTTATTTTTATCTTAAATTCTGTTATTGTATTATCAGAAACATTTATCTGTGTGACTGTTTAGAGAGACCAAAGACTGTCCATTGTTTATTAGCCAGGAATATTTAAGATTAACAACTCTGCCTGCAATAGATGGGAACAATTCTGGGAGCTGGGAAGCGACGTAAGGATTTACACCAAGCAGCAGTGCAGTCTGACACTTTTCTGTTGTGTTTACTGCCATCAGTGCAATATCCAGATCTCACACACAGTTTTCATTAAAGTTGATGGGAGATGTTTCAGTGGAGACAGCCGTGAGGGCACGTTTACCCCAATGTGTTTGACACGTGCGCAGCCTTGCACCAGCCCTGGCAGACACTCTCACGATATCTCACCAGGCTGTTTTTGAAGGGCCATGCAAATGAGTACATCTCTATAGACAGAGAATTTGCTTGATTTTGTCTTGGCTGAAAACCTGGTCCTCGGGTTGCTACCAGTGCCACACTTTCCTTCTAAACAGCTCCCTTTTTTTTTTTTTTTTTTTTTTTTTTTATTTTTTTTTCCCAGTTTATGATACTCCTGGAAAAAGGAAACAGACAAAAGATGAAAATTAAACCAAACATCTAAAAACTTAAAAGCTTTAGTTTAAAATGTTTAGTTAAAAGCTAAATTTAGATTTTTAATTCTGTAAAAATGACTCAAGGTTATCAAAAAATTCAGGACTATTCAGGCTTCTAGAGAGGTAGGTTTGTCTTGTATAAAATTCTTGCCACTGTTTTCTATAGACTCATTCTTATATATCCTTCAGAGCACACCTCTCATTTCAAAAGGGATAGAGGAAAATTTTGTTACATATACCTGGTACTATGGTTACAGTATTCTGACATTTCATACACTAAATCTTGCTTACTGTTGAGTGTGCCTCTTTCAAGTCAGTGGAGTTTGTCCTGGATAAGTATTAACAGAATATGACCTCGAATTTACCCCTGTATTTATTTCCTGAAAACATGCAATTAGAGAAGGAAGAGACACTAAAGATACAGAAAATGAAAATACTTGGGATCCACTTTTTTCCCAATGGCTACATATTACATATTGAAATATGCTTGAACTATTTTACTGCTTTGCTCAGAGATGATATGAGTGATAATTTGCAAA
Organism: Acrocephalus scirpaceus scirpaceus; assembly: GCA_910950805.1. NCBI lineage: Eukaryota > Metazoa > Chordata > Aves > Passeriformes > Sylviidae > Acrocephalus > Acrocephalus scirpaceus. The sequence goes on from OU383777.1 coordinate 7,980,222, forward strand.
GGGAGAGGAGTTAGAAGGAGAGACATGCCAAAGATATGCAGAAATAAAAACATTTCCAGGCCGGAGTTTCCTTAATTTTTTAGCATCAGTCCTAGAAAAATATGTATTTTGGCTAGCAGGTTTTGCTTCAACCTGTTTTGAGGGCAACTTTTTGTATGATCACAAACAGCCAAACACAAGCTGTTACTATGCTACTGATGACACTGGTTTACATCCATGTTGAATCTGGCCTATGATTGTGCAATTAATGAAAGAATAAAATTAGCAACAGTTTTCCACTTTTAACAACTGGAAATAAGATGTGTTTGTCAATTCCTTGAAATATAGTGGATTTTTTACTTCATCTCAAATACTGTTAATATATATAGCCATGCTAAGTACTTAGTTCTGCAATGTGTATAAGAGCACAAAAGCATATTTTCCTAGCAAATTGCTTATATATATATGTATATATGTAAATATATATGTATATATAAATATATACGTATATATAAATATACAAGCTTTTGTATGAGACAATTAACAAGCACATATTACTTTGAAAATTCTGCAATGTGTATTTTGTTCCTTAATACATCTTTGCAAATAATCTCTCTCACACTTTAACCATGCCAACTTCTACTTTCCAACATGTGCACTCACTGTAGAGCCAAGCTGGGCTTTCTGTGGCAGTGACTGGTTACTTATCTACACACTTTTGTGAGAAATACACCACAGGGGGAACTGCAGATGTGTGGGGAAACAAGTGTCTTGTTTTGTATGCCTGGGAACAAACCCTATTGTCAGGCATCCAGGTGTGCTACACTGCATAGTGCTGAGCAAGAGCTCCTGTGCAGGTCTGTAAATGTCACAGATCATATCAAGGATCAAACCTGGTCCTGAACTGCTAAGCTGTGTTTTCACCAATGCCCTATACTCCATTCTTTCTGCCTGGATATTTTGAGTTTTTACTAGTGATATATTTTTCCAAAAGACCAGATGGGATTTATTATGATGCGAGCTATTATAGCATTACAAAAATATGACCTTATTTTCAGATGATGTGGCTTTCTTAACTCTTTGCACCATGAATTCTGTGTTTCTGCATTTTAACAATACAGTTAAAACTAAAAGTTTTAGTCTCAAAGAAAAAGGAAAAATAAAAAGAAGGATACATTGAAGTACCTGAGGTTTGCACATGCCTCAGACCTAGTTTTGACTCTCAGTGCAGTGCCTCTGTGTCTTGGATAAAGTTGTTTGGTCACTTGATGTTTGAGTTGCAAAAGTTAAACATTTACCATCTGACACTGAAGTGATATGTTTGTTGACTTGATAGCATTAAAATAGGGTCATGTTGGTGACACAGAATCACAGAATCATTAAGGTTGGAAAACACCTCCTAGATCATTGAGTCCAATCATTAACCCAGCACTGCCAAGTCCACCACTCAAACATGTCTCTGAGCACAACAGCTGCCCATTTTTTGAACATTACCAGGGACAATGATTGCAGTACTATCCTGGGCAGCCTATTCCAATGTCTAACCACTCTTTCAGTGAGGTTTTTCCTAGTATCCAGTCTAAATATTCCCATGTGCAACTTAAAACCATTTCCTCTTGTCTTCTCTCTTGTTACCTGGGAGACGAGCCCAACACACCTGGCTACATCCTCCTTTCATGGAGTTGTAGAGAGCAAAAAAGTCTCCTTTGAGCCTCCTTTTCTCCGGGCTAAACAACCCCAGGACACAGCTGTCCCAGTTCTACACTCATTTAGGACTTTCCTGCTAAGGGTTAACTAAAGAGTGTACGATATGGAAATGCAAATTCAGTGAGTTATCACTAGAATTATCAGCTTTCCCTGGGCAAGAATTAGGATAAATTAATAAAGTGATAAGTGATCCCCCTGTGTCACTCATACTCCCAAACCCAACAGCAAAGCATCCAAAGGGTTAGCGTTTCAGGCAGGGAAGAATTTTCAGCTTTTCCAGAGAAATAAAATGATGTCATAATTGCAGTTGGTCAGAAGACATGGGACATGGAGGTATTTAGTGTGAGTGAAGAAGAATGAGCCAGAACCTTAGCTACTGTAAATCAGTGCCATTGCACAGGAATGACTAGATTACCTAATTAACAACGCTTGGTGTTACACTCAAGAGACCAATAATCAGAATTGATTAAGGAACAGGCAGCTTTACATTCAAAACTGGTTTTCATTTTGCATAAATTTGATATAGAGGCCCACAGCTGAGCAAATCAGTTTAGGAGTAGCTCAGAATAAGTAACAGTTTTACAATATCTCTTTTTTTCCCTTTAATTATCCAAAATGTCTGTGCACTTAAATAACATTTGTCTTTTAGATCACTGCAACAAAGTGAAACAATTTTCTCCCAAAATCTTTACATTTGTAAGAGCCCTATGAAATAGACTGGTAGCCTATATTTAGTGCTTATGATAAAGTGTCAATACTAGAAAAAAAAAAAAATTGCCCTGCAAGTCAAGAGGTGGGGGGGGAAAGGAGGAAAACTATGGTCTTTCAAAACCAGGCATCTTCCAAAAACTATGTCATCACAACTAAGGACAGTCTAAAATTTTAGGTCAAACTTTTGCAATTGTTTGAAGAGTAATATTTATAGCTTAATTTAAAATGTTTCATGTTTAAGTTCTTTTAAAAGCCTTTTTCTTTAATTTTTCTTCTTTTCCAAGGATAATATTTTGTTATCTTGGGAGTGGCATGATTTCATTGAGAGAACTTCTTAAAAAAGGATTCTGATATTTTAAAAATTTCCCCCAATTGCCTCCAACTTCCATTTCCTTTCCAGCTTTCTCAGTCACCTATGCCTTTCCCCTTTTTCTTATTGTTGCTAAGGTGCAGAAAATAACCTCTTGTTTAAACAAATCTATATACTTGAAATCAGAAGAAACTTCTCATTTGGGGTGATCTTAATATCTTATTTTTTAAAAAGATAAAAATAGTCCAGTTTTAACTATAACTAAGAAAAGCACTAAAGAGAAGAAACAGACAGATTGTCAATAAATGCACACACAGAGTATAGACTCAACAATGTTGTTGTCACACAACTTTTTACTCTAATTTTTAATAGGAAATGGAAAACTTGTGCAGAGAAGCTGTTTTGCCTGAGAGGTCTGGACTTCTTAGAAGAAGGGTCCCAGCTCTGGCACCCCTCAGCACAGGTTAGTGGCTTCTGCAATAGAACCTGAAATAGATCATTTAGAAGGGTTTGTTGAGTCTCTGCACTGCTGTCCATTACCCAGGCCTGTTTTAAAATAAATTTATGCATGTGTGCATTGCAAGCAGATTTCCAAAGTAGATTTTTTTTTTTCCCTTTAAGTTACTTGGAACAACTTGCCAGTTAAAGGAGTGTTTGTTAATTGCCTTAAAAGGGGTATTTCCTATTACCACCCTGCTCCTTCTGGAAAAAATATATTTAAGCCTGATTTTGTCAGTGTCATACATGTTGGATCTTTTTTAAAACCTGATAACCAGATTACTTGGGAAACTGGAACTCTTCCAAGACAGCCGTTTCAAGTTTCTTGGTAAATAGTCTGTGCATTGTATATATTTGCAAAATGTACATTATTTACTTTATAAAGTCTTCTGATCTTCCATAAATCTCTGCTCACAGAGTACATTTTACGGCACTGTTTCCCACTTCTTAGGAGCTGGCCTCTTCGTCTCTGCAATACCACACATGAAGTCACATGGAAAAGGTTCACGCGGGATGTCTTTGAAGTGTAGCCATTGGACATCAGATGGACCGGCTTTCCAAAGTAAGAAATATAAATTATGTCTGTTTATTGTCTCCATGAAAGAAATTCAGTGCTTTGTCTAATGTCTGCTCTGAGGTGAGCACATGCTTGTCTCTGTTGTCACTGAATGACACTGTTTCAATAACGTGAAAAAATGGTTGAAATGATGAAGTCCTTTTCTTTATATGATTTGATTCTTATATGATTTGATTCTTATATGATTTAAAGCTTGCAGGATGAATTTTCTTCATTTTTGGTGATGGCAGCTTTGGTTTTTTTAACTATGCTATTTGACTGAAACACTGTAAAGAGCAATGACCCTGTACTTCTGTCGCTCTTGGTTCTCACTGAAAGCAGCCTGGTAGTTGCAGACAAACCAAGCCTGCTGTGCCTGCCTTCAGCTTGAGCAGATTGCAAACCAGCCTGTGTCTGAAAACTGCCAAACTGGGTGCAGGCTATACCAGCCTGAGCTAGTAATCCCTGGACATGATGATTTGCCCCTTTGGCTGAATTTCACAGTGTAGACATGCTCACAGTCCTGTCCTGTAGTACTTGTCCTGCAGGCAAGGATCACTTTACCATCCAAACATCAATTCTCACCCAGCTGTGGGGAGTATAATAGAATTATTACTCTTCCATCAAGAGAAGAGACATCACGATGTGGCTTGACAGTGCCTCTGTGACAGCACCAGAAGCTGAACCCAAATCTCCCATAGAGCCCTCAACTCTTGTCACATTATGGGGTATCAAGAGAAATTTCACTGAAGTAAAAGAAGTTATTTTTCTTCTGAATACCTAGAACAGGCTGAAAAATTAGGTATGAGATCCTAAGAATTCCCACTGTTCAGCAGGTATTTGCTCACTCTTCAATGTCATTTGGACTTAAAAACCAGCATCCTTTAAATAGAGCACCCCTGTTCTGGAAGAACTGTGTTTTAAGCTTCTGATGCAAAACACCTCAAGGCTGGCATAAATTCAAAATCACACTTAGGTCCAGATCCAAATTTTGTACCGTTCCTCAGTAAGCTAAGCCAAGGACCCCTCTCTTAACATCTGTGGATATTGGGGTATTTGAAATCCAACTCCAAATTCCAACTTAAGCCACGGTCTAATGTAAACAAAGTTAATGGCTTGTCAGCATGGGGCTGTAAAACAATGTGGGTACTGTCATAATATTGATGTAAGGAAACTTGAAATATATAGCCATTTTTCTGAATATAACAGTGGCTTTTGCTCTTAGAGAAAAGTCATTAAATTAGTATGTCCAGGTTATGTAGAAGCCAGAGAAAATATACAATTGTGGCAGCCAAGAAATTACATGGAAAAGAAATTGTGCCTTGACCCATTGACCGCAGTGCCAAACAGTGACTGCCATTTAGTGTTGTATCACCTGGGTTTTATACCCACGTGTTACAGCTCACAGGCAACTGTGGTTGTGTGGAAATAGGAGATTCACGTGTTTGACCTGCACTTCTCAAGGGATGACTGACATATGAGCCAGGCAGAGAGTTTGAAAGAGTAAGGAAAGCAAAAAATAGATACTATACTGGAATATATAATCTATTTTTGGTTTGTACCAATGAGGAGTTGTTGTCAGCAGTATGTCACTAACAGATGATGAATCAGGGTCAGTTTTAAAGACTCAGGTGGAATTTCTCAGGTGACGCAACATAAACTCAAAATGTGGTTATTGTAGTTCATCTGAAATCTCAAACAAATATGGAAATTCCCTAAGGATTATCTTCTAAAACAACATAAAATGATTTGAACTGACTTAATGATTCACAACTGTTGGAAAGTAAGTGTAATTCACCTTGCAGTGATCTGTAGAAACTGTTTATATTTAAGTATTCCAGCCCATCTCTGTGATAAATTCTTTTAGCTTCTGAATTGATTTATGTCAGTATTCTTTTATTTTCTCAAAATTACCCATCAGTTTATAATACTGAAATGGCAAAAAAAAAATTTTATATTTAATAAGCCTGTACATCTTTATTGTACATTTTTAATCTACAGGAATCATTGCACAATATATTTTTAGTGTGAAACTGTGGCCAAAGAATTTTTTTCATGCACAGGAATAGCAGCTCAGTGTAAAATGTGTGCTTGGACACACAATAATTTTGCTGAGTTTTTGTGAGGTGTACTCTGAGACCATGCTCTGTCTGTACTGCTATTTTGATTTATACTAGTAAATAATCTCACTATCCTTGTCTGTGTTACATTAAACTCAAAGTTGTACATGATGGGATGAGTTCAGATAAAGATTTGGACTGAATCTGGAGCTTTGGAGAGATAAAGAATTAATACTTTCCAAAACTTCAGCAATGATTTGGATTTGGGTAAGGGCCCATGTCTGATTATGTTTAAATATTTTGACATGCGTGGTATTCTATTTTATGAGACAGAGAGATCATAAGAACTTCATTTGTGCTGTTAGTCTATACTATGGAAATAAATGACATGTTTCACCCATATTGAAGAAATTCAGGATGAAAGATCACAGAGCGAATCATGTTAATGTATAACACATACAAAAAATACTACAATTAAGAATTTACAGATGTGACCCAGGGATAGGCACTAATTACATGAGAAATAATGTATTTAAACCCAAGCTTCCAAATTAGTCACCAAGATGAGCTTTCAGCTTTCTAGGCTTGTGTGAGCAAATATTGTGGTAACATATCACCATTGTAAAAAATTGTATTTTTAGTAAAGTTGAAAGGAGTGGTGGTAAAGGTTAAGCAGCTTTTCTCTGTTTCTCAAATTTGAGGCTGGACAGTCTATACTGACCCTACTTCTGCTGATTTGGGATTCTCTGAATCCTCAGGTCTTGTTCAGTGTCACCAGCTCTTTCTCTCTAGATGCTCACCCCGATGTGCAGCTTGTTTTTTGTCCTGACACTGATTCAATCAAGTACATAAATGTCTAACCTGCCCTTTGGTTGCAGTCAATCTTAAAGAAAATTCACAAAACTTTAAGTCCCGTGCAAAATTGTCCCATTGTGCCACAAATCAAGCAAGTAGAAGTTCTGCAGGGTGAGGGAAATGAAGGATTTAACTAAGGCCGTGGTTTACCAGCACACCAGAGAACACTGTGAGTAAAATCTAACAAAATGAAAGTTGATTTCAATCATTTCCCACTGCTTTAGGAGGCTTGATATATTTTTATCCTGTTTATACATTGTCCTTTACCAGCAGATAGATGAGCACCTAGTCAAAAATTTGGACCATAAATACAATGTCTTATAATGCTTGACATTTAGATTCCTGGCAACTCACTTGACTATTGACCAAAGTGCTCAGTCTTTAAATTTAGCACTCCATCTGATTTATTTCCCTCAAGATGACCACAGAGAAAATGTACTAAATATGAGATGATGTTAAAAGTAATATTCTAGTTATTATGTAAACCTCAAGTGGATTTTTTTTAAATCCATGACTGCATTATAAATATTTCATATTAAATCTTGACCAATATTTCATAGAATCACAGAATGGTTTGGGTTGGAAGGCACCTTAGAGATCATCCAGTTCTAATCCCCTGTTTTGGGCAGGGATGCCATCTACCAGGTCAGGTTTCTCAGGGCCCCATCCGACCTGGCCTACAGAGTTTACTGTAAATATGGTGTAACAGTTGGTGTTACCCATCAGAAAGCACAGGAAATACCAGACTACACTAAATCTATTTTCTTCAGCTCTACCTGCTGATTGTGTCCAATATTTGGATTCTTGAGAGGTTGCAAGAATTGCTTTCTTCTTTCTTACCCTTTCCCTGCATTCCTCCTTTCTCATACTTAGAAACTGTCTTAGATCCACAGCACAAAAGGACAGATGTAACAATTAGCCTTGAAGAGGGCACTTCTCTACTTACATGTAGGCATGTACATCACCCAAAGTGACAAGGCTGAATTCTAACTCTAGCTGCTAAATTTTACTCAGCTTTTATAAATCATTAGTTTGTTTAAACATCGTTAATTGTCAGATATTCTTAAGTGTCATTAAATCGTAACACATAAAGTTAGAGCACAGAATCATGTTTTATGTACACGTCTTTAAAATTAATGAATTATGAATAAACTCCCTAATTGCACTGGAGTACAGATGGAAGCAATCTTCATGAAATTATAAATAATCACCATGCTGTTGATTGCAACAAGTGGAGTTTAAGCTTGGCAAGCAATCTTAGAAGTTTAATTAAATGTACTAAAAAAGCAATTTGATGCTTTAAAAGCCAAGCTGTTGCATGGCACTGAAGCAAATCAAAACTTCAGTTAGGTTTGCAAACCAATCTTTGCTGCTGACCTTAGAAATGCCAACATTCCCAGTTTAGAAATTATATGCTTTGCAAGTTCAGTGCCTCGAATAAATATAAGACTTGAGTTTTGCAAATATTATTTAGGTGAAGACATGCAGATAAGCAAGAATGATTTTCAGACATTATAAATTCACATGCTTAACAGGACAAGTAATTTTATATAGTATTGAGAGAAGAGACCCTCTGTACAGTAAGAAGGAGTAAGATGTGCCAGATGTCATCAGGCAAGTTTAGAGTTTATGGAGTGTAGACAAATATAAAGGAGCTTATGTTTAAGGTTGTCCCTTGGCCCTTTATGACCTTCTGGATCTGTGAATCTACACTCAGAATAACTAGAGCAAGAAACTTTTGGCAGAATCTTGGCTCCATAACTCTCCAGTGAACTATCAACCCTGCACAGACATGTATAGCCTGGTACTTTGCTCCTGATAGACAATTTCTTCCTTAGTGTATTCTTCAAGTACAGCAGCTGAGCAATGCAAGGCAAATGTAGTACTTGGCTTGGTAAATGAAGCTCAGATCTGCAAAGGAATTTGTCTTTTATTCATTCTTAGATTTGAATTCTTGACTTGAAATGACGCTGAGATATAAACGCTGAAAAGTGCAATATGAATGAACTTTATGCCAATGCCTCCAAATCCCACATTTCCACAGTGAATCTCTACTTGACTTCTGAGGTCTGTTTCTACTTCAGGTTTAGCTGGAAACAGCCCTAGCCCAAGAAGTTCAGATATTATTTCAGGTTTATTAGCATACATGTCTGGAGTCTTTTCACGAGACTGAGCTTCCTGTATGGATTTTTCTTCTAGATATATAAATATCTACCAAATATTTTTGGTAGATATTTATATATACATCCAGCAACTTCAGAGCATCTCACATCAGGTGTCCTAGCTTGAATCAACCAGGCAAGTGAGCTGATGCCTCTGTGTTTGCTTTCTATTTAAACCTGATCAAGATTGAGGGAAAAATCTTCATCCCCATCTGAGCTTTTGACTGGCTGCCTATGGCCCATTAAAGTGCATCTAATGCACAGAAGGATGATGACTCTCACTAAATCCATCTGAGACAAACACTAATGGGCTGACATTGGATCAGTAAGTAACTGCAGAGGTGGCTTTTAGTGTAATAATGTACCACTTAGACCACTTGCACAGGAAGTGAGGAAACTGGTTTCTCTTCCTTCCTCAGACAGAGGGGACCAGACCCATATTTCCTCATTCCCAGGAGTGTGAATGACAGCCAGAATTTATGTCAAGCGAGTTAATGGGGGAGGCAGAAGCACCTCCTACCTCTCCAATGGGGAAATGGATACAAGATTTACTGTCCCCAAGAGTGAATTAGGAAAAAAGAAATAAGCTCTAACTGTGTAATAGGATGGTTAGGGCTTCTTAAGAAGAATGGAGTCACAGGTTTTGTTTCCCCTGTTAAAGGCCTATTTTGTGTTTTCCAGTAAATCCTATTCAAATAAAATTAGAAGGCAATGTTCCATATTGTCAATTGAGTGTCCCTCCATTTAGGTTGTCAGTAGATTTTTTTTTTTTTTTTACCCTTGGCTTATACTAAACAGAAAGTGTAAAAACATTTTTTTTTGTAATCTTGCTAATTGCAAAAAAAATAAAACATTTCAAATGAGGAGGCTGGGGGGAAACATACCACTCCCTACAGTTATCTGAAAGGAGGTTGTAGCCAGGTGGGAGTTGCTTTCTTCTCCCAGGTAACAAGTGACAGGAGAAGAGGAAATGGCCTTGCTCCAGAGAAGTTGCTCCAGAGAATGCTTCGGTTGTATATTAGGAAAAAATTCCTTAACTGAAGGAGTGGTCAAGCATTGGAACAGGCTGCCCAGGGATGTGGAGGAATTTCTATATTTGTTCAAAAGGTGAGTGGATGTGGCACTTGGAGACATGGTTTAGTGGTGAAAACAGCAGTGCTGGGTTAATGCCTGGATTTAATAATCTTTAAGAAAATTTCCAACCTTAATGATTCTACGATTTTATTTTTTTTTTCTTCTGAAAAAAATACAGTGTCTGTATGGCTGAGAAATTAAACATGCAGATCAATTTGTTTTCAGAGAAATTGAGGACTGCACCTTTAAAACTGCAGCACACTTTTTTTAGGGGAACATGTAGAAATGGTTAAATTTTTAATTAGGAAATGTAACAGTGTCATTTGAAAAGACTGTTGGTGTCTCTTGGTACCTCCCCAGTTCACTCAAAGTCATGATCTGCATTTACAGAGGTAATCTCTGAAGCACACCTTAGGTTTTCCTGTTGTACATTAGATCTGTAACTGGATGTCATACATCCAAAGAGGTTTTGCATCCAGCACAAAAAAATAAAGGGGAAAGCAAGTCACAATTGCTTTAAAAGATCATATTTTCACATCTGCCTTGCAGGATATTTGGCAATTTCTTTTCTCTGTAGAATGGGCTACATAAAGAAAGTACAAAGTTCTTTTGATCTAAAAAATCTCTATGGGATTTAATAATTTATATCAGAATTTAACAGCACAGAGGAACCCTTTTTTATATACTGGAGTAATTTTGCTTTGCTTTTGTCAGATCAGCTCTACTTGAAACAGAGACTTGCTATTAATGGAACTGAACTATATATCAATGTCTCAGATACTTTGGTGGCTTTCATTCTACCATATTTCACTCTGGTTTCAGTTCAGCAAAGATCTTAAACACATTTCTAAATCCTATAATTTCAATGGGACTGAAGACCATATGTAGATGTTTTATAAAAATTGGGTCAGCTTATAAACTCTTCTTTATGATACTTTTAATGAAGAGTAATAGGTTGAGACAGATCTTTTTTGTTTCATTTTTTTTAGTAACTTACTCTACTGATTGAATATGAAATAAGGCACAAATATGAGGATTGGAAGAAAAAATCTTTTTATTTTCTTCTGCATAGAGCCATGGTAACAGGAATCACACATATCTGACCCAACCAGTATAGTACATGCCCTCATTTAAGATAGACATGTACATTTTCTTTAGTATTGGTGGGCAGAAATACATGTGTTTACAGTTCATTTTGCTTGTCCCTAATACAGATGCCTGAAACAACCCAAACTTCTGTACTTCACAAGTGTCTGTTGCTGCTATCAGACTGTGAAGAGGACTTTCACATAGGCCTTTACATAGCAGATATCTGAATTTGATGGATGAGGTGACATTCATCCCATGGGACATTTAGAGTAGAGAGGAGAAGGTCCTCCACACCTCCCATCTTCTCCCTGAGGCTGGGCAGCAGCAGACACATAGGCAAAGAGGAAAGAAACAAATGCATGTACAAAAATGTCTTGGTCTAGCAAATTTTCCAGTAATCAGTGGGTTTAGAATTCCCTGATCCAGATTTCTTTCTGGCAAATCATGTTTTGTAACACCAGTTGATTTACTCTCCATGAATTTGTTCCTTTTTACATCCATGTGTATTTTTTACCTCCATGAAATCCTGTGGTTATGAGCTCTATAATGTAATTACATGTTGTGTGGAAAAAAATACTCTGCTTTGGTGGATAACTCACTCCTTAATGCTTTCATTATATGTCTGCTAATCCTTGTGCTATGAGGTGGAGTTTATATTCACTCTGTTCATGTTCTGCATACAGTTTATGACTTAAAGCCCTCTGTCATTTTTCCCTATCAGTCATCTTTTTCCCAAGCCTAAGAATCCTAATGTACTTGCTCTTTCCTCTTATGGAAAACATTCAGATCTAGGCATTAGTGGTGCAAACAGGATTTTCAAAACCAGAATTTAAATGGCTTTAGTATAAAGACAGTCAACAATGACAGGGGAACTAGACTTCATTAGAACAAGTCCTCACCCTAACAGTGGGACATGCAATAAACCCCACGCAAATATTGAATGCTTATTAATCATTGTGGAATCCATTATATAAAATTTTTGTAGTTATTGTGCATGATTTTTTTTATAAAGCAAATTGAAGCTGGTTATTGTTTTAGCTATTAGAAAAAAAAATCCCTCAGAAGAAAACAACCTGGACACACTGGGTTACTTCTTTTATCTTCAGTTTTATATATGAGACCCTTCAAGCTGGAATGAAGGGCATGCTAACTCTTCATCTCTCTTAACAGTTACAAATAAGGCAATATCTTATGCCCATTTGGTTGTCTCCATCATTATGTGGAGCTTGTATTTTGACATGAATTGGTGGACTCAGTCCAATTCCTAATTGAAAGAGTCATTAACTCACAGTGACAGGACAGAACAAAGAATTGAACATGCGTGAAGGTATTTCATCTCCCTTAAGATATTTTTGTGACCCTACAAGCAGTGGTGTAGCCAAACTTGTGTTCTGGGTTTGTTCCTGCTATTTATTATGAGTATGAGCGCACCCCCTAGAAGCTCCCATCAAAAATGGAGTCCCATTGCGGAATAATGTACTGATTTCCAACATATTTTATGCACACATCATTCAGTAAGAAGTGTGTCTTCCAAAGCAAAACAAAACAATGTGTTTTGCATGATTCACTATGCTTTGCTGCAAGAAATACAAAATAATTGAGCAAGACTGCAGTAACTCTCCAATACTTTGTTATGGTTTTTAGCTGTACTCAGCAGAATAAAGTGACCTTGGTTCACAACTCCCAAACTGTATTTGCAAAGGTGAAATTACACGTTGAAAGGTTTCTGTAGAGGACATAAGTCTAAGGGCTGACATTTTAAATCTGTAAAGTTCATGCAAAGGTACAATGATAAAAAATGATCATCCTTTTCTCTGCAGTGTGTAATAACTTCGAGTCACCACGATTTTGCTCTCAGTGGTTGTGCTGGAGAACAATATATTCACAAATTGTCACCCACATTCAACGTTTGAATTTGTGTGGTATTTAAAGCCCTGCCCTTGTCAGCTGCATGAAGAGGGAGGAACATTTTTCCCTTCACTAAGGAATTCATGATACAGGCAAGAGCTGGAAAGAAGCAGGTGGGGGTTCAGGTGAGCAGACTGACAGGCCAGCTGTGGTTTTCATGCACTGGCAAGAAAATCCTTGTCAGGGAATGCTTTAGCTTTAGCTTTACTGTGGTGTTCAGTGCTTCAGCAGAGCAGTTTTCTGCTGAGCTGCTCTGTCTCATATTGGAGCAATCTTCACCCATGCCTCTGCAGTCAGCAGGAGAGCAATTACCAGCTCCATGGCCATATAAAGGCCACAGGAGTAATCTGTGACAGATTTGATGACAGCAGGGGAAATACTCCTGAGAATTGTAATTGTAAGGGCTAACTGCAGACCCAGATAGCTCTCAGCTGATGATCAGGAATAGTCCCAGAATCAATGGCTACTCAAGCTTCAAAGATAAGAACATGCTCTGATTTAAGAGCCTATTTCTGTGGGCAAGGCTGTGAACTCTTTCCTGCTGTTGAAGACATCCATCAGTCCTTTGACATTAGCAGGATTAATTCCTGGTTAGAAGGGCAGCAATCTGGCTGTGACACTGATAAATTTCTGCTTGTGTGTTGTCATTTTTTTTTTTTTAGGCATGCACAGGAAACAAACCCAAAAATGGGCAATGCTGGTTGCATAAAATTTCTCTCTGCAAGGATGTATAAGAATAGAATATGGTTCTAAAGATTTGCCTCTCCAGGATCATTGTCAACTTAATTCAGCCTGGATGCATTTCTGCATCCTTACCCTAGAGCTGTTGTCTGGTGCAGTTCCCATGTATCAGTTTGTTACAAAGAAGGATAATGAACTGGAAGAATCTGTCTATCCTTAGGAAGGAAAATAAGTCAATGTATATTATAGAAAAGGTCACCTTTATGCATGTGGCATTTCTGTCCTGTTTAGTACACAAGGATTGGCCTGCTTTTGTGGTACCAAGATGAGTGTGTCACAGCAAAATGAGTGTATTCTAATGGCTAAACTTTTCACCCAGTTCAGTCTGGGAATGTTAAGGACATGCTTTTGGTGACAGTGTAAAAATTAATCTCTGAGTTTCCTAGGCTCTTCTGGAGTTCCACCTGCAACAGGGTGGAACTTTTGATCAAAGTATCAAAACTCTTGCCTTGGCTGAGAAGTTCAGCAATGGTCATTCAAAGATTTGCTCAGGAGAAACCAGACTGTATTCAGGTCTCCTCTGAGATTAGATGGCAATGGTTAAGGGACAACAAAAACCTGAGCTTAATTTAAATATATAGTAATCCTGTAGCTACCCTAGCCTCTTTCTCTGCTGTGCCACCAAGGAGAGCAGTCACAAATCAGCAGTGAGATAGTCCTTGCTATCCATGATAAAGACATTCAGAAAAATGGAATTCTAAACTGGAAAATTAACATTTTCAAGTTGGTTGATGGAACACATCCTTTCAGTTTCAAATTCCACTCAAGAAAATTAATATCTTTGTTGTCTGTTTGTCAGTCTAGGAAGACTAAAACACAGGCTTCACACAATAATGCCTGTAATTGTGCAATTCATGGATTAAACTGCTAATGCTCTGCAGTGAGGTAACAGGGGCTGGTCTAATTTTCTTCTTTTCTTCACATTCTCTTCTCCAAATTTCAGAGTGGATACTTTTGAAAGAAATATGCAACTTTTTGCCTCTGACTGCTATAATTAATAACCATATTTTTTGCTTATGTGTTAGAGAGTGGGATAAGGGATTGTGGATCAGAAAATCCAAATTTTCTGTGATTTGAGCTGAAGTCCATCACTGGAAACTACAACAGTTCATCCTGATTTTGAAGTGGCCCAGAAGAAGGCCCAAGACATACCAACCAATCTGTTACTTTCATGTGGGGTTTGTGCATACTCTGTGTATAGAATGTAAGAAGGTAATGAAATTCATTCACATTTTCATATGTCATAAAATAAAGGCTGTATTACTCTAGAGCATTACACAAACATGGTGTCACGAGATGAAGCAGAAAATATCCCAGGCCTGTTTCTTCAGTTATGCTTGTGTTTTGTTTCAGTCCCCAAGGTTTCTGGCTTATCAGATGCAGACAAAATGAAAAGAAACAGTACCAGTGAAAACTGCTATAGATCCATACATCGCGTGATGCACTGTGGAATGAGACTGAAATGTGTTCTTTAATAATGAATACTAAAGTCAACATTTATAATAGTAACAGGAGATACTGAGTTTTCTTTTCATTTGAAGGTCAAGAGTTAATGTCACATCTCAGCCAGGGAGCTTAGACATACAGTGCCCCATTTATTACTACTGCAGTGTGTCAGTCGGACGCCAGCAGACAATGTCAGTATCTGGCACAATTTCATGAGGAATGAAGTTTTTACAAAGACATGATCACTTCTGTATTAAAGTTTTATTATAGGATTTCTTAGGTAAACTGCAACTTCTCTGACACTAAATGTTTTCTGGCTGACTGAGACCTTTGAAGTGAATGACAACATATTTTTTGCCTTGTATCCATTGCTCATTTTAGCCATGGAAAGGAGCAGGGTTGGAAAATGTTGTCCTTTGTAGCATTTACTAAGGCAAGGCTCTTGTTTGTGTCCTGAACTCACTATATTCCAAGTCAATAAGGTAATAAGCCAAATCCAGTTGTTCATCTCTACACTTGTGTGCATGTGTTTACAAGAAGATTGACATTTGACCATGAGTTTTTGCCAAACACAGACTTAGAGTGTCAACACCAGTTGGAGAAATAAGCAGGGAAGTGTGCAGGGAGCCACATGCAGACTACTGTGTATACAACACCAATCCTGGAGGTAAAAACAGGACCTTTAATTAAACGATAGGCTCCCATGACTGCCCCTCCCTTTTTGTTTTCAGTACCATCTGTGCAACATCAGTGTTTTCATCCAATTTTAATGGGAAATTCTGAGTATCTCAGTTTATGTTAAGCCTCAGTTTACCAAGTCATCATTCTCATGCTCAGTGGTGAATATTTATTTGCATCTTGTGCTCTTTAATATTCCCTGTTTGTTCCTGCAGATGTAAACCACCGCTGAATATATATTCAGCATATTCAGATGTTTGGCTGTGATTGCTAAGACACACACAAGTTTTGACACATCCTATTCAGAGTCTTGAGATACCACCTGGAAGAGGTGAAAGAGTTTGAAAATTTACTATATGTACCTAATTTAAGACTTTTCAGAACTCTCTATTGACTGAACAAGGTACAGAAGTTTGACATCAAATTCACTGAGACATCCCAGTAGACATTTAAGTCTGTGGTAGTCTTCAGAGATTCTATTGTGAATAGAAACCTTTCCACATGTTCATACTCTTAAGAGAGACATCTTTTCTCTCCTCTAGGTAAGGAAACAGAGAACTGCACAGACAGCAGCTTGGTGAGGGTATCTGTTCTGTTGCGTGACTTCTGCTGGGGAGGAGACCTCCCTCTTTATTTTGAGTGTCACAGAACACAGCTTGATTTCTGTGAGCTGGGGCCAAAGTTTTCTTTCTTTTCTTTTTTTCTCTCCCTGCTCTCCTCCTTCCTTCCCCCCACATGGTGTCTGCTTTCAAGATTGCTTCAATAGCCAGCATTGTAACATACAGAGATGGATTTTCACAAAATTAATTTCAGCGCTTGGATAGGAACTGATTATGAATCTTTGTAGTCCTACAGATGAAGTCATTAAGAAAGAACTCAGAGTGGAATGCAGCCAAGGTTCTTAGCAAGAGCATGGCAGTGATTGCACAACAGAATATGGGAAGAGTAAGAAAAATGACAGAACACAATCATTTCATACCATTCATTAGTTTCTCCAAACAATGAAAGAGCACAGTGGCACATGTTAAATCAAAACAGGGCTCTAAAAAAAGTAGCAAAACTACATGTGTGATCCAGCAGGATTTTGAGGTGAAAGATATTTGGATGACAACCTTAATTGTCACAAATCTATTTGAAATACATCCATAATATCGCAGTGATTTCAGCAGTATTTTAAAGAACCATTTAAAGTTCTTCATATGTAGTAATGTAATACAGTAAATAGAATTATAAAAATTACAACAGGGCAAAATGGATATGAACTATTTATGAAGTTATATACTTCATTATGTTATAAAATAGGTTGATAATTTTCCAACATATTTTTACTAGAAATTTTTTTCTTGACTTGTTTTTTCTCTTGAAAGGGGAGGTAAATAATAGTAGAGAAAGGAGGTGGTAAGTTCCTTAATTAAACTAAGTTTTGCATCATGAGCAGTTTTTTAGGTGCTCAGGTAACAACATTACCCACAGCATTCCCCTTAACATCATTTATGCCATCACAGTTGTTACAAGATTAGGTTTGTTCTAAAGACTTGTAGTTTATTTTTCAAATAGTATTTAATCTTCAGAAAAAGCACTTATCAATTACAAAAAAACCCACAAACAAATATGTATATGTCTAGGTTTTTAACCACAAGCACTTTCAGCTGAATGCAAAATACAGACAATATTTGGACAGGTTCAGGATGGATTCATTTATTCCCTTTATTGTAATTCAGCTGTCCAGTGTGTAAGACTACCACTTGGAATCTGGAAAAGAAAGGCTCAGTTTCCTCCTCTATCTGATCTATACTAGGGATTTCCAACATATCCCTGGAGAGGACCCTTCAACTTTGAAAGAGGAATGTCTTGAAGGATTTATGACCCGTAATTCCTGCAACTCTGAGGATAACTAGTTCAGACATAAAAATTATGTGATAAACAGCTGAGACAATTCTCGTTTTGAAGTTAGTTCTATCTACAGATGAATGTGTTGTTGAAAGAACTACTTCTCCTTCTTTTCCGCTAGTGCTATGTCCAAATTCTGGCTGTGTGACCCACGTAGGTGATTATAGTCCCTCTCTGGGATATTTAAGAGTTTTGTATAAAGTCAAACTGCTTCAAAAATAATAATAGGAGAGCATCAGGAATTATTTTATAGAATCATAGAGTGTTAAGGGGTTGGAAGGGACCTTAAAGATCATCTAGTCCTAACCTGCCTGACATAGGCAAGCATAGCTCCCTCTAGACCAGGTTGCTCAAGGCCTTATCCAACCTGGATTTCATTATCCATTTCTTTGCATTACTCATTTCTTGTGAAAGAGTGTAATTTCTGTTGCAGGTTACATTTACATATCCCAATGGAGTGTTACCCAGAGAAATTATTTTTCTCCAGACCGAATAGAGATATTATAACAGACTTATACCAAAGTCATCAGACTCTGCTTCCAAATTGGAGCAGCTTTATGGTGTTTTACTGAGCTGGCTTCAAGGCACGTCCTTTTCCTCAGGTGTCTGTGAACTACAGTCCCTATCAGAGTTGCTGAAATGGCCTTAGATAACTCAGATAGAAATGGATTTGCTTCTTGACACAGCATTGATAGTGGTGTCAATTCATGTGAACTATAGCCCTCTGAGATTTAGATTTCTGTGTTAACTTTCCTAAGCTCTATTTCTATTCAGTAAAAAGAAATAGAAATTCTTGTGGCCTAATTTATCTCATCTACTGAAATATTTCAGATGGATTGCTAAGAACCAGTTACTGCAAAGAGAGCATCTGTTCAGCCTGTTTGTACTGTATTTAGGTGAGAAGAATCTCACGTTAGTTGTCTGTCACTTGCTTCACACTTCTTGCATACCAAGAACACATCATTATACTGCTCCTGAGTGTCTGAATGCTCCAGGCAGAATTCACTGATGCACTGGGGATTAAATAGCACAGAAGAATTTCGTAGATATGAAAGAGTTAAAATGGCATTATGAGGTTGATATTATGAGCTGATAAAGCAACAACAACAACAAAAAAACCAAATAAAAGAGCAGAATTGCAGAGAGAGAAAAGGTTCATATGTGCTGACATGCCTGTCCTGGCACAGTTTAGCTTAATCCACCCTACTTGCTTTTTTCACCCTATTCTTCAATTCTCCCTTCCAGAAACAGATTTAGGTATCCCTTTATCTCTGTGAGATTGTACTTCAGTTACCTTCACTAGTAACTTATTCCATATGTTTCCTTCTCTGAGAGTGAAGCAACCCTGCCCAAGTTCCTGTTTGCTCATTCTTACCTAATATTTCAATGTAGTCCCTTAGTTTTCCCCTTCAAGTAGCAATAACAAAAGCCCACCCTTTGAGGTTGCTTTATATTTTCACTCCCTTTCTTAATACTGAAAATTTCAACTACACCATCTCGCAGATTTTCTTGCCCATGGAGAATAGCACCAGTTCCCACAGATTTTCTTCAATTTACATAGACATATATATATGTGTAAGAAAAATCAGAATTGTTAAGAATAAAAATTTAAAATTTCCTCTTTTTATTCTTTTTCTTTATCATATAGCAAGACCTTGGCCCTGCAAAACAGTCTTTAATCAAGTGGCTAATCCAATTAACCCAATGCAGCAGACAACATCTAAGAGTTTCTAAATGCTAGCATGGAGGACAGAGAAGCAGAACATGGTCTCATGTCAGGTAGTCATAACACACATGGGCTTGTCCAAGTCATGCCACCAGGAATAGGTGGAGCAGTACAGTATAAGCAGAACCAGAAGGAAGGAGAAAGAAATGGTCTGAAAAGCTCTGACATTTCTTCTTGGAAGGAAAATATATTTTAAAGATTTTTCCATTAGTGCTGGTGCTAATGGTAAAAAATCAGATTTTCTTATCTAGAGAAATATAGTGAAATAATAAAGCACTAAGGTGCCAGAGTAAGCCTCTCTTTCTTTCTTTTACAAAGATAATATAATTGTTTTTATATACCTTCAAAGAGGATTAACATTGAAGAGATAAAAATGGAAAAATGGAGAGGAAAAAGACACTTTTTACTGCCTGATTCTCTTCTGTCTTGAATTGAGCTCTGGTTTACACTGGCAACTGTCCAGTGGCTTGCTGCTGATTTATACCTTCATTTGTGAACTTCAAGCTCTGAGAACAGGCTGCTGCTACAGTTAATACACTAGGCACAGATTAAAACAATTTGACTTTAATTCTTGGTGTTGCCAAACCGTCCTAAAAAAGAGCCTAAGAAAGATGTTTCTGAAAGCAGATCCGTGATTTGGGAGCTTTCTAACCATTTTGTTAACTTGCTTAGGTGCTCCGTGTGATCAGTTTTCCTTGAAAAAGGGTTCTTGGCTGTATTCATGAAGAGATTTATAGGTCTGCATCTTTAGGTACAAAAATGAAAATTCAATTTTTCATGGACCACCTTTTCAACTGCTCCTAAATTTGTAAGTGTTGTAAGTCCATTTCCTTCTTTTTAGCATGGTATTTTACAATCGTAGGGTCTCCCTAAGAATCTGCCTCAATTTCATTTGTCCTCTCATCTCTCCCATGTTCAAGTGCACACACAAAAAGCTCCTGCCTAATCCACTTGGTGTTCTTCAATATACTTGGAATATGAGATTCTGCAAAAAGTATTGATGAAGACTTTGCATTCCCATGTTCAGCTATTAATACATAGCCCAGCGGTTAAGACATATGAGGGAAGTAGAAAGGCTGCCTTTCTTTTTAGCTGTAAGGAATTTGAACTTAACTTGCCCCATGCTTTTTTCAATCGAAACTGCTCCACTTTATGCAGAATAATTAAATATTAACTGGGCCCAAGACAGTGACCTGGTTTACTTCTAGCTCTTGCTCTACAAACTAGTTAATATAAACCAAGGAATTATTAACTAGAAAAAAAAATAGAACCCAGAGCTATTTTGTTCAGGTGAGTTCTATAACTGTTAAAAAAATTGTTTTCTTTTGTTTTGACCTAATTTGTACTTTTATATTCCATGCAAAATACAGCTGTTTCCACAAGAAAGAAAAACAGCTTGTAATATCTGGGTCATGTCAATTATTCTTCTAGAGAGTAATACAATGGATTTGGATTACTATAGATATTGTGAAAGAATAGATTAATTATTAATTTCAGGAAAAAAAAAAAAAACAACTCTCAGACTCACACATTAAATAGGGGGTGGGGAGATTGGGTGTTCTACAGTCTTACAAACTCACTTTTGTGTGGCTGTACTTTGAAAGACAAAATGTGAATAAGACCCAGATCCTCCAATGAAAATTTGCTGCTTTTCATTCCCAAGCAGAAGGACACCTTAGGGACCAGGGTAAGATTGTAATGTCTTGGAGGAGTTTTATTGTTTCCTACAGGCCATAACAAGTAGCCACAAACTAGGGCATTCAGATAATAGGGCATATAAAGGGTCTTTAAGTACTGGAGGTGGTATATTTTACATGTATGACCTCCCAGTGGAATTCACAGCTTCTGAAACAGTAACATCAATTTCCCACACAACAAGGAGCAAAAGTAAGCGCCTGAAAACAGAATTCAGGAAAGCCAGAACTCTGAGTGAAAAAGTGCCTATAGTCAAGATGGAAACCCTTAGGAGAAGATAAGGATTACTTAAGTAGTAAGTCCTTTCATTCAAAAAGAAAACAAACCACTTTCGCTTCATAACAAATAACTCAGCACACCGAGCGCTCTGACGTTAGATTAGATAGCTCAAATTCAAATCTGACTTAAGGGATTGGAGCCTACAAAACATACCTTCACTGTCTAAATCTTCAAACAATAAAACTGACTGAGGTGTAGCTCTTGTTGAAACTTGACTAAAAATAGCATCTGAGAGAGAGGAGAAAATAACTCTACTGCAGGTGACTGCCACACTTTCTTGAGAGACTGATTTAATTCTCTAATTTAATACATACTTGAGTACTTCACAAGAGGTGAAAATATTTCAGAAAAACCCCTGAGTATTGCCTGAGGTGGTGTTCTAGACCAAGAGGCAGGGAATCTCTGAGAGGTGAAAGTGGCCTGGAAGCCCTGTGCAGCAGTTTTTTGACAGGGCTGCACTACTCATGCCCTGCCTGAGCCACCCCATCGTTGAGCAGAGCAGTGCAGGGTGTGTCATGGAGCAGGCTCAGCACCCCCACACCCCAAGTTCCACCCTTAGGAAGAGGGGAATGAATTGCCTGCAGGAGTTACTTACTTCTTCCACTTCACTGTGGAGAAACCAGAGACATGGAGTTGAGGGATTCTGTGATTCTGAGTGTCCTAGAGAATGTCTTCCTTAAGCTCTCTGTATCTTATAAAATAAGGATGATGCTTTGTCCCAATTTTGTCTCTTCCAATTTAAGTCATTTCTACCCTGTACCACCCAGCAGTAGTCTTGTGGCATTTCCCAAGCTTGAGGCATGTGAAAAGTATTTGTTATTGTAATAAAAATAATAACAATAGGATCATCTCAAATCAGTGCTTCTCTCCATTTTTGACTGATTTAGGCTGCCTGTGAGGCCTAAATCATATAATTAACAAATTTTCTATCAGAGCTTTTAACCTACTTTGGCAACAGCTGTTAAAATGTGATTATATGCTCTGAGCTGGTTCTGTTATAAAATGGTTTTATAATGTTTTTATAGAAAAAATCTTAGTTTACTTTTCGTGATTTCATTGTACTCTGATTTATATTTAACACCTCTGTTTTCCATTGTCAGCAAGAGCCAGTACTTCCAAGTGTTCATTTTACTGATCAGAATTTTATGAACAGTATAGAAAGCTCGCAACAAGCTGGTATTCATTACTAGAAGTATAGAATTTTAGGATTAAATTTACAGTTTAATAACTCACTGATATTTTCACCAGGAATGTGTTCACTGTTGGATACCCAGTTGTTTTTATAAATTTAGGCCAGCCATCAGAAATTAATGCTTGCTTCATCTGAACTTAATCTGATTTACAAACTACACACACACACACACGTCCACACTCCATCACCTTACACAAAGTGCAAATGATATGTGACATGGCATTGCATAGCCTGTTGCTTGAAATCAATACTGTCAAACAATATTGAAGTAATAGTTTAAAGCAATGGCTTACAGGAATTCCTGTAACACATACAATGTTTTGTTTCTTCTGCTTCTGAACTCACAGCTTCAAGCCTTTTTCAGTGATGGAGAAGAACAACAAGGATGTTCCATACCACTGAATGAATAATTGACAGCAAGGTTTTCTCGCTGACATGATACATTTGTGCTATATACTACAATACTTTGTGCTCCAAGATACACATGCTCATACCTGCATACATAAATATAAATATAAACATACATATGTGTCTACTTTTGAACCTGTTAAACGGCTCCACACAATGAAACAGTCCTATAAATATACCCCTTTTATTGAGAATAAGTACATATAACTGCTGAACCCAATACAGCTGCATCAGGTGAGACTAAATAAAAAATTGGCCCAATATTGAATGACACTAAATAAAAATTTGGCTCAAATCTTCTCAGCTAGACCTACACAATGTAGTAGCCTTTTTTATTGTGTCAGCAGCTAGGTTTCAACTCATGTAAATAATTACTAGTTGTACCAATATCATGATAAAAATCTTGGTGTTGAATACTGTTTAATTCTTGTAAACCTGAGGTGACAAAAAGCAATAGGTAGTCATATTTCACTTTAAATTAATTCTCTTAGTAATGAAGTAGGATGGATTGAATCAGTGTTCGAGTAATGTAAGTGAACAGTATCAATAGAATAATCAGTGTATGAACAGCTGGGTCTTTAAGCACATTTGTTAAATTGGTGTACCTCTATAAAAGGCAAAACCAAATTTTCCTTTCATAATATATTAAAAAAGTCATGTGTTGAAGGAAAAATTTATATGACTTGAAATAAACCCTGGTTTTATATTGAGATTTTAGAATATATTTTACCAACCAAATAAAATTTTTGGGAAAAAAAGACAAGTTAAGATGCAAAAAAAAAACCCCAAACCCTCCGAAACCCACCATTGTCTTTCTTTCATTCTCAAATATGTTCATTTCTTGAATGGATGTAGAAACAATTATCTTTTTTTTTTTGTCTGACAAAATATTTTATTGCAAGGATTTATCCTATTCAGCAGCTGAAATCTTTAAAATTGTTTTCTTTCTTCTACAGTCTGTAGTTTTAAGGATTTCAAGAGACATCTCATTTAACATATGAAAAGACAGTATTTTCAAAGGTTTCCCTAAAGTAAATTCCCTAGATGCTAATCTGAATTGAAATTTGTCCATGATTTTGATTTGACAGAAATTCTGAGAGGGTTTGATTCCAGGCTGAGTGAAGAAACACTTAATGGCAGAGCCACATGGCCAGTGACCTGAGCACAGATCAGTTTCATTTGAAGATCAATTAGTGTCAATTTACACAATTAAGATCCTTGGCATTTGGCCAAGCAATGGCATTAAGTTTTGTAAGCTAGGAGGGCAGGGCTCAGTGATTACTATAGTTACTGACCTCTCTGGAGAAGGCTTTAAGCACCAAGAGGATCAGGATTTGGTGTTCATGAATGCTCTTTGGGGACCACCAGAGGACCTTGTCAGCAGGTCTGTGTTTATCAGTGTGGCTCACTGGAGCTGATAACAGTGCTTGACTCACATTACATGCAGGTGTGAATAACTACTGAAGAGAAGTGTGGGCCAGTGAGTTTCAAGTTGTATTTCTCTCACCCTCAAGTTGGAATCCTGAAACATATGTTCCCCAAGCAGGATTGTACACTTTTAGAACTTCAGACTCAATGTGTTTCCACTCATTCCAGTCAATGTGTTTTAGAATTTTCCTTCATTTGTCTGGAAAGCATCCAATACATGACATGATTTCTCTTTCCTCTCTATCAGTTATTCTTATGCTAAGTGGAGATATGAAAAGCACAGAAATGTTCCAAATATCACTTACTCATTTGCACAGTCTTCTACCCTCCCACACTGCCTGCTGTGCTCAAAATCCCTTGTCTTCAGTTACATACTTAGCTAAATAGGTTTCCTTTAATCTTAAACTATTTCAAATGTAAATCTCAAAGGCCATGATATTGCACCCATTGAAGTGTTTCCAATGTGTAGAGATGGCCCAACTATAAAGAAATGTCACCAAGGGAACTCTGATGCTGTGGGGAAGATGAAGGCATTGAAGTAAAGGCTGAATAAAGACGACAGTATTTCATGAGTGACTGTGTTCAAATGTAGATGGCAATGTTGTACTTCTTGTGCCACTGGTGGATCTCAGAAAGTCAGCCCTTATGAGACCAGAAACTTGTCCTTTTTTGTCAGAATAACAACAATGAAATTATTTTTACAATTTTCAGGAGGCCATAAACAATACACTATGCGTCTCTTGCCTCAACTGTCCTCACAAAGCTTTCTGTGAAGATTCCCCATTGCTTTATACCTGGTATAATGGGACTCTGTGGTTTGTGCCCTGCTCACAGAAATTATAAATATGGAGAGTAAATGAATGGGACTGTGTGATTGGGAGATCCATCCCAGTAAACCAAAATATATAGAAATCCCGAAACCTTAGAGCTGTCACTGGCTATCGCTACCATTATTATTAAGGAATGGCTTTAAACTGAAAGAGAGTAGGTTCAGATTGGATATTAGGGTGCTGAGGCACCAGAACAGGTTGTCCAGGTAAGCTGTGGATATCCCACCCCTGAATGGGCTCAGGGCAGGTACAATGGGGCTTTGAGAACCGTGCTCTAGTAGACGGCCTTGCCAAAGGCAGGGTGCTTGGATGAATTTAGTCCCTTCCTACCCAATCTTAAGAGAAAGGAATGTATGTAATGAAAAATGGTATTTTCTGAAGAGCAGACACTGCTACTCACAGACTGTGAAATGTAGTTTTCTAGATTTCTCATCCTTTCAGTAATTAATGCCACTTATGAGAATTCCATGGTAATAGTAATAATTCAGATATTTAACTTGGTTTCAGTATTTAATCTTGTGAAACATTTTCACATATTTTCCAAGGTAAAATGATAAAGTCCTGAAGGAAACGGTTGTATTATGTAACTGGTAATCCACAGCTATGTTTAACAAGAACTGTAAGCAACAGGAATCATTCATATCCTTTTACTCCTGCTCTTTACCTAGCATAACTCCAGTGTGTAAAGCAAGATTTTGAACCACTGATTCATGGTTGATGGATTTGCTCTCTGAATTTTGTTATGTTATGGTGGATTTGGAAATGGAAACCTTGCAAGCGAGATAATTTCGTATTGCTGTTGGTATTCTCATATACCTCTTTCCCACAGCTTTGATGGTGTTGTTTTCAGCTAATGGCATGCAATAAATATTTTGTGAAACATAGAATATTTCTGTGGTTTTATTAAGGGAGATTTAAAAAATATACAGCTCCACAGCATTTCCTGAAGGATTTAACCTTGATTCTCTTTAATGAGCAAGTAATGCTTATCACAAACCTGAAATGTGTTACTGTAAATTTTCCAGTGGTTATAAAACACCTTTTTTTCCAGACACTTGCTTTAAAGCACTATTGCAAAAAAAACTCCTGTGTTCTGGACCCTATATTTGCTAATGGAAAACTGGAAGCCAGCATTTTTAACCATCAAAACTGGTATTTAAAAAAAAAAATTCTGGACAGAAGCAAAATTGAGCATTCATTTCCATATAAACAAGAAAATCTAAAAAAAAATTTAACTATTCAAAAATATATTTTAGATTAAAAAAAAATGCAAATTCTTGTTTGTGTTATAGCAAATTAATTCCTCTGATCATAGAATGTAGAGATGAATCCGAATTTTAGAGTTATTTTAGGCCAGAAAGAACCACTAGAGTTATTTGATCCAATTCCTTTCTCAAGAAAGGTTTAGTTAAAGTAGCTGCTCAGGACCTTGACCACTTAAGTGTTGAATATCTCAAATACAGTCTATGTATGAGCCTGTTGGGTATTTTTAGACTTAGTTTCTTAAGATTTCTTAAGATCCCTCCTTAGAGGTCACATTTCACTATTAGTTTCGTTTTTCTGATAAAGTCTCTTATGAATAATGAGAAGTATAAACTCTGCTTATACAAGCTGTAGTATAAGAGGAAACAAACAGGAACTTCATCATCTGTAATTTACACTTAATTAATTGGAACATGAACTCAGTTTACATAAGGAAAGCGTGTAGTTCAGATATCCTTAAATGATACAAAATTCATGTTCCTTGGGGTTCTGTGTGACTACACCCATAAGCCTCCAACAACTCTGGCTCTGATACTTCTTGGAAAAATAAATAAAGCTGTGATAGAAGATTGGTGACAGGGAAAGAAAACCCTAAAAATAATGCACAACAACAAATTTGCAAAATCAAAGTGTAGCTATAAGTAAAGCTTTGAACTAAACCTCAAATATTGTGGCATTTCAAAACCTGGTGAGAAAAGCATGTTGCATATATAAAGAGTGCAAACTTGCAGTTAAGAAATATAATTCTCACCCAGGAATTCCTATTGGTGAATTAATACTAAGATGAAAGGTTGGTATCAGCAGAAGCCTGGGTTGTGTTGCTGTCCTTTGCTGTGGGCGTTCCCAGATGAAGCTGCTGTAAATAATAATGTTTTTTGCTGTGCTGTGCAGAAAGATTTTTTGTTTCAGAGCAAGGTGAGGCTTGTAAATTTCTGCTTTCATGTTTTCCTTTATTTTCTGCAGAAGTAAATTCGTACAGTCACTGTCAACACAAGCACAAAATCTCAGTGATTGCTTGCTGGCTATTTCATGCTCTTCTGATAAAGCAACATCCACTAAATTGGACATTATTCAAACCACAAAGCTGTTATGATTAGTTATTGAAAACAGAATTGTTTTAATAAGACATCTTCATCTGAATCTTTTGGTAGTGCCATAAGAATAGAAACAAATACATTGTAGACAACCAAATGAT
Source organism: Acrocephalus scirpaceus scirpaceus (assembly GCA_910950805.1). NCBI lineage: Eukaryota > Metazoa > Chordata > Aves > Passeriformes > Sylviidae > Acrocephalus > Acrocephalus scirpaceus. Next base: position 8,007,902 of record OU383777.1, read on the forward strand.
AATTTTATTTCTATTTTTTCTTTTTAAATTGGAAGTTTCATGGGGAATTTGCATAATAAACTGATCTGTTCATTTTAAAGGAGAAATATAATCTTCTTGGAATATGCTTCAGTATTCTTGGGTTCATGAGCCTATAAGGAAAAGGCAAATCATGTGCAAATTAAAAGAACTTTAAAAAGGAATTTGGGAAAGATCTGGTGCAAAGAGGTAAAATGTCAGCAAAATCAATGCAGATAAGTTAACTTACAGCAGTAGAAAATCTGGTCAGAATTTTTTCCTATAGGAATTCCAATAACTTTGTAAAGATCAAGTTTCTTTGTTCTCCAGGAATTGTGTGGAAAATGTTGTGACATCTAGAAAAACTTCTTGGAGAGATTTTCTGTATTTTCTGGGTTTGGATATGCTGTGAAGCTCATAAAAACCCTCCCTCTGAGCCAAATGTAGTAAATTTAGAAATAAAAACATATATCTGATATTCCTTTTCTTCATCCTCAATGAAAAAGTTTCAACTCAATTGACTCTGAGTTCTGATTTATTTCATTATACTAAAATTGTCATCTGTCCATCTGCCCCACACATATTCTTGAAATGCATACTGTAAACTATATATTTGAAAAAGTTCAGGTTTAGCAAATAATTAAATCACTCAAAAACTGGCCTGTGATCACGAGAGTCAAGATAACTCTTTAACTTGGACCCCAGCTTAAAGATCTTGACTGAAATTGTCAGCTTGCTAAAGCCAGTGGGATTTCTGCCATTGTTTTCCATAGCTTTGAGATTTCAAATATCCTTTGAATATATCTTGTAAAATATTCCATCAGAAACTATTTCTATTGGATTGAAATTCTCACTTCTTTATCAGGATATGATCATTATTACCTTTTGCTTGGGGTTCAGACTGTCTTTGGAATAAATGTTCAGAATTACCTTCCATTACTCCTCAAAGGTGACATGACTGATTTTCTCACTGGCTGCTCTCCATGCATTAAATTAATTTAGTTGTAATAGAACAATTGGAAATAAAGCCCAGTATTTTCCAAGAACCTAAGGAAAGCAGTATTTAACCTTCCTTGAAGTCAATAGTAATTGCACACTTAATTCCTTTAGGCTTTTTTGATTATTTCATGCCTCCAGTTAATAAAAAAGTAAAGTTTTTTGGCCTCCTTTATAAAAAAAAATGTTCTATATATCCCAGTGTACCTACTATTGCAAAAGAGCTGTTCCCTTCTCATTTTGTAAGTTCCTTAATTTTATCCACATGCCTCTCACCAGTGTCTGTGCCCAGACTGGGAAGTGAGATGCGTGTCCAAATGTATTTCGAGGAACAGACTGCAGAGCCCATTAGGCTTTAAAACTTGATTGCCCGTCAGCTGCTCTCTGTAAATGTTTGCTTATTTTTTAACTTTAACAGAATATTAAGAGTCTCAAAGCTGAGGCTACAATGTGTACATTTTAACTCTTCCTTTTCCTATTTCACATTACCTTTACAAGTCAATATTTAGCATCTGTAAGGAAGGGTCTTAGCCCTGAATTTCAGCAACTGGGAACTCCCCAAAGTGCTCTAAATTCAGCAATGCTTATCCACGTGAAAAGGTTACAACAATATCCTAACATCAGGGCCCTGCAGTCTGTCAGGGCTGTTCCGTTCTGTTCCTGATTGTATCTCCCTGTTGATATAGCAACTTGCTCTTCACTACAGATGGCAGGGAGAAAACCCCCCCCGTGGAGCAGCTTTTCATCAAAAAACACTGTTCCACTGAAATAAGAATGCTCTGGAAAAATGTTTCAGTCCTGAATTTATTTTGTTCAAAGGGAAAAGCAGGGAAGGATGCACCAAAGAAAGGACAGGCCTGGAGCCTGCTGCTCCTTGTCTTAATATTTTTTTTTCTTTTTTTCTTGTTTTTTTCTGGGGGGGACAGTGACAACTTACTCTTGGGTGTAAAACTGGTATCAGCATCAGGAGTGTTGATCTGCTCCTCTCAGCCAAGAGACATAGAAACAAAGTGGTGGAAGATGCTCATGATCCCTCTGGCCCCAGAATCTTTTTGTCTGTGGCAGTGGCTGCAGTGCTCTGGCTTCAGCAAAATCATAGAGAGGACACGGCTTTGACTGACTGGTTTGGGCACCTGCTTGAGAAAAATTTACTGTAATTTTGGCTAACTTGAAGTGAATTTTTACAGTCTAAATCTTGCTCCTTAAGAAATTTTAAGGATTTTTATTTACAAGCATATGCACTCAGGTCTCAGATACTTAATTTAGCCATGTATAAAACTGAAGAAAACTGTTCCTCTAGACTAAAATGCTATTTAGTGGAAAAACATTTTACAAAGTGACAAAAAAATTATTGTTTTATAGGATTAGATTGTGCTGGAATTGTAATTACTTATAGACTTTCAAACATCCCAGCAAGAAAACATCATTTATTTTTCTTTTTCTTGATTTCATTTTGACACATTAGTTTAAAAAATCAAAACACCAATCCATCAGTTGAATATGGTTTGTTCTGGGTCAGCATTTCTGAAAATAATGTCATTTTTTTCTTCCATCTAGTGTGTCGAATACCCATATAAAAATGTTTCATACTGTAATCTATTAATCCATGACTCTCATGGATTTTAGAATAAAAACAATTGTTTATGCATAATTTTCTATGGTGTAATTTTTTCTAATTGGAACATTGTTGTATAGTTAGGACAAAAAGTCTGGGTAAAACAAACATGGGAAACTCAGAGCAGATAATTACCCAGAGATCACTAAATAGAAATATTATGCACCTCCAGCACCAAATTACTGACAGCATATGTTTAACAGAAATTTGAAAAACATGCTTGTATTCTTGCTTATACTGATCCATGAACTGTCATCAACTGGCTGAATGTCCTGGGATAGTACTAATGTCCTGTACATTTTTGGCACGTTAGAATTTCATTTGTAGGGACTTGAAATTGAATCAAGCATGTCAAAGGGAAATGGAGTGCCTGTATCATGTTTCCCAAAGTTTAAGAGAGCAGGCAACATTCTCTTTTCAAGCTCAGTTGATGTAGTACTCCACTAAATGCCTCCTGGTCATTGAAAACATCTTCCCAAATATATACACTTTTATAAGAATCTGAGCAAGAACAGACACTGATAATAAATACTTTTAAAGGATCTAAGAAAAAATTGTGAATGTGTAAACTCTAAAGAAAAATGATGCATAGACAGTGGGGTTTGCCTTAAATTTCTATTAGTTTTTGTTTGGGTTTTTAAGGGGAAAAAAAAGGCAGGGACACACACTGTCCCCAAACAAAAACAAACCACAAAAAAGGGTAAAAAGCTGATGTCATGATGATGATCAGATGTTACTGATTATCCTGCCCTCTCAAGATCCAGGAAAAAAGGAGGAATCTGCTCTTGTCTTCACAGCCATTGTTCCCATCCACCAATTCATGACAATTCAAGTATTGAAACGCCACAGGTTTTCTGTCAAGCCCTGAGATATCAATGCACATCCCTGCATGGCCAAGGAGGGAGGGCTTTGTCAAATCAAAGTTTGATCATGCCTTTTTAATGGAGAAAATTCTGCTATGAAGGTGTACTCCAAATATCAAAAAAACCCACAGAAATGTCTTCCAGGCATAGCTTGTGATTTTTGACCTGGTCAACAAGATATAATGGACTATGGTAGGATACTTTTCTATCAAGGATGGAGACGTGGAGAAGGACAAAAGCTGTCTGGTTTTAGGGTCCTGACTTCAGTTTATCTTTAAATTAGAGACATGTGACCTCTGTATGAGCCTCATAGACTTTTAATAATCAAAATTTTGGGGAACTATCATGTGAAAAAGCACAGGGAAATGAATATTTTTCACTTTTTTCCCTGTGGCTAGGGAACATAAAAAGTGTCAAGGCCTTATGCCAAAGTGTTCTTTCAAAAGCTGCCATTGGTTCTTACAGCTTCTGTATTTAAAGCTGGAATTTCAAAAACACCTGGAAAAATAAATCATGAAATTGTAAAAATAAAGATTTAAAAATGAAAAAAAAAGAGACTGACCTAAACTACAGCGAACTATTTTTCCTTCCCCAGTAAAAATGTGTTATTGGGTTTTGAGTCCCCCAAAGCTCATACAATCCCTCTTTACTGTTAAATTTTTTCATGCCTCAGAACTGCTCTAATATCAGTTGAAACTGTTTGAACTCCACATCCAACAGAGTCTTTGGCAGTCACTTGACTTTCAGCTTATATGAGTGACTATAGCTAACAATTAGTCTGTTATTTTACTTCATCATCTTAAAAGAAACTACATTATGTCAAACAGCAGTAAAATCAATTGCTCCTCTCTCTATGACTTTTGCTTTGTGTTCTCAGTTTTGCCTCACACTACAGCTCTGTGAACATAAGAAGGGAATTTCCAGAGCTTGGTGGTGGCTGAGAGGACACATTCATCCAACTTCAAACAATATGGGAAGGTAAAAGGAGGTGTCTGGGGTAGCTGACACCAGCATCCTATTTTGTCTCCTAAATTTCAGAAAGTCACATTCTTAGAACAAGCAATTTGAACACACTGCTAAACTGAGTAGCACTTCCCACTCAGTGAATACTTAAATGAGTGAAGTGTTAGAATAATAGTCTGCAGGATTAAAATGCCTTTTTTGAATGTTTCACTCTACCAGTCCTGGAATACATAATGCCTTCCATAAAAGTCCATCCGGGTTTTGTTCTGGATTTTTTTGTTTAAATTACAACTGCATATATTGAGAAGAAGGAGGTTTTTCCTCAAATTCTCTCTCCTAAATACACTTTCAAATGTAATTTAAAATTATGTAGCAATTCAGAAGAAAATAGCATCACACATTCTCTCTAACTTTGATAAAAATTCAAATAATTAAAAAAAAAGTCACATCCTATCTCAGGATCTTGCTTAAATTCATGCAGTAGAAATCACCTGCTGATACTGACCATGGTTTATTTCAGGGAATTATTCACACATACAAAATCCAGGAAAGGTATAAATTACCCCCAAATCCAGTGCATTTGTGTTGGACTGGTGAGGTGAAATATGGTGGGCTTGTTCAAATTCCATCAATGTTAGAATCTGAAACGCCACAATATTTCCAGTTTCCAGATACATTAATTAAAGAAGCAGCATGTGATGACTGACAAGGTCACACAAAATAGATTTGCTTAGAGGCAGACTGCAAAATATATTTATTTTGGATCTGTATTTACATAAACATACATCAACCACTATTTCAATGTATGTATAAACATCTGTGTGTGTATTGACACACAAACATTGATTTGTTACATGTTCAGTAGTTCTACATTGTTTGGGGCATGTAAATGTATAAAGCTGTGTCTTGTAACAGTAGCAACTGATCATCAGTATTGAAGGCATAAAACTTGACTTTTACTTTTTTTAATCTTAGTTCTTTACTTTCTCCTACCACTTATTTCCCTTTCTCCTTTTTTTTTTTTTTTGAAGCTCTTTTATTCAAACATAAGATGTCTGCTAATATCTAAACAGGATAGAGGCATTTACAAGTAAGATGACCAATGTGCCAAATCAAACAACATTTATTTTAGCAGGGGAGAGGAATATGTTAGAAGAGAAATCTGTTTTTATATTTAGAATATATTCAGAATGTTTGAAGGGAAGCAGAGCAATCTCCCGCTGTTTTCTCTCAACAGAACACACTGTCACCAGTAAGGCCATGTACAAAAGAAATAGTTTTCTCTCTCTCTTCTTCCAATTTTCCACCTCAGTTTTTCTCTTCCTTGAAATGGTTCATGGAGAAACCAGAATACATATAAATCAATGAGCTTGCAGCAGACACTCAGATCAGCTGCGTGCTGAGTGTCTCCCTCTGAGAGAAGGCAGCACATGGAGCACCTCTGGAAGAGGATTTGCTTCCTCTGGTGCTGCAGTAGAGGTTGAATTCCTTTGAACATCAGTCTGCCATGAGAAGGATGCTTAGGAGGATTTTACCCCAAGTGTATGGAATTGCAATAAAACCTTTGCAAGGCAGTAATCACCTGCAAAACTTGTTAATTCATTCGTTCTTACGGGAGACTGCCCAGCAACATCAGTCCCTTGGTGTACACTTTCTGCCTGAATAAAAACGTTTTTAAACATTGTCCTTAAATTTTTTCTTACTAAAATTGCAAAGAAACCCCAAAACAAAACAAAAAATCCCCATCCTATAAAAGCCCCAACATTTTTACAAAGTTATTAATATTATTTCTAAAGGAGAAGTTATTTTAGAAAATCCTTTATACTGCCTTTATTCTTCAAGAAGGATTCCAAAATCATTTGTGAATATTATTTATTTTAGATTGTGTCTGCTAAGAACATGCATTTTGAAATGTAATCTGAAATGTGTGGCACACACTCATCTGTGTTCAAGTATGTCCATGCCTGCATAAGTGAGTGATGGCCTTGGGTGATAAAAATACTGTATTTTTATGTGTGTTGGAGGAGATTCCTTTACTTCTGTCTCACAACACAAGATATAATGATGGCATTTTTGATAAATATTTCTATAGATGATCATGTTCTAAGTCTTGGTATATTAACATTAAATGCAGCTCCTGAGGGCTGGGCTACTATGGTTTCTTTGGATTTGTTTGCTTGCATGCATCTCTCTGAAGAGAGAGCGAGGTTCCAGGAAACCCTCTGCTAGGCAGCCATGTATCTGAAAGGAGCTTTTTTAAAAGTTTGGATTCTTCTTGAGTCTTGCTTGATTGTTGGTTTCTGCTTTTGACTTTTTCAAGCAGTTATTTATCCTTCTTTGATAATCCTTTTTTCTTTTGATTGAATGTGCTGGTTTATTTGTTGAAATACCTGCTTTGCTTTAATAGAAGGCTTAGGATTTTTTTTTAATAAGAAGGAATATAGAAAATTCAGCAGATCATACTCATAATTTCACTCTTTTAACATTGCTTTCAGCATTCATGGAGCTTTTAACTGAATTTTATGTTAGTCCGTAAATAAACTCATACAACCAGAACACCTTAGAATTGGTGGTTTTACTTTTATCCAGGTAGCCTGGAGATTTACAGCCTTGTTTCAACAGATTCACTGGGCAGGGGTCAGTTTGGCTGGAAAAAAACCAAGGTCCCTACAGGTGTTAGAAGCCAGCACTGCTGGCAGTTCAGTGGTTGGCAGTTTTCTCCTTTTGTATTTCATAGCATCTTCTTTAGGATTTTATGAAAAATAGAGATATCTAATGGGTCCAGCTCTCAGACAAACTGGCACATCCTAGTGCTGAAAATCTGAGCAATTACACTTCCTGGAAGAAGGACTAACACACATGTTATCTAACAATAAAACCTTTTGAACTGAGCATCCTGACTCAGTCACTTGATTTCTAGTTTCAACTTCTGTGTTTTAGAGACAGATGAATTATAATAATCTATATAAAATGCACCCATGGATTACTGAATGAATGTTCCAATTTTCTTTCTCAAATTTATGAGGAGGTTAAGAATCCAAATCTTTCATATACTCAAATATCACTTTGGAAAAAAAATCCATCAAGTTCTTTGTGTGTGAGTGCAATGCCTGAGTACCTCAAGCACTGACATCAATGGTCTTTTCAATGATTAAATGTTAGCAATATGCTGAGTCTGTATCAGCTCCAAAAGGTGTGTCTGAAATTATGATTTACTGGCACTTGTACGCACTATTGACCACCTCATGTCTTGTGTGCTCAGCAAAAATGATTTTCAGCTTGCCAGCTACTCAAAAGATCACTTGACTCGGCTTTGTGCATTTCTGAAGCGAAAGACACATGCTTTCATCAGCTTTTTCATAATCTTTGCATCAGTGTGCCCAAAGTCTTACATTTTGCCCTTTAATGTTGTCTTATTTCACAGCTATATTTGGTGAGTGCATTTCTGCCATTTAGTTTTGTATTTTATTATATTTTCCACTTCTTTAAATTTCCCCTTTTCTTGATAAATTCATTTCATAAATTAAATCAGCATGCCCTGACCCAGAACATATTAAAATGCTATTTGAATCAGTTCCAAATTCAGGTGCTTATAAAAACAAATTTGAGGAGCAACTGTAAGTCCAATCCCTCCTATGTTATGTGAGCAATTTAAAATTATGGAAATACTTCCAATTTTATAGGCAATTTGAAATGGAAAACAACCAGAGTTCTGGGCATGTGCTCTGTATATAGGGATTTTGCAAATAGAAATGCTTTTAAAGTTAATTTCCATGTGCACCCAGTTACCTGGTTCTGTATATGTTAAAATGAAAATTGCACATTTATATTTTAAAATTCAAAATGCTGCTTTTATTGGACTTCTAGCCAATAAAGAGAACATCTGTACTATAAATGCAATCTGTCTGTTCAATTTGTACTAAATTCATGGATCTTATAATGGATCTATATATTTACTATTTTTTGTATATAATAGAACACATTTTGGGGGGAGAGGAAGATAGCAGGCTAAGTGTTCATTGGTTCCTTACGCTGTAAAATATTAAAATAAAATATATAATCTTCTACTTATGCTCATATATTGCTCTAAGCACACAAAATCCTGACATGTAGACATGACTCTCTTTTTGTAATGTTTAAACTTTTTTTGTTCCTTGCATGCATGCATGTTATCTTGGCTTTATCCTTTTTCTGCCATGGTGAATCTTTAGGCAGGTGAAAATAGTAGGAGAATTAAGTTCAGCTGTCAGTATCACTGGTATAATTTCATTTTAACAATGCAGCTATTTATTCCTTCATTAAATGAGCAATCATTTCCTAGCTTACACCCTGTAACGTACGAAGGGTTGTATAATCAAAACTTAGGAAACATTTCCTTTATGGTAAGAATTAATCTATAGCAAAGTAAAACTACCTTAAGTCAATATGGTTTATACAGAGCTGGTGCAATGATTCCTGTCACTGAGGAGAAATATTGTAGCTAATCAGAAAGTGCAGCAATGACTTAGATCATCTCGAGGTGGACTTAGAAGTATAGACATACCCTTGCATTTTCAGATGTCTATTTGCTAATAGTTGATAAAATAAAAAGGTTTCTAAAATTTTAAAAATGAATAGTAATCTAGTCCCTTCCCTGAAGAAGCTGTGCTTATACCTGTGTATGAAAAGATATCAAAGGAAATATTGTTAAAAGCTTGTGTTCACAGGTTTTGTCTGGTGTAGACAACGATGGCTCCACACATGGCCCCAGGCACCATCAGAGGACAACAGCACTCACCAGCAGCTGGGGTTGCTGAAAAGTCAAAGCCGAGAAAACTCATGACAGTGGAGAACTATAAATTGACCTCCACATGACCAGGGAGAAGTTTGGAAAGGCAAAAGCTTATAACACTGCAAGGGTTGCACAGGGTAGAGTGGTTCACATTTTTTTAGGAACTCAGCTATCTGTTAGAAGAGGAAGCATTAGATATAGGTTTTGTCTAAACCAAAACAGAACTAAGGGTCTAAGGGGAAAAAATAAACTGAACATTACAGAGAGACCAAAGGTGCAGAGAGGCACAGCATTCAGGATTATACATTCTTTAATGACAAAGATTAAAACCTTTATTCTTAGGCAAAAGGGAGTCAGTAAAATACCCTTGAAGGAAAATGTGTTCAAAACCCTGATAAAAAAAAAAAAAACAAAAACAAAAAAAACTTGATTAAGGGCTAATCATTTTGAAGACATTTTTTCCTGCACAAGACGTTTGCAAACAGAAAAACTCTGGAGGTTAACCAATTGTTTTAAAGGAATGCTTTTTAGAAGCAGCCCTCCATTTCCATCCTGTCTTTAAGTTCTTCCCTAGGCATCCATCATGACTGCTGAGAGAATATGTGACTGGAAGCACTATTGCCAAAATCTACAGCTGTAGAAAATGCAGAATACCAGAAAGTTCAATATCAAACAAACATATATTAAACCAGAATGTAAATAATTGTTAATATGTATAAATCCATTCCTGTAGGTCAGAAAAATTACTCTAAATTAAAAGGGTTTTGACTTAGTTTTGCCTACTGTGAAATGTCTCATTTGAAGCCAGTCCCTTCCTAAAAGAGGTGCTAGAGAGGTGGACAGAGGCCACTTTCCTGCAACAGCAAGCAAATAACTTTAGGTGGGTTTTTCAGTGCAGCTGGGCTTTTTTGCATTTTCAGTAGGTCAAACACTAATAATGCACTCTTGTGTACATAATATGACTCATGTAATAAAATATTATATTAATATCATTTATAAGCACAGGGTGTTGGGCTGTATGAGAGGGAGCCTTGCCCCTTATTTGTCAGAGAGGCATAAAAGCCTAGCTTTAGTACATTAAGTCAGAACTCCTGTTCCTGTCTCACCATTTCCAGAATTTCATTGTGTTTCTGGGGCTCAGCTTCTTTCCATCCAGGTTAAAACTCTGAAATGTGAAAGGTTCAGAGGTTTGTATTTATCTGTTAATATTTCTTGAATTAAAAATTAATGGACAAAAGCTTAAGAAGAAAGGATCTATTTTTTAATGACATGACATTTTTTGTTTATTTGTTAGCTTCTTCATTAGATATTCCATCATAACCTCAAAGTAGCTACACATGACCTCTGAGATAATCTCATTCAGTCAGTTGTGGAACCACCCAGCAATTTTATCATTCCAATGTCATTTGAAATTTTCAAAAATAGGCTTTATTATTTTCTTATGATTTCATCCAGATTTTTTCCAATTCTAATTTACAGTCAGTTTTTGCATTTCAAAACTGAATTCTCAAGTCTTATTAATTATTTGAAAAGCACATCCAGCAGTCATGGCTGTGGTGTTCTCCACTTCTCAAAGGCAAGTTCTACCTCAGAAATCAGTAAGACACTGGACTGATCTGCAGAGATTTTATTCCTTCTACTCGCTGCCTGTAAGCACTATTAACATCTTACTGACTTCAAGGGGAGAGTCCAGTGACTTCCATGAGTCTTTTATTAGTTTTATAAAAGGCAACTGATTAGCATGATATTCAACTCTTTTGTGTGGTTCTTGTATTTAGTCTTATTTTTGCACACAAAAGTCGCAGTTTCTCATGATAGTAGATGACTAATGCAACAAAAAAATTTGTATAATTTCTATGATGTAGAATTTATATTAAAGAAGAAACATAAGAAGAGACTTCTGTGCAGCTGTAATGGTGCTGCATCCAGTTGACATCAGGTTACTGGTGGTGTCCCACAGGAATCAGTGTTGGGCCCAGTTCTGTTTAAATTCTTTATTGATGATCTGGTTGGGGGGGGGTTGAGTCTACCATTGGCAAATCTGTGGGTGACACCAAGTTAGGTCAGAGTGTTGTCCTGCTGGAAGGTGCAGGGCTCTCTAGAGGAGCCTGGACAAGCTGGATAGATAGACTGAGACCAATAGCATGAGGTTCCACAAGACCAAATGTCCACAGGAGGGTGTAGTCAGATGTGGGTTGGGCCTTTCTCCCAGGCAACCTGTGACAGGATGATATTACATGGTTTTAGGTTGTGCCAGGGAGGGCGTAGGTTGGACATTAGAAAGAAATACTTCACAGAAAGGGTTACTAGATGTCAGAATGGGCTGCCCAGGGAGGTGGTGGAGTGACCATCCCTGGAGGTGTTTAAGGGAAGCCTGTATGTGGCACTCAGTGCCATGGTCTGGTTGACAGGGTGGTGTTCAGTCAAAAGCTTGACTTGAAGATCCCAGAGGTCTTTTCCATCCTAACTGCTTCTGTGATGCTGTGAATTAAGATTGTCTCTGAATTAAGTTCTATCAATAAGATTTTTACCAGTATATCTCACTGTGCCTTGAATACTTCTTCAGGTCTCCAAGAATTCAGTGCATTTGCATCTCATCCTACAAAAGAGTTAATCAAGAGTCCTGGACATGATGAAATAGAAAAAGTGAAAAGAAGTGACAAAAAGCCTCAACTTACAAAGCAGATAATAGGATTAAAACCAGATGTATAATGTAACTGGTCTGGACACTTTCAGGTGCAATGAATCTGACAGTGTTGTAGCCACTGAAGCTGCCAGTGTTTCTATGCTGACTATAGGGGAAGACCAGATGATGAGTTAAGGCAAAGTTACTTAGATTTGAATGGCTAAAATTAGGGTGAGTGGAATGCCACCTACACACTTATGAAGGAAATGTGAGACAAGCTTATGAAGCCACAGTCAGTCCAGAGATGGTCAGGTCTTGATGAAAGAAGGGAAAAGCAAGAAGGAACACTTGGGCAATTTATTCAACCACCCTGTCCCAGACAGCCCTGCTGTGCACGATGGGGATGATTCATTCAGTCAGTCCCAATGCCAAGGAAAACAGCTCTATGCAATCTGAAATGAAAATGGGCCATCATAAAGTTGAGGAACAGCACACTTCCCTGGGGTGGATAATATCCATGCAAAACTACAGAGGCAGAAATGAGACTTTAAGATATTTGGTAGATTATTCATCATTGTTTCTTTCAGAAGTGAGTTGGATGGTTGCCCTTCAAGAGTTGAAGCAAGAACAATCATGTAGTGTGGATATTTGAAAAAAGTATATCCCAGTAACTTGGACATATAGTCCCACTGGATTTTGCTGAGATCTGAGTGCAGACTATTTATTTAATCACACCAGCAGAGGAAAATACAAGTCTACCAAATAATGTAGCAAAAGAGCATTATTGACATTATGACCAGGACTGGGCTATCGCTGAGGGAAGCTGATTTCACAGCTTAGGGGAGAACACACTGGGTTAGTGACTGTATGAGATGTAAAGAGATAAATAGGAGAGGCACAGATTGCTGAGGAATGTTGCAACAGCACTGGTCTGCCAGTGAATATTTATATCAGCATGACTGTCTTATGCCACTATATCAATTTTTTTGGTTTATCAATATATCAAGACTCATATAAATACCAGGAGATATAGAGATAGATAGATTAGATACAGATATAAATCAATATAGATATAGATATACATCAGCAGTAGCACAGAGAATCCTACCTCTGTTCAAAAGTTAAGGTAATTAGCTTAATTGTCTTTGGCATATTATTGTTCCTTCTAAATATAGAAGTGGGAATGAAACTTTGTCAACAGAAAAGGCTTACCAGAGGAAGCGGTCACGGCAGCAAGCCTTCCAGAGTTCAAGGAGCATTTGGACAATGTTCTCTGGCATGTGGTGTGATTCTTGGGTTTGTCCTGTGCAGGGCCAGGGGTTGCACTTGACAGTCCTGGTGGATCTCTTCCAACTCAGCATATTCTGTGATTCTGTGATCTATGAATAGCAGGTGTATTGAACATATGCTGCTCAAGTGGGCTTACTGCTAGGTCCATGCTTGTGTACAAAATAAACACATACTTGTGTGAGAGCCTGAATTTTACTGGAGAAACTTCTGCAATAAGATTAACTCAATTAGTGGCTATGCAGACTGCTACAATCTATGCTGAGCTAAAACACATGTGTCTGGGTGACCTTGGGTCCAAACACCTGCAAATCTCTGCATTTTATTCAGTGTATTTATTGTGGTTTTATTCTATTTATTTTGATTGGGTGTCATTTGTTTTTGCACAGAGCCTCATGTATTTTAGAAACAGAAGTACTATATGCATAAATGTTTCATCATTCTTACTATTACTACTACTACCAGCATCTGTAGGTTGAGGAATTGGTTTGGAGAATTTTCCCAGATGTTAAGCAGAGTTTGCATTGGTGAGCAATGAGCAGGAGAAATGGGACAGAACAAAACTGATGTGACAGGAGCAACTGCAGAGTGAAGGGAAAAATCTCAGAACCATCCAAGGAATAGATGTGACACCTTCTGAATCTGCAATAGACCTCTCTAGAGGAGAGCACCACGATGAAGTATGGTGTGATTTAGCTACTGAGTGCTACCTTAAATTTTTACTGTCACCAGCCAATCTAAGTCTCATTAACAATGTTAGGGAAAAGGGTGAAATAAGGGCATATATGTCAGATTTAGAGGCTGTTCCTGAAGCTTCCACACATGATTTCTGCTCTGCTGAAATATTTTTTCCTCTCACCACATTTGAGATGGTTGTTTCATTTGGAGCCCAGGTCTGCCTAAGAGAAGGCCTTTTTCTAGCAGTGAGATCAGAAACTGATTGAACTTGAAAAGATGATTGTCACTTAATAACACAGATAGAAACCTTCACAAAAAACTCAGTTTATGGGATGAAAATACTGTGAAATGAGAAAAATGTGACTAAATATAAAGGAAATTATGAGGAATATTTAGAGACAGCTAATAATGTGTCTTTCAACGAGCTTTTGAGGCCTGGTCTGGAGTTACTCTCAGCGCCCTTTGGAGACTAAAATTGGATATTCAGCATTCACTGAAACCTAATCAGAAATTCAGGCATTTTTCTTGAACCTGGGCAGTCTTCTAAAAGCAGGGGTATTTTGTCCCATTGGTTATTTTTTTCTTAGTCAGCTGGTTTCCCTCTGCCCCTTGGCTCCTGAAATTTGCTGATTACCGTGCAAACAAATCACAGGCGTGGGCCAGGAAGGGGTTCACAAATGTACCTCATTTTGCATATGTCATTAATTTGAATGTTATAACTTATATGTTCATCACATTTAGATCTTTTGCTCGGTGATGGCTGCTGGTTGTTGATTTACTGAAGCTTTGGGCCTTTTTCTGGTGGGGTGGTGTTTGCACCATGTTCTTTTCTTACCAAATTACACAGTAATGCTTTTATTAGTTCTGACTTCAAAACTGATTTCTGCCTTTATGAAAACCACTCGTTCTCTTCGTAAATGATTTTTCCTTTGAGATAAAGCAAATCTCTATTAACATCCTCTCATTTAGTTTGCATGGAAATCCACTTAAAAACTCCCCAAATCTCTGTCAAGAAAGTAACTAAAAAAGTACATGTAACTACTTCCTTCTTACACCCTAATTCCTTCTCCTCTTACAAGAAATCCTCTAAAAAATGTAATACATTCTGACAAAAACTGAAATTTGAGTGTTCTTTTCAAGTCAAGAAATGGATAATGCAAGAAACAGAGAAAAATAAGTTAAATTTAGTTGGATTTCTCCATATCTTTTTAATCAGCATTTATTTATACTTGGAAAACCACTTCCCTTTTGAATGCTTCCCGAACATAAAGGCCAGAAACTTTCATCAACATTTTACAAGCATGACTGAAGCTAAACAGCATATTTACACTGGATGGCATCAACCCAGTTATAACTTCAAGGAGATAAGTATTGCAGCTGAACGTGTTGATACAAAATTGTGGTGAAAGGAGAAATAATTTGATATTCTACTCAGAGATATATCAAAAATGTGACCAGGTTGGTGTTTTAATTCAGAGCTGGATGTTCCCAAATAGTTTGAGGGACTGTTTGGTATTTTGAATATCTGCCACGAAATGTCTGGCATGGATTAGGAGAAAAAGATTTTTTACAAAGTTATTCCTCTGCAAACCTTGAGTCATTTGGGTTATGAGTTTTAAATAAGATCAAATATGCAGGGTCAAGATTAAATGTTTATTTAGTCCCGTGTCCTGTCTCTGACATGTCAGCCAGTGGCCATGCTGGGGGAGGACACGGTATGAACAGGAGAAGGATTTAGTGACACTTTGCAGTTATGGTCCTCCAGCTTCCAGGGATATCTCCCAGCTCCGGGACTTTCTTTGCCAGAAATTGTAACCTTGTGGTTTTGGGAACATTACAGAAACAAGTCCAAAATTTATAATGATTGAATCCAGCTTTTTTTTTTTTTTTCCTGTTTTTCCCCCATTTTTTTATACATTTCACAATCCCTCAAACTATTGGAAATATGCACACAATTTTTTCATACTTGATCATGGAAAGCATAGATATTTCTCTCCCGCGACTTATGATATGTCACAGGAATGCACTCCCTTGCAAATCTCTGTAATTTCAGGGTTTTAGCAGAAGCTGAAGTACTTCAAATTTATATATGTGTGTGTGTATATATATATATATATAAAAGAATGTGTTGTTTGGAACAGTGCCCACCTTACTGCAAGAAGGAATTATTAGAAATCTCACAGGAAAAATTTTTCTTGTGAGATTTTTTCCTTCATTTGTAATAAGAGTCAGGTACTTTGTACTTTTCTTAGATAGTTCATACTTAAAAGACAAAGTTTACTCTTACTCTAATAAGAATTTCAGACTAGATTAAATTGAGATAATAAAGGGCTCAAGCTTTCTACCAAGGTAATACTCAACTGTTATTTATGTAGAATAATAGATTATGTATTTATTTATTTATTTTTTTATTTATAGTTAAACACTGTGGACATGAGGCCACTATGATGAATAGATGTCGGTAGTATACAAGCATCTATCAGACATAGCTGTGTTTTTTCCTCATGTTGACATGCAAATTATTGTAGGACCTGGCTTTCCAAGCGGATGGGAGTCAGAATTCCTGCTATGGCCCTGACTCTTACATTCTGGAAGCCAAATCCCCAGAGTCCCAGACCTCCCTCCAGATGCAAAGTGTAACTCTCAGCCAGTTAAACAGCCATTACTAGAAGGTTTTTGCATCTATATCTAGGTATAATTTTGCATTTTATATCATGTTGATGGAGATCTCAGTTGGAAAGGAGCTTTCCCTGTATTATTTGTCCACTTTATTGCTGACTAGATTGCTACTAATAAGTGGAGACATTTCTCATTTCCAGTGGTCACAGAAATAAGTTTTGTTCTATTTCATTTCACCTACCTATCTGCAACCACCTTGCCAGAGCACTGCCCAAGTCCTAGGTACTGTAGCTTACTTTTTTATTGCCGTCATTCTGATTTTGGGACTTTTAAACTTTTTTCTACGTGAAAACTTCTCATAAGCAGTTTACACTTTTAATTAAAACAACTTTTCCTGTATTTTTCAAGGTGAACTGAAAAGTTTTAACAATCAAAATCCAGGTGTCTGAATATCACAACATTATGAATGTTCTTATTTTTCAATTTGCTGTAATTTTATTCTCTCTTTTGTAACATGACAGTACAACAGTTCAGTGTTGCTTCCCCAGTCAAAGAAATTGATGATGCATCATTCTATATCACTATCCCTTCTCTCATGTGCTAACGATTACATGTATTATCTTGCTTATTTCTTTTTTCTGCTCAGTGTGAGTTTATTGCTTTACCACATGTACTGTTTTACTTTTATGTTGCCTTCATGTTCATAGTGAGAAACATGCATGTTGTCAAAAAAAACCAAAGAAGGGGGAATACGACTCCTCAAGAACATTTAGATGATGCAGTATTTACACTAGAGATTTTGAAAGCAGATCATCAGTTTTGATCCCTGGCAGAGTGATACTGCTCTGAAGATTTGAGTGTGCAGAAACAATCTCTAGAAGTTTTATGTAAGGATCCCCAGCTGGGTGTGCCTGGCTGATGTGCTGACCTGGGGGAGAGGATATGTGCGTGCTTTGTCACCAGCAGGTCTGAGGTGATTGCCTGCTTGTCTGGACAGACATTGATTGCCTCTGGGAGGACGGGGCCCACTGAGAGGAAAAATGAGCTAATTCAGCCCTTGTGGCCAGGGCAGGAGCAGGGTAGGGCTGCCAGGACATGGCTGTGTCTGGAGGCTTACAGCCTGTCAACAGGACCTTGTGTCCTATTGCACTAAACCATCGTGTTACTGTGTTCTTGCTGACCTTTTTCAGTTATTCCCTGTTCCATGCTTCCAGAAAGACATTCAGCAAAGACAGCATTTACAGCTAATGGACTTCCTTCTGCCTAAACAGCACAGCCCCTGGGCTCCAGCCTAGGAACTTTGGAACTGTAGCCATTTATTTCCACTTCCTGGGGACACTGGACATTATCTTTTTGTTCTCCTATGCTGCAGGTCTCTTTATCAGTGACATGGTTGTATTTGATGGGTTTTTATTGAACGTGATCTGTATTCCATGTATTTTATCCTATGTCCAGCAGATGACCAGTCTTAATAAGATAATGGCCTTACAGGTGCAGACTGTTTTGGCATGAAGGTACAGGAACCCTTGGCACAAAAACCAAACAAATAAACATTGACTCACATTCAGAGTCCCCTGAAGAACAAGGTCTTCTGGACACTGTCTAAACATTGTCTAGTGAAGGCATGGATCAAAACCAAGCCAAATCCTAGTCTAGCACACTACAGAGAAGAGTGTATACAAGGCCCTGAGCCCTGAGCATGCACTACTAAAGTATTTATGGGCTTTTCTGACAGGCAGTAGCAACTCAGACTCCTGTGGTTCCTGACAATGTTATTAAAAAGAGCTCTGAGTGAAGATCAGAAATAATTTATTTATGTAACAACCAGCCCTACTGGAAGGCTTGGGTGTGCAAGGGCAGCACGACCATTATTTGAATTTATGCAGTTTAAGAAAGTCATTTCACAGCTAACCTTGGAAAATAGTGTAGACCTTGTCGCCACTTCGTTTTCTCTTAGCACAGAAGTGGGTGGCTATATTTGTTGAGGAAAACTTGTAAAAGTAAACAGTGCAATTATTTTAATCTCTTAATATGTTTAGAATGACAGCTCATGGCTGTTCAAAACACTCTGGTCACTGGGGTTTGCATAACACATATGCCATAGAGTCAGCAAATGTCTACCATATGAGCAACAAATATAGAATGATAAAATAAATTCAAAAGAAGACCTTTCCAACCCTGGATACCCAGGAGATAAGGGAAGCCAAAGTGACAGCTGTCTTCAGCAAGAGAAAATCTATTCAAAATTGTTTTTCAAAGGATTCCTCTAACTAAGGAAGATTTATTTTACCATGGGCATGCCAGAAATACCATGATGCTAGGAAAAATATTAGAAGAGTTATTTGAGACCCAAAACCCCATCATACCATGAGCCAGTTATTAAAAAACAAATAAATGGATACTTCACTCCTCAGGCACACAGAGTAAAGTAGTAGTGCAACATTTTCTCCTTTTGTCTAGGATATATTAATTTTCCTATTAATTTTCCTATTATATATTAATAATTATATATTTTTCAATAAAATAGATTGGATCCAGATATAACAACAGTATTCACATTGCAGATTCCCAGGCAGATTACTGGGAGTACTTGTAGATTAAAAATGCCATTCAAGGGGAGTTAGTAAAACAGTAATTTTACTAGTTGTGATTAGAAAAGAGCAATTTACTTTATAAAGTAAATTTTCCCACTGGTGTTTTTTATTAAAATGGCATTTATCCTAAAACATGTTATTCAATTTTTTTATTATATGGATATAGCAAAGATACTGGTGTATGAGAGCCTTTCTCCTCAATGTCTTAGCTCAGAGCTAAGATTGCTGCTGATTCTTCCAGTTCAGTAGGGAGGATTCAGTAAAACATTAATTAAAAAAATGGCACACAGTAAGGTTAAGATGATAAATATGGCATCTCCTTGTTTGCAGACATAAAGTGAAATTAACATTTTTTTAAGATAATATTTCTCCATGTGAATAAACTCACATCCTAAAACACAGTTTATATGCACTCTATCTTTGACCACAGGTACGGGGTTGGACCCCATCAAAAGCCCATTTCTGGTCTCTGGATATGTTATCCAAAAACTCTGATATCACTCCCTAGTCTGCTCTTGGTCCCTTGGTCTGTCATCTTGCACAGACACAAGTGCTTCAGTGCTGTTTTTCAGTATCAGCAGACTTGTTTATTAAATTCCAATGAAACTTTCTCTTCTTTACAAGAAATCAGCTTGTGATTTAATAAAACATCAGTAAAAAAAAAAAAATCCCAGACAGATTTCTCAGCTTCACCACAAACAATTTTAACACCTACAAAAATGGAAGAAAGTTAACACAAAACAAAAGAGGCTGTCACAATTTTTTTTTTGTGTAAAAAATAATTTCCCAGGAAATACCACAAGAATTTTCAAAAGCTGTCAGGATTTTCTTCCTGTTGATCATATTCCTGTGTTTAGAAAGCACAAAGGATAAACTGAACATCATATCAGCACTGAGCAAGTAGCCTCCAAGGAAGGCTAAAGGCAGATCACTTTCTATAAATTTGTAACACAGCACGAGAGTACAAATTCCAGAAAGAAGTTGTTGAAATACAGCATTAAACTCCTTTATAAATCATTTTTAGTACAGGTAATTAAGCAGAGGCAAAAGCCATAGCAATTTGGACTAGATTTGGAACTATATTTTACAATCTGTTGTGTAATTCCTTAGTCCACATGAAAAATTTCTGCTTGAAATTTATATTCCAAGTGAGAATAATATAGTCCAAAAGTGAAAAATGGCAGGAATAACTTGATGAATGGAAGCAAAGATATGATTGTTCTCCCTGAAATTTAGGATGAAGTTTGACAGACCTTTTTTTTTCAATTTAACACAGCAAGAAGTATGAATTACAAATGGCTGAAAAATATTATATTGTATATGATACTGGTTTAAAATAATGCTTGATTAATTCAGCAGCCTACAGCCTTAGTCTCTTTAAGCAATATAGATTTAGTAAACCACTCTCAAGGAGAGAGAAGCTGAGATTCAGAGAAAGCATAGACTAAGTTAATGAAAGCATATGACTGCAAGAAAGGTTTCTAAAAATAAGTGCTCATTTAATTTAAAATGAAATAATCATGCTATTAGAGATTATCAGATATCTATGGTTTTTATACTCTGTGTGTTAGAAAGTTAGCTAGGCAAGTCTGTGGGATCTTGTTTGGGAAGAGAAAACAGAAATACAAAGAGGAAAGGTTTTTATAGTTTAGAACATGTCAATTGGCTGTTCCGAAGGATTTAAACATAGATCATTTGCACAAGATCAAATTACAAAATAAGAATTCATCACTATCAGACCTAGACAATATAAGGATATGTGATTTACCAATTAATTAAAAAGGAAAGAATTATGAGATTAAGGAGGAAGTAATAAAACTATTTGAAGATTATGAAGCCTGACAAACCTGAAGATTTGTCAGGTATGTCTTGAATTTAATCTAACAAATTTACTCTACTTTCAATTCATTTCAGCCTAATGTTTCTAAACTGAATCTAGGATATTGGTTTGCATTAATGACATTTATAATAAACTGGAAAAAACCCCAATGGCATTCCCATCTGGAATATCCCATGTGAGCAAGCCATGCTGTGCTGATTTGTTTGCATTCTGTCTGGGATAATGGTTGTCTGTGAAGGGACACTTCTGCCTGTGAACTTCAGGCAGCAGGAGTTGGGGTGCACTTAACAAACACATTTTCAGCTGAAGCTGGAAATGGTGTAAGGCTTTATAAACTTATCCACTAAAAAGTACTAAACAGGAGAGTTCGACGTTAGTGGTTGAACTCTGATTTATGGTGTAACTGCATTTCTATAATGGGTTCTGGGCTTGTGATGGTGTCTTTCTAAAGATGGAGGTCTTGTGGGGCCAAGAGGGAAAGAAAGAGCCCAAATATTTTTAGGACTTGATGCAAATTCTGAAACCAACAGATCAAGTCAACAGCAAACCTTCCTGTGGTTTCAGTGGCCCCCAGATGTATATTTGAACTTCTGCAGGCCTAGCAGGACCAAACCAAAGCTCTTGAGTTTCAATTATGATTCATCTGGCAAAAGCTGCTGTTAAGTCTACTCAGTGACTAAAATGAGACATTGCTAAAATCTTCTTGGCAAGTAACTACTACACTGGAGCTGCCTTTCAAAAACATCCACAACTGCAGTTTGTTAGGATTGGTTCTTATTGCTGATCACTGGGAGATGAAAGGAGGGGAAGTCTGACTGAGATTGAATATTGGAAAAAGCAATTTTAGTCTTAAGAAAAGAAGGAGGTATATTTAGAAGTTCAATAGCTTCTGAAATGTACATGTATATGTGTACATACATATATATGTATATATATATGTATGTACACATATATATAAGTACACATATATAGCATGTGTATATAAATACATATACATACAGACATCGTGTATATATGCACATATAAATCTACAGCTACATATCTAAGATTAAAAAAATATTTTTCCAACATGTGACAAGTTCCTTTTCTCTGAACACAAACCATTAAGCACTCTGCAAGTGTGCCAAATGCTGCTTTGAATAAAAAGGGAACCACTGACATTGTTTCCAGCCTGCCAAAATAAACCCACCCTGGCTGCTGAGATGGAGACCAATGGGACATATGTGTGGGATAACCTCATTCCAGAGTAAATCCAACCACGATACTAAGGTGTAATTTGAATAATAAAAAAAGTTTCATTACTGTAAAGCAAAACACATTTTATGCCTGGAAGGCGATTTTGAGCTTTCTTCTTCTTCCTGCTCCCTTCCTGTACCCTTCATTACAATATAATCAATTAGAAATGAGCTTGAATCAAAGCTAGGATGCCAAGAAGCTCTGAACATGGAAGAAAATTTGAAATTGTGTGTATCTGCATTCAGTGGATGATTACACTTTTCTGGCAGAGTTTTTGTAAACCCAGGTAAAGTGTGTTTTCACCAAAGGGTAGCTTTCTTATGAGTGGTATGACTTTTGCCTGTGACTCAATTAGTAGCAGCTTTCTGTGTGATTTCCTGCCCCTTCCTACTTTCAAAGTAATGTGCTTTGTCCTTAATCTCCTGCATAATGGTTTATGCTTACAACAGTTAATGCATATTTGCAGTTATCCAGAATGCCACGGTCAGCAATCACAATTGAGCTGGAAAGCAACAATGCATTAAGCTGTGATAAATTAATCACTTGTAAACTTGTGAACATGTCCTGAGGAACTTATGACTGCCCCTTAGCAGAGTATTTGTTCCACTCTATCATTTTAATGGCTTTAGCCTCTCACCACTACTGTGACAAAAGCAAATTCTCTTTTCATTCTTTCTTTCTTTCTTTTTTTCCTAAAAAAAGGAGATTTAAGGCACAGGGAGGAATGGTCATATAGAATGCATATGTTTGAAAAGGAAATGAAGGCCTAATCTTCTTAATCTTATGGGGATTCATTAATTGCTGGACAATTCTTCCTCTTGAGTTTTTTTCAGCCACAAGTTTTTAGGCATTTGGGAGGATGAAGAGGGTGAGGAGTCATATTAACATTAGGAATAAAGAAGACCAGATTCAGATAAAATAAGAGTTGGCTGAAATCCTTCCTCAAACCTCAAAGCCCTTCTGAGGTTTGAAAAAGTTTAGTACACTCCTTTTATTTGC
Organism: Acrocephalus scirpaceus scirpaceus; assembly: GCA_910950805.1. Lineage (NCBI taxonomy): Eukaryota > Metazoa > Chordata > Aves > Passeriformes > Sylviidae > Acrocephalus > Acrocephalus scirpaceus. The sequence continues at coordinate 8,030,986 of OU383777.1, forward strand.
TTCATCTGCTTCAATGGTACTTCCTGACACTGAAGCAGGGAACAGAACAGTGAAAATACCATTGAAAAGCTGAGGTTTGAGTGTCTTTTGCCAAGTGTACACTCCCTCAGTGTTTTTGTTCAGGATGTTGTTCAAGATTATTTTTATTAGGCTTCTATAAACAGAAAAAACAATGCCAGCACAGTACACTCAGATATCACAGATATCTGAGCATCAGGCCTAAAGAATGCTGTGGTATGTGGACTAGACACAGCTCCCTGGGCTCCAGATTAGCTATCAAGCCCTTTGGATGCACCTTGGAATTGCTTCACGAAGGCTCTAGGGAGCCCATGAATGTAAGTGACATCACCTACTTAAAACCTTTCATGGTGTCTGTCAAACATATGGAAAAAACTGTGGGATAGAAAGGAGGTACAGATTCACTACCTATTAAATCTTTTCTTTTACTGATGTTCTTTCAAACATAATTTCTGACAGTCACAGAAATGGCAGAACCACTTCTGGGATGTCTGAATTAATCATATGTTGGTTACACATTTGTCAGATTATTGGAAAAATATTTTGAAGAGGCCATACAAGCATGCACATCTGTATTGTCATCATCAATCTCCCTGAAATCCAGAAATTGGAGGAACATCTCCTTGCAATGTTCAAGTGAAATTGTGTTTTATGGCCACAACACCTGACACCCCAGAAACCTCTTAAACTGTCATGGCAAATTTTTTTTTCAGGCTTTTGCAATAAAATGTACTCTTTTTATTGCTTTGAGCTTTTAAAAAAGTCATGCATGTATTCAAGGTATTCCTGAGTCACTGCGTTTTAGGGGTTTTAGTTGCTTTTCTTAATCTATCCAATCCACCTTTTAGTATCTATATGTGATAATCACAAGTGAGACTTTGTGATTGAAAGATGCCGGCAATTTTCGCTCTAGATGAAATGAGTTACTGCTATCAGACGACCATCTAGAAACCTCAGCAATTCAATTAGCACTAATTGAAATGGTAATTGATAATGTCAGCTCAATGGCCCCAAAACAAATGAGCCTTAAATCTGAACTGTTCCCTTATCTCCAGTACTTAGATTTATATCCTGGAAATGCTTATTGACACAGAAGTGATTTTGTTGGCAAATTCGTTGGAAAAATTACTGGAAGAGTATCAAATGAACCTGGAAGAAATGTAAAACTGGAAGAAGGACTCATGAATGTATGATAAGGTATAACTCGGCCCTGATAGGAAGGAAAGTGAAATGTCCAGATGCTGTTCTTTAAAAATAGGATTAATTTTCCCTAACTTTAAGTGTTTATAGCATAAGCTTTTTAGCTAAGGTTTTAATTCAGAGGTATAGTAACTGGCATCTAGAGCCATTTTTGTTGACTCATGAAATCCTGTCTGATGCCTAGCTGCTGCTCCAGAAGGTCACAGATTTTCTGGGAGTCCTATGTCATTGTTTTCCAGCTTCAGATGCATTTTTGGGATGCTCTAGAGCACCTCAGATGGCAGTGGATACCAAAGCTGAAGCAAATGAATCCATGCCTGTGGTGCCTACACTTTCCTTAGGGGAGAGCAGATCTTTAATTCAAGGAATCAGTCTCACAGTCTCTGGCTGTGATGGTGAGAGGCTGCCCACATGTAGATCAATGTTGTTTGGAATGCCTCAGGACTGGTCTGTGCACAGGTCTCCCCTAATTCACATCCCTCAGCAAATACCACAGACAACCCAGGGCTCCTCAAATGGTACAGGATACCAACGTGTGGACAGTTGAAATGAGCCCATATATCTCTGAATTTGGAGCTATATCTCACATTTAATGTTGGGGGAAATCAATCCTGTCTTTTATGTCCCTACTTAAGAGTATCTTCTGGATGTATTCTGTGATTCAATACCAGGAATCCATGCTAAAGAGAAAGCATCAGTTTTCCTTACTGTGAACACAGCACTCCCACTCAGCTTTGAAACTGAGGATGTGGAAATGAGAGTGGAACTAATACATGGGGATCTCAGCAATTTAAGGTTCCAACCTTAACCTCTAACCTTGTCTTAGAGGTTATTTAAGCAACTAACTTGCTGGATTGTTGACATAAATCTGTCTTTGAAATATCCATCCTCAGCTTTTATGGTAAACTTATACACTCAGAACAAATAGATAAGGAACAGAGAACAAAGGGTCAAATCTCTAGCTGAAGGAAATTCAGCAAGTACCTGGCTAAGCATAAGTCCTTGTAATGGAAAACTGTGTAGCAGAAAATCCATTTCCACAGTTACTGAAGGGATGTATGTACACATGACACCTGGTGGGCTCCAGAGGGAACCCATAGGACAAATGAGTTTCCTAAACTTGTAATTTATTGAGGCTGTGGTCCAGAAAGACACTTAAGACACTAACATCTGAGTGTCTTTCATCATTGCTGTGAAAAGGAATAGGCCTGCAATCTTGCAAGAGTTATAATATCTTATTCTAGTTTGTCAAAAAACTACTTTGTCTGGCTGATCTATTAAGCTGTTCTACCCAGCTGGAAAACACTCTGCACTTTCATGTCCTGTATTATTCCATCACTCTGTTTGTTTTGCCCATTAATGAAAATGCTTTCAGAGCGGATTAGATATAATCAAAATATTATGATCTCCCTACCTTCAAGGTTTGGCAGAACATAAAACACAGGCCAATGCAGCTGACCAGCCAAGGAACAGATTATCTGTGAGAGATAGAGAGTGTCATATTGCTGTTGCAAAACAATCCCCTGCATGTGTGAGCGGCTGGAGGGAATGCATTAGAGAAATAAACTTGCAAAGAAAATAGGATATATTTGTAAACACAGAATGCTCATATAAGTGTTTCATAACCTAACCACTGCCTATGAATACCACTTGAAAAATTATCAATATGCACAAAATAAACTTTCAAATGAGGGCCTAATGATAAGATGACAGCACATTTCCTAAATGACTCAAACTTCAGAGAATATCAAAGGTTACCAAAGGTGACAATCTATGAATGAACAAAAGTCTGCGTTTAAATTTTTGGAAATGGTAGCAACTTCAGAGATAAAATTTATTTTGACCCAATGCTCCCATGAACAATGAACAGTTCCATATTTCCCACATAACATCAAATAGGATTTTTCCAGTGGATGTAAAGCTTACAGAGTGTGATGCTTGAATTATGGATCATTATAATGATCAAATCATCATAACACACTGAAGACATCTAAATATGAGCAATGCCATATAAAAATAAATGAGAACAGAGTGGATATTCATATAGTTCCTTTTCCAGAGGCAAATAGGGGATTAAGTAACTTAATGAATGACGGTGAAAAGACAAAGCACTGCAGTAAACTCAGTCCTGCTGTAAATAGACACAACCCCATTGACAACTGAATTTGTTCTTGTCAAAGCCATATTTAGGATGGAAGGTTTCCATCCCCATGGTGCATTCATTACATCTGTCACTAAAGCAACTTCATTGCTTTCACTAAATGGGGCATGTCATTTTCTTAAATAAGTGCCTGGCCATATAAAGACCCCAAGCATATATAGAACATTGTGTGAGAAAAACAGCTTCCAATTCTGATCTGCCTTTGATTTCACTATTCCTATTTCTATCAGCAACCACATTTACAGCACATTCATTTTAATTCCCCAAACCACTGCATTTATTTGAGGGAATGAGCCCCTATTATCAAAACAGAGCCTTGATGTGCCTCCACAGTTAAGCTGATGTAAAAGACTTGGCCTTAGCTCTTGAGAAAGTACAGCAGGTAGGTTACAGGCTCAGACAGCAGAAGTGAAAATGTGAAGTACTTGCTATCAATCCAAGTTTTTTGGGATTTAGCTTTACCTGGGATTTCTGTCCTGGAACTGTGACACAGAATCCAGTCTCTCTTCAAGTTTCTAGAAGTGTAGCGGCGCGTTTTATACCTTTTGATTTATTGTTAATATTAATTTGTTCTGTAATGGTTTTTCCCAAGTTCCCCTCTGTATTTCTCCCCATTTTGTCTCCCCCTGCCTTTGTTCTCCACAGCCTGTCACTCTCTGGGAAGCCTCTCCTCTTCTTCCAGAGTGTTCGGAGAGACTCAGTCCCAGATTGGAGCAGGCTGGGGAACCCCCACCCCTCGTTTCCCATTTGTTGTCTGTGTGACATCCATATTTCCCTTACTGGCTTTCCCTCTTGTGTCCACCCCCTTCTCCCAACCCCGTATAAGCTGTGGCCACGCCTCGGGCGGGGACACTCTCGAGAGAGGCTCAGAGAGAAGCGTGGCTCCCCTGCGAAAGGCAGGTGACAATAAAAACCATCTAGCCACAAAGTAGCCTCCTCGCTTCCTACCTTCGTCAAGCCTCACCGACATCTCTCGTGCAGCTCTGACCCACCGGGGGGGTGGTGGCTGGTCTGCCTGCTGCCACCAACCGAGTTTGGAAGTATCCCGAGCCAGGGCTAGCCAGGAACAGCTGGAAGCCACTTTCCAGCCGGGCTCGAGGGATATTTTCATAGAAGTACCAGGGCTCAGGTACCAGAGTTCCTACAACAGTTCAGGGTTTCAAGAAAAAGTGACCACAGACTTCACTGACACATTGCTGGGTCTCATTCCCCAGCTATCAACATCAGGTTCCTCTTTTGCATACTGAAGTTCCTGCCTGGAACATTTGTCTGGATTTCCTTTCTACAAAATGCCTGAGCACAAACAAGAAGTTGCTACAACACCAAAGTTTCTCGGAGATTGGCACATTTGCTGTGCTCAGTATAAATTGAGAATATAACATTTTCTGATGGGTCAAAATAAGGTTAAGTGGTTTTTTTAGTTATAAAACCATTTTGCCATGACTACATAGTTTTCATTATAAATATGATTATATCAGCATCATGGTTTATCACTAATTGTCAGATCATGATACAGCTGTTATTTCCTGCCAGCGATTAGGAATTTTGAAAGTATGTCTATCACCTTTTTTGTGTCCAAAGAAGTTTCATCAACCTCAAAACCTGTGTAAGATATATGGGGAGGAAATCCATTCAGTCTGGGTGTCAGAAGGAAAGAGTGTTGAGCAGATTTATAGAAATGATTGAACGTTTGCAGCAGACTTCACAAGCCACAGTGGGTTCCTCCAAAAGATGTGACTTTACTCCTGAGAAACAAATTGCCTACTCCTGTACAGGTGTGCATTAAATTGATGTGGAAGTAACTGAGATTTCTCCATGAATTTTAGAAAGAATTGGATTAGAAGTATGATCCATCTCTTCTCTGATCTCACAGCATGTAGAAATATCAATATGAGTAGTAATGGGTACAAATCCAAATGACTCTCTGAAAACAGTCCAGATTGAATAAAACTTAACCTTAATGTTATGTGCATCTTTACCCATTCTCTTCTGGGATGGAAATGCTGTGTTTGCTTCATGGGTGCAGAATAACGGCATTCACATAAATGGGCATACCTTGCATGACGAAGTGTATGCAAAATAAAAAACATAACCTTTGTTACTGTTAGTCCTGTGTTTAACTGGATTAACTGAAACGTGGAACCAGAGTAAGGAGAGGAGTATATAGCAAAAAAAACCCCCCAAAACCCCAACCAAAAACCCAAGAAAAACCCCCACAAACAACATATATGCATTTAAATGAAGGAAAGGATGGAAATGTATGTTTAGTAAAGACAATGTGTCATTCCTTGTTCTCCAATTCAGAGTAAATAAAACAAATCTATTTTCTTTCCAACAAATCAATCAAACCACTACATGAGTACAATGACACCCTATTGTTTCTTATGGCTTCCAGAATGAATGAATGTGTTACGTCTGTTTTGCTTGGCAGAATTAAATCTTCCCCTCAGATCCTACGAGCCATGACCCAAGACTTATCTTTCTCTGTCAGAACCCCCTGTAAACCACTATTTTTCATTTGAAGGATCTCTCTGAAACCTTTCCTGCACTTCTCATTCCAGGCATCCACAGGGATGTTGTGTGTTTTTGGAGCACAAGAAAGTGCTCTGTTTTCAGCTCCTCTGCTGTCCCCATCCAGAAGCCACTAGCATTTTTGAAGAAAAGTTGGACTACTTCCAAAAAGTTGGATTACTTCCTGCAAAATCCTTCTCCTTCTGGCTTTTAACTGCATGGAAATGTGAAGTGAAGGCATGCACCAAGACCAAGGGCATGGCTGCAGAGCAGCTCCTGGGTAAGGAAGCAGCAGGTGAGGCTTCTCAGTGTTTCCCCACACACTTTGTTGTGTTTACAAAGTTTGATCCGTGGTTTTGTGGCTCCACCATATCAGACCTGACCCTGAACACAGGCTGTTAAAGCCCTGTGGATGTACTTGAAGACTTGACACCTCCTTGACCACGGTGCTTCTTACTTGTCTTTAAAAATGTCTCTCTGAGAATGCCCCAGAATGGACATTGGATGGCAACAACTCACATTTTCCCCAAAGGGGAGAGATGAGCATTGCTCCTGCACAATTCAGTGGCTGTGGATCAGCACTTGGAGCTTTTCTGGATCTTTTCCTGTATCTACAGTGATGTTAAGGAGAAACTGAATTTTCTCTCTACATCACGCTCAGACAACTTAAAATGGCACTTAATAGACTCTGCCATCTATTGTGCTATCCATGCTCAAAAGTCAAGGAATGCAGAATCCCCCTTTCCCTCTGATCTTATACAGTTAGAGGAGAAGGGCAGGACATGTAACTGAACTGCTTATCAGAAGTGATCTGCTTAGTAATAATTTCTGACTGTGTTGGACTTCTACACCATTGGAAATTCTTCCATTTTTGTAGGTGATTTAGACACATCCTTGAGAAACAAAATAGTGTAATTCATTGCTGTAAGTATTGATTTATAAATATTATCATTCAAAAAACTAATACTTATCACAGGAACAGGAAACAAAGGCCAGCCTGGATCCATAAAGTCCTTGAATTTCTACATTTCTGTGCATTAATCAACATTTATGCAAAAAAAAATTAGATCTAAGTGTGGTTACACACTTAGCAGTCTGACTATCTTAAAACATTTATTTTCATCCAGTTCAGCAGCAAATTAATGTTAAAGCCATCAACATTGCTTTTATGCACTCTGGTCATGCTCCTAACTTCTTTGCTCGGCTTCATCCATGAGTAGAAAGAAACAATAGAGAAAGGGACTTGTTAATGTAATTGCTCTGTCACTGATGAATGTTACAATAAAATGATGTTAAGGGTTAAGGAAAAGGACTCTGCAGTAATGTTGGTTAAGTGTTTGTGAGATGGCAGGAGAATGGGTGAGATTGTTCTGGCAGAGAAACTCTTGGGATGTTGTGGCCTCTCTTTAAAATTTAGTTTAGCAGCAGTGGATGCAGTTGCTCTACTTGAGTGGGTCTTCTAGTGCCATTGAATATTTGGTGTCACAATACATTTATTTCAACTACATTTATTGCATCCAAACATTTCTATTTAGTCACATTGGAAAAATGAGATTGCTGGAAGTCTTCTGTATGCTCATTTCTTCTTCCAATTTCTCATTTGCTTGAGGCAAATGATTTTCTGAGAACCTTGTATGTGATTAAAGATGCAATAATTCTTCCCAGAAAAAGCAATAATACCATCCAGCAGTATCACATTCCCACTTCTTAATTAAGGTTCTATGTTTTTGTTATTTGTTGACAGCAACCAACATGCACATACTTCTGCATAATTATACCACAGGTTCATTAGGATCCGTGTTTGCCATTTGGAGCTCACATCCATCCAAGCCTGACAGATCATGTCAATGAAAATAAAACTAGTCTCAAAAAATGAAATCTAGTAAGCTCTGGGTAAAAGTAATTGAAAATTTGGACTTTATGGAGATCATCATTTTTCCACACTACAGAACACAAATGCTCCTAATACAAGTTTGGGAAATGTAAAGTAACAACTGAGGTACAAATTGTTATATTTGTATAGTCGAAATTTTGCTCCTGGTATTTCTCAATGTGAATTGCAGTTAGTTTGCACAATATAACCTTGGATGTCACATTGGGATTTAACATGACTTTTCAACAGAAAAATTTTTACCATCAACAACAAAACCAAAAAGTGTAAAGCTTAATGGCTATGGCCTAGAGTTCATGAGAGACTTTACAGTGATGCCTAATTAAAAATGCCCTGTGCAGCTGCAACTGTCAGGGCACATCTTTAGAAAAAGGCTCTAGAGACTCTTAGGACCAGACAGATTTTGCCTCAATTTAAGCATTTCAATGAGACATTTAAGAAAGGGGTTTGGTCATCATAGACTCTTTGTTAGAGTTAATGAGGACAGATAAAGACCTGCAGAGGGAGAATCGGTTGTTAAGTAGATTGAAAAAAAAACTGGCATGTACATGGAACTTAAACACCTTCTGAGATGCACAACTTCCTTTTGTCTGTTGACTGGCACCTGAAGTGGAGAGGAAGGAATCCAGTCTCCAAAGTACTACTGCTTCCTAAGCATCCTCCCCAGTGTAAATATTTCAGTGACTGTGTCAATTCTGAGTTCTGGTTATGCTCTTTAGCAAGCAGCAGTTTGGATCCTGCTCCTTCCTTGGTCTGGAAAACAAATTTCTCTGAAAATGACCTAATCACCCATAAATGAGATTGCAGTCACTATTTACTCCTTCTACTGAGAATATATCACTGTGCAGACGCTAATGCAGAAAGAAGAAGAAAAATAAAAAAACAAACCACAAAGATGACTGGCTTTAGCTGAGGTACAGCAGCATTAACCTGCACTGGGCTGGGGACAATGTCTTGAAGCTAAATCCAGAGGTTTCAAGAATCTCACTGCCACCCAGCTGCTGATGTTTTACACCCATTTCCTTTATGGGTCTGCCACTTAAATACCCAGTTAGGACTGGATATTCACATGGTGCAGGAATCATGGGGAAAAACAATCACCTAAGTCCTGATGCACCAAGGATAATGCTGAAAAAAAGAGATATAAAATATATTTGGACATAATTCTGAGTTGTATGATAGTTCAGTGTAATGGACTCATCTGAATTCAGCCAGTGAGTTGGGAAGGTAAAATTTACAAATTAATCTTTGTGTTCTTACGTTATTCTCATGTTCTAAGAAAAAAAAATCTTAGTAAGTTGTATTTTATAGGGTTCTTTTACTATTCAAATTTCAGCAACAACTATAAAAAGAAGGGAAAAACATGATTGATAAATTTCAGCAGTACTATGTGAGGTCCCATTTCCAAATTACAAAGAAATGTTCATTCAGAGTAGGATCATGAAATGTACCTTGTTATAGACTTGCTGGAAAAAAAATGGTACAGAAGAGATTTCCATTTAAGGACTTTAGAGGATATGCCAGCTGCTATTAGCTATCTTCACTGAACAGCTAAGGAATGCTAGAATAAAGCCCTTAAGTATGATCCCAATTTAATTTAATTTTCTGATATTTAATAAATATTGCCTTGTTACTGAAATCAGAATTTTTAAGTTAACATATCTTTTTAAAATTTAAAGCTTTTTTTGATGATGCATATTCTGAATAATGTTTCTGCTCCTAAGACAGCTCTTGTTTAGGGCAGTGATTTTTAAGAGCAGGAAACTGAAAAACTTTCAAAGCAATCAGGGCACTTTTGCAGATTCCCCAGGGTTTCTTAGAAATGTCTTCGACTTGAATGAGCTTCTCTGAGTGCTGGTAATTTGTGGATCTAAAGAGAAGGCTGTAAGGTAGTAGCTACTACTAGCCAAGAAAGCTCTGTGGTATCCTTATGTTTGAACCATGAGAGTCCCTAGAGAGTTCATAACATCTGCCTAGAGCGCTAACAAGGTTAACTCTACTCAATGCTCAGCTTTTGTAAAATAAATCATGACATAACAGTAAATTAAGTATTCCACTTCCCCAGCTTTATGTGCAAATCACCGAGTTCAGCTATAAAACTATCATCTATTTCCAGATACTTAACATTTATTTTTCCTTCCATAATCAAGAATTACAATCATAATAAATAAAGCTCAGTTTACTCTGCTGTTATTCCATGGCATCCCAGTGATGTGAAACACAAGCAAGCAAGGTTTTATTGTTGGATACAAATGTCCAACATCCCTTTAAACATCTCTGTGGACATGCACTTCCTGTGGGTTTGATAAACCCATCTACTAAAACTGCTGCTATAATGAGACTGAAGTGTAAAACTCAACAGAAAACTTATTTTTATTGAAGTGAAATGGAATTCATGTCTGATTATGCTGTCTTTCTAAAAAATCATCGCCATGATATGCTCTGGGGAATCTCTGCAAGGCTTTCCAGTCTATGTGAAAATAAGCTATTGAAGTAAGAATAATAAACAGTTAATTAACTGGTCCTTTTGAACCGCAGCTACTGGATACTGAAACAAAATGGAATTCTCGCAAGTCGTATTGTCGACTTTACTGGTTTTGGAGGGTTTTTGTTGGGTTTTTTGTGGGGGTTTTATTGTTAGTTTTGGGTTTTTTATTCTTTAAGATGAGTATTGTGAATTTTTTAAAAGCAAATTCAGTAACAGTGAAGCACAGATGCTTTATGGGCAGCTCATTGTCTATAGTGTTTTATTCATGCTTGGTTCACAGAATTACTCAGTAACTGTTTCCCCTCAATATTTTTTACATGAGTAAGAAATCATTAAATAGATTTCAGAAGAGTGTTTGTAGTAGTTTTGGGGGTTTTGTTAAGTTTTTCAAGCCACCATTCATATGAAAATTTCTCTAGGACAGTTTTTGAAGACAAAAGGCTTTAAAAAAAAGAAGGTTTTAATTTCTTATGAACAGTGCTAGAACCAGGGTTGTACTCTTTTTAAACCATGCTGAGATTCAGATTGAGCTTGTCATGTTTCAGAGCTAAAATTTATGTATGCAGCCTCAGTCAGCAGGGCAGGCTCATTCCATAGTGCAGGAAAATAAATGAAGAACTCCACTGGGACATTCGTCTTGTGTATTCTCAAAACCTGTCTTCAGACAGATCAAATCATCTCTTAGCAGTGCCTGTATCTTTAGACTGATGAAAAAGCAGTGGTTAATTTAGTCCAGAAATCTATTTTAAGCCTTAAAAGTACTGCCAAAATGAATCCCACTCTGAATGAGAAAAGAAAGATTTCTAAGTGTCTTTGTGTGGTTCTGTTCAGAAGTCTCAGTATTTTATATATCAGTGAGATATTCCTGGAGACTTTCTGGACTTTAGAAACAAAGACATTAACATTCTCAGTTCTGAGTGTAACACTGGATGTGTGCTCCCATTTTTTGAGACATAATTCTGAAAATCAAAACCCATGCATAGGTATGAAGTGCACTTAAACATCTCAGTCAAGCCAAAATTAAATGTGGCTTCATGCTTAGACTCATAGAACAACAGAATTTGGAATTTTGTAAAATTGGACATCTGGAGATCTTCATGTCTACCCCCCCTGCTCAGAGCAGGGATAAATAAAGCAGGTTGTGCAAGATTGTGTCCAGTCCAATTTTAAGTATGCTTAAGAGTGAAGACCCTATAGTGTCTCTGGGCAACCTTAAATATCTATAGTTTTGTTTTATGTGGTCTCTAATTTCATTATTTTAATGCAATTTGGTAGAAATAAGTACTTCTTTGGTAATTATATTCAGAGAGATGGCTGCAGCTACTGCAGGTATACCAAAATTAGTTTTAAACTCTCTGCTTTGGGTTTTAGTAGTAATGCACTAGCAACAGAAAGGGTATGGTTAGAATGAAATAATTCTACTTTTTCTTGATTTTTGCAATCCTGAACTCTTTCCTGTGATACAGAAGCAAGATTCATCAATCTAGTAGGTACTGGAAAAGTATGAGAAATATATTTATCCTTACAGAATTCAGTCACAAGTGGAAATGCTGCAGAAATTGTGAAGGGTATTGTTATGTTTTGAGAGCTAAATTTTGCATGAGTTGCTTTTTTGTAGTCATGAGGTTTTTTGAGAAAAGCACACTACATTGGTGAACTGACTGATATTTAGAAGACAAGCTGTCCTAAGGAGAGTAAAAATGACATATGAAAAACAAAAAGCAAAAAATAAAGTGCCTTAAAAACAATATGAGAGAGAAAAAACGTTCATCTAACAGAGTGACAACAGACATTCACTTATAATCTAGTAAAGCTGAGGTGCCTTTGTAGTAAGAGGAGAGAATAAGGCATTTCTAAAGCTCAGTTCAGTCAAAGCAAATACCTGGAAGAGTTTAGACAAATTATGTTACAATTTCTCCCCAGTGACTGCAAATAGAGCCTGGGGTGACCAGCTCAGCTATTGACACCTATTAATATAAATGCTTAGAGTTAGGTGAGACAAATACCACCCTAGCAGTCTGCAAGAGGATGTCTTTTCCAATCCTCTTTTTCTGTCTCCCTTTCTCTCTCTGGGGTAAGATGGAATTTCTGGGAAATCTGGACTGTCATAAGAAAGGAAGTTACAACTAAAGCAAAAACTTTTCAGTGTATAAAGAGCCTATGAACATTTAGGCCTCAAAATACCCTTAACAGCATCTACAAAAATGGATTGCTTTTGGTTCCCAGGATTAAAAGGATAATTATTTTCATGCATACCTAGAACCAAATTGTTGGTTTAATCCTCTCAAATATCTGTATTGCTTTTCAGAGGGCACTGCAGACCACATCCTCTATGATTAGTTCACTGGAACAGAGGGAAGCTATTTGAAGAGGAAAAGTCCTAGCTGTGTTACCGCTGTGCAGAGACAACATGAGTGAAGGAAATGCTTAAGGAATTTGTATCCCAGCCTCACTGTACAGAGACAATAACAGGGCAATGAGCCCAATGTTACCCTCAGTTATACAGGGTAACAAAAAACTAGTCTAGTTCAACAATTATGGGCTTGCCAGGTCTCCTTCAGGAGGGAAAGGCTTATCTAAAGAACAGAAAAAAGTTAAGTTTTACTTGAGTTCTGGAGGATTGTTTTTCCCTGTTAAGTCATTCTGGGAACAGAGTGCTTCCATAAATTTAGCCTTCCTGAAGGTATGTAGGGTCCTACATTGAGGACTGAAACATATTTCCCTTTTTGGATCAATTAAGTATTATGAATCAAGCAAGAAAGTAAAGTTACATTCAGGAAAGGGTATATATTTTGCTGCTACAACTTCCCAGCAAAGAGTTAGGTGAGTAATAAAGCTATAATCCAGTAGTGATGCTGAGACAAGGCAAATCACTGGCTTGTTCTCTTTCAATGAGGTTATTTCATAAGGTAGATTGAGTTTATTAAGAATAGAAAGTAACTTTTTATTTTCCTCTTTAACTTTGTAAGCTCTCATGTTAGTCTTAAAAAATCTGTTCTTCCAAATCTGCACGCTGAGAGCTGCACAATACCAATATACACTGTGTTAACAAGACATCTGACCTCTTCAAATATGTGCCTATGTAGTCTAATAATATTAAAGAAAGGGATTCAAATACAAATGATAGACTGTTTTATATCTATAGAGAGAGTGAATCCAGTCATTAGGGATGTGGAATAGGGGGAAAGACACACTGCTGTGTAGGTCTGGATTAGAAAACAGCTTCCAATTGCTTTTGTCTTTGATGCTGTGGAATTTATTGGCTTAGTTCTTGTAAAGCCATAGGAGAGCTGGTAGGGAAGAAATATAAATCTGTTTGAACCCCCAGAAATACCAGGTGTACAGGATTAAAGTAAAAACTTTTAAAAGTTCATATCAAGCAGACTCTATGAAGCATATAACTGATCTATTCTTCCCTGGGTAAAAATTCAGTGAAAGGAAAAAAATAAGATGCAGTGTGTAAGTACAGAAGGTTTACAATTTTCCCTTCTGTATTCAACATTTAAATTGGATGGACATGGGCCAGTGGCTGGAAGAGTAGAAGTTACATGGGACAAGTTAATATGCATTGGCACAGAGCTTTGTATTCAGGCTTGCTTGCATAGCTCCTGCTGTTGTTATTAAAAGCCCTGGATATCCATTATAAGAGTCATGTACTTTAGCAATCCATACTGTGCAGAGTTTTACTGAAACAAAATTATTATTTTTTTCTAGTAATGACTTTTCTAAATTCCCTTTTCTTACTATAGCAAAGTTATTTGAAAAATGTGGTTCGTGCTGCACCTTCAAACCAAAGAAACAGAGAGAGATATATAAATACACTTCTTTTTCTTCTCCTCCATTTCTTTAGCATTTAAATGGCTTAAAACTATTGTACCAACTGGCTACTTAGTCTGCCATTTCCATATTTTATATCAATTACTGAAAGAAAAAAGATTCTGCTCTTTTTCTGACCACAAGATGAATACTAGCTTACCACCATGAAGGTTTGCTTGTTAATGCTTTGCTATTATGAAGTTGAAAATATTCTCCTTTTCATGAATTGAAGTACCTGTGGTTGGATCCATTCTCCTTTTTCATTCTTTGTCATATTCCAGTGTATGCATCTTCCTGCTCCAGTGTCACTGTGTGGTTCTGCAGTTTGATTCTGATCATGTGGCTGAGTTCATCTGTGCATGGCAATCCTCCAGTCACAATGATAATAAGTACTGTGACCATGGTTAGATATGTACACAGGAAACATGTAACCAAAAGAAACACTTTATCTCTCTCTCTTTCTCTGGAATAAAAAAGGGAATGATTTCTGTTATTTTTGGAAAGTAAACAAAGATTCTGATTTGAAGACTGCATTTGAGGTAGGAGTTGGCCACAAATTTGTTACCACAAATTTGTTCTATATATGAGTGAGGGATCTAAGCCATGGAAGTCCCTGAAGATCTAGTCAATACAGTCAAGAGAGCTGAAAAGGGAAGGATGTCACCTTCGTTTTTACTTTTGCTAAGCTGTCTTCACTGATATTTTTCATGCAACTTTGCTCCCTTTCTCTGTTATCTGCTATCCCAGAATCTTGTCAAGCAGTGATGCAAAATAGAGAGAGTTTTGCAGCAGATTGAATGTGCCCACACATGAAAATGGCAACACCCCCTTAGCTACTGTTCCCACTTCACTCTCACTTGTTTTCCTGCTTCATCAGCTCCCTGATTGCCCCCTTTGCAGAGATGAGGTAATGATGCAGAGAGGAGCTGAACTGAGGGGTCAGAGCCGGGAGAAGACTGGGACCTCAAGGTCCTACAGTGTGACCTGGAGGGATGCAGCTCTGGACCACACTGCAGCAGCCACTGTACAAACAGAAGTAGCACACCCCCATTCAAAATGAATTTACTTTACTCATGCTCTCTGTCAGGAGTCCTGACTCGTGCCATGTTTGAATCATGTCAAGGCATTTCTGAAAGAGAGGGAATTGACACAAATCAAATGTTTATCAAGGAGGTGAGAAGTGAAACACTATTTGTAGCTAGAGTGCAGAGCTTGAACTGGCTTAGTTTCCACCACAGACACTCCTTGACAGACCAAGGCAGCGATGCACACTTCAACATGCACCCAAATTGGTCTTAAAAATGGCAATTTCTTTTTATTTTTTTTAATGGGGTGGATGAAATCAATTGGTTCAATTAAAAATGCACTCAGAAAATGCAGGGGTTTTCTTCTTCCTTCCTGTCTACTGTCACATTGGGAAAAAGGGAGGAAAAGGATAAGCATACAGCTTTTTCAGAGAAGAAGTCAAGCTTAAAAAAACTTTTTGGGGAAAAAAAGGTCAAAAGAAAACACAGCCATAGCTTTAGAAAGAATCAAATGAAATATTTTTCATCCTTTCTTGTGACTGGAACTATTTGCTACAGCAGTATTCATTGATTTAATTGCTCCTAAATTACATCCATGGAAACTGTTGTATTGGTCTGAAAAAGCCAACAGAAACAATTTTAATAGTTAAAGGTTACCATTGAAATGTCTTCTGGGAAATTATTTTCTCGAGTTCTCATGGTTGTCTGTGGTAATGTGGCAAATTGTCTGGTGCATGTGGGGATCCAGGTATTAAGGCTCTAGTTGTGTCTAAATTCCAAATAAAATTAATTGCTTCACTTGAACCCATAGGCATTTCATTTACAAAATAGTTAATATTTTCAATGGCTTTACATTTTGTGTGCAAAATATATTCTTCAAATATGGATAGTAGCACCTACATTAAGTGCCAGTTTAACCTGATATTATTGGGAAATATGAAATTTCCTTCCCATCTGTTTCATTGGAAGCTCCTGCAAATTCTACTCCCTGAGAGAAATTTGTCTGGGAATTGTGGCTTGGTTTATGCTAATTTAGGTTCTTGTTAGTGCTCCATGGGGCTGAATCACTGTCGTGTCTGATAAGTTTCTCTGTTATTTGTGGTGGATATGTACATAATCTAGTTTCACCTGGGGTAAAGATTGTGTTATTTATTGCTGTTTCTAAAGTATTCTGGGTGCTCAGAGTTAAGTCATGCAAAAACAAAACATGAGAACTGAAATCTTGAAATCTTTCCAATGTGTGTCTGGCTCATAGAGAGAGATGAGATAGAAAAAGGGAAAACTTCATTGTTCAGCTTGTTGGGTTTTTTTCCCAACTATTCCATAATATTCTGTTTATTTTAGAATGATGCTTAACTCTGTAACTCAAACATGTAGTCAGTGTTACATGGATGTGCTTGCATTGCTCTAATTTTAATTTCAGAAAGCTTAGAGATGTATATTGACAATTATATTTTGATTAACAAAAACCTTGACAAGCAAATTGAGGTAAACACTTTTCTCTCCTTCCCAGGTTTTTTTTGTTTGGTTTTTTTTTTTTACTAGCATGGTCTGATCTCCTACACAGAGTGAGAAACATTAAAGTCCAGAAATCATCTCATTTTCCTCTGTTCAGCCTTAAAACCTGATTTAACTGAGGCAAAATTAGCAAAGGGTCAGCATTAAACATATTGAACACTGCTCTCCTCTTCCTGGTGTTTGGTTTGTGTGAAGTGGCAACCCTACTATTACACCAGTGCTTGTTTGATCAAGTCTTGTCAGGTTTCCAGAGCCTGCTTGCAAAAATCATATAGCTCTTTGCACTTTCTGCACCCATTTTGTTAATTATACAAGTGACAGAATTCAAACTGTGTGACTAAGAAGCATCAGTTTTGTGCACTTAACAGCAAATGAGGGAAATTTGCAGAAACAGAAGAAACATAAGAGTGTCCCAGCCTATCCTCCACCATGCTGATGATACATCCAACCATATTTTTCATACATATTTACTTGCACCATTTTCTTCACTTTGGTCCCATTCAACAGTTAGGACTTAGGCAAAACAAACTAACAGCGGGAGTGAAAGAGAAAAGCAGAGCTAAGTCTCAAAATCAATTATTGTCCTTCAGAAAAAAAGTTGATCTCAAACCCTTTTTATGGACTTGTTGAGTTTCCTACTTTGCATGTGAGATCCTCATAATTTACATATCATGGTTTCACATTCACAGGAAAATCTCATACATTTGTGCAACCCATACTAATGGCAGTACTATTCTGCAGGTCCATATGTTATATGTTGAGGGGATTTTGCTTTTCCTTTCTCAAACTGCCACATGCATGGTGCTCTGGATGCTTGGGTGGAGGAATGGGAGAGTGGTTGGAATAGTCACCTATTTTAACAGTCATTCTTCACTTCCACATATATTCCCTACAAGCAAAAAGGTTATGACATAAATCTGCATCTTTAAAAAAAGGAGGAACTGTAATGGTCATTTCTCCCACCTATGTGCATGCTGACAGTCACACCAAAGAGCTCCCTTGGCAGCTGCTGTGACCCCATGTGTGCACATCTCTTCCTGTGTCTGAGTCATCAGGGCACTGAGACTCCCACTGTCCTGCTTGTCAGAAGCCCAGCAATGTGCAGCCAATCACAATAGTGCCAGAAACACCTGCTCTTCTTTTGCTAAAACAAAAGAATTTTTAGCAAAAGAAAAAAATCCCTGACTGGTCTGGGAGAGCACAAGACAGATCCTCACTACACCAAAGCACACTGGAAGTCACACCTGGAGCAGGTGAAATACATGAATATGAGCCCTGGCAAAGGCCAATCATGTATATCTTGTCTAATTTTCTAAGAAAACCACATTTGCTCCTACACCATTTGCGTACTCTTGTGGCGTGTGTGGGTGCTAAGACAACAATGATTCAGAGTTGAAGGCATGAATCAGTTTATCAGTGCAGATACATCTTTAGTCTCCCCTACTGTAGCACCAGAATCATGAAGAAAACTCCCTGATGCGTTGCAACCACCTTCACAGAATGACAGGTCACAAAATCACAGGATAGTTGAGGTTGGAAGGGACTGCTAGAGTTAATCTTCTCCACCCCCTCCTGTTCAAGCAGGGCCGCTCAGTTGCCCAGGACAGTTTTTTGTAATATCTCCAAGGATGGATATTCTACAACTTCCCTGGACAACCCATTTCAGTGCTTGATTACCCTTACAATAAATATAAATGTTTCCTGATGTTCAGATGACCAATCCAGTGTTTCATTTTGTGCCCATAGTCTCTGGTCCTGTCACTGGGCACCACTGAAAACAGCTTGGCTCTGTCTCCTTTGTATCTTCCCTTCAGTTATTTACACACACCAGTAGGATCCCCCTGAGCCTTCTCCTCTCAAGGCTAAACAGCCCCAGCCCTCTCAGCCTTTCCTCATAAATGAGGTGCTCCTTGCTTTCATATAATTGAAATGAAAAACACAAAGAACTGGAATTCACTAAGCATATGTCATGAGAATTTTTTGGCTTAAAAACATTGCTACATTTGTAGAACAGCCAAACACCAAAGGATAGTAGTTTTTAATTAGTCCAATTCATTTGCTCAGTAGTTCGAGTGTATGAACAAGATGAAAATCATCTTTTAAAAGGTTCAGACAAGGACTCTGTCTCATTGTATGATGTCTGTCTCATTTCAACAGAAACCTCTCCTAGAACTTCCCCCTGGCTACATCTTGTTGCTCTAGTCATTATTTTTTATAATCTAGTATTTCAATACAGGAGGGAAACACAGTGATTTTTATCCTTTGTTATTAAAGCACACATGGGGATCTGTATTGGATGCAGACAGCCTGGTCTTTATTGCTCATTCTGGTTTGTGCCATTAGGAGAAACTCTTCACTGGCTGGGGTTTCACTGTGTCAGTTTGGGTTTCTTTATTTTTCCCTTCTCACAGTAATGACTACTGAATATTTAGACAGAAAAATATACAGCAGTTGCAGACCTACTTTACAAAAGGAGATCCTTGCACAAAAAAGGTCAGCAGTGGGACACACTGTAGCCACTCTCCCACTCCCAGCACATAAAAGAATGGTCTTCTCTTAGACGTTCCCTGTTCTTCTTCAACAGACATATTTCATGTCAGGGTTTTCTTATCAGAGAAATATCTTGTCTTGATAAAGCTGTTTTGGTTAGGAGCTTTGGAAGTCTAAAGAAAAGGTGGGTGTGATCTTAGTGCTGCTTGTTGTAACATCTATGTGGTAAATCGAGATGCAGGTGTGTGTCTCTGGGCGCCTGCTTGTGTAAGCTGTGGGAGGGAGAGGAGATCAATAAATCAATCTCACTCATGTCTGTGGTCTTTTGTAGGGCCAGAAAATCTAGCCAGATGCAGCTATAATGCATCCCAGGTACCTCCTGGTTTGTGTGCTGGAATTCGAGTCAGACTGTGGTTAAACGGTAAAATAAAGCTTTCCTCCATAAGCAGACATTTAACCACTCTACAATAATTTTGTCCCAGAGGGCAGCTTGGCAAAATGCTATTAATGAGGGAGTGTAGCAACGTGGAGAGCTTCCTGGCACAGCTTCTGAATACTGGCTGGTGTTACGCAGTTGTAACTGGAGCTGTTTGTAAATGTTGTGGTACAGCTCTGCTCCTTTAGAAAGCTAAATCTGAAATCTTCTGGTCACAACATTTGTTGAACATCTTCCACCAAACGCAGTGTGTTGACTTTTTGCCATCTGCTGCATCCAGTGGCTGACAGAGCTCCAGGCATGGATGTCTTTACCAGGGAATCGATCCAGGACCTTGGGTTGCTGGAAGTATTGCGTCTCTGGGTCTGCAGCAATGTGCCGTGGGGAACACCAGGGAAAGAGGGACTCCAGGGACTCAGGGGACTGGGACACACCAGCTGGGAGATGTTTAGGCATAGGCAACTACAGACAGTGAGCAAAGGCATCAGGATAAGGGAATAACACCATCAGCTCCAAGGGAAAACCCAGACTCCACTACAAGGCTTGTGGATTTTTCCCTCTGGATTGCTGGGGATGGGTGTAGGTAAAATAGCAGCTAGACAGGGGTTTTCACCCCTTTCAGGTTTGGAGAGGAACTTGTACTTTGTGTGCATGTAAATATTTGCATTTTTGGCAGGATTCCATTCAGAATTGAGGACTCTCCTGTCATTCAGTCACTACTAAACATCTCTCAATTGTCTTTGGTTCAAGGCCATCAAGTGTAGCACTAGTTTGCATTGCAGCTATCTCTGCAGCCAGATTTCCCAACAGGATCAGACTTGTTAGGGGTTAGCAAAAGCAGAAAAGGGCAGAAAATTCACTGCTTCCACTCAACCTGTAACCTGACTGAGCTTTTCTGTAACTGCTACAACAATGAATTTTCTTGCTGTTAGAATGATGGCAAAATTGTGAAGGAAAAGCTAGACAACAAAACACACAATGCCATAAATGCACAGCTTGATAGAAAAGACACATCTCTTCTCCAGGAGGTTTAGATTCCTAATTCTTTGAATTCTCTGAGTATTCCCACTCTGCCTGACATCTTTGGGCACTGTACACTTCAGGAATCTTTTAAGATGGGTTTAGAAAGAAACATTGTTTTTTCAAACGTAATTCTCTGCATTGTATAAGAGGAGTTAACCTCTCCCAGTCACATCCATGTTGTAATTCCTATATTAGTTACAGCACAAACATCACTTGGATGTTGTTCATATGTTGAAGATTTCACATGTTGGATAATTTGCCACATCTTTCATCAAACTTTTGCAATGATGAATTATTTATACTGTTAAAATGTGAATTCCTAATCTGAATTTGCTTCTGGCTGTTAGATCTCACGCATGCTGTTTCTGATCTGTGAAATGCATACTGTCAAAGGTGTCTCCCTCCACAGTGCCTTGCAATACAAGATCTCAAAATAGCAAAATACCAAAGGAAAAGGGCTCTTTTACTGTTTGTGGTACATGTACCTTGCAGGCTGATTTTTCCTCCTATCTTCATTCTGAAACCCTTCCAGCGAAAGCTGTCTATGAACAGCAGCTCTCATCAGCCTTGTACCTTCCCTGACTTCCACTGCAAGACCGAGACAAAAAGAAGCAAGTGTGAAAATTAACCCTGTGGACATGTTTTTCTCCTCACCTCATCTGCAGAGGGAGCCTGAACTTGGGAGGCCTGGCAGCTTTTAGAAAGCTGACTATAAGCATGATGGATCCTTTTTATGTGACACAGGCTGTTCAGAGGACAACTAGTACTTAGATACCACAGTGATTGGCACTGTCAAATGAAAATATGGGGAACAAGTCCAGCATGCCTAAAACCCTTGCTTTCTGGTTGTCAGCTGTGACATTTTAAAGTGCCAGCATTGTAAGTGCACTAGGGCGGGTCGTGGGAACCCTGAAATTTCTGGCTGCAGCATAACTGAGTGAGCTATTGATAATTTGCCATTATTAAGGTTAATTTAACTTTCCATCTTGGATCTGTCCAGGCCCCTACAGCACACAGAGGTCCTTGGTTCAGCTGAAGAGCAGCATCACAGGGTGACCCCACAGAACTGTGAGGGCTGACCACAACCACTGAGGGATGTGTGCCCACTCGTGGTGGCTAAATGAAAGGGAAGAGTTGGCACATCTGGCACTGAGGGGCCAGATGTGCGCCTACAGCCCTGAGGAATCCGAGACGGGGACGGAAGGAACGGGACTCACCAGGATCCACAAAACCAGGCAGTGACCTCATCGTGTTTATAGTGGAAAGCAAATGAGAAAGGAGAAAAACAAGGCAGCAGCCTTGTTATGAGTATAGTTTTTAGTGTTGTACATGGAGAATACTAGAGGTGGTGAGGGACTCTCTGCTGGCATTTTGTGGAAGGGTGTGGTAGTATCTCAGTGTCTCTCTCAGCATCTCTTATAACAAAAAAAAAAAAGTTGATTCTGACTCTCTTCTAAAGAATTTCTATAAGATCAGCCTTTAGTGAAGCATTGTATACATGAGAATGGCCAGGGATGGCCAGGGCTGGGTGGAGTTCAGAAAATAGTGGGCAGCTGAGAGAAAATACCTGATTCAAGTGCCTTAGAGAAGTAAGCCAAAAACTTGATGGAGCCAGACCATAGTTAGAGCAAATCTGCCTATTGTCACCACCTGCAACTAATTGAAATTCTGAAGGGCTGCTGGGAACTCAAGGCAACCCATCAGCTACAGCTATTGCTTGATCGAGGCACAGAAAATATGGCCCTTTGTTGTATATGCTTTTAACTTTTTTAAGCTAAAGGCAGCATCCAGAGAGGCATCAGTCTGAATCCATGGACTGCAAAGCAGACTGGACCAGAGATCTCACAGAGATCCCTACAAATGAGGCTGGATTTCCTTATCACTGGACCAGAGCCTGAAGATACCTATAAGCTGATAATTAAATATGTACACAGGAGCCAGACATCTGGGTTTTGTTCTCATTCAAGGTAAAATGTCCTACAATTTCAGGTGAGCATCCTGATTACTGCACTATTGCACTCACCTACAAGGGGATAAAATCTTTCCCTCTTCCTCAAGTTTCTCAATTTTCTTTTTGTGGCTGGCACTTAACAAAGTACTTTCTGTCAGCATCTCCAAATTTATTACTATTTCTTGAATGAACAAAGTCCAATTTACAAACTGCATTAGTTCCCCAAACCCACATACTGAGTGAGTAAATTATTTTTATTATGAGAGAGAGAGCAGAGCTGCTGTGCTTTCAAACAAATTGTGGTGACACAGGCAATTCTCCTCGGAGCCACCTAATTCACTGGTTTGTGGATAATCTGTGGATCATACAAACATTTTTTACAGTAACTCAGAATTTACATTGTGGGAGTACTTGTAGTTGCTGCTTTACTTTTTTCTCATTGCTATTTTATTGATGCAATATTCTTTTTCTTTTCAGTTGTCTGTTGTTATATTTAGATAGTCAATGCTCCTGAACTTTTACTCAGAGAGTACTTGGCATAATGGGCTCTTATTTCCAATATACAGATATTTCCTAATACAATGAGATCCTCAGCACAGCTGACAAATGTTATTTTCATATTAGTAGTAATCAAAAAGGTCCAATTATGGTGAAAATAAAAAAAACAAGAATTTCCCAAATGAAAAGACAGTAAGTTTGCTTCTGTGCTTAGAGATGCTTTCAGAGCTGCAGATGGGAGACTGGAATCATTGTCAAAGCCCAGTGGTAGCATTGTCCTGCAAATGCCGTTTGCTGCACAGGAGAAACATAGAATTATTTAGGTTGGAACAGACCTCTTAGGTCATCAGGTCCAACCATTAACCTAGAACTGCCAAGTCTACCTCTAAACCATGTCCCCAAGTGCCATGAAATCTTTTAAATAACTCCAGGGATGATGACTCAACCACCTCCCTGGGCAGCCTGTTCTAGTGTTTGACAACCCCTTCAGTGAAGAAATTTTTCCTAATATCCAATTGAAATGTCTATAAGTACTTTATGGCTGTGGTGGTGGCTGCTATAGGGGAAAAAGAAAAAAAAAAGTTTTCTAGATGAGAGATGGGTCATATGATCGATGTAAGCTGTTTTTCTTACACATTCTCCATACTCTGAGAAAGAGCAGTATAATATTAGGAATTCTGCTTGGACTGGTACTGAGCTGCATATTTTTGTTTATGGTCTGCTCTCTGAGATTTACAGCATGGTCCAGGCCAGAGCTTGGCAGGCTATAAACACCAGAGTTAAGGCAGGGAACGAATTTTTATCTCCGAGTCACCAGGACAGGGTGGGTGACCACAAAGCCCTGTGTCCGCCCAGCCATAACGCTGAGTCAGGAGTCAGCTCGTGGCACAGGCTTTACACACCCCCAGAGTGCTGAGCCTCAGCAAAAAGCTGAAGGAAGGGGACCTGAGTGAAACCACAGGAGGAGGCTCCCCCAGCCACCACAAACCCTCTGTGTGACACAAAGAGGGCAGAAATCACCGGTAGGATTAGAGATGCATTACTTTACTTCAAGCAACTTACTGTGGGGGAAAATGCATGAAAGGGGAGTAATAAGCACAAACACACAGAACGTGCTGCAGTTTGCTTTGTAAAATTAATCTCTGAACACAAACATACCAGAGCTATTACAAATTGTAAACCCTGTAGTGTGCAGGGCTTTTCCACCCTGTTTACAGTCTTCCTTTTTTTTTTTGGCAAGTGCAGAGAGATATGAAAACCTAAATTTTAAATCATGAAATGAGCCACACAAAGGCAGAGACTGGCTGGTGTAGCTTTCAGCTTCATGGAGAACAGCCTGTGAGCATGACAGCAGTGGTTGAATGGGTATTGAACAAATACTGCTTCTTTCCTCTTTCCTCCTTCCCACTTCATGATTTGCTCCCAATCCTTTGCCATACTTTTACCTCTTGTCTCTGAATAGTAACTAAATTAATAAATAAATATCCTGCTTTTAACCTGGACATGTTCCTTCCTCTCATTCATAATCCATCCACTCAAGTAGATGCATGAGAAAATGAGTGGGTGAAGCATGGGCAGAAGCAAGCAGTGCCAGGAGAAGAGGAGCAAGTACTGAAGTTATGGAGTTAGCAGAGGAAAACTGTAATAGAACACTAGTCTAGAATGCCCAGTCTTTCAATCACTCCAAAAGCTGTTCATTGGTAAGAGGCATTGGGATTCCTGGCCAGTGTGCCTTTGTGTTAACTGTTGTACAGACTTACAGTGAAAAGCTGGTTCATGCCCCCATCAGGTCAGAACTGCAGACTATAATCAGTCCTGCCTTTTTGGACGCTTCAACAGTAGTTTAGGATACCACTGCCTCTTTCTTTTATGAACTCTCTCATCAAGCTGGCTATCCTTCCCACATCAGTAAATGCCACACAAACATCACTTACACTGCTTATTACAACCCTCAAAGCCACTCGGCCCATTTTGCACCTACCTGATCTTTTACCACATCTCAGTTAGAGAAATGATGAACATTAGGTCATAGGCAGTCACAGGCAGCTCAAGGTGTTTGCTAGACAGCTTCAGTGTATTTGCTAGATCTACCAAAGGATATCTGAATATGCCTCAAAATCAAGACAACATTCCAGGACTTGGCCTAGATGAAAAATATAGTCTAAACAATTGGGTTGAGAGACATCCATATGCACACCATAAATCCAAGAGCTCGTAAAATATTTTAGCCGTGTCTTTAGAAGTGAAGTCTGGGAAATCATGAAGACAGTGCATAATTGGTGTTATACTGCACAATTAACTTAATTCCTGTGAATGTGTGGTGTTCATCTAATGTAGGTGTGGATTATTAAGAGAACAAACTTCAGGAAACAGGTCCCACTCACAGACAAAGATACTCAGTTTTGATGTCTGACTGTAGGTTGTGGACACTTCCCTCTCACCACTAGTGATCTAGTACACATTGACCAATCTGCAGCTCTCCATAAAGTGCACACTTTTTCAGTCACCTGGTGAGCTCTATTGGCATCACAAAGCAATTAGGATCTTGGCTTGGTCAGCTGGCTACTCACAGGAAGCTGATACCTTCTGTGGTGCTCCAGGGATCCTGCCTGTTCACCTACTGTCCCTTCAGGAGGTTGCCAGGTGTCCCTTAGGGGCCCAGGCCTTTTCTGCTCCTGTCTTGAACAACACCTAGCACCTCATGTGATAAAACACACAGACTAAGGCAGCTGGATTGCATCTCAAGTATCTGTTTCGTTCTAAAAGGGGTCACAGAATGAGTCAAGCAAATCAGTAGGGTGAAATGGCCCCTGTAAAACTCCAATGAAATCTAGGGATTGAACATAAATGTTCATGGGCAGTCTGTTGTAGGTGTAGGGACCACAAACAGCACACAGTCCATGCCTTTAGGAGTTCACAACCCAGCACTGTCATGTGTAAATCCAATAAATGGTTCTGCCTTTATGTTGCAAGATCAGGCAGAACTGTGAGTAGGCAACCAGACCTCCTTGTGGTTAACAGAATTCTTACAGTAACTCCGGGAAGCTTACATTGGAGCATACATTGATGCCTAGCTGAATGTTTCCAAATAAGAGCCAAGAGGAGCTGCCTCTTTGCTGCCAACACCAGGATCAAGTCCACATTAATTTTTATGTATTTTGTGTGTACATTGGCTTGAGGCCATGGTTATACCTGAGGTGTAGATAAAAATCACTGGCTACATCTGTTCTGGAGGTGCAAAGGCCCTCAGAGTTAGCTGAATACTCTGCTAACATGATGTGGAATTAAGGGTGACCCTGGGCACCCTTAAGGGCACATGCAGGAAGAATGTATTATAAGATGTAATGCATAGTGCAGGCATGTGGTCAAGGTGGAACTTGTGTCAATAAATATACTTTTTTTTTTTCCAGAAAAAGTTGGGAGATAACAACTAAATAAGCAATTCTGTGGGAAAGATGACAGGGCAAAGAAATTTAAGTCAGTCATTCCTGTACATACTTGGAATTACAGCTCTCCTTTCACCTGAAAGTTTTGCACACATCTGCAGCTTTATTTTCAGGTGTGTTTTGGGGAGCCTGATTTTCTCATAAAATGTGTGGTTGAATTCTTAGCTCTAATGAGACCTCTGGGTTCAGTTTTCTGCTCAGTCTCCAGGGATTCACAGCAATACCTGTTACTTTGCTAGTGCATCTTACATGGCTTGGCAATTGCACTCTAAATCTGAGGAGTCTGTGACACTGTTCATAAAGAAGCTAAATTTTTTTGCGTTAAGAAAGGAACATCTGTTCATATCTTGGTTAGGATATTTGGATGAGAAAAGGGAGTCCTATCTATTAATTCTGTCAGCATGATGTATTTTTATATCTTGAGTAATTAGGTATTAAAAAAATCCATGGAAAAACCTCAAACTAATGATTCAACTTTCACCCTTCAGGTTTTTAGAAGGCCTTGGCTAACTCCAGCTCAAATCTTTTACTCAGCCTTTCTGGACAGGCCACATAACATATTCTGGAGGCAAGAAAAGGCTATAGGCTGTTATTCCTTAGTCTCTCTATATGCCATATAGTCAATTTATATAGGCAGTAGGTCTTATTTCTCTCAAGCAAGCTGGGCTTGCTGCATGCTTTGTATGGCTACTGGAAATGGTTAATTTATCTGTCATTTTCAAAAGTACACTTACAGCACCAAAGAATTGAGGATAATCTCTCCCAGATGTTTTATTTCTCATCAGCAGTTCTGGGACTCTCCAGTACTCTCCTACAAAGGCTGGAGCATGATCATATGTGGGCCAATTTCCCTTTGCAACCTGGTCCTTACATCTCCCAAAACGTAAGGGAGGAGGAACATGTTTGCCACTTAACTACTCAGTGAGGAAGAAAGCAGCCACCAGTATCTGTAAGGCACTCAGAAATAGCTTTCTAAACAGCCATGACAGCTGTACTGCCCATGCTAAGATGGACCAGCATACCTTTACTCTGGGCCACCACACCTTTCCAAATCTTAACCAAAGATCAACGTAGCTCAGGCAGAAATCTTTAAAAATGTGAGCTGGAGACACGGTGTGATGTAAGGCCCAGCCTATTTTTATGACAAATACACAGTATGGACAAAGACACAGAGTTATGAAACTAGAAAAATTTCAACTGTTCTCATTTACACACACATGTTCAACAAGGATATTATTTAAAGTACATTGTTTTCCATGGTCTCTGCATTTTCCTGAAGAGTAGGCATGTCATCTAGTAATTTAATGAGCCAAGCTCTTTACATGCAAACAATTTATGAAAAAGCTGTGAGATTATATCAGTCTGTCTATAGCTAATATTAAGCTGAATTAATAAACATCCTCAGGCAGTATTTATTTAAATATTAGGTTTGTATTAAGACCATCTAAGAACTTATTACTTGGAAACTAAATCCTTAATGTTGCTAAACTGCAAGTCTTTGTAACCTTTTTCTATACAGAAGCACAAACAAAAATTTTGAATTTGTGTTTCCTCTGCATATTGTAACAAAATCCAACCCAATGTTACTATAGCAATAACAAAAAGATTTTATTCCAGAACCCACATGACTGCATCTCTTTAACATCCCAGAACAGAATTGCAGCTGAAATGCAAGGCAGTTTGAGTAACTGGGTTCTGCCGTTCCAGCTCATTTCAGTATTTTAATACAATGGTCTCTAAAACAGTGGGGAAAATACGTATTTCACAGTGCACCTGCTGGGACTATGTGTGACTCACTGGCTGAGCGGGCTCTGGAAGTCAGCTATCATATAGCTGCAATACTAACAGCAGATCCTATTACTGTCATCCCCCATCAAGAACATGAGTAATGTGGAAAGAGACACACAAAGAGAATAAATATACACTTTTCTTCACTTACAGTAAAAGTTGCCATTTTGAGCAGCAGCAGCCAGAATATCTCCAAAGTAATTAATCCCTTTTGTGAGGCACCCTCTGTAACATCAATAACTGGAATTTATTTACCTTATAAAAATTACCTCAGTGCTATAGAGGCATCATTCATGCTGCTACGCTTAAGGTTATGACAGTGTTTCCAGTAAAAACTTCACTTTTCAAACATACAGGATTCAGCTGTGCAAATCTAGGAGTTGAAATGAAAGTACACACATGGAACAGCCGCTACAGTGGGACCTCATACGGAGAAATGTACACAGAACTTGTGTGGGGCTGGTAGCCTTTACATTGCAGAAATCATCAACATGGACAAAAAGGCAGGGGGAGAGAGATTGCTTCCACCCTGCTGGCTCTGCCCAACGTGGGAGGCACATAGTGGGAATGGAAACCAATGATCTTCTCCTTCCCTTAGATCCCAAAGGCCTTCAGGGTATATCCCACCCTCTTATCTCTCTGCCTGGAGGCATTCTAGTTCACATGTAAATGGGAGCAAGCAGGGGAAAGTATTTTTGCCTCTGGGTTGCCCAAGCCCCACCACCCTGCCCTGTAGCAGTGGGCATGCAGGCAGAGGGACTGCTCATGACACAGCTGCTCAGAGATCACAATTTACAGAGCAGATTAAGGCAAACCAAAATTGATGATGTTTTATTCTAAAATACTCCTCTGCAAAGACTGCTGCCCTTTTTCCATCAGCAGCTGACTAGTGGGATGTTTTGCCACAGAAACTGTACTGTGTGGCCTTGTGACCCCTCTAACTACATCTTCATCAAGCAGTGTGAATTTGAAGCTAGATGCCTATTTTCCCTAAATATGGTGCTTTTGGTTTGCTTAGAGAAGCAGTCCCGAGGCACACAAACTGTTTCTTTTCACTAAGACACAACTGTTTTCCTAAAGCAGAAAATAAGGCCTGGGAATGCTCTATTGCCAAAGGGTTTCCTGCCAGATTACAACTACTTAGAAGTTTTATTCTACAGATGCCCCCATCTTGGGCTGGACTTCGGGTAAGGAGCACAGTGTTGTTATAGATGGGTAATGCAATGGTTGGCTCTCGCAATGAAGACATGAATATTATGTGTATGTTAAGAGAAGTTTTATTGATGGCTATGTTATTGTGATTTGTTGTTTGGATGTTCTCTGTTCTCCCCACAGTCCCCTTTCCCCCTGGATGGTTGCCAAGGGATGGCCTTGGCAGTTGGGACATGTGGAGGGAGGGCTGTACCTGTGCCCGTTGCACGGGGCATTTGGGAAGAGGGAAGGCTTGGTATTAGGGGGTGTGGTATGGCAACACCTGACTGCCAATCAAGTTGCAAGAAAGCAACCTCCACCAATGGATGGTGAAGAGGAGTTGATACATAGACTTTGGAAGGGGTCAGGGTTGGCTGATGAAACCCCATGGGGTATAAAAGGTGGAGCAGCCATTTTGTATATGAGATTTTGGATGCCAGGTTGCCAGCTCCCAGTGCACTGTCCTTTTTCCTTACTCAGTCCTTTGTTGTATTTTTTTTAGGTTTTTAATAAACCTTGGAAATTTTTAAAAGTGGGTGTCGTTTCTCACAGTGTTGATACTTGAAGGTTACATCTCCAATTACATGGAGGATTTTGTTTTGCTGGATTTTTTTTAATTCTCTTTTTTCCTTTTTTTTTTTCTGCTAAAGAAAAAATGTCATCATTCCATGAAAAGCTAAACTTTTCAGCTGACAAAAGGCAGAAAGATACAAAAGAGATATTTTGATTGACAGTGCTGAAAAACATAATGCTGAATTGTACTAAATACCTGTCAAACATTAGCTTTTTAAATTCCATTCTCTTGAAAGGAGCTGTTTTTGTTTGCTTTAGCAGACAATCAATGCTTTAGCTGCCTGGGAAAAAAATAAATTTGGACTTTTTCTATACTTTGTATATTGTTTCCCTAAAGCAGGGAAAAATCTCTTCTGCCATGGCTTAGGTTACAATAGCAGGAGTGTTATCTCTTGATATACATTTCTTAGCATATGTTCATGTTAAATTCAACCCATACTGATGTAGTTTCTCTTAGAGTCAGTAGCTGGTGAAAGGATAAACCTACCAGAGAGCACTGCAGGTGTCCAAAGAGGCAAATATGGTTCCCTTAGGGAACTGAGCAGCAGTTTGAGAATTGCTGTGCCTGCTGGTGTAAATATGGAAACCATCAGAGCGTTAGGGATACATCAAAGGTCTGACAAAACTTTATTTGACTAAAGAGAAGTATAATCAAACCCTGACAATCTGCACTTATGTGGTTGTTGTTGGCCATTTAATGACATGTTAACTAAGCACAGCTGACTAAAACGTCACTAATTGGTCTAACATATATAGTCTGCTTCTCATACAGTATAATATAACATCTAAGGGTACATGTGTTTCATATCTATCTTCAGAAGCTGTGTGTGAAGTTTGCAGCATTGTAAAGCCCTTAAGGTTGTGAAGGTGTACTGTAAGTACAATACAGGTCCTGTTATGTGAAATTTTCACATAGAAATTACTTTTTACTCATTATACATACTCAAAATCAGTTGAACAAGTTTCAGGTTTGACTCCTGTGATGTACACTGCCACAATTTGGCCATACAGGCTAGCTAGCTCTGCAAGGGATTACAAGCAGCAGATAAAGTCTTTTGAAATTGGGAAAATGAGACAATAGTAGTCTCCAGCCACCAGAGACAAAAATGACTAAAAGATTGTACTACTTAATACAAGATACACTTGAGATTGCTCAAGTCTTTTCAAGACCAGAGCGGGTTGCAGCCCTGTGGCTCAGGGAAGATCCCAGCTAAATGCAGATCTTTCCCTCCATGTACAGGAGGCTCCAGACTCCACTGTGTGTGAAGCTAAATAACAGCATTTTACAGGTAAGAAAATTAAGTCCAAAGTACTTCCCAGTCTTTCTGGTGCTGAGTCTGACACACAGGAAAGACAGTAGGGCAGTACTCTCATCTCCAGTCAGGTCTTTTTGTTTAAGTCCCCTAAGATATTGGAAATTACTGTCTTAATGAAACTCCACCACTGAGGAGAAAATCAACATGATTGTAGTAGTTGCTGTGAAACTTGCATTCATCTTAACATCTGCTCCCTTAGAACAAATAAATTTGATAATTAATAGTAATATCCCATAGGACAGCAATGTCAAAGCTGATCGAACATAACAAACCCAGTAAGCCTCTGACATCCTTCTGACATTTTGCCAAATGGGTCAAATAATAGCCATATCTCCTATGAAAGGAATAGCTTTTTATTTTTAAGTTGGTTTTGTTTTTTTCCCTAAGGATGAAAAGCAATGGAGACACTCCTAAAAAGACAGAGTTTCTTGTCGTACTCGTCCTTGCCACATATTTGCTAGAACAAACCTTCCTGCTTGGCTCCCTTCCTGTAAGGCTGGGTGGAGCACGTGGGAGTGAAGGTGTGTTTGACATTTAGTGTTGCCAAGCAGGGCCCATGGAGTAGCCTTTCACAATCTGGGGGAGAAAATGTGTTTCTTGGAGTTAGCTCACCCACTGTTACCATATGTAGAAGGGAAATGATGGGGTGCTGACTAACACTGTGGGGAAGCTTGGAAAATCCTCTGAAAACTGAAATAGGAGACTATCTTAGGCATTTCCTTCACCTCTGTCTTTTAGGTGCTTTCTCTACCCATCTGCTCAGCCTACAATTGCTTCTGTGTTCTTTCAGCCTTCTACATTGCTTATTTTGGGCTTCTGCTGGAAACTGCCTTGAAACTAGAAAGGTGTTTGTTTTAAACTAGACAAAACATTGGAAATATATGACTCTAGAGTGACAGGAAAAGACATAACTATTTCAATTCAGAGTTTTCCTATTTCTAGCTTCCATTCTTTTCCATAAGTTAAAAATGCATTTAGAAACACTTGGAGACATTTTTTAAAGTGTACAATTTTATGCCTTTCTTCTCATAGAAACCAAAGAGAAATCACCACTGACATTAATGGAACAAATATAGAAACCCTACTATCTTATACAAGGACATTTTAAATTTCCACTTTTTGGCACAGAGAGAGAAAGAAAATAGAAATGGCCACAAACACATTATTGTCACTATGATTATAGTTGTAAGTTATAAATTATAATTGCTAGGCATACTTCTTCATTTCTATACTTCTGGTTGTCTTTTAGATAACCTGCCAGTGTGTTACCAGGACAACCTCTGAGGGAAGAGATCTTCTGCAAAAGCAATGAAATGGAGAGATTACACCTCACAGAAAGGGAGGAATGACAAAAGACAGAAGCCTTTCATAAAAAATCACAATAAAATGGATATTAGCATCCCCTTGGCCAGTTCTATGTCCCTTAACCTTATTTTTCCCCAACATGCTTTCTTCAGCCTCTTCTCATGACTAGCTTGTAATAGCAGAACAACAACTCCTTTATTTTTTGGGGTAAAAATGCCATTTATACCATGGAAGAAACTGCTTCTCCTCATAGCTGAAATTTCAGAGACATTTTTAATCTGTAAAGTATTGGTACCTAATGTTTATATTGATGATGTGCCATGGGCAATTTTCTAACTTATTTACTATTCTTCTGAGCTAAATGTATGAGGCTTTTAGATGTGTAATGAACAACATACAAGATGCCAGTTTGTTTCAAAGAACAGCATTTATTCTAATTACATGCTGAAGTACAAAGAGTTTAGCAGTGCTCCCCACACTGCTTGCCAGGAAGTCTGTGAGGACCCCAGCACTCATCTACAAAAGCAACATCTGTTTCCCCAATGTTCTGAGGCCATTTCACTTAGGTTGGATGGAGAGGATTGATTCGTTTTTGAAAGAAAACAATGCCAAAGCCCCCAGAGCTGGGTGCAGAGGCAGATTCAGCAAATCTGTGTTAGCTCAGCATTGCTGATCTCAGCCCTGCTGAGCATCAGAGCTGCTTGGATAGAGTGGTAAAGTATCAGTGCTGCTGTACCAGGCTGCTGTACACAGTGCCATACCATGGGCTGTAGGTGAATAAATTTTCTTGGGAGTATGTCCAGCATGCAACCCTTAATTCTTGGCAGATTTTACCAGTCTGGTCCAACCACAAACACCTAGCAATCATTGTTTAAAAGCCCAATAAAATCTCATTACTTGGATTTTGCTCTACTGTTTTGAACATAATGTTGGTATATATTATTAATTAGCTGATCACATGGAAATAAATACTTGGTTTATGCTCCTGAGATGTGCGGGGAAATTATCTTAGCTGTTTGTCTAAGATTTGATTTCTCATTTGTTTGCACAGCTTCTAGCACAACACTGTAACCAAACATTGATTGTTTGTCAGGTTAGATTAAAAGTCAATCTAACAGAAGACAAAAGCTGTGAATCTTTGGGAACTCAGGGACATATTAAATAATATACCATTTTATAGGTGAAGGTATTCACTTTAGAAAGGTGAATTCTTTTTTCCTTTATTTTTCACTTTCTGGAAAGTGGCTTTGTCCATAAGCACACTGTGTCCTTCTCAAACATCTGGCAAACTTCTTTCAGGGATGGCCTAAAATTGTAGAACAGAGAAAATACAAAATAGCATAATTATGGCTTTATTTCAGTCAGCTCATGAAATTGAAGGATTAGCTGTACGGGCCAGCTGTTAGGGAGGTGGCTCAAGGTCAGAAGGTTATTCTCTTGACTCCAAAGAAGATCCCTGTACTAGAGAGAGGAAAGCTTCAGCAGTAGCAAATTGATGTTTTAGCTTAATCTCTTAAGAAAAGAGAGTTTATGGGATCACTCATGTATACCTACACATTTTGTTTTATTCCCTCCCTCACAATACCTTTTGAATCCATTTGTCAAATTCAGCACATTTTGACAGAGATCTGAAGTTCTCAAAGATTTTTTGTCCCTTCATGTGTTGAAGCAGCTGACTACAGGGGGAGACAGTATTTGTTTTCCACTGAGTGAAAGACTTTATTGAAGGCTTAGATTCACCAGATAGGGTGAGACATAATGAAAATGCCCATTAAAGGGAGAATTTCTGTCAAAACTCACCCTAGAGACCCCAGCTGTGAAGGATCCATCAATAAGAAAACAGGTTTATTTAGTAATAAATTTTACTGTAGAGATGATGCAGTAGCACAGATAAGAAGTTTATGTGAAATATGCAGTAGTGTGTATACACAGATGGGTGTAGTTTGCTGTGATCTGGCTCATCCTATCCTTTGAGCTGACAGAGGCAGCCCCAGAGCAAAAGTGTGCTAACCATCTTAATGAAGAGATTTGTCTGAGCTGATGTCTGCCTTCCAGCAAGGTCTTTATTATCTCAAACACAGAATGATATCCCTGCGTTTGATCTACACGGGAAGAGAGGGTGAATGCTCAGAAAACAATTCCAACAGACACTGGGATCAGAGCTCTCTCCATTTCAGTTCAGTGGGGTGCTTTAACCACAGCTTGCTTAGTGGCTTACATTGAGCAGAGGTTTTATCCTGCAGCAGGACAAAGGCTGATGCTTAAATCAAGAACGACGTGAAAATGGGCATTTGGGGTTTTTTCCTCTCTTGAACATTCTGGTGTCAAACAGGGAGAGAGTTTTAACTGAAAAACGGCTTGCTGTCCCTTTTTACTTCTCTCTTCTGAAGCGTCCCCATAATGATCTTTTTCCTTTTTTGTTATTTTGCTCACCACCTTTCCCTTCCTCTGCCTTCTCCAATGCTCTGATCTTCCTGGAACTAACTTTCCTCAGAGGCAGCTGCAGTCAGCAACTAACTTAGCTTATCTCCTCTTTTTTGTTTCTTCTGGAGACATTCCCATTTACCATCACATACTGCTTCTTGGTCTGAATGGTCTTATGGGACATTCTCATCAGGCAAGCCCTGTACATCTATTCCGTTCTGCTTTTGCAGGGATGGGTCTGCTCCAGGACCTACAGGTACACAAGGATAGGGCAAGACTCAGGCTAACCCCAGAACTGCATGACCTCACCTATTGTGGTGATACGTGTGCTGGGAGCAGGGAGTGAGATCAGGAGGAGGCAGGAAACTCCCCTTCCCTTTGGGAAGTAAATTGAAGGAGCAGCAGGAGCCACCAGATTTGGCTTGAAACTAGAACTTAGAGTCCTGGATCATTTCCTGGCTTCCCCAGCAGCCAAAGTTTTACTCTGATCAATTTTCTCTATAAGAACATGTTTTTACCTGTCTCACCAACATAGCTTTGACAGGTAGTGCACATAAATTGTGTATTAGCATAAAACAGTTTAAAGAAAAGAATTTAACTAGAGCTGTCAAATTCAGAGACTTTGATCTTTGAACAAGGCATTCAAAGTCAGATGCCAGAAGTTGAGTATCTAAAATAAATATGTGGCTAGCTCATTAGAAGTGCAGAGGACCCTTCACTGCTGTTGAAATCTGAAAATTTAACACAAAACCCAACTAGAACCAATGCTTGTCACTCTGCCAGAAAAAGAAAAAAAAACCCCAAACAACCAAAAACCCACCACCTAATTTAAACAGATCATCAGACTACAACCTTAAAAATATATATTTACATTTATCATTGCAATCAAAAATAAGGAAGACCATTAAAGTTGTAGAACAGCAAACTCAAGAAATAGTACGTAGGTTCACAGAAAAATGGCATTCATTTACACCTGCTGATCTTGTTATCCGTGATTGTGAAGGAGATAACATATTTTAAACTTTACCTTACTTACCAGGCATGCAGAAAAGTCCAGGTGTTAATGGAAGAAAATGTGGAAGTTTGTGAATTCTTTCATCTGCTCTCCAGACCCTTGAGGCAGTTTTTACTTACAAAAACCCTCCCTAAATCCCCCTTTAGCTCAGGAAGGGGGATTGCTTGAGATTGTCCCTGAGGGGGTAGTTCCATGCTTATCTGAATGACAGATTCCTGGACAATGGGATACAGGAATATACACACTCCCTCTATCCAAGAGAATAAAAAGGTAGGAGAGCTGACAGAATACAGGAGGACCTTTTTCATGGGATTATCTCAAAGTTTGCTATCAAAACTATCTTCTTTTCTTTTGAGGGTTTATTGAGGGTTTTGCTGTTGCTCCTTTTTGTTATGCATGGGATTAAGCAGATTTTCTGTCAGTGTCAAAAAAGAATAGATTTGCAGAGACTCTGAAACCCGCCAAACTTGAAGGTGCCACACATAAAGAGAGGCAGAGTTTCCTAAGCCAAGGCTGATATGTTTGGATCTGGATTCTTCAGCAGAATTAAATAGCATTCCTGCAAGACAAATGTCTGTCCCTGTGTTTTCAAGGGCACACAGAGAAAAATAAAAATTCTTGACATGGCTTTCAAAGGATTGAAAAAACAGAAATAGAAGGAGGAAATCATATCCTCTGTGTGGAGGTGAGATACATCTCACCCCATTGCAGCCGTTAAGGGCTAGGCATCGACTGTAAGCCAGCCATGCCAGTACTTTGTAGTTCATGAAGAGGCGGGCACCTATAAAGGACAATTCATCTTCTCCAAGGACAGATGTATATGAAGGATGAAGAGGAAGTCTGTCTTTCATCAGAAACTACTGGGGGAGCCCAGATGATGAGCTAAGGCCAGATGCCTAACCTTTAGACAGTTGATGATAAAGGAGATGAATCTGTGACTTTATCAGAAGATGAGAGGTGATTGTACTGCTGTGTGACCTGACAAACAAACTGGTTTCTGAAGAATATGTGCTATCATTTTTTTAAAAAAAGTTGTATTCTCTCCTGATAAGAAAAACACATCAATATTTGATACTTAATTCACTGGACAGCCTTTGCATGAGCTTCTCCATAAGTTTTGGACAATTACTTTACTGACAGCAGAACTGGAACATGTTTAGCCAGAATTCCTTACAAAGGACAAGAGAAGGATCATGAAAAGAGACAAGCTTGCTATTAAAGTACTTTACACTCAATAACTGCTACGTTAAGGATGAGGGTGTTAAGCTGCTGCTCTGATGTGTCAATTTTTTAAAGTATAGCGGGAATAGAAATAAAAGAATCATAGGATATGCTAAGCTGGAAGAGACCCATCAAGATCATTGAATCGAACTCCTGGGCCTGTATGGGGCATCCCAGGAATCCCACAGTGTGCCTGAGAAAGTTGTCCAAACGCTTCTTGAACTCTGTCATGCTCAGTGCTGTGACCGCTGCCCTGGGGAGCCTGTTCCAGTGCCCTAACACCCTCTAGGTGAAAGAACCTTTACCTGATATTCAGCCTAAGCCTCCCCTGACTCAGCTTCAGGCCATTCCCTTGGGTCCTGTCACTGTTCATGAGAGTGAAGGGAATGAGGTTTACCAGCACTTCATGCAGTCGTGGGAATGGATAATTGGGATCGAGGCTCTTGTTGACCTCAGAACAATATCGATGGCACAAAACAACATACCAAGCACTAGGGGGCTTTCTTCCATAATCCTCATACCATTTCAAAGCTAGATCTAAGAGCCATAGGATCATAAAATCAATGACTTGGATTGGAAGACACCATAAAAATCATCTAATCCAACACCCCTGCTGTGGGCAGGGACACATTTCACTAGACCATATTGCTCAAAGCCCCACTTCCAGGGACAGGCAAACAACAGCTTCTTTGGACAACCTGTTCCAGTGCCTCGTCACTTTCACAAAAAAGAATTTCTTTCCAATATTTAATCTAAACCTACACTCAGTTTGAAGCCATTCCCCCTTGTTCTGTCACTACAGACTCTTGTAAATAGTCTCTCCCCGTCTTTCTTGCAGGCTGCCTTCAGGTACTGGAAGGCTGCAATAGTGTCACCTTCTCTTTTCCAGGCAGAACAATCCCAATTGTTTTAGCTTTTCCTCATAGGAGATGTGCTCCATCCCTCTACTCGTCTTGGTGTCTCCCTCTGGGTTTGCTCCAACAGGTCAATATTGTTCCTGTGCTGGGCATTCTAGAGCCAAATGCTGAAGAATGACACAGGCACCTTGAACTACCTAAAAACCCATTTTCTTGTTCATAGAGTCTAAAGATTCTCATACACAGGCCATTCACACCCTAAACCACCCAAACTTCACACCTCAGTGCTTTTTCCCTATACAGAACATCATCTTGCAGCTGTGCAAGACTCAGCTGAAAGGCTTATTTCTCAAGGAGGATTTAACACACATTGGCAAAACTCATTCCATCACTCAGGACAGATGCACTAGCCCTGATAACAATAACACCTCCTGTTGGCTTCTTACACTGACAGAGACCCTTTGAGCCGTGAGCCATTCACATGAGGTAGCCAGGACGTGTTTGCTACACCTTACCAGCCACAGGGCTCGCTGATAATGACTGTTCTGCTGGATAACATAAAAATACAGGAGAAAATGAACCAGGGACTGTTCTTTACGTTACTCTCATTAAATCATTCTTGACACCCTTCATCTTAGCACATATTAGGGTTGTGGAACCTTTAGGACTTTTCTCCTCAGAATTATTCTCTTCCTATCAGCTTTTTCAAATTTGTCTTTCATGTTCAAAGCTAACTGGTTTGCTGATAGGCAAAATTGCAGCCATGCTCAGTTTCCCAAGCTGGCATGGCAGACCCTTGTTCTCAGGAGAAGGTCCTGAGCTTTGGACCAGCAAGTAGAAGGTGAAGGTCCTTGCAGCCTTCAGTCAATATCAGACTTCTCTGGATACACACCTATGCTCCTATTTCTATCAGGTGATTGACCCACCTGCCACACATTGGTTTTCAATGTGCTTCTTTTCCCCAAATTTTCTATTGAAAAACTGCCTTCTGCTGTACTAAGACACTTCTGATTTCTCTTCCAGGGGATCAGGAAGCACTTTTGCATTTAACTTGCAGACAATGAAGCCTTTCACTGGGCCTACCTCTTTTCCTATAAATCTTGTCAGCAAAGGAGAGGAACTCACTTGACAGTATCTAAGCCATCTACAGCTACTTATGGGTAAATCCGGGCAGGTGTGCAGTTTTGGGTTTCCTCCTGTAAGCCTGCAGCCGTATTATTCTTTGCAGGAGACAGACAGAAAATTTATAGCTATGCAATTATTGAATAAGCTGCAATGACTGCTGGGGAAGCCTATATGTAAAGGAATTCCTGCAGAAAGAGATGATTTCATCTTGTTTTTATGCTAGTCTTCTGCATTTATAATCAAAGCAATTTTATCTACAGAAACATCCTGGCTATTAATTTACTTGGGAGTGTTTTCATTTTCCTGCCTTCAGTGGAGCACATCAAAACTGTATTAAATCTGTTTATTCTCATTCATCTGCTTGACGAATTCAGTTTCTACAGAATATTTCCCATCATATTTAATTAGCCCCCTTGTAAATAACTGAAACAGATACAATCAGTTGTCATAATTAACATATTTAACTCTATTCTTTTTCCACCTGGGACAGCAAAAGCTGTTCAGTTCAAAGGACCAGGGCTGTGACTTCATGAGACAATAAATCTATTTATAACACTTTAATACATGATCAAAAATTCTGCAATTATATGAAGTAATGCACTGATATCGTCTGTGTTTCAGGCTTACTCATTGTGCTGGTCACTTTGCTAATTTAAGCATGTTCCAAAAAATGTGACTGGCTACCTTAATTCCAGGAGTTCAGCTATTAGCTCTGCTCCTGCTGCTGGCATCCAAATGGAATTAGCTGCTATATGATTGTATGTGCCTACCTGACCTCATTCATCCTGAAAATCCCTGTGTCACCTACCTGGACTGGACTGGAGGAGTCAGCCAGAGCCAGGACATCCCTGGGGCAGCTCTCTGCACAGAGAGGCAGTGAATCTAATCAAAGACTTTCAATGGACCCTTTTGGCCTTTTCTTATAGATGCAGAACCCACAAAAGGAAAATGTTTGTTGGTTTAGGTTTTTTTTTTTTTTCATGAATGTGTATTTCAGGAAATGTCTCTCAGAAAATTTTCTTTTAACATTCTGTAACTGGTAAAAAAAAGGCTTTTAGAATAAATAACTTCTGGACTAGAATTTCAGCTAGTAAAACAGATGGAGAAAAATTAGAATTGTAATCACATTACACACTTCTGATATTTTCAGAACATTTCCATTTTCACAATTTGCATTTGTTTACTGGTATTAAAAGTTGGAGATTTGCTCTTTTCATCCTGATCTGTGAAAGGGGCTCCTTGAGTTGTTTGTTTATCTTTTTTGAAAAGTCTAAATCTTACAGTTTGAGAAAAACAGTTTCTCCCTCAGCATAACACTCCCTATCGACTTTAAAAGCCTGTCAAACATCTTTCTGTAGATCTGATTTATTGAAGCCATGCCAAAGGTGGAAGGCACAACTCTGTGCTTACTTGACCAGTTCCGAGGGGGTGTTTATGGGTAGACACTGTGGCCTAGAGGATGTTATCTCTTTCCCACCCCCTGCCAGGATGGAATCTGACACTTCTCACTTCGTTGATGTTTTCTTCTCCCTTGCCCCTGGCTGTGGCTAAGTGATTGTTTATGGCAGATACTTTAAATCATTATCACCTCCTGGGCCTTTGAGCACAGCTACATAATCTGCTGTTGCATCAAGGAAACTCTTCTTTCAGTACAAAACAAGGCCAAATGTTTATCTGGTGGGATGATAGTCAAAGTGTCTCCTCTAATATTTAAAAACAAACAGCAGTGTCCCTGCTCTGTCGCAATGAGCATCTGCTGGCTGAAGCTGAGCAGGATTCCTGACACTCTGTAGCGTGTGACAAAAGACATTGGATGTTTGTTTTTAAAACATTAATAAATACCCAGGAAACTTGGGGGATGGTAGAATATATTAATAGCTCCCCAAAATATGTTTTTTTTTATGGCACTGCCTTAGCACTTAGAACTCGTGTTTGCAGTGTGGTGGTGTCGTCACACCAAGGAGAGATTTGCTGTATCCAGCAGTGACTGCAGCAGACAGCTGGGCAGGGCAGAAGGACGTGCTGGGGGCACCAGGAAGGCCATGACCTCTCTGCCCGGCTTGGGAAACCAAAGCTTGTTGTTGCTCCCCCGGGGGAAGATAGGAGTACGAGGGCTGTGATTAGTGATTATCAGCCAGCCGTATCCTGGGCTGCATTGAACGATGTTATTCTCCCCTTCTACTCCGTTCTTGTGAGATCTCACCTGGAACACTGTCCAGCACTGGACCCCCAATGCAAGATGGGCATGGAACTGCTGGAGTGAATCCAAAAGAGGCCACAAAGATGCTCTGAGAACTGGAGCACCTCTCCTGGGAAGACCGGCTGAGAGAGAGGGGGTTGTTCAGCCTGATGAAGGGAAGGAACTTACAGTATTTTGCAGTGCCTACAGGGGCTACAAGAAAGCTGGAGAAGGACTTTTTACAAGGGCACGTAGTGATAGGACAAGAGATAATGACTTTAAACTGAAAGAGCATAGGTTGGGATAGATGTAATGCAGAGAATCATCACTGTAGGGTGTTAAGATAGTGGCACAGGTTGCCCAAAGTGACTGCCTCATCCCTGGAAGTGTTCAAAGCCAGGCTGGATGGGGCTTTGAGCACCCTGGTCTAGTGGAAGGTATTCCTGCCTATGGCAGAGGGGTTGGAACGATATGATCTGTTAGATCCCTTCCAACCCAAATGATTCTGTGAGTGATTTTATTAAAACAGCCTCTCCCTGAATCCCAGTGACTAGAGTTATGACCCTCTCAGCTCCCTGGGAAAAAGTGCTCTTTCAGAGCGGCTTCCACGAACATACCCTGGCTCTTTCCTCCTTGATTGTGCCTCTTAGTTCTCCTCCTCAAGGCAGCAATATTCAGCTTTTCAAGGGGTTGAAAGACCTTCAGCAGGCTCGGTCAACTGCCATAGCAAACCTCACAGCTCCCTAAGGGTTTCTAGTAGTTTTCAAGTAGTTTGTTAGCAGAGGGGAGTTCAAAGGAAGCAATGGAAGGATCCCTGTCAGTCGGCTGGTAATAATTACATAGCTCCTCTTACACACTGAGGCCAGGGGTATTTTCTGGGAAGCTTCTATTTGAAAAGGACTTTGAAAATAAGTCTCACCTATTGAAAAGGCTCAAGTGGGTGTTGAATATTTTCTGAATGGAAATTGGCCTAAATTTCCAAGTCTTAGGAATCTTAGATTGCTTGTTACTAAGTGAATGAGAAAAACACTGTCAAATATTACTGTATAAACCCCTAAAATGAGAGTTTGCTTTAGAATCCACATGGAATTTCATTTTGGAATTGAAGTTTAATGATTTACTTGATAAGGAGTTGGTGTTAGAGTAGGAGTTGACGTATAGGCTTAAATTCTGGTTGAAATGAAGTTCCTCAGGGCTTTGGCACTGACCAGAGCTTTTTGGAGCCTTTTTTTAAGGGAGTGGATGGAGAGAGAGGGGAGGAATAGAGGACAGTGATTAGGAAAGAAATAAGCAGGTTTCATGGATATTCTCATTATTCAAAGGGAAGCTTGCTGTCCAAAAACATTAACATCAACAGAAATGT
The DNA here is from genome assembly GCA_910950805.1 of Acrocephalus scirpaceus scirpaceus. NCBI lineage: Eukaryota > Metazoa > Chordata > Aves > Passeriformes > Sylviidae > Acrocephalus > Acrocephalus scirpaceus. The sequence goes on from OU383777.1 coordinate 8,073,815, forward strand.
AATGGGTTTACGTTTTTGGTTAACCATGCAACACAGCTGTTACCTCACTTCACTGTTCAATATGTTGCAGGTTTAGTGCATGAAATCACTCTGACATCCAAACTAATCCAAAATATGGTAGCAGGAATAAACACAACTAAATAAAGAATTCCTGGATGTGGCTTTGAAAGATTCCTACTGTTGCACTGCATTGAAAACGTCCAGAGTTGTCAGCACAGCCAAGGCTGACTCTCAGCATGGGTGCCTAGGAAATGTTTTAAACAGCTCGAGCCAGAGACACAGTAGTTGTTTTGTCCTTTCTATTATATTACTCCTTTCACAGTAATTGCCTGACAAAGGCAGTAGTGGGGAACAGCATAGGAGCATTTTTGTTGACTTTGCCCCTGTGAGCATGAATTAAAGGAAAATCTCTCTGTGCATAGAAGCAGTTAAAAGGTAGCATTGTTTTCTAGCTTGGGATATCAAGGACCAGACATGGACTATAATGACCTAATGAGATTTACATTTTCAACCTTGAAAGAGAGCTTGAGTCTGGCCCTTTCCTTATTCTTTTGGCTTTGCATTTAATAACCATATTGAATATGTTACCTTTGCACTCATGTCTTTCAGTCAAAGTATTCCTGCTGTTGTAGTTACATCTCCAAAACCTAACCCAGCAAATTAAGTCTGAAAGGACATTTAATCACCCAAACCCAAAATTTTGTGAATTGGACTTGAGCAATCACATTTACTCTTTCAGCTGACTGATTTATTCCTGGATAGATTTCATTCTCCTTGCTGTGCCTAAGCTTCCTAAGCATTACTCTGCATATTTATTTCTCATGCTTCATAAATAAACTGTTCTTTGCCTTATTGGAGTCTCTGACACAGCCTCACAGCAGCCTTCCTCTTGCCCTATTTTTACCTATATTTTTTTCTTTCTGTCTAATCTGATCATTATTTACCCAGCTTTGCCTTCTCTTTCCACTGCCTCAAAATGTTATATAGTCTGTTCCTTTCTGTCCTGTTTTGCTTTCCTCTCCCTTTAATGACCTCAGGATATGAATGACTCCCTTTAAGTGGATCACTTAGACTTTGTTACCTCAGCAATTCTAGATCAGATAGTCAGTATGAAGTTACTTGTCTAATATCTCCCTTTTGAAGTTCTAATGCCAGTCTGAACTTCAGTGTGTCTAAGGAGATAAAAGTACTAATTACTCCTGGTATCTCTTCTGCTTGCTTTTCTCCACAGTTGTTGGAAGCTTCACTTCACCATATTCACATTCTTGATGTAATTTTAGTTTGTCTTCTCCTTGTCTCCCATGCTTTCAGTCTTCGAGTAATTTTTATCATCTTCGTATTTGTATTGTCAGACTTCTCTCTCCAAACTTTTGTTTTTCTGCTGTTAATCAGCCACACACCTGTGCTATCTCTTGCTTCAATTAATACAGGCTTTAGCTTCTCAGTTTTTCTATGAAGGTGTAGATACTGTGTTTGTCCATACATTGCTAACAGTGTCTCCTGAGGATCAAAACATTTTTTCACTATTAGTGTGTCAGTCACTGTCAGTTTCTTGTCCAATTTATTTTTTTTAATTCCAGTGTCTGAACAATAAGGTTTAAAGAATGACCAAAAAGGTTTAAAGAATGACCTGATAGTAATTTTTTAAGGCTTTTCTTACCCCTTTGCTTTTCTCGCTGGGTATTAAAATATATGAAAGAGGCTGATTCCACACTGAGGAGAGGTGATGTTACAACAAGTTCTTTGATGTATAAGCCAGTGTTATGTGGGACTTGAAACATCCTGAGTCAAATATTAAATCCTTGAAACAGAGCAAGAGATTTAGAACATTATTTTTTACCACCAACTCCAGTTGGAGAAATTTCTTCCATAAACTCTTCAGTCTATGATTCCTTAATGTTAATATCTCCTGTGAAACTTGGTCTACTCTTCAAAATACTGCTGTGTTCAAATGGTAAGAAATCAGGATCTGGAAATCCAAACTATTAGGTTACAGAGTTCTTTCTTTTCCTCAGTTCATACTCAGTTCCTCAGTATGACAGAGAGAATTTTCACTCTAAACTATATTTCAGATTACCCTGACCATTGAATTATAGGGAGCCACTTGTTCTGGGATGTCAAAATTAATTAATGCAAAAGGATTATGATTTTAATAACTTTTTTTTCTAAATTTGGCCATATTTTTGAAGTGACCAGAACACACTGTACATAATGATTTATTTTTGAAACTCACACAGCTAATTCCATCCAATGTGACAGAGAAACAACCTGATTTTGGTGGCACTTTTTTTTTTAGCTACATAGCCTGATCTATGTAAATCTAAAAGAACCAGAGGAATGGCATGAATTGAATGGCATGATTGGCATTTTTATCCTGCTGTTGGAGATCTAGAAGAGATTAGTTTTTATGTTTGGTTTATTTCCCTTCTTAAGTAACATTATTTAACTGTAATAAAGAGGAAAGAGAGGGGGGAGGACAAATAGAGGAAAAAAAGAAACCCACATTTATAGATTATGAACACAAAGATATTATAAATATAAATTCTGTTTCAAGCATGACAAAAACTATGGCCAAACCTGAAACCCTTTAATTAACAAGAAGGATTTACAGAAATGTATCCTCATTGGAACTTGGAGTCTAATATAGCCAATAGTCGAGAGCTTTAATTGCCTTAAGGATGGAGTTCTGCTATACTCAAACTGTTATTTCAAATATTAATTGTTGTGAATAGAAGGAAAGGGTTATCCTTTCAATTCTACCTTCTAGCTTGATGAGTATTTTGTTTCTACTGACTGTAGTCACAGCTTCTTGTTAAAAGACTTTAATACAAAGTGCAATGGAAAGGAACATCAGCGATGCATCTCTGGGGAACACCGTTCATACTGTCTTAGATCATAACCCAAAATGAGCTGTTGATCTCACCAGTTCTCATTTGTTTGCAGTATAAACCCACCACATGGTTTGGCACAAAAAGAATTCCCTGTCCAGGGATAGCTGTGGCTTTTGAAGGGTGCAGCAGGTTTAGTATATCATTGAACACAAGGAATACACGAATGGCAGTGTTGCTTAATCACTGAACTAATTTGCACATAGAAGAAATATGTTATTTGTGTTTTCTACTACCAGATACCTTCCTGGCTTGATTATTTTTTCCTTCTCTTCAAATTCTGTGATCCTTTCTAATGAAGGGTTTCTTATTTCCTACCAGTATTATGGAAACAGTCCAGTCAGAGTATCTATGAGTTCATTGTCTAGATATTTGCATCATTTAGTAATAAACACAGCTGACACTGTTTTAGCTGATCAAGTCAAATTAAGCCTTCCTTTCTCAGCAAACAAACCTGACCTGAAAGACAATAACACCTTGGTCTATTGCATGGCCTCTCATTATTTTCTGAATTAATTTAAATGAATAGGATGTTGAAAAAGGTTGTTTTGGCTTTTGTGCACATGAAACTTGATTCTGCCTTGAACTATTGCGTGCTAATTAACTCTTCACTATTGGAAGTCAACATAGAATTACATCTTCTATGTCAGTGTTCAAATTTTGAGGAGGAAGTATTCAATTAGCATTGTCAAATGAAAATGTAGACATTTGCTATAGAGAAGGAACCTTTTGTTGATTTAGAGTCAAGCAGTGTCAAAGGCACAGCAGGAAATTGCCATTAGCCAATCTGGACTTTCTCAACATGCAGCTCTACATCCCATAATTATCAGCTTCTGAAGGAGAGCAATTTAGGTAGCTAGTCAATCACATCTGTAACTTTGGCCAACCCATCTATGGCATGCATCCACAGATGGGATGAAGATTGCTTACACATTCCAGCTCCTGGACCTACTGCTTGACTCTTTTCTTTATCAGATGTGCCAAACACCATTGGGAGACTGTTGTTATTTTGGAGGCAAGAGATTACTGGCTTATCTTTAAAGTTAAACCAGCTGTTTCATTTTATACAGCCTATATTGCAAATATTCAAGGTTGCATTTTGGTAATTGATATTTACTGCCATGTTCAGGAGATGAAATTGTTGAAAATTTGGATTAATATTCAAGTGGAAGACTGAGTCATATGGAATGTTTTTAAGCAAATTTAGAAAGATGTGCTGAGTATGAGTCCACAATTCTTTTCCAAAAACAGTCAGTATTGGAGCCATGTGTCATGTTTATCCCATTTTTCCACCCCACAACTGATGCTCTGTGCTGTGGTTGCACGCAACGACTGTGAAGTTGTAAGCTCTGACTGACATTGTGCAGCAGCTGTACCATGGAGGAGGAATGGACTCCCAAATGTCCTGCTCACTCAGCTGTATGGAAATTTAGCTCACAGATGTCTACTTCATAGAAAAATCTTACAGAACTTAACGGAATGAAAATTTTAGATGATTGTGATGAGGGTAGACTGTGTCCTTGCTTATCAGAAATTGCAGTTATTTTAGTATTAACTAAAAAATTACTAGGCTCAATATTGAAAGGTGCAATAAAGATTAATTTGGTTTCTCTTGGAGATTCAGGTTAGTTGCAAACTTGAGGATTAGAATTAAACAAATTAATTAGTTAAATACAGACAGGCTGCTATAAAGTATCTTCCTATTCTTACTTTTTCTTTCATTTTCCTTTGTATGTATGTGAAATTATTCAGCTCAGATATAATTTCTATAACTTATAAATTGAATTGAACGATTGGAGAATATACTACAAATAGTAAATACTTTGTTTAGAAATGTGAACTTCCTTATCTGGAGGGGGAACTTTGCTGAAAATGAGTAGATAAGTACGGGTAGCAATAAATATCATGAGGTAAATGTTAGCTTAAAACATCACCCTTTGTGTATTTATTGCCTAAAGAAGGCACATCAAGAGATAAAGCTAAATATTCCTTTAGGCTGTAGATAAAGAATACCATAAAAGTTTGAGTTTGCTCCTTGCAATCAAATACTTTAGAGGGGTTCAGCAAGGCTGCCAAATAAATTCCCTGATCTTAACCTGACTTGCTATTTTTTTCACATGAATTTGCCTTTACACTGGTTTGAATAACTGCTGAATCCAAAGCCAGGCTAATTTTGGCAAGAAATTCCAGAAATGCTGAAAGGACTAATATATAGGGTGATAGAATCATAACTCAGCTGACAGATGGAACCAATTCTGTTATGCTGGTCTGTACTTGTCCATTACAAAATCATCCCTGGCTCAAGAAAGTAATTCCAATCATGGAGAACTTTTCAATTGACACATAACACAAGACCATGTGTTCTTACCTTGAATAGCCATGAAAATTGAGTTTAAATGTTTGGAAGTTGCTGTTGAGTTATAAGTTAGGTTCAGCCTACGCCTGGTGATGCAGTTGCAAATCCATGATGACAGAATAACTGATGGTATGTCACACCACTGATGAGATAATGTCATTACTGATCCACATTTTAATAACACAGCAAACACCATGATTACTTCTCTACTGGTGACCTAATCTCCCACTTCTGAAAGACTAATAAATATCTTGCCTTAGAGGATAAAACACACACAAAAGTAAACCATTTTAAAGGAAGCTGAAGCCATAGTCTCCAAGTTTTATGGTATGCAACCTTTTGTTATTATATGAACAGTCATCAGTTTTCCTAATTGGTAAAAATATAGCTATGTTTGCAGTACAGCAGAAAACTGGTTGATTCTTATAACTTTAAAATAAGATTTTACTAGTTATTAAGCAGGTGTAACCTCCTTTGCAGACGAGATCAGAATCCTAATAGAGATGTATTAGTACACTTAAAAAGACACAAAATCAAAAAGTCTGTTCAGTGGGAAAATCCAGTACTTCAGGAGGAATCTTATTCTAAACCTGAACAAAAACCAGAAAGTCAGAAGACTCAGGAAGACCCTGATAGTGCTGAAGGATGTAAGCATTGGTAGCATGGGGGAGAAAGATTTCCCTGCATCTGGATAAGAAGCCCAGAAGACTGAGACAGCCAGAGGGCTCTCCCACAATCACAGACCTGTGACAGACCTGGAAAGTTTTCCATCTATCTGCACAACAATATAGTTGCAGAGTACAAGGTCCTGTGAACCCAAGAAATGCTTTGTAGTCAAAAGTGAGTAGTCTTAGGACCAGGAAAATATTCCACTGGTAAATTATCAGGCAAGTGGGATACACTTGTGATCAGGTTTTAGGTCATCTATCCTTCTGATCCAAGTTCCCTATTGACTAAAGGGAAAAATATATAGAGATAGATAGATTCATGTTATATAAACAAAGATTCATAGAAATCCGTATGATCTTCTGGAAAGAAAAGGCCTCTGCAGGAATCCAAATGGAAAAGTTCTACTGCAGGTTTTCTTTTTCAGACTTCTTCTCTTCTTTTGTTTCCTTGATTTTTCTTAGCTGAGAACAAAACATATGAACTGAAGTTATGAATTTTTAATTTTTCTCTCTGCTGATGAAAATAAATCAAATTTGTTGACTTTAGTATCACATAGAATGTATACAAAAGCGGACAGGACAAAAAATATTTCAAAGGCTTCTTACTTGCTCAGGTGCTATTAAGTGAGGCCTGAGAATTAGAATGTGGTGGTGCTTTTCATGCTGATTTTTACAATGTGTTTGTGTAAAGGATGATAAATATTTTTCTGGCTATTTGCAGTAATGAGTTGGAGATCTCTACATCTGATAAAGTTCACACCTCCATCATGTGAATAAGTAGTGTCATAAACCTATATTTTTTCCCAATTTATAAAAAATAGAATTTTATATTAATGTGCATTTAATTCCTGGATTTTTTTCATCAGAGACAAGTAAGTATCCAGAGAGAACAATTATCACTACAACTGGCTGAACGCTTTATGCTGAATGCTTTATCTATAGTGTTTGTGGATTAGGAAACTGAATTAACTATTGGCTCTTTCGGATCCAGTCTGGATTTTCTTCTCTTGGAGAAAAGGAAACATTTTTTTCTGCAAACCCCTGTACAACCAAAAATATTTTTCAGGTCACTTTACAGCTTTAGCCGATTATTAGAAAGAATATGAAAAAAAAGGTAATGCATATAGGATAAGGAGCCAAAGTTAGAAGAGCAGAGGAAAAGCTTTGGTAGAGATGGTAACAGATCTGTCATTCTTGGCTCTGCTGGGTGATTTCATTACTGAGAAATTAACACCCTCCTGAAGTTTAGCCTGAAAATACATGTCAAAAAGAAAACCTAAATATACTGTGGCCTCACTGTGACTTTTGGCATTATGAATTCTGTTATTGAATTACTTCTTTTAAATAATTTATTTTATTTTTTATTAGGTCTTCAGAATTTCAGACCATGTGACATTCCACTCAAACCAATGGAAAATATGTCACCAGCTGGCTTTTTGTCTTTGTTATGCCCCAGTTAAAAATGTGTTTCTCTTCACTGACACAATGCCACGAGGCGTAAAATGAGTTTCCTTCCCCAGATTCTTATGCAGCCCACAAGAATGTATTTAGATCTTGGTCATTTAAGCTCAAAGATGCAAAATTCTCTGTTCAGAGGTTCATTGTTTTTAAGAGAGGTACAAGTGTGTCCTTCAGAACTTTAAAATTGTCTAGAAAATGGTTAAGAATACCAGTCAAACCTCCTAGTTGTTCAAATGTTTCTATTTGTCCCCTTATTACCCTGCTTGTATGATTCTCCTTATAGGCTTGTTAAAATTGATTAAGTTGAAGACTGCTTCCAAAAGTTGCCTAAATCTGATCACTCCAAAATTGCTTTAGAAGAATTAGGAGTCAGGAATAACATATGTAATTTCTTTTGTTGGCATTATGCAAGATGAGTACAAGATATTTTTTGGGGGTGGGTCAGAAAGGGTGGAGTGACAGGGTGGGAATAAAAAAAAAAGAATGAACCTTTCATGGAGCTTCCTTGTAAGGTTAAAATACAGAATATTTGTTGTGCTAGGCTATTAGCAAAGTGCATTGTATATTTTTACTGATCCCTTAAGAAAAGCTTATTACCATCACTCTTTATAGAGACCAAAGTGATGGATGAAAAAGTTAGTGATGGATAAAAAGATAAAATTCCTCTGCTTTTATGTGAACTTGGTGTTTTGTCCAAGTTGGAAATGATGGTTTAGATGATACAAGTTATAGTTCTGATTCAGAATTTCATAAGCAATTAAATCTGAGATTTGGTGCATCAAAACCACTTGAGCTTAGATTCACAAAGGGCTGAATGTGACCTTATCAAGAAGAATAATTTCAATAGGATTCAGTTTAATAAGCTGTATTACCCTCTTATCCCTCCAAGGCTGAGTCCTCTCACCCTGTCATCAAGTCAGTGGATTTGCAGATATGGTAAAATTCTTAAGAGTGGGACTATATTCAGTTTTATTTCAAATTAGGGAGTGGTAATTATGAACCTGAAAAATAATCTTTTCATACCAATAAGATTCCCTGACATTTCATATTTTCACAATAAACCTGAAGACAGCAGCAGATTGTCCTGCTGCTTCTGCTCATCCTCTCTGGTAGCAGCTGTACAGAACACAAGAGTTTTAAATTCTGTCTCAGTTTGTGCTTCGCTGATGAAGGGACCAGAAGAAAGAGAAAGGATTTGGAGCAAATGTGAATTTTCTTGAGGATTTCAGTGTCCAATCTGTAAGGGATTTTCTTCAATAAATCCAAGGGACAGTTGCCTACAGAAACCCTGATCTCACTCAAGAGCTTTTCTGACACTATTGGTATGTGCTGACAGCTCTCTGGCTGTGATTTGTTTAACTGAAACCTGCATTCTCTCAGTGCACATCTGACATCAGGACTTGCTGGATTCAGCCTTTGCTAAAGATATTAAAATTGTTAAATTCTGTTCACTGAAAGGCACTCTGGGAAGGGCCCGGGGCAGATCGGGGGTGGGTGAGAGCCGGTTGAGAGCCAGTTAACGCCGGTTGAGTGCCGGTTGGTAGAGAGTCAGTGATTGGTTGGGGAGATGTGAGGGCCATGTAAACAGGGAGCTGATTGGATGCAAGGACACATGAGCAAGACACTGCAGCTGCAGCAGCCAATGAGTGCTTTTCTCAGTTAGGTTTCAGTTAAGTTCTGTTAAGGTTCCGTTAAGTTCTGTTGAGTTTCAAGACCTTTATTTGCTACAATAAACCGTCATCTTCAGATGTGTGAGGAGGTCTGTGTGCCTTTCTTCCCCATTGCTATGCTTGCTCCATTCAGTCTGCAGTAGTTCCACAGGAAAGATGTTAAAATGATCACACATCTTCACAATGCTTCCACTTTAACATTTTTCTCACTATGCTCAAATGTATTTGTCAACTTCCTAAGGAGTGCAATGTCCATAACAAAGGGGACAAGACTTTCATGCAAAAAATGAGACCTTGAACTGCGGTGGCATGAACATCTCTGATGCAATACCAGTGTCAGATGGCCTGGGCCTGAAAAACACACTAGTATCAATACTAAAAGGCTTAGGAGACACATAGACCAGGGTGGGGTATTCCCAAAGAAGGAGAATTGACAGTGCAAAAGAGAGTTAATACCAACCAGGTGGACTTGCTCAGTTACTTCATCAGAGCTGCCTCCTGTTTTCAAGGCCTAAAAGACCAGCTCAGCAAGGGAAAAACATCCAGATCACTTGCCTATGCTTGCTCTTACTGAAGAATGCTTTCCCTTTCTATCTTAGTGTAACTGCATACTACCCCCAGTTACAATCAGCACCTGAGTTACACAATAATGTTTCAGTGACAACACTGAACAGCTGTATGTTCCAGCTTTTCCCTCCCTCAGCATGCCCCTCACACACAGAGCAGGCTTGCACTTGCATCAAAATTCACAGCCAGACCCACAGTTTAACCACCTGCAATAATTCTGGCCCTGACAAATCTAGGCTTAGGTGGATTGTGCAGCAAAAAGCCATGGAGGCCATGCTTCCTCCCTACTCCAAGCATTGCTCCAGAGGCCACAAAAGCTGTGTAGTCAGGCCATAAGGGTCAATGACACACAGAGAGCGATTCCTTGCGACGGAGAGCAGGTGTTAATGAGGAAGGGGCTAAAGAGCACTGGGGCTGGGGCAAGGGAAAGGGGAAGTCTCTGCACCTGGGGGCAGAGAAGAGAGGAACAAAGTGGCTGTGTGTGTTTGGGAGGAGGGGAACATGTAGGGCGTTCTCCTTCCACAGGCAGGGCCAAAGGGGCCAAGGTGGGGGCTGTTGCTGCCCAGCAAAGGAGGCAAAAGGCAGGGACTCCAGCCAGCACATCTTCCTCTCAGTGGAACAGCAAGTTCTGCTGTTGGCAGTGATCCTCCTTTGGGAGGTTCCTGCTTGCTCTCCCCACAGGGAGCTGCTTGTCCCTGTCCCCACAGCAGGCTTCCCTCTCTGAGATGGGCCAGAGCAGCTTTTTATTCCATGCACTGAATGAGGAGGGGGAAGATCTAGAATGACAGTGTGAGGACCGATTAATTATTATTTAAGTTGTTTTGACCATCATGACTTCTGGTTGAATTCAAGAGGCAAAATTAATAGCCCTGCTTTGAAGTGCCACAGAATGACTGCTGGACACAATCACTGTTTGAGTCACTGTCATTTTTTCCGAAAGCTGCACTTGGATGGACATTCTTAAAGAAATGGTGGCTTAAATAAAAGAAGGACACAGTTCAGGCAATTTAAGAAACTTTTCTCTTTTTATTATTTCTTCACACATCTATACCTAGATGTAACTGAAGGGCAACTATAGCAGGGTAGCTCAATTGCTTAAACTAACGGTAACTGTAAATTAGTTTGACACTAAAAATCCTAAAGGACCTCTTAAAGCAATGATAATGAACACAATTCCTACTATGAAAACTTGGATTACGTGTTCTCCTATGGTAAAGCTCTATGGTAAACTTGGACTACCTGTTCTCCTATGATAGTTTTAACTATCATCTACACTTGCATATACTAAGATGACCAAAATCTCTACAAAAGCATCAAAAGTACAGCTCACAGAAAAACTACATGAAGTCCCTAACCGACTAGCTCTCTGTCTTCCAGGTGTTCCATGCAACCTCTCTCAGCTTTACTCACTTCTGTGAGGATATGCAGGTGGAGGCAATATGTGCCTCATAGACTTAGGCAACAGCATCGTTGTAACCAGAAGGGGAAGAGCAAGGCAACTCACAGATGTGTCTGCACAAGGAATCCATGTGCTGCAGCATCTTTCTTCCTTCTGCAGGAGCAGGAAAGCAGCTTCGGGATTGCCAGTGACAAAAGCAACAATCATGCACTGTTCACATGGCTGCCATAGGGTGTCAGCCCCCCCAGTACGGCTCTGGGCAGGGAATTCCTCTCAGTGGCTGGTGAGCAGCACCCAGAGGCGAAAGCGCAGCTGACCATAAACTTGTATGGCCTCTCTGTGGGCAGCCGGATCTTGGGCCAGGTGCTCAAAGAGGTTGAGCGGCTCAACCTCTGGCATTGCCAGGGGCAAGTTGATCTCTGCAGGAAGCCTCTGGCTGCCTAGCACAAAGTGCTCCAGGCGTTGCACCTGCAGGCAGCGGCCCAGGTACTCCATGATGTCCCAGAGCCGCCAAGCAAATTCCCTCCTGCGCCACCGGGACAGAGGTACCGTGGTCAGCACGTGCATGAGCACAGTCTTCCAGACAGAGCTGGAAACAGCTGTGCCCTTCAAGATGCAGGTGAAGAGCTGCAGGCATTTCAGGTGCACGCTCTCACATGGCACCTGCCTGGCAATGTGCCTGAAGAATTTCACCTCGGCCACAGCGTACGTTTCAGGCCACGCTGTGCTTGCCATGAAGTTGGCCTTGGCAGGCCGGCTGCTCACAAAGCAGCTGCAGCCGCCTTTCTGGGCCTCTGCGGGCTGGCTGATCACAAAGATGTCCCCTTGGCGCACCCCAAAGAGCACCTCTACCCTCAGGCCCTCCTTGCCTTTGCTCAGCTGCAATTGGCAGGACCAGCTGCAGGGCTGAAACTCCAAGTGCCAGGAGCAGGACTGAGGCACATGAAGCCACGAGGATCTCACCAAGTGGGAGAACCAGTGGCAGGTTTTCTCCACGTCCAGGTAGGAGCCTGGACACTGCACAGTGTCTCTAGGAGGCTGCACTTATGCTTCCACCACAGCTTCTTCTGCGAGTCGTGCAGGAAGCACAACTGCTTCTCACCCAGCTGCTCCCTCTGGCACGTGCACACCTGCTCCACACGGACGCTGAAGGTCCTTGCTGCCATCAGCCCTGCACTGTTCAGCTCCAGGTGGAAGGCGTGCCCTGGCGGGGGATTCAGCAGCACCAGCATGCGTTACACCCCATCCCACTCCCAGGGACTCCAACCCTCAAAGGCACTGCCCACCCCAATAGCTTCCTGAGGTACCTGGGAGAAACTGTTGCTCATGCTGTCCTCAAAGATGTGCTTCAAGCTCTCCATCAGCTCAGCTGTCACTGAGCAACCTCTCTCCAGCTCCTCCACAGGCCACTGTATACTATCCACAAAAAGGATGCCTGCCCTATTCCACACATCTCGGGTGCCTGCCTATTGCTGGCATCTTGGGTGTCTTTTCTTCGATTCCATCACTGCCTGGTTTCTTCCTTGCCACCACCACTGCCTTCTTTATCGCTGGCAGCCACGTCACCTTGGTTGTCTTCTTTTCTATCCTCATTCTTGTTTTCCTCCACATTTACAACATCTTGTTCTTCATCCTTGTTCCTATCATGGTCATCTTCTTTTATCATTTCCTTCTTTTCCTCCTCAGTTACAGCAAAACCACTATGGTCTAATTCATACCCATGATCACTGCTATCTTCCTGTCCAGTCCAATCACTGCTTCTCTGTTCACTGGCATCCCTGCTTTCCTGCACATTCACATCCCCGTGTTCTTCCTTTCCAGCTACATTGTCTTCCCCTTCATTGACATCATCATGGTTGCCTGCCTTCCTCTTCGCACCACTGGTTTTCTCTTCATTTCCGTCTCCTTCTTCCTTTCCAGCGTCCTTGACTTTCTCCACCTGCACATCCTTGTTTTCTCTGCCTTCCTTTGCATCGACACTCTTCTTCCTGTTCCTTTCCTCTCTCCTCTCTCAAGGTCTTGCAGGAGCTTTGGTCATTGCCGCTGCTGCTGGCTTCACAGCTCCTTCTCCTGCGGCTAAACCACAGGCCCAAGAGGAGCAGGACTCCAGCAAGAATCCAGAACGGCCACTGCTGCAGAGCACCAAAGAGCATGGCTCCCCAGCTCTCGTCCTGCTGCTCCGGGAACCCCTGCTCCAGCTCCAGCAGCAGCCGAGCCATCTCACGTTCCAGCAGCTCCTGACGCTCCTGCATTTGCAAGTGCGTGGCCTCATCCAGCCCGTCGCCAGCTGGCTGCGGGTACTGGATCAGGCTTTGCACAAGCGCAAAGAGCAAGAGCAAGACAGCCATGGTCTGCAGGAGGACACACAGAAGGGCTTCAGTGGGGCTGCCATGGAGACAGACAGTGGGGGCAGGAAGCGCAGGGATGTGGCAGCAGGAAGGAGAGGGCCGCCGGTAGCTGACAGGCAGCAAGGCCTGCACCGCTGTCCCCGCAAGCACCGGGGTCTGAGCAAGGCGCTGCCACCTGGGGCTGGGCCCTGCATGCAGGGGCAGAACACAGGCCCTGGGTGCCGCTGCTTCTGCCCCAGCCCTCCTCCAGCCCTGTCTCCTCACTGCGTGTGCACTCACCGCTTGCCCAGGCTCTACTGGGGCAGTGGCACCTGCTGCAGCCTTCTATAGCTGCCCCCATTGTGACACGGCCCCTGTGCTGTCACAGAACCCCGAGCGCATCACAGGCCAGCCCCGCCCGCTGTCCCCAGCCCAGCTCAGGGAACTCCTCATGGCCCTGGGCACCCAGAGCCCCAAGAGACACCAAGTGCAGGCCCATCACTTGGCAACCTGGGAGCCCCTGACCTTCCCTTTACAAAGCAGGCACAAGCGCCCTCCCACACAACTCTTGTCAAATACAAATCTGGGTGACACGACCCATGTGTATTCTGAGTATACAGGTGTAGGTTTTATTTATTTATGATTGAAATAATAGACACTTTTGTAATATCAATATTGATATTTATATTTCATAATATTTATTCATATTGATGGTGGTGGTGCATCTCCCTTTCTCTGCTGCTTTCCAGGGTACAGTGTGATCTGAGAAATACTTTTTAGGCCTTGGCCTTGACACACCACCTGGGATCAGCTTTTTCTTTTTTTTTGGGCGATCTTAAGGACACACGTTTAGGTCAATATCACATGTGATATCAGCTAGTATTTACTGATTCAGTGAGAAATAAAAAATCTACAGTGCTTGATCGATGCACAAGTAGTTGTAACATCCTCAAATCTTAAGTCCTACTCTTCCTTCACACCAGCATTGTCCTGCCTCACCAATCTTTATTGAAAACAAAGATGTCAGGATTTCTCTCCTGAATTAGGAACACTTCCAAAGATCTGTTTATTGACTGACAAAAGTTCACGCACGACCAATTTATGGTCTGCACAGCAGTGTAAAAATCCTCAGGCCCATACAAACTACTTCTTCCACTAGAGATGGCTGATCAACAGCCTGCCTGCAGAATGTCATCAAGAAGTACAAGTTCGAAACTGGGAAAAAAAAAGTCCTTGAAACACAGAACTTCTGAAGCTTAGCTCATTCCACTCTAATGTGTCCACTCTCCCAACAACACATGAAGATGTGCTCCTATTGATGCTTGCTGCAACTGGCTACTCTGTAGCAAGACAGCCACTTTGAGAGAAACTCTTTTTTGTATAGGATGTAGACAGGTCTGCATTGAGACGGCATCGTGAGTACAAAGCTCCTCCCTTGCTGTTTTCTGATTGGAGATCCTTGCTTCTGGATATGATGGAGCTGTTTATTGGGAAGAATGTCTCTGATGCTGATCACAGCACAGGGGGAGGTTTTCGCTCCCTTGGGCTTCTCAGATTCTTCTGGGATCATCTCTTTATCAGCTGCAGCTGAATGGAGTAAAGAATGTCTGAATAATGGCCTTTGTCTTCTCCACTCATGGCATGAGAGCTGGCTGCACTCAGAAAATACGGTTTTCTCAACCATCCCATATCATAACAATCAACGCCTTATAAATTCTGCTGTCTACATGAGGTCTCTATTGAACAGCTTCATGTCCCAAGTGGTACCTAGCAGGGAGGGAAGCACTGGAAGACAGGATCACAACCGCCACTGATCAGTCATTCACAGGCATCACCAGGAAGAGACAGGAGAGAGCCATGAATTTCACAGGCTACTGTGTTTCAGGAACCCATGGCACCATAGCACCATAAATCTCTTTTGATGTCAAGCTTCCACTCCTGTCACAGTGCTCGCCTGAGGTACACGAGTAACTAAGATGATGAAGAGGAGGGAAAATTTCTTTTGACCTCACTTGAGTGTCAAGCAGACAAGAGAAAACCTCCTACCTTCTCTAAGGGAGGTGGTTTATGGACTCACCTACAGCTAAAGCTATTCTGAAAGCCCACATTACTGACTATGCATTTGCAGACCCTGGGAAAAAGGCAGCTTTAAATGAACTCTGCTACTCCCATTCTCTCTCCTTAGAACTTCAGGTTGAGATGCCTAGGACCAGCTAAAGAAAGAAGTAATTTCATTCGTGTCCTGGTCAACCATTTCTCAGCCTCCTGTCCCTCCCAGTGCACCAGCCAGTCAACCACATAAAATGCAAGAGACCCATACTAGACTTGCAGTGGAAATATGGGCAAAATTCTCTTGGGCTGCATTATTTGAAGGACCGGAGGTCAACTCACTGACTGTGAATCACTTTTACTGCTCTGCTTCGCCTACCACCTCAGCTCAGCTCAACTCAGCTCAGCTCAGCTCACCAACCTCCCTGCTACTTTCAGTTGCATGAGCCCATGACCTGCAGTCAGAAAGGCATGAGTCTTATGAAAGAAACAGACATGGGGAATGAAGTGTGGAGATTCGTCCACACACTGAGGAACAGGCAACACTAAGGAAACGCTCAGGCAATAGCTTGTGTCTAGAAGCTGCGAACCTTCAAAACCACCTCAGGGGCTTGGGACTTGTGCTGGCTTGCACAAAGGAACCCACTCCACCCTGCAGCAGTGGGCTCCTTCTTTCCAGCCTGGATGGAGACATGTCCTACATTTTGCAAGCATGTCCAGGTGTTCAGAATGGAACATGCTGATCCTATTTAGCACCTTAAGGCACGCAGCTCTTCCTCTCTCAACTATGTTTTGTGAAATTATAGGCAGTGCTATCCCCACCTTTCCAAACCAATTACCCTCATAATATTACACTTGCCCTCAAAACATTGTCGCTCCTACATTTCAGACTTTGCTTCCCTCAGAAGGATGCACAAATGGTTAGAGTAGTTGCAAGCACTGGCACCTGCAATTTTCAACTAAATGCATCTTCAGAAAGGCTTCTAACAGCATTCTCTGGACATGAACACATCATGCTGACAGATGACTCTGCTGCGTCTTATAGCCCAGATCTCTGTTGTAGGAGACACAGCCCTTTAGATAAAATGAAAAAAATTCTGGGAATGTATTCTTACCAAATGTTAATGAGTTTAATCTATTGTGGGCTCTCATTTTTTTTTTGAGTGGAGTTATATATACCTGAAAAAAAAGTTTGTAAGGGAAAGGTTTCCAGACACTATAAGAATGATAGCAGGCACCACTGTGTTGAAGGAAGCCAAATTAATGATGGTTTTCTTTCATTGTAGTCAAACACAATTTAAAACCAGTTCCTTACTTTCTTTTGTCAGATTCATTGTGAATTTTTCCTTCTAGGAAAATATAAATCATTGTTTTATATTTATGTTTCTCATGAATTTGCAGTTTCTTTGTAACCATTGTTACTCACAAATTAGATTCCTTTACCATTGAAAAGATGAAGGACAGTGTAGTCTTGGCTGAAGAGAATGATGTCAAACATCAAAAAGCATGGACTGTTTTTACTATCCACATCTATTACTATTTTGGCAAATGAATTTTATTGTGATTTGACCATTTCCTATAGATTTTATTGGTCAGCATATTAATATTTTTTTCTTTGGTTCTGCCAAGAAACCCACTCATTTTAATTCTTAATGACAACATCTTTCATCTTTATTTATGTCTTGTAGGTTATGAGCAGAAAACAAATTATCAGTGAAAAATCTTACTATTCTTTATTTTTCCCCTTTCTTTCTTCCTCAGCACAACAGAAACAGTTTATTTAGTTCACTAGTCCTGGAAACAAAGATAGAAATTGTCTTAACAATTCTGATAACCATCAGTTGTTCAGCAGGCCTTACAAGACTGCCTTATCTCCTAATTACTCAGGAAAGCACAAGTTGCACTTTCAGGGCTTTCCTGAAATGAAGTGAATTCCTATTTTAATTGTACATTCATCTTCTGCTTCTAGAGAAGCAAGAAGATGGTAGAAAAATGTTCCATGGAAACAACTATGCAGCTTCCTGATGAACAGGTTTTGAAGCCTGTGATCCTGAAATCTGACTTCATTAAGGGTAAATACAAGCAGCTACAGAGCTGCAATGAAGCCAGTGAAGGTCTCCTTGAGTCTGTGCATTGTCATAGGTGTTGGTAATGGAAGAGCTAAAATAAAATGCTTGTAAATCCACTGTATAAATTCAGCATATGAAAGGAAAAGACCTGAATGATTTAAGAGTCTGTAGGAACAAGACCTGATGGCAACATTGTTTCATCACTCTCAAAACCTATAGTAAAATTTTAAAAATTGTTCTCATGAGGTAATATAAAGGTGAAGGTTTAAATGTGTGAAGAGAAAGGAGGAGGTGTTAGGGATGGTATGAGTTTGCTGGATTAAGTGATTTGGCTCCTAGGAAGCTGTGTTGAGTGATGAAGAAGGGAGAAGGAAAAATGGGGAATTCCATTCTAGCCAATAAAACAGTAAGGAAAAGCATTACATGAACAGCTCATTCTCATGCAGCTTGATTCCTCCCTGCTGAATGTAAGGGCAATAAATACTTTGGGGTTTTCAGGAGAGAATGCACTGAAAATTTTTGTTCCAGGAACTGTTCCATTCTTTTATCAGTGATGTTGTGTGCTCATGTAAACAGTTTCCAGGAAGGGTAAAGTGATAAGAAAAGGTTTAATTTACCAATGAAAAAATTGTACGGTTAAGACTTTAAGAAATTAAAGTCTGAGACATTATTTTGAACTAACACCAACATATTTCCTTCTTCATAGTCTGAGAATAGCCACCTTGTTGCTGTGCTCACATGCTTTTGGGATAGAAACCTGCTCCTTTAGAAAGGATCTAAACCAGCCTCTACTAAACCTGAATAATGGTGGGCTTTTTTCTGCTATTTCTGAGCAGCCTGCTCTTATGAGGAAAAGTTCTCTGAAAGGAGATCTAGGGAACTTCCAGGACATACTGGAGATGGGAATGAAACAAGGCTTAAGTACAGCTGGGAAAGAAGAATGTTGTATTTGCTGTATTCTTTATACTCAGATCTTTCTGAACAAACATCTGTGCATCTAGAAACAGCCAAATCAGCCATTTGGTCTTGACTTCTTCCTTCCTCCTTACTTGGATAAAATGTACAACAATGAGGACAAGGAAGATGTAGTAGTGAGTTTCTGTCATGCTTCCTATCCCTTTCAAAAGCGTGGCATAATAGTATCTGAAGGCCTCTGATTGTTGAGTTGAGATCTTCAGTATGGCTATCCCTTATGACACTCAAGTTATGAAGGATGAGTATCCACATTGTCACAATGTCCCTTTCTCAGTGATTCTTCCTGCAGAGGAGTGTGACTCAGCCAGCCTGAACATTTTTATCTGCATTTACACCCATGAAACACAAAGACAATGGAGCAGATGAAGCCTTTATCTGTCTGTCTTTATGAGATTTGACCTGTGATTCATAAGAGGTGATCCTCACTTTCCAGTCTGCCTGTCTTCCTGAAGGCTTCCTACTCAGATTTGATTGATTACTGAATGCATTCTCCAGATATGCTTTTTTGCTTTTATTTCCCCTCTCCCCCCTCCTTCCTCATTTCTGAAATGAAGCAACGAGTGGGAAGAAATGAACTGTAAAAGAAGCACAAAAGCAGAGATTTGCTGAATGACTACAGCAAACTCAAGGAGCCTTCAGGTAAGAATGGAGTAATTGGACAACAAAATATTGTATGATTTCAGGACATGATATGACAAGCATTCATATGACCTTGAATTTTACATGTTCAAATACTCTGTCTTCAGCCACAGCTCTTCTGGGACGTCTCTCTATATCATTTAGCTCACAAAGAAAGATGCTTTGTTCCTTTAGGCATACAGGGGTTTCTCAGATATCATTCCGCCTGTGTTTAGAAGGAGGGGATGACACACATTTGCAGCCTGCCCTGGCAAGTGTGGCAGGTCTGTTACTGCCCTCACAGCTGCTCAATTTCCTCTTCCTCTCATGTGGTTTTTATACCTCTGCAACTAGTTCAGCTTTCCTCAGCTCACTGGTCTTCTTGAGCACATGCCCCATTGGCTCCTTGACTTGCGGTGCATTCCAGGAAATGGCTGTTGGGTTTAGAGTTGCTCAAGGTGAGCATTTATCTTCTTGCAAAATTTTTAGGCCACCATAGTACTTCTCTGAAAATACAGACAAGTTAGGGGATTGGGAATGAGGCCTAAAGAATACAAGACCAGTGTGGTGCCTGAGATCTTTCCTGTATGATGCATATTTCTTAACCAGGAACCTCTTACTTTCCCTCTTTCTGAATCCTCTGTTTAGGCTGAAGGAAATCTCTGTGCAACACAGGGCTGCACATATGAGAGTCTCAAAACTCCATGACTAATGAAGATGCAGAGAATGGGAATTCCTTTCTAATCACAACGTAAAATCCACAGCAGCTTTTAAAAAAGCATTCTTCGAGCTAGGCTGATTAGTACTGCTCTATTGTTCAGAAATGTCTGAGAAGCAGACTGTATCTAGAATATTTTAAAATGTGTTACTCTTTTAAACTGTATGGAGTATCCAAAATGTGTTTTGTATATGTGTAATTACAAATAACACCAAATATGAGATGCATTATGTCAATGTCTCTACACTGGGTTAGTCACATAGGACATTAATTTTCTTAATGTTTCTTTTTTGCTGAAGAAGATTTTATTTTATATACCTTTATAGAGCCTGTAAGTATTAGATGTTACATTTATTATTTTAAAAATTAGATTTACAAAAATTTCCTGACATACATACATTGTGTCACATAAATCAATTTTGAATACACATCTTCAGACAAGTTTTGTCCAGATGTAGTTAATGTAGTGTAATTATGACAATTCTTCTGTGTCTTCAGGAAGGAAAACACCCCACCATTTATTCAAAACTATGGAATTTTATTCCTTTTTCTGAGCAGCATATATTATTAGTAAACTTAAAATATGCATTGGAAGTGCCTACGTCAAGGCTATGTTGGTGTGTCCGTCTCCTATCCCTGAACATTGAAAGTGAGCTGGAGTTCTTTTAAGCTTTATATAGAGACAAAGCACAGCTGTAAAGACTTTATATCAATGAAGTTTGCAGCCACTTGAGCAAGCTGCATCTCTTCTTTCAGTGGAAAAGAAAGCTGAATGTTGTCTTGATTAGGAGAACACGAATAGGGAAGATCTGTGGAAAGTCTATAGTGACTGTTGTCTCCTTTTCTGTGACTTAAATACCTTTAGAAGAGGTTTATTTGTATCCAACAAAACACAGTGTTACAGTCCTGCAGCAAAACAGAGAAATCCTGGGAACAGCACTTCTGCACCAACAGCCAGTTTAAACAGTATTGTTTAAACCTATGGCACAGGGAGGCTTCTCTCCCATCCATGGAAGGTGGAAAATCACAACCTAAAATTTTTCGTGCACACAGAAAGCAAGGTCTCTTCTTCCTTTGTGTATCTTTCCAAAAGTCTTCTGTTGCATCACCTTTTTCCTATTGCAGAATCCTCATGGTGGAGTTGTGTGCAGTATGGAATTCAGTCTGCCTCATGTGCCAGCCATTGTACTAGCCTTTTTTATTTTTATTTTACTTGCTTGTTTCATACTCATCTTTCTGTGGCTTTGACTCTGACATAAATATTTATAGGCTTGCGGTTGTTTTTAATCAGTATAAGCTCCTGGGAAGTCATTGGTCCAGAAACCAAAATGTACTTTTCCCTATGTATGATAGCAGAAGAGGAACATAGGAATCTGTTCCCACTTCTCAACTAGGAGTCATTTCCTTTGCTCTCTGTACTAATGCTTCTCAGACCGAGGCCAACAAAGCTGTGTAGATTGTATATCTGCACTGTTGACCCCCATAAGATGAGTGAGTATGGACAAAAATGTTCTATGTTTTATCCTAGTGAACAAGGAATAGAGAGGAAACTGTTAACTATTTTCAGAGTAGCTACACTTTTAAAATACAGAACTGTAGAATGGTTGGGGCAGGAAGAGGCATTATAGATCACCTAGTTTCAGTCCTACTGCCACACATAGGGATGTTTTCCACTAGATCAGGTTGCTCAAAACCTCATCCAATCTGGCCTTGAACACGTCAGGGATGGGACATCCACAGCTTCTCTCTGGGCAGCCTGTGCCAGTGCCAAACCACGCTCCCAGAAAAAACTTTCGTTATATTTATCTAAATCTGCCCTCTTTCCATCCCCCCTTGTCCTATCTCTACATGTCCTTGGAACAAGTTCCTCTCTAGCTTTCTTGTTGACCCCCTTTATGCTCTGGAAGGACACTATAAGATCACTTTGAAACCTTCTTTTCTCCAGCATGAACAATCCCCTCAGCCTTTCCTCATAAGAGAGGTGTTCTAAAAATCATCTTTGTGGCCTCTGGACTCCAACAGAGTTTTTGTCCTTCCTGTGCAGAACCCCATCCCTTTCATGATGCTAGTTCACTGCTGAGCAGGAGAATGTAGCCTCTATATGCCATCTATTATCTTTTAAACCAAACATTTCCAAGTCCCAGGTGACACCTCCATGCTCCATATCTACACTGTGGTTTAGACCGTGCTGCCCTTTGTGTGGCTGTCCCATCACTGATCTGCTGGTAGCAGCATTTTGCTATTACTCTGTTCACAGTACCAACCACAGACATTTACAGAGAGGGATACAATACTGGATTCTTATTTTCACCCAGAGTATTCTAATGGGAGGTGGGAGGAGGGTATGTTTTGGACAGTCATTGCTTGGGGGAGAGAGGTGAGTTTGGGAATGGAGAACCAGAGGTCATACACGTGCTGCTGAGGCCTGTCACAGGGCCAGTACTCTGCTTTTCTGAAAGGGTCTCGTGGACAGTACTTGCACAGCAAATTAAACCTGGGATCCTTTCCCTAAAACTTTTCATCCTTCAGATGCATTCTCTTCCAACACATTCATTCTTCATTACCTCTGTAATATTCCAAGAGAGATAGGATTCATATTGATCACAGCTGTTTATTTCTTCAAGCTTCCAGAAGCCACACATTCATCTCCAAGACAACACATCTGCCATGACATTATCATGGGATTTTTCAGGGTATTTATACTGATCTGACTGAGGATGATAAGCCCTTTGCAATGTTGTTTTCCTGCATGAAGGCCCTAAGTTTCTAGTGATGTTCTTGCAGCTTGGGTACACAATAGCCACTGTGATGGCAGACCTTGAAAATCTCAGAGATCTGATCTAAAAGGCAGATCTGAGTTTTGTCAAATGCATGATTATGTCTACTGCACTGATTGAACAATTTAGGCATTTAGAGAAATATCTCTATGACAAGACTGGACATCCTGTGTTGTCGAAAACATTCTAGAGCACATGGGTAGGTAGCTGTTTGAACTCATCCTTATGCATATCTCTTGCTGCAGTTACCTCCACAGGTCATTTAACCTTTTAACTTACAAAAAGAAAATATTTTAATGCTTCAAATGCTGGTTTGTGGTGCTTTCTGCTCATCTCTCTGAGAAGAGTGAACATTTTGCTGTAGATAGTGTGAATGGTACAGTACAGTAACTGTTAATTTGTAAAACTGTGCAGCTCCACCTGATCTAGATTGGAGAATCCTTCCTCATGCCTGTGCTAATGCTCCTCATGCTAATGAGGAAAGCATGCTCCTTGGAGAGGAAATACACACATCACACTTCACATTTTAAAGTACTCAAGATGTTTTTTTGACATGCCAGAGATAAGTAGCACGAGGCACAAATACATCCAATACTTGATGAGGTAACATACTACTTGATGAGATACCATAATATACACAAATCCATTATCACACTCAGCTGTCTTCCACTACACACGCTGAGACTATCAATAATCACACTTGGTTTGGATTTCTGGGTAATATCCTGAGTTGAATTCAAATACAAGCATAACCTGGCACTAAGATTTTTTTTCCTGCATTACAGGAAAAGCAGAGAGAATTTGAAAATGTGTTGGATTCACTGAGAGTTTTAAAACATGTATCTACAACTACTTACTGCAACTGGATTTTTTTTTTAAGTTTTACATCCTTTTTCTTCTCCATTTATCCAGCTTTGACTTAGGAAAGTACAAAGTAAGAAGGTAATAATTTAGTTTTCTTATATTTATGAGAAAATTGAAAAAAAAAAATCCCAGCATAAATTGAATATTACTTTTTTTTTTTTTTTAAGAGGTCTGGCCTTGGTCAACTGCCTTTGAAAAACAAACCAACAGAAGCTTGATTAGACTCAAAGGTCATGCTAGATCAAGAATAATAGTTAAAGAATTAAAAGAAATGTAACTAGCCAAAAATACTATAAGCATTTTAATGAAGTCATAGAATTCAAAAGAAAATAAATTATTGACTGGCAGACTGAGCACTTGGAAACTTGCAGCTGGCAAAGAAAAGAAGCAAATATGTTCTTTGCAGTATTCTAAATTCATAGATTACTCCAGTAGTTTAGAAATAGGGCCTGTAATAGGACCTGTAATCTTTAGCCAGTGCTTAGCTGGTTATGTTTTCCACATTGCCAATGAATCAGAAAACAAACACCACAACAGCACTGCAAACTCCTGTGGGGTTTCTACTCATGTTATTATTTTTGCAAGGTCTGACTCCTGATCTACCTGTGTGTAGAAAACTCTTATTCATGCCAATGAACACAGATGTAAGAAGAATGCTGTATTTTACCTAATTTCTGTATTGAGTAAAACAGAGCAAAATATTGTTATAAGTGGTATGAAATAATCACTATAAGAAATCATCTCCATCTGGATGTATATACTACATTCAAAGAACTACTTATAATCACCTGGAAATGAACATTATTTGCAAGACAAATGGATAATATTGCAAAACCCTTTCATGGGCTGAGAGCAATAATAATGAACCGACCTAAGAACTAAACTGCTCTGGGTTGTATGCATGACCAGAGAGAGTAAAAGTATGAAATAACACAGTCCATCCCAAGTCCCTACTTTGATGTGTCAGCAGGACTCAGAATCAGATCATTACATGCCCCCTTGCACAAGTGTATTGCAATCCTATTTTATTGTGTGAGCCTCTCTTTCCTGCAGGATCCAGCAGAGCACAGGATGAGCAGTATTCCATGAGTGAGACTGCTGAGATTCCTTTCCATTTGTTACCCTTCTGTATAACACTATGCCTCATTTACTCCACATTATCTGAAGTTTCCACAGAAGAATCTTGTTTGTTGTTGCCCCTCCGATTCTTACTGCAACAGTATTTGTTCACATCTTGTTCAAGATCAAACTCCTCCTTAGCTCCAAATTTGGGGCAAAAAAGTGTTACATATATTTGGCAGAGAAAGAAGAGATTAAGCCACTTTCTTTGTATGATATAAGGAGCAAATGCCAAGGGCTCAAAAAATATCCGGCTCTCTCGGATTGCACTCTACTGCCCTAATTCAATTAATCTCTTCTGTTCTTGGTGGTTTAAACCCCTTATTCCTTGTGGTCTCTGCAACGAATATAAGAGTATCAAGACTAGCAAACATCATTGCAGGACAGTGCTGTTTGGCACTCCCTGCTCAGCAAGGAGCTGCCTGTGAGCACTGAGGAACTCAACAAAAACCCAACAGCAGGGCTAAGATCACTTTGGGATTTAATGGCTCTTTCCCAGTGTCACTGGGACAGACTCAGAGCGGTTATGTTGAGATGTGCAGTAGTAGAGGAAGGAAGAAATTCCACTTTGTAGCTCTATTTTCTGGGCAAATATTGAACAGTCTGGAGAAAGGACAGCAGTGAAATGATAAAATTGGTTCTATGATTCAACACTGAGATGGTGACAGAAGAGGTGAAAGTGTCTTGTGGTGCCAGATACTGCCTTTCACAGCCAAAGGACTCTGCTTCCATTAGCCAGTCCTAAATGAAGGGAAACATATTTGGAAAAAGGGGTTTTATCTCTTCTGGTATTGGCTGATTCCTAGCACTGGGATGGAGCAGCTGCCCCGGCCTTTTCCCCTAATGCTGCTCCATCCTCACAGTGCTCTAATTGCTCCATTTCCACTAAAACTTTCATTCACAGGGGAGAATGGGGAGGCCTTTTCTTCTTGCAGGTAATGCAAATTTTCTATAGGGAACTATGTTAACTTTTCTGCAGTGTTCTCTAACTTTCCTGCAGACAATTTTCTGCAATGTCTGACATTCCCCAGTATTGCTACCATTTGGCCTTGACAGGCTTGAGAAGTGGGCTGATGTGACATATGTGAAGTTTGCATTTGTTTGCTAGTAAGTCTCTGACCTGCCTATTACATTTCAAGTGTCTGCCCTCCAAATCCTCCAGTTATATGTCTGAGATTCAGTGGTAAGCCTTCCTAATAGTGAAAAATGCCATCCCTTATTTTTGAAGATTGGATTTTTTAGGGAAAAAATCATTTTGGACTGCTACTTGGACTGAGAAGAAACAAGCTGTTCCATATGGAAAAATTAAAACAGAGAGGTAAATGGAACTGAGAGAGGTCTCAGAGAAATCTTTGTGTAGCTTTAGGTGTAGGGATTGCATTAAACTCTGACTATAACAAACATGCATTTCATTGCAGCTTCAATTCCAGCTGGGAACCCAGCTATGCATGTTGTAAAGTAATACAGGGTGAAAGGATAGTTGTTTGGTAAAAACAAAACATCAGGATGGACTAGGCACTGAAATAAGCTGTTTGGTCTGTTTCTCTCTCCCTTTAAATAACTACTTGGAAAATTGTGTGTAGTACCTACACACATCTTGGAGGTGATGGATTGATAAACTGATTTCATGGAGGGCTATTTTAGGTGGAGTACAAGGTGCTGCAACATTATTTGAGACACTGAAAAGAGTATTCCCTGTCTGCCTTTAGCATATTTCTCAATCATTTAGCTAAAAATGTTTCAGATTGTGACAAGTTTTAGCCAGTATAATTGGTATAATCAAAAGTGTTTAAATGTACTGTTTTGACCATGGGTAGGCTTTTGGGTTTGGTTTTTTTATGGTTATTATTTTATTTGATTGGTTTTATAGATATCCAAATTTTTAAAAAATCTAAATATAACTTATCGTACGTCTTCCTGGGTTATTTGCATAACCTAGAGAAGACTGTCATCCTCCAAATGGTCATTCTGAATCTCTAAATTGGATTTTCTTTTGAAACTGGCTTTCAAAAGGGTATTTGCTGACTATTCCATGACTAGAGGATTATTAAATATTGGATGCAGCTGACCAGGTTTCAGAGCCTGATAGGTACATCTTCACCTGAACTAGTCATTTAGGCTCAGTGGGGAGATATATCTCAGAGTATGAAATACACATTTCTCACAAAAGATGCACATTTCTCCAGGCAGCCATAAACAGAATTTATAGAATGCTTATTAAGTAAATCTTTCAATTGAAGAAGTCTCAGGTTATATTCCTAATGTTTAAATACCTCTTTATTCCCTGTCATCTACCTGTCCTGCTATGAAACAGATGTCCTGATTATCCTTAGTATTTAAATGATAAAACCTTGATTTTCCACACAGCTTGAAATAAAGATTATTATCCCCAAAACATAAGTATATAATTTGGTCTGTCTCTTACTCTGAAGTGACAAAACTTTTGTTGAACCAACTTCTTGGGTTCAGGATTTAACTTTTAGGTAGGAATGCCAAACCCAAGAAGGCCAGAACTCAGGGAAATCTGCCCAATTCAGAAGAGGAACATGAGGCTTGGCTCTTTTCATGCCAGATGCAAAGCTTATCCTCCACTTTGTTGGCAATTCTACTCTAGGCCTCTCTTTTTCCTCTATCTTCCACACTCCTTGTCTCTCTTCCCTCACCTCAGAAAAAGTTTTGCCAGGTTTGATTTCCCTTCCTTCGCCATCAGAAGAGAAACACTGTCTATAATTTAAAACCTGTGAAAAACCAGTTTTTTCAGGCCTGCTTATAAATATCCTTAGCATCAGCAGAGCAATATAATAGTTTTGTTTAAGTGGCCAGAAACCTCTGTTTAAGAAGAGAAAAGTATGCATTGTGGCAAGCATTAAATGAAAAAATCCCAAACCCCCAGAAATACTTAGGAAATGGAAATTAAGCTAGTCTTTCAAAACAACTTTTAAAAAAAAAGTTTCATTTCATTTTCTGGCTTCATTCAGTTTTCTGTTTCTATGTGTTCCAATTGTTTTTTTTTTTTTTTTTTTTTTTTTTTTTTTTTTTTTTTTTTTTTTTTTTTTTTTTTTAAAGAGATGTATTATTGAATTCTTTTTGCTGTAGATACTGCTTTGTGGTAAACAGAATTTGATTCCTCTTTTTCCAATACTTTTTTCAGGCTTAAGAAAACTATTCTAATGCTTTCTGATTTTTGTTTAAGAAGTTCACTCACATCTTCTAATTTTCTTTCTTTCAAAACATCAAATAATGAAAAATTTCCTCTCTGAATGTTGTTTCCACCTTCATTTTTACTCCTTTTAAATATTACTCTTTCTGCTGTCATTAAAAGAGTAGCACTATCTTGGCTTATGGACTGAGAGACTGTCACAGGAAAAATGGCTCCTACACAGATAATTTTGCTGACCAAGGGTTACAAAAGACTTTTTTATGAAACTCTAGTTGATAACAGAAAAAGGCAGTGCAATCCTGTTGTGAATATTCTAAAGTGGAAAAGCCCATCTTCATTTATCATGAGGCTTTTCTCCTTGTGCTTGGCCCTTCCTCATCTTTAGTCTTGCTGCTCATTGCTTGTTCCATGACCTTCATATCACCTTTTCTCCTTCAGATTTCTTGATCTCCAGAAGAAAGGTGCTCCCAGAGCCTGTGTTAGAGTTGGGTAAATCAGTTGCTTGCTCACTCCAGGCCACTGCTATCTTTCCAGGCACCCAAACACTAATGGTAGTACACAGAGCAAAACTGATGCACTTAGAATCATAATCCTAGAATAATTAAGGTTGGAAAAGACCTCTGTGACTGAGTACAGCCCTTAATCCAGCACCACCCTGCTCACCACTGCTGGGGACACCAACAATGTCCCCAGGTGCCACATTCACATGCTTTTTTGAACATTTTCAGGGATGGCACTTCCACTACTGCTCTGGGCAGCCTATTCCAACACCCGACCACCCTCTCAGTGAAGATTTTTTTTTTCCTAAAATGTAATCTAAGCCTTCCTGTCTACCAGGCTCTCAAACTAGAGGAAAGCCCAGGCAATTTTCAAATGACCTCTGCTCTGTTCCTTGCACTAGAGCCTGTGATAGATATGTTGTGTCATTGTCTGCACAACACACAGCAGCTAGTTAAGGATGTTTCTGCTCTTTCTTATTCTCTTCTGGGTGTTGATTATGTGCCCAGTGTTGTATAATACTTAAGAACATATTGTTCTCTCGCAGAAGGTCATTGCATACATATTGGATATACAATGCAATTCTAGACCTCAAAAGAGCTTTTTCAAAGTGATTTTCGTTCACTTGCTAGCAAAAAAGGTCAAAAAACCACTGCATTTTTCACGCTGGAGCAAATCAAAAGCAGAGTTGGATGGATGCAAAGGAATTTGTTCTGCCAGAGATGATGTTATGCTTAAAGCACAGGGGTCATGAAATATACCACTATGCTCTTACAAGAATAAGGCACAAAGGCTTCAGCATCAGTGTCAGGTACTAATGGTGAGGCATACTTGAATCAGAACCCTGCCATGACTTTTTAGGCCCATCTAATAAATATCCAAGAACCTCCAGTTTTGTAATCAATTTCTCAATTCCTAACTATTGTCAGCTACATTTTAGAAATTATTTAAACGCCTCCTGTGTGAAACACTTCTTGTGAATAAGGGTAAGTGAAGATGGGGAAGGGCCTGGAAGGGAAGCCATACAAGGAGCAGCTGAGGTCATTTGGCTTATTCAGCCTGGAGGAGAGGAGACTGAGGGTAAACCTCATGATGGCCTTTGATTTCTTCAGGAGGGGAAGCAGAGGGGCAGGCACTTATCTCTTTTCTCTGGTGACCAATGACACGACCTAAGGGAATGGATGGAAGTTGTGTCAGGGAGGTTTAGGTGGGATATCAGGAAAAGTTTCTTCACCTAGAGGGTGGTTGGGCACTGGAACAGGCTCCCCAGGGGAGTGGTCACAGCACCAAACCTTTCTGAGTTCAAGAAATGTTTGGATAATTCTCTCAGGCAGAGGATATGAATGGTGTGCAGCACCAGGAGTTGGACTTGATGACGCTTTTGGGTCCCTTCTAACTCAGGATATTCTACGATTTTATGGTTCCTCAGGAATGTCTGTTTTCTCCATCACCTTTCAAGTGACTTTGTGGAGGCCTTCATGTCCTGACATTGGTTTGATGAAGTCTTTTCTCACTATCCAACTGCACTTTTACAATCAGCCTACATTTTCCAATTGCAGTTGTACTTCCATTTCAGCATTTGAATCCAGCTCCAAGGCTTCCCTGACAAATAAACCCCAGAGTGGTTTAGCATCTGTACAAATGACATATTGCAGACACAGTACACTGAAATATGTCGTAAAAATTCAGGTTTTATATGGTAGTCTAAGATATTTGACTGAAAGCACAAACTGTGCTATCCAAGAGCAGATGTTAATTAATAAGTCTTGTATCATATGTGTTCTTTTCTATTTATTGTGCTGTTTCAGAAGTGTATTTCCAGCTCCAAGACAGTTTGAGTTTTCTATTGTCTCATCAGTCTAAGAAGACAGTCAAATTCTTACCTTTTGGAGAAGATATTTTGTCTGAGCAGTTCCATGTGTGCTAAAGCATATCCATCTGGCATACGTGAAGGGAACTCAGTGTGATAAATTTTACTATGAATTAGCATAGTTTGAAACATTGGCTCCAAAAAGATTTAATTAACTGTATTTACTGAATGGTCTTGGGATGTGTTTTAAGACTACTCCCTGCAGAGAGATGAAGGTAAACACAGACTTTGACACTGCATGCTTGTGTTTGTGTGTGTGGATGTCTCCTCTGAAACTTTCTCTTGTCCAAAATAGAGGTTTTGTTTTCTTGTTCCAAATGGAATATCCACAACTTAGTCATTGGCAGTAAAACTTTTGGGTGCCTGAACTCTTCAAAATAAAATGTCAATAGCTGGGGTTTTTTTAACATATGACTCAGGGTAAAAGCGCTATTGCCAAGGTTTATCAGTCATTAAACTTTCACTCAGTGCAAATACAATCTGTGTGCCTGGGAGTTGAAACAAGAAAAAACACGTATTCCAAGGCATAAACAAAGATCTCATATGATATAGTGCTGACCTTTCTTTGGTTAAAATACCTTCCAGAACAGCTGTGGATCACTAGGCACATACTTATGGACAGGTATTTCATTGTCAGATTGATGGGGGTTCTCCTTTTGGCAGCAGCAAGTATTAGGTGTAGGATGCAGAGAAGCAGCCAGGTTTGTGAGGAAGCGTAAAAGTAGCAGCAGCAGATTAGGAAGGGCAACTGGAACTGCTTCTAGATGGCTAGACAGGTGGAAATTAATTCAGACACCTTGGAAAGTAATTTAAATTACAACTCAAGTATGTGCAAAAATTAAAAGACATTAGGAAAGCTTAAAAAAATAGATGAAAAATGATTCAACAACTGCTCAGCTTTGCCGTGTTAGATGAAATAAAACTCCAGATGGACCAACATCAAGATATGTAAATATGGTGAGGATACTTTAGATTCATAGCTTGTAACTGGCATTGTACACTAGTAGACTGATCCACCTACAAAATATCACACATTCATAGTAATGATTTCTGGAAGATAAAAAGAATATTACTTCACAGAATAAGACTAGGTCAGGTCCTCAGCTGATGCAAACTGCCATAGTTACTTTAATTTCAGTGGAGTTATGCCAGTTAATTCTGGACTAAATCTTCAACTAAAGATTTTACTTGTAAAAGTTTCAAATGTTTCATTTAATACCTTCTGTGCTGGAGAAATTCTCTCTTTCACGTTTCCTCTGTACTTCTGCTTTTTTTTTTTTTTTTCCTATAAATTACTCAGCCTCTTTTTTCAGCAGTTAAGGTCTTTTTCTGAATTAATTAAATTAGAACAAATATTTTCCAGGAAGACATAAGAGGAATGTATCACTTGGATTCATTTGGAAGGCAGAGTAATCCTAGTCAAAATGATGTTTCAGTTATTCATTTTTGGAATCTACAGTTACATTGGTATTTGTCTTTTATTTGTTGGAATCTGTACTTGACTTTCAACATAATTTTGGGTTTTTTATAAGTCTCCTGCTTCAGTACATGTGAGATTTGGTGTCAGTGTAATATTCTTATTCATATATATATATACATGGTCAGTTTTCTTTTAGGTTTATGTAAACAAAATAAGTTATTTTAAGAAGATAATTTTAATACATAACATATTTATAAGATATAGTACATCATGGGACTAGGAATGATAGGGCAAAGCCCAAAATATTGCCCAAGGTGATAAGAAACATGCAGCTCCTAATTCTGAGATTTTCTATATTATCTTTGAGAACTGCTTACTCTCTGTGTCAGTTCCCCTTTACTTGTTGTGGTTTAACCCCAGCTGCGCCAAGTCCTGCACAGCCACTTACTTCCTCCCCCACCAGCAGCATCAGAGAGAGAATTGGAAAGATATAAAACCCAGAAAACTCATGGGTTAAGATACAGACACTTTGATAAAGGACACAAAAGCTGAACATGCAAGCAAAACAAGGAATTAAGTCCCCTCTTCCCATGGGCAGGCAGGTGTTCAGCCATCTCCAGGGAGAGCAGGGCCCCATCAAGCATAATGGTGAGCTGGGAAGACAAGCACCATCACCCCAAATGTGTCCCTCCATTCTTCCTTCTTCCCCTCACCTTATATGCTGCCCATGATGTCACATGGTCTGGAATATCCCTTTGGTCAGTTGGGGTCACCTGTCCCAGCTGTGTCTCCTCCCAGCCTCCCATGCACCCCCAGCCCCCTTGCCAGTGTGGCTGTACGAAAAGCAGAAAAGGCCTTGGCTCTGTGTAAGCCCTTCTCAGCAATAACCAAAACATCTCTGTATCATCAGCCCTGTGTCCAAGACAAATCTGAAACGCAGCGCTGTACCAGCCACAGTGAAGAAAATTAACTTGACTCCAGCCAAAACCTGCACATACTTCTGTTCAATGAGACATACTCTCTTTCCTTATCATTAGATGGTGAGGATAAAACTTCTGGTACCTCATGTACTGCCTTGACATGGTCAGGTGGAATCAGATTCATCCCACTCAACCTTGTCTTTGGTGCTGTAATCTTTTGTTTAAATTCACAGACAAAGGAGGAAAACCTACTTCCAGAAGATGCTTGTTCTTATCCATCTTATATTCCTCTCTTATGCCAAGGTGAATGCATCTCTGAGATGTCCATTTTGTTCTCTTCAGGTTGGAAGGAGCTTAGGTTTCTTATCTTGAAATTGCTGAAATTAGAGGACTTAATCACACATTAGTAATTGATTATTAATTACATATACAGCCAAATAAACTGTTTTGAGAAGACTGAATTTTATAAATTGTGATATACCTTAACCCACTCACATAATCACTGATGTTCTTTGCTGGCTGGGAATTTCCCATAGTAGAATTAT
This sequence comes from Acrocephalus scirpaceus scirpaceus, assembly GCA_910950805.1. Lineage (NCBI taxonomy): Eukaryota > Metazoa > Chordata > Aves > Passeriformes > Sylviidae > Acrocephalus > Acrocephalus scirpaceus. The sequence goes on from OU383777.1 coordinate 8,106,753, forward strand.
CTGAAGGAGGAATTTGATGGGGGGAACAGATGATTACAATATAATCTGGTCAATCTTTAGGGAATATTTTGCAAAAGATCAGTCATCAACTATCTCTTTATTATAACCTCCCAGATATTAGACAAGGCATGTGTCAGTGCTTCTGAATTTGAAAGGGGGGAAAATATTCATTGCTGGAAGCAAATCTATGTATGTGTTGATAGGCATCAAGCAGATATAAAATTAAATTTAGCCTGGTTTGTGCTGATTACAGAACCATTACAGATCTGTGTGAAGGCTTAAATTATGTGTCACCCTTAAGATCTATTAAATTGCCTGTTCCATGGGCAACCCAGTAAAGTGATCTCTTATGCCTTAGAGGGGCTTAGAGTTTTTTTAACTTTTTCAGTGGTTTGGTTTTTGGGCAGGCCATAAACTCAAGACCTGTGCCTGAAAGGCCAAAGCTCTCTGTTTGACCTGTGATTGCTCTGTTTATGCCAAAGCAGGTTGCAGGACCAACATACAAATAAGTTAGACTTCTGTCAGTAGGACACATTTTCTTGACCTCAACTTCCTTTACTATTTCTGGAGCTTATAATTTATATATAATTATTTATAAGCCAAGATTACCTTTAGCAAACACCATAGCTGAACTGAATTTCCTGCTCCACACTGAAAATTAGACTCTTCTTTGAAGCTGTTTGTGTCACCCATATTTTCACCTTCAGTTTTCTCCTGCCTTCAGAGATGATATATTTGGTCTCTGATGCAGTTCTTCATGCAAGGCAATGGTCACTGACCGTGTCCAAAAATTGGAGAGGAAGTAATGCTAATAATTTTGAAAATTTGAGTATAAAATACACTTTATGACTAGTATAATGAATAATTTAGATTTATTTTCTTTATACCATATGTCACAATCCTTAGTAAATTGTTAGGTTTTATTAACTTTCCATGGAATCTCTTTGGTGTTTTCACTGGCCAAATTCAGAGTAAATATCTGAAAAAAAAAAAAGTTAAATTAAATACACTGCAATATTTTAGATCATAACCTCTTTCTACACACACAAACTACATTAACATAGCTGTGTAATGCCCTTTTGACTGAAACTGACAGCAGCTCCAGACAAGAAACCTGTGCATTAACTTTACTCTTTTTTACAACTTCATCTACTTGGTTCTAATTCATTACTGACAAATCAGCTCTCAAGCAGGGTCTAGTGCATAAAAAGCACCAAAGTATCTTAAAGCCACTTTTGTTCTCCCATCACTTATGTGAGGAGGTACAAAATACACAATTCCACCCATTGTGCTTTATACCACTTCATAACCAGCCCACATCTAGTTTTCCTTTCACTAACAGCAGTAAAAGGGTTCTGACTAACTTGGGAAAAGTATGGCCTCAAATAATTATGGTTTCCTGAACACAGCTCAGATGGTAGATACACTCAACCTTTGTGTTTCTTGGGATATTGGCCTAACCAAAAAAAAAAAAAAAAGCACAAAAACTTCATTCACATCTCTTTTTTTAGTAGCAGAAAGGGATATTATGTAACTTTGGAAATTCGATAAAGATGCAGCTTCAGAGATGGACGAGTTAATGGAAGCATTCTGGTTTCCTCAAAAGAACTATGTCTCTTTGCAACAATCATGGCTGAAGAGGCTCCCAGGGCTTGGAGCCCTCTTCTGTACTGCTGAAAGGATAATATTTAGAACAGAGACAATCAGCTATTCATCCCCTGCCCTGATTTATGCTGTACACTTTGGATAACACTCATGCAGTAGCGGAAATTGTCAAAGTTTTGCCTATCTTTTAAGCCCTGGGCAAGGAAGGAAGAGGAATAAGAAGCTTGAATGAAGCACTGAATATAATACACTTTGCTGCTGTGCATAGTAGTTACAGACACATTCATACAGTTCTCTTGTAATGCTTTTGACCTCTAGGTGTTCAGAGCCTCAGTTTAGTCCTCCTTTTGCCATGAAAAAGAGATTTTTGCCTACAAAATCTGTTCCCTGAGGCACCACAGAGAGTGACTACTACAGCTTATTTACAGTGTGACATGAGGCTTAAGGAAATGCCCAGAAATACACAGCTGGAAGAAGAGAGAATATCAGAAGACAAGGAAGACTGGATGTGTCACAGGTGAATAAGGAAGCACTCAGCTTAGAAGAAAGCCATGAGGTTAGGACATGTGTTTACTAAGACACATAACTGGTAATGGTGACAAGGAGAGAATTTGATGGCATAGTTCTTGCTGGGATAAGAATGATGACTGGTAGGTGAGGTAACTTATTCTCATAATGTTTAATAGTTTTGGCATAACTCAAAGAAAATATAGTCCTCTTCTCTAGGCTTTTAGTAATTTATTAGGCTCTGGGCCACCCAGTTTCACCACCAAACAAGTTCCCTGTAGGCAGCAGCGGGGGGTACTGGAGGGATTATTCTTTAGGCAGCAATAGCACAAATTTTTTTCCAGATAGGTCAGTGATTCTCAAACTAATTTTCCTTTGCTTCTCAATGGGGGGGCCTTGGGATAGGACACAGTAATAACTATTTGGCTCTATGGCTCCCAGGAACTATAGCCCCTGTTTTCTGCTTCTGCGTGTGGGGTCCATCTGTGCCCCTAATCAAAATTACTTCTAGGACAGATAGAAACTTCTTGACTCTTAACTGCCAGTGCTTCTTGTGGGAATCTGCCTGGCAATATGCCTGCTCTTTTTTTCCATTCTCTTTGTCTCTAGTTTGAGAACTCTGATCCTAAGACAGTTTTGCCTATTTATATATTTATATACATTTTTTAAAATTTGAATTTAATTTTTTGGTCTCCTGAAGCTTTTAACTTCCTCAAGAACTGTGGAGTTTATCTGGTGAATCATTTCAGCCTTTTTGCTTTTCTTTGCTGTTGTCTTCTTTATTTCTCCCCTCTCCTTTAGTCTCTTAAATTCTCCTCCCTCATTTCATTATATTACATTGACAGCTTGGGAGGGTGGGGGAGGAAAAGAATAACCCCTTTTTATTCTCTCATTTCCCTGTGTTACCTCTACTACTCTTGTTTTAACACTAAGAGAAACCATTGCAAGGTTGTCATACTTTTTCATTGGCACAGATTCAGCGTTCTGAAAAGTAACCTCGTGCTCTGAATGGCATCTCTATTTGCTAGGAAATCACTTATTTACTCATGAATGGCTACACCCCTTGCTGAAACTGTCAGGTGTTCTAAACACACATGGAACTTTTTGGGATATGGAGGTTTTAGCTTAGCTGGCATCTTAACTAAGAGGCAGTACATAGCATCACAATGAAAAAGATCTTCTTGAATTAAATAGCAATGTTTATGGAAAAAGTTTAAAACAAGACCTAAAAGAAAAAGAGGAGAAACTTACCAAAAATAATTTCTTCTTTACTCTGTTTTTAAAAGAATTCTCAGTAAGTTAAACCAGGCAGTCATAGGGATCCCTGTCTATGACCATTTTGGACTCAGAAAAGTTATTTTCTTAAATGAATCCTCTACTTAATCAGGTATTACTTCTTCCAAATAGCTAACAGTGTAGTGGGTTAATGCCATCCTAGGCAGAGTCAGTACAGAGAGTAATTAAACAAGTCCATCACCAAATAATCACTAAATTTTAAGCATTTGTAGTAAGTAATCAAGTATTGTCAATAAGTAGAAGCAACTGAAAAGTGCACCAGGAGAAACAAATGCAAGTGCTTTCAAGAACTTCCCTGACATCCTTCCTGACAAAAGTAATGCTCTTATAGACACTGGCTTGCTTACTGCAGTGCCTGGCCAGAGAGCCTTCAAATACAGGGAAGGATGATAAGCAGGAATTCTGTAGAAGAGGAAGATTCTCTGGGAGTAATTACCTGGTTAGCTGCAATAATCGGCATGGACCAAGCTGGCTCATTCAGAGTGAAGCTGGTTTTCTGTTGTCTTTGCCCTGGCAGAGATTAGAATTAGCTGAAGCAAAAGGTAACATTTGAATGCTCATGTCCCTATTCTGAAATTAAGATAATATCACCTGGCTTCTTAAACTATTTCTTGGTTCCAGCTGATTTTTTTTTTAAGGTAGAATTACCATCTTATGAAAAGGATATTAAATTAAAATTCATGTGCTGAACAAACACATTCCATGAAATTTAAGTATCAGCAAGTGCAGTACAACTAAAGACCTGATATAATTAAATAGTAATGATAACAAAAAAGCATATTGGTATTTTTAGATCTATTTAAACTCTTAAAATTGTGAAAAATGAAATTTTTCATCCATTTAATGTGAGCAGATGAAGAAAAAATGCTCTACTAGGCAAATTCATACCTTTATCCACAAAATCTTTAAATAACATACAATTTATATGCTGACCTTTCAGGAAGAAATCACTGGGAGATACTGGACATGATAAACTTCATTGTGAATGCTGTAATACTGAGACACATTTATATGTTTTGCTATAAAAGTATTCTTTTTGGATGATAATTTTGACCAGCCATAAAAATCACCAAGCCCCAACTCCACCTTCTGTGTGTAATACTGCACAATTGTACTGTCAGTCATTACACACAATACTGAGATTCTGACATTTTCAATGTCAGACTGAGAGTGCTTATATGACTAAATTAAGCTCATAAAAATACTGCCAACTTGAAATCTTCACAGACAAAAGGAGGAAATGTCTAATACAGATGCACTTAACCCAGTTTAACCCTCATTTTGCTTGTGAGAATAAATCTTTGTGTTTTATCACTGCAAAGAATAAATTTCTGTGGGTGTCATTGCTTTGAATAGGTTGAATAAAAAACCCACTCAAACCAATCCAGCACTCCCAACACTGACCATGCTTTAATCATACTCACAAGCACGGGCAAGAGAGGGCCTTAAATTCTCAGAGCACGTCCCAGTGGAAACATTAAAGATCTTGCTAGTGAAAATGGGCTATCTAATACCACAATACATATAAATCTGCCTGGAAAGGTCATGATTATCCTGGAAGTATAATAAATTGAGACACTTGGTTTGGTTAGGAGAAAGCTTTCAGGTTCTGTAAGTGTTATCTGCCCAACATTCATTTCATCTCATGCAACACTTCTAGATTTATGTTAAACTGAGGTGTACAAGCCCTTCTATTGTTTATTATTTTTTAGTTAAACAAAATGTTTTAGAGTTCCTGTGGCTGAGGGTGGATGAGTTAAAATGCAAGCTTTGGTGGGATATGTAATTAGTAAAGCATGTTTGATCAGAAAGAAGTAAATAAAAATAATGGTTAAACTGTTACAGTCCTTCAGTTTTATATTGCTGTTATCAGGTCTAGGAAAATGACAATGAACCATACTAAATATGTACTTTAAATTTGGCCAGTGTCTAACATGATATATTACTTTAAATAAATGTTTTGAGTGAATCTTATCTGCAAGAAGACATTTGCAAAAGTCTTATGTTCATATAAATATACATCTCAGACCTTATAATTTCACTTGTGCACAAACAAATAAATTGTTGTTTGAGAGTAGAATATGGGAATTTTTTATCCAAACCATTCATTTTTTTCCTATTAGAGTAGACAATAAAGTTCTGAAATAATCTTCCATATGTCAGATGAAAATGGACTTGTAGGAAAGAAATGGTTTTTCTCTTTGATGAAATAAAAGAAGACTGTGTTTATTAGATGTTATTTGGGGATCTAAAACAATGAATCTTCTGAAGAAATCCAGGAAATACTGTTCTCATTGTAAACCCACCAAATTTCTAATATTTGGCTGATAATTCTGAGACTTTTTGTTCAAACTCTGGATCTTACACTGGATTGATACCCCAGTTACATTCATTAGTATTATCAATACCAGTGTGTTCTTGGCAACTTCTAATGTTTTGATCTCTTCTGGGTACAGTTTAAAATCATAGTATGTTGCCTTTATATCCACTAAGGATTCAAATTATTCATACAAAGTGTAAGTAAGTGTTTGCTATATTATGTAGTGTATGCTAACTGACAGAATCTCGACATCAAAACCTGTGGCTGGTCACCTGAGACTCACTTTGCACACAGCAGAGCTAGTTAGCAGAGATATATTTCATCACATCTTAAAATAAATGTCAAAAATAGGTCAAGTGTATCACACCCTGGAAGTCCTTATTTCTGTCTATTGACATTTGCAAACTTAGCTCTTGATGTCTGCTGCAGAAATCCGAGCACAAGTGTTTATACTTCCATTGTCAGATATGATTAGGAACTTGGAAATAGCACTGAAGTGATTGGAGAAACATTCCTGAGGCCTCTACTCCAAATCTGTCCAGCTATTGAAGAGATATATTTATTCCACAATGAGAATTTAAAAAAAAAATAAAATCAATTTGGAGCTATGATAATTTTATTTTCTCTGACTTTGGGATTCCAGTGGCACATGCAGGGGCACAGGTTCATGTGTGCTGATTGCAGAATTCATGAGAAGGCAATGCAGCCTGGCATGACAGCTAATGAGCACCAAATTCACTTTTTGTCAGTAGTACAGGCTGGACTCAGCAATGAAAGGAATGTTACATGATTACAAGTATTCTGCCTGACATGAAAAGTCATGAAAGAAAGAAAGAAAGCAATAGTATGGCTCAAAAAAGGATGGAATTCCTTAAAGTTCTAAAAAATTCCTCTGATATTTAGAGCAGTTAAGGTGAAGACAAAGAGTTTTGATCAGAGAGGGCAAAGAAACTAATTGTTACAGCAGAGAACACAATAGGATGACAGAAGATAAAATCACAAGCAAAAGAAGGCCAAGTAGTTCTTTCTGTGTCTTTTAGAGTTGCTGATAATTGACAGTTCTTGGATTCAAACCAAAAGTCTTGCTATATTTGATATAAAGATAACACAAATAGCTTGGACGGAGTTTCATGAGTGTATCTTATCTCACTTCATGAAAACAGTATGTATTTTTAACAGATAACAAGTTCATTTCTGTATGTAGAGTAGGAAAGAAAGGTGTGGAAAAATGACTGATTTCCAAATACGATAAGAAAATAAGGTAGAGTTTAGTTTAGAAGGTGTGTCTGACAGCAAGCTTTAATTTATAAGCCCAAAAGCCTTGGAAAATCTTGGGTGGGGGAAGCAAACCTTAACAAAAATAGAACAACCATCATTCTGAGGTTTAATTTACCTGCATTAAGGAGGCAATACACATCATGCCTTGTTTTGAGCAAAGTCTCTGGATGTATGGAGATTAGATCCAGCAACAATTAAACTATTGCCTCTGGAACATTGCACATTTTCAGGTATGCAATGCAGGGTGAGGAAAAAATTGGATTTATTCAACTACGTGAGAAAGAAAGCAAGAAAGCAAGAAAGCAAGAAAGAGAAATACGTGTATGTTGTTTATCCAATATTCAAAATCATATTGTCAGTATCTGGGATACAAGACTCAGTTATCATCATTTAACTCATTACTATCTGTCACCGTTTTCTGGAAATAATGGATATTTTTAGCCTACTACCAGTTGTGAGGTTCTAAATTATTTGTGAGATTTTTAAACTGATTTGCATTGCCTCACATCTGAAACAAAATGAACTCAAATGTATAGACATGTGACCTCAAATATGAATGTGCAATAACTTTGCTAAACCTAGTTAGGTTGTGTACTCAAGTCACTGAGCCATTGGATCTACACTTGATCACTTAGGAACATGCAGTATTTCTTTCATGTCTGTGGAAAAAACAACCTTGATTTCACCCAGAAGCAAGTTTGCAAACTTGTCTAGGACAACTTTCCCATTCCAAATCAACATGATTTTTGAAGATGACAACAAAGGAAATCTGCATTCATAAAGGCAGTGAATCACTCTTCCAAGGGAAACCATGGAAGCTGTGGCTGAACTGTTTTTTAACCGGGAAGGAGAGCTTAGGGAAAAATCCACTTAACCCTTTCTTGGAGTTAGCAAAATGGTCATTGAACTGGAAATGCTTCAAAACAATCTGAGTTCAATAAACCACTCCTGAATTAATGCTGTTAATTAAATTTTCCAACAAGTTTTAAAGAAAAAAATTAAACATTTCAGTTTCTGGGTCTTTCAAATGATAGCAACTGAAAGGAAAATACATTTATAAATTTATTTCCAATGTAAATTAACCAAGTTTAGTGTACACACAAGGGTCCATTTAGAAAAAGAAATGAGAAGGAGTTTTGATTGTTCAAGAGCCAACAGACTTATCTGCTCCCAGCAGAGTCTCCTTGGTGTTGAAACACTGCTCTTGTGTCTAAATGGAAAGCAAAAAGTGATCTGTTTAAAGAAAATTCTGATGTTGGTGTTGGGTTCTCATGAAAGGTGGGACATTTTAGGGAAACATGCTAACTTCCTATATGCAATTACCAGCATGCTATGTTTTTTCCTTTAAATCTACAGTTAAACATGAGCCTGCTTGGCCGCCTATAGAAGAATCATTAAAAGATGCAATCTGTTCCAGTTACAGTAACCTGCAGTGAATATTTCATAACTGAGAACTGTGGAGGCGTTGAATCCATACCTGAAACATTAATATCCTTAAAGCACATAAACAACTTCAGTGTCAAGGGCTCTTTTCCCACAAAGTTTCATTATGCTATTAAAATTCACACCTGAGGCTTCAGGGTAGGGTTGTTAACAGCTGACTTGGAATAAAGTATACACTAGATAGGGTTTATTCTATTCAACTGACTTGTCAGAAGTAGTTTTACTTTGCATTCTTTCCGTAGAGCTTGATGTATGAAATGAATGTTTTTAACACAGTAAATGAATCTTGATACTTTTTGTTTTAAATATAGATCTGTGCACAAATAATTGATGGTATGGCTGTATTTTTTGTGATGCAATGACATTTTGCATAGTTACCAGCCACTAATGAGGCTTTAAGAAACTGCATTTTTAAAAGTCAGACTATGTGTGCTCATGGAATATATCTGGCAGCCTCAGAGAAAGCCTGTCACACTAAACAAGTTATTTTTCTGAGAGTTAGCTGATAAGTGGCCTGTATCCGTGCAGAGCTCTAATGTAAACCTTTAAAAAATGTAAGAAAGCCTCAATATGATCACAATATGGTCCTGGGTGTTTTTTAAAGCCAACAACTCTTCCAGCCAACTTAATATTCCAGCCCTGGGAGGGACTCCTCCCTGTGTTTTGGGAGCTCTACAAGTTGTTTCTGAAATTCCTATATAATTACTAGCTTTATACCAGAAATCCCATGGAAGAGGCCTGATTGGAATGTATGCATTTTCAAAAACTGTATGATTTTTTAAAGGCTTCTTTTTGTAGCTCTGTTTAATGGAACTGACTCCAGCCTCAGCCTTACAAGAACAGAAATACTTTCCTTTCCAATACGTCAAAATATAGTCACTTGCTCAGCTTCAGAAAGACTATACCCATATTCCTTTCCATGCTGGTTCTCATGTCACATCCACAGGGCTATCCCTTTAACTCTCAAAGTATTCCTTAAAATTGTTCCCTGGGCTGCTTACAAATAAGCAAGCTAACATCAAGATGAGACCTTTCACCACTATTAGTGATCATCAGATAGACCAATATTATTTAATTTCCGTAAAAGCCCTTGGCTGCCTCTGTATAACAGTTTCACCTCCACATTTATTTTTCATCCTTTGGTGATATGGCTTCAAGGTCCAGTAGGCCTCTTCTCTTCATACAATGTAGATACTGTGACATTTTATAAAAACAGACTTGGCATGGCATTTAGATCAGGATTAATAGACTTACAAGAAAGACATTTTCATGTGCTGTATTTAATATCCTTTCTTATTTATTAACAATATCGTCAACATCATCAATAGGATTTGAGGCTGTACAATTCATTTTTAAAGAGACAAAATAAATTCAGCTCAGTATCTCAGATTTAGGCATCTAAAGCCATTTGGGATGCTTGAGAGTATCAAGTATAGAGACAGAAGTGACAGATCTGACAATGATCCGCTACCAATGATCTTCTGAATCCACACTTCAGGTCATTTCAAATTACACTGGAGGCCTAAATTGCATCCTTAGTCTGAATTCCACATTTTGCATGTAGAAGGTAATATAGATTATGTAAATTTATTCTGTCATTAAGAAGGAGAGCCAAAGTATCTGTGGCAAAACAAACAAACAAACCAACAACCAAAAAACCCTGGGAAGTTTGTCTGAGTGCTGAGCTACCTGGAGCCCATTAAAAATTATTGCTATTCAGATGTATATCCAAAATTCTTTTCTGTAGACACCTTCCTGGGGTTGTATATTTGTTCATTTCGTCTTCCCCAGTCTGGCAAACTCTCTATTTTTAAACCCGTGCAATTCCTGTGTTTAATGGCTGATGCCAAGACCAAGGGGAAGACATTTCTCAGAGCTATTTCGCTCTAAAGCCCTCAGTCTATGGTGTAGATAAAAGGTACCAGCTGGACAAATTGCTTGTATCTTTCCTTCCAGAAGAGAACACATTCTGAAAGTCTAGTAAAGAAGACTTATTTTGATCTAGCTGGTGATTGAACTGGTTCTGATCTAGTAATTGCTCTTTTAAAATACACTTTCTACAGGACTGTAGCCTAAATTTAGCATAGTGAATGTTTTTGTTCAAAGGCCATGCTAGTCAACAATTTCCAGTGCTGGAAAATATTATAAAAATTACTGGGAACAGCAGGCTGTCTGTTTTTTTCCAAAAGCATTAGAAATTACCAGCTCTGAAATGAGACCCAGGCTCCCGGCTAGCCTGGAAATGTAATAAGAACCACCTACTTCTCCAATACAGTTCTTGAATTAATTCTGGCTTCTGGTTGGAAACATAATTCATTTTCCTTTCATTTTTATGTTCTTGAAAGTTTGGGTTTTTTTATTAAAACTGGGAGGTGACATAACAGGAAAATGCCAACTTTGTGCTGCTTGTTTCTTGAGAACAAGAAAACCAGTTCCCTGATGGAGACCTCATGGAAAAGTTCTGTAAGTCTGAGGGGAGAGATGGGCTGAAGGAGAGATGGAGATGTGAGAACAGGAAGAGAAAAAGGGAGATTAATGAAAGAGGAGGCTGAAAACAGAAAACTGTAAAATGGAAACTGAAAAAAATTTGGATTCCCGCTTCCAGGACTTTGTTCTGAAAAGGAGGACTTGCTCCTTTTTTGGGAAAACAGAAATGGTTTCTGGCCTAACCTTTCACAGCAGCTTGGCTGAGCTGTAGACAATTTTACAATGAAGATGAGACAAGTTTGGAGACAAGCTTGAGCATGCAACAGGGGTGAACTCCAAAAGTCACAGGTTTTTAAAGAAAAACAAGAGGTTGTGTAAGGCTTTAAAGAGCATCTGAATTAGAGACCTTGACTATGCTACTGTGATTTGTACATATACAGCTGTTTCACCTTCACTGGATGATTCTAATTGAAGTGCCTTTGCTTTGAGCTGATAACCAATGTTTTTCAGAATGGTGAAAATATTACAGTGAAAGATTATCAGATTAATCTCTGTACAAATAGCAACTGTTATCTAGCTCAGATGTTTCAAGTTAATATTTACATAATTGCAGACAAACACATTTAATGAATAGGAAACTTTGACATATTCTGAAAAAGCTTCTTAAAAGAAAACCAGCCCCAAACTCAAAACAAACAGCAGAAAAAAACACTAAAATCCTGCATGGGAAGCATTTCATTTTAGTTTATTCCATCGTTGATTAGTTTAAAGGACAATATTTTATTATAGAAACATGGTTTAAGAATAAATCTCTGTTCAAGTCAGCACTGGAGTAGTTACTTAATTTCCATTGGCACCTGTGGGACTGAAGCACATGATTCATATTAGACAGATGCTTAAGTGCTTCCCTGAATAGGACTGTGGCACAGTGACCCAGCCCCAAAAGTGTATTAATGTATTATGTGCAGTCTCTATAATATGCCAGTAAACCAGAAATAAAATGGCCAAGATGGCTTGTGCCAAAACCATCTCATGATATGTAGCTTGCAGAATAGTACATTGTAGGTTTACTACTGTAACTCATTTTTATCACTGCAGCTCAGCTGATTTCTTGACAGAAAAGGTAAACAGGACAGAAGAATCAGCACTCCATGATTCCTCTGTGCCTAAAGAGATTTATTCTCAAATAAGCTTAGGAACATTCCTCCTGCATTCTGATAGACAGCAAGCAGATGGAAGAAAGGCCATGCTATTCCTGCAGCTCTCAAACAGTAGAGAAATAAAAGGATTCCTACAACATAGATTGTAACTTTGTCAGCACTCAGCAGAAAATCCTCAAATGTAAGTGAAAAGCAAAAATTTTGTGGAAGAATAAATTCATTTAACAACTTCTCAGTTCACTAGTTTAGAAATACTCTCCTATATGACAGCTAGGATAAGACACATTTTAAGATGGTTTCCTTATTTTTATCAATTTGTTTTGTAGGTGCTTCCAGTTTTGTAATTAAGTATCTTACTCTTTTGCTTAGCTAGAATACAATTTGTCTTCCTTTTAGGTCCAGAATTCAAAGTGATTAGATAAATCTGGGGGAGTACATAACACATGTTCAAGCCAAAACCCCAAATAAATCAGTGCTGCAAGGAATTTCATTGCAGTGTCTATATTTTGAGAGGAATTAGAGGATTGAAAGCAATGGTGTGCTCTTGCTAAATTCCAGTGCTTGGATCAAGGTCTGAAGGAAAAAGGAATGTGCATGAGGTCTAATGTTAAATGTAATTTAAGGTTGTCTAGTATAATGTGGGATTGAAGATGCTTTGCATAAAGAAAAAGGCAAATCACACTCATTGTCTCAGTGCATATATTTGCAAATGCAGATGTGCCCAGCAGGGTAGTGTCCCAGACACATCACCTGTGTCTGAAAGTAGGAGCAAATAAAGGAAGTTTGCTCCTTTTTTACTTCATTTGGTCTTGCTTTGTCTTTCTTCATAAGCCAGACTAAATATCAAGTGTATAAAAACCACTTGGAAGTGGAATAAACAAAATACCACAATGCATTTCTTGACTAGGATGCTTCTCCCAAAGCAGAACTCTTTTGGAATATGGTGTTGGCACTCCAAGCCTGTATTCAGGCAGGGACTGTGAGCTGGGTGATAAGGCACTTCCTCTGACCCAGACTTTTCTCCCAGTCTGTCAGATGTTATTTGTCCATTTCCCTGCATCGAGTCTTAATCACTTAGGACAATGCTCATATAATCGTCAGTGGAGAAAGGTTAAGGGTCTTAATGTGCCCCAAGCACTATAAAAGCCTCAGAGAAGAGGTTCAGCGACTGAACAATATTATCTTAAAGGCTAAAGATGCTTTTGTTCTCTTTAATGTATATAACTAGATGTGCTTTTACTGTAATGAGCAGGAGTGACTATAGAGGTCACTGATAATACTCTGTATTTATAGAACCATTTAGAAATATTTCTATCTCTTCCCATCATTGTGGAAGAGTTTTACAATCCTTTCCTTTCATCAGGCTGGCCAATGACACAATTTCTTCTTAAAAGTTTTTTGAACATGGGTAGAACTTTGAACAATAGCCAAGAATTTAGATGTACATGTTTAGGCTGTTACATATTCTTCAGAATTATTAAAACCTTTATCTACTCAGGGACTTTAGTGAGACTTTCACAGTTCCATATATAGAAATTAGCTGATGTAGATAAAAGATCTTTGAGATTGAGCAGCTTCAAGAACTTACTGTCTTCTGTCTAATTATCAAAGCAATCATCACCTACCTAGCTGATATTTCAGGTTCTAGGTTTAGCAGCATTGACATCTCACATTCTCTTTGTGTCCCTATTTTAAAACAATGAAAATCAGATGACCTACTACTGGTTTAGCAGACATTTTAAAGGGTCATGGAACTTTTTTCTCTAAAGTGCCAATTTTGATACAACAACACACACCCTAAATTAAATAGTTTCAATTAAAGTGCAGCCAACTTGGCTTCAAATTGATCTAAGCTGGCCTAGCACACTGAGGAAATCCTCAGGAGGATGGTGTTAGAGATACCAGAGATACTCTACCATAGATATCCAGAGAACAGTCATACATTCGTGTTTCACCACAGGCACATCTGATGTAGAGAAGGGCTCAAGTCTGAGTCATGTGGTTGTGGAGGCCTGTGAAGCTTTTGTATACATTGTGTATAAAAGGGATATTTCAGGCTCTGGGATGTCCATTTGGCACTTCTTCAAGAATGTGAAAAGCAGGCTTAAATGAAAAATTCAATGTTCTGAAATAGCTGATTTTTCCAAATAATGAGAGACAAAAATCTTCTTTACTGAAAGCAAAACTTTTGTCCAATAAAATAATTCTAACAGAAACAAAATCTCTTTTTTTTTTTTTGTTCCCACATGATGTGATCAAGTACATTTGTCATGGGTAATTTGTAAAATGCATGCTTTTAACACTGTGTTGGTCACAAGATTTGTGCATTGCAAAGGCCCAGTAAAACCTCAGAAAAAGCCTGGAAAACAGATCCTTGCTCATTGTAACTAGAGCATGGAACAGACTGATATCTGAGCAGTGAGCTAACAAATGACCCATTGCAGAGGTTATTTAAATGTTTGGAATAAAAATGGTAATGCCTCTTTAGGTACTTCCAATGGCAACTCAGGAGTTTGAATTCTTTGTTTTAACAACAAAATGCTACACAATTTAATGAGAAGAGCTTGAACTATTAAACCCTACAAAGGTCACATTAATTGAAATCTATGTGTAAGCCATTTAACTGGAACTTGGTTTTCCTTTATCTGGAAGTTGATTTTTCCTCTTCTGTGGTTAGAGTCTATCATTATCTAAATGTTTACACAATAGTATTGATACAGTTTCTCATTTATGAGTGAATGTATAACCTACTTTTTGCATATTGTGATGGCTATCACAGTTTTGTATTTTTGTTTACCTTTAGCTTAGTATTTTTAAATATTAAGCACTGGTAACATAGTCACTAGCACTAGAACATTGCCTCATTCACAATCCTAAGGGTATGGATCTGCACTCCAAATTCACTCACAGTAAAATCAGTACTTTAATATTCTGTGCCTTATTTTTTTAAAAAATAGTGGTTTTAGGGAGTATCAAGTGTGAAGGGCTTTCTTTAGAGCTGAGAGACCCTGCATTCCAGCTGGAGGTGAAAAGGTTTACCTTGTTCACCTCACATAGAGAGTGGGATTTTATAGGTACTGTAGTCTGGACTCCCTCTGTGCAGTGACAGGTCCAGAAGATGACTGAAGTCACCCATTATAATATCATCCATTGAGTACAGTCTGTCACATATAAAGGGACTTTAGGCTGACTCTTCCTAACACAGACTACAGCTAGTAGTGTGTATGTGTATAGGGCTGCTCATAAACCTTCCTGTAAACTGAATAATGCTGCAAGTGTCTTTAAAACATAAAGGAAGACATTTTTTTAATGATGACTCTCTGAGTGAGGAGGCTCTGGAAAACTTCAATTAATTTACTTTGTTATGAAATACTTTCTATTCACGGAGAAATGTGTAGGGTTAATGAATACTGACACCTGAAAGTCTTGGAGACCTAAGTATTGGAAACACATCATCTTACTGTACATCCCTAGAGTCAACCCATGCCCCTTATCAGTCACTGGATAAGCAGTTCCACTGTCTAGGACTTGTTTTCCTTAAATTAAAATTTTTTCATATGGTCCTCAGAAATCTAGCACAGTAAGCCAAGCTAATAGCTTTGTGCTTCATTTGCCTGAAACAATTATTCTGGTCTTTTCACTTGGAGAATTTTTTTCACTCAGTGGTGATGACTAGAGTTTGGCTGACTTTTTTCTGTCTGGTCATTCTAAAGTTTTGTTATCTGGTACATGGATAAAACTCCATACAAACCAATCTAAGGTAAACAAAACAAAATGAAACTTTAGAAAAATGGAAACAAACAAATGGGAATTGGAGAAGCATTGCATGGGACGTACAGCATCTGCAGGCTTGCTATGCTGAATATTTCAGATAAAGAGCTGAGAACTTTAGCCAATTTCTTTTCCTCTCATCTGTAATTTCATGCTCATTTTTGTATCATGGACATAAATGCATCTGCTCTAAAAACACATAGCAAATCATTTCTATAAAGCTGAAATTTTAGCTGTGGTAAACAACACTTTTACTTCATACAAGTAGAAAAACTCAGAGCAGTTTTACAGTACCATAACTAGAAATAGTTCTTCAGCAGAAAACTGCTTTGTAACTAGAACGTATAAGGGAATAAGTGATGGAGCTTCAGCAAAGCAAAGAATACTCATAGCAAACATCTGGCTGTACAGTAGGTTTATAGCTAAAATTAGAATAATTTAAACTTAAGTCACATACTCTCTTGTAATTAAATAAAGTGATTTCATACCACTCTGGCTTGTAGCCATTAAGACTACTAAATCCTGAGCAAAGGTTCATGTTTTTAGATCTCTCTTTCCAGTGGTGATGGCCTGTTCAGAGAAACTATTAAACCAGTGTTTTTCATCACATTAGAGACAAGCAGCACAATATTCTCTTTCATTCCTTTCCAGATCTCGTTCTTCTGTTAGGTTTAATTCATGGCCCTGTGTATGAGGCCCACCACCTATCAATGATCACAACGTTTGCCATTTTTTATGGGCAATCTGTCAGCTGTCACCTGCCACATTTTACCATCATTCGTTTTTAATTAGAATGTTGAATGATTATCTTGATATTATCCTTTTACTTTAGAATCTTAAAAATCATTGTATTATTTATAGTGAGCTAAAAAAACTAGAGAAGAAAATATATACTAGAACAAGAAGAAATTCTTTTAAAAGGGAGTAATAGATTTTCTGAACAGAAATCACAGTTTCCTTACTGTTACTTCCATGATGTAAACCAGGCTAGTGTTGTGCCATACAACCTAGAATAAAAAAAAAAATCAAATTTTTACTCTGAATTTAAAAATTGGGAGGAAACAAAAACTGTTAACAGCTATGCAGTTAGCAATTTGTAGGACTCAGGTCTAAGTCTGGACCCCTACATGTAGGAGACTATGATGTAAATATCTTCAGGTGAGTGAGACATTGTTCTCTCTCTCATAGAAGTCAGTGGAGACAGGATTTAGTCTGGTTTAATGTCTGGTGGCACTTCAGGTTCCTTGTGGCAGCTGCTTGGCCTCATCCTGCCAGTTGAGAAGGACGTGGCTCCCCTATAAGTCTTTTGTTGTATCTCTCAGTCCTATGAGTCTCAGACTCCCTACAACATTTCAACTGGTGTCAGACGTCTACATGTAGATAAATTATTTGAATACAATAAAAGCTAGAGATCACATCTGGCCAAAAGCCATGTTGCCTAATCTAATCTAATCTAATCTAATCTAATCTAATCTAATCTAATCTAATCCCATTTGAAATATTTCATTGAATCTCAGCCAGGCTCCAGTTGTCACTATCATACATCTCCCCACTGTTCAGTATCATCAGATAAGCATCATGTCTTGTGTGGCACGAGATGCATATACATCATGCAAATGAGTCATGCCATAGATGTCTGCTCTCAGAGGAGCTGAATGGCTTTTCCACGTGCTATCAATGCTATTATATCAAAATCTCTGTTGTAATTATGAGATCTTAGACACCTATTGAATATAGAAAAGTCTGCATATATATTCCTAAATTTAGACACATTTTATAAAGTAAAATCTGCAGTACATTAAATTTTATTTATACCAGCCTTTTGATAGTTCTAGATAGCCCTGCAGAGGGACAGGATTTCCATCTTCCCTCCTTCAAGTACACAGATCCAGGAGAACAACTGGGATTGCATCCATGTAAGTCAGCAGAGGACAGCAGTAGCTGGTAGCACTCCATACTAACACCCTCGAGACCAGCTGACCCGTGGTTTTGGCTTTGTGCTCCACAGTCAAAAGACATCCCTGCAGGTGTTCAGTCCAAAAGGGCTGTATTTTGCTGCCTAAAGACTTGGTTAGACAGCAGTTCCAAATGGAATGCTGTCCAGGCCATGATGGGAGGCTGGTCTTAGTCTGATGGAAGTAATAGCAGGTGTGGAGAGATCCCTTTGGAAACAAAATGGGCCAGCACAATTTTTGTGTCAATGCAACATGTGTTCTTCGTTTCATTTGTATGAAACCTTTTCTGTTCATGTGCATTTATGCAATTGAAGAGAAAAACTAACATTTTATAAAAGAACAGAATGCAACTCTTGGAAAGCAGAGTGTGTATTTGAGAGACAACTGTTCACATCAAGGCCCAGTTGGATTTTTTTTTAATACCAAGGCAATTGAGTAAAACCAATGAACACTCTTGTTGTTGTAACTGAACAAGATTTATCCCTTGCTGTCTCAGTTTTACAGCTGCATGGGGTGCTTTTAAGGGTCACGATTCTGTCCTTTTTTTTTACCCTATTCCCCAAAATCTCAGCTTTCAATCAGCAAGGTCACAGAATCCTTGGGGGGCAAAAATACAGAAATTGACCAAGAATTTGTTCTTGTTCCTCTGTTTTTTTTATATTTAGGAACTACAAGCTTTTCTTTGAGCAGCATGAGCACAGTGTGTTTACTTTCTGACACTGAGGGGTTTTTGGAAATGCTTGATGTGATTTGAGTTTACTCTGTGCCTCTTTCTCTCTGCCTTGAAATGCTGCTTGATATTTCCAAAGTATGTACCTCTGGTGTTTGAAAACTGAATGGTAATAAAAATAAACAAAAACCCCAAAAAACCCACAAGCCAACAGTAGAACACATTCAGAGAGAAGGAAAACAAAGCATGGAGCAACTCTCTGTTGGAATCTAATGGTGAAGATGGGAACTGCATTAATGACTGAGGAGAAACCTTGAATCTTGTTCAATTCGGATTTTTCTCGGGAATGTTTGGGAAAGTTTCTCTTTAAGTTAGCTTGTTGTAACCTGGAAGAAATTACAGCTTTAATAATATTCATCTGTGAAAATCTGAACAAACTAATTATGTTTAGGCATGCCTGGGCTGAGGTGCTACCCTAATTTAAGGCAACATTTTGTGGCTTAGCAGTGCAATAGTCACAAACCATAAGGAAACATAGAAGAGACTATTAAGTCTCCTCCTAGCAGGAAGAACTGTGTGTGGTCCTTCATCCTACATGCACTCTCAGTAAAATGCAGAAATCACTGGAAAATAAAGATGATTAGTGGAGCAAGAGAACTCAGCACAGTGAATGGCAGCTCACATTTCTGGGTCAGCTGGAACTTAGATGTGTCCTTACTAAATTTCATGACTTGTCAAAGCCTTGGAAATTGTAAATTGTGAATGGAGCATTAATACAGAGCATCTGGGAAGCAGCCAGTTGCCCATGCAGTTGCTTCCCAAGAAATTAAAGAAGACTTAAAATGTTTTCGGAAGTACTCTGGACAAAGAATAACTTCTGATTGTACATAACGCTATTTTTTATTGCTGTGCATTTCTAAGTCCACATTCAAAAAATGATGTATTTGTCTCCTTGATTGCAGGAGCACCTAGACAGTTCACTATAATTTTACCAAGATACTCATTGGGAGATAATTTGTTTTTATTAGTGATCCTAGAAACCTAACCTGGCCCATAAAACTGTCTAGCTGAAGGATTACACATATATAACTTTATTTACTCTTTTCAACTCTACCTGGCAAACATTTCACAACTGCACCCCGTTTCTCAGTGGAAAGTAATCATTGTACTGCCAGTGGCTTAGAAGAGGACCTCCATCCTCAGTTGTAAATTTACCAATCTTCAGTGAGCAACACTGATTAATCCCAGATGAGTATGTGCTTCTCAAAAGCTGTGGTCATAGCGTTGCAGATCTGGGATGGAAAACTAGGGGTCATATTTCTGTTTAGAGTGGCACATTCACATCTCCGGTTGTCTTGTGCTTTGCATACCTTAAAATCAACAACTGACTTACCTAACCTGGAAGGAATAAAGCAAAACAAAACAATACCCCCACCAAACACTCTTGTGAAATGAGGAAGATTAGAAACACACCACTATGGCCTTTATATCTGTCATATCTTGCTGACTATTTTGCATTCCTATGCTATTGCAGCAATTTCTAAGTATGAAACTTCCTTTTCAGTGGTGTGTGTGGTGGGAAGTTATAAATTAGACCTATAGACAAATACAAATCTGAACGTTAGTGTAGATTATTCACAGCAAAAGAAGGAGCTGTCTTTACCAGAGCTGTCATTGACTCTGCTATCCCACCCAAAATAGTAGATAATGATCTGCAGGAAAGAAATCTGTGCTGGCAACCAGCAGAAGTAGCATTAATAAGTCTTTTTTATTTCCATATTTAAAAAAAAATCTTTCAACACAAGCATGGTTTAGTGGGTATCTGGGGACCTAACTGAAATATGGCAATTTCACTCACATTGTGATAAAGACACGTACATCTGAGCATGATCTTCTCCCAACTTGTAGAAGGAAAGTGTCTTAAGAAGCAAAATTATGCTTTATGGAGTTAAACCTCTGATCACATACTTTATTCCCTCTCTGTGTGACACTTTAAGCTGCCTTTTCAGTTTTCCTCTCATTTGAAAATTCTCTTGCAAGTGGGGAGATGGTGCTCTGGTGATTAAACACAGATTTTAGTGGCTTGTTTTATTAACAATGTCTCTGTTTCTGCCAAATGTTGTTGTTGCTTCAGGATTCCTTGGTGTGTACCAAGAGCTGGCACATCTTCCTGCATTTGTTCTGGCACTTTTCAGTCCCCACAGAGCAGCAGCACAGGCACTAGAGGAGTAATCCAGCAAAAAGCCCCAGGGACAGAAATGCCAACCAACCAAAGCCTGACTTGAGTAATGCAGCCAGCACACTTGAACTGTCCTGGAAAATAGGAACTGGAGTAATGGAATTGAATTTTACAAAAGATACTACTAAATAAAAGGAAAAAAAATAAAAAAAAAAAAAGAAGGAAAAGAAAGGTTTGAATTAGCTCAGTTTTAAAGCCAATGTGAGCCTGAGCAAGGAGCACTGCATAGCTGCTCCCACGGCAGGGCAGGAATCAAACTGGTCCACATTTTCCCTGAGAGCATGAAAATGATTGATGCCTTTTTTCTTACAGGCATTGACTGCTTAGTTCTGGCTAGTAGAGACGAGAGCTGCCTGCCATCCGTTCCCACCCACCTGGTGATGAGGGAGGCAAATTTTGACCTTTCCCTCATCACAAAGCCTGAACATCTTCCAGAAATGCAATTGTCCCCATGAGGGACACTGACCTGTGTCCTCCTGGAGGAGGTCTAAAAAAGAAGATAAAATGCATAAGTCTGTGCCCATCAAATGTGAGACAGGAGCACACAGAGGCTTGGGGATACAGAATTTAAGTATAAAGCTGAAAATGTAGCAGCTTCATGACCAAGAACCCAAATTTGCACAAAAGACTTCAGAGCAACAGTGTGGGAAGACACATGGAGCACCAGGCTGTGATTTGAAGCTGTAGTTTTCCATGTGGAACCTGAAGTCTGTGCTGTGATCTGCAGTGGAATGGGGAGATCTCCAACCTGCAAGGTACCTCAACCCAGAGATGTCCCTGTCACAGGACACAGACACCTCGGTGTACTGAAAGCAGCTTTGTTAAACCAGCTTGGCCTCATTCCTCCTGGAGAGACCAAACATGTTCCAGCCCTGCTCCCAGCCTAATCCTGGACTTGCAGAGAAGTTGCAATGAGGTCAATTTACCCTACCTGCAATATGGGAATTATAGTTCTTGTTTAAAGTGCTCTGCATGCTGCAGCTAACTGTGAACTACTGATTTCTTTGTTCTCTGCTCAAAGAGCTCTTGCTTCCATTTAAGAATAAAACTTTTTTTCTCAGATCAGTAAGTATTTTTTCTCTATCCCAAATCAAAAATTTAAAATATTATTGTATTAATTTTCATTTATTCAAACGTGAATCATCTTATAAAATATTTTACAACACTTTTATAAAAGCATTTAAAAGAAATATAATTTATCCAAAGGGTCACTTTTTAACACAGTATTTCTATAAAAAGTAATTTATTTCTTTAGATAGGACAGGTAATATTTTCTTTCTGGCATCCCACTGACATTTTGACACTCTTCTGCTTCCCTCTGTTCTTGGATAACAGAAAACAGCACTTAAGAAATTACAGGGGATTTATTTACAGTGAGACATTCATCAGTGAGGTGGCAATAGCCACTCTGGTGCTCATTGCAATCATATGAGCTTAAATAAATTCCTAAACAGCTGTGATCCCTACTCTCTCCAGCTGCATTGCCCATGACTATTTTAAAGATCATTAACAATACTCATGTAACAGCAGACTGTTACAATCTCCATGCAATGTAAAGGTTCCTTGACTAAACTAGCAATTTTCCATTACAATTCAAAATTGTTATTAATGGCAGGGATTTGCATATTTTAAAATATCATTTTATGCTTAATTTGATTTCTAATGACTCCAAACATGCAGTGTTTTGGTAATGACCCTTTGGACTATGTTCTGCTTTCTTTCTGAATTAATCCTGACAGCTTTCTCACTGTAAGAAATCATTGATTTCATAGTAGTATTGCATAGATTTCAATCACAGTCTTGAATCTGCATTTAGTTGTCATGACTGCAGCTGAACACTCTTCAAATGTTTAAGCCCTTCTGCTAATTCAACACCTTTTTAGAAAAGCCACCTCCCAGTGCCCACCAGGAATTAGCCATCAAAGCAAAGGCAGTTACCATGGTCTGGGGAATCACTGAAGCATCAATCAGGAAGCCTTTTTTCTCCTTTATTTGCTTGTTACCTAGGAAGAAACCCCACTGTTTTTATGTTATTGATTCTTCCTTGATTGTTATCTCCATAAGTAGATTAAACATTAGCGCTCTGTAGGGTCAGGCCACTCCTGCTGCTCATAATTTCCAGTTCTATTACAAAGATACTGTCAGTTTGCCTCAAACTCACTAACACATGTGTTTCACTTTAAAACTGAAATCATCTTATACAGATGCAAATTGCCTTGTTGCCTCTCCAGGGATTTTGTGAATTGGCATCTCCCATCATAACCTCTCCAGCTTGTGTGTTCCCTTAGAGAAGCCACTTAAATTCCACCTTACACCTGCAATATTGTTCCCTTTAGAAAGAACTGCTTTCGCTCCATGGGGATATGTCAGAATATAGCTAGTGGAAGCCAAAGGAGTCCAAAAAAAGACTTATTATATTTGGATTTGAATAATAAAGGCTTCTCTGCAAGACTGCAGATTACCAAAAGTCCACTTATACCAAAATCTCTTTAGCATGCAAATATCATTTAGACAGGAACTCAGCCACCTAAAGAAACTCCTTTCCACTTCATCATCATTCTGGGAATCAAGCCCTGAGAATTTTCCAGCAGTCTACTGGTATAAGACTGGTGTAAGAGGAAAATCAGACTCAGAATTTTCAATTTTTTCCAGCTATTAAGTGCCTTTCAGTTAATTTCCTTTTTTACTATTAATACTGAAAAATGTCATTTCCTCAACCTTTTTCATTCTCCCTTTTTCCATTTGGGTAATGAAAATAGAAGGGTAAGACTCATGGCAACATTATAGCAATGAAATCATATTATCACTGCCTTCAGTTTCCCTTTCCTGAGCACCATGCTTCCCTACTGAGTTTGTACATATCTATTTTTTCTGAACATGGAACTGGTTGTTTGGGTTTTTTTTTTTTCTATTTTTGAACAACACAGTATTAATTGAGGTCTTTACTTTCAAAATTACTCACTGGATAGATCTCTTACTCATTAGACCTCTTCAGCAGTTTAACTGATTGCCAGTAAAATTAAGGAAGGATGATTCAAGATTGGGTCATACGTAAACTTGCTACAGTTTAGTTTACTTTCAGCATATTATTTTTAAGATTTTTTAAATTGCATTTTTACATCATACCTTTGCTGTTGATGTGCTGTGAGAGCAGCACAGGTGTTTGACTTCTGCATTATTGACAAGAACCATTTGCCACCTCTTCAGGCCAATTATCTCATGCACTTTCCATTTCAAAACCTACCAACTGAATTCATTTGCAAGGAAATAATCCTACATTAAAGGAGGTCCCATGAGTAAAGGCTACTTACTATGTGTAAAGCAATGAAAAATCACAGTCCTTAAATTATAGTGTTGGCATTTCAGCTCCTTAGTTTCAGACTCCCAAGAGCTGTTTCCATCTTTTTGAGGTGGAAATAGTAATTTCTGTTAAGATGTGACAGCATCTTCCCATAGACAGTGTATCTCAGGGAATTTTTGAGAAATTTGTGCCAAAGCTCTTATTTGGTTCAGTTGGTATTGGGAGTATATCTCTCTGATGGTCAGTTCTCATGGTTGCTTGGAGTCCTCTGTGATAGTTACATATTTTTTTCTTTTTTCTGATTGCTAAGACATCCTGATGGGTTTTGCAGTGTACACTACTCACAATTCCTGTGCCAATTTAAAATTCTCTGCTGCCATGTGAACAGAATAAACTGTAGCAATGGTATGCAGACAAATGTGGCCCTTTGTTTATTGCAATCTCATAAATCTGTGTGTATTGATACTAGTGCAAAGGTCTCTGATGATCCTGAAAGGGAGAATTTGGGCAGGATATCAATCTCTTATGATCCCAAAATAATGCCATGAGATCTTTAACTTCCACTTGAACAAGCACTAAAGGCAGAGAGATGGAAACTTGGATTAACTTCTTAGCCAAGTGACACCTCTCGCAATGTTTTTGACCCTTACTTTAAAGCTGTCACCGGTTGCCTTGATTTATGGAAACACTATCCTTTTAAATCCTCCTCCCTCTTATCTCTGCAGGCAGTTTCCTGATTTGCTTTTCTTTCTCTTAGATCATCCATATTATTTCTTGACAGGGGCTGTGTGGACAGCCACACTTTCGATGGTACTCAGAAAGAAAAATGATTCTCTGTTTTCCAGCTGAACAGAAAATATTACAGATGGTTTTAGTAGTTTCACTCAGAAGACTTCAAGACTTTTTGTTTCAGGTTACAGAAAGAATAATAATAATTTTCAAAAATGCAGAAAAATATCACTGCAAAGTCGTTTTCATCCTACTCTAATTTCACAAGCTAAGTTTCCCAGGAAAATCTGAAGTGTACTACAGTAACAGGATACCTTTTCCATCATTCCAAAGAGCTTTTGTCAGTAATAAAGAACCTGTTGGGCTAACACTGATTCACCAACAAAAATAAAAGCTGGCCCCAGCCCCAGAGATTATGTCTATACACTAGTAATGTACAAAACCATGACCAGGGAACAGGTCAGAGCATGAGCACACCAATATCTCTGTTATTTAACAGTTGCCATCATCCTTGTTTTGCCTTGTGCCATTCAGTGTTATCCAGACAATACCTGGGTGCAGTTCAAGAGGCTGCACATGCCTGTTTCCCATGGGCAGTGTGGGTATTTTCACCTTGGTGTTCTTTGGAGAGAAGCAGGGTTCAGTGTGTGAAGCCAGGCCATGCCATATCAGGGGTCTGGGGCACAGAATGGTCTTTGTCCATTCTTACAACTCAGACACAGCCAGAGAATCTGCAGCTGAAGCACAGAAAAAGTGGCAATAGAGGAAGATAGTGAAGAATCAGCCCAGGGGAAGGAAATTTTTTGAGGCATCAGCCGGAGAAACATTGTCTATACTGGCATAGCCTCAATTGTATTTAAAAGGAGCTTTTCTAGAATCTCTTGGTCAAGGTGAAAGAAATAATGAAGCCTGGCTCAAATGCTACAAATAGATAATAGGGTAGGATTGTTAGGTTTTGCTTTTTAGGCAGAAATACACATTAGCTTTAAAAATTATAAAGAAATTACCATTGGCCACACTGTTATTATCCCCTGCCCATACTGGTAGCTTTCACAATTTCCTTTGGAGAGAGGACACTCAAGCTGATTCTGCTCTCATCCAAAAAGAAAAAGAGTGATGAGGTGGGACACAAATGAAGCAGAGCACATTTCTCCTACTCCAGTGGTGGCTGATCTGCCTTGTGGAAGCCTGACCTTTCCCAGACATTCATTCAAACACACCCCATAAAATGTTCAATACTCTCTATTATGTTCATTTTTCTGCCATGGGTTAGGAAAATCTAAAAATAATATGCCTGAAAGGTAATTTTGCAAAGAAGACTACTGTTAAATCAGTTACCATATAACAGCCTTACAGTTGAGATTGACATCTCCTTTGGTATGTAAGAAACTGTAGAAATAGACTTATAAGAGTTTGAAAATATGGACAAGCAAGTTGTACGTGATGTCCTTCTGAAAAGGCATCCACAAAGGGCATAAAACCAAAAAAAAAAAAGAGTACAAAATAGTAAGTCTAATATGTCACTTGAATTTGGACCAGTGGTCTCGACAGAGTAATAACTTGAACGACAAAACCATTAAGGAGAAGGATCAGATCTCCTCAATGTGAAACTTAACGTGAAATAACTCTACCTTCAGCAAAGTCACTTTCCTTGTGATATTAGTATTGCAATGTTCTTCTGCAAAGAGATTGAAATTGTCCCACCTTTATTACTTTACATGTAAAACAGACTTGTGACCCAAAATCTCTTAGTGAATTCATACAGTTTTATCATAATTTTCTTTTTCTTTTTTTTTTTTTTTTTTAACATGGACCTGGAGTAATTTTCCTTTCCTTTTTTTTTTTTTTTTTTTTTTTTTTTTAAAGTTACTCTGGTGAAGAAGCAAACTGTAACATGAATGTCAGAACTGTCTGCAGCACCATCTCCTGCTGCTCCAAACCAGCAATGTGGGTAAGATCACAAACAAACAGCACGGTCCCAGTAGGCTCCAAATATCCTGAACTTCCACTCAGTTAAGTTGGGCCTTAAAACAATACAATATGGCTTCCCCTAGAGATATTTTTTTCTGAGAAAAAAGAATACACTGAATCTTTAAATTTTTTTTTGCTGTGTCTTGAGACTTTTGTGATGAAGCAGGGAAAGTGCAGCATGATTTCATTATGTCTTGACTATATACATTGTGAATACTGACTTTTTTGTCAATTAAAATGCAAACATAGCTTGAAGATTCCACACAGCTTTAATACATGATCAGCACAGTTACTCAGACTGTGGGTATTTTAAGAACATGACCAGATTGCAGATATCAGAAGCAGATAATTTTACTCAATACAATTATTGCGGCTTTCTTATATGACTTAAAATGTGCAAAGTTGAAATTCTCTTTTTCCCAAAGTCAATTACCACAAAGCTATGGGAGAAAAGTATTTTTTTCCACATGAAACCCAAGTTCTTAAGCTCCATTCACACAGCTGGGCATGCAGAATCAGCAAAGCTCTTAAAAATTCCCCAGGGAATTAATGTGACTTAATGGCAGTGTAACAATGGGATAGGGCTTGTCACAGTCTTCCCAGTGACTTCCAAATAAAATAGAATGTAAAAAATAAATAAAATTTTAAAAAAATAACCATTCAATCTACTCTGACAGAGATAGTTGCAATGGTACTAACCAGCAAATTTGTTCAGACTGAGTCTGTGACCCTCACTGTGTTTATTGCCATGAGAGCACTGCCACAGTCACTGGAAGTGTAGCATGTGAAAATTCTTCATTGTTTCTGCACTAGTTTGTTCTGCTACAGTAGCTGAGGCAATTTAAAGGGAACTCATGGGAATTACTGCAGCATATACCTTAAATGTGAGAATTATGTTAATATCACAACCCAGTCTAATTTAGCAGCTCTTTAGGGCATAGTACAAGATGGTCCCTGGTCTACTTTGAACTGAAGAATGTCTTTTCTTACTGTGGGGATGATTTTAAACTGATCACTGAGAGACATTTTGGCTGAGCATTTTACATAATTTTACAGTTCTTATAATCTTGATTCTTTTTTAATAGAGCAAAACTGGCTGGCCTTCTCATGTGAATCATTCTGGTGTTGAGAAAGGGAAAACAGCTTGTAAATGTTACATAAAAACAGGAGCGGAATTGAGTTACAGTTGTACCCCAAAGCATCCAAACCAGTAAAACATATCACATATTATTCTTGAGCAGTGCAGCCTCTTAAGAGGTACTGGATTGCTTCTCCCAAGTCCTATTTAATACATGATTGACAAGAAAATGACACCCCCTGTCTTGAAGCTGATGTGACTGGCATCAGTGGAGGTGTCTCCTTTCATCCACCAAGCGTGAGCACTGATAGATCATCCTGTGCCTGTTATCTCTTTCCTCCTGTCAAAGCATCAGCTGTATCCCTGCTCACTTTGGGTTTCTGCTGCCTGTCACTCCAATCCTGAGTGACACAGCCCAGGGTATCTTCTGTGCCACCCTTGTGTGTTGACGGACTCAGCTAGTCTTTGTCTTCTCCTTCTTCCAGACTTTCCTGCAGTTGTCTCAAATGTGACGGCCACAAAAGGCTTGGTAGCAATTAATAAGCTGGCCTAGATTGTGAAGGGGCTGTGAAAAGAGTAGACCTGTAAATTTGTTTATTTCAGTTCCAGAACTGAATAAAAAGGAGAGAGGGAGAAAAAGAAGGTAGTGTTTGACAACGTGCAAGAAGTAAATCAGTTCAGGTCTGGAAAGGTTAAAAATTGAAAACCTGTTCCTTCGTCCAGCAACCCAACCTAAAAGACAGTCCTGAAAAAAGCTGCTCCTGAAAACAGCCTCATGCCATTCTGACTCGGTATCCTGTCAGTATTTAGTATAAGCTATCAAACCTTGGGCAGGATTCAAGGACTTTAGGACTTTACAGGATTTTAGGATGAGGTTCAATGTATCACTCTACTGAGGACATTTGAACTTACTTCATCCTACCTAGAAGAATGCCATAAGTACAGCACTATGGTTCAGCTCTTACACTTTCCATAGATAAAGATTGAAAAAATTGGACCATAACTACCACTTCCCAAGTGAACACCTCAAAAAAAGTGTGTGGGATAACCAGTGCTGATATTTTTATATGGAATGATGTATATTTAAATCAAAATCCAATCTCAAAGGAGAGATTGGAGGAACCTCCAATATTTCTGACATAAGATTGCTATACTCACTTGAAATCATACTTTGTTTTATTGAACCAAGAGTGATGAGAGGATTGCTGTGGGAGGAGAAAGATTTAAATTACTTTTTGCTGTTAGAAACAAAATTTGATCCTGTGTTTTCCAGATTCTGCATGAATTCTATTATTACTAAGTAAAAAGGAAGACATTGTTTCTGTTTCTCTTTAAGGCAGACTTAAGAAACTAGCTTTTTTCCTTCCAAACTCATAAATTTTCCTGGACACATAACTCAAGAGTGCCACCATTTCTCAAAAAAAAAAAAAAAAAAAAAAAAAATTACCCAGCTTTCAGAGTAAATCTTATTCTTAGATTTAATCTAACCTAACTTAATCCAAGCTTCTCAATTTTCTCAGATGCACCACACAGTTCAGGGTCTCATTATTTTGTTCACACATCAGTATTTTGCCATTTATTTATTCTGAAAATTCTCTTCAGCTTCTAATTCTTATTGTAGCTACTGATGTATGGGCTTCCTGATACAGTGAGACAATAATTCTTGATGGAAGGCACACAGGGATTTTTTGGGAATGCAAGAAGGGAGAAATATGAAGAAGCCCAATCAGAGAGTGACAAAGTATATATTGGGTAGAGGATATTGTTCTTACTGCTTGGTGACATCACAGTCAGACTGTGTTCTGCACTGCATCTGCTGTGATATACCTTATTTGAAGAAATACAACTCCCATGGTACAGTGTTTCCTAAATCCAAAATTGCATATACATGTAGAATTCACTTAGAGAGAAGCTGAACCAAAAAAAAAATGACCTACAATAAGTAGGTGTTCCTAGATTAAATACTTGAACTGCTTATTTTGGAGATCACTTCTCAAACTAACAGAGATATAGGTCATATTTTCCAAAGAGTAACAGTCTTGACCTCTGTTGGCTGGGTCATAAAATTCTTGTGGGAGGCTATTGTGTAGCACGTTCTTTAGGTGAGTGTGTTTCAGCATAGATCATTGGACCCTGAGATAAAACCTCTCCTTTGGAAGTTGGTAAAGGTTTGGGCTCTTCAGAAAGTTCGTGCAAGCTCCCCTTCCAAAAAATCAACCTGGGGAAAAGCATTGGCCATGGATTAAGAATCTCTTTTCCAACCAATTCTTTTATGAGGGGTAGAAAGAAAGGCTGGAGGCAGAGAGAGAGGGAAGCTTACTTGGGAGGAAGGGAGGCAACAGAGCTAAATGATGACTTATGAATAATCATTTCTTTTGTTGTCATGACATTTTATTGCATTTGGCCTCAAATGGCTGTGTTGTTATAGGAATTTATGTTCATGCCTCATTCAAATGGAAAAAAAAAGAAATTAACAATTTGTTTCTAAAATAAAAAGAAAATGAAGGAGCATCTACATCACTTAGTCCAACTTTAATAATGTGTAGAAGTAGGAACTTACTGTCCAGCCGGTTTGGTCAAATTCTGTTTGGTTGCCCTTGGGCTTTATAGTTAATCAAGCAGAGGAAGAAATCTGCTAGCCATGTTCAAAAATGAAAAAAACGTGGATAAGATTTTAAAAGGTTAGTGTGCTTCCAGAGACTATGTCAGTCAAGTTTTTGGTTCTGGTTCTCAAATTAATTACAACAATTATCCATTCCTATCAGAATTTATCTAAAGTCTCCCTGAGACCTGGACACTGGGCAGGCTGTGTTAGGTTAGATACACAGACATGAAGAGCTTGTCAAGTGAAACCAGTGTCTGTGGAGCCTGGGGTGAGAAAACAAGACATCCCACCTCTATCTAAACTGCACATTGTATTTGCCCTTTTCCTCTCTCATCTCAGAGGTGGACCTATCCAGTGCCTCCACATGTTTCCTCTGAAGCTCCTAGGTTGCTTTCAAAGCTGAGTGACAGCAACACTTGCACTGAAGAGAGCTGGAGTTGGAGCTTGCTGAACCAAAGTTCAGTGTCTGTGGGTGTTCTCCCAGTTAGACCCTTGTGTGCCCATGGCAGCTGACTTCTCATGATGTCCACTTTGTGGTGTTGTTCTTGGATGGCTGAAATAGAGAACAATTTACAGCTATTTGCTTCACTTGACTGAGGATGGAATGGTTCCAGTTGTGTAAATAGCTCCTGGTGCTCCTCCAGTTTTTCTCCTCATGGAGAAAATACCCCATGGAGATGAGTTTGCTTAAGCAGGGCATAGTAGGAGAAGAAGCTCTGCTGGATTCCTCCTCACAAACCTTCCAGCACATCTCAGGCCTGACCTACAGCATCTTTGTCAGTACAGCCTGTGACCTCTCCTTGAACAAAAAGAACCAGTTTTACCACATTAAGTCATGGCTTTGTCTAACAGCAAATAAAGAGGGATAACTTCACCCATGTGACTCTTGGTAGGACTTGGGCCTCCAGAGACCATCAGCTACACATTTGTCTATCCTTATATGAATCCCATGAGATAACAGTTGCACAAAAAGGAATATTATCTAATTAACACATGCAGTTGGAATTTGATCTTCCGTTTTCCTTTGGATATCCCAGCTGAAACTACACTCACATCACTACAGGATTTATGAGGATTACACAAAGTGCTTTTTCCCATACACGTGGTGAGTATGAGTTTCATCCATCAATGCAAGCTTGCATAAGCCCTGTGAATTAAGGGTTAGACATAACTTTGAAATCCTATCTCAAGTGGCAGAAAAAATGGAAAATGCACAGAATATAACATACAGTGTGT
Source organism: Acrocephalus scirpaceus scirpaceus (assembly GCA_910950805.1). Lineage (NCBI taxonomy): Eukaryota > Metazoa > Chordata > Aves > Passeriformes > Sylviidae > Acrocephalus > Acrocephalus scirpaceus. Next base: position 8,138,344 of record OU383777.1, read on the forward strand.
GGATATGAATTTTTTTCCCATGGATAATTGTAATCTGTAGTTTATGAATGTTAAATTCAGGCTGGAAGGTATAACAACTTGCATAACATAGTTTGCTTGATAACTAAACAGCATGGGAATTAAAAATCATCTTTTGATATTCTGTGTTGGAGTAATAAATCTGAAAGTTACAACTGATTTTAGAGGCTTTCTTGCCTCCAAATACCCACAGTTACAGAGGAAAAGAGTGAAAATTAATACTTATAATCCCCTGGCGCCTAGTTTTATAGCCACATGCCTAGATGCTTCCAGGAAAAATGGTGGAGAAGGGAAGATGCCGGAGTTCTGGTCTGATATAAATCCCTGAAGTTATATTTGTTCCTGGAGTTATGCTGTTGATGTCTGCTGAAAATATGACACACTGTTAAAATGTATTTAACAAAAAAATTGAAAGCATTCACTGCTGACTCACAAAAATTACTCTCCTTCTCCACAGATACTGGAGTTGGCACTGTGTTGAACCTGAACAATCCAACCAGATGAAAAGTCCATCAACCTTTCCTATCCAAGGACTATTGTCCGAAACACATGGAAAAAAATCAAAAAAAACCAGGCAGAGAAACAGTACAAAAATGAAGTGGCTTTTGTCCTTTTGTGGCCTTTTAGCTTTGCCAAGGTTTCATTCAGCCTTTGAAAGTAGTAGAAAACACTCAAAGCTTTAGTGTAGAGACCATCTTTTCTTTTTCTTTCTTTTTCAGCATTAACTTTCTTCTCAAGCCCTTCAGTATCCTTAAACCTTCTTCCTCCAGGAAGTAGCATTAGGAACAGACAAAGTCCAGACAGAAAAAAAAGTGTATTCCAGGGGCTATAGAGACAGGATAGGAGTAGAAGAATAACAAATAGAAGACTATTCATGAAGAGCTGATCTTTGGCATCCTCTGGCATATCCATAGAGGTGGAAATCATGCCAATTCTTGGGTTCTGTTCAAAACAGTACAAAGAAAGGCCAGCAGCATCCTCACTATCTTTAGAAGAGCTATCCTAGTACAGAGAAATCTGCTAAAACCTAGATCACAAGAGAAGGAATGTAATGTGTAATTTTAATGGAGACATAATTTGGAGGAGTGGTGAGCACTGACCTGGAAAATCAGTTTCTAACTGAGATATCTAAGAGGTAGAACCAAAAATCTCCATTTAGTTTTAGCAGCTGAGCCTACAAAATGCAAATTCTATTGCTCAGAGAATTCCTAATAGTTAAAAAATATTTTGTCTTGTAGTCTAGATACTGATCAGGATGCTTTACTTGAATAATTTCTGAAAAACAAGACCCTATAAAACATAATATATTTGCTGGTAAAGAGATATTAATTGCATTTGTACCTTATTCTGTCCAGCTGGATTAAGTTCTTGCTGAGCACATCAGACAGCTTTTATTTGCTTCTTGTCATGCTAAGTAAGAAGGCATTTAATGCTAGAAAATAGCTTTAAAACTATATAAATCTTTGCAGCCGCAAAAGGACCCACTCAGACTCGAAATCCTTGCTTTTTAAAACACACTCACTTTGTTAACATATTTTCAGTCCAAATATTCAAAGTAATGTTTAATTCTTGTCTTTTCTCCTCTCTTACGTGATACCCTTGTTCCCTTATTGCAGTATACTTGATTTAGCTCTTCACTTTTTGCTCAATGCACTGTAATTAAAACATGGTAGAGTCTCATTAAAGCAAATAAATGTAGACTTCAGATCACTCTCTTAGTAACTTTGTATGGCAAGAGAACTGATGCATGTCTTTCATTACGGAGTGATGTATAATGATAAAAATCCAGGGAAAGTTAAATGGACAAGCCTGGATCAGATATTCCCTCAAAAATGTCATCATTCTGTAAACCTGAGAGGCTCAACAGGACACTTTACATGCCAAAAAAATTAATCATTTAAAAGTGGGAGCATAGCCTAGATTTAGCCAAGTCCAAGCTTTAGAATTTAACAACATACTATATGGCTTACAACAAGATATCTGACGAAGATGGATTTTTATCTCTTCATATTTGCCATATAGAGATGTAAAATTAATATTTTATTTTCATAATTAAGTTTTCATAATGAAAATGTTTCTGGATCATATGAGTCACCTAGTTCAAATATCCTGTTAAAGAAATGTAACTCCTCAATTTAGAAAATGTGAAATATTTCGTGTCTAAAAAGCTCATTAGTGCTAGAAATTTTTTTAGACTATCCACAAGTTGAATTACTGACTATATTTTGAAGGAAAAAATCATGAATTGTGATGGAAAAGGATTAATTTAGCAATCCACTCATAAATACTAAATGAAAAAAGACAAGAGAGTCCTGCACCTGGAAACCATGTGTGTTAGAAAAGGATGCTCATTCCAACACTGGCCTGTGTCTTAGACCTCTCTGTTTAGTTCTGTTCATCCTTGAGGTCTAACAGGTATAAGCTTCACTGTTAATTCTAAATTCAGACATTATCAGGTTTTATATCATCTGTGGGCAAATTCTATTACCAAATGAGTTGGTTGCTCCACTCCTGGAAAAGATTTGATTACCTGAGTCCTTGCATGCAGTGATTTCCCATTGTCTGTGTTAGCAGAGGTCCATGACAGCAGATTTCAAGTTGATTATCAGCCATCAACCAGTTTTTCTCCCTGAAGCCACAAATTAGGTTTTTTTCTGGCTGATACTGATCTGGGACATAGCTTTTTAGTAGGAGCCATGATAATACAACCATGTTCATTTTTGAATGTGAATTTAAGGAACTACTTGAAAGAACCTCACTAAAACAAATAAAGGGAAAATATCATAGGCACCTGAAAGCAGACTGAAAATTAATTACTCTACCAACTTCTTGCAGGATTGGCCTAAATATTCCTGTATCATCAATTGCTTTTAATATGAATGTTTGGATTTCATTGACATTGCAACATCATCTGCATAAATCTTTTTTCAAACAGTCTTCATTTAATGTGTGCTTTGCTCAGTCAAGGCCTAGAAACAAGGAATAATTCCTTAAAAATGAACAGGAATGAATTCCAAGGATGAGAAGATATCCCTCAGGAGTTTCAAAGGAATATATATTGAGTAATATTATCAGAAATTCCTTAGGCAACAATAATTGCTACCATTCCCAAACACTTGAAAATACAATCACTGGCTTACATGAGACTCAAAATCTATAATATTTTCCAAGGCATCTTGGAAAACATCTTGGTTTTCAGATATCTTCTATTTGCTTTTTATTGCTGAAGTTGCTATGGTTGGAATTTCCAAGCTTTTCTCTACCACAGCCTGTAAGCTGATATTTTATCTATGTTTAATGGAAACTGATCTTATATGAACATACAGCTTGGAGCTGAATTTTCAGAAATCTGTCAGCTATTTCTTAAATTCTAAGAATTAAAATTAAATTTCTACGTCTTAGTATGATGAGACAAGGAGTTACAGAGGCAGGTAAGAAACCACCTTATGGCATTTTGCTTCTGTGATTTGGAAATCCCTTGAGATGTTTCTTTCTCAAAAGACTCAGATGTGTCACTGTAAAACCTAAGACCTGTTCCATAAAAGTCTTGCTCCAAAGAGAGGACCAGACCAGTTTGTCAGGGCCCAATTCAGCCCTTGGGATCTTTTCGTCTCACCTATGCAGTTCTTCTTTGTGAAGCTGATAGCTCCACTTGCTGTCTCTCTGTAAGAGAAGAAATAAACCCCAGAATGTGTGAGGGACCAGAGCACAGTACTGCAAGACTGATGCTTAAAAAGCTCATTATCTATGAAGTGCATTGCATGTCCTTCATTAGATTGTAAGAACTGTGAATCTAAAGTAATTGTACGATGACTTCCTTGTAACATTTTTTCTGTATTTATCTTCCCAACAATTTCCAGAGAATTGGTATTAGACTTTCCTATAAACTGGGAGAGAGAACACAGACAGAGATTACTTTGGACAAGTCTTCAAAAGAATTGAACCATCACCAGACCACACACTTGTTCCTAACCCAAACAGGTGGAATTCACTCTTTGCTTCCCTTTCACAAAAACAGATCTCCTTATGATTACACTTGGAGTTTCAACTGCACTGTTGCTGCCTCCCAAAGAAGACAGTAGGGTTGTAGATTAATCTGCCTTTTATTTTGATCAGGCAAGTAGCTTGACTTTTTAACTGACCCACTGTGATTTCTGAGTTGAGGAAAAACACAAAAGGTTTTTGATTAAAACCAAAATCCTTCTCTTTTTTAAAACACCCTGCTTGGTATTTGCTTTCTACATGCAAAACCTGTTTTTCTTTTATCCCTCAAAAACAGTTTGATGAAATGGATCCTCAAGCCTTACTATTCAGCAATTGGGCCTTCAAAAACAAGTTTTGGATGATACGAGTTTTTATAGCACATTTATATATTTATTTCTTGGATTAGTGTATTTAAGGGGCTTTGAGGAGCTGAGGGGACTTACTGCTTTTTCTAAACCACATGGGGTTCTTCTGGCATTAGAGAGGAAGCTGTTCTATGCCAGACAACTAAGGCTTATGAACAAAGCTACTTGATTTAAAAGTTCATGCACAGGTTACAGAAACACCGGTGGTGTGAGCAGGTTTTCTTCTTGCCTCTTTTAAACCCTTAAACACCTCCTTTCCCAGCAACAGCTAACTCCAGCTAAGGGGCTTAAACATGCCTGAAGAAAGCAAAATGTCTGTGCTTCTGCTTCTCCAGCAAACCTGCACACAGGTCCTGTGGCAAGCCCTCGTTTACTGCTTAATTCTTTTTACAGGCAGCAGGTATTAAATGAGCTTCTTGCAGCAGCTGTTCTGGGAAACCCTGGCATGGCTGTAATCCCCCAGCTGAAATGCTCCCAGGTATTCACTGACTCTGCTCAGCTGAAGAGCCTCCAAGTCACTGGAGCCAGACTAACTCTGGGCTCCTGGTGTTAGTAGCCAAATGTAAAAACAAATCAAAATATATGTCCAGGATCTGAATTTTATGCTAAGTAGGAAAAGTGCCCAGATCAAAAACCAGTGGGGCACCCAGGAAGGTTCTGTCTAGCTCTTGAGTCCTTTTCAAAACACGCTTTTCTTTAAATTTAATTTAACTTTTGAAATGTAGAATATGATTTCAAGCTGGAATTAGAAACATATTTGCTTATGACTCAAATAGATAAATTGATAGGGTTTTTCCCCTCTAGGTTTTTGTTTAAGTTGAAACTATTTTTCAGATTTTTTTTCCTAATTTGGTAACTCTGAAGTTTGGGATTTTTAAAAATTTGTTTATTTTTAAACAATTCTAGAAATAAAGTATTTACTGAAAAGCATCACTCAGCACTGGAAAATCACTTTGGAAGGAAGTATAATGAAAAATGTTCTCACAGAAAACACTGAAAAGGAACCAGCAAACATTCTACTGCAAGATGAACAGGAATATGAAAAAAATATAGACTTCATTAGACAGATCAATTCCTCATAATACCCTAATCTAATAATCAGGCTGACTAAGGGCTTTGTGTCCTTTAGCGAAAAGCAGCATGTAAGAAATGCTGAAGTCCTGGTTCACTGCCTTCTCTCAGACACTTAAGTTTTATATTACAGCCTCTGTATTATTATTATTATTATTATTATTATTATTATTATTATTATTATTATTATTATTATTATTATTTTTAATACTAGACTGCTTTAACTTCCTTATCTAGGGACTAGAGTTTTATGGATTGAGCAGGCAGTATACCAGCAGCTGAAGTTAAAATTATTCACTTCTTATATTATAGAAAAACCAGGTCATTTGGAATGGAAAGCTTTTCCAGTCTTTGTAACTAAAATGGGCAAAGTGGTTCTCGACATTTTCCATCCACAGGATAACTAAGATATTTGAATTTGTCTGTCTGGCTTGAGAATGAACTAGAAGCATTTCTAATGGGAGCATAGAGATGGTTGAGCTTTCAGGCAATACTGGAATGTACTGCTACTACATTAAATTACTCAATTTTATGGAGTCAGATCATAACAGAGCACGATGCCGTATATAGGAAACACACTGACACAATGAGGTTGTGAACTAGCTTATACAGAAAGTATCCCAGTGAAAGCTATTCAAACACTAACATTATTTTTTTCAACCTCCCCTGCTTATTTTTCAGCACAATGTGGTATCTTTGAAGAAGTGTTAATGGTCAGGCTTTCTGTATTATTGGAAGTGCTCTCACATGGCCATGGCTCTGCAGAGGCTGCAAGGCTAAACCTTAAGGCAGGACTTAGCTCTGCCATAGGCAGTCACAATAAAGAACAAAACATATTTGTCTCTGTCCATGTCAGGGGGCTTGGACCTAGATGATCTTTAAGAAAAACCTTCCAACGCAAACCTTTCTAAAAATCCATTATTCTATAATTAGTACTGAGAAGTATTCAAATCACTTCCATATTATGGTGCTACCTGGCATTTTTCCCCATTTTAATCCCTCTTTCTACTGTCTGAGTATCAGAACACAGGCACTGCACCAGATGAAGTCTAGCCATGACCTTGCATCCAGGCATTTTTTCCTGATTCTCTATGGGTCCCATATGCCTTCACCCAGCTCTGCAACACCAGCAGCTCAGTCATGCTGTGAGTTTCTACTCTGCAGTCTGCTTCTCTTCCTTGCTTTCAAACCCTCAGCATCCAACACTTCCAGCAGAAAGTTTTATTACTGCCTAAATGAGTTTTCTTGCTTTTCATGGCACGGAATTTTCTCCCATTTCTATCTCTCTAACAAAAGGCTTTCCAATTCTTTCTTTATGGCATCCCCATCTTTCATTACAGTGACAATGGCTTCAAATGCTGTGTTGTCATGTTTTATTAGCTCACTTCTGGGTTTCTGTGCCAAAGTCATAATGAAAACATTACATTAAGTTAGTCCAGGTTTGATCCTCGAGAAATCCCACTGCAATGTCCATGTGATCCCAGGCTTCTCATTTAGGTACAGCTTGTCATCTTCCATCTAAACAATTCTTTAGCCAAGTTCCAGTTCTTGTATTAGTTGTCTCCAGCCCAAGAAATTTCCTGTGACCCAGTCCCAAATACTTCATTGAAGTCCAGATATTTACTGTATTTTTCCTCATGAGAAACTGAAGTGTTTTATCAAAGGGAAATAGAAACATCTGGGACAATCTGTGGTTTTGTCATATATTCATTTGACTTCTTTTCCCTTAATTAATTTTTTTTTGAATTTATTACTCTTTTTCTTCAAAATTTTCTTCAAGCCTTAAGTGATGCCATTAAGAATATTATACTCTTTCTTATCTTTCTTTCCTTTTTTTTTTTTTTTTTACAGAGGAGAATGAAAAAATTCCCAGATAACTAGCTTGTTTTAAGAAGGAATCAATACAACAAATCTTTATGTGAAACCTTGGTGGAAAACAATCTCTTTTTGTGACTCAGATTCCATTAGCCTTAGTGTATATCTGTTATAGGGCATTCCCAAATTTCCAATCTACATCTGGTATAAGTAAGATTAAAATTATATTATAAATTGACAAAAATCAAAAGATTACAGTTAGTGAACATGAAGATGAAGGATTCTTGTCATACGAAACTGGAAATTGTGTAGTCAGCTATATCACAGAAGAGGTCTTTAGATCACTGACAGCAGTGATGCAAAAGATGGCATAAATTAGATGTGGGATTTGTTGAAAATGCAAGATGAGCACATTACATTCAGAAGAAGACCAAAGATATTCTCCTTTTACAATACACAGTATAAAGCCCACTTGTGATATTTTTATTTTTGTTTACACAAGTGGGCTTCTGATGATTTAACTGTGGAGTTACTTTTGACCATCCCCTCTGATCAATGCCCTAGCCATGACAGGCTGCATTCTTCTAATCAGATAATTCACCCCCCTTACAAATACATTACTGAAAATTATACATCTTCACAACTATTTGGTATCAATGTAAAGCCATTTCTTCTTCCTCAAAATATCCTAAATAATTTTCTTAGAAAAATTTCTTAGAAAAATCAGGACTAAACCTGATTCAGTTCTTTGAGCTCACTCAAAACCTTGAGGACAGATATAGATAAAACAACAGACCAGGGAGGCACTTTCCAAGTCATCACAATAGTAACTTTGATTTATTCACTTTGTTTTTCTCCTGATGATGGTTCATCTCCTGATCTGCTCTAGGGAGCAGAGCACATGTCTTCTTGCACTGGGGAATCAGGAGCTGCAGCAAACTCTTGGTCATTTTAACTTCTGTTAGGTTGTTTGGATCCCAGAGCCAGATGAACATCATCCTTCATTTCTGATTCTAAACATTACACTTCATATGAAATAAGATTTGTTATAGAAGTCCATTTTAGCAAAAGACAGAAAGGATTAAAGGATATCACCCCCCTTCACTGCCCTTGAAATGTGTGTGATGCCAGGTATGAGGTTACCTGGGTGGAATATATAGATACTTGGTTATACAGGATCCATATACAGGAATTAAAAACTGAACAAAGCCAGTGCTGCAGTGAAAATGAAATAATTATATTAATCTGCTTTAGGGCAACTGGAGTTAGATTAGAGCTAATCAATTAGCCATGCAGAATACATAATAGCCACTATAATAGGACATCATACAGAGGCAGCAGATGGATTTTTGAAGAGTAACAAAGAGTCTCAGACACCAGTTACATTGACTTTCATTATCTCTTCACACTTTTTATAATCACAGAGCAACTCCCTTGGCTGGCATTCACTCAATTGGGTCAGTTGAGCTGAGTGGAACTAAACAGATTTACAAGAGCTTACAGTCAATTCCTTACACCTCTTTTTCCCCTCATTCTGCTTGCACAACTTAGCTTTACTTGCAATTTCAATCTGTTTGGGCAGCCTCTACAACTTATAAGAGGAAATTCTATGCAGAAGTAATTTATTAAAAATAAATAATTTCACTTATAAAGGTTTTCTTGGTTCAATGTCTCCTACCTCCCTTGCACCTACACTTGGTGATCTATGAATTTCTTCACATCTGACTGTGTTGGGGAGGGGGCATTATTATTTTTCCATTTTCTGTTCACATCAAAATATATAATTTTTAAAAACATTTCTTAGGAATGCTTGCACATATGAGTGGTTCTGCTGACTCTGTTATTACGTGGAAGCACAAAACCTTGCAGAGAACCAGTCCTCTGTGAATAGTCAAAAATGCTTGAAAGTACATTATAGCCCCTTGACATTAGACTCAAAGTTCTGAATGAGCCAGCTTGAAATCCAATGTGAGCTCCCATATTTCTACATCTAACTTTGACAATTTTAGCTGATGTTCCTACAATGACAGCTTGCACATTCAAATACTTTTTATAGCCCACAGAATTGTTTTATTTTTTCATGTTTTTTATCAAATCAAGCAGAGAGAAAGAAAAACGATTTAAAATTATTGATTCATTTAATCTTTCCCAGAAGTCCTTTGCTATTTCTTTATATTTCAATCCATCACTAGGAATGTTGAGAAAAGGTTAAAACAATTGAAGGTTATGAAAGTCTTCACGGTAATGTAGCTATCAGTTTTTATGAAGCTGTCAAAAAAGTACTGACATGCAAAATTTCAGTATTAATGTAATAGCTTAAATAATTTTGTTATTTTTATTTTAACTCAAACACATTCTGGATTTACATATCTACCAAAAGAAAGGGAATCTCTAGCATGCATTATAAGCAACAATATATAGTTGTATACCTTTTAAAAAGAGGTAGGCATCTCATCCTCCAGTGTTTGAGGCTAGTAAGAAAACAGTTGGACAGTGAAGGACTAATTCTGATGAGGACTAAATTCTTTGAACATAAAAACTGCCACTGGTTTGTACAAAGTGGTTTGTTTTAATCATTCTTAGCAAGTATGTCTGGATTGCTAAATATGATTTTAATTTATAATGGTATTAACACAGCAGCTTGTTGCATTGTCACTTTTGGGAAGCATGAAATGAGACATGAGAGTTACCGGATTTGTTTGTAGGCACATGGGAAAGTTTCACCACAAAAATCATTCTCTTAGGACTGAACAGTTCATACTTGGATTTTTTAAATAAAACAAGACAGACACTAAATATTTCAGTAAAATTCTGTTTTGTATTGGAGCTTCTGTTGGAAGAAGAGCCTAGAGAGGGTGAATTTGAATTTAAGTTCTATATTTGTTGTTCGTGTTGCTACAGAAAATCCCAAGTGTGCACTGCAATCCCACTGACAAATCCATATCCTCCTAGCAATCATTCTGTCTGCAAAGCACTGTTCCTTCTTTCTCCACCTGTGTGAATGGACTGAATAAATCAGGGAATTGCTCTAACTACATCCTGAGTGTTGTGTGAAACTACAGATCTGTCTCCAGCATTTCCTGCAGCAGGGGGATGCACATCACAGGTGGTCTGACCTTGGGTTCTTGTTGCACAGCTCCCTGTGGGGATGATTACAATGTCCTCACACTCACACTGCTGGTGTGGAAAGTGGGTGTAGAACTGCTCCATGACCACCTGGACAGACTTTTTCACCATCTTTGGATGCATCTCATGTCATCAGTGGCTGTGGAAAGGGAGCAAAGCCTGAGGAAAGGCTGAGGGAGCTGTGCTTGTTCAGGCTGGAGAAGAGATAACTGAGACACGAACTCATCAATGTCTGTATCTGAAGGGATGAAGAGGATGGGGTCAGGCTCTCCTTAGTGGTTCCAGACAACAGGAAAAGAGGCAACAGGCAGAAAGAAGAACACAGAAAGTTCCTCTGAACATGACAAAGAACTTCTTTACTATGATACCACTTTTCTGTGATAGAGACTTCCTAATGTAAACCTGATTTTTTTCCCCATTTATTTAATTCCTGTAGGCTTTTGACATCCACCACAGCATGCCACAGTCTACACCACAGTTTAACTCAGCACTGTGTAAGCAGATGTTTTTCTGGGACCTGACACTGGGTAATTGTTTTGACACTTAACTGTTTCTTGCACCACAGGAAAAAACAAACAGCCCTTTCCCATATGACGTGCTCAGGAGTAGCAGAGATAAACTGTATGAAGTGCAGATGTGATAAAGAACTTAAAGGACAACTACTATCACAAAAGTAATTAATGAAGAACATAGGCTACCTCAACGCTTTCCTTTACATCAGTAACCTCTCCCAGAAACAGTTTGTCCAAATTATTTGGGATCCTATGACTTTATTCATGACCTCCACTTCCAGTTGCTCTGTGAGTACTTTTACTTGTCAGGAGAAGTCTGTTCTTTAGCATCATCACTCTGAAATTGCATCACAGTGGCCAAAAGAGCTGGAATCTTGGATCTTCCTCATGCTGAGAAGGAAAGTTCTGTAAAACACATGGAATGATTCTGAAGTGTGTGGCAGAGAAAAGACAGGTGGATGTTTTGGCAGTACCACCTGGATGGTGTCAGGGATAGGGCTTGGGTATTGCATTCACAAAACCCCATGCCAGCTGGGTCAGCATGGCAGGCAGAGCACTCATTTCTATGGATGCACACTCAGAATTGTTTCCAGATTGTCCAGCCTGGCAAAGTGCTGCTGAGTAGCATTCAGTCATGGCACACATCTCCCAGCCATTTCCATTCCTGAGAGTTTCGCCTGCCTGACAGCAGCCCTGCTGTTCCTCAGGTGAATATGTCTCACAGGTTTCCTGTGACAAATCTGCACATATGCCACAATATGTAAACAGCAGCATTGGCTTTCCCTGGAAATGTTCAATATGTATCTCTTAATAGGATCAAATTTTCTTCACACCTTTTCCAATCTGTTTATTAATACACTGCTCAGGCTACTTTGGCAACAGTAGTGTTCTTGCTAGCAAAACACCCTATCATTGTGAAACTTGTAGAGATGCCAGTTTGCCATAGAATGGTTACAAAACATTTTAGCTTGGCATTCTAGCCGAAAGGTAAACTATTATCTAAGCTGCTTGTTTCCCATTTGTGTTCTTATTGAATGCTGAGAACTTCACTGTTCTTTCCTCTACAACTCTCTCCTTCTGTAGCAGACAATTCAGTGGCAATTCTCTGTGATAAAGGACGTGACCACTTATTGATTCTTATGTGCTATCTGAACTGTTGGGATGCTTATTCAATACCTTACTTCATGTCCTATACTTCAGGATTTAGGATAATTGAGTAATTATGTTTACAAACTGTAAAACTTTGGATAAAATCTAAGCAAAGCTATTTATTTTGTCTTTTAGAATGAGATTCAGGTCATGGACTAAACCTAAATTTGGACATCTATATGCATATCTCTACTTGTGGAACTATGTGCTGAGGTTGCCACTGTAGTGGCATCATACACAGATGTGTATTAGAGCACCTCAGATAACACTAAATTTCTACATTTAAGCTACTGCTTTGAGTCCAGAGTACTCAAAAAATAATTAAATCCAAGAAGAGAGACCTATATTTAATTTTACAAAACTAATAAGCATGAAACTCGTCAGTTCAAATGAGAAAGATTAGTGTGGTTAGCAGGAAGCATGAAAAAAACCCAATTATAGCTTGTTTACAGGATGGCAACACAGTTTAAAAGAACATTCTAGGAAATAAGCATTATTTCCCATTATTTTGATACTTCCTTTAGCATCTGAAAATGCAGGTGTGTCAACATGGTACACTGGGACATAGCAACTCTTGGAGCATTTTAAGAACATGAAATTAAAAACACTGGGTTGAATAAGTAAAAACATGCCCTCCAATCTGTTTTGATAGTTTATTTTATAGCACTGCCAGACAACACTATATATAGACATCAAACTTTTTGAGTGAAAAAAGTTAACAAAGGTATGTTCCTTTCATAAAATAGTCCAGTTCCCTTGCACACCAAAGTACGTTCTCTGTGGATGTGTGGCACTGGAAAGGCAGTGGGTTGGGACACATATAATCCTCTCCATGAAAACTTTCAGGCTGTAGTAATCATCTCACTGAATTAGATAAAGCTCCCATGCTGCAGCATGACTTCTGCATTTCACAGCTTTATCTGCATTCTCCCTTTATCTGATGGAAACAGACATTTTTTACATAACAAAGCTGTTAATTAGTTCTTGAAAAGACTGATAAGGACTTATTTTGTAATAATTAGAGTTAATGCCATTACTCCTGAGGCTAAGGCTGTGCTGGAACAGAGATTGACAAGCTTTGTAGTTAAACAGAGATTCAAAGGCACTCTATAAACAAACCTGTTTTAAGAAGGTTTAATAGACATATGCATGCAAAAGCTGTGTATACCAAGTGTGTTTTGCAAGAACACATTATGTGAAGGAAAAACAAATTTTCAGATGATGTAATGGAATATAATATAGTAGAGTAGTTGTATTTCTTACAGACATCTGAATTTCTAGACTAAATTCTCTCTCTTCAGACTTTTGCATACCCAGTGCTTGAAATAAAACAATTTAGCTTTTTTGTGAAACTCCTAAAATTAACACTTTTCTAAGGCTAAAACTCTGCCTGCAAACTCCTGGGTAAAATTGTCATTTGCTTCACTGGGTTGTTTGGATGATGAGCACATAACAGGAGGTATCAATACGTAAATCAGAAAGAGGAGTAACTTTTAAAACATAGAAATAGTAATTTAGACTTCCAATTACTTTTGTCAAGAATAAATGCAAGGCAGGCTTTTATTTAGCACTTCTCTGAACCATTGCCTCTTCACTGGAGAAAACAGGTGTTATAAATGGTCAGAGGCCAATTCAAAATAAAATAACAAAATTTATTTAACACAATTTCAACACCGAAATAAAGCCACAATAAAAAGAAACAACATTGATCGAATGCTGGGTGGACAGAGAGGCGGTACAAAAGTACCCTCCGAATTCTGCCACACTGCTATGTTTCAGCCCGTGGGTTTTATACAGTTTTTTTACCTTAAGGCTAAGTCTATTGAAAGTCCAGGTATGCTGTGTTTCCAAAAGAGTCCTGTCTGCATGAAAAGGTTGCTTGATAGTTTTTCCGGAATTCATCTTGGGAGGGGTGATCTTGATCGTCCAGGATCTCCACCAAGATTGGTATCTGGTGTTTGAGGAGCTGTGAAGCGAGGGTCCACCCTTAATGGCCGGGCCATCTTCTGGCTTTGTCTTGTTGTTACAGTAGTAGGTGTGTTTGGGAACTTCGGAATCCTGGAGGCATTCTCGGGTATCTTTTTATTAATAGCTTAATCCCACACGAATTTATTTATTCTACTTATTACAGTCCCCCACCTTTTTATTTACCCAAATAAATTCGTGTGTGTTGGATTGCCCTTCCTTAGTAATTGCCTTTGAGTCGTGGCATTCTACCCCTTTTTCTGATCCACAAAATTTAGTATTGAGTGTCATAAAAGAAATAATACCCTTTTCCCTTATCTTTGGGACAATCATAATGCTCTTGATACTTCAGGTTCCCTCTGGTGCTATGTTTAACTATAGTTCACATTTCTTCCTGAGGGTCAGCCTCTGTGGGCTCTTGGGGGGGGTCCCCCTGTCTCTCGGCTCAGGACTACGAGGACTTTCTATCACAACATGCCTCTGCCTTTCTCTTCGCCCACGGGGTTGCAGCCCGTGGCGGGGTAATCCATCTTCTCGGCAGCAGGCATATGCTTCTGGAGTCCTGTCAGTCTGAACTGCAAACCTTCTTTTAAAGGCACTCCATCTGGACAACCTGATTGTATCGGACCAGCAAGGTACTTTGATTGTCTTTCTGCACTCGACTTTGAGCACTTCAACTTTAGCGTCTAATTGCCTTTTTGTCCCCTTTTCATATATATAATACTATTCTGGAGAATCCAACTCCAGCAGACTCAAGTTAGTGGCAATTACTAAGAAATAGCTAGTCTCTTCTTGTTCTTTTTCTAAACAGTTGGTACATAATCTTTTTGGCCTACGCCCCCCTCTACAGTGAACAACCCAAATCAATTTACAATATACACACTTGAAGTGAACAAAGGGAAAACATTCACAATCTGGTCTTTCACACTTTATCTGATCCCCCTCATTCATCGGTGTTGTTGCAACCTGACTTTCAGCTCTCTAGGTGATGAGGTCACTCTCCATTTCTGAGTAGTGTATTGTGAGTCTACTTTCTTCACTCTCGAAGCGTGGGTCTACTCTTTTTCTGCTGTCTTAATTGCTGTATCTTAGGTAAATCAGTGAAATCTACTGGGATTCTTTTGAATGGGTGATAGGCAACTAGTTAAAGCTTAGCACAATTAGACAAATCATGTATTTTAAAGGGGGGATCTTTAGCATCAATTCTTGCATAACACAAAGTAAGAACAATATTAGTAATTAGTGAAAAAATAGGAAGCATCAATCTACTGCTGAAAATAATTACTTAAAAACTGTTTAAAAATTTAAAACATCTCTCAGAGCAGTTTAAGGCTAAGGCATATCTGAACCCTTCTAACTACTAGGGCATTGTTAGTGCTTTTATACTCATGTCAACAAAAGAGAATTATCTTGCTGAGGGAGATGTCTACATGACACAGGGCAGGACTAAGAAAACAACAAATAGGGTTGACAAGAAGCAAAATGTAACAGGAATTGATTCAAACAACTGACATATGTAATTGTGACTTAACAAAACAAACAATTATAACAAATGGGGTAAGTGGGTCAATATTGCAGATTTTAAAATGAATAATGAAACGCATAATAGGTACTTAAAATGAAGCTGTTTATGAAACTAAACATGGGCTAGTGCTTTAAGGACTCTGAGGTCTTCTCACAGCTAAGCTATTTAGATTCTTTGCTTTGTAAGCTAATGGGTATTTAGGGGCACTTTGAGTGCATTTCTGCAGCTAACTTAGTGGCTTTTAAGCTCTCGGCTCTTGGCACTAAGCTCACATAGAAGTTTTGGGGTTAGCTTTGTCGACGTGACTGGCTCAAAGCACTTAACATACTCTAACTGGCTTTCTAGACCACTACAGCCTCTGGTTTAGGCTGCAGCGCTGGCTTTTCTTGAGCCTTGCGGCTTCAGATCTTCATCTTCTTGGATCTGAGCTCAGTGGCAGCATCTTCTTTTTCCCCCCAACTGGCTTTTTCTCAGCTATGGCTTTCACCCCTAGTTTAGGTTTTAGCCCTCACTGTAAAATAAAATAAAACTTGTAGCTTCTGCTACTACCTTGTTAGGGAACATCGGCTACAACTAAAAAAACTAAAAACTGTTCATACTTTCTTAGGCACTATCTTAACAGGGTTGTCAGTCACTCTTGGTAAGCCTAACCAAGGACAGCATAAACTCAACAGCGTTTTCTTGTTTTAGTAGCCTAATGCTACTGGAACACACCCTCTTAAGAGACAGTTTGAAAATTGCCTCTTGTAGGATTTATCCTCGTGACAGGCAAAACTCTTAAAACTGAAAACGGGACAATCTGCAATTAGAGGAAACAACATAAAACATTTAATTGTAAAGACTATTCTATGGGGATTGGAGGGAAGTGGAAAGAAGATAAGGTATTGCATAAAAAGGTATAAAGGATAGAGGATTTTGGGTTAGGCGTCCTAGCCAGCGAGCTCTTTCTGGTCAGGACTAGTGGATAGGAACTGGGAACTGGGGGGGGGGGTCGCAGGGAGCCAGAGAGACTGCAGACATCCTGGGCTACTCTGCGCTGTGTGGTTTGCTGCTAACGACCTACTTTTGAAATAGGAACGGGGGCAGGGACGACGAACAGGGATATGGGGTAGCAGAAAGGCAACAGCAGCTTCAAGCTTATCTGTGCTCATTCGGCAAGTTCTACTCTTTATCTTGCTCTCTGAACAATAGGAGAGAGAATCATGGAATAGAATTCACAACTTGTTTATGTTTATAACTTTAAAAGTTAACAGGGTAGCTAAAACTGTTAGACACTTCGGGATGGAGTGACTCTGCAGTTGCTACGGTAGTATCTGGTGGAAATGGTTTAGCAGGGTGTGGTTGAGAAGCTGGAACTACTGCATTTGCATATGAATCTCTCCCCCCCCCTCTTCTTCTCTTCGGTTTCTGTTCTCACCTCGGGGGAACTGAGAATGGGAAGAGGATGGCTCTTTGGGGGAAGGGGGGCTAGAAGCAGGATTGGGAAAAGGGGTCAGAGAGAGACAGAGAAGGCAAGCAGGAGGACAATCTTCTGCTGGACACAAGGATGCTATGGAGGTGGCGGTGCCGGCCGCGGGAAGCAGTGGGATGGATGCGGCGCTAGACGGGGCGCACGGGTGGGGGAGGCGCAGCACGGGCGCAGAGGGCGGCCCCCCTCTCTGCTAGCGTGCTCTGGACGGCGGCCCCGCACCCCGCGGTTTGGCTCTCGGCACGCAGCAGCGGCTGGCAGCGGCTGGCAGCGGGCTCTTCACTCTCTCTAACTTCGGTACAATAATAAATTAGTTTTTCTTGGACTTACTTTTCAAAATGGGACACTCTCTCTAGTGCTCTAAGATTTATCTCAGTGGACTTTCTGGTGGAATTTCGAAGGTACCTTTTCCTTTTCTGAGAGCATGCTTTTTCTCTGATTCTTTCTGATGTTTACTCTTTCTTTGCCCCATTTTTTTTTAAAAAAAAAACAAAAAACTTTACCTTTTGGTAATGGATCGCAATACTAAATCTTTTCTTAGCCTTAGCTCTGGCTAAGAGCAGGGATCTTCTCCCTGACTGTTACAAATTGCAAACCGGGTCCCGAATCGTTCGGCTTACTTACCCTGTCCGGTGAGCTGAACCGGGGGTCTGTTCGTCCGATGAAAAAGTCTTCGGTTTGCGTCCTGGGCTTTTACTAGCCCGTAGCAAAAGGGTTTACCGGTTCCCCAAACCCAGAGGGACGTATCCTTCCCCTTTTGCTTCCTTGTGATCGATTCCCCCAGACTCCCCGAGTCTGGGCTTTGATGAGCAAACGAGTTTTCCCCAATTCTCTTCCCCACCAGCCGAAAAAAAACTTTTGCGGGAAACTTGGTACAAGAGCTTACAGATCTACCCTTGTATCGTGGCAAGGCCACGTCTCGCTCACCCACTCAATCACCCACTCAACCAAGCATTACTTACAGCTATTTTCTTGCTTGGAGATCTTCGTGCACGGAGAAAAAAATTTTACGAGTGAAAAGTAGCCGCGGCTCCGAAAAGACTCCTATGTCTTTTCCCGGGTTTTCTGCTGGATCCAGGCCTTCTCCCTTTTTATTGTGGCACTTTTATCTAATTTTTGGGTTCGTAATACAATAGGTGCGAAGGGGTTTCCTGCTTTGCCGGGCCGCTGAAAAACCGGCAGGGCGCCCCCCGTGCAAAGGGAGTCCTCCGCAGCCAAATTGTATCCGAGTCACGGCACCAAATCTGTTATAAATGGTCAGAGGCCAATTCAAAATAAAATAACAAAATTTATTTAACACAATTTCAACACCGAAATAAAGCCACAATAAAAAGAAACAACATTGATCGAATGCTGGGTGGACAGAGAGGCGGTACAAAAGTACCCTCCGAATTCTGCCACACTGCTATGTTTCAGCCCGTGGGTTTTATACAGTTTTTTTACCTTAAGGCTAAGTCTATTGAAAGTCCAGGTATGCTGTGTTTCCAAAAGAGTCCTGTCTGCATGAAAAGGTTGCTTGATAGTTTTTCCGGAATTCATCTTGGGAGGGGTGATCTTGATCGTCCAGGATCTCCACCAAGATTGGTATCTGGTGTTTGAGGAGCTGTGAAGCGAGGGTCCACCCTTAATGGCCGGGCCATCTTCTGGCTTTGTCTTGTTGTTACAGTAGTAGGTGTGTTTGGGAACTTCGGAATCCTGGAGGCATTCTCGGGTATCTTTTTATTAATAGCTTAATCCCACACGAATTTATTTATTCTACTTATTACACAGGGATTTCAGAATCACAGAATGGTTTGTGTTGGAAGTGACCCTAAAGATCACCTGGTTCCAACACCCCTGTCATGGGCAGGGACACCTTTCACTAGACCGGGCTGATCAAACCCTCATCCAACCTGGCCTCAAAAACTTCCAGGATGGTGCATCCACAACACTTCCAGCGGGTGCACCACCACCCTCTCAGGAGATAATTTCTTCTTAATATCTAGTCTATATCTGCCCTCTTTCATCTTAAAGCTGTTTCCCTTTATCCTGTCACCACAGACCTGCACTAAGGTCCTCCTGAAGCCTCTTCTTCTCCAGCCCCAGCCCCAGCCCCAGTCTTTCGTCCAAGGACAGGTGCTCCATCCCTCTGGCCATTTTCATGGCTCTCCTCTGGACCCATTCCAGCAGGACCACATCTTTCTTGTACTGAGAGCCCCAGAGCTGGATGCAGCACTCCAGGTGGAGTCTCATAAGAGCACCATAATTATGAATTAAATACAGAGAAATCACGACCTCAGTATACATTTGCTAGATTCAATTTATATGACTTAAAAATAGATATGGAGAGTAAAAACCACTGTCTGAGTTTTAATCTGATAAAAATGTGTTATTAAAATTCTACACCAGAAGAATATATAATTAAGATTCTGGCCCAAACTTCACGGACTTAAGAGAAATAAGCATCATTGAAAGGTTTTACTGATACGACATTTTAAAGTATTTCTTTACCATGAAGATTTTTTGGTTTTAATATTTAAAAGTATCTCTGTCTTAAATCCATCTGCAAAGTGCACATTCTGCGCATTCTAGATCCATTTGTAAAACCACCTTATCTGAAAAAAATCTATTTTTTTTAAAGTTCTTTTCCCATTATCTCTGCTTACTTGATACATCATCTGCGTGAAAACGGCTGCAAGAATGCTTTATATCTGTAAGGTGTAATAAATACCACAAACCCACTTTTTTTTTTGTGATGCATACCTGCTACTCATACAGTTACTTAAAAAATGGAGAAAACTCCCAAAATATAAGTAGTATGAGCAAAGGAGAATTTGGAGTGACTGGCAAGTTATCATGAGCTTCATGGTACACGGGCATCAAATACTAGGTAAGAGTGCTCCAGCAACCAAAGGGAGGTATCTATTAACATATAATTAAACAATGGAATTCATGAAATGTGTGGACAATCAGATCAAAAGGCACAACTAAACAATGCATGAAAGGAAGGGACCGTGGGAGGTTTTCTCATATGAAGACACTGCCTCAACCTTGAGGATGCCATTTTAGCTTCCAATGAAGTCTGTGGCAGGGTTTGTTCAAGTGTGTTCTTGCATAAAAATACCACTTGCCTGCCTTTATTTTGCTGTGATCAGCACTGTTGGAGACCAGATACTGATAGAGATGGACCCTTGGGCTCTTCCAGGACTGTTTGTTCTGAGGACCTGTGAAGCTGTTTTTTTAATTTGGACATGGTGTTCAGTGTCTTAAATGAGAAGGTGCCCTCCTGTTCAGACAAGGTATGAAGGATAGAACTTAAGCAGGGAAAAATTCAAAAGCAGACTTCAAATCCTGACTCCCTGGTAGTTTATATGGTAGTTTAAGCCAGCCTGTGAATTAAGCAGAACAAAGCCTGGGTGTGGGCTCTTTGGGCAGATGAGTCCTTGGGAGCCAGACTGGACAGATGGCCACTGTGCATTGATGCCAGTGGAGGAAGCTGGTCATTTAGAAAAGTTTCCTCCTCTCCTTCCCAAACTTGCTAGCATGTGTCAAAGGGAGTAGCCCTTCTGAAGTCCCATTTTTGCATCTCTGGAACAACTGGCTTGCTCTGACCACTGAACTATAATAGCTTATGTGTCCAGTGCTCCAGGATCAGCCACCTCATCTGGTGTTTGAGTCTCGGTGCTATAACTATGCTTTCAGCTTTGAAGACAAGAACAAAAGAAAGTGTCCTGAGAGTGTGGAGCTATGAAGTAACCACATGTGACATTTCTGAAGTTAAGCACATTTGTAAAGCTACAAACTGATCTCTTGCTAAAACCAGATTGCATTCTTGTACAAGCAGTATTCCCCTCTCCTTAAACTTGAGTACAACTGCCCCAGTCTTGACCTCATCCAGCTGTATAGAAAGTTTCTGTGTGATAAATATGACTTAACTTCAGATGTTAATAATTTCTCTTCTATTTTTTCCAAGTCATATTTCTAACCACATATATGAACCATTCAAGCTTCAAAACTTTATACTAAAATTCTAAGAGCAGGTCATTTTATCATTGAATGAAAGCACATACTCAGATTGAAAAACTGTGCCAGGAAAGTTCCTATGCTACTTGAAATAGGAATAGTTTGCCTTATATAAATATTCACAGCAACAAATAGATGTCAGGGATCTGCATTAGGCATCCCAAGCCATCTTTTAGGTGCTACTCATCAAAATGCCACCAAATCCTGTAGGTAATTTAAGTCCCTAGATTAACAGATAAAGGTGTCAGTGACAAAACTACAGCATCACACTGCTTTTTCTGTTATTAATGGACAGAAAATAACTCCTACAGGCTGAGTCCAAGTGGCTGCATCAGGCTTTTGCTCTGAAATGCCCTTCAGAGCAGATCCTTTTTCTCAGCAGGGAATAAAAAGATGGACATTACTCTCCCACATGTTATCCTTTGTGATTATTCCACATAACTCCCCATGTGACATCTAAACTGAGAAACTCCAGAGAAGAAGGTTCCTGAACCGAATGTAAATCTTGGCCTGTCCTAACTCCACGTGAGAGAGGGATTTAAGCACCCCCCAGACATCTCCCAAATCTTGTTTACTGGGGAAAGATAACTGAGGCCCAGGCTGACTGTCATGTATGGTGAACTGTCCAGGGGTCTTTGTTTGAAACACTGCAGTGTCTTCTGTGGTGCAGAGCTACAGGTCAGCTTAGGAGCAGTCCAAGAATTTGCAATTCTGTGTCAGGAAATGTCTATTTTGAGGATGCCCAGGAGCAAGGTGCTGAACTCACGCCTTCACCCTCTAGCATGACTTCATCCCCTTGTTTTGCCTACCTCACCTGCATGGTCTGATCCACCAGCCCTACCTGCAGCTTGTCTAACTCCATTACAGATCAATAAGTGCAATACTGGTGCCTCCCCACACACTCCACATTTTCTAGGTTGCAAATTGCCTTCTTCTGAGATTAAAACTGATTCTGTATGAAATACAACACTATTCATTTGAGCAGAAAGTGGAATGTAATTTTCTGTACAACCTGTTCATGTTTTTGTTATAATTATCTATAAGGTTAATTAAATCATGGAGAGATGAATGTTTGAGGCTTTTCTTAAAGAAAATCTGTTATCTTCCTAAATCAAACTGAAAGATTTCTTTTCAAAAGTTCCTGCCAATTAGAAACATGGAGAAAGTTTTTCTAAAATTATTTTTAGCAAAACTTAGGGTCTTTTTAATGATTAATTTTTTTTTTCCAAAACACAGAAAGTTCCCTGAAATCCTGAAACTACACTAAAAAATTAGAAGGGGCAAAAGAAGCATCCAGCTCTCTCCTTTCCCTCACACTTTCCAGATGCCAGAGCTATTCCCACTACCCTCAAACCTCTCCCAAACACTTCCTCACAGAAATTCTCCAACCCTAAACCTGTTACTCCATCCAGAGACAACTCAGTAACAACTCCTGCTGTTACCAAGTGCAAACCTGATGAGAAAAGAACTGAACAACACCACAAACATTGCTTGTTCTGAAAATGAAAAAAATTTACTTATCTATTCAAATAGAATAAGCAAAATCAATCCAAGAAATCGCTTTGCAAAACATTGCACAGGACAATTCATTCTTCTCCTTGACAGAAGAAAATGATGGAGATGATTTGCATATAAGAGCTGTTCATCATGTGTAGAAATGGTTATAAAAAATGTTGTCAGCACCTTTTCATCTGAAAAAGGCCGTTTTAGCAACAGTGATATATTTAAATACAATGTTACACTGCTTCCAGCAGGAGATTCTTTGATCTAAAGAAACGAACATTTAATTTCTCAATGCATTAAAAAATGTCCTCTGTAAGCTGCTATAATTTTTCATCTTGCATGTTAGTTTTGGCATAACATTTCACAGAATTTTGTAACTAGCACATATGTAATCACATAAACGTAATAATAAAAATGCAAAGAATCTGGAAGCTGAAATCTGGGCTGCTCAAAATTCTGTTCAGGTCCAGCAACACCCTTTAACACACTTAGTGCACAGTTACCCTCATAACTATACCAATATACAGGTAGATATAGAGCTATCCTTATAACGGTAGCCAAGCCTTCTACCATGAATTTTTCACCTTTCAGTTATTGCTTGAACCTTAAAAACTTCAATTGAATTCATTTCTATCAGGTTTAAGACATAAAAACAAACTTACCGAAGAAGTTTATTCCACAGGGCATCAACTCCTGTAATTATAGTGATTTAAACTATATCTTTTATAGTTTTGTATATACAAAACTTCCTGCCTGATTTGCTCAGTTTCCCAAAGGTTGAAGAGCTTGCTTTGTCTTTTATCCCGTAATTTTCCTATGGTTTATTTTGATTTAGTTCATATACTCAACAACTCATGCCCTAGAGTAAAATCCCTTCACAGATTCCTTTTCATATAGAGGAATTACATGGTTTTTATGTGCATACATTTAGGATATTCAAAAATCATCTTACAGGCTTACATTGAGAAATAGTAGTCTTTTCTTTTTCCCTTTCAAGGTAAAAAAGAAACTTATCTTTTATTAGCAGTGAGCCAAGAACTTGTCCTGTTCTCATTGTGCTCACACATAATGAATATTTAAGGTTTTCAATAATAATCTTAATGAACAAGTCAGGGAATTAGTTGGCTGCATAAGTGACTAGGATCAGGTCACTTAAAGGGTAAGACAATCTTAAAATTAGTGAGGCACTGGGGAGAGCAATTTATAATATTTCAAAATGTATATGTTGAGATATTCAAGAAACCTTTTTAACTCCATCTTTTGCTATAAAGAAAAGATCTCCCACTGGCTGAAAAATGACAAACCATCCATATATAATTTAATTTGTTTTGTATAGTTTTACACATTATTTTATTTGGAATGAAAGACCCAAGTTTGCAAGGCTTCTCAGCAAGTCTCTGCTTGAATTTCTACGTTTTGGTAGTGCACAGCAGGAAAAATATATGCAGCATTTCTTTCACCCTTTCAGTAATGGAGACAGACAGTGAGATAGAAACAAGTATATCTATGAAAAGTGCTTGGTGCAATTCCTTTGGTCAGGCAGGTATAACACCTGGTTGTGATGACCATAATGTGCAAGGTGTGTTGTTTCTGTCTTTCTCTCTCACAGCAGCTGAGTCCAATCAGGATTACGAATCAGAACAGTGGTTTAAGTGTCATAAAATATTTTAGAAAACTTTCGTATGTTACATAGAATTTTACTCTCATTAATGATGTCTTTTTATGTGACAATATACAGCAGAAATACTGAGTCTTACACACATGTGAGTGTTTAGTGGTAGAAAAATAAAATGACAGGGCAAAACTGAGATGAAGGTATGGGTTTGTCTGACAAACAGGAGAAAAGCTAAGACAGAATCAAACTGGTATGGAACAAAAAACCATTATGTTTGTGAACATTTCAGAAATGCTTTTATAGGAAGAAGTAACATTGTAAACACTGCTGATATTTCACAATTGATTGTTTCTGCTCATACCTTTATGGGAGTCTGTGTAGAATTCCAATTCCATAATGAGGATGAAAAGCCAAAGGCAAAAAAATCATCCTGGGGAAATTAATGTTTGTCAAGGTAAAAATGCTTTTGAAGTTCACGTTTTAATTTATTCTAAAAACACACCCCAAATGAACCCCAGCCAAAACCCCTCTCACTGAAAAGTGTTGACACTTTTAAAGGATTTTACTGCTTTCACTTCACATGTCAGGTGGGGTCTGCCCACACCTAGCACAAATTAGCCATTCTGTATTGAAACCAAGTCTCTGAAGTTATGGCTGCTATACATAGAAGACCAACATGTTTAATATACTTCAGCTCTAACCCACTCCTCCAATGGAGAATGAGTAATCTATAATTTTATTTTAATAAATTATTTCACCACTTGTTCTTTTTTGAGAAAACAGACTGTATTACTTGGCATAAGTGGTAGGATATTGTGCAATTCACAACAGAGTTCATATTTTCAGTCCATTGCAATGCTTCAGCACAGCTTCACCGAGGTCAGTGCTGCTGCATCAGCCAAGGATCTGCTATCGAACTGAGCTGCAAATTTAGTGTGGAACACACAGAGACAGCAAAAAAACCCCCCAACCCTATTCATAAAGAAAAAGCAGAAACAAAGGCTTGAGTCCTCAGTCAAAACCCTCCTGTAACCAAAAAAATTTTACAGTTACTGTTAATTTCATTGGCTCACAATTCACTCTACACTAAGCCTAACCTGTATTTGTTTTGGAGTATTTTGCTACACCAGATATAGAAAATAACACAGCTTAAAAGTCATGGGCAGGGCAAAGCGACATAATGAAACAGACAAAGAGAAATCAGCAGAGCCACCTGGGATACCAAAAATGCAACAAAAAAACCCTCTCTGAGAAGTGTATTGTTTATGTCAGCAGAAAGACTTGAGATGAAAAAAGAATGACAAATTACAAATATTTACCTTTTTTTTTTTTTAATAAGAAGTATATTTGCTTTAATCAAATATGAGAATCTAAAGCACCTACTTAAAATCCCTCTTTCTGTTTCCAGAATTGAAAAAAGAGCACAACCACTCAAAGCAAAAACAAATCTTTTCCTTTCCTCATCCTTGCTCCAGCAAATGCCACTTTTTTTTCAGGTTTCAGAGGAAGGTGCAAAGATTCCTCTAAAGGACATGTGCAAAATAATCTATTAGAAGGGAAGATCTGTTTAGAAAAATATGTGCTATTTTTTAATGGTGCTGTCCATGATAAATGGTAGAAGTGAACCTTAAGTCTGCTTTTGCACATTATCTTTCAATATATTTATATAATGTTTATATATACATATCCACATATACACACCTCATATATATCATGTTATGAAAAATGTTAGTGTCATTGTGGGGTATCAGTTCAGAAAAATATGGGAGGTTTTTGTACTACAGTTTCCTTCACAAATTGGTGAGTTTATGCCTGCCAGAAAATTATCTGTTCTTTGGAGAACATATGTACTATGACAGTTGTAAATTCTATCACATTTTTCTTCTTGAGTGTTCATGGACAGGATGCTGCACTTTAAAGGAATTCTGTGAGACTAAAAATTTGAGGTCAGTGGGTCTGGATGACTGTAACTGAGTAGATATTCTATATTTAATTAAGTGGCTGAGCCTGAGAAAAGAATCTGCTGTTTTCTCCTAACCTGAAGATGTGACTACTCAAAACTTGAAGAGTCATTCCCCAAAGTTGAGATTAGCAGTTGAAGAACCCATCCTGTGACTCATGGGATCTGAGATTCACAAGTCTTAAACCTCCCTTGTTTTGCAGGGGAGTAGTGAAATTTGGCTGACTCTGGGAATTTTCCCTGGTGGTTTCTATCTTGCCTTAATTGCTTTGCAGACTTCTAACCTGCCTATGTTCCCCTTTGGACTGTACAGGAATAAAAGTGACATTCTGGGGATATGGCATTTCCTGCTTTAAAAAAAAAAAACAACTTGAGGCTCTTTGGTGAGTGAGTGCCATGTAGAGGTCTTGACACAGTCTAAGAGGGGCTCATGGTGATTGCAGGCAGAAATTCCCACCTTCACCTCTGTCCAGCTGCTCCATCCTACAGCTGGGCTCTTCAGCTAGCCCTTCTAAATTTGGCTGAGGTGTTCGTGCATCCACAGCTTACCTCCTTTTCACAGTTTGTTCTCCCACACGTCCTCCTTCCTCACCTTCACTGCTATTTTGTCACTTATCCCATTGCAGCCCTTGCTGCAGCATAGATCTTTTAGAAATGGAGCTAAGAAAAAAAAAAAAACAACAAACATGTCCTAGATTGAAAAACTACAGAGTGCTAAAGATTGCATCTCTGTAATTGTTCTGGTTTTCTGGTGGTTTTTCCTGTGGATTAGGATGAAAATTTGGATGTCCTGATTGTCTCCAGATGAAAGTAAAACATAAAATTCTGTTCCCAGAGGGATCTTCCTTTGTTATTTTGTGCATGTTTGGTTTTGCATTGAAATATTATTATAATAACTTCTGCAATTTTTTTTATGTGTGTAGGGTTAGCAAAACCTCTCATTGTTCTCTCCCAGAAATAAGTCTGACGTGCATGAGCTGCTTCTCTTGATGCACAGGACTTGATTCTGATGGCCACATATGAAAGGAGTGGAACTAATGGGCATTGTCCATTACAAAAATACCATTTTGATTCATGGTTTGTATTTTGCCTCGTCAGTGGTGTGGTGTCGCAAAACGAGGCTTAGATATTCTTCAGTGAATTCCAAGCTAACCGTTTTGGAATATGAAGAATGTGTGCCTGCTTAGGCATCCAAAGATATGCCATAAAGCCATGAGCACAGAACCCATTTCTGCCACAAGCACCACAGAAACCGGGAGTGAGTTGCTTCAGATCACTCCAAAAACCACCTAGATCCCTGCCAAGTCTGTTTGCCTTTATAGTTTAATTCTAGAGTCAATAAACACAAAGAAAAGGCCATCAAATGAACAGTATGCATGTGATTTGCAATTAGAGCATGCAACTGCTATATCATAAAAATATGGATACAGTTATGTCTGGGCCGAATGGAAAGAACCACAAGTTTTGACAACTTGCACCTGCAATGTAAATTTGCTGGATTTTTAGAAAAGTAAAATACTGCATTACATGTACACAAAGTACATATCCCTCAGCTATGGTCCTCTTTTGAAACCAAGATCCTGAATAATGTTGCCAAAAGAAACAGCTTTTGTGCTTTCAGACAGCCAACATCTTATAAAACCAGGCAGATGAATGATGTTATGTGTAAGGGATGAATAAAAATATCAAAGACTGAAGTTCCAAACAGGCTTGCAGGCCAAGAAAACTGTATTAAAATTCATTCCATAGAAAATAAAAGCAAATAACATTGGGACCAACCTGGGCATTTAGTTCTGCTCCAGAAGCCAAAGGCTTGTGACTATTCCTGAGGCAGATTGATCCCTCTTTTTGCAGTGAAACTTCTTAAGGTTTTAGACACATTGCTACTCTGGGTTTGTTCATTGATAATAAAGGTGTGAACCTGTGGTTTATGCAAGTTCTTTAGTAAGTGGGTATCCTTATTGCTCTTTGATGTTAATAGTATTCAGGGTCATGCTCTTGAATTCTGGCTTTTGAATTCGGGATGAACCTTTTGCCACCAATGTCAGAGGACCGGATTTCATTCTGACTAAAACCAGAAGAAAGATTTTGATAAGTCAGACTTCACAGTTTAAGTTACAGAATTGCACTAAAACTCCCCCCAACTTATGCTTGAAATAGCACCTAATAATGAAACAGCATGGATGTAATTCCTCAGTGATCTCCAAAGTTACATATCGGTGTATAATTTAAATAAAAAAAAAATCCCTAATTTATGTTAATGAAAGAATTAAACTAAACATTAATCAACAAAGGCACACACTGCTTTTAAATTCCCTCATGTCAGTAAAATATGCAGGTGAAAATTTCCTCTCTGTTCTTCAATGCAATTGCCAGTTCAATCTGCTTTCAGTTATTTATATGCAAAACATGAATATTGGTGCAATAACTAAAAACTTCACGAAGAGTTAGATCTATTTATCAGATGTTATATAAATACACAGAAAAATCCATTCTTTTCCTAGGCTCCACCAGATTTTAATCAGAAACTAGCAACTGGCCATCAAAGATGATAAGAAGAATGGCAGTATACAGACAAACATCCCCTGTAGGTTAGTTATGGGTGAGAGTCGCCTCACCTGACTTGCCATATCTGCAGATTAAAGTTCAGACAATGAACTAGTCACCATGCTCTGCCTTTGGGGGGCTTCTCCAAAGGAGAAGTCATCTGACCTTTCTAGAGCAGGATCACGTATTCTTTGGAGGTGCCTGTTTCCCTTCTTGGACTAATTGGGAGTCTCAGGTGACTGGATCATAATTAATGTCTTACTTTTGGCTTGTACTTGCATGGTTGATCTTTCTGCATGACCAAGGCATATCCCAAAGAGAGGAACAGAAGAAGTCACAAGCTGAAAAATAGGAAGTGAGGAAACAAAAGTGTACTTTCACTAGTATTTTTTAAATGCCTTATTAAATGAGAATATTCTTCCTTTATCTTATTTTTGGTCTTCTCTAGAAGAGGGCTGCTGTAATACAGAGGGATTCTGGCAGCAATCCTCAGTGTTACAAGATACATCTTGGAATAATGTAGGAAGCTGGATCAGCCTCTGTCCCTCGGTCACATAAGTTACAGCTCAGTTATATATTTGAGTTTTTATGGCCTTGCAGATGCTTCTATTGTGACCAGTCACTTCATTTATATCCCTCATTCTATTTTATTTGTGTTTTATTATTTTCTATTGAAATACATTTTTAATCTTTTTTTTTTAATTTTTCAACCAAGAGCTTCACAAATAGAACAGTGTGAATCTTTGATCCCTTATGAGATCCAAACAGAGAATAGATGTAAGTAATCCCATGTAATTACTCCCAGGTAAACTCTAAAGTTATCAGGTATTTTTAGCCTGTTTAGACATAGCCCAGAAATCCCTAACATACATCTGGATCTGCTCTGCTTCTCAGTTTTGCCGACAATACATTTATGTCTGGTAAATAGTCTATTGGGTCTCATGTTTTCAGAGACCCTCACGTGCCAAAATAATTTGCTGTTGTACCTTTGCCTTCCAAAAATCAGGATGATGAAACACACTGCTACAATGGGACTTTCTCTAACACTACCTAAAAATCAGTTATCTTGATAATGATCATGGTTGTTAGCTATGTCCAGAGATTTATCTTCCTTCTAGTTACTTGGCTATTTTCTCTTCCTCCCAGTTACTCATCTCAGGACTGGCACTTTTTCTTATGCATCTGTTCTAGCTCAGCCTGAGGTTGAAGGTTGAACTCGGGGATCATCCACTGAAATTCCTGAGTCAAGTCAGAGGTAAGTGATCAAATCACAATTTTGGCCTTAAAGTACTTCTCCAAATAAATGATGTCTTCTCATCTAACTGGCATTAATGCGTAGCTGCCAAGTAGCTGAGATTGAAATAATTAATAAATAATAATATATTATGGAAATATGTCTAGTCATATCAATGAAAGAATATATAAGTTAATATATTAGCTTAATTTCCATTTTTTTTCTACTTCCAGTATAATTATTTAACTAGGAAAAAATTAACCTGATAATATTTTTTCTGTGCAGACCAAAACTGTTGAGAAGTACCTAATTTCTAGAAATTGCTCTCTTCCTTCTTAATATAAAGCTCTGGTTTATTTAAGTTTGTCAGTGACCTGAAAGCACCTGTAGCTTTGAATTGACTTGGTAGATGCAGCATCTTTTCACATATAAATACCCTTTACAGGTAAAAATATCTGTTTTCAAAAGCATTTTGTGAGTGCAGCAACTGCAGCACTGCTTCTTTTCTACGGCCTCAGGCTCTGCTGTCATTGCAACCAATGTCCCAAATATTCATTTTCTGAAAGAAGAAAATTCGAAAGAGATAATGTTAAAATCCAGCAACCCAAACCAATCTATATTCCACACTGCGGTTCCATGTCTGCAGTTTGCTAAGACAGAAGTTATCTTTCCAAACCAAAGTATCAAATGCTGCCTCTTGAGTGCACTGGGATCCTACCCATTTCGGGTCAAATTACAATCTTCTCAGCTGATAGAGCCACTGAATATATCAGCATTTTATATAGATGCACATGGTTTCAATGATATTAAACTTCTTAGATTTTTTGTTGTTGTTGTTGTTGTGATTCCTTTATTTTTTAAGCCCTGAAGACTGAATGGCAGCCAGGCGTAGCCACATCTAGGAATGTTGCTGATGTAAACTGAATAAAATTCAGTATAAAGCTGAATAAATTATTTATGCTGAAAGTAGAAATATACAAAATCATATAACAATCTGTTAGTTTAGTTTGAATAAAATAACTTTCCGTCAGACTCTGATGGTAATTTTGTTCAACAAGGAACACCAACATGTGGCAGCTCTGTTTCCAGGTTATAATGCTGAGATGAATAGCACCTTTCATAACAGAGTCCTCAATAACCTCTGGACTTGATCCTGAAAACACTTTGTATGTAATTATGTTGGCTTCAGCTGTACTACTTCAGGGTGGGTTTCATTCATTTAACATTAGACATTCAGAAGCAGACATAGAGGCTCCCTCTGCAGTCAAGGGACAGATATGGAAAACACTAAGGAACAAGTTGTGTTCCTTGTCTGAAGTGTTTTTAATTATTTTTTTTAATGATGGGGTACCTCATCACAGAGGGAGACTGGCACTGATCTCTGCTGACTGCATAAGGACCAGCTACAACCCTTATGCAATAAGCTTATTTGAAAATTTGAGTGCTTTTGGTTTTGTTGACCAAAGTCTGGGGTCCTTACAGCAGTCAGCTGAGCTACTTGTGGAGAGACCCAATCAGTGCAACATTCATCACTTTATTTAGTGCAAAGCATGACTGGTAATGACTGATGTCTCCTGAGGCAGGAATGTGGTACTCTACAGGCCATAGATGCTGCAGGACAATCAGACCTGGATGCAGCTGTGATGCAAATGGGACCAGTGTGCAAGAAGAAAACAGCTCATCAAATGGACCAGAACCAGGGCTGATGGGGTTATGGGCTCATCTCCTATAAATCTACATCTGGCCATGTGGGAAGAATAAGTTGTTCTCCTGTAAAAGGTTCTATTGAATTGTAAATGAATTAAAAATAAAAGAGAAAAAAAAAATACTACTGATGTTTTCCCACCATCTCCCCACAAAATACTTTTCTAATTCAAAATGTAGCTTGCTGTGGATGGTTGAGATACTCAAAATGCGATGATGCAGGGATTTTGCTAAGCTTTTGGGATTTGGCTTCCACTCACTGGGATTCAGATGTTTCACTAGCCTCTTTTGGCTAGGCTACGTCTCTTGTACAGAAAAACTCAAACTTAAACCTTTGAAGTTCTCTTCTAGAGCTCTCAAAATCCACAACTTCTATAAATATATGCCTGCCTACATTAGAAGGGGTGGACTTCAAGTTAAGAGCTCCTTTCATTCAAGCCTGTTGCAGATATTTCATGAACAGATTTAAACAGAATACCAACACAGAACAGAGGAAGCATGTAAACAAACCTGCTGTACCTACTTATTGTTTTCATCCTTCTGACAGTGCTGAAAATTCCCATCTTCCAGACAAATTTCATATTGACTTGGCCAGTAGCATACTGTCTTAAGCTACTGACAACAATCTGTTCTCACTGAGGAGGCTATAACAAATTTAATGTGTAAGAGTTTAAGGGAGGTGATCTTATAATACAATCAAAATAGTTATTTTTTGAGGACAGTGAACATGAGCCCACATAATGTATGCTGTAAATCACTAAGGCATGTGGTTCCATTTAACACTATTTTGCTTGAAAAGTGATCACTTAGAGGTAAAAGTTTGCCCTAAGTTGGGTAGGAAACAAAAATATGCAGGAATAAGTAATAAATAGGGTGTGTTCTGGACAAAGCTATCTTTTAGAGCCATTTAGAGGAAAGAACATTTCTATCTATAGAACCATTGCTTGGTTATTTGTCTTCTGTTAACCACAAGTACATATTTCCACTGGAAAAATGCGACTTTCAGGCATTCACAAAGATTTGTTCATGCTAAGGATAAACAGAACTAGATATCCTGTGTTCTGAGATAAGAAAATACATGGTACTATTTCATGTAACACCACTCATGTTTTATTAAAGTGAGGGGTTTTTTATTCCTATTTCTACAGCCACTGCTGAGGGGAAGTGGAGTTCTCTGGACACAGCTCAGACCTGATTTTATTCTTACCATCCCCTGCTTGGTGCTGAAGCCCATAAATCAATACAGCAGTCATTGCCATTTAGGGAGACCAGCATAATGCCTTAAAGCAATTAGTTCAACAGCTAATTTCATAAGAAACAGAAATATAGATGTTTAATTTGTACAAAGCAGAAAGATGGGCTTCAGTTAATTCTTCATGGAAATTGATTTCTAGTCTGACTCATGAAATACATAGAACTGTGGGCTCTCAGAAGCTGATTTTCTTTCCTATCCTGGACATAAGTGGAAATGCAACAAACTTTTTTCTTGACATACTATTTATTTCAAAGACACTGAATTAATATCCCAGACATGACCTGTAGGCAAAATTTTTATTTTTCTCACCATATTTGGGCCAGATCCCACATGCACTATACGTCTGTCCAGGTCCTGGCCAGGATAGGGTTGATTTTTGCAGCAGTCAGGAGGGACATGGCCAGGACCCTGGGATTATTGATACCACCTCATAGCCATGCTCAGGGATAGGGGTGTTTTCCAGTTTTTTTGTTTTTCTAGAGACATAAAATCAGCATGCATTACCGTGCAGGTGTTGCATTATGATTACCAACACTGGAATAAAGCAAATTCTCCTCTTCCCGAAGTGATAGGAGAAGGAGAGAGAAGAGTCCTTTGTCTTTCTTTGGAGACCCCCACGAGTCAGCCTAGCTGCATCAGCACAAGGCAATGGACAAACTCTGGCTATTCCCACGCAGAAAGAGTACAGAAAAAGAGCCTGTATCTCCTGATGGACTGCAAGGTGGAAATTCAACACCTTACTAGTACTATTATTTTTCTAACTCATCCTGTTTAAAAGACCTGCCTTCTAGTAACTCTGTGGTATGTGTGTGCATGTATATATGTATATTATACAGCTCATTAATCAATGTAGGTGCCATTATTGGAAGTGGAAATATGACTTACATCTTCAGAGAATATTGATCCAGATTCCTGGACAGCATTTGATTTGAATTTGACTTTATTGCAAGTGTGGAACTCAGTCTGCCAATGTGCTTGCACAGTAACTGTAGGAATTTAGTGACCCAAGCCTCCCCAGAGAAGCAAATTTGGTGGCTGAGTCACAAACACAGGCACTCGAGGCTGACTGGATGAGGTGATTTCTGTGTCCAGCTGATTGCTCCCTCTTCATCCTTACAAAGGCTTCCCCACTTCTGGATCCTTCACTGCCCATCTGGCTTTCCAGTAGATGAAGGTAAATCTGTTCTGGTTTTTAGTGGCTTTATTTATCATGTTTAACATTTTCTTGTTTTGCTGCAAGCAAATGCAGGGATGGATGGCTGGGAACAAGCAGTGTAAATTGACACATAATTTCTTGGGCTTGAAAAGAGTGGGAGATTCCTTTGAAAATTTTCAGGGTTGGACATGAGTTACGGGACCTTCTCATGAAGGACCTCAGACTCACCAAATGCATAGTAGCTTAACTTGAAGTGATCCACTAGGCACAACTTAGCCCAACATTTGGAAAACAATCCCTCTCCTTAAGAGATTTAAGCAACACCATTGAATTGCATCATGCTGCAGGCATTTCTGTCACTGCTTACAGAAGGAATAATAGTGCTCAGCATAAAGATAAACACTTACAGTGTGGCAGCAGGCTGCTGTCTCATGTTTCTCCCATAGTTTTTGCTAAAGGACCATCTATTTTACCATGACAAATAATTTCACATGAAAATAGTTTTGCCTGAAACATGCCAGTTTGGCATTACAGTGTCTGGACATTGTTCAGCTTAATGTCAAGCACAAAATTAAGCAAATGATAAGTAACAAAAATAGCTGACATCTCTTCATCATTTTAGTTACTGATGAAAGATCTGCTTGGTCGTTTAATTCATGCTTGTGTTATTGCCTGATGAGAAAACAAAAATGCAGGTATCTGATGTTCAACTTCTGCCCTTTCATGAGAAATTTGAATAGTCACTCTGGGCACTGGGTGTGGAATTTGGCCTAAGGGAAGCCCCAAATAAGCTACTAAAGACAAAAAAAAAAAAAAAAAAAAAAAAAAAAAAAAAAAAAAAAAAAAAGAGAGAAAACCCCCTCATTGTTAAAATTTACAAGGACCTGTTGAATGCTTCTTCCATCCAATAGTCAGTGTCCTTTCTGCACGGAAAAACAATGGCATCATCCTCACCATCATTATAATCATCACATCTTCAAATCATGGGAAGGAACCTATCTCTTACTAAGGAAACTTTAGACCATTTCTGTAAATTTGGCAAAAAATCCTATTAATCAAACACCCTGTTAAGAGCAAATGCAGTCCTGACCAAAAAGGTCACTCAAAGCAGTGGCATTAACACAGATGCTGAGAAAGGTAAAACTTCTTCTTGAGTCCCCCAGTAAAGCTGTACTTATCTGCTCTGGGAATTTCTGAGCAGTGGTTTAAAATATAATGCCAAGGAATGCATCGAGTGATCATTTACAGTGATACTGTGCAGATGGCGAATGCCTGCTCAGCCTGTGTCCATGGCATGACCTCGTGTAACCTTCTCTGAGAGTCTTCCCAGCGAGGCACACAAAAGCGCGCTCCTTCCCTGCTGTCTGCAGAGAAATGCTTCTTTATCAGCTTTTCAACAGCCACAAGAGGGCGGATTTTTTCCTGCTTTCCTCCACTTCAATTTCACAAATTCGGTTTTTTAACTCTTGAAAGATAAATCTTCTATTTATTCCAACCCCCTCCTCAAGCTGCTAAAATAAAACCATTTCCAAAACATTTATTCCCGCCCCCCGCCATTTCACAGAGTCTATACACTTGTTCCACAAATGAGAAAAGGAGACACGCTGATTTCTTTTTCACAGGAGTCTGAAACATCTCCAGAACATGAAATAAAGAGAAATTTGCAGTACATTTTCTTTTTATCAGGATTCATGTTCTCAGAGTACCTCAAACCCCTATTCCATAGTTCTAATAAGAAGTGCTTGAAAAAACTCAAAAAACCCACAAGGATTTTTCTTCCACCAACGTGCTCCTCATTTTCCATTTGTTGAGCTTCTTCAGTGGCAGAAGGGGATTATCAGCAGGGTGCCTGTGATCTTCAGTGAGTGGGAACAAGGTAAAGTGCAAGAACTATTCTGCAGAAATTCAAAACACAAACTGGGCTCAAATCTGCATCATACTCATTCCAATTATATTTGTATTAAGCAGTACCATGTGGGGATTAAAGCAATGGAAATTTTTACCACTGATAATGAGACAAATGTGGAAATTCAGTATAAAATCTTTTTTTTTTTTTCTTTTTTTTGAAGGCCTCAAACAGCAGCAGTCAACTGTCAACCTATCTCCAAATTCCTCTGTTTGTCATTTGGGAATATAAAACAAAACACAAGTAGATAAGAACAGTCTGTATTTGTGTGTGTAGAATTTATAAAATCAATGTCAGTTTGGTACTGTAGTAGCAAACTGATTAAAAAAACATAGGTAAAAGGTGTAAAGTAGACTTTTGGTGAATTTAAAAAACTCCTCTTATTTAGCTCCTGTCCTGTATACCCAGACCACCCATCTGACTTCTGTGTGAATGGTAGGTGAGGATGGAGTTCTGCTGAGGTGAGTTACATGGTGGAAACTCCAATATATTTTTCTGGACTTCTTTGGTTCTGCTGTTATTTCACGGGAGCAACAGTCGGGATCTGTTCCACAACTGAGCTGCCAGCTGAAGGCTTTCAATCTGAGCCCTTCACTGAGGGTAACACAGCTCTTGAAAGAAGCCCAGTGTGTCTGGCCTGGAAGTGTCTGATACTGTCTGTGCCATGTGTGCAGTGGCACTCAGCCTGTGGGCAGGAAGGCTCTTCCTCGGGCAGCCACAGAAGGAAATATCTCGGAGAGAATGGTTTGGTGTGGGAGTGGGCTGGTCCAGGAGAGAAATTCTCTCTTAGGAAGTGGTCTGCAGCATGCGAAAGCCAGAAAACCACCAATGTAGCACATTCCGGGGGCAAAACAAATAAATGCAAAGGGAAATGCGTCCCTGGCAACAACAGTTCTGCACACAGGCAAACTCTTAAATGCGCACCAGCCCTGAGCTCCGGGCCACTTATCAGTGAGTGTGGCGAGTTGGCTTTTTCTACTCAGTCAGTCTACAAGCCAGTGTCCTGCAGAGGGAATGTATCATGGGAACCCCGTGAGCAGACCTGAGGCTGCTTCAGCCGTGTGGATGAGGAGCAGCAGCCGCGCACGGCGATCCCAGAAATAGGTCGGGATGCTCCTGTGCGAGTCGCAGGTGTGTGATCCGGCAGTGCCGGAGAGGGCTGTGGCGTAGGGAAGGTTCCCGGGCTCAGGGTCCCCGGGTGGGCACGGTCGCTGCCACGGTCGGTGTCGGCGAGCGCACCCCGGCACTTCTCGGGAGCCGCCGCCGGCGGGCCGGGCGCGGGCCCGGCGGGGAGCAGGGGGTGTGTGCCTGCGCTCTGACAGACACCCGGACACACAGGCGCACTCTCAGGCGGCAGCCCATTTGCTGAAGGGGTGTGCATGTGCGTGCGAGGGAGTGGAAAGGGGTGGCGGGATGGAGGGAGGGCGGCCGAGGGAAAGTCTGACACTCGGCGCAGAAGGAGCGAGACCCTCCGCCGCCGCCGCCGCCGCCGGGGAGGAGCCGCCGCGCTCGCAACGCCTCCGACACCCCGGGCTGGGCCCGGCCCCGCTGCGCTCCGGCCGCTCTCCGGCCCCGGCAGGTACCGGCCGGCCCCGCGGCTCCTCGGCCGCTGGGGCACTTTCCACCGCCGCGGAGAAGGTGCGGAGGGCGGTGTGGGAAGGTGCGTGGGGTCCCCTCTGCCTGTCCCGGACCCTCCGCTCGCCTCTGCCCCGGGCGCCGCCGGGGCTGCCCCGGCAGGAGCGGAGCGGTGCCGGCACCTGGCGGCCCCCGGGCCACCTGCCTCGCTGTCAGCGGGGAGATGGGGCTGCCTTAAGGAAAGGGCTAGGCTCTGCCGGGGCTGTACTTGGGGCTGAAGGGAGAGAAGGAGTTAGTTTTGGGGAGCAGGGAGCAGAGGCTGGGAGATGGGAGTTCGTGCGCTCAGCCCGGCACCCCTGCTCCTGCTACTCCGCAGAGATGGCTCCGGGCTCTGGGAAGGCAGCAGGGCATGATCAGCCCATGCTTCTAAGCAGAACTGTTGCTTGCTGGCTTGCTGGAGCGGTGGCAGAATTTCTTCCTTTCTACACAGTCCTGCAGCATCGGCGTGAGCGCGACTGCTGGGCGCGTCTATCCCTGGGAGCGCAGAGCACCTGGCTGGCCGGGGCGCTCGCTGAAAGATCATTCGCCTGCTCGCAGGGACCACCTCCACTTCACTTGGTGAAGGAACTCCCAGGGTGGGAAAGCTCCTTGTTTTGCAGCGAATATTGCAAAATAAAAGTTACTGCATGTAGAGGGGGAACATTCCTGAGCGCGTTAGGTAATCAGTGACTGTGCTGCAGGAGCACAGAGCAGCCACCTATGTTTCCTCAAAAAGAGCTTCATTTGATTTGAATTGGGGCAACTTGTCCAAGAATAATAGAGATAAATGGGACCAGAAGCTGAGAAAGCAGCAGTTCACACTGTGTCTGTGTCTCTGACAGAGGCCAGGAAGATGCAGGCAAGAACTTGAAGAATTGTACCATGTCACTTTCTCTTTTACTTGCAAATCTGGGGGACAAGAAAAGAGACTTGATTTCACTGTTTACCATTTAGAGATGCTTAATGCTAATGGCACAACACTTTTATACTGTTTTTCAAGTCCTCATTAGTATAATTGATGTGATTTTTCATCTTTGCCTTTTAATTAGTTTATTTAGGTTATTATGGGCTCGATCCAGAAAAGCACATCATCTCCTGCAAAGTGTAAGGGCCAAAGTCTTCTGTGAAAGTTGGGTGTCTAAATAGTTTTCTAAAGAGGAATTGGGGTATTTTAATCCATCATTCTAAACCTGCTGTCAAACAGAGATATCCAAATTCTGTAGGTGCCACACCTTTTTCTTAAAATTTCTGAGACAAGTCCTGCTCTGAGATGTCTCATAAATTGAAGCATTTTTGCCTTGATCAGGCTGAGCAGCTTGGCTTCACTTTTAGTTGAACTTTATTTTGGCTTAGACATCCAGCCTAGCCTGAGATCCAGGAACTAAATTTGCTTTCCCTCTTCTTAGGACTGGATCGATCCAGCAGGGATTCTCAGGGTGTGGGCAGCAGAACAGGCTCCCATTAGGTGCAGTGCTGAAGCACTGAGAGTTGTACTCTAGACCAGGCAGAAGTGTTGTGAATCCTACAGTCAGTGTGTGGGCTCTGCCCATTGAGTGCTTTAACCAGAAATGGAAATAGCAGCTTCACCAGTCTGTGCTGTGTCTGAAAATACGAGAATGACTTCCTATTACAAAAGCTGGTAGGTGCTTCCAGGACAATAATCCCAAGAAGGGAGAAGTGCGTTTCAGTACTACTGAGTAAGGTAACTAGTATGATAAAGATATAATTTCGAGTTGTATTCCTGCCCTGAGCTTTGCCTTGGTGAGTAGCTATGGTCAGCTCCCCAGAAGACTGATGCCTCTTTTTGACCCCACTCCCAAGTACTGGCTCTGCCTGCTTCTTTCCCAACTGCAGGTTGTGCCATCAGCCAACCTTCCAAAACATTGTAATTGCTCTGATCGTAGTCTGCCTCCTAATTTTTTTTTGTTTGTTTTTGTTTTTTTGTTTTTGTTTTCTGAGAGGTGATGTTTTCACTGCAGATAGCACTGTATTCATTATGCAAATTGTGCTGCAGCCTGGACATTCTACTGGGATTTCGCAATTGAATTAAATGAAACAAGACCCTGGGGTGGGGGGGGGGGCAAAGTTTTAATTAAGCTAGAGTGTTAAATGGAAATAGATGTTGTTCATTGGGAAAGAGCCCTTTAAAGTGTTTGAGGATACTGCATCTTTATTACTCAGAGATTAAGTAATCATAATTAAGCAGCTAACCATGTAAACAACAAGGTATTGAAAAGCAAAGGCAAAGGATGAAATGCTCCCAGCAGCACCTGTCCTTATTTTGATCCCAGCAGAAGGGATATATATGCTTAGCCTCTCTTACATGTCACGAAACAAGCAGAGGAGTGAATGTCCCACAGAGTCAGGATCTTTACAGTTTAGTGGGCAGAAGGCCATAATCATTGGAGTCACCCTGTGAGCTTGCTGTTAGCTCAGGGTGGCCAAAATAATGATGTCTTTCTGGATTCTTTTTAAATCCCTGTTTTGCTTTTCCTCTCATTCTTTTTGCTGTTTAAAAGTCCAGCAGCTGTACTCTCAGATGTTGCTTCCTTGTGTGCCACTGCAATGTAGACATGTGGGTCACCTGTGGATCCAGAGAGGCTGATTCATCAGATGGGAATCAGCTGAATTCCCAGCACATGCCAGGATTTCTTTGGCTAAAAACGCCTGGTGCTGGAATTGGCTACAGAGCCACCTCTGTGCTCTTTGAGATTTCCTCCATGAGGGAATCCTTTGGGGCTGGTTAAGCAGGCTTTCCCACCACACTCTCTTGGCAAGGCAGCCTGCGGGATTGCCGGACCTGTGTCTGGCCCTTTGTCTTTTTAACCCCTGCAAAGAGCCAAAGGTGTGTGCTAAATGTCATTAAATCAGACAGACGCAGGGAATGTGCCATGTGTTTGTTTTCCTTGCTTTCTGGATTTTCTCCAGCTGCAAACAAGCAACAGAGAAGCTCACAGTAAGGCCGTGTGCATGAGACATGAGGTGTAGTGGCTGTAGTTATGTGTGAAGGAAATTTTGCTCCATGGGTGTGCTATTTTTAACATTTTATGGTGCTGCACCTCTGTCACACTTCCCAACACAGTCTCTCCGTGCCCCAACATTTCTGTCTGGGTTTTATATATTTTATAAACTTAGCAATGGCAGTGAGTCATTATTTAAATAATCTCTGTATAAATCTTTAGCCCTTTTATCTTCTCCCTTCCATCCTTGTGTATTCAGGAAGGCCCCTCTCTGGTATTGTTGGTTTTTTTCCGCGTTCCACGTTTTTTTCCACATGCTACAAGAACATGCACGTGTTATCTGACAGTGGGTGATAGAAAAAAAGAAAAAAAAAAGCACAGCCCTTCTATTCTGCTCTCCCCAGCTTAGATCCAGCGTCACATGGAGGGGATCCAGGATGAGTCAGGAAGCAGCGCTGTGGTCCAAAATTCCACTTTGCATTACAGCTGGGAGGCAGCATTTAGCATCATGTGGATTTATTTTCTTTTAACGGGAACTGCAAAATAATTTATGGAAGTCACATAATCTAATGGGCAGAATAGATAACAGTAAGCCAAGAAGAACCTGGATTCCCATCTGGGTTGAATCATTGACTCAATTGACTATCAATGTGATGGGTGTGGTAGTTTAAGCCTGGGACATTATACTGGCCTTAAATAAGTCATTGCACTTCCCCACAATGTAACTGGAAAATGTGATTAATGTTGAGAGCTCTGTTGGTACCTGAGAGTTTCCCTAATAGTTTCCCTGGTCAGACTCAGCACAGGACATTAAAGACATGTATTTTCGAACTTAATTTTCAGGACAAATCTTAAATGGCTCGGTCCATATATGTCTAAAGACAAATTCATGCTCTAGAGTTTATATGTGCATGAGGACATGTAGCTCATGAGCACTTTCTGCACTGCATGAATTTCACACTGTGTGTATTACTCAGCTTTCAGTAACACTTATCCTTTTCTGTAGTTCTTTGCATATTTTTCTTCCTGTCCTGCTATAAACAGAAGAGTTGTGTGAGCTTTTTCTTATAATGTGGTCAGTTTAAAAGCAAAATAAATAACCATAATTAAACTGTTTCCAATTTAGTTGGTCAGAGAATCAGGAGACTTGCAGGAAGCAGATGTCACGCAGCAGAAGAGAGGCTAAAACGTACCATCTAAACATACTCCAATGACATGCTGGGTTGTTGTTGCTATCTTATTTCTTTTTTTCTCCAAGGGGATGGGTAGAAGAGAAGTTACCAATTTTCCTGGAACATCCTCTTCCAAAATTCCTGAAGACACTGCAGCAGCAAGTCTGATCTCATCTTGTGTCAGCATAACTCACAACTAAATGCACTGGGAGCAGAAAGCCTAGGATTAACTAAAATTATACAAAACTAAGGCTGTCATAAAATGAAAGACTTAGGCCTGTTCTCAGTCTATCTGTACTTAGTGACTTCAAGAGACTTAAGCACATGTTTAAAGATAGGCTGCTGTGTAAAATGCTCTCTTGAAAGTTACTTTCCTAAAGTCTAAGCCTAGAGTGAGATTGAACCTTTTAAAAGTTAAATGCAGTCTTGAGGACTGGTGTGGTCAAATAGTCCAGCTTAATCTTGGCTAGAATTTAAAGATTTTGAACAGCTAGATCTAATGGTATGTGCCTACCTAGCTTGTTGTATTCCCCTGGAATTTATCAATGACACACTCCATATAATTGTGGTTACTT
This sequence comes from Acrocephalus scirpaceus scirpaceus, assembly GCA_910950805.1. NCBI lineage: Eukaryota > Metazoa > Chordata > Aves > Passeriformes > Sylviidae > Acrocephalus > Acrocephalus scirpaceus. Next base: position 8,180,545 of record OU383777.1, read on the forward strand.
TTTGTCTGTCTAAAATCCTTTTTTGGTTTTGCAAGGGGGAGACTGCAAAGAGGGAGTATGTAAAAAATTCTTTCTTAACCAAAAGCAAAAAGTTGATCTTTTTTCCCCTTCCACAATGAAGAATTAAAACAATGTCTGTTGCTCTCATGCTTAATGTCAGAATCTCTACTAAAAAATAGTAAGAAGAAATACGATGAATATTTCATATATTCATATTCATATTCATGGAACTTATTCTCTGTAATTTTATAATGTGTATATGTGAGGTTTTATGAAGGCTTATACTAAAAGGCTTTAGAATAGTGTAATAAAAGAAAAATGCTCATAACATCCTTGGGTATCCACTCTGAGAGGGGGAAATAAAAGTCAATGACAAGTAGTAATAGGTTGTTGCAAGTGCATTTCCTTTTCTCCAAGATTTACAGTAAAAACCAGCTCTAACTGTAAAATTCTCTGCACTATCATAATCTGTAGCTTTGCAGAATGTAGCATTCTCATATCCATTCTCTTATCTTGTGTAAGAAGGGTCCCACCTGCATGTAAATTACCTTTAAATAAATCCTTTACTTAATTTCTTGTGGTATTTCCATTTTTTTAAGCAGGTACTTGAAAACCTTTATTAAGAACATAAATAAATCCTCAAAGCTGCTGCTATACTATGTCTTACTAATACAGTGATTATATGTTATATCTCTCTGAAGTTCCATTTTTGTTCAGTAGAAATCAGAGAAGACACAGGAACAAATTTGCCACTTGTGTTTATATAGTCATTATTTACAAGCAGTGTAACTTCTCATTCAGAGAAGCTTTTATTGATTTATTGTCTATGTCTTAGTGGCGTTGGGAGGGGCCCATCAGACATCATAGAATCATAAAATGGTTTGGAATGAAGGGAACTTTGAAGATCATCAAGTTCCAAGCCCCTGCCATGAGACTCATTTGGGATCCTTGGCAATGAGCTCTCACAGCAGACAGATATGGGTAGGGTCAGTCTTTTACTTCTGCCAGTACTTAAAATAAATTGTAAAAGAAATCTTTAGCACATATTTCAGTGGCTCAGGTGCTGAGGTGACCTGGGAGTTTCCCAAGTGTGAGTCACAGCAGTGGTGTTGCTGGTGTACGGGACCGGGACCGTGGCTTTCTCAGCCACATCAGTTGTCAGGCCCAACAGCAAGAGACTGGCTTTGCATAGTTGCTGTACCACCTTCCAGGGATAAGACTTCTTTTCCTGAATCTGTCCCAGTTAACGTTTTGGTATCAGTGTTGATATTTCCTACTTGGTACTGAGCTACACCACTGAATTAATCATAAGGAGACCAATCCTACCTGTTCCCAAAGGAGCGTGCTAACCCTGGAGCTGCTGGATGAAAGGTGTTGGGAGAGGTGGATCTTCTCCTTTCAGTCTGTGGGAGAACTGGGCACCCTTGGAGCCCAGCTCTGCAGGTGAGGTGGGCAGGGCAGTGCCTGTTCCTGAGCACCACGGGCACTGAGCAGTCACAGCTCTGCTGTGTGTGCACCCTGTGGCCCAGGTGCTGTGGGCAGGGGTGGATAACATGTAAAGCCTGGAAACAGCAAAAGACAGTTTTATCCTGGTCTTTAAAGCCTGAACTTGGCTGACTGAAGAGTCAGTTAACATCATAAATCTGTGTTATTAATCTGATTTTTTCCTAAAACTATTTTAATAGGGCAAGGATGCTTTACATAATTACAGTCTGAATCATTGTGGTCAGTTGATCTGATGCCTTACACAATCTGTAATCTTGTCAGAAGTGAGGTTTTCTCAGACCTCATGAAATCCAAGGTGTTTATTTTAAGACTCAATTTATTATTTTGGAAATTGAACTGAAAGCTTTAAGGAAAAGCTGACTTGATGTAATTTTTGGAATGTCACCCCCACCTAACTGAGGAAAAAGTAAGAGAATCGGTGCATCTAAGGAAGTTACTAACGTTGTTCAGGCCCCAGGGTCTTTTAGGTGCTCTTTCTAGAAAAAAAAAAAGGTGCATTTAGCTGTGCTTCTCTGTCCTATCTTTTTAAGATGAATGTCCTGGATAATACCATTTGCAGTGTACAGGTTTGTTTTGGAGTTACGATTTGTATTTAGAGTTCCCTGGTGACATCTACAAAAAGCAGATATATTTAATCTCATAAAGCTGCCTCAGCTTGAAAAAAAAGTTAAAAATGGATTTATGGCAAAAAATACCTTCTTCAGTATAACATCCCAACAACCTGTGCAACTTTCAGTGAAGTTAAGGGAGTTTTCACATGGAAAGATTTTCTGTCCTTAGATAAAATAAACTGCTTAGGCTAAAGATTGATTAAACTCACGTAATAACATTTATGTGAAGGGGGAAATGGGCTGATTTTCTTAAGGTGTCTGTCTACAAATTCACATGTCTGTGATTTGGTTTTTAGGTTGGTTTTTTTTTTTTATTTCCCTAGAGAGTTTTACACTTCCAAGTACAGATAAATTGCTATGCTGTCCTCAGGAGACTGAAGCTCCTGTGTCCTTTGCTTCCTGTGACTTTGCTACAGCTCATTACTTTCCTAAATGGCAACACGAGCACCATTATGAAACTCGTAACACAGACAGTTATCTCCTCAATGGTACTTAAAATCAAATCCTTCCTGCTTGGTGAAAGATGAGTTACTGTGCTTTGGCTCCTTAAGTAATTGAATGATGGAAGGCTTGGTTTGCTTCTCTATTTGTTGCTATTGTATATTGATGTGTAAGGATGAAGAATGAATACTGAAGCACAATACACATTACTGAAAGCTCCAGTGCCAATTTCTCTAGCTTTTCACAGCCTGACAGAAAAGCAGAAGGTGTGTACAGCAAACAGTGCAGGGAGTTTGCCTCAATCCCAAACATCTGCTTTCAAAGCAAGGGAAAAAAGAAAAAAGCAGAATGCAATTGTTGTCTTTAAAAGCCAAGGTGAAATTCTGTGTGGTTTATCTTTTTTTTTTTTTCATTGTGCTGGGTCTGTTACAATGCCAGCATGTCTTGTGGCACAAGGGCTTGGTCATTCCTAACAGGAATTGGCCATCTTTACCTTTTAGCAGTAGCAGTTCTCCAGGTGGTTTCAAATCACAGCACAATCTGCTCCTGCTTCCTAACTCCCCTCTGAAACTTCATCTCCCTCCTACAGTTAAACTCTCTCTTGTGCTTTTATAAAAGCTTCAGGCATAGTTTTCCTGTATCCTGTCAATTCCCAGAAATGGTCCTGACATGATGAAAATCTCTCACACCCCAGGGGTACTCTACTCTAGTAATCTGACATGTGGGGTGTTAAACTGTTAAAGGGAGAGAATTCAGACAGGTTTTGGGTCTTGTGCCAGGTTTTCGCGACAATGGTAGAAATTCCTTTGTGATAGCATTGATATCACAGGCACAGCTGTTCTGCAGTTGGTCAGTGATGAAATATGGATAGTCATTTTCTTAGTGAAGACAGGCTTTATTTCTATTTTTATCCTAGGTTACCACCATTATTTATGAGTAATGAAATCTGTTCTAGTAAATTGTGTTTAAAAAAAAAAAAAAAGTACTTTCCATCCTTTCTGCGCTTTCCTTCCTTCCTTTCCCTACAAACAAGGTAAATGCCACAGAAGTGATGTGAGAAAAGCATTTTGGAATGTGTGTGGATTTGTTGTGTTTTATTTTCCATCCAGGAATTGAACATGACACAATGGAAAGTGGAATTTGACATCTCCAAGATAAAGTATTAGATAATCTATAAAGTGCTGCACTCATCTTTATAAGAGAAATACTGTGTAAGGCCAGAATAACTGGGACACAGTGGCTTTGATAACAAGCAGCATTGTTATCTTCATTGCAAGCATCAGCAGAGATTACAGTGGTCTGTTGTGGTGACCCTGGGGAAATCTCACAAGGCCTTGCAGTAGGCAGTGTACAGTTTGTTTTCATTCTTTTCTCAGCAAAATACTGGTTCGATGCTTGTAAAGCATGACCCTGTTTAAATTGTGCTGACTCTCTTCATTCTGGTTTGAGCCACATGGGAGAAGAGATGTGAGCACAAGCAATTAGAAAAGTTGAAAAGGTGCTGATGGAGGATGGAGAAATTAGTGACTGACAGTGAGCAAACAGTTTGTTCTGAAGAGCCACCAAGACTCTGTGGCCTTGTGCTCAGGATTCAGGATCCTCAGTCGGTGACTCCAGTATTCTGTCCTAGAAGATCAGTTGCCTTTTTCTAACTTGTTTTACTAGATATTATGGAAATCTTCCCAGGCTTAGCATGTGTGTGCCACGGTTCAGAAGGAAAACCCAGCTATGCTGGGGAGGCTGCAGCCATTGCTCAGAGCTCTTTTTGGACATCTCAGGTTGAAGATGTGACCTCAGTCCCATGGGTGTCTTTTTGTGTAGCAGTCATTTCCACCTCCTGCTTTTCTGTTAGGCTGGGAGAAAGTCCCAAAATAGGCATTTGAGTTTTTGGCAGTGTTTGCTGCCTAAGCACTTACTCTTCATTCCCCCACAGAGATACTGTGCTGTGTGGGATTCTGTGGTGTGTATAAAACTCTGAAGTAATTTGTTCCTCTGGTGGTTTGCAAGACAGGTTGGAAACCTTGACACAGAACAAACATTTTTCCTTGTTCTAAAGCTGGGTGATTGGGCAGAACTTTCTTAGATTGCTGTAGGTTTAACTTTTTCTGTTTCAGAATCTGGACAAGGCAGTTCCATGCAAAGGATGTTGCAGAATCTTGTTTTCTTGATATCCCCAGAAACTCAATCTTATTTGGACAATAAGACCTAGTCTACAAACAATATACTGAATTCAATATAAGGGTAATTGTGTAAGGTTTTGGGGTTCTAGTTAATATAGGAGATGATCAAATATGCCTCTGATAATCAGAAGTCGGGTAAACCTTTCATAATTATTTCAATATCTTTCTTGCAGGATGGATGGTACTTTACCCATGTGTTTCCCACAAGCTGTCCGTGCTCTGTGCTCATTGTTTCTGAAAACAGAACATGGTTAGACTTTGATAATTCAAAGTTGATACAGGATTGTTTTGATTAGTTAAGGATCAAGGCAGCTATTCTGAAAATGGAGAACTGCACTTGTTTAGTACCAGAAACAGTGTTTTTATCTTGTCATTTGCGCGTAGTATGGGGCTGACACCTCTCTCTCTGGCTTTTCTGTTTCACTTTAATGAGGTAATTGCCAAAAAAAAAAAATCTTTCCAGATGAAAGGAACAGAGTCTGTTTTATAAATTGACCCATATTGCAACCCAGGTGCAAGTTCCATGCAAGTCATAGGACACGCTCGGCATTCAGCCGTTCTCCCCGAGATTATTCTAAGCAGCACATATCACCCAGTGCTGAAGCCTGCTCTGGACTGATAAAGTTTGTCTGCATGTGGGAGTCAGCTACTGTTCAGCTGGAATAACAGTGTGCAGAGTGGTATCTTCCTCACACTGACTCTGCATGGCCTGTCACAGGGTGTCTGCCCTGAGGCTGTTGTTCAAATTAAGTAAGTTGCTTCCAAATTAAGTAAGTTTCTTCCTTCTAATGCACACTTCTGTACGATGTGATTGCAGAGCAGCCAGTGTGCTTCTAATTCACTCTGGACTTTTGTGTTGACATGCCCCAAGTATTTAAATTTTAAGGTCTTGGTCAATTACTTCTCTGAAGTGCAAGAGACACAGTGTCAATGCACTGTGCTGGGATGCAGGGTGCTCAGAAGCTGCATACCAGAGTACAGCTCTGAAGTGAATGTAGTATTTTCACTGATTTTAGTGCAAGATCCAACTCTTGTGCTGGTGTTCCTGTGTTTAGTTGTATCACAGTAACACCTAAAGAAGCCTGGAATTTTGGCCTCACTGTGCTCTTACTGCTAAGTTAAGATCTAAGGATAGCTTCAGGAAGACTAATAAAAGTGAGAAGGGAGGCTTGGAGTCAGGTTTGATTTATGAGGAAGAATGAAAGGCTTTGAGTGTACACAGCTTGTTAGAGTTTGACAAAGAAGACGACATGACTGTAAATACTTCAAAAGTTTTATTCAAAAAACAGCAGAGGATTTGCTTGATGTTAAGGACATTCCAAAGGTTAGGACAGCAGCTCAGGAGACCTGGGGTTAATTCCATGACATATGTCCTTAAGGCAAGTCAGTTCTGCTTAGATCCTAGTGAATTCCTAAGGGCACCCAACTGCCACTGCTTTGTCTACATCACTGAGTATTTGTCAGCTGACTGAAAACCACCTAATTTAGACAATTAACTTGCCAGATACCTTTGCAGGTCTAGAACTTGGCGTCTACCTGTCTTGGCTGTATGTGTCTGTAAATGAGTAAAAGAGACCATTTATCATAGAGTGTGAGGATTACAAGTTTGGAAAGTATGGATGTTCAGATATTGTAATAATGCAGTACAGTGAGTGGAAAAGCTAATTAAGATGGGATTTATTTCACTTGTCTGAAGTGTGAGATGGTCCCCTAATCTTCCTCTGTTTTCTGTGCAGGATGAGGTGCTCCCAGGGGCAATGCAGTATCTGAGCCAGGGGATGAATTAACTCAGCAGTGCCTGTCTCCAGCCTCTCTGGAGGGAGCCAGGACAAGGCCTGAATTTTAGGTGGTTGAAATTAGACATGATGAATATTATCTTAAGAATATAAGGATCAAATAAAATCAACTCAGCTTGATTTTAAGGGGGGAAAAAAGTCTGTCTTGAATGCTTTTGCTGAAATATTCTTTTAAAACAATTACAGAAACCACCTCAAAGAACTTGTGTTCTCTTTATTTCTTGTAAAACATTCAGGAAGTCATTTATTAATATCTAACAACACGATAAAGCTCCCATTTTTCCAGTTTCCTTAAAGCAGTCCTTACACAGACTAGCAACATCCCAAGAAGTGCTACTGTGCTATATATTACCAAAAATATTGTATAATGTACATCCTACATGTCCCATGTTACCTAGGACTACACTTGAAAATCTAGACCTTAGTAACTAAATGGGAGCTAAATGCTTTTGGCAACCTACTTCTGATGGCTCTTGCTTTCATACAACAGCCTAAGTAGCTGGAAATACTGTGTTAGCTCTAGGTGGTTGCTATCTCCTTGAAAAGGACTGATCCTCAGAGGAAATGCAGTTATAGACATTGTGAATTTAAAGGAAAAAATGTGGGAAAATTAAAGCTGCTAAGAGAAGAGTTACAAAAATTTTGAGAGCTTCTATGGGTGGTGCTGGAGGTCCATGTGTGAAGCAGCTGTAGGAAGGCAGGGGTCTGAGGGAAAGTTAGGCAATACAGATTCATGAGGAAGACCAGGATGACCTATCTGAGGTTTCTGCTGAGCCACGCAGTGGCACAAGTTCCCACTTCAAAGAAAGAGGAGCTTAATTAATTTATACTGTTGTTGGTGTGGCTCAGTGTCAGTCCTTCCCTTCTTGTACTATCACGTTCATTACCCTGCAGTGACTTTGTGAGTAGTTTACTCTTTTTGATTTGCACTCTGGAAAGGAGACAGCTTGTCCCCCTTGTTTTGGTAGCTCCCACCTCCAGCCTCTCCAGACCTCACCTTCACACAGCTGGAATCTGACTTCCCTCACAACTGCTTGTCACTGCCCTGCTTGTCTGGCTCTGCAGGGAACAGGAGAGTCCCTTTGCTATTCAGCCCTTGTCCTCTGGCTCATCTAGTGATGAAGAGACAGGGATGTGTGAGCAATGTCACTTCAGGGACAGGGACCTGGTGTCAGAGAGCCTGTGGATTTCTACTATGATACAGGACTAGACTTATGTTTGGGAATGTCTACAATGTGCTCAATTCGGAAGTGTTTGCAGGAATTTATGTTTATTGTTTTTACTTGACCTTGCAGACCCAACACTATTGCTTTGGAAATCAGAGCTGAACAGTCCTAAGAACTTAGAGGGACATTCAGGGTTTACACAGAGGACCTAAACACAGTGGGGATTTTATCTGTGTGTAAAGCAGTCCTGATTCTGATCAGGACATGAAATAACTAATTTAAGAGAAGTATTTGGGTTGCAAGGCTATGAGCTTAAAAGCCCATCTTCAGCCATTGTGAGACTTAGTGAGTTAGATGGGAGGTGCACCCATTGCTGGTCCCCTGAACAGCCTGGGCTTGAATTAAGACTTTCATTCCTGGACACCATAAGGACTCTTGGCTGTTTCTGCTGCAGGCAATGTGTGATGGAATAAAGACAGAGATTATGTGAATTGCACTGAGATCAGCTGCCTTCTGGGCTCCCTTGACACCCCAGAGTCATCATCCTGCTGTGGGTCACTCCAAACCTGTGATTTCACATCACCCACTTTGTGCCCTAATTCTCAGTGGGCAGTGAAAGATATTTTCAAGTGCCCAGAGCTTCAGACACAGACAACTCTGTGTATGAGTGTTTTTCCATAGGTCACTGCAGGTTGCAAAAAACCATGATACCAAGGACAGAGAGAAAACAATCAACAGTGATAGGAACTGTGCATTGCATATATATTGCCAAGTAGCTGTTGTGCTCTGCCTGTCACTCTTACTAACAACTGTCTCACGTTTTCTTTCTTCTGACTCTTTTCTCCATCTGGTCTCGTTCAGTATGTATTTAGACTACAGGCTGCAAGGAGGAGAGGCCCTTGCATCCTGCTCGATAGTATGTGCAGCACTATGGGGTCCTGCCCTGGCTGGGGCCTCCAGGCACTGTCCCAGTGTAAATAATGCATAAAAATAGATCAGCTGTGTAACATTGATCAAGAAAACCATACAGAGACCTAACAGTGTTTTAGTACTGAATTGCTCTACTGTCTGCCACAGGGTTCCTGCACTAACTTGATGTAATTTTCTGAATTAAATGACACATCATACAAAGCCTTGTATCTATGGGCAGTGTGCAGGGAGCTTGGGGGAACACTGTAATTGCTAAAATCAGGAAGTGGGCCAACGACGATCTGCAAGTAGGAGGAAGAATGCATCTTTTGTGATGTTCAGGATTTTATCATTTTTATTTTGGAGGCTTTCCAAGATTTAATAGCAAAAAAACAGTCAAAAAGTTTGGAAGTGAAGCAGCCAGACCAAATTTCAGCTGCAGCAGTAACTGCAATAGTGTGGGCATTGGCAGAAGTTTCTTCTCTTGTGACACAGCACCAGCTGCTCATGTTGCACCAGGTAGGATTACATTAAGCAAAACAACTAAGTGATGCAGACAGCTTTTGAGGTGTGCAAATGCAATACACAACAAAAGTAGGTATTACTATCACCTGCACTGCTGAAGTTCATCTACACTCAGAGCCTCACTAGACTATTTGCTGTGTACAAAGAGCATGAGTTGAAACTGATGAAAGAAGTTAGCAAGTATGTTAGAGACCAGAGGTATACCTCAGAAATGAGGTAGGAGTATTTTCATTCAGTTTGGAGTCATGAAGGTGCAGTGATTTGCTCTTGCACAGTGAGAGGTAATTAATAGTTCCTTCCAGTCAGCTTGATGGGATTGCAGAGGGGGGACTGGAAGGTGGGAATGGACAAGTCCATGGCCACTGAGGATAAGTTTCTTGTGAGAGCCAAGCATTGGACCTGTAGCACCTATTCTCAGATGCTTTTCAAGAAAAATTGAAAGCCTTTTCAAACCGTTGATCCACTTAAATTTGAAATATCGTTTTGTATAAGTCTTTTTCTGTTTAAAGCATCCCTGGAGGTGCAAGTGCCAAGAACTGTGCGAGTGAGACTCCTAACGCTTATTGTGTCAGACAAACTGGTGGCTCCTGGTTTCAGTTTCTTCATACTAAACAAGGTCCTTCTGTTCTGCAGAAGTCTTTAGAAATACTTGTAGGGAGGCTGAGTCTTTGGTTTAGACAGATCCAAATAAACCAAACCCATGAAAAAAGTTTCTACCATTGCTTTTAGGAAGAGTTAGGCAAATAGCAAGCAGCAAGAGAAGATGTAAGCAGTTATGCAGTCTTCAGTCATATCATTCACACTCACACATTGGGAAAAGAATTCCCAGCTCATGAGTGGGCTCAAAATTAGAAGAGAAACATCCCCAAGGCTTCTGGAATAATAAAAAGAAAAGAAGCTGCAGAAGCTCAACTCTCAAAAGTTGTTAAACCCCAACAGCTGGTTGGCAGAAGGGCTGTTCTTTGACATAAAGTACTTCCTGAAATTCTTTCTTCCAAGATCCATGGTGATTATTTTTTTGTCTTAGTTTTTCTTTCACATGAATTAGTTAAAAAAATAACTTAGGCATCTCATCTGAATATGAAAAGAGATGCTGGCAATAATTTTGCTAGTTTCTTTACTGATCAATTATTAATCCCTTCTTCTGAGCTTGTGTGGAAGAGAACAAGAGACATACCTTTCTTTGTCTGTAACCCTGCCATCTTAAAAGGTTGTTTCCCATTTCTACTCTCATTTCATCATAAACCTTCTGTCCTCAGTCCTGCAGATCCATTTCCAGCAAGCACAGCAGTACTGAATGTCAGGTGTTTATAATAAATAAGCCAGTGCTGACTGCAGCTGAGATGGACTCCATGAATGGGTCCTCTGGCAGAGGGAAGAGGTGGTGACATGTGGCATGAGGACTGTGACAAGCACTGGAGATCAGTAGTGTCCCCCTGTCACAGTCCTGTCTGCCTGGCTTTTATCCCCTCTCTTTTGAGGTTGGTGTCTCGTGGGAGGTGAACTAAGCACATCTGTGAAGAAGTCAGTGAACTTTTGCTCTAAAACCAGCAGCACCTCACAGGAGGACACTTGTGTGCACTGTAGTGGATATCAGGTCTCTGCTGTTTCTTTCCAGTTTTGACAAAGCTTTTCTGAAAATGGTTTCAGTGATCATAAAAAAACCAACTGATATTTTAGCTTAAAACTGCCTTTTTTTTAAAAAAAGCCCCAAAACAGAGTTAAATTTCCAAAGAGTTCACCTATAATTTATCTGTCCACACGCTAATAGAACCTCGAACCCCCTTCCTTTTTTGATTTCTACCTGATGGCTATGCTAGCCAGATTCTGATGTGTATTCACACTGTTAGAATATTTTGCAAGGTTTTGCCACGTCTTGTATTTTCCGCAGGAATTACACAATGAAAGGCAGTATTTTTTAAGTGCCAAAATTTGATGGGATGTTTTTCTGGCTCTGTCACTGGCTGATGGCTTTAGTGGCACATTTCCCTTGTGGGTGCAGGGACTCTGAGGCTGATCACAGGGGAGACAGATGAGTCTCATCTGTATTTGCAAGTTAAACAAGGCCAGAAGACTCTGTTGGCCTGCACTGGCCTGTGATGTTTGTTAAAGTGTTCACTGGACTGGTTTTTGCACTTGTCAACGAGCACATTTCCAAACTGCCTGATTGTAAGCTGGGGGGGATGTGAGGGCTCCCAGGAGACAATACGGATGAGACCACTTGGCTTTGAAGGGAATGAATGCTTAGTTGTATAGATGGAAGCTGTGCCAGGCTGCTTTGTCTCAGAGTCTGCAAATAGTGTCTGGCACATTTTATTTATTGCTCCCAACTTAGGCTTGGGGTCTGGAAGCTCAAGTCTGAGCAGCGCTAGGGGTGACTGTACCATATTCCTGTAATTACACAGAGTTTTCTTCCACCCATCTTCTGTTTGTTTTATCTTCCTAGATGTAGGCTCATCAGGGAAGATATTGATACTTTCTCTTTATTTGTAGAGTATTTAGTACCATGTGGTCCTGACCTGCATAGATTTCAGTTCAAATAAAGGCAGTTGAATCTGCTCTTGCCTGTTTGCTTTCTACTTGGAAACTTTTCCCTGGCTATAATGTACTGTTAAGGAAGGAACAAAGGATAGCCTCTTAAGAACTGTAAAACCTGCCTCATTTCAGTCCTGGCTATTTAAATTTGTAGGCTTATGTCAGACCCTTAAGGTTAAAAATGTTTCTTTTCTTGTCTTGGCTTGAACAGCAAATGGAATGTTTCAAAGGAAAAAAAAAAAAGAGTCCATAGGAGGCAGGCCAGAGTGATGCAGCCTTGCCTGTTTTTCTTGATCTGAAACACTGTATTAGCTGGAGCACAAAATGGTCTGGCCACCTCAGTTTCCATCCCATTTTTGGATGGAAAGTTGCTCACCAAACAAGAGCAGAAGCAATCATTTACTTCTGAAAGGGAAGATTTTTGCTCATTTTCTTTGCAGCATAATATTTTCTTGGTTAGACTTTTCTTCATCTCTCCCTTCTCCATGAACATCCTCAAAGCAGCAGAGTAAATAATTTTGGCTTACAATGAACAAGTCTCTGAGATGATAATGAGAAATGGTGAATAAACTTTCCCTGTCTTACATGGGGCAGACTTGACCTCTGCTGAAGGGGCCACATGCAGCAAGGTCAGGAGTGTGATGAAGTATAAGTTTGGAAGGGGAATCTGCTGGAAGATAGAATAACCCACTGAGTGATAAGTGCTGACAGACTGGCACCCTGGTGTTTGAAGTGCTTTTCCTTGCAGGACAAGTATGTCTCTGATCCTGTTGTGTTATGGCCAGGCTCAGTCTATTTTGAAAGCCTATACTTTCTTCACATGGAGATTCAGAGAGATTCAGGCCGAATGTGTTTAACAGAACACTGAATTTTGGGCCATGGTTAAAACCAAATCTTATAAATTCAATATGGCTTTCCCAAAAGGTATTTATAACAATAATCATAAGCATATGTCAGTACATTTACATTATTTTTATGTGTTTACAATAATGTTTTTCCAATACTTCACCATTAAGTAACTGTGTTTAGTGTACTAGTTCACAGAGAATAAAAGTATTAAGTTATGATTTCAAAGGAATGATAAAGCAATAACACTGGGGAAGTTCAGTCATCTTAACAAATTGGGAGCATTATTCAATCTGTCCAGGCAGGCTCTTGCATGGTTCCTGTTCTTCTCTTTTTCTTTCCTGTGGGTTTAGCTTGAGAATGCTCCCAGTATGGCCACACAGGGAGACAAACTGAAATATGTGAGTGAGACCCAGGGTGGGAGGCAGAAGATTAAGTGAAATGTCCTGGGACCTTCCAGGAGAAAGCTGCTCTGCTCTTTACCCAAACCTCAGTGACAGAAGTAGTATCACAAGCTAGTTGGATGGTTTGACTAATATGAGCTTTAAAAAACCCAGTGGTGATATGTTTTCAGTTCCTTGAATCAGTTTATTTCAGTTACATTTGCTAATGTATGTATATAAAAAGAAGAGAATTACAAATTTTGTAAATGAAAAAGGCTGGGAGAAAGAAAAAGTGAGATTTTTCTTTTTTTACCTTCAGTTTCTAATTTTGGACTGGGGCATGTCCCCCATCCTGTTTCCTGTATATCCAGGACAGCAATATTCTGTCACTTTTTCAGAAGACTTCTGAAAATGTACCTGACATGGCAATTCTGTTGTCTAGTCTGATTCTTTGGCAACCTCTGCTCAGCACACTTTGATGCTTTGAAAGACAAGAGTAGGAAAGGGTGCAACCCTCAATAGTATACAGGACTTACCAAGCCTTTTTAGCTAATTGAACACAGAGGGTCTATCTATATAGATAATTGAATAAAAGTGTTATTATTTTCAATAGTAATAATAAATCAGTAGACATGTAGATCTATCAGGTTTCAGTGATTTTTAGCCATTCCCTCCATTGTAAACAATGAGATATAACTTACAAGTGCTTTCATTATCAGCATCCCAGAAGTTCACTGTCTGAACTTCATCCCTTTACACTCTCTAATGTGTATGCACTAGGCTGCACTTCTGGACCGTGCAAATCAGGAACCATGTGTTCCTCAGGACTCCTGAGTCATTCCTGCAGAGGGTGGACAGTGATTGAGAAAGACACCAAGGAAGAAGAAAGACGCATTGTCTTGTTATTTTTAAATGAGCTGAGTTAAACATTGCCTTTATTTTTTCTCTGCTTCACAGTTTTACTGTAAGAGGCAGGATCACATTGTTTTCCATCACAATCATTCCAGCTGTAATTTTTGCAGCTTTTCAGTTCTTGGCCATGTAATCTTCTCAATTCATTTGTGATGAAATCCCTGTTGTGCAAACTGACGTTTTTGTTCATTTCCTCTCAAGTGAGAATACCAGTGCAGGAAGGACATGTAGACCTAACATCACTGACAGACTTTTCTGATTTAGTGGCAGGAGGATAAAAACCTATAACACAATTATTGGAGGGATTCTTCACCTCCTGCAGCAGAGGATCATGCTCAGATATGTCAGGGGTGTTTGTGATTGTTCAGCAAAGGGCATTATGTAGTAATGGAGTAACTACATGTAGATTTGGAACTAGAGAAAGAAAAGAAATTGTTCTGGTAATTTTTGTTGACTTTGTAAGCATTTATTTGGTATGGGTATAGTGAAATATATAAACAAATGTTAGCATAGACCTACATTTTCTTGCTGTATAGAATCTGAACCTTAAATAGAGTAATCAGGAGGCACTGTACAGCTCAGGTTGGCAGTTTCACTTTCCAGTGGTTTCTGTTCCTCTCTATTGGTTATGTATGTAGCTTCAAGTCACCAGGCTGCCACCTTCTATTTTTCAGGTACCTGAATTGAATGGAGGTGAGTCTGAGCCTTTGTGATATTATCAAATATTTTTACCCTAAAGTAACTAAAGACAGTTTCTACTTTGATTCAAATTATCAGAATGATTTTTCTGTCAAAAGAATTTACAATTGGATCTAAGACAAGAAAGCGATGTATTGAGAAACAACTATTTGTGTTCTAGTGACCACAAATGTCACCAATATTAAAGGATCATGATGGTCATGATCCTTTTCTACCTAATTTAGTGCAACTTCAGTGAAATCAGTGGACACGCACCAACACGCGCCTTAATGATTCCTCTCTGCATTACTCTGATACAGCTCCAATAGTGGAGACTTTGTTACGAATATTTACTGTAGATCACTTCTACTTTCATTGAAAGTGTAAAGATATACACATAGTTAATTGCAGGGAAAAGAAGGAAAATGAGAATGAGTAATTAGATAATTGTTGTTCTCAACTGTAGGCTTTTTTAAAGTATTGAACATCGTTATTGAGGCAAAGAAATTGCATTTTCATTTTATCATGTTTAGAAATTGCATGATCTCAAGAGGCTTGAAAACCTTCAAAGATACTGAACATGGGCAATATTATTACCATGGGTAATAGTATTTGTACCAGTTTATATATATGATCTAAGTAGACATCTCTCTTGGAGACGATCAGTTAGTCTTCATTTTTAATGTCATGTGTGGGTCTTCAGAATTTATCTAAATTAGATTCAGTACAAAGCTTTCACGTTTACTTCTGCAGCGCATTTCCTCTAATCAAATCAATTTACCTGATGGACACCTCTCGTGTGCCTTTGCAGAGATCCAGTTCACTTTTGTGAAAACAGAGTGAGGCTGTCAATGTGCAGTCGTTTAAAATAAGCTCCACACTTCACCGATGTGGTGGGTAAGATCATAGTTTACAGATCAACACTGGATTTTAGAAGGAATTCATAGGGATTCCTATGGGGCTTGACCTTGGTGACAGTGTTATTGACATAACTCATTTTCTTCTCTGTTGCACAACAGAAATCTAAAATGCAGCCTTATTAAATAGTCTTTAATGGGGCTAATGAGGCTAAATAATCGTTGTTGACTTGCACAGCAGTTACTACTGCTTTAAAACTTTTTAAAATTTAAATGTAATTTATTAACAAAATTCCTATTAGGGTATTTTTTTGCTGAAAGAAATGAAACAACTATCATTATGTGCAATTAAGAAATATTTCTAACATGAGAATATGGAATAAATTCCCTCCTTTTGCTTGATGAGAAGTGTGTAAAGGGAAAAAGTAATGTGGGGGTAATTCTGCTTTTCATTCAGACACTTCTGCTTTCACAATTGATACAAAAATTATAAAAAGCTCTATAGAAACTGGAAACTTAAGTGTGGTTTTGCATTGCGACTCTATATACTCCATATTTCTCAGTATTATACAGCACAAATTTACTCACCATTTAAACAACAGATTACTAGTTAGTGACACTGCCTTTGTTTTTCTATTCTTGTGATTCTGAAAAATCACTAACTGTATTATGAACATTATTTTGCAACAAACTTTCCAGGTCTCTAATTGGTCACTATTTTGCTGACTTCTTCCTTTTACACCAAAAAAACATGGTCTTGCATTAAAAAAATGCATATCAGATTATATTGGCTTAGTTTATTGAATGTGTTCCCAGAGATATGTCTGAGAATCTATCTTGTACAGTGATAGTTTATAATTAAACTAATAGTTTATTCTTGTTCCCTGGAGGGCCTTAGTTTTGGCTTTCCAAAGAGTGAAAATGCAACGTGATAGATGTGTCACTTTTTTTTCACTTCAGATGAATGGAACAAATGTCCAGATTTGCCTAAATTGCTGCCCACATATAATCTTTAAAAATTAAAAAAAACCCAAAACAAAACAAAAAACCTAGCAGTTTGTTTATTTGAAGGAATTCTGCCAGTATTTGCAAGCAACATAAATGCAAGAACAAATGGTTATTTAATTATTTTAAAGCACTAGTATTGTATTTATTGGCCTGTTGTTTATGCTAAATTCAGCTGTTTTCATGATGTTTAGTCTTGTTAATACAAAACATAAACAGGCAGTTAATATCCTGAGGATTTTTAAAATAGATGTTGCCTTGTCAGATGTCTTTCAGAACTGACTTTGTTGTGACAGTTGTGTCACACTGTCTTTTGTTTGGTTCTTGTTCCTTAGTCAGTTAACACAGGTAATCACCTCAGCTATTTCCAACTCTCTTAAACTTACTTTACCAAGCCCAAAGTGTACCTCTGTTCCCCTCCTTTTGCAGGTGCTTTTTGCAGGGATGCTCTGCAAAGTCCAGCCCAGCAGGGCAGAACAGGGCTGTCAGGTGGGAAAATCAAGATCCACAGCTTGGCTGATGGTGTCACTTGTTGTTTTTGGAGACACGTTAGCTCAGTACCTCAGTCACGCATGAGTTCCCAGCCTTGGCTGTGGCTGATGGCACGTCTCTGTCAGAAAGGCAGCACTGACTTTTGGTCCCCCTCAGAAAGCTCTGCTTTTATTTTGAATGCTCTAATTAGTGGAATTAGTGCAAAAGCATTTTACAAGCAACATCCTGCCTGGAACCATGTGTTGGACAATCCTGAGCCAGAAGATACACTCTGGGTCGGGGTTAGTCTGACACACAGGAAAGAAGAGAAGGGTTGTTGCAGAGTTTCGAAATTTTCTGTCCTCCAACTTGGAGATGAGGCTGGGCCAGGTCCCAGTGAATGTACCCATCAGTTCATTACTTGCTTCTAGAATAGGCTCTTTGAGAGTTCAGTTGATTTTTTGGTTGTTCTGTTGCTTTTTGGGTTTTTTTTCTCTCTGTCCTTGGGTATACCAGGGAGTCATACCAAGCTAGGTAGCTTTCTAACTTCAACATCACTTTAGAATTAGGTGCATAGCGTGAGCACAGAGGTTTTGGGTCTCCTGTGACTGAGTTTGATAGTGTCCTTGGATAAGGCAATCTGCCAGCTGCAGGTATGCATATTCCCATTCCACTTTGGCTACTTAGATACTGAATAATTTCAGTATAATCAAAGTGTTCCTCCAGTTTTGTGGAAGACCCATCCCAGTCTCTGTGGTGTCCCCATGTTAGTTTTGCACCAGCCCAGCTGGACGCAGCTGAACACAGATGGTTTGAGGCATCTCTTGCCGGAACAGATGCTGGCCTCGTTTGCTCAGGAACCATCATCCTTCCTTGGTGTCACCTACCCTTCATCTCCCTGTTCTCAGCCCCAGCCATTCCCCACACCAGGGCTCAGCCTTGCAGTGGCTCATGGCAGCTTCCAGAGCAGCGTCGCCCAGTCCCTGTCCTTGCTGCCTTCCTCTCCCTCTCAGAGGTGCTCGTGACAGATGACAGCATTGTTTCCTAGCCTGCTTTCTGGGATTTCTGGCCATGCCTCCTGCCCCAGAGTTTGGCAATTGCCCTTGCACGGCGTGCTGAACTCTCCATGACCAGCTCCGGGGTTTCTCAGCTGCGGTGTCCTGTGGCAGGGTACAAGAATCTGCCTCCAATTAGCTCGGGAGCACAGCTCCAGACACATGTGTTTGGTTCAGCAAATGCTATTTGTTTGCTGGGTGATGATGTTTTTCTAAGCTTATGCTTTATTCATAGCATGAGTGACATTTCTGCAAGAAGTGGTGACGTGTCTCTGGGTCTTAGTTCTTTTCTGGTTTTGGAAATACACTTCAAACAGCTATAGCAGTGCATATTAGATAACCCATGTATGAGTAAAATTACAGTGATAACCAGGGGTTTATGTGATAAATTAAATAAATATAGACACTAGGTTTTAAAAACAATAGGGCTTTACTGTGATGAAAGGAATAATTTCAATTCAAGGATGGAATAGATCTTGTTTTTAAATTTGATTATATGTTACAGTTTTGTGATTTTCATTGTTGGATTACTCATGGGATTAAAATACACATATTTTAAAATGAAAGGTAGAAATACATATTTTAAACATCATTGCAAGATCATTACATACATTATTACCTCAGCTATGAGACAGTTTCATATTTGCTCTGATCCTCTTTGATCTCTAACAGATAGGAAACAGCCTTTAGTAGTCTCTCTTCATAATGTTTCTTTTTCAATATTCCCATGTCTTGGACTAAATTGCTTCTACTGAAGATCTGCAGTGGCCCAAATTACCATATTTGAGCTCTGAATTTGTTGTATCTCTCTTCCTGTTTTTTCTTTTGGCCTGTTTTCAGATTAATAATGTGAGACTAGATAAGCTTCAGGGAAAAAAAATCTATTTCATCATGTTAACCCAATAATACTATTAGGCAGCATCAAACAAAAAAAGCTGTGTGTTTCTCCAGAGCCCTGAGACGAATACCTTTCTTGAAACCTGGAGATTTATATTCCTGTGGGAATGTAAGTGATATCAAGGGCAGCAGATTTTGAGTGCAGCTGTAGTTATCATTAACAGAGATAAGTATTTGAAAGAATTTTGATATTTCAGCCATGGTTTATTATCAAGGTCTCTTGTGTGAAATATGCCAACCAGAACATAGATGACCATTGATAGCTACTTTTGGCTTCATTTAAAAAAAACAACCCAAAAATCCCCCCAAAACCAAACCAAACCAAACCAAACAAACAAAAAGAAATCCCAGAAAGCAACCCCAAACTTCTTAAATGCATTATGTTTTTAATATTTGAGAAATAAGTTCATAGTAACCTGGAAACTCATGCTCAGGTGCTGTGAATCACAAGAGTTTCTTGTGGAACAAAACACAATTATCTGTACTGTATATGTCTGTATCTGAGTGTGCATGGGTTACTTTTCTGTGAATCGTGCATCTTTTATATCTTTAGATTGTTATGAATAGAACATTAAAACCACTTTAAAATTCCTTTTACATTGACAGCCAGAATTTTGGATCAAATACATGGAAAGAAATACAGAAGTGTGGGCATTTCTGAGATTCTGGAGTTCACATATTACCAAGAAGTAGAGTTTATAATCTCTGTATTTTAACTTTCCCTGTCCAGTGATATGGTATAGAAAATAAGATTTTTATATAGTGTCTAAAAGCCTAGAAAATTAATAGTTTGAAGTACTGCCTTCAGCTTTCACATATTTCATGGAGAAGTAAAGACTCACGACACTAAAGGAGGTGTTCAGTAGCTGTCTGTGATTGACCAAAGCAGTTCCATTAGATTTTCCTTTTTCTTTTTTTTTTTTTTTTTTTAATAATTTAAGCTGTGCTTTTGCCAAATACCAGTCTCAGAACTTTGCACCCTACACTCTGACAACAGGCAGCAGTGTAAAAGTGGTGGGAAGAGAGGCTTTAGCAATATATTTTCTCCTTTTGCCATTCTCCCAAGGCAAAACTTGGAGTCTCTCTGAAGCCACTTGCCAGCATTTACTGTTAATCTCTGGCCTATATCTACATATTATTTTTTTTTTAATTGTATTCAGTGGTTCATGTAAATAAGTCTGCTGCCCAGCCATTATTCATGTAAGATGCAATGAAACCAAATTGTATTGTGATTTTCCTATTGCAAAATCTCATCTGTATATTTTTTAAAAAAATTTACTAATATTTTATTTTTCTGAAGGCAGAGTGCATGCAGACAATGTACTTGCCAAAGTCAGAGAGACTGCAGACAGAGGTTCCAGTTTTTAAATTTCCAGGGTTTTGTGTATTCAGAGTCAGGCATTCTAACTTTGAACATGCAGCTATCTTATAGCCATTTAATCTTGAGAAGACATAAGTTGTATTGGCGTGGAAGAAAATATAGAAATGCATATAAGGCCATGAAAGAATGTCAGTGCGTTACAGCAGCTTAACAAGTTATCATACATCAGCTGAAGCATTGTAATTGTCTGTCTATGCACTTGAGCATGCCCAGAGTGAGGTAAACATACATATGCTCCAGGGATTACTCATTAAATGAAGTATTATGTTTTAGTACTGAGAAATCTCTGCTGTCCTTCCATTATTTTCTACTTAAATGACAAATTTCTTCTGCATAAGAGCAGTTTTAATTATACGATTTGCTCTGTGTATATGTTGGATGTTTTTCAGTTGCTCATGCAGACTGTACACAAACACATACATGTGTGCACACAACATTTTCCGTGCTATAATTTGGTATTTCTGGCACTTTGCAGTAATAGGGTCAAAGCCAAACTGTAGCTACCTCTGGAAAATCTTAAAAGTAGGTGTAATTGAAAAAGGCAGTGTAACTTTTCTGTTTTAAAACCTAATGAAAACTTTTTTTTTTTCAGAAAGTGTAATGCTTTTCATCCTTGTTTCAGTCATGAAACTTTTGAACTTTTTGTGTGTATTTTTTGAAAAAATTCTGACACTCATTAGGTAGTAACAGAAATAAATGCCTTTACACAATCGTGATCCACTGCAGATACTAACTTAACTTGAAATTTGACTTTTGATAGATACAGTAAAAAGAATGAAATGATTCTGAATTCTAAGTAAGTAAATATAACTAATTTGATCCTCCAGAATTACAGTTTATAATACTAAATTGAAAATTTTATTGTTGTTGTAAAATGAAAGGAGCTTTTTTGATAGGGCTTACTGTTGTAGTTCTGTGAGGTGTAACCCTTTTGGATATTTCCAGTCCCTTATGATTCACTCTGTTGCTAAAGAAGTTATTTTCTGACAGGCCTTTAAATTAATGTCTATGTCCATATGAAGCACAAGTGTGGAATACATAAAGTACAATTGTTTTAAGTATTTATATTTGTCTACTGATGAACTAGAATCTCACAAACTCAAAGGAGGAATCCGTTTCATGAGCTGTAAATTTCAAGTTCTGACCTAGTGACTTCATGAGAGCAAAAATTCTCCAGTGGGAGTAAGATGTTCATGTCTTAACGTGAAGTCCAGGAGTCAGGGGAACGCCTGGCTGGAATAAACAAGCAGCTCATCCAGTCTGCCATTCTGGCACCAAGAGTGGGTAAGACCAGATGTTTCACCGGAAGGCATAAATCTTCACAATTTTACTGTTCTGTATTGCAAGATGGTGTTTCTTACATCACTCACACCTTAAAGCATGAAGATTAATAGAGCTTATAACTCCATTTCCTCATAGTCAATTTGTAGCATAAATCTCAAAACACATTTCTTAAATTATTCAGTAATTTTGAAAGCAGAAGATTTTAAAGATACATTATCAATTGGTGCAAAAATAAAACCCTTCATGCCCATGCCACCTTTATTAGAGTAAAAGTTGTGGATATGAGAAAACCTGGCCATTTCAGTAAACTAAAAGTGAATTTTACTGCAATGTGAGAGAGGCAAAAGACCTTGTCAAGGAGAGACGTGACAGATCTCCCCAACTGCTGGGTGCTGGATTGCCTTTTCCATCCTGCCTGCCTGCAGGTGTTCACCAGTTCATGTGGGGGAGGCCTTCTGCTACCAGTGTTGAACCACTGATGGCTGTGAAACCTGAAGGGTTTGTCTTTCACTGATCTCAGCTCTGGTGTTACCCCACCCATGTATTTGCTAACCTTGGCAAATACTTACTTTGTTGAATTGAACTTACTTTGTTCAAAGCTGGTCCTGGATTCTCACCAAAAATTTAGTTGTGAAATATTATATCGCATCTTGTGCAGTGACCATAGCAAGATACTTTTCTTTGGCAGCAAACACTCATTAGAACTGATGACTACTATCACCTTCTTAACTTTCTCTTGACCAATTTTCACTTAATTCCCCACTCACTCCGTGAGACAATTATACAAAATAAAATAATGAGATAGCATGTGTAATGCAGTGAATGTTGAAACAGTTGGATGATCATCACAACTAAATCAGAATTTTCTTTTTTTTTATTGCCCACTGGGATCTACTTTATGGCTAATATTATGAAGGTGGTGGTGTATGAGGGAAAATTAATACATTATCACATTGCACTGTTGGTATTGGAAGTGGTTCTTCACACATTGGGTAGCAGACATATAAACTTGTTTGCCAGATGGTGTTGCAGATGCAAGAATTTTACAAGGGCTCAGAGGGATGCTGGACAAGTACTTGAAAGTCATATCTACTCAGGGCTTGCAAAATAGACAGGCTACAATAGGTTCAGGAAATCTCCTGAGCTGAAAATAGATGGAGAAGAGGGGGAGCAGTAAGGGTAGGGAAATATCATATATAAATGTTCTATAATTATTCTTTGTACTGTTGAAAAGAGACTACTAGACTGGATGAGCCTTCAGTCTTGCCATTACAAACATTTTTATATTCTTATTTAAGTAATGAGTCGTGTGAGCAGACTTTTCTGGAATGGGAAATGAATGTTGAAGGTGGAGAAAACCCAGAACTGCTTAAATTTAAAAAATTAGTGATATGTTCTGTGATCCATATTGGTAAGGAAAAAAAACTGAGAGGCAACTTTAATGCCGAAAGAAGATCAAATGTGATTAGTTTCTCAGTTACTGACTGCAGAAGTTTACAGTCTTGCCTTTTTAGCTTTTATATTTCACCTGACATTACTGTGAGGAATAGATCTTCATTGTTTTTGTAGTGATTTCTACTGGTAGCTCTCCAAGTACATATAGAAGGCATCTTCTGGTCTAGCTGCATATCTCCTACATCCTACATGCTTTTTTCTAAATCTGTAGCAGAACTTAAGTTCCATAACTTGCACTACAGTACACATATACTATTAATAAGGAAAAATACAGCTGTAGCACTTTGTCTGCTAAAGATATTCTTCTTTTTCGGAAAGAAGATCCTTATGTGGAGCAATTAAAAGAGGCATGGTCAAGTTCTAGTTCATGAGTCAGTTTAGTGATTCATGATACTGAAATTTATTATGCATGTAAGGCATTTATTTTAATCTTGTTTTTTCATTTGTCTCATCCTTTGTTGGAATTGGCCTTGCATGCTGGATTCTTATCTTTTTATTATTTTGTGTTTTTTAATGTTTACACAGACACTTATGAAAAACAAAGAGTGTGGCTAAGGTGCCTCTAAAGAAACAGAGATGCCAGGCCTTGAATGGGCTTTTTGAATTCCATCACTCTACATGCCCTGACTACCAGAGCTGGGTTATAACTTGTAAAAGTCACTAGAAACAGCTGACTTTCTTATCATCCATAACATTTAAATTTGCAGCTGGCAGAATTTTAGTTGCCAAAAAGTTCAGGAAAAAAGTTACCATTATTGTTGTTACTGCTGTTCTTAATGTTATTAGGATTAATGATGATGATTAAAATTATAACTGTCCTTACTTCCATAATTGCTCTACTTGATATTAAGAAGACCAAAACTCTACTGCAGTGTTTTAGTTTGCATTTTTTAATTTTTTTGACAGATAATACCAGCTACAAACTTTTATCACCTCTCTGAAGTTACTGCTTCTGATCATTAGCTGGACTACAACCCATGAGCTTATAGATACTCTGAAACCATTCAAGAATAAGTTCTGTGAGGTCTTTTTCCATAAAATCCATCTGTAAGAAAAACTGCGTTTTGTATCCTCCCAGTTTATTAGTGGAGTGAGACAATATCAATTTAACAATCATTTTCTTGGTGCAAGTTATTAGTCATCTTTGTTCTTTTGAGGTGATATTTTCAGTGGGTTTTGGTGGTTGTTTTTTTTTTTTTGGCATTAATGGCACTTCTCTCACCATCTGGCTTAGTCAATTACAGATCTTCAGAGTAACAAAACTGACAGTTTGCATGTACGTCTCTGTGTTTTTCTTGGGGTCCAGAGAATTGTGACTTTTCTGTGTTTCCTAGAAAGGGAGTTGTGAGACCTCAGCCCACATTGCACATTACACAGAAGGAATCTGTAATGAGCTCTTTCTGTGCCTCAGGAGGAGCACAAAGCAGCTGGAGTGGGACTAAAGGTCTAGACAGCTGAGCTCAGTGGGGATGGAGGATGGTCAGCGCTGCAGAGAAAATGTTCGATAGCTTGTCAATTCATGACCCTGAGGTCTGAGAGGCTTCCATTCCCTCAGACAAATGCTGATCCCCATTAATATGAATGGTTGAACTTCATTTGACATCAGTCAGTCCAGGGTCTGAGTGCAAGTACATTATTCCCCGTGCCATTAATGCAAGTCACATACCCCAGCTGAGCAGACAAGGGAAACAGAATTTTCAGTAGTCATTGTTGTTTTGCTTTGCAGTACTGTGTGGAGGTGGTCAATAGGTTTATTCCTCATGCTTGATTATCTTCAAGATATTTGTTGCTTTTTATAAAGTTCATCTGCAAACTTGTGCTTACTTCTTAAAACTGATATGCAGTGTCATGTAGCCTATTTGACTAGGTAGAAAGAAGCATGTCATGTTTAAGATAGTGACACTGATAATTAGCTGTTAGTATCTAATTCCACTCATTTTTTCACTTCAGTTCCTCCTAGAATATCTACTGAGTACATTTAGCATCAGCTTTCTCAGCTGAAATAGTGACACATTTCCTTTGCAATGACTCAATGATGTATGTACTAGTTACTGTATATTTTGAGTGTATGAAAAGTACTACATAAATTTTGAAAACTATCTTAGTAGTGTTTTATTCTTCTCTAGGCACAAGAATTTCGATTTTACATTGTGATTTAAATAGACAACTAAAAATCAAGGCTTAAGTTGCTTAATTTGTTGTCACAAATCTCGTTTTAGGGGTGGTTACCATTTAGTCTGCTGAAGGACCCAAAGACTCAGATTCCTTTTGAACAGCCAATATCTAGTTTTTCTGATGATTTATTCATAGCAGTTTGGTTTTTGCAATTCCTCTTGAGGAAATTGCCCTTCATAGGATCTATGTAAGGTTGTTCTATAATGCATGCTCATTTGCTTAGTTATATTTGTAAGCTCCAGCTGTGCCCATCACTTGCTAAATCTGTCATTGAAGGATTTTGTTTTAAATTCTGCCTGGCTTTGTTTTCAGATGTCTGTGAATTCCTTCCTGTGTTGAGTCACAGCTGTGAAAAGAGAAATCTCCCTCTTTAATTCAAGGGGTCAGTGGTTTAAAAGCACTAAAGCCTGGTGGGGAATGGCTTAAGGAAGGTAGTTAATCATGGTGATCCCAAGGCTTCATAAACTTACACAAGGCTCATCTGACAGGAAGAGTCCTGGATATCTTCAATCCCTGGTTTCTTTGAGGAGTAGCTGTTTTACCAGGGAGTGGAATCCTCTGTGGAACAAACACCTGTGGTGGGTCTTTGCCACCTGCTTGTGGCTATGGAAACACAACGTAATCTTCTCCACTACATCTCTTTTTCTAGCTAAGCCAGCGTGGAGCCCAAATCCTTTCTAGTCATTTTTTTTCCCCTCAACGCTGAGAAATATTTAATGTGGTAACTACAATGGCTTCCACTTCTTGGTGCCACTGGGAGATACCAGGCTGGCAGGAAGGAGTTGCTGATCTGGATAGAAAAGAGAGGTCATCCTGGAACATGCAGATGGTCTTGTGTGCTGGGTGAGCAGGAGTCATTGGCATGGTTTGGGTGTCTGCAGTTCATCCAGTGGCACTTCTCACCCAACTTTTTCAAACTCCAGTGGGAGAATCCTAGAATAAATCCCCTTCTTGTCTCATCAGTGCAGGCAAAAGCCTTATTTTATATACTGTGTTAATAATTTTGACCCTCAGTTCTGTGATTAATTTTCATGGGATGGGCAAACCAGGACCAAGTGGGTGTACTGTACCTGGAAGCTGTGAGATACTGACTTAAGTTATATAGCTAATGCAGTGCCTGCACCTATGCTGTGTATACTCCACTTGTCCTTTGCACACATTGATATTCTTGATACAGGAGTTTATTATCTTGCTGCAGCTTTTGGACAGTTTCATAAAAGAAAAGTGATCCTGTTTTCAGTCAAATTTTAATAGTAAAGTTGGTAATTCGTGAGCAGATCGGGTAGACATTGCCCTTTTCAGAAGAGTCTTTGGGAAGATAAGATCACTAGAGAGTAGAAGAAGTCATTTGATGGCTGGCAGACTATCTAAGTTTAAGTGGAAGGATGTTTGATGTTGAGCAAGACTTTCAGTGTGTGATTCAATTCAGTTATTCATTTGTAATTAACTGCTAAAGGAAGTAGTAGAAAAATTAGGGTGTAAGGAGACAGGAGGAAGTCATATGGTTTCGTTTGTATTTCAAAGGATGGATAGATAACTTCAGTCTTGGATCAGATTGCTTAGAGCTATGTCCAGTCAAGCTTCAAATGTCTGCAAAGATGGAGAATCCATGACTTCTCTGAGCTTCTGTTCCAGTGTTGACAATCCTTGTAGAGAATTGAACCTCAGCACTCCCTCAAGACTGAGATTGCTCATCATCTTAGAGGACAAATAACTACTGGGGAAAAGGAAATTAGAAGTGGTTATCCTACCTTTTTAATATTGGTCTTCTGGTTATGGAAACTAACTGGTTAACCATCTAAAAATCTTTCCTTTTTTTCAGTGAAACACTGATTCATCCTTGCACAGTGTCCTCACTTTGTCCTCACGAGACAAAGGAAAGTTATTGTGGTTTTAAACTAAAGTGGAAATATTTCTGTATTGAATGGAGGAGGTGATGCCTGAATTCTTGGTTTCTTTTTCAGTATGGCTGTTTCAGATTCCAGGAACTGTCATGATAGCACCCTTCACAAAGCAGCTTAAAAATAGACCAGCAAAACAGCTATTGCACCAAATAGAAATTGATTTCTGCTGTGACACAAAGAGAAAGTTCTTTGAAGGTCTGATAGCAGCATGTTGTAACCCTTGAAAATGGTAAAATTGATGGTCAGAGGACACAGGACTGTTAAAAATTTGATAACCTGCTGTCTGAACTCACACTGGCAGTGTGCAATTCCTTACGCAGCTCTGTGAAGTTCTTTATAGAAAATGAAACTGTGATTCCTTGTAAGTTTCTGCAGTTTGTAGAAGCACTTAAATCACGAATAAAACACTGGAAGAAGTGCTTGTGAGTCATGGATCTCACTGCAGGAGTTAGAAATCTGTTGTCCCTGTGGAGAAGGTTGGCTGTGTAACTGGCAGGATGTGGGTACTGGTCCTGACTGCTAGTGTGACCTTATCCAAGGGATGTCATGCTATGGTAGCATTAAAAGAAATCCAGTTAACTCATAATACGAGGATAAGGGTAGAGGGTAGAGAATAGAGGCATTAAAGCTTTTAAACAGCTTGGATGCTGTGATGATGAGTACCTGAGGGAAACCCATCAAAAGGAATAGGTCTGTATTGAGTCAGTGACTTGTGTAAGCTCATAAGTGGGATTTGTTATAGAGGCTCTGCTGATTCCCTGTCACACATACTCCAAATTTAAATGAAATCAAATGTTTAAAAAACCAGGAAGAAAGCAAATGTGTTCAGCCTAACAATAAAATAACTGGGTTAATGGGCCAACAGAGATCACTGCTCTGCAGTGTACACGTTCATATGTGTATCACTTTACATTTTGGCTGCACAAAATGTTGATCCCAAATTAGTTGGACAATGGATTAAAAAAACCCTTCTCCAACAGACTTCAAGCATATAGTCATGAATTATTAAATCAATTTGTTGGAAGTGTAAATTAAAATCCTTCCGGCATGTCTTTCCCTATAGTGTAGTTTATACATTAAATCCTGCAGATTGTGCTGTACAGAGTTCACTGACAGTACATCAAATAATGAGATTGATGAAAGGAATTTTCATACGTTGATGAAAGAAATTTTAAGAAAATATGCCATTGGATATACAGCAAACATATTTGATCACAGCCCAGCTTCCATACATTTTTTAACCATTGCTAAACTATATTAGCCTGAACTCTTTAGAAAACTATGATTTAACTTTTACACAGATGACAATAAACTAAATAGCACTAGCAGTTAAGGAAACATCCTATCAGGATTTGTAAAACAGAAATAATAATAAAAAATGTTTAATTATATTAAGATGCCAGCTACAACATGCAGTTGCCTCTACTTAACATTTGTTACATTCTGTTTTTATCTGAGACTCTCATAGACTTTAGATACAGCTGTGGAATCTGTGAGTGCCTGCAAGCATTTAAACAAAATTACAAACTACTTGGCAATACATTAATGTTTACATCAGATAATCTAGCTACAAATTTTACTACAATAAGGCATTGGCTGTGAAATGAAATTAACATTTTAAATATTTATGTAAATGTAAATATTTCTCCCTTTATTTCTTTCTGCTTCAGGGAGGGTTTGTTTTGGGGTTGTTTTGGTTGAGTTTTTGCTTTAGTAGAGTCTGCTGGGTTGTGATTGTGTGCATGATCTGCAGGTTGTTCCTACACACAGCATTGGCTGGCTGGTGGTACCTCAGATGTGTGTATGGCTGAAATATGTAATATATTGCTGTATAGTGTGCAGTTAATGGAGGTCTGGATTGCTTGGATCAAGGACACAAGAGTCCCACCTAGTCACATGTGTAGGTGTATCCACACAGACACTGGCTGGCTGTACCCTTGCAGTGTTACCCACCTTGCTGCTGTATCATGTGGAGCAGTAAGTCTGGATTTGATACATCACAGATTTCACCAGAGTGCTGCACTACATTCCCATCAAGCTGGGTTTTTTACAAACGTACAAAAGTCATGGGCAGGGCAAGTTCAAGTAAGTAATCTGTAGAATTCCCCATTGCCACTAGTTACTGGTAACGCCCCAAAATATCAGCCAGTTCAGACTTCTCGTCCCTGCTAGAGGACTGATGCTTCACTCCTGCAAATGTTGGAAGGTCTCCTTTGAAAGGAAATAACAGAGAACAATTTTTCCGTAGCAAAACACTGGCAAAAATTCCTGGAGGTGAAAAAGAGACTATAATCCTTCCTTTTTGTTGGCCAGTGTAGGTTTATGTTTCTTCCAGTAGAAGAATGGTGGTTGCAGGGTCAGTGGTTTAGGTGGCTTGACAGTGCTGCCTGGGGTTAATTCAGGCTGCAGCAGGAAAAATGCAATCTGCTAAAGTCTACTAGAGGCAATCTGCTAGAGGCAGGTCTCCCCAAAATGAGCATTTATTTTCTCTGATGGCCATCATGACATTTTTCTGGCTTTCCAGTATTTTCTCAAGAGCGGGCCAAGGCTGTTCCACAGGCAAAGCTTCCTGCAAGTGTTGTCTCCCTGTCTCCTTCACTCAGAGCTGAGCCAAACCACCTCAAGTGCTGCAGGTGGTGACAGACATTTCAGAGGAAAATTCTCTGTCTCTCTTTGAAACCCTTCAGACGTCACAGTACTTGGCAGAAAGTGGTTTCCATCTAGTCTACCTTTTCATTAATGTCTCTAGGAATTTTCATGCTACTGCCTTTTTTCTTTTCTTGGATACCAAAGTTACAAAACTCATCTTAGAATCACTTTTCATAGCGTTAGTGGTTTTTTTGGTCTGCTGGGGAAACATGCTGTACTTAAAATAATGTAACACTGAGGTTTGGCTTAGGGCTCCTTTTGATTCTTATGTGTTGCTAAATCGTGCCTTACACTGCTTTCTTCTTTGGCTTGTGTTTGGGTTTTGTTTTGTTTTTGGGTTGGGGTTTTTTTTTTGATGATCAGACTTGTAGGGCATTCTCATGTCCTTCTAAATAAAGAGGCTATGGAAAGCTGTTATTACAGACGTAATACCTGAAGTCATAGCTCCTTCTCCAAGAGAAAACAAGACGAAAAAGAGGAAACAAGAGGAAAAAGAATCCATAAGAGATACATATGCATCTTACTTTAGAGTGAAAGGCATGTTGGTATTTCTGTGCAAAGATTCCAGCTGCACATCTGACTGGTAGGACATTTTATTTATGTGCCTGTCTCCTCTTGGCAATATCATTATCAGATGACAAGTTGCTTTCCATCCTATCCTTTTTCTTGAACAATTGAAACTGTGTTTGAGAAACAATCTATAGAATGTAAAAAGCAATGAGTCTGGTTGGGTTTTTTGTTTGGGTTTTTTGGTTTTTTTTTTTTTTGGTTTGGTTTGGTTTGGTTTGGGTTTTTTTTGAGGAGATACCATATACAAAAAATTAGTAAAAAAAAAATTAGGGTTAGAGAATAGCGTTTGTTTTATCATCAGTCTTGGATTTATGTGTTACATGTCCAAAAGATACAATGCCACGGGTAAGATTTCTCAGAATAACCATTTGTAATGATACATAACATGTCTGTATGCATGGCTGTCTATCTGCCAGTTTCTGAAAAGATTACTTCTGTGTCTGTGTGAAATCTTTGGGTGTAATCCTGACCTCACTGACATCAACCTGAAAAATATCCTGATATCTTTTGAGGATGAAGTACTCATTTCCTATGTGTATAATTTTAGGTGCCCAACAGTAAATTTCATGGTCAGATAAGCTCTTCAGAGCAACATGCAACAGACCATTCTGTAAAATTTCTACCCTTTCTATCGGTGTTTACCTTCAAATAGACTACATGACTGTTAGAAATGCTTCCACCAGTAGATTCCCTTCAGAAAGATGCTGAAAAGTATGAAAAAGTAAACAAAATAAGGGAGTTCCTTCATTCTTCTTCTCTTGTGTTTCACTTCCTTAGTCTCCATTTTTACTTGAGCTTGAGTTCAACTCAACAAAAAACCCAGTGTAATCCTCAAATGTATTTTCTCTCTCTATTGGAGAGCTTTATTTATTATCAGATGGTTCTCTGCAATAAAACTAGATTTTTTGCTGACTCTTTGTTCCCTCAATTGCATCCTCATTGTTTCTCAGACCCTTCATTTTTCTTTGCTCTATTTGATTCTTCTCAAGTGGGAATCAGAGCAGTGATTTTTCTTGCCAAGGTATTGGTGTTAAATGGATAGTGTGTAAATCCTGTGAGGAGCTCAGTAAAAGTTAAAGCCTTTAAAATTTTGTAAACTCATTGTAAGCTGGGCTGTGCTTCTTATGAGTTTTTGCTAATCGTTTGGGTATTTAACAGTAGTGAAGATTGCTCTATGACAAAACCTCATCTCAACCAGGTACACTAAACCCAATGATTTAAGCAAAACAAAATAAAAAAAATCACTTTTATAGGCTCACATAATTTTTTTTTGATTGCACCATTTTCTTTTTATTCATTTATTTCTCCTGGTGTTGGGAAGTGAGGTAATGCTGAGCTGGGGTTTGTGTAAAAAGCAGTATTTTTCTGAATCCTGAAAGAGAACATTTTCTGGACTATAAACAGCACAAAACCTACTTAATAAGTAGGAGAACAGTGATGAATAATACTGTTTACCAGTTCTTGGATGGAGTTAGCTTTAACTGAGACTTCACAATGAAGAGAAAAGCATCTTCTGCCAAATAATAAAGCATCTATATCTAAGGGGTACAAGAACATAGTTTCATTGTGATAAATGTCATCTTTGTTATTGCAGAACTAAGTTAAGAATGTTAAGTAAGTCTAAAGATGTAATTTTATTTTTAGTCTATTTGATTTTCTAAGTTACTAATCTGAGTCATGTATACTTACAGTTTTCCCTCTTATTAACAAGGACAAGTCAATATCCAGTTCATGACTGTAGTACAGTTTTGTACCACACAGTAGAAAACCACAGTAATTTTTTTCTATGGCAGTTTCAAGGTGCGATATCTATAGAATGCGTTGGACACAATTATCTGTATACTTATAGTTAAAGTAACATGCTTTAAATTTGTGTGCATATAGATAAAGGACATATACTTTAATAAAGAGATGATAAAGAGATAATGCACCTTCCAATAAATTTAAATCGTAGGTGGGCTAATTTTTGTTTCTTCTTGTAGCTGATCAGTTTTAAATCTTATAAAGCAATATGTTTGTCTGACATGCCACTCATGCTATTTTGTTGATGTCTGGAAGGGACATACTTTACTCTCTCTGACTCCATAGACCAAAATAAAATAAACCCCCAAGATGTCAAACAAAGATAGATGAGAAAAAAGAAAAACTCTCGCATAAGTGATAGAAAATTACATATTGAAGCTACATGGCCTAGACAACTTACGCATTAGATTTATAATGAGTACATAAGCTTATAGTGACTAGGTTGCTCTAGATTTTCTGTTGTCACAATTTGAAACATTGCTATTAGATTCACTAAAATGATAACACTTTATTGGAATGTATAATTCTGACTTTTAAAATGACCTTGGAAAACTAGTGCTGGAAACAGGTTTTAAATTATCCTTCAATTTCATAAAGGGTTTTCTAACAGAATTAACTGAGAGTTTCATGAATACAGTTTAAAAAGTGTGTGTTTGCAGATGGGTCACAGTCGTTTCAGCTCTGGACTTTGTGACGCCAGAAGTCGGAAACTACACAGTATTTGCGAATGCAAGATTTTGCATTTAGATAGGTTTGAGCTGAACAATCTGAAAAAGCTCCCATAAGCACAGAGCTCCTTACTGTCTGTGTGTTTGAGAAGACTGAAGAGCCCTGTTTATTGCCACAAAGGGCCTGGAATAAATTATGTTTAGTAAATTGGCTCCAGGTTTTCTTGTTTCAGACAGTAGCTCCGGAGCAATCTGTTTTATAGGCTCCGCTAAATGTGACCCATTGCAGGGAGGTGACACCTCATTTCAGGGATGTGACATCACACATGTGCCAGGCAGTCCAGCCCTCTCTGTCAGGATGGCAGGGCACCAGCAGTTCCACTTTCTGTGTTCTGGCATTTAACCCACAGCCCGTTCCGAATTTATGGGCCCCTCTGGGAGGTCTGAGCAGGATGGAGCCAGGCTGCTCAGCCCCTCCTCGGCCTTGTGCCTCCCTCCCCTACATGGGGCAAATAAAAGCTCCTTTATTCCACTGGAAATGCCCCTGTTTCAGCGAGGTGTGTGCATGGCTTCCTTCCCTGGTCGGTCTTGCAGGTGATAATTAACACAGTGCAGTGCTATTTCCTAGCTGAAGCCAAGATGGGAAAGCAGTTTTAGCTCCAGCATTTTTCTTTTCAGACTCTTTTTCCTCATTTATTTTGGATCTGTTCATGGTGAGGAAGTTTTAGAATGTGTTGGTCCTTAGCTGAAGTACCAAAGAACTAAACAAACCAGAAATTTTTCCTTCTGTGACCAAATTCTTCTTAATTTTGAGGGGAGGAAAGAATGGAAGAGTCAAATTTGCTTTTTGGTTTTGTGTTTTATTTACGCTCATGTGACTTTGCTTCTGATCAAATGTGACTGGGGGTCTTTTCAGCACAGGAATTGACATTGCATGTGTTACAGAGAGGAAGCATATTCCCTGAAGATTAATGGCAAGTTACTTGGCCTGAAGTTCATTAACCTGAACTAGACTGTTGGAAGGACTCTGTGTGGAAGCTGGAATTGTATTAGAGGATCATCATAAACTAAAAATATATGTGACAATCTGGCCAGATTGCAATGAATCTAAAGACAGGACAGGGTTGGCTCGAGCTCACAGAGCAGCTGCTCCAGTGTAAACTAACCGCCTTCTGAAAGCAAATGGTTTTTCATAGACATTATTCAAATAAAAGGGAAAAGGGGAAAAAAAAAAAACAAAACACACCAAAAAAAAAAAAAAGAAAAAAAAAAAAAGAAAAGAAAAAAAAAAAAAAAAAGAAGGAAGGTTCCCATTAGCAAAAAAAGCCTAAATGAAAAAGTGAGGTTGTGAGTGATGGCCAAAGCCCCAGGTTTGATGCTGATTCTCAATCAATTCAGCAAATGACAGTGCATTGACATAACTGTTTTTTTAGTCAAATTTAGTCTTGATTCTTCACAGTAATTTGCCTCAAGAAAATGAGCCACAAATCCTTCGGTGAATTCCCTCTTGGCTGAGGCCCAGACCTTCAGGCCACGACTTCTCAACATACTTGCAGTGAGACTGGCTCCCTCTTAATTGCTTCTTTTTGAAGTATTGTCACTATCATCCTACTGGAGATGAACAGGGCTGGTGTCTCATCTTCATATCCTCTTCCCCCTCCTCCCCTCCCCTTCTTTTCCCCTTCCTTCCACTAGGTAAATTTCTTAAAGGCAATTTAATCCTGGGATAGTCTAATCCACATCAGTCCTTTGTAGTCCACTCTCAAATAGATGTGTTGGCACAGAAGAAGTAAGGGTTTTCTTTTAGGTTCTCATACTGTAGTAAAGGGAAGGGAAAGATGAAACAGGCATTTCATGTTTGTGTGTTTTCTCTCCATGCCATCTCATGAACATGTACTCACACTTGACCAAGAGTGGTGCATTCAGACACTGAATGTGAGTGTTGAAGAGGGGACTGAGAAGAAAGAAGCTCAGTGTTCTGCAATAGGAGCTATGCTTTGGGCATTTTACAAATTGTTTCCCTCTTTTACCATCATGCCCTTCTTGCACACTTTCTTGCCTTTTACTATTGACTGAAGGTCCAGAGGCTCAGAAAGCCTCAAGTTTTCATTTGAGAGAGATTTCCTCTGTCAGAGAGAACTGTTTCCATCCTCTAATGCAAGGAAGGATGAATTGCCTGCATCAGGAGGTGCAGAATTGGTTCTGCATGCTGCAGGGGCTCGAATGCCAGACCAGGGGCCACAAGCTGTGCTGGATCTCTCATGAGCTTGTAAGGAACCTCTCCTTTGATGTCTGTGCAAGTGCTGGGTGATGTGGGCACTAGGATTACACTTTTAATCAGGCAGTTTCAGTACCTTTCAGAAAAGGATTTTCATGGCAAGTCATGAGTCATTAATCTCTCAACTAACCATAATATTTCCTTACTCCTTGGTTTTACAGCATTACTCAAACACTGATATTTGTCATTTCACCAACCATCCTTGACCTCTAGCATCATGCACTTGCAGGAGGAAGGATCTGGTCTTACAAATATTTTCATTCTCTGATCTCTGTGATTTATTAGCCATCAAGCTTTGCCTCCTTCAGAACTCAAGATGCCATTTCAAGTAATTTCATGTGCAAAAGTGGAGTTATTGGACAAAAGGGATCCTTAAGAGCTGGGTACAAAGGACACCAAGATTGCTTTTGCTGTTTTCTTTTCAACTACTGTGCTAGCTGTGTGACCTTGAGGAAATACGTTCACTGCAGCTTTATGGTTCTGTTTTTGCATAGGGAAAATAAGGACAGTGATAATTGCTTTCATTTGTAAAACACTTCAAGATTTATGGAATACGAATGACACTTATTAAGTGAAAAGTGCTGCAAAGCTGGCTTAGTTGCACACTGTGCTAACAAAATCTCCTATCAGCCTATTGACCCCAGCCTGAAACACTCATTAAAGTTTATAGGACATTTTGGTGGATGAATTGAGGCAGTTATTCTGCTGGAAGTATCATACTGAAAATACTTTAAAATCCATCATCTGCATTGACTTTTTTTTTTCTATTAAAACTAAACACAACTTCTTGTTCTATCCAATTTTCTTAGTTTATTTATGAGAGTTTTGATGGGTATATACTCATCGTTGACTGCGCTTGTACCTCCATGGCATCTGAGACGTTACTGTTCATTCTAGTCATAGCATAAACATACAATAGCTGTTGTACGGAGATAAAAAGAGTTATGAAACATTAAGATATCCAGTGGACTGGTATGAACTAATAAGTTACGTGGTCACTTTTGAATGGCAAATGTTCTTTTTGTGGATACTGCATTAATTTAATTTGTGTCTTAACTTTAGCTATGCTCGACGCTGGTGTTTGAAAAGTTTACATATTTTTCCAATGTCAAAATGTGCAAATTTAGTATTAAAGAAACAAAACATTTTTACTTGTACCAGAGGAGAACATACTTTCGTAGCAAAGAAATTAAATGAGCTGCTGTTTAAAGATAGGTCTGGCTTGCGTACAGAATTATTATTTATGCAGTAATGCAGGTCTACAGATATTTTCCTTTTTTTCTTCCAGATAAAACTTGGATTGTTTGAAGAGTGAAGAGATATTTCACCATAGTGCAAAAGATACAGAAGAAGAGAGCAGAATGAGAGCTTTGCAAGTGCCACATGCCTGCAGCCTGCTGTCTTTAGTGATGCTGTTCCTTCCAGTCACTGGAATGTCAAAACAAAATATCCCAAGACTGAAGCTTTCCTATAAAGGTAAACTTTTCAGTATTTTTTCTGATTCTGCCACTTTTGTTTTGATGTGAAGTTGCCAGCAGTTCACTTGTATTACTTACCAGGAAAGCAAAACACTGTCCTAGAAATACATAATAGAAGCCTTAAGGGTGGGTGAATTCTGCCTAGGGACGGTATTAAATTCTGGGTGTTTTTTGTCATGTAGGGACACATGTTCCTGGAATATAAGTGTCTTTTAAAACTATTACTTCTCTTTGCTCCAAGAGGATGTTAACAGAATACATAAATTAGAGGGGAGTGGTACTTGAAACACTTTGAGGCATTGGAGACATTTCCACGTGGCTGCTGGGGGTGATGTGAGATGTGGAGGACATTAACACCTTCCTAGAGCATCAGAGAAAGTAGAGAGAGCTGCCTCAAGTGTTTCAAGGGGACTGACATTTATTTTTGTAATTCTTTTTCCATCACTAAGTTGGTATGTAAAACTCTTCCTATGTGTTTTTCTTTCTCCTTGCCTCTTTGGATCAAAAAAGCGTCTTTCTCTGTGGAATTTTTTAGTCTTGTGTGTAGTTCTTTTTGAGAACTGTACCATCAGAGAGGTTTCAACATAGACATATTTATGTATTAATGGACAATTTTTTAAAGAAGGTAGATTTCTTGTTGCTTTGAATGTACAGTACACCTCCACAGGCATAGAGATGTGTCACTGATGCTGTCTTCTTTAGCTAAAACAAATGCTCTCCAGTTAGTTATGTGCCAACTGTGTCAGCACCCTGCCCTCGTGGGACCTATTTCTACTCTGTTTTTCAAACTTATGTCTTCCTGTGCATTGCAGAATTGACTCAGGATGGTGTGATGGGACAGGCTGTAAAGCCTTCATCAGGGCTTATGATATGTTTATCATGAGTTTAACACCCAGAGGAATTTATTGAGTAAGCAGAATGACATGCTATTTATTTACAAGCTTCTCTTTTGCTAGATTTGCATGCCGCTGAGCATGCTATTCCAATGTGTATAGATGTGTTTGGATGTGTTTGTGCGAGAGAGACGGAGGAAGCAAGATCAAGGGATCTTGACAACATTTTTATAAATTCAGGAAACAGTTGCACTCACTGAAGCCAATGAATACAGAAACTGAAAGACTTGACCTGAGTTATGGAAGTCAGCAGTAAAACCCTCCTAACATACAGCCAGCCTTCTCACAGCTAGGCCTTTTGAGATAATTCCCAAAAGCAGCATATACCATATGGCAGTGGCATTTATTGTGGATTTGACACTCACGATTAGTGAATTCCTCTCAACTTCAAAAGCAGATAGCCTTTGGCAAAATACTGATGTATGCATTTGGCAGGTAAGGAGGGGGAGAAAGAAAAATTATTGAGGTCAACACAGGGAAAAAAAAAATGGCTGAAATCTTAGTTTAAAATAGTGGTAGAGACCTGCTGGGAGCGGTTGGGAAAATGCCTGAGCTCATTTAAAAAGACAGTGAGCAGATGATTGATATTTAGGCCCTGACCCAAACTTTTATTAGCGACTTTATAAACCTTTCAGTTTGGCTTGAGGGATACTGTTTCCTGTCCAAACTTATCCACCTATATCCCTGTGAGGGGGGAAATCAACAACAGATACAAATGCAAAATAGCACATAAATCTTAATTTGAAGGGCTGTGGTGGAACTGAAGAGCCAGAAGAAAGAGAATTATGAGAATTTGTTGTGCCTTGTCCTACTTTTTTGGAAGGGTGGAAGGTGTGTATTTTTCCACATGGAACAAGAAAAAAATTACTGCTGTTTTTTCGCACTTATGTATTGTAAATGATTCCAGTATGGCTTGTTGTAATTAAACCATATTATTTTGTTGATAACAGGATGTCAGATGTACTGAATATTTAATAAAGTTGTCAGAATTAAGTCTACCTTCCTTCCCCCAAGTGTTTCAGACAAAATAATTCCAAGATTTCTGCAAGTAAGATGTAAGAGAAATGAACTGTCTTGCCAGTTCTCATAAAATTTTTAGTCATGTTACTGACAAGTCCTGGCATCTCTGTTCTTTGGAATTAAGACTTGAAATATCATGAGGAGGAGAATAAAGGGTTTTTTCCTTTCTTTATGGAAAACAGATGAAAACTGGCCATATCAGGCAGTTCTGAGAACCTGGTCACACACGTGTCTTTGAAGGGAAGGTTTCATTCCCTTCAAGGTGAAATGTGCTTATGGCATAGGTCC
Organism: Acrocephalus scirpaceus scirpaceus; assembly: GCA_910950805.1. Taxonomy (NCBI): domain Eukaryota; kingdom Metazoa; phylum Chordata; class Aves; order Passeriformes; family Sylviidae; genus Acrocephalus; species Acrocephalus scirpaceus. The sequence continues at coordinate 8,219,164 of OU383777.1, forward strand.
ATCTTCCAGAAGAGCTGAGAATTTTCTGGGGCAGGAGAGCTGAAAGTAAGCAGGATTTTGCTCTGCAGTTACTCGGTCTCCCAGCTACATCAGTCAGTGGTGGATGGGGGAAGAGGGAGAGGGTGGGGTAGTTAAAGATGTGTCTATAACTGCAGGTAGTGCTTCAATAAACCACAGCATTGTCACAGCTCCTTTGTGTTCAGACAGCAATTAAAATTTTAGACCTTCTCTTAATGGCAGTTAGAGGTTTTTGTCTTCTCTGGGTTTTCATCTTAAGGAGTGGGAATCTGTTCTTGAAATAAGATATTCCAGTGAGTGAGGTGAGAATCGGTGCAGTGTCATATGATGGATTTCCTTTATTGTTTGCCCCTGTCTAAAAATGTGTTCTAAAATATCATGCTTGTATAAAACTAAAACTACACACAATTCAATTGAAATATGTTGTAATACTGAATGGAAGTCATACATTCTCCACCTGTGTAAATATAATACACTATGGTCTTTAATCACATATCTCATCCTTTATTCCCAAATTTTCCCTCTTCCATTAGTTGAAAAATTCTCTTCTTCACTTAGACTTAACTTCTAGGTATTGGTTCATGTCATTACAATCCCATAAATTTTCACTGCTCTTGTGATGTTTTTAGGGTGCTCTCACTGCATAGACCTTACTTAATCTATGTATCTTAGATACTTCTACAAGTTTGAGGTGCTTTTATTATTATGTTAGAGCTTTAATATTTGGAGGAGGTAACAAACTGTCTTTTAATATAAGATTGCCATCCGTAGAAAACCAGGGGATGATTTTTGAGTAATATTCCATATTTTAATACTATTTGTCTATCACTGCTTTCAGTCTAAGAGAAACAGTGTATATTTATCAGTCATTTTCATGCAGCTAGAGATAACCTGTGATCTTCATCCAAACTGCAGAACTCCTCAAGCACAGAAGTGACATTCAGCTTCCCTAAGCAGCACATCCTCATTGTCTTCTGCCTCATTTAACATCCACTTTCCAACCTCTAGAGCAGATGCAGAAGGTTTTCATATACCAGTCTCATTCATTACTGTCATTTCCAGGACAGCATCAGTTTTGTTACTAAAGAATGGAAGGGTCTTTGTTCTAATTCATATGTTTAATTCATGCAGTGTAGATTGTCTTGTTTCTATCTTCTGAGTAATATTTTTTAATTCATTGAGAGGTATTGCTATACATATTTTCTGACTGTTTCTCTAGGTTCTACTTTATAGGGAAAAGTAGAGAATAGCCAAACCAGAAGGTAGATTGCCTTCTAAGGAAAAGAAAAAAAATATTAAACTTTTTTTCAATTTGTGGCTATCCTAAAATTTCCCAGAGAAATGCAGATTCCTAATTGCAAATTTTACCCTATAGATTTGATTTACTGTGCTACTTTTCATGGACATCTTAGTAAGTGTAGTTCTTGTTCTCAGTGAATGCATTTATTTTACAGAAGTGTTCACCCTGGCTTATTGTCTGAGGGGGATGCCCCAGCCCAGATGTGGACGTTGTCACCAGTGACATCCACAGACATATATCATTCCCATGGGGCAATGTGGCCATGCCTCAAAGCAAGCCCAGCTAGCTGTGAACAGTGGTGACTTGGTCGGAGGACCAGGAATCCTGCATTGTGACACAATACATAGGAAAAAGCATGACTGAAGGCAACCTTTGGTTTTTAAAACAGGATTTACTTAGCACTGTTAAAAACAACTATGGTAGTAATTTATATCTAATAAACAAGAGCATTATTCTCAGCTGATTTATTTTTCTCCACATTAAATGAACTAAGATGCAGTCTGCCACTGAAGTCATGGCAAGAGTTTGGCCACTGAAATAAATTGAAGCAAGATCAAATTCACGCTCCTCACTTTTTTCATCTTACATAAGTAAACTAAAGACAGGCAGTTCTTTCTCCTCTGCTGAAGGATGACAGTGCTAAATCATCAGCTCCACATGGAAATTAGCCATGTTTAAGGATTGTTTAGTTTCATGCAGTGTTTTGCACACAGGATTTTCTTCCCGCTAAGAGTGATCCATTCTTTAAATATGGTGAAAAAGCAAACAGAGGACATTTTGGTGCCAGGAATTCTTTTGAAAATTTGACTGGATGAGTACACTTGCCTAATGTTCAAAAATGATCCTTTGAACATGCTGCTTTATAATGTCAGGCATTCTGATCTCTATATTGTCTTTGCTTTAAACCTGTTTCATTTTATAACTGATGAGATGCTTAATTGTTGCATCAGAGCAGTTAGTTTGTTAAATTTCAGTACAGCTGGCTTATTTCCATGTAATGCATCATTTAATTATACACGTAAAATGTAGTCAAAATTGTAAAGCTCCTTGAGCCTCACTTAAACTGTCTGTGACATTGCAGTAATCCCAGTACCCTGATAGGGTGCTTCATAACTCTGACTGGTTGGAATGTGGTAAACTGGTGATATATAGGAGAGCCTAGAAATGAGTTTGTGTTTTGCACTTGTGCTTGCTCTGCTGGAAGAGGAAGTAAAACCAGAAAAAAAACCAGCTCTTGTCGTAGTATCAGCAGTTGTAAATCTGAATGCTTATGAAAATCAAGGAAAATGTCCTGAGTGAGGAGGTAGTGGAAATAATTCCCCGTGCCTGCTGGAGATGGTGTTCCAGCGAATCCCGGCTGCCCTGGCTGGGAATTGTTTCAAGTCTGGTTAGGCAGTGGCTAGCAGACTGGCCACTACCTCCTTAGTAGTTCAGAAGCTGCACGAGAGCTGTTAGTGAGGCTCGACGAAGGTAAGAAGAAGGAGGCCTCGTGGCAAGATAAGAGTTTATTGTCACATGCACCCCATGGTGCAGGCACTCACACGTCCCAGGAGAGAGAGAGAGCTAAGAGGGCCAAGGCCAGAGCCAGGCCCAGGCCCAGGGGCCTGGGCCCTGAGCGAAGCCCCAGCCCGAGGCAGAGGCTGAGAGGCAGAGAGAGAGCTGGGGGTGGGGTCAGTGATTATAAGGGACTGGAAAGAGGGGTGGACACAAGAGGGAAAACCAGTCAGGGAAATGGGGATGGCACACAGACAACCACTGGAAGACGAGGGGTGGGGCATTCCCAGCCTGCTCCAATCCGGGACCGAGCCCCTCTCCGAAGCCTCTGGAATGAGGGGGGCAGGCTTCCCGGAGGGGGGCAGGCACTGGGAGGAGAGCAATGGATGATTGACAACATATTGCAACAGAGGGGAACAAAGGGAATTTCCCAGGCAGGAGATTGTACTAAATGGGGAGAAGTACAGGGGGAACTTGGGAAGAACCATTATAGAAAAAATGATTATTAACAATAAGTAAGAACTAGAAAACGCGCCACTACAGGTAGTGTTTTTCCCTTGTTTGTTATTTAATTAATCTTTGATAGTTTGTTATTTCTCAGAAAAATATCTTAGATTCCTTTGAGGAAAAACACGTAGTGTTTATGTGAGAGTGAAGATCCTAGTATTGAAGATCCTAGATTGTATAGTAATGCAAAAGACTTTGCCTGTTTTGTCTCCAAAATGCTTTCTGGAGGCAGTGATCATTAACATTTAAAATACACCCTAGCTTGAAGATGGATGGCCACTGCTGTCCATGCGAGGAAAGTCTCTTGTATATGCAGTAAACTAAATACAAAGTTGAAGGCATTTAGTAATGGGATAACCAGCAAATTTCTTGAAGACATTTTTTCCTTTTTTAATCTAGTTAACTTTAAGGTCAGATCCAACTATATGTTGCATTTTCTGTCATGTAATTATCATATATATAATGTCCTGGAGAGCAGGCCCAGCCACTGACATCAGCAGTTTACATAGCAGCTGAACTAAGAATAACCTTGGATAACTGACCCATATCAACCTCTTCACAGTGTAAACTGTAGCTCACAACAGTTTTTGTTTTTTCATGGTCACAGAAGGGCTTCAATTGGATAACTGAAGAACTGTGTTCAAAAAATACAAAACTATTCTGCTAAATGCTCACTTTATTAAAACTTGGAAGATGAGAGGAAACAAAGCTGAAAGAGTGATACCTGGCAAAGAATTTTTACTCTCTTGTAAAAAGAAGGATGGGACAACATCAAAAACAGCTTCCCCAGAAGAATGAAGGGAAGATACACGATAGGTGGCATCAGCTTGGAAGAGGGTTCAAAACTCTTTTCTTTGACTGCTTTTACTAATGACGTCTGCTAAGCAAATCCAATTCAGAGCAGTGTCAGAAATGGTTCTCCTTGTGCTCGCGAATGGGAGGGCATGATGTGCCTGACATCAGTGTCTGTCTAGCAGTGGACATCTGTGGTCACTATGCAGGTACTCGAGTCACATCCTCTTTCCCTTTCCTCCCTCCCCATTTCTGCAGCTCCATTGAGAGAGGAGCTCCCCAGAGAAGGGCTGAAGAGTATCATCTGTCCTGTTGTCAGAATCCTTTGGAGAAAACTAAACAAAGAGGTAGCTGAAAGAGACAGAAGTTCCTTTAACTGGGTTTAAAGGCGACAGTTTTGAGGATGGTGGGAGTGGCAGAGGTACATCTTTGCACCAGTTTGAAAAACAGACATTCTATTCTCTGAAAAGAATCCTGGCTGTACCCGAAACTTGCGCAGTGTTGAACCAAAAACTTTGAGAATTAAGGGGTTATTGAAGACACCAAAATTTTGTAATGAACTTATGTGACCTTTTTAGGATGGTATTAGATCTTGCTGTGCATCATCCAAGCATCCTGGATTTCTTTCAGAAAGTTTTCTCACAAAATCTGTAACAAAACGTTAGCCTACATCCTGCCCCAAAAGTAGTAAGTATAAATACTACTAATAAAACAGTGTCCCCCTCCAGTATTAAATAAAAGGCTGCACACGTGCACCAAGAACATGCATGGGTCGTGTCACCCAAATTTGTATTTGACACTGGTTGTGTGGGAGGGCGCTTGTGCCTGCTTTGTAAAGGGAAGGTCAGGGGCTCCCAGGTTGCCAAGTGATGGGCCTGCACTTGGTGTCTCTTGGGGCTCTGGGTGCCCAGGGCCATGATGAGTTCCCTGAGCTGGGCTGGGGACAGCGGGCGGGGCTGGCCTGTGATGCGCTCGGGGTTCTGTGACAGCACAGGGGCCGTGTCACAATGGGGGCAGCTATAGAAGGCTGCAGCAGGTGCCGCTGCCCCAGCAGAGCCTGGGCAAGCGGTGAGTGCACACGCAGTGAGGAGACAGGGCTGGAGGAGGGCTGGGGCAGAAGCAGCGGCACCCAGGGCCTGTGTTCTGCCCCTGCATGCAGGGCCCAGCCCCAGGTGGCAGCGCCTTGCTTAGACCCCGGTGCTTGCGGGGACAGCGGTGCAGGCCTTGCCACCTGTCAGCTGCCGGGGGCTCTCTCCTTCCTGCTGCCACATCCCTGCGCCTCCTGCCCCCACTGTCTGTCTCCATGGCAGCCCCACTGAAGCCCTTCTGTGTGTCCTCCTGCAGACCATGGCTGTCTTGCCCTTGCTCTTTGCGCTTGTGCAAAGCCTGATCCAGTACCCGCAGCCAGCTGGCGACGGGCTGGATGAGGCCACACACCGGCAAATGCAGGAGCGTCAGGAGCTGCTGGAACGTGAGATGGCTCGGCTGCTGCTGGAGCTGGAGCAGGGGTTCCCGGAGCAGCAGGACGAGAGCTGGGGAGCCATGCTCTTTGGTGCTCTGCAGCAGTGGCCGTTCTGGATTCTTGCTGGAGTCCTGCTCCTCTTGGGCCTGTGGTTTAGCCACAGGAGAAGGAGCTGTGAAGCCAGCAGCAGCGGCAATGACCAGAGCTCCTCCTGCAACACCTTGGGAGACGAGACAGGAAAAGAACAGGAAGAAGAGAGTGTGGATTCAAAGGAAGGCGGAGAAAACAAGAATGTGAAGGTGAAGGAGGACAAGGATGCTGGAAAGGAAGAAGGAGATGGGAATGAAGAGAAAACCAGTGGTGCGAAGAGGAAGGCAGGCAACCATGATGATGTCAATGAAAGTGAAGACAATGTAGCTGGAAAGGAAGAACACAGGGATGTGAAGGTGCAGGAAAGCAGGGATGCCAGTGAACAGAGAAGCAGTGATTGGACTGGACAGGAAGATAGCAGTGATCGTGGGTATGAATTAGACCATAATGGTTTTGCTGCAACTGAGGAGGAAAAGAAGGAAATGATAAAAGAAGATGACCATGATAGAAACAAGGATGAAGAACAAGATGTTGTAAATGTGGAGGGAAACAAGAATGAGGATAGAAAAGAAGACAACCAAGGTGATGTGGCTGCCAGCGATAAAGAAGGCAGTGGTGGTGGCAAGGAAGAAAGCGGCAGTGATGGAATCGAAGACAAAGACACCCGAGATGCTGGGAACAGGGGAGGCAGCCTTTTAGCAGATTGCATACAGTGGCCTGTGGAGGAGCTGGAGAGAGGTTGCTCAGTGACAGCTGAGCTGATGGAGAGCTTGAGGCACGTCTTTGAGGACAGCGTGAGCAATAGTTTCTACCCGGTGCCTCAAGAAGCCATTGGGGTGGGCAGTGCCTTTGAGGGTTGGAGTCCCCGGGAGTGGGATGGGGTGTACCGTGTGCTGGTCCCGCTGAATCCCCCGCCAGGGCATGCCTTCCACCTGGAGCTGAACAGTGCAGGGCTGATGGCAGCAAGGACCTTCAGCGTCCGTGTGGAGCAGGTGTGCACGTGCCAGAGGGAGCAGCTGGGTGAGAAGCAGTTGTGCTTCCTGCACGACTCGCAGAAGAAGCTGCGGCGGAAGCATAAGCGCAGCCTCCTAGAGACACTGTGCAGTGGCTCCTACCTGGATGTGGAGAAAACCTGCCACTGGTTCTCCCAGTTGGTGAGATCCTCGTGGCTGCATGTGCCTCAGTCCTGCTCCTGGCACTTGGTGTTTCAGCCCTGCAGCCGGTCCTGCCAATTGCAGCTGAGCAAAGGCAAGGAGAGCCTGAGGGTGGAGGTGCTCTTTGGGGTGCGCCAAGGGGACTCAGACATCTTTGTGATCAGCCAGCCCGCAGAGGCCCAGAAAGGCGGCTGCAGCTGCTTTGTGAGCAGCCGGCCTGCCAAGGCCAACTTCATGGCAAGCACAGCGTGGCCTGAAACGTACGCTGTGGCCGAGGTGAAATTCTTCAGGCACATTGCCAGGCAGGTGCCATGTGAGAGCGTGCACCTGAAATGCCTGCAGCTCCTCACCTGCATCCTGAGTGGCACAGGTTTTTCCAGCTCTGTCTGGAAGACTGTGCTCATGCACGTGCTGACCACGGTACCTCTGTCCCGGTGGCGCAGGAGGGAATTTGCGTGGCGGCTCTGGGACATCATGGTGTACCTGGGCCGCTGCCTGCAGGTGCAACGCCTGGAGCACTTTGTGCTAGGCAGCCAGAGGCTTCCTGCAGAGATCAGCTTGCCCCCGGCAATGCCAGAGGTTGAGCCACTCAACCTCTTTGAGCACCTGGCCCAAGATCCGGCTGCCCACAGAGAGGCCATGCAAGTTTATGGTCAGCTGCGCTTTCGCCTCTGGGTGCTGCTCACCAGCCACTGAGAGGAATTCCCTGCCCAGAGCTGTGCTGGGCGGGCTGACACCTTATGACTGCCATGTGAACAGTGCATGATTGTTGCTTTTGTCACTGGCAATCCCAAAGCTACTTTCCTGCTCCTGCGGAAGAAAGGAAGATGCAGCACATGGATTCCTTGTGCAGACACATCTGTGAGTTGCCTTGCCCTTCACCTTCTGGTTACAACGATGCTGTTGCCTAGGTCTGCAAGGCAGAAATTGGCTCCACCTGCACATCCTGAGGGAAGACAGAAGAAGCTGAGAGAGGTTGCATGGAACACCTGGAAGACAGAGAGCTAGTCGGTTAGGGACTTCATGTAGTTCCTCAGTGACTTACAGATTTACTGGTTTTGTAAGTATGTGGTCCCTAGTATATGCATTTTTCTATTAGAGAATAGGCAGTCCAAGTTTTGTAGGGATGTAGTTTTTAGTATATAGTCTTTAGTGCAGGAGAATAGGTAGTCCAAGTTTTGTAAGGATGTAGTTCGTAGTATATGCCATTTACTTCAGGTGAATAGGTAGTTCACATTTTGTAAGGGTGTAGTTCGTAGTATATGCCCTTTACTGTAGGAAAATAGGTAGTCCAAGTTTGGTAAGGGTGTAGTTTGTAGGAAATGCTGTTTACTTCAAGAGAATAGGTAGTCCAAGTTTTCATTATGATACTTGTTCATTAGCATTCCTTCTGTCAGCCCTTTAGCCCTGTCACTGTCTAACTGTTTTGCAAAGTTACTCTTAATTTAGGGAATTGAACTACCCTCCTGTAGTTGCTTGTCTGCTTTTCAGTAGTATTTGGCTATCTATGTTTGAAAAATTAATAAAAGGACACAGGTTTCTCAAATTTCCCGAAATGTGTCGTTCTTTGTATATAACCCTCTGTGTCGTAGAGAATGTCCTTCATATTTGCCTTCCTGAAATAAAGACTGGTTGCAAATAGAGATGTTGGATATATTGACTATGCTGTCTCTTGAACATTCCCATAGAAATGCTTGAAGCGAAAATGCCCTGAAGTGCCTGAAATTTTGCAGCAGAGTACTCCTGAATGTTAGGAATCTTTGGAAAGGTTTTCTTTGCTCAGTCACTTTTATAGGCTCCTGAGGAACAATTGAGTCCTACAAGTTGAACAGAGAAGTCCCTAATGGTAAAACATGTGGTTTAATACATAGTTCTTCTTTTGGCCTCTCATAGCCATGGTTTTGACAGAAAATTGTGACCGCAAGAAGTCCTATTTTCTCTATTCCTGGATATCCGTATCCCTTTGGAAAGGCCCTGCTGTGCTATATGAATATTACCTTTTCCACCAGGCCTAATAGTATTGTATAGCAATGAGAGCCACTTAGCATGCACAGCTTTGTTCATGGTGAGAGGCATCTAAACAAAATACAATTTACTTCTTGCAGTACATAGTAGAGATTAGTAGTAGTTTGGAAGTATTTCTTCTCTTTGCCTTTGTTCCAATACATCTGGGGCCAACTGGTCAAATTTAAACTCAGAATGCCTAAGGAGTTGGGTAAACTGCTGCAGCCATGTCATAAATCGGTTTTTTTATCTCAAAAGCTTGGTTGAGAATTTCTGCAGTGCCCACGTCAATCTTCATGTGTATTTTCCAACATGAGAAAGGACTTGCTTCTACCTAAAGGAAAATGATGCGACTGTATATGAAAATTATACAGCCTTTACTTTCAGAGTCCTTCAAAGGTGTCCTTAGGAATAAGTGTTTTGAAAGAGGTTGAGATCTTCTCTTTCTGCTTATTTAGGTGTGGCTTGTCATTTCAAAAAGTGTATAACTGGTCTCTGGGGGAATTCTGAGTCTCAACCAAGGTGGTTCCACATTGCTGCATTCTTACACCATGCTGAAGTTGAGGAATGGTAGTATGGTCACCACACATGTGACTTGATGCTAAGAAGTCTAAATATGCTTTTTAAATGCAAATACATAATTACAGAACAGAGTGACATTTTACTTTTGATGGCCTTTTGCTGTGGCTCTGCTGCTGGAGATGTTTAAAGTAGGCAATGATCATGCTGTTGTAAGCCAAGTCCCCTGAGATAGTGTGCTAAATGAATAAAACCCAGTCACTATTCCAGCTTCTACCACTCAGCAGTGAAATACTAGCTCAGAAGGGGAGATAGCTGGATGTTTGTTTAATCACCTGGCTGTGAGAAAACTGTTTAATTTTGAGGAAAACAGCAAATCGAGACTCTAACACTGAGTGCTGAACATGTATAATCATGAAAGACCATCCCTGTAACTAACTTCGTTACTGTGCTTTGTGATAATGCTGGTTCTGTGTTAGCCAGCCCACGGAGATGCTGTGATTCAAATCAACAGCTTGCTCTAAGCTTGAAAATCATTGGGAAATGTGCTTTTCACAGTAAATTTTTCCAGTGTAATATCCTTGGTGATAGTAAATATGTCACTCTGTGAAGGGAAATTTCAATGCATAAGATTGTCTTGTGTTGTTTTATAGAGTGAGAACAATGAATAATTTGGCTGCACTTTAATCAGCCGTCTCGTAATGTTTACTTTTCAAATTTTATTAGGTCATGTTGCACTTCTAATCCCACCAGTAGTCATGCTCAGAGTCTTTTTTCCAAGCTGTTTTCAAACTGACCAGTACTGATTCTTCACCACTTTGCAGCTTGTGTTGTCATCTGCATCAGTAAGAAAAGTGTGTGCAGTGTTGTCATTTCAGTCTGGAATATTCTACAAATGTTTTCCTTATGATGTAGTGGAATGAATGATGGTACAAGGCATCAGACAGGGCTTATTCTCACTCTGGCATTTCTGTCTTGAGGCAGCGTTTTCCCTCACTATTGTAGCTGATCTAGGTGGGGCTTTTTTACTGAGAAATTCTAGAACTGTTAAACAACAGATTACAAATATCCATTTGGAATGGTCTTTTCAGAGATCATTCCTTTCAAATAAGAAAGAAATCGGAAGTAGAGAGCAGTCTCAGTCATCATCCTTCATGTATGTGGAGAATCAAATCCACATATTTTTGAAACTGACACTCTTGTAAAGGCCCATGATTTTCATGGCTCTATGCAGGTAAAGTGCTTTGGGCTATTTGCACAAGCATATAATTTATCCTTCCTTACATCAAATTCTTGAGGCTGCAGATGGGAAGGAATGTATGGTAGTTACTTGTGTCCTGCAGGTGAGGACTGAGGTTTTTCTAGTACTATGTTAACCATAAGCTGCTCCTAAATGATCTTGTTGGCAATTAATAAACAGATCTTTTAAAGTGTTACTAGTTTCGAAAACAAACCCTGACGTCTTCGTCTTCACAAAAAATATGTGAGAAAGGACAATGCTGGCATATAGCAGTATAGTGCCCAGCATTAGATATAATTTTTCAGTGTGAAAGAGGATTTTTTTTTTCCTAAGTACTGCCAAATAAATCTCACCTAGGGGAATAGGAGTGGCAATGCATGACAATTTGTTTTCAGATTGTACCTTAACAACACCATGCACTGAGCCAGCCAAATGCGCACAAACTTAAATAGACGTGACTGAGCCAAAAAATAATTGTCTTAATATATTCCAGTTAGTCAGATAATAATGATAAAATATTTTTCCTCCCAGAGTGCTCTTTATTAGCCAGCACCAGGCCTTAATCTTTTCTTGCTATGGTTTGTGAGAAACCTTGGAGAAAAATGTTTGGGTGGGGTTTTTTTTCCCTTTATTTCATTCAAGACTTTTTCTCCAAAACACTGCCCCTAACTTTCATCATGATCAGGGTGTGCAGATAACTTTTGCAGTAAGTCTGGCTTTTCTAACAGGAATGCCACATTGTCCCTCCAGTGCCAGGAAGGTGGAAATACACTTAATTTTATGTTCAGTTAAATACAGGATTTGCCTTTCTGTCTGATGATTTTCAAATAGTTTATCTTGGAGAGTTTGCCTGTGGAAGAACTGATTCACATGTTTATTTTCTTTTCCCCAAAGAAATGACTACCCAACAAGACTTAATTATCCTTGTGCTCTTTTCTATATGTTGTTTGTGTCCTCATCCAGAATTACGTCCATAGAGTATTCATTAGGAAGAATGTTACAGAATTTTTATTTTACAGCCCTTCAGCTTTTTTTGCAGCATTATAGATTCTTTCATTAGTTTCACAGAGCATCTTTTTCTTTTCTTAATTAACTATTAAAAGAGATTTGAAGCTACTGTTAAGCTACTTACTATACAATCCTCATTGAATTGGAATAAATTATCTTTGAAGATCCCTTGATTGGCTGGAGGAGGAGGCCCGTGTAAACCACTTGAAGTTCAATAAGTGCAGGATTCTACACTTGGGTCAGGGCAATCCTTGATATCAACACAGACTGGATGATGAATAGGTTATGTGATAAATAGGTTGAATGAAGCCCTGCTGACAAGGACTTGGGCATACTGGTGGAAGGAAAAATGGATATGAGCCAGCAATGTGTGCTCACAGCCTGCAAAGCCATGTGTACCCTGGGCTGTACCACAAGAAGTGTGTTCAGCAGGTAGAGGGAAGGGATTCTGCCTCTATGGTCTGCTCTGGTGAGACCCCACCTTCAGTCCTACATTCAGTTCTGGGGCACCCACTTCAAGACAGACATGAACCTTGAAATGAATGATGAGAAGAGCCCTGATAACGGTCAGAGGCCTGTAACACCTTCCCCATGAGGACAGGCTGAGAGGTTTGGGGTTGTTCTGCCAGGGGAAAAGAAGGCTCTGAGGAGACTTTCTTGCTGCTTTTCAATATATAAAGGGGGCTTGTAAAAAAGATGAGGAAGGACTTTTTACCAAAGCCTTTAGTGACAGGACAAGGAGCAATAGTTTTAAACTGGAAGAGAGTAGATAGAAATTGGATATAAGCAAGATGTGCTATTATGAGAGTGGTGAGAAACTGGCACAGGTTGCCCAGAGAAGTTGTGGATGCCCCATCCCTGGACATATTCAAGGCCATGTTAGGTGGGCTTTGACCAAACTGATCTAGTGAAAGATGTTCCTGCTCATACTGAGGGAGTTGAACTGGATGATCTTCAAATGTCCCTACCCACTATTTCGTGCTCCTAATTATTCTTGGTTGGCATTGACCTTCTTTGCTGCTTTATATTTGGAGCACCAAATATGGTGAGGTATTGATCCTTGAGCATGTGTATCCATGAATATGATAATATAAACATAATTAGTTTTCTTAGAATGAAGGAAAGATACAGCACACATTTTGCAAAGATCTGTCTTCTGTGGTTTCTGATTTATGTTGAATTTCTGATTCCTTTATGACATACAGATAATTTATTAAAAAAATTTATATAGAAAAATATTTTGAGAAAGTAAATATTACCCAATTTGGAAGTAAAGAAAACCCCAGAGAACCCCAAAGTTAACAGGAACTGTGTTATGACTCTGGAAAGACATGCTCCAAGACTGCACTTATCTCAGTGGTATACTCCATGCATATATTTATAAAAGACACTGATGAGTCATATATAAACATTTTGATTATAAAGATTTTCTTCATTTTCCCACAGACTTGCTGCTTTCAAACAGCTGCATCCCATTCCTGGGCTCAACAGAGGGGCTTGATTTTCGAACCCTGCTGCTAGATGAGGAGAGGGGCCGGCTGCTGGTTGGGGCAAAGGACCACATCTTCCTGCTCAACTTGGTTGATTTAAACAAAAATGTAAAAAAGGTCAGTGCATTTTCCACAAATTTTATCTCCTAAGTTAAATTTTGTTAAATTCTTTTGTTTGTTTTGTTTTGTGTTATTATTTCTTCACTGGGTAACTGCAGATTTTGTTGTGCAATGCAATTTGCCAAGATTTGATAATCTCACCTCCCATAGTTACAGATATTATCTTTAATCAATTGAATTTCTCATGCGATATAATCTCCTGTGTGACTGATGACCTGCAGGAGACCAGCTATGTGGAAGAGCCCTGAAGTGCATGAAATTAGCATCAAAATATCAGCAAACAGGAAAAATGTAGCTCAGAATTTTCACTTCTCAGCTCTTCTGGTCATATTACCCTCCTCATTTAAAAACATTTGGAAGGAAATAACTGAAGACAGCTCTTTCATTGCTTCCTGGCATCACTGGGATTGCTTTGCTGTAATACTGAACAGAACAGAGGCAATTTGGATGGTTTAAATTATAGTAAAAATATAAGTGGCAATTTTAGCATTTCTGTTAATATCTGAATTACTAGTGATAGGAAAAGCTTCCACTGGGATCTGCTGTAGTCCCTTGCCCATGCCCAGTGACAATGTGTTAACTTGAGATAATAAGATGACAATTTAGCCTTCAATATTTCTAGCAGACATGATAAACTGGAGCTTTTGTAAGCACAGTTGACTGCTATGAGTGAAAACCAGATGCTTGCACTGGAACACATGAAAACTGGTTTCCTGCTTCTTCCAGATATGAAGAAAATTTGAATTCTCAGCTGTGTTTGGTATTTTCTTTAGGCACCAGAAGGGGGTTTTAAATTACTGCGTTCTGCTGCCAGCTCTGAAGAGGTAACTGACCCTGAATTAATGTGATTGCAGGCAGGGGCCAGAACAGGTGGAACAAGAGAGTATTTTGCTCACATGTTTAGAGCAGCACTTGCTATCATTGTATAGAAGAGATACAGTACCAGGTGGAATATCTTGTTCTTCATCTTGATTTCAGCAATGCTGCACATGCCAGTTTTTGTAAAACTCAGATTCTGAGTATTTCAGGAAATTTCTTCCTGGGATGCTTTATCAAGCACTTACTTTGGCTTCTGTCATCTCACTAATTAACTCAAAATCCACCACCCCCTTAGGATATTGCATTAATAACACCACTGCTAATTATAATTGCAAATATTCAGGCTACAAATTGATTTTTGGTGTAGGCTTTCTGTAGAAAACAAGTTTTGTTTGTGTGGAAAGCAGACTTCTGTTTCTGTGGGATGCTGCTTGCCTCCTGAGAGATGCTGAGTGCTGTCACCTCCCATTATGTTCAGTGGGGCTTTATGAGCCCAGACCCTGCTGGAGGTGGCGGCACCCTGCGAGAGCCACCCCTCAGTCCAAGCTGGTGACATTTTCTCTTTGGCCAAGCCACCACTGATGATTATGGATCTTGTGCTTTCCAAGAGGAGCAGAACACAGGCGCAGCCAGGAGAACTAACCTGCAATCCGACAGTGCTATAGATGTTACAGAGAAAAGACTCACTTTGTACTGGAAGAAAAGTTTGCATTTCCTAAGATGAATAGAGAATGTATGCTTACATATCTGTGGTAACCTGAAAGGAGGGGATAAAATTCCTAACCACTTGCATATCTAGATTAAATATGTGTGCAGGTTCAAATACTTCTAATTCTTTTAGTAGTAAATTAATAGTTTATCTGAATAGGTCAGATAATATTTAACTTTTCAGATAAAACAGATGAGGCAAAACATATTTAACTGGGAAGAAGTGACTGAGGAGCCTTGCAGAGCATCCTGGTGTGATGATTTCCAAGGCCTCCAAGGGCATAAAACAACCTTATAAACCTATCTCCTTGCATAAATTCCCAGGTAACACAAGGCAATGTCACACCAGTGTTTCTCTTTAATTCCACTGTGCTTGGCTAGTTGAATCTTGTCAGCGGAGGGAAGGGATGAGATGAAGGAAATTGCGTAAGGAACTGTGTATAAATCTCAGTCGCTGAGGAGGATGCTAGAGAATACTTTACAGTAGCAGTGAAGTGTCAGAAAGTAGCATTTGCCGGTGCTGTGTTTAGACTGACCCTAGTTTGGGTTGGCACTGGGCCAGGAGGCTCGCTTCCAGGCTTTCCCAGTGTGAGGAAACCACACATGTTGGGACTACAAGGGTCTGAAGTGTGTCCTTTGTACTCCTCTGGAGTACGAGTCGTCTGGAAAAAATAATCTGCTTACACGCAGCCACTAAAAGGAGTAGAAATTGATTAGAATATTAAGTTTCTGCCTATAAAATATGTGTTTATTAATGACTTTGAGGAAGGAGCATTAAAAGCAAGCTGAGGGAGTGAGGGAGGTATAACAACTTTGAGACTAGAATGCAAGATTGTGCATAGTTTAGGGTTTCCTTTTCTTTAAAAAAAAGCTGAGCATGAACTTTAGAATGCTCTGTGCTGCATAGATTCATCTTATTTTAATAAAGCTCTCAATTTCAGATATTTGTTTTGTTAGGAGCTACTGATACCTCCAAAAGCCAAGTCAGAATCCCCAATAATTTGTTCTCATATGTGGATATAATTACTTGGCAAGATTTTGTTTTAGAGTCTAAAGCTCTATATTAAGACATTTCTGGAATAGTATTCAAAGAAGCATCCAAAGCGCTGTATCCTGCTCCCTTCTCTAATGTATACATATATATAATTTAATAACTTCCTTTTTAAAACCTATTTATTTACCTAAATTAGTTAATTTGACTTACATATATTAAGTTATGGCTTTATTTCCCGGTGTATTTTTTCTTATGAAATGAATCAGTAGTTCTGCTGGAGTCCCAGTTTCTTAAATCATTGTAGTTTTTATTCAATTTATTGTGTAATAGGTTGAAAACTTCCTTAGCTGGCAGCTTGAAAAAAATCTGTCCGGTTTCCAGTCCTTGCAAACCTCATTATAAAACAACAGTTAGTACCACAGTGTAATAAGCAAGACTTCCAGAACGACAGGCAAATGCAGAAAGCTAAAGTGATTATAGTCAATAAATAGATAAAGTTTAGCAATGGATAATCATCTTTCTATACCATGGATATATTTTCGCTGAAGTTTTCCTGTACAGAAGCCATTAGCTCCTGTTGCTGGAGTGGCATTATCGAGTGCCATACTATTTTTTTTGAAAGATCCTCACATGCCTGAAAAATTCTGCAGGCTATTTGCAAACTGGAAGAATTGTGATTTCTTCCTATGAGTAAAATAAAGATAGTCAGCAAAAGAAAGCAGTTCTACTGAAGGCCTCTGTGCCATTACCACCAGAAGTGCCATGTAAAACAAAAGGATGTTTAATAGCATGAGAGGCTGGAAAGCTGGAGGAAGAATTCTGTAGGAACACCAGGCTCTGGGATCCTGCTGGAAACATTACCTTAGTACATCGAATTTTCTTGTGAGCTTGCGTAAAGCCTTTTCTATTTTACTCCTTAAGCTAAATAAATACGAAATACAAAATGTTGTCAGCTGGGTAAACAGTGGGTAAAGAGCTGCAAAGCAGTGGTGCCCCTTTCTGTGGCTGTGCTAACAGTGCACGCGGGGTTACATGTCAGCGCGATTATCACGGTGTGATCCGCAGCACGACCCGCCCAGCTCCACAGGAATAGGAATGCTATCAAGGCCTGACAAGCTTTTGAAAAGCTGCCAACCTGCAGGAGCTGTCAGTGCTAGAAGACACAGCCCCATGTGGGCCAAATAGATAAACATGTCAGATCCCCAATAGCAGCTTTGAAACAAGTTGTTTTCATCTGTCCCAGTGTGCACTGGCTCTGGGTCACAAATTATCATCCCTTGGAGCATCCTCAGTTTGTAGTTGCTACTATTTTTCTGGCATGTGCAGCTGTCTTGTGACATCCTTGAATGCCCTTTTGTATTTACTATTATCTGTATTTTACAGGGAAAAATATACATATGCATAAATATATATTTATCTGCTGGGTAAGTGCTTGTGAAATAGCTGCACATAATTTTTTTTCTATAACTCCAGTGCTTGCCAACAGTTCAAGTGGGCTTGTATTTCAGCACTGTTTGCAGTGTGACCCACCCATCTCTGCAGGAAGGGGAACATATATGCAAATACATATGCATATTTATGTAAAATAGTACCCTCAAAATACAGGAGCAGAATTTTACATTCATTGCTCTGAGAAACTTTCTGTCAGTCTACATAAGCGTGGTCTCAATTAGGAATGAACCCAGTGAGAGTTTAGCTAGTACTGAAAGGAGGCTTTGGTTCTTGCTGTCAGGCCTGGCCTCAGGAGTACACACAGGGTCTGAGGTGTTTATTGCAGCCTTGAAAAACAGTAATTCCAAGATTGGTCCTTCTTAAAAAATATGTGCTGCTTATTCTGTAGCTCAAATGAAGTTAGCTTCCTGCCTGTCAGCAAAACTGCAGACAGTCTGAGAGTGAAGCTTTCTTGACCTGTCAGAAGAAAAGGTTTGCCAGGAAACATAATTGAAGGCCAAATAGTCATGTGGAAACCACTGGAGATACTTAAATTTATAAAAGTGGGGCATCAGGAATCAGATAATCTAGGATAAACCCAGTGAAACTTCAGGTTAGGGACTTCCAGAGGCAGAGGTGATATCTTTGTGCTTGCTAGCCCTAGGACCCCTGTCTTACTGCTGAGCTATTTACTCTATAAAGTTGTTTGGCAGGCTTAAATTTAGGCACCTGTGTAGACAAAGTGAAAGCTTTTGAAAAGTGTTTACAGACACAAAACAACAGATGGAGCAAGATGTGAAGAAAGCAGTATGAATCCAGAATGACAGCAGTCCTAGGTGGAAGAGAGTGTCTCTGTTATTTCCTTTTGCATTGTTGCCATAAATTATGTTTCCATAAACATCCGCTGTCATTTTTATATTTTACCCCTGTGTTTAGCTATAAAGAATGGCCAATATCCTGCTCTCTGAAAACATTTGCTTCTATTGGTCATTGGCTTTTTCAAAGGTAGGATTTCTTTTTAGTCTGAAGTGATGAACATGTCAGGAGCAATGCCATTTACCCTAAAAATCCTGGTGTATGGTTTCCTTTTAGGAGAAACAGACGGTAGTCAGAAATCTGCTGTGGTTACACTGTGGAAAATGAAGTGTAGAAGCACTGAAGCCTTTCAAGATTTAATCCAGTGTAAATGAAATCAGCATCTGGTCTATTTTCTTTAAGCTTTCACATGTGCTCATAACATACACATGAAAATGCACTTTGCAGAAAACCCTTGAGACTGGACATATTGGCTGCTACTTAAGTTGTGTTGGAAATCACAGTTTTACAGGAGAACTGGGGCATATGGAGATGTCACTTTGTCCCAGACAGATGAAATATTAAATCACATTTGGTTCTAATATGAGGATTCACTCTAACAGCCACCTGCCAAATTAAGTGACCAAAATCTTACGAATGTGTCTTCCAAAGACACAACTTTTATTTTCCTCTGAGTTCCAGTGCATTTTACTCAGTTTGGCAGCACTAGGAAAATAAAGAATGCCATACACTGACACTGGCATTCCTGCTGTGTTGTAAATCACTTTGAAACAAGCTCCATATTCTCTCTTTTCCCCTTCCTGTTACATCAGATTATATCTATCAGAGATCCAATTTCCTGTTATTATGAAATAATTGGAAATGGAAATTCTGGTCAGTTTATTTCCTGGATGTGTGTTGCGGGTTTGGGAAATAGTACCACAGGTGAAGGTCTGTGGCAGATTAATCTGTAAACAAGATTAAGGATGCATTCTTGGCTTTTAAGGATCTCTTAAGTATTTCTGGGAGTTAGCTAAACCTTGATGAAACTGCCATAAAGAAAGCCAGATGAAAAAACTCTAAGGATAGCCTGGTTAGTTTTCAAATACAGGGAGAAATTTAGATGAGGAACTTAGATGTATCAGCTTCCTTTGTTTGCTGATGGCTTAAAAATATTGAATTCCATAGTACAGCAGTTACAGTGGGAATCATTACAAGACCTGCTTGGGGTAACATTCCTGTTAGAATTTGTATGTGAGAACAATCTGTCCAGTTCCCCAAGCTGTGGACTTCCATACTGCCCACATTAATCCAGCAGATGTGAGATGTTTAGAGAACAACTTCTAGACAAATATGGTGTGCTAAAATCTCAGATCATTTTCTCATTAAGTAGTGCAGTTGCTTAGAACATGGTGCTAAAAATGTCAGGGCCACTGGTTCAGTCCCTGTACAGGCCATTCATTTAAGAGTTGAACTCGATGATCCTTGTGGGTCCCTTCCAGCTCAGAATATTCTGTGATTCTGTGATAATTGTAACACTCTTTGTTTTCCACAAAATAATACAGAGAATGCATTAAATTCTTTCCAGCATTTTCCGGGAAATTCAGTAAATTTTTAGTGCTTGTAGTAATTTTCAGTGAAGTGACCTGGGGTCAGTATACAGCAGTGACAAATGTCCTAGTTCTCAGGATACAATCCATGAACACCCACTCTTATTGCATTGGGGCATGACATTCATGATATTGTCTTATGCAGCAGGGTGACATTCTTATTGGATCACTGTCGTATGTTTTCTCAGTGCTCCTTGATCTTACTGTTTTTCTTTGCTTTTGATTTTTGAGCTATGAATTACAAAGTTCTTCAGAAAATCAAGAAAAAAAGTGGGTTTTTTTAAAAAGAAAGTCACATTATTGTCATTTTACTGGTGGGAAAATTGAGACCTGACTGTCACATATAGTAAGGCAATAACAAAACTAGGATTAGACTGTCTCCTGGTTTACTTCAGTCTGTTTGGCTCATGTTGCCCTCTTTACTGTACTTGTTTTATGGTTCCATTGAGCTAAGTCATGAATCCTTTTTTTTTTTTTTTCCACACAGGGGGGTAGTTTTTCATGGAGAAGGGTTTCTCAGGGGAGTATATTGCATATGCCAACATGACAAAGGGTTTACAACTCAATCTGGCTTTGTTCTTTGGAAACTGCAGTTGGGACTGTCATATGGGGAATTTACCCATACCAGTGAGCCTAAGCTTCTGAGTTATAGTGTACATGCTTCACAAAACCTCAATAAGACATTTTGATACCCAGAAAGCTGTAATTTTATTGCATGCCTTCCCTCGAGCATTAGTATGATGAATACCTAGTACATAGAATGAAACAAGGGAGGAAAGCTGGCTTTCTCTTGCTGCATCAAGCAGCTGTTTAGAATCTGTATTTTCATCTAAATGCTTTTATCACCTCTTATTCCTTTAAAATAGGAAGGGAGCAATCCCTTTCTTCAGAGGCCCCAGATTCTGTGTGTGAGTGTTTTGAGACGTGCCGATCAGCTGGTGTCCTTCACTCCTGGTAGGGACACACCCTGCTGGTGCTCCATGCACCGCTAGCAGAGCACTTTGGGGTGTCTGGTACCAGAGGCTGCACTGATAGACAAGTGCTGAAACACGTGCACAGCATCAGGCACGGGAGAGGCTCCAGTGAAAGCCCCAGGGCTGCTCAAAGCTGACAGCCTCAATGGGACACTCAAGTGCTCGCTGCTGGCAGGAGCATGTGCTGTCTTGGGGACCTGAAACTGGAAGGAGTCATGCTGGTCAATTGGTCTCACTCCCTGCTATCAGCACCACCTACCTCATGGAGCAGTTATTCCTTTTATAATCCAAAGCTGCTGTAAGTGGTCCTTTGGGATACTTCATGCAACTTCTTAAGGAATGTTGCTGTGGAACAGATCCTTGTTACTCCAGTGTTTCAGATTCAATTTTTGTTAAAATCAACAGTCTATGATATATATTTATTTATCAGCAGTTTATACCCATTTCCTCTGGCTGTTTATAATTCTGGTTTTCAGAGCCCTTTGATTCTTCCTGCGTAATTTAACTCCATTTGTATTAGTGATGCTTCCCAACTTTCTGTCACCTGCATGGGTGTTGGCAGAGTTCTGGTTTTTTACCAAGGCTACTGAAGGGTAAACGAAATAGGATGAGCTCTGACACTGTTTCTTGAGGAACTTTCATGAGTAACTTTCTACCTCAAGTTCTTTGCTTATCAGACCGGTTTTTTTTGCTTGTACTAGTGCCTGCCTTTTGCAGCTGAGCTAAATCAGCTTCCATGTGACAATTTAGTAAATACTTAAATGGAGCCATGACAAAGAGCAGTTCTAGTGCCTTAATGTAATTCAGCTGGGTTATTAAAGTGCAGTGTTAGAGTGGACTAATGTCTGTTTACCAAGTTATATTGTCTTCTCTACCACACTCCATTTTCATTGGAAACTTGTGTTATTTCTTCCCTAATTAAAAACTTGTTTTGAAACCTTAGAAACAGGTGAAGCAAGACCAATGGGTTTTTTAATTGTTAAGGTAGCTTATGATCTTCCTCTCTTGTATTGTGACAATATATGGCATTTTCCACTCATTTTATGAAGTCCTGCACCATCCTAGATTTAGAAGCCTAATTAGAAGTGATTCGTGAAAATGCTGTACTTTCACACAACATTTTTTTTTAATCAGACTTCACTGCTTTATTTTTGAGCATACCATCTCCTAAGGATTTATAGTCTGAAGTGTTATCTTGGGAACAAAATCTGAGAGAGAAAGATAGATACTGAAAAATGAGAAAAATAGTATTACTAATTGATGACAGATGGCAGCTGAAATTAAGCTCGTAGAGGTGGATCCAGTTATTATTTATGTATAGATAGAGCATCCACATACCAATTTATATATATAAAAATAATATACATTTTTAAAAAATTTTGCTGTCCTTTTCATTCCTTTCTTATAGTAAAAATGCATATTTAGAGGACAGGAAAATGCTACTTTTAGAAATCTGCTGTTCCTGATCTGGAAAAGACTTGTGGTTTTAAATGTTTGGTTTTAATCAGAAATCAATTTCCAGCTACCCTTTAAAGTGATACCTTATCTGTCCTATGCTTATGTACTGCTTAATTTTGTACTCCTGGGAGGTTTTCTTTCTCTCTGATAAAAAAGAACCTTTTAACTTTCATTTATTAGGAGAATTTAATTTCTTTCCTGTTGCTAAATTTAAGAAAATATTTGAGGAATGATTTGAAAGTAGTGGTAAGGTTGTTGTTTTTTTTTTTTTTAATTGGGCAATAGAAGATAAAATCTGGAAATCATGACAGTAGCCGACCTTTGGAATTTTGATACGGTTATTTTAAAAGGAAAATAAACTGAAGATTAAGAAAAGAAAAGAATCCTATATAAGTGTATAGTTCACATATTCCAACTAGTTTTGTTCTTGCCTTAAATTCAGTAACTCTACTAAGCTATTCTAAGATTTCTCCAGACATTTCAGATACAGATGCAACTATAAAATATATTAAATATATAATTTGTACTGTTTGTAACACAAAATAATTATAGCTGAAGTCAGTGTTGTTGTCACATTTACTATATAGTGCCTGGCTTTCTGTTTTTTGTTCCCATTCCTTTAAGTTTTTACTTATTGAAGAATTTGGGAAAAAATCATTTGTTAGTAAGCTGTTACCAATGTGAATAAAGCATGCAAATTGAAGAAAAAAAAAGAAAAAAAAAGACCAATTTCAAAGCTTCAAACCATTTAAAAGCTCAATGGTTTTAAATCTAAAAGTAACTACAGGAGCATGCTGTCTTAGTTTTTTGGCATATTGTAAAACTAAGTAACTCATTGGAATAAAATATAATAGTAAAACTTAATTTCACCCCCTACAGAAAAGTCAATTCAGATGTGTGACGTTACTTGTGTCAGTGTTTGAGGGAACCAGACCTGTGGTACTGTTACACAGCATGTCCTGTAATAAAAAATGAAGTTAATGCTTTCTTGCTCAGCACATTGACTCATTATTTATTATGCAGTTTTCTTGATCTATTACAATTTATAACTGACAGCTTCTGGGAACCCCTCATTTCTCATCTGGAAAGCAAATAAATATCACTTTTACTCCTCCATATATAATGGCAAATTGATTTTCAAGTTGGATCACTTAGCTTCACTTTTCATTGTCTAATGTGGCCTTATATAATGCTAAATAGTGAGGCTGTTGAGTAACTACAAAGTAAAACAATTGATTTTTTAATATAATTGTCTGTGGTCAATTATCATAGAAGTGGGGGTATGTGTATTTCAGCCTTGTAGGACAAACACTGATTCCCATGGAGGAATCTGAGAAGAATTGAGGGTAAGTCAAGTCCATTAACACTTCTGATGCCTTGAAGCATGTCTCTGTTTTTTAACTCCTCCAGTTTTTCTGTGTAGCTGGCAAAGAGAACTGGGCATTTTGAAAAGCCTACAAAGGGACATCTTGTCTGCCTGACTGGATAACTAAACTTTGGCCAAAAATCTCCCAAGCCCCTTGAAGACCTCTAGGCTTCCCTGTAAATGATTCAGAGATCTTGGGCAGAACTGGGCATAAAGTTTCTGTACAAGAGAACTGACAGCCCACACAAATCTCCTTGGCCAGATGTGTTTGGAGATCCATGATCTTATGTTCCTGATCTGTGTGTTCCTTCTCATCAGTTTTTCTTCACTGGCAGCTTTTCATCAACTTGTCCTCTTAAACTTAACCTGTGTTGCAACTGAGACTCATCCCACTCTGCCCAGGCAGAGACCAGACTGGACCTACCTCCAGCCCCTCATGATATTCCCAGTACTTTCCTCTCTGCTTCCTGATACTGTGCACTGTGCCACCCACACACCCTGGCATGGCTGATTTCAGGTTGCATTTTCACACCTGGATACTATGACCACTGAGAAATCTCTGGGAAAGCAAATTTGTGCTCCTGTGCTGCAATGCTGTTACACAGTCTTATCTCTGACTCCCTGTAAATATTGTAGAGGGTTAAGGTTTAAGTAACTTAAACTACATTATCTCTACTAAGAGGTTTTTATCAGAAAGGTAACTAAATTCACTTGAGAGGAAATTAATTTCCTTACAGAAATCAAATACATCCATTTTCACTGGGAAGGAAAGAGGAAGAAGTAAAACCAAAAGTGTTTCCAGACTGAGAGAAACAGTGACTGTAGGTTTTGGGAAGTGATGAAGGTACTTGACACAGGACACTGGCTTTTTGCTTTCCTTACCTGTGTGGGACTGAGCCTGTGTATGTTAAGCCACATCCTACAAGGTGCCAGGAGCTGGGTAAAAGGGAATATGACAGCAGCCAACTCCTTCTATGTGCCATTGAGTTGTGCATCCTTCCTTGATGATATTTTTATTTCTAATGCGTATTATAATAATAATTCATTCCAATATATTTGCTATTTAAGATTTTGTAAAGCATGATTGGAGACTACTCTAAAGCATTTGTGACTACTAATGACCTGCTGACCTGCTGCCTGGGACTTGAGGCAATGTACTAATCAATATTTGCTTAGTGTGATTTGTGGTGTTTTTACTATTAGTTATGAGAAATAACAATAATTTTGTCTTGTCAAAATTAGAAGTACAAAATATCCATATTAATCCAGGTGGTTGTAGAAGAATTTGTATTTAGCTTCAGTTTTAAATTTATTGGGTCAAACATGCTCAATCATACACAGTTTTAACTACTTAATTTAAATCAGTGAGGCAGAACCTGAACTGTTGCTCATTGATATTTCTTCACTAACATAATTTGGATTACAGTAACTGATATTATTTTGTCATCTGGATTCATCTACATCAAAACTGATTTTATAGAATTCTTCAGGGCAGATTAAAAAAGAAGGAGAAACAGCATCAATATTTAATGCCAGTCCAAGGTCCAGGATTCTCTCTAAACTTCTGTTTCATTTTCTCAGTAAATTCAGTTAATGTTGATGGGTGACATTTTTAATCCATGCACTGTTGATTTCTGTCAAATATACTTTTTGGTCTAGAAATTCCCCTTGAGCTATCCTTAGTTTTTTGAACCTAATTCTTTTCATTTGAAAATTGGCAGAAAGAGCTAAGTATTTTTTTTATAACAGTCATGCCAATTCCACTGGCCCAAATTCTTCCCAAATGTAATTTTCCTGGCTTTGCAATCAGTTTAGTTTCCAGATGATTTGTCTCATCATAACTTTGAGGGAAACACATAATGGTGACAAGGTGCCCTGGCCAGATTAACTGAATGCTTTTTAAAAGTACATGTAGCCAATGAAGAAATAAACAAAGATTGGAGGGGTTGATTTAAAACCTCTTAACTTTTTGTAATGGAATCTTATGTTTGAAGTCATGTTCATTTCAATTTACAGGGAAGGTCCTTCAACATGCATAAATCTGTTTTAACTGTTTATTCATGGAATAATTAATCTACAGTCACAGGACAGTTTATAATCTTCATAATCTTTGTCTTATTTTAACTATGTTACAGATTTATTGGCCTGCAGCAAAAGAAAAGGTAGAATTATGCAAATTAGCTGGGAAAGATGGCCATGTAAGTATGATGTATTCTTTTTATTACTGTTGAGAACTATGAATATCTGTGCATTTGTTACTAAATGCAAAAAATGCATTAGTAAGCTCTTGTTACACTTCTTCTGAACTTATGTCCTAAGTGGTTTTTTTCTTAATTAAAAAAAAATTACATTTCTATTTTTTTATATTAATACTTAATAAAATTCAATATTGCAGGTAGAAATTATGCTAGGTTGTTCTTCTGTGTAATAAATGCAGCTGAGAGATGAACCGACTTTCCTCAGAAATGTATACCAGTCAAAACTTCCATGAAATCCTCTTTTTTCATATTAAAGTGCTTCTTTTTTCTTGGGAGTGTTCTGAATGTAACTTCATTATAATTTATTAAAGAAACAGAGTAGTCGAGCAGTGTACAAATCAACTCAACTTGCAGACAGCTTCAGTTAGGGTTAAATTGAAATATCAGACTCAATGACTTTTCCCTAGGACCACAGATTTTCTTTAGGAAGTATATTTAAGGTACAACGTGTATACAGTACAACTTCTATATGTTTTGCGTACCACAGATTACATCATGTGTCTGGAGCCCACTATAAATGTAAACATTTCCTGGCTGTAAAATAAATTTCTTCCTTTTCTCTCCAAAAAATCTCCTAATTTTTTATCCAGCATGTTGGTTACCAAGGTAGATTGCAGCTCAAAACACTCTCAGCTCTCTGCCTGAAGAATTTCAACTTCCTATTCTACTTGTTGCTACCATTATCTTCACAGCAGTCAAAACCTAAACAACACCTTTGCTGAGCACTGGGAATATTCTTATACTGGTATATATGGAAGATTTGTGCTGTTCTATTTTATACCAAGAGAAGAAGGAAAGGGTCCTGGGAGGGAAATATTTGTTTTGGACTCTCACTTAGGTGTAACGTGATGTCTTGAACGTATGAACAGATCTTGTGTATTCCCTCTGAAGTACTTGTTTTGTGTTTCTGTATTAATTTCATTTTGGGGAAAGCTAGAGCAAGCCTTTTCCTCCAGCCCATGTGTCATCCTTGGAACATGTAGCAGCTGCCTGTGCTTACCAGCAAGGACCAAGCCCAGTTAGAGCCAGGGCAGTCCATTGGACTCAGAAATGACCAGTATAAAGGTCACCAGTATAAGATGTGGTGGGTGCGGAGACAGAGCACACCCTCTGAAGTGTGTTGAAGCCTTTCAGCCCACCACAGTTCCTTTAATGATGTAATCTTTGGTGTTAAAGCATGTGCAGCACCCTGAGCTGGGAAGCAAAGGCAGGAGGACTGGTAGCCAGACAAACCCAGTGGCTCTGCGACCTCTGCCCAATTGTTGACAGGTGTTGTTAGGTACAACACAGGCTGAACAGATACACTCCAAACTGTGCTGTGAGCACACAGCTTCTTGTGGCTGTAAGCATTACAGCAGAATTAGGTTTGCAAGTCTGATTGATGAACTGCCGGGTAGATGGCCACTGTCAAATGGTAGTTGTCACAGCTTTGAACTATTTTGTAAACAGTCTCTGCTATAGTAGTTTTGAGTTTAAGTACACCAGTGCTGTGGTTGTGATTTAGTAGACTGTATAATGTGAAAAAGAAGAATAAACATGAAAAGTAACCTTTATCTTTCTTTTCCCAACAGACAGAATGTGCCAATTTTATCCGTGTTCTTCAGCCGTACAACCGGACCCATGTTTATGTCTGTGGCACAGGAGCGTTTCACCCTCTATGTGGATACATTGAACTTGGAACTCACAAAGAGGTAATTTAACTTTCTCACTAGTCTGACATGTCAAGGAATAGCCCTCATGTTGTTTAGCATTCATCATAGATTGGAAAATACTATGTGAGTGTGTAAAAAATGACCTGACAGCAGCTTGCATAAATAACGGGGTAAATGGTGGATTCTGCGGGTCAGACGGGAACTCTCTTTCTCACATTTGGAATGTGCATATCACTTTTGAACAAAGCACTTTCCTCAGGCTTAATACACAAAATTCTTCGGAATGACACTTCCATGTGATTAACTAAGTGAGGAGAACATCTAACCCAGATGTCTTCCTTTCTAGTAAGTCATTTCTGCACATGCTTTTCTTAGGCACATACATTCAGAGTTCAAGATGAAACTTACAGTTCTGTCTTTTAATGTACATATATGTACCCTTGGTCCACAGAGGGATTCCTATGCCTTGTGCATGAGAGAAATAAACACTCTGAAAAGGGTCTCTGAGCCTGAGTGCAGGGACAGTGTCTCAGGACTTTGCAATGTGTTGCAGTCTGGTCACTCAGGAGGTGTTGGGTGTCCTCCATCACTAGTGGCATATTCCTGAGCTGAAGTTAGCAGCTGATTGGTCTTCATATGCTGGTGACAAAGAAATCTCTGTTCTAAGTGGTAAATGTTTGAGACCTAACCCCCACAACAGAAAAATTCTGGTGTTGTGTCAAGCAGCCACTTAGTACACAAGTCTCTTTTTAACTCCTATATGTATCACACCTTGTCTATATTTATCCCATTGGCACTGATCTCAGACAGTGTTGAGATGTGACCTGTCTGGCTGCTTGCCTGTGGTGCAAGCTTCCTGTGCTGCTATAGAAATAGCTTTCTCTTTTCTTCAAGGCTGGATAAAATTCTAGAATAAAAGAAATGATTTCTAAAGTTACTAAATGGAATAACCTGAAACAGAATAAGAACCATAGAATGGTTTGGGTGGAAAGGGCCCTTAAAGATCATCCAGTTCCAACCCCTCTTCTTCAGGCAGGGACACCTTCCACTAGACTGGGTTGCTCAAAGCCCCATCTGGCCTGGCCTTGAACACTTCCAGGGATGGAACATCCACAGCTTCTTAGGGTAACCTGTGGTGGTGCCTCATCACCCACACAGGGATTAATTTCTTCCCAATATCTAATCTAAACCTACCCTATTTCATTTAAAGTTATTCCAGCTTGTCTTGTTCTGTCACTGATACATGGAATCAAGGGAAGATCCTCATGGAAGAAAAAAGGGGATTAATGCTTGCCCAGACTGAGATCCATCATTATGTACCCCACAGTCTGTGGGCTGGATGACCACCCCAGAGGGGCTGCCTGTGCAATAGAAAACTGAAGCTGTGAGAAATCTACACGGTGGTGTTCTTTGCCTAATAAACTGTTAATGCTCCTGGTATTGTCTGGTGTATGGTGTATAATTTGGCTTACAATGAAATAATTCTGTAGACTTCTTTGCTTTGCACTTTAAATATTCTGGTTGAAGGAACTGAAATTTTAGATCCCTTGTATCATGCTGATTTCTTAGCTGAATGATCAAATACACAGCTGAATGGAACAGAACAGCTCTCAGCAAGAGTATAAGTAAGGCTTTGGTTTACCTCTGGGTCATTAGCAAGATTCCTTATTCAGTCTACCATTGCCCTACTTAATTTCATCTACTTCATTTGTGGAGGTTGTTTTCACCAGACCTTATGAAATTATGGATTTGGTCTGACTGTTCAGTCCGGCAGCCAGTCTAGACAAGGGGTCTGTCTCAGTTAGACATGACCAATTACCTTGTGAGAGGAAATGGAAGAAGAATCCTGGTATTGTATTTCCTAATCCCCTCACTGTCCCCCAGTCCTGCCTCTCCCACATTCCTCCTGGTTGCTCAGCTGCAGTGGTAGGTTGGATGGTGTTCAACACTGCTCCTGTCTCTTCTGACAGAGCAGCTCTTCTACAGCCTCCTACTGAGTTATCAGCCTTGAATGGCAGCAGGCATATTTTCCCTTTCCTTCTTGGAGGCCCAAACACCCTTCAGCCACCATCCTTCCACTGCCTCTCCAGATAAATATGACAAAACAAGAGGGTGCTTTGGATAGGCCCAGTGATGTGAGTTTGACAAGCAGCTGAAATTGTCTCCTTGTAGGAACTGAAGCCAGGAAATCCATTCTCTTAGAATTTTTTCTTTTTTCCCTCCCTCACCTTTATTTTTTTTTAAAATTAAATCTCTGGGTTATAATAACAAATAATGAGTGTCTGATAATTAGCAACCTCTCCAGAAGTATTTGGGATGCCTGGGAGAGCCAAGCCCTGAGATAGCCTCATGGAGGCTGTGAAGCCAGGCAGTGCTCTGCTGACCTTTGAAAGCTGCTGGTGGATCTGTACAGTGCTCCCCTGGCCAGTGCCAGTGTGTGAAAACAGAGAGGAAAACAGTGTGGATCAGGTGACTCAAAACCACAGCAGACACTGCTTTTGAAGCAGTACAAATCCCCAACAGGATCACACAATTAAAGGGGATTAAAGTCCTCGACTTGTTATTGCTCGAGTCGCTGCCAAAACTTCTCTTGGCTGGTGAAGAAGAGGCTTGGCCCGGTTGGTGCTGTTAGCCACAGCTCTCCAAGGGATGCTCTGCTCTTTGAAAGCTTTGCCCGAAGTGAAAGCAGGAGGTTAATTCTGTGTGAATGCCTGGTAGTGTCCATTAGTTTGTCTGGGGGAAGTCTGAAATATTTGATGTTGATCTATAACTCCCTTGGTCCCCTGGGTACTGCTGGGCTTGCAGACAGCCTCTTCACATGTGATAAGGAAGGCAAGGGTTCTCTGAGCAGCTCAGGGTTGCACATCCTAGAACAAAGGACAATGGGACACCAGCATTGTTGGAAAAAAAAAGCCTAATTTTTAGTTTACTTTTTTTCTTGCTGTGCTCACTTCAGTAGCCTGAGAATTTGGTTTGCCTGATATTCCACAGGTTTGGGAAGGTAATGAGTTTTTTGCTGATTAAATTCCACTTTGTACAAGCTAGGATTGCTGGAGGAAATTGAATTTATGTTCCCAGATTGGAATTGATTTTTCTTTTCTCTTAAGGAGCTTAATTATTCAATATCCTTGGCTTTTGTCTTCTGAGCCTAGAGAGTTTAAGAGGCATCGCAATAACGTAGAAAGGTTTGGTCATTTATAATCTGATGTGCATTAAGGATGAATTGAATTAACGTGTTGTGAAGTCTAATCCTATGTGGCCATCTTTGGACATACTTGCTTGTCATTTGTACTCTCCTGGCCTCTTGCAAGGCAGAGATATGGAATAATTAAAATCATTGAAATCACTTCACCCTTTTTAGTAGTTTAAATCATGGAGATGTTTTGATTTTTTTTTTAACTAGCTTTTAAATTTTTGTCTCTATAATACATTGATTAGATTTCTGAGTACGAGTGGGATTTTAAATATCACTGTAGTTTGGAAAGCATGTTAAAGGAAAATATGTTAAAAGCACTTTTGTAGGCAATCTCCCCTCCCTTAATGGTAGCACAATTCTGAAGATGAAGTCTCCAAACCTGCAGAGAGTTCACTTTACTCCTCTGAGCTATCAATTTGCCTTTAGCAGGACTTACTGTGGATTTCTGGTTAACTGTACTTTCAGGAAACCATTGAAAGGGGCAAGTAAAAGAATGCCTGTTGGCAATTCAAAACCATAATAAAGCTTCAAATGGATGCCTGCAGGAATCGAGTTGTTGATTGCCCACTGAAAACATTGGCAATAATTTTTAAATAACTTATTTTCTTTATCTTCCTCTATGCCCTTGCTCT
The DNA here is from genome assembly GCA_910950805.1 of Acrocephalus scirpaceus scirpaceus. Taxonomy (NCBI): domain Eukaryota; kingdom Metazoa; phylum Chordata; class Aves; order Passeriformes; family Sylviidae; genus Acrocephalus; species Acrocephalus scirpaceus. The sequence continues at coordinate 8,250,255 of OU383777.1, forward strand.
GTGGCCCAGGAATTAATCATACTGTATTTGGAAACTACAAGGAAGAAACTCTTCTGATATCTCTTGTATCTTTAGCCTTGTTAAAAATAATAAGAGAGAGCATATGCTGCTTTCATTTTAAAAGGGTCTGAACTGTGTCTGTTGTGAACATTATTCAGCAGTCCCTGGAGAAATTTCAGAGTCAGCCAGAATCCCTTCAGGGTCTCCTGTTGCAACACAGTCTATCAGCACTTTCCCAAATAGTGCCTTTTAAGTACAATCCAGCTTTTAATTGGAGTAGAAATGAACAATGCGTCTCTTTTTTTCTGAAAATAATTTTTTTTTTTTAAGATTTGTGTTTCACTGTAGAGTGACCAGGGTACAGTAAAACACTGAGTGATAGAAAACAGACACAGACTGTAGACATCAATGCTGAGATGACAACTGCATGATCTAACACACCTTCACTTCGTACGTTAGCAGAACAGGCTGTCTAAGTGAGTTTTTCTCTGTAGCCACACCAGGATAATGAATTTGTGTTTATTCTCAGGAAATGGTGTTCCGTTTGGATACCCAGAACCTGGAGTCTGGCAGGCTGAAGTGCCCATTCGATCCCCAGCAGCCGTTTGCTTCAGTGATGGCAGGTAAGGAGCCACCAGAGCCAGGGGCTGCCCCTGTGTCACTGCTGCAGCTCCTCTGGCACTGCTCATGTTCCCAGTGCTGGTTTGTGCTCTCAGAGCTGGGGAAGCCTTCAGGCTTCAGATACCAGAGAGCTGAAGGGCAGCAATGCAAACAGAGGCATTAGAATGGCTGTGAAACCTCTGTCAGCCGGGCAGGAAGGCGGTTTCACCCTCACTCAGTCATTGCTCCTTTAAGAGGACAACAAAAAACCCACATGGACAGAGAGTGTTTGAAGCCCTTGTGGGCCTCTTTCTGCAATTATCAATATGTTCTGCCCTTTGAAGTCTGCTGACATGCACTATTTCCATAAATATGTTTCTGAGGTTTCTATTTACTCGAGTAGCCACTTCTGAGGCTGGGAGCCGAGGAACAAGATAGTGCACTCTGCCTGCTGCGTGCATCACAGCACTGTGTGGTCTGACATTTGGGGTTGAGGAATGTCAGCTTGACCTCCGGATTTCAAATCACTATAAGAGCTACTTTTGTCATGGTTTGGTTCATAGCTTTGGACAATTTTCATTTAACTTGTCCGTCGAGCATATGAATACAAGATAAGAGTGAAGCACCATGACGTTTTCATTTACAGCCAAAGAGCAGTGGTGACAATGCTTTGAAGTGTCGGTCACTCTGTATTATAAAAAGAATATGACTAATGTTCAGTCTTTATTCACAGATAATAAGATAGATGATTTGTGATTCTGACCCTACAAATGGGGCAGGACTTCCTTTATTAAAAACAATAGATTAAAGCCTGTGCTTATTCTTCTCAGAGACCCCTAGTACTCTTTAATGACCATGAAGTCTATTTTTAAAATGGGGTTCCAGCAACTTTAACTTTTTTAAAAACTTTTTTTTTAATGCAAGCAGTAGAGCTCTGTGATTTATTACAGCATTGCCTAATTTCAGTAGCACTCTCATGCTTTGACTGTTCCATTAAATCTTGTGAAATGAAGAAGCTGCTGTCTTTTAGCTACCTAAGACATAAACTTTGCTACATAACAATTTTTGAGCTAGATAAAATAATGGTCAGGGTATTCGAGTATCCCTTTTTTGACTGTGGCTGGTGTCAAGTGCTTCACAATAATGTACAAGGAGCACTATAAAAGAGTTACAGGCCTGACCAGAGAATGTGGTTTTGGTTTATCTGTGTATGCTTACCTTATTCCCAAGTGAACTAGGAGAGCAGTATAGTTCATGCATAAGATGCTGCCCTGGAGCTCAGGTGAGATCATTTCCCATCTCTGCCACTAATGAGCAGAGTAACCTTGGCATGTCACTTCTCTCTATCTACTTTTATTTATCTGCCAAATGGCAATAAAGATTGCTAATAAAGATTACTAATAACCTTCAGACAACACTTTTTATTCAGTTATACATTTATGAGCTAAGTAATATCTAACTATACTTTCACTCATATATGTAAATTAATGCAACTGAGTAATTTTCATTCTTTGTAGAAATAAATAATCTGAGTACTACATGACATATCACTTCAAGTAAAACCCATGGATAAATTTGAAAAAACAGGTTTTTTGACTGAAAAATCACCTGCTCATCATCCATCCTCTATTACAAATACCACTCACCAAAACGGTTCGGGACGTAACAGGAACTTGGAATGAGAGATACCAAATGCCAAGAGAAGTGTTGAAAATGCCTTGTCAGCAGAGCCTAAGCAAGGATGGAGAATTTCTTTTGGCCCTTCAGATGTATCGATCACCGAGTGTCTGTCAGTTAGCAAACACCAATTACCCTGCCCATTCCTCATTATGACAAATACCTTTCAGAATGCACTATTGTTTCTTTACAAAGGCAACATGCTGTCTGAAAGATGTGCTTTCCACAACTGTCATGGAAATAATACAGAAGTAACAATAATAATGAGCTAAAAAGAAAGATGATAGATCTTTTTTGGACAAATAAAGTGATTGTGGATCATGGGTTGTGGCTTGGTTTGTTGATTTTTTTTCCCCTTGATCTTATTTTTTTTAACTGCATTTACATCTTTTGCAAATGAAAGCACAAACATCAGTGTTGAATGGTATTTATTCTGCATTCACTCTCAACAAAGGCTTCTCTCCGAAAGATCTTGTGTAATGTTTCAACCCAGGAATATCGGAAAATCTGGATAAGGAACTTTTGGAAGGAGATTTTTATGTATCACATAGCTTTTTATAAGATTATGATTTATGAACATGGAATTTTTGTTTTTATGAATTCTCAGGACTTATTTCTGCAAGTTCTGCAAAAAAAAAAACCCCTCTTCCAACCGATAAAAGCTTGTTATTTTGCAGAAATAAAGGAATATTTAAAATGCACTATGTGGCAAAAACAAAAAAAAAGGTTCACAGTGATACTGTTTCTTTGCTTCTTTTTGAAAAGTACTGAGATCTGAAGGGAAACAGAAAATACTGTGCAGTTCTTAGCATTTTTATTGCCCACAAAAGAGGCAGAAGAGCAGATAGTGACTGCAATTGCAGCAAGCTCACAGCACGATGTCACGTCCTTTCGAGGCAAATTCTAGCTGCCTTGTTCAAGATATGTCATTTATTTTAGCAAAACCTCTCTGTTAAAATGATGATGATTTGTGTCTGTAGCCATATTCCTGCCATTAACACAAATTCCCTGAATTTGTGCCTGAATTCCTCTTCGTGAATTAAGTGTTGGATGGAGGAAATCCGTGCTCCAGGCATGGGCCAAGCTGCAACATTCCAGTAGGGAAGCAGCCATCCTGTTTTCCTTGCTCAGGAGCAGCAAAGCCATTGGGGCCATGGCAGTCCTGGGACACAGGAGGCAGCTGGAATGGACAGGTGGCCATGCCCTCACCATGGGACAGGGTGTTCAGATTAAAGAGACCTTTCCACCCTTAGAGTACCCATTAAACCCTGGGAAATTTACTTTTCTGAGTGCCTAAAAGATCTGAAAATTAGCCTGTGACTATGTTACTTCTCAGACATATAATTGCAACTATCACTCTCCTTTAAATGTAAGTAAATTCTCAGAACCAAAAAAACCCATTAAAATATGACCCAATAATATTTTAAAGCATTAAATTAGTTTGTAGACTAATTTAACACAGGTGTTGTTCACCCAACAAAATGTAAATAGTCTTATTTTTTTTTTTGTGCCACAGCTGTAGGAACCCTATTTCTTTTTCATTTGCAGATGAATATCTTTATGCTGGAACAGCTTCTGATTTCCTTGGCAAAGACACTGCCCTGACACGGTCTCTGGGCCCTTCTCACGACCACCATTACATCAGAACTGACATTTCTGAGCATTACTGGCTTACTGGTAAGATCCCAAACATATGCTGTTGTCATTTGCATTGTCCCTGCCTCTCTGAAGTTAATAGCTCCTTCCTTATATAAATATATGTCCAGCAACTATAAATATAGATATTGTATCATGGAGTCTTTGGATTACGTAGGCTTTTTAAAAAAAGCTCAGTGGAACAGAAGTGCACTTGAGAAAAGTCACAGAGGTGAAAATGCTAATTAAGGGAAGAGTGGGAGCATAAGACCTAAGTTTCTGTCTTTGATCTGTATATCTGTGTATAATCCTACAATTGAAATAATATCATGACTTAAATGTTTCTATAGCCAGTCTTTTTGGGATAATTTTTTTAAATTGTTTTTTTCCAATCACTTGTTAGAGGCTGTTCTGTATAGCATGTTGAAACAACAGACTAGAAATCCCACATTTTTTGGTAGGAGGTCTTTTTTCTTTCTTTTCCTTTTTTTAGGGGGAAAAATACCCTTTGTTGCTGTGAGGATCATTTTAAAACCACTAAGGGCACACTAAAATAGCTTCCCAAGCAAAACACTGCTTTTTCTTGCCCGCTAAAAAACATTGTGAGCTAGTAAACCCTCTAAAAAACTGGCTGCATTTACACCCAGCCAGTCTCAAACCACACACAGAGTAACATGGAAAACTTCACTCATAAGCTAACCCTGCTCAATTAAAGCATCCTCCTTTTAGCTGTCAACTGTCTTTAAAGATGTGGCAATACTGGCCCTGGCTCAGGATGCCTATGTAACTATTATGGGTGCAGTGTAAAACCAGGGCCTACTGACCACAGGGTTAAGTTGTCTTCCCAGCAGAAAACTTCTAAAAAGGATATTTTTGCCTCTTAACTCTTTGAGATCTCAAGAAGAGGAAATGTTCTTTTTTTCCTAATAATTTTCCCTACTCTTTCTCTTCCTTCTTCTCTATTGTTGCCTTAAATTTCTATCTAGATGTAACTCCATAACCTCAGGATTTCTGCTGTGAGATGACAAGAAAAAGAAAAAGCCACTTAAAAGTCACCTTTAAAATTTCTCCTTTTCGAATAGGAGACAGAAGAATCTCACATCTGACTCTGCTGACCTATGCCACTTTCATTTCCCATGCTGAAAATTTTTATTGTCCCACCTCTCCTATCTCGTCTCTCTCGTTTCCACACATCCCTTGTGCAGTGCAGAGCAGAAATGGACTGTGATGTGGACCAGGATGGATCCTTCCAGCAGTCAGTTCTCTAATTCTAATTAGCCATACAACTGCATATCCAATTTTATCACTGATGGCCTGCAGATGCTCAGCATGGAAAGGTGGCTGGGTAGCTGCTTTCCTAAGGGATACAATAATAAGCTAAAACCAAAGTTTTACTGTGGTTTGGTCCTGAGGAGCATCTGGTGTTATCATTAGTATAGATCCACATTGATGAGCATTACAGGGCTCAGTTCCCAGTCCAAAAGAACTTGTAGCTTAAAAATACAGTTCCAAACATTTCTTTCTCTTATTATTGTTTCTTCATGAGCAGTTTGAGGCAAGGGAATAGTACAAAAAAACCAGAATAAACTTGTAGATGTGAGAAATGTTTAGATGTTTTAGTGGGGGGGGGGGGGGGGTGTGCCTTTCCTCTCTCAGATTGATTCGTGGTTTATTCTGGTTTCACTTTAAACGTCTGTATTTGTGAAACTTTTCTAAGGAGAAGAATATATTAATATGTCTGGGTCTGAATAACAGCGTTAGTGTGCTGGACCCTGAGGTGAAAATTGCCCCACACTATATAAACACTGAAGACCCTATATATTCTTCAGGTTTACCTTGTTTCCAGCCATATAAAAACCTACAGCCACAATTCTGTCTAAGACTTCACAAACACAATCCAGTCAGTGTTATACTAAGAGGCATAGACATAAACTAGGTGCTTTTAATATTTGAAACAGTCCTTTTAAGGTTGAAGAAAATTTTAAGTGCAACTTGAAATGACGGCATCATTTCTGCAATAAGCCATAGGGTGGCCAATATATTTCTAGTTTATTGTGTAATGTTACCAATTACATACTTTTGTGCTTTCAGCCAATATTAGTATAAAGAAAATATTTACTTGATTTCAGGTTTAACACTCCCATCTCATCTAAATCCCCTCTTCCCTTAATCTACTGCCCACTTACCAAGCATGTGTTAGACCTCCAGGAGAAGTTGTACATACTTGAATAATTGTACAATTGGAAATAAATTATTACCATGCATGACTCATGTTTTACTTAGGATAAGCATAAAATGTACAGCTTGTTTTCTTCCAGAGGGCCAAGGAAGTTTTGTTATAATGCACCTTAATATTTTTAAAGTTTAGTCTTACTCTGTTTCTGGAACCAAAATTATCCTTCCCTGAGGGAAGGGAGGTAAAGACAAAGCATGAGAGAAAAATGCGTGGGATACCTTCCAGTTCCTTGCAGGGCATCTCTATCTTGACTAATTAAGACATGTCCTAATCTCAGTGACTGAATAGCAGCTCCGCAGAGAGGGAAAGGAGGAAGGCAGCTAATCTTTCCCATGACTCAGGCTCACAGTGCTCATACTCCCGCAAGGGTGGCACTGGAGCAGAGGGGAGCAGGGCTGGGCAATCAGGCGTTCCCACAGCTGCTCACCGGAGCTGCCTCGCCCAGGGACGAGGCACGTGGGGCTGGTGGCCCCTCTCCGGATGGCAAAGCCACCCACTGGAACCGAGTCTGCCCCGTGCCAGCCCCGTGGGCAGAGGAGAGCACCCCGCCAGCCCTGCACACAGGCATCCGCTGAACAGCTGCACATTCCTCCCTCCTTCTTAGGAGGAGAGGGCCATAGCTGGAAGGGGGGCTTCCTTGAATTGCATTCATCTCTTTTTTTTTTCTTTTCACTTTTTTCATAGCAATTTAGTCGTCTTTTCCAGGGCAAAGTCTTGGAGGCAATGAGTTCTTTATATCCTGCGAAGTTTGGATGGGATTCAGCTCCCTTAGCTCTAAAAGGCAAAAGCTAGCATCCTGTCTGAGCTCAGTCCTTTCCCTTGCCTCTGTAATTTACTGAGAGAGGTGACACTTCCAGAGGGTGACTCACCCCGCCTATTGTAGGAATCTGTCTTGAAATAGGATTATTCATTGTCACTTTGTCCCTCCCTGAGAGAGGAGCTAGCTGAGAATGGGTTAGGAGCTTGACTTGTAGGTGGTTACGGTAAATGAGGTAAGCACTCTCCTTTGTATTCTGTCATGCTGTGTATTTCTGGCAGCCCAACTACACAGAGGTGCTGCTTCCCCCTATTTTGGGTTGCTTTTTCATTTCTTTGTCTTCTGGGACAGCCACTCCTTTGTGGTTCTCTTTCTCTGGACGTAAGTTCTCCATAGGTTGCAGTGCCAAAAATCACTGCTGGTTTCAGAAGGGGTGGTGGCCAGCAGGTAACCAACAGCCAACCCAGCAGTGAAGGACCAGCTGTATCAGCTTTTCCCCTCAGGCCACATGAAAAAAAAGCACAAGCCACATGTACCATCTATTGCCAGAGCTCATGATGCCTTTAATCCCTGGGTTGGTTCCATACAATCTACCCATGAACTTAGTATGTGGAAAAATCTTCTGCTGAAGCAAATAGTGGGGAGGATAGCTCTGTCTATGGGAAAACAAACAGTAGTTTAAAATCATCATTAGATTTTTCTCCCATGCAAAGAATCCAAAAGCCTAATTCACAGTTAGTTTAAATGTACTTTTGTATGTTGGATAGATGGGTTAGAAAAGATGAGACAAAGATCTCAATTGCAGAACATCATGTGCTTTTGAGATCATAGTTTCTTCTATTTAATTGCTTTTGCTTCGTCTTCATATCTTTTGCAGTGCATTTCTATCTTAACTTTCAACTTTCAACTGATTTAACTTTCAACTCCAGTGTTTTCAATTGTGATTTAAAATTGTTAAATATTTGTGTTCCTTTAATTCGTTAGAGATTCTTCTAAATACGTTCCAGGAATTGGTATTGAGACATTTATTTTTGAATTTGGCATGCCAAGGAGAGCAATGAAGTTTAATCTTCAGCCCCCCATACATTCAGTATTTTGTTCTGTGAATGTGAATTAAGAAAAGAAAGGATGTGACTTTCAAAAACATGGTGTAGAAGAATTTCACAGGTTTCCTCTTAAATGGCTATTTTGCTAACCACATATTTAAGAAACCATACTGGAAGCATATTTATGTATTTATTCATGCTTAGAGATCTAATCTTCAAAGTAGCCTTACAGGCCCTGAGGGGTAATTGAATATTTTCCTCAAGCTCATTTTGAAATCCTAACTTAAATTTATAGATCTTGATGCCTGCATCATTTCATTTTTTTCTGCTGACACCATTCTCTAGTGTCAGAAAGGTTTAAAATGGAAGCAGCACTGTGGCTATTTTCACCCATAAATTTATTCTGTCACAAAGGTGCACACTGAGCACTTAAACACATCCCATTTTGTCTCAAACTGCAAACTTTTGAGTCAAGGACTCTCTTTTTCTATGTGTACTGTAGAGTTCATGGTGAAAATTCCTCAAGGCTAATATAAAGTAACAATCATTATGGAAAGGACAAAGGCATGAAGATACATTGAAAGCTGATAATAGTATTCCCCCATATAAACAGTGTGCTCTGTTTGCTCTGCATTCTTACACCACCCTCCTTATTGCTTTCTACTTCAGCCTACCTGATACTGGGGGACAAAGACTCTGTATTTTATTGCTGAAAGAATGTATTTTAGAGTCAAGGGTCTCTTTGCACTGTATTTGTATAGCCACTTCTGTTTAAAGAAAAACATCATGGATCCAAGTGCTCTCAGAAGAGCTCATCTATTGTAGCACACTGGGGAATGTCTAAAAAATCACTGCCCCAAGTAGCTGGTTCACTTGAGCAAGGCAGGGTTGTGGCCTGCTCTGCTGCAGTCATGGACCCTTGAATTGATTCAATTTCTGATTTTAGTGCAAAATTAAAAGGAAAACAAACAAACAACCCCAACACCGAAAACAAAAGCCCTCAGCTAGTGAGCAGGTAGAGCAGGGTTGGAGAATATGGATGAGGTCTTGGCCCAGGAACATGCCTATAAGATCCAGGCAGACACCCACACTTGCCTTGGAATAGACCAGGAGTAATGTAATGGTCCAGCATGCCCAAACAGACCATTATATTGATATAGCCAATTTGTTTTCAAGCACAAGGAACTCAGTTCTTAAGACTGACCAACCAGTTTTGGAGTTTGCTGTGCTAACTGGGGAATCCCAGCATGGCACTGTGTTAGATTTGGATGGATATAGGCAGTAAGATTGCTGTATCACAGATACATGGGAAACATTCCTTTACAAGCTGTCTCTAGTAAACAGTAGTACATTTTTGTATTCGTAACTGCTGCAATGAGTAATTAAATTAATTTAAATTTTACCAGGTGATTTCAGAAAATCTACTTCACTACTTAGCTTCATTTTGGTGGCAAGAGCAGTAAGGTAGATTTGTGTAGGCAATAATTTGTACTGAGTTACTCTATTTCCAAACAGAGAATGATAGCCAGTGCTGCATACTTTTGCAAAAGGTAGTAAGATCTATACACAAAAATATCAGCCTGAGAGTAAATACTTCAGACTCCATGGTAGTTTTCACTTGGAGTTAGTAAGAAACTTGCTGCTACACATCTATATAGTATTTTTATTTCACTGGAAGGTGTAAGATAATTGCAGAGATTTGTTAAAGCAAGTACTAAGGATTTTCTTCAGATTTTTAACTCCCTTTTATTTTTAATTTCTAGGAGCAAAATTCATTGGAACTTTTCCTATCCCAGATACCTATAATCCAGATGATGATAAAATCTACTTCTTCTTTCGAGAAATATCACAAGATAGTAGCACATCTGACAAGACAATCCTTTCCAGAGTTGGGAGAGTTTGTAAGGTGAGGGCTCTTATCTTTTTTCATAAAAACTAAGCAAATTTGGTTTATTTCTGTGAGAAATGTGTTTTGCCCTTTGTTACCTAATGAGAAAATAGTAATTTTTCTGAGCATAGATTATTAATGCCATCTGAAATTTACTTTTCAAGAAATGGACTTGATATTGACGGTGCACCTCTTTTAAAAAGGTAATATGTTTATAAATTGTAATCCTGTGTCCAAACAGTAAAGTACTGACCTTCAGTGCAACAATGTCCTGCTTTGTTTCATGAGCTTCCAGTGAGGATGGATAAGTCAAAGTGTACACAGTGGCAAGGTATTTGTGGTTTTGTGGAAAGGGCCCATTGATGCATGGGCATACAAACCCATTCCTTCAGCTTGGCTCTGTACACCATTCGTGGGCATTACTGAGAGCTGGGGTCAGTCATTTGTTTCTGCACATTCCTGATAACCCGCTGGGGTGAGGGGAGGCTAAGAAGGTATACAGTTTCTGAGCTACACCCACATCTGCCTGGAGGTTTCCTCCCTTGGGAAGAAGAGCAATCCTTGACCCATTGACCAGGAGGAACCAGACCCTGGGTCTCCTGCAGTTTAAAAAGTTCATTTGGCTGGTGCCTGACCTCCTTTAAATGATTACTCCTTCACTTTCTTCTTCTTTTTTCCGTGGGTCTGCCCCTTATGAAAAATGGTGTATACAGACTAAGGCTTTCATGAGCTGCACTCTTCTTGGAGAAGCTTCTCCGTCAAGGGCAGAAGCCTCGTCAAAAGATGAGAAATAAAGCTGTTCCTTCACATGAAGACAGCAGTCAGTGTAGTTGCTGTTGAGCAGCCTGATGGTTTTACTGAGGTCTCTACCCACAGTGATAGAAGGGTCTGTACATTTCAAACACACACTCTATCCACTCCCTTGTCCCCTAGGACATTCTGTTCCTCTATTCTGTAGTAACAGAAGCAGTGAGATGAAGTGCTCCCACCCTGTCCTTGGGTGCTCAGGAATCATTAGTAAAAGTCGGGAGAAAGGAACTTGAAAGCTGCCTTCATATTAGTAATGTAGTAAACATAAGCTTTGAGCAAATGTTTATCTCGTGATAAATTAGATATCAGCAACACCACAGGAGTCACACAAGTAGGTACATTTCTATGATTTTGTTCAGAAGCTTTAAGTTACTTGCAGTTTCTGAGCAGTGTGACTCTGCTGGCAGTTTCTCGAGAACTTGAAAATCATTAAAAAAAGTGTTTGTGATTTGCAGTAAGATGTGTGTGGGAGAAGAGCACTCATTCAGCTTGTGGACACACGCTGAAAAATACAGTGGACAAGTGTATGGATGTGTAAATCTACAGTTGCTCAGCAGTTCAGCAAACTCCCAGCTCCAACTGGGATTTCAGTGGCCACAGCCATTTCGCACTTCTGTCCTTGACCTAAAGTGTTAAGATAACAAAACATTCATTCATAAATCAGTTCTCTAGTAGGTTTTTAGCCAGACGAAAGAATGGATAATCTTTAGTTGGGTATTTCACAGCAGAGTGATTAATGGCAGAATGGAAATGCAAACATTTATGATTTGCTGCTAGACATGGCATTTGCTGATTATGAGAAAGCACTTAATGCATTAGGAGAAATTGATAGACAACATTTTCAAGCCAAGGCACATGAGAGAGTATAGTAAACTAAGATTTATTGGCTAGAGAAAACCAGCATCTTTACCTAGAGAAAAAGGGAGATAAGTTATCATAATAAAAGCAAATTGTAAGGAAATCCTAATGACTGTCTATAATCATACCTCAAATGAGAATGAATTTGTAGAGTAATCATGTTAACAGGAAAAATGTCATGAATTTTATTTTTAGTAGTCAAACCAAAACAATGAATACTGATAAGCAAGGTGATTATTATTAATAGTTCTACACTGTCTTCTTTATTTACTGAGCACTTCCCACTGCTTGCAGAATTGTCTTGATAATCCAGACTCCAGCTTTTTATGATATTTGTCTTAATTACCAAAAAATTCAAAAAATATATGACTAATTATTGTAATAAAAATAGAATTATTATGGGTATTTAATATAAATTAAAAATGCAAATAAACTTGTGAACATATTTGTTTGTGTTCACGGACTGAGATATTTTGGATCTGTGCTGTGGTATGAAACATCTGCTGTGCTTAATTGTCTCTGACATGGGAACAATGCCTTTGATTGCAGCAATTGATAACAACAGTTTCTACTGTCTCATTAATGTGATCTGTACTGCACAAAGTTGAGCCTTTGCCTTCTTTCCCTGTTAAGCAGAGAATAACAGTAAATGGGAGGAGCTCAGTAACTTCTGAAAGAGTTTGCTTGGTGTAAACACAGTATTTTTCTACTAGAACTCAATTGCTCTCTACCTCACCATGCCTTAGGGCTCCTGTCCATTAATGCCAGAAACACATGCTGAACTTAGAATAGGCTTTGTTTTTAATAAGAAGCTCAGTCAATGCAGCCTATTCTTTGGCTGGTTTTCAAGGGTTCAACAATGTGGTCTCTCAGTGATCCCCTCCCTTAGGGAAAATCTTCTCTGGAAAGCATTCCCCTTTCCCAGCTACTTTCAAGCCCAGAAGACTGCAGTGCTCCTGCTGGCAGCTCTTTGCCCAGAGTCCAACAGCTGTCGCTTGTCCTGCTCACCAGAGCATCTGCACCCGGTGCCCTGCAGCCTGTGCTGCAGCCCTGCACAGCCCTCACCCGGGTCTGCATCATCTGTTCTGTGTCACTGAGGGTGTCACTGGCACTGCGCAGGAAGTGCTTTCAACAGTCACTTTCAGAACCAGTTGTGTCATTTATCATGGCAAATGGCATTTCCTGTTTTTGGTTTGAGCAAGGCAGAAAAAGTGTCATTGCCCTATCGGCAATACCTGATGCTGCTTATGGTGCGTTCATGCTTACATAAATTGCAATGTTTGGGGTTATTGATTTTCTTTTCATGTAAGGCCATAACCAAAAAGAAAAACTACTATTGAGGATTAGCCAGCCAAATTTATTTCTTTTTAAAAATGCATGCAGTTACACCTATGTATATTAAGTGATCACACAAACCTTAACTTCTTGAGAGCATGGATCCACTTATTTTTATTTCTAGAAACACAGGCATAAGCTTTTACAGCTACACTGTCTTCAAGCCCACAATGCTGAACCACTTTCCATCAGATAAAGACAGGACAGTCACTACACATTGAGGAAGATTTTGAAAAAAATACAATTGCAGCATCCATGCATTGTGCCCTATGCAGTCCAGTAGCAAGTCAGCTACATTTTTGTACATATTCACCACAAAATGATGGCAGAATTCTATTTATCAGCAACCTCATATGTGTACAAGTATAGCCCTAGAAAAGATCTAGTTTTCCCTCCTACTTTTCCCACTCAAATAAAGGGAGAAATGAAAATCTAACAGAGAAGTCACAGAAAAGGTTTTAAATGGGGAGGAAAGTTTTTGGAGCTTTTGTTTGTTTGTTATCTGTATAGAAACACATCTTTTCATAGTTACAACCTCATCCTATTGGAATGAAGTGGAAATTAGCCAAAAGCAGTAGTCTCTCTGCTGCAGTGTAAAAATTCTGTTTATTATTACAGTGGTTTGCATTTGCTGTGTTACAAGCTTCTCTTTAATGGTTTTGGTGATGTATTGCAAAAGTTAAAGCATGCAGTCTTAGAGGCTGGTTTCCGAGACCTCAGCTGCCAAGAAATCAGACTTCAGCCCCTGATGATTTCCCATATTTCCCAAAGTGTTTGATATCCAGAAGCAGCCTTTGTTCTAGTGGGAACAAGTGAGCTCTTTGTCTTTTTTTTTCTTTCTTTTCGGTTTTTTTTTTTTGAATACCATTCTACCCCTATATATACCAAGCTGTACCTGGGGAAAAGAATACTGCAATTAGGCACAGCCCTCTTGGTTAAACTGTACTTTCTAAGCACACTGGAATGTAATCATTTTAAGAGCTCTTGAGTTGAGAGCCGTGGACACACCCTGCATTCCACCTTTGGGTAATGTAATTTATTTCCAAAGCCATGAACATCAGCAGAGTTCAAGGCTGTGACCTTGCCTCCCGTCTGGTGTTTAAAGCAATTTGTTTTCCAAGGGTGGCAGGAGGGAGCTGTTCCTCTGCAGCTCCAAGTCCAGAGTCTCCGGTGAGCTTTGCCACAGGGCTGCTTGTATGTAGAAGTTAAGAGATGTTTTTCTTGTCCTGGATATAGTCTAGCCATGCCTTTACTGCGACTAGGGATAGCTGGCCCATTATCATTGTTGGTATTTCTATATTGTGTAGATAATTGATCTCTCTCCAAAGCCCTTGGAGCTGTCCTGGCAGTGTCCTGCTTTCCCGTTCAGCCGCACTGGCCGGGTCCCGGAAGCCAAATAGCCATGTTCACATGTTCTCAGCAGGGCTAATTAGTCTGGGCTCAGAGCCACGCTCGTGCTGCTATCCTGCTTCCAGTTCTGGAGGCAACTCATTCCAGACGAGAGCTAACTTCCTGTGTGTTACATGCTTACATACCTCCTTTGTCACCAGAATATTGCCTAGCCACAACTCCAGCCATGGGAAATAATATTTTTTTTCTTGATTTCTCAATAATAATGATTAAGAACCCTCTGAAAAAGTTGTCCCTAGAACAACCTTGGCCCTCATTTGCCCACTGAGTGTCTTTGCAGCTGTGAGTCTTTTGGCATCCAACTACTCTTGGACTTCCAAATTTGATATTTGCACATTATGTGCCATTTGAAAGTTTTCAAATTATGTAGAAAAGCAGATGCTCATCATGATGATTTCATTTTTAAGGGCTGATGTGTTGGAGACAGGCCAGTTCCATAGAGTATCTGCTTCTAACTGTGATGGATTAAGAGATATAACATCAGTCTTTGTCAGGTCTTTTGGTCCAGCTTTCCTTATTGGCAGGGGTTATATAAGTATAGGAAGTTTCATAAATTTCTGTCCCTCATGGGTGTGTTTCAATAATTGGTGTTTTGAGGGGGGAAATCATGATTTACAGATGAGGCAAAAATATGTAGGATATGCATATATGTAAAGAGGTGTGACTGAATTTTACTGAACCTCAGGGGAAGTGAGAAAGAGGTTGCAGTGTCAAGATAGATCTTTAAAAACTGGACCATGGAAATGCAGCTGCACAACCTCTGTAGCAAACTTTGGAAGCCATTCTAGTTGCCAGAGAGACTCATTGCATAAGACACTGTTAGTACACCTTGGCTCAGAAGTGGAAGCCTCTAGAGTTAATTGAAGTTCCTATGGCTAAATCCAAAGTCCCTGACTTGTGAGTGTTTTGGCTCATATGTTCAAATATCTGTAAGAGTAGCAAATAATGACTTTCTGATTTTGAAGTTTCCTCACATGATTGAATTATCTTTCTGTGGTTTTTTTCCCCTGTCAGTATATTTACTATAAAAATGTACCATGGTTTGCAGTTTTGCTATTGTTGATTGAGTACAGTGTTGTAAGTGCAGATGTTTCAAGATTCCAGATTCTAAATGACTCTCTAAGTTGATGACCTACCTTTGTTCTTTGGTCTCATGCCTTTCCCAGTGCTCATCCTGTGGTTTTATCAATGCTGTGGTCACAATATCTCATGCAAATGACATCTATCTAGAGTGAGCTGCCTTCCATAACCTGAAAACTTTGTTCTCTGTCTTTTTATATCCTTCTTATTTATGTATATCGTATAATTTATATTATGTATATTATGAAAATTTAGATGAGAGACAGGTAAAAGCAAGTTGAACACACTGGAATAAAGCATGGACAGTTTATACTCAAAATTTTAAGTAGATTTTCCTGAGAATCCTATAGCATATTTTATTTCTTCTGCCATAAGACTTTGCTAAGTTCAGATTACCACTGAAGTTAGAATGAACAGCCTAATGGCTGTTCATAAATTTAATTTATGGCAGCCTTTGTATAGTTTAGGGGAATATTCTTAATACTAACATGCCTGCTGGAGATAATTTGAGCAGGATTGCTGCATGGCCTTAAGGTAAAATGGTGCTTAATTTTATTCTTTTATTCATCCCAAACCATCCTTGCTGTTACCTGAACCTGTTAGTTTCTGGATTTTGGGGGTATTTTCCTGGTATGTTTAGTAACAGTCCAGAATTTTTCTTTGCTGTGTAGTTAGATTTTCCAGTCTGGATCTCATCCAGAGATAATTTGGTAGAAACTTCTGGGTGTGATGTTTAGTTTCCAAAATAAAAATCAACATTTTCCATAGTGAACCAAACAGCCATATATGCTCAGTGTGAGTACTTTCTGAATGAAATAAAAACAAGCCTGGTTGAGGAGCAGGAATTAAACAGAGTTACCACCTCCTTGTCAGATGGGAACTGCAGACACAGAGAAGAAGTAACTTGCCCAAGTTTACTTGATGTATCCATAGGAGAGCAGTTGAAGTCTTAAAGTCTCATGTGCCTTCTTTCTTTTGCTTATATTCCAACTGTGCTTTTATTCTCTCTCAAGTCACACTTCACGTGTATCTTGATGTTTTCACCCGTAGCCTGATGAAATCAGGGGGGAATCTTCATCTACGTTAGTGTGGTTTGGACAAAAAATTTTGCACCTGAATTTCTGAAGGAACAAATTTAATTTTCCTGTGTTAGGTTGGCACCTAACAGAGTTGAGTGGGGACAGAATATATAAAGGAAAATAAAATAATTATAGAAAGAACTGTGAACCTGAAAACAGAAGCTGAAAGGAGACTGTTGGCTGTTTCTCCATTCATAAAGTCAGCTACAAAGTTGGAGGTTTTTTTCCTCCATAATATAAGGCTTTGCTTCAGGGGATGCCATTTGTTTCTGGTAGCTTTGTCACATAGCTAAGCTTCAATAAGAGAAAAGCTCCAGGGCCTTTTGCAGTTTCAGCACTTTTCCTCTCTGTTCTCCAACATTTCCCTTTATTCAGGCCAGGAATTCTCTTTGGATAGTCCTTTTGCACATCTTGCCACTGGCTGTAATTAATAACCTGCTTCTAGAAATTCCACTCATTGTCTTTTTTCTTTTTTCTTCCTTTTTTTTTTTCTTAATTCTTTTTAGAGGCTGTTCAGGCTAATTACTGTCTTTAAAGTTTTATGAATCACAGTGTTTGACATCTTTGATGTAGACTGATTTTTCAGATAACTGCACTTTTTGTTCTAATGTTCAATTTGTCACTGTTACTTACAAGCAAATAAGAGATTTAAATCCCCAAAGATGCAGATGTTCTTTAGTTTTGTTACCATCTGTTTTCCTGCCTACTGGATTCCAAGACTAACATTTGTTCATTTTAATGAAGCTACATTTATATAGCATATAAGATACAGCAGAGTAGAAAATAGATACAACAGAAAGTCTTTAATATAAGTTGATTTTTAAATCACTTGATCATAGAGCAGTATCTTTTCTGATGGCTTTTATTTTCATGTGAACTTATCTTTAGCTAGATGTTAGGCTTGAAAAAACTGTTGTTTTGCTTAATTGCACATAAATTGCAGCTCAAAAACCTGCAATTTCCTTGGAAGACTCCCAAGAGAGGTGCATGATATGACCTTATATTACTTCACGAAATGTACACTGTGCTACTTAAACAGCAGTCTTCCTGAATTTCAGAAAGCCATACAATTACCTGTGCTCATGGAGTTGGGACATCTGATGTTTGAATTCTCAATATAGTTTGGTAAAAACCTGATTTCACATTCCAACATATTGGTTTGGTTTTAAAGCTCATTGAAAAGGGATGAAATTTTAGGGTTTCTGTAAGTAAGAGTCTGCCTGATTTATTTAAGTTATATTGGATTACTTCCCCATTTATTTAAGTAATTTGTAGTTATATTTTTTTTGCTTTATTTTTGGGTAATATTTCCTCAACAGGTGACAGATTGAACAGCCCCCCTTCTAGCTGGCAATTATCTACATTTCTAACTCAGGCAAGCACAAGTAACCAAGATTTTACAGGCACTTCTTTCTGTTAAAAAGAAGGTATTTCAGGCAGAAGTGTTGGTATTTGTTACAGCTTGTGAGATTACAAAGCAGTAAGTGCTAATTAAAGCTTTATTTATATTCAAAATGAAATATGCATTCCTAAGTGCCTTCATCTGTCCAGTAACAAAGTTTATAGTAAACACAGCTAATCCAGTGTGCTTAGAAGTGATATTTTGGGAGATAAGATTTCAGATACTCGAGGCTGGTTGGCTGTTACAAGATTAGCCATATTTTTGGAATGAAAGGCTTGTTCATGCTGCCTTCCCCTTCTCTCAGCACTTAAATTTATCTTGTCTCCTTGTCCAATCTCCCTGAAATATTTAGAGTTCTTTGTATTCAGACCATATCTCTTGTCAAAAATCATTTCAGTACATCCAATTAATTACTTAAACAGGCTTGAGGCAAACCTTTGCTTGCTATAAATCAGCTGAATGGGCTTCTTAGGAATCCATGACTTTGTGTTTAATCCTTACTTCTGTCCACCTGTGCACTAACTGGACTTTGCTTTGGTGATTTTCACACTTCCATGCATTTCTTCTAATGCACTGACTACCCAGCCTGTATATCCTACTTTATTTATGTCTCGCTCTACAGCCAGCTCACAGCATTTGAGCACATCAGTGATTCATTCCAGACTGCTACTATTAAATAATCTATTTGGCAAAAGAGACTGTCTTCTTTCTGTAGCAGCCCAGTCTCAAAAATAACTTGGGCCAGTATTTCCTTTATGCAGCCCTTTAGAGGCCAACAATAGGAATTATGAGGGTCCAAGGAGTCTCCACCACAGTGGCAGATACAATGCAAAGTGAGTGAGTACACATCAAAGTGGTCTGAAGGAAAGGAGAACAACTGCATGTTGTTGCAACTCCAGCACCTGAAGCCTCAAGATGAGTCAAAGGCTGACCTAATATGCACCAAAAAATAGTATGAGGAAAAAAGGGGTGCACTTTCTTAAGAAAATAGACATTTAAAGAGCTTAGTAAGATAAATCCCACTTGAGACTCGAGGAGCAAAGACATACCTATACTGTTTATAGTTTCTGAACCTCCTTGGTCTGAGCTGAACTAACTCTTTATGTAGATAAAATCATCATGGCCTTTGTGAATTCCTGCATTTTCTCAGTCAATTTCAATGAATCCTGGGCACGTTATAGGAAAGGAAAGATGCTGTATTAATCAGACATGACGTATGGAATTGAAGAGTACTGTATGGCTACTAATCAAAAAAATCCCCCAAATGCCCCAAAACCACAAACAAAAATATCTTCCAAGTAAAATGTGCTTTTTATTTCACTCAGCCATGGCAGTAGGAAGAAGCATGTTGAAGGATATGTCAGCATATTGTATGCGCAACTGTCTAAATCAGTGAAAGGTCTTTTCAGTCTCTCTGCACCATAAATTTGTCACTCTCTGGCTTTAGAAGGACTTGGTAGCTCTTGGAATGCTCACTGGTCACTGAATCCCCTTTGCTCCATTATAAACTGTAGTGTTACTTTGGCAGCTTTTGGATATGTAAAACACACCTAGTGAATGTCTGTTCTAATGTCTCTTAAATTCAAATAACATGGCTAACATCATGTCCTGGCTTGAGAGCAAGAAAATATGGATACATCTTAAATCCATATATTTTGTGCTTTAATGCACATAGCACTTGCTAAGATTTCTTCCTTTGAGCACAGTGTTTGGTTCACACTTCTCTCTAGCAACTCAGTGGAACTACTGATACATTTAAAATAAGCATTTGTGAAAATGCTGTGATGGATGATAACTTAAGGTTTGTAAAACACAAGTACTTATCTTCCCATTTCTTGCAGAAACTGAATACTGCAGTGACAGGAACTAGACAAGGGTCGTTCCTTTATTCCAGCCCTATCACTTGCTCCATGCTTTCTTCCTATTTTCTGATTTTAGTTGGGTAGTTAGAAACATCTCATCTCCTGTGATGCTGCACTGCATCCACCAGAAATCAAAGTGGAAGCCCTGCAATGTGAGATTTGCTTAGCTAATCCGAATTGCCAGAGGAAGGAAAAGCTTAACACTCCTTGCTTTTTAAGACTCTTTGTTGCATCTTTGTAGTGGTTTGGTTTCAGCTGCTCCACAAAGTCTGTTTGCTCTGCCTTTGAACAGAACACACACATGCAGAGGATTTTTTTTGCTGTTGGCTTCAGGCTGCTAATTTTGACACCTTTGTAATAAATCTGTTGGGTAGATGCAAAGCTTCAGGCTTGGCAGAACCTCAGGAAATAAAGAAAGGAGACAGCTATTCTTGTAAGAGCAGGAGTTCCAAAGGCTATATATTAACAGGAATCATTTCCAACTGAGCTAATCTATTTGAAAGTAGCAGGTACATGAAAAGGGAAAGCAGTTAGAGTGCATTATCAGGGAAGTGTTATTCCTTGTGAAGTGATTTCTGCGCTTGAAGCCATCTTTCTGAATGCCTGTAGTATGTATGATACAGCCCTGAAGGGCCAAATGCAATCTGTGGTGGTGACCTGTAATTCTCACCACCCAGTTTCCTGCTGTGGCTGGTTCTATGCCTTCAGATTGCACAGTGAATTAATTAAAAAAGAGATTTCTCCTAATGAATCTGAAGGGGCTGAATATTTATGGCTAAAGTTGTGGTCCTTAAACTTACAGCACAGATCCCCTAAGTTTCAGAGTTTATAACAGAGAAGCAGGCACCTTCCTGGGATCATTCAGAATCTGTGACTACTGCTGGTGATAATATTTCTTTTAAGTGTCTCAATTCTTGGTTCCTGCTGCTATATCATTGTCCTTACCATTTTTAGGATGAAGAGTTGGGGCCCAAATAACTTTGCAGGATCTAAATAGTTCTGTTGTTTGGAACCAGCAGGGTCCTTCATGTAGTCCATGGAAGAAGTATATGAGCAAACTCCTAGTTTGACTTCTTAAAATTTAAATCTTCTAAAATCTACTATCCATACACCTCTGCTGATCCAAGTCAGTAGAAGGTCACTTACCCTTCAGAAAGGTAATTCCAATTCCAAAGTGACCCTTTATAGATTTTTTTCTTTCTCCAGTGACTAAAGGAAATTTGGGCAAGCATGCTAATATTTTGGAAACCTGTAGTAAAAGAAATGAAAAAAATCCCTGTTGTGGGAGGATAGACTGATATTTCTGTAACAATGATTATTAGAATAATATGACTGGTTTTGCCTGGAATGCATTTTTCTCTGTACTGTGTACACAAAGAAAACAATGCAGTATTTACATTGTAAGCTGCTGATGAATATGGTTTTCCTTTTTTTTTTCCCAAATCTATCCAGAATGTTCTGTTCTATTACTTGATTTGTAAAGAATTTTGAAGAACAGCTGATGGTAAAAATTAGCCTCACAGGTTGCAAGAAATCATGTGGTATAGACGTTCCCGTTAAAAAGCTGGTTAAGGAACTTTGCAATCAGTTTTGGGTATAATTAGGAAATTTGAATTGCCCATTCTCTGAGCTGATAAGTAACTACAGAAACTACTTGGAAAAAGGTTCTCCTACACTCTTTTAGGAAAAAGAAAATGAAGAAAAAAGATTTTGTTGTTGTTGTGGTTAGAGCCAACTGTGGAATCAGACAGAATATGCACATATCATACTGTGTTGTCGTGTGTTAAAGCCCTTACTTTTTTAATATTCAAGAATTTAATTTTATTTTTGTTAGAATGATATGGGAGGCCAAAGAAGCCTAATAAACAAGTGGACAACTTTTCTGAAAGCCAGGCTTGTGTGTTCCATACCTGGTCCTGAAGGGGCAGACACTCATTTCGATGAGCTGCGTAAGTTGATTTATCTTTAATGGTCTATTTTGATGTCAGTAATGTCTGCTTTTGTTGGATTTTTTCCCCCCTCTGGTTTATAGAAGCACTATTTCTTGTTTTGATTTTACTCCTCTTCCAAACAGGGCTAGTAATACCTCTGACTTTGATCAGAAGCCCCTAATTATAACTAATACTGATCTATACAGAATTACAGTGTTTTTCCCTTTCCCTCCAAAAGCTGGAAAGTAAAAATCTGATTTGGTATAAAATCCAGACTATCTGCAAATGAGCACATTTCAGAATATTACTACAAATTCATGTGGCAGAAATTAAAATTCCAACAAAAATAAAACCTTGTTATATTTTTACAAATTTCCAAATTACAAATGGTAAATGCAGAAATAGTCAATGGATGTTTAACTAAAAAAAAAAATCCCCAAATATATTTTTCTCATTGCAGAAGATATATTCTTACTTTCTACAAGAGATGAGAGGAACCCGCTTGTGTATGGAGTCTTTACTACAACAAGGTACGTGTTGGGATCATGTTTGCCTCTGGAACTAAATGATGAAGATCTTACTCAGGACTTTTATACTTCTGTATATACTCAGGTCTTCTAGACTAGATCCTTATTCCTGAGAGCAGTTAGGAACTGCTGGAGCAAGGTGTCCAATGTCAAGCCTGTAGTCACTGAGGACAATATTTTTCAGAACCAGAAATATTAAATTATGTCCCTAAACCTTTGTGTGATTAGCTTTTGAGAGTGATTGTGAAAAGTAATATAACAATCAAAAGCAATCTGGATTATTTCAACCTCATCCAGCTAAATTTGTAAATTTCTATCATATTTATTGAGCAACCAGTAGTTGCTATTTTAGGCAAATTTTAGTTGTGAAGCCTCACTTCTGTAAGCAGCACTTTGACATCTACTATTTCTTAGTATCAAAATTACTCTCTAAACTGATAGTTCAGTGATTTTGTAGTCCAAAGTTAAAAGGATATGAAAGGATAACCCAATTTTATCTCAGGGGAATGTACTAATTAATTAGTGACCTTTCAGATCAATAGTGAGGTGCTCTCTATAGAATTGTCAGAAGGAAAATAAATAATTCTTTCTTTTGTTTCCAGAAACTTTGAATTAAGTGTAAATAATGACTAGCCAAATGCTGACCAGAATGAGTGCAGTGAGGAATTGCAAGGACACTTCTTAATTCAGGAGTTGCCACAATAGCTGTCTAGAATGTATAACCACAGAAAGTACTTAAAATTGAAGTAAATATTGCACAATAAATGAAAGGGTTTGTGAAGCAACTAAAGTACGTGCTACTCAGCAACCTGGTGTGGTGTTCTTTGGAAAACTGAAATGTTTGAGATTTTCTTAGACAAATACATAAAAAAAAAGGAAAATGCATAGAAATTAAATAGGTGTTTATTTTTATATCTTGTTTTGTTTGTCTTTCTAATGCAACTTGTAATTCTCAGGGACCTTACCTATATCACTAATATATGGACTTCCCGATGTGAACACTACCTAAATGAATGTCCTTCACTTGGACAAAATTCTAATCAAAAGAGCTGCTAAATGATAGCTGGAAACTGTCAGCCACTAGAAGATAATGACACTCTGTCAAGTAGTCCCAAAGGCCAAACCAGGTTTCAACCGAGCAAAGCTTGGAGCTGTAACAACAGTGACATTAAATATCTGTGCTCACCAGACCTGTACACGTGAATGTTTGGCAGCATGTCAGCCACCAGGTGCAGAATTGATCCCAACCCCCTCAGGCTCTGTAATTCCTTAACTCCCTGGCACTGCAGGGGTGTTTGCAGCGTGCCCATGGATGCATCTTCCCTTGCAGCTCGGTGTTCAAGGGCTCTGCAGTGTGCGTGTACAGCATGGCCGAGATCAGGGCCGTATTCAACGGCCCCTACGCCCACAAGGAGAGCGCGGATCACCGCTGGGTGCAGTACGAGGGCCGCATCCCCTACCCCAGGCCTGGCACAGTAAGTGTCTCCTTAATTACACACCTCTCTTCTTACTCAAAAGGAAGCATGCTTCACACCCTTCCCTGGGCTGGTAATTTGTATTTTCTGCTCAGGATGTTTCAAATTATCCTCTCAACTTTTCCCCTTCTGTTGATGGCTCAAACTTCTACCTGTCCTGTAGGTATATAAATATACATTTTTCCATGCCTCTGAGGTGATATTATGTCCAGACTGTTTCCTGATTGTCTCACATATTGTGGTCTCCCACTGTACAGCTATATTTCTGTCTGTTGGAATCACCTCTAAGGCATCAATGCTTCATAAAAAGCCAAAGGCATTTCTTCATAAAGTGTTATCATGAAGTTTTTTATTTGTATTTCTGTTATCTTTGTTTCTGTGAAAATCATTGAGATGCTGTCATTGATTCTGTTGTGTGTATTTGTGCATGTGTTGTGTTTTGAAGTAAAATAAGGAGGTAACTGCTGGACATTTTATGTGACAAAAAGTAAGTAACAGGAAGAAAAGAGAAATTTGGTATCTGGATATACTTTTAACCCCAGTCTCTTAGGCTTCAGCTGTAATAGGCCAAAGTGAGGAGGAAGACTTCAAAAAACTCATTGAAGTTTTCTTTTCCCACTTTGTCACAGTATTAAATTTGGAAACGCACAGGCCAACATTACAGATGAGGAGGAAATGGTATTTTAAAAAAACACATCAACTTTAAAAACATCATCACAACTTTAAGCAACTCTTTGTATATAAAATGTAAAAGAGCAAGTGTTTTATCTGGAGTAGCTCTTCATTCTCTTGGTCAGGTATTCAGTGAACAGGAATTAGGCAGCCAGCTGTGAGCTGTCACTACTGGCCTAGAAGCCATCTGGCCATTTCTGCACCATTTCTCTGACCTTAGTACTGGTGTAACCTTTGCCTCAAGCCACACTATCTAGTTAATTCAGTTCATCTTTTCACACGTTTCCTTGTATCTCTGTGGTTTTTTCTTCATCCTTCCCCTGGACTGAGCTGCGTGGTCCAAGCTGATGCTGTTTGTTGCACGTGGTGGTCCCAGGGCTGGGCAGGTCAGGCCCCAGGTGCTGATTCCCTTCACTCAGCTGAGGATGAGCCTCAGAGCAGCTCTCTCTCCTAAGACCGGGACAGCCCAGAGACTATTTTGGCCTGCCCAAGGTCTGCCCTGATGGAGCAAATCTCAACTTATTTGGACAATTTAGGCATTGCCAGCTTACACATCTCTCTGTCATGCAAAACACATAGTGCCCCCAAAAAGAAGATTAATTTTTTTGTGTGTGTGTGTGCAACTTCCACGGCTGGTTAAGACGGTCAGATGAATTTAATTTTAGCTACAAAAATGGTGCCAGTGAGAACAATAGCTGGTCCCATGGCATCTAAAGAGATTAAAATAACTCTCTTGAAAAACTCAGAGTGCCCCATAAGGATGAACACTGCACAGATAGACGAGTCATAAGCTCATTGCATTTTTGAGTGTATTAGCCATCACATGGTTGAGCTGGGATTCGAAAGGAAGGAAACATGCCATGCTGAAGCATGTCAGTGCTGATCTTTATCACTGATTTGAATATCCATGGTTGCAAGTGTTGTGAAGGTTGGAAAGTTTAAAGATAATTATTTTCTGTAAGCCAACCCTTAGCTCTCCAACTGCTTCCTTTAAGCACCTGCTAACAGCTGTGAGGAAATAGTATCTTAGAAGTCCTCCAAACCTTCATAGCCAAACCTGGATTTCTGTAGGAGTTTGTCTGATGATGGACTGAGAAGGGAAGTGGATTTACTGAGGAAAGTTGTCAGAAGAAAGATATCTATCATATTTGCTGTATAGATTAGGTAAACGTATTGCTGCATAACTTTTTATCTGTTCTCTTAGTGAGCTGGACTGCAAAATACTTCAGGCTCAGTAGTTTGATGTAGGGTATCCAAATAAGTAAATTCATGCCACGCTCTTGGCTTGTGATGGGCTGTGCCAAACTTGGATAAGAATGGATTTAGGGTGGGATTTGGAAAAGCAACACTGTGCTAAAAGGCCAAGGAAAAGAAGCAGCATGAACCTTAAAGAGCTCTGCAGTGTGAATGCTAAAATGCTCTTCCTTAAAGATTAATTTCATCATTTTTTGCCAGCTGTGAGGTGGCTCAGGAATGCTCAGAACAAAGCCAAAGAGGGATAATCTACCCTTTTTAAGTTACTAGAACATTTTTGAAATTTAAGCTCCTCCTAAGTGTTGCCTATAGTTGGCACAGCTAACACTGCTCTGATTCTATATTTCCTATATTTTAAGTTACTGGCAAAGTCTAAAAATGACTATTCTAGGAAATGCGTTTCTTTTGGTGGTTGGCTTTGAGAAATGCATTGACTTCCTTTCAGCATTTATACAGAAGCAGGAGACTGCATACCCTAATTTAACTTTCTGCTCTGCTGCCTTTATCTCCTAAGTAAATAAGGCTGCTCACTATAGAGACTGTGACTACTTTGATTTTGAAATTTTGACAAAATGCTTCCTGTGATAATTTGTGTGTGAGATAAACTCCCAACATGACTATGATATCATGCCTTCGCAATGCTGAGTGGGGAGCAGCAGCAGCAGCCCCGCTCTGCTCATGTTCCTGAGCTGTGGCAGGCTCTGCCTGCCCTCTGCCATCATCAAAACACCCCTGGACATGGTGACAGGGGACCTCTGGCACACTCCATGCCACTGACACTGCACAACATTCAGCTCTTTAACTTCTCTCTGCAGTACTAAAGTGAAGTGGAAATAGTGGGAATTAAACAGAGGCAAGGCTTCAAATCTATTTCCATTTGGAAACTGAAAATAAAAAGAGAGAGAAAAAGAAGCATGAAGCAGGCAGCCCCGACACAAAGGGCAAGTTGAAAACCAAGGGAGCTATTGCTCTGTCTGCTTTAGCTGTTTAAAAAATTGGACTTGAATATCTGCAGCTGTCCCCAGATAACAAGTCCAGTTTTTTTCCAGTCTCTTAGGGTTTCACTCAGGAAATTATCCATTAATAACGAAACCATGGAGAACTTCCTTTAAAGTGTCTCCTGCATTCTGAAGAAGAGTTTTCATAATGCCTTCACAGAAATCACAGACTTCATTTGAGCAAGATTTTCAATGAATTAGGAGAAAGAAAACTTTTCTAGTTTATTTGAACAATTTCAGTATCACAGCAACTCACAGTGCCTGTTTGGAAGTTCTGATGGGGTACACAGGAGTCATACTTGTTTCACTGATGGCAAGTAAATGCTGTTAAGGTCAGATTTTTAGAGGAATGTCAGTGTTTAAAGATGCAGTTTAACACTCAGTCTGATCTACTGCAGAACTTAGGACTGTTAAATGCTAGCCAAGGCAAAAGCAAATGTTTTTGATGGTCTTGAAATCTTACTGACCTGATTTGTCAAAAGATCAAAACAAACATCTGAATAAGCGAAGTAAGAATCTGGCAGTCTGAGTCACTTAGCTACCAGAAGAAGCAGCCCAGCACATTGCTCTTGTCCATTTGAAGAGTTTAATGTCTCACCTCATTCTACTCCAGATCTGAATACGGTCATGGGCTATTGAATTCTTTGTGGGGTTTTTTTTAGTAAATGGGTTTTCTTACAAACCCTCAGATTCTCCTGTAATCATGGAATCTTAGAATTATAGAACCAGCTGAGTTGGAAGAGACCCATCTGGATCATGGAGTGCAACTCCTGGCCCTGTGCAGGACACCCAAGAGCCACACCATGTGTGAGAACATTGTCCAAATGCACCTTGAGCTCTGTCAGGCTGGTGCTGTGACCAATTCCCTGGGGAGTCTGTTCCAGTGCCCAACCACCCTCTGGGTGAAGAACCTTTTTTAATATCCAACCTAAACCTGCCCTGACTCAGCTTCATCCTTTTTCATCTTTTTCTCCCTCAGTTGCTTTCTCCCTTTCTTCAGTGAAACACCCCTTCCTTTACTTCTTCTCGTGTTCCAGTATGCAGGCTGACCAAGATGTGCTGTCGATCCCATTGGGATTTGGCTGTGCCACAGAGAAATACTGCCTGCCAAAAAGCCTCCCTTGTCCTCCCTTTTGGTTAGTTTTGCTGCTTTAATAAGCTCATTCATAAAACATTTAAGATTGCACAGGTTTCCCTTGTTATTTTTAGACTTATCTTTGCCTTTCACCTATCTTTTATGGGACAGACTGCATTCTTTGCTTCTCCAGTTCCTCTTTCCTTTGATCTCCCTACTGTAAAATGGGGCAGCTTAATTAAGTGAAATGTTTCACTTTATGGTTTTGTTTTCCTCAGAAAGCCTCCTACACCTCCTGTTACTTACCAGCCTGTTTTCCCCAACATGAGTCACCTTCCAGCTTGTAACAGCCTTTCGCAATGCTGCAAACTTTGTCACCTTTCCTTGTGGCAGAGGTCGGCAGTGAATTGCAAAGTGCCACCTGCAAAGTCAAGTTCACTCATCCAGCTGGTCTCAGCTCAGTTAGCCTCAGATTAATGCTCAATTTTCTCAGCTTTTTCTATCAACAGCACAGGTCTGTTAAATGGAAAAGCAATACAAAGTGCTCAAGAAAAACACAAGAACAAGTCTTGCACAAGCAGTGGGATACAACCATTAAAGAAATAATTGGGGACTTAAAATTTTTGTTTGTTTAGTTTGTGCTTTTTGTTGTGGGGGAAGAGTGAGTTTGATTCCATTTAAAATTGGCACTGGTTTTCTCCTACAAACCTGATTTGTTCTTCTCACCCCAGCCCTCTTCCAGGCTCACTGAGTAGCTTCAAGGTTACTATGAAAGTCTCCCCACTGAGTCTTCAGTCCTCCTGCACAACTCACTCATCTTGTAGATGTAGCATTAAGGGTTTTTGTAGACATTGTAGACAAATACAAAATGGATTGTGCAGCTCTGTTTGGTCTACAGAAAAGAAGCCAGATGGTATTTAAGCCTCTCAGGACCCCAAGTTTCACTGTTGGAGATCCCCATTTAACACAGAAGTGAGAGGATGAAGGTAGTTCCTCTATTTTATCTGCTTTTTGCTTGATGAATCAGTGATAAGACAACTTATTTAGAGCCTGGAAGACTTTACAATTACTAGTTGGCTGAGAGGTAATTAACCTATGAAAAGTAAAACACCTTCAGCAGGGAGGGTCAAGGAGTTCCCAGGATAAGGGACACCTCCTCAAGGTGGGAAGCCTAGACTAAGACATCTAATTCTCTGATATGGGAGGTTTAAGAAATATGTCACTTTTTCATGTTTCATACTGGATACTTCCAGTGCTCACAAGAGTGACTTGCTGGCATGATTCTCAGTTGTCCTTGTGAAATCTATAAAAATTCCCAGCCTGGACATTATGAAAGCAAGCAGATGCCTGCTTCACTCAATATAATCAATCTACCCTACCCTGTGGGTGCTTGAGTCTCAGTGTTAAGTGGGTCTCAGGATACATGTGACAAGACACTTTTAAACTGGGATTTTCAAAACACTTGTAATAGAAACTCTTTTGAAGTTCCCAGGGAAAAGCATTCTCTTTTTAGTTTGTCAGTAGACATCAGCATTGCTGAACTACAGATGCATCATAAATGAAAAGGATATGCCTTTACATACCTTATAGCTAGATTCCCAAATAATTGCCACAATTTTAATAGGTGTTAGGTCCAGCAGCTCTTACTGGATGGTGTGAAGCACAATCCAGTTTGGCAAATTGGAGGTTTATTTAGGAGCCAAACTTCTGGCACCAGCTTTTGAGAAACTTGGCCATGTTTCCCACATAATGTTAACACAGTCACACTGTATGTCTCAGCATTGTGTGAGATCCACACATCCAGCACTCTGCTAAGCTGCAAATTTAATAAGACAAGTGCAAAAAGGAGAAAAGCCTACATATGTGTGGTGGTGTAAATTTAGTGTGTATTTGCTTTTATTTGAGAAAGATTAACTCCCCACCATGCGACCACATTTGGATACAGATAACAGGTGAGGGAATAGAAGGCATCTTTGTAGATCGCCTGGGATTAGGACTTATTCCAGAGTGATTATTGTCAAGCTGAGCTCACACAAAAGGCATTTCAATAAATTTAAGTAACTGTTGATTCTTCAAAAGATTTTTGCCACAGAGTTTGTACAGCAATTGAATAGAGATGCCCTTAGCACTTTCAGCTCTCTTTCTGTTGGGTTTGGGGGTGCTTGTTTGTTTGTTTGGGTGATTGTTTTGTTTTGTTTTATCCTTCATTTCTTGACACATATATTTTTATCAAGTTCTCATTCGTGGCAGCAAAGGCCTAAGCAATCTCTGAAGAATAGATTATATGTTGAACAAACTCCTTGCAAAATTCTTATCTAGTGGTACTAATTTGACTGATTTAATGTGATTAATTTTGTTTGATATCAGCTGTCTAGAAGAAAAGCATCAGATCTGTTTATTTAGAATTCTCTATCAGAAAGAGAAAGGCACCCCTTTGTAGTTCACATGCAGCCAAGATAAGAATCTAGGTCAGGTGAGATGAATCCCACGCTATAGCAAAAGCTGAAGGTGCTGAGAGAGCACAGTGATAGTGTTGTGAGAACTTTTATGAAGCCTGATTCTCTTGTAGTCCACATGAAACAACTCTGCCAACCTACTCCTGTGACATTTGATATAAAAGCCAGTATCCTATTGTCTCCAGTGGCAGATGTCACATATCTGAGATAACATCTGGTGCTGATGATGTGAATAAATGAACTATGAACTGGGCAGAGAACACTGGTACCGCTATCATGAGACCTGTAACAGGATGTGAACTCACATTTTCAGGCATGAAAGGTTGTTTCATTCACCCACTTGACCATCCTACATCCTACTGAACACTAGGAAAGGAAGCACAAGCCTACAGGAATTGTTGTGCAATGATGGGTGGACACAGCTTTAAAAAACTGCCAGAGAACTTTGCCAAAGGGTGGCCAAGATTACTTTCTCATTCCCCTGTTCCATCCGTCATGCCACAGTGAGTGATGCCTCTGGAAATAACTCCCTTGGCCAAGCATAACAGTCACACCTGCCCAGCTGTTCCTGGTGGTCATGCTGTCTTAGGATAGGGTCCAAAGCCCACTGAAATAACTTGACAAGGCCTTGTTGACTGAAGCAGATCTCTGGATCAAACCCTTAGTCCTTATTTCTACTAATTAACTATGCAAGCTGGCAGAAGATTTCCCTGTATCTTGCATAGGCTTGGGCCTTAGGGATTACTGTAGCAGCTCTATAGTTTCATATTGTCGGAAATTTTATCCCAGTGGTTTTTAGTAAGTGATGCCATTGCTCTCATTTTCCTCTGATGATGGCTTTTTGGCAAAAATCTAGGAGATCTTTAATATCAAAGGGGCTACTCCCATCTTTCACATAGAAATGGGCTTCTGGAATTGAGTTGTTAATAGGTGAGCAGTCAGCACATTTCCCGTAGATGCAGATGGTCAGTCTGAATAATGAGTGAGAACAAGAACCACATAAAAGGGACATATGGGGAAAATCAACAGGTTCCCCCTCACGGTGGACCACAGGTTGATTTTCCTTACAGAAAAGGGAAAAATCAACCTGTGGTCCACCGTGAGGAGGAAAAGAGTTACTGCATGGTTGGGAAGTTGAAGAGGTACATTTGTTTCTCATTCTTTATAGAATAAATTATTGCAAAACTCTGATGCAAAGACAATTAAACTTAGCACGTTTCTCTCTTCTTATCCCAAAAAACTTCTGTTCAACACTTCTAAAGATAAAAATCCTTTTTTAATCCCAAAGTCTATTTTTTTTGTTCCAAAGTCATATTTTTTTGTGAAATTATTCTGCTGATATTGTTATCTTCAAAAGCCAAGCTGAATACAGCCCACTTCAAGGATGTTACCTTGCAAAGACTTTGCAAAAACACAGCAGAAAACAAGAATGTGGGAGATGATACCCAGCAAGCCAGAGGGCGAAGTTCTTACAGGACTGTTGGCCCAAACCCCCTAGGGATAGCTCCCTGCAATATGTATTTCCAGTGGAACTGTTTCTTATAACAGGACTTCCCTTTCTTCTTTCTTACTTGTATTCAATTGTATCTTCAGGGAATGTCTTTTGAGTGGTTATCACAGGAAAATACAACCCTTTTTTAAAATTATTTTTCTTGCCTGTTCTTTCACAGCCATAAATGGAATTGTACAATGAAACAAAAAATGACTGTGTGATGGAATTTATCTTAATTCAAATCGGCACAGGTTTACTGTCCATGGGGAAATTTTCAAAAGCTATTAGGTGGCTTAAGATGTTTTTCAATAAACTATTTCAGGTCCATTATGAAGATGGGGTTGCAGAGGCTTAACTCTCACAGATTGAAACACTAAGCAAGTGGACACTTGCACAAAGTCTGTTAGCTCTCTAGATAACCATCAAATTCAGTTCAAGTGAGGAATGGAAATAAGCTGCAGACTCTTAAATCACTGGGGTACAGGTCTGTTAACTAAAACCAGAGGTCAGGTTCAAGTGCAGACCCCTGGTGACCCTTTTGTTTGATGTTAAGATGGGCTTTGCCATAGTTTAGGCATGGTCCAAGTGGCACCTTCCCCGAGACAGAGCTGTGGCAGTGTTGGGGTCTAAGGTAGACCCAGAATCGACCCCAACAGACATGTCAGAATGGCCATAGATGTGGATGTATAACATCAGCTGGTCTGTGCTTTGCTGGCCTGTTTTGTTTCTGAATATACAGGTAGTATCAGATACTTTTGTGAAGGTTTTCCCTTAGTCAGAAATTTGTGTTTAGTTGCTATTCTGCCTTACATAGTGGAAGAAATCCTAACTACAAGTCCTTAACTGACACCATAGATTCAACACATGTCAAACTGGATAGTTGGGAATGTGAACTAAAGTCTTATCTGTCAAAAATTGCTATGAAGGAGGACTGTAGAGCAACTTCACCACAAATCTTAACTTTCTTTTGATAAGAGTACAGAGGTATTACTGGATCACGGCTTTCTTCACAGGCTGTGTTAGAGCTCCACCTGGCAGTAAACACAGGGATTATTTTATTAAAAACAGTTTTAAAAAAGAAGCAATGAATAATTCATATGTGAAAGGTTGTCACCAACTAGACTAATGTGTCCAGTTCATCTTATCCAGAATTTTAGCTCCCCAGTAACACATCTAGATGCCTCCAGATTCAAAACAGAAGGTTTCTCAGGCTTGAATTGTAGACCAATTGTAGAAGAAGGGACAGAAGAGAGATGCAAACAGCTGTGGGAAGGAAAGCAGAGATAGGTGGTGAGAGACCATGGGTCACCAAATTCAACCACCTTGAGCATATGTACTTGGGCTTACCCTGAAAGGCGCAGAAGGGAAAAATCTGATGGAGGTTGCAGAGGTATTGTGGGTGGTCTTCAGGCAAGATGTGTTGGAACCAACTTTGTGTAAGCTAAAGAAACAGGTGGAGTGACCAGTTTGTCAGCAGGGGTCTAATAGAGGTGGGAGTGAACCCCAGCATGGAGAAGTGTCTGAAGGACCAGCTGAGGATGAGACTGTGCTGTTAAAAGCTAGAGAAAAGGATGCTGCTGCAGCTGACAAGAATGTCAGCTCAGTGAATGAGTCAGTTTTGAGAAATAACAAATCACAGGGAGTTTCTGGCGTCGGGAGAGCACACCCGTTTTTTAGAAAAAATATGGGTGATGTGTAGCAAGTACAGTTCACTGAAAATTAATTGATTTCAGGCTATATACAGGGAAAAGTTATGGCCTTTGATTTTTCCCTTTTCAAGGGGAGAAACTCAGGGAGAAATTCAGGTTTGCAACAGAAACACTAAAAGCAGAAAAACCTTGAGATGCTACACTCAAAGTATATGTGCTCCTCCCGCAGCAGCCACGGGAGGGCAGCCCAGGCTTGCTGATGGCAGCCGCTCCTCTGGTACCTGCTCTGCAAATTTAACTGTACTGCTAGCTGTGCCCAGAAGTGAATCCTGCAGAGCATGACAGGTTTTCCTCTGGTCTCACTCTCCTTGTCTGTGTAAAATACCAAACGTGGTATTTTGGCTGTGAGTGTGGCAGGGAACAAGGAGGTAGAATTCTTTGCATCCATACTGAGCCCATACTGAGACTTTCTCTGGTTTTAAAGCAATGCTTTCAAGAAATGAGGTATTGGTGACCAAGTGCTGTTTTGGGATGAGAAGAATCACTGAAAAATATAATTATTACTGTCTTTACAAATGTTATTGAGGAAATCGTGATTTCTACTTCCTTTTCTTTCCTAAAATTCCTCTCATCTTCTTGTTCTCTCTCATTCAGTGTCCAAGCAAAACCTACGATCCGCTCATAAAGTCCACCAGAGACTTCCCTGATGAGGTTGTTAGCTTCATCAGGCGGCACCCGCTGATGTACAAGTCGGTTTACCCGGTGACGGGAGCGCCCGTGTTCACGCGCATCAACGTCGACTATCGTCTCACCCAGATTGTGGTGGACCACGTCATGGCAGAGGACGGCCAATATGATGTCATTTTCCTAGGAACAGGTATGAGAGAGAACTTCCAGTGTCATTCTGCACAAACCCCATCCTTTTAGAGTGCCTTTAGTCCAGTAGGTCCTGAATAACCCTGAATAAAACTCTGGATTAATATCTTTTTCCTATGCATACAGCTTCAGGAAGCATATAGGTGCTCCTGGTTCTGGTCCAGGTCTCTGTACAAGTGCTTAAATTAAATTAATTTGTCAGTTCAAGATATTACTATTGTTGGGATTTTAATGCCTCCTGCTGCCTAGGTGATAAACCATTTAGGGGTCAGAGTACCTGAACTTTCTTACCCTCTAAGTACTACTCAGTACCTGTTTTTACATTACATGATAGTCTCACATCCTGCTGAAAGCACATCAATAAAACTATTAAAAGAGAAGAAATTACCTTGATAGCTTCAAGGAGTACGTCCTATTATTGGTAGTGACATGGTGCTTCAGCATTTTATCTCAGGCGATGCTGAACAGTTAAGAAGGATTCCAAATTGAGCCTAAGGCAACAATTCCACTCAACTAATTTTAAAGATATAAATTAGCAACGTGATAGCTCCAAATGTGTCAACCAGGATTGAACAGAGAGAGGTTAAGCTATTCTGTCAGGGAAAAAACTGCTTTGCCATTTTTCTGTGGATAATTATGTATCTATTTACATTTTTATAATAGATAAATGCCTTAAGGAAAAGGCCTAGTTTTCCCATAGTAATTAAATTTAAAATCACTGGATGAATCACCCTACAGCAAGGTATGCTAAGGAATATGAATACACCTATTCATAACATTTCTGAAGTAATAATCTACCACATTACTCCACTGGGTTTTTTGTTCTTACCCCATAATTCAACGTTCTCTCACTCTCATTCTGTGTAGGTCTTAAAAAACACTTTTCACTGGTAGATCTAAGTGCTTTAGTAAGGAGGTCATTGCCATTATCCCCATCTTAGAGAAGGGGAAACTGAGGTACAGAGAGGTGGCAAAGTTTATCCAAGTACAGTGGATGAGCTACTGCCATGAGCTGCAGGGAAATTAAGATTTCAGTTTGAATCCTACCCCAGTGCTATTGGATTGCTCAGCGTTTTATCTGGCCTATGAGCAAATTTTGTCATATAGCACAATTTGATATGTGTGGATAATCTGAATTAATTTGAGGAAAGAAATGAATTGTCAGAGAGCATCATCTCTTGTAACATGTGGGTTGTCTCAGCCTTGGAGAGTTCTCTATCTGTGTTACCCCACATAGGAATCTAGATATATCTCTCTCTCAAAACTTTTATGTCTTTCAGCAAAATTGGTTTTACAACCCTTGTGTTCCAAAACAAGACAATGGCACAGGTGCTCTGTGATCCCAAGTTAGTACAGTGGTGTCAGAGAAAAAAACACAGTTTCATTTAAAAAGACCATTAGAGTGCTGTTTTCTCCCCTGCTGGCTGAGAAGGCTGGAGATGAGCTTTAGGCATAATGATGAAAAATGCTTGTTGCTTTCTGAGAGCAACATTAATATGGTGAACAGAGTAAAAGGAACTCATTCCCAAACTGTGTGATGCCCAGGATTTAGGAGTGCACACTGCAACTCACTTATCTTCTCAGAGAGCTGAATTTCAAATTACTTTTTCTCACTCTTATCAGAATAAAAGTTCACTTGTAAAAATGTACAAAAATTCTTTTAGTGGTCATAGAGGCTGCTTTCAGGTGTTTACTATCCTCCATTTTAAAGTTTTCCATAGAAATAAAATTATATTGAGAGACCAGCAATCAAATACTCAAAGGCTCATTGTTCCTACCTGACATTAAGACAAACGCTTCAAGTGTAAGTAGTCAGATTTAGAGGTGTCAAGGCCAGCAAGTACCATGCAGTCACTAGATGGCACTCCACAATATGCAGACATTTATTTTTCTGCAATATTTTCCTTAAAAGTGAGTTTTCTTTTCTGTAAGTGCATGGTTTTGTTCTATTTTATCCTCTAAACTCATTGTAAGGAAAGAAATTAACTCAAAGATAAAATTTAGATTATATAGAGAGACTGAATAAAGATATAACAACCCAGGAAATGGTGAGCAGCAGAAGATCAGTAGCTTATGTTTGAATGTACACAACCAACTTGTACATGTGCAGGCTTTGGCAAGTATGTCAAACAAACTCTGAAAAAAAAGCTGTAATTCATAAGACAAACTGTAATAATTTGGCTTTGATTGGGAATATGAACTTCAGTAGTTTGGGGAAAGAAGAATGAAAATCTCATTCTTTCCCTTACAGTGTATTATTTTTCATTATTTCAATACTGTGTGTAGAGCTTAGGACTAAGCTGCACTGTGTCATTCCCACATCCCAGCACCCAACTCGCTTCCTCTGAGCAATTTCTGAGTTCTTTTTAAGGCCATTCAAGGTTCACTGATGCGTAATGGTCTTACATGGAATGAGCAGCTATTTTTTTCACCAAACAAGAATTCAGTTAAAATTGATAAATAGATATAACTTTAAAAAATTCTCTAGATGACTCCAAAGAAGTAATTATGCTGAATGAAGGGTTTTTTTAAAAAAAAAAATCTTTAAATGAAAAAAAAAAAAAGCGCATTGCTTAACTCCTTGCGTTAAAATGAAGCTTACTTCTGATTAAGGAGCTATACTGGAAACAAACGAATTCTATAAAAGAGAGGAAATAGTTTTCTGCCAATTTAGTCCCCTGAGCTGGTTCTCTTTGGGGTCAGATGGGCCTCAGTTCTGGCCCAGGGAAATGTGCAGAAACTTGTAGCTGGCAGCATGGACATGCATGTCTGTGTTTGTGTAGCAGGAGAGTTGGACCATGCCAGGAGCAGCCTGTGACAGTGTTGGCTCAGCCATTCAGTGAAACCATAAATGCACTGTATGGAGAGAGCTCTGCAGGCAGCAGTGGATGCAGTGGGGATAGATGTGGTTGGAAAGCAACATCCCTCATGGATTAGCTTTATCTACAGGGCAGGAAATGGAGTGGCCCATCCGTGTTGAAACATACCTGTGGGTTTTATTTACATGAGGCACATTTGTTTCAGACGTAGGCACAGTCCTGAAGGTTGTGAGCATCACAAAGGAGAAGTGGACCAAGGAGGAGGTGGTTCTGGAAGAGCTGCAGATCTTCAAGGTAAGCATTAATAGCCACAACATCAATTAAATATTATTCAGGGGACTTCGTGGCCCAAACTGGCTTTGTCTGTCTGGTTGTTTGTTTACTGGAACTTGTTCAAGTTTCCAGAGGGACACTACATAAATTTTTAAATGCCTTGGTACTCTTTGGGCAAGTCAATTGAAAAATGTCCAAAATCAAACAGACCGTGATTTTTCAAACCCGTAGAAAGTCTCATTTAGTCTGCTTTGTTCTAGTTTAAAATCTTACTATGAGCCCATATATTTTTTATTATTTATACATATTAAAATAGTAGTATTGTATTTTTAATGTAAAATTTTCTATGGCCCAATTGGCATTGGCAGTATTCTAGGTACAATCTTATTTTTTAAAAGACAAACACACAGAATTCTGTGGGTGCAGAGAAATCTTTTAAAAGATCAACACTGGGAGTTGAAAACATTAGATAAATAAAAAATAAGTTCGTTTTGATTATCAGTGTGCTTTAATTTATTGGTGAAGGCTGACTCAGTACTTTTGACCATTTTGATTTGGTTATTCTGTAACTAGAACCCTGCTAACACCAATGACTTCTTCATAAATACAGCTTGTAAAAAGCCCAAGATTCTTTTTGTTGCACAGCCACAATTTCTGATTAACTTCAGTGCTGGTAAAGGAGCTGACATCAACATACTTTTACATCAGAAAAATGGAAACCTTTGTTCCCTTCTGATTTTCTTTTCCGTTTATTAGTTTCTTCTTAGTTCTTTGCATTCTCACTTTGCTTTCTTCTCATGCTGCACAGCTCTTCTTCAGTTTTCACTTTGCTTTTCCATCAAAGTTCATCTGCATCCATGGAATTTTGATTATTTTCTCACTCATACTCTCTCCTATGTGCTGTACAGCCCAAATTGTTGTCCATACTGAAGAAATTAATTTGGGACTTTTCCAAGTGTAAGCATAGGATCATTAACAATTATTTCAAAGATTTTATTTCTTCATATGCCTTTTGAGGTGTCACATATATGGTGAAACTTTGATTTAAAGGATCTCTATATCTTCTTCCCACTGTCTTGGACACCAATTATAAATATCACTCAGAAAATACTAAGTTTACTCAGTGGCCTGCCAAATAATGAGCAGTTCCAGTATGTGCACCAATTTGCTGCATTCTTAAAACATAACGTCAAGGGAAAATGTGCCATATCATATTTAAAACAAAAAAGAGGTCATTTTTTTTCTACCCAGCAGACATTCCTTCACATTTTTATTGGTAACATTTATGACTGCTACCTCTATGTTTTTGAATCCAAAAAATTGAAGGGGGTAATGTCTGAAAAAACATGCTTTATTTCCTCAAACTGCATTAATATTAAACAATAGGCTTAGATTAATCTTCTGTTGGGTGATAGATAATACCCTGAGTTTTGTGCTGTTCTTACATCCGTCACAGGCAAAAACTTCACTGTCTTTCATAGCCATGAATTACAGCCTGGTGCAGATCTGCCTATGTATCCCTTAAATGGCAACTAAGCCTTTCAAATAGTGCTTAATATGAGCTAAAGTTGATGTGAAGGCTCATTGCCCAGGATGGGGTAGATAGCAAACTCTGAGAATTAAAGCTAATTCCCTCCTGCCAGCTGGGGAAATTTATGGGAGTTCTTTTTGGAAGCATGAATTTCTTGATTTTCTGTCAGTTGTTTTTTTTTTTTTATATTTGTTTAAGCCATGCAAATGAAACTGTAACTTTATTTGCTTATTATATATGTTAGGTTTTGTTCTCTTTTTCTCTAAGAGCAGGGAATTTGTAAACTAATGCACCTTCCTATTTTATTTTTCAGCATCCTTCATTTATCTCAACCATGGAGATTTCTCAGAAACAGGTAATCATAATCTTGTTTAACTACTGGAGGATAGTACACTGAACACCTATTTTCATGTGATGCCAGTTGCTTAGTGGCCAAGTTGTCCATGGATGGCTATTAAAATGTCACTGGAAGGAAGGAGATGTGTTTGAAATTGTTTGCCTGCCTAATTCGTATTTGCTTACAAGCAGTAATTTGTGTACCCAGTCTGGTAATTATTCAGGGGAACAAACCTTTAGTCATATGGTAGTGGGATTTGTAAGTGAAGCCAATGCACATTCCTTTTCCAGCCTCCAGAAATACTTGTCTCTTTACAATCTAGTAATAAATTATTATTACTATTTTTGTTTTTATTTTTATTAGTATTCAGGAGAGATCAGGGCCTCACTGTGCTAAAATTTGTATGCACACAACCAGTCCCCCTCCTCTAAAATTGCAGCCTGAGCCTGGGTGGTCCAACCCTGGCAGGGCAGGGGCCAATCCCAGTGCAGTATCTCCTGATGGGAAACGGTTTTATGGCAGCTCCAAGCTCTGTGATGGCTCCGTGAATGTTCAGGAGGCAGCATGACACCAGAGCCACCCCTCCCTGACCCACAGAAGTGGCCAGAGCAGCTCTGGCACAGCACGGCTCACTCACACGGGAGGAGGTATTTTGCCTTTCAGGCACGCACAGCACAGCTGGGTCCCATCTCCCATGAAAAAAGGTGGCAGGCCAGATGGAAGTGTTGCATGAGCCAGCTCCAGCTTGGACCACCCTTGGCTCCACAAGCAATCCACTTGCATGTTGGGGAGAGAGGAGTAACTTTATCCCTGTCCTACCTCAGGGATCAGAAGCCGAACACGAAGTTTACTCACACAAGGTCATCCCTAGTTCCCAGATTGTTAACATCATGACTACCCAGCCCCTCGTTTTTAAGCGTGTTATTAAGCCATTCTTTCCGTGGTTTGCTTCTGATCTTTTACTGCAGCACACATCTGAAGGTGTGAGGGTGTTGAGTGCTGGTGTCTTTCCAGGACTGCAGTCCCCTTTCCTCTCTGCTGTGTTGCTGGGATGGATGGGCACTGGCCAGTTCACGTTAAGCCCTGAGAAACATTTTACACTAAAGGAGAAATTATTCCCTTCTTTTGCAAAATCTGGGATAAGGTTAAAAGTCTGCAACTGTGGCACTGAAGAAGGGAACTTTTTACACTGGCTACTTGGAGAACACTCCTAATTAATTTGCTTTGCCTGATTTGCAGCAACAATTGTACATTGGTTCCAGGGATGGATTGGTTCAGCTCTCTCTGCACAGATGTCACACGTATGGGAAGGCTTGTGCAGACTGCTGCCTTGCCAGAGACCCATACTGTGCCTGGGATGGAAACTCTTGTTCCAGATATGCCCCCACTTCTAAAAGGTAAGAAAAAAACACAATGTGCTGTAAAAGATCTTGCTGCTTGCAAGAATTTTAGATGTTCCAATTCATAACTTGTTGCCTTTTTACTTAGCATATCATTTGCCTTAAAATGTGATCGTACTCTGGCCATGTTTCACATTTCTGCTCAAAGAGCTGTGAAGACAACATAGCTTTGTTTAAGTGTGTGTGACAGTAACTTGGCTACTGCAGCTAACATCATAAATCCATCACTTTCCTTTTTTATGCTGAATACTTTAAGACACAAGATGCTCAGATGGAGGTCCAGGTTGTGGCTAACTCTGCCCAAGAGGCAAGAGCCTTTCTTAAGCTTCTGACTTTTTCATAGTAGTTAGAAAGTAGAGTTTAACATAACATCCCAGAGTGGTCAATAATAAAATATATTTAATTCCCTGACCTAACCCAAGAATTGTATTTGTGGTCTAGCCATGAGAGGGAGACAGAGATTTAAGTACCATGATTTGACCACATTGGCAGCAATCTTTCCACAGTGAAAGAAGCTTCATCTGAATTTTCTGTACCCACCAACTAGGACAGCATGTTGGGTCTGGATGGAGGGAGAGCATGCTGCAGGGTCTGGCAGTGCAGTGCCTAAGCTGCTGGATGTCTCTCCTGAAGTTTTTGGCTGATTAAGCAGGAACCAGAGTCCCTCACAGCCTCTTCATTCTGCTTCGGACAAAGTCCTCCTGACAGTAATTCTTGC
The DNA here is from genome assembly GCA_910950805.1 of Acrocephalus scirpaceus scirpaceus. Taxonomy (NCBI): domain Eukaryota; kingdom Metazoa; phylum Chordata; class Aves; order Passeriformes; family Sylviidae; genus Acrocephalus; species Acrocephalus scirpaceus. Next base: position 8,291,413 of record OU383777.1, read on the forward strand.
AGTAGGGTTGCAGTTTGAGCTCCGGCTCTGGAGTGACACTTTCTACCTTAGGGGTCACAGGGCTGGGTCCTGAGCCATTGAAGTTAATGACTCATAAGTTATCATGTCATGGTGTCAAGAAACTTTATGTGTTCTCCCTCATAGCCAAAGCAAACTAAATTCAGAGAAGCATAAATGAAAGGAGAAAAGCAAGGGTTCAGGCTCACTGCAAAGTTAGTGACACGTGAGGCTTGCTGATGTCTGAGGTGGACTGGGACATGGAGATCGATGGTCCGTGCTTTTTAACAGATGTGCAGCTTGGAGGGAAGGCCAAAAGTCTGTGTCTCCAAAACAAAGGATGGGTGACTGGCCCTGGGAATCCAGCAGCAGTTACTTGAATGTTTTCCTTCTGTGCTGAAGGCTGTGCTTCCAGCATGTCTACAGCTTTTGCTCAGTGGACAGATTGGCCTTGGCAGCCTGCTCTCCTTCTGAGGTGTTGCTCTGCACATGGGAGGTCCCACTGTTGCTGCTTGTGAAAAAGAGCCAGCTATCCTGGGTCTCAAACTTTTCTGCTGAAAAACTGAGAAAGTTTCCATTTTTTCATAGCTCTTGTGAGATAAATGCAATCATACACAGAGGAAGAGTTTACGTTCTCTTTAGTGCTATTACACTGAAATGACAGTAATCATGGTGAGTTCATGTAACATACCCAGAGATTGGTGGATAAGTTAGTAGATCATCTCAGGCTATTGCGTTATGTTTTTTCAGTCCACAAAGATGAAAGATAACCAGATTTGACAACTGTTTGTTAATAAACTAAAATACATGCTCTTCTCTCTTCACTTTAGTAATTGATTTATTAGTCACTCTTACCTTGGGCTAATACTGAGCTTTATTTTGAATATCATGTGTTGAACTTCAGATCTTTTTCATGACCTACAACATGAAATGCTTTTAGATACTTGCAACACAGTCCACCCCACCAGGAGGACCGGTGCTCCTAAAGCAAGTTTAGACACACTTTCTGTCACTGTGTTACACACTCTTTATTTTAGGCAGATATTTTTCTCTCACTTCTTTTCTTTCCCCTCCCAGTGGTTTTCCCAAATCACAGGCTCTTCTCTTGATGTCAGTTGTACAAATGTCTCTAGGCCACATGCTGCTTTGAGGGTGAGACTGGTTTTAGTTAAGACTGTAATTGTCAGCAGTAGGATGAGAGCAATGCAAGTCCACATCTGCTGAGCTCCTCTGTATTTTGTTGTTGCATTCCAGCAATTATGTCTGAAGTGTTATAAGTTTGCATGCTCTTCCCATAGGCGAGCCAGAAGGCAGGATGTCAAGTATGGAGACCCAGTTGCACAATGCTGGGATGTGGAAGACAGTGAGTATTTTTCACCTTTCTTGTTCTTTTGTCACTTAGGCAGCAGATTTTGCTGTGAGGGTCTTTGTCTCCAAGAACTTGCTGAGGTCAACAGAACAATTGCCTTTGCCACACTTCATATCCATTACCGCTCCCACAGTTAAATTTTCAGAGCTGGAGCTGGTAAGGGACAGTCAGCATGGGATGTCATCCTTGTATCCCTTATGGGCAGCCCTCCCCAGCATTCACACCTGGCAGGGAGCTATGCCCCTGATACCAAAACATCACACACATCTCTGAAAGTAGCTAATGGAATGTGCATGGTGTTCCATCCAGAAACAGGGCAGCAAATCCCACAAGGAGGCTTGCAGGGTTGGGCAGGGAACATGCCATCTCTCCTCTGCCACTTGACACAGGCCCCAAGGCTGAGCTGCAGCTGCCAAACCAGCCCCTTCTTCTTCACACAGCTACTTAAATACTCCTGTTATTAACAAGTACCTACCCCCTTCTCCCTGCCCGCTTCCCCCTCCCTTTCCCACACCCTCTTTTCAGATGCCAAAGGGTCTGGCTGCTCCTCTGGCATCTGCAGCCCTTCTCTCTCAGCAAGCACTGTCAGTATGAAACCCTGTGGTTACACAGCAATCTCTGTGGCAGCATAAAATAAATGAATAGCATTCAAACCCAAGCGTGGCTTTGTCTGGGGTTCTTCTAGCTGCTTATTAAAGTGAACAATCCAGACAAAACAGTATTGATTGTATCACCACGTTGAGCACTGGCTTTGGGACAAGCCACCCCTTCCCATTGATCTCTGCTTATTCCGTGCCGCTGTGGTACTGGGTGCGTGCTGCAGACCTCAGTGGGAGGCAGTGCAGAAATCAGAGCTGCTTGCCACAGGATCAAAGCCTCAACTCTGCTGCACAGACTAGAGGGCTCTGACTGTACATGTGTGCTTGCAGACATAGTTAAAAAGTCAGGGTAAGATCTCATTTCTGTCAAAGTCAACGACAAAACTCCTGTTCATCCCAAGGGCAAAAAATTTCTTTGCTTGCTGCTTGCCATGACTCTCCAAACACTGATATCTGAGACTGTGCAAAGCTCAAGGTTATAGAAACCTGAGCAGAAAGGCTGACAGTGTCACATTTTCCTGGAAGGATAAAGAGATACTGGAAGAGTTAGCGTTATTAGACAAATCTACAGTCTCGTAGCACAGAAATTGGTATTAATCCTTTGCTCTGACACTGCGCCACCAATAGCATTTTTATGCCCCTGGGAGTGACTCCTGTGTGCTGTAAAACCATGAAGCTGACCTTTGTCACTCCAGGCTCTTGGCTTATTTGGACCATTTGTGAAAATTAGTAATATTATGGTCCCAAAACTTATTTCAATTCAGTGTTCCACTGTGTGAGGTTCTCTCCCAGAGACTTTGTTGGCTGAATGAAGTTGTTTGGCTCTACCAAAATCTTAGTGGCACAGGGAAATAATGCAGAGAGCTTGAATTTCTATAGATCTTATGCAGGTACTTGTTATATTGAAAGCATGATCCAGAATAGTTTTAATTTTGATGTGGAGCTAACTTTTGATTCAGGAGACACCACTGCTTTCACCTTTCTTTCTTTTATTCACAGTGCATAAGAAACAGCTTGCTAAGGTAGATAAAAGACAGATAAGACAGACTAGAAAGAAAAATGAAGATGCAGAGATTAGAAATTACTTGTTAAGATTTACAGAAGGCCAAGAAAAGTTTTGAGATCTCCTCATGGCCCCTTCAGTGTTTGTTCTGAAACATACTACAGAGCATTTCAAATTACACTGAAGGGAGGCAAACTTCAGTTTACTTCAGCCCTCTGACTCCTTTGGGTGAACAAACCAGACCATACAATCTAACTTCAGCAGGTTTAGCTCAGGTTTAGTAGTTGCATTACTTAAAGGAAAAATACATGTCAGATTTTAAATTCCTCGTAGGTGAAAGCCCCAACTTTAAAATGGAGCAAGTTCATGATATAGGTTTTATTGACCTTCTTAAAAACCAGTTGCACTGAAGGAAGGTTAGCAGCCGCCTCTAAATCCTCATAGTTACAGTTTAAGCTAAAAGTTAAGTTTCCTTTTGCGTTTTTATAATTCACTCACTCTTATAGCATCTGTTCTGAATCAGGCTGTTTTCCCATTGCTTTAAAAAGCAGGTCAGGGTTAATCTCCTGTACCATGTTTGCTTTCCAGGCATTAGTCATGAAACTGCTGATGAAAAGGTGATTTTTGGCATTGAATTTAATTCAACTTTTCTGGAATGTACTCCTAAGTCCCAGCAAGCCTCTATTAGGTGGTATGTTCAGCGCTCTGGAGAAGAACATCGAGAAGAGGTAAGTTATAATCATCAAGGCAGGTTTCCTCCATAGAGAATTCAGCTGAGCATTGGGAGGCAGGAGTTACTGGGACTAGTCAATGTTTTACTTTTTCCTGCCTCGCCTTAGGTATCACATAGCATTCTGCTATCACCATTTGGGGCATGCAGTGGGGAAGAGAGAAGCCATTTGTACTGTATCACAAGCAGATTTTGGTATTTATTTTGACTTACCTGCTCATCCAATTAAAAAAAATTAAAAAGAGAGATAATATAGATCAGTGATAAAAAGTCAAAGCTGTTTTGTCTGATAATTAATGCATCTGCTTTGGTAGGTAAAAGTATCATCAAAACCCTATGTTTCAATAAAATCTCAGTTCTATTTACTGTCTGATTGCTTTCCCTTGCCATATTAAGCAGTGTAGCTAAGAATTGCTGTATGGTTTGCTGCTTCTCTCCATCTGTCCCCAGAGGAGGAATGGTCTGTATGGTTAAAAGGCTTTTTATTTGCTTTTTTCCTTGTTAGTGGAGTCTGAAATTTTTGCTTTAATGGCGCTCTGCACTGATGCAGAGAACTCAGGTTAAGGATTGCTCCTTGCATCTGGTGTAGAAAGCAGTGAGATTTGTGATGGCCCTTAATTCCTTTGGGATGCAGCTTTGGGGTCCTCACTGATGGAGAAGCTCTGGAGAAGCCTCCAGGTCACTGCAAGCTCCCTGCACAATTTCCTGATGATTTCTGTCTGAACTAGTGACAAAGGGGCTCTCCAACATGACTGAAAGGTCAATGTACTGGGACTGCTTTGGACTGGGTTTGTGAGAGAGTTTCAAACCTCAGGAGTTTTCATAGCCTTTCTCTTACATGAGTGATTTTGTGTCTGAGGCCAAGTCCTGCTGTGATGGCAACCATGGCAACAGGGAAGGAGAAGGGAAATTAACTGCTCTTTCAAAGGATCTGGTCCCAGGTGCTAGATATGCTTTTCTGTTAAGTGTTCATCCAAGACAAAAATTAGTTTAAATGACAGGAACTATCAAACATACAACTGGTCTTCCACTCTCAGTGACAATTCATCCTATGAGACTTCCTGAGTGCAGAGAACAGGCTGGTCCTTTCCAAAGGCTGGGGAGATGCAGGCCAGGGCAGGTGTCCATGAGAGAATCACCTCTGGATGAGATATGACTCATGGTAGTCACCCCAAAGTTGCAACCTCAATTTATGTCTTGGCCCAGAACTCCAGAGTTAGGGGATACTTCTGATTTCTACCAGATAAGACAAAACTGTATATTAACTCTAACACTCCAGTACTTTTAATATATTCCCCTTCTCTGACACATTTTGGATTGACAAAACTTTTTTCCTCTGCTGGGGAAAGAAAAGCTTAATTAAGTTTTAGGTGCATTAACACCAAAAGAAAGAGATCACTACTTTGAAATACTACCTATAACCCCCATTATAGCCCATATGTGGGCCAAATGATCAGATGGCTGAGAACCCTCTCAGCCACAGGAGGCTGAAGTGCACACCCAGCTAAAAGTGTATTGGCATTTAAAGACCTACAGTTATTCATTTTACTGAGATGGAGTTACCTTTACTCTCCTGTACAGGAGTCTCTGTGCTCACCTTCCCTAAGGCAGCAGTTTGTCAATGCACTCACATATTTAGTCAGGGGAATAAGTAAAGTACTTTCTTAATTCCTGCTGTGTGTTTAAGACTAATTTTAAAGTAAATTTAAGCAGATAATTAAAAGGTTTCTGACTTGGGGGATGAGGGAAGAGGGGGTGTTTGTTCTTGTTTTTCTTTTCTTGTGTGTTTTATTTTTCTGAATGAGAAGTTATGTCAAGTTTTGAGAAGACTCAGTAATTTTAAAAAAATGTATTGCAACTATACCATTAACTACAAACTTTGCATAAATGAGCCAGTTCCCTGTGAAGAATGTAATATTTCTATATCATAAGAGATTTCACTTTCAAGACTTAAAATCATCTTTTGAAGGTCTTCTTTTGAGTCTATCTGTGTCAAGGTAAAAAGATATTATCAGTTATTTTCTCATAAATCACAGGTTCAGCTAGGCCTGTGAAGATCATAGATCCAAGCTCAAGCTTTCTTTCTTGTTTGATTGTAAAACAAACTGCAGGTCAAACCAACTTTTGAGCAAATTTATGGCATGCCAACATGTATAGTATAGGCTAAATTAAGGCTATGCTCTTTCTTGACCCACTTTGTATTTCCAAAGGTTTGTTGTGGCAGTTCCTGGCCCCTCCTACTTGTTCTGAACCAGATGCCATTTACCCAGGCCTGGTGGTGTCCAAGACAGCAGGACTGCCCAGCATGCCAAGGGATGTGCACGTTTGGAGGGAGTTTGCACATGTGTGGTGGCATTAGAAGCCCCAGCAAGCGCACAAAATTCATCTTTGCACATTAACAGCAATATTTACTGGGCTTGTTGCTCTGTGTAAACAGTCTGACATCTGTTTGCATGAGAAAAGCAAATCTTTCCTAAAAGGCTGGATTAACCTCTGAGGCAAATTTAGTAGAAAATTTGAAGGAGAAATTCACACAGATTTTCTACAATATGAATGTTAAAAGTAGGCAAAGAGCTTTTTGCCACATGTTCTGCCTAAAGCCACAGCAGTGCCTCTGTGATCTAGTGTTGGTAAAAATCAGCTATTGGGGTGATTTTGGGTTTTCTTTGGTTGGGGTTTTGGGGGTTTTTTTTGGTTGGGTTTTTTTTTTTTTTCAGTCTGAAAATAACAGCCTGTAGAAATGCATATGCACACATTGATGATTAGAAGATCAGGTCACTTAAAGACAATGTATAGATGTAAGTTTTTTTTGAAGCTTGCCAATTTCTAGTATTTTGACCCAGCTTAGTTTCAAGGTCCTTAAGAAACTGAACCCCTGAACAAACTCAGTTTGCTCCGTTTGCTGAGTGTCTACCAATATTATATCATAATAGATACCATTTTTAGAAGAAACAAACAAACAAAAAAAGCTTTTTGTTTACTTTTCAAGATAACTATATTCATGTAGAAATTACATATTTTCAAATATATAAAGTTAAATTCCCAATTCCATTTAGGATCCCTAAATGACTGACCAGCTCTGTAGAGATACTGAACAATCATTCCTCCTATTTGATGGAATAAGTGGTGGAATGGTTAAAATGTTAATCCCTTGATAATTTGCAGACCCAGAAATTGATGTTACCAAGTTTTCTAACTTGACTTACCAGTGAAAATGAGTTCATCAGTATGAAAACCTGATTGGAGACCTTCCTAGAAAGTCCAAAGATCAGAGTAATTGACTTTCTTTTCAAAGTACTTCAATTTGACAAAAATACCATATGTGATAGAAACAGTGAAGTAATTTTTAATGTATAGCTTGATCTTTGCTCAACCAATGCATTACCATAACTTTTCCCATTACAATTATATTTCTGCTCTCTCTGTCTCCCTTCCTGCAGCAGATTTCTCAAATAACACTGTGCATTCTTTTAGTGCATGTCTTAGCAGTGTAACTTATTGTGATGACGATACCATGCTTTGCAAATGACTCCACGCACCTGGAACTTAGGTTACGGACTTTTAGTTCCAGGGCTGGAACTGTAATGTCTCAGCAAGTCTTTAAACTTGGCTGTACAAAGAGATGGCTTTGCACTGTCCCAGACATGCACTGCAGCTTCCTGAGGGAAGGGAAAGGGCAAAATCCAGACTAGATGGGAATCATTTGGCCCAGCAGGATGTCCCCGACATTTCACCCTTCAGGTCATGGTTCAGAATGTGACTTCCAGGCAGAGCAACCTGTGGGGAGGGACAGGATCTCCTGTGGTACAGAAGCTGTCACCAGGTCATTTTGCTGCCAGTGGGAGTACATTTCCCTGTAGTTCAGGGCTGTTTTAAGGTCAAGAGTCAAATATCTAGTGCTTTTGTGGTTAGTGTTGCTCACGCAATTGATCATGTTTGTTCCTGTGCGTGCAGCATTCGTCGCTGGGATGACAGAGAGTGTTTCAGTGCCTGCAGTTCATAAAAAACTCTGGGGACGTCATCTGTTCATACTGTCTTGAACTGCTGAAGCTCTTTGAAGCTTTAAACAGATACTAGTTATTTCTCAAAAGAAGTCCTGTGGCTTTTTATGTATATAATAAGTGTCAGGAGTGCAAAAAGCAAATACGTGGGTCCCTACAAGGGCATTAGTGTTGTTGCCTCATGGCTCTGAAAAGCATCAACCCCTCTGCTTTAAGTGCACTTCACCTTGAGTCTCCTGTGGCTCCTGATCTGCCAAGCTGCCACCTCAGCAGCAGGGGACAGGACAAACCATATGGTCTAAAGTGACAGAATAGGTGCAGATCACTTTTAACTTTCTTCTTTCTCCTCTGCTCATACCTGGTGATGAAAATAAATCCACCAAAATGCATGGGAACATTTCAGCTTCTCCTTCAGCAGTTCTCACCCTTTCCACATTCCTGCCCCACAGCCCAGACTGTGTTTTCCTGATGGACCAAACTTAAGGACTATCTGATATTTTGGTAGATACAAGAGCTGGGACCCACTTCTGGGCAGGACATTTTTCAAAGCACAACATTGTGACCTAGCTCCTCCATCAGAGCAGGGAGATGTTGTTCCATTCCATATTTTAGGCATTTTTTTCAATTTATCCAAGACATAAGTTTCCATATCTCTTTGCATCTGGAGGTTTTTGCATCATGATGGCAACTTCCTTTGTTACAAATATCTGGTCTAGCAGAATCTTAGGAAAAAAAGCCACAGATTCAGTGCCAGCCTGAAATCTAAGAGCTGGGTGATGGCTGAGTAAGGCAGAGGACACACACCAAGGATTGAATTTCCAGTAGTACCTTCTGTCAGGGGAGTGTAATTCAGTGTTTGAATCTTTAGGTCAATGAGAAAGAAGGTCAAGAGAGTTGGGAAAAAGAAAAAAAAGAGATTAATTCTGCAGTCTAAGGACTACTTATAGTTCACATGCTTTCATTCTTTTATTATATAACTCAGTGCCTTTTTTTTTTTCTAATGCTTTCAATGTCTTAAACTAAGCAAAACTAAGATTTTTGACAATTTCATGGGGAAAGAAGAGAAGTAACTCTGAACTGAGTGACATTTTTGATTTGATTCAGATATATTGGAGGAGTGATAGGAATGGAGGAATTTAAAGTTTAGTTTCAGAGTAAGAAGTCAACTTCACCTTGAAAGTAATAGGAATCATGAGTTTCCATAATGATATTGTACCAGCAACACGTTCTTCATTTTTCCGGAGGCTGTTGGTAAATAAAAAAAGATGTTAGAAAAAAAATTAACTCTACAGCTGTGTTGTAGCTAAATTATTATTTTCCCATTCAAGAGAAACAATCATGTGTAACAATAATGTCAGAAAAACCCTAGAGTGGTCTTTATTTCCAGTCAAATGATGAGGATGAAAATGAACAATAGAAAAACAAAGAAGAATGTGAATTCTCTACAAATGTTCTTCATTTTCTTTTCTCCCTCTCTCAATTCGTTCAGGGGTTGCAACTAACCCATGATTAGTCCAGCTTTACCTCTAACATTTTTTCACATGTTGATTAATGAGGAAAGGCAGGCTTTGAAGCCACTTTCTTCTCCCAGACAGGTGCAGTGTTTTAACTGTGAAAGAGTTGACATGTGAATTATTTGTAAAGAGGGAGCTATCTAAACACGTCATTAGGAAAGGACAAAAAGCATTGACCTAACCTGGTCACAGCACTTTCAAATCCTGTTCTCCAGCTTACTGATTGTTTAAAGATTTGCCATTATTATTGGCAATACTTTTTTTTTTTCTCCATTGTTAAATTCAGGTTGTAAAAGTCAATTGTTAGATTTGCATGGAAATTTTTTCCCTTTGTCATACATTGCCAGTATCTATGGCATGTGCCATAATTGAGGTAATGTAATTTTTGGAAAACTTACATGCCTCTCATGAAGGATGCAAATACAGTTTGTTGATACAATCTCATCAAAAATCTGCTCCCACTTCACTAAGAAGAGAAAGCTATTGGTAATCAATTGGTTCATTTTTTGTGATTTTGAAGTTGTTTCCTATGGAACAAAAATATGTCTCTCATGTTGAAGTTTTTCGTGTGCTCAAATTTGAGGACATGTCAGCAAGCTTTTATGAATTTAGGCTTGTGTACTTGTGAATTGTTAAATCCTATTAGAAATATTTTAGAAGAGTTAGTGATTTTGACATGGTGGGGGATGAAACAATGAATCCACAGTTGAACAAAACAAAATTTCTTTTATCTAAGTAGCCTCTTCACTTTCCTCAGAATTTAATAAAATACATTTTACATCTATAGGTCAGGAACCAAAGACCACATTAAACGTTCAAGTGAAAGGTTAAAGATCTACTACCAAGTAATGAAATGCCAGGTGTTTATGAAACTCCAGAGCCCTGTGGGGAGGAAAGCAGAGAGGAAAGACAGGAGGAGTTCTGAACCTATGGGTAAAACAACATAAACAGGATACCAAAAAGAGAAGTGACAGGGGGAAAGCAGTAATAAAGTGTTGCTCAATATGTGTGAAATTGGAGACATAATTTTATCCTGCCAGAGGATAAGAAAGGAATGAACAATGAAGGCACAGAGGAGGAGGTGACAGTCACCCTAAATCAATATCCAAGGTTAACACAGGACACTATGTAGGAGCACTGCTTCATTAAAAATAGGAGTCACGATGGGCTGGGATTAAGGCACATAACCAATTTAGACTTTTACCTTTCTCTGCAGTGTCCCAAGTGGGGGGGACAGCTCCATCAGTTAACACATTTATAACTAAAAAGTGACTGCTCTTACACAAATGGCAAATAGTTATGAGTAGCAGGGTGCTGGACTTGGGGGTCCAGTGATCTTTTCAAGTCTAGTTCTGCCGTTATTTTGCCTTTCTTTCACTGAAAAGAGGCAAAGCCCTAGAGAGGGCACTTTGGACTGGCACCCAGCCAGCCAAAGCAGCCAGCTGGAGCCCTTCCAAGTGTGGGAGGTGCACAGCTGTCAAGACGCTCTAGACTACAATACTGGCAGAGCCACCGGCAGGCAGATGCTACTGCTGCGATTGCATCAAGCCCCAAGCTCAAAGACATCAGTCCTGTTTTCACTCAATGTGGGAACTTGGTCTTTGCACAGTGCCTTATGAAACCCAAATGTCTGGAAGTTAGCTGCTTCTTCCCATGCTTTTCCCTCAATTTCACAAACTTGGATCTTCATGTTGACATGAAGCTTGGGCAGAAGAAAGGAATTTCCTTGATGTGTTGCAAAAACCAGGCCTCCACCCACTTCACCTGGCCCCTGCTCCTGCTACTCTCTGTGGAGCACAGCACCACAAGGAAACACCTGCCCTAGACATATTTCTGCCTACAGCTCCTTATTCGTGGATTCTTTTGTAAATTTTATGCTCCTGTTTTTACTGTAAAAAAGGAGCATCTACTTGAAGTATCGCTAGCTGATCCAGTTGAGGACTAGTGCCCTGTGCTGTAGGTTCTGCAAAAGAAGAGCAGCCTTTTCTAGTATGTCTCCCTGTTATCTTCTGTGCATGTGCTTGTGGCTTGACCATAATCTCTCTGGTTTAAACCAGTGTAGTAAATCAGAAGTAGCTTGTGCTCATGTCGCACCTGTTGTCAGGACAATCGATTTTCCAGGAATTTCCTGAAATTTGTATCATTTCACCCTCTGGGTACTGAGAAGACATGCTTATATACAGTTTACAAACAATGAAACTAAAGCTCCCAACACCAACAACTGGGGGCAGGAGCCAAAAAGTACTTGGCCAGAGAAACAGGCAACCAGAGCTACAATACAGTCTGACCTGCTTTTGTAGCAGCTGATTTCTTGTGTCTGCTGCTCTTGTATCACTGGCAGTACACAGGCCTATATCCATCCATCCATATGACTTGCCCACATACCCATCTAATCCATATGTTACTGAGGACTATTACAGCTGAAGCAGTGAGAAACTAAAATTTCAGTCTCTGGTTGTATTATATTTATGTGTATTGTTTTTCTGGAGATTTCAATATGGTCTCTCAAACTTTTTTAATGAGTTCAAAGTCATTGTCATAAAAACTTAAAAAAGGGTAAAGCTAAAAGCCTTGGAAGGTCATCTCATCCATCTCTTTGCTCCAAGAGACTCTGTTATGATAAAGTACTAGTGAGTTAGAATCATAACAGATGGAGAATCATATGTATGTATAAATTTTTTCCCATGGAGTAGCAGAGGGAATCATGTGCAGATTTTTTACATAAAGAAACAGTGTGTAGCTTACCCACTGTGAATAAATCTAATTTAGTCATCTTTATGCCTCCCTGATCTTCATCCTCCGAAGTTTGCTGGAGGGTCAGAGGTGCACTCTGGGAAATTTTGCAGACTCTGTGTTTGTTCTTTCTGCCCCGGACCCCCCTTCTCAAATCCCCTACCCAGCCTTGAGCTGAAGTTTTCCCCATTGGCAGTGATGCCACCAGCAGAGCTGAGGCTGCCTCCAGCAGCAGTCCAGGTCTGTGGGTGCTGGCTGTGCTGCAGCCTCTGTGTGGCAGCAGAACACAGCATGCCTGGGAAGGAACAGCTTGGGACAAACCAGCATAATTTTCAAAGGAAATTCTGGTGTTGGACATCAGCAGTTAGGGCTCTGCTTTCTATTTCCACCTCTGCTACTAATCTTTATATGGTCTTTGGGAAATCACTTACCTTCTGTGTTTCCCAGATGCAAAAATAAGTAGGTGCCCAGTGCCCCATCCTGTTTATTGGTTTGGTTTTGGTTTGGGTTTTTTTTCTGAGGGGGGATGCTATTTTTTGATTTAGGTTATTTTAGCAATAATTTTCAGATTACCAGATATGTAACTTACCTGACAGTGTTACTCGTCTAAGGTACACCTTACTTTTAACATGTGAAAGGTTGTATTTTTTTAAATATTTCTATTCATAAATGAAATTACACCTCCATGCTGTCAGACCTCAGCTCCCACTTCCAATCCTATTATTTTGCTTGGGGTTTTGGGTTCTTTTTATTCTTATTTTTCTCTAAGTTATTCTCCAAAAATCTTAACAATGAAAGAACTGTACTTTGTTGTATCCATGCAGCCTTATCACCTGCTTTTTATCACATCTCAGTGAATCAAAGCCAGGATCAACTTCCTTTTGTAAAACTTGCTTGAAGATCAGAAACACAGCATTTCACTGTAAAAATCAGTAGAAGTATTCATATTTATTGTAACAGGGCCTCAACACTGCTGATATATACAAGCACTCTGGTATTTTGGGTGTATTAGAGATACCTCAAAAAGAGCAGTTAAAAAAATGAATGGGATTTGTGGCAGTAAATAGCTCCCCCTCCTTGGAGAATGCAACCTCACTCAGTACTCTGTGGTGTGGTGAGTGTTGCTGTCTGTCCTGTCAGCTGTACAGCATGTGTCTTTTGCTACTGCATGCTGAGTGTCCGTGATCCAGATGTTAGGAGCAGGACTCAGGTCTTGAAGGAGCTGCTGGTATCTGTCCCAGCTGCACCGTAGGGAGGGGACACGCCATGTGCCAGCCAGGCCTTGTCTCCACCTCAGCACAGCACTGACACACATCTCATTTTGACGATGAGACTCACCTCCTGTGTTCTTTTCTTGTCCAACCCCACAGCTGAAAGCTGATGAAAGGATCATTAAAACGGAGCACGGGCTGCTGATCCGCAGCTTGCAAAGAAGGGACGCGGGAGCCTATTTCTGCAAAGCCCAGGAGCACACCTTCGTCCACACCATCGCCAAGCTGAATTTAAACGTCATCGAGAATGGACAGATGGAAAGCACTCAGAAAACTGAGGACGAGGAGGGCCGGGTGAGGGATTTGCTGACGGAGTCCCGGCTGAGGTACAAGGACTACATCCAGCTCGTCAGCAGCCCCAGCTTTAGCCTGGATGAGTACTGTGAACAGATGTGGCACCGGGAGAAGCGGCGGCAGCGGAACAAAGGTGGTGCCAAATGGAAGCATGTGCAGGAGATGAAAAAAAAGCGAAACCGAAGGCACCACGAGCCAGCCAGGCCACCATCGACGTAGTTTGTAAATTCTATTTAAAGAAAGGACATTTTCCATATAAAAAAAAAAAGAATACTGTGTTCTGGTTTTGTGCATCTTGCCTATGAATTAGTACTGCTTCTTCTTGAAATCAGAAAACTTACATCACTGTTAATCTGTGTGAGAATGTACAGTGGGATTCAATGCCAAATGAAATGTTCTTTATTGGAGTGCCACAAACCAGGCAATAATTTCAAATGCATTCATTAAAAAGAAAAAGTGTACACTTTTAGCTAATTTCTGGGTAGCCTTAGAGTGTGTGAGCTGTGTTCTTTACTTCCTGCGTAATTTTCACGTAGGATTTAGTGTTTGTGTTCCTGTATTAACATTTGCTGCCACATTCCACCCCAGAGGTGGCTACATTGCAGGGGAAGGCAGATGTACTTCCAGTTCTTTGGCATCTTTCTGAATAAGAAGCATGGTAGAAATGTGTGACAGATCTGCAAAAATACCCACTAATTTACCCACTGGGCCTGTATACAGGCACACGGGTGGGGTTTGCTAGCACAGAGAGGCACAGCAAAAAATCAAATTAAGTTTTGGCTTAGGGACAGCATTCATTCTCCCCATAAAAAAGAGAAAGCATAATCATAGTTTAAGAGAGGGGAATTATCGAGCGTTACTCGTTACTGTTTGAGTAGCCACCAGTTTGCAGTCCATCTGCTGAAATGAAATGTTAACTCTAATTGAAATTGCCACCAAGATGCTTGGGAGTAAATTTCCTAAGTGGTCCATGGGAGGTATATGCACAAATCCTATTAACAAATAATGGGACTCCTGCCTGCACCTCTCTTATGTCTCTAAAGGTTTGACTCTGTTTCTCTGGCCCTTTGTTTGCTTTGTTTTATGCAGAGGAAAAGAAAATTAAAAGACAACAACAAGGCTAAAATGAAAGACGATGAGGGAAATGTGTAGTGGCTGAGACCAGTGCTCTTGACACAGAGTTGACATTCCTCAGATGCGTGTATTCTTTGGGATTTTTTCTCAAAGGTCTTATGTATTTTTAAGTTGAAAATTTGCATTGTTGGAATTAATACTGTTATTATAATTAAATAAGAGATGTCCACGTGTAAATAAAACTTGTAAGTTAGAAATTTACTGTATACCATAATTTCATTTGTAAAGTGTTCTTGTTCCTTGGTTTATATTTTGGGTTTAATAATGTAAATTTTTACACATAAGCAAGAAATACTGGCCTCATGCTTGTCTCTTTTACATCAATATTACTGAATTGATTTTATTCCTGATATGCAGCAACAAACACAAGCTCAAAATCAGGCCTACTGTCTTCTCTCATGAGTCACAGCCCCCCTCTCCTCTCTTCCATCTAACCTCTCTCCGTTTTGACTTTCACGCCTTTTTGAGTGTGAAATGACAAATTAGCCACTTCCTCACATGGAAGACAGCTTTGATGGATACCAAAATGACAGACTTTACTTGTTTCTCATGCATTCTACAGATCTTGAGAGCAAAGTCTGTGGGAAACGCGTGCAATTGATGTGCACCTCATTAAGGGACCAAAACTGTTGGCTCTGAAGTCCTTGCCCGTGCTGGTGTTTGTGTGCGCATTCAGTCACAGATCTAAAATTGTGAAGGTCCAATTTGCATCGTTGTTCATTTCCTCTCTGCTGAAAGTCGGATATGGCAAAGTGTTTGTCAGATTTCAGAAAGGAATCTCAGCTTACCCACATTTCTTGTAAAACCCGAAAGCTGCGTTTGCATGTGTTGTACAAAAGCCAGCGATACCATATGTCATTAATTTTAGATGCTTTTTTAATAGGAGATGTATGAGTTAATTAGGAGATATTAGATAGCATGCGTACAATGCTTTGATAGTGTAAAGCACTGAGTGCTAAATATTATAAAATACATCTGTGGGGAGGAGGGAATTATTCAGCACAGGACCTTTAATCAGCAGAAACACTGATGCTGAAGATACTAACCAGTCATACAGAACTTTGAGAACATGCAGAGAACTTTTTTGGCATTTTTGCTGCAAAATAATGTAGACCAGGCATTTCACAAGAGGCTCATCAATTTGGGTACCTTGATTTTAAGGCCAATTAAGACTACTTAGGGAAGGTGTTGGGGTGTATTAAACTACTAAATATAAAGTGCAGGGATACTTAATATTCTTGGCTGGAAGATTATGCTGTCACCATACAGAACCTGCCTAGTTATTCCTTACTAGATTTTTATCAGTCCACAAAGTCCCATTTGTCTGGCTTGGGCATCAAGGAAATGAGTGGAACCACACCAAGGCTATGGAATGGCAGGTGGGCTGCATTTGCAGGCACTGGCAAAGGGTCCACTCTTCTAATCAGTGGTGACATGGTACTTCAATTGACAACTCTCATCACATTGCCTACTTCATAAAAAAGCAAAGCAGGGTCTTTTTTCATACTTGTTCTCTGCCATGAAAATTAAATAATCTGATTTATGTTTGGGTATGATTGGGGGTTTGTATTCTAGAAATGAACCCCCCTACTGACTTTAGTAGAAATCTGGGATAAGGGTCTCAGTACTGGGAACATTAGATTTAAATGGTTGAATTAAAATGTTATTGCTCTTAAAAACTACTTTCATTTCTTTTATTTCAAATGTTCTTGCAATGAGATTCTTCCTAAAGAAATGACCTCATCAGTCTGGGGTACAGTGGTAGCATAAAACCCCAAGTGACATATAAGACTTCTTCCATCATGGGAAATAACCTCAATATCCTCCAAACCAGTGTGTTGTATTGGGTTCATGCCACCCCAGGGAACATACTTAATAATCCCACATAGATAAAAGTCTGTGGTTTGATACACTGGGTAAGATGCATGCTGTGGCTGGCCAGGGTAGCACATCTCATACAGTGCAGGCAGTACACATGCAAGGAAGCCAGAGGACCTTGGAGACCAAGGAATGAGAGGGATGGATTGAGAATCACTACTGGAGGTAAGGCAGGGTTTTGTCAGGCAGGACTCAGCAGTGCAAACCCAGGAACAGGAGCAGGAGGAGCAGAGAGAATTTCCACTGCAGTCCCAGAGGAAGGTTCAGAAGATGAGCTAGACTGGAAACTGTAACAGAGGACTATCCTCCACTTCTCAAAAATACTAAATCTTTTCTGTAATTTAGAGGCTCAACTGGAAGTCTGGTTAAATTTCCATTTGATGATTTGGGGGTCAGCTGGGCTGCTGTGAGCTTTACTATGAGCCACAACAGGCCCATAGTTAAAATGAAACTGAGCCCTGCCTCTTTCAAGAGCACCATAAAAATTTAAATTGAATGAATTTTTGGTACAGAGTGGAAAAAAGTTGCCTCCATGTTAATAACTGTAGCTTTTAAACAGATCCCTTAGTGCATTGATCCAAATGTCATGAGGTTCAACAAGGCCAAGTGCCCAGCCCTGTACTTTGGCCACAAAAACCCTGCAGTGCTACAGGCCAGGGTAGAGGAGTTGGAAAATGGCATAATGGAAAAGGACCTGGGGGTGCTGGTCACTGTGGCTGGAAATAAGCCAGCATGTCCTTAGATGGCCAAGGAGGCCAAAGGCATCTGGCCTGGATCAGGAATGGTGTAGCCAGCAGGAGCAGGGAGGTCATTCTGCCCCTGTACTTGGCACTGGTGAGGCCGCACCTCGAGTGCTGTGTCCAGTTCTGCCCCTCAGTTTGGAAAGGACAAGGAGATAACTGGAGTGTGTCCAGCAAAGGGCAAGGCTTGTGAAATGACTAGAGAACATACTTGTTTGCTGGATAATGATTGAGGGAGCTGCGAGTGTTTAGTCTTGAGGAGGCTCATGTGGGACCTCATCACTCTCCACAGCTCATGAAAGGAGGGTGTAGTAAGGTGTGGGCCAGCCTTTTCTGCTGTGCCTGCAGTGAAAGGATGAGAGGAAATGGCCTTAAACTGAGACAGGGTGATTCAAATTATATATTAGAAAAAAAGGTTTTGCTGTCTGGGTGGTCAGGCATTGGAATAGGCTTCTCAGAGAGGTTGTGGAGTCACCATCCCTGGAGATGTTTAGGAGGCACCTGGATCTGGCCCTGGGTGTGTGGTTTAGTGGTTCAAGGGTTACAGGGGCAGTGCTGGGCTGACAGCTGGGCTAAATGGTCTAAAAAGTCTCTTTCAATGTTATGGTTCTGTGATTCTAATCTTTGCTTCTATATGATATATTTATTTGAATATGTATTCTACAGGGATTGCAGTTATTAATACATTATCTTTTTCTTCAACAAAACCTTTCTATTGACCATACTTGAGCAACAGGTCAGTGCTCAACTGAACCAAAGTGGCTTCAAGCAGATTTTTAGAATAACCAACACAATGTAGCTGGAGTTATAAAAATGCTGAAAACTGATATAAGCTTTAAAGCCCAACAGGGCTCTAAACTTTGCAGCAATCTTGCAGTCAGTTAAAACAGAAAATGGGATTAGCAGAAAAAGGAATAAAGTATTAACACTTACTCTGATAAACTGATTTTGTTACTGGAAACCATTCCAACAACAGGTGTGAATGTGTGTTCATGCCATAGCAAATACTTTCCCCTCTAAGCAGTTAAGCTCCTTGAGGTACCTAAGAACCTGAGTATTTCCAGTTCACATGTAGATTTTGTCCCCAGTTCTTATGTTGTTCATAATGAAGTAATTAGGCTAAATGCAACAGGTACCCCCTGGTTCTGATCCCTACAGTTCAAATG
Source organism: Acrocephalus scirpaceus scirpaceus (assembly GCA_910950805.1). Taxonomy (NCBI): domain Eukaryota; kingdom Metazoa; phylum Chordata; class Aves; order Passeriformes; family Sylviidae; genus Acrocephalus; species Acrocephalus scirpaceus. The sequence continues at coordinate 8,309,842 of OU383777.1, forward strand.
GTATGAACCTCTTACTCAAACTGTTATGGGTATTGATCTTCATTTAACATTTCAGATAATGAATAATTATTTGCTATCATTACTCATTGATCATGTAATCAGCCTGTGTTCCATAATAATGTCTCAATATTTAATAACAACTAATGGAAATTGAGTTTGCTGACATTTTTTTATACAAGCATGAGTGCAGGAGTGCATATACAAACGTCTTATTTTCTATTTATTTTATAACAGAGGTTAATTTGCAAAAAGAAAATGTGATTTCAAGAGTCAAGGTTCATCTCAGCCTCCATTGACAACAGAGATTTAAATCTTTCTGGAACTGAAGCCCAAGTACACTATTTATAGTCTGTTAGTCAAATCCCAAATCTATGTGTTGCTCTGTGCAGTATATTGGCCTGGTTCTTTTTGCACACAGCTATAGATGAGACATGGAGGTCTAAGGAATTACATCTACATGAATGGAAAATTAAGCCCACATGTCTCTCTAATATATTCTGTTACATTTTATAAACTTTAAATGGTCTCTCTTGCAATATTTTACCATGGTGTTGCTAATGTTACCCTGAACTAGGCTGCTGTCATTAACTGACATGTGACATTCTTTACAGTTGTAATCCAGATTTCAAGGTTTGTAAAATAAGTTCATTACAGTAGAAAAAATGAAGTCATGTGAAAAGAGTTTAATTATTAATTCTACAAAACAGATTTATAAGATTTCATTTCCATATATCAAAATAGTGGTTATGCTAAAATGTGTGAGAAACACCAGTATTTGTTTTCTTTTTCTGTACAGGTAAGGATACATAACAAATTGTAATTTTGAGGGTCTCACTTGCCAATGTGTGTCTGAAACAGCCGGTATGACAGCTGTGGCAAGACTCATTTTTTACTTGCTTGATCTTTTCCCAGTAAGCCCATTGTCTCCTGCCTGTCAGACTCTGGTCTAGCAGATAACCCCACTTTTACATGGAGGAGGACTTAGGAATCAGGTGTTTTGTGACATATAAACACCCCTACACAGTCATGGTATCACAGTCTGCCTTCAGGTAAAGATTTTCCTTAGTGTTAACTTTAGCATTCAGTTGCAGATGCAAAACAGACGCTGTGAGGTAAATTGGAGACTAGATGGAGTTTTCATTCACAAAAAAAAAAAATTGGGAGACTGTTGCTGAGAGGTATCCTTTCTCTTTTTGCTCATGTGGTTGCTGTGTAAAATTTAAAATTAAAGTAATTTGTGCTTAAAAGCATAAGATTTTCCACATGATGTAAATCCCCCCCCAAAAAAAACCAGACAGAAAAACATTTCCAGGTGATTGGTTGTTTGTTTTAATATGGACTGCTGGTCCAATGTCAATGCATTAGTTCAGACAGTACAAGTGAAGAAAATAATGTGTCCAAACAGATGGCTGTGGTATCTGTAAGGACCCCAGACACATCTCAGGTTTGGTGGTATTTCATATTCTTCTCCCTTCCCTCTGTGGTATAGAAGTGCTTTGGCTGGATTTGGGGAAATTTTTTTTGGGGGGGTAGAGTGTTTTTTGTCAGTTTGATTTTTTTGGTTGGACCTCTTTTGATGGTCTGTGTTTTTCAGACTTCTTGGGGTTTTTGGTTGGTTGGCTTTTGTTTGCTTTGTTTTGTGTTTATGTGTGTGTTTGGTTTGCTTTTTGTGTTCTACTCTTTTTTTCTTTAATGTTATTCCTCCTACTAAAAGGGACCACACCCAAGGCCAGATGCTTTCTGGTGGTATAATATATGACAAAGCAATAAGAAGAACAGAAGGCTTGGCAGGTATTTTGGTATGGAGACAGCACAGTTTATTTCCAAGACACAAAATCTTAAGGCTTAAATGACAATCTGAGAGTTCGGAGATCATAGTGCACTTCCCTGGCCTAAGTTGAAACTGCAGTTAGACTTATAGAAGGTATATTTTTTAATCTATGATTTTTTTTCTTAAAATATTTTTTTAAATCTGCACTTTCAAACCTCTTTTTGCAGAAAAAAAAATCCAAGACAAACAAAATAAAAAAATCCCCAGAAGCCCAAAGAGAAATCAGCATCAGAGACTTCATATAACTTTCTCCCAGGATGCTTTTTGTAGAAATTAATTGTAATAATCACATATGAAGTCTGCCTGTGAACATGTACTGGCTGTAGGAACTGGATGCAAAGCATATGAGTCTATGAAAATACAAATGAAAAAAATGAAAAAATACTATTTCCAAATATTTACATCATTTTTTGGTTTTGATGACAGTGCATCTCCATCCCATCTTCCCCAGTGACTGTCTCAGAATGTCGCTTGGCTGGGAAGAGAGGAAGAGATTGCAAAAGCATATTATCTCCAAATTGTAAATTCCAAAATGAAAAGTCACATTAAATGGACTGGCTGAAAGGATTGTGATTAATACCTCACTTTTGACCAAGAAAGACTATGTTTTCTCCTAAAGTGGAATTTATCACTCTGCCTAGCACAGGAATTGTATGCCATTGGGCTTCTTTTTTAATTTGTAAGGCATGAGTGATTCTCAGGTTGATTTTAAGAGTTAGGGTGATTTTCACTCTGTAATACAACTATTTATATAGCAATAAGACTGAAGTATCTATTTGTGTGTATTGTAGCTCATGGAGTTGACATTACTACAGAAGTACAGCTTAAATAATCTACATTTTTGCCAGGCCTGCTGGCTTATTGCATATTTCAATTTTATATGCAAAGGTAACTGAAACAAATGTATATTTCACTAGTACTATAATAAAGAGAAAACACTGAAGTTTTGCCTCTTTTTTAAACCCATGTAAAACTACAGCATAAAACATAAGATTTCAAAGAAACAAAGTCCACAGCATGCTATGGAAAGAGCAAGGGTATTAAGGCAAGGTTCAGTAATCTCAAGTGTCTTTCCTACAAGTCTTTCCTGAGTGAGGACTGACTGACTGATTCACTACTCAACTGATAACATGCATAAGGACAACGGAGTGAGTTTACAGACAGATGAGAGAAGCTATGGTTTGCACAGTGGTTGATTCAGAGCAATACACAATAGGTAGCTCTATGCTTATTTATTTCAATTCAATAATAGCTTTTTAATGCATGCATTGTTTGATGATTAGCAACAACCACTTTCCTTAAAGTCTACGCTGACATTGTGCTTTAAAGTTACCCTCAAGCCAGATTGATCACCATCCATCTTGGGCTGTCTCTGGAGCACCTTTGGCTCTGGAGTGTCATTGTCTCCTTCAAAGTATTTTCAGGATAGGGATAACTGGGTGGGAGGAAGTTTTGTTCATTTTTTTTAGTCAAGCATTGCTGCATCTGTCTACAGTAACGAGGAGAAAGTAATTTTTTGAGAAAAAAATATCTCTAGGCAGGAAAATAAATAGGCTGACTGGTCCACCTCCTGTTCTAGCCTTCAGCACAGCACCCCGTGTTTCAGGGGATTTATGGAAGGTTAAAGAGGCTAATTTGTTAACAGACGGTCAGCATGTTTTTTCCAAGGACAGCCGCACTGCTGCTCTCAAGGATGCCTGTTTCCCAGTCCCATGCTGTGTCCATTAGACCACTGTGCTCCTGACCCTTTGCTGGGAAAGGTCTCAGGGTACTGCTGGCCTGAAAGCTGATGCCAGATCCCAACTGCGGCAGTAGCATTCTGCTCACCTAAATTCCACCTGCAGTTGCAATTGGATACGGCATTCTTCATTTCCGAGCCTGAACTCTTGTTTCTGTGTTACCATGCGCTGCTAAACAGCTGCTATGCTCCCCCTCTCCCTCCCCTGTGCTCCCCCACTCCCTCCCCGCAGGTGGCTGCAGTTGATAATGTCTCATGTAGGATCAATCTTGGTCCCATTGAAGTAAGTGGGAATTCTGCCAGCGTGTCCCAGATCTGGCTCTGCATCCAGCTGGTAAAGCACTTCCAGCTCCTGCAGGAGAAGAGGTGCTCCGCACAGCCTGGCTGATTAGCCACGTTCATTAGCAGAGGCGGGTGTCAGAGGGAGAGAAAGAACGAGAGAAATCCTTCAGCTTCCTTCTGACACCACAGGCTCGGTAAGAGCTTAAATGCAGCACGGCATTGTGTGCGGTCAAGGAAACAAAAGCTAATTAAGCTGAAATCTGTCATTTTCTCTGTAAGAGTTTAGCAGGGTCAGACTTCAAGACAATTAGTGATGAGTCTCAGGAAGATGCACACAAGCTCTTCTGTAGCTGCTCAGAAACATTTCCAGTGCAGATTGGCTTCCTGAGCTCCCCCTGCTCCACTTTTTTTCCACGTGTGATGCCTCTTTTCAGGCCCTTGGAATCCAGGAGGGCTGTTAGCTGAGGAAATCTGTGCTTAAGGTAAGAGCTATGAGGTAAAATCCGGCCCTTCATGATTCAAATGGCGGGAAGCGTTCTGGGACGTGCTCGCACACAAAGTCCATGTGTACTGTGAAAGCAAGCTAACAGGCTGTTCATAATCATTTATAGTTCTGCAGCGTAAAACATAGTTCAGGGGATTCTTAGGGGTTCATATATTTTGCACCGCTGTGTCCATGTAGTTACTGTGCAGAGTAACAAGGGATAGTGTTGCAGAATGAGAGAATCTGCAGTTCCCAAGCACATTTCTGCAGGAATGCTCATCAAATACTGAAGGAAAATGCACACCAACTTAGACAGGACAATTTATGAATTGCTAATATACATTATCTCCCTCCCTGGTTCTGCTTTAAATTCTTTATAACAATTTGTAACTGAATATATAAACGGAAAAAGTTAGCTAGCAGTTTTAAGAGTTGCTAGAAGAAACTGAAATGTTGTTAGGACAGGAAATGACAAATCTTGACTCTTTGGCCAAAGTTTGATTCTTTCCCTTGCAATAAAAGTGTTAATGGCTATCCTTCTTAACATCTTCCAGTGTTGCAATTACATTTCATTACAGTTACATCTTCCAGTGTTAGATGCATTTCCACATGAAGGAAGGAGCAAGCTGCTTCTTCTCTTCTCCCATGGTTAGGTAGGGTTCTTAACTTTCTCCCAAGAAAACTTGGCTGTTGTTTTTTTCCTTTATGAAGAAAACAACCATAAACACTTAGTCTGTGGACTGTATCTAATAACACATAGTAGACTTGCTTTTCTCTGTGGATGGATCCATGTCAGGAATTTCGAGTTGAGCACAGGTGTTAGCATGTGCAGCACTGAAACTGTTGTTTTAGCTCTGGAAGTTGACAGCTTGGGCACATAGGAGACTTTTAAAAACACTCACATGAGAGTCATTGTAATTAAGGTTTATTAGTTAAGGAAACACAATGTTTTGTTATTAAATCAAAGTAATATACATTTTAGGTGATGCTGCCATACAAGGAAGATGGGTAGCAGAATGAAATTTTTGCTGTCCTTTAAGGAAAAGCCCTCAGATGTCAACAGCTAAGATAAACTGCTCCACTTCCCCAAACACAGCCATGGACTGAAGATTTTTGAAGAAAAGTTTTCCAGTAGTAGGAAAGTTGAGGGAAACACTGATAAATCTCCTTTAATGAAGAGAAGACTAGAAATTCCCAGTTTCTTAATCTGATCCAAGTCAGATATTTGCTGCCAGGTCAGCAAATCATAATCATATTCTCATAGAATGTACTTTTAGTAAAGTATGTTGCATGAAACAGGCTGTGTTGGTTTCAGTTGGGGCATATTGCACCTTTCACTTCATATTATTTTTTTTGTAAAAAATAGTAGAAGAACAGGAACAGGCAACAATCAACCCACATCTGCATATTGTTTTCTTTGCATCTTTCCCTTCCACCTGGTAAGTATTTTTACTTCTTGTTATATTTTTCTCATACTTGTTTCTGAGGAGATGTCATATTCTCATTTGGGAGATATTTCAGTGGACATTCCTGATCGTAGGAGTTAAAACACGTTGAAGAGGGTAACAATGTTTTCACTTAATACTGCCTAAACTCCATTTTGTAGAGGTGCCTTTATCTCAGGAATTCATAATTCACTTGTTGCATTCTTCATCTTAACTCCTTTTCCGTGTCACTAAAATGGCCTGTGAAGGTCCTCTTTGACAAATGAAAATGCTCTGGAATGTGAGTGGTAGGAAGCACATGCTCTTTTACACACCAATGCAACTCCATTCTGTTCCTATTAAAAGAATTTTTTCATCATGAGTATTCTTGTCCTTTCTCTCCACGCACAACACTATAACTTCTGGGTTTTATTTTCTAGCTTTTGTTGTTTGTGATATATGTTCTGCTTTTGTTTAGACTGGAAGGAGACCTTTTTTATTCATAACAGAATGTAAGATTACATTCATGTATAGAAGTTATTTGAAAGAGGAAAACAATACTAAGAAACTGACAAAATTTCAGACATAATACGAGAAGCTTGTTTTATGCAATGCGCAAACAGTTGGTTAAATGAAGGGACAGGAACTCAAAGACCAGGATAGAATGTGTGGAAAGCAGCTGCATGTCTCATACTATGTTGCCTTGTGTCATACACCATACTTTTTCAAAGATTAATCTTTTCATTGGCATAATACATTTAATCACAAATCTAAACTTTGGCTGAGGCACAGATACAAATAATTACAATAACACAAGCAGTTTTAGGAGCATAGTGACAGCAATATATGTGTTAGGAAAGTTGAGAAGATTTAAGATTTAGTGTTCTTGGAGAGTGATTTGGTATATGATACTTGCAGGAGAGAGAAATCCAAATTGTGGACCTTTGATCATAGCTTTTGGGGAACAATAATAGATAATGTGGGATGCACTTTTAATGACAGATCCTAAAATAGATTAGGACAAGGTAAGTCTAAACTAGCTGAGTGACTAGGATGGTGTTGTAATGAGTGTCATAAGCATTAGTGTTTCAAGGGTGGCAGAACACATGAAAAAATTACACTGGAATAAAAATTATAGATTTTTTTTCTTTTCTCTTGATAAAGAACTAATGGAAATGATAATGCACTTTCTGGTTTATATTATTTGGGGGAAAATACATCTGTGAATGTGCCAAGTGTCTGTTCAAAATAAGAAATAAGATATACAGATGTTGAGTATTTGGCCTGTGTCTTTGTAGATATTGTTGCAGAAGCACATTATTTAAAAGGAAAAAATAAAAATCTTTCAAAGCCTTTTCTGAAATGCTGTTTTATAGACCATACACAAGGATCTTATTTTATTACAAAAGATATTCTATCAAAGGCTATTGGCAAAAGCCATCATTATCTGGCTGTGTCATTTGTAGCTTTACTTCCTATTGAAATATGGGATCCATCTGCTCACTGATCACAGGATAACAGCCATCATTCCCACTTGCTTATCATAAATGATATATCTGAAAGTACCAGAAATGTGATAGAGTACAATCCCAACCCCTGGTCAGTTTCTTAAATCATTCATAGTTAGCTTAATTTAGGCCAGGCTGATATGCCTCCAGCATATTGACTGAATTCCAGCCTCAGTAAATTCAGTTTGATCCACTTGAAATTTCCATGGCATGCCTAAAATTCCCATCCTCCTTTGTTTTTTTTTGGTAATAGCCTATTTGCATTGATGCTCCATTCTGGTGCTGTGTTGGTACATGTGAGTCTGGCCTGTGTTTTAGCTTACTGCTGTGCTGTAAACACTGCTTTGTTTAATCTTAAAATGAGTGTGTCACAGAGTTTGAAAATCATAGCTATGAAATCTGGCACACTAAGCACCAAATCCATCACTAATCAGCTACATGGAAGTTGATCACAGGCTAAAAGGATTTGAATGGCACAAAAAAGTATAAGTTATTTCTCTGTTGCCACATTGATCTGTTCTCAAATTCCATAATACCTGTATATAACATTTTCTAAATAAAAAAACTTTATTTAGAGTTTGGTTTGAGAATGTGGACTCAGCACCAAAAATCTGTTTATTTGCACTCTGGTTGGTATGAATGATATAGTACACAGCCAGAATTCAAACTACAAGAAGGAAAACTTCCCAGTCCCTGGTGTGATTCACAGGTATCTGAAACTTTGTCCTATAAATCGATCTCATTCAACAGTCATTAACTCTCTGTCCCTGTCCCCAACCTTTTATCCATCCTTATAAATATCCTAAACTCCCAGAATTTAAAATGGTGTTTTGGAGCTTTGAAGAATCTTTTGGATATACTTGTCACCAGATTTACTTCTGTTAACTGCTGTCAATATAGATTTATCTGCTCTGCTTAGTCAAAATGGTTATTCAAAATTTTTTTCACTCAAAAACCTTCTCCTGATGAACCCATCCCTGAGGTGCCAGTGAATTTTATTTATGCATAAGTGACGCAGAAATCGACTGAGAATGGCCAAGTGCTGCTCCTTGTTAACTGCACACAACTAGTGATCTCTTAAACTCCATACCAAAATTGCCTAAATCATGTGTTGAGGACAAATGATAAATAAATGTCTTTTTATTATCCAAAATTCTTTCCAAATTAATTGTTTGAAGTGATTAAAGAGAGATTGCAAGATATAATACACCTGGAGCCGCTATCAGCTAAGAGAACATTCTTCTTCCACCTTAAGGCAGTATGTGTCAGCAAAGTACAGAATTATTTGTGCTACTGAGAGATTGCTGCTTGATGCATTCATTTAACACATAATGCAGCACATGGACATGGTCATCAATTCATTTTACTCGAAAATGGAAAAAAAGCCCCAGAGCTGCACATCTATTCCATGTGACTTGACCAAAGACACACTTGGACTGCATAACTTTAGAATCCCATTTTGCTGTCTGACCTGTGCTAATAGGACTCTATTAAGTCAGTTGTCTTCTTGAAATCTTTTGACCTCTCCATGATTAGTTATGAGATGATGTAAGTGGCGTTGAAGAAATAGGTTATAAGTCACAAGCTGACATTATTCCTCACTAAGAAGCTTCTGCATCTGAAAATAGTTCAAATGAGGCATCCTCTCTCCTACAGCAGCACTGGGAAAATCTTGGGCAAATTTCTGTTGAATTCAAACCTAGAGTTAGCATTGTTACTTCACAAACTGTAAATTGATTCAATTTTTGTTTAAAAGCTTCAGGCTGAACTATGTAGCCAGAAAATTTAAAAAAAAAAATCCTGCCAGTACTTAAAAATATTTACTAACAATTTAAATTTGTGACTCCTTCTATAGAAGAATTTTTAATGTAGTTTGCTTCATTATTTCATTGTTTTAAATGTCAAGAAGTCTAAAAATCAAACAGCTTCTGTGTTGCCTGGGATGAGCTGGGGAAGAAAATGACAAAAACTAACCTCTCATTTGTTGATCAACATGAAGCTTGCTCTGAAGCACTATTTTCATGTGTTTGTTTATTTTTTTCCTAAAAGCAGTGATTTAGTATTGAACACAGAATATTTCTATTTGCTTTGGAGTGCAAGAATAAAAATCCAGTGGAATGATTTGTTGATTTACATTAAGACATTGCCACAAACTGTGAATTCAGTGCTTCCAGGGAGTCTGACTTCAAAGAAAAGATTTTCAGAACCATGGCATTAAAAAATTGCTAGCATGATCATGGGGATTTGAAAGAAATACTTTCCTTTTTCTTATTTCCAGCTAGGAAAACATGGCTAAGCATCATTCCAACTCTTTGTGGAAACAGATGGTTTGTGATAGCGAAAGACTATTTCAGACTGAAATATGCTCACTTTTTTCCTTATCATTCTTATCATTTTTGCCAACTGTCCTTCATTATAGTAATTTGTGTGCATATTTTCTATGGAGTCTTCTTTCAAAAACATAACCCAGACCTTTAACATTTTCTATGCTTCTGTGCTGAATCAAATCTAACCTGGGTCAGCAAAGGAAAGATGCTTGTATTTTCTGTGTGTGCATTTTGCCACCCTGTTCATATCATTTTAAAAATCTAGTTAAATCCACACAGGCTGGTTTCATTTGTGCATTTAACCTCTGCAAAGGTAAGACCAATAAAGATTATATCCAACTGTCACTGTGTTAGATCAAAATCTCAGGCTAAACATGTGGTACAGAAAGGTTTGGGTATATAACCCTGGTATCTGGATTTGTGGCGTAGAATTTCTGCTCTTACTTGGTAAAAGCTGTGACTGTCAACAGTGCAATTTTCTCAGCTTATGTAGCTGTGAGTCTGGCATGGTGGTATATCAGTACATATTATAAATAGAAGAAGACCAGGCTTTAGTGTGTATTCTTTCCAAATGTCCACCAGTAACAGTGAATAATTTAGTAATTAGATATGTTTTTATCCAATATAGAACAATTTCACTAATTCCTACTATCCCTGCAGGATAAATGGTGGCTGACAGAAGAAGCCTTTCTGTTGTTTGTTTTCTATAGGATAGTATGGAATTGTAAAATGCATTTCTAATGAGTTCCTTTTACTAAATCCCTCAACTTCTGGAGAAGAACAGTATCAGGATGAGTGGCTAATCAATTTAGTGTGGCAATTCCTATGAGAATAAAAATCTCCCTTGAGTTAGTTATACAAAAAAAAATTAAAATTAATCTTAAAATGACACTTTTACATTTATTTGAATATCCTCCTTTTTTCTGCCCTCTTTACCAAAATCCAGTACATTGGCTATAATGACAATGAAATAGAAAAACCTAAAAAAACAGATCAGATAAAAACATGGAAGCAGAAGAAAAACAAAAATATTTTCTGCTTAAGGTTTTATTTTTTTCTATGCAGGATTTTACCCTGGATTTCTGCTCTGTAGTAAGTTTCTTGAGCAGGGAGGAATTACGGGAAAGAGAAAGTACTAGAACTCAGTAAAGTACTCAGAAATACAGAATTTCAGAGGAACAAATGGAAAATTCTGATTTCCAAAAGGTGTAAAATTTAACATTCATTATATTTATATAATGTCATAATAAGTAGCAAAAATCTTTCCATTACTGATATATGTATGGCTTTTCAGACTGATTTTTATAACAAGGGAAAGCTGTTTAGTCAAGGATAGTTAACCTCACTCACAGATTTTTTTATAGATCACAGGCAAAGTTTTTTTTCATAATTCATGTTATTAATGTAGATTCCATCTTCCACTGTGAACTTATACTAAGCTGAGTAACTATTTAGATAACCCTCAAAGGCAATATTTTCCTGCAGACATTTGACTATTGTGGAATGAATCATTAAAGCAATTTACTTTAGCAAAAAGAAAAAAAATAAAGACTATTTCTGAAAGAGAAGAAGTTTTCATTCCCATGCTGTTTCAGAATTTATTTGCCTATTATGATTCCAGAATAACTTAACTGGTCCCATTCCATTGCTGATTTATCCAATAACTTCTTTGAAAGTTGGAAAGCTAATTGCAAAAGTGGTTATTTATAATATCTGAGTGCTTTATTCAGGGCGCCCATTAAATGCATAAACACTGGGGACAGAGAAAGGTTACAACTGTTTTAATGAAAAGAAACATATGAAAGTTTTATACAAATATCACTCCTATACTTGTCCAAATTTTATTTAAAACTTCTAAGGAAAATAATCTTTTCTTTCAGAGTATCCAGTATGTTCTATTCTAACCCGACCTCCTAATATAGCTATTTTATTCCCAATATAGCGATTCCACTTTACGTGACAGTGTTGTTGTCAAGATTTTCTTGTGGTATTCCCAAAATCAAATGTTTTCTTAAAGCCATGATGTTTAGTGAAGTAGTGAGAATTTCAGCTTGTACTTCAAGAAAAATGAGAAGGGCCTCAAAACACACACTTCATCTTCAAGTGATTTTTGTTTGGTTTGTGGTTTGGCCTTCTGTTTTTAAAGAATCATAGCACTGGCAAATCAATGTGGTGACTGTCTGGGATCAGAATGTTTTACATTTGCAGTGTTATCAATCTGCTTTTAGATGAATATGGCACCTCTGAGGGCCAGCAGGACAAATGACATTCTGCACCATCTGCTGTTCCCTTGGACAGACTGGGTCATCCAGAAGTATTTTATTTATCATAGCCATGATTCGTTTGTGAAATGATGAACTGTTAAAAATGATGGGTTTTACTTTCATATGTTTCATTTTTTTTCATGGTGTTTAAAAAACCAAACCAAAACAAGCCTTAGGTTCTCATGCCAATTGTTCACAAAGAGATAGGCAATACTTTTGATTAGTTTTTTGTTGTTAAAATATGATATTTTGTTAAGACAGAAAAGCCTTGCTATTCAGTTTCAAACTATTTCAGTTTTAGTTTCAAAAAGATGATTTTGTATGGAAAGATGACTTTTTGGAGAAATGAAAGCAGAGATTTGTTAAACCCGCCTTTCTTTCTGCATATTGGTCTTACGGGTTAATGCACAATGACACTGAGGAGCGATGAGACCTCAGTTTAATCCATTTGCAACTGACAGATTTTGCATGTGTGCAGAGCCAAAAAGACGGTTTGGAAATCTGAATATTTCATATCCTATGCCCTATGTGCACATTCAGTTCAGACTAATGTTTGAAATCATCCTTTGGGACAAGATCATAAAGATTTAATTTCCAAACTGTTGTTTTCATACAACTTGGAGTTTTGCAGCTTCTGTGAAGCATTGTTTTCCTTTCTAATATAAAAGAAACTGTCATGAACAATATCGTGAGAGGCAATTCCAATCTCCCACATAGACCCAGTCCTGAATATTTCCTACCCACACTGGAATCAATTGTATTTTGGGGTATTCAGTGACTTAAGGTATTTTTATAGTGAATTATTATTTTCCTAATATTAAACTGCTAGTGCAGTTTACTACATTTTTCTTTCAATTTAACTAGCACTCTCATTTTTATATCCCTTGCTGTTGTAACCCATGGCATTTCTCTCTTCTTTCTTTTGCTTCCCAGCCTTTGGACGATACAGAACCCGAGATATTGTATGAGCCAGTCATTATTTTATTTTGCATGTGGAGACAGTGAGGGAATAGAAACTTCTGTGGATGGACTGGGGACGACAAGGATGTTGTCTGAGGACAAAGACAAGGACAGCCTTGAAATTGTGAGGCAACCCAGCCTTTCAGCACATCTAAGTGTTTTATGCTACATCCCTCAGGCTACATCTGAGAAATAGTCAAGACTAAGGCACATAATGCCAGTATGATCTGAACAAGAATCCACATCTGGAATGTAGATGGCCTCCTGCAGAGTTAGGTAGCCCAGACATCTGTATCAGGATACATCCTGGAGCAAAAACATACCCTTACATTGGGAACAGTGCAATGCCATGACCTTGGAAACATTCATTATGGTTGGAGAGGGATTTTTTTAGACAGCGTGTTCTTACCAGCCCTAATTTTTAGTTGATGGGTAGGCCAGGGGATAGATTGTGTTTGATGTGGGGAAGAGGAAACCATGGCAAAATTCTCCTCTGAGCTCCTCCTGGGAGACCAGAAATGAATTGCATGTGAGCAATGTTAGTTACTCAATGAATAATTGGAAAGGCTTCAGATACAACAGTGATGAGAGCACTGTAAGAACCCATGGAGAGTGTAATCATGAAGGTAACAAAAGATGAGGGGGGGTGTTCAGCTTCAGAGCAACATGCCAACAACATGATATAAGATGTTAAACTGGCTAAAATATCAACAGATCAAACTGAGCGCGGCTGAGACATAATGTCATCCTTCAAACTGCAGATTTGGGACTGAATTTACACTTAACAGTTTGAGACTCTTCCCACTGAAGTCTGTGGCAAGCTGCCAGCTGACCTCAGTGGGAACAGACTTAGGCCAGAAGCTACTGTGCAAGTAGAATTCACAAAGTGCTGAATTATCGATGCATTAGAAATAAAATTCGTGGTTTCCATGCCAGAGAAAAGGGAGAAGGGCAGGGACAAACCCACAAATATCTAAAACAAAAAATAAATATCAACATACAATCCAGGATGGAGAGTCAGCGGCACCAGGTAGTTGCAGAAGACAAGGTACTAAAAGATGGACTAGAGAAAGAGACTCAAACCAGCATCAACAGCTACTTGTAACAGAAGGTTCTGGTTCTCCAGCCAGTCAAGTGGCACAGCAAAAGTGTTCTGGCTGCTGATGGTGGCAATGTAGTGCTGGAACAGCCCTGCAGAGGAGAGGTTCAATGGAATATTGAAACCAATTGTACTTATTTCTGTTAGTATGGGAATGATTGAGAACTAAAAATATCCTGATTTGTTAGGGAACACTAACAAATGTTGTGGACACTGGGGTTCACCACAGTAATCAGATGCAAATTCTGAATAAAAGATCTGCCTACCTGAAAGGAGGGATAGAGAAATTCAGGTTTGAAAGCAACTATAATACTGAAGGAAAATACTAGTATAAAAACAAAGGCATAAATCCCTTTTATTAAAGAAGAAAATGTGCTAATGTAAAATAGAGCTCCTGCACTGATGTCAGCTAATGCTGTGACCTGCACTTGGGGGAAATCAGCAATGATAGAAACAACCTCAACACTCTGACCAAATAACAAATGACATGTAATGTGATTTGATTGAACAGTTTAAATTAAAATGTCACATTACTGAAAACCTATGCTTCTCTGAATGAATGCATTAGGAAATTGTCACAATGGATCTGCCTTGGAACATGGCACGGCAAATGGAAATCATCACAAATGGAAATCACCCAAGACACTGCCATTGTTGTCACTAATTCCAGGCATTAACTTCTCGACTTTGATGTGTGTTTGAGCTCTTCAGCCTATTAGCTTCCATTTCCTACAAGTGCCCAAGCATTCCTAACAGCAGCTTTTCATGGAAATCTCCCTGGTATGTGTGATCACTGGAGCACTGGATCACCCATCACTGGAGCATGTAATGGGGATGCCAGAGCTAGTGGTGATCCTCACTGTCCCTGCTGGGACGCCGGGATGCCACAAGGTTACCAGCCCTGGCAGCATCACCATGACAGCTCTATTTACTCCATTATGGGGGCCAAAGCTTTTGGTCTGGGAATCCTTCTTCAGAAATGGGGTAGCATAGAATTTTGCCTACATAGAAACCACATGTTCCTACTGAGCTGTATTTTTATTAGCAACCAAAATTGCTAGTTGTTTGTGTTGTTACTTATGAACTTTGTTTTAAAAGAAAGTTTGTCAGCACTTTTGGTATGGAAGATTGAAAAAATATGGCGACTTCAATATAAAATCAATTAGTTTGTAAAGAATGCTTAATCTCTAAGGGATACACTTACATAAGGTAAGACATGCACATCAACCTGAGGTAAGACATACACAAACCTCACTTTTGTTAACATATATGTCTGAAATCAAATGTCTCGGTGACTTGAAAAATAAAAGTTTTTCTTTGAAACCAATGCTTTTATGTTTAATGCTTCATTTTCAATACTAAAGTTTTTTCATTACTTAGGACAGCACAAATCTGTAATATGCATTAATAATTAGAAAAATATTTTCAATTATTTTCTATCTGTATATAGGTGTGACAAGCAATAGCAGAATCTTCATTAACAGAGTTTGTTCTATGAAAGTGAACTAAACTCTACAGGCTTCAAATTTGTCTGTGACTGTCTTCAATGGTCTGAATGATCTTTTTGCCATTTATTATAGGCAAATAATGGAAAAAAGCATTATTGGCTCTTCTACATTGTGGATGAGCTAATTTCAGTTGAAACTGAGCCACATTTC
The DNA here is from genome assembly GCA_910950805.1 of Acrocephalus scirpaceus scirpaceus. Classification (NCBI taxonomy): domain Eukaryota; kingdom Metazoa; phylum Chordata; class Aves; order Passeriformes; family Sylviidae; genus Acrocephalus; species Acrocephalus scirpaceus. The sequence goes on from OU383777.1 coordinate 8,325,417, forward strand.
TATAATTATTGGGATATCAAACTTGTCTTTATAAATCTGAATACAGAAGCATGATGGACATCTATAAGAACAGCAGATAGAGGAAGGATCAGAGGCTTAACCAATTGCTCCCTGATTTCAAACTGAGAACCAGCAGAAATAATCATTTTGGCATCAGACAGGAAAAGTCAAAGGTCGGGATTTAAGGCCATCACAGAAGGATTCTTCAAATAAGCCAAGCAGGTGCTTACTAAAGCATGATTATTTGTTGTATTTAGGGATTCAGAGAAAAGCATGGTGTGAACGGGAATGCAAGGCCTCTGTGTAAAAACAGGGAGAACTGTCTTATCAGGAAAATCTTTCCCACAATAATTTTTTACTTGAACAATTCCCTAGAAAGTAGGTGAGTAGGCTTCTCCTCTTTCCTACTTTTCTTCTCGTCAACTAATAAGATTTACACGTAAAGCATTTTCCTTTTTACAATGAAATACAAACCAGTGTCTTTCTCTGAAAGGTGGATATGTTGTTGAAAAGAGAGTTCAAAATTGTTCAAGCTCCATCTAGTCATATCAGAAACAATGTCTTAGTTTTTGTTCCAGCACAGAACATCAAATGTGACTCCAATTGCCAAGGATGTTCTGATGCAGAACATCAGCAAAACTCTTGGCAGCACTGATATCCACCAACACAAGAAGGTGTCTATTTGTGCAGTCCTGCTTCTTATCAGTCAACACATCAGTGCCAAGTTGAATGGAATCTTGGATGAAGGTCCTGGATATACAGATCTATACTTTGGATGCTAGTTTCCACAGAACTTCAGAATCTCAGTTGTTAACTTGGCAATATGAACAAATAGTCACCTTTTGTAAGTCCTCTAAGTATTTACATTCTATTGATAGTTGAAATGTGAGCTTGCTACCTCTGCTTAATTCAAAAACCTGCTATCGCATGTTCCTCAACAGCTCTTAATTTATTTGTCTGCCAGAACTACTGGGAGAAATGGAATAGAAGGGATGAAATGAACAGTTAATGCAGTACAATTTACCTGTGTCTGATATCAGTCCTTCTCCTGGCTTTTAAATAAAAATAAAGCAATTCTAGAGATATGCCATTGCTTGAGGGTTAGGGGTAATGAGAAATCAGATCTAGCTCAGGTTAAAAATGGTTGGAGTATAAAGCATCAAATCTAATACTGAAATACTGTTGTTCAGTGATGAAACTTTCCATATAAATTACTTATGCACTTGTCCCTCATTCCACAGGGTGCTTAGGAGGGAAGGGTGGGATTGGAGTGACCTCAGACTGCTTCTGCTGGACAGGATAACTTTTGAGGTCAAAGTAAAAAGCTTTGCTCAAGCTGTTGGTTTTATCTTCAGAGTTGACTTGATTCCCTTCCCCAGCCTTACAAAGCAAATTAATGTGTATATGTATATGCAAACTGTGTAATCAGCTGAAGGTTTCAGAGGCTGAATGTTTTGCCAAGTCTTAGGGAATGCCTCAAGTTCCTTGTTCCTTCAAACTCTAATGCCATCAGAGGCAATAAAACAAATTCCCTGTACATGTAATAGGAGCAAAACGCATGCTCAGGATAGCTCAACATGGAGTGAATTGAAAGCCAAGAGATTTAGAAGGGAAAAAATGAGACTATAGAGACAGAAGTTGGAAAGATAAATAGAGTGTGAGACTGCTACAGGTAGTATTGAGCATGCCAACAACCTTGTCCTCAAACTTCGTATGAATTGCAATTCCGGATATAATCTTTTAGATCCTCGAGAAGATCTCCTTTCTGATTTCTTAGATACTCATGTGATGTGCAGGTGGAGCCCATCCTTAAGTATATACAAATTTTCCATTTCTATATTTTTAAATTTTTTTACCTTATTTTTGCTTCATCCTCCCTGCACCCCCCCAAACTCCTTACAAAATATTTAGCAAATGCTGCAAACCAAGGGACGAATCTCCATCAGGATTTGAACACCTGCTGCTTCTGTTGACACTAGCTGGAGGGTTTAAATGTTCTGCTAACCAAGTTCCTGATGGTTTCTAAAATTATCAAATAAAGTAAGAATTTCCCATTTGAAGTAAGCAAGGAAGTTTCCTGATCCTTTTCTATGGTTCGCTGTGCTGTCTATTTAAGACATCTAAGTTGGAGCTGCTGGATTTCATTGCATGGAATGAGTCATTGGGGTGAGGTATATAATAGCAGAGGAACTGTTTTAACAGAATAGATCAAAAATCCATCTTACCCAGCATCTTGTCTCAATTCAGAATACTTCAGAAGAAGGTGTTAAACCCACTTAGTGCATGTGATATTATACAACAGGGGATATTTCTTCCTTATCCCATCTGGTGATCAATTTATACCCTGAGGCTTATGGATTGAATTCAGATTGGAACTACTCAATACTTTCATTTTCAAGATCCAAAAAGAGTATATTTCTAAATGCTGCTACATCTGACTGCCAGACACAGCAAGTCTGTAGTTTCAAGCAAATATCCTGTAGCATTTTGTTAAAGAAAACCAAAAAAAAGGCAAAAAAAAAAAAGGGGGCAAAAAAAAAAAAAAAGGCAATCAAAATCAAAATAGAAGCAGGCAAACAATAAAAACAAAACATACCATACCATCAAAAAATCCAGCCTCAAAGCAGAAATAAGATCATGGAAGAAAATAGCCTAATAACCCTTTAATCTAAATTTTTGCTAATTTCTTCAATTATATTTGAAAAAAAAAACCAAACCTGCAACTACTCTAAAATATGCTTTTGTTTGAGTAATTCCAGGATTAACTTCCAATCACTTCAAACTGAAGCTCTGAATGATGTTCTTTTAACTAATGTTGTGACACTGTAAAATGCATGTTTCCACTGCTTGGAAGAAGAATAAAGGTTAAATGTCAATGAAGTTGTTCTACTTACGGGGTAGAATCAGGACATTAAATTTTTTTTTTTTCTCTCCTCATGATTCTAGGGCCAAAAATTCAGCAGTCTGTTGTAGTTGAGGGTGCAACCTGCTCTAAGGTCTTCCTTCCTTTGTTCTTTGTCGCTAAGAGTTTCAAAGGAGTGGAAGGATGATTGTGATCTAATTCCATTCAATTCAGTTTGTGGTTCAGGTCCCGACATCACTTGTGAAAAGATTGCTCATTATTTATCCAGAGGGATGTGTTCCCAAACTGCACTTCAGTCTTCATTTTTACAAGCTACTGCAAATGCTTTTCCTAAGACTGGGCTCTAAAACAGCGTCCCAACCCACAGGAAATTCTGATGTTTTGACATTTGTTTTCCTTCTGAATTGTTACATCAATATATCAAAGAATTTGAAACTTTTATGTCAAACAAACTGCTGAAATATTTCTGTCCTGACCTTATTAAAATGTTTTAAGGTAGATTGCATTTTAAAGGTTATTTAGCCAGATAAAGCAAGTGTTCAGATGTGAGCCTCAAAAAAAAATATTGTTGATAAAAATGTCACGTTCCTATGAAATTTCAAGGTCAACTAATCAATATTTTTGCTAGAAAATTGTTTCTTCAGGAAAATAATAATGCCTGCCTCTTCTGTAGCTGATCACTATAGTGTTGGACTGTCAAACTATGGTGAAAAAGAGCAAATTTATATAGCTATTGTCATGGACATACTTATTAAAACACAGATCACTTGAAACTTGGCTAATCAATCATAAATCTGAATAGTCATTTCAAGTAATATAGGCAGGACTTGATTATTCTTGCTTAACTATTTCATAAAGTATCCATGTTGCTGATATCCAGTGTGGCTTGCAACTAAGAGTTTTCTGTATTTATCTGAATTGTTGAAATGTTAGTCCAAAGTCCACTTGAAAAAGAAATTATGCCAAATCATAAAGCCTTTCAGGCAGTTGCAGAAGGTGTTTTTCATTATTTTTCTGCAAGTGACATGAAAATTTACTTATTTTTAAGACTTTTTTTTTGTATGGTGTAATGCATTTGCCTCATCCCATTACAACCTCCATGGCATCACTAGAAATTAGGAAAGTATGAAAAGATGAGATTTGTTCTCATGCCCTATGGTTAGGTTTTTAATCAACATGTAAAAAGTATATGTGGTCTGACTGCAATGAAAAAAAGAATGACACAAATAGGAGAACTTTACCCTCCAGAACTAAGTACCATGTAGTGGGTGTTAGAGGAGGCAGAATATTCAGGAGCAATCAACACATGGCTAACATAACTTCTACTGAAAGCAAAACAAGCAGGTTTGACCATAATCTCTTGTGTCCTGTCCAAACAGCAAAGTGTCAAAACTGAAAAACATGGTCTCCATGTCTCCATATTCCCCCGACCCAAAGTTTATCTTTACATTCTAGCAGTAATTTAGAACAAGCCTTCTAAAATTGCAGTGCAATTTCTTGAAGGGGAATAAGTTACAGATGATGTGTTACACACTCGAGCATTCCCACGTGGGGTTAACTGATCCCCTCCATGGCACCCACTTATGCCACGTGCAGATGGTGCTATCTGGAAAATGCAGACTGCTTGCCAGCAGGCATTCCTGGGCATTCAAGTCTGGGCAAAGCTGCACGTCAGAGAGAGGGCACATGCTTTGATTTATGCCTGAGATACTCTTATACTCCATTACTCACTCACTTTAGTAGCAAAACACGGCATGAGCACATGTGTTGGAGGACGGAACTCATTTACTGCACAGTCCAAAGGGGAAGCATCAGGTTTTCTGGGCTGATATTTAGTACTTGAACAATGTAAAATCTTGTGTCAAAGCCAAGGAGCTGGAATGACTATCAGCTGGTGTCATTTTTGCTCCGGCTTTCAGGCCCTTTCTGTAATTAGATATATTTTGTGCAGGATACACTTGATACTCCAAACCTGTCACCTCTGTTAAATTAAATACAATCCAGGAGAGAAGGCAGAGAGCCTAGGTATTTTTGCCAGCCTTGAAATCAAATGTTTAGCTAAAAGTGTTCTTATTTTTATTTTTTTTTTTCCATTTGAGAATGTTGAAAGTCCCCACATTCCTGAGGACTGCTGAGTCAGTTGGAATGTTACTAAATTATATTCTTGAGTCTAGTGAATTAGGAGATGTGATTAATGACACCCTAAGATCTTCAAAGACTGATTTCCAGCTAATAGATTATAGCTATATCTGCTGATTCAGCTTAAAGAAAGTTTCCTGGTTTGAGTCTTAGAGTAAGATATTTAAATATGCATTTTAAATTAATTCAATTAAGAGTGTATTGCTTCCCTGTGACTAAACTTTCAAGGCGGGACCTTTAAATTATAAAGCTGAAAGGAGATCAGATCTAATCCCTTTGCTGTCCCAGTATCTAAAGCTGTCCTTTAAGTTTGTACCAGTCTGAAGTTGAGTGCTCAAATCTGCAACTTAAATATTTTTAATAATATTCTGCCTGTAGTATAACTTTATATGATACATCTGTTCTCTGCCATAGAGTACATAAAAAAAAATTAAAAAGTAAGATCAATCATTTCTGGAGAAGATATTTGATGCTTAACATGAGTTATTGACTCATATAAAATCTATAAAGCACTGCTGTATTCATTTGCTTCTGAAACTTCTCTGACACAGCAAAGCTTTAGGTATAGAGCTTCTAACTGAACTAACAGTGGAACAGAGGCAGAGAAAAACTGAGATTAAATTTACCATAAATCCAATTGTGACTCAAAGACAAAAGCAGAGCTAATAAAGTGTTGGAGATAAAATCCATGAAATAAGGAGAGTTTACACCACTTCAAAATCTGACCCTTAATCCACTTCATTAAATAGTGCACAGTTTGCTGCCTTTGGTCTCACATTACAATCACATTTTTCTTCCTATCTAATTTGCCATTATGATTAATTCTTAGTGCTCCTGTTATTGATGTTAACTATTTATTAAGCGTAAATAGATCTTAAGTGAACTCCAGGAAGGGACTGCTGAAACTCACTTTAAGTGTAATAAAGTGGTATTTTCTTGCTTGCTTGCTTTCCTGAGTTATTTCATTATTTCAAATAGTTTGATTCTATCTATCTATCTATTTATCTATCTGTCTAATCTGAATGAGGGTTCATTACGTGATGCTTAATCTTTTCATTTCTGAAATAAATAAGAAGGAAAGAAGAGGAAGGAAAAGAGAGAAAGCACCACATTACAGTGGTCATTCAGACTTCCTACTAGATTACTTAGTAAATATACAAACTAAGCCTGCTTTATGTTTTAAATACCTATGAAAAATATACTAACTGCCACAATAGTCATAAAATTCTTTTGTCAATACATGGGAAAAGACAATGGGAAAGTTGAGAGAGAACTGCAGAGAAAGACTGAGACACAGTTCTTACTTTTTAATAAGCCTCACAAATCACTTAATATCCTTTAAACAATGGTCACACCTTGGACTCCCGTCGAGCCCCCTCCCCACTGATATTGCCAGTGCGACACCTCTTATCCCTTTATTAACCTCACATTTTATGATCTGTTAGTCAGGGAAGCACAATTGCCTCACAGGCCATAACCACACCACCTGCCCAAGCATCTGAAAACCGAGGTGTGTGAGTGCAGAACAGGACCTGTGCTGCCTGCAGTGGGGATCCCAGCATCCTGGAACAGCCAGCAGAGCAGGAATAGCCTCAGCTGCTCAAGTGGTGCACACTTGTGGTTGGCTGGCACAGGGCTTGGCGGAACAGTGAGCACCCCCCGGGTTCAAAGAGTTGCAAATTATCTAAAGGGAATAGGGGTGTGAATTTGTTATGTGATCTTGTGATGGAGGAGCCTCTCATGACACAAATGTGCAAGCCACAGGGTCAGGGTTGTAAATGCTAAGCCCAAATCCCTGTTTCATGGAGCAGTACTGTAGCTTTTGGCTCAGTAAAAATAAACTGTGAAAGTTCAAATGAGTCCTCTTATTTAAAGCTCAGGCAAGATAGCTTTGATATCCGGAATATTCTAACCACCAACCAGTTCTGTAAAGGAATATGTTCTAGCTTTGAATGCCTCTTATCTCACTTCTCCTTTCTCAGATACTTCAAAAATTCCAGCTATTGTTGAGATGTTGAATGAATATTTTTTCTAGAAGACAAGTTATAGGAAATAGCTTCTTGGCCACCACCATACATTGGAGAGAACCTATCTGCTGTCCTTTCTTTCTTTTTTTTCTTTTTTTCATTAGTATAAGCATCCTCTGAAATAGCATCATGGTTCTCATATATAAGATAATTTTAATTAATGTTGAGAATGTGAGGCACACTTCCGTCCATATTCCTTTTTTTAGACACAAGTATTGATGAAATGCCACAGAATAGGGGCAGAAAAGCTGAACAAACTCCACCATTTGTGGTGTTTGTTCATTGCGCAAAAGTGCAAGCCCCCTGCTCCAGCAATGGTTTTATAAAGGTGTAACTGGTGAGACAAGACTGTGTTAGTGTTTGAAGCAGGAGCAAGCTGGACTCTTCTCTCCCCAACTCTGCATGTCAGTGTCTGAGAGCAGAGACTGGTGCTTCCTGCTGGCAGCCCAGCCTGCAGCAGGAACAACAGCCTGAAGACAGAGGAGTGACCTTGTATCACCCTTCAGATGGAATGAGAGGCAGCCTGGCACCGACCTTGCAATCTGAGAGCTTGTTTGCTCCGTGCAACTCTCCAGCAATTCTGCCCACAAGCTGCTGTGTGTTTCCTGCTCTCAGCATGGGTCCTTCCTTACCTGTCCCTATTCTACCCAGAATGTCCAATGCCAATTTGTATAATGCAGAAATTTCAAAGTCATTATTTCTTGTGGATGGAACCAGAATGATTTTTAATAGAATCACGGTTTAGTTGATGTTATTTCCTGGTTTAGAAGTTACAAATATGTGATGAAGACAAAGGTTTTCCAGCAGTAATGTTTTGGATGGTTTTCAGTGGAAACACTACTGCCCTGTAACAAACAAAAGTGTTCATTTCATTCCTGTCTTTTTGAGAATCCCTTACCTGACTTCAATTACTAAAACACTCCGAAGGAAATCCTGGGCTTTCCTAAAGCTGTTAGCAGCCCTCCCCTGGACTCCTCCAGGGCCGGGATTCCACCCTCTTCCTCACATTCGTACTCTGCCCTCCAAGCTTTGTAGCTGAGAAATTCATAACTGAATTGCTCATCTAAGCCCAGAGGGCATGGCTGTTGACCTCACTTTTACACAGCTGGAGTGGAATACAAGGACATTTCAGGAAATTTCATCTGCCAGGAGGTGCTTTCTGCCACACTATCTATCACCTTAACAACTGCAGGGGAGTGAGTACATAATGTGCGTGACATTAGCACCTGTTTTTATAACACTCCAGTTAAATACCAGAGGGCAAGACTACTGGATTTTATTCAAAATACTGCTTTACCCTCAAACCAGATTGTTTCCCAGAAAATGCTGGAAAAGGAAATGAATTCCCAAAGAGAGTCAGCCTCTTTAATCTGCTGGTGTGATTGCTTGTGAAAAACTACTGATTGCACATTGAAGTTGAAATTAGTCGTGTTTAAATGTCACTGATTGGAATACCTGATTCTGTAAACCTAGATGAAGAAAAGATTGACAAAATATTCTAATCAGGAAAGCAGAGCATTACATTAACTTAATATTCTAATGTACTTTATGAATAATACAAAGGATAATTAATTCAACTCTAAACCAAATCAGTAGTGACACAGTGGATTTTTTTAGTTCTTACTTCAGTGTCTACTTAAAAGTCTGTGTGGCAATGGTAAAATCCCTCTTCAGTTCTTCATGTTAAGATATCCAAACAAGGTAATTACTTAAGTGAAAACCAAAAAACTACACCATTTGCATGAAGCAGTGCAGGCAGCACCCTTATCTCAGAGCAGTCAAGCAAGGATGGCTGTCTACTGGTTCCTGGACCTATAACCAGAAAGAAGAGTTATGATCCTGTGGTTCTATTGTTCACTTTACTTACAAATTGCCCTGTAAAGTCCACCATGTCCAACCCAAGCACATGTTTTTCTTGTCATACCTTATATTTAATGTTCTGGTAAGTTTACCGCAATCCTAGGGAAATTTTTCCAGTGGCAAATAACCTTAGTGTTTGTACTGTATCCTAGTGTCTGGTCTTTGTATTATGGCATTCATGTACCTGCCTTATAAATAGAATACCTTAATTTCAAGCTCTGATTGCATTGATAATTATGGATCATAGTAGCACATAGGTTTTCCTATGTTATTAAGTTATTAAGTTGGATAGGCCTTGCATTCCTAATGTTGTTTCAGAATCAAATTGCAATGAAAGAACCTTCACCACTCCATAACTGTCCTGTAAGCAAAAGTTTGATACCTCTATGCTAGTGAGATTGTTTATGTGCCATGTTCCTCCCACCATTAAATAACAGAAATACAATAAAGTCACCTTACTGCCCATATTTTCATTTCCTTTTTAAGTGTTAGTCTTACATTATCTTTTGTATATGTAACATTTATGCATGATAGAGCAGAAAAAGATTAGATAGAAATATAATTTGTTCCTTACTAAAACCTGTGGCATGAGTGATAGGGCACTAAGCCCAGGATTTTTATGAATAGTCAAACTGCACCTTGTCCCTATTGACAAATGTCTCTGAATTCACAGCTGTTCATGGTTGTGTAGTTGCCTACATAGCCTGTCATGTGTCGTTTTTTAGATTTTCCTTTCTTATTTTTCAAGTCAAATGCAACACTAGGAAGCTACCATAAAGGTGTATGTACAGGTGAAAAGAAACACATAATTTTGCTGTCATAGATGAATAAAACTGGCATAAGATGACCCTCTTCTTTGTCTGGCCAGGTTCACCCAGTCTTGTGATTAAAATATCACAGAGAATTACACTGTCAAGGAGTTCAGCAGAAAGGGTATGATTTGTTGCCTCTTCATTACTTCACATAATTCTTAAGATGACTATTGGCTTAAATACAGGTGTTTGTGGTTATCAATCACCTTGGAAAATAAACCTCCAGGCCAGTTTTCACTGGTTTGTTGATGGGGTGAGCACATCTGCCTGCAGCCACCAGTCAGCAAATACATGTAATTCAGAAGAAACAGTTGCTATTGTCTATGTTGGAGCATTAAAATTAAAAACATTTGCACTGTTGGAAAGGCTTATGGGCAGAGGAGAGAGGGTCAGCAAATTATTTCCCAGACAAAACACTTTAATGACATTTTTAATATTTCTGGGTTTTTTCTAAGGTATATAGCTCTTTATTTTGTGTCTCAGAGACCTGTAATCCACCCCAGAAAGTTTAACAATACCTCAGATATGGAACAATATTGGAGAGAATTGCAAGCTGGTACCTGAAACAAGGAAACTTGATTTCTACTTCTGAAGCAGAACTACCTATAAGTAAGAGAGCAAGGAACAAAGTTCAGGTCTCCACTTTGCCCAATGACTGTCCAATCACTCTTGTTTACTGGATCATGAGTCTTCTTCTAAGGAGTGGAACAAAGTCAATATTTTCACCTGAAACAGAGTTTCATGGTTCTTATCTGGGCTAGTGAGAGGTATGGATTTAAAATTAATAATTTTTGAGAGATGAGCTTTGAACACAGGTTTGCTGATTCCTCCCTGAATTATCTGGACAAGAAGATAATGTATAGAAGAGATTACATTGTGCTTTAAGAAACTGACAGCTTGACTGTCCAGCCCCAGGAGACAAATCCAAACTGAACTCTGACTGAACATTATAATAAGCTTCATCATGAACATAGAATATGAACCTCCTTAGGAGGCTCTGGTGGTCTCTTTCTAAATATCTCTTGCCGTCTGTTTTGGTTGGTGATCCCAGGTGGCTTTTGCATTTACCTTAAGGAGCACTGTACACAGAACTCAAATATCTAACCGAAGTCTTGCCACAGACTGCATCATAGGCACACACTTAGAACTAAAGTATTGTACCAATAAATGCAGTGATCTGAAGTTAAGCATTGTATCATTCTGTACATGCACAATCACTAAGTTCCTTGCAGATTCAGATTTTAACTTAATTTCTCAATTTTAACAATAGCTTCTGAAAAATGATCATCTAGAGCTCTTTGGAGTATCAGTAGAAACAGACAGGCAGCTCCAGGGCTCAGTGACCTCATCTTAGGATAGCTGTGCCATGTCAGAGCCACTTCCTTAAGGAAATTCTTCCTGTTTAAACTAGGCTTCTTCCTGTTTATGTCTCTTTGGTTGTTTTCATTATTATCATTCTTATTCCTATTTTTTAAGATTACCACTGGAAGGAAAAATCTATTTCTGTTGACTAGAGCAGCATAAGTGTTCTGTTTAGACTAAATACCTATTTTTTGGTAGGTGGGACCAGTTAACTTAATCCTTCATGACTTACTTTACCATCTGTAAAATTAACACTGTTCTCTGCCTCACCAGGAGGCTGTAAAGCTAAATAAATAGAAGATTGAGAAATGTTCAAAACTTGAGGTTGTGTATGATCCATGAACACAGAAGTCAGCTGGAATTTTGCTACTGACTTCATTTGTGCTAGGATTTAGCATGAATAATTTAACATTTATTTGGAGGAAGTTCTTGGTTTTTTTTTTCTTTTTATATGTTCTGGTATACAAGCAACAGGTAAAAAAGTCAGTATTTGACGGCTTTCAGAAAAGCTGGCTTTCTTATTATGAACTGCTTACTAAAGACAATAATAGAACTCTGAATAATAAAGAAGGCTTAAATAACCCCTTGACCATATCGCCTATATTATGTTTTATAACATTTCTAAGTATGATCACTTTTGCAGATGCTGGGTGTGTGGTTCTCACATGGGAACTTCAGCTATTTAGAGATGTATGGATGTATATAGCATATTGTTTTCCTGAATGTCAGCTACTGCGCCACTAGGTGCACACAACTGGAGAAAAAAAACGTTTCACCATTATACAGGAGTGTGATAAATTCACAGAAGAGTTTTGGTCTTGATAATCTCAAAACAATAACAGCCTTAAAACATTCTTATATTTCCTTAAGCAGTAAACATGCAGAGCAGACACATGGTTGTGTTCTGCCCAACATCACCAGATGCTGGAGCACTTCCCAGTCCCTACACCGTGCTGTGTGCTCAGATGTATTCCAGCTCCATACCAGTGGGAGAACACTCATTTTTCTCCCCTACCTTGTGCCTAGGCAGAGGAATGGGCTGGCAAAGCCCTTGATGCATGCTAAAAAGTTGGTTGGCCAATGGCATATGGACCCAGACTTTTGTGTCTGAGGTTGTTTTCTTTGTAATAAAAGTCAAGTTTTTGCAGATAAATTGGGTACTGGTGACTGATGGCAACTGATGACTTCTCAAGAAGTTTCCTGTCAGCCTTTCTCTGAAGTTTCTTGGAGAACGTGAAAACAAATAAATATTTAAAAAAACAGGGCATATGAAAACACCTCCTTGTGTAGGTTTAGGTATGCATTCAGTGGGTAAAACCAGACTCTGCTGAGCTGTAGGAATGCCCTGTCCAGAAGCTCTTTCTATGGCTACAGTAGTGTTTGTTCTCTGCACTTGAGGGATGATATCCTACCAAGAATATGTGTCTTTCACACAAAGCCTTGCAAGGTATCGAGAGGTAGTCTAAATATTAGTTATGCATTTTAGCAGGCAATTTAAATTGTCTGGTGGAATAATAAGAGTACCTTATGAAATGATCAAAAAAGTAAAATGTTCCTTTTACATTGAAAGATTTGCCTTGTGAGATAATAAGACTTTGCTTTCACAAAGAAGAAAACAAAATAAATGTTTATATTTTTCCAAATATAAAGAGAAATATATAGAGAAATTACTTGGCTCCCTACAAAACTCAGCAGAACTCAAGGAATTTAAAAGGCAAACTCCTCTCCTTCTGGAATTCCAGAAAAAGTATAATTCCAGCTGACTACAGTTTGTCAGGTCTGACTTCCAAACATTTGAATGTTGTGTGTTTTGAAGCCCTCACCATCCACAAGAGAAAGCCTGGCAGAAGGAGAAATGTGGGTTGCTAAGGGAGTTCTATGGCAAAAAAAAAAGACCACATACTATCTGTGAGTGAGAGGGTAACCCCTAAATCACACATTGGAGTGGGGCCAAATTTAAGCTACTTATGGGTCAGTAGAGCAGAATAACACTGGCAGCTTTAGAGAAATCTCTGGTGCTTGAGAGGATGTGAAGTGGAAATAGCACTAACTTAAGGACTGAAGAGCTTTTATCTTTAACCTCTTGTTTACTGTTGCAGTGAGTCCAAATCTTATCCAAGCTGAAAGATGACCTTGATGTAAAACATATGTAGTTATTGGAGGATGATGGTCAGTATCACCATGATAGAAACCCCTATACATGACCCAGTGAAGTATTAAACCTGGCTGAGCTGTTCAAGCTGAGCCCATTTGCCTAGAGTACCCAGAAGTTATTCGTTCAGCAATAAATTAAATAAATATTTCTGTAATTGCCTATGCCTGTCATGTGAAAGCCTCTAATCCTCTGCATCCTTCTTTTGCAGAGCATTCCCCTTTTTTCAGACATACTGAATGTCTGCAATGCAGAACTGGAGGACATTCCCAGAGTTATGTGTGAGCCTTAGATACATCTCCACTCTGCTTTATATAGTGCAGGAATATATTCTGAAGTGCCTATGGCTTGTGATGTTTTGTAAATTGAAAAATTCTTTTTTAATGTGGTAAGGCTAACTTAGTTGAATTTTTATGCTGACATCTGTCAGTGACATGAGTCTAGACTGTCTGGTAGCCATCCATTATGCATACATGTTGGTAATGATAAAAAATGATCTGTGTGTTTGGCCCAGGAATGAATGCACATATGGAGTCTGTGGGCTTAAACCTCAGTCTTGTGTATTTTGAAAAGAAAGAACAATTCAAATATTCATGAAGATTCTCTAAGCTCTCCAATGTTGCTGTGGGAGGGCATAATTTTTGTTAAGATAAAAACCAAACAGAAATATTGGATGTGAAAAACTATTTTAAATGGTATTTTATTCCTTTAATGTCATATTCCTAGAGACTTGTTTATACTAAGGCAGCTCCCTTCTTTCTGTAACCCTATAATGATTTTGTATTTTCAACCAGGTTTAAATAGTAGCCACTATTCTCTTCTAGTAATTGAAAGAAATGGAGTCACAATACATAGATCAGGGTAAAAGAATTGTGCAATAACTCAACAAAGAGGAGTAGGATCCTCTCTTTACTTGGAAAACTGATTTAAAAGCTGTCTGTTTCACATCAAAATGTTGCCCACAAAACTGATTCATTCCACTTTCTAAATTAAACAAAACTAAGGGGTTTGGGATTTTTTTCTTTCTTTTTTTTTTTTTTTTTTTTTTCTTTTTACAATGTCCAAGCAACTCACATAGAATGTTTTACAATGGTGATCAAATCTGATGCCCAGAAAAAGCTGTGGGAATTGAGGCCCATGAAATCTTGTTTCAACTGCTTTTATATTTGCTGTCGGAGATGGATATCATTCTCAAAAGGAGAAGGGCGTTACTTTGGCTCCTAGTGTATTGCTGATCCCTCCCTTGTGTGGTTGCCTCAGGAGAAGCAGGAATAATTGTACAGCTTAGCTCTCAACCAGTGATCAGTAAAACCATTTATTGGTCACCCCTCTGTAGTCAGTAACAGAGCAGTTTGGGAGCCTATTAAAGTAGGACTTTCCCAAACTGGAAAAAAAAGGGGCAGTTATCTGCCCCAAGACCCTTATTATTGTGCTTTTTAATGATTAAATAGGTTGTTGGAGCTTTCAATCACTATCCTCTAGCACTTTGCTTGGACTCCAGATGGTGGAAGTAAAGGTAATAATTCAAGAGTTTCAAGGATGGAACGAGGCATTTGGCTGGTAACAGATCTATCTGCTATGGACAGCTCAGGTGTTCACCAGCAACTTGCAGCCAGCACTTGAAATTTGGTGAGAGTAAATACCTAAAAGCAGGAGATGCAAGAGCCCTTTGCATTATTTAGGGCTTGTAACACATACTGAATACTGTTTTCTCTAAAAGTAGGCCACTGAAATCATGAGGTCTATTACTGGAGCATAGTATTACTTCTTGTGAAGAGGAGTCTGACTCATATGGTTGAATTTTTGATTGCTCACAATAAAAAGAAATTATCCAAGTTCTCAGATCATTCTGTTTCAAAGCCTTATATTCCATAAAGAGGATGAGCAATGTTTTTTATGTTCAATTAAATATTTTAGTGTGTTTATTTTTTCTTACAGGGATGTTCCCCTTCTACACTGGCTGCACATAACTTTCTCTTCTTAAGTTGACATTGGGTACCTTTTCTAATTCTCATCAAAAACCTGTAAAACTGTCTTAAAAGTAATTTTCTAAAAGTATACCATAGAAATATAGTGCAAATAGCTGTGATTGCACAACCTGAGTGTATTGCACATACTCTGCTGACAGAAACTCCCAAGGAAGGCTGTGTTGTAGAAATGCAATAGTTAAGCCACCTATGAGGATATGGGCTTTTCTTGCAAACTCTGAGAACTATGTCTTGGAACCTGGGAATGTTTACATTTAAAGAAAGTGCTGTGGTGACTGTCAACAAAACTCAGAGCAACAGTCATGTGTGAACCAGCACAAAGGAAGCAGCCAGATAACCCTGAAACTCATTGCCTAGCCCAGATGGGTGGTCTTGTAGGTTGTCACTTGGTTTGCCCTTTCTGTTTACATCACTTGGTTATTTTTTCCATTAGAGAAGACCTTCAGATGCAGGGCTGATTGGTGTGTTTTCTTAGTTTGGTGCACATTCATCATGTTCTAAATATTGATTCTGCAGCTAGGGTCCTGTGTCACCGAAATGCTGGTTACTCACAAAATCAATAAAGGATATTTTTGTTACTAGGCTGAGAGGATTTGGATGTATTTGACAAGCCTTTAATTTTCACTGATATGGCCATCACTATGTGAGACAAATTTTCATGTCAAGGACCTAGTTTTTTAAGATACTGGCACACTCAGAGTGAATGGGCTATGCTCAGAGTTGAGGGAGAAACACCTTTTTCGCCCCTCAGTCTGAAATCTCACCTGTTTTGTGCTACTGCAGATTTCATGGAGGCTTTGGGGAACAAAGGGACTACAGCTCACATCCTATGACAGACAGCAACCTAGGACAACACACACACACATACATATACGCACATATTCACTCAGCTAACGTTACGTTTAGGAAAGATTGCTTCCAGCTTGGACCCCCAAATGTTTCCATTGGGAGACAGAAGATACTCCATTTGTGTAGCATGAGAATTTGGTGTGTTTGCAACCACTGTCTAATGAGATAAAATACAAGCTAAAGGTCTGAATGGGTCTTGGATATACTTACAGAATAAACACTGAGCCATATGTCTGCAAAAAGAAGCAAAACTTCACTGTATTGGAAGAGAAATCAGGCAAGGAAAAGATGACAAATCTGTGTGTCAATTGTATAGTTGGTGTTTCCTGGTAAACTATATTTCACTTAAAATTAGTATACCAGTGCAGATAAATGCAAGGATAAAATTTTACCTCTAAAAAAATTTTTCACATGAAGAAGCTGACAGATTTGGTCATGTTAAACTGCAGAATAAATAACCAAGAAACCTACCTTGTAGGTACTTTAAGGTTCAGCTTTTACTATTCCCAGCTGAAATATCTGGCTATTGATTGAGGAGCAGACTCCAAGGTCCTTGGGAGTACCAGGACAAGGAGGGGACCAGTTAGTATTGCTGGACTTGACAAGTGCAAAGATGTCACTTACCAGGGAGCAGAGAGGGAACAGAAATGTTCAAACTGGTCTTAACAGTTAAAATTTATTTTTGTGTGTGAAAAGTTAATTACTTTTATAAAAAAATGTCTGCAAACTTTTCAGCCAGTGATCACCACCTTTTCCCTCAAATCTGGTGGCAAAATTTCTCATTAAACAAAAAAACTATTTCATGTTGAAAGATTTTCCTATTGAACATACCACATTTGATAAAAATTGGTCTTCCTTGGTATGTCTAAATAAATATATATATAAAGAAACTTTGGATTTTCAAAAAATTTTTAAAAACTGTTTTCTGAAAGGAAAAATCCACATGAGGGAACGTGGTATTGAGTAAGGGCTTACAACTAAGGTTTAGAAAAAAAGGAAGCAAGGATGTAGAAAAGTTTTTTGTTAGAGTTCAAATGCTGGACTGGAGCCTTAGTTTGGGTGTTTTGTCTGAATCAGTTCACTTGTCACTAACTCATTTCCGTATAAAGGACAAATGAATACATTTGCTTTTGAGTCCTGGTATGGTCAATATGTGATCATTCTTGTTGATAAATGGACTCTTAAAACCGAAGTGAAGAAGTTATAAGTAAGAGCTGAGTGTTTAAGAATTCAAATAAATAATTTGTCAGGAAACTGTAACCATCTGTCAGTTCCCTGCACTGTTAGGTTTTCCCTTCTTTTTTCCCAGGCCACTAGAGAAGATGGCCAAACTGCCTAAATCAAATAAAGAACATGCCTTTTAGGCTTTTGATCAAAACAAGTGAGAAGATGATCAGTCTCATAAAGGAAAAAAATTAAGATCATGAAAGGATTACTTAGATTGTCAAAATGAATCACACATTTACACTATAAAATAGAAGCCAAAAGCACATTCCTGAGTTATTCTATATCAACAGCCATTTTAGCTGGCATGAAACTTATTTTCTATTTCTATTTCACAATCTGTTTGAAAGAACTAAGGCCAACATGGAAATTATAGGTGTTTGATATGAAACAGCTATTTGAAAATACTGGTATCTTGTTAAAAATATCCTGACTTTCCAAGGTATAAAGTTGCATGAGAAACCACTCAGTCTGTCTCCTTTAGAATTTAGATATGTGCTGCTGGGAAACTACATGTACCCCTGACAGGTTGCATCCTGTCAGGGGTATTCTCCACCTTCATAGAATCATAAAATCATTAAGTTTGAAAAGCAGTTCTAAGAATGTTGAGCACAGCCCTTAACCCAGCACTGCCATCTCCACCACTGAATCATCTCTCCAAGTACCACAACTACGTGTTTTTTAAACACTTCCAAGGAGGGTGATTCCATCACTCTCTGGCCAGTCTGCTCCAATGACTGACTACCCTTTCTGTGAAGAAATTTTTCCCAATACCCACTCTAAATCTCTAGTAGTGCTACCTGAGGCAATTTCCTGTTGTCCTATCAGGTTTTACCTGGGAGAAAAGACCTATCCCTTTTTTTTTTTTTACTCACAGAAATGGTAAAAACAATCCATGACATAAACAGCCAATGTAGGCCAGCTCAGCTTTGTTGGTGTTAACTCAAACACCAGAAGCAGCCTTATTACCAAAAAATGGCACAGTGTTCTGCATAGGCCTGTCTCTCCCACAAGTGGACTTTGCTACCCAGAGTAGGATCAGTCTCATCTACTACAGGTACCCACATCTCCTCCTCAGGCACTCCTCTTGGGTCAAGGTCATGTGAGAGGAGAGAAATATGCTCTTTTAGTTTACTTTAATTCATCTGCTTCATTGTAAACATCTATTTTGAGAAGGAATCAGGGAATTCTGTGCTTAGGGAATGCACTGGATTTTCTTAAGCCTTACACTGAATACACTGTGTGATGATTCAGTGAACAGGGAATCAGTCTTCTTGCCTGTAGGCATTCACTCATCTAAGGAACAGGCTGCTAATTACAGTCAGTCACTGTTAGAGTTAGAAGCTTCTTGAATAAAAATGGTGGTTGATTTATTATTTTTCTGCTTTCATGGTTTCTTCTTTTTTTTTTTTTTTTCCACTCAGATCCACAAAATTACCTATATGCTGGATATTTCCCCAGCAGTTTACGATGGCTGGCCAATTAAAAAAAAAAGCAGAGTTGCCAGAGACAAGACAGTAATTACAGACTTTGTGTGGTCTCCTCTGCTTGGCACGTACTCAGACTCCCTAAAGACATGAAGCTGCTATTTGTAATACTGCAGACCTCTAGTACTCTACAATCTTTACCATCCTCAGTGTAAGCATGAAATGTTCCTAGATTTTCAGCATTTTGAAATCTTTTTAGCAATAATATAATGACTTTTACAGTCATTTTTCAAGGTATAGATAAATGTGTTGTCTGATTTTTGAGTCTTTGATGTTTATGATCAAGGAGGGAAAATTATCTCTTCCTCCTTTTTCTCTATTTCTTTCTCAGAGAAAAACGAGTTAATTGCATACCTCTAGTTTAGGAGCAGCTAAATTGACTGACCAACAATTATAATGAGAAATGAAGTAAAATCACACAAACTGGAATGACTGTTTTCCACAGTACAACAAATTCATATTAAGAATTCAAAAAAATACATGGATTTTCTGAAATCTGCTTTGCTTTGAACAACTTAAGTATGCTTGTGTAACATGTACAGAACTTCCTTGTGATCCATCTGTTAGAATACCTTCAGCACAGTCTTAATGTTCATTAGGAAGCCATAAATAGAAAGAATAGTGCAGAGCCAGCTATTCAACTTAGAACATTTTTAGTAAAATATTTATTCTAATTGTCTCCCCTAGCTTGTTGAAATGAGATAGGTGTTTGAAGATACAGGTATAATGTATTGTGGAGCCTCTGCCAGTTAGACCATTAACATCTTCAAAAGCATAGTGCAGGATAATGCATGGCTCAAGGACGAGTCTAACTAAAATGGAGAAAATTTTTAAGTTGGCATCTTGACTGCCCGTGATTTTACTTACAAGTATTTCAGTACTGAGGCAAGAGGCTTGCTTTGTCCTCTCTGAGCTTCAGGGCATCACATCAGAGAAAATCACCCCATACCTATTTAAGTTGCATTCTAACTCTGAGATCATTGTATATGGACACCTTTTGATCCTATAAATAATGACTTCACTTTCAAATGTGCCATTTCCAAACATTGACACAACTATTATTTTTCACGATCTGCTTTTGTGATGAAATATTGTCCAGTGCTGGCCTAATTCCCATGGATAGGAAAATATTATAAATTTCTAGGCTGGCTAAAAAAATAAATATAGGAAAAGAGAGAAATAGTTTGTGGAAATCTATGTGGAATGAGTCCAAGTTCTTATACCAGGCAATACTTAAACAGCTTAAAATATGGTAAAATATGAGATACAGAAGATTTTACTCTATCTTGTCCATCAGGTCTTGCCTTATGTAGCAGGTTGTGTAACTCCATTGAAAGTATCTTAATTGTCCTGTGGAGAGTATATTTCAGAAACATTTATGGATTTTAAGGAAAAAAAATATTTAGGTAACAAACAGATGTATTGACTGAGATAAGAATTATTGACTCTGTCTCAAGTTTTGCATGCAATGTAGGGAAAATTCAGAAAACAATGTTAATGTTATTGGGTTGTTTTTTTTTTTTTCCCTTAGGATCCTTGACTTACCCATGGCTGTAGCTGCATAAACACCTCAGTATTGCACTTAGCAACCAGGTGTGGGAGTGTTGGTGTCCCTGAGATCCAGCCAAGCTCTCCTGTCCTCACAAGGTAGAAAATTAATCCAGGGTCATAGACATGCTTAATGGCTGCAGTGGTGCAGTCTCTAGATTGAATTCTTCAACATTTAAATAAAATGTCCTGTCTTTTCATTTCCTTATCTATATTTTGTTTTGACTTTTCTAGTAAGACAAATTAGATGTTCTGATTGCTTTGCAAAGGGCTTTTGGTACCTTTCTTAATTAAATATTGCTGCTAAAATTCTACACATTACTAAAAATTGGTGTAAAATCAGTTCAAGGACAAGTTAAATATAGTAGATTTTCTTCAATTATGACTACTGAAAAACAGTACAAAAGATATCTGCTGAACTGCTCAAAAAACTTTCTGCAAACCATGGCTACATGGACAACTATGTGCTAGTAAATTCTGAATTGTGCATCCCTTTCCCCATTATTTTTTTATCAATGTCTAAAAAGTGTGGGTGTGTTAGAGCATAGAAAGATTCCAGTGCATTGACATGGAGAAACATAATAATTTCTCTTTCCTTTTAGTACACTAGTGATGTCTGCCTGACAATCAGAGATGAACAAAAATTGCAAAACCTTGAACTGGTTTGTTTTATGTCATGTAGTATCTGAGGTGTTCCATCGCCAACATTTCTCCACTGTCAATCTCCCCTAAAGATTTTCTCTCTCCTGGAGATATCATCAACATTCTCTGCACTGTTCAGCATCTCTACAAACCTTGTGCAGCAATGTGGAATTGGAAGTTCACCATTTGCTCAGCTCTGCATCAGACTGAAACTGTTTTTGCAACTTTCTCAGAGGCAGATAAAGTGATATTTAATAGAGGGGAAGGAAGGAGGGAAGGAGGGAAGGAGGGAAGGAGGGAAGGAGGGAAGGAGGGAGGAAGGAAGGAAGGAAGGAAGGAAGGAAGGAAGGAAGGAAGGAAGGAAGGAAGGAAGGAAGGAAGGAAGGAAGGAAGGAAGGAAGGAAGGAAGGAAGGAAGGAAGGAAGGAAGGAAGGAAGGAAGGAAGGAAGGAAGGAAGGAAGGAAGGAAGGAAGGAAGGAAGGAAGGAAGGAAGGAAGGAAGGAAGGAAGGAAGGAAGGGCACTTGGGAGAAGTAGTATTCCATAAAGTTCCCAGTCCTATCTGGCTCATGATGAAGTTGATACCAGAGTGTGAGTCCTTCCTGTCAGTGCTACTGATTGCCTGAAAAAGGCAGTGTCCCTCTGCCAGCACACAGTCTCCCCTACCAGAACACACTTTCCACTGCTGGTGCAGAAATTATCCCCTTGTAGACTTCACTGATGCATTTCTCCATTTTCAGAAATGAAATTTCATAAACCAAGAAAGCCAATATTTGTTTGAAGTACAACAGCAGGCTCTGCTTAGCAACCTGCTAACCTGAACACACCACTAGGATTTTTTTCTCTGATCATGCTGATCACAGGGGTATATTTAGGACCTGCCTCACAAAGTTTTCATGTACACAAAAACCAATACTTAATTTTTTGATTTGATTAATTACTATTATTCCCATAGAAAATTAATTGGATATAAGGTACCTGTGAATGTTTGTACTTTTCCAAAGTAGAGAAGTACAATATAATACTGTATAATCTCTGGAAGAAAAAAGGCAAGAAGAGACTGAGGAAATGTCCAAAGGAACATGGGAAAACTCCCTGATGATGGAAGAGACAGGTTGTATGCAGCAAGAGTTGCTGCTTCACCTCAGAGCATTCTGCCTAGCTACAGGACACTCTTTTGGGATTTATGTCCTTCTGCTCTCTGGAAAAATTCCTAATCCCTGTCTTCCCCCCAGCATGAGAAGTATCACTGCAAGATGATTATCAAGGTGTAGACTAAGAAGTGGAGCTGGCCAGGAGGAGGCAGTGGATGTGCCTCACTGCTGAGTGGGTCTGGCCCAGGCACGAGCAGTCTGGGGGAGAAGATGTGTGTGTGCAGCTCTCCCCTGAAGAGAGCACGGCTGCAGGCCTCATCACTTTTGGAACAAAACAGTGAAATTCCCCTATTTAATTTATGGCTTGTCTATTCCACAGGCCACACTGGAGAGGAGCCTAGCCCAAGGTAGCTGTAAAGGAACCAATTCATGCATGAGACAGCATGGCCACAGCAGGATGCAACTCAGAGGTATGAGCTTTGCTTCTCAGGAGTGCATAACAGCTTCCAGCTTGTTTAAAAAAGCAGTTTGGGGCTCTCTAAATTGTTCTTCAGAAAGAGCATATCTTTCCTTTTTTCTTGAATTTTTATTCAAGCAAACTTTAAAAAAAAAGAAAAAAAGCCAAACAAATGAATCAAAACATGTTCTCTAGACTGGAAAGACAGGAAATAAGAAAGAGAGATTTATGGGTTTTAATTTTTAAATCTTGGGTGGTGCTCAAAACCTGCACTGATGGGACCCATACTAGTAGCTAGATAGAGACAGTAAATATCAGGAGAATCAATGGTAAATCTCATTCATGTTTTTATTGGGTGAAATCCTGAGTTTATATAGCTGAATTACATGCCAAAAAAACTCAAAGTTGTGTGTCTAGAAATAAGTACCTATATCCATGTGGGAATCAGTGAGAACTGTGAATTCTCAGTACCTCTGAAAATCGCTTTCACATAGATACAATTTATAGGGCTACCTTCAGACATCAAGCTTTGAAAAAATTGGCCAGGATTCCTACCTATTTATTGTTTCCTGGGCCAAAAAGAGTGATGAAAGTAGCTGGGTTTTTCTATTATTATTTCCATATGCATTATATTTATAAGAATATTTATGCAAAGAATGTTACAGAAATTCCATGCTTTGTTTCCTTTGTGAAAGATACCTTCCTCATAAGAAACACATTATGCTTGGTCAAATATTTCTCTCTATGGGAGGATTAGATCCACAGTACTGCAGGGTTCTCATTTATCAGAAGCACTTACTTTATCACCTGGATTTTATTAAAAAAAAAAAAAAAAAAAAGAGAGATCTATTCTGTTTGGACAGCCACTGTACACTGGATTTAGGAGATTAAGGTTTACTCTAGAAAAGTGTTATTGTGAGATATGATATGAATAGCATGACATCATTTCTGGCAATACAGTATCAGTGAGTGAAAGGGAAAAAACCTAACATGCAGACAGCTTTCTGATAAGAGGCAAGAGTTCTATTCTCTTTTCAAAATTTACTGTGCTTTAAGACTGTATATGTTTTATACCAGTCTAGAAATGAGAATAGACAAAACAGCAATAAATTCTTCTGGGGGCATTATTTGAAAATATGTTGAAGTTCCTAACTGTGAGAGAAAGTGGAGTTTAGGGCAGATTAATGACGAGTCAGTGGGTTTAGTTATATTTTCTTACTTACCAGAAAGCTAAGGATTTCCAACTTTTACTTTAAACCTTTGTGTGGATACGGTACTTTAGATTTTAAAGCAACATCCATTATATGTCCTTTTTGACAAGTTGCATGAACTTTTAATAACTTGCATGATATAATGGGAGAACATATTTACTCAAAAATTAGTTGATTATAATAACTGGATTCTTCCCCAAAAGACGACAAACTGTTATTACATCATTTTGGTTATTGTACTCAATAGGTCAATTTGTATGGAATAAATGTGGATGACCTATAACAAAGTGTATTTAGTTGTACAAGATTTTATTCTAGGTAACAGAATTTTGGTTTACTTTCTTTTGTCTTTGCAATACAATTTTTAGAAAACATTTTCCCTACTTTTAAAACCATCTAGATTCACTTCAGAAACATGTGTCAGAATATTATCTGGTATATCAATATTAAATTCCCTGCCAGATCTGATTTTTTATATTAGCTGGATTCAAGGTGAATAGAAGAGTGTCATAAACAGTAATGTCACTGCATGGTCTTAGAAACAGAAACAGTGAGTGCATATAAGGAAAAAAGAGATATATAGCTTTTCCTGAGCTTTTGGACTGGACATATTCCAAAATTTAAAGAGCTGAGAGGTATTATTGATTCTAATGTTGGTGGCTCAGAGGGGTAGTGGGCACACAAAGAGATATTCTACCCCAGAAAGTCTTTAGCAGAAAGTTTAGATATGAGACTTAATGTCTTCAAAGACAGACTTTTTTTGCCAATTTAATAATTTCAATGTCTTAATTACTAGGTTGCATTGCTTTGTAAAAACATTGAGTTTTTGTTGAGTTTGTGTTATTTTCATTGATTTTGGGACTAAATTTAGCTTTTTGAGTCTTTAGTGTACCCTCTAAATAAACCTTCCTTGACAATAATACATTCTTTGCCATCTTTGATCTTAACATCAGCCATGTAGATGCCTCTAAAATGTAAGTATTCTTTACAAGAAAGAAGTTGTAGATATAACTCCATTTTTGCAGTTTAGTTGTAACTGATTGATTGAATAATTTCTGTATCAAGTTGTTTCAAAATTGTGTCCTGTGGTCTATTTATCATTTTATTCACCCTGTATTTTAACAATCTTTGACAACTTCCTTACATTCCTAGGATTAGTTTATATATTGCTTTGTCTTATGTTAATATTTGCAATCCTTTCTGTTATGTCAATTAACTGCCAGGACATCCATCTAGACAGTGTACTAAAGTATAATAAAGAAAAGAAAAATACTTCAAGATGCTAACAAATTATAACCATGCCCAGATATAAACCAGATGTATGAGTGATAAACACAGAGATACAAAATTGTCACCACCCTTCAAAATCACAATTTTAAATGTCTCCACCTTTGACCTGTGGCAATAAGCTTTACTGGGGCATGAGATGGAAATCTATCCTTACATTTTCTTGTATTGAATTTTTGAAATCTTTGTGTTGTTTCCTTTTCTTTTCCTTTGTTGCTTCTTTAGTAGGCTGCATCTCTCAGACATCCCTAAAACAATCTAACAAGCATGGGGAAAAAGAAGTGGCTAATGGAGCTGTGGTTGCCTGTTAGCAATGCTCAATGCAAACATGTGCTTTGGGTTAGGAAATGGAGAAAGGCTCTCACTACCACACAGCCTTCTTCCTTCACTCACTGCTTCACAGCTGTGTTTAGTGCTGGAGAATAAATGTGCTGATATAAACCAAGAGCACACGTAGGCCAAATGCATTTTATCCATGCTGTGTTAGTAACAGCTCAGGTCTGCCTGAACAGACCTCCAACTGACTAATGTCTAAAGAAACTTTTGTCACCTTTGATTTGGAAATCATGGAAGACTCCTCTTTAGCAATCTGAAGAAAGTACATATAATTTTAGAAGAGGGTTTTTTTTCCTTTTTAATCTCTCTGAAGCAGTTCTTGTGAAAATTGAAGTCAGGCAGTACCATCCGTATTTCAGGGATTTTTTTAATAACTGAAAAATGAAAGAAGATTCTTTAAATCAAGACTGGTTCATGTTTTGATTTCCTTTCACCTCAAAGATTCATCTTAGTATAGTGGCATTCAGCCTGTACCTGGTGTGCCCCTGGTGTTCCAAGGAGAACTCATAAGGGTTTAGAAAAGGTGATTAAGGAAAGCAAAACCAATTCTCAAAGGGCTTTACTTCATACCTCAGCTGTAGTTACTGGGGGTTGAGTCAAAAAAGATGTCAAGGCTTTAGTTCAATGATAGCCAGGAGCCTTCAGGTTTCTGTTGAGCAGGATGGAGACTCAGACTGATCTTCTGACCCTTTAGGCTGTGAGACTTGGCTGTGCTTCACATGACCTTGGACCAAATTTCAAGCATCACAGTTCATACATCTATAAGGAAATGGTGAAATTGACTCATCCAATATAGGTTTTCTCAAAAGTGAGAAAACAATAAAACCTTTTATTTTCCTATCAGAGTTTAGCAATGGGATAGTCTGGTTGTACTTTTGAATTCATCTGTGAAGGATCAGCATCAATATAAAAGCTGGGAAGAAAATAATATAATCAAAACAAAAAAAACCCCACTGTGAACTGAAGACAATATGATTAAAGATGTGTCATTCATCCAGTCAGTGCTATAAATAAATAGAGTACAGTATAATTCTCTGAAGATAAAAAAGCAGAGCGCAATTTTCCTTGAAAAAATTAGTGTTGGTTCAACCTTTTGTTGCTTGAAGGAGTCAAACTAAATCCCAAACTGTGCTTTGAATTTTGGAGAAAATCAGTAAATTTAAGTCTCAGTCTAACAGTGTTTTATATGCTATGTAAAGAAAAAAAAAGAAACCATTGATAATATCCAGGGAAAATTGCTAAGTACTAGCCAAACATGTTATTAGCCAGTCACATTTAAAGGAAATAACTAACTTTGGACAGGAGGTACCAAAAGGCCAGGAGGGAATCCCCTTTCTTATTCCTGGTATCATATAGGAGCATTTATATTTAGAACTTAAATCCATGAGAGGCAAAGGGAGCATTTCCGATGCATGACTCACCTTAGCTTTTCTTATTTAAATACCCACTGCTCTGCAGGCATTGTACCCTGTTTTATTTACCAGCAGAGACATCACCATAGTGCCTGGTGCCTCTAAGTCTGGATGGAGTGTCAAATTTAAGCTGGAGCTCCTGAACTGAATCTAGATGCTGTCAGCATCAAGAGGCTGCCAACACAGGCGTTGCATATCAAAGACAGAATTAGCTGTCATTTAAAAAAATCAACAAAAATGCCACAATTTTTAATCCTTTAAAGGATGGCTGTATCATTTCACCCAGTGCAGGCTGCACATATCTGTTGTTCCGAGGATATTATGTAAACTGCCAAAGTCTCCATAACACCAGGGATAGTTAAATGTGTAAACAGAAATAATTCTATATTTAAACATTATAGTTCTTCTGGTTGTTAAACTATCATTAGAACAGGATGGAAGCTGGTTTACAAGCTTCACTGTTGTATTTCTACGCTGTGGGTGGTAGAAGCCAAGCCACGTTAAGACAATAAAATTTCTTTGTCAAATATACTGTAGATGACTGTTTATACATAGCAAGATTTGCCTCTCACCTCCTGAACCTTCAGGATAGAGCATGGGTGAAATGGATATGTTGTTTTTAGTTGTTGTAGCAGCCTGGAAAGTTAGGACTTGAATCTGCTGACATGGCTGTGGTTATTTGCCAGTTCTTTCCCACTGTTGGAGAATTAGCCCTACTTTCTGACTGACTGCAGAAGACATGCTGGAAGATGTCTCTTTTAATACTGAAGAATGAAAACAGAAAGTTTGAGCCTACATAGACACACAGGTGCTCTAACCTCTAAAAATAGTACCAGTTATTGAGGAAACCACCTCCTATGTAAAAGAAGTTAGAAACCAATGAAAATATTCAGTGAGATGACAATATTTAGCACATTTCTGTGGTCCCCAAATAGAAGTGATATTTATCACATAATTCATACTTCAATGGAAAGCAATATGGATTAATATACATTGACAAAATTTAATTCTATTACTAGGGTATTAGGTCTAAAAATCCAACAAAATTTCATAAATCAATACTTAGTAGGCTGAAACCCTTAGAAAAAGTGGGGTCCCAAATCTGCAGAAAGATTCAATCATTTTATCATCATTTAAAACAGTTGTTTTTTAATGGGAATCAAACCAATACCCTTGTGGATTTGGGCCAAACAACCTTCACAGTGAGTTGCAGCAGCAGAATCTCAAATTCACAGGGGTTCTCCTTCCACTTCGCTGTGCCATCCTTGCAGATTTGCCTTTTAAGACCATTCATGAAAAGAGAAACATCAAATGTGCCCACAGCATCAAAGTTACGTGCCTTGATTCTTGATTCCTTCTCCTTTGGTCATGCAGCCCTACAGGATATAGGAAACAGGAGCAGGGAAATTTCTCCCCAGGAAAGAGAATTGCAATTAAGTTTTGAAAGTGCAGGCCAGGATGTTTATTTTAAAACATATTATCAATGCACCACTTTACTCCATAATAGCTTGGTGTTTAGTGTCCTTATCCAGTGCTGAGACAAGGGACTGATGCCCTCCTGACCAAGTCCATGTAAAATGTGCTGACGTTTAAGGGTTGTTCTGAATAGGGGAATTCTGCAGGGCCCCATTCTGGGTGGAGTACTCTGCAGTAAGGACTATGGGATTTGTGATTTCAGAAGAGCAGCTAAGAGGTCACTGACATGGGAAAAAGCAGTCCTGGACACTTGCTTCTACTCAAACATTTATCTCTGCTCTTTTCTTCCCCCCAAATCCCCTCAAATCCTTGATAGCTGTGTAATGTAAAATAGCAGCAATAATTAGTTATAAAGCATGTGGGAACATTATGGTATTTCTGGGTTTAACTGCTGGATTCAATGGACAAATGTGGAAGTTCTCTTTTTTGAGTTATTTTTTTAATGAAAAACAAGAAATAGGGTTGTATTTTAATTAATGTTTTGGGAAAACTGGTAATAAATTGTGTATATTTGACTTATAGGCATAATTCTGCTTGCTTGACATGAACAGTATTATTCAGACAGACTTGTGTTTAAAATAATGATTGCAGTGCAGTGCATTTCATTTCAGTGCTTCTTTATTTTTGATAGATTTAAATATAAAACTGACATAATTCTAATTTAGACCTTAGCCTAAAAAATTCAGTCCTAGGAATGGTTTTGTTATCTATTCAAGCCTACTTATAAAAGGCAAATATCTATTCCACTGCTTTATCTAGGATAACATAAATACCACTATTAAATAAAATGAAAATTAAAAAAAAAAAAAACCACAACAACAACAACAACAAAAAACAACCCCAAAAAACCAACCAAATACCACTATTAAATAAAATGAAAATTAAAAAAAAAAAAAACCACAACAACAACAACAACAAAAAACAACCCCAAAAAACCAACCAAACAAAAAACCAACAACAAACGAGCTAGGTTTTGAGGAAAGCACATTATCTCCTTTCCTAATACCTATATTGGAAGACACACATAGTCACTGAATCAAGACACAGTGTCTTTCAAACAAATATTTCATATTTGGTTTGATGGAATCAAAATGTTGGAAAAAGTGTTGGAATTTTTCTGAAAAATCAACTTACTTCCCACATGAAGTATGAAATCAGGTCAGGGCTTACTGAAGTGAAACATAAATTAGAGTACTTGTGAGCTGATGTATGCAATTAAATGAAGCTTTTTATCTGTTTTCAGCTTTGTCATGATGTATTTTCAGTTGCATCAAATTTATGACCTGTTCATATGTCAACAGTTTGGTATTGCAATTTCTATTTATTGAATTCATTATCTCAAAAAGTTCAACACATGCAAGATCAGATTGCTCTCATTTTAACACTGCATTGTTTAAACTTTTAAACAGTTGAAAGAAAATTGCATCATACTGAGTCTTTGAATGATCTTCTTTGTCATTTCCATCTTAGCTTTCTGAATAATTTATTCATTACATCTAGGCAGCCTTATCTGATGTACAATAGCAAGTTTTAGTTGTTGAAAACATTACCAGGTTTTCAGCTATTCGCATGTAAATGTCTGTTTAGACAGGTGAAAATCCTCAACATTTGCACTCATTTGAAACTGATTTTTGTGTCATGAATTTTTTATTTGGTTGGTTGAGGTAATATTTTTTTTCAGTTTGGTTGGGTTTTTTTGAGAGGGGGTGTCAGAAGGGGTCATCTGAATGCTTTTATAAAAGAAAAGTAGAATGAAAAGGTGGTTATCAAATGTCCTACCAACCTATCTGATTGATCTCAGCATAACTTGTTGACTCTGCAGTGTACAAAGGGGTAGACTAGCTGGAAGAACATATTTATTTGTACTTTCCATTAGTTTGTAGTAAATCTAACACATCCTGAAGTGCACTTCAACAGAGTTGCTGGCCTGAAGTCTCTGTGAGGAGAAGATGGGGTTGCCCTGCACCAGAGTCAGCTGATCTCAGTCAGCTCCAATGGATTCAGCAGAGCACAGCTGAGTCCCCTGGCCAAAGAGGGAAAACATATTTAAGGGAAGTAAGAAAAAATTAAAAAAAAAAAAAAAGGAAAAATAAAGATTAAAAAAAAAATCCACACAGGCAGGAGAAGCAAAAAGAGTGAGAAACAGGAGAGGGAACACCATGGTCAGAAGAGGTGGTGCTCCATGGTATCAGTGCAGGTCTGCATCATGGTCCACCAAGGACCCCACACAGCAGCAGCTGGATGGTTCCTGAAGGACTGGAGCCCACGGATAAGCAGAAGAACAAGTGAAAGAAAATTTTATGCAGTAACCATAATCCCTGTTTCTATTTACCCTGTGCTGTTCAGAGGGGCTGAGAGAAAACAAGAACGGAGTGAAACTGAGACTAGGAAAAGGGGAAGGAAAGATACTGGTTCAATGGTTGTCTTTTAATTACCTATTTTAATTGTCAATAAAGTTAACTTTCCCCAAATCCATCTCTTTTGCCTTGACAGTAACTGGCAAGTGACCTCTCTATCTTTATCTCAATTAATGGATTTGTTCTTCCCTGTTCTTCCCATTTTCTGCCTGCTCCTGCTGAGGGAGAAAGTGAGTGAGCAACTGCTCGGGAGTTTGTTAGCCAGAGTTAACCCAGCACATGCAGGAAAAGATGACTCACTTTTATGCATAGTCAGCATCTGAGAGATGAAAATGTAAGTCTGATGTAACTGAAAGATGCTGTGGAGTTGGAGACACTGTGGCAAGATTAATATCAATAACAGTGGAAAGTCTCAGGTTATAAAAAAGCTTTGCTCCTACAGGAATGTATTTGCTTAATATTTCAGTGCTTATCACCAGAACGGTAATTTGTCAAAGTTGGGAGCACACTAATAAAATAGAGCTCCATAAAATTCAGCCTTATTCCCAGCTGTGCCAGGAAGCTGCTTTAGCAACTTGGAAAAATCTCTTGATTCTACTTTCAAACAGAGTTTTCTGACAGTAGTCAGACTGCTTTAGACCAATGCTTAAAAATTCTAAAGAAAAACAAGTCAAGCTTTCATACATGGAAGTGTAGCAATGTTATAAGCTAAATACAGGTTGTTATGCCTCTGATTCACCTCCAAGACTGTCTGTTTAGTCTATTTGGCTTATATACCCTTGAGGAGGAGCTGCCTGTATAGTGTTTAGAACAATGATATTTAATCCAACTGCATTACTATGCACAGTTTTAAAAATAGGAATGGTTTCAAAGAGGCCATTTACAAACCCATTTGCAGAATGCTACGCATGAGCATAAACGTTTATGGGACTTGAGCCTCCCAATGCCTGAAAAGGCAACATAAAATGAGCAAAATTTGGAATGGCTAAACTGAGGTTATCTGGACGTCGGTCCTGTGCTAAAGCAAGGATAAGCATGGTTTTACAATGAACCAAAAAATAGGATCTATCTTGAACTGTTGGTTAATAATGTTTTTTTAACTCACAGGTTTGTGATTCTGTGGAGTCATATGGAGGTTTATGAACGAGTTTGCTTTTCAAACACACAACAAAAGTCTGTGTAACACCACTTTCCATTATGGAGTTTGAGGTAAATTCCATTAGGATCCAACATGGATCAAGTCATCCGCATGACTTTTGAATTAACACATCTCTGCAGGCTCAGATACCTTTGAAAATGAAGTTTGCATAGGGTTTATCACCACTTTTTAGTTTCCTTTAACAGACTGTCACTGATTAGTCCTACAAGCTTAATTAACTGGTAATTACCATTTGTTTATGTTTATCTCAGCTGTTACATTTTTAAAGTTTTACTGCTGAAGCAAAGTTGATTCTGAAGCACAGCATTTACAGAAAGTTATTCCATCTTTGATTTCTGACACATGGTTACAGAGACGTGTAAACAGAAATCATCCACTTTAGGGAAGCGTGCCTTATAATTTTGGGAAGATAAGATTCCATTTCAGTCAAGAATTATGATCCTGTGCATTTTTCATTAGCCTAAATGAAATCTCTGATAAGCCTTTATCAGGAGAGGTGTGGCTGATTTGGCTGTGAGCTGGGCAGAAGGAGCTGCAGACCATGAGGGATTAGCCCGCGAGGCGAGAAGTGTGGCACTGCTGGTAACAGGTCTTTGCATGGAGAGATTGTTCCCTGGGTGTCAGAGGTGAAAACAAATCTTGTGCTGAGAAATATAAACCAGATTTCCTTTTGTTGGCCTGAGGATAGGAAGGGGAGACAAGAAGAGAGAAGGGGAATACTGTAAATTGAGTCTGAAGTGAACTTTCCACAATAAGACTACTATATGAGCTAGTATACACTCCCTGAGGGTGAAATTCACTCTTCTGTACTGGGATAACACATAACTGGGGTTGAATTTAAAATCTCTTTTGAAGAGTTTAGGGCAGCTAAAAAGCTCTGTTCATGCAATCCACCAGCTAGTAGCCCTTGCTTTTCTCTCTGGGCCTGATTTACAATGTTGAATCTCCATGTACTTGACAGCCACCACTCAAGGCAGCAAACTCAGCACATTAAGAACTAGGAAAAAAAAAAGCTCTATAGCTTGAGCCAAATACTGAATCTTTATTTGCTGAGATGTTACAAATCTACGTTCTTTGTAAATAGTGAAGTGGGGTTGCAGAGTTTGCTTTCTCAGCAAACTCTAGCGGTGTTTTCAAAGACAAAAAAAATAATGGAAAAGGCACGAATAAAAGCCTAGTAATACAAGCAGAACAAGAGGGAGCAGGGAAGGAAATTTCTATCATTCATTAATGTAATGCATTAAATTCTGTCTCTCACAGCAGAACCCCCACTAGAATCAGTTGTGTGGGGTCGGTGTGATAGACAGAAGAATTTGGTCAAGTATTTATATTTGTGCCTATTTTTCATTACAGTGAGCCATTAGAGACATATTTTTTCTTTTACAGAAAAAAAACCTAAAAATTGCTTTAATAGTGAAATTTATGTATGCTTTTCCAACACTGCTATGCTAAAATAAAAAGGTTTCTGTGCCACCCCTTGAGTAAAAATAACAGTTTTGTTTATTTTTTATTGAGTCTGATTCTAAAAACATAAATGACAATTCCTAATAGCACTACAGATTACAATGAGGTAATATTAATCAGCCTGAATAAGAAGATCCAAAATCTATATCTTTAACTCCTTCAATGTAAGATACTGTATGATCTGAACTATAGCATAAATCCTTAAATTAAGTCTAAAAATATTGGTTTCCTCTCACTGCTTTCCTGGCAGTTGTAATTCATTATCTATTCTTCTTGTGAAGGGCTAATGGATGTTTCAAATTCCTTTAACACCAAACCTGCAATTTGAGAAATAAATGCTAGTGGGTGGAATGATTCTTAATATTTCCTTCCTCCTCCCAAGGTGTTAACATACCTCTACCTAAATGGTCACATAATGTCTTTATTTTTTGCTTTTCTTGTTTTAGCTCTTCCTCCTGAGTTGTGTAGCCTCTCATCCTCTTGTCACTTTCTTTGAATTTATTACATAATTGAAGAGAAGTTCTCCTGCTTTGTAGCTGCTGTTTGCTCTTCCCTTCATTTTTTCAGACAGCTCAATTCCAGAATGCAGGTGTGTGGGTTTTTTATTTTCCTTATCTCCCTTTTCAAAGTAAGATTAATGAGAGAATCACTTAGAGAGGTTTTCCAGGTAGCCAAGTAATTGCTAAAAGGGAATAACAAATATTTTAATTCAATTGACTATTATTTAATGTCACAATACCATTCAACTGCAACAATTTCCATCAAGACATTATTTTTCTAGAAGATGTATGTGTTTGATGTGAAATTGTCTTTTGTCATCGTGAATCAACTCTATTTTAAGCTAAGCTGTTTTAGACCTTCCTAACCCCCCCCCCCCAAAAAAAAAAAAGGTCTTGCTAAAAAATGTCAAGAGATTTGTACTACTGCTTTATTTCTCATCCTACTGAGACCTTTATTTGCTATATATATGCCCACTACATTGTTCTGGCCTATGTTTTGGTGATTTCTTATTTATTTTAGATTTAAAAGATACAAACAAGAAAATAGTTGCATAAACAACACCAAATCAAGGTGGTTCTCTCCCGGAGAAGATAAAGATGATATAGGAGCACATTCTCTTTGTTTTCTTCCAGGCCCTGTTTTAGGCTCATCCCCCTGTCCTCTCTGCCCCTGGAAGTATCCAGCTAGTACACTCAGAAAACTAAACCCATAAACCTCCAGAGTACTCTTATTGTAAAAGAAATGCATTCACCTGCTGGAGGTGGATAAAGCCCAAAGCAAGCTGAGGACCCACATCCTACAGCAGGGATATAACTCACCTTGCTAAAGAGAAGCAAAACTCTTGTTGCCATTTTTTGCATGTCTGGCTGTGAGTGTCCTTTGCTTTCTGCTTGGTGCTGTTGATGCAGAATGGGTTTGCTTTGTGCACAGATATTTAAACAGTTTAGGAAATATGTCTGTAAGGTCGAATATCTGAGCAGTTAAACAAATCTTTCAGTTCTATTGCAGTGCTTTTTAGTAATTTAGGTTGTTTGGGGGAGGAAAGAGGTATTTTTTCTGAAATGATTTAAACATAGTATTTCCTCAAGGCATCTTATGTATTTGAAGGCATATTATGTTAATTCTTTTCAGTAGTCTGGTGAACACTTAAATGAAAACATTAAACTTTTTCCTGCTGACTGACACTCAGTAAATGATTATGAGTATCCCCAAATTAATGTCCAAAACTTCTACTGTACCACTGGGTCTTCTCTATGAGAAAATTCTAAAATCTTTTTGCATGTATGGTAAAGTTTCAGGTGTTTAATTTGATATCACTACTGCGATCACTTTAGTTCTGAAGTACATTTATTTCTTAAAATTTTAATTTAAAAATCAGAAACATGCTGCAAAATTTCTAGTACATTGGGGTCTACCTAAATGAATTAAAACTTTCTGTTTAACAGTTTGCTCATAGATGTCTACTCATTTGTACGATTTTTTTTATATTTACTCATAATTTATCCAGAACTTTTAAAATACTGATTACATATACTTAAAGGTTGTTCTGAATGATTTTGTGAACCAGATGGCTTAGGACTACTAAAGAAATGTAATTTACATTTAATGAAATTAATCAAATGTCACATTTTCTGGAAAATAGTTTGGATATCAAAGTTACTGGAGTATTCTAAAGAAATTTTCAAATTCATTGTGATTCTATTTTGTATTAAAAATGTCTAAGTTATACACTTGCAATAATTGGAACTTTTTTTCTGTTTCTTTAACTACATCCTTTTATAGAGTAATTGGAAGTTTTGAAAGGTTAACAATAGCAGACACTAAAGACTGCTTTGGAGATTAAAATATCAATTAGAGATATATGTGTAATAGCTAGAAACAGTTTCTCAGGTGCTGTATGAATCCTGTTTTTGCTTTTCATTCCTTAAGAGTTTGTTGGCAAACTTATCTCTGGATATGCAACCTTTGTCTAATGGCCATTTTATAGCCTAGGCAAGTCATAATCGTAATTAGCTTAAAATTTAAGGCTGAAAGAAGTGTATTGTTTTTGTGAAGAGCCCAAGAATCAAAGTAACTGATTTTAAAATACAATGGCTTTCAAACACTGAGTTATGCTAAATACTTTGCTGTGAGAATGATACGGGACTCATTCTGACTGCCCAGAGAGAATTAATACTGAGAACCTGACCCTTTGTGATGTTGATTATTTGGAGCTGGGGAATCCAGTTGAAAGGATATAGCTGCAATTTAATGCTATTAGCCTGCCATACCAAGTCATTGGATAATTGTAGACCTTGCAAGACACTGCTCTTATGGTGTTGATACGCTCTGGCCTTTGGGAGCACTGACTGAAGATGGATGATGAGAGTGAAATAGATTCAGATAAATTTAGAGACAATCGGGACAAATAGATGTGGATTTTCTCATTTTAGGACAAACAAAACCTGGCTTAGGTGAAATGGAATCTGGCTGTAATATGCGAAAGCTACTTATCTCAACTCCCTCTGGAATATGCAACAAACATATGGAATAAGCTTGAGATTTAACCTCTCTACTCAAGTTCTTATGACAGATTCATTATTTTCTGCATTAGAGAGAGAATATCAAGGTCAAAATCTCCATTCTGATTAGCTGGCAAATGTGCACTCTTCTAGCACAGAGCATGCATTCATGTACAACCACTTTGCTGTATCTGAACATCAATTTGTTTCATTCCTGTTGAGGAAGTACCATAGTATCATTTCACAAGAATGAAAGGCTTCAGTTTAATTTCTGGTAATAAAATTCTGAACTCTTGTTTATCACCCAAACCTCCCACAAAGCATATGTTGATCTCACTGCTGTAATTCTGGTGTAGAGATTACACCAGTTTTGATTCACATTTTCTATCTCCATGCATTCATTTTTCTAAGGATAGAATAATCCAAAGTTCATCACTTAATTTGATAGTGTAGATGGAAACCACTGGTGTAGTTACATATGCACAGCTCTAGTTGAGTTAATGGAAGGAGTGGTTTGGAAGCAAAAGCAAATTAAATTTGGGTAGGTATTCAAACTTTATAGTTATTTATACAAGACTATAAAAAGGAATAGCAATTCCCCCTACAATCCAGAAGATTCAACTTCCTAAGTGCTTTTAAGAATCTGTGTCCAAGTCATTAATGAATTTTATTTATGTAACATGTTATGAATTGCCTAGAGTCAATTAATGATGATGAATTGAGAAAATAGCAATATACAAACTGCTCTGTGTTAAAGAACAAAATCACATTCCTATGATAATCAGAAATTATACTTTTCTACTTTTTCCTTTTCCAGATTATTGCATCTGAGAGAATAGATTTCACAAAGAACCAGAAGCAGGGTTTGGCCTGATTTTGTAATGAGGTGTCATAGCATTATTTCTTTCAACGTGCCAATAATTTGAATTCAGAATCAAAGAGGCAGGTGTAGAATCATTGATTCATTTGGGTTGGAAAATGACCTTTCAGGTCATTGAGTCCAACCATGTACAAGCACAGTAAACTGTCATGGTAAATTTTAAAGTATAGATAGATTCCAGGAAGACACCTTTACCTAAACTTGCTTAATTAAAATTTATAGTGATCAAAAATTTCATTCTATTATTTCAACTCAGAATAAAAGTCAAGCTTTTATTCTCATTTGCATGGGGCTTAGCACCTTCAATAGCAAATGTTATAGATCATTAGTTGGCAATGTCATATATTGTATTATATGTTCTAATATGAAAATATTCTTTGTAAGGAAGGAATTGTATGGAATGCTTTCTTGTATTGCAGGATTGTAGGAAGCTCCTTATTTAAGCTGATGTTGATAGTCTAGGATGCAGAAAGAAAAAACTGGGAAATTCAGCTCAATTTCTTACAACAAGAAATTGCAGATGACTGTATAGCAAGATAGTTTCTTGAATCTTTTTTTTTTTAATGGGCAGGTACACACAAACCTACTCATTCACCCAGACATTTTTTTAAAAAAACACCTTAAAAATAAATAAAAATAATAAAAAATAATAAATAAAGGTAATGTCTGGAACCATCCACAACTTTCTAAAAGCTGTGAACTCTAGCTGGTGGCCATGGATTTCTGTCACAGAAGTCCTCAACAGCCTTTACAAAACCAGGAGATGCTACATCTGGCAGTTGACTGCAGTTCACTGTCCTGTCAGAAGCACTCTCAGCTAATATAATTATAACCAAACTTTATCCCTTTGTAAAAAAGTCTAAACTGATGATGGCCACAAGCTGGGAGACTGCAAAGGGAAAGGTTATTTAATAGTTTACATATTTTTCATTGTATTTCTTTGTTTCTGTGATGGACATACAATGACCTTTTAGACACTGATAGGAACCCTGAATTGATTTTAAC
Organism: Acrocephalus scirpaceus scirpaceus; assembly: GCA_910950805.1. Lineage (NCBI taxonomy): Eukaryota > Metazoa > Chordata > Aves > Passeriformes > Sylviidae > Acrocephalus > Acrocephalus scirpaceus. Next base: position 8,363,508 of record OU383777.1, read on the forward strand.
ATTTTCAATGCTTTTAACAGATAGTCATCTTTTTTGGAGGAAATTTCTTTCTATGCAGCATATTTTTCAGTTTCTGTTGGATCCTAAATGCCAGTTTTGAGTTCTTTACCTTTTAAATACGTACACATGGAATCTCTGTCTGTTCAAAGGTTCTTATTGTACACAAACCCTTGAAAACTTCCCAGATCCACTCAAACTCTTGAGAGTGACTGTAAAAACAAGGTTTATGAATAGATTCATAATAAAATTTGGAGCAAAGGGAAAACATTTTGTTTCATATTGAGCCTGCTCATAATTTATTCCATGTAAAGTCTGTTTCTCCAAAAGACATTCCTGATTACTTACTTAGAACTAGAAAACCCGGAATTTGTACATTGTGATTCCATTTGCTATGTAATTTCATTATCTCACTCTGTACCATCCCATTTGTTTATTTTGTTAAATTTTTTGGACATTGTTCCATCAATGTAGAACAGACTGTTAGTTTTGCTTTTGCATCAGTTATTTTTCTTTATATCCCTTTCGCAATTGAAGCTATTGATATTAATTAAGACTCTGAAGCTCTCTATATCAACATATTAAATATGGAGAGATGATTCTCTAGTCCTGAGTCCAAGCTGCATTAAAATACTTCCACCAATACTAAGAAAAAATCTTATTATCTTAAGGTACTTGACTGCAAAATACCAACTAGAAATATTGCATTTCTTGTTGTCTTCTGAGCTATGCTCAGGAGATATTTTGGACAGTTCTAATTTTTCCATATCAAGTTTGAAAATTTAACAGTATGAATGATCGAGCTTCTCAGTGTTTGGAAATGTTTCTTGGTACCATTAATTAATCAGTATAGTTTTAGCTTTGGAAACATTAAGTGGGCTGCATTTCAGAGGTCTACAACAAGTATGTAGGAAAAACAATGTTGTGCAGTATTCAGTGTGTGTGAAACTCCTAAAAGAAAAAAGCTTACACTTGCCTTCAAAAAAACCTCATGTGTCCACGTATAATAAAGTTTGTAAATTTGAATAGTTACTAAATTATCTGGATGTTTTCCTAACCTCAAATTCTTTATTTTCTTGATGCACTGTATCTTAAGTACATGTAGTACTTCTGAACATTAAAAATCAATTGCTTTGCTACAGATATGTGAAAAATCTAAAGTTTTGGACATTATTTTAAAACTTTTTCCTGTTTCTCCTTGAAAATCTTGGACTACCACTTTAATTTTTCAATTTTCGTATTTGAATGTAAAACCTCAAATCTAAACTTGGTCAAATCGGAAGGGTTTCTTCTGGTGTTGACTCAGATCTATGATTCTCTAATTATTCTCTTGCAGTTTAGAAATCAGAAATTATATCCCATTGCAAAACAAGAGGGCATTTAGATTTTACACCATTTTACAAATTTTTATGCTTTTTGGAAAGAAAAAAAACAAAAACCCAGGGACGTTAATTTTACATAAGCATTTGTAGATCAAAACCTTGTTGTAGACACTTCTCTAAAACCTGAAAATGAACACTTAAAAGGAATTTAACAAATAAACCTTTGCATTTCCTCCGCAAACGTATTTTTTAAAGGGTTATTTTGTTTTTATTGTCTTTTCTCTTTATTTGTGACACACATAGACATCTGTAAAAGGTCTGGTATTAAATTCTTTCCTTCTGAAGCCAAATACAAAAGTCCTCAGCAAGACTGGACTTTATATCTTACTAGACTTCAAAACGTTACTTTATGACTTTAAAATGAGTTCCTATAATTGTTTATGATATTCTGCTTCTCTTCACTCTTATTGCCAGGAAAGATGTAAGGAGAACTTTGCTTGGATATGACTGTAAAAAGAAGAACATCAGCAGTAAAGGTTATTGAGGTTAAATATAAAACCTCAGTACATTTTGCTGTACCAGTACCTGTCTACAATAGTTTGTAGTACCTGTCTACAATAGTTGATATCTTAACAAATTAATTCAGATACAACTAGAATGTGAAATATTTTTTTTTTTAAGACCTTATTTTTTACAACCAATAAGGTTGACAAATTTTCATCTTCACTTCTGCATTTCCTTCAGATGATAGCACTAAATTAATAAAGAAAAGGGTTTGTAGACCTAGATATAAGCATGCTTGTCTATGGAAAGGAAAAGAATAGTAAACCTGGTGTTTCTTATGAGCTATCCTAAACCAATTAAAACTTTATTTCTAATTCCAAAGTCACACTTATTAATTTTAACTTTACAAAACTGAATTAGTATTCATCATTTTATTGTTACTGCTTTTTATGTGTTTCGGCAAACTGCCACTGCCAATTATGTAAATTCAGAACAGATACAAATAAAACCTCTCACATCACCATATATTAAATCTAAATGTACAGTAAATATACATAGTACTTAATAAGACAGTAAATTTGGGTTCACACTATATTCATGGCTCAAAGACATTTTGGTAATGATTGAAGAGGTGCAGCACATATTCTCCTTTACCCACTTCAGCTCAAAGACGTTTTCTGTCCTTAGAGGGTACTCTGGGAAACCAAGATTCTCATGAACTCTGAGAAACCTTTCCAAATAGAGGAGAGAATGGACTAAAGTCTCCTAAGGTCAGCAAGCACAACATGGACATGTTCAAAATTATTAATACTCTTATAACACATTTTTAGAACATTTGGTAAGAAGAAAGTAATTTCAGGGTAAAATTAGAAGATTAGTGTATGTACTAAGTCCTTAATGCCATGGCTCAGTAAAATAGGTAGAGATGTCAGAGACCTTTGCATTGTCCCTGGGCTTTAATGGATTTTCTCTATAAAGATCTATTCTTCCAATAAATCTTTGACGAGGTGGTACCGCAATCAGATGCACAGAGTAATTATTTCTCACTCTGGAATCCAGAATGCAGGATGAATATGGTGATTAAGTTTTTTTACTTTCATATTCTGTTTCAATTTTAACACCTGTGTTACCCTTCATTGTCCTAAAATTACACATTTTTGTTGTTGATGTTTATTTTTTCCTGAATCAGGGCAATGACCCTGATATTATTCAATAGTTTGATGAAGAGCAGTATCACTCAGCCCCTGACCAGGTTATGGATCAATTGCTTGTACAATGTCACTGATGATATTTCTTTTTGTCTTATTCCTTTATCCCACTTAAATGCTGAATATACTAGGTCTGGAAGTAATGCATTAAATTTGGCCTCTCAGGCTTGATGGATTTGGAAGTATACTAATCCAAAGGGAGTTATAGTGCATTGTAAATCATAAATATCTTGAGAAAGAGGCGAAACGTGTAAAATTCATAGAAGACATGAGTTATAGCACAGTTATCTTCATAAAATCAAGGCCTCTTGAGTATATTTTTTGCATTATTTCAGTGTGAAAGCAACACTACCCACATCTAATCTGAAATGCATGTAGTTAGGTTTCAGTTTTATTGCTGTTTTTCACCCACCAAAAGAGAAAAAAATGAAGTTTTGATAGGGTCAAGAAATGAGAACTATATGCAAATTGAAAGCAATAACCTATGTCCATAGTGAGTTTAGATGCACAATTGAAATATATATGTACTTATTTTCAGTATAACTATTATCTAGTTTTAACATTTCAGTAACTGCTGTAGCGTGAATATATATATATATATATATATATATGCGCATATGTATATATATTCATAAACATTTACACATAAATATGGCCTGGACTAAATCATAAACCTACTGCATGAATTTTCCTGTGTTGAAATTATATTATTGAGGGAGATTTTTTTAACCTTGATTTGCTAGATTAAAGGTGTCTAAAATGCTAGATGCACTGATTTCATGCCTTCTCAGCTGGATTATGACCAGGTAAGAAAATGTAGAAGAAAAATAATCAGATTCTGTCACATCTGTTTCACAAGGAAAAAGTCACACCTACTGATGCTTGTGTGATTTTATCATACTATTTAGGAATAATAAAGTTGTTTTAACTAAAATTTATTTCACTGTATGTAGCATGCTATGTGGAAATAATATGGGGGCACTGCTGTCGGGGTAGGCTTCATGGTATAAGTAGGGAAATGTTACAGGATAGAGTCACAAAGAATTTATTTTAAAATTTGGTATAAATTCCACAAGCAAAGCAGTGGTCACCAGAAGATTTTGAATTCTCAGCATTCATGTAATTTTAGAGAAGTATTGCTCCCTTAAACCATTAGGGAAGGTTAACTCAGATCTCATGAATTTCAACTCTATTTTTTTTAGTTTTTAGGCAGTGATTCTTTCATTCACAGCCCCAGAAGGGTAAATAAAAGTCAGAAAAAATGTGATCAAGTGTACAAAAAGAATTTAATTTCCTGCATAAAGTGTCCTCTCATGCCTTAAAGCACATGTATAAACAGACAAACTTGAGTCATAACTGATGGCTTTTTCCATGTAGTAAAGATAAGGTAGTAATGATTATATTTCCATTTAAAATAAGGACTCACTAAACCTACAGGACAGAAAAAGAGTCACTATAATTATCCAATGCCTCTTTCCTTTCAGTATTCTGTAACCTTTTCTGCTGCTCTTATTTCTCTTTCTTTAAAAAATCAAAACCTTTCAAAAATACTCTCTAAACTTCTTTCTTTTCCTGTATTTGCTCTGTTGGCAACATTGTTCTATTGAAGAACTGATTGTTCTATTAATTAACCTTTACCAACCTTTCATAGGTCTCTTTTCTAAACTTAAACACCAAATAAGAGAACTGTTCATGGCACATTTAAGGGAGAACTGACTGAAACAAAATCTTGACATTGTTTTCAGTAATGAATTTTACACTGCAGTATTCAAGTAAAGTTGAGGAGATTTAAAGCACATTCTAAGTTGTGTTACTGAGACATAGTGAAATGCTTGCTTTAGCAGCTGTTGTTTACACCTGAAGCTATTGTACAAATCCAGGATCTCATCAGTCTGTGGGTTTTCTCCCATCATTTTCTTCATTTCTTTTTTTCTCTTCTGACAAATGAGGCTTTTATAAATTAACTCAGCTGGTGCACATTTGACCCCAATTTTTGAATGTGTTCCCTGGGTCAAGTACTTTTGTGTGTGAGAATAGTCATTCACTCCACCCTGAGGCAATCAGAGTACCATGTCTTTAACTTACCATCAACACATTTTTAATCATAAATAATTTTCTACATGCTTAATCTAGGCAAACAAAGCATGCTAAAAACAATTACAGGCAATTACCTATATTTTCTCACCTCTGCTTACCATGTTAAACTTGATACTGAGTAATACTGAATGATACTGAATAATAAATTACAAATTAAGATCTGTAGAATATGTGGTATGTGGGTGTTTCAACATATTTAAGTGAAAAGTTATTTTACTCTTAAAAATCCAATGAATCTTACCCCCTGACCTTTATGTAAATTTAAGAATGATATTCTTATATCTGTACATCTCTGTCTTCCCCACTTTGTCTTATCAGTTCTTCCATGGCTGGGAGTTTCACTTCCTCAACCTAAGTGCCAACATATGGTTGCATTCTGTAACATGAACTCATGGCTAAATCTATGAACTCCATTCCTTGGTCTCCACCTTTGGGACATCAGTAGGTGGTAATCTTAGCAACCTGGATGTGATATCACCATTGTGGCATTTTCATTGACACAGCTCTGCTATAGAGACCCCTTTGCCCCCCAAGTATAATTCCTGAAGAATTAGCCTCTCATTACAAAACATTAAATCTCTTGTCACTCAATCCTGTAGGTTGATGGAAGCATAGGATATGCAGTGGGGGTGAAAAGCTCCCCTAAGAGTTAAACTTGGCACTTCTCTGCTTGGTGATACAGACTCTGGATGGGTGGTCCCTCTGGATCTCCTTTCAATAACAGGTTCACAGGTAGACAGCAGCTACAGAAAGGATTAGAAAGCTTGAATTCAACAACTCCCAAATTTTATGAGATTTGAAGAGCCAGCTGTATTATTCTTATCCTCTGCTAGGTTGGCAAGGTGAAAGAATTGCATTTGATAAGAGAGCAGTTCTTTATTTATTATTTTAAAGTATCTAAGGAAAGCTTCCCTCCTGGGTGGTTTTCCTTTTCCTAACTTAAATTTCTAGTCAATGTTTGAGTTGCCCCTTCTATCCTTCTTGTGGTGATTTAGGTTTGGTGAAATCTAAACAATGTGTTTCATATTTCTTATATGCCAAGAGGGACTTTCAGGGCAAGGCTGAAAGAAAGCAGTGCTTTTGGTTAACATCTCCCATGAAGGCAATATATCTACAATAATTGTCCTGGGAAAAGCAAGCCAAAGAAATTTGCTCAGCTGTAGATTGACTGAAGAGCTCAAAAATGTGATAAATGGTTTACCTTTTCTGAGTACTGAATAATGTCAACCTGTATATAACAGCTTTGATGGGCATGCAAATTGTTATCATATTTAGGTAAAGAAGAAAGTTCTCCTTGGAATGTAAATTTTAAAAATGTTCCCTCTCCCTACAAAACACTAGGGATTAGGGTTGAATGCTAAGAAACAAATGTATTATAAATTCCTTCTGGAATTAAAAATTTCTAAAAGAAATTTTAAAATTTCAATAAATATTTCTGTCTGTGTATTAAAACTCTAAACAATCAAATAATAATAAGATAATTAACATAAACATTATCAGAGAGAGGTGAGACAACAGATAGAATGCTTTGCTAGTGGTATCATCAGGAGATGTAATTTAGGACAGCACTTAAGACAGTGCTCAAGGATTTTTCAGAAAACCTAGTCAAAGTCATTGTTATCTTATAATCTGAGATAAACCACAAATTTTGAAAGCAAATATATTACTTACTTTTGCATTTGACTGGCAAACTATAATGACAGATTAAAAAATCAGTCCTACATTTTTGGAATATGTTCTTACAGATGTATTTTACTTAAACTATGTTTAAAGTCTGCAATAAATCACAGAAGCTGAAGAGAAATAAGAATCCCAGTTTAAATCCAGTAATCGGAGGATCCAGTAGCTAAATGACTGTGTCATGGCTGGATTGACTTTGACTATATCATCAGTATTTAAATGCATAATTTATAAAAAATAGAAAACTAATAGAAGATATTTATTAACCTTAAAGGACATAAAATAACCTGATACATTCAGTTTTTTAATACTGATTCCTGAAGTGGAAGGGCACTCTCTTTTATCTCCTGATTTGCAGTTTAAATTCGAAGGTCATAGAGACCATAGAAACCCCTCAATCCCCCCTGCAAAGAACCCAAAAAAGCACATACAGCCCTGCTGTATTTCCAGGTTCTGTTGCCTATTGGCCACCTCAGTTAGAAACAGTCTTTGGAAGAGATTCATTCCCTTGAGGTACCATGATCATTTTTCAAGCACAACCACTTGTTCTCTCTGGAGGCTCTTTGATTCACTTCCAGCCCATCAGCTGCAGATGTAAGGCACCTTTTCAAAGCATGTACCAGCGAAATTCTTCCCCTGGCTTTTCACCTACTAATTGCAAGCAGGGAGCAAGTTCTCCTTTTTCAAACAAAGCCACAATTTTTAGATCTTCCCTCAGTATAACTATGGCTGAAGAGCCATACACTGCATAAATTGTGAGCGTGATAATGTGAAACTTTCATCTTAGCTTGAAATAGCATCTGTCTGCTGCAACATCTTTGAAATCTTGATTGATAAAGGATTCAGACCTGGTTTTAATTATCATCTTATGTACTTGGCAAAGGTTAATATTTTGCATGGGGAAAAAAAAATGCAGGCTATAATTCCTAGATTTAAAACAAGAACTCCAGAAGTTTGATTAACTATGACTTTCAATGCTAGAGAAAACTTAATTTTTTGAAATTAATAATTTTACTATTTGTTTGAGAAATATGGGAGGTTCTTTCCATGGCTTATTCAGTTTATAAATAAAGAAAACAGGAACAAAAATAATTCAATGATAAACACAAAAATGTCTGTTTCAAATGTATTTCAAATTCATTAATGACCTAAAGTCATGGTCCTAAAGTTAAAGGAATTACACTAGCTCTCATTTGGCCATATTTTTCTGGTAATCCTAACTTGATCAGTCCCAAGCATATAGAAAATCAAAGAAAGTTGTAAACTCACTTTTGTTTCTTCAACTGCTGCCAATTATAGGAAAGAGACAATTAAATCTTACTGTGTCATATTAATGCTGGTCATGTCCTAAAATATAGCTTCACAAGATAAATTTCTTTTTATTTTAGCTTTCAACATGCCTTAAGTATTAGAGTTTGAAGGTTTTTTTAGTATTATTATTTTTTGCCAGATGGATCTAGATGAAATGCCTATATTTGGCCTGGATGGGTATTGCATGGCATTAGTATTTTAAAGAAATAACAAATGGTAAGTAAGAAAATATAAGTTTCTACGACAGAAATGTAGTTTTCATAGAGTTGTGACATCACACGCTGAGTTAATTTTACTGTACAAACATTTTTTTTAAATTTTATAAAAAACATGTGCCGCACTTTTAAAATGTTTCTTGAATCCTTATGGCTAAGAGGACTAATAAAGGAAGTGACTCATGTTGAATTCATAGGTTTCTGTTGCAGGTATTTTGGGTTTTTTTGTGTTTTGGTTGTGTTTGGGGTTTTTTTCCTTTGTTTGTTGTAGGGGTTTTTTTAGGTTTTTTGGGGGTTGTTTTGTTGGTTTTTGTTTGGGGTTTTTTGTTTGTTTTATTTTAATCAATATCTCTCAATACTCAAAGTCATCATCCAGACAATATGGCTTTCATAATCCCTTTCCTTAATCTTCAAAAGGAAGCAAATGATGGTTAAATGGAAATAAATGCTACTATCATCTTCCCAGTCTTAGCACAGAGCAAGGAACAATTTGACATAAAAAACGAGGTATATTTTATTCTGTAAAGATGATCTGTCCTCATTTGAAAAGAAGATGTCTAAGAGTTTAGTGTGATCAAATTGGAATCATCATCAAATTACTTGTATAAACAAAAATTAATTACTACAATGTGGAGTGGGTGGAAGTTTTACTTCTTACACAATTTAGTGAGTAATATGATGTCTTTACTCCAAACCTTCAAACTGACTTCCACAAGGCTATGGACTATTTTTGATGATTACAGTAGGAATGTTTGTGATCTATTTGTTAAAGAGCTGTATATGTACAGGGTTAGTTTATTCTAAACATAGACAAAGATCTTTAACTGAGCAAATATCAAAGTTTTTCAGATTTTATTTTTTAACTCATCAGAACACACAAAACAGACTTATTCACTGTGGAAATTATCCAGACTTTGTGGTGTGGAACACTGAGTTGACAAAGTCTTTGGTTTCCAGATTTAACTCTACTTCCTTTTTTGTGTGTGTCTGAAACTTCTAGATCGGCAGACTCATATAATTTAGTGATTTCAATTCTTTCACTTTGGATTTTCATTACTCCATCTTGTGTGATATCATACAGAACACACCTATAGACTAATTTTTTGTTTTATTTAAAAGTGGTATGTGTTTTTTGTGTTTTCACAGAAGATGTCCTTGGCTGGCTGACAGTTTACTTGAACTCTTTTAACTACTGTATTAATAAACAGTGCTACTTGGAGATCATGGCAATATGCTTTGCATTTTAATTCCCTGTTCTTGTATTATTGAGACATGTAATGAAAACAGTATATGGGGGCTGGATTTTAAGCATTTATTTTTAACTACTGTTTATGGCTCTAAATTCATTCCTTGTGTAAGATGTGCCTAGAAAGACAATGAATATGGATGAAATTGACCCATGTTCCTACATTTTCACATAATTTCTGCAAAAGACAGTTGTCTGTGCTGGTCTCTGTGGGGGAACTGTATCACATGCAAACTTTGAAAGAGGATTAAAGAGATGATATAATAGTTTTTCTAACTCTAGTTCAATGATACTTTATGATGTGATTATGAAGTGAGCTGCCAAAAGATAAATAAAAAAAAAAAGATGAGCTTTAAAAGGAATAGCTCTGTTCATATATTTTTTCAAAGAATACAGAAAAAGAAATCACATCACTTCATACATACACATCAGTTCAGGAGAACACAAGCTTTTCTTAAATGCTGAAGGAGTTTTAGATTCTATTATCCATATTTGTTGTGGATATGTCCTTTGCTTAAACTTACATTTTTCCAAATACTAGGGCAAGAAGTCTCTCTCATATATTAACATCTCTTTCACTGCATCTAAAGAGTTTTTTATCCATGAGCTATTAAATAATGATTTCTTTTTATCCATAGAATATGGTTATAAATTATTAAAGTCTGGGGAACAGGGGCCTAATTAGAACAAAACCCAAACACAGGTAAAAAGGAGTACAATTTGATTGGTTTTCACTGTGATTTTTTAAATTTTTGAAGATTCTCCTCCATACTCCCTCTTAATGTTGAATCATTTTCCGTGAAGCATCTTTCATTAGTACAGGTTCCTCTAAGGTTAGCTGCTGCCATTCTAAATGTAAGCTGCTAATGCAGAGAAAAATGATTATTCCAATTGTGTGGTCTTCTGCAACCTCTGCTGTGAGGCCAATAAACCTGAAATAAGCATTTGCAAAAATGTGCTGCAAAACACTCCCCAAAGCCACTGGTGCCAGCTAAAAAGACATTTTTTAGTCTCACAGATAAAGAAAAGCACTTAAGGAATGAAAGGTTTAGTTTGCTAGTTTTGTGCTAACTAAAGTTTGGCTCTAAGGGCCAATATTTCAACATTGGCCTGAGCAATAGAAAGACATTTGACACTTAAACGTCCATAAAAGAGCTATTTCAGGGATAAAGCTATTTTGTTTATTGCACAATATGAAAATCATATGGAAAGAGCTCTTTAGGAAAATAACAATAAACAAAAGATCCACATGCCATCAATAATTCTTTACTATTTTGTGAAAGTAGAACCACTCCACAATTATCATAGGCTTGCAAAATTCCTAAACAGTAATCTGTAGTTATAATAAAGTCGGCTTTTGTGATGATGTCGTGCAATGTGGTCTAATTACAGCTAGAATAAACAAAATAATGGTTAATCCTCACAAAATGTCCAACAGTTTATAGGCTTTGGCTTCAATTTTGCATTCTGAAAGTGCAGAAGCTTTCAACAAAGTCCATTGCTGCTGCATTTGCCCACAATTATCTTCTACACCAGTGTATATACAGTGACCTACTTTCTGCAGTAAAAGAGCTTCTCCTGGCAGAGCCTGCTTTTGGAGGATGTTCTGCCTTTTATGGGCACAAGCAACAATTTTTACGTGGCTCATGAGGAGAAAGTAGAATAGAGAGCTCCTGCATTGTTTGTTTTTTTTTCTTTCTGGTTTTCCTGGGTTGACAAAGCAACTCTTCACTGGAGTTGTCCTTAGACAACAGGCAAAGTACCACCGACACAGGTGAAACCTCCCTTAACCACATCCAGAGATGAGTAAGGGTTCACAAGAGGAATGATGCATTTGAAATACTTTTTATTACTTATTTCATTTCTGTTTCTGTGTGGGGTTGTTTTTTATTTGTTTTGTTTTGAATTTTTGGGGGTGTTTTTATATTATTATTCTTCTAACAGGTCCTTCTGCTCAGATATGCAATGGAAAAATGGTAGAAAACATAAAACTGGCCTTTTGAATGCCATACCTCATCTCTGGATTTCATTAGGAAATAGATTTTAATGTGCAGTGGTTTATATTGTTTTAAATTAATAGAATTTAATGTTAAAAAGAGCGTAGTTTTACTCCATAACATATGCTAAAAACACAAATAAAGCTTTACATCTGAAGATTTGCCATCCCCAGTATTTTTGATTACCTCAATCACTAGTAGCTTACTTTTATTAATAGAAGTATTTGAGAAAACCAAGAAGTAATAACTAACAAATGTAGATTTCTTTTCATTCCTACTTACAAAGTAGTTAGAATTCATTCAAGGCATCTATAGTTACAGGGAATAGTACGTAAGTTTATCCATCCTGTTGCTATGTTGGCACAAAAGAATATGTTCAGAATATAATGAGCTTAATAATTTTGATGATAAGCAGCTGGTGATTTTTTTGCCATCAATAAAAGAAGAAATATTAGAGGGAAAACAAATGGGAAAAGAAAGAAAAACTAAAAGAGAAAATGAAGATGAAGAGTTGAATTAATTTTTTTATGTATGTCTGTTCTTTTTATCACATCTTTAAAGCGGTTTATACCCTGAGTGTTGAGAAAGCAGCATATTTAACTGATTCTTTGACCTCTTTGAAAATAATTTGTAGTTATCACTGAGGTATATTCTTATTATAACATCAATGAGTACAAGCTTACAAGTAAAAAGAATTTTATTTTCTTGTACCATTTTCATAATTTTTCATCCTTTCCCACCATAATATGATTTTAATATTGTTGGATCTTGGGTTAAGATTAAAGACTGATCCTCTGATGAACCTGAAGAAGAGTTAACCATTATGTTCACTACATGCAAAAAAAAAATTATAAATAAGAAGACAAACCAAAACAGATTAGAAAAGGGTAAAAAACCCCAAGCAAATGAATGAAGTCCTTCCTCACCAAAACAAAGCAATAATAAAAAACCCCATCTTAATTCCCAAATAATAACAGAGATGGTTATCAGGTGTTTGTAGAAGTAACTGTGATGCACCAGAACGTTATGAAAACATTGATTCCCCTAAAACCTAAGAAATTTCCTATATAAATTAAATATTTTTAGTTAATAAGATTGATAGGGGTAAAATACATGTAATATAAAAATTTTGCGAATTTTAATCTGTGTAAGAGAGCAGACTGGAACTGTTGAAAAAGAAGAATCATGTGCTGTTTAAAAATAGTGATGTTGCAAACACCAAAAGGGTAAAAGAAATATAGGAAAATAGAATGATGGAAAATTAGGATGCATATATTTATTCAAGCACTGGCCATTGAAAGGATATTTTATGATGAATGCTGGATTACTTGAAAAAATAATAAGTAATGGAATAGTAATAATTTCTGATTTTAGTGCAGTGTGGTTTTGCCTTTTTATACTAATTTAAAGAAATTCTCTAGAATGAGAGTAAGCCCCCTCAGGAACTGAATATAAGCTCAAGTTGCTTAGCAAACCTACAGATAAGATCCTGAGTAGGGAAATAGGTCATAATCCTATAATTATACATGAACACAGCCTTTTTTTACGTGTGGTGGGAGTCCCAACTTATTTTAACAATTTAAAATTTATCTTCTGATAGCACCTTGGGAGCTTTTTATGGTCAGTAATGGAGCCAAGACCCAAAGTATCTTAGTCCTCACTCTGCTGTATTCTCATTAGTGTTCATGATTTACTCTGACTTTAGTTTACAGCAGAGAGGAGCTGAGATAGTGTACCATTAAGGAAAATAATTAACGTGTACTTTTTTAGCTTGCCATGAATATGTCTTTTGAATATATGAAGAGATTCCTTCCACCACATGTAACCTCTTCATCTTTCATGACCTCTCTACAGCTTTGAACAGAAACCAGTACTTAGATGATTTAAAGAGTGTGAGGGGGAGATGGAAAAAGAACAACTACTGTAAATATAACTCAAAAAGTCATGACAAACTGGGAAGTTTATTGATTCTGTGGTTTCAGTAGAAGATGGTCTGTCAGGCAAAAAACTTTGTCAGAAGAAAGCTGTTACCACGTAGCTTGTGGTAATGCCTTTTACTCAAAATAGGGTTTTTTTATTTGTTTGTTTGATGGGATTTTTGTGGGGGGATGTGGTGTTGAAATCAGGTTTTTTTCCCCAAAGATTATGCAGATAATATTCATAGGCTGTCTTGCCTAAAGGCAGATGTTACTCTAGTGCAAAACAAAGCTGGGCCAGACAATGGGAACACTCTTCCTGAATCAAACGTTGGCTTCAGCTGCAGGTTAGCTAAGTTCTCACAGGGTTCAGAGAACATTGATGAATCAGCTCAGGGCCTTGGTTTAAGTGCATGTTAGCCACAGAAGGGACACTGCCTTTACTCCTTGCAAAGGTACCTTTACTGTTAAAAAATGAGATTTATGTGGAGCTAAGGAAGTTCCCATCTCCACGTGACACTGACCAAGGTGATGTTGGTTCCCAGTCACTTCCCACAGAAATAGCAACACTTCTGCATGCTGGTCTTATCATCATCAACCAGGTCAATCATGCATATTTTGAAGAATTACAGATGACTAAATTCTGTGGATCTGAACATTGTTTTCTGATGCTGTTATTTTCTAATTTAACATTTTATGAAAATTTATATTGATGGTTAATATAAGAAGATGGTTACAGTAGACTATTTTCAAAATTACCATAAATGTTGTATAATTTTTTAATTTATATGAAATATGAAAATATTGTATACTTTATAAAAACCAGATTTCACTCATTTACTTGTATAGGATTATTCAGTTAAGGAAACATGATTAATTGTATTGATTAATTTGAACTATTTACATGAAGTCAAACTTGAAAGATTGGAACAATATCCTGACATAGCTACTCTGGATGCTGGTTTTTGCTACCATGAATGGGTGGAGGCAGTTGAATTTTGCCCAGGGTGTCAGCATGATGATGACTGATCCAGTGCACAGCCATTTCCACAAAAGAATCCAATAAAACCCTTCCTTGATCTAGCTCATAATTAGAAGCATGGACTCCTTTGCATTGCAGACATTAGTGAGGATAATTAAATAGTCATTTTTGCTACTGTCACTCCTGCTACAGAACTAAAAAGTAACCTTAGAGTTCAGATGCAGCAGTGTCTCTTTCCTCATTATTGCAAATGAGTGTAGGCACAAAGCTGATAATTTTACTTACACATGTGCTTGCATGCGTTACCCTATTGGTTTCATTACTCTGTGTACAGGAGGGGAGATGCATGATCAAAGCAAGGGATCAGGAACTTGCACTGAGTTATTTATGTTCTTTGAAACAAGACACTGTACTTCGAACAGATTTTTGTGGAAACAAGTAAAGCTATTTTTAAAAGTGCATAGTAGAGGGTAGAAAGAGGAGTTATCTTTTTCAGTTTACTGTTAAACAATTTTAATCTCTGTAAAACCAAGGAAGATAACACAGTTAAGCTTTGGATGTTGATGACTGGGACAGAAAATTTCAGCTAAAATTCAAGTTACTGATCCTAAACTTTGAGGCTAAATCTACCTACAGAAAACAGTTTAAAGGAATCCAACTTTCCTAAATTTCAGATGTTTGTAATATTTTAATAAACCTACAGTGCATGGTGACATGCAGTCTAACCACAGATTAGCCTATCATGCCTTAGGATAAAAAAAATTATTCTATTTTTTTTTTAATTGGCCTGAATCTGGAAGAGAACACTTGCCAGAGATTTTGAACTATTAACACTAACCATAACCTAGAATGAATCGTATTCCCTATGTACTTTTATGGTGTTTTTTCCCTAATTAAAAGTACATGCTTGAATAACCTAAATTAACATACTGACATATTTTAAATACAGGGTGATGTAATTTCATTCTTGGAAGGTGAACTAGGATAACTCTAAAAAATAAAAGGTGTAGGCACATCTTTTAGATGAAACATGTACCAAACAAATCTCTGTGTGCCCCTTGTTATCTATCCAGGTCCTAAGGAATGAAAGTTGTATCTTCAAGTCTTTCACCGGTTGTAACTGGTATGAATGTGACAGGTTCAGCCTATAGCAGTATCTAATTCTTATATTTTAAATCAGTTTTAAATTTATTTTTACATGTTTCTTCAAAACATCTGTAACTTTCAAGTACTTTTTTATTTGTGACTTGACAACAAAGGCTATGAAAAGGCTTTGTTTGAAGAGCTCTTCTCTAAACTAATGTTTTAACTCCTTGGTTCATTTTGCTGTGATATACTTCCCCATCCATGCTAAGAATCATTCCTCTGGAAGGAAAATTGAATTGCATATATGTTTCATACTACATGAAACTATTCAATGGTATTGTAGAAAAATGCTACAAATAAACCAAAAGCCCTCTACAGCATGTGATAGCTAATAATTCATAAAAGGACTAATGATGTTTCTTTACATACATGCAAATTGAAAAATCAAAGATCTAGGCTTGAAAAATGCATCCTAACATGTCAGTTATACATAAAGCATGTATTTACTTGATCAGAAAATGAGACTACTGTTGAAAATGCAAAGTTAGTTGACTAGGTTCAAACCAAATTAAAACAGCAAGCAAAGCACCAAAAATCCTAAGAAAAGGGTACCTTGATATCAATATCAGCTAAGTAGATAAATAATTTTGAAGAAAACATTCTTCTGAGTTTGTAGAAAATTAACTTGGAAAAAAAAATACATCATTCTGATTCATTGTGGCAGAAGGCAGAGAGTGCTGGAGAAGAGGATAAGGAAAAAGATTTTCTCTATTGCTTGTAATGGCCTTTAGAAATCTACTGGGAACAATTTTGTTTTCTTAAACTAACTGCTCTAAACTGCCTGACTGAAATCCTGACCTATCATCATAGTAACAGATAATGTCATAACACAGATCCATCACAATTTATTATCTAAATATATTACATATCTTTTACTCTTTTCTCCAGTGTTCTCCAGCAGTCTGAAGCTGCTTTTGACGACAGTTCTGGAAAATGAAAAAGTCGTGGAATGTGTGGGAACCAAGAGCCTGGGACACTACTAAACTGTCATAACTTGAAAACTGTGTCATCCGTGAAATAACACATGCCCCAGTTTATATTGCACTGTTTAGATTAGAACATAAACTGTAGCACATGGAAATTTCTTCCTATGCACTGTGCCAGTGCCTAGGATTAAAGCTGGAGACTCAGCTCTCCAAGTCTGGGACTATGGACCTCAAAATCCCACATCCCTTATTTCTCCTCTTCAATTTAAAGAACTGATTTATTTTTACACTGAGGTTCTACCACTGCTTTAAGTTCCTTCTCTGTATAATTCAGAAACTGGATAGCCCATGGTGCTCACCTTGTGCTTTTATTTTAATTATTTCCAGTTTTTTGTTCGTTTGACTAAATAAATTGTGAATTGAAGACTGTGGAGTTCTGAATAGGAAATCAGAGTCTGTAAATATTGTAATGTGGATATAGAGAAGCAACTGGTAATAACTATATATTATCAGGGAAGTCTAGTGATAACTTGAACATGAGTTAGAAGCAGAAAAATTGGTTTTGTATTCTTATCACCAGCCACTACTTTGTGTCTCTGGATAAACTGCAAAGGCACAAATTTTCACAGGAGCCAAGTTTTAAAATGGAGATTAGATCATCGCTCCACTTTTGAGAAACTCTGTGAGGTCAAAAACACAAAAAATTTGCAAGTAGTTTGGAAGGTGACACCTCAGGTCAGGATTCTGCATTGTGCAATCCTAGATGCTTAGAAGGCAGCCTGATTTTAAGTACTTCTCATTGTCAGGCCTCAAGGTAAAGTTTTCAACAGATAATTATAGCAGAAATTGCCCAGCTCTTTCTTATTCTGAGACTGAGAATTAGAATCATGTGGAGACCAGAAGATACCTTCAGGAAAGGATTTTGAGGCATTAAAATGTGTTTCACTGGGAATCAGAATTATCCCACAGAAAAGCTGGTGTTGTTTGGGAGGAATAATAAGAAGGGATTATTGTCCTCATGTTTTCTGGTTGAGAAGTTCTCTGTTACCAGATTTCATCAGGAAAGCACCTTTAATCACTGATCATGTCACTGCTTAACTTTCAATTTTGGAAACTAAAGTAGACTTCCGATTTTTTTTTTTCCTCAGTAAGAGATGTTCTCCAGTCCTTTAATCATATTCCTGGACTTCTCTGAGCCATTTATAGTTTTTCATCATCTCCCTTTAAACACATAATTGGACACAATAATCTAGCACTTATGGCTTCATTGCCAGTACAGATGTAACATACTCTCTTCATGTATACTTGGCATTTTCTCTACTAAAATTTCCAAGGACTTTAGTATTCCACAATGAAAACTCATGTTCAAGTAATTATCCATGCTGACCTCTAAGTCACTCAATATTTCTCTCATTCCTAAGAATTCCCAGTCCTGAAGAATGACTTACATTCCTTATTCATAATTACGTTCTTTCCACTTGGCAATGTTGAAATACACATCATTTTCCCACAGTGTGTTTACCAAGAAACTGAGTTCATTCTGCATATGGTACATTGTGTTTTTGCTGCTACTGATTCTCTTGATCTTTATGTCATTAGAAAAATTTATAATAATCTATTTACATTGTCTTTTCTCAAGCGATTAATTAAAAAGGTTAAATAGTATGTATTCAAGAGTTAGAATCTACAGGCTGCCATTAAAATTATTACTTTATGACAGTAATTTTTTTTAAAATATTTGGTTTGTCTTAACATTTTCAATGTGTAATACTGTTTATCAGTTATCAGCATGTATCATCATATATGTTTCCTACTTTTTTGCTAAATATTTATCACTATAAGATCTTCTTCTTCTCTATCATAATTATTAGTTAATTAACTGATGCTCTCAGCCTCCTTCCGTGGCTGTTGTAGCTAGCAGAGCTTTCTTCCTCAGCAGAAATGTTGACATTTTTGGCACTTTAGGAATTCCCAATTATCCAACACATTTAATTACTTTCTCCCTAAGGACTTTGCTTATAATTGTTATCATGTTCATGACGCTAGCTTATAAAATTTAAATGAACTGTAAATATGGTGGAGGTTGGGATGCTTCAGACATATTTTACTCCTTATTTCTTGCACTCTACCAGCTGTTAATTTTTGCCCTGAGATTAATGGTTCTTTCCATGTGAAGACAATATACATTAGCTGTCACATTTTTTTCAGATAAAATTTTATAGTTTTATAAACTGTGAAAGAATTGAGGGACTCTTTGCATTTGACTTCCAACATGTCTCACTAAGAATTGAAACCCCTTCTTCTTCAACCTACACATGATGTATTGGTCTTCAGGAAGCTGATCATCCCATTCTTTAGTGTCATTTGGTGATCTGCAGCTACACATTTACTGCTATGTTCATTACCACGGTAACTCCAAATTGGTAGTTTGTTTCATAATGCTGCTAACTTTGAAAAAGTTCAAATTATTTTAAACATATTGTATCTTTCTCTTCTTTTTTTCCTCACTGATTTCCTCCTGTATAGGTTATAATCATCAGTGGAAAAACTCCAGTAATGTGAATTTTATAGCGTGATTTCATTTAGGAATGAGTGAGACATTACAACCCAAATTTGGTAATTTTGAAGTAGGTCAAACTCATCCAAGACATGAGAAATTCCATTTTCTCTTGCTTATAATCTAGACAGGAATTAAATAGTTTCTCCTTTGTGTCCATTTGAGGCTTGGTGGTGCAGGATCCTTATTTCATGGTTTAGTTCTAAGTGCATAGGTGTACATTTATATTTTTTCACCTCTTCTTCTGTTTATCCCTCCTGGCTACTTTAACCATACCATTCATAGAAGATTGATTCCAGGAAGCTCTATCAAGAGCACATCCTTCTTTTGCTGTTCAAGGAGGTTATAACTTCTTCTGACCCTTGACTGCTTCTGCTCATGACACGGGACAAATCTCTGGGAAACGCTTTAATGTTTTTCTCCTTCAATCCCCTTAGAGGTCTCCAGAGTCTTTTGCAATTAGTCATGTATTGTGCTATCATTTGCAGCCATGATCATGTTTTAAGGACCACTTTAAGCTGCAAGACCTTTTCTTAGCTACGACCAAAGCAAACTGGAGTCATTCCGGTCTTGTGATTGCATCTTCTGTCCTGGCTTCAAGGGAAAGCACAACATTCTTTTGTTGGCTGGCTCATCACAGTGTGCTTATTATCTTCTTTGCAGGACAAAATACCAATGTTGGGTGTTTCCTTTCCTTGTGTCACTGAAGACCTTTCTGTGTCCTTTAAAAACAGCTTCATGCCTGTTTGTAACCCCCAAATTCCAGGGGTGGAGAAGGTCTACAAGAGTTCTACCTTCAAGGTAAAATACAGTGCATTCTTTGATGGTGTGTTAAAGTGAGGCCCAGGGACACAGGTTTAGCTGTGAAATAGTAACTACTAGTTGAATAATGCTTATTCTGAGCAACATATGAGTTCTGTGGTAAAAATAAAAAGTGACAGGAAATCCAGACATAACTATATAAGAGTACAATTCAGGTAAATGTGGGTTATGCTAGACTGACGAACACATACATGAATAAATAGTACATGAAGGATCAAATTAAGATAATCTTGCTTCTTCAGTTTTAAATTTTGTATTCCTTTGTTTAATAATACTAGTGGTACTAAACTGTAGATTCTATTTTTTTAAATAAAAATTTAATGTAGTTATTAAAATAAGTGGTTGTCATAGTTGGTATAGCTTTAATCAGGGTCACACCTAGTAATTTTCTTCTAGAATCATTCCTTACTTCTGTGGAGGAGGTCAAAACTATGAGAAGCACTAACCACCTTGAGATCATTAAAACAAAAAAAAAAGGAGAAAGAAATTAAATATTTTCACACACGAACAATTCTCTGTAGAGTTCAGAACTCCTTTTCACCATATAGAGTCTCTAAGGCCTAGCATTTCATATCCTTTTCTTTCATTTTTGTATGGCTAAAACAGTGCATTGCACTAGAGAATACCCTGTGATTTATCATTGCTGGTTTAATCAGGGAACTGCTCTTTCAGAAAAACTGTTTGCCTGAAATGCTGTCCCTGATGTACTATTTAGTTAGATTGGAAAAACAGTGGCAGATTCTGTGGCCCTTTTCAGGTTAAAAACTTGATAATTTTCCATTTCTTTGTAAGTCCTTTTCTAATAAATTTCTGTGTCTGCTTCTCACATTACCTGCCAGCTTAGCATTTTGTCCTAGAATGTGGCTTAATTAGCTGAGGAGCTAACAAGCTGAATAGATGTCTAAACACTAAAGTATTAAATGTTATTCTAACAATATTGAATTTTACAGTCAAATCCAGAATGCTCTCTAAAAGCAGGCTTGCCATGCCCAGTCTTACCTAAAAATGCAGGGGGTGAAGAAGAAGATGAAACTTAAAGGTATAGGGTTTTAAAACTTTCATTTTTTTTTCCATAGATAGATAAATGTCAATTAGTTCACATTTTTTCCCGTCTTGGTGCATGCCCTGTCATGCACCTTAGCCAACTACTGACTATATAAAGTCAACAGAATACAAACTTCTTTGGCTTATGTTGTTTTTCCTTATGTCCAAATTTGACCTGCTAGTACACACCTGCTAAAATCTTATACTGAACATAGTTCTGATTTCCCTTTTCCTCAAAGGAGTATCAAGTGGGTTAAACTTCCCATATACTCTTATTTCTCTAAAATTCAAAATCCCTTATGAACACATAAGTTTTCTACTTTTACTGCTGTAAGTGCTTACAAAAATTTCAGTTAATGGCTAAATAAGCATTGACCCTAAAATGATTGGTGAATTAAATGGTGTAAGAGAGAGCTTGGAGAATTTCCCTTACTGTTTTTGAGCTTCATCTTGGTTCTGAAGGCTGGCTTAGTAACAAGAAAATTGATGTGATCATCTAGGTAATGAAGCTTTTAAGCCAAATTGTTAACTACCAGAGTCTGGGAAACAACTTGTGAAGTCAAATAAACCCAGCTGACTTCTAATCACACCTATATTCTTGCTTTCACTGGGTCTGACTTTGTTAGAATTTAAATCAGTCCTTCTTTCTTAGCCCAGCTTTTAAAGATTTCTTTCATATTGGTGCAAATCCCTTACATAGACATTTTTCATAAGTTTTAATTCTTAACTAAATTAGTTTAGTTTGAGACAGTAAATTAGGAAATAAAATTGGTTAAAGGAATAAGAAACTCTTTTAAATATATTTTTATATAGATTTCCTGTAAAGTTGGACATTAAGCTATTAGAGACTATGCAAAGTAGGGTCATGAGGACAGGGAAGGGTCTGGATGGGAAGCTTTAGGAAGAGCAGCTGAGATCACTTGGTTTTTTCATCCTGGAGGAGATGAGCAGAGACCTCATGGTGATTTTCAACATTTCCCCATGAGGGAAAGTGGAAGAACAGTCTCAGGAGTTGGACTTGATGATCCTGATGGGTTCCATCCAACTCAGGATATTCTATGAAATCTAGTTTAAAATGATCCAGCTCTTGCTGAATGAGCAACAGCTAAATGAGGTGTAACTTTGTGGCACCTAGACTTAGTCACACATGTGAATGATTTAGGATCATGATGAAAACCACTTGAATTTACTATTATTTTTGTTTTAGACAGTCCAGAAAATACAGAAAATATGCATCAAGTCAGAAGCACAAAACATGTGCCAGATCTTTCATGCTGTGTTGAATAGAAAACAAGCACTAATATCAGGCAGTGTGGCTTTCCCCAAACCTCCAGTAGCATGTCTGCCACCCAAATTGAAAAAATGTGTGTGGTGATATCATTTTAGACAGCAATGCTTTGCCTGTAAAACATTACTGCCTGGGAATTGATTTCAATGATACAAGTAGAAGAAGTTATAATAATAGTAAATTAAGGGGGGATTTTAATTTTTCTAAGAAAGTGTCTCAGAGATGCTTAAGTCTCCTGTGTCATCTCCTTCATTAATTTTCAGTGAAATAGTTTTTCTTGATTATAAATTACTCTTATCAGCAAATTAAGCTGTTACTAAGGAATGGCAAAGGTGCTCGGAAAGGAACATAAAACCAGGAAAATAAGAGTTTTGTCATCTGTCCTAATAAAAGGTGGTTGAAATTGGTCTAAAGTAAAATTAGTTTGATGGAGTCACAACTTTATAAATGGATTAAAAAAAATGTTCTGAATTATGTGGGGGGATGTCACACTGACATTCTGCATAGAAATTAAAGTAGGAAAATATTTTGTAGGACTAAGTTCAGAGAGAGATGGCACTCACTAATCTAAACAGAATTACACCAGATTTGAAAACAATGGTAGACCAGAAGTTTTCAGCAAAATGTTTTGTAAGCACATTGATGATTATTATAAGATTTTAGTATTATATACAAGAGGAAAATTTTATTTTTCTTAACATAGTGTTCTCTGAAAGGCTAAGTGTCCTCACTTTACTATTACATATAGAATGAACCTTAGTCTTCAGAGTGAAAATAATTAGGAAACTTCCTTTCTTCTCTGGGCTTTGGGTTTTCATTTCAGTATCTTTGTTCCCATTGACACTCTGCACTGAGGAATGTTGTGAGACCTCAATGAGCTGTGAATCTGGTGCACCAATTCTAATACCCTTAAAAGCATATTCTTCACATTAACCTCCATAATCCCCTCTGAATAGTTTTTTTTAGTCTTTGCCTCCTACACATTCCCTATCTGTTCCAGCAGCACCAGAAATACACCACTTGTCAAAGTGATCTGTCAGAGTAATGCTAATATAATCATGGACTAATAATTTTAGATTGCTACAAGTAACACTGTTTACTAGAAGTCTTCATTCAAAAAACAAAGGGAAAAAAGAAAGAAAAAAAGGGTAGTTAGTTAATATTATAAAAATGGGTGATGATAAGCTCCTTCCTAGCCTACATACAGTTCTGCTCCTTGTCAGAGAAAGTGCTTTCCACAAGCTCTCTCACCTGGCTTTGCTGGCATCTCACTCACTTTCCTGGAGGATGTGTGGGAGTTGCTGTTCTGTTTTCTGCAGAAAAGCTCAATACAGCTGTTGAATTTTGTCTCCATGGACAAGACTGCTAAGCATTCTATGCCTTAGAGTTGTGCCTCAACTGGAAAAAAAGAATTCAAAAATCTACCAAGGAGAATGATCTAATATACTTGTAGTATTGTTCATTTTCTCTTCTGCTCCTGTGTACTGTTATTCAAATGCTGAGGGGCACTGGATGACTCTGACTCCAGGGAAGTATTCATGAGTTTCACGCCTACTCTTTAAGACAGCAAAGTAAAAAGTGATCTTGTTGCCTTGTGCTCTCATTTCTCTCACTTCCTATTTTTCTTTCTCACTCATTTCATTTCCTTCTGCTTCTTTCAGCTTGATAGGGCATGACTGACTGGGAAGTGTACGTGAAGAGTGGACATGGGGTGCTGAATGTCCAGTGCATCGATCATTGCATGTCAGTGAGCAAAACTCACTTCTGGATGTGAACAAGATCTTTGCACACCAGAAATACTGCAGCAGACATACTTTTAAATAGATTTGTCATGTTGATAAAAACATTAAAATATACCCAAACTATATTTCAACAAGAAAAACATATGGGTTTATAGTCTTAATGTAATACTGAAATACAACTTCTGTGCTTTTATTGTGACTCAGTTCAGTTCTGCAATTCCTGCTAATGTTATGTAGTTATGTGTTGTTAATTTTTAGTGTGCTTCCAGCTGTAATCACTCTCACATAAAAAGTCAACTTCTACAAAGCTGGCATGCTTCTGCTGTTAGTATTATGAATCCTAACACACTCCACATGGACTACTCCCATGCCATTGTCAAGTATTTGTTCACATCAGTGCTGTGTGTTTAATTATTTTTCCAGTTCATCCATGAAGCTTGAAAAGGAATCCTTCTGGAATGAAGTAGTGTGAGTTTTTCATTGCTCTCACCAAACCAAACAACTTCTGGCTAAGATTCTATATTTGGACAAAAAAAATCATCTAATTTGAGACAAAAAAGGACTCATTTGAGTATATTTAACAAAAGAAAAATAGTTGGTGGACTTACACAGAATTCACAAAATAACTATACTTTCAAGTTACAAAATAACTTATATCTGTAGCATTTCCTTATGCTTATAGAAGAACATAGGTTCAACATCCTGCTCTGCTTCAGGAATTTTAAATCTGAGAATGTTCTCAATCATCCTGTTTTTATATATGAGATTGAGCTATTTTAGGTCTTTTCTGTTTAAATTGTTTCATTTTGTGTAAACTACTTGGATATTCTCTAAATCTAAGACTGTATATCACATCTCTAGGATAAGTACCCTAAATACTGTGCTGCAGATGGATTATCTCACAGTCCTGTTTTGTGCTTCAGTGAACATCTGAATGTTCTGTATGGATGAACTGAGGTAAACAGCCTAAAAGTGTTACCCAAGGCAGTCTTGAGAGTTAAGAGTTCAAATGACTGCTCTTACATAGGTATTAAATCTATAATTGGTATTTTTGAAGCCTATTTCAGCACTTTGGCATTAATTCCTCTTAGTGGGAAGGTATTCAGATTGTGCATGGAAATCTGCTGACTTTGGTGTCCACCTGAAATATAGGAAACCAGGTTTCCACTCTATATTTCAACTATGAAGAAATGTCAGCAGAAAAAAATTGAAACTGAGTTTTTGCCTCTAGTATAGAATCTATACCTCAGCCCTATGTACATTCTCCTTTTTGCCTCATATGGTTACAAAGTTGTGCAGCAATGTCTTAGAGAACAGACAACACACAGGCTCCATTCTTGCTCATGAATCCTTCTATGTAACCCTTGAAACAAATATAGAATGGTTTCTTTTTTTTCAAATTTAGAGACACAACCCTGAAAGTTTACACTGTGTTCCTCTACAATTTCACTACAGAAATCCATGTGGACTTAATCTTATCTGCCCATGGGGAATAAAGGGGATGATACAGTTTACTTTACTTCTTTTTTTTATAGGTTCTCATAAAAATAAGCACTGTGTCAAATGTTTGAAAAACTTTGGATGCAATCCTGTTGTAACCTATATTTGTGCAGATTTGGAACCACTTTGCACAAATTTCAGTGACAGAACTGTGCCTATAAATTTCTCCAAGCGCCTGAAAATGTATGTTGCTTAAGAAAGAAAAATACAGTCTAGTCGACTAATCCTCCACTGTTGTCTCCTCTAAAAGAATTCTTTGTTTGCCTATGTTATAGTAATAATTTAGGTAACATGCAGAAGCATTCTTAGACAGTTGAACGTGACAGTATCTATTTTCAAGGTCTTAGAATATTTCCTGAGATTATTTTGGAAGGTGTCAATTGTCCACTCAGAGAATTTCCAGACATGTTCAGAAGCTGGAACTTCTTGTGGACTAATTTCAATAGTTTGCATAGAGTCAGCCTTTTCAGAGGAGGAGACATGAATGAACACAGATAAAAGCTGTTCTGGGTCATGCAATCTCTTCTTCAAAAATGATTCCAGAATGTTTAATTTATTAACTAATGAACATGATAAGGTCACATTCTAGGTTCAGAAGTCAGTTAAAAATTTCCCTTCCTTCATTGTCAGAAAATTAGAGAAGAAAAAACAAAACAAAAGCAGCCCCCAAAAGTTTGGTGTCTATCATGTATTTTCTAAAGAAAAATGATTGGAGGTTTTATAACTGTGGCATGCAAGATGCTTCTTTATGTCTACACAAAAAAGCAGGGTCCATCCATTTGCAAAGCAATTTACATGACAGCACATCTTATGGTCAGCCTGTGCTGCTGCCTGCAGAGGTCTGAGAGTCTTGAGACTTCCACAGGCACGACGTTGGTGTCTGAAAGTCAGAAGAAACCTTCTCACAGTGATCTCATGGGTGAGTCCCAGTAAATGTGCATGATAATGTCTGAAGGATAACTGTTCCTTGTCTTATCACTGCATGAGATAAATTTAAAAGAAATATGTACGAATGTGTTTAATTTATTCTAGTTTTCCACCTTCTGTTGGGTTTCCTTACAGCCTTCCACTGATAAGGCAATAGGGGGAAGTGAAGGGAAGGCCACTGACAGGTGTTAACAGAAACACTTCTGTAATTCTTCAGTCCTACAAAAACACATGAACAGCACATAATTCCATGATCCATTCACCTGTTCCCTTTAACACTGTACAATCAGAGAAAAAGTCTTAATTTTGTGTTAAAACAACAACCTTGCTTGTGTCAACCAGAAGAGGAAGTTGATGTATTTTTAGGAAAAAAGTTGCATTTTGATACCTACAAGATGAGTATATGTCTGTATTTGTATTGACATTAAATATCTGATTTACAGGGATAGAAAGGAAACAGAACTCATGATCCATTGAA
The DNA here is from genome assembly GCA_910950805.1 of Acrocephalus scirpaceus scirpaceus. Taxonomy (NCBI): domain Eukaryota; kingdom Metazoa; phylum Chordata; class Aves; order Passeriformes; family Sylviidae; genus Acrocephalus; species Acrocephalus scirpaceus. The sequence continues at coordinate 8,390,413 of OU383777.1, forward strand.
AATTGAGTACTTTCCTGTTGAGGGAAGGGGTGCCCCTGCACTGCCAGGACATCAGCAAACTTCAGCACTGCCTGGTCATTCCTCCTGTTCTCATACAAATGCTGTAGCATGGGAATACATCATTTTGTGATTACAAGGCTCTGCCATTGTGGCCTTGGCTGAAGGGACAGATGCCTTTTATAGAGAGGGTAGGAGTTTTATATATGATCTTTTCTGATACTGGTCATGCTACAGATAATTCTGAAAATGGGAGCAGTGATAAGATCATAGTGATCTTTTTGAAACACAATATGGATGTGTTTGAATAATGGGTTTTAGTCCTTCTCTGAGTATCAAAGCCCAGGACAGCAAAAAATTGAAACAAATAGTATATATTTGAAAAATGTGTATTCAGGATTCATTAAAATGATCTAAAATTCTGGGTATGCAGTTCCAATTGACTTAATTGGGAACTTAACCCTAACCTTAAACCCATTCATATTTCATTGCTGTTGTTTTTGCCTTTAAAGGGGACCCTGCCCAACCCCTCAGTACCCTCCAACCCCCACCAAAAAATAAAATAAAAAATTGGATGGACCAAGCAAAACCAGCTGCAGTTACAGCACAAAATACTAGAGTGTAATAACTTTCCCTGTTGAAAATTGTCTTTGTTTTCATGCTATTTTTGACAAGGCAATAAATGCTTCTCAGTACATACTAAAATTAGTAAAATTGTAAGATTATAAATGAACGTGAAACAACAGTGCTGAGAGATCTTTGCAGTTTTTTCTCTTTATGGCCTTCATCAACCTCCAATTTTCCAAGCTGTATTGGAATGCCAAAAATGAACTGAACAGTTCCCTTTTGTACTTTATTTCCACTTGTCTTTTCATAGACTACTTAGTTTTCCCTAGAAAGCCAAAAAATTCCAGATGACAGACAGAAGACATGGAGATTAATATAGATCATTCCTAAGACAACTGATTGGGGTACATTTTTAGCCAGTTCTAATGAAAGCCACAGCAGTTACAAATAGAGATCTATGTTTATACAATAATTTATGGTTCTAATAATGCCACTTATATGAATAACATGTTTCTTATAAACTGGATAATAAACTATATGCTAAGACCATAGCAGGCCGATGGCACATTAGTTCCTGCATTTTTAATCGAATGTGACTCTAGGGACTAGGTGCTACAATCCTGATTTTACATCCTTTCATGGCTGGGCAGGGGGTGGGGGAGGGAAATCACCCCAAATCATAAAGGGAAAGTGTAGAGCAATATTGCTTAGCCTGAAAGCTCACTGAATCTTTCATTTCTACATCTTTGCATCACAGGAAGGAGAATATAAAGGAACTGTCATTTAGAAATGAATGACCTTTGCATTGAAGTAATCAAAGCAAAGTTCCTCAGAATCCTTCCAGATGAAAGATGCAGTATAAAAGTAGGATTGTTAGTGGTGGTTTGCAGTTGCAGTGACATTGCTCAGTTATGAGCTACAGAGAAACTGAGGAGGGATTTAGAATATTTGTAAACTAGCTTGCCACAAGCATTTTTGGATACTATTGCATTGCAGATCCAAACACATTAAATCCATTAATAAATTCTTTAGAAAAATCTTTCCGGAAAATAATTACTCTGGAATTTATTTATTATTCTATAAGTCCATGTATATCTGGAAGGAAAAAATATGAATCATTTAGGAATGGAACACGTGTTTTGTGGAAGTTTTCATATGGAAACAAAAAAGAAATACTCTATCTTATCTTACTGCTCTGAAATAGATGTAATTCCAGTCCTAAGCTGCATTTTTACAAGTTTAAACTGACATAAATCATTTAACTATAAAATTTAGTATCTTTTCTTTACAGATTGTTTACTCAAAAAAATTATTAACTAATGTTCCTATTGTTTCACAAAGCTCATTGGAAAGAGTTCAATTGACCTGTTTAAACATTCTCCAGGAAAACCTTGATTCTGATGAAGATTCATTTAAGAGAAGAAGGAGAAGAAGAAAAATAAAAAACTGCTTCTGAAATATTGCATTAGGAATTTCTGCATTATTGCTTTCATTTTTTAAATTTCAAAACAAATGAGGCAAGTAAGGCCTTGGAAAGAGTGCTGTGTATAGTGGAACAGAAGGTGACAGCTGTTTGTTGCAAGTTTATAATCCACAGGGATATGTGTCTTGTTAGGGTAAAAAGTAATATCCATAGGTAAAGTAAGCCTGCTTTAGCATTTTTGTAGCATTTTGTAGCTCTAAACTAAGGCTAGAAAAATGTGACTGCAGTGTATATTGCTTCTAGAAATTTCTTGCCTGACCTCTTCATGTCATTTCATGTAGTTCACAGGAGCTAACAGTTTGTGCAAGACAGGGAGTTTTTTAGAAATAATCAAAAATTAACTCTGCTTCTTCTTAAGAAATGGAATTTTTTTGCGCTTTTTTGGACTTCATATTGAAAATCATTTTGTTTTTTAATCAGTTGCTGACTATGTAAGAATTCTTAAAAAATTCCAAACTGCTGTGGATAATCTGTCATCCTCCATCGAAACGGCTTTCTGAGCATATGAGTTTTTTTAAATCAGGATTGTTTCTTGGAATCTCATGATTTTACATCAGAACCAACCATGTAATTGTTGGAATTGTTATTCAGTTGTTACTTGATTAAATTGCTCATTTCTTCCTGGCAAGTAACTGTTATACAGTTCTGTAGGTTGGTATATTCTGAGCTCTCATGCCCCACTGAGGCATAATTCAGTTAATTTTTTTGTTTTCTATCTAGATACCTGCTGGGTTTTCCCAGCATCTTTTTCCTGCTCCATTACCTAAGCAACACTATGAAATCTGTGTAGAGACAGTTAAGTCAATTGGTCAAAAAATGGCTCTTGGTTTGCCCAGTGCTGCAGGTAAGACCAGAATAGTTAATTACAGGATTGTCAAAGGGCCATGCTAGAAGGGCAGGAAAGCACAAAAAGGAAAAAAAAAAGTTTTAAAAATTTAAACTTAAATAAGTTTAAATATTACCTCTCAGCTTCCATTATCTCTTCAATCTTCTTAAACCAAAATATTTCACCCTAGTTAATTCATGACTGTTTCAGACATTTTTGCAAGAGTAAATAGCATTCCTATAGCTGACCTAATTATGTCAGCAAGTGAAGTATATTATTGCATCAATTAGAAAAGATAATTTATGGGAAATGGAAGTTCAGAAATCATGAAATTTTCTGTTTCAGCAGGATGCCTTCTGCCATAAAGTTGGTTGTAGTTTGCAGGCTGAAGCTAGGCCAAACACATGGGTTTGGATTGAATTCATGCACCAATAATTGTCATCTTATGTTACTGAAAACTCATTGACTGGAGATAATAATTGATTTGCCATTATTTTTCTTCTCTTTTTTTGTGTGACACATCATTACTGGAAGCCTGTTCCCTTTGCCTCATAATTCAGATTCTTGGCACACCATGTTGAATTTATGGTTAAAAGCAGTGCAAATCATTCACAGATGTCTGTTGGTTAGGTGTTCTCTGGGCTTAAAAATAGTCAACTTGGTGTTGCTTCAACCGAAAATTGAGAATTCCAAGTCTCTGACAAAACACGCCAATTTTCATACCCAATTTTCTTCTTTCTTTACTATTTTGGATGTGTGGTGGACACTCTGCAGGCAGTGTTGTCCAAACACTGATGCCTGGAGCCAAACTGGGTCTGAATTAGTAGTCAACAGATATTGTCCCAATGGGAACATTAGTTTTATTTTCCATTATTGTATTCTTTCTTCAACAATATAGACTTTAATTTCCAATCAAGATAATAACCGTAACAAAAGATTTGAATCAATGGTATTTAAAATTTGGAACGGTGCAGTTGCAATGATTAGTTGTAAGTCCTTTAGTTCATTTTGAAATTTGTCTGAGCTCCACTTGCAGTGCCTCTCCAAATAGATTATTGGGTTTTTTTCCCTTGTGTTGGCAAATTGTAAGCTCTATTTCTAAGCAGAGATATGATAATATAGCATCCACTTACATCTATGAATCAATATTTTGGCATCTGTCTGGGTGTAGAAAAGTCCATTTGGACTTACATATCCTGGATATTTTGTTAGGCTTTATTAAACACATTTCAGCTTGTCCATTCTCAGATATTCAGTGAAGCTGTTGGGTCCCCATTTCTGTGCCTGAGATCCAACACCAGAAGCAGTAAAGCTGTGGATCATTTGGCAAGAACCCACAGCATGCAGGATGCCAGCTGAGCATAGCCAGCCCAGACTGTGGCTACAGCTATTAAGAAATAAAACTGCTGAGGGGCTGGCTCTGTCAGGTCTGTGCCTGCTGCAGAATCTGAACTAGTAGCAATCTGAATGGAGATTTACAGCTAATATCTACTGCCGCGACACACTTCAGGAAATGCAAAGGAAATTACATGAGGCCAGAAATGACTTCTCAGTCAATGAAATGAGGTCCCATGTTCACTGTTTCTTGGTAGCTCCTGGTCAAGCTTGCTCAGATTACATGTTAAAGGACAGGCTGAATGGTTTTGTGGGTTGTATTTTAAGCTCTCTGCTCTACCATCATGATCTGTGATGTAAAAGTCAACTTGTGGTCTCTCTGGCTCTCATATCTTCTGGAGTTATGAAGATTCTTGGGCTGGAACTTAGTTGGTTGTGGTTTCTGTGCCAGAAGAAAAGTCTGGCTTGTACATTCTTTTTAGAGAATCTCTGAAAAGTTTGCATTCTGGGGAACTTCTGTTCATTTTGAGAAGGGCGAAATATCTTGGCTTTTGAACACTTTGTCAATTAGCCTAAATTAACAAGGTTCCTTACAGGCATCTTTCAGGAACCTAAATGAGAGCAGTATATGCTGTCTGAAGAATTGATTGTCAAGTCATTTGGTCTGCAAAGCAACTCCTACAGAAACAGAGTGAATTATTATAAATGTGTTTTTAAGCTTTTCTACTCATAAAACCCATTATAGTCAGAGCAAATATTTATTGACAGCATAACTTTTTTTGTGCATGATTTATAAAAAAGACAAATTTCAATACCAGAAGAAAACAGTGCCTCTGTATATAAAGTGAGGAGAAAGATGTATATCACTCTAGGACCATGCCTATTAATTTTCTCAAGGGTACCTTTTATCACGGCTTTTCAGTACCTGAATTTGAACCAAATAAATCACTCGAAAAATTTCTAAGATGGAAAAGTTATTCCACTGTTCCCTCTATGTGTGCCTAGTTTGCATCAACGATGGCTCATGCTTCAGTGGATTTCTTATTGAACTCTTCAGTTGGTAGTTGCCATGATTTAGAAAGCCATCCTTTTATTTAACAAAGCACATTTCAAGTATGCTACGGTCTTCAAGATCATTATTAAAGACGTTGACATCCTGCTTTTCTTTCTCAGCAGATTGCTGACCTCTTAATGCCTGACAAGCTCTTTTGCTTTCACGGGTATGAGCATCTTTCTTTACACCATAAAGTGTAAAATATTCTAAACAGATGGACACAGCAGTACAATGGGCTATTGAAGTCCAAAATTATTTAAGATACTTGAGATTTAACCTTATTAATCTGCATTGGAAAGTATTTCCCAATTTAATCAAAAGTTCTGTTTATTTACAACCCAGTAAAAAGAAAGATAATCTGGCTGCCAGTAGTCTAGGCAATTTAAAGATAATTCAATTTATAGAAATTAATGAAAGAGAAGGAAATAATATATTTGTAAACAAATTAAAAGTCAGTATTGAAGAAAAATGCAGAACTAGTTAGAACAAAAAAGATGTATCGAAATATAATTTTAAGGTAAAACATTAACAGAAGTTTTTTTTGATTGAAAATAGCTTTAGAGATTTGCAGAGCAGTCATTAATAATTTTTTAAAAAAAATAGTCCCAACATATTGCAATGTGTCTATTTAATTTATAAGAATAAAAAGCCACTATATCTCTCTCATAAAATGAATTTTTCATAGAAAATAGGTTATGGTGTATATATGGCAAACAGGTGACACTGTTACAAATTCAGGGTAGACATTCAGACTCAACACATCATATCCCCATTTAGAACTTTGGCCAAGAGGTCAAAGAGATCTCCTAAGTATTGTAGACCCAGCATCTCATGCTGCTTTTCCTTGTAAGTGCAGCCAGAGCACTGTAAAGAAACAAGCAAACATTAAAAAGAAAGAAAGAAAGAAAGAAAGAAAGAAAGAAAGAAAGAAAGAAAGAAAGAAAGAAAGAAAGAAAGAAAGAAAGAAAGAAAGAAAGAAAGAAAGAAAGAAAGAAACAGGGGGCAAAGAACAGCTTTGAAGCATTTTCTTTCATCCTCATGTGGATCAGAACCACTCTCAGAAAATTATCTTTTTCAGGCTGCACTCTTACAGAAAGCAGCTGGATAAACAAACTGAGTTGTGAAAAAGGAGGAGAAGGTATATCAGTGAACTTCTTTAATCCTCAGAGTTAAAATTAGCTCCCCAATAATCTGAGACAAAAGGGGACACAAAAAATTTATATTCCTTTTCCGTTCACTTCTTGTTAAAATCTTGGTAGGCATGTCATTGTTTCTACCTGCCTGCAACTAGAACTGAGGATTAGCATGAAAATTCAGTTAAACTTTGGAAAGAAGTATTGAAGTTCTTTCAGAATTTAGACGAAATCAACATGGGTTTTAAAGTTTACATTCTCATAAATCCTAACAAGAATTTATATAATTATTTTATATTGAACAAATATTTTCAAGTTCTCAACACCATCCCCAAAAAGAAGAGAAATAATCAAAGGTGCCCTCAATGAAAAAAGTATTTTGGGACTATTGAAAAAACCCTGCTTCTTGAAATTATGTGCTGGCCCAGCCCTCATCTGATTCACAGAGTTTTACTGCTGCCATAAATATGGTAGTGCAAAACAGAAAAGTTCAAAGAACAGCTGCATATTTGTGCTCTGATCCAGTGATGGGACAAAGGCAGTCAACAATCAAAGCAAATGAAGGATGGTTAGTATATTCTGCAAGAGTTGCTCACATTCTTGAAGCATCAGTCTTCAAATAAATTACTGTGATAAACCTGTAACAGGGACCTTCCCTTACAGTTACATCTCTGTGAGCAGCAGAGAGAATGGCAGAGCATTAAACTAACAAATGTTCCACATTAAAGCTTCAGGATCAATAACATTTTTAAGATGTTATCAAACAAAGCCTTCAGTGTTGGAAGTAACAGCCTCAGCCTTATGCAGATAAAAACTGTAGCAGCCTCAATGTCATCACAGAAATGCAGTTGCAGAGCCAAAATTACCATTGTTCTTTAATGTTTATATTGCACTATAATGAGACGATGCTCAATGGGATCTAAAATTAATTGCAGATTGACTTACAAGGAAGAAAATATACATATAGGTGCTATAATAACCCTTTTCTGCTTTGTGGAATGAAGCAGTCTTCCAAGTGTGGAATGCAGGTCTTTCTGCTTGGTGCTCTTAAGGGAAGAAGGAGTTACTTCCATGGCAAGGTTGGATGGGTCACTGGAATGCTGAAGTGTGGGTGACACGTGCCATCACTGTCTACCAGCTGCAAAGATCCAATATTGTCAGATTAGTGAAGCATTCACTTCAGTCCTTGGAAGGAAAACCCTTTCCAGCTGCTGGAATGAACTGATGGAATAAGATTAATTAGAAGCAGAGAGCAGTGTCAGCTTCCTGAGACAGAGACAGCTGAGCTGTTCTCGAGATGAGATTATGTCCTTGTCTGAATGAATTAGGGGTCTACATGGAAATGCACAGAAGATTAAATTTGTATATGGTGCATAAAAAGCCATACAAACTTTGCATGCAATCATTTGAGATGGGATTCAGTTCTGGCTTTAAACACCTAACTGGAGACATCTCATGTTCTTCAGGGATGTCTCCATATATGTCCAAAATGTCTAAGTTCCCTTTGTAGTCAGTGAGACTCATTGATGTACTTAGAATCTGAAGAACAATAACGCTGTGAAAATCCAGTTTCTACCCTTGCAGTCAACGTTCCTCCCCTATTCAGCACCCAAAATTTATCTTCTTCATTAAAAAGATAGAAGCTACTGTAGCATTAGACTCACTCTATGTATTCTTTTTTTAACAGGAAAAAAATTAATGATTGTAACAGAAAAGAAATCAATCTTCACTTTATTTTCTTTCTTTCCCTTCCACTTTCCCACCTTCCTTTCTCCCTTTCATCCCTCCATTGACAGTTCATTCTTTCACTTCTTTAGGAAAAGAGGAAACACATGTCTGTCCAGACCTCAGGTTTCAGTAGTCTGGTAATATTTCTGCAAAATTTTACCATCTTAAATCTTTTTGAAAAGGCTTTTATATGATTAAAAATTCAGGATAATGCCATGCCAAAGAGTTCAATTAACTAATTCACTTACTGACTGGTAAGAGATACTGGTGATTTTCCTTGTCCAAGGGTTAGAACACAGGAAGGAGGGGAAAATACAGCACCTGAGAAAAACATGCTCTGAGGAGCAGAATGGTTCAGTAGTAAAATTTTAAAGATGCATAAATTCACATTTGTTTTTCTAGGCTGGAGAGTAAGAAGCTAATAAATTCTAAATCTAAAATTAGAATCCATTCTGTTCCTCAGGTACAGTGCTAGAAACAGATTTTTACCCTGGTCATTGATTCACACTCCTGACTGCATGTCATTTTCCTCACCTTTGAAATGGAGATAGTCAAACTCTCTCACCCCATGGAGTCCAATTTTAATTGGAATGAGAAATCTTTTCATATGTTCACTATCGCTGTTTCCAACATTGAAAAAAAAATTGTAACATTTAATTTTTTCTCATATTTCTCAAATCTAATAAAAATAGATACTCTGGTGCTGAATAAATTAAAAATGCATAAATATAAAAAGTCAAATTCACAAACTTCAGTCCTCTCCCTTTTCCTCTGGGTAGTATCACTAACTTTTGATCAGAACATAGGCACTTACTGTTTCTTATTATAAAGGAATATAACTTTCGCTTGACAGTAAAGAATGAGATTTAGAAAACTGCAGTTTCTCAAAAGTCTGTGTTAATTTTCTTAATTAAATTCTCTCTCACTTTAAAGGTTACAATGTCTCTTTATTTACAGAAAAGCTTATTCATTCAGGTCTTTTTTTTTCCCTTTTGAGCTTGTCAGAAGCTGTTAATGTTGATACACTTTGACACTTTGCCCAGACTGCATCAAACCACAAAACTGAGAATGGAATGTAGCCATTAACAATTTAATAACCTGTTGCGATACTTAATTTTTTTCCACATCAGCAGTGTCACACTTGATAATGGTATGTTTCTTACCTTTACTGAATGAGACGAGACTATTTTCTTTACATGCCATGGTTTTTAAATGTGCTTCAGAACCATAACTAGTCAGAGGTTGAATTTTTGAGTGCTGGCCCATTGGAAATGTCAGAATCCATAAATATACTTGATCTGAGATTTAACTGAAAGGCAAAAGTTTTGTCTGAGAAGTAGACATGAAACTCTTGATTCAGTGTAATAGATAAGCACAGGAATAATCTGGGTAATGTGAATGCCTTTGACATCAGTGGAAATGCTTTCACACATAAGCTTGGGGTATGATAACATGGTTAAATATAAAACTTCTATTCAAGTCTTAGTCTTGGTAAAAATCATTAAGGCCTATAGAACTATTTCATTTCAGCGACTCTTTGACTCTTCCATTATAATTGTAATTGTAATTGTAAATACGAAAAGTTGGTATGGAATAAAGTTTTTAGAATAGCTTCAGTGTGCTGCAGTAACTTTTGGCTATAACAATAAGTATCTCAGGCAAACCATGGCTAAGAAAAAGTGCATGTTATTTCTAAAGGTAGATTTGCCAAAAAGGTTGAAGACAACATGAATATTTTCAAAATATTTTGCACTCCAAGAGTGCGTGGGTGGAGCAGAAATATCTGTAGAGGCTGTCCAATATTTTATCAGTGCTTAATATAGCCATGCTGGAGCAGGCAATTTTGTAGCTTTCTTCTGCCTTTGGAGTGTGTTTTTTCCCTGATAATACTTATGGGAAATTTTATAGACCATTGGTAGTCCAGCATAGCCTGTTGCACCCAAACATACCCTAGTGATCACAGTCCATTTTCCAAATATTAAAACTGATGTCGTCTGAAGGAGCTCATGTCTCTGCATTGTTTCAAATGCATTTCCATAGACTAACATCTGATCTTGGTTATATCTCTATAAATTCACAATAACCTAATTGGTTTTCATGGAATTCTTACTAGTTTATATTGGTCTCAGTGCATGCTTTGGCCACACTAGAAGCAAACCTAAAAACTTTTCTCCATTTAAAGCTTGGAAAAGCTTTAAATACAGTATTTTAGGAACACTTAAAAATTTCTTCTCCTTTCTAATCACTGGCTCTTAGTGTGATGCTGATTGCTACATGAAAGTTTGTCATGATATTCCTGTTTTCTCTAACCAAATATTTGTTCCTTTGCAACTTTTTGTTATTTACACTGGCTGATAATCTTTTTCCTTGTGTCTTTTTTTTTTTTTTTTTGGCATCGATATTAAAAATATAAGAATTTTTTTTTGATTCTGCTGAGTGGACATCCTTCTTATACAAAGAAATCTTGTTTCTTTGAGAAGTAAAGAGTGCTAGTATTTCTACAGAGAAATAAGTTTCCTCTCTTTCCTAGAAGAAACTAGGAAAAAACCCTGTCAACCTGAGAGATTATATTATAATGCATTGTCTATTTAGAATATTTGTTTAAGCTTTCAAAATAGAATATTTTTTGACTTTAATTTTATTGTCAGTCTGTTCTTTCATATTTTTCTTCTTATTTTTGGTGGAGTTTTGTGAAATCCTCTGTTGAGAATCTTTGCAATGTTCATTGTAGTTTCATTATCTTAGATGAGATGTGAGAAAAGCAGAAAGGCATGCTGGTTTCAAAATTTCCTTGGGTTTTACAGGCCTGCACTCTTCTGGACTGGCATCACTGCTGGAATCCTTGCACTTTCTGTTTGCAATCAATATTTTTAGGGGTAGTTAGCACAGAAGTAGACAGTGGAATAAACTGTCCCAAGAGATAAAGTAACCTTGGACTATATTATTCAAAGAACTAAAGATGAAGATCATAATTTCTTTCAGTAACTTTTTCTCAGATTGATGTATTGACCTACAAAATACTCATTTCTGTTTGTGCAAAAACATGTACTGGATCCTGTCACAACAAGCATTTTATTAGGAAACACTTCCAGAACTTCTGAAATGAGATGTTAGGATGAGATTGCCTGAGTGTGTCTCCATGTTTATACTAAAAAGGGGGTTCTAGATAGAAGCTTAAACTCATGACTGAAAACAGATAGCAGATCAAAATTAGATTAAAATTCTTCCATTCATTTCTTCAATCACTATTTTCCCATCTTGTGAAAATCTTATCAAAATTTGCCCTCAAGTGCCTTAAAATGTAGAAGATAGCTCAAATCAGCTGAGAAAGTTATAAAGCTTCAGTTTAAAGATTTTTCTTTGTTTGTTGGTTTTGTTGTAGTGGTTTTATCCCCATGTTCTCCTCTTAAATTCAACGTGATTTGCCTTGAATTCCTGTTTCAAAAAAATCTAATTCAGCATGCAGGTGCTGTAAACATTTGGATGATGTGCCTGGAAAGGCATTCAAGAATGCACAGTGCAGTTCCAGCATTTTAGTACCATTGTATTTGTTGTTCAGTATGAGCCCCCTCAATAACTCTTCACAAATTTGAACCTTATTTTACAACTCCATTTTGTCTGAGAGACACTGGATCTCATTCAGGGCTGTAGCACAGCTGATGGCTGCTGCAGGACCAATAAAATACGATGCATGCTTTAGATGTGTTTCTCTGACAGCACGTTCCTTCAGGATTCAGCAAATTTGACCATTGTTTTACAGCTCAGTTTTGTCGTAACACACAGGGCCTTGGCCTGAAATGGGATGAACATTCTCAGAACTGCCTTTTGGATTTGTACGACTCTGCCTTTATAGCACCTTGATGACATTACAGAGATGCTGTAATCTGATGTCAAGAGGAATTTTTGTATCAGCTGAGAAACAGCAACACCTCAAGAACATTAGGAAAAATAGACAATATGATGTATCTCCTCTCCTATAAACCGTGACATCTAGAGTTGCCATTAGTATTCCCTAATATGCAACAAAGTTAAAGGTTATCATCTGCTGCAGATTTAATGGATTGCATTAGAATTACAGCAAATGACCCTTGCAGCTCCTTTAAACTTGATCGATCACAATGTAATTGTCAAGGCAGGCTAGCAATTAATTTTCATTAGTCAGGGAAGTCATTAATGCTTGCTGTTAGGGAAAATGACTATTAGATTGGAATGGAAGGGATTCAATCATTTTTTACAATTAAAAATGTTGGGCTAATTTGCTGGTTCCATATGTGCAGAGGAATTGTTGTGGCTCTTGTACCATGTGCTGTCCTTGCTGTGATGCACTGGTTCCAACAAAGAGTGGAGTACATCCCTTCTCATACCAAAAGGAGAGGCATTTATCGCCAAATTTCTACTGGGAATATTATTTTTAAAGAACGCTCCATTAATTTTTTTTTCTTTTGCCTTTAAAGACAGGTTGGACTTTAATGCTATGGTGAAAGGCATGCTTCCTCAAGTCAAAGTGCTATTTGCTTTTCCTTTGACATTTGGGGCTTTTTTACTGAATAAGACATAGGAGTTGAAAGATCCCAGGATCATTCAGCTGCCTTGATAAATACTAAATTTCTTGGCAATGACAATTAGCTGTGATACAGCTGCCCAACATCACAGGTGATAGAACAATGCTCTTCATTCATGGAGTACAATTCATTTGAGAACTTAAAAATATTTTTTCAAATTCTACCTTCAGTAAGTCCTAGTCAAATATGGAAGTCAAATTGAAACAGAAAATAAAACATTTTAACTCCAAGATGAAAATTTTGTAGATGCTTAGTCTTGTCCAATTTCACTTTAATAAATTGGTATTGTTTTGCCATATCCACAATGTCAGGATGCACTTTGCTATGGTGTTTTTCTTATTCTAAAAGCATTGTGTCTTTCAAAGCATCATTTTTAATCATTTACCTCTGTAAATGTGTTTGATGGAGCATTTTTAAAAATAATTTGAGTAGAAGAAAAACAGAGCTATCTAGTCTTCATGCAGTCCCTCTGAGACTAAATTTCACCCTCATTTTAGGTACCTAAAGAACAGACCTTTCGGGGGTTTTTTTTAGTACATACTTCTGTTCTTTGTAAAATAAATGCTAGAAAGCAGTGGTATTTGAATGGCTTCATAAAATTGCCTATCTCAGTTTAGGTCAATAAATTAGGTGAACATGATGTAGCTCTAAAGGCTTTCAAAAACACTTTATGCTTTTCCTTGACTAAAGGAATTTAGGCATTGCAATGAGTAACTCACTTAAAATTTATGTGCTTAAAACCCGCAAAATTTGAGTAAATTGGCTCTTATCATGATGACTAAAACATATTGAAGAAGATATATTAATATTACTTATTATACTGAGAAGGACTTAGAAAATTTAAAGCCAAGCATGAAAGTGCAATATTCTCAAACGAAACCTAAGGGAATATGCATAGGGGTAAAACTAAGTTTTTAGACTTCAGAAGTTCTGTAAGCTTTTGGAAAGCTACTGAGTAACTAAAATTGCATTTATTTAAGACATGGACAAGTTGACTTTGATAGTGCTTTATTTTTGTGTACAAAGCATATGAAAGGGAATTAAGTACTTAGCTTCTTTTGTAAATGCCTCTAAGAACCTTATTTACACCTTTAGCAATCTAAACCAGGCTTCAGATAATTAAATTCAATATATCAATAGGTTTTTCCAAAGTCAGAGAAGGCATAGAGCTATGCAGGAGTTCATCTGGAATTCATCTGATTTATTTTGATGTCAATGCCACGTAGAGGGAAGTGGTATCTTAACATCATCCTATCATTTCTCTGCTAATTTGAAGGGAAACTGGAATGACTGTCTCAAACCTAGATGTCTATATCACACGTGTGTAAACATATATTAAGAGCCCTTCTACTGGTGTTTATAAATCTGACCTTTCCTTATTCAGGAGCCTGAAACAATTTCAAAAGCTGCCAAACACAAAGATTCCTAAAAGTCCTTGAAGTTATTTACTTGATTCAAGCTTCGAAGTCTCTTTTGAAAAGTTTCCCCTTATCTAAAAAGTATTTGCTTTCTCACTTGGGGGATTTTCAATAGCACTTTCATTGCATAGAGTATATTGTTCTGCAGTTTGATGAATTGCCTCTTTTATAAAACAAAAATATGTTCAAGATGTGATAGTCTATTCCTGTTTTTAGGTATGTGGCAATCTAGGTGCTCCACTTTTAGAAGAATATTTTCAAAGTTGGGATGCAATTCAAGGGTCTTTCTAGTGTTAAGTGATGGCCAACACTCAGCATTTCCCTTAGACAATGAAGTTCACCCGTTCTGAATGTTGAATATTTGGGAAACTGAGGCTCCTGACGTCATTAAATACTCTACTCATACATTATATGACTAGACATTTAACTTTAAGAAATGATACTTCTACTCTTTTAGCTGGTGCTTTACTGAAAGCTGCCAAATAGTAACTGGTACAGCCAAATGGTATATCCTTCAATATGAATATGTTTCTTTTACCAGATTGATTACTGTAAGTCAGACTTCCTCCTAGAATTTATCTGTCACTCAGAAATGATTTCTCAAATCGTTATGCACATTTTACTTTAAACATTTGTGGTTTCTAAAGAAAAAATAGGGGAATGAAATCTGGCATTTCATTCAATGTATTATATGGTATGCATTAATGGTAAGGCAGAACATTGTAATCAAAAGATTCTGTGGGAGATGGTGTGGGCAGACTTTTTGACTGGATAAATCCTTTTCTATTATTTTATTTTTTTCATGAGATGAAACACATATAAGCTGCCATAAATCATATTTCATAATATTAAAAAAAGGAGTAAGACCTTTGCCATCTTACTTTTTTTACTTTTATTGTTCTTATTTTTTTTCTTTTTTAAGACTTAATTCTTGCACTACTTAACTACTTAACTTTCTTTACAGAACCACTGTCAAAACCCCACGTCTTTGCTATTGTTTTTGATTTGATTAAAGGTACTATTCTTGTTTATTAATTCTCTTTAAACAGCGATATTATTTATTTGAAATTAAAATCCACAAGATATAGGTCCTTATACACTTGTTACAGAAAATCTTGAAGAGAGACCCTACTTGTTGCCCTTTTACATTTTCTAAAGATAGGAAAAGCTTAGGAATAGAACTAAGACTTGGGTGTTTTTCAGAAGTGAGTGCTGCACAGTCCTCGGTTGGACACAAAGGTAGAGACACAATCTGGGGATCAACCACAAGATGCAGGACAGTCCTGTGAGCTTGATGGTTAACCTTACCAAAGCTCATGTTAAATGAGCAGAAAATTAACTCCCACAACCTGTCGTACTCTTCTGGTAGATGAGTGTATTAATGTACAGAAGCATCTAAAACAAAAGTCTGTCTTTTCAGGAATTGGTAAAATCTTTTGGGCAGAAGCCCTGGAACATAGAGAACTATGGATTCTTTTCCTCATTGATGCTCAAAATCCTTAAGCATCAAGGTTGGAATCAGGTATTTCTACACCAACAAAAGAACCACAAAAAATGAATGAGTGTAATGCATCTAAATTTCCAAATTCTTTAGCTCACTATTTGGAAGATTTTAATCTGTTTTAAACTGAAAATTTCATTGAGTTGTAGAATTATAGAGTGGTCTGGATTAAAAGGATCTTCAAAGTCCAACTCATTTGCCATGTGTGGGGACATCATTCCTTAGATCAGGCTGTTCAAAGCCCCATCCAACCTGACCTTGAACACTTCCAGGGATGGAACATCTGCAGCTTCTTTGGGAAACCTGTTCCTGTGTCTCATCACCCTCATTGTAAAAAACATTTCTTCCTTATATCCCATCTAAATGTACCTTCCTCAGTTTAAAAGAGTTGTTCCTTGTCCTGTGACTGTGGGGCAGGAGTTGAGTTATTGACTTTTTCCTACTAAATTTGCATGGCTTTTTTTCGGTGATTCAGTTTGGAAAATAAAAGACATAAAAGTCAAGTAACACGATGAAATAGCTTCTCTCTTTCTTCTGGCATACCTTCATATAATTTCCATCAATTATATGTTATATAAAATCAAGATGTTAAAGCTTTGATCAGGTGCATCTCTTCATTTGACACCTATCAAATATGTTTGGGCCAGTCTGAATTAATATTGGAGAGAAAGAAAATTATAAACCTTAAGTTCAGATCAGAATTTTATTTCTGGAACATTAGCTCTTCTTCCTCTGTCAAAAAAAGCCATGCTTCTCATTTCCAATTCTTGTTGAAAACCTAGGAATAGAAGTGATTTTCAGTCTTGTAATTACCCCAATTTACTTTGAAAATATTTAAATATTCCTTTCATTGCTGTATGGGCTTGGATATTTAGTTGCCATTGAGATTCAGGGAAAATTAAAGAAGGTACAGTTGAAAATAGAACATTAATGAGAAACTTTGATTCAGTTTCATTTTTTCTTAAATAGTCTCCATTCCCCAATAATCCTTTTTGCTGTTCAGACCTTCTAAAGAAAGGATATTGAAAGTGGAGTTTACATCATATTGCAGAAGTCTGTTTCCTCACAGATCTGCCCTACTTATATTTTCTTCTGGTGGGGTCTACTTCTAGTGTGGTCTACTGCTGCTGAAACTTGGGATTTTCTCTTCTGCGTACTCAGAAACATTAACAAAGGAAAACTGTGTAAAATCAAGCAGTTGCAAAGCAGAATAGGATGTCTTTACAACTTTGATTTGGCCCCTGTTTTACATAGGCAATGCTAGTCTTTGATTGAATGTTTACCTACTATTTTTCTATATAACTCTGAGCTGTGATCTTGAATTAAAAGCTGTAGTGTAACTATTTTTTCTTCATCATCTTCACTTCTCACTACCAAAGGCACACAGTTTTTCCAGAGATTCATGTATGATACTTATTTCTGTCATTTTTTAATACTTCACAACCATTAATTTTCTTTGAGAACTTTTGAGCCAAGAGAATGATGTTTTGCATATGTTTTAGATCGAGAAGGGTGAGGATGGAGAGATTAAAGGTCAAAAAAATTTTCTAACATATAATGAAAAATTTGAGATGTACATGGCCTAGTTTTTCCAAATACATGACAGCAAGGAATTAA
Organism: Acrocephalus scirpaceus scirpaceus; assembly: GCA_910950805.1. Lineage (NCBI taxonomy): Eukaryota > Metazoa > Chordata > Aves > Passeriformes > Sylviidae > Acrocephalus > Acrocephalus scirpaceus. The sequence goes on from OU383777.1 coordinate 8,407,634, forward strand.
AAAATTTAAATCTCCTCAATTTGCATTGCAATTTTCAAGCTTATTACTTCTTCAAGTCCTACTCCCGGGTCTCACAAGGGTCTTTCAACAAATGGAGAATATGGTGCTAGTGAGTACCAGCTGTAAGTCTGAGGTGAAGCATTTACTTACACATACCTTCGTGGCAGAAGAAAAGATGCAATTAATTATAAGGGGTGGTATCTAGCTCCCTTTGCCTCTCTGGCTGGCTGCTCTTTCTTTGTATATGTGCGTACATTCATAATTTACCAGAGCTAAGCACATGTCTTTTCAAGAGTAAATGTATTAAAACTATCTACATGATGAGAAGAATTTTCAGACTTTTCCTGGAAGAGCTTAGGAGTATTACTTTGTTTAGACAGATAGACAGAGTTAATATTTATATTGTTGAAAGCAGATTCAAGAAATTAATTTTACACATAGGGCTGAAAGCTGTGAATAAGAGGCAGAAGAGAAAAAGCAAGGCAGGGGCTGAACTGCTGAACCCCTCATGTCCTGTATGAGTTCATACTGAAACACCTCCTAAACACCTGTTCCCTGCTGCATGGTGAGATCACCTGGAAGCCCAGTTTCATATTTGGTGTCATTCCATAAAAGATCTGTGACTCTAGGTCAGAAAGCTTCATGTAAATTCAGGCTGTAGGTACTCCTTCCTTCAGATAGAAAGAGGTTTCTTTTCCTTGCCAAATTCTGTTCCTTCTATTTTAACAGAAGAGGTGGTTATTCAACTTAGGCTGAAGATCATCTAGTCCTAGTCCCTACTCAAAGCAGGGTTAAGATCCCAGTTAATCAGGTCACTCCTGCCCTCATTCAGCAGAATTCTGAGTATCTCCAAAGGGGGAGATTCCATAGATCTTTTGTGCAGTTTGTACCATATACGGTCTTCATAGATGAATTGATATAGTGTCTTTTTAAAGAATGAAAATTGGTTTTTACACAAACTGATTTCAACTACAGATGAAATGTATTCAACTATTTATGGTGTGCTAGGTTAAAAATGTAAGATGTGCCCAAAGTATGTATTCTATCACCATCTTCATGAGCTGTTGAAGCCAGATGGGGCAGTGTTATCTTATCTTCTATTAATGGGACCATCAATGCCTTGCCCAAGACTCATAGATAACCCCCTCCGGGAGTTATCTCTGTTTAATGGGCCATCAAGGATCCACTGCATGACTCATAGAATGAGATCATCCCATTGTGAGATGCTCTGCTCAAGGAGAGGAGCCAAGCATTCCCACCTGGATAAATCCAGGGTTTGGGACAGCACAGGCAGCCTTTCCCTACTGGACTCCCAGAGGAGACAAGAGCTACCAAACCTTTCTGCAGGACCACTGCTTCAACAAGACCATTTCATCTGGACTGCTACTACCACCCTAACAGGGTGTCAGGTTGTATTCTGACTCTGTCAGTGGTTTTTTTGTATTTTTGCATTTTATTTTACTTTATTATATTTTACTTCTTTCTTTTCCTCTTGTTCAATTGTATCTCTGACTTGGAGTCTCTCATTGGTTTTGCTTTCAAACCAGTACATATGGTAATGAAAATTTACAGCATATTATATTATAAACAAGAGATTACTTACTTTTTTATTTTGTTTTCGGTGGAAAGGGAAATATGTCCTTTTCAAAGAATAATAATAAAAAAATACTGCCTCACTTTGTTTAAAGCTTCTAGCATAGCCTTGAATATAAGTGTAGTGAATGTTTTTAAACCCCCAAGACAGTGAGCAAAGGTTTTTAAAGGATTAAGTTTGAGTAGAGGCTGGTGCTATGAAGGAATGTCATCCAGATGCTTTGTTTCATATTCACTGCATGCAGACCCATTCTTTGGTGCATCAGATGTGAAAGGTTAGCCACATAGGTCTGAAAATATTTTTTTTCTTCTTTTTAAAGTATTCTTGGTCATAATTTGCCTTTGAAAAACTTTCCTGATTGGTGAAAGCATTTGTGAAAATAATCTCATTTAGAAATAGGTGTCTGTTTTCAATATGTGCTTTTATAATGTGTTTAAGCATCATATTTCCCAAGAAGTTATCCCCAAAATGTTGTCAAAACAACTTATTGTGGCAGCTTGTTTCCCATAGTTGTTTATATCTCACAGTTTCATTTATTTCTTAGACCGTGAAGCAACTTGTCCTCATGGTCTGCCCAACTTGTCCCCATGTCCAATACTTGTGCATTAATAGCTTTTAGTTGCTATTTATATTTAGACACAATTTCTTTCAAACAAGGCAATAGAAAATTATTGCTACTTGCGTCATATTTAGTGCATTAAAAGTTAAGAGCTGCACAAAAGAACTTTGCTTAAGGATTAATCAATCTGTGACCCAGGGGATAAGGGATCCTCACCTGTCAATAAGGCTTATTACTACTTATACCAGCTGAGCCTGAGTGTTTAAGTACCTTCCTGAGAAAGTGACTTTTATTTGGTGGGATCTGAAATGAGGATATCTCTGGCCCTTAAAGTTATATTTTACAATGAAGATTGCATAGAGAATGCTAATTTTCTTAGTCTTTACACCTGTTAAATTACATTTTATGTAAAAATAAAGTAGAATCCCCTGTAAAGGTATTTTTCAGCACGAGCTACTGCTGTCATTGTAACTGTAGTACTGCAGGATGATGAATGGGACAGGGAATTGATTCATGTAGCTGTGACTGGGAGAGAACACAGCCCTGTGGTCCACAAACCCATTTTTCTATTAAAGACTCATCTATTCTAGAACTGTAGGTTCAGTTCATTGCATAAATCAGAGACTCCTTGCATCATTTTCTCTCAACTCCTTTTCCACTTTGAGCTATAGGCCACTGAAAATTCCCTTCAGCTTTCAAGAATACTTTCTTTCTTTCCCATTTCCATCCATTTTCTCTCTACTTTAATAAGTCAGAGCTGCCTTTTCATATTTGCATTGGTACATGATTTAATTTCCACCTAGAAGAGGGCTCTGGGAGCACTTGGGAAGTCCCCAAGACTTCACACTATCTATGCACACACCTGGCTCCCCTGCCTGCTTCCTTGAAAAACACCAGGAGCTTCTGCTAGGACATCCCTTGGCCTGAATGCAGCTGGAGTGATAGAGGCAGAGGGATGCCCACATCACAGGGGTGGGAAAAGAACACCTCCCTTGCAGCCCATAGCTATAACCTGTCTCTGAAATATGAGATATTGAGGTTGCCATAATTTTCAAACCATTTAGGGAGGATTCACAATATGAATTAATGGCCTTAATCAAGTTTTCGTGTGTTAGGATGCAAAATCACAGAGGCAACTGCAGATGCTGGTACTTCTAACCAGTCTAAAACCCTTTGTATCCTTCTAATTTTTGTCTGATTTTCTCCAAAATTGAAAGATAACAGTAAAGAAATGACACTTTAAATGTGAACCATTGTTTCTCTTTGTGTTCTCTCAATAGACATCTTTTACTCTTTTTGTTAAAACCACTGGACGTTCTGCACTCACAGGTTAGCATAGCAGTAACCTTTGAAAACTTTTAGACTGACGTTGGGTAACTTGTTCTTTCTCCTCAAACAATGGAAAAACACACATTAAAGCTCTCAAAGGAGGTTATTTATTATTCCAGTGGTGTAAATGAGGGCAGGATTGGGCCCACAAGTAATAAAAGAGGAGTAGAGCATGTAATTCTTCACGCCATTGTGAGGAAAACTCTGTCCAGCAGCAGTAAATTATCTGAAATTCTTTCAGGATATATGAATGAGTCCATGGTCAGAGAAAGCTTGTGAGGTTTAAAGCATAAAAATGACAACTATAAATAAAGGTGGAAAACCCCTCATCCACACTAAAATGATAAAAACATAACATTCCCGAGGCACTGGTGTCTTTGGAAAATGCATTGCCTGGCTGACTAGAGGAAAGGGAGGGAGGAAAGGAAACCCATCATCCTACTTAGGGCTTTGTCTTCCCAAAGTAAAGTTTAATGCTCTTGAATAAAAGGATAGTTTTCTCTTGGAAGATCCATCCTATAAGGACATGTGTTTACTGAGTTTGTAAAATCATCAATCATCAACTACATGCATGTATATTTTAACAACTAAGTTTACCCAGGTATTTAACAAATTGGCAAAACATAGAGAATATCTGTATCTTTTACCCTGTAGGGTGCAAGATATGAACAAAGAACAGTAAGAATTTTCATAGCAACGAGGCAGTGCATATGGCTTATCCTGGGAATGTTAACCTGTCTAGAAAAACACCTGCTGTACTCTGGACATTTTCAATACCTTAGTAGTGTTAGCCTGGTTGCTTTTATGTTAACATTGCTCCACTTCATTGGCATAGTAATGCCCACTGTAGATAATATGATAAAATAGCTTCTCAAAATATGTGTCTTGGAAAGGAAAAATCTGCAATCCCTGTTTTGATTTGGCATATTCCAAAAGCTTTGGCACGATTGCAGCAACAATTTAGAGGATGGAATCAAAATCCATAAACACTGTGTAAACAGTTCCATAATCCCAACATGCAGACTAATGCTTTGTTGAGTTTAAATGCATTATGATGCTATGGATGTGCCACTTCTTGCCATCTCATTATGCCAGAATGAAATTCTAACCTTGCAACAAACTCTGCTTGAGTTCAAGTCAATCACAGGGAAGAATTTTGTCAGTGATTTTCCACTGTTACAGTAACAGAAGTGACATGTCAGTTTTTAAATCAAACCAATCAAAGTCACCAAAAAAAAAAAAGGTTAAAACCTCTAAAGAATGAGATAATTTTTGTAGATGAACAATAATCAGAGACAGACTCCCAGTGAAACTTAGTCTGTCTGTCTCATTTGGTCACAAATGGTCTAAGCTGACTCTGTAGTCACTCTGCAATCCACACCAGGGATCTGTCTGCAGCACCTCATGGAAATGGACAACTGACTTGATTTAAAACTGAACCATAGATGTTCACATGCCATGCCAGCACAACTTTTGACTCCTTTCAAAGCCATGGACTATGGTCCACTGAGCCTATGACGGCCCGTGATGAGAGCTGCTGTGAGGTAGGTCAGATGTTAAGGAACTAATAAAATGACACAGCAGGTTCACATTAGTCTAGTCCCTATTTCAGCATACATAATTTTTCAACCATTTGTCATGTACTAAGTCTCAGTATATAAATTGTATAAAATTGTGTTGATTCCTTACTTAAATGTCCTTGTCTTTTTGCACAGATTTCTTTTACCACATCATATTTATAAATGTTTATATGCACATATCAGAGAAAACATCTTAGGTATAAAAGGTAATGTTGTTCTGTAAGAACAGAATTTTTATTCAGAGTTTAGTCTCAAAGAGTAGACTGACTATAACACAAATAAATTCTTTTACTCAGATTTGGAGATTTTTTGCTTTCCTCTTCTTAACTGATCATTGTACAAATATGATTCAAGAGTAGAAAGCAGCAGGAAATATCAATTGTTTTTTGTCTGCCACCTGAAAACTTTACGACAGGTGTCTCTTTTTCCTTTTTCTTTGTTCTACTCCCCAAAGTAAAGCTCGTTTCTTTACCAGGAAAGGCAATATTTTAAAAAGTAGAAAATTAATTTAAATGTTAGCTTAGGCATATTGATTTAAAGATACTGGATGAAAATTATTGACAGCTTCATACAGTGCGAGTACTTTTTTTATATTCATTATCTTTTGATTTAGACTTCAAGAAAATGCTGGAAGGCACTATTACTATACCAACATGCTGATTTTTTATCTTTTCAGAAAACATATAACACAGAGAAGCAGTATATGATGCACCAGCTATAAGTAACATGCTTTTAATTTTGTGTTATTGTTCTAGAAGGTCATCTAAACACAGAGGGTCCCTGTGATATTTTTATTACTGTTTAAGACATCTCACTTAGTTCCTTTTCTGTACAGAAAGTCATTGGGCTGAGAATTCCAAGTGGCAGTGAGAGGAATCTCAGCTGCACCACTCAGTCGTTTAATACATCAGTCTTTGCAAAATGTGTATATAATTCAAATTTAATTTTCACTACCATATCACACTGAAATTACTGTTTAGCTAGTGCACATGATATTCTTTAAATACTGAAATTTCTGGAGAAATCTCTTTAGCCAGCGCAAATCAAAATTATCAGTATTGTAAATATTTCTCTTAAAATTGAATATAAGATAGCAATATCATGCAGCCAAATTATTGTAATGCCAAAGTCCTTTTTTATTTATATCAAAGATAACTTTTCTGACTGAATTTTTTGGATAATATTTTAGACAAAAGTATGTGTTGGCCAAGTAGTTAGCTTATCACACTGAAATTCTTATTAAAACAGACTGCTCTTTTGACTCATCTAGCATAAATACTATGGCTAAAACTGTAGTGGTCATGAGCTTGAATATTTGAGCAACTTCTAATTTTGTATGCCTCTTAAATTATTTTATAATGTAAATACAGGATAAATACAAAAAAATGATTTCTAATTCCAATATTATGACAAGAATAATTTTGCAACTAGTTGCTAGTACAGAAACAAAAATTATTTAAAGCTAATTATAAAGCTATTACTTAAAGAGAAGATTAAAATTTCAAAAGATAAGTTTCAATGATGTGAAAAAAATGGTGTATAAAAGTAATTTTGTAAAATTCTATGTGATGGGGGAAAATATAATAATATAATAAAAATATTAAAATATATAGAGAAATAGATCTATAAATACATATATATATATATATAATAAAATGATCTATTTTTATCTCCTAGCTGGAGGCAATTGTTGAGTCAAGAAATATATAAATTGGTTATGGAAGAGGCTGAAGAAAGAAAATACTGTTCAGTTTCTAGACAAAGCACAAGGAAAAATAAAAACTGAATGCAAGGTTTCCAGGTGCATACACAGAACACAAGACAGGAAATCAACAGGGAACTGCATTTATCCAGGTAGTTTGTCAAATCCCACATGACCACAATATATCTATAAATGAAAGCAATTTGCTTAACTTCCTACAGAAATCTGTGTCAGAGATAGGCACTTTGTTCCAGCTACCAGAATGTGATGCTGGTGCCTTTCTAGGACAAGTACACACTATGCTGACATGATTCCACAGAAAAATGATTTCTGTGCCATGGGCACTCTGGTTTACAATGAAGGTTAAGTTTTGTAGATGGATAAAAGTCAAAATAGTCCATAAGCATATTAATCATGGAATCAGACCTTCAAATAAGTGCTACTTGTGCACATGCAGGGAAGGAGCTGGCCCCCATACGAATTTCTTCTGGGTATTGACTGATAATACGATATCTCTGGTCTCACATGCCATGATTAGGCAGGCTTTCCTCTTTAAGCACTTTAACTTCAGAAGCTTAGTGCATTATCTGCAAAAGCTATTTTGAAATAGACCTAATTTAAAATGATAGGTTTTAGGAAGGAAATAGGAAGGAGGTGTCTTCAGGAGGAAGTCTGAATCCTTGACTTCAGAGCCAAGCATTAACTTATTTTTTCAAATGCATCATTGTTCTTGAAGACCCTATATCAAATAAAGAGTCTTCCACACTCTGCTGCTGAAGTTTATGGCTCAAAAGAAACCTTCCCCAGGCTGTAACACAGTCCATATGGCCGGCTGTTTGAAGTGTGCTTAGTGCTCCATTAGGGATTCTCGATTTGTACTTCTCAATCTGATTTCGATAAGACACAGGTTTCCTTTAGTGGCCTGACCTGGTGCAAACACATAATAGATTAATTCTATAATAAATTATGGTGGCAGTAAAGCTTTCTGGACCATTTTGCCTTTTAAGTAACAATTTTTTTTATGTACTCTTATAAAGCTGAACCAATGTTTCATTTGTAGCTCACTTTATGTATATACAGAACTACTTGAAGCTTGGGAATGTAATTTTGTGCTGTGTGCATTACTTCTGAGTGTATTCCATTTTATTGTGTTTCTGGAGCTACTGACATGTTGAGGAATACTAAGAGCTTTATGAAACAACATTATGCCTAGAAATGTGTTGAACTGCTTTTCAGGAAGCTCCAGCTGGTTTCTATCTTAACGATGGCATAACTACACTATTTCTATTTTAAAATTCTATATGCAAAACTGCATTTCCATAAAGTCCGTTATTATGTTCCACTTGTATGTATTGTTTTTACATGATATTGTTATTTTCAACCATCAAGTTTATTTTAGATTTATTACATACTTAGCACATTCCATAATTCTGCTGCCAATTCTAAATTCTCTGGTACAGGAAGAGTAAAAGATGTTATTTTAGGCATTTGCTGCTAGTCAGAGTTGAGGACCCCAGTGTGCTTTGCTGTCCTTGTCTAGGAGCCTTCTAGTTATTCCAAAGGAAGGCTCCTACTGATAAGGGACAGAATGAGAGAAAAGCACTGTAGTGCTTTTAAATACCTTGCCAATTGGTAACAAAGGGTGCTAATCTGTCAGCTTTTATCACCCTTCCTTTTCAGCCTCCTGAGCTCCAGGATATCTCTCCTCTTATAGACACCCGGATCCCCTCCTTACTTTACCTCAGGCCTCCTCACAACTGATTATGATGGCAAGGCAGGAAAGGAAGAGGCTGGGAAGGCTTTGCAAGCCACTAAATGGTGACTCAAGCAGAAGTAACACAAAAAATATGCAACAATGCACGAAGTTTTGGTGTTCTTTTTTCTGTTTCTTTTAGGTCACATACCCTGAAAGACACACCTGTCAAGGTTCTGTGTGATAAGACCATTCCACAAAAACCTCAAAAAATGCCAGCCACAAAGACAAGAAATCCCTCTGACTCATTCAGTGTTCTTGGTAGCAAGAAAATGCTGAGATGACCATCTATTGTTTCATCAGCTATCTGCCAAGATTTATCTGCACACATCAGAGACATCCATCTACACCTCACATGTAAGGATGTCAGGAGATGAAAAAGCATGGAATGAATGAAAGGAAGACGTGAACATTTTGGGTCATTCCCAAATCCCACATTCATTGTGGGAAGACACAGAAAATGTAGATACAGAGGAGGCTGAGATGGAACCTGAAGAAACAGGAGAATGATCTCAACTACAGTCAGAGTATTTCAAGCGCACATGGTATGAAATTTTAAGCTCCCTGTAAGCAAGGAGGAAGTAGAGAATAAGGATTAAAAAAAAAAAAAAAAGCATAAGTAGGAAAAAGAAGTAAAGACATAGGATATTAAAATCAGAAAAATTAAAATAAAAATATAAGATTATATATAAGAGTAAAAGAATAAAATCTATGAGAGCACAAGGATCCAGCAGAATTAATTCGAAAAGACTAATGTCATATACTAAATATTTTAGGTTACTTATAATGAGCATGAGAGACAGGGGCACATAAGCTTTTTATTATTAGAGAGGAATAAAATAACATAAATCCAAGTACATAACTTACCATTTTCCAATGAAAATTCATAAAGAGAAGCAAAATGTTGCTGCATTAGAGACAATTAGCATTTAAAATTAATTTAACCTTAATAGCAAGATAAAGTTAATCTTTTAATAATCAGCTGAAATTATCTTTTTCCCAGATGGAAACTCTTTTTGTTAATTGCCCAATGGCTTTCAGAAAACTTTGAATTTTCTTATTAAGTAACATTTCTTTCTTATTTTATCTTTTAAAAAACCTCAGTTATCATTACAAACAAAAAGACACTGGCTGGCAATAATAAGGAAGGATTTTTGTGGATCATTTAGTAAACCCATACAGGTAAAGGAAGGCTGAGAACATTCCTTGCCAAGTCCTCATCTTAAAAAATGTCATTTCATGCATGAGCAATCACAATGAACCCATGTTATTTATCCTAGTACAAAGATTTGTGCAAAGGCAAAAAAATGCTTGCATAACCCTTTTAAAATTTTCACTACATAAAATTGCCCAAAACCCAGCCTAGAAAGCGCTACTCTACACATCAACTCCAATATAGATTAATACTATTATTACTTGCACTGATTAAATGATTTACTTTTCAAAGTAGCTAAATATATATATTTATAATAATAAATAGATATAACTGTAAAGATACTTTTCCCAAGGTTCATGCACTTAGGGATACTTTGCCAATTAATTCTGAATTTCAGTAGAGCTGTCTGATGATTCAGCATGTACTGTGGAAAATTACTTTTCATCATCCAGATTCTCAGCTTTGTCCATAGCCACTCTCTTTGAGATGACTTTGCCCTGTGCCTGGAAAGTCATCAAGTGCAAGAAAAGAATATTCCCTTGAACAGCATAGTGAAAAATAGAAATTCTTTCATACATTGTGATTTTCGAGTGTTGGATATTGAGGTAGGCAAAGCTTAGAAGTGCTTTCAAAAACCTAATTTCTTTATCTTTAAAGTATGAGATCAAGGCAGCACAGTAAGATACTTTTTAACTAAAATAAAGATCCATTAAATATGTGGGGTAGTTAAACACTATACTTGCTAAGTATTTTTACCACTCGAAACAGTCAAAATTATCATTATAATGGACTTCCTGACATGGTACATGAGACAGGGGAATTTGTGAAATAGTTCTCACCTCCTACATGCAAGTTAATTATTTCTGTATATTGAAGACATCACAGCCTGATTCAATCCTGCCTAAAATGAGCAGCCAGTGAAGCCATAAAAGAGGACAGTAATTCAGGCTCTCCATGGGAAAGAGAGTGGCTGTCTCTGCTGGCCCTCTTGGGGACCTGGGGCAGATGAGGCAGCTATCTCAAAGCTTCTCACCTTTGGCCAGGTATCTCAGACAGGGCCTAAAATTGTTGCCATACTTCCAGACCATATAGTTTCATGTAGAAGTACAGAAGAAATCATGTTTCAAACATTTGTGTTACTAGGTTTGTTTTCATCTTTTCTCTCCTATGAAGGTAAAATGGACTTTGAAAAAAATTGCACATTTCAGTTCAAAGAGGTCCTAAACTAAAAACCTCTTTCAGTTCATATATGTTGTCAAAACTGAGGTATTAATTTTCTCCTTGTTTCAGTTTGGGTTCACAAATACATATTAACAGGATGAAACCTTCTACTGTTCAATTATTTCCTCTAAGGAATTCCAGATAATAATTGCAATGATTGGGCAGAGGTGTTTAATTTTTGAGCACAAAAATTTGGGTTACTTAAAGCTTCCTGGGTGATGTCATATTGGTTCCTTCTATCTTTCAATATGTGCACACTCAGCACTCCATTTTCGCACAGTTTGTTCTAGAATTTCCTTCCTTCCTCAGGGAGAAATAAGATAAAGAGTGTCTGAAATAGGGTAATTTTGATTATGTCAATATCAGAAGATGCTTCAGAGAATACATCTGCAAGCTAAAACATTTTAAAGATGCTTTTTTGAAACTTTTTTGTTTGGAACTGATTTTAATCCACAACCAGTTTTTCTGGGTGACAAGATATCCATGTGACCATTATAGGGACAATCCTTCTGATTGGAACCAGCCTCTGTAACTGCATCTTCCCCTGGGAGCAATGGAGGAAACTCACCTAACAGGCAAATTTTGAGCCATAACTCTCATTTATGGATCAGGCTTAAAGATTGTCCTTATCTCTCAGCTGGCTCTAGACCAGCTCAGAAATAGATTCACTAATCAGAAATAGTGTGTGTCTTAGAAAGCCAAAGTCATTACAGTGAACTTTGCTGAGTCTACAGCTGGGAATAGCAATGTCACATAGGACAGAGCATCAGGCTGCTGACTGAATAAATAAGTACAAAAACGCCTACATATTCCTGGAGTTTCCTCGGACAAGTAAATTAAAATTCATTATTTTCCTGCACAATTAGTCATATTTGTTATCATGTTTCTAGATAATTTTCTATTAAATAAAATTTTAAACAGAATAAATATATCCCTTTTTAAGGTCCTTGTTTATAAATCTGTATGGGTTTCTAAACCCAGGATTATTTTAAGAAGTTCTCCATTGAAAAAGAGGTGAAATACAAACTTGTAAGTGATTTGAGGAGGGGAGAAATCAGGGGTAGAATTTCCATCTACTCAGAAACCTGGTCTCAGGTATGGTTCTTAAAATAATTTTTTTCATAATCAATATAAATCTTATCCATCCATTCGCACTGAGCTGTGTTGAAACGTGAAGCTTTCCTGAACTTACTGCTATAATATTATCATTATATTAATTGGCAAAGATCTTGGTCTGTTTTATATCCAAGATGAGATCAGCAGAAATACTGCAGGCTTGTAACAGTATTATAGAGGACAGAGTTTATTCTAATCTGTTTTGGTTCTTTTTTTCCTAAACTGCATTTGGCATCACCAGGTAATGATGAAAGTATTTGGAAATTTACTCTTGCATTTTGCTGATTGTCTATGCTATTTGGCTGGAGCTCAGAATTCTTTGTTTAACGAAAATGCCCATGAATTGCTGAGTAAAATTCAGTATTTAGTACATGTTTTGCAAGGAAACTCTGAACAGTGAACATTTTAAAAAAGTGGCTGAATAGTGAAGGTTAACTTTAGAGAAAATTAATAGAACTGGTATCTTAGACCAGCCTCAACCCTGCAAAATCATAATATCCAGTGAACTCCTTGGAGAAGTCCTAAGTTCCCACAGCAGTGGTTGACTTCAGTAATAGCTGTGGGTTCTGCACACGTTTTCAAAATCAAGAGCACAAACACTTTAGGCCTGGAGCTAAGTCCTAGAATTCAACCTAGGTATCTCAATGACAAAAAGAAATATTCTGCAGAGCTTGCTTGTTCTGACATTTATAGAATCTTGTCCTTGATTAGCCTCACAAAAGGAAGTGATCACAAAATGTAGTCAACTATAAAAATATTTTTCTTGCAAATCGTGATCCTAATCTAAACAGAAAATTAAAAGAAAGAAAACTAATCAGAAAAAATGGAAATACATTACTAATGAATCTATGAAATTCAAATTCAAAAATTTCAACTTTAATTATAATATAAGATGAGGAAACTTTTCAAGAGGTAAGTACAAGTTAAATCACGTTAGATTATAATTCCTCTAGGCCAGTACCTGTCTTCATTAATGTCTAATTCACAGGTGCCTACAAGAGAATACAGTATTTCTCCAGAACAGCCACACAGCTTTAAACAAGTTTTGCATCAGGGATTCCTTTAGCAAGCAATTGTCTTATGCCAAAAGTCATTCTATGTACATTTTAATACAATGAAGAGTGACTCCAGAATATACTCATCCCTGTTTCTATAGACTTCTATCATGCTGGGTTTTGTCTTACTTCTTGGGTTTTACTTTATTTAGTTCTTTCTATCTAATGCTCTTCTAATCTGTTTTTCTGTCTTTTCAGAAGAAGGGAAGTTGAGAGTTACTTTGCTTCATATTCAGGATTTCTCTTCGGTTATTCTCTATCTCTTCCCTAATAACATCAGTATTTTTTTCCTACTTCTGATCGCTGAGACTTTATTTTCATAAAATATGTATCATACTTCTAAGATCTTGCCCCTGGGGGACAAGAGACCATTACTTTATTAGCAAGGTCAGATTTGTTTTTCTCATGTGCATCACTAATGAATTGCTGCATCCATCTGCAGTGAATTTTTTCTGCCATTCTAATGTTCAGTCACTTTCTCTAGTAAGAGTCTTGTGCAGTTCTGTTCCACAGACTTTTGTCTTTACTGCCCTGAATAATTTAGAACCATCAGTAAACTTTATCATCTCAGCAGTTGCTTCTTTCTACACATAGTTTCCAAATACATGCAAACCACAAGGAAAACACAAACTTTCATGCAGAAATCAACTTGCAATTTTTTTATTCCTTACAAAAACTGACCATTCAGTCTGCTTCACATTTTAATTAATTATAGAACTATGTGAGAATCTTCCATTCTATATTATTTTAGCTTTCTATGCTGTACAAGCTTTGCTGAAGTGCTTTTTTTTTTTTTAAGTTTCTGAAATCCATGTAACACACAAAGCAAATAGGTTTTGCTATTGCAACTCATAATTGCCAAGGAAATGGGAAATTTGGCCAAACTTTGTCAGCTCATAAAAAAAGGTATAACAAATTTTTTTGGTAGTCAAATCCTTTTTATGGTCTGGCATTCCAAAATCCCCTGATACCTAGATCCTGGAAAAGAGATAGAAGCACCTAATCTAATGGAGACAAGAAGAAAATTTGCCAAGAGCATAATCTCTTGAGACTGTATAATGAGAATAAGGAAGTTCTGGGAAGGTCATCAAAGTCAATAATGAGTTAACAATGAAAGAGTTGCTTCAAGAATGCTGCAGAGGTCACAACAAATTATTCTCAGACAGCAAAAAAGTAAATTTGAGAGCTAGCAATACATTTTCAGTGGAGCAAGCAAAAATCAGAACTATACTGGTGAAAAAACAGAAAAGGTAAAAATAACACCTGGATATGCAGTAAAGGAAATTGTTAAGTACAATAGAGGGACAGTGACTTGGCATCAGAAGATAGAACAGAGTAGGTTGAAGTAAATAGGCATGTAAGAAATTTATTAGGGAATAAATGACTAAATGTGAAGGCAATCAGCTCTGCAACTAGTAAGGTAATTAAACATTAAACAAGCAAGAGTGGTCATTTAAAGTATTTGAAATCAATTACACAATTAAGCAGCTGATAATGAGACAATTTAAGGAAAATAGAACTAAGGACTATAGAAATAGCTGGTTCAAATCAGACAGTTACGTATATTGGAGTCCAAGAGGAGCAAGACACCAGGTAATAGTCTCTAAAGGAGAATAGGGAATGAAGTCGATATATGGTGCCATGCCCTGAGTGCTGTACAGCCCCATAAAAAATGAATCCCAGAAGAGGGCAGTGGTGCTCTATAAAGACCATAAAGTGATGGTGGCCAAGGGTTTTAGTGACTGTGGTATGTTGCCCTTCCTAAGCAAGTATGTCCTACATAAGAGTGGAGGGAGGAACAAGGTGCAGCAGAGTGATGTTTAAACCTTGGTTTTCATGGAGGTGCAAGGCTCTCCTCTTTCACAGAAGTTAAAATATTTAAGCTTTCTATACTTTGATATATCTTTATTTTTGAGGGGTGGCACTTTGAAACGCGGTGAGCATTGGGCCTCCATACCACAGTAGTGCTTATCTCATTTCTCCTGGTGCTTGTCTAAAGAGACTTGATACAAAATGACTTGCAGCATTTGGCCTTCATGGGAGAAATGGTTCACTGGGATTCCTGGGGTCCCATTATAAGTTATAGCAGCTGTAATTTCAGCCACTTTATGGAGCAGTCCATTTGTGTCTGCTCCAGTTCCTAATGCTACCAGCCAGTCTGTAAAATGATCCTAATCTATTACATTTAAGTCATTTGAGTCATCTTTTTGAAGATTGTTGAGTGCGGAGATACCCATAAGGAAACAATGTAAGTTTTCCATATACCGCATATGTTATATGTCTGGAGAAATGTACTGCACACATTTAAAAAAGTGACAATATTAAAAAACTGACAACTTTTCATGACCTTTTGTATTATAATGTATTTTAAACATATGGTAGGATTCTGTTCTTCTCATGGATGTGTCAGATACAGTATGAATATTTCATGAATTGTATGTGCATGTGAAAAAAAATGTTCAAGAAACAAGACATTCAAGAAAACATATTAGCCTTTTACATTTCAAGTGGGAAAAATAGCTACTGGTTAAGTATATTATATTGAATATTTATAAAGAAACCGTGACGATTTATTGAAAAGCAGTGAAAATCAAGAGGAAAACAGTAAAACCAAAATTATGGTGTATTAACATTCTTTTCTTTCTGCTGTAGTTTTAAAATATAAGTTCTTTAAATATTGACTTAGGTACCTTGATCTTCATACCTGTCACTTACCATACTCAATGAAAGTTAAGAGTAATTACAATTAGATGTTTCTCAGATCTCAAAGTATTTTATGCATATCCTAGGGGATTCCCTCTACTAGACATACAGCAACAAAAAGTTAGAATGTGTTCTCTGGTCAGTGTTGACATACAGAACTTATTTCCTACATTTTGCTCTTCCAGCTATATTATTAGTCAATGCCCAACAAGTTTTAGTTAGACTGCTTATACTGAAAAGAGAGAAGCAGAATGCAGATTTCTACACTAAGGAGTACTGATGTTTAATGTCAAATTTGCTTCAGATCAATATGAAAATAATTTGACTGAGTTTTTTTGAGGAAGTGTTACTGCAGAATTTATGATTTAGATACCACCCGTAAGAGAATTAAGAGCTCAGTATTTCTCACGTTTGAGGGAGCCAGTGTCAGAGGGCTCACAACAGGTCCACCACTGGCCAAGGCTGAGCCCATCAGCAACAGAGAGAACCTCTGGGACAACATCGGGGGGGAAAAAAGCCCAAATAACAACGCAGCAGTTACAACCAGAGGGAGAAGAGAGAATATGTAAGAGAAACAGCCCTGAGACCCAGGTCAGTGCAGAAGGAGGGTGAGGAGGTGCTACAGGAACCAAAGCAGAGATTCCCCTGCAGGTGGTGAAAGTTAGAGGGTTGTAGTACATAGTACATGAGAGAATGAGTGAGCTATCAGGGTAAGAGAAACCTGGTGGGGGATGTATTTGTTTGGTTCAAGGAACATCAAAAGTCCAGTTAGATTCAGTCAGCAGGAAGTCATCTGTGCCAGAGAAAATCTAAACTCAGCAGGATGAGGGTGGGAGTCACCCGATCCTACTGGGATCTTAATCCTCTTCCACTGGGCTGGAGTCAATGACTTCCAGAGCTTCCCCAAGCCCAGTTCCTGCTGTGGTTCCAGAGCTTCATGAGGTAATAACCCAATGCAAAAATTTTTTTCTCTATAATTTCTCTCCTGTAATGTCTGAAAGCATGTGGATGGAAACATGGACAGACTGATGCAGTCTTACACACAAGCAAGGTATAAATTGTTTTAAGTAGGGTGTTCATATTAGGTGGAATTTTCTCTAAAGATAACAATAAAAAAGTGTCAAAACAATTGAGTAATTTCAAACTTTAATAATACATTAGCTGTTGATAATGAAAAAATACCATTCTTTTTAGTCCAAGAGGCGTAGTTATTGATTCCAGATGGGTTCTGTGCAAATTTCTTAACACTTAGAATACTTAATGGACAAATCACACTTGACAATCTATGTTTGGCTATAAAATGGTCAAAAAGCCCTGCAAAAGCTAGTAGTAATTTCTCAGTGTTTACAAACAATGAAACTTTGAACACATTACATTTTTATGTTTATTCTTCCACCTCTAGTGCCTGTAGCTCGTGTGCATTTTCAGAAAACACCTGCCATATTTGGAAGTTCTAACACAGAAGACATAAATTATAATCCTTGAAAGCTATTTTTTAAAGAGCATTTTACTTTGTTTAACTCCTGTAGTATAGATGTATGTTACCCTTTTTCTTGCCAGTTCAAGCAGCAAGATGACTGCTGCTAATTAGACTACATTGATAATTCTTATGGAATTTATTTTCCACTTGTAACTGCAATATAACTTCTATTAGCTTTACGCTCTTCGTGCTTTCACTTCAGCTTCTGTGTTATGGCAGTCTTTTATTTTTGCAAGTTTAATCAGTTTTCCATTACTATTTTAATTACTGTAATACAGTAAGACTGTGACAGGGACTACAGATGTATTTTTTTAATCACAGCAGGCTTTTTAATAATGGTTCTTAGTGACTAGCTGCATTTGAATTTATCACAAGATGTGTTTTTTGAAGAGAATATTTGCAAAGTCTGGCTATTTCAATTATGCAAATTTTCCAGCTCTGTATTATTCAAGGCTCTATCTTGAACTATTTTTTGATAAATTTTAAATTTGTGGAATATAAACCAAGCAGTGTTAATGAAACACATTGATATATGCAGAAAGCATAAGACCTTGTAAAACTGGATAGAGAATGGAAGAGTTCATAGAGAGCTTGTAGAGCATCTCTGAGAAGTACTTGGAAATCATAGTCTGAAAGAAATAACAGATAGAAAAAAATAGTATCTCCAAGGTAGTCACAGACCCCCTAATAATGCTGATGAGGTAAACACATGGATAGCACAGTTGTGAAATGAAAGAAAAAGATAAATACCCTGACTAAAGATAAATGCCCTGGGTTTTCCTACCCAAAGAGAATCATAATGACTGAGAAGCCACAGAAACTTTTCAGAGGTAAAACTACACAAGCACATCAGTTGAGCTGGTGAGACCTTCTCTGATTCAGCACAGAAGAGTGAAGAGGTTTTTTCCTGGTTTTGTCTGAGACAGAGTTAATTCTCTTCCTAGGAGCTGGCGCAGTGCTGTGGTGTGGATTTAGGATGAGAATAATGCTGATATCTCACTGATGTTTCGGCTGTTGCTGAGCACAGCTTACTATAGGTCAAGGACTTTTCAACTTCTCATGGCTGCCCTGCAGGGTTCTTTTCTTTCAGGTTATTCCCATCCAGAACCAGGTATTTAGAATGCCATCAACTGCAGAGGAAGATACCTGAGGGCAGCTAAATTTAGGCTCTGTAAAGAGAGAAGCAGGAACTATTTTTTAAAAATATTTCTTTCCCATTGGCTAAATTTTTTCTAAATTGAAGTAATTTTAATAGAATAGTGTTTAAAATAATTGAGAAAAAACCAGCTTATATGCAAATTGTTTTAAACGACTTTGACAACACTCTTGGCAAGGAATTGAAGAAAGTAATATTCAGGGGAGTAGCTCAGAAAAATCCTCCCTTATCCTACTTAGACATCTGGGATATTTATCTTCCTTCATCTGAACATCTAAATGCTCATTCCATCCAGTGTTCAGCTAGGCCATGTCCCAGTACCTAATTCCATATAACAGCCCAGCTTTCTGTGTGAATTCTGATCCCCTTGGGAGATCCATGCACACCCTGCAGAGCAGGAGCAAGCACAGTAACTTTTCAATTTCCTCAGTAACAGCTCGACTTCCTCTAGACCTAGGTAATATATCTCAAACTTCCTTTGGACTATTAAGTGTAAACTCACAAGTTCATTGTTACCCCTTTCTTAATTAAGGGTTACCATTGTGGAGGGAATTACCTCATGTTATGGACATCCCTTTTTAATCTCTTCTCAGAGTGTGCATGGGACTGAAGCTATGTAATCTTTTGGCTGGAACTTTGAAGAGAACTTTTGGCTCACTTTATTGTATATCCATTAAATACAAGGAATAACCATAATACTAAAATATAAGTTGCTAAGACAAATTTTAGCTTCATGTGTGCAGTGCATATCCATTGTTAAGAATATAGAAATATGAATAGTTTAAGCACGGAAACATGGGAAAGATGGGGAAAGTAGAATTTTGCTCCTTTGGAAGCAAGAAGAGAAAGGATTAATCCAGCCATACAATCTAACTGTACATTGACATGCACTGGTCTATTTTATGTTTCTGTACTTGGACTGCCCTGGACATAGGTAATGCTTCTGAAGGGTTATAATTAGCACACAAAGATCTGCAAAGGCTTTTATCAGTGAGATAAGGTTGGACTGAAGATTAAATTAAAGCAGAGCTCCACACCTGAGGAGCTTCAGGCATTTATATAACTTCTATATTTATATAACTGAAGGTTCTGGTCAGAACAAATGAAATATAAGTGTTCTTTATTATTTTATTTTCTTCAAGTAAAGTATCCTTTTTAAAATAATGAGCTTTTAAATAAGTTCAAAATGATACTGATTTTTTTGGGGTGTTTTGCCAGTATTAATATTTTTGATATTAAATATTAAAATTTAACAGATTGAGTGCAAGTTACCTATCCTTAAAATAGTAGGAACATTTTTTTTTCTTGCTTCATTAATCATGTAATAAGTATTCACATTTTGTCTAATATCCTTTATCAGAAAACATCCTGAAAATGTTTTTATCTTGTTTTAAAGTTTATATCAATTTAGAACATTTAAAGATTGAATTATTACTTTATAAATCAAAAGTATCCTACAATCTTCAAAAATCATTAGACAGTTATTACGTACGAGGGCAGTCTGTGATCAGTGAAGCCCAGTTCCTGAAAGCAAAGACAGCATCAAACCACTGCAGTGGAACTCTGAAACTCAGGAGAATGATTGAAGATCTTGGCAGGTGTCATTTACTGTGTCATTCACCTTGAAGTTTCCCTGGCCAGACATGTGGTTACTTTACTAGCAAATTTCAGACTGCCAGGGTAGACAAATGTTCTGTCTCTTCAGCTCACTCAGCGCATACATCCAAATTTATATTTGCCCCCTTGGGCGAAAGTCAGTGCTATTATCCATCTGTCCTGTATTTTCTCCTTGACCTCTTCATACTCACTTCCTGCTCCAATGGGATAGTTTAACTACCTGTGCAATTTCCTTTTATCAGCCTTAGAAATCTTACATGCACTTTTCAAAATCAGAAAAGCAAGAAACTGGAATCAGATCTACTAGATGATAAATTATTCTGCAGTTAATGGCATGTTTCACATGAGGAATAAAGGACTTTACCTTTAAAGTTATATATGCCTTAATTTAAAATAAATATATAGTTATATAAAATGTGTATAAAAGCAAAATCTATAGTTACATGTAGCTGTATTCTTAAAGAAACTGCCTGCATTTGGCAAAAAACTAGCAGGGATGGTACACTGCTTTGTGTTAAACTCACACCAATTATATAAGTCCTTTTACTCACAGAATTGCGTTATTCTTTTTTGAAGAGCACAGCATAAAGAGCTATTGCTCATGTGAGACCTGCCCTTATTTCCTTTTGGTGTGCAGGACTTGGGTGAATCTGTTACGATCACCATTTCCTATTGAACTGTCATGACGGACTTGGAGAGACACCATCCAGGATGCAGGTGTTCAGGGTCAGATGAGAGAGAAGGAAGTTCAAAGGCATTCCCTCCCACAATTCCTGATGCTGTAATGCCAGCACACGGTGTCACGGGAAGTCTCTGAAACACCCATGCGAGGGTGTACTCACCCACTGAAACAGACATATTTCATTGCAGCTGAAAGTTAAAAAAAAAAAAAAAAAAAAAAAAAAAGATAGATTTT
Source organism: Acrocephalus scirpaceus scirpaceus (assembly GCA_910950805.1). NCBI lineage: Eukaryota > Metazoa > Chordata > Aves > Passeriformes > Sylviidae > Acrocephalus > Acrocephalus scirpaceus. The sequence continues at coordinate 8,428,571 of OU383777.1, forward strand.
TTTTTCCTTTGGTGACTGAAAGAAAGCAACTTGTTCAGATATACTGGAAAAGCATGCTCAATTATCAGATTCTTATACTTTTTCATCTGTAAGATAGTCAACCTCATCATCCTATCCAGATTTTCTCTATAAATTGCAATAAAATTGTTGTACAATAAGATTGTCATCCTGGCTTTTATCTGATTGCATATAATAGCTGGAAAACTCTCGAAACTCCTTATGTCCCTGTTGTTATCAAGAAAGCTTAAATTCTTTAAGATCTCCTGGGGGAAAGTGGGTTGGAATTAATTCTTCCTCCCTTTTCTCCCTGGAGACATACATAGCTTGTGCAGGTTTAATGAAATTTGCTGAGATTTCTGTATGTGTCATTAAACGACTCTTTGTGAAACTCCTACCACGTTGTGCTGGGTGGTATACAGCTATCAGCCATGGCCAAACAAGCAGGCAGCTCCTCAGTCCACATCAGCAGGTGATCTGTGTAAAGAAGGCCTGCTCTGTGGAGGGCTGTTGGGACTGCAGTGCAATACAGATGTAAGGCGTTGTTGGGATGTCAGTTTAAATGGAAGCCTTTATGTCATCCAATAACAATCCCTATTGAGGCCGTAGGCACTGGTGCTAATATCAGCACGTGGGTAGGAACTACATTTAGTATGAGAAAACATGAAAAGCAGCACTAGAGCAAAGTATATGTAATAACTTTTATGTAAGTAATATTTTAAAGATACTGAGCCCAAAGGGAAGGTGAAGCTTACCTTGCATAGTAGGATTTATTAAAAAAAAAATAAATAAAAATTTTACCAAATATTTTATCAAAACATTCCCTGTGCTGTAAAATAACAAGGAAAAAAAAATCACATTAACTCTTTGAATGTTGTAGAGAGGTAACATCACTTCACTTTGTTAAAACTGGGGCTAGTACAGATTTTTTAAGGTACTCTTTTTGTGTGATCAACTGTGTGACTGTGCGTTTTATGTTCAATTTCCAAAGCAGCACCTTAATGACCACTGCCCAGGACTCTTGGCTCTCTCTAAATGTTCCCCGGAGTAACGTTTCACTTATAAGCATCATTTTAAATGTAGCCTTCTGTAGCACTTTTCTTGTGATCCTCAACCTCTGGAAAGAGGTTATGCTTTAAAAACATGTGGCAAATGCTGGCCACCTGTTAAGAGCTAATGATGCTGAAAGAAAGCCTGTTATGTCAGGACATTTTCTTAGGGAAGGTAATAAAAAAGACAGAAATCCTTCAAGCCAGAGCAGCATTAACTTTAACCCGTTTTGGACTCCGCCCTTATAAAAGCTACTTCAAAGGTAGACATAATCCTCTTGAAAGAATTGGGAGAGGGTAAAAATGGGGAGGTTTTGGCATAATAATTGCAAATGTGCAATTTTCTGTGTAAGTTTAACACTCCTATCTAGAAGGGAGATTTATTTAATCTTCCTTTTTCTCTAGAGAGTACTGGATAATAAAAAGATCTATAGACAGATTAAGATTAATCTGTTAAGTAACCATGGGTCTGTCTTTTCTGGTACGCTTGGCATACAACATAGTCAGCAAAACAGAACGGACAGTTTCCAAATCCATTTGAAATGATACCACTCTGGTGGCAGAGATATCTTTAAATTAGCAGACAAGAAAGACAGATTTACATTTGCAGAACTAAATAAATGGATAAGACATTATAAATAAGGATCAAAATAAGGGTGAAAAATCACTCCCATTTTCTGCTGTCTCCCCCTTTAAGATTATACTTTTGTAAGAGTATCAAGGAGATATTGAAATAGTGTCTGCTTTAACTTTATAAAAATGCAGGATGAAGTTTTTTTTTAATGTATTTAAATGTAAGTGTGCAATCAGTAGATTTTAAGAGGAAAAAAGAGGTGGAGTTAGGTAGAATTACATATTGCTGGAGAAACTGGAGCCATAATATTATAAATTTGGCTTCAAAATACGTTTTTTTCCTTGTCTCCAGATGCCACTAGCAAAATGGATAGTTTTGATCCACAAAGAGAAGAAAGGGTATATTTGTGCCAACATATGTTTGACATCCTTATTTTTGTTTGGCACCTTGGAGAACCGGTCCTTCTCAAGGGACTCAGAGTTCAAAGTTAGGTGCCACTTCTGTAATTACATACAGATGCATAAGTAGGATTACAGCAGGCAAATGAAGGGCTCTTTTACATAACAAGGTGCATTTGTCTGTATTTCTTACTAATCAGTTACAGGGATCACCACTGTTTTAAGCACAAGAAAAAATTACAACGTCAAAAAATGTCTTGCCCAGTAACCTTTTGGAAACTTTTTTTTCAGAGCAATCAGCTAAATAACATCCATTTATGTAAAAGGGGCCTTTTTTTCTTCTTGGAGAATTTATGTCTGGGTGTAGGTTGTCTCATTCTCTTATTTGTATTCATCCTGAGTAATACTTTCTTCTATGACAGTCCAAGTGACATTAGCTATGTAGTGAGGCCAGTTAGATTATGACTGATAAATGCCTCTCCTCAAACTTCATGAATAATTCAGAATATAAACATGACTATATAGCAAATTCTTGCTTGCATAAAATAAAGATAGTTCAAAGAATTTTCCTTTCTTCAATGACCTTTATTTTAGTACAGCCCCAAAAACTCCATTTTTATTTTATTAATATCATATTCAGTTTCAAACAGAAAACAAAGACAACACACATGGCATTAGCATAATCCATAGAAATGCTGCCCTTTGAAGCTCTAAGAGTTCTGTAAGTGCTTTCAATGCAAGTATATATTCATAACCATAAATACTTGGGTTTGGAAGTAAAGAACAGTAGCATTTTAAAATTACGTTTTAAAATTACACCTACTGAAACATAAGCAAAGATGCATTATTACAGAACCAGCAAAGAAACATTATGATTACTATTTTTAGCAGAAAATGTGACACTTGAGCCTGCAATAGTATCTTGACTGCAGCATCGTTCATGGTATTGAAATGTTACTCATTAAATTAAAACTCATTAAAAAGTTTTACATTGCAGTACTTTGAAAACTGAAGTAGTAAAAAAAGAAACAAATAGAAGAGAGTTGGTCTTTAGAAACAAATTATTTGTTCAACACGTTTATGAAATGCATCAGCCAATAATTTGATAATATCTACCTTATTTTTCTGCTAATCTCTTTTCTCAACTGAGTTTCAAGATGTTTTATATGTGTCATTTCAGTGAATTTTGTTTGTTTAAGAACAAATCAACTCAAGAGCAGTGAGTCTGGAAAGTTCCTTAGCCTCAATAAATGAACTCAAATGATTTTCCTTCTCTGGAACCATCACCAGCAGAGGAAGAGAGAAGGCTGCATTTTCATGCTCTGCACGGGGTGTTGTCAAAATTGGCAGCTCCAGCAGAGGGAACACTGAGCCCCATCTGAACAAAAAATCGAGTGGGAAAATCTTTAACAACAGCACATCTTGTCAAAATATTTCTAGCAGGAGTACTATACACACATATATATATAAAAAATAATTTATAATACAGAAAACATATACAGCAACAAGTCCGGAATTTTTAGCTAAAATAAGTGTTGAATGCAAATTAGGTTTTACCTAAGTGTATAGAACTTTGCCTGCAAGGAGAGAATCCTCCATTAGACTGTTGAATTCTTGCATAAACAGTGTACTAAATTTTCCACTGAAGTTAGTGGAAACTATTCTGTCTATTATGTTGAAGTGGCAATTTAATGATGTAAAACTCTGTAAGAACATCAGCAAAAACTCTGAATGAATGGGAAATTCCTGTCTCAATCCAGCAAATGAATGCTGCTTCTGTTAAATATTATTTTAAAATCAATGGAAGTACTATAAAAGAACAAGCAATAATCTGATACTAAATTCTAGACAACTGAGATGCATCAGAGTCTAAATTTCACTTGAGCAGAATTTTAGGCCATCTAAAATGCAAATACATAGATGTAACAATGTGATTTCCAAAAATCCTCCTCCAAGTTTCCTACCTATGTATGGTTACATATTTTCTGTAAGGTTATTCTTTCCAGTAAGGGGAAAGAATGTAACAACTTCTAAAAGCATTAAATGTCTTCCAAAAGCATATAATTGTCTTCATTTAATGTTTAGAACACTTAGGCATCTGTCTGATTATCCATGGACCAGGTGTCCAAGTCTAAGTCGTTTCTGTGCTCAAAGCCTTAATACCTAACTTACTAGGTAAACCCGGGAATATATTCTGGCCCTTTGTACTGGCCTTTCAGCAGTTCTAATTTTATCATGTGCATATGTTAGTGACTGAAAATTACAGTGAAATCTATAGCTATAGTAACTATTTCATGATTTCAACCACCTTATGTAAACATTTGCCCTAAGATATCTGCCTTGCCTCATTTTGTGCTAAAATTTTTAAAAACAAAACGTTTTTTCTGCAATATTCTCTAACTAAGGAATGCACATTTTATTACAGATGTAATAAATCTGATCAGCGTTTCTGTTGGGAAGTAATATTTCACGGGAACAGTAGCATAGAGACCTATGGTAAAGTTCAGCCTTGTAACTCTTTCTCTCCTTGGTCTTTTTTGTTTAACAAAACAGGTGTCATTGACATTTGGAGCCAACATTCATGCCTGAACAGCTACTTTCTAAACACATTTAAACAAAAGACAAAAGCAGTCATTACTTTGGAGTTTCTTTTTTTTAATGGCTTCATACCTTCTGGGGACAAGAGATAAATGAAGGTAAGATAAAACCTTTAGATGCTGTCTTCATCAGTGTTGACACTCTTCCTTGGGGGCTGACAGCTGCTAATGAATTAATTTTAAACATGACACACAAGAAGAACAAAAATGCTGTTTTGATTTTGCTTCATTCTTTTATTAAGAATAAGAATACCAAGTAGCATTGATCATAATGTGAAATCTATTCTGTACTAATTTGTCATCAAATAAAACATGAAGAGATTCATAAAGAAATCTTCACATTTTCCCAAAAAATAAAATTAATTTGGGGCTCTTATTTGAACTTGAACATTCTTTCTGTCCATACAAAAGTGTTGTAGTTATAATCAAACCAGAGAAACAGCCAGAATTTCAAATTTGGTGAACTGATTGACCAGCATTCAGGTATCTGCTGTATTCCCTTCACTTTTCAAAGATATTTTATTTGGTTCTATTCTCCATCACTAAATTTTCTCCTTTTTTTTTTTTTATATTGATATTGATTAAACCTCTCTTAACACTGCTTTTATGTTGAGAATTTTACTTCTGATATAAGGAAAATATTTATAAAGTTTTTGCTTTTCAAAGAATTTTAATTCTTTGTTGAAAACACAGTGGTCCACGTCCCTAACTATTCAGGATTGTCACTGAAATTCTCTCAGAATCATAATTTCAAATAAAAAGTAATTCCATCTTGTAAATTAGTACACTTTGTCCCTGTCAACTGATTGTGACTGCTGCCATGAATCTAAGGTCTGACTGTGGCTCACTGACCTACTCTTATTGGTAACATCTGTATGTTTAACTGTACACTGTTCCTTAGCTAAATGAAGGACACGTGATCACAATATATTCATGAGAAGAATTGTTTATGGCTTTTGATTGCATTACCACAATATACTTAATGGCCAGTACTGATTACAGCCCAGTCTTAAAAACCTTTTTCAGATGACATGCGTAATATGCAAATATTTCACATAGTCAAAGGACATGGAAATACAAGGATTTTTTATAAGCTGAGTACATACAAAGGTGTAAAGTAATAACTTTCATGCAGCATAAAATGAAAACATTCAAAAAGCTCTTTCTATATGATATCCATAAAAAGCTTCAAGAAACTTAATAAAGACCATATATATCCATTGTCCTCTGGAAAATATCCTTGAACATTAGAGGCAAGATTGGAAAGTAGGGTAAGTGTGACCTAAGGAAGAAGCCAATGTTTAATCTGCACAAGGAATTGCAGAACACAGTGATGCCATCTCAGTATTACTGCATTGTGGAGAGTGGGGCATGTCTTGGTAGATCTGGTAGATCTTGTGAGGAGTAACAAGCACAGCTCTGGTTTTCATCAGTAATGCATCAGTGATTTCATCCAAACCCAGGGAATAGTTTATGTAAGGAGAAGACAGACATGCAAATACAATGTAGTATGTTTTTCTGAAGGTGTAATATACTCTACTAGAGAGTTTGCCTGATATGGGTAAAACATTCCGAAGAAAAAGTACTCTAAATTTTGTTGCAAAGGAATACAAGTCAGGTGGATACAGCTGGAACTCAGATCCAGGTAAATATAAAGGAACCTTTGGCTTTTAGAAAACATGCCCGAGTATAAATGTTTTCATAAAACTACTGGAGGGAGCACAAGGGATAAGTGTTCTCTGCTTTTCTGTTATTAACCTGTCCATTGGTCAGTCAGAACTCAATTTCTTTTACAGGTTGTTAAATTGAGAACCAGCTTGTACAGTTCAGGCTGTTGTAGGTACGTTTAAGTCTTCAAGTCTTATTGGTGATTTAGATATAAAGGAGGTATTAAGTTGAAATATAATCAATAAAAAAGATGTTAGTATGTTTCAACTTAAGAACAGTCATAGTAGGAAATTTAGACTAATAAGTGAAAAATCCAGAAACTAAGCAGACAGCATGATTTTCCAAAGTTATATTAAAATACCTAAGATGTGCATATATATCTATATATATATGCATATATATAGCATAAATACTGTATGTAACTGAGACACCAGCATAGAATAAAATTTGCTGTAATTCTTCCAGATTGTTTTCTAAAAGTATTTTATTTGAAAACTTGAGCCTAGGTTCCTTGTCCTTCCTTTTCAGGTGGGATTGAATTTGAAACAGAAAAGCAAAATCAAAGTTTTCCATGTTAGTTTCCCTGCCATGTCATATTTCTATACATACAATTATTTTTTACTATTCTGTGTTTTTTAATGAAATTCAGGAAGAAAAGAATGAGATAAAAACTTGAGTAGAATTAATTATGCTGATAGAAATTGTTCCCAATTTACTTAAATGTTGTTCTTTTCCTCTGCAAAGTAGATTTTAAATGCACTCAGCAAAGGAAAAAGAATGTTTTCAGGTTCCCACCTTTTCCTGAAGCCAATCTTGTATGCAGATAGTTTTTCTGTGGACTGTTTCAAAAAGGGCCCTTCCTCCTTCTGATACTCTGCCGTTGACAGCAGATCCTTCAACAAATTTGATTCACAAAGGTGCCATTTAAACAAAGAAATGTTTCATAGGGATATTTATATATATATATTTCTGGTTTTTGTAGAATGCCATTTCTATGTGCAGATACTGACTTTTACAAGTCTATTATTTCCTTATTCTCAGCTCTGATCTACATCCAGTGTTCCTGGAACTTTTTGCCATCATTGGAAGGGAGTTGCAGTTTTTTCTAAGCAGGAACATTTGATATAAAAAGTTATGTGCTGGACTTGCACATTTGATAGAGATTATTTTGCGCCCCTTTTTATTGCCAACAGATATACCAAGTAATAGCAGCCATTATTAGAGAGAATGGAACATAAAATAAACTTTTTATTGCTCTAGAAAGAGTTTGTGATTTTTACCTTTCCATAGCGATATGTGATATTTCTGCGTGCTTTGGCAACAGATACCTTATAAAACATTGATTTTTTCAAACATCAGGCAAGTGTATGCCCTTTTGTGCCTATATCTGCAAGAAAGAATCATATACAGTTTAAAAACTAAGCAGTTAGGCAGCATTTAACTGTTTAAAACAGCAGTTCTGTTCTTTTCAAAACAGCTGTACTCTTGTCAGATGCAGGAAAATTTACTGCTAGAGAAAAGTGTCAGGCGTCACATCTATTGCTGTTAAGCCTCATATAAATGAGATCACACCTTCTGATCTCTTCCTAGTGATAGTGCCAGTGCTTAACACTTTGCTCAGAAGTTGTGACAGGACACAATATGATTTTACAGTCACACAAGCAATACTATAATCTCTCCTCTCCTGGACAAAAAAATCATGAAAATGTAGATTGTTCGCAGGCACAGATGTACTGAGTGAAGGAGAAATGTTACTCCAAAAATAGGAAGTAAATGCAATTTTGGTCAGGAGGCACAGAATCTTAGCTTTTCCCTTGCACAGTTTAGGACGGAGCCTTTAGTATTAAATAGATGGGATGCAGAAAAGTTACTCCTAATTCCTTGCCTTCAGCATTGAGTTAGAACGTTGACTGTATATTCATCTTGTTTCCTACATTGTGCCCTTCAAGACCTAGAGCATCAAAAGAAAAACTAAGATCAGTCAAACAATGCCTTTTTTTCCCCCTTTCCTTTTTCACTCTGCAAACCTTATACCTTCATCCACTGCCACTCTCACTCTTCACAATCTTTCTGCTGCCCTATGCACTGAGATTCAGATATTGAAAAATAGCTCCCTTGGCTGTTATGTCCAATGTTCCTGGTGTTTAAGAGCCCCAAGGTAAGATTTTTCAAATAAGAGAGAGTCCTTTTCACAAAGATTGAATGATTGTTTAGTCTAAAAGGCATCAATAATGAAGCAGAAGGACATGGGAAGGCATTAGTGGCAGTAAACAGAAGGTGGTTTGGGGCCTTTCCCTTTTGCCTTGCCTTGCCTTTCCATCCTGTCCTATGGGATTGTAAGCGCCAGTTTAGCTATGAAATCAGGGAGAGGAACATATAATGCATAAAGCAAGCTGGTGTTCAAAAGTCTTTTCATCAACTCCTGCAGCTGCTCTGCTGAGTTTAACTTCCATTTAGCTTGTGACTGCCTCTTCCACAGTTTTGCCAGCTGGGAACAAATTGTTCCACTCTTTGATGTTGGAACTTCAGGTACCATAGAGCATTCTGCATGATCCAGGGCACATAGCACAAGAGAAGACACCCCTTTTGGACCTCATTTTACTCCTGCCTCTCTCCCATTATTACTGACTCAATTAATTTTCTAACTGTACTGTGTAGGCTCAGTTTCTGAGTGCTACTCCCTGCATTTTATTTTATCTCTAAGCCTATGCTTTCATTTCATTTTTTAAGGACTTAATAAAAGGCAGAGGCTTACTTTCCACTGAAAGAGAAACTGGAGGAGGGAAATGTGTCAGGAAATATCTATGTGGCATCAGTCCTTTCCATCTTATAAATAGCACACATCTTTAGTGAAATAAAGCATTTACGCCCTCAGAAAGAAATCTGATCACACATGGATTAAAAACGAGACATCTCCTAAACTTGCCAGAAAGTGGCTGATGCAAAAAATAAAAGTTTTGGGGTGGAGATAGAAGTTCATTCTTAGGTTAGGTTCCAAATGCAATGAAAGATCCTGAAAAGTATTTTACATTTATCTTTCATTGCTGGGACAATGTTCTTGCTGCCTGTATAAATCTTTAATCTTGAAGACTGTAACTCCCTCTTCCACACAGATCTTGTCATTAGTTGATTTTAGCCCAGTGACTTGTGTGTTTAACATTGCATTTTTGTGGAACAATGAGATTCACAGTGATCTTGTTTAAACTGAGAAAAAAGTCAGGGACTACTCTAGTAAAATCAGCGTCAGTATGACAGTAAAAGACATCGATGAAGAAACCTCCTGGGTTTTAATGTTAAAAATGCATCTTCAACAGTGTTATCAAATAAGAAATAAGTTAGATGGGTGACACTAAAAAACAGAGGATGCTTATAAAGGGATGACAATTTAGATTTTCAGAATACTTTATATGGATTTCATGTGAGATCATTTCTGCCAGAAAAAGTGAAATTGCAAAAGGCCAGCAAGACAGCAACTGATGTTCTGTGCCCAGGGACATAATAATTGCTGGTAAAGTGCTTAATCTTGTGTGATTTTCAAATCTTGTGTGATTTCCTCTGGTTTATTGCTGGTAAGAGAAAGTGTATGTACATTAGAGAGCAGTTTTGTTACAGGTATCAAAATTAATCTCTTTTGGTTTAATTGGACAATTTCATGTTGGGTGAGTGGTCAAGACAAGTTCAGGTCATTTTGTGTCACAGTGTCCCTCACGGAGCGGTCACTCTGTCCATCCGGGCTAGCCAGACACCGCTGACTTGCGGGGGGACACTCCTCCAAATCTTGAGAACCGGGGGAGCGGCTGAGGCATTTCTCCCTTGTCACAGAGAGACTGTGGTGATGCCGGCAGAGGAAGGAGTCAGGCTCAATTGGAGGACAAGAGTCCAAAGCTTTATTTCATCCTCACAGGGACTCCAAGCCTCAGGAATGCTGCTCCAAGAAAGTCCAGGAGACAGGGGTGCCAGCAGCTTAAGTATAGGGGAGGTACAAAGGGAGGGGACAGACAATCCTCCAATGGGAAACAAGGGGGGAGTGGAACTGGGTTGGAGGGACATTTAGGAGGGCAAATGAGGAAGCCTGGGGAGGGACCCCCTCTGTCCCTGCCCTATCATGCCACGACCCTCTCCGAGCTTTCTAGAAGCTGGGAGGAGTAGCCAGGTGACAGGCAAGGCCCAGAGGAGAGGGGCTAGGGGGAACATAGGAGGATTGACAACTGGGACATAACATTGTCAGGGAAACAGAGGGGAGAAGGGAACAAACCATCAAACATAATACAATGGGGAGCAAAACCAACAACACAATACAACAATTTTGCAATGTCATTCTTGACTTCATCTGTGATCTTGGGCCTTTATGCTGTTGTGTGATAGTAGGTAAAGATGATACTGATGTTTTGTGCTCCACCATCACATCAGCACTCAGGACTTGCAGACCTTTCCCTCAATGAATGGAGGAAGAACTCAATTCTCACTTCCTAAAGAAGAGGAACAAGACCTCTCATATATTTAGCAAGTGGACTTAATATGTAAGTAAGGATAATGCAAAAACAGGCTATATAAAACTCTAACACAGTGTTATCTAATGCTTTCTATGGCATAAATTTGTGTAAATTGGAATTAGTCCTCCTACGGTCCCATTAAAGTCAAAGAACAGATACACAAAAGACAGAACTTGATTCCTCTGGCCTGATCTACACATTTATCTTGGGATTGGATGAGCTGCTCTTTGGAGTCAGTCGTTTATCTGCACTGACTATGAAAGGGACTTAGGATCTTTGGCTCATACACTTCAGCATTTAATTTTTAGATACCTAAGATATAACACATGAGTTTCTTCCATTATCTCTACCTCTGGCATAAAACTGTTGGGTTTTATTGCTTCATCATCATTCTTTGAATATTTGTCATTTTAACATTGTTTTTATAACCTTTTCTTTCACTAACATATGGAATTCTCTAGTAATGACCTGAATCTACAGGGAGACAGGCTAGTAAATGCAATTTGCTGCAATATTTCAGTAGAATATTGTCATTATAGAATTCATGTTGAACAGCTTTTACTCAATAGTTTCACTGCTAATTTCAGTAGTCAACAAAGGTTTTCTGTGCTCAAATCAAACCTGAAGCACTCTCTTGACCTGTTTGTCATTGGAATCCAAGTGAAATTACAGACCACCAATTAAAAATCATTTAAGTGCACTGGTTTATTTTGCTTTGTGGGGTTTTTTTTGTGTGTTTTTGCACAGTCACAGTCTTTAACACGTGGTTTTGTAATTGCAATATGCTGGGAAAGTTCAGAGTGCTCATTGGCCTTTTAGCTCCTACTTCCACCTGTGTTCTCATACATTCAGTGTTAATAACTTGGGCTGTGAGTCACACCAAATAGCTGGCTGGAAGCTTGCACTTGTATTTTCTTTGAATTTGCACCATGTCATGTCTTTTCTTCAGTTGCTAAGACCCAAGAATAAAATATCACAAGAATTGAAGAACTACCAGAAATTGTCCTCTTGGACTGATTTTTACTCTTTGACTCTACTTTTTCCTTTTCATTTAAATTGTCCACTCCTTAAAGCAGAATCCAATGATGTGTTTGTGTCCTGGCTAGTATGTTGATGGCCTGCTTTTCATAGTTTAAATTTAGATTAACAGTAATAAATAATTATAAATACTTCCCACATTTAATAGATTATCCTTGATTAACCAAGCAATCATTATTTATCCGGTTTTGAAGACAGAAACAGAAGAGTGCCAATGAATCTTGGAACAGTATATGTGCTTGGGATGTATGAGACCAGAGTGTAGATGCATCCTTCAAATCAGAGAGAGAATGGTTGTGTGTGCTTGCACAATATATACTGATAGATTTTATTTCTTTCTCTAATCTGAGACTGAAACATTCCTGCATATGCTTCATTTCATTTGATTGTCAGTACCAACTGTATTCATAAACATGCAATTTAATCTGTGTCCAGATGACTGTTTCTGCCTGTTTTTCTTCCTTATTAATGTGAAATAATGCAATTCTAGGAAAATTGAATGCTATTTTGTTTCAATATTCTGAAGCATGTGAATCCTAAAAACCATACTCAGAGATGGTATAAACACTGTTTAAAAATATTAAGATATGTATTGGATAAAATATGTATTTATAGAATTTTTTCCCTCTGCAGATAAAGTCTCTGGAAAATCAGTTTATCTGACACATTTCCTTTTAACCCAGTTTACCCTAGACCTTAATAAAGGCCTTCACACTACACATGGACTGACCAATTTCTTAGTCCCTTGGTATTTTGTAGTAAAATTCAGTTTTCCATCAGCAAGCTGTTAGAATGTCCACCTGCTCTTCTGTGGTCCTGTAAAAGCTGCCTTGACTGAAGATTTTATTCTTCACAACCTCTTCCAACTGCTTGGTTTTAACCTCTATCCTGAACACACTTGGTATAGCAGTGTCATGTGGGGAGTGTTTTCCCTCTGTAAATATTCAATAAAACTACTTTTAAAGGTATTTTTAGTGAAAAACTCATTATTGAGTCCTATTTTTTCACAGTTTTACCTGCATCATGATTATTGTTATTGATACTGGTTTGATTACATTAGATGGTATTGCATTTTTTCAAAAAAAATTAATGAAGCCCTTCAGGAACAAAATCAACTCAAACTTTGCAAAAGTTGTAAGGAGAGTACCTGTACACTGAAGCACAGAAGTGCTTTTAAATGCCACACAATCTGTCATAACCACTCCAGGTTATTGAAATTATGTTTTACATATTCTGTAGTTGTTGATTTTCTGTAACATTGCAGCACCTATAAAAAAATTCCATAAAGACATAAATTAAAATGGAAAATCTTTAATCCAAAGTTTAAAAAAAAAAAAAAAACCCAAACAAATGTACAAGTCATAGTAATATTAGGTATTAATAAATGAAACTAAATCCTCACGCAAGAATAGGACACTAAAGAAAATTTAGATCTTATGACCTACAGAAATATGCATAATGCAAATGTACTCTAGGCAGCCAGATATTTTATCAGTTTGTTTATCTTATCTTGTGAGCATATTTCATCCAAAGGCGAAAGCTGTTTGCAAAAACCTCAAAGGCTTTTGCCCCATAATTGTGGCTTCTCTTTCTTCCTTCCAGCTTTGACAATGCCATACTTTACTAATTATATACAAAGAAAACATATACAAAAATTTACCATCAATGTGTAGTTTTAGAAGAGTATCTTATTTGGAAATCAAATTACTTAACTCTCATTGATAAATATTATTTAAGAAACCAAAGCAGGGAAAATAATATGGTCCAAATCTTCAAAGTATTTAATCCCTCCTTTCCCAGTGAACTACATTCTTCATTAATTCAGATCAGTTCAGTTTTGTTTGAGACTGTTAAAATGTGGAAACTGAAATTCTAATCTTAATTGCTTTTCTGTTGCTGCTTTTTAGATAAGACTGTAATTTATCCTCCCTTTTTGGAGCTGAATTAAGTGCATTGTAAGAGAGACTGTACTACTTAGTGAAAAAAGTACTGGACCAGACTTAGGGAATTCCTATTCCCAGCCCTGGAATTAGAGTGAATCAAAAACCTACAGATATTTAAACTCTTAAATTAAAAATTCTTTTTCACCTGTCAATTTTAGTTTTGTCATTTTGATTTGCATAAATCGTTTGTCACAATTTAAAAACAGAAGCCTAAGGAAACACCTGCATCATAGGCACTCATTGCTCCCGATTAAGTTACTGTTTCCTCCAGGGTATCCTAGTTTAGCTGTTCGTGGTGGACTTTAAGGATGACAATGTTGTCTGGACTTCTAGATGATTAATGAAGAAATATTATTGATATTCTCATTCTGCTCAGTTTTTGACATCTCTCATCCTTTAATAAACAACTTATCCCTGTGAGGAGCTTGCGAGTGGTCAGATCTGCTCTGCTCTGCACACTAACTGTGTAATGGATACACTTTCCTCTGAGCTGTCAGCATCCAGGACTCAAACTTGATTCAGATCTGCCTCATTCTTCAGTAAAGCAGGAGTAGCTCCTTTGAAGTCAATGAAATTCTTCTGGTTTCATGTATGGGAAAATGAGAGAAGAATAAGGCCTTTTGTCTTTTTCCAGGGCAGCCATGCTGCTTAATAAATCATTATATCAGCAGTTGTTTTTCTCTGGGGAACAGCACAATAATTGATGCCACTGTCCAGAAATCCACAGAGACTATTGATCAGGCCAGCTTGTTAGCATTGCTGTAAACCTGTGGCACAGGACTGGAACAAATAGTATTGGAAGAAATGAGAATATAGTCACACAGTTATTTGAAAAGTGTATTTTGAAATGTTTCACATAAAATTGAATTATCACTTCTGTTTATATTTTCTGTGCTGTTCCTGTAAATATATCTCCTTACTCACAGAGGGCACCACAGCCAAAATTAACATTTCTGCTTACAAAGCAGGAGACACTGTAGACATTTTATTCTGTTTACTAATTGTGAAGATTAACACTTTAGACCTGAATGATCAAGTACATGCTATGCAATTAAAAAAATAACAGGAACATGTATCATAGACTGTCATCCTTTAAAAACAACAGTTAGGGGAAATTCCTGACCTGAGAAGAACACAGTTTACTAATTTGGTCATATTTTCCCAGGCTTTTCATTTGGAATTCATCTTAACTGGTTTGTAATAAAGCTTATAAATAAAAGTTAAGCAGAGCATGTAAATTCTCTTGAATCCCATCTGTCCACCAATACATCTTGAAGACTAGAGACTATCAAGATTTCTTTTTACATTTCTAAAAACAGTATCCAAACAACTGCTAGTATCCAGTGAAATGTAAATTATAAGCTAGTCTGTCACTGGTCAACAATATTATAAGATAAATTTTGACTAATAAAAAAATTCAGTGTGCATAACGTATATACTTAGTAAAAACACAGAGTAGGTAATGAAGCATTTAGTAGTAATAGTAGGAGGAGTATGTTTAGAAGAGAGCTGTGACTTTTTGATGACGTGGTTTCATTGGAAAGAGCTGACATGGCAGCAATGAAAATGAAATTAAGCAAAGGATGACTCCTTCAACAGTACTGAAAAAGCATATATATTCTTTCTATAGTCCAGCATTTAAACCACTTCGCTTGAAAGTGTCTCCTGTCTGCCCAATGAGGATGTGAATGCAACTCACTGTCCCATATATGTGATTCAAGTGTCAACCTTTTTTTTACTTTGCAGGAAACTAGAATTTTGATTCATTCTGCCCCATCCCAATCTTTTTTTCTTAAATTATTTTTATTTAAAATATAAGCAGACATGACAATCATAATTTTTAAAATAAAATTTAAAATTAATTTCTCAACTAACAATAGAAAATTAAGCAGAAAATAGCTACCAATTCATGAAATTTATGGCCAGGAAATCACTGTGCACTAGAAATTACTTGTGCAATAGAGCAAGGGCTTATAGGTCTGGAGGAAAAGAATGCCCATTAGACAAACATTATCATTGAGCATTCTAGAGAAGAGATTTATTCATTTTTGAAAAATTGTTATTCTGAAACACAAGCCAGAAGATAGTCCTTGCTTGATCCTGTCTCCTTCTTATGGAGCTGTCTGTGGCAATTTATGAAGCAACACCTGCGCTGATAACTCGCTGTCCTCCCACTTCCTTCCTCCATTTGGCTGTTTGCTCACCTGTTACTTGGAATTGGACTCCCCATTTAGAGATCTCAGAGAATACTGTTTATTTTTGTTCATTTTAATGAAAGACTATGGTTTATTTTTGTTCATTTTAATGAGACTTTTAATTAGGAGGCTTTTAAACAGGATTTCCGAGGACTATTGCAAGAAATACAATATGCCCATTTCTTCTACAGCAGAAATATATGTTATAATTAAGGATAAAAATTCAGAGAACCTTGTCAAGAAATGCATTTAGTTAAAAAAAAAGGAATGAAAAGTAATCATAGCTCCAGTTTTCCTGATATTTTGATATATAGCACACCTGCAAGCAAGAAAGCCAATGGAAACAATAGCAATTACTGGCAAAAAACTTTTTCGGGTGCTGCTAGGAAAATTGCATTTATATTCACTCTCTCTTTGAAATCACTGCCTAGACCAGTGTGTTATATGAACAAATAGCTCTCTGTATCCTCACTGAGTTTTAGTGCATTCTGACAGTTCATGTTCCTGATTGTGAAGGAGTTGAGTAGATTTTTGCAGCTGTTTGTTCAGCAGACCCCAAAGCTCTCCTCCCAGAGTCATTACTTATTCAAACAAGCCACACTCAAAACCAATTACGTGTCTGCACCTTGGAACAACACAGACCTAATTGTGGACCTGCGTGCCTTCTAGGTTGAGGGAAAGAAAAATCTAAAACATGTCAATATGGACTGTCCCTGCTCCATATGAAACCCTGGGCTGTTTTTACTGTTTATCCCAGAGGTTGCACCAAGTGGATACAGAATTCTAAATGAGAGAAAGAAGTGGAGCAGGTGAATTGCATGTGTTTGGAGCTGCCTCACATCCAGCTGCTCTGGGGAAGTGGTCTGTGTGTGCTCCCTGGAGATGCTGAACACACAAAAAATACATGGTCTTCTTATGGACCAACAATGAGACTCCTCATAAAATAATTAATGGTCAGGGTCTCCATTTCTGACAGCTCCAATTAAAATTGCAGGCAGCTGGCACAGCTGGCATGTCTGGGCAGAGGGGATAAAATAGATATGGCCTGCCAGAAGAGTGGTAAAAGGATATAGCACTGGAACAGTGTTTGTGTGATAAAGATAGCTACAAACACAGTTGTAAATAAAACCCAGTAATAAATCTAAAACTAAAGATGCTTTTGTGGTAAATTTCGTAGAAGAGTGAACTGTAGGAAAGAAAAGGATAATTAGCAATGTTGTGTGATATATGAATTAATTAGTAATCTTTGCACCTATCTTATGTCTTCCTTTGACTTCTGTTAGCAGAAAAAATGAAATGTGTAATGATATTGTTTGTCGTTCTTTCTTACATTTTAAAAAGAATGAAAATGCAATGGTGTAGTCAGAATGGAATGACTTGCTTGTCCATTAGTACACAGGTGATCATCACAGTCAGTGACCACAGTTTTTCAGGTTTATACACTTACTTTCATTTTGATAGAACTTGTGAGGAACATACATTGTTACAAGCCAGAAGGTCTCTGAATTTGGGCTGTTTGGAAGACATAATTTTATTCTTTTCACTTTTCTTCTCTCTCTGGTTTGATTTTTCCCTTTATCACAAACTCTATGGAAGCATTTTACCCCTTGATTTTTTTTTACCTGAAATTCATTTTGTCCCAGTTACTGATAGTGTTTGGTGAAGCTTAGCAGAAGGATTTCAGGGTATTCCAAAAATGTTTTTATTGGCCTAAAAGTGTGCTTTTGCTTTACCCCTATTGGCCATAAAAAATCTGTGCAACTATCCTGAGGTTTTCCTTATGAAGGAAAATTCTGGATTTTTACCTAGCCCACTGCAAGTGAGATGGTTTTGAGGGCAATACAGAGGTGATGCTTGCAAAAACAATATGTGCTGTTCATAGAGTCACAGGAGTCACATACAACACTTGTGCATGGACAGGAGTGACAAAAGTGGAGACTGGGATAACTACAGAAGGTTGGTAATCAGAGCACTTGCCTCCATAGCAAACCGCAAACATGAGTTTGCAAATGACCAAAGGATGAACTCTCTTTAAAAATGCAGAGAAATATTTCACCATCATTTGCTGCTGGTTTGGAGAGAATGCTACCAAGATAGATAAACTTGTCAAGCATGTTAAGTTCTTTTGATCTTGTGCCATGGCATAAATGTACTGCTTGGTGATTAACTCGTTCTTCTTATTAGTCATTTTATTACCTTTCCTTCCTTTCATATCCTGCTTTGTACACTTTCTTTCAAAATTTATTGAAAGTGGGCTTACTGAAAAAGTGCTCAGTTCCTGAACTGTTCAAAGATTAAGATTTGAAATTTGGACTAGAGGAAAATGACTGGAGAAAGGACATTTGTCCTAAAAAAATAAAAAGCTAGTAGAGGATTGGTCCTCTAAGAGTTGTTTTTTCTTCATAAGCTCTTTGCAGTTCCTTTCAGAATGTTTTTCTGACGTACCACATTAAATCTAACATCAAATTCACATTGATATATCAGTTGTGGATCAATTTTTACCCATTTTACTGATCAAGTCCCTCATAAAAACTCATTTTCTACAAAAACTACAGAAGCTTTGTAGTCAGCTGGATGAAGTGTTAGAAGAACCTCTGTAAATTAGCTTTATTTCTTTTGCCTGCATAATAGCATTTTTGTTTTCTGTTTCAGGGAAAAAGAAAGTAGTTTGGCATCAACATTTCTGGTTTATACAAGAACACTGTTCCATGTTTATATTTCTCACAAAATATCTGCTAACTTGCAGAATACTTGACATACGTGCTTATTCACATTCAATTTTCCAAATCAGATTTAGTTCAAGCTAGCACAGAACATGGAAACTCAACTGTTCCTGTCAGGTTTTCCTTCAGCAATGGCCTAAACATTTAAAGGAGACAAAAGTTGTTCCAGATTTGTATTTGTTGGTACATGAAATAGAATAATAGTGAGTGATGACATGGAATTCAAAACTGATGCATAAAAAATACAAAATTTATCTTGGAATAAGTAAGTTAAATCTCTTCATCTAAAGAATGAGAATTTACATTTATATATAATGATTGGGTAAGAAGATATACTAATCCAGTATGGAGTTTCATTCAGATTGTGATTTAACAGTGCAAAGAAGTTCAGTTTCAATTCTGGCCTGTTTTTATAAGAATTTTGAGATGGTTTGCTGATATTAAATATGCCAGTCTTGCCAATATATGTATATATGATAAACCTGACAATATTGAAAATAAGTCTTCAATTGTGTTGATTGATTCAAGATTCTTGAGTATTCTGTGAACAGTGAATTTTCTCTTACTAGGTCTGATCTCGAAACTATTGTACTTTAATACTCTGTAGACAGTAACAATCTTTAATCAGACTCAGAGTATGAGGGGAGCAACTATTGTATCACCACAGAGAATAATAAATCCTAATTTCCCTTAATTATTATAGTTATATTTTCTTGCATGAAGCAGTTTATTTGTCAGGCCATTTAATTAAGTCACTGTTTTATCACTGACAAAAAATATGTGGTTAAATTTTTTAAATTTAGATATTTGAATGTAGACAAACTATGAAAGGATTTTCTCTGATGAGTTAAATCAAGTTAAATGCAATTCAGAAGAATCTATTAGTTTTGTTTAATCTAACTTTCTTAAACTAGCAACTAAATCTTGGTAACCACCTACATTTTAAAAAGTTTAGCCAACATTTTAGTAGATATATCTGTTTCTTTCAATAGCTTCTGAAGTCCTCTGTATGGCAAATGACATCAACATCTGGGAAATGGCAGAATGATATGCTAACTTCTCCCAGCAGTAAGAAAAGAGAACATATTTAAGAGGTGATAAAGTGGGGAAAAGAAACCACAGGAGAAGGAAGAAGGGGAAAATTTCTTTCTGGGTAAGAGAATACAAGAATACAGACTGATTTGGGGATAAATTTCATCATATATTTCAGTTTGTTCTTTGGGTTGAATGCAGTAATTTTTTAGTAGGTTTGTACTGGAGAAAGGTTCATTTTAGTATGCCTCATAGAAAAAAGCCCCATTATTTTGGTGGCTAGTTTGTATCATAATTTGAAGAATCAGAAGACTCAGTTTTTCAGAGTGCTCAATTCCCAATGAAAATAAAAAAGAAACAAGAAATTTCAGCATAAAAGAAGGGTCCAGGATCCTGGAGACCAGTCCCAGAAACCTGAAATCCACATCCTTCTATTTCATAAAGCTATATCATAAAACTTTAATTGGATTATTCACAAATTAACATACTTATAATCAAGGAGGGGACTTTCTTAATCCTTATTCCTTTTGCAAGGATATGTATTTTGTCCCATCTTCTCCTTGCTTGTATAGCACAATTGTTAACAGGCATCTTTTGAATATTGAGTGCAAGATAAAACCGATATTATCACTTCTTTTTGCATGACTAAGAACTACTATCACATTATGGACATGCTAACCTCATGTGTAAATACTTTGCCATCTTACTCTGCACAGCAAAGACAAAGCAGATTTTAGGGCAAGGGTGAAATGAGGGGCAAGGGGAGATAATTAATAAAATCTTCCTTATGAAGGCAGAAAGGCAACCTTTATTGTGGGTAAAACTTTGAGGAAAAGTATTTCTGTGGGTATGCGTAAAAGTTAGAGCTATATTAATGCTGGTGTCTCAGTTCTACTTCATAATAGTAGTAGAAATGGGCTTCATAACATTAAAATATATGAAACATTAGGTTTAAATGCATGTGTGTGTAAGTGTATATACTGATAAGTCTACACAAGAGTGTGCTGTGTATCCTTGTTCCCCAATCCCATTCACTGAGATATCTTCAACCCTTTCACCACAATTGTATGCATCCCCTTTTCAGACATATAAAACAGGAGAACACACTTGGGGGAAAGAGGAATTTCTTCAGACTCCCCTAATGTTTCACAGATTGGATTTCTGTGGCTTTTTCCTAACTTCCTTTTCTGGGAAACAAGGTACCAAGTAAATGGGATGTTTTAACTCTGCATTTATCTGACAAGGATCTAACCTGCATGGCAAATTGTTAATGTCTAATAGGAGTTTCTTCCAAGATGTTTTATGTCAGTTCTACTATACAGGAGCAAGAGAAGCAATGTGCCATGAACATTGCAGTGTTTTAGGTCACCTCCTTGCATGGGATCAGATTAAGTTCACTGCATAATTCATGGTTTTGTGTTCCATGATTGCCATATAAGAGTGGGTCTTTTGGTTCACCTCCACCTCAGTTTGTTATATCAAACAAGTCATATTTGCTTTTGAATTGCAAGGGGAAACTGAGTGAAGAGGAATGCAGAAATACTTTCTGGGGACCTTTTATTCTTTAAAAGGAAGCATGAAATCAGAGTTTTGATTGCTCAAGTGCTGTTTACCATTTCATCTATCTTGATAGTGCAGTAATTTAAGAGTTCTCAACATCTTGCTTCAGACACTTAAAGACTTTGAGTATTTGTGTCCCAGCTGAACTTTTTAACTCATGCAAGGGGGACATGAAAACGGTGACCTACCTCTGAAATCATCTTTTTAAATCAGAAAAATGTGCACTGTGTGACTGGAAAGAGAATTTTCTGAGTATCAAAATGGGAATTATGAATCAAAGCTCATGGGCTCCAGTTTCCTCTAAATGAATAAGAAATTGCACATGACAAGATGTGCATCAGCTGGCCAGTTTGTCAAAGTGTTGTGCTTTAATATAACACGGAGTGTGCATATATTGGATTGTATAAACAGTCCATGGACTTACTAAACTTATAAAATATTTTATTTTTGGAGAGCAAAACACTACATGTAAATCTAGGAAACAGTGTTAAAAAGCTTGCTTTAGAAATAAGCAAACTGTTCTCTAAGGAGGAGTGCTAAGGAAAATAGCAAAGTTACTTCTATGTACAGTAAAAATTTATTACATTGCTTTTCCCTACTCCCTCTGCACCAGCAGTGCTTCAAGTTACTTATACAGTTTTTCCCTCCAGTTCCGTTCTGCCTCTCATCTCCCAGTTACTGGGAAATGAGAATTGTTGGAGCAGATTTTTAAATGCAGAATTTGTCTCTCCATAAAAACACTAAAGAATAAGCAGGAGGGTTAAACTAGATGATCTCCAGAGGATTTTGCAACAAGAGAATCCTGTGATTCCCTGAGAAAATCAAAAAGTGTCATTGCTTGGACATAGACTACATCCCCACACACCTCAGAGCTATAGGAAGGCACACCTAATCCACCATCACCTTTCCTGTTCCACAAACACTCACCACAGTGATTTATCCATTAAAAATGGGCAGTGTCCACACAGTTCTTAACCTAACAACGTGTTAAAAAGTAATAATGTAAAAAAATAGGGCTTCTGAAGGGTTATTCATAGTCAGATAAATAATTGTTTCAGTTACTGATTTCAATTATTGATTAAGAAACAGATATAGCCAAAAAACTACCGACCTGCCAAAATCAGAACTATGCATGAGGTTCTATTTCCCTTCTTGCGTAGATTTTTCAGTACTTCAGTTTTCAACACCCAAAAAATTAGTCTCAAGAGAAAAACTAAATTTAAGGTTACAATTTTGCATGTAAACAAAGCTACATTAGATTGTATTCAGTCATCTTCGAGTGTTCCTTCTCTTCAGGTGTAAATAACCAATGGTTTTCATGTGGACTTGACACAATTCCTGTAAGGAGTTCTGCAGATCTTATTTTTGTCTATTACCTTATATATGTTGATATCATCACTTAATTTCAATTATCACTGCAATGATATTACCTATAAAAATCTACTTTTAATAATAATAGCAGACAAGTAAACTGATAGACAATGCAGCAATATTAGTAATGTAGAAATTACATTCATTGTGATGATTTCATTAGTGAAGTGTATCTCTAACTGTAATTACAAATGAAAAAAATTATAATTATATATATAAAATCCCCCTGCAGTCCAAGATTTTTCTTCTTCATTCCAGGTTAATACAGAAAATATGTTACTGCTAGTGCTTTGAACCTAATTCTTGTGGATGAGAGATATATGGTCAGTTGAAATATCCTAAACCTGTTGGTTGCCCTCATTGTAGCTTCACGTGCTCAAAGTTTTAATAATATATCTACCATAAAATAAGATTATATTTCTATCATGTGACAAAATGGGAAGCCATATCCAATAAAGTATCCAAATGTTTAAGACATTTTAGAGACTGAAACATGAAGAAATTCCAGACTTCAGAACACCTGCTCAATCCTCATTGTTCTCCCTACTGCAAAGGCTGCAGGCATTCTGATTTGAGGTCTCTGGTTATGTATTTATGAGCTCTGTCATCATCTGCAATCATAAAGTGTCAAAAAAAAGTGCCACTTACTTTGCAGAGAAATTATAGTCTCCTTTCTCCAAATATTAGTAAATTATTAACTTTTAACTTTATATTAGTTTCCAGAGAAGGACAGAAAATCCATAACATATTCTCATTGTTTGAGATGTCATAAATTCAGATTAAATCCACTAAAATCAATGAGGTTTCTGTGAATTTTCATCACAGCTTTCAAGGAAGATCCTCATAGAAATCAGGAGAGATACAGCACTTTATCAGCTGAAGTGATTTAGTCTCTATCTGTACAACAGGACAGTTTAAAAACTGGTTGCATTTATCTACCTAATATATAGAAACAATTATTATTAGACACTCAATGGCACATTCCTGTTATTGCTGGGATAACAACATCCACAGTGGGGAATTCTCTTAATAAATAGCCTGTTGTTGAAAACAAGCCAGTTAGCAGATTGAAAGATGCCATCAATTTGAAACTAGGGGATGCTTTTACAAGCTGCAAATGTCTTCTGACTAATTTCTGACTCATTAAAGCTTTTATGAATCTTGCCAGATATTTAAGGCCTAAGGGAAAGTCAAATGTACATGGAAAGATGACAAAAGAAAAATCAGTAGAAAGAAACAGGGAGAATTATGTTGAATGGAAGCTGGCTTATGTTGTTCCAGTTTTCAAGAAAGACAAGAACAAGGATACCTGTCAGTCTCACTGAGTGCACAGAAAAGATTATTCTGGGACAACACAACCATAAGACCAAGAAAATTGATTAATCATTATCCCTTCAAAATTCATCTGAATGTGCTTTATCACAGAATTTCAGTGAAATTCCTTTGAAATGTATATTATTGATATTTTCATAATGTATTTCTACAGCAGCACTGCTGCAGCAATCGTGGATGCAATGCAGTAGAAACTCCTTATGTTTAGTTCTGCTGCTGCTGTAGAGCACAGAACACTCCTACTAAGCTTGAAATGCAAAAGGAGTCGGCAGTTCAGAGATGATGTTAGGAATAGTGGTCTCCTGGTTTTTGTAGACAGAATGTGTTCTCAAATCCATTAATCTCAGCAGTGCTGGGGTGGAGGGGCACCCGCCAGGCTGGGAGGAGTGCGGGTGGTGGCGCAGCCTGCAGGAACACACAGAGGATGTTGGACGCCGAGGAGATGGGCTCATGCTAAGGCTGTGGCAATGAATCTCCCTTCCTGCAGCTCAAGAGCACACAGCCAAAATACTCTGGCTCCAGACTCCAGCAGAATTCAACATTTCCTCTTAAATGATCCATAAAGAGCCAGGAAAACTCTCGCCAGCACAAGCCAAAAAAGAACTGGATGATTTAAAGGATAAAGCAAAAGATTTTCTGCAGTGCTACAGTGGATATTAATACTTCCATGCTAGGCATAGTTCTGAATTTACTACAGTAGCTTGATTACTTTCCATCTCAGCTAAATCCAGTAAGAATTGTAATAAAACCTTTTAGTCAAAGAAAAGAGGTTTAATATCACATGTCTGTTGCAGCTGACAAAAACCTATGTTGGAGCAGCTTCTTCCAATGAGGAGGAATGGGATTAGACACTTGTCCCTAAAGACCACCTAAAAGACCACAGCTCTGAAGTGATGAATTCTGCATTCCAAGAAGATATTTACACCAAATCATTAATGTATAGCAACACAAGGTGATAGAAACTCAATAATTACATTGCATTTCTTAGTAGCATGTCCACTTTTGTCAAATATTTTAAGTCCAGCGTGGGCTGTACTAAACATACATGTCAAATATCAAAACACTTTCCCTTTGCTTTTCACATAGGAAGTTTTGTGTTAGATTTTGGTGTGCTTCTTTCTATATAGAGCTCTCTCTAATTTGGTCTTCTGGGAGAATTCTATTTACCAATAAAGATATTTTAAATAAACCACCCAACACTATGGGCAGCATGACATAGAAAATAGGGAACGAAACTGAAATGAGGGTCTATTTCAATCATCTTTATCAACCAGTATAGAGACAGAAGGCAACAGCTCGTATAATTTGATTCATATGTACAACATTCTCAACAAAAATAATTAAATGTATCAGAACAGAGTACTGGATAATTATTTCAACTATTGGAAAATCTTGGCATAATAAGTTGCAATTGGAACTATTAAAAGCAAAACTTTTGATTATTGAGAAAGAAAATATGAAGAAAGGTCATATGGTAAAAATAGTTACACAGACAGACAGGGAGAGACATAATTACTGTCCCACCATTGTCTGTGTGTGAATACTTTATGGCATTAATTACTAAACATATGTAAATGAATTTTTACAACTACTCTAATTGAGAGCATTAAAACCAAAACCGCTATACAGCATTTATGTGGGTTTTTTTGGCCTGAAATCTTATCTAAGACAGTTTTCAGAAGATTTATTTATTTATTTATTTATTTATTTATTTATTTATTTATTTGGAGGGTTAAAGAGTTGACTACAGGCCTTGTAAAGTTTTTAAACTTTAAAGCTGCATTTTCAAATACTCTTTTGCCTTTAGATTCAGCCACCTCATCAGTCACTGCTTGTCCAATTGCACGTATGAATTCCTTTGCTAGTTTCTCCTCTCCCTACATTCCCTCACTCCAATACACCTGGAGATTTTAAGCTGTAATGCTAAATGAAACAGACTTTCCAGGTTTGGAAGTGCAAAGACCACAATGGCTTTGTGCCTTTACTGTCCCTTTCTGTTCCAGGGATATTTCCAGATTTAACAGTAACTCCAGCTTCAATTCAAGCAGCACTGAAGGCTCATTTGCACTGTAGCAATCTCCTTATACTTTCCATATTACAGTCACTCCAGAGTAGGTTTTTTTGACAAGATATTCACAGTATACAGGTTTCCCTTAAGCTGCTCTGTCTTTCTCTTTTTTTGAAGGGATGGGAAAGGTCTCATCCTTCAGCTTCTGACTCTTTTCCCTAGACCAAAATCATAATTGCAATTACCGCACCAAAGTATTTTGCCTCATAACAGGGCCAGCAGACACGATATTGATAAAAAGCAGCAGATAGGAAGTGCCTCATTCCTTTAGAGGTGGATCAGATTTTGGGGGTCTATTTAGATTTGCTTCAGGTTTATTTTGACTTTGGAGCTTTCCAGAGTCAGACAAAATAAAAAATGTTAGCATGATTCCAATATTAATTCTATGCTTAAGTCATTTTTGTTAAGCAATGCCAGCTTCTTTTTCTTCCCCTAAATTTTATTACACAGTTTTATATCAGATGACTTTTGAATCATTCAAATTTCAACCTCCTGGATCCCTAACTCTCCAGCCCTTGTTCTCTTTTGCCCTGGTACCTGAGATTGTGTCTGGGTAGAGATACATTAAACAGAATCCTGTGAGTCAAAATTCATTTGGGGTGGAAAACAACAGGGCATCTCCAGTTGCTGGAAGTAAATTCAACTGCTGTTCACAGCAAAGGAATTTCTAATACAAAGTCTGGGGTAATCTCTGCAGCCTAATAGACACTTACATGCATACCTAAATCTCTTCCTTTACTGATCACTTGTGCAGGGATTTTAAAAAGGGATGTGCTCTTGCCAGATTTTTGGGATTCATGTTTAAACAAGTTGGTAAAGAGGAAATTTGCCGAGGGACAGGCTCCTATTCAGAAGTCCAAGGAATCATTCTTTATTTAACAGGGATGGACAAGCAGGAAAGTGTTTAGGCTCAAGCAGATGTCAAAGCTCTCTCACAATTGCCCTACACACTTTCAAATCTATACATGGTACTGGAGGATTATCAATAGGATTCAATTGCATAAAATATCAGGAAAAAGGTCTGTGAACTATTTTGGAGAATAAAATGTGTTTTTTTTCCTCTAAATTTCTATGTTATTTTATTGCATAATGTTTTACTGCATGATGTTTTTGTATGCACCTATGCACTACGTTGCAACTTTATATTTTCAAATATATTTGCCTGAATACTGAAGGAGCACTTTGGCGTTTTATATTTAATTCTTAATGTGACCTTTATTTTGATTTTATTTTGCATTCTATGTATTTTAATACTCTATATTAGGCAAAAGAGGATGCTGAATACCCACATAATTAGATACCTAGCTCATTAAAAAGTAATTTTTTTAAAAATATCATTCATTTAGAGGCTTCTACTTTTTGGGATCATTTTCAAGTTGGAGTCCTTTCACTCTTCATGCTTACAAAAATGTGGACACTCTGTCCCAGAAACTAAATTTAAATAGATATAAAAGACAAATGTCTTAAACATCATTTTTCATATAAGAAATTGGGACTGAGAAGTGAAAGGATACTTGTCTAACATCACAAAAAAACTAAAGATATCTTGACCTTTGATGAAAATCTGGTGGATAAATGGTGAGAGGAACCCTAAAACCAGCCAGAAAAATGACCTTTTCCAGTTTTTAGTTTATAAAAACTAGTTCAGGTTTTCCAGTCTTCATAGAATCACACAGTAGTCTGGGTTGGAAAAGACCTTTGAAGTTCATCCAGTCCAAACCCCCTGCAATGAGCAGGGTCACCCTCCACTAGACTGGGCTGCTCAGATCCCAGTCCAGCCTGACCTGGAATGTTGCCTGGGATGGGGCATCTACCACCTCCCTGGGAAGCTGCTTCCAGTGTTTCAACAGTTCATTATAAAAGAAATTCTTATCTGAATTGACCCTTCTTTAATTTAAAACCAACCCTCCTTGTACTATCACAAGCCCTGCTATAAAGTCTGTCCCCATCTTTCTGGTAATAAGGTCTTCCTGGAACCTTCTCTTCTCCAGGCTGAAAAATACAGATTCTCTCAGCCTTTCCTCATAAGAGAGGTGCTCCAGCCCTCTGATCAACTTGTTGGCCTCCTCTGGACTTTCTCCAACACCCTAACATCCTTCTTGTGCTGAAGATCCCAGAACTGGACACAGCACTCCAGGGGTCTCACCAGAGAAGAGGGGCAGTCACCTCCCTTGAACTCTGATGCTTCTTGTGATGCAGTCCAGGATAGAGTTGGCTTCCTCTCATTCTGTTTAAAAAGCAGATATGAAATGGCAGAGATAATTGAGTTACCATGAAGTTCTACAAGTACTGCAATATAAAACAGCCTGTGGAAAACTTTAGGATTGAAATATTTCTATTCCATTCTTTATTCTCCTACAGTAGCCACGCTAAGCAAAGGATTTCTGTGATTTTTTTTTTTTATTATTATTATTATCACTATTCCTCTTTCACTTGAGTTGATCGTGGTGACAGAAATATTTTCCTTGACAGAAATGATTCTGGTTTATGAAAAGTGTGTTATCAGAAAAGTATACAGAGCAAAATGTCTAAGCAGTCCATGATTTTGAAACAAAGACACTAATATCTAGCCCAATAATCACTTTCATATTAAAAACATCTTCTGAAAAATTAGATAGTCCTACAGAAAGTTACAGAAATCTTTGAAAAAAAAAGAAACAGAAAGTTTTGCAAATGTACATATATATTTCATCTCATCTGAAAATTACTTTTGTTTCCAAAATGGAATTCCTAGATTTATTGTAAAATAATCTGGAACAAATCTCTAAGTACTATGACAAGGTAATTTTTAAATGAAACAAAATGTTACTTTACTATTCATCCACTGCTATGTATGGGGCTTCTGTCTGTTTCTGAAAGCTGTTCTAAGAACAAACAGCTTCTAGGCAAATCCTTCTGTTGACTTCTAATTTCCTAGTAGTGTACACTTTAAAGCACTGTTTATATCAGAATCCAAGGGACTGATTCTCTGCTTAGTTACTCTAATGTAAAACATACTTGCAAAAGATTCTATAATTCTCATTGGTGAATAACGTTAGTTTATTTTGTTCTGGGAAGATTTGGTATCTGGAAGATTTGATTCTTAGTAATTTTTCCATTATCCAATAAACATTTAAAAAGGGGTTTAAAGTCTAAAAACTAGTTAGTTTTTCACTTACAGTAGTAGATATTTCTATTTTATTCTACTCTAATAGATATAAACTGTGTAGCCAATAGCTACCACAGAAAACAAGGGAGGTTTTTTGGTTGGTTTTACAAGGGTCCTAGGACTTGTAGCTTGCAGAAGGCCCTGCCCCAAATATACCCCAGTTTTGCTTTAGGGATTTTGAACCACAGGTATTATTTAACATTTACACCCAATATTTATTCTACTGAGATACAAATATCATCACAGAAGCTTCCTGTGGGATTCCTGTTCCCATGAAGAGCTGATATTCAGTGTCTGATGTGGATTCAGAAGGTTTAGAACCATCCTTCTCAAATGGAGATTCCCATATTGAGCTTTGTTACTCACAAAGTAAATACTGTTTCCCAGAAAACTGATAGCCTGACTTCTTCATCCACCTACTGAAAACAGATTATTGCAGATAATAATCTTTTGGATATCATGCTTCACTAATTTCCTGCAAGTTTGGATTTGATTGTTGTAACTATCATTTCCTGTGATGCTATTGTAACATCTAGATCGAAGGCATGATGTCAAACATGTTTTTGGTATTTT
Source organism: Acrocephalus scirpaceus scirpaceus (assembly GCA_910950805.1). Lineage (NCBI taxonomy): Eukaryota > Metazoa > Chordata > Aves > Passeriformes > Sylviidae > Acrocephalus > Acrocephalus scirpaceus. Next base: position 8,458,330 of record OU383777.1, read on the forward strand.
CAGTGGGTGTGCTACTGAAAAAATAACCGGAACATATATTTCAGCAGGTGTGTTAGTCTTGGCTATTCTTCCAATCTGTATTTCCTGATGGCTTTTGCTGTTCCCACATCTCATCCCATCTCCCACCCTGGATGTGCAGTGTAAGAAAGGGCAGCCCTTTCAGGGAGGAGTGTGCATGCTCTGACCTTTAGAAGGTTAGTAAATGAAAAAGGACATGTGAAATAGTACAAGGGATTTATAGTGTTTCTGGCATTTCAGGTTAAACAAATACTGAACAAACTCAAAACAGAGCTGCACAGTTTAACACTTCAGCCCTGCAGAGCGACTCAGGGGAGGCTGTTGGAGGGTATTTGCTTATTCTGGTTTGAACTACGAATGAGGCGAAGCGATGCCGGAGATTGAAAGGCTGTCTGAGTGTGCTTGTAATGAGCCTCCCTTTGCAAGTCCAGGTCAGGCTCCATGCTTTGACACTGACATTCAGCCTGGCACATGGAACCATTTCACATCCTTAGTTTGCAGTGCTGCTTTCAGCAAAACAAAGGCACAGGAAAAAGAGTAGGGACTACTCCAAGTCTTTCCTTTTGCTGAAACAAGGAAAAAAGGTATCTCTGTAGTTAGTCATGGCAAAGAGACCATATTTAATGGTGCATTTGAACACCAAATAAGTCAAATAAGTGTATTATTGGGCTTGTGCTCTAGGAAATGTCTTGAGATCTATCAACCCAAAATGTATTTTTTGAAATAGATATACCTTCAAAACAAGTTGCTCCCAGAGCACTTTTGACACACTTGGTGACATTAATCCAAAAGAGGACTTATGCATTTTTCAGGTTTTGATGCAATTTCAAATTATGACTATGAATTTGTTTAAGGTCTTGGGAACTTAATACAAACTCCATCAAAAATGTGTATGCACTTATATTACATCCCAGGATCTAATAATTTTGAAGCTATTAGTGAACTTTTTAGCATGAGAGAGTTTCTACAAAGAGTAAGCAATATTCAGAATGGAATTTTACAATAGAAGAGAGCAAAAGTTGAGGGACTGAGTAATCCTTTCACTTGTGAACCTCGTAGGGTTATTTTAGACAGTAGAATATAGCTTCCCAAAAGGAAAAATGAGTAACAACAAACACATGGAAGAATGTTTTATCATTGAATATTATAATAGATATTTACTGTGCTCAAGAGGAGGCTTTATTATTGTCCCAGCTAGATACAGCAAAAGAAATTCCCTAAGTGTAATAGAGATCAGTAGATTCAACTGTTCTTACAGATGTGAGCTCTCAGGAATAGAGGAAAAAACAAACAAACTTTGGCTAAATAAACTAGTGCATACAATGAACAAGTGCAAACAGACTATTCCCTAATCATGAAAAAGTTCAGGGCATGAAACTCTTGCTTTTATTACTCAAGATCCCAGAAGGATTGAAGTGTTTACATATTATTCTGCTGATTCTATCAACCTATTCACATGTGCTCATCCTGTTGTGCCAATGGCAAACTTATCTTAAGGTTAAGTACAGTGTTTCTCACAGAAGAGCCACATTATTTGAGCTTTCCTTTGTTCTGTGTCATTCCCTTGGCAAAGTGTCATTTTATCTGTCATGATAGGAAGCACCACAGGGTTTTGATAAAATTTCCAGTTCAGTCATTGAAACACATTGAAGGTGGCATATTCACATTTGGGAGCCCTGGCTTTAAGGTATGAATTGAATAGACCTGTGGGAGGGTTGCTATGTCAGTGCATACCTGACTCAAGAGTGCATCTGAGAGATGTTACCTCTGAGAGACACATTCAAGCCACATTTCTACTACACCTTTCTTCAGACTGGGTTAGGATGACAATTTAGTGATGATGCATCATTCTGCATTTTCCTCCCAGCTGGGAAAAAAGGCAGAATATTCCAGACACTCCTGAAGCCCTCTTACTTTCTCTTATATAGAAAAACAACATGTAAATTTATAATTTCTGGAAAGCATTGGGTAATTGTTCTGGAAACTTGTCAGATGAGAGTGAGTTTTCAATGTTCTCAGAAATATTTTATTTAGATTGAAGTTTTTCAAATATTCAAACAGATTTAGGTTGATTTACATAGTGGCAATTTTTACTTAATTGTCCACTACCCAACAACTGGGGTTCTGTTATTTACCTTACGGCTAAATTGGGAAATTGTCTTAATAAAGAAGATGAAGTGGCTAAGTTAGTGGTGTATTTCTCATTGGTTCTCTGTCCACTTTTGGTTTTTTACATGCTACTGTATTATATATTATACTATATGCAAAGGAGTTTTTTATTATTTACATTGTTTCCCATTTATTAACAGTAAGTTTGACCTATGCAACACAATGGTCAATTTTCTAAGGTCTCTTATATTTTCCTGTCTGGTAGGTTATAAGGATAATCAAACTTCTTCTATTTTCAAGGGGACATGAGTTATAGATATTGACCTAACTAAAATTAATAAAATTAATACTTCTGGGCTTTCTGGACAGATTTAGATAGGGTTGTTAAATTTCTTTTGAAGATTCTGTTAAAATGCCTGAAATTCTTGTTGGAATGCTCAGCAAATAAAGAATATCACAAAAGATAATCAGCAAACCAACTGACTGAGATTTATGCTCTGCTAAAGACTTTGATGGTAAAATCTGAACATTTTTTGTTGACAGTCTCCTGCTTTCATTTCCAAAACCTTTGGTCAGCCTTTAAAACCAAATCCAATGAAAAATTGCACAGTTAGGTATAATCCTTTTGACAGAGCCTATTTGACAAACCAGTTCAATAATAGGTTATTGGATAAGTCTATAATTAAATGCTGGCCTTCAAGAAATTGTCTTTCTTGTTTTTATGCTTCAAGGTCTCTGAAACATAATCCAGCAATGAGTAACATATAAATCTCATAATATACCTGTAATCCTGTTGAGGTAATCTTATCTGCTGCTGTATTAAAGACAGAGTGTCCTCTTCTTATAGGCCCTTAATATAAAGGTGTATAATAAGTTTTAAATGGCAATCAAGTCCTTTCTCCAAGCTGGTCATGGCTGATCCTCAAGATTTAGGAAACCTTTTTATCTAAATTCTTCAACCTAACATTTTTTGCTGATTTAGCAGACTTCAGCTATTGCAGCGTTATTGGCTTCATTGTACTTTAAGAAACCATTGCTCTCTGAATCATGTGGGAATGTGCAATGCATCAGCCTTTGATACTGATGGAAGGAAAACAACAGGCAAAGGTCAGGCCAGTTTTATAATTTGATTCAAAAATCTGAAAAATATTCCCAGTCCTATTAAAATATTTCTGTGAACTCTTGAGCATATCACCTATGCAGGATTTATCACATTAGGTCTTGACAGACAAAATTTTCTCTAAGATACTTAATTAGATTCTTTACATAATCTGGAAAGCAGTATCTCCAGGATACAATCCATCTCACCTAATTTAGATCCTTCATTCAGTCTCCCAGTTAATAGACTTTTTGAGGGTCTTAAATTACCTAAGCAAAATTAAAACTCAGCAGTGGTAAAAGTAATCTGGAAATTTCACAGCTAGTCAGCAGATGTTCCCAAAATGAATGTGCTGATTTTTTTTATCTTTTTTTTTTTTCAAATCCTGCCATTACTTCTACAAGATATATCTGCATTCAGATTTAGAGTTTGACACCACAATTCTTGTGAGTCCCTTCCAACTCAGGATATTCTATGACTTATTATATTCACATCACAGCAGAATTTGTGGGGAGGGCAAGCAGGACACCATCTCTAGATGGGATTTTTGAGATAGGTCCACCTGGTCACATCAACAGTTGCTCAGAATGTTGACTTGGGAGCCACTTCATTTATTTTCCTTCCTGCTTTGATTTCATTCTTCACAGCCTTAGCTCAAGCTGAGAAATGGTAGTCCCAAAGGGAATATAGTGGGACAGGATGAGGAAGACTGTTTGGACTTTAATTCACAAGGAAATGCTAGTGATGGTGAAGAGCGTGGCTTCCTGTTTTGCAGCTCAGCTTCTTTCAGCCAAATTCTCCAAATCTGGCAGAGTGGTGATGCACGGCAGAGAAAATCAGTGAAGAGAATATGATGGTGGCTGAAAAAACTCACTGAGGCTCCATCTAGATTTTAAGTTTGTTTGTATATTTCATTTCTATTACTTTTAGTAAAATTGGATATTGGGTTAAACACACTGACTCACGTTCTGTCTTTCTTTTCAAAATGGTTACTTTAAAATATTTTCATTAATAAAAGAGCCCCTTTACCCTGGTAGGTGAGCTGATAGGATTTCAGCCTAAATTTTCAGTTCTGGAAAAACAGATTGTGAATTGGAACAAAAAATATTACATACCATGAAATAAAGCAATTTGACTGAGATCACAGAAACTTCATTTCAACTGTGACATTTTTCTTACATTGTTCAAAGTTTTATCTTTTTGCATCTGTAAATTTTAGATACATTTTGTGTGATACCACTGTTCAACAATATAGAGTATGGAGTTAAGCATATTCACTTCCTCTATCAAACCTTTGTGATTGACAGCAATACATTCTTGGACAGTATTCTTATCTTGGTTGAAAAATACTCTTATGCATTTTTAACTAGTTTCAACTAGTTTCTCTAAACTAGCAAAATAATCCTACAAGCAAGGATGGATGCTTTGGAGATTGATATTCAATTTTAAACCAGTATCAATGGCCTTCCCACAGTCTTCAAGAAAATTATTTATTTACCTCATATTTCATTTCCTCTTCTTTAAAATACGATTTTTTGCAAAATAGAGAAAGGTAAAGTATTCAGATCTTCAACTTAAAGAGTTTAACACGTTTTTACTTTGAAATTTTCAAATTTATATGGTCTGATGATCTGTTCATAGATATCCATGTAGACAAAGAAATAAACAATTTAAATTAGTAGCATGGAAATGTAGCTTTTCACCTTCAGTCAGCACTCCAGTCCAGTCATTAGTGACTGAAAATTGTTCCCATGTGTACATTGAGAGGTACTCTGTTTTGGTGGTCTTATCCTATTTCTTAATGGACAGAATTCTATACCATTAAAAATGCCTTTCACAATTAGCACTAATTGACATCAGTATTGGAAAATTACCTGGGCTGTGGGACCAACTTTCCACTAAATGGTTAAGGTGAATTCACTGGAACAGAAATGAAAAGTAAATATGGGCCACCAAAGGAATATTCCTTCTCTGTTCACCTGCAAGATTAATGACAGATTTCAGATTGCAGCACAAACAAGTAGTTTGTGCTGCAATCTGAAAATAGTTGTGAATCTGAAAATAGTTGTGAATAGTTTGAAGTAGTTGAAGTGCCTCACAAAACTAATTATTCAGATTTCAGTGAGATATCCCATTCCTTTCCACAGAAATCTTGACTCTGTTCATTCCTCCAGGAAAGAATTATTTCTTGCTGATAGATAGGTAATGCAATTTAGCATATATTTTCCTTGTGAGGAGAAAAGGATTCTTTATTATTATTATTATTATTATCACTATTATTTATTTATATTTTCATAGCAGTCTCTATTATTGTGCCATCATGCATTGTAAACATAGCCTTTCTGGAAGCTATGTCTCAAAAGAAAATACAATGCTTTTCATGTCTAAGAGCTGCCTAAGTCTTTTTATTTGATTGACTTTTTATGGCATAATGCTTGGAGGAAATCAAAATAATTCTATAGTTAGTATTAATAAGGGTCATCCTTTAACAGTTTGCTTTCTAAAATGACATTCAGCCACTTTCTTCCCTTGATGCATTGATACTTAGAGAAGGCAAACAACTTCAAAGAATGTCAAGGAAATAAATCACATTTCCATATAAATATTTACAGCACCAAATATATCTTCCCAGACCACTGAAAGACAGCCTTATTATCAAGACAGCTTATTCTGAGGAGTATTGGCATTAGAGTGTAATTTTTGTGAGAAATATTTGGGCAGGATTAAATTGATTAATTTTAACTAACACCATGCTTGGTAAATTAAACCAAAATATTTTCCAGTAAACCTTAATAATTATGGATCTGTCATTAGACACTTAGCATTTCTATGCATTGCAGACAGAGAAAAGTAGTTACTAAGTAAAGTTGGTGGGGGTTTTGTACACATTTTATGCAGATGTAAATATAGACTCTAGAGTAATTAAATACCATTTCTTATATTCTGTCACTGTGCATCCATTTCTGCACTGGGCAAAGAGACCCTTCATGGTCCCCCCGCAGTGCTGATATAGAAGGGAGCTCAGGTATATATGTTACTTTTAAAAATAGAAGAGAGATTTTTTAGACCGCTGGATTCTTCAAATATGTTTACATTTGATTTATTATTGAAGTTTTCACCTTATCCTTAAAATAGATTTGTAAACTGTTCTTTATTTGGAAAAACAATGCTGCAAGTCGTTTTCAATTTCAGTCATTTGTTTTCATGAGTCAAGACTAAAGAGACAATAGAGCATCTACAGTATCCATCAGTAACACAACATCTGGGTGCTCCTACAAGGATTTCATTTTGGGTATTGACTTGGTCATCAAAGCCTTAAATAACTTAGGTCATACCTGCCCTATACATTATCTCACCTGTATTTTTGGTAGCACAAGAGGTAAATCTTAAATTCTTACACTTCATAATTTGTCTGAAGTTGAGTCTTCTTTATATTCCAAATTTGTTCCTCATGAGCATGTGGTATGTTTTGATTAATTACAAAGTAAGAACAGAACATGGGTAGAATGATTGGTTATGGTTTTGATAGATCATTATACTATGAATGTAAGGTGAAAACCAACCTGGACTTAAATTTAGCACAAGATGCAGAGTTTTGTTCAATATATGCTGTAAGATGGTTTGGTTTGCTGTAAATACTGAACATTTGATTTGTGATGTAATGACATGAAATGATGAATCAGGTTTATGATACCAACATTCAAAAAGAGGATATTTGTAAATAGTAATTTAAGGAGAAATTCAGGAAATTAAAATCCAGAGAATCATCATGGAATTTATTCAGGAAATATAGGATCCTTATATTTCTCAAAACAAATATATTTGAGTGCATTGAAAGGAAACATAAAGGGATAAAATAGATAAATTATGTGTGCAGGAATGAGATGTTTCATATCCCAGTTTAAATCCTAGAAAGATAGGACAAATAGCATTAGCATAAAGGAATGTAAGGTTTGAAAGATAAGAGGTAAAAGAAGATTAAGGAAAAAACTGGACATAAAGACAAAGAAATCCTTTAAATTATCCTGATCAGAAGTATTGCAGAGGCAGCCAGTGGGTCTGCTGGTCCTTCAGAGTACAGAGAGTCAATCAAAAGTATGTCTTGGGTTGCAATATGTAACCAAAAATGTTTATTTTATTTTCCATCTGTTGAAACCTGTTGAGGAGGTGTTTTTTTCCTTATCTCTTGTATAAACCATTCCTCATAACTCTGGGGGGGAGAGAGCCTTCTGCTAATGGGCCAGTTAAAACCAGGTGGAGCAATATTCCTTATCTCTTCCACAACCTATCCTCCCTCCAGGGGGATATCTTCTGCTAATGGGCCATTAAGGCTCACTACATGACTGATACAATTACATCATCCCATTGTGAGAAGTTCCACCCAGTGGGAGGAGCTAACTTTTCCTAGCTAGATAAAAACTGAGACTCAGGAACACCAGGCAGCCTTTTTCCACTGGATTCCCAGAGGAAGGTTGGACCCATCTTCCCACTGTTGGACCTTTCTGTCACACCAGGAGTATTTATTTTGGACTGCTCCAACACCCCAACCAAAAGAGTGTCAGATCGCATTCTGACTCTGTCAGTGTTTCTAGGATTTTTGTTTGTTTGTTTCTTGGTTTTTTTGTACTACTACTACATTTGTATTTTCTAACATTCCTAGTAAAGAGCTGTAATTCCTATTCCCAAAACTTTGCCTTAAAGACCTTAATTGCAAAACTATAATAATTTGGAGAGAGGGAGGGGTTACATTCTCCATTCCAAGGGAAGCTCCAGCTTTGCCTGGCAGACACCTGTCTTTCCAAACCAAGACAAAGCACAAGATTGCAAGGAATATGAATGGTCTCTTTGCATCTCTCTTCACCACAGTAGGTGCTGGAAGGATGTCTACATCACAGCTACTCTTTCCAGTTGATTTGATACAGAGGCATCAAAAAGAAGAAAAGCAAAGTAAGGATTGAACTTTTTAGGGTTCAATTATGGGTTACAATTTAAAATGCAGTACTAGAGCAACCTATTTGCTTTAGGTGGAAAAAGTAAATTATGTATTTATTGCTCCTTACTACCAAATGTTTAGGTGAACACAGTGAAAATAAAGCAGATTCCTCTCTGTCATTGCAGAGACACCTCCAAGGCGTGTCCTCTAAAAGGCATTCTGCATGAAGCTAGGAACATCCATGAAAACTTTGTGTAGAATATCAATTATTCCATGTTCCCTTCATAGTCAGTGTTGAAAAAGAGGCAAACTACACTTCCACTTGGTTATTTCCTGAATAGTGTCCTGGAACTGTTTTATGTAGTAATTACTAGTTTGCATCTTCTTCAGAATCACAGTCAATGTTTTCGGTTTTTTTTCATTTTGATGGTATTTTTAGACCTGAGAAATTGTTGCAGCCAGACCAGTCAGAGAGAAAATAGGAATGAAAACGTTGTGGCCTCTGAGCTAAACAGACCCCAAATATTATGGATCACCACCAATATGATTTTTTAGATTTTCAGTAGCGTTTTTTCATGAAATTTTGTAGACAGTGCTTAAGTTTTACCTCTACAAAAGAGAGAGGAGGCTAAACCCTGGAATAATTTAAAATTTAGTTATAAGATAAGAAGCTAAAAAAATAATGATGTTTTCAGCTGGTACAATTCCTTTCATATTTTCCATAAACAGAATTTTGTAGTGTTTCCAAGGACCTCCTGATCTATTTCTCTCAATATTGTTTGCTGAATAATTTTACTGAAGTGTAGAGAAAATGCCATGACAAGTGACGTTTTATTTGGAAGATAGTATTCAAAACTGGAAAAAGATGATAGAAAGGATCCAAACATTGTAAAATTCATTAGTGCACAGTAGAAGTTTTTACTGAACTTCCTCTTCCATAACCTGCAGTGAATCTAGTTTTAAAAGGTTCAGCATGCTTTCTTTCAATAATGTGAAGAAAGCTATCCCCATTATATGGACAAAGAGCAAGAGTGTTTATGCAAGTTGATTATAATTTAAACTAATTATTTAAAAGCAAATGCTATTTTTTTACTTTTTGATGCAAGTAAGTGATGAGATTAATTAAACTATAATCAAACCATAACAACAGTATTAGATCATAATAATATATGTATAAATTTCTCAACTCTAGAGACAAGTGAGACAGATTTGAGCTGGCTCCTGTTGTTTGACTATTATTTTATTCAATTTTATTTGCCCATATGTCTACATCTATGCTGATTCTTTCAGGATCCTCAAAATTTTGAATCTTTTAATTAGCATTCAACTGTGTCTCTGATCCATGGTCTGGATCAGAGACCAGACCAAGCTGCCAGCAAAAAGTCAGGACCACACATTTTGGGGAAGAGTTTTAGGTGTCTTCAATGTTTTTTTTGGACTGAGACACGTGCCAAATTTCCACAGTGCTGGGTCAATTTTCATGACTCATAAGGCTGAAGGAAGACAAAGGTAGGGTCTTAACATTTCACTTTCTGACTGTTGACCTTTTTCAGGTCTTGGCTCTCCCCATACCCGACATACAGAGGATCACAGCTATGAACCTGTGCACACCTGCTAGATGCACACAAGCAAACATGTTTATTCATTTGAGGTAATTCAAGAGAACAATTGCATAGCACTGTCTGGATCTGGCCAAGGAGGAATTGCTTTATTGCTGCAGCATGTGTTGGATCTTTATTTTCTAAACATCCTGCTGGGAGATGTGCAATAAAACCCTTTTTGCAATCGTTCCTCTCTCCATGGCGCTAAGGGTTCCCTGTTCCATCTTATTCCAAATAACACATGTGAATGCCTTGTCTTTTGTTTTTCAGTTAGGACAGCTCCACAGGGCACATATTAACACACATTAATGAATGGATTATGGGCTTGTCAGAGCTTCCGGTGCTGAATTTAGAGCCTATTAAAGACTAGGCATTGATTGCACTGGAGACTGTAGCTCTCTGTTTAATCCCTGGCAGGTGGGCACTGGTGCAAGCTTCACCATCTTGCATCAGCAGTGAACCTCGAATGTGACCTCTCCAGAGGGAGAAGGGTAATTCATTTGCTGTGTTTACTTTATCTTCAGCTTCTTTTTAGAGGAAGGCTTCTAACTGTGCTGAATTGTTCTAAGCAAGGAGTGGCAGATGTGTGATGTGGCTCAGGTTTTGAAGGATTCTGTAGCAGTCTATGTATGCTTGACCTTCAGACAGTTTAAAGTCAAGTCCCCATGGCTAAAAATGAGTGTATATTATGAGCACTGCTAAATTAACTGTAGCTTTCTTGGTGGACTTTCACTCCCAGGACATACATTAAAATTACACTCCTGCACAGTGACTTTAATTTCTGTCAGGCAAAAGCACTGCTCAGTTACTGCAGTGCTTTTACAAAATAGTACCTAATAGAGGGTGAAAACACACCAAATCAGGACAAACTTGAAATAAACATGGCGGCAGGGGAGTGTGGTTTGTAGCATACTTTCTCTTCTAAATCACCGTGCAGTCACAGGCATCCCTTGGTTATCATGGTAGTAGAGTAAAAAACTCCAGCCAAGCAAAAAGCCTCCCAAAAGCAAAAAGGAGGAAGAACCAATCATCTATGTAGTCTAAACTCTCACTTCATGCCAGACACTTCTCCTAACAGCCATCAGTCACTGAAAGATACTTTTGTTTTGAGTTTGTAGGGATAGATCCACATCTGGTCCAGGCATCTGCAAAAGTTAATGGGAAGAGAGTGCAGTCCATTGCTCCATAGTTAATTTGAAGGATGAGCTGGAAGATGTCACACACTTTCTAGAACTTCAGTGCCCAAATTCAGAGATTTTCACATCTAGAGATGAGTAATGAATGCTTTATTGTTACATAGATAATTAATTCACACTTAATTCAACCAGATTAAAGGAAAGTAAAATTAGAATAATTTTCTCACAAGTGCCAAAATAGATAATACTCTTACAAAACAGCAGGGAAATGATACATGTGAGGGACTGAAAGTATGCTCAAAATACTTTAATCTTATACCAAATTCAAACCACCATGTTTTTCTCTCTTCCTCTTACCAAGCTGATTTTCTCCCCTTTTGTGAATAGGTAGTTGTCATACATCTAACTCTCAACTTTTGGTAATAATTTCTCCGTTTAAGTGATTCACTAGAGAACATCTCTGCTTATGGAATGTTAGCTCTCACAGAGTAGTATTTGAGTATATATAATTTCTTCTGTAAAAACTGGGAGAGGCTTCCCAGATTTATTAGTAAAAAAAAAGAAAAAGAAAAAGAAAAAGAAAAAAAAAGAAAAAGAAAAAGAAAAAGAAAAAGAAAAAGAAAAAGAAAAAGAAAAAGAAAAAGAAAAAGAAAAAGAAAAAAGAAAAAGAAAAAGAAAAAGAAAAAGAAAAAGAAAAAGAAAAAGAAAAAGAAAAAGAAAAAGAAAAAGAAAAAGAAAAAGAAAAAGAAAAAGAAAAAGAAAAATAAATCCATTATTTTGATATTCAGTAGTTAAAGGTCTATTTTTGTTAGATCAAGGACGGTTTCACTCGATCTCCTTATCAATATCTTCAGCAAGGAACAAATCTCTTTTTTTTTTTGTCTTCTTTGGGGATTGGTTGTCGTATTTTCATATGGAATGGACTTCATATCTGTATCTGTGTATCTTAACCAACAGAGTAGACACAAAACCCTGAACAGAACACATTTATGTCATTCATCAGCTGGTTCTTGACAGAGGTGAGACATGGTGGCAATTTACTCTCCCTCCAGTCATACTACCAGCTTTTTGGGGTGATTTTATTATTTTATTTTCCTTTTACTAAAAATGTCAAACCAAACAAAATTTTGAAGACACGAGAAGTAAGGACCTGTTCATTTACTTTGAAAAGAAAACAAACTGTAACAAGCAGGTATAGTGAAATAGGAAATTCCACTCCAAAATATAGATCATCGTAACCCTTTTTTAATCCAGCCTTTAATTAAAATAGTTAATTGTTTTAACTTACACTTTCCTCTTTTCTGTAAGCCTGTCCTTCCTATTTGTTCTTGTATCCTTTGTTTTCCTAATTGCAATTGTAACTTGATTGAGATTCACTTCTGCAAATAACATCAGCATAGATGCTGAAAACAAATGTTGGCACAATACACTAAGACATCCAACAGATGAATATCATGTGGAATTTGTAGCTGGCTCTGGGGGAAACAGGTTTAGATGGAACCTCTTTTGCTCTTCTTTCACTCATAAAGAGCTGAATTTGTTGAGGCACTTTGATAGGTCACTTCATGCCATCAGCACACAGCTACAGTTACATCAGAACATTTCTTTTCCTGAGTGAGGCAGTGTACATAGAACACCAGAGAGCTCCTGCCCACCAGAGATTTGAATTGCAAGATGCTTAAGGGGTTTTATGCTCCCTATGTCTCAAGCATTCCTCTGCTTCCCAACAGCTGGTCTGAGGTCTGATCTTTGTCCAGTTCAGAGATGTTTTATCAGGCCTGAACTGGAGCTTAATCAAAGTTTATCTAAATACTGATTTGGAAGCTGTGAGGTAGAGAACAAATCAGTCTATCTTGTGTCTCATTTCCCTTCCTTCCTCCGGCACTGACCTTGCTGATTTCATCACTTCCAATTTCTTAAGAGCATTTCATGCTCATTTTGCGTCCAGATTCACAGGGGTTTTTCTGTTCATGAGAACAAGTCTGCTGGTAGATTGTATCATTCTTAGCACCTGTCCAAATTTATTAACCTATATAAAAGATTCGGCAGTTTGGAGACATTCAAAGTGTGCAATTTTAGTTTAGCTGATTAGGTGTGAGATACATGTTACAGTGGACTACCTATGCAAGGTGAATGTCAACCCCTGCACCTGCAGGAAAGGGAATTTTTTTGGGGTGGAGGTGCAGTGCCAAGAGATGAAGCTCCGCTGCTCCATCTCGTGGGAGGAACTAAGCACATCATGATGCACTTGTCAGGCAGATGCAACATTTCTGTAGCCTGTTTAACTGCTCTGAGTAAAGGGATAAAACCTCCATCTGCTGTAAAGGCAAAGAAAAAAACAAGAGATTCAAACAAGAGAAGGTAGTGACACAAACCTGGCAATGTTCTCTGCAGGTGAGTTTTCACTCACATACAAGTTTTCTAAAGTTGTCCTTCGCATTCCTCAAGAGATCAAATTCCAGACATTGTAGATGTAGGAACAAAACTAGACCAACCACCTCTACTAGACTCAGTTAATATGTGGTACCTAATACTTCCTGCTTTGTAGGTTTTTTAGCATCCAGACTCTGGCACCACATAATCAAGTGTCCTCCGTCCTCATCGACTTTTTGGAGTCTATTAAAACTTCATTTAATGAAACCAGTGGCAGTCAGGTGATTTTCATGTCATGAACGGTGGTACATTCTACCTTTGTTACATGGCTTTCCTTCCGTTGGTTTCTAAATCTTCAAGCCCCTTTGATCACAGGATAGACGTCTGTTCCTTGGGGTGTGAGGCTTTTGTGTGATTGATTGGTAATGACAGATCACTGCCATAGGTACCTCTATGTGCTGATTTTATCAGTGAGAATTCCAGTAAATTCCCTGTTTCACTAACATGGATCTGCACAGTCCCTCAATGACTGTTCTTCACAGAGTCGTGCCAAACAGGAACATCTCAGTGGGATGGAATTTTCCATATAATTCTGTTGGTTAAAAAGTATAAAATAGTTTTTGGGTTTGGTTATTTTGGTAAGAAAAGAATGCCAGCTAATATAAAATTTAAATGAGTAAAAAATAGTAAAAAGAAAGTTTAAATTTAGCATTCTTACAAAGACACAAATTCTCCATACACACAAACACTTTTTTTCTGACAAAAAATCTATTTCCTGTGTTGCTTTATATTGTAAATCTTCATTAATGCATATATTATATATATATGTATATATTAATTTTTTCCATTTAATGTTAGTTTTAAAGAAAATTGTACAGTCTTCAGTATTGTCTTCAATGTGATGAGATGAAACCATGGAACATTAAAAGGAAATTCAGTGTGCTTTTTATATTCACCAATCTTTCAGAGGACAATCCTGATTTAAGTAAATACACCATGTAAGCAACTCTTTTCCCTTGAGAACTGGGAGTGTAAGGCCCTCAGAATGTATTATTGAGAAGGAAATCAGCTGAACAACCTCTCTTACCTTAATCTGGGCAAAATTCCATGAAAGCCAAACATGAATATTTTACTGGGGAAGGGAATTACAATTTGGTTTGCTGTAACTTATTTATGACTTGAATTTCCAAAGCTTTTTAAGGCACGTGCATGCTTTTTGGGTCACACTCTGCTTTCATTACATCAATAGAGAGAATAATTGCGTTGTCTTCAGTGAGATCATGCTATATTTACACAGCTACAGAATAAATAAATATTATAAAAAAGCTTTGGTCTAGATCCTGCACTTTGCTCACTCACACAAGCTAAAAGAACATCATAGCTTCAGGTGTTAGATGTCTTCAAGGAATTTAACACATCAAGTCTAATGCTCCTCCATGTCATCCATAGGGAACAGAGTTTGTGTTTGGCCATGATGTGCAACTATCTTTGTCTTACCTTCCAACTAAATGAAAGCAGGGAGTGCTTTCACTAATCAGTTATAACAAGGTTTGAAAAGGATTAGAATTTTTTCCCCAGTCCAAAAATGTCTACAATTCTCTGACTTGTAGGGGGACATAGGCTGAAATCTGTGACAACCCAATGACATACAGAAAGAAAATTCTGGAATTTTTATTTTTAATGCCCCTTGCAGTACAATTAATGGTAAAATTTGAACCTAAGTTTGAAGAACACCTGATGAAAAATCCACCAAGCTGTAATTTTGAAATTGTGTAATTTTCTTACTTTTTTCTTTTTTTGTAGTCCTTGATATAGCAGTGAGTTTATAAGGAGGACGAATTGTCAGATTCTGAGATGTTAGTGAATGATTTATTAGGTGTCCAAAAACAAACCTGTGAGCCACAAGATATAAAGAAAACAGGCCTCAAATGGTCGGTCCAGATTTCCTGCTAAAGACTGTTATATTCATTAGGGAATCTAACAAAGAAAAACATTACAAGTATCAAAACCACGTCTGATCTTAAGCTGTAAAAGCAGGAGTTTAAGAAACTTCAAGATGGGTGATATGTTAACATTTGCATTACCTGCATGACATTGTGTAATCTCAGTGTCACACTCCTGAATGATAACTCCGAAGATCAAACTGGCCCCTTTGCCTCATGCTGGCTTTCCCATCCATTGCTAATTATAATGTTTGCCTTTGTGGGACTTTTATGTGCTTGGCATTCAAATGCTTTTTCCACTTGTGACCTCAGCTGGTGTGATCCTACTTCAACAAGAAGGCATGAAACAGGGCTGTTTTTTGTTTCCATGTCTCTTTCTATGCCTTCCCCTGCCTGCTGGAGGTTGACAGAATTTTGTCAGAAACACCAGAATTCCCACTAGGTCAGTAGATAAATACTGCACTCAGGAATATCCCTTACCTACCCTGGGTTGTGAGATTATTAGCTAATGTCTGCAAAGTGCTCCAAAATCTGTAGATGAAAAGCAGCATGAGTATGAAAAGTGGTGCTAAATGTATATAGAGAATTTTAAACGTGTGTGTATGTGGGTGGGTGTGTATCTGTGTGCATGCTTAAGCCTATATACATATGTGCCCCCATCCACATTTAGGATCACTGTATTTAGGAATCTGTAGCTGCTGAATATCAACACCTTCCAGGAGACTTCTTGCCACCTCTCCAGAACTACACAGGAGACTCCCCTTTTCTGTAGTCAGGGCTGTGATTTGCATTTTTCCCAAGAAAGTCTATACAGAACCTTTACAGAGAAGAGGGTGGTATTCCCCACTGCTACGAAACCTGAAAAAACAAATAGCTTTTATAGTAAATTGAAATATTCACTGAAAAAATTGTGGTCACATCCCTACAGTTACATACTCCAGCCAAGAAATCTCCAACAAAAGTTCCTTCCTCTTAATTGCTTTCATTGCTTTCAGGCCATACCTCACATTTGCCTACAGGTGAAGTGATCTGCATAGTAGAGGAATGTTCATGTACCCTTGTGCAGATGCAGCCATGGCCTTTTGAACACACAGCCAGATATTCTCCCTTTTTTTTTAACCTAGACTTCAAGTGGTTTGAGCTTTCCCTGAGTGTTTCTTAATCTATGACTGCAGCATTCTTACTTGTAGGGTCTTTACAATAGATTGATTTGGTCCTCTTCTGAGAACTTTGATTTTAAGAAAAGCTTTGGAATTTAGGCAAATGGTGTTATTATGAGGTGGCACTCTTTTGGATTATTACTCAACAAAGATTTTCATGGTTTGTTTCATCGCTGAACAGTTTTCTCAAAGTTTTCTTTATTAAAAAAAAATTATTTCCAATTCATTTGTAGCCAGTAAAGATTCTGGAGCACATTTCACATCCTTACATTTTTTGTCCTCCTCTCAGCATCAGTTCTAGTCAGTAACAGATGTTGTTATGTTTCTTTTGTATCAACTTTGGAAAGTACTCTTGCCTCCTTTGGGATGAAAACTGCTTTATAAATGTAAGCTTATTGTTATTTCTTTATGAGAATCTTTGACAGTTCACTGCTGTTGCTCATGGAACTTTGCCCTGGTAATAAAGCTGTTAATAATACACTATCAGTCAACCTTAAGAAAGTAATACAGCATTTATTGGGTTAGCATCAATGTTTATCATTCTTGATTCAGTGATATAAAGTACTTGTGTTGCATTTCTGATGGAGAAATAGGGTTGCTAGTGAAAAGATGGACCTGATTCTGCAGAAGGTTTGGTACAATCTTTGAATAGAAATACAGAATTTGCATCCTTAGATGTGATAGTCATGAAAGTTAGGGCTCATTGTGTATGTATCATTTACACACAAACTCTTAAGCATGAGCTAACAGGACAGCATTCCTTCAGCAGATAATGCTGGGATGAAGTGAGGAAAAAAACCCTCTCTGAACATTTGTTGTTAATTGCATGTTGATTTTGAAGCTCACAACCCTTAATTCAAAATTTCCATACTTTAGTGCTTTGACAGATCCTTAGGGAGCTGAAGAACTGAGTATAGGAACAAAATATAAGAGATCTTTAGTTTTAGAAGTGTAGACTTGAAAATTGCACTGAAATTTTTACTCCTGTTTGGTTGATCAAATTCTTACTCATATTTTGCTGACCAAATAATGCACATGTCTGTGTGCCCAGACTGCAGCAAAGTATCACAAAATAAGAAAGCAGTATGTAACAGAAACAATAGTCAAACTGCACTTTTCTGCTGGCTTAAATGAAGTAAAGCCTTTTAAATGTTTTTATCTATTTTGTTTATGCAGTTTCCATTTTTACCTTCCTTCTACTATCACACCAAATGCACAGAGATGGGATGTCAGTGTCATAGATGCTTTAAAAACACACAGATCAAAGACAGCCACATAAAGAGATACAAATAATGGATAGGCCAAATCAAAAAAACAGAAGACACAATGAAAGTTCAAGAATGGCATGTTTTAATTAGCATGGAAGTCAGAATTTTAAGAGGGAATCTGAAAAGGGAAAGATTACATAGCCTTGTCTATCTTTATAAGTAATATAAGAAGCAACATGGGAGGAAGTAAGAAAATGCTTGTCTGAAAAGGTAACACATAGATAGGACCATAAAGCACCACAAGCCAAAGTCTGTTGCCAGATTCTTGATACTGAATGAGATCATCTTCTGTCCTTGTTTCAATTATTCATCCATAAATCATACTCATAAACTCTTATGTTTTTCCTTCCAAATAGACAATAATGTAGAAATATTTACATTTGCATTGATGCACAAGTTTTCATTCTACACCGTTTCCTTCTTCCACCATGAAAGCTTTTTCTGACATTAACTATGGTAAAGCTCAGTTGATCTGAGCCTTTTATTCTTGATCTTTTGGGGAATGTGCACCTCAGGGATTCAAGAAAGCAAAATAAGCTTATATTTACAATACAAATGCAAGTAAAAAATGCAACTATAAAGTGAAAAAGGTTGGAAATTGCTGATATGAAGAAATCACAGTCTTCTTTTGTAGAAGTGTAATTAAGAATAGGTTCCAGCTGAGATCTCTGCAGGCTTTAGATTTTCATTGAATTAAAACTTGGTCTATCATGTCCAGCTAAGTGAATATCACTGTACTGGAGTTACAGAAAAGCAGACATCAAGAATGTTTTACACCAAAGCAACATCAAGAATCCTGTTCTCTTTTTGTTTTTACATTGTTCCACATAATCTCTGTTGCCATGTGCTTGCTATTATTCAATTCCTTCAGAACCATCTAACCAACAAAAAGCCTCGGTCTGCTTGCATGTGAATCCTCATCATTATTTAGTCATTACTAAATGTCAGCATGGAAAACTAAATACAAACCGCACTGTGAGAATGTAAGGAGAAATTCTAAAGCAGGATATATTTGTCCTGTGGTCTCTTCTCCATCATTTATAATTTGCCAATACCTTTGTCACAAACCAATGGAAAATACTGATATTTTTATTTTGTTTTAGAAGCCAAGATGAGTCCCTTTGGAAATAAGTTTCTGACAGACCTATTCTTTACATTATTTTGAATGGAGTCCATTCTAACTGATGTCACTCCCTATAATTTTTTCCCTTTGAAATTCTCTTTACCTACATAAACCAATAGATCTAAAATATCTTAAGACTGATGTAATGGAGAAATGTTTAAACAAAAGTGTGTGAAACCTCTGATTTCATTTCTGTAAACCAAGTCTGTTTCCAGCAGGTTAGTTTTACAATTAAAGCTGTTCAAAGTTTCTTGAGAAGAGTTTGTCTGGAAAGCTTGCCTATATGGTTAAAAGATTTTTTGCTAAATCATTTTAGCCTTGAGTGATGGCTTGTCACTTGCCATCTAGCTTTGTTTAAGAAAAGCTTAGATAAAGAAATATGACAGGGAATCTTGTATTTAAAACTGCAAAGAGTCCAAGAGAAACAGGAACAATACTTTAATAAACTTCATCACCTATTTAGCAGTAGTTTTTTTCATGTCTGAAACACAAGAGAGTTAAAGAAAAAAAAAGAAAAAAGCCATGTTAAATAGAATTGAAAAAGATACTTTTTTTTTGTGGATTTTCACTGATATTATCTCTACTTTTTTATGCTGGAATGAGAAAAAGGGCTGTTTATTGTTTAACTCTAGTAGGAGTATGATACAACAAAGAAAGCTTAATATTTCTTTCTGTCTTAACAATGAAAAGATGAAGAGAAAACCACCACTTGATTGTGTTAGAATGAAATGGCAGCTGATATCGCTCAAAAAAAAAATCATTCTTAGTGTTGAAAGATGATTCTGCTAAGAGACTTTCTTGTTCATTTGTACTGAGATCAAGTACAATGAAGTTTTGCAATTCATCATATCGCCCCAACCCACTGGAAATTAAAACAAAAGGAATTCTTCATATCTCATTGGCATTCAGACCATACAGAATGGTGTCAATTACATAGTAGACTTCACCTAAAATATCTGCTAACAAATGTAGAATGTAATGGAATTCATAACACAGTAACGTTCCATCTCCGGGATAAATAGCTGTGGTACAGGGAGGGAAAGAAACAATAAAAATGATGTTTCACACTGACTGATTATAATAGAAACAAGGCACATGGATGTCTCAGAAGCATGGATGCTTTCAAGGTTATAACAGACTACATAAACTCTTTTTGTTTTGTTTTGTTTTGTTTTGTTTTGTTTTATCTTCTGGTCTTGTACTTCTGATCAGGGAAATTTTTTATTGTTACCTGCAGCCAAAAAGACAGCATAGTGTGATAGCTATGGACAGATGAAAATGGATGGGTGAAGATAATTTGGAGGGGTGCAATCCATCAGCAAGTAAAACAGATAACATCATTGGTGAGAGAAAAGTTTATTGATATTCACTTATCTCAGGAAATATCCCCCATTTGTACTGGGATACACTAAATTTGTAGACACTGGAGAAGTCTAATTGCATAACAAAATCTTCCCAAAATGAATATACATCTCACTAGGAGGCTTTCTTATCAGACAAGTAGTGTCTTGGAGGTATTTTCAGAATAAATAGGTATAGAGAGTTTAGCTAGGATGAGGCTAGGGATGGTGAAAGAAGAAAAAGAAGAAAAGTGGAAGAAAATTTAAAGTACTGAGATAATGAATAACAATAATTGCAAAAATAGTTTTTAGCACTGTAGATATAAAAAGACAAGTCAAATTACTTGGTAGGAAATTCTGCTAAAAAGACCACTAATTAGCAATATATCTTTTTCCCAGCTGAGCAGTGGTTTTTTAATGGAAACTAAATGTGTCCTGCATTGTTTCCAGCAGGAGTTTAATTTTCATTATATTGCAAGGTATATAACGTTGTCTTTCATTTCTAGGGATCATAGAGGCCTGTGTTGCATGGCTATGTCCCATACTCTACCTCATCGTACCTGAGGGACATCTCTGCACCCCAAATTAACTACAATGACCTTTAGAAACCACTTGCATATGGCTGGGGTGTTGTGTACTCATAGAACATGGGAGAATGCCTTTAAACTGAAAGAAAGTATGTTCTGATTGGACATTAGACAGAATTTTTTCTCTATGAGGGTGGTGGGACACTGGAACAGTTGCCCAAAAAAGCTGTGGATGCCCCATTCTTGAAAGTGTTCAAGGCCAGGTTGGATGGGACTTTGAGCAACCCAGTCTAGTGGACGGTGTTCGTGCCCATGGCAAGGAGGTTGGAACCAGAGGATCTTTAGGATCCCTTCCAACCCAAAGCATTTTATGATTCCATGAAAATGTTACCCTGGAGTTCATGACAAGGGTAACATTCAGGAACTGAATGCAAGACACAGACTTATGCAGCAGAAAATGCTTCTCAAATAACAAACTGGCAAAATTAATGGAAAGAAATATTAAGACAGACCATAATACACTTCTATTTGGGTTAAAGGATCACCATCATGAGGAGCACACACATGCAGACTCAACCCAACAACCCCCACCATAACCTCTGATGCTAAGCAGTAATCATTCATTAAAGATACAAGATATTTTGGTGTACATTGTTGAAAGATTCTCCTGGAGTCAACCTGCTCATAATTTAATCTTATATTGCCTTTGACGGAACAGTGCAAGGCAATGCATTTTATCACATGTTGATTCTGTCAGATTCATATGTTGCTTGATGACACCATGATTTCTGGATAAGGCAGAATTAAATGAGAAAATGCATAAAAAGAAGGAGAGGGTAGGGGGGAAAAAGTAAGTGCAGAAGTGACAATCAGAAGCATATGGCAAGTTTTATCATCAGATTTTATGAACGATATTGAGGATCTGAGTATCTGACCTGCATAGGTAATAACTGGAGAGATACATATTCTTAGGTTTTTAGAATTAGTCTTTGAAACACTGATGCAGCCTGGGTACTGAAACTGGATCCACTTTTCCAAACTGGGTCGCTGAAGTTAGAAAGTACCAAGTGTAGTGGTCATTTGAGAATGTTAATTTTAATTTAATAGATAGTTAAACTGTGTGCTCTGTTCAAACTGCAACTCTCTGAAAATCTTTTCAAATTACCTGTTTTTCAGGTAAGGATAGGTGGTAGACAGAATACAATAAAATTTTAAGATGCATAAACCCCATAAATAAATAGGAAAAAAGGTTAAAATGTTCATCTTAATGCTTCTTTTTCTTTTTTCTGGTTGCATGCACTTGAATATCAAAGATTTGATAACAGCATATCATAAAAAAATTTCTTATGATCTCCAATGCAATAATATCTGTTTATCTTTCTGTCTACTGAGAGAAGTAGAATTTGAAATGGCAAATGTGCACACCAGGTAAGTATGCTGTATTAATGAATTAGATTTTCTCTTGTGATTGCTTTTACAAACAGAAGCAACAGTGAAAGAATGATCAAGTGAAAGGATGGATAAACAGTCTAAGAAAATGAAAATGAATTGGTGGATATAGCTTCTGCATGAATACAAGTAAAATATAAAAAAAGGTTAAACTTTAATGATTTTATCAATGTGTTTTAAAAAAAAGCTAAACTATCAGCAGGTCTGAATGATTTGATTCATCTCTTATGTTTTATAGCTTCTTAACCATACATTCCTTAGTCGTGTTTTTGCCTTCTAGTGCAGTGTACATCCCTTCACACCAACGTGAAGTATGTTTTCACTTTATCACTGGAAATATAAGCTATTAAAAAACTTATTGGACTGAAATTCAAGAAATAGACTGGTGATTTCTGCGTCATTATGCTTTTCAGAAACCTTTAAATGATAAGACCCTTGGAGGTATTTCATTTGTGATCAAGGATATTTTCCCCTTCCTAGAATAAGTTATTTTGGCAGAATCATCTACTAAGCTAACCTGAGTACTACTAAACTGCTTAACAGCTACTTTCTTTCATATGACAGGTTGGATGAGATACTCTGAAGCTGAAATCCATTTTTCTCATTAAAGACTGTATTATTGTCTTAAAAGCAGTTAACCACACCACATTTGATATTTATTACCACTTATCTGCATAAAACCTAGAAAATGCAAACTCACTTCTCAAGAAGAAATCAAATTTTATATACTAGATTAATTCCCATGACATTCAGTGAGGTGTCCAGTGAACTTCAGAAGAAATTTCACTAAAATAGCTTAAGCAAATTGCAAATGAGTTCCCACATCTGGCTTGAACTCATCTATCATTCATTGTAACACGAATAAATGAAGACATTCATCACAAAGCACGCAACAGAAATTGTGTTCTCCTATTGATATAATTAAATACTCATAGAGGGCTAAATGCATAATAGCTTCCAGACCTTTTATTTCATGCCAGAATTCAATGGCTCCATACTCATATGTTCCTAGTCAGAATCATTGTGAACCCTCTCCAGTTTCTAAACATTTATTGCTAGTGCAGTAATAATAAACATCTTGCATTTATAAAATGTAATGTTGCCTAGAATTTTTCATTTTTCAAGAATGTAGATCACACTGTCTAATGGCTCTCATATGTCCAGTATGCCCATGAACAATTTGTCTTCTCAGTGGAGTGTTAATCTGACACCTCAAGGACAGACCCAGTTTCAAGAAGACTCCGAGAAAAGCTGGAATATTTCACGTGTTGCAATAACTACTGAAAGTCCAAATATACTTGCTCTGGGATTACCCAAAGCTTTGGATTATATTACTTACTTGCTTTTCAGTGTTTTATTCAAATGGGAATTATTAAAGGTGCCAGGAGATTTTTTTTTTTTTTTTGCGGTGTATGCCAAAAATAATTAAGATAATTTTGTAGTAATAATGATGTTTATTGTGAAGTCCTGAACTGGATTTAGGGAAGGGCATGAAATAGGTTTTCTGGATTTCTAAAATGCTTAGAGACACAAAAAAGTGACATACCCAATTCAAACCTATGAACACGGGGTAGCAATGAAAATCAAGATATGTTTTATCATGCATGTCTTCCTTTTCTAAAGGAGTAAAGGATGGACTGATGTCCTCATCTCATTACTCATGTCCTTCATGAAACGTGTTCCACTCATGCAATAATTGCATTGACCTGATCAAAGATCTGTGTAATTTTATGGAAAATTGTCTTCTCTCCTTACTGAGCCTTGAACCAAATGCTCCTATGCTTTTAAGGCTACTATTTATCCATAATAACACTTAGCTGCAGAATTAGATGTGCTTTATATTCTAGCTAGAAAATAATAGAAATTAAATTGAGATGTAATGAAAATTAAACTCAATTAAATAGAAAAAATGTTCTGTCCTTCCAAAGTGACTTATTATCCTGATTGACAAATGATTTCTCTGGCTGGTTTGCATGTGGTCCAATTATATGTGAATGTTTTCTTAAAGTAGGGTCCAAAATAGCTGGCTAACAAACCAGCTCATGGGCCAAGGAACTGAATCACTCAGTTTACACTATTTCCTGCCAACAACAGAGTCTTTGTATCAGACAATTGGTGACAACATCCTAGAATTTTATCATGGTTACATTAGCCACTGGCTGTCATATGGTCTTGTTCAACCTTAGATGTCAAAAAAATTCATTTACAGTGCAAATCACATAATTTATTGTTGGATATCTTGTTTGGGTTGAGATGAATAATTGTCTCAATTTTCCTACTTCTCCTCATGGACTGTGAAGTGAGCCTGTAGTGACAAACTCAGGGGTGGATATTTACTTGGAGCTACATGACCCTTGCTTTGCTTCTCCTGAGTGACAGTAGCAGTAATGGTGACAGACTCTTGGCTGCACTGAATGTTCCAACACACCTAAATGTCATCCTGAGAGACCATTCCTATAGGACCATTTGCTGTTCCAAAAGAAAGGAGAAACTAAACGGTGTCCATTTGATAGTCATGCAGAGCTTTCTTCTGCTTTGAAAACAGAAAATCCATTGTTTGCCCAGAGAGAATTTCTACCCTGATGGTGTAAATTGCAGGTTAGCTCTGACCACATAATCCTTTCAAGGAGAATGTTGTCTTTCCAGCTTTATTTACAACTTTCTAATTAACTTGAGTTCTATTTTCTAGACTTCATTGTCACAGAAACTGCTGACATAGGAGGAAACAGAGGCATGGATTGTAATTGGAGAAGTTTTGTTTTTATGAACTGCTTACTTTCTTTTAAGGGAAAGGACTAAATTAATATTTTAGGTATTAGGCTCTTTTCACATAGAAGGCAAAAGAGTCTTTTTTCACCTTCTCCAGACCATGTATTACTTTATTGATTGAGTTCCAATGTGAAATTTCTAAAATCTATAGGTCAATGAGACACAGACATTTAAAAACTGAAGTCCTTGTTGAACATTAGAGCAGTAGTGTGACAATCAGGTCATTTAGTTGTTGTTTAAGTGTTAATCAAAAACGTTTCTCACTAGCTGCTCTATAAAAGAAATTAATTTAGATCTCTGATTCTAGCTCCGGGACTTCAATGACAAAAATATGTTTCTGAATAACTGGCAAATTTGTATTTCTAAATTGTTTCAAAACACTTTGCATATTTTCAGTCTAGGATTTCTCATTTCATTTGATCATCTTTTTCTTGCCAAGAAGTCTATTGTCTTGCTGGGGAAAAAAATGTTCATGTGAAGCTCATATTTTATTGTTAAAAAAGTGGTTTGATCTAAAAATTCCATTTATATATGGTCTTTACCCCAGACTCTATAGAATCCAGAAATTTGCACTCAATTGGACTTTGGGATTGTAATTAATATATCTCCAATTAAAGTAAATTGATTTTAATCTGAGTGCTACAATGTAATAATTTCTTTCAATAAATGGACAAAAATTGCAAACAAGTAAATTGTCTCAACACTGCAGTGATGTTTTTAATTACATTTTCATTCTGCTTTTCATTTATCTGCTTACAGAGTTATTTATTTGTCCTTTTTCTTATGTTTCTCTAAATTTATTTTTTGTCTTCTGTTTCTTTGATTCTAGTAGAGCTTTTGGTATCAAATCATACTTGAACAAAGAGCATACACAGCTTAAACTGAAACTCTGCTTAGGTGTTGCATAAATGTACCCAAAGGAGTTGCAGCACTTAGAAAGATTTCAAGTATGAATTCTAAATCACATTCTCATACCATTTATATTCATGTGATTCTTGGAATATCTTTTACTCGCTGTGATCCAACACTACTGACAAGCAATATTTTGGGTGCTCTCGAATCTCAGGAGAGGAATCTATACAGAATGAGAGTGCACAAGGAATAATTTTATATAGATTTTTTTTCTTTGAAGTAGGTAGAATCTGAATAATTGTCACTGGCTTAAAATAATTGCATATTATAATATGTAATTGTTCAAATAGTTTGGGTCCAAGATATGGCTGAAGAGTGATCTGTGATCTGTCCCCAGAAGGAGCACCTGGTTACAGGGACCAGCTACAACACCCAGGGGTGACTGGAGTGTAGATGACCTTGAATGAAAATTTTTCCCCCAGTTCAGCACTCAGGGTGTAGCATTTCATGAAATCTTCAATAACTTTTTTTATCCCCAGTGAAAACCCTTTTTGTAAGCCATGATCATCTTCCTATGCCAGCTAAAATA
Source organism: Acrocephalus scirpaceus scirpaceus (assembly GCA_910950805.1). Lineage (NCBI taxonomy): Eukaryota > Metazoa > Chordata > Aves > Passeriformes > Sylviidae > Acrocephalus > Acrocephalus scirpaceus. The sequence continues at coordinate 8,484,619 of OU383777.1, forward strand.
TCCTCAGGAGGTTTGTCTGTGTTTTATACACCAGTCATTTCTGTATCGCTCTAGAGAAGCCTCGACCAACTGCTGAACAGCAAAATTGGCAGTCAGTGATGTGCAGTGTTCAGTAGGCACACTGCTCCTTATGTTCACTTACTTTCCTGATTTAATGCAGTATTTGCTGGTATTACAAGTGCTTTACACAGATGTCACTTCAGATTCCCCTTTTTGAAGAGAAAAAGGAAGATTTGCCTAAGTTCCCTGTAAAAAAATATAGAAGGCTGTCTAAAAATGAAAGTCTAATGATCTCTGTGTTAATTGTCCTCTTTCTGATTCATTGTTTTATAGGCCAGAAGCATGAAGCTATGAAATTTTTAAATCAGTTGCCACAATGCCATTTCTAGTAAAGGTGTGACACAACAGCCTTTGACATTGAAGACGAGAGTTTCAGGGTTTTTTTGCTGGCATACAAATGCTGGAGTTAAAGCATTTACAACAGCAAGTTTATAAAGTCAATACAAACCTTAAACCATAATACATTAGGCTGATCTGAGCTACTATAATCATATCACTTCAATTCTTCTGAAGGGGCAATTTTAACCATGACCGAATAAATATTAAGATATTCAACTGCTTGTAACCAAGAAAATAGGTTTTTTTTAGTGGAGAATTAGGAATAAAGTAATATAGAAATTTTAAAAAAAAATTTTAAAAAAAGGTGAAATATTCAAAACTATTTTTACAAATAATACATGAGATGAAATTATATATTTGAAAACTTTACCACTAGTATAATGGGCTATCAGGTTTTTTAAAACATGGTATTCTTGAGATAACATCAATCCATGACTAAAAATATAAAAATAATATAGCATGTAAATATTCCTTACCATGCAAGTTTTTTTTATTATAATATCAGACAAAGAACATTCTAATAAAGACAGATGAATAATTTGAATTTGTTTTCTGTGTTTCGTGTTTTAAATTCTAGGAAACTGAGAGCTTTCCTTATGTGTCTATTAATATTGGGAGTTATATTCACTGAAGATATTTACAGTGAGATTCTTAGCTGATTTTTAAAAATTATTATTTATTACATCTCAATGACTGCTACTATTTAATCAGTAGACAGAAATGGGCTCTTTGAAGAGGAAATTTGTACAAGGCACACTGCATTTTTCTTCTCCAGTCAAATGATTCAGGCCCTTGAAGAATCAATTTCTCTCTCTTGGCCGTAAATTTTGCATAAGTTTATATGAACATGGTTACATGATACAGACCTACTCAAGGCAGTAGAGTCCTGCCTGATTTTCCATGAATGACATTTTGTAGTAAACGGATTTTTTTTTTTTCCAGAAAATAATAAGACTAGTTTTATTTATAAAACAAAATCCAATTTTTGGTATTTTTTGTTATTAAACAAGTTATTTAAAACGAGTTAAAAAAAATCTCCCAACATTCTTTCATCATTTATCCTTTTCCTAAAAAGTTTCTAAAAACTATTCCTCAAGGATTATGAGAAGAATTACTCATAAATAAGAATTGCTTATTCTGCCAGTAAACGTGCACTTTTTTCTTACAAGAACTATTTCTCTATATGTTTGCTTACATCTATTTGATGTAAACCTTACAAAGATATTTGAAATTCCACAATTCAGGAAGTAATAATAGTAAACAATTTGTGAAGGTTCATAACAATCATGATATTTGAGGTTTTATTGAAACCTCTGCCTGATAAAAATAAAATTTTTATTATTCAAACCACACACAAGAATAAATTCAGGAATTAATTTAGGTGCACATGGCCATGTTGCATTATAACATACTACATACAACCTAAAGATGTTTTGATGAGATGTATTGATGGTTTCTAAAGCTAAACACTTACGAAACCTCTAAAAAAATGCAGATCATTACCTAAACATTTGAAAAATTATTTGCACTTGCAATACATAGATATGGTTTTGTTTTAAACAGTCTTTGATATCTTGTAATTTCTGAAACACTAATTCAAGCATTTGCTCTGCGTTGAACAACTTACAAACCCCAGGAGTTCCTAACTCTCTTCACTCTTAAGGCTACTGTATTTCGTTTAGCCTCATTATTTTCAAATACACGGCAGAAAAGGGATTTCCAGCATGACACATGGGAAGACATGGGCACAGATCCTGTGACTTGTGAGTGTATAAGGGGCATATAGGTGCTGTTTGCCTGATGTTACACTGCGAAGACCAATGGTGGTAGGATATCTTGTATCTGAATGGTTAGTAAGCTTCAAAATCATCTTCCCATCTGTTTCTGTTTAAATTTGCAGATGTATTAGCAGAACTCCAAAGTGTGCCTTGTTATTTTGACCCATTGCACTGTAATTTACATGAATAGGGAACAGAAAGAAGCTTCAATCAATAACTGGAATCAAAACAACCATGAATATCTGGATCCAGATGCTCTTCACTCTGTTGGTATAGAATAAACTCCTCCACATACGATTAGCCTGCAGTTTTAAATATTTGTCTCTTTAGATCCATTTTGTATACCTGTAAGACATGAGGAATTACTCTGAAATTACACTTATACACAGGGCCTGTATGTGACTCTTTTAATGATGTTTGTGGTAATTTGGACCCAAGTTTGTACAGTTATGAGTATGTAGTAAAAATAAGTAAAACTTGTTAATAATTCACACCATGTGGACTGAAAGAAAGTTCCCTAAAAAAATAAAGCACTCTTGTCTCAGTTTCATAATATGAACAGGGATAAAAGCAGTAGCAAAATAAGCAAATATGTTTCTAATTGTGATCTTTAGCAATAAGTAGAAAGCAGATGAGGTAAACCACTAATGAAACCAGTAGATTTTGGAACAATGAGTAGTTTCTATATTCGCTTTCAGTATGTGTTGATTCAATTAGGGTTCATTAAGTCTTTCTTCTGAATTGTTATTTGGCTTTTTCTATGGTCGAATAATTTCAGATTGTTGTAGATTTACATAAATTTCACAGGTAAAACTATTTCTTAAGCTTGAAATGAAATCAACCTATCTCTTACTGTATCTTTATGTTGTTCCAAAATATCTTAATTAGTGAGTTTGTAAATATTTGGGTCTTCATTTTCCAAAAGAAAATGCATCAGTCAACTGCCTTGAGTTTACTGAGAAAGCAGCTTTGAGTTCAGGCATGGATCCAAATTTTTCTAAGTCCTGTCTACTGAGACAGGATCCCAGATTCCGAATGTCTCCAGAAAAGCATAGATTTACAAACTCTATAACATTAAAGCTACTGAGTATTTTACTACAGTGATACTTGAAAAATAAAAGAGGCAAAAAAAGCAAAAAACCCCAACCCCATGCTGGGTCTATATACTGTATATGAGTATATATACGTATATACACACACACATGTACACGCATAAATGTGAATATATAAATCCTTTCATGCTTCAAAGAGGAAAATGGAATAGCCTTTAACGTAGCATTTTCACTGCTGTCAAGCAGGAAAGTTGCTTGAGCCTTCATGAAAGACCATTTGACATTGACTCTTTCCTGGAAAATTCTGTAGTGTTAGCAAGTTGGCATGTCCTAAAGAAATGTTTTCAGAAGGTTTCTAGTTAGAACACTAAACTGTGTTACAGGTTATAGGCACAACTTCTACCAATTTCAGCAGGAGCTGGAAGTGTCCATCTATACACTTAAGACTGAAGAAATAAAAGTGCTGGAATTTTGTAATTTACTTTTGTTGCACATGCAGCCCTCCTGCCAGGTGTTAGTGGTAGTAACCAGGACTGGGCTCAATAACATGTCTAGGGGAGTCCCTCTAAAATAAATATAAGTGGTGGCTTGATCTCCCACCTAAAGCACCAGTATTTAGGAATTCAATAATTTAACCTCTTACAGGTGTTCTTCTCCCATTGCAAGTATGCAGGAGTTCTGAGAATATGAAACCACAAAAAAACTTTTATATAGGAAAATATAGTAAGTATATAGTTTCAAATAGTAAGGAAAACCCACATAGCATGTTAGGGGTATTACCAGCTTCACAGTTCCATCTGTTAGTCACACAGCTCTTTATGGTGTAACTCTTTCTAACGGCAAAATAACCAAACATCAGCTGGGAGCTCAGATGATGTTACTGTACAACACTTTGTCTTTATGAAAGATCTGCACTGCTCTTGTCATGTGATCAGTTTGGGGTTTGCTTTTATTTATTTGATAATTTGTTTAAATTTTGTTTAGTTTGGGGTTTTTGTTGTGTTTGGTTGTTTGGTTTTTTGGATGGTTTGTTTGTTGTTGTTGGCTTTGCTTTGGGGGTTTTGTGTTTGTTTTCTTTTGTTTTGGTTTAAATACAAAAGCAGGACATGGACTTGCTGGAACAAGTCCAGAGGAGGCCATGTACATGATCAGAGTACTGGAGCACCTCTGGTATGAAGACAGGCTGAGGGACTAGATGATCTTGAAGTTCCCTTCCATCCCAAACCATTCTATGATTCTATGTCAGATATAACATTTAGGGTACTGCTTTTTGGTCTTAGAGGCTGCTGTTATTTTGCTCCTGTCAATTCAATATTGACAATATTGACCATTGGAAGTACTGTATACCACTGCCCTAATTTCCTGCTTGAAAGAAATGTACATAAAGAAATCGATAATTACCAAAAGTTAAAACATGAGAAACACTTGTTTCTCTATAAGAATGGAGGATTTATTTAACTGTAAAATGGTTTTCTATTTTAGGGAATACAAGTTAGCAGAATTATCTTGCATATGCTGCTAAGTTTTATTTTATAATTTCTCTTAGTTTTTTTCCAAATCTTCATTAATTTTCTGAAAAATCTTCCAGTGACAATATTAAACCTTTTATTGTATGCTACAGTGGAATAATTAAAAGGAAAAAGCAGTTAAAAAAAAAAAAAAAAGAGAAATAGAAAGAAAATATTCTGAGAAATCAGAAATATCTGTCAGGAAATTATAAAATAAAGTTCAGCTAGACATAAATTCTAATGCACAAAAGGAAAATTAATCAGACACCCCCATCACTTGTAAAGAAAGAATAATGAAATAGTACATTTCAAAGGTGTTTGAATCAGATAGGAATTCATAGCACAGCATGATGGCTTAGGTGGATGTGATATTGGTCTGTCTTGGAACATCCCGTTGTGTCTCCTTGAATGTAAGTGATCACACTGCAGCACAGGGACCATTCAAAAGGATGCAGACAAATTGGAAAGGACTTTGCAGATGTGAAGGAAAATATATGAGGCCAGATGTTGATTAAGGAGTGTTGTGCTTTTGTTGGCTCACTTTAGAAATTAAATCCATACACATACAGCATAAATACATAAACACAAGGGGGAAAGAATTCTTGTTTGCTGAAATACAGGAAAATATAATTGGAAGTGCATTAGAACGGAGTTAAAGATAAAAGGAACAGCAGGGAATATCTCTCACACTCAAAGAGTCTTGTGGGTGAGATGAAAGGATCTTTTTCACCTGAAGTACTTAGAACATGCTCGCATGGAGGAGGGTAGTCTCACACCCCTGTGGTTTCATGAAGGAGAGAGTTTGGGAATTTTGGACCAAAATTCTGTTCAATAGAAGAATAGTGTTATCAGATACGGGCATCATTTAGGGAACTGGGCGTTGTTCCAAGGCAGATTTGCAATGACTTTGCTACAAGCTGAAATTCTCTCACCCTTGTTTATCCATCCTTGTGTGACATTGAATTAATTGTCAATGTGGAAACAGCAGATCTATTAATTATTATGGATTGTTTTATTTATACTCATTTTATCAGCTAATGGAAGTGACTGGGTTGCCTTGTGAATCCTGATGGAAAGTTAATGCTAGCACAGAAGTCCAGAGTGCTGTTTGTTGTCAGTGGTTATTGTTAAAGCTACAGGCAACTGGATGGGCTCTGGGGCTGACCCTAGCCTGAAATGTTAACAGAACAAAGCAAAACAAATTCTCAATGACATGAGAAATTGCTTGACACAGCAGATAGCAATGTAAGAAGTTCAAGAAAATAGCAAACAGTTCTGGGAGAAGGGCTGGCTTTCATAGGTGGTTCAAGGGGCATTCTGTGAGGAACAACCAAACTTCTGAGATAATCAAATTATGTCTGGACTGGGTACTACCCCATTCTTTGGGGAGTACTCCTGCATTTGATTGTCCCAGCCTTACTAGTAAAATAAACCCAATATGTTCTTGTGACCATATCACATGAGTTGAATGTGCTTCCATGGTCAGAAGCCATGGGGTACTAGGGGGAACTTCCCCAAACTGTTGTCACCTGGATGGTGCCCACTACAGTCTCAATAGCCTTAATATCTATTCACTGCTCTCTAACACCTATCAGAATAGGAGACAGCCAAATTAAAGCTATATCTATTCTGATGGCATAATAAATATGCCCTAAACATCAGTTGGAACTCACAATGTGGAATCAACCGTCAGTTTCAAAACATCCTAGAGGATTTAGTACTTGTTCTCATTTTCATATAACAGTATTAGAAACATACATAAGAGTGTTGTCTACAAAATAGTGCCAGTAAGTGCTATAGTAGTAAGAATAATAAGAACAATAATAGCAACAGCAATAGCAATAAAAATGGAAGAGCATCAGCTGCCAGTAACCACATAAGGAAGAATATTCAAGACAGCCACAGCTCAGAGGTAAGAATTAAAAGGGTTAAATCACTGGGATAGAAGAGAGCCTCATTTGATCACACTTGTCTTTCACCACTGTCGATCAACAATTTAATCTGTAAGACTAAGCCTCATGCACACATTTGCACCTCACTCAGCTGTTAGGCTACTCTGGGAAGTCTGGTTAAGCAGAGTATGGCTGTCACAGGAGTTTTTACATGACTGACTGACATTTATACCTAGTATGTCCCACAGGCTTTATAAAGAACACTGTTTAGTGCCAGTAATGCTACATCTTGGTAGGTGAACATGATACAGTCATGGTGAAAAAGAGAAATAGATTAAACCACAACTTTGGAAACTAAATTGTATTTTTTCTGGAAAGAATGATTTTGTCCTGGATTATCTTAGGGAGAATCAGTTGACCTGGTTCTTATTTCTTTTTTTTTTTTCCTTAAATAAAATAAAAAAATGTGCTGAGTTCTTTAACGTCCATCTGAAACCACATCAGAGCTTAGCAGAAGCAACCTTGTTTTTATCAAGATTTGATCTTAAGCAATCAGGGGAGATATCTGGATTACTGATCAGAGCTACTCCATTGCTCAGCATAGCACATTTGTCTGTCTTCCATTTTGTAGCTATTGGCCTTCATCCAACTTCAAAGTAAACCATCCTGAAATTATTCTTTTTTCTTTTTTTTTTTAAGAAAATACAAGCTGTATGAATTTACAGTAGGAATCATGGCATTATTTCAGAATTACCTCCAGGTTCCTGGGTCTGCATTCTGAAAGGAATGCCAATAATAGGTCTGATGCAAACCTCTTGATGCCTGTGGGGATCCTTCCTCTGGGTGCGTTAAGCCTTAAATCAATCCCACTAGAGAAATGTGCATGTCTTTGCACTATGCATTTATGCCTAGTCACAGTTTCCTAAATGCTGCTTTGGCTTTTGAAAATATGTAAAAAATGGTTTGGGAGGTGAAGTTTGTCTGGATGCCATTCTGTTACAGACAAAGCCAGAAAAATCCTGAATGAGCTCCAGGAAGAGTGAAATTTGCCAAGACACTAGCTGAAGCAAGAGGTTCCAATTTGCTTGGACACTAAAGTAGTGTGTGCATGAGAGCTTCTGAGAGAGCAGGAAAAAGGGAAGAGAGCACAAGGTACTCTAGGATGAGTGAATACAATGTTTTCTCTTATCCCTTTGAAGTTTTTGGCTCCATTAAAGTTTGAAATGGACACTTGGCTGTGTTGATGGAGGAACAGCCATTGAGGTGGTGGCAGCTGCTGTGCATCTTCACGACCTGTTGGCAAGAGGAGAATACAGGTGCATTGATAGCCCAAAACAGCAGCTAACCAGGAGCTGATGTCTGGATAGTCCAGAGATGGATAATTGCAACTTAATTTTCAGGGTGTAATTTGCCTGTAATATCTTTAGAGACCATGAAACAACATCAATTCAGTGCTCTGGGCAGGTAGGAACATTGAAGAAGGGACAAGGAATATATTGACTTCCGAGGCTTTCTCACCTAAAAATAATTTTCTTCTATAGTCAGAAGAAAACACTAAACTTCTCAGAGGATTATTAATTCCTTATAAAATAATTATTCTGGACATGTGAGGACCATCACTTTATAGCCCATCCTTTTTCTCCCCTCTGTGGAGGAAAATTGGACATCTTGCTTAGATTTGCCAGATAGGTTTAAAGCAAAGCTAGCTTTCAAGACAAATTCTATTTGAATGAAATGAGGTATAATTAGCTGGCTGTTTATTATCTTGTTTCTGTGGAATCATGGTCTAATATATGAAAGTATCACAAGTATTTCAGTGAAGTATTAGAAGTATTAGAAGTATTTCAGTGAAAGATAAGGATAATATCCCTGGAAAATCATATTTGATTTATTTGGGACCCTCGGAAAATTAAGCATTTTCTGTGAAGAGCTCTAAAAAAAAGAAGCATGGCTAAATGTGTCTGGTGAGTCCTGTTTTTCATGGATGTATCTCTTCAGTGGAGTAGTAGGAGAGAAAGGACTGAGGAGGGTGAGTAATCCATTTTGGTTTTACAAAAGGATGTAACTGCAATGACTGGGCATTGATTTACATTCTGTGATGAAATTCAGTGTTTAGAAGTGTGAGGTAATGAAAAGAGGATATGTCCCTCTTGGCTACACACGTATTGCCACAAGAGCATCTGAGCTAGCTCTTATGTTTCTCAGAAAAAAAAGTGTGAATATGTTTGAATCTTGTTTAGAAGCAATTGAAAAAGGAGATGGAATAGAACAAACTTTCAGGAAAGAACAGAGAGGAGCATAGGAAGTTTTCAAGTCTCTGATGTTCTTCAGCTTGGAATGTCCCATCTTCCCCTGCAACAAAGATGCCAACTAAATTAAGAAAAGTGTAAGAAAAAGCAACAAGGGTAAGCAAGATGGTAAAGGTGAATGTAAGTAAATAAATACAGTTATGACATCTCTATTTATGTGGAGAAAATACGTACTATTCTGAAAATTTTAATTTAGGCAGACTAATACTGACATGAAATACCATGGAGACTTAAAGTAGAACCCATGTGAAAAAGTTGCAGAGATGAAAAGAAAAACTTGCTGAAAGATACAATAGTTTAATTTTTGAGTGAACCAGCCTTATTTCCTTCATAAATGTTTTGCATTTTGGCACGTGATTTTTTATCAAGCTTTCATTAAGCTTTAATTTTTCATTAAAAAAAAAAGAAAGAGATAAATAGGGAAAATATTTTTTTAAAAAGTGAACATAAGTAAGAAAAAAGCTGCACACTTTCTTCAGGAAAATAAATAATTTTCATAACTGTCATTTTCATGAGGGATAAGAACATAAATTCAGGATTTTCATGTGTTTTGGCATATTCTTCAGTGGTTTTGATCAATGGTAGTGATCCATCAGAGATATTTTCTGTCCGGTGTCTCAATTCTGAAGACTTTAAAAAAACAGCTTGTATAAAACTACATATGGAAAGTTACAGCTGTAGAGCAGTCAAATGTTATGACTGATCACTTGAGGTTCTTTTAGTTCCAAAGGTAGAGATTTCAGCTCTAGATTCAAGAGCAAATTCTGTGTGGAAAAACAACTCAGAAGAAAGAGGAAGAGAGAGCAAGATATCACTGAGCAAGTAATTGAAGACTTAAAGCTTTAGTAGGAAAAATGAGAGCATAAAACAGAGACAAAATTATGCCTGAGACATAAGGACAGGGAGAAGGGGTAGTGAATAAATGAGTAGGAATGGCAACTTGCATTTAAAACCTGAATGATATCATATTGCTATCATATAATGATAGCAATGTAAGAGATCTTAAAAATGAGCATAGTCCAGAGATACTCAGTTAGAAAAATAAGCAAAAGGCTATGATGAGATCTGAGCAGAGATGAGATGAATCTGAGCCCATTCAGTTGAACCACCAATTCCTCTTGGAGCCTGAGCTGAGTTTGGAGTAAATTCCAAACCTCAAGTTTTTCATTTTGGTTCCAAAATAAGATCTGGCAACTCTCAACAGGAAAGGATTTATTTTCTTCACTACCCCCAACCAGGGAGAAGTCAAAATGTGAGGTTAGAGTGGGGGATGTTGAAGGAGAGTTGGTCAGTGAAAAAACAGAAAATAATTTGGTAGAAACTGCAAGTAGAAAGGGTCAAAATGAGAAACCTCTATGGGAACCCAGGCAGTAACACACCACTAAATTATGAATGGGGAGAGAGAGGCAAATGTTATGTTAAAGAAACTGAACTTCCTGTGCTTTCAAGTTGTGGTCATAGCAAAATCTGGACTTACTAAATAGGTTGCATTTTCCTTGTAGGGTTCCACGACATAAATTAAATGACACATGTAACATGCCAGCCTGAAATGTGAAATTATTGTAGAATGAGAATTTGAACAATGAGAAACAGCTTCCGCTTCCACTTGAAATTTCCTGTGCAAAAAGGCCTCAAGATTTGTTTCTTTTTATAACAGTTACATGTAAATAGGCCCAAATGTCTTAATCAAAGTTTCTTGTTCCATAAAGCTCAGTAGCTTCACATATGCAAAGTTTTTAGAAAGAGTTAAGAAAGAATTAAACATTATGATTTTATTTACAGAAATACCAATATTATTACTTAAAGGACCAAAAGAATTTTCCCCCAATAACATCAAAGAAGTGGATCTTCTAAGAGACAAAGAATTCCTATATGAAGTAAAACTGAGAAAATCCCGATTCTTAGCTAGCAGAACTATGCTAATTTAAAATAGTTAGAAACTTTCCATTAATTTCTCTCTCCCCTTGTAGATTTCTATCTTGTAAGAATTATAGAAAGTACATCACTGTTGAAAAATACATAAAGCCCTACTGAAGTATAGGTCTTGTGACATTTAACTAAGCTTGTGGAAGTCCCACCTTGTAATTTAATTATAAAAAACTACTTCTTGTCCTGAATTTGCTTTCTATAAATCTCTAACCACCTTCCTGGAGGACAGTATCATTGCCTTTTGACAGATGGTGAGACTAAGGAGTAATAAAATCAAGCAAGTTACCCAAGATCATCCCAAAAGAACACCAACTCCCACTGTTTGTCCAGTTCAGAAGTCATATTAGAAAAAAATACAGAGGCAAGGCTGCAGGGGTGGTCTGAAGCATTCTGTCTACAGAATTATTTCTGCAAATCTGTGGTGGAGGTAGAGAGTGATATGTGTAAGTTGGAATGAGAGAAAAGGTTCTGCTCCTCGATGCAGATTAGACCCATCCTATTAGTCTGGATTTCAGCCACTTTCACAAAAAAGAAATATGTTTAACAGGGGCTACTGAAGGAGGAGGAGCGGGAGGATAAGATGCATGAACCCTAAAACATACTAACATGCTTTATATACGTTTCACTCTGAAAGCTGAGCTTTTGGTTCTTTGATGCAACTGGTTTGTGGCAAGAGCTGAGCAAGTGACGTTTATCAGCACTTCTAAGAAGCCCAGCAATAAGTCACTCCAGAAATATTTATTACCTACTGGTAACTGCTGGTAATTGCTGAAAAAACAACCTGAAAGACACGTCTACGCTCTTGCTGGAACGACTCACCATGATGTAATTCCCTAAGCACCTCCACTAGGAGACAGTAGTAAAAACTTATGAACATATTCTCCCTGTTAACATTCTTTCCTTCTCCCTTTAATATAGCTGAAAAAAGAAAAATCTTTGTGCACCCATAAATTCACTACAAAACAAAATCGGTTGCTCTAAGTGGGCACAGCACGAGTATGTTAGAAAGTCCCATAATGTAATGGTACTGAAATTTTTTTCACCTTCTCTTGTCAGGGAATTTAATCCACAAATATATTCCCCATTTAGTGTTTAAAGGCATTAGCATGGAAATGGACCCACTTCTCTAATTGCTGTCATTGTCAAGCTGATAGAGAAGCTACTGATTAAATAATGTGAAGTCCCTGTTTTGGGCAATATTCACCCAGTATTTGAAAAAGCTCTCAAGAAATTAATGTATCTTTTGCAGCAGTAAGAAATATCAAAAATTTGAGGCTTGGTGAGATGCTGCTCTCCACTGCCTGCAGCCCACAGTTCTTCCCTTCAGCCCAGTTCAGTACAGGGAGCAAGGACACTTCCAGGTTCAGAACAGCAAAAATATCAGATTGGCCAACATTTAGGCAAAATCACAACTGCAGAACCTGGTCTGTTACGTCTCAGAGGCGAACTGTTCTCCTAACAGGGCAAGTCTTTAATTACCATTCCTCCTCCCCTTCTCTCCCCTCACAGCACACTCAGTAATTCCCAGTTCATCTGGCTAGTTTCAAACCTATATTTACACCAACTGGTTAGTTTTGTTCTATTAGCTCTCAGACCATTTAAACCATCTGGTTTTCCTCTAGCATGTCCTAGACCCCTGACCTGAGTGATCTCTACATTTGATGTTCGTCCATGTCTGAAGTAACTGTTTTTAGAGGTGACAATCCCAATTTCACTCACTGGTGTGGGCATGGTCCCAGACCATGCTGTGTGGTTACATGATGTCTGTGCATCTTCTCCCCTGCACCACCTCCTGCCACATCTGAGCCAGGGTTATACAATCCCTGCTACACATGGTATATCAATAGTGAATATGCACATTTTGTAACCACAAAAACAATCTTGAGTTCTAGTGTGCTTTATATCTCCTATGCTCTTTAACTAGCTTGAAAATTGTGATATTTTTTCCAGGAACAATCTCTACAATAGAGTGTGCCTGGGTTTGATTTCTAGGGATTCTTGCTAAAATTCTTAAGTGACATCATCTCAGGCCCTCACCCAGAAACCTGGGAAAATAAATTGCCCTGTCTGGGTGTTCAGAAAAAGAAGTAGTTCCTCATTTAAAAACAATAAGTTTACATAAAGGGAGTTAAATGAACAGTTTTATCAGGGGGACAAGCTTTCTAAAACACTACCTTGGGAAACTGAAGTAACTAACAGAAGGTGAGACTGCTGTCCCCAAGGCCCAGCCCTGGCCCTGAACTCTTCCTACAGCAGCAAGGGGTGGTCAGGGTTACGGGCACTGTCCTCCCCCTTTCAGTTACATCCAACTCACACATCTCATTATCCAGGCTCAAAATCCAATTTGAGGGCAGCTTAAATCTTCTGGCCCAAGTCAAAGGCAATCAGTTTGTAGTAGTGTGTGGGCTGTATGGGATCCTCAAAGGCAGGTTATTGCCCCATAGGCCACTTAGGAGCAGGCAGGGGGCAGGATGAATTGTTCTGGCAATGTTGACGTTCTCCCCCCAACATTACATTTTTCCTCCATTACAACTTTATGCATCCTTTTCCCCATGGGTTCATAGCTTCTGAAAAAACCACACAGTTTTGTTGGACACAGATGCACTCAGTGTGTAACCTGAAATTCTGTGACTGCTAGATGGAGCTTGATCAAACACAGAGATGCAGCAGAGAGATGTGTCACACAAGCTTCTCCACCACTGGTTTCAGGGAGTGATCACTAACCTTAGAAGGCTGGCCCCACTCTCTTAAGAGTTGTGTAACTTTTGTGAGCTTTTCCCCAATAAAAAGGCCAGGCTTCTCTTGCTAGAGATGAGGTGTCAATGAAATCTGCAGTTTGACAACTGCTCCAGGTGAATTCTATCACTACACAACCAACTAACTCACTGAGACTCTTCTTCTTGCCACCTCATCTCCTCTTACCTTTCCATTTACAGCCACGTTTTGCCATGATTCTGCTGCCAGAGAATAAGTCTCCCCTGCAATACAATATCCAATGGGCCAGTTCTTACAATTTCCTGAGAATTTTAGGTAGAAATCAGAAACATTTTATGAGAAATATTGACTGAAAATTAGGGTTGTCTTTTTTAAAAAAGATACTTGAATCTTTTAGTTTGCAGTGAGGCAGCTGTAACCTGAAGAGTTTCTCTAAAGGGAGGACCCAGTTTCTAAAAATATTCTGTTAATTTTTTTTCTTCTTTTCTATTCTGTCTATATTTTTATGAAAAAGGTATTTTATACATCCTGTAACTCAGGTAAATCTCAGTATAATTACTTGTGAAGGAAAAGCCCTTTTCTAGCCCAGAAGAAAAACCAAAATGGGAAAATCAAAGGCTTTTTTGCCAAAAAGAAAAAAGTAAGAATACTTCCATACAAGGTCACAGTTACCTAAATAAATCACAGCCAGCTTCACACTCCAGACTGTATTTATATTTTGAGCCAGGGAACATCTGTTTAATAGTGGGTGGTCATGTAACAGTTTCATTGACAACAGGGCCATCCGAATACTCTTGGAGATGTCAGAAAGGGACTTATCCTGAAGTCAGTGAGTTGTAAATGGGAGGAAAGTAGACCCCACAATTCTGGAAAGTTCTCTTCTCAGAAGCTGAGTAAAACTACATGCCAGTAACTACATGACAAAAAAATAGCTTGTCCAGAAAATTTCCTATTTGAAATGTAAAGTACAAACTAGAGCTCCATTGCAGTTCTTCAATAATAGCTGCAGTATTTTCTGCATAAATATGTGAGAAAGATTCAAGATATGTCAGTGGCTTCCCCAGGCAGCAGAGTGCTACCTATCAGTATCTCTCAATGGTTAGATGAGGAGCACAGGGAAGGAACAGACCCTGATAGTTTTTACCTGTACCTTACACAGATCAGTCACCTTGGAAAAGAACTAGCACAGAAAATAAACACTGTATAATTTTGGATGTCCTGAGACTAAGAGCATAGATGTTACTAGAGCTGAACACTATTATTGTCCCCCAGTCTATTGCCCCCAGCCTGCTGCCACTTGTAGGCACATCTAATTTTACTGACTATTGAGGGACCTTAGGGGAGCTATATCCCCTTCCACAGCTCCCAAGGAACCAGGAACATGGGAAGGGAACAGAAGAAGAGATCATTGTTGAACACTTCCTTTTGTGTATCTGAGATGCCTCATTTATTTGTCAGATTGTGTCTTCCTTCTTCTAGAATTTTTCCCTGAAAGTCATGTCTGCTTATTTCACTTCAGGAGGTCAGAGAAGGCAAAAAAGGGCAAAAATGATGCCTGTAACAGAGATACCTTCCATTCTAAAATATTTCTGTTGAAAGCCTTTTCTGAAATATAAATGTCCTTATACTTGGTCAAGTCCTTTCTCCTCCTGAAGGGATAAAATGCATCCTGTCACAGATGGTCAATGTATTTTTCATCAAAATGTCTTTGATTAAACAGTCTTTGGTAAATAGAAAAACTTATATTTTCCATCACTCTTACCTCAGGTGAGGCTCTGCTACCAGGCTAAACTGTGTAGCTTTTCCATGCTAAATCTGAGCCAGGTAATCCTTGCCTATCTTACCCAAAGTGCAGCATCAAAAACATCTAATTGCAGATTGTTTATATTACCTGTGCAGTAGGGTTGAGTATTAGAATTGGTTTTGCTGCCTTGAAAATTGGAAGTCCATTTTGTACGAGGCTACTCTGCCAGAATTCTAAGAAAATGCTTCAAGGCTGGAGATAAACCCTTCACTTTCCAAGAATCCCAAAACTGTAGGCATGAAAACGACAGCACACTGCTCAATGTCATGAGGTCTGAGGCATTCTGTTACTGCCAGACTCAGAACTGGAGATTTTTGATGAACTTTAGCTGTAGATGTCTTCTAACTTTAGGTACAGGCAACTCTCATATATGCACTTTAAGGCTCATTAATCCCTAACTCTTGCTTATTTTTTTTTTTTTTTTTTTGTGACTAAGAAACTTCATTAAGAGAAAAGAACATGCCAACAATCTAGACTCTTATACTGAGGAAACAATGAAAAATACACACTTGTGAAACAATTCCACGGGGTGGAAAAAAAAAAAAGAAACTGTTATGAAAAGAAAAATATTTGTCCTTTTTTTATGTTTCCTTTGCTGTTTCAGTTACCTGGATATGAATGGGCCTTATTGAAAAATTAATAACAAGAGCTTAGATGGGAAATATCCATAGGATTTTGTATATAAACCACTCTTGTCTAAAGGTCCTGATAAAACAGCTGGTAGATATTAGGGACCAGCACTCCCTATACACAATAAATAAGTACTATAGTATCCTACATTGGTATCCTAGAATACTGTAGTAGTATTGTTTTGGGCTGCATGAGGATAATCTCAGTTCTTATAAGACACCATAACTATATTGATCAATGCTGATTTAAACCAGTTGTGGATCAGACATAGGGAGAGGTGGATTTACCTTAGTTAACTCAAAACTATATGCCCCAATAATTACCAGGAACAAGATGCAATTTGCTCAACCTCTTTTAGATTGCAGATCTTTTAGATCCCTGCATGGGCTCAGACTTGTTGCCTTCTTACAGTGCCTGTTTCTCACCTTTGACCATGAAGGCATCCCAGGGTGATCAGCTCAAATGCAGGCATCTGCACTGTGGGATGTTTCACTGTAAGTGGAAAAAAATTAAGTCGAGATTGACTGAGAGAATTGTATCAGACTCTTCATTTCTGAGTAGAAGTCCAGCAAAGAGCAGGTAAGCATTATTTAAGTTCTACTTAAACCTCAAAGTAGACAGCCGGTGTACACATGAGCTCACACATGGGAGCCCTGCACTTGAGATCATTTCAGTCCTGTTCAAGTAGCCCTTCTCTCCTGTCTGCGTAGGAGTGTAACGTGTATTATTACAAACCATTGTTGTGATAGCAGGGATTCTCCAGCCATCTGCTGTGGCCAAGTTTCAATAACCTGGGAGAAGACACATGACAAAATCACCCCTGACACGTACTGGTGCGGTTAGGCTGATTTTGGCCCTATGCATGTCAGACAGAAGTTTGTAATAAGGTTTCCTTGTTCACTTCTCTGACAATCTGCTTCAACCATTCTCAGAAATAACTGCTAACGGCAGATTCACTCCCACTGTTCAGCTTCTCTTTTTCTTTTAAACTGAACCAGACACGAGAGACAATGTAAAACCCTCAAAGTAACTCTAATCCATTTCCAAAAGATGCCTCAGACTGTACGGTAGCCCAGGATTCTGTTTCGAATAAACCCATGCTCATGCTCTTTGCAACTGAGTATTTTTAATGTAAGTGCCTGTGAGGAGGAGGGGAGAGAGGTTCATTAATAATCATGATGGCTTCAGTATTGTTGCATAACTCCGTCAATTTGATCATCTGCTGGGCTTTATCAGGTTTGTTTTATTGCAGTTTGCTTGTGCCTGTGCAGTTCCCATTTTGGGGAGTTGTAGTTCCTGGGAGCTTTCATGCTCTCCCCACTTCCAAGCGCCGTAAAGCGGTGGCCTGCTGTTTTAATCACGCCTCTCTTTCTCCAATGTTGTTTGCGCCCTGGTACAACCCATCTGCCTCGAATCGAGTGCTCCACTGGGGCTGCACACATCTGCCAGCCAGATTACCTTCGTACACAATTACTCAATCCACCGTAAGGCTCTTTAATAGGAAACAAGTGTGACAACGGCAAGCCTTTTTTCTCTCTCTCTCTCTCTTTCCCTCTCTCCCCCTCTCTCTCTTTATTTTTTTTTTTTCTTTCAACCACACAGTCAAACCGCCCTAATAGAGATGAAGCTTGATAGATCCACCCAGGTGTAGGTGAAATGGTAGAGCCTCGAGCGTAATAGATGCCGTGCTCTTGTGCTGAAGTTCAGCCCCGTGTCCTGAAGGGTTGTCTGGCAGCAGAGAGATGGGTTGCTCTTTGCACAGTTAAAAAGTCAATGTGCTCCCTCCAGCTCACATGTATGACTAATTTAGAAAGCAACCTGGATCTAGGTGAGCGCTGCAGAACTGCCTCTTCTCTTCAGTGTACGGACAAAGCACAGCACACAGTAAGTGGAAAATTCATATTTACTTATTTTACTTGGGAATTAATTAACTGTGTTTACTTTTGAGGGAATCCTCCAAAGGCTGGTGCAGAAATGAAGCAGAATAATGTTTGCATGCAGATCCCTTGTGTATATCTTCCTGTTTCATTTTACACTGTGCTCTTGTCCTGCCACTTCAGCCTGATTAATCAGACAATACCGCTGGAATGAAGCAACTTTCTTATCTAAAACTGAGCTATATAATGGTATTGGTAACAATGGGTCTATTTCTCTATTAAGGTATGCATCTGTACAATATCTGACTAAGTAGAGTTTAATCACTTTTATTAAAAAATGTATAAATTAAAATGGCTAAACTAAGAAAGTGAAATACTCCAAACCTCTTTTTTTTGGGGGGGGGGTGGGGGAGTGGGGGGGGGGGGAAGTTGGGGGTGAGGAGGGAAATGAGGAAACAGAATTAGAAATGATAGTTATTAAAAAGGGAAGTCATTTAATGTGAAAAAGAAAGCTGCATTATTTTGTTTACCAAACTATTAATTCAAACATACTGAGAATGTTGCCAAACTCACAAACTGTATCAACTACAGTGATAGTAAACCTCAAAACAAGAAAAGAAGGTTGCTTGTCTAAAATGCAAGAGACATATTAGAACCAGATGTATAGAATCTCAACTTTGAATACTCAGTCTTTCATGCTTGGTTTAAAGCAGCCTTAAATTGCCTTTACTTTGCATTTACAACTTTGGATTCGCTGTTAAACTGCACTTGAACTTGAAGTCAAGATCTGATCTTAGCAAACGCATATTATTCGAGCCTCCTACCAGAGATTTACTTTGCTATTGGGAGTCTGTTTACTACTGTACCGTATATCCTGAAGGACATTAACAAGCTTTCTGTGATGGACTTTCAGGTGGAATGTAAAATGTAAAAGAATGTGTCCATTGCATATACAGAAAGTTCTCTCTGAGAAATAAGCACACGCATTATAAAAGGGTTTTGCCAGCACCTCAAGCAGATGATGATACACTATAAGAATGCATACAAGTATGTCTGAATTTATTTTCTGGGGGATCCAATGAGATGACACTTCTCACTTTAGACCTAATTTATTCTGAAATATTACTCAGGTTGGAGGCTGCTGTCAACACTGGAAGTGGAAGAAATGAGTCTGCACAGTTATGCCTGTAAAATGTTTTCAGTAGTCTTCCTTTCTGCAGAAGAGTTATTTTGTTTGCTCTTGGACAGACAATTATATATGGTTCTTTTAATTAGCCATGGCTTGGGGCTGCTACAGTTATCCTTTGTGCATGAAAGCCATCAGCCTGATCTGCTGCTGAAAGCATCCAGTCTGTTAACACCAAGATTCTAAATATGGCAATTCAAAAGTTGGGAGTCTGGGAAGGTAAAATAACCATTCCAGATGAAATATTTTGACCTGTAGTTGCTGGCATCAGGCAGTGGTCAACGTCTACCCCCTACAGGAGGAGAATCTAATTTCATTGTCTCCCTTGTTCATGAGCATTGTAAGAGTTCCAACTCTTAAGCTCAAGTACTGAAGTTACTCTCTGGCTCCAATGACTCTCTCATAATGGCTGGGACAGACTGTGATTAGTTGAAAGTAATTTACAAAGAACTAATAAATAGCATAACTAATAAACAGCAGTAGGCATTTTCTCTCTCTTAAATTAAACCCAGTGGAAAATGGCTTTTAGACTTTAAAAGCCATAGTCAGCAATGCCTTCTTTCATAGTTACAAAGTGCAAGAATGAGTTCACAAAACATTTCTGTTTACCTTAAGTCAGCTGCATAATGTATGGATATTGAATATAACTTTGCAAGAAGGCACAGATAATACTACATGCAAAACATGGCAGTATAGACATAAGGTACAACCAAGTACAAGTGACAGAGCTATGGAACACAAATTCACATCTATTCTAACAAATTTTGAGTGGTATTTCATAATTTGCTTTCAAGACAACCCACTGCTCCGTAAGACCTTTAGGGATAGGAAGAAAAAAGGATGATGATGTTACCAAATTATGCTTCAATTTATATAAACATACCTGAAAAAATTTATCCCAGTATGCTGGTTTATTTAATTCAAGTAAACTAAAAAAGCATCATGTGTTTTGATCATATGTGCTGTGTTAGCTATTGTGTTTTAATGTAAGTTTTTTTAATTCAGACATTACACATTTTCATTTAAGTTACAGTACCTTTTACTACTTTGTAGTGCATATTTCCAACAGAGCAACTTTTAAATATTTTTAATAAGCATCATGTGATTCCTCCTCTTCCCCTTTTTTCATCATGATTATGAGTTTTGAGCATGTGGAGTAACAATCTAAGCTACTTTTCTTTCTTTCACCATCTTTCTGATGTATACACAAACATATACACACATATAATCACAAGAAATTTTATGTCTTATACTTCTCCACACTTTGAAGTGTAATTTTGGATCTTTCAAGACCTCTTCTGTTGGCTTCAGTCCCAAAACAGTTTCAACAAGAAAATATAGTGCATTTCTGTATTATAAAGCTGAATCCTGACCTCAGCTACAACTCATGACTAACAGTTTTGTGTTTATGCCCTTATTACACTCACAAAAAAAAGAGCAAGGATCTAAAAAAAAAAAATCCAGATCATAAAGAACATGTTATTTACCTAATTGTTCAGACCTAAATTTTTCTTTATTAGGCCTTTCGTTTAAATGGATGAATAAAACCCTGTGTGACTTAGTTTAGGCAAAGACATTTGAGATTTTTTGCTATATGAGTTCCATGTTCAAAAGAAAACCTAATGGCAAATTGTCAGTTATACTTCAGGATTATAATGGAAGCATAGTGTCTAACACATCAGTAAACTATAGTAATAAAGAATTTGTTAATTATTCAGTAGTCATTTTGAAAATTTTGTTAATAAATATAATCTTACCATACTGTTTACTAACAAACCCACTACAGACAGAAATATCAACCACATTTTTTTCTTTCTATAACCAACATTTCAGCAGGCGGCTTTAATTTCACTCCCACTTGCTAATGTAGTGGAAGCTATAGGTATTGTATGACAAAATGAATCCTGTTTTATCTTCTTTGATACTATTACTCATGGCTGCTAAAGATTTAATGAGTCTTAAACTGAAAAAGATGTAGAAAAAGTGCTTATAGGCATAACAATGTGTTACTGATGAGCATCAAAAGATTACCAGGACATTAGCTAGGGTTACAGGAAAACCTCAAATAATGTATGTTCCACAAATCTAAAATATTTTCTGTAAGTAATCACTGATGAAAGTTTCTCTTCATCTGTATTATAATTCTTCATGTAAAGCTTCAATTCCAAGCTAGTTCAGATCTTTTTTCTGCTAAGTCCAATGTGCTTCAGGTATAGTCAGCAAGCATTGCTGGTACTATCAATATCAAAATCTCACCAACCATTTGCAAATGCACTGCAAACTTGCAAATTTTACTTTCCAAAGTCTTGGGTACTTCTGTGAATTCATGTAGAAGCAAACACAGTTTGATTTTCTTACATTAAGTAAATATCAATGCTGATTTGATGCATGAACTGCTACTTAAGAAGGCATTTTGGGTACTGCCATGGAAACTAAGCCTTTGATCTGGAAAGCTTAAGTCCAGTGATAATTAGGTTTTTGGTAGTGAATGTCTGACACATACTTTTTAAATAAAGTCTAATACCCAGTAGGTCTGATTTAAAGATAAACAAATATTTTAGGAATCTGGATACAAGATTTCTTGCTGATGTCTATATTAAAACTAAATCACCTCAACTAAAAAAAAATGGTTTTCAAAATTTCTAGTGGATTTAGACAATGTTACATTTTGTGTCTTGCTGCTCTGGATCAACATGAAAGCCTCAAATTACCATAAAGCTGTTCTTCTTGCTTATTTAACTCATTGGTATCAGATTAAAGAGGTGTTGATTTGTTGATTGTTGATAATTTTGCTCCTAATATATAGACTTGCAGATGTTCCCATAAAGTACTTGTATGAAATAATGCTGTCATTCTGATTTATCATTCTGATACTTTAGTACCAGTCCGTGAAGTGGTTTTTCTCATAATTAATGGTAGGTTGATCTTCAAAGGAGCTTAGATGCTGATGGCAGCAGGTACAAATATTCAGGAATAATGGAAGTTAAACTTCAGGATGAAGTAGAAAATCATGCCTTTCTAGAGACAAGCTGCATACTAACCTTTTTCTCCTATGAGGCATTGGAGTGCAAATGTTATTAAAACAAACAGCAAAGGAGTGCATTTTAAGAGCAACATGCCTCTCTCCTTCTTCTAAAAATGTGAGTTCACTTGAAATGATTAATGGGAAAGGCTTTCTGGGGTTTTTACTGCTGTTCTTTAAAGGGTGATAAAGATATATGAACCCCATGATATGCACAAATCCCATGCACAATGACTATGAGTTTGATTCAGTAGCTTACACTCTGGTGTAAAACCTCAGAAAACAGTGGTAAGGAAACCATGAATCAGAATAATTTATTTTTCATTGTTTTTTTTTCCTTTAAATTTAAGAATGAGAAAAATATTCAACTAGACTAGATTATTTTGTAGTTTTTTTCCTAATCTTATTTTGGATTCACTATTTTAAATTCAATTTAGGTGTTATCTCAGTTTCTTCCTTGGAGTTAACAGCAGGGCAAAATTTTTATTTTGATTGGTTTTAAAGTAACATCAGCTACGAGTTTTGTTACTCTGGCAACTTTGAAATTCTAAAACCTGTAAAATTAAGACAAATTGGCCAACAGTACTGCACAAAGGAGGACCTGAGGTCAGAAATTAGTTTGTTATATTTCCAGAATGATGTACTGAACTTTAAAAGCTCCATGAGTGTAAACCAGTCTTTGAAATATCCACACAGCAAATTCAAATGGTGCATGTCACAGATGTGGGTCATACCTATATAATAATGTTAGTGTTACCCTCAAAATTTACATTGAATAAAATAAAAGAAATTGTACATGGTAGTGTAATTTCCACTAGAAGTTTTTCCACCACAGTGGTTTTTCTTACAGTGCAAATACACCCTTACCTCTGGAGAACTGATACATGACGCAGTTTTAGTAATGGTTTTTAAATCATAAGCCCTATACATCCACACAAACAGAGTTTCTTTTCAATTCTGTGACAATGTGAGGGGAAACTCCCCCCCCCAACCCTTTCTAAATTTTATTTTATAAAATTCCTGAACATGTAATTTATTATTTAAGTATATTCCTTAGGATGTATAAGTATATCCATAGGATGTCTTGTATTTGGCTGGAGGAGGGCAGAGCCTGGCAGACTTATTCTCCTAAAAATGATTCTGAAGGCAAAAGTCTCTCTATAAGGACACAAAAGTTACAAAAGAGTATGTCACCAACAATATCATCTCTGTCCCATGTGAGTCTTTCAGCATCATTCCAAAAAGTTTTCCTAGTCCAACTTGCCCTAACACAAAATGGGGCATTCACCTCATGATCCCAGACATCATGCATTAAAAATGCCATTTAAGCAGCTGAAACACAGCCCTCACAATATTTCACATGAATCAAGACGAAAACAAAACATAATAATAGTCATAACTTAGGGCCATGGCATTGCCATGTGAATATTTCTGCCTCTCCAAGCCAAATAATAGGCAGAAGAGATATGAACAGGGCCTGAAGGCAATGGTTTGCAGAGCTTTTTGCTCTGTAGGGAAAAGCAGGTTTTGGTTTGTTTTGATCACCGAGACAAAGACTCATCCCTAGCAAACCTTCCATTGGCACAGCACAGCTGAAAAGTGATACAGCACTGTGGTGTGGATGGAGAAGGATAAGATAGAACAGAAGTAACAGATAATCACAATTCCAACTTTATTAGTGGGAAAAAACCCACACCCCTAATTTAATAGAGATGATGCTAATTTCCCTTTGATGAAATAGAGATTTGAGAAGGCTGTGCAGATGGCCAGCACTGCAGAGAACAGCTCTGTCAGGGCTCCTTACACATCCACAAGAACACAGCGTGCCAGCAAAGCTTGATGGTCCATGGATCAGTGCTCCCACCTCCTCACAGGCCAAATTTCCACAAGCAGATGAGTGCATATATGAGGTGGCAGGGATATACCAAGCTAAATAAACTCTGTTTGTTATTTGTAGAACTTCTTGTGGTTCATAGTTTCTCCAGGTGTCCTTACTTGGCAGACATTTTAGCAGAAGGAAGATTTAATGACACGTCAAGTGAGCTGCTCTGTTATCACTGCCGTGGCTCCCCTCACACCAAGTTTAGGCACATTAACACTGTATTGTGGGAGAGCAGACACAGCTGATGCCCATGCAGGATTGGATTTGTGAAAAAAACCAGATAACTGCTGTCTCCAGAGGGAAATTTCTGCCAAAATACACACTGGATTCCATAGTGTGTGGATTTAGCATACGGTTTTTATTTAGCACCTTTATAAAGATTTAAATGTATATATATTTGTATTCATAAAAGAATATGTCAATCACATTTCACATTACTAGATTTATGATCTTGTAGGCTACAATTTTACTTATTGTTAGCATTTATCAACATTTTCGTGACCAATCACACATTTGATGAGGGTTGACAACATCCATTTGCAGCAATTAATACAATCTCACAGAAAACACAGGTTTATGAACCTGAAAATCTCAAGTGTTTTGGATTTGTTGGGGTTTAAAAATGCCAGTGGCTACTTGTCAAACTTCATTTGTAAATCAAAACTGTTTTTCAGTTCTACACCTGCAAAACAAGTGTTCAAAACTTGTAAACTTCTTTATGGGTATATATTCTTGGCCTTCAGATATAGTGGAAAGAGTCCAAGACAATTTTTTATGGCTGAATTATAAACACCTGAAAAATGGAGTTTGAAATGAAAATGCTGACACAGCTTTAATTATTGCAGCATGAATGATTTTATTATACACTATCCATAGTGTCTATACATACAAAGTACATGCTCTAGTGTTCTAATATTTCATTGAAGAAAAAAGCAATTACTTAGCAGATGTAGAGACCTACGCATAAATGGGCTAAAGCAATACCTTTATGCTATTTGAAAACCTATATGGAATGTTATTACCACATAAAAGGGTTTATACTTTAGAAGACTCAAAGGTACGGAGAACCAGCTAAAGCAATAAACTGCTCTGGTGTGCTTAATTAAAAAGCTTCATGTTACTGAAGTCGATTGAAAAACAGAAGGTTTGATTCTTTAAGGTAATTTTGTCCTTTTCTGTTAAGTGCTTATCAAGTGTTAAAGAATTAAAATGCCATCCCAGCAGTTTAAATTGAGAATAATTTGCTTTTCTTCTATTGAAGGCAATTCTTTATGCTGTCAACCTAGATACATGTAATAAAATGGGCAATGTGGATGTAATTGGGTGACATGGTTGGATTTAATTTACCTTTAATTAACCAGAATTGTAGAAGAAGCAGGGAAATCAGTAATGAGACATTTCAGAAAATAATTTTTAATGTCAGTCTCTTTACATAAAGCTGGAAAACTCTGCAAAAAAGAAAAACAAACCAGAGAGGATTACTAAAATATATTCCAAGTTTATAAGCACAGAATATTAGAGTGGATTTTGACTCAGTCACATAAAAGACCAACCTCCAGGCCGGATTTGTTAGTGAAACTGGAAGGTTTATGAGAAATAATGGATATCTGTGAACTCTACACTCTTTTAGTGATGTTTTGCATGATTCATTTTAAAGAAGTCAGTGCTTTTTCCTCTGTTTTTTCTTTTTTTTTTTTTTTTATGGTGATACAACTTCACAAAAATACATCTTTTTGGGATGTCTAAGGTTTGCATGCACTTTCTCAACAGATGAGGGTGGAATGTACATGGCTGAATGAAGGCTCTTGTGGTTCCCTCCTTCCGGAGCGAGGTCTACATTGGCCTTGGCATGGTTTGTGCTGTGGGGGGATTCCAGGTGATTCCAAGTGCAGGCAAAGAACAGCAATGCGGTGGGTCCCACTCCCAGGACACACTGGAGCCAAAAGCCAAGGAGGTGGGGTTGTTTGGGTTCACCAAGCCAGGTCTGTGCCATGCTCCGGGAACATCCACCTGGAGAGAGCTGCCAACTCCCAAGGCTTTATGTAGTGTTCAGCACAACACAAAGGGACAGAGCAGAAATCTGCTTCACCTGTAAAAAAATAGTAATTAACATAGGAATTCTGGCTGTTTCTATGTCTTCTGTCAGTGTTCAGATTCAATTCTGTGTGTTCAGTGTTCAATTCTGCACCATTTTACCCTCTGTAACATGTAAAGGAGATGTAGAATTCAGATAACACAGACAATAACAGCATTAAGGGTACATAAGTACACAGTTTGTTGCTGGCTCAAAAGAATATTAGGTCCTATCTGGTTCCTGCATGATTTTGTGTCAGGAGAGAAGTAGAAATCAGGTATATTTTTAATTACTTGGAAAGAAGGGGAAGAACTAGATGGCAGTCAGTTTTAAAGCTGTTTAACTAAACTTATGGGATATAGAATTACATTCATTCTGAGCTCATTCCTATTTCAGATCTAATAGTCACAGTAGAGTTAGAACACTTGATAAAAAAATCCAGATTACTACAACAGTTAATTACCATGGCTGAATTACTAATTTTAATTTTTCTAACTCCAGTTCCAACTATTCATTTTTGTAACGTTAGTATCCATGCAATTTAAAGGTGGGATTTTGGTTTTTTGGTTTTTTTTTTGTTTTTTTTTTTTTTTTTTTTGTCTAAAATATTGTGGTGTTTTTTGCAGATACTGGTCTCAGAGTAATTTCTAGTTATATAGCTCCTCTATGTATTGACCAAAGGCAGGTAAAGACCTCCACTGAATGATTAATCTTTTGGGCTGATAATATTGTCCTCTGGACATAACTCTTTCCTTCCACTGAAAGACCAGTAGTAACTATATAAGGACTCTTTAATACTCACTTCCAATCTGGAGATGCCTGTATTAAGTGTTTAATGATACACATGATAAATCTGGAGATGGATTCAATATAATGTCATAAATTATATTCTCCATCTCTTTTCTCACTCATGGAAATCCTCAAGCATGGGCACCAGAACTGGAAACAACATCCAATGGCAGTTACGCAGAGGAAAAACAGTACAGAAGTAATTTAATTTCAGTAACCCGTATTTCTTTCTTTGGTTTTGATTACAGCAGTTCTTTTCATTTCAAGACAATGAAAATAGTAATCCTATCAGTTCTGCTTGTTGCAGAGGTGTGGCTTGATTGGTTTTCGTGTGACTCACATTTTACATCAGATCATGTAAATTAGAATCAGGCTCTGTATATATAAAATTTTAGGTCTCAATGAGTTCATATTTCATTTAGTCCTAACCTTTTCCTTTAATTAACTGTATTATACCCATACTACATAATGCAACATAATATTTCAATCTTTAAGCTAGTTTCATGAGAGGATATTGTGTTTCTTCTGCATGATATATATTAGGTGAAATCAAATATAGTAAAATCCTATATAGTTCACATTCAAAATGAATGTCTACCAAACAATCTAGCAATCTTACTTGTAACAAGGATGCTGACTAAATTTATAAATAATTTCTTCATTATTGTCAGAATTCTGGAATGCAAACCAGCAGTGGGGCAAATTTTCAAATACAGTATGGATTTTACACACACTATAAAGTAGGAGAGAGGGAAAGAGCATGGTGAATTCAAGGCAGCAATATGATCTTGACATAGAAAAGAAATTTCCTGTTTTTCAGACAGGTACATTTAACAGTTGTTACTATGTCACTGTAGTCTCATGTGTACTGAAAAACGCATGGGCACAGAAAAATAAGTAAAGCTTACTTCAGAATACTTATAAACAAGCAAAAATTTAAATAGTGTGGCAGCCCAATATTTCATTTTCCAATGACTGCAGCGAGTGTAGAAGCAGGTCAGTAAGGAACAATGAATCCACCCCTGTGTTGCCAGTTGCCCCAGTGTAAATGTAGAAGTGTTTCTTTCCTGCAGAGGTTAATGCCAGAGAACAGCAATGCCATCAAACCCCTGGCACGTGTACAAACAAGAAGTGAGTCAAGCCTGAAAACAATGAAAACAGATAGAAAAGGGGCCAATTAATCATGTCATTGATAAAATTAAATATGACACAAATATAGCTAATTATGTCCTTGCTCTCAATTCAGATTTTATTAGTTTGGGAAGCCTTGGAGGTAGCCTAAATTACATGTATTATGTTTAGTTTGATGGGATTTTTTACCCTGTTTACTTTATGTCCTCACGGGCTGGATCCCCAGCTGGCACAGAAGAGTTGCTATTACCTTCAGTAGGACTGAAAGCATTTACACAGAGGAGGAACCCCAGCTGGATTTGTTGGCTGACTAACTGGACCCTTGGTTAATTTTTTTCTTCTTCTTTTTTTTTCTCCTTTTTTTACATATGAAAGCATTTAGGTTTTATTCTCACAGTGTTTCTCTGCAAGGCTTGAGAAAAATGAACATTAGCATACAACTGCTGTGATGGAAAAAGGGAAACTAACATCTTAGTCTCTGTAAAAGATGAAAAATGGAGCTGGGAAAAAACCAAGTCCCTTTTATTCTGCAGCAGTGCAAATGTGCTCTGTAGCACAACCTTGATCTCTTAGTTTCCAGATTCTGGAACTAGTTAAAGTTCATGACAGTCCTTATTTAGCATGTGCCTTTCCCACACAAACAGAAACACAGACAGGCAGGGGATGACTTGTATCCAGATCTTGTATGAAGTAGCTCTCTTTTATTGTGTCTATAGCACATAGCACATGGAACCAGGAATAATAGGTCTCAGCTGGCACTTCAGTAATACTAGTTACAATTACACCCTCAGAAGATGCATTAAAAGAACATTATTATTATTGTTATTATGGTGGAGTTAATCACTTCTCTGTTGCAATATCTGGAATCAGTGTCACTCGCTTGCATCCCCCTCACGGTTTACACAGTTTGCATGTGTAGTGCCAACTTTGGGAAGACAATTTTCAGTGTTTATTTTTCTCATCATCGTTTCTATGGGTGGCTGCAGTTCATTGTATGAGTACAATATCAAATATACTTGCTTGGATGACAGAATTGTGAACATCTCTGTGGATCTTGCTTCTCTAATATGCCAGTTTTTCACAAATATGTATTTATATTTACGCCTAACTTTTGAAATAGAAAAGTGCTATTAATCTAATTTAGGAAGGATCCTTCATCAGCAACATGCTCCTCCAGTTGATTTACAAGCATTATATACATTTTGTATATTACATGATATTTGTAAAAGGCAATTCCTCTTGCAGATTTGTTGTGTCATCAAATAATGTATATAACTTTAGTGAAGCTTTTACTAAGTTTATA
The DNA here is from genome assembly GCA_910950805.1 of Acrocephalus scirpaceus scirpaceus. NCBI lineage: Eukaryota > Metazoa > Chordata > Aves > Passeriformes > Sylviidae > Acrocephalus > Acrocephalus scirpaceus. The sequence goes on from OU383777.1 coordinate 8,513,899, forward strand.
AATTTTAATCTCGGAGAGAATCTGGAGAAGTCGGAATTGGCGTCATTACCAAGAATAACCATAATTCATTAATGTTGAATTGTTAAATAGAGGTAAGTGTGTAAAGTGAGGATCATGCAACAGCACTCCATTCCCAAATCCATGCATGTGACAGAGGGCATAGTGATCAGTCTTGTAAGAGACCAGCTGAGAAGCAATGACACATTAGAGAAATTTTAAATCAGTTAAAGTGCAATACTCTCCACTGATTCACAGCCACTGAACGAACTGCAGTTGTTGAAAGCCTATCTCAAAACAAGATAAAAAAAAGTGAAGAGATATGAGGGTAAATCATAACATCAGATACATTAGAAGACATACAAGGTTTGTTAAGAGAAAGGAATAAGCAACAGCACAGGTACTTGATCAGATTCCTTTATGCAGGGGCACAGAAGGAAGTGTTCACTGGGAACTTCCTTGCACTCTTTGCTGATTGAAATTAAACTTTCAATTTTTCATTTCTAGGTTTGGTCAAAAGCTCCCTGAAATTCCATAAAGTTCGTTTTTCCATGAGTTTCAGCAAGTTTTGGATCAGAATCTTTGAAAGTAATCTCTGGATCAGGTAGACTGACAGCACACAACTTCCTGTAGGATGGGTGAATAGATGAGGAGGGATATCCTAAATTTGAGTGATATATACTGAGACAGAAGTTTTGAGCGTGCACCATCAATCCTTTCCCTTCTTTGAACTATTTTATTCCTGATTCATTACAGAACTTTGCAATGAGACAATTATATTATATTTGCTTTAAAGAGATGAGGTTAGGTGCTGTAAATGGTAGTATGTCATTTTTAACACCTGTTGAAAGTTTTTCCTAGCTGATTACAAAGGAGGCATTTTCTGCAGATGTTGTTTCCCTGAAAAATTAATAACATAATCTTTCCATAATACAAGCAGCTGTAATAATACCATTAATAACCACTTGACTGCTTAATACACATTCATGGGTTAGCAGCAGCTTTCTACAATGTTTTTGAGATGATTTAGCACAAAGGTTGGCAGGAACTTTTTAACAGAGTAATTTTTTTGTGAAGAAAATGCCAACTTCTCACAGGTACTTTTGAGAGGAACATATCACTGCTGGTGATAGTCTAACCAGGACCCATCCCTCAAAGTAAGGGATAGAATGGGTGGTTGTGTGGAGCACAAACGTAGAGATAAACTCACACAAGTTTTTTGGGTACTCAGTTCCTCTCTTTAGGATGCTGTTTGGCCTGCTGAAATTTCTGCTCTTCAGGTGAGAGGATCAGAGATGGTTTTCATTCCACCAGCCAAAGAACTCTGGAATACAGTTTGTGTTGGGTGAGGGTGTCCATCCTGACACCCCTAAGGTCAGGCTGGTTATGGGAGAGAGCAACTCATAACTTAATCTGTGCTTATCATGGACTTTTCACATGGGTTGATTGGTTCTGGAATTGGTTTTGGATGTTTGGTCTGGTCTGGGAATTTAATTATTTTGGCCTGAAACATTGTGAAATGAAATCACTGAAGAGAAAGATCTGAGAATTCCATGACTTTTGTGTGAGGGTGTCACTATGTGAGACTTTTTTTCCAGGTTTTTAAGCTAAATTTTGGATCTCCCAGTCTTTATCCCTCTCTGTTGAGTGATCAACTTTCTTTCAATCAGTACCATTCCTAGATTGCTCCTTACCAAATACAGTGACAACCTGATCAGCAGATGTGCTAGTTACCAAAACTTCCATCTTGATCTCTTATAGAAAAAAGAGACACTTTGCTTAAGATGAATGTCTTTTAGTGAAAAAGTAAAAAACTTTCAAAAAGATAAATAAATATGATGTGATATACTCTCCTTTGTGGCAGCGGAACAGCACAGCAGGACCTGGATGTATTGCAAACGTTTAACAGGAAACAATCAGCTAAATGTAGAATAAGATCTATTTGGTAATTAAAATTATGAATATTTGTACTAATATGAAGATTATGAAAACCCCCAGTCATTAGAAGGAAGGTGATTTTATTTTTTGCTGTGCATGATGAGCATAATCAACATCAGTAATTCTTAAATACCAGAATACTCCTATTGATCAGTGGAAATATTTATATACCTGGTGTGGCTGAGCCCCAGCAAGCTGCTAATCCCCAAGCACCTCCTCACTAAGAAGGCTTAGAAGCATAAAAGGGAGAAACTTATTGGCTGAGATAAAGACAGTTTAATAAGTAAAGGAGAAATAGGAAGAAGCAGAAGAAAGAAAGAGATTGATCTTTGGTCAGACATATGTGACCTTATGTATTCCTGAAAATTCAAGGAAAATGGCTGTAGTAAATTCTTATGCTAATTGTTTCACTTAATTTCAGATATTTTTAATTATGCAGGGATTAGTTTAGTAAGATTAATTGCTTTAATTCCAAAACTTTTATGGCAAAATCAAAATTAACATTTTTAAAGTCTTATTTCCTTAAATCTGAATGAATATTAGACTACATTCATGGGCCTGTTAACATATCTAGTTTGGAACAATACAGGATATAAAATTATATAAAGTCTTATAAAGTCTTATAAATCTTCCAAGATTCTAAGGGATTTATAGTTTTCATTGTCCTTGAGACAATATTAATTTTATTTAATGATTGCAGTGCAAAAAAGACATGACTTAATTTCACTTTCTGTCATCATGTACAAAACAAGCTAAAACATCCATGGATACAAAAGATTATGAGCAAATGTAAACCAAAGATAGGGTGAGGTGAGGGACAGGAATTTTTACATAAAATTTTTGAAATCTAAGCCTGAAAATTCTGAAAAGCATTGATATGTCTTTGACTTTCAGAATTCTTGATTCCCTTGATCTTGCATTCTCTCACTGTAAGTTTCTTGCATTTCTGTAGCATAAGCATCATTCATCAGTTATTAATGACTAATTAAAACCACAGTCACGAAGAAGATCCCTGGAGAGCTCCTTTAGGGATACCAGTGTATCTGTTCCAGACTTGTGTCTCTTTCTGCTATTTCTGAGCTGAAGATAGCTGAGTCACAGTGAATGTTAATTTCTGTAATGACACTGCCTCATGCAGAGGCATTCCCTCTGGAGTAAAGAACTGAGAGTGCTGCAAATGCATCAGCTCATTTAGAAGGACCTGAACCAACATTAAACAATAAGGTAAGAGCAAAAGAAAGAGAAAAGTCTCCTCAACAGACAAGTTGCTCTCCATGAAAACAAGCCTGCTTTTCATTTCAACAGTTTGGGTCAAAAGTGACCCAGGAAAACATAATCAGGTTTTATTTTTTAAATTTTTTTTTTTTGTTCTTATCACATTTCACAGGCTTCCCAGTCTTCCTCCACTCTGTCTCATGCACCTTCTTAATTTCTTTCTCACCCACTTTTCTAGGGTCTACATTTACACTTTACATTTACATTTACACTTTTCTGGACTCTACATTTACACTGCCATTCTTTTCACTTTTTTTTTTTTTTTTGGTATTCTTCCTCATCCTCCTTCTTAGTCTCCTTCTGTTTCTCTTTACTTTGACTTTATTGGACAATTCTTTTCCTGTTTTCCTGGTTTTCCCCATAGTTTGTATGAGATCTTACTGTCAAGGTTTTGCTTTCTTGTGTTATTCCTTGGTTCTTTCCCTGCTACTCAGATACCTCTAAAACTCTTTATCTTTCCAACCTCTGCTATTTAAAGCCTTCATTTTAGTATCTTTTCCATTATTTCTATGCCATGAAATGTCTTGTGGTGAAGAATTTGCAGCAGATGCTGAATAAGTAAAATGGTTAAAGTCTTTAAAATCAAGGATGTTGGTATTACTGTAGGGGAAGGTGCAGATGAGACAGGTGTAAAGACTGAATTCATGTCTCTGGAATAGTTTCTCCTTTAAACTCTTTGTCTTCCTTGTTTAGAAAATGCTCAGTGTTTGCACAATATTTACTATGGTAATAGTAAGGAACATATGATGAAGGACAAAGTGACTCTTAGATGCACTAAGAAATGAGTTTCACAGAAGATTGTCACACAGAAGTGTAGCATATTACTTCAGCCTCAGGTATTGATTTTGCCTCACTAGGTTCTTATGAATATGCTTATTCTTCCTTCCTTGTCCTAATTTCTTGCATATTGGTGTATGTACTGACAGGCAGTTCCTACATTTCACCTCAGGGATTTCTGTACTTCAGTGCTTGATGAAGTAATCCCTTTGTCTAGTTTCTATTTAAAATCTCTTGGGATAAAAGGTAACACGTGAAGATGTGTAGAATTGCGCTCATTCCGATCTAGCTGTAAAAAGCTGAAAGGTATGATAATAATAATAATAAAAAAAAAGGTGCAGATAATAAAATTCTGTGAGCAAGAGGTATTAGGAAAAATTACTGAATTGTTTAATTCCAAAATAACATCCATACACACCTTGATTTTTAAACAAATTTTTCATTGGGTGACTCATTTGTAAAATGTTGAGGTCAGCAAATAGAATTAACATACAGTAAGAATTACTAATGACCACCCGTTCCATGTAAAGTATCAGCGTTTTGCTTATTGTATATGACACAGAAGGAGGAAGTAACACAACCTGCATTTTATTACTTGAATCAGATGCAAAAGGTTTTCAAAACTTCATATTCAACTGAAAGCAGCTGTTGGGAAAATATCATTACATTATACCTTAAGCTACAAAAGCCAATTTAATGGTGACATTTTATTTTATTCAGATGGTCCTTTCTTTTATTCTGTCTAACCCAGTAAAGCCTGTGGAAATTGTATCTGGATGAAATCACCAGAAGGTGAAGGGCCCATGACTAAAAACATTCTTTAAAGATTATTCAAGGTTACAGTCAAATGGAATAGCAGCACTAACGAGAGCAAAGGTCTCCATAGCTACAGGAAGTAATATTACATCGTTTTGCAGGGCCTTTAAAAAAACACAGTCTCGTTACTAGATTTGGTTAAATGTCAATTAAAGTGCTGAACAAAACCATTAGATACTGTAGAAAACACAGGTATTTTGAAATGTGGGGATGTAATTTCTCCAAACCAGTGTAGAATGGAGCCTACAGGTGGAGTTAGCTCACACCTGATTCACTTCCAGTTGTAGCCATTGCAGCAGTTGAGCTAACTCTACCCCTGACTCGAGTAAATTATTTTTCTATCTGTCTCTCATCTTGGATATTAATACATTCATCCTACATGGGGACTGACCAGAGCCATAGTACTTTTACCTTTAACTTCAATAGATATGATAAAAATTTGAGGGCATTTGTTCAAATCAGCAGAGAATTGAGCCTGTGCTGGTGTTCAGCCCATGACTACACTCAATTGAGGACACTTCCAGGAGTGTGAGCATAAAGTGCCCTTTGGCACCTCCCCTGGCTTCTGCACTGTAGATGCCTTTGGCAGCCCTCAAAAAAATTTTGCTGCCATGGAACTGTGATTATTACCTTCTGTAACTAGTTTAGAATTTTCATTTTGAGAAGACTGTGACACTCAGCTTAGTAATTCAAGTTTTCATTTTATGAAAAGAAATACTACATTCTTTTGTTTTCAACCTGCTGCCAGATACTTTCATTTGGTGCCCTGCTGAACTAGTTACCAGAAATGCTGAATGCTGCTTAATCAGCTATTAGAATCAGAAGAGATTAAAATATAAAACCAAATTAATCTTTCTTTTATGCTAAGAAGACAAATCCTGATTAATTTCAAGAACTGAGCCCAAAGGAATAGAAACGTACATGTAAACTAGGTATACTGTTCCTTTAGGAAAGAAAAAAAATAGAAAAATTGTAAAATAGCAAGCCCAGAGGCATTGCTGGATAGACAAATTTGTATGTCTACATCTTCATATACCAGATACAGTAATGCCACCAATCTGAAGAGTTACCTTAATAATGAGATGATTTTCTGATGTACATTCTGATTTTTTGGTGCATTTGTCAAAACTCTTCAGAATAAAATAATTGACACCCTTATTTAATAGAAAACTGAAGATGGGGAACTCTGAAGCTTGTCAGGAAATCATCATAGTTGCATCTAAACACAATCATAACATGATATGCAAGAACATATGTGTACATACATTTACCCTTATGCATATAGGCTTTTATCAAAATCTAAATTGTGTTTCAGTACATCAGTTTCACTTTATTAATATTCTGTGTTAAAAAAAACATAGTAATGAAACCTAATGCCTAATTCACAAAGCAAACAAAATTATTTGATCTTCCTACAAATTCAATCCCCTGAAAGTTATTAAATCTTGGGATACCTGTTACTTTCAGTTTCTTTGAAATTCCCCCAAAACAACAAAGAGAATCTCATTAGACTATCTATTATTCTTTGTAATGTTCATAAAATTTCCACATACCTTGAAGTTCCTAATTTATAGTGAACAGCCCCAAATGAATCCAACCAATGTTTTCTGGAAGATGTTAGGCAAACAGCTACTACAGATTATTACAAGAAGTAACTTTGTATTTTCAGACATGTCCTGGCAAATAGTTTTCCAGTCAGTAACCACTTTCATACGTGGTTATATTTGAATATAACTGTTCTGTTTCGTGTCTGCAAAATTGAGCCTTAAAACAGATATTTTTTTTCTGCCCATGAATGAACCAGAAAAAAGATATTTTTACCCATCATCAAAAAGACCTTTCCAAACATAAGCATACCAGAAGCTTAAATATACAGACCCAAAAATTCTGAGAAAGTTCAGGAGAGTCAGTGCAGTCAAAGAAATTTTTGCAAAGAGGACAATGTTCATTCCACTGAATAAAAGTAATGCTGAGGTGGGAGAATTCTTCAAAAATCCCTTTTGATCCATCTTCTCTCTTTTCAGTTAAAAGTTCATTGGAATGGAGTTTGAACTGATGGATAGATTAGAAGGACAGAACTGTTATGAAGCATAAACATTAGGAAATTAATTGATTTCTCCCAACTGAATTGCATATGTTGTGCAGTGTTTGAGTTGGCAAGGCATAAATAGGTTGGTCATTTTGAATTAGATCATAAAATTTCTTCAAATTATTTTTTCTCCATTTCCCATACAGCAGTCCCATTATTTACACAGCCAGTGTGGTTTTCCTTATTGTTTTGGAACTCTGTTTGATCAAAAAATACAAAACCATATTTCTTCATGCATGACTTATGCATCTGTTGACTTACGCATCCATTCTAATGACTGTTTTAATGCAAAAAAAGATGAAGTGAAATAAAAATGAAATTGATAATTTATGTGCTTTTATATCTCACAACACATGATTTTGTTGAAAAATAGGGCAATATTGTACTGTATTAAGCTAATTTGTTTATACAAATACTGTCCTGTGTACTTACTGCAAATGATGCACACATTTGTAAAACTGGAAAAGTAGATTGATATGTGAAGAAGGAATATCTTACCAAAAGCTCTTCCTAGTTTGATTTTTAAGGACTTAACTAAGCAATTCTAAAGCAAGAGTATCTCTCACAGAAGGCAACACGCATTTGCCAGCTTTAGGTCTCCCAGTAACAAGGCATTTAAACATGAGAACTGAGAAGGAAGGGAAATGATAAAAAACCCTACTAAACCAGAATTTTCATACTATCCTGTTAGGTTGGAGGTAAGCCTCACTCAGCATTTCTGCATGCAGTAAAAATGTTTCCCCATGTTCAAACGTTTTTTCAAGCTGTCTGGCACATTACACATCATCCATAATTTGTATTCCACATAACCTACATTTGATGACTTTCATGGTATGCTACAAAGCCCATCTTTCTTTGAAGTATTTACAACTATTGGACAATGGAAAGGGTTTTGGATTGTTAGCAGGGAAAGAAAAGAAATTTTAATTTACCTCTTTGCTGGTTGTAGTGAATACTGTTGACATGAAGAATGTCAAGCAGCTTTTATGTTCATATCTGCTAGCAAGGACTCCTAGCTACTTTGCTATAAAAGTTTTCTTACAGCCACCTAGAAGCACATTTTAAAACATTATTTCAAATTAACTTTAATTTTGAAATAATTCTGCCTGCAGTGACAAGATTTTAGTGGAAGACACTCTCAAAGTATAATGAATAGTTTAAAGTGTGTCTATTTAGAAAAACTGGAACAAATCATGTGACACTTTTATAGTTTTGCAACGATTATCAATCATTTAATCCTAGAAAAAACGACATTGCTCAGCTGAACCAGAGAAAATGTCTAAGTCAGAAATCAACAAGAAACAGAACCAAGACTTCCATGTTATGGATGATATTCCAGTCTGTAGACTGAAATCTGTACTTCAGAATATGTGCAAGGTGTGTTTATTCTGCACCACACACTGCAGCAGAGGTATAAACAGTTATATCTGATGTATGCCCTGAGATATCTGTAGCTGTAGGTCTTAAAAAATTGTTTCTAAGCACCAGAAAACAACAGGTTAACACATGCCAATGGTTTAGAATAGTTTCCTGCTGTTCAATTTTCTTTTGCACCACTTGAAGAGGACGTAGTGGATGATGGAACCTGAATGTAACCCAGAATTCTTGCCACCTTGCCCTTCCTTTCCTCCAGCACCACATGGTGTCAAAAAGGAGCTTGAAATTCTTTGAAGGTGTTCCTGAAAATTGCTGCTTCCCAAGAAATGGTGACAACCACCATTACTTCACTAGTCTGGAAGAAGGACAAGCTAAAAAAAGTCTGTAACTACTCTTGTGCTCCAGCTTCTGCTGCTAAAGGGCAGATATGGCTTCAATACTGGTGCAGAAACGATACAGACATCGCTTTCTTCCATGTAGGGAAATCTGTTTCCTGGTGTTTAATGGAACAAATGCAGCTCCAAATGCTTCCTATTCCTGTGCTAGTGGGCCATAGCATCTGGCCTATATTTGTTAATTCCTTCATAAATTACAGACCCAGATTTTTAGAGGTTGTTGGGATTTTTACACAAATAGGGTGGGAATGTTTCCCTTGCACACTCTTAATTGTTTTTGGCGTAAAAATGGTTTGACTATGATCAGGATCAGACCTAGAAACTTGAAGTAATGAAGCCCTCAGACAGCTGGCAAAAGCGCCATTTCTCCTTGCACATTTATCTTATTCAACTTGGGGGGCCTGGGGTTAATTAAAAGAAGAAAAATTCTGTTAAACAGGGCTTTGTAAAGTAGATCTGTGTTCTTGCTGGATGTAAAACTCATTGGTTCTACTGTCTGGATAAGCATAAAAGAACTATTCAGCTCTTGGTATACTCATTTCTTCTCACCATTGACATTCAAGCAACTCGAACACAGCATGAAGTCAACCTTTGGTGATGAAACACTAATGAATCTTTAAAAGGACTGTTGATGTAATACTTTGCTGATTGGATAGTGAACTCTTTATTTTTGTTTTCTACATATATACATGCTGGTTGATTGAATAGTTCTTTGGATTCTCTAGGAATCTGAGGTTTTATTTCTTGCTGAATTTTGATTTTAAAGTTTAATTTTTATTTTAGTTAGAAAATTGTTTCCCAGCAAGTGAGGAAATGAAAAGGGTTTAGTACCAAAAATAAGATGGAGCAGCACTAGCATTGATAAAAAAAGACAAATTGAGCAAGCAAACAAAAAACACCCTGAATCATTTCTTCTTTATCACAAACATTTTCCCACTTATATGGTAAGAATTTAGGCACAATTCCCCCTGAAAATTAATGATTTGGCTGTTCAATTTCTGTAAACTGATTTGTTGTGTACTGTTCTGGGCTGATGGGTCATTCACATCTTGTGCTCAGAGAAGCATAATATTTCTTGGCTAACAAGAAAAGTTCAAAAAAGAGTAATAGTTTCACTATTCCTACAGTAGTAAATTGGATACATAAGGTTGATGCATACTGTCAGTTTCTGTTTTGCTCCTTTTTAGTACTTTAGAGTAGTTTTGCTGTTGTCCCTCCTGGCATCTTAATGAATGGATGTTGATACACTCTGTTTGAAGAAAGGATCAAAATATGTGTCCAGTTTGGAAAGATTAGGATTCTGAAAGAAAATGTCATAAATCCTTAGAGGTTAAAGCTATGCTATGATAGATGTTTATACAGGTAGAAAGTCTGGCATTTTCAGCGCACAGCCACTGTTACATCAGTGAGAACGGCGCACATGTGACAATGGAGACTGTTCCAATATCCAAGAACAAAAATATTTAGGCAATTAAAACCCACTGATGGAATGATATTTCAATGGCAGCCAACTGTTTCACTTTGGACACTTGGAGGAATCAGGACTGTTTTAACAAATCAGCACCTAGACTGCTTCCAAAAATGCATTAGCAGTTATGAAATAATATTTATGGAAATGAAACATAAATTAAAACCAGGACATTTCTTCAACAAATGCTTACTCTAACAAGCTTATTTTTGCCCAAAGATTTTGTGTATGAAAGACCATGTAATTTGAAAAAAAATTATATAAGAAAAAAGATGATCAAAACAAAGGAAAAGTTTCTAAATTATATATTAATTTCCAGTTATATTTTCAAGATGATTAGAATTAATGCAAAGGATAAAATAGTTTGGCACACAATTGAAAGCCTTCTATATTTCAAAAAACTGCAGCACCTTTATCAACTGAAAAGTCACTTGAGAGAATACAAAACTGGACACCATAAAAAATGTACTGCAACCATTCACATTCATAAATCTATTTCTGTATTTGTCCTGCAAGCAGTCTCTTCTCAAGTCTGATCATCTTTCTGAGTATTAGTCAGAAAATGTTTATCTCTTTTGAGTAAGATAGTGCCTTTCCTTTGTTTTTAATTTTCGATTATTCCACCAAAACAAACCAAACTTGAAGATTTTAATTGGATTCAAAAGTCTGAACGTGCATATTGATTTAATATGTTACATTTCACTCCATGCAAAATATGATTTCCAGGGAGAAAAGGTCTTCAATCTTCTTTAAATTTTTCTTAAGGCAAAAGAAGACATCTTAAATTACAGACGATATAAGATGGCTCTGAAAATTCCATGGAGTCTGCATATATTTAGGAGTCTGTGTCTAAAATTAATTCCAAAGTGTGATGCTGAAGGTTTGGGGATTTTTAGCAAATCTCATCAAAACATTAAACGAATTCCAGCATGTGATTTCTTATTGTTACATATGGTATATAAAACCCAGAATCTCTTGATATAATACACTTAATGCTGAGAAAACTGTCTGATTATTCTCTAAAATTTGATACCATCCCAATGTAGATTGAGTTCAGAAAACAGTATTTTCTAACTCTTAAGAGGTAAGTTTTTATTCAGTAGCAGTTATGGCAGGAAAAATAACAACTTCTTTATTTAAAGGTGGTGCTTAATATAAGTTTAGATAATATAGGTCTTATATATAGCCTCTGTAGTAACAGAGGTTTGCTTTTTTTAATGTCTGAAGTTTTGTCCAGTGCCAGATGCCTGGCTTCCCAATAAATCCATTGATCTCTATTTTCAAATAATGGTTTCTCTTCTATATAATACAGTATATTTTAAGCATAGTCTATTTAATTTATGGTGTATCTCAAATTACATCATCCTTCAGCACATTTTTAAATATCCAAGAAGTTATATTGCTGTATACATCCACTGGGACAAATTCACCTCTAGTATGCATACCAAGAGAAATCCTGTATGAGGAAGTCTACATCGAAGTCAATTAAGTGGCAATTATTTGCAGCATTTAATTTTACCATTAAACTCTAAGCAGGGACCATAATTTTCCAAATATGTGTAGACATGCTATGATCAGGAGGTCTCGGTTGGTTAGGGATTAATTCTAGGAGTTATTGAAATACAAATATGTGACATTCATAGGGCAGAGCAAGAAGAATTTTTCTCAGTGAGTTTCACCCACAGTTAGTAATAAACTTTATTATGACAAATACAAAATCACAGCAAAACCAACTGCAGGGCTACCTTCCCCTCTCCCTCATACAAAACTACTACATTTACATAGCATAGTTGAAAAATAATCTGTGTGAGAACAAACTATTTCATTATTTTCAAACTAGTCACCTGTTAATGTCTTGTTCTCTCCTACATGCTACTAAAGCAAACCAAAAAAAAATAAAACAGCCTGTAAAGTGTCTAAATATTCTTTATCTCTAATCATGTGATAGATAATTTCAGATTCATGGCCATGTCAGCTAAACATGATAAAACTTCTGTACATGCTTCTCTACAAACATCAACAGGAGAAGGGAAATATGTGACAGTTGTTAAAGATTTATTTCACAAATTGTGCCTTTTTTTGCTTGCACAAATGGTCAGAGAGAGTGATGAGTGACCTCTTGCTCTGGGTTCAAGCCAGTTGAAAAAGGCAAAGAAAAATGGTACCATTGGTCACTGAGAGGTGAACTTCCCATTTGTCAATACAGCTTCATTGGGGAAGCAGGTAATAGCCTTGCCAACATCACTGACAAACTTCAGCTTTGGCCCACGGTACCTCTGCTCTCCTTACAACAACTGCAGAAATGAGTAATACAACCTTTGGGCATTCTCAAGAGCTAACTTCATTAAACCAATTGATTATCATAAACTACTGCTGAAGTTTATAATACAGTATTGACAAAGAAGGATGATAACATGAAAAAAAGGATAATGAAAATATATAGTGTGGAATAATGCTTTGAGTTGCAGAAATGAATTAAGTCTCAAAGTACCAAATCCCTCTGAAACTTAGAAAAAGGCAGAGACTTAGTTTCAATAGTAGCTTTCTTTAACTCCAGGTTTTACTCAAAGTTAAAATCCAGATTGTCAGTATAGTTAGATAAGTTATTACAAATTGATATTTCTGAATTTCACTTGGCTATTTGACAAAGTTGCATCTTTGACGGTGTTACAACACAGGACGATGGAAGGAAAGAATCAGATTCCTCCTACCATGGAATCCCACCACTCTCCTTTCCAGACCTTCTAGTTCTTTCTTCCATCCTTGATGAATTTAGTTTATACTCTTCAGTCCTTTCCAATTTTACCAGTTCTCTTTCTGAGTCCTAGTAACACTGGGAAATTCTTCAACAGCAGCTACCCTTAAGGCCACTTATAATCATTAATGTCACACATCCAAGGCAGTTGTCCACCCTGTTCTCATAGTATTCTGAAGCCTTCAAACTTTCTTCACAGCTTCACCATTCAGAACTGTCCTACAGTTCTTTCATCTGGAGAAATATAGGTCATGACAAGGAGAGTCAGACAGAGAAGATTAAAGTTCAGTATTGTATGTTGTTTTATCAGATAATGACATCAATTCCAATCTGGAATGGCAACAGATCCATCCCATTTGCATGGGCTTTTTCTTCTGTGAAAACAGTTTTGGTCTCTTTCCACTTCCTAGGTCAGTACATAAGTAGAAGCTTGTCCCACCATTTTACTTAAGACCTGTTTAATCCACCTCTGCCCAACACTTCTGTCTGTGTTCTAGTCCTTGAGCAGCATGTGAAGCTGCTCAGATATTCTTGATTCCTGAGGCTGCTGAGGCAGCTGGGAAGCCCCATTCCTTCCCAGTTTATGCTCCACCCAACTGGGATAATCTCAGAGTCTGGCTAATGTCTGACTGGTGGAGCAGGATTCAGCAACCCTCATCGACCTGCCTTCTGCCATAAAGGTGCACAAATCTGTCTTTTCTTGTCCTCAATCTGCTGATCCAGTGTGGGCAAGGTATTTCCCTTCCTTATCGATATCTCCAGCACCCCAGGAGTCTAAACTGGCACTGAAGTGACAGCATGGAAGTGACAGCATTGAAGTGACAGCGTTGAAGCCAACACAGCCTCACATGAAGGTTGCAGTGCTAGCACATAGTGAGAGAGGTGACAATATCCAAAAGATAACTGCATTTTGGCTCTCCCATTAATCCCTAGCTCTTCTTCCCCCACTACAGCATTGAGGACTTGCAATTTCCTCCCGTTCCAGGTCTCGTCAGCTCCCTGACCTTGTGCACTGTGTATGGAAAGGTGATGAGAAGTTGTGGTGCTCGGCAGTGCCAAAGTGTACGGGCTTATCTTATCTCTGATTGTGCCACAGTACAGGGCGTGCCCTTGTCACTTGATGCAGTGGGTAGGGGACAAAAGCCGTCAGGCAGCACTGGGTTGTGGCTGTTCCTCAACTCACTGCAAGCCTTGCAGGCACAAAGCACTGATGACACAGTAAAATGTGCCACATATGTACCAAAGAAAACAACTGGAAACAAGCAGGCATGAGAATATAAAATTTTTAGGAGTTTTAACATAGAATAATCTCATATATTACACTTTTATTCTGCCTCAAATATCTTTGTCTAGACCTCAAATACATACATACTTAGAGGTTCAATATTAATAAATAAAATAATAGAAGTAATGTACAATTTTATTTTTATTTTTTAACTCCAGTAATTTGTAGACTTGTGAAGTCTATATTCCATACATGTGCATATAGTCCATTATCTTATCAGTAGATAGATGATAGTAAATTCCTTTTTATTTTCTTATTGCTTAGGCTGTTTTGACATAAGCTTGTTTTTCAATGATTTTTAACAAGCAAAGAAAAATTATAACAGACTGTCAACAAAATAGTCATTTTTTAATATGATAAAGTTTAAAGTGATGTGAAATAGATCAGATTATTTTCAAGAGATCTCTTTTATAAATGCATTAATTCCTTTCACACTATTCTAAGGTCAGAACATGAAGGATATGTCTTCATTTGATAGCCTTAATCTAAATCTTCTTTGTGGTTAACCTCTGATAGCCTTTTTGGCCTCTGTTTATAACCTCATATCAGACCTGTCCACTCTTCTAAATATACCCTGATCTATGTCTCTATTTTAGTATACAGCCCAGAAATTGCCTTTCAAGCTCTGTACACTGAGTTCAAAGATGTTAAACTGACAGGATCTGCACAAAAGTAGAAAGGAAGCGGCAGGAAATCTAAAGACAGAACAAGGGAGAAAATAAGTGATTTGTATTCAAAGGAAATAGAAAACAGTTTCAAATATATTAAGGGAAATAATTTTGAGAAATGTGCTATTTTTTTTACTTTTTTGAAGTTCTCTGTAGAAACCATCTCATTCCCCTCTAAGAGTTAAATGAAATCCAATAAGAAGGGAACTTAATCTTTCAGTCCAGATGGATTTGCAAGAATTAATACCTGGTTGAAATCTGGTTGTAATGTCACCAAATGAGCCATAAACTTTCTCTCCCTACAGCAGTGGTAGCCTTCTTGTCCTTTCTCCATGAGTAAGGTAAGTTCGGGGTTTTTGGCACATCATATTTTTCCATCTGGCCTTCTTGAACATAACCCTGAATCCTCCTACAACAGATCTACCTGACCACAGTCTTCTGTGGTGGTTTCTGAGGTGGTGCTGTGGATATGTTCATGTTGAACTACTGGTCCAACCCTGTCTGAGATCACTAGATAAGGTGGTA
Source organism: Acrocephalus scirpaceus scirpaceus (assembly GCA_910950805.1). Classification (NCBI taxonomy): domain Eukaryota; kingdom Metazoa; phylum Chordata; class Aves; order Passeriformes; family Sylviidae; genus Acrocephalus; species Acrocephalus scirpaceus. The sequence goes on from OU383777.1 coordinate 8,529,264, forward strand.
TGTCTAGGTGAAACATCACATGTTTATGTGGAGAGAAAACCTCATCTGTGAATGCCTACTTGGCACAGCCCCATGCCGTGTTGAATCAAGCGTCAGCCTGGCATTATTGTCACCTTTCAAAGGACACTCTGCTATGCTGTTTACATGTAGATGTAGCCTCATGAAGAAAGTCTGGGGCAAAGCAGCTGGCTCAGCTAGATGTCCTGACTCACAGCCTTGTGCTCTGGTTAGTGGGTCACTCTTCCTCTCTTTCACAGATCCTGCTGTTTCCAGTTTTCCTGCAAGGATCTCAGCCAAAACTTAAAATAAAGAATCTCACTGCCATCTGTGGGCTATGGGTCACTTCTAGACCAAAATAAATTTGGCTTTCAGTATTTGTCCTGCATTATTTCTTATTAAAAACACATTCTTTTATTTTTCACTCTCTTTTCCATCTATTTGTTGTATTCTCTCTCTCTGTTGACACAATACTGGCTGAGTCTGATTAGTACTGTGCCTTCTCCAAATAGGTCACTCCAAGTGTAGCACTGCAGAGCTTTGGACATCTTTGAGATGAAATTGACAGCCTGCTTGCCCCAGTCAGATACAGAAAGATGGAGCAGGACTTGTTTCCTCAAGGTGTTGTTTGCACCAAAAATTGTGCAGAGTAAGCAAGCTGTGATTTCACACATGCAGAGATAACACTGTGTTGAGTGCTTTAAAGAGGATGTTCAGACTCTGGCAGTCTAGAAGAGCCAGTTGCAATCTTGCCTTAAGTTTGAGAATTCTCATGTTTACTGAGAGCTTCTTTCCAGCCATATATAAGATTCATAGCGTTCACATTTCACACTGCATTTGTTAGGTACATACCACAGCATAAATCACCTGGGACAGAAACAATACCACGTGGTGAACTGAAGATCTCCAAAATGAACTGTTCATAAATGAGCTGCAGACCATGGCTTGTTTTCCAGGGGAAAAAATATTGTGAACATTTTTGAATTAGGGAAGGAATGAAAATTTCATGATCTGTTCATGAATACACAGAAGAGAAAGGATACTAGGGAAGGCAGCTTTTTCAAATTTTTACTCAGCCTAAAGTTATCAAATTTATCGATATCTGTTACATTTCCTGAGTAAATAACATTAGAGAAAAAGATTGTGTAAGAAACAAAAAAATAAACTTGCTTCACTCGATTTTCACAAGGGTTTGATCATCCATCCTGTTTACAAATGGCTATGTTAATCATTGCAATCTGAGAATTCAGTGACATTTTAGTATAAATAGTTTATGGGTCTAAGCTTTCCTTTAGACCTGGTTCTTATAAACAGTTGGCCTAATTACATTTCAAGTGTTCCTGTATCTTCTGATTAATGAAAAATCTCTCTTGTGGCTTGCCCACCAGTTGTTTCAAACTCAATGACAAATAAAGAAAACAAAATTCTAATATACATCCTAATGTCACAGATATTCACTCATTCTAGTCTAGAAAGCACTTAAGCACATGCTCAATTTACAGTCATATTTACATTTTTTAATTTCTGTTGAAATTAAGCAGGTGTTTAAGTGAATATGCAAGTGTTTTTCTGGATAAGAGTGGGTGTTTTAAATGAATCACAGTGCTTTCAGCTGACCAAAACAGAAGTATCTTGATTGCAACAGTGTTTAAATATAGGATGGATCTATTACTGCAACCCCAGACAGCTGGCAAACTAGACTAGACGTAATCAGAGTGGTCACCACATAAACAGGAAGAACATCATAGCAGTTGATAACATGCATCCATATGATTTTTGCTGGTATATTTAGGTGTGCAAAAAAAATAGAAAAAAATGAGTGAAGTGACACGGTTTGGAGGGCAAAATAAGACAAAGAGGACAAAGACAAAGAAATACAGGGTGAAATTGGTAAGGAAGGGAGTTAGAGCAAATGGATAGGCAATAATTGAAATACACTCATTCCCAGTACAGTGAACCTAATAAGGCAAGTGAAATTACATGGAGCCTTGCACTAAAACTTTTTAAAGCTGACAGAAGCACATTTGTGGCATCACTGAAGACAGAGGATTTTATTTTTTTTTCCCAATAAGAATATAACATTTTCTTCTAGCACAGTTATATCGTGACCACCAGAAAGAGAAAGTGCAAACTTTTTCAGACTTCTTGTGTGTGCTTTTGAGATTACACCTAATAAAATGCAAGTTTTTCTTCAGAATATTAGGTATCGCTGTAGAATTTTGAAACCTGGAATTCCCAAGGCCAGCTGCTTGCTGAGATGTGAGGTGGAATTTGATCTTCTTTGATTTAGTATATTTTACTTAATAAAAAGTATATATTTTTCTGAAAATTGCTGTGAATTCAGCTTGAAGTATCTATGTTGACTCAAAAAAAAACCTCTGCCAGTATCTGCCTAGTCCAATCTGACCCCAATTCAAAACTCTAATCTATGTTCTCCCCAGCATGATTGTTTTCTTCTCCTCAACTTTGATAACTTTGAATCTGCAAATAACCAAAGTTTCATGGAAAACAACAATCTGTGTATTAAAAACTTTATCTCCCAGTCCAAGGAACCACTTCCAGGATTTCTTTTCTTTAAGTTCATTAGCTGAGGAAACAGTCTCTAAGACATCTCATCTGAATGTGTCTTCAATTATAAAGAAAGCTCAGTTTCTTTTTCAGTGGTGACTTTTGGTCTTGGAGCTCATCTGCAATTCAGTTCCTTTTTACTACCAGCAAAAAGATATTATGTGTAAAATTAGACAAAATTTTAATATTTCTGTTTATTGTAAACAAATATAGAATTATAATAATTCATGGTAACTCCCTTTGCATAACTGAAACCTGTTGAAACTAGCTTGCTTACTGAAAAGTACTCGTTCTTTGTGATAATCCATCTAACACACATGAATCTTGCATTACTGGACAGAGGAAGTGATGAAAAATGTAGGGCTAAATGAGAGGAAGGAAATATGTGGGTAAAAGAATAAAGTCATTTATAAGTACCAAAGAAAATAATTTTATTGAAGGTGAGCATAATATTACTTTTCAATTTGACTGTGAGAAAAATTGCTAATGACTAGGAGTTTGTTCATTGATGTGTAAAACACCGGTGTGTCTGCATGTGAACCATGCATAGAATCTCTTACCCCATAGCTCTGAATATTCCCTCTAGTGAAGGACACAGAGCCTCATCCTGCTCAAACTGCAGTGCTAAGAATCCTGAGTAACTCCTTCAGTGCTGGAAGAGTTATTCTAGGTGCACTTTGTCATAACCAAACAAAACCTCAGACTACTATTAAAGAAAAAAAAAAAAGTTCTGAAATCAGGCTTAATATAGAAAACTTTATTTTATAAACCAAACCGTTGCCAATAAGTGAAGTAACACAGACTGTGTTACATCAGCTGTGACATCCATAAAATTCAGTGTAAACGGAATATGAAGAAATTGGTAGCAACATCCAGAGTTCAACAAAAATGCTTTCCACTTGATATTCTGCAATACAACAAATTAGTTTATAAATCACTATAACATCTATTATTGCATTTGCTCTAATCATGCTGAAGAAAAAGTGTCAGTAATTATCAAGGCCAAAGTCTTAATATAACATATTCTGCAGTCTTCATTTTCTAAACAAAGAAGCAAAACCACCAAATTTTTAAAATAAGTTGGATTAATATATGGTGTAATTGAAAACACATGGTCTGACATGGAAATGAGTCTGGTCGCTTGTGGTTGAATCCATTTGGAGAATCTAGAGTCATGTCTGTTTAATGCTAGATTCTACATTAGCATGAAATAGTAGAAATGGAAGTCCCATATGTGCTTAGATTAATAAATAGTCTCCAAGTAGGTTTATGTCTGGCATATTCAAGAGATATGGAACACGTCCTTACGGTATAAAGGACGTCCTAACTGATGTCTGATAGTAAAACAAACTCAGAAGTAATTGCCTAATAATGCATTTACCATCTAAAGCACTGGAGGCAATGAAGTCTAAGAGAGTGTTCTTAAGTCAGGTGTGACTAAATAGAGAAATTACATGTTTCATATTAATCATCAGCTATGTTAGTAGCACAAAATTTTTCTTCTCTTAATAAAACCAATTCAGGCTTAAGTGACGCTCCACAGTAAATGTTATTAATTGTGTGCTTCCTGAATTGACTCCATTTATGTGTAAATATTAATGTTTGAGTATGTTTTATTTACATAAGATCCCCTTTTTTTTTTCCCAATGGTAAAGCAGATTACCAAACCAAGCACAGAGCTACTCAGACACTGCAATGTGCAGACTGATAAATGAATTGGAAATTATGACTGTTGTATATGACTGAGACCAGGAAATTAAAAGACAATATCTAACCAAGGCCTTGTTGTTTCAATTATGAGTATGTCAGCTTTGATTCAAAGTATGGCTATGAATGAAAAAATGCCTATGAAGTGGGACTCAACCTCCCTTTTTTCATCTGCTTTTTATGTAGACAAATAAATTTTTATTATCATATAACCATCCATGCCTTGCATTCCAGTACTATTGCTACCTTGAAAATATGCAGATTTTTCTGTATAAACTAGACTAAGTGGATCTGGAAGTAACTGAGAGACAATAAATAGAAGAACAAGGGTAATTTTCAAGATTTCATGTAATTATGAGTATATAATTTCACTACATACAGAAAGTATTATTTTGATGTCTAAATACAGCATAGGAACTGGAGTGCTTAAAATTTCTCTATAACTGAATAAATTAAGATGTACAGATAATTTATTATATGACACTAAAGGCACTGAATATTGCTCATAAAAGTATTGTAGAAATAAAAGCTCTGTAGAATACCTTTTTTAAAAAGAAAGGAATCATTTACTTTTTTCATTACAATAGATATATTCTTGCATTTTTACACAAATGGGGTCAAGTTTTGTTTTCTAATCACTATTACAATGTGTTCCACTCAGAACAGTCCAGTTCATCTCTGATGTCCTGCCCCTTGTCTTACTGACCACAAAAAGCAAAAAGATTTCCTTGTGAAGTGAAACATTCCCCACTGAACACACCATCAGGGGCTCTGAATTATAATACTCATGATAGTCCAAATCAAATACTTCTTGCTTATTTCAAGTGCTCTCCCTTTATGTGTCAACCTGAATTGGAATTCAAGTCAATGGCAAAACTCCCATTGACTTCAGGAAAAAAGATCAAACTCTGTAATGTGTATTAAATGTTTTGTTCCAGTACTCAACTCAGAACTGCTGGGTGGGCTCATGAATACATCAGACAAAAAATTCATCCATACCAACAGTGAGAAAAGAAGAAAAATATAAAAGATGCTGAAAAATCCTTTGCTCCGTTGGAGAGATGTGTGTCATTAAATCAATGCCATATGAAATTACTGATAAGGGATGTTAACAATCTTGCTTGTGAGCAAAGAGGATGCTCAGTAACACATAAATATTCTCCCCACAGCACATTTATTCACTGTTTTTCTGATCACATGGGAAGCATATTGCTAAGAAGAAGATAAATCGATGGTTTGAGCACAGTATTGAACTTCCATTATATTGCCGAAATAATAAGGCATATCTTCAGAATGCCATTATGTGTTGCTTTAATTATTTTCTTACTGTTTTTATATTGTTGAGACATGAGGTGGGTTGAAACCCTAGAATGTTTTTCCCAACTAGATAACCATAAATGCATCCATACAGTTGAGAAGCAAAAAGTAGGTTTAATATAGCAGTTATGAATTTACATATCTGAGCAATTTCATTGAGAACTCCAGGGCTGAAATCAATGTGAAATTACGAGGTGTATGAACACCATGAGCTCAGTAGGTTTGAGCATGGAGTTAATAATGCCAAGGTTGTGGGTGGCCATTTACCTGAGCTGGGCTCAATGATCTTTGTGGATCCCTTCCAACTTAGAATGTTCTGTGATTCTGTGGTTCATTATTTCATCAGGATTGGGTCATTCTTTTCTAGCGGGGGTTTAGGCTTGGGCTGAGGGGGAGACCATAGTTTATTTTCATTGCCAATTCAGACAATATAAGGTGAACAGTCTCTGGAGAGTATAGAAGAAAACATGAGTTTGTCTGTCCCCAGACATGTAAATTCTAGTCTTTCATCAGTGTATAATTTCATTTATTTATTATTTTGTATAATGTTTCTAAACCAGAAACTTAACTGTGTAAACTGCCTGCCCCACTGGCTCTAATAGCAAACTACACTACTAAAAGATCTGATTCTTTTAGGATATTTCCATTTTATATTTTATTAAAAAGTAATAAAATTTATTTTAAAAGTTGGTAAATGCTGTTTTAAATGTAGAAGGATTTTTTTTTTGATTTTGAAAGATGGAAAGCATTTGAAGAAATGAAACATCACTTGTTTGTCCCTCTTTCCTTTTCTCTTTTCATCTAAAAGCTGGTTTTCCATCCACCTGAGAAATTGAGCACAGAGCCAAAGCTGCTGAAAAGATATTCCTTTAAAATGTATTTTGAAATTCTACCAGAATTGGTGTTTCACTGCTGGGCAGTTTGTATGTTCTAGTCCTTACCTGAAGTTCTCATATTCACTGCTTTCAAATCACCCACACAGTCCCCGATGAGCACAACAAGGTCAAACAGCATGGCTGTGGGTGAGACCAGTGTTAAGTTGCCTGGATGGTAATACACTCTGTCCTGTCATAAAATGTTATAAAATGATAAATTCCTGCATAGCAGCCAGGAGAACATGAAAAGAAAAAAAAAACCTGATATAAAAACCAGGTAAATGGCTAAAGCAGTAATATTTCTAAGAAAAAATTGGCCGCAATTGTATGAGACAAATGTCTTTGCCTTATTTTTGCTGCGCTCTGTAAAGAGGGGTAAATTTTATTTCCTTAAATTCTTTGGAACGGTTTAAAAATATGTTGACCAAAGCATATTTTGACACCTTCTGCAGGTCTCGAAGGCTCCTCTGGGAAATAATTGCATGAACTGAGTAACCTTTAGCTGGACAAACACAAATACTCCTTGACTTGAGAGGGCTTGAGCAGACCAGGCATCACAGGTTTGGAATATTGTTTTCAGCAGACCTGTTCACCTTAATAAAGCTACTTTTACTGAGCAAATGTTGCAGATCAGAGGGAACATCTTGGCACACACTCAAGAACAGCTTATATATACATGTCTAGATCTCAAACATCTTTAAAACACCAGGAGTATTTATATTGACTTCAGAGTCCTTTTCCCCCTGAGCTTGCTTCAAGAAGTTCAAGAAGTATCAATAAGTTCAAATTTCCCTAACATTTTGAAGGATTTGTGCCACAATGCAAACCAAAATTTAATAAAGTGTCATTTTTGGAATGATTTGTCATTCTTTTATTTGTCTTTTTAAAATGAAATTAGAAGTTGAGGTAGGTCTTTGATTCAGGACTGGCAATTTTACATTTCTCTGTGTTTTGTATAGCATGTTGCAAGCAGGTAAGCAGGTAGTGTTTAGTACATAAGTCATATAAGAAAAATATGTATTTCTCTTTTGACTCTGGAAGTCCAGTGGGGGATTAAATATATATATGCATATATATATATATATATATAAACATCAGTCAAGTTTTCATCAGGCCCATTTGGTTCAGAATGAAAAGAAAGAATCTCTCATACAGGATTTTTTTCATTTCAAGGAGTCTGACAAAAAGTTTTGAAGCTTTTATGCAGACAACATCTAAGGGTAGGATTAGGATACTCTGCTCACTTCTACATTGGTTCAAATCAGTGAATCACCTATTTTATTCACCTCTTGCTTAAACTACTGCAGAGCAAAAGCTGTCTTCAGATTGCTGATGCAAAGGAAGGAGTTTTAGGGGGATTTCCAAGTGACAAGCACCGTTACTAATAAATTGTCTCAGAATGTTAAAACATGACCCTCTCAGGTGGTTCAGCCACAGTGTTTGCAAACTGTGACAAAGTATCAGATTCCTGTCTTTTTGCTCAGCACTTGCCATGGAACAATACAGGGCTGTGACTTCTTGCTCCAGCTCTGATTGTACAGACCGTAATTAAGGATTTGGGTGAGGATGAATGGCAAAGAATGCCACTGTGCAATTGGCTGTAACTGATGCGACCTGAACTGATCCTAGATCTGGGAGGGAAAAAAAAGGAAGAAAAAAGAAAGAGAAGGAGGGAAAAAATGACCTCTTGTACCCTCTTCCATGATCCGTGTATGTAGTTAGCACGGACTCCCCTGCCAGGCTTTTCATCGCCGTGCTTTTAAAACCATTAGCTTGCTTTGTAGTCTTAGCAAGACATACATTTTTGAGCTATCATAAATGAAATCTTAGAAGATACCTTTCAACATATGCCAGGCATAGTTAAAAAAGAAAAAGACCATTATGGCTCTTTAAAGAAGGGGGAAAAAAAACTCAGGGTGAAATGGTGCAGACATTTTGTGGAATATGGAAAGTTTGAAAGAAGTTAACATACAATAATGGGACACAAGAAAACACGATTGTGTTACATAAAGAGCTGACAGCCTGGATAGATTATAGTTTTCATAGGATTCTTTCTCCCTATATATTAGTTTTCATCTTCTATGGTAAGTCAGGTGATGCCATTTTATCTCCTACTAACTTGCCCTTGATATTCTTTTCTTTAATAAAAAATCTGAATACATTACCAAAGTGTTTTCTGAAATAATCCAGCTGTTATCTGCTATCACTGCAGAAATACATGACTGGAAAGAATGTATATCTCAATTTATTTAGGAAAAATTTGGTTTACAATTTTTCCACTGAAAGTTGTATGTGGCATTTGGATAGCACTGGGTGGAGCATATCCAGCCTCTCATCTCCCAGGTTTCCTCAGTATGCAGAGAGATGTGCCAGAACTCTTCATCTGAATCTGGATTGCTGAGTCTAAACTTAGACCAGATGTAGAGCTTTTCTGGTTGTGTTGGTTTTAACTGGGATACATATAATTTTCTTCGGAGTACCTTGTATGGGGCTGTGTTTTGGATTTGTGCCAACAAATTACCAAATATGTTGGTAATTCAGGGATATTTTCTTTAGTGCTGAGCAGTGGTTGCACACAGTCAAGACCTTTTCCTCTCCTCAACCCACACCACCAGCAACTAAGCTGGGGATGCACATGAAGCTGAAACTGGACCCAGCTGGGACAGCTGACCCCAATTGATCCAAGGACTATTCCAGACCCATCATGCTCAGCATAAAAAGATGGGGCAAGAAGAAGGGGAGGGAAGAGGGGCATTTGGAGTGATAGCTTTTGTCTTCCCATGTCGCCATCATGTGTGATGGAGCCCTGCTTTCCTGGGGATGGCTGAACCCCTGCCTGCCCAAGGGAAGAAATTCCTTGTGTCCTTTACTTGCACGTGCAGCTTTTGCTTTGACTATTAAACTGTATTAATCTCAATGCACAGGTTGCTTTCTCACTTTTATTCATCTGGTTTTCTCCCCCCTCCCACCAACAGGGAGTGAGTGAGTGAGTGAGTGGCTATGAGTGACTAAGTTGCTGCAACAATGGCTCACACTGACCATGGACAGGGGTTTTATTGCACTAGAAATCTTTTGTCAGGACTTTGAAGCTGGCACACTGGGAACAGGGGGATCAGAACTTTGCTGCACTCCTATACTGAAAAACAAACAGGCAGATTTTAATATTTTAAATCCTACTTGTAGTCAGCAGTGATAGAAATCAGGTTCATTTTGCAACAGAGAAACATATATACCAGTGGCGGATGTCTGGGGCACACAGGATCAGAATGGGAAAGACTCTGGGCTCTTTTCATCTTTTTATAGTAAACAGCTGGGAAATGTGGAGGAGTCAGGGCCCCTCATGGTAAAGATGCTTCTCTCTTAGGGCAATAAACAATAAAAATCCTGCAAGAAAATAAATAGTTGTTTTAACTGAAAGAAACACAAATAATGAATTCAGTGAGACACAGAAGCAAAGCCTTGAACAAGTTCATTTATAGAATAGTTGTATTGAATTTTAGTGTGTATAATACTTTGATTTTATTTTTCTGGTTTTATTTCCCTTTGATACTTTTGTTTTCTTTATAACTCATGCCCATTTAATGAGTGTGAGGAGGGGAAAGAAAGAAAACCTAAACTGTTTTTCTTACTGTTTTCTGCCTGTATGGAACAGACACTGCCTTAAAGTCCTGTTCTGTTTATGCTCTGTAATTGCATTTGATTTAACATGGCAAGTCCCTGGAGTTAAATACACTTTAAAAAGAACACCTTGGGCTTAGGACTCCTGACCTCTGATCTCATGCAGACTGTTCTCTACATGGCATAAATCCACAGAGGGAAAAAATTTCCCACTAAGTGATGATCTCTGTCATGTCCTCTTAGCAGGAAAGGGATTTTTGGGTACAATTGCAGTGGAATTTCAATATAAGAAAGAATTTTTTTCCATACAAACAATCAATCTCTGGAACAACCTGCCCAGGTATTTGGTATACATCTCATACATGGAGGTTTTCATGATGACTGAATAGGATGATCTCATGTAGGATTCCCTTCCAATAAAAGGTGGGACCAGATGATCTTTCAAGGTCCCTTCCAACCTGGGATTTTCTGTCGTTCTCTTATTCTCTTTCTATTTATGATTCCTTTAGTCAGTAAGGAAGACATTTCTATTACAGTATTATGATTTTTCTTGCTGACAATATCAATGAATTAAATCAAAACCTTATTAGAAATGTTTGTTTCTACTATAAATTAGTGATTTTTTTTTTAGGACAGATGATTAAACTAGGTAACTGAGAGGTTAGAATAGAGACTTGACTCACAGCTTCAAAACCCAAATTATTTTTACGCAAGTGCTAAGAGAGCTGGCAAATGTCATTAAAAGGCTACTCTTGATTATGTTTGATATGTTGTGGTAATCAGTTTTTTGAGGACCTGAAAAAGGAAAGAATCTCTCTTTGACCTCAGGAAGACAAGCAGAAGGACACAGGGAACTACAGGTTGGTCAGTCTCACCTTACTCCCTGGCAAGGTGATTGAGCAAATAATGCTGGGAGTCATTTCCAGGCATGAAGATCAAGAAGTAATCAGGAAAAGTTAGCATGGAATTAGAAAGGGGAAATCACGCTTTACCAGCTTGGTGACCTCAACAGTGAAATGACTGGCATGGTGGATAAGAGGAGAGGAGAAAATAACTTCTCTTCATTTTTGAAAGGATGTTTTTTTGCTATCTCTCCTAATATCTTCACAGACAAGCTGCACAAGTATGTTCTACATAGGTGAGTGGACTGGAAATTGGTTGAACTGACAGGATCAAAGTGTTTTCACAGGTGTTGTACCCGAGTATTGATATGAGGGCAAATATTGTTAAATTATTTACTATTCCCTAAGACGATTGCTGATGAGACCAAGTGCTCCCTCAGCAAGTTTGCAGATGATATAAAACCCAGAGGAGTTGCTCATATACCAGATCTGTGCTGCCATTCAAGGGGACCTCAACATGCTGGAGCAATGGACTGACAGAAACCTTCTGAAACTCTACAAAGGAAACTACTGAGTCCTGCCCATGGGAAGGATACTCCAATGTACACACTGGGGACCAGCTATGTGGAAAGCAGCTCTGCAGAGGAAGACCTGGTGGTTTGACCATACAGCAAACCAAACACGAGCCAACAATGAGTACTTACGGCAGAAAAGACCAGAAGCCTCCAGGGATGCTCTAGGCAAAGGATTTCCAACAGAACCAGAGAATTGATTGTTCCCCTCTACTCAACACTGGTGAGACCCATCAGGAATGCTAGGTCCAGTGCTGGCCTCCCTGGTGCAAGAAAAATACTCATAAAGGAGAGAAAAAACAGGGAAGGGCTACAAAATTATTAAGAGGCTGGGTTGTCATTTGATGATACTGAGAGAGTTGAGGTTTAGCCTGGAGAAGTAAAGGCTCAGGGAGTTCTTGCCTGACTGTGAATAACTGACTGGGGGAGTGAGTAAGACAGAGTCAGGTTCTTCTCAGCGTTGCCTTGTGACAGTACAAGAGACCATTGGCCTTAATTTAAAAATGGTGTCGTGAGAAAATGACTGCAGAACTTGAATTTATTTGCATTGTAACATTTACTGCATGCGAGGTGGTGATGGGCGCTCCAGCTTCTTAACAAATCATGCATTCATGGTGAGCAGGCAAACACAAGCACCTGGCTTACACACTGCATGTGTCAGAGCTCAGCTTGCTGAACTTGCTCAGTGAAGTGCATATAAAATTCTTCTTATAAAAATAACTTAAAACAGCCTGAAGAAAAAAAAAATGTCCATTTTATTTAACTACACACCTGTGAAATATGAAAGAACATCCTTAAATATTTTAGAGTGGCTTACTGATTGTTTGGAAACTAGAAATGTTAAAGAGCCCAGCTCAATATTGTGCTTAACACTTAACGCTTAAATGTAATTACACACTTAAACTCTGTTTTAATTCATTTTCAAATACCTCAGTGGTACTTAAAACACGTGTAATTGTGCAATTAAATGCTTTGCTGAAAAGGTGCCGCTGACATTTCTGAGACACCATATAGTCCAAGAAGCTAAATCATGCTATGATTTGAGAAACAGTTTGTAAATGTAACTACCAGTAGCTGTCTGCTACATTTAGTGACACCAATTTAAAATGCTGATTACATGGAAGATTTGATCTGTATTTGAGTATATTTTAAAGTTTAGTTTTACTAGTGTAAGATTCACAGTGTTCACAAGGATTCTTGACAAAACTGTGAAATTCTATTTTGCATTTAGTGTGGACATTATTTCAGAAAAAAAAAATAAGATGGAATCATGCCTGGGATGTAGAAGTGGAATTAGTTGCTAGGAATGTAAGATAATACAAGAGGCAGTAAGAAAAGGAGATTCAAAGTTTCATGTGAAGAAAGGTCTAGAATTATTCTTTTCTTTTCTTAGCCTGGTTTTGATAAACATAGTATGTATGAGGTAAAGGTGGTTTGTTCCTTTTGAATTTTTCAATGGACACTGAAAACTTATAATACTTTTCCAGTAATTAAAAGATCAAAACCTGAAAGAAATGCAAAAGCAAACCTAAACCCCAAACCTCAGAACTGTTCACTGAACTTAATTTATTAAAACTGAAAAATACAAAAAAGCTGTGTTTTAACTAATTTTCTTTGTATATTCTATTCTGTTGTGGTTATAAACCCCACAGTTTTTAAGTGGAAGTATCAATCCATGAGTATTTTATGTGCATTTTGAACCCCATCATTGTAGAAAATGAAGTTCCTTTTGAAAATGGTGTTAAGTCATGCATAGATTAACAGAGACAGGATGTCAGTACAATTTTGATCCCAGCTGAGTTCTCTTCCATAGGTACAAGTTTGTGTGGGCAGGTGACCTGTGTGCAGTTCACACCTTCACCACTGCTCTTTGTGCTGCAAAAGTTTTCTTTAGAGCCCTTGTGCAAAGCAAGAGCACAGACCTGGGCTGTGGAATAGTATGGTGATTTTTCCTTACAGAAAAAGCTGGACTGCGTCGCACACAACCTCTTCTAAACATCTCAGCAATATCACTTATAATTCCCTGTTCTGCTCTCTCTCTAGGAGTGCTAATTACATGTTTAGTGATTAGACTATAAATATCCATCTAGTCAATGAGAATTAAACACCTTCATAGACCTGCAGCTAATTTTTTTATGTCTGACACATTTTTTTTTTGTTTCTTCACTTGATTATCTTGTACAATAAGGCAGAGTTGATGCCTGAGTTGTGTGGATATTTAGTTAACAGTACAATGAGGCTCAGAGTGAGGAGGATGTATGTGTGTTTATCTTAACTATAAAAATAAGGAATTTTATCACATCTGCTGTGACTGTATCTTCACTTTCTCTGTCTTTTTGTGTCTCACTCTCCATTCACTTTTAATTTAAATTGTACTTTCTAGAAATTATCATGAATTTTCCCAGTGACATCAGCTGGAACAATATCAAGCCCTCAAAGCACTTTAACTTTTTTAAAACATTTAAATCCAGAAGAGCTTAACATATCAGGTAGAGGTTTTCAGGCATATTTTAAGACTGGATTTTGCATTTAAAACTAATCTCACCTGTCACCTGAAAAACTTCCTAAAGTAGCCCATTTTTAAAGCATGTTTGTGTATTTTTCAAGCATGCTAAGTACTGTTTGGAGTAATTCTTAGCCTAGGCTTGATGGAAAAGAAACTTTCTGCAGAAACATAAAAACTCTGTGTATTCTGGGTAAACATAATTGTGCCCCTACAATTATGCTGGTGAACTGAAGAAAACTATTGAGCTATGTTTGCCATTAAAATTATTCATTTAAATGGGTTGTTTCCATCGTGCACAGGTGGTAAACTTATCTCACATGTTTTTTGTATAAAAGTCGAAATAAGTGAACACTGGCAAACAGAATCTAATGGTGTCATTAAAATGATTGTAAACATGCCTGTTGTTGCAGATGTGTGCTTTCCTTCTGTTGATATACATTCAGATTGTTGGTCAGGATCAAACACATGCAGACTTTCAGCATGTCAAAAAATGTCTGTATTCTAACAGGTTCTGTTTGGAAAGAAATCTGTTTCCTTAAGGCCAGAATAGCTATAAAATAACCAGACTGCCCGATCAGATCCAATGTCTACTCCTATTTTCTTTGATTAGAGTGGTGTTCCCTGTATTCTCTGCCATCTACAGTTTCAACTGAACAAGAGATTATGTGTTGCATCATTATGGTTTGAGGAAACGTTTCAACAGAGTAATAAATGCAGAGAAATATACAAAACTCAGAGCCAGGAAGTCATTCAGCTTTTTCTTCTTTCTAAAAACATTGCCCTTTGCTTAACTACAATTGCCAGCTTTGCAGTGATTATTTACTCTACTACACAAGGTAACACAGGCATGGCTGTTGTTATCCACCAGCGGATAGGATAAACTTAAACACATTTCCTCAGAGTCAAATTCTCCAGCCTAAACCAAAAGTTGATAGACAGCTGGGAATTCAGCAGAACCATGTGCTTCCCTTCTGCTTGGAGCAGGAGCTGTTCTCCACAGCTACTTGCAGGAAAAAGTGTAGCTCTGCAGTTGCTCAATCCGCCTTCAAGCGAAGATTCCTCTGGAATCTGGAGTAAGGCTCATGGGGAAAGAAGCCAGAAGATTTACATCCATCTGTCTGTACCTTCCCCTTGGGAAAATGTCTGTGCAGTAGTTATATGTCCCAGAGGGGGGATTCCTTCTCAGTATTTTTTTTCAGGCAACATCTTCTACAAGAAAGGATTGGTTTATTCATCCAGGCTATAAACTTCTGTTTATCCAGAATAATGCTCAGAATCCTTAAATGTTCACGGTGTCACTTTTACTAAATCCTAGTATTTAGGTTTTATAATTTCAAAATAATTTAGCTCCCTTTAGTGAGCCAAGAAACATTGCTGTAGCCTAACCCACCTCTCATATACTGGCTAACATCATATATACTGGCTCCCATCTCTGCTCAAGTGTAAAAGGAAATCAGAACTTCACTTTGAGTAAGTGTCTGTAGCTCTACAGGTAGTCATGGTGTTATACCCAACACAGCAGAGACAGCTGGTTTACAGACAGCTATAGTCACATCTTGGAAGTTAAGAACTTCTGTGTCAGGAATATACCAGATTTTAGATGTGGGGCCCAAATCTCTTGGCATCAGCATCAGTGGAACTCCAGCACAGCTTTGGAATTATGTAGGTGTAATACTGATGTCTAAGACAGCAAAATCCATTCCCTACAATGCAATGAATCTTTAGAAATGGTAAAAAGCTTACCTTTTGTGTCTCTTTCTTTTTAAAACACACAGAGAAAGTGTCCATTTCTTTTTAAAACATACAGAGCTCTTTACCTTAAAAAGTCTTGGACTTCTTGACTTCTTTCTGTGTGGTACACTGCCTGAATATAGCTTGCTTGAGGTATTAGATTGCTATAGTTGGACTGGAGGCTTGATACCTAAGCAATCAGTACCAGTACAATATCTTTATCTAACTTGCTTAGCTCATGGAAGCACCGTCCATGTTCTGTTAAGCAGATGAAGCACAGTAAGTTACTCAGGGAAATTTACCTTACCTCAATGTGAGCTTAAGTTCCAGAATCAAATCTTTTTTTTGAGTGCACCCTCAGCCTAGATGAAGAATAATGTCAATTCAATTATTTTGCACATTAGTTCACCTGAATGAGAAAGTGGCTCTTTGTAGAGATTTCCTCTTCCTCACTTTCAAAAAACAAGTCCTGCCGCAGTTAAAAATAGCCATGCACAAATTTAGAATGAAAATACTTACCATTACTTGTGGCTTTTGTGTTTCTCTGTTTTCAACCAAAATTCCCAAAGAAAAAATGTGGCACACTTCTATATTTAGTAAATTGCCCTGGTGGAGAGAGAGTTAATGAGGCTGTCCATCCACCTTGGTGTTCAAATTGCCTCCTTGATTGATGATGTGGGGAGCAAACCTGCACCATGGGTCAGTGCCAAGAATGGCCCTGCACAAGACACGTTACAGAGTTCCTTGTGTAGGTGGAGACAGTTTCTACCCCACAGCATTCAGACACATGAGATCTCTCCAGGAACAAGCTGAGGATTTATCATAATGGAAGTAAAAGTAGGTAATTTTAATTAAACCCATCCTGCTTTTTAACCGTTTTTGGATTTTTTTAATGTAATCTTTGATTTAAAAGTTTGAAGCTCTACCTGCCATAATGCTAAGCCATTTAAGAGTAATTTTTTGTATGTTAACTTTCTCTCAAGCTACTGAGTCTTATTTTCATTTTGTGCACAGTGCAGCATAACTTTTTTAAATAGTTCATGTCAACCAGAGAACATAGCTAGAGATGTTGAAGCTACCTGCTCTTGGTTATGCAGTATGTCTTAGCAAGAAGGTTTAGTAGATTTAATTTAACAATGTTTCTTTTATTAACTGAGTGTTTTTGACTCTCGGTGGGTAATTTCATGATGACTATTTTCTAAGCAGCAGTACCAATAGCTTACCTGGTTGTTGGCAGCAGCTGGATGATCAGGCAGGCTGCATTCTGTATTTCTTGTTTGAGCCGGGCTGTGTCCTTCAGCAGCACTGACCCAGTGCAAAACACAGTGTCCCATCCCCACTGCGCCTGCTGCACTTGCTCTTGGAATTTCTTGTTTGAGCTGGGCGGTGTCCTTCAGCAGCACTGACCCAGAACAATGAGTGGTGTCCCATCACATGCAGCCCTGCAGCCTGAAGGAAGCTTCACCCTGGAGCACTAGCACAGTCACTACCCGTGCAGGGTAGGAGCAGGGGTAGTTCCAAGACCAGGAAAAAGGTGTTTGATATAATCACAACCAACCTGTATGGTCTCTCTACCAGGTTAGCAAGGTGGGGATGCTGCTTTAACTGGGAAACTGGTGCACAACTGAGCTTAGTGTCTGCTGATTCTCTGGTTGTTCTTGACACTGGAGTTCTGTTAGTCCCTGGTACTGTGTGTCATCAACAGCACAGCAGGGCACAGCACAGGAGGCCTTCAGGCTTCTCTCCTCTTCCCCGGAACAGATCACAGCTTAGAAACCTCTTCTCTCAGAAAATGGCTTCAAACTGCAGGATAAGGAAGGGTTGTAACCAAGTTTCCCCAGCGAAAATGGAGTTATAGCCATGAGACTGTTATGGCAAAAAACAGCCTCCACCTTCTCATGCTCAGCTCCACTGTGGGAGTCCATAGACCAGCTGTGGCTGCCTAAACTCTGAATCCCAGCCTCAAACAGGAGACAGACAGTCATAGCTGCATGTTCAGCTCACACTAAAATTCCATTTCTGATAATTCTTATGGTAATGGAATTTGAAAATGTTTTGGGTTTTTTTAAGAAGTAAAAGTTATATTTAAAAAAGTATCAGTTGAAGAATTTTCATTGCATATGTTAGAGTATAACTTCATCAGTCATATTTGTGCAACTTTTTGAAACTTTATAGAAACAGTTCTAAGTAATAAAATTGTTTTTCAAATTTTGATAGTTGATATTTCTTGTCTTATTTTTCTTTTTCTTTTTCCACAATGGTAGGCAGCTGAAAGAAGGAAATTGCCTCTAATGAAACCATTAAAAACAATTTCAATTTTTTAAAAATTGGCATGCATTTGTAACAAAGCAACAAACATTATTATTTTCTCCCAGTTCTTTTTCATGGAAAAAATGCCAAGATGCACATTTCTGTGGAAAAAAAATTGAAAAAAACCTTATGTTTAAATGAGTAATGAATATGTCAGTTATTACTTCAGGATTATCATATTAGTGAGTATTCAACACCTATACTTTGAAGAAGATATTCCTCATACAAGAAGTACCATTCTGCTGTTGTACAATTTTATTTATTTATTCATTCATTTATTGTAAAAGTCCAGTCATAAAGGAAGAATTATTTGCCAAAAACTTACTGTTTGTTTCTATTTTAGGTGGTGTTGGTTTGGGAGGTGGGAGGGTTGTTTATTTGTTTTTTTTAATCTTTCACTTTTTTTTTGGTTTTGTTGTCATCTTTTATGGAAGAAAATATTGCCTTGCTGCAATCCTTGAATTGTTTTCTCCTTCTTTAATAGACCATTTGACTCTTACATGTGCCAAGACTCTTGGAATAGCTCTGCAGGGACTCATTTAAAATTACTTTTATCAAAAATTGAGGGTTTTGGATGCATGCTATTTTCTTAATTTTAATCTGGCCCAACAAATGATTATAGTCTAATCCTGATTTCAAGATTATCTTTCTTACTAGTGTTGTTTGGAATATATTAACTTCTGCATAATTTGTTATGGGTGAAAAGAGCAACAATAGCATATTAGACATAAAAAACTTTGGTCTTCAACAGGGTAAGATGAGCATTGATGTGCTGGTATGGCTGAAGAGTCAGTGGTTAAATGAAATAGAGTTTCCCATCATGGTCACTGATCTCGATGAGTCTTTTTGGCTTGGTGGTTTTGGTAGTTTTGGTTGGGTGGTTGTTGTTGTTTGTGGGATTTTTTCTTTTCCTTTTTGTCCTTCCAAGACTTTGTAATCTTTGTTTTTCTAAAAGCATCTTTACTTTAAAAAGTATAAATAAATCACCTTTCTTCTACAAAACTGATCTCTGCAAGTTTGGGTTTCATTAGTGCTTTGCTTCATCGGTGGAAGACTGTTAGAGAAAGAACTTGCTAGAAGAGTAAACATCTGCTCCAGAACTTCAGTACGCAGAGCTTATGCAGTTATGGCTTTGCAGTTTACAGCCAGGAAGTTTAGAAGCTGTCATGTGGAAATGTAACACTCCTTGCCTGTGGGTTGCATCCTTCGAGTCAGACTTGAGGTGTAGGACTCAGCTCTGAGCTCTACTGGGGAGGGAGCACTAAGAAAACATTTTAATACTTGAGTCTATGAACTTTCAAAGAGTAAAATGGGATGTAATATCTTTTTCTCTTTTCTTTTTCCCTGTTACTCCTGTTTATGAAGGCAGTGACTTTTCTTACACCTCTGATAGAGTGGGACTAAGCCTAAGGTTTTGATATTTTAAAGAGATACACTTAAAATTTATCCAGTATAGCAAAATCTCATCACCGGACACCATCACTGATAATGACCTATATTTTAC
This sequence comes from Acrocephalus scirpaceus scirpaceus, assembly GCA_910950805.1. NCBI lineage: Eukaryota > Metazoa > Chordata > Aves > Passeriformes > Sylviidae > Acrocephalus > Acrocephalus scirpaceus. The sequence goes on from OU383777.1 coordinate 8,548,811, forward strand.
AACTGGCATACAATAAATTAAAATCATTTTGTCAAAAACTTAGGCTGTAAAATTGCATTCCTAGTAGAAGGTAGCTTAAAGAGGAAGGAGCACAGGAAATGATAGGATGTAATTTCAAAAATAGATCATATGTCTAAGGCACTTCCTTTTCTGCAAAAAAAATGTTTGTTATCCATACTTAGAATTATTCAGATCAGTGGAAATTTTTAAATAAAGTGTAATTTTATCCCCAAATGAGACAGATTTCCATGCAGAAAAAGCATATGGCCTTACGAGCATCAGTAGTCATGGCTGGTAAATATTGGCATTAGAATAACAGGAAAGTCTCAGTAAGAAGTGAGGTCAGAGCTGGGTTCTCTGCTCTGCAAACATCTGAAGGCACAGAGGGTTTCTGTCTGACAGTGGTAAATAAATGAAAGGTCATTACGTTCCTGTATAAAGTAGATGACTTTCTATTTTTTTAATCAGAGGGGCTGAACCTACTTAACCTTTAAGACTTATGTCATCCTCTGTTTTTTTCTAAATGTTTCTGCCTCTTCAACTTATATTAAAACTACAGTTCTGGAGCTGGCACCTGCCAGGAAGAAAAGCAAAAGGAAAAAAAAATAGTCTCCACACAAGCAGAAGAGTATCTTTGCAATTTAAGAGCTGTGGCTCTTTGTAGTGAAACTTAAATTACTCTAGATAGTTTTTAGTGTAGGTATCTCCCCCAGCCCTAAGATGAAGCTAGTTTCCCCTTTTAGGGAAACCTCCTTTTGGTGCAGTCTGTGGTGTGTAGAATTGGAGCAGAGGCAACAAAAGCTCTCAATATTGTGGCAGAACAGGTTAGAGGATGGAAACATTCTGAAAAAGGACATTTGGTACCATGGAAAACCTCAAAGGATTTACACAGTGCCTTTGCCCTACACACACTCCATGTATAATGTCCTGTAATTTCCTCTCTCCTCTCCCCTCCCAAATTATGTGCAGAAATATCTAATAAACTGTCCTGCTAAGACATACTGCATAACCAAGGCCCACGGATGAGAGAGAAATAGCATTAAGAAGAATATTCTGTGTTGATGCTTATGTGGACTTGACTTTTCAGAAGGAATGACCTCAGCCTCATTCCTCAAGGCTTCCCTTCTTTACAGTCCAAGAATCTGAGTCAAAATTGCTGAGACTTAAATGCCAAACTAATCTAATTTAATACTTTTAGCAATAACTTGAGTCATGCTCTGAATGCTCTGCCTTGCTTCATTTAATTAAAAAAACAACACAAGGCAAAAATAATACAAAACCCAGGCTGCCAAAGCTCTGCAGTCTGCTTGTTTTCCAAGTGGGATTTGTTTACCAACTTTATTCTTTATATAGAGGACAGTTAAGCTGTTTTCACTAACTCATTTTTAAAACTACCACCTCACCCAAGCTAAAGGCTATGAACTCTGCATTTCTTCCAACCAAAGAAGACAAATGATGGTTAATAATATATCACTGTTCCAACCAAATACTTTATTTATTTAATTAAGCCCTATAACAGTATTAACATACCAGCACAGCAATACAAAACCTGTGCATTCATATGTCTGTTTGTATGGAGGAATTAACAAAAGAACAGCAAGACTAATACATAGGCAAGTAGTTTATTCTTTTAAGTTTTATTCTTCTCTGAGCACTGAGAAAATCACAGCTCCAGTAGAATTTGTTGTAAACCTCCTTTGTTAAGTGAGATTCTCATCTACTTAGTCCTTTTTATCCAATCCCTTATTGTAAGGGTCATCAGCACACCATTATCTGGTAGAGGGTAAGGAGAAATTTCCCACTGAAAATTTCTTGGATGGTTGTCTATAAGGCAGCTCTAGATACTTGTTGCTAAATATCTGTCCCTGGCCAATGTCCCATACTAGATGTTGATTTAAAGCAACATGCCAACGTTTGCACCCACGTAGAAGACATACAACCATAAAAACATTTGGCATTTGAATGTGCACTTGTAGTATCTGCATTCTCTAAACTTTCAGCCTTAGGTTTTCTATAGCTATTTTGTGTAACCTCTTGAAGGAATAATTCCACTCATCTTTAATTCAACCTATTAATAGTCTCATCAAATTATTCTAAGTCACTGTGAACATTTTCTGCACAAATGTTGGGATTCATCTGACCTAACATTAAAAGCTTACGATGTGGATATGTGTGTATTAACTAGTGTTAAGGCTTCTTTTATACACTGACAAAAAAATAACTTCTAGATAGTGATTTATCTGATCTATTTTAAGCAATATATTTACCAAAGGATTACTCATACCATACAACTTTCCACTCCTTCCTTTTGACCATAACAGAATCTAATTATTACTAGCTCAAAAATTAACCAGAAGAGGAATCTTAGCCAATCATGTCTTATTCTAGGAGAAGGTCTCACAAGATTAGGTTGACTGTGGAAATATCCACACCTAAGCTACAAACAGGAGGCATATTTTGATAGCCAAAAGCACCTACCTGTACTTCGTGCAACAGACAAATGCCATGGCAGAGTAAGAACCGAGCTGCAGAAGCTGTGGCATTGGCATCTCCCACCTTTACAGCGATCCCTGTGCGTTTCCCTGAGCCCAGCGGCCGGAACTCCCCGGCCAAGCAGCTGTTCCACATCTTCTCCAGGGAAAAGGCAGAAGGCCAGATATTTTTCTGCACATACTTTGAAGTAGCTTTACCACTGCTATTGGTATACATACCATAATTTGATTTAAACAATTTGTTCTTGCAAAGGGAGCTAAGGCCAAGTCATACGCAGTTAAGGGAAAATAAGACAATATAATCATTTCCTATTTATTAGAATGAGGAATGAACTTGGATGTCCTCATATTTCAGAAAAACAGTGATATGAATCCATGCATGAACTTAATGGCAAACTCAAATTCTGTTGCAGGCAATATAACTATATGTCCAAGGTTTTTTGGCCAAAAAAATTGGACCTGATAATAAATTTCAATTTCTAGGGTCATCTCTTTCTAAAAACAAGACCTCAGTTTACACTAGCTATGATTGCTGATGTTTTAATTTCACTACAGAAGGAAAAGTAATCTCTAGTTCAGTAAAACTCGGGATAGATGAAAATATTTAACATTCACCACCTGCAAATGCTTCCTGAATTAAATAACTGGTCTGAAATCTATTTTCATCTTTGTACATCCCTGTCTGGCCCATTGGTAAATTCACTTTGACTCAGGTCCTAAAATCCATAAAACAGGCAGAGATAAAAACATTTCTATTTTTTCTGTGTTTAAATTATTGACTAGAGAAACCACAAAGCAGAGGCAGGTAAGTTAGAGGGCAGCCAGACACTAACTGTAATTGCATGTGAAATATTAGAAATACTACATAAACATGGCATGGACTTTTGAATGTCTAGTTTTGTTTCCACTGAGGTTTTGTCTGGGCTCCAAATATACATTCACTGAACTGCTTAAGCCCATCTACTGAGCCACAGGTGACAAAAATAATCAGCATTATCGTTAAAGCCTTTTTTGGACTTAAAGAAAAACAACATTGTAAACAAACAGAAAAAGGGAAGAAATAGATATGTGTTTCTAAAGAACCTGACTAAATGGCTGGTCAGAAAAATTGTATTTGAGAACATGTCAAAATAAGAAACTTAAAATCACTGGTACTGGATCTGCAGCTATGCTGTCAACTGTTTTTGTTATGCCTAAATTGTAAGCTCTAAGGACTGCCTTGCAGTCGTAGTGGCCATTCATCCTTGATGAACAAAAATATAAGGGCTGGAAACCATTCTGAAAGCTGAACTTCTTTTAAAAAGCATTACTTTTTCCACCAGTCTGGCCAAATCTCTGCTCACCAAGAACTTTGAGCATAAACATCAAAACCTGCTTTTCCAGACAGGCTCATAAACAATTACAGCTCCTAACTAGACATTGACCTCACTTGCCATATCACTGTACCACTTTTATTATTCCAAACTATTGTCAAGTGCCAGTAGGCTTTATTTTTACTGCTATATTACCCTGTGATTGCAGTGTGCTGATGTTATTTGAGTTAAAACAATTGGTGGATGGATCAAAACTCTGACCTCTGAGTCAAATGACCATTTATGAATAGTGCAAGTAGCTATGTGTCTAGTGCTTTTATTTTTAAGTATTATTCCTCATTCTTGTCCTTCCCTATTTCTAAAGACACAAGCCTTTTATCTAGAAGCAGACAAGCAACTTTAAAAATTCTTCTAAAACAAAAGGATTTCTTTCAGTTATTGCCATAAAAATACTTTGCCAGTGAGATTTCCTGCTCTTATGATTTCTTCCTGAAACAGGGAGTACCTTCCAATATTTTAGAAATAGATCTTAGTTTGCCAATAAAATGAAATCTCAATAATTCTTGACTAACCCTTAAATATTTGAGGGAAAACTAATATATATATCTACAAATGGCAAACCCTTAGGCAATAGAAGCCTATTAATCTAGAACAGTGTTTAAAGAATGTATATGCTAGAAAACCTATAATCTCTCTCTACATATCCAGCTGTCACTGGATCTATGCTAATACATTTTCTCACTTTCAATTTCTTGCCTGTGTTAAAATAAATATAATCTAGATCTTTGTATTTCCCTGTAGATATTGCTAAATTCTTCTCACAGCAAAAAAGCAAAAGCACTCATTTCAGATCTGGCATTGATATCTTCTACTTAGTAGTAAGTACAATATCCCTAAGGGGAAAGTATAAACTACACCATTATACCAATTCATCTTATAGATTTTCTGGCTGCATATACTTAATGTTTCTTTCTCTCTTTCTATTCTTAAGACATTTCTCACCTTGAATTCACCTTTAGTCCCTGACCTAGCATTTCCAGTCATCATCTGTATTTTGCACCCTAGTAGGTGACACTAAAATCTATAAGAAAAATGTAGAGAACAATTGTGCTTTCAGTGTTAATCTGCTTTTAATGGAGTTTTTGCTCTTAGCAGTCTGAAACTGTCTCCCGGGCTTGATCTCCTTTTAATCTAATGCATCTGGAGAAATGGCAAAAAATTCAGTCATTTGTTTTGTAAATGGATAAAGCATTCCTTGCTCATCTTCTGTGTATGTCCATTGGAGTGGATTTTATTAAATTCAATTCAGTGTTCTGGTAATTCCTAAATTCCAAAATGTATCTAACTGTTTGGATTATATTATTACCTGGCCCATTTGTAAAGTTCCTTTGCTCACTCCAAAAGTACCATTTCTGTCCATTTTCATGGAGCAAGACTTTCTATGGGCATTCTCTGAAATGGACTTTTTTGTTTTTAACCAAAGTTGCGTGAGTAATTTTTATTTGTGATTTTTTTTTAATCTAAATTAACCTTTAATTGCAATCCAACAAACTTTGTTTTAGTTACCATTGCCTTTCTGGATCTTACCTGCATTTTTCTTGGCTCAGCTCAAAAAAGTGTGAGCAGCTGTCTTAGGATAGATGACTGCTCATGGATGACCCGTTTTATGAGAGCAGAGAAATTTCTAAGGGGCTTAGTTAAGGACTTGCTTCTCCAGTTGTTCTGTATGCTGAAATTCCAAAACACTGGCAGGAGTTTCTAAATAGATAAAGAATCTTATGCTAAAACAGCATTAGCAAAGACTGTTTTATTTAGCATGCAACTAGATATTTACAGGCTAAATCAAAATGTCAAATGACTTCTGAGCTGGTGACACCCTGGATAATCAGGACTTGCCAATACTTGATTAATTATCCAGTCCAAACTTAGCATGCCCAATTTTTCACCTGTATAATGGTTTTCCACATTATTTTTTTTTTATATATATTTTCTATTTGAACTTAACTGGGCAAGCAGCTGCGCATAGCAGGATGCTGACTTGGTTGAGCAGGAGTGATTTATAAAGGTATTGTACAAAGACACACATCTCAGGGCCCTTATTCAATTTTTACCTGATGTCTTCTCAGACAGATTCTTATTATAGTTGCTGCATACTGTTAAAATATTTGGCTGAAAGCATATTCTTTAACTGAATTTTGTGTTACTCTTCATGCAAAACATATCCTTAGCTACCCCCAAAATATTTAAACACTTATAAACATGAATAGTCCTATTGGTTGCTATTTTATCTCACTGACTCCACTGCAGTCCTGCTTTAAAACAGTGCATTTCAGAGAACATGTCTTAAGTCAGCTGCCTGTTTAAATACCTTCCTGATGTACAGCCTAATTCTGTCCTTGTTACATGACTTCTTCTGGTTTTTAATCCACAAAAAGTAATTCTTTAACTGCCAACCTCTATGTTGAAGGTAATTACTAATTATCATTTCTCATCTACACTTCACAACAAAAATCATTGATGCTACCAGGCTGGGATCATTTTTAAAAACACGTTGCTCTAAACTGGTGTGTTTGACTACCAGAACAGTGGCACTCACCTGTAACTAAGCTACAGCAACATTTTGAGTCGCAGTTTCACACAGCTCTAACAAAATAAATCTGTTTCAAAAATGGCAAGACGAGAAACAAAGTAGTGATTAAAAAAAAAAAAAAAAAAAAAAAAAAGGAAAGAACAGGCCACAAAATTCCTATTTACAAATAAGTTCTCCCTTCAACTGCTTCTTTGTGAAAATTTTGCACCTTCATTCCTTGCTTGCTACCCAGGACCTGCTAAAATGAGGAAGGATTTAAGCCAAATGCTTTCTGCTGCTAACAAGACCTCCTTGAAATGGAAGGTCTTGGAGGAACACAGGAATAGGCTCATGTAACTATGTTTTATGCTGAAATGGAGGTGTTTTGAACCTGATAATTCTTTAGATGTCCTAGCGTCATGTTCCCAGGACATCCAGATGCAAAGTTAGGATCTATGAAGCAAGACCAGATGCTCAAGGCACAGACATCCTCCAGGCCATGAGAGGACAGATTTCCTCAATGTGTTTTGCTGTCCTATTGCCCAACACATTGGGTATTGCAGAGCCCACTCTCAGCTGCCAAAACGTCTCCGTTGACTGAGACAAACTTGGGAGCCCATCTGTGAAGTCTATTCCCAGCACTAGGCATCTATATTTAGGGGCTGTCACAATTATGAGTGTAGAAAAATCTGGGGGATTTTTTTTTTTTTTTTGTACTGTTGTTCAGGTGGATCAGGAATTTACCTTAACTTTTTAACCAGGTTGAAGAGATTTTCCTCTATCTTAAAAAATAAAGGGATATTTAAGTACCGTTGCCTTTCATTGCTTAAATCCTCATCCAAGGAATTTGGAAAACGATATCTTATATAAAGTTGTGGGACCGGATCAAAATTTCTCTGTTGTTCTTTAATTTTTCCAATATATGCCTGGTTTTAACGTTCTTTGGAATAATTTTTAACCATTTGAGGCAGTCCTTTTCAAGCTGGCAAACACAGAAATAAGAAAGATAAAAAGTTATGAACCTTTCACTGAAATGAAAGGCACTTTCCATCTTCCCAAAACCTGTCTGTCAACACAGAAGAAATATGCGAAAAATGTGAGACAAACAAGCCATATGTTTTGCTTTTCATGCATCTGGCAAAAATGTGATTTCTTTTGCCATGTTTCTCCTGTGATGAGAATTTATTTCACAAAACTGACATCACGTATTTCCTCTCATTTCTTTCTGAATCCTCATTATTACCTAAATCTGCTGTTCCACACTGTACCTTTTTTAGTGTCCTAGGTGCATTATCTCTAAGGTCATCAGAAAAATTTGCTACTCCATGACACTGCTAAAATTGCAGGACAGTCTTTAATCCAGTGGAAAATGTGACTAGATCTAAGGGCTGAAAATGTAAGAAAAATAGCATAATAGCTTAATTGGGTAGTTTATTAATAACCTATGTATTGCTCTTCATCATGATGAGTATTTTAGGATACCTTGCTGAAAGATGTTTACTGGTTCAATCAAAAATTCTGGACAAAAATTGGACAAAATCATTGGCTTAATTCTTTTGTTTATGATATAAGAGTTTAAAATTGATAACAGTAGTTGTATCCACTGGTCTTGAAATATAATAAAATATACTATCTCCAGCAATCCTTCAGAAAAATTAGATCATGCCTGATTGTCTTTGATTGCTACTTCCTATCTGAAATACATGATTTATATTTTTATTTGCATAGTACAGTACCAGCCTACTAATTCCCTCATTTGTCTCTTCTTTCATAGCTGTGATGTCACATTCATTTCTTACTTTTCCTAGTTTCAGTGCTCAAAGTGTCCTCAAAGGCACAGGATTTATTTCACTCTGTTCTATCCCACTGAGGTGGTTTAACCCCAGATTGAAGTCAACCCACACAGTCACTCACTCATCCTCCTCTGGTGGAATGGGAGAGAGAATCAGAAGAGGAAGTGTGAAAAGTTGTGAACAGAGATAAAGACGTTTCAATAGGTAAAGCTTTTCCAAGCAAAGCAAAACAAAATAAAGCAAAGCAAGGAATCTGTTCCCCACTTCCCATGGGCAGGCAGGTGTTCAGCCATCCCCAGGAAAGCAGGGCTCCACTATCACATGTAATTGTGACTTGGAAAGACAAACGACATAACTCTGAATGTCCCTTCTTTTCCTTCTTTCACTACCAGCTTTTTATGTTAAGTATGACTCCATATGGTCTGGAACATCCCTTTGGTCAGTTAGGGTCAGCTGTCCTGGCTGTGTCCCCTCCCAGCTCTTCATGCACCCCAACTTACTTCCTGGAGGGGTGAGGTGAGGAGCAGAAAAGACCTTGGCTGTGTGTAAGCTCTGCTCAGCAATAAGAAAAACACCTGTTTCTTTTATGAATCCAAAACATAGCCCCACACAATTAAAATGGTGGTACACAATTAAAAAAAAAAATTCTTAGTCTTTATTCCTTGAATAGAATCCAAAACACATCACTACGACTAAATATATAGTAATTTTATTTAAATGTGAATTAATAACCACAGTTATAATAATTATATAGAGAGTAACTCTACAGGGCAAAGCAAGTTATAGTAGTTTTTTGTATTCAGTTAGATGGATAACTTTAGAACTCAGCCGTGATATTGCTAGGCTGTTCTTACAAACTCCTATTATCCTGTTCTATATCATCTGTTCATACCATATGCTTGCAAAACATTCATAATTCAGAAATTTTAGGTTGACTACCTCTGAATTGAGCATGTTTGCAAATATTTGTAAGACAGAAACTTAATTTTAAATGCTAAAATTTTCACACTTCGAAGCTTTCTTCCTTCAGAGCAAAAGCTTCTGGGCACTCAATCAAAAAATTAACTAAAACAACATTTTCAAAATTTTTATAGCCCAAATAAAGCAAGAAAAGAGAAAATTAAAGACGCACATAAAGAAATAAACTGTTTTTGTTAACTAAAGTGACACCACATGTGGAAGATGAAATAGCTTAAGGAGAGATTTCTTTCTGTTTCCAGTTCCTCTGTATATCATCTACACATTTGCCACACACCAACAACAGCCCACAGTTTTGGCATACAAGATTGCCAGACTATTTGGTGCAATCCTGAGGGCTCAACTCAAAATGAAATGAAAGCACTTTTATTTCACAGAATATCAACCAGCAGAAACTGGTGCAAAGGGCTCAATTCTCAGTTATAATAAAATGGTATATTCTCATTGATTTCAAAGGAGGTGTACCAGTCTATGCCAGAAGAAAATATGACTCATTATTAATAATGAAAAAACAATTATAAACTCCAGAATAAAATTCTATAAATTTACTGATTTCTGATAGAAGTCTAGTATGTTGTTTAAATGAAAGCCTTTAAAACTTCATGCTGGTATACATCAAACCCATGTCCTTTGGATACAAAAATTTTCTTTGATAATCTAAAGATTTGGGACAGCTAAAATCTGAAAAAGTGCATTGAATACATAAACTAGCAACACTGAATCACTAAATTAATACTTGCTATAAATAAACTCATCCTGATAATTTATACTGATGGAAATGATTTTTTTTTCTTACCAACTCTTAGAATCATACGATCATCAAGGATGCAAAAAACCTCTAAGATCATTAAGTCGAATCATTAACCCAGCTCTGCTGTGCTCACCACTAAACTGTGTCCCCAAGTGCCATATCCACACACTTCTCTACACTTTCAGGGATCATCATTTCCCTGGACAGCCTATTCCAATGCTTGACCATCATTTCAGTGAATAAATTCTTTCTAATATCTATTCTAAACCTCCCCTGGCACAATTTGAGTCCACTTCTTCTCTTCCTGTCACTTGTTACCTGGGAGAAGAGACTGATACCCATAGATGGAGTTCATTCACTCCTAAAAGAAATGAGGAAATGACCCTACCTTTGTGCATTAGGCACGATGAGACTGGAGATGTCTGGCTAAACTTGCCACCTGGTTTGTTTACAGCTACATTTTGAGGAGGTGAATCCAAGCTTAGACAAAAGAACAATCTCAGTGATCCCAGATGCATATCATTAAGATATGGACAAATGGGTCTCCAAATTTACTTGGGAAGAGAAAAACTATTTCAGTTATTAATCTTACTCTCCAATTCTCTTTCCTACTTCTCAATATTGTAATTATGCTTTTATGAAATTATCATGCTATTTATTGCTTTTATAATCTTGTTTTTAGTTTGCCTTACATATTTATTATTATAACTAAAGAACTGTACAATCAATCAATTCATATTGCAAGGATACCCACAGATCATAATCAAAACTTGGACCACATACAATCATGTAAAATGCAGCAATTGTACTGGAATTGACAGCATGCATCTGATTTGAAATGCACGAGAAGATCTACTAGATTGATATAAGGTTGGAGGTATCAAATAACCATGAACCATGTAAAAATACATTGTTTGCTACTTCTCCCCCTTAAATTCAGCAGAAAATAACGACAAGGGTTATAAAGTGTACATCTGAGTCATTTGTTCACATTTATGCCTTGTCCTGCAGAGTGTTTTGGGTATACACAACTGCCCAGGTTTGTTTTTATTATATTTATTTTGGTAAACAAATCCTCCGTCATGGCAGAGTTACAGAAGAACCAGAACAATAATTCCACCCTGAGCTCAATATTGTGGATACCAGGAGGTTTAGAACTTCTATAAATTCAAAGTTGTGGTGCAGATAGTTTGATCATATTACACACTGACCTGTCTTTGTTTTCTCTATTTCTATCTCAGTAAATGCTAACACCTCTCATCATTTGTGAACCTCCTTAGTGAACAGATTATTTTTTACCAATAGCCTGCCATGTGGACTCTAAATAGTAAATAACAAAAAGGAGTGATGTTTTTTGTAGCCCAGTACATCTGGCACTCATGTATTCATAGCACTTTTAAGCATATCGGTCTGATTTTTCTGCAGCTTGCAAAGATATTTACAGTTTCAAATTTTTGCAATACTTTCCAAATGGATCATATATATGTATTTAGTAATTGATAGGAATGGCATTTGGCATCCTTTTCTTGGACAAGCAAATATGCAGAGACTTTAAAAATAAATTCAGCCTGCAGGAAAATACTGTGAATATGGGATACTTGGAAATATCTTTCTGAAGTAGATTTAGCCAGTAAATTTCTGAGATGGCACGTCGGAATGTCAGATGGGAAAAGTGGTTTCATCACAATCCTACAAGGGTGGGCAGTGCAATGTAGGCGACTAATATTAACCAGATTTACTTTTTGTGGAGGTTAGTCTCCTGGAGCATTGCCTAGAATGGTTTGCTTTGCTGACTGGGTGAAACAGGACAAAAGGCAAATTTCACACCTCGGCCTTACTACAAAAAACCACAAGCTACATGGTAAGTGTGAACCAAAGATATGAAGTGGGATGATTTCTTTCAGGATTTGCTTTGTGGGTTTTTTCCTCTCAAGAAAATCTAAGCACTTTTGGGAAGGAAAAGAGTGTTAGAGAGTAGTTTTACATAAAATTTTTGGAAAATAAAACTCCACACAGGAGGTATGGTTTTCTTGTTAGTGTTTCTCAATCCACTTCCATTCAACCATTTTGGGAACAGGTTTACCAATGTTTAAAATATTTTTATTGTTCCTTTTACTTTTAACACTTTAACAATGGTTTGCTCCTTTTGTTATCTGAGACTGTGAATTGAATACAGATGCAATGTGCAAATAAATATTCTTTGAGATGTAAACTGAGGAAAAAAAATGAGTTAATCTCACCAATGCCATAACTAAACCAGAAAGATTTGCTGCTTTTCAGAAAAGTTGAGACTGTCGAGAAAATTCATGCTGTCAATTTTCTATCAAGAAAATATATAAATAACAATTACTTTAAGGTCAGAAATTTTTACCTTCATCAATCTAAAAATTTTTTTATAGTGCTTATCTTAAATTATTGTCTAAAGATTTTCATACAGGTTTGTGTTGGAAGAGGGTGATTCTTTGGGTATTTTTTTGTTTTTTTTTTTTAAATATTACTTTTGTCAAGTTGCTCTGTATTTTTAACAAAATTACAAAGGAGGAGATAAATTTGTAGCAGGATTGCTGAACTCAATAGTAATAAATATTGCTAAGATATGGAGATTTTCCAGGAATTGCCTCTATTCAAGAGTTGATTGGTGGCAAGGATTATGAAGAAAATATTTCAAAAGTTATTTTATGTATTGTACTTTTTTTCTCATTAAAATATACATTGAATGGGTCTTTATTATGCAATGATGTGGTTTTGTTTCAAGGAATCATATTTACATTCACCTAACTGGGTTTTGTTGACTTGCTTGGAATAATTAGAAAACACATTTTAGAAAATTCTGTCATCAAATATGACTTTCCTTGTTTGAACAGAAAACTTCCCTGTATGCGAGCTCCTCTGCATCAAGCTGCTGGTGGTTTAAGATGCAATTTTGTTGTGCAGTCTACATTCAGGAGTATTGACATATCTTACACTTAGTAAAAAAATATTAAGTCCCCTGGAAGCAATAGAATATGTATGACCATTATTATTCCTCCTGTTTAAATCAAAACAAAATTAAACAGAGTAACCAAAACTCAGAATGTCTTCTTGCAAGGAAGAGAGGTTGAAACTTACACTGCTTTTTTCCAGACTCTGAGTTGAAGTTCTCTAAAGAATAAAAGTAATTCAGAGATATTCTCAATTTAGTGCTTCTGGTTTTATCTATTGGGTTCTTTGACGATTCTTTCTTCCTGTTATACACTTTGGATAATTATCAGAAAGACACTGTTGCCTGCTTAGGCTCTTTAGCCAAAAATATCCTGCACAGGTGAATCAATCTTTGCCAGAGGTGTGATTCAGTCTGTTGATTTTTGAGCACTTCCATTCTTGCATGGGTACTGCAAACCCTCCATATATCCTTTCTTTCATGCCTAGGATTAGTAAATAATATTATTGCTAAAGAATGCACACACACACACACACAAACACATATCTATATATAAAATAGTATTACTACATATGTTAATAGAACTTCTTTGTTTGTTCAAGTGTTACACTCTTGTAAGAAAAATTACCGGGTCAGGTGAAGCTCCCTGGGTAGAAAATTTTTTCCTTCCTTGGAATTTATTTAGTTCATGCAGATGGTACAACCTTTCAGAGACTGCAAGCTTGCCAGCAAAGAGTCCAGAATCATAGAAAGGTCCCCACAGAATTGAGTGGGCTAGCTTGCTGAGAGAAGCAACAGGCAGAGACAACCAGGGATCAGAAATGAGGAAAGAAAACTTCCCCAGGGCCAGAAAGAGCTGTGCCAATTTTGCTGCAACTCAAACTACTGAGCTGGCCAGAAGCTGAAAGCATCCCTGCAGAGGCACAGTGCAGAGCTGTATACAACCCTTTTTTCTGTACTGTGTATGACTGAGTTGTGATGAGCTGTATTTACAGAGGTGTCCTAACAGGTATTCTAATTAAATCTAGTTTTCTTTAGGTTAAAAGCCTTTCACACTGTCTATGCAGAGCTACGTCAAAGCACTACCTGACTCCAAGTACTTTCAAAATGTCAGAGGCTCTTATTGTAAAAGCTCTGACAGATTTTTTGTGCAAGAATGAACTTTAGGCTGTACAGGCTTCTATATGTGTGTTTATTTATGTATATATGTTTGTGAGACATTCAGCCTAACTTTGGTGAGTTCCCTTGGTTGCAGTTTCTCTGCAACAACAGAAACTTCAGTGCAGAGCAGCTTATTCTGGTTCTTTTTTTTATTTTGAAGACCTGCCTTATTTGCCCAGCTATTTTTTTTAATAACAAAGCTACAGATGAGGACTATCATTGTATTAGAAATATTGTCTTTTGCTGTGCTATATTTTCCCTCTAAGCAATACAAAGACAGTTTCATATACATAATGGAGTTTGGAGGTTTTTCCAAGTTTTTGGATGGTTCTACAAGAATGCACCCTGTGGAACTGCACTCACAAAACTGAGCCACATGTAACCATGTACAGAATTTTCAATGCAGTTAATCCTCGCAATTCTAATTTCATAATGATATTTTGTATTCATAATGTCAGAGTAGCAGGGGGTGGTAGTAATGAGTGACTATTACATAAATGATCTATTTATCTGGTTTGAATTTTGTTTTAACTATTTGTTCACAGTAAATCAAGGATTCTTAGGCAACCTCTTTCAACATGCTTGGGAGGAGAGCCAGATTTGACCACGCTTATTTCACTGAGAAGTAAGGACAGCCCAGTTAACTCTTTGAAAACAGTGGCATTAGTTGTCCAGGAAGGGGCTGCCTTAGGAGTGGCAGAGGTCTGTAGAATCCAACTCTATAAGAATAATAAATGAGAAATAGGAATGGGATTTTAAGAGTATGAAAAAAAAACCTAATTTCTGATCAATTCCTAAATTCCTTTCATATTAATTAAAAAACCCCAAAAACCTCAGCATATCTAAACACTGGCTTACCTTTATCTAAAATAGAAATCCATGTCTCTGAAAAATCTTGCTTTGTTGTAGAGGAACCAGCTCATACTTAAATATCAAACTTCAAATGACTAAAATTTGAAGCTTATCCTATCCTAAGATACACATCCATGGAACTGATGCATTCATTGGAGATTTGAAAGTTGTTTGACAAAGAGGGCAGCAATATCCTCTCTGTTTTGTATTGATATTTTTAGTTCATGAACATAGATAACATTCAAATGCTGTACAGATATAGCAGATCAAATCTTTTGAAAGAAAATGCCTGCAGTCACTTTTGTACCCCTTCCTCAAAATTAGCATCTGTGACCCAGCTGCATAAGCAGTTTTCCTGGCCAGGATTGAAGACTCCTTCCCACTACCCCATTGTAATTTTTGTGGAACACAGCCATTTAACATGGGCTGTATTTCTTCTGCAAGGGTTGGGTCCAAGGCCTTTGACAAATTTTGCATTTGTAATTGATTTGCTCCCTCCTGAGCTTGAGAATAAAAAGCAATGGATAATGCCTCAAAAGCAGACTTTTCATGATGAAATAATAAGGATTGTATGAACTGACAGCTTTTCTTTATAATGCTCATTAAGTCAGACACTGTTTTGATTTTTTACTGAAAAGCTCATTTGCAAGGACTGTAGTCAGAAGAAAAAGAATTGGATGAGATAGATAAGTATAGTCAAACTATTGCATTATGATCACAGAGCAGATGAAGGAACCAAGCATCTCTCCCAAACAACACAGAAAATTCATTTTCATAATGGAGGTAGAAGTCCTTATGGAAACTCCAGCTGTTCTGTTGGACTCATGCTCTAGAAAATATCAGTTAAACTTTGTTCTTTCTTTTGGAAATAATGAAATGAAATTAAAGTTACTCTTAATCTCAATATTTCACAGTCTTTTGCAATGAGACAAACAATAAGCTCTAATGTCCCATGGACCAGTTGTGAAATGAAAACCCCATGGCACTTTTAGGAAGAATAGGTGAGTTAGTTCCAGTGTGGTTTTGACAATTACATGCTCTCTGGTTTGAGCTAACTTAATATTCAGCTATAAAAAATATTTTCTTCACTTTCTTCAAACTGCCATGCCAAGCTTCTGCTTGCTACTAAACAATCCCTGCCAAGGCCAGCAAGAGGGAAGAAATAAGATAAGAAAAACTTTCTGAAATATGCATGCTGCTCAAAACCCCAAATTCTGCACTTTTCACTTCCTTTTAGTAAGTACGTACATTGTTCGTATAATATAATTTTATAATTAAAGTATTGAGACATTAGTATGAGGATTATCTGGTGCTTATGAGCAAGGAACAAAACTGACTAAAAACTAGATGTTTATCTAATTGTCTACCCTGGTTCTTTATAAAGGTAGGAGACTTAAGGCATTACTTTATCAGAAGTGTTATGTAGTTGAGCAGCCTGTGTCTAAGGAAGAACCAATCAACCTAGTTCTAAGGAAGGCATAAGTAAATATTTTATACACTAGCATCAATTACTTAGGTATCAGATATTATTTTTAAACATATTGAAATTATTATTCATTTTCTTTGTGTAGGTCTCAGTTGTCTCAGATGAATAGTCAAAAAAAAAAAAAGGCATTATACAAAGAAGAAATATTAGCTAGGTTATTCTGGCAAAAAATTTAACTCTGTGGGAAGAGTGCCTAAGTTAAACCCTTTCACGGAAATATTGTGACCTGCATCATAGGTGGGGTGGCAAAATCTGCTAGAAGACACATGCTGCAGATATCCTCTGCATTCCTTTTACAACCCTGGACTCTGGAGAATTTGTTACTACATCATTACAAGTCATATTTTATGTTTGAAATATTTATAATTTTATTTTATTGAAGCTTAATCTTCAGGTAGGACACTGGGGCATTTTTATACGCCTCCATTTTCACAGCCTCGAGTACAGAGACTACGCCTTCAGGGCAAGTTTTATTGTGCCAGTGTAACATATGTTCCCAATAGGTAAGTGACACATGAAAGGAAAGGAATGTGATTTAATGTTTCAATTTTATTGCTTGCAATTTAACATATGGCAGTGAAGAAGATACAATCAATAAAGCTACATGGATGTGAAAGCACACAATAAAAGATACCTCAGAAGGAAGGTCTGATTTAAAGATTTATTGAATCTAACTAGTCAAATAATTCAACACAAAAATTGTATTTATGGTCTTGGGCTCATTTGTTGTTGGAAGCTTGCTAGTGCACAGTTAATGATTTTGTACAGTTCTTCCAGAAATCGGGTGCACATTTTGTACTTCACCTATTTCCATTTCACTTGCATAAAGAAGTTGTAACCCAAATCAACAATGCCTAACCATAATTGACTTTTTTCCTGCAGGAGGTTAAAATTTTCATTTTCTCATTTTGTAACATCTTTCAACATTCATTGATTTTCCTGATCTTCTCTTCTTTCTCCTCTAAACCTCCCCTTCACTATCCAAGAATTCTTTCAGCAGTTTTGGCTAAACAATGTCTACGAAAATCATGTTTTCTTTTCTTCAGTAGTAATAAATTGCAAAGACCTTTCAAAAAAAAAAAATTGAGATATAGAAGCAGATAAAAGAAATGCTCCCCCTCTTCAAACAAAGAATAAACAAAAAAATGCATCTGATTTTGCAAACACCTCTGGTTCAACTGAAAAAATATAATGAAAATTTAAGTTTGCAATGACTTCTGTAATAAGATCAAAATATTTTTTTAAAAAGTAGAATATTTTTTTTAGAATAAGCATCTTGGTGAGAAACAGTTTTACTGATAATAGAAAAAGCAAGAACATCTTGAATTTTTCTTCTTTTGGTTGCAGAGAAGTTAGATGTTGATTCTGAATCTGTTATTTGCTTTTATTCAGAAGTTTACTAAGTTTTACTAAGGTCAGAATTTACTGTACGTTATTAAACACATACAGAAGTTACATCTTCTATAATATTCTATTTGATTCATCTGGTTTCAATGAACTGAATATAAACTGATTGTGACAGGGAACTGTTTGGAGAGAATATTTTTAAAGCTTACCTAAAATTTCACTGTGTTTTGCTTTCCCTTCTGTAATCAATTTTTACTTTGTGGAAGGAGAGATAATTTTTGATGCATTCTCTCCTTTATTTATTTTATTAATCTTATTTTAGCATGTTTATGCGAATGTTTGGTACACACTGTTTCTCATGGCAAGAGCTTTGGAGGACACACACAGGTGGTTCAACGAGCATATTATAGCCATACCTGAACAGGTAGCAGCATTTTACAGAGAAACAACTCAGTGCCAGCCAGATTTCAGATTTATGGGTCTAGTTCTCCAGCTGCATCAGTTTATAGGAGGTTTATATGCCTACATTGCCTGTCTCTTGGTGTTGAACATAGCTTGAGGCCAGCTTTAATTGCCTTTCTGTCTAACATCAGTCTCCATGAATCTTCTTCATTAACATTTTCCCCAATTTCCACTTCCAAAAGCCTAGAAACTGCTAGTTTTCCACCTTTCAGTCATGTAAGCATTGAAGAAAACTGTACTTAAATCACATTAGGGTCTTGGCATATGTGGAATTTATACATGAAATAGGCATTGAAAATGCACATAACTATTCTAACAATTCTAAGGCTTCTTCATGCTTGGTATAAGCTGAATCCATGCAGGTATATCACTGTGATCCCTGAGTGCCCGTAAATGTCTCTCCCATGACTACATAGAGCACATGGTACCTATTTGCTTTGTTGTCACATTTTATGGTTCATGAAGCTCCTTAGGATATGTCTTGCAATAAAAGTTCTATTTAAGAGATGATTGTAATTTTATATGTATGAATGTGCATATATACACACATAGAGGAAGAGAGAGGAAAGACATTTGTTAGACATCATCTGCATTCATGTGTACAGTCCCTGTCATTATGACACTAAGGATTATCCAAAACATTTGTAAAATCTGTGGGAGAATGGCATAACTGTCAGGAATTTCCATGAGGTTCCTGTTGCTACATATCACTTCCTTTCTATCTTGTGGCTTTAGCTGACACAAAGGCTGCTGGATTCATTCATCCCCTTCTATCTTTTAAATCCTGCTTTGTTTACCTTTGCCACAGTGGTGGGAGGTGAGAGATGAAATATGTTCAGAACCAAGAGACAGTCATAGGCATATACACCTCCTATAAACTGATACAGCTGGAGAGCTAGACCCATAAAACTGCACTGTGTGGGTGCCATATGGAAAAAAATCCCTAATCTGTAAAGCATTTGATTCGTATTAAAATTGTCAATATATATCTTCTACACATATCTCTAGAAATGAAAATTCCTTGCAATGTAGCAATTTTTTTTTTTTTATTTGTTTTCAAGTTGGTCACTTGTGTTTCAGGCAACCACAGAAGACCAGAGTGAAACTTTAATCAAATAAAGGCAATGTACGTTTACCCAAAAAAAGATGCCAGTAGATTTCTGGACAAATCCCATGTGAGAAGTTTTCTGTCACCATATATCTGCATCATTCTCTGCCAAGCTTAATCATCCAGCTATTGGCTAAAAATAAGTCCACTGCACCATGGTAACTGCCTAGAGTTGCAAATAATGTTGCTTTTGAGATCTTAAAAGGTCAGCAGCAAAATACACTGGGCCTTCTTCACCATGATATAATTAAAACAAAGTCATTGACTTTTTTGGGATGAGAAAAGAACCTTCTCTGTCTCTTTTACATTAAATAAATTGGGAAGTCTCCCTTCAGCAGCTTATTGTACTTACCCACATCTTTGAATAGTGCTTTCTCCAAAATTATGAGTTTGACTGAAAGTCTGACCCAGCCTCACATGCTGGCAACCTGAAACAGCAAATGTAAAGAATGAGCTATTTGATTGCAAACATTCTTCCATGCCTGACCTTATAAGATATATTAAGGAAAATGGCTGAAAAACAAACCCCTCAATAATTTAGTCACCAGCTCTGAAATGCTGACTGCCTCATACTTGCCTTGAAAATGCCCAGGCTGCCCAACCAGCGAGCACCTCAACTATTCACCACACGTGACCAAAGCCACAGCTATGGAAAACAGCTTTACAGAAACTCTTTTCAGTACCTTCTCTTTTTCACAGCCCTTGCCAGCCTTCTACACAGTAGGATCCCTGGAAACAAGCTCCAAATCCTCTCCTTCTTGACACATCCATGATGAACAGCTGTAACTCCTTAGGCACTGATTGCAGCTGCCTTGAGCTGCGCCATTGAAATAATCCAAAAAGGCAGCAAAAAATGGAAATATGTTATTGAGTGGTGACCACATGGTTAGTGGTCTTCGTGCATTGGCTAGATGGGTGGCTTCCAATTTGTATTGCCAAGGCTGCGGAAAATCATGCACAAAACACAAGTCTGATTCTTTTTTCACTGTTTTAACTCCAGACATATTTCTGGGCAAGGAAAAAGGGAAGAGACCAAACAAGAGTGTAATTCTTCCCTTCTCTTCCTTTTTGGTTAAATTGTTTATTGATATTATTTCTAAAGTTTTACTGTCTTCAAGGGAACTCAGACTGAGTCCAGGAGCTCAGGTGGTGGACATGCTTATATGAGTTCTGTGCTACTTCAAGATATTCGAAGAAGTAAACATACAGAGAGTAAAGAAGGCCCTTTAACATTTCTTTCTAGATAGGCTAACTGGTAGGCATGTGATAAATTGGTAATATCAGCTGAGAAGAGTACTTTATGAACAACACCTGAGCTCTTTCCAGCTCCTGAGGTAGCTCAAAGAGGATGACGCATTGCTGTGTTGGTATATCCCACATCAGATTATGTTCTGATTTGAATTATTGGTGAAAAAGAGCTTGGCTGTAGGTAACACAGCTGCCCTGAGCTCAGCTCTGTGCTTAGCAGTGTATGTGGGCAGGCTTAAGCCTGTACACAGTGTTTTATGAAACTCCTGGTTGGCTGGTTGTTCCCTGTGAGGCCTACAGCAATTCCTACCACCAACATTGCGAGGAAATAAAAGACAACTGTGTGGAAAAAAAAAAAAAAAAGATAAAAGCTATTTGTAGAAAACAATGCCCCACAGTGTTCTATTCATGGCACAAAACCATCCATCTGGGAAACCTTTGCATGATTATTGCTTGAAAACATTCTTCTTATCTGATCAAGGGTTTCTTAGGAATTTCTTCATAGACTGGGGTCATAAGACAGTTTCAGAGAGACGTGATGCTGCCTGGTGCTCAGCATGGCAGACCCAGTCCAGAGAAATGATTGGCTCTCAGCACAGGCAGCTCCTGTATTAGCACAGGAAAGGTATCTGAATTTCAGAAATTAGGGAAGTGATAGAGACATTTTGTTTCCTCTTGTGTTTCTATTTATATGAGGCAAGAAAGATATTTCAATTTATATTCTACAGTTTGTTTTACCCTTTCCTTTCTGGCAAGAGCACAATATTATTGTGTAATTCCACTTTCCTCTTTAAATTCAAGTAATATTAAATATCTCACTGTATATGGTTAATTTTCTCTTCAGTTGCTGAAATGTTTATTCTTAAAAATCCTTTCAAGTAATTTTCTAGCAGGTTCAAGTGGGAAACAGCCAATTTCTTCCCAAAGTAAGAGCTGGCAGTAAAAAATATCTAGTGCTAGTTCTTAAGAGTGTAAGTGCTTCCACAATGAAAGTTACCAAGACATCAGTACTAAGAAATAGGACAAAAATGAGATTTGTTTGTTTGTTTGTTTTTTGCTTTGAGTGGGGATTCTTTGGAGTTTTCATAACAGAAATGGAAGGAGGGTAAATTTGAGTTTTTGCTTTATATGCAGAGATATTTCTTGGTAAATTTGGAAAAATGATAGTTGGAAGATTATTAATTTTTCACTTTTGTTAACTAGGAATAATACTTTTTCTTTGCTTTATTTTCACTAGGCTATGAGCATGAGGTGTTAAAATTTACCAAACAGTGAAGTAAATTAAAATAGACTTATAACTTGTCATCATCACAAAACCAATATATCACAAAACTGAGTTCAGGCTTTCTTCAGGATCAGTATGGCAGAAGCACAAACCTACGAGGTTCATTGATGTGTAAAAGTGCAGTGACATTTTAAAAATGTGCACTGACTTTTTAAGAATACTCATAGTCAGAGCGACTAGGAAAGAAACAGGTATATCTGTTAGGGTCCTGTGAACCAGCCTTTCAGTAAGGTAGTGGATGCTGGATTTAGGCACAGGCTCATGTAGTTCATTTAGAAATCAGTAATTTTGCTTATTAAGCTGAAGGCAAGTAAAAAATATTTTTGCTGCATTTGGGTTGAAAGATGAAAGCATGGGATTCATGATTAACTATGCATTCAATACTAGACAAAAAGTAATAACTAACTTCTTCTCACCATATATAACACCTTCCAGAAAAGAAATCACAGTGGTCTGCAAAAACAGCACATCTTCATAATACTTCAAAGAGTTCTTTCCTAAGAAGTACTATTTCCTCTATTTTACAAGTGAAAAACCAAGGCAAGTAATAGCTGCAGTCAATTTTTTCAGCCATTAATTCCCTAAATTACTCCTGTTTGTCAGTCTTCAAGTCTTATTCCAGCACCTGTCAGAATAGTGGCCAAGCTCCTCCCCTGCTAACCCAAACTGTTGGGTGTATTTTAGCCAGACATCTATAATTAGTACGTAAGCAAGTAGAAGTCAAGTCATCTGCGGTTATTCATCATTAAGCAATCAGGACATGCTTTAAAGCACCTACATTTACATTTAGAAATCTGGCAGGAGCCGAGTAAAAAAGGAAACTTTTGGGAGTGTCTCAAAATGTCTGAGCCTGCATCTCACAAGTTCAAGGTCATTCTTCCTTTTGAAATAAGGGATGCAACAGTGCAGAGAATTACATAACACAATGAATGGACCATAAGGAATGTTTGCAAGTGTTTTCAAATGAAAAAATTAAAATTTGTAATCAAGCACATATTTCATAATTTGTTTTGGTACAGAACATGGTGAACAAAAAATTAAAATAATATCTGACATTGTACTTGAATACTAAAATAAATTCTATTTATTTTTACTTTTAATTATATTTCTATGATAACCCTCAGGGTTAAATGTTCATTATTACTTGCAGGTACATTTTTGGCACATTTAGGATGGAAAAATCTTTTCTGATCAAAGAAACTGAGAAATGGGAGAGCTCAGAGCTAATGGAATCCAAGGTGCTCATACAGACAATACTTCCTAACAGCTGCCCTACTTTTCCTAGCATTACAATATTCATCAAAAGGAAAGTAAATATTAGAAATTCCCAGGGGGAAGTCTTGTAGTGTAAATTGCTATAGGTCAATTCTCTTATTTCTTTTTTTGGAGAAATCCCATTAATATTTTCACAAATGGGCCTAAGTTACCTGGAAAACAACAGTTACCTTGTTCTACTAATTAATATCCATAGCTAAGCCTTTTTAAACCATGAGTGATTGTATAAGTGTGCTATTTGTTTCAAGGTGAGATACCTGGCAGACATTTTTTAATAAATATCATAGAACCACAGAAATGCTAATCTAGTCCATCTTCCTGCTCAAAATGGGATTATTGCCAACATTAGCCTCCTAATTAACAACGTTTTTTTACTCTTAAAGATTAAGCTGAGCCTCCCAAGCTGTAATTTCTGTTGTTTGCCCCTTGCTTTGCTCTCTGCTGCTGCCAAGACCTGTTTGTCTCCACTGTCAGTGTAATCCCTGTTCACCTCCTGTTGTTTCTGTTGCTGCATCTCCCACTTTGGCTCTTTCCACTACTGACTTAGGTACTATAAAAGTACATTTGAATAAGAAATCTCTGTCCCATCAAATTACACCATTCTACAAATACTTTAATATATTTCTATAGATTCTATTTCTATAGCACATATGCATGTACATACATACATAAAATTGATGTATATTTGTATAAAATGTCTTTCTTACAGTATTGACAGCAATTGAAATTTTAGTTTGGAGTGGTCATTTACCCTTTCTGTTGATGATGTCAAATATATAACTTTCAGTTCTTTCAATCCTTTTTTATTTTTTATTATATATTAGAACTGGAACTTATATACAAACATAAACGTGCTTATAAACATACAGATGCTCATTCCATATGCAGTCCAGACATGCCAGGCCTTGAAATATTTTATTCAGTAAACAATTTCAGCATGGGATCTGTATATTTTTCCCTGTGACAAGGTTGCTTCCATAGCCTGAGCAAACTTTTGACTTCACAGGCACCCATGGAAACATGTGTAACTATTTGTGATTACAGTGGGAATCATTTTCCTCTGGGCAAAGAGATTTTTGACTAGAGATGGACATCAGCCATGCAGATCAGATCCAAATAAGGATTTCAAAAGATTGAAAGTTCCACTTACTGAATGTTGGATCCAAGATTTTAATTTAACGCATTACAAAGATAGGGACTGTTTATGAAGTACATTTACTGATCCATCTGGATGTTATTTGCATCTGTGATTTAGTTAAGGGTCTCATTTACATTTTACATTTCAATTCAAGAAACTCTTTAAAACACTTAGCTAAGTACCACTGGAGTGGAGAAATTGTTCCACCAGAGTAGTGCAAAAAGGCAGAATGAAGCAAAATTCTAAAATCATTAAAATAGTTTAAGCCACTACAGAAAAGTTCTATAAAAATCAGAAGAAACTTGCTCAGAACAAAAGTGACTTATAAAATGTGATGCAGTACATATTTTCTAGGTATGGTGAAAGAGTTTTGAAATCTTTGAATAAATAGTAAAACACACATTTCTAGAAATAAGCCTAATCCTTTCCTCTAAGTTTTTCTGTGATGACTGAAAAGCATAATCAATCTAACTTTTTGGTTACTCATGAGCAGAATAATGATCTTTTTTTGTTGCTGTTTTTCTGCACAAAACCAGACGTTATTGTGTTCTACAAAAAACACATTTTTTGTCTGGAGTCCAAGGATTATTATATTAAATGCTGAAGTGGAGGCTAATATATAGGGAGAGTAATTTAACATGTATGAAGATTTTTTTCCACAAGAGAGGAGGAAGATGATGCTTAAATTTTCAACACCAGAGCTTATTTCCTTCATCATCAGAAATACTGATATTTTTTATTCTCATTACGGAGGGAGCATCTCACATCAAGAAAAACAATTAATTCTAATTACACTACAAAATTTTTCCTGAGATTAAGCATAACTGTATCCAATATGCCATGTGATGATATTTTTAGCTTTGTTCTTTAACCTTGCTTATTCTTAGACCCCGTCAGTAAAAAGACAGTAAACCCATCATTTATTAAATTTACTGCTACAGTAGAAGGTAGTAACTATTTCTGGAGAAGCTTAGCAAATTAAAGGAAAATACTTCAAATCCGGTGAACCATGTATTAAAAATATCTCTGACTTTCCAAGGAATTACCTCAAGAATATGAAAATCACGTGATATACCATGGCAGGAGGCAGTAATTGCGCAGTTTCTCCAGGACAAACTGCCAGCTTGTGGTTTGCAGCAGCAGTTGCATGTCCTACAAAGCAGCTTAGTGTGACTCATCAGATCTTACTGAAACCCCAGGCTAAATTGCAGCTTACCATCACAGAACTATTTTTCAGTGTAAAATATTTTTATTTTATCCACTTTGCACATCCTGTCCTCCTGCAATCCCATGGGTGTCCCTCATGGCATTACAAGCACATTTTAACTTGCAATGTGAATTGTACGCTGATCTTTGTATTCTTTCTGAGATTAAAAATATCCCCTACATAGACAACTATCCCTACTTGTAACTATTGCATTATATTTACAGTATAATAATGTAATTCCATAAATTTTCATAATATCAACACTGAAACAAGGAATATATAGAGATTTTTGTCTCTATAGTGGGAGAGACCACTATTTAAAAGAATTGAACATTATACTTTATTAAGGATCCTATGAGAGACACTGCATGAATTTAGAGCAAAAGGATGATTTCTTTTCAAAAATCATGCAATCTTTATTGAAGAAATAACACACAAAAGCGAGAGTCCAAGGAAACAAAGAAATACTAATTAGCACTAGGACCAGAAATAACAATTTGCAACCTTGGAAGAGTTTAATTTTTTAAACAATTTTTGTAAACTTACTCTCAGACAAAAACAAACAAACAAACAGCAAATAAAATCTATTAACAAGAACGCTGTATGTTAATTGTCATGTTATATTTTTTCTGTGATATTATATTGAGATAAATATAAAGAGATATAATATTTAATCAGTATGTACATCAGCATAAAGTGTAAAACTAATTTCTCAGACATATATTACACGTAGGAAAAAACATGCTGTTTTTCTGCACTGGTCTTGTCCTCAAATTTTATCAGAATTGATATTGCATAAAACCTCAAATATTGGTACCTGGATATTTTTGAAGATGAAGAAAATAATTTCATAAAACTGGAAAAAATAGCATGCTTCATCAAAACCCATGAAACAGGCAGAGTGAGACCTGTTAGTAAGAACCAGATATTTCATTTGTGTGTCCATAAGATTAATATTATATAATGAAAATAAATCCAATGGAACTGTATTGACAAAAAATACAGACATAAATATATTGTTATATGGTCTAGTCAAGGATAATTTAAATAATTTGACTTTAAAAAAATTATCGTTTCATGAAGATCAGCGAGTCCTTGTGTGACACTTAATGGAGAAAGGAACTAACCACAGCATCTAAGTTCTCTCAAGTCCTCACCTTACTTCACTTAACACACATTGAACTTGTAAGCTGATGTTGGCTTTTCCCTCATACCTCATTTGATACCAATTTCAATTTTTCTCGTGCCTAAATGGATGGGTGCATGGTAGATTTCCTCTTGCATACCTCAGAAATGATTCAGACCAATAGGTTTTTCTTTGTGTATCATATCATGGAGCACTGAAATTGTCAAAATTTGCATGATATTTACTCCTGTTAGCTTTTATGCAGTGAACAAACACATCTGGGAAATACAGTTATGTGAAATATAGGGGGAAACTGCAGAAAAAAATCAGTGCCTTAATGCTTTCTTTTCCCATTACAAACTGCACCCTACAAGTTAAAATCATGAGAGATCAGAGTGTGCGGGAAAGGATGTTGCACCATTTGGGGAAGTGCTGATTTGCTGTAGGGTCAGAAGGCTCTGAAGAGGAATCTGGACAGGGTGGAACAATGGGCTGAAGCCGTTTGGTGAGGTTCAACAAGATCAGTGGACTGGTCCTGCTCTCGGGTCACAACAATCCCTGGTGGCACCACAGCCTGGGATAAGAGTGGCTGGAAAGCTTCTCTCCAGAAAAGGACCTGGGGGTGAGGATCAACAGCAGCTGAACATGAACCAGATGTGCCCCAGTGGCCAAGAAGGTCAATGATATCCTGGCTCTGTCAGCAATAGTGTGGCCAGCAGGACCAAGGCAGTTATTGTGCCCCTGTACTCAGCACTGGCGAGGCTTTACCTCAAAAACTCTGCTCAGTTTTGTGCCCCACATGACAAGAAAGACACTGAGGTGCTGGATAGAGTCCAGAGAAGGGCAACAGAGGTGGGGAAGGGTCTAGAGTACAAGTCTGATGAGGAGCAGCTGAGGGAACTGGGAGTGTTTAACCTGGAGAAAAGGAGGCTCAGGAGAGATCTTATTGATTGTTACAACTACCTCAAAGGAGGGTGCAGCCAGATGGGGGCCAGTCAGGTGGGAGTCAATCTCTTCTCCCAAATAACAAGATAGAATGAGAAGAAACTGTCTCAAGTTATACCAGGGGAGGCCTAAATTGGATATTAGGAAAAAATTATGAAAAGGGTTGACAAGCGTTGAAACATGCTGCCCATGGAAGTGGTAGAGTCACCATCACTGAAGGCATTTAAAAAACAATAGCCCAGAAAAGTTGTGGATGCTTCATCCCTTCAAGTGTTCAAGGTAAGGTTTGATGGTGCTTTGAGAAACCTGGTCTAATGAAAGGTGTCTCTGCCTGTGGCAGAGAGATGGAAACTACGTGATCTTTGAGGTCTCCTCCAACCCAAGCCATTCTATGGTTCCATTATCCTATAGGGTGCTTGGGGATATGGCTTAGTGATGTGCATGGCAGTGTTAAGTTTCTGGTTGCCCTCAATGATTTGAAAGGTCTTTTCCAACCAAAGTGATTCTATGGCTCTATGATTATTACTTAATTGAATTCCCACCAGAAATAATGTCAAGATGAAAAGGAATATGGGGAAAAGTTAGAGAAGCCAGAGATTAAATCATCTCCTCCCTACAGGCCTTTTTTGAAGAGAGTGAAGTCAGAGAAGGAGCAACTGAAGGAGAATTTTGCTATAATGTTTTCTCCAGAAAGGGGGTTGAATGGACTGAGTGTCTACATCTGTTCATTTTTTACAGAAATTTCATTAGAAGATATGGACTTTTATTTAAGTCTAAGCTAAAGACTGAATGTTTCGTGATATGGGGTCAAATTGTGGTTTCTATGGGTCTGTGGCATGAAGAGTAGGAAAGGCTGCTCTGGGCTGAGAATTGAAGCATTCTTTTTATGCAGAGTCAGCACACTAGCAAGAAATAGACATCTGATGTACATTATTTTATTTCAAGAATTTTGACAAATAAAGCAAATTATTTTATATGGCACAATGCATCCAGCAATGTTCTTGCTTAGAACTGGTAGGATGGAGCCTGGGGAAGGATTTGTTTTAGTATGACAGACAGTCCAAAGCATCAAAAGCTTGAAGCAAAGCTCTGTAATCATTTTTGAAGGAAGTTAGTCAGAGAGTGTGTTCCTTCCACCAAGTGGTTACTATACATCTCAGGGGATGTGCAGCTGAGAGCGGGATGCCTATTCTCAGCATGTGGAGCTGGCAGAGCATTTCTGTAGTGACACAAATCCAGGGGGACCTTGGAGAAACTGAGCGTGAACATATATTTTAGGAATGACTGAGTGGGAGTAGAGCGTTTAACCACACCCACCCTCTGTATTTTAAGTCATCAATCTGAAAACACCCAACAAAAACAAAGCATGGGCCATGACATTCAAATAGTTTAGTAAAGATTTAGATTTCCTAAGTTTTATTTCAAGCTGACAGACCAAGAAATTCCTACTGGCTTGCGTGCTATAGCAATAAAACCACTACTCATGCAACAGGCAGAGGTTTGGTAGTGAAGCTTGCTTCTTGGATCATATTTCAAATACAATTTTTCCAGGCAAAACCAAGATCCCTGTATGGCAGTTGGCTGCATTTAGCGACAATAGCCCAGCATCAATATTAGAAAAGTATCTGGGCACCCACAGAGCTGCTGTCATGGCTCTGGGCTTGACCATTTGTTGCAGGGTTTGCTGTTCTCATTCTGACACCCCACAACTCAAATCACCTCAAGTAAATTGAGATTGTTTCATGGGGCTCTGGGAAGACCAAATGCCTGACCCTCATTTCCAGGTTGCTGGTGACCATTTCATCATCTCTCTGTGCCACACAGGGCACATCCACTCTGTGACTATGCTCAGATCCAATCCACAGGTGACTGTCAAGGAGGGACTCTGTTTATTGCAGGGTACGGTGCATGGAGATGTTTTTCCTTGTTGGAGTGAGAGAGGGGGAGATTACTCTATGCTTAGCTGTGCTCTTCTCAGCATGGGCAGAGAGGGAAGGACAGAGCATGAGATTATCTAAAACAGGGCTGCCCTCAGATTTGTGTTCGTTGCCAGGGCATGTCAGTAAGGATTAAACACTGTTAGCATGGCAGTTTGCACAGCTGCTTGAACTAAGTGTCATCTCATCTGTGGCTTTTGGGGAAGATGTGGAGAACTCCAGCAGGGAAAATAAATGTCTGTGGCATTCAGTGAGGAAGTGTTACTCTTGGTTAAACTCTCCTGACCTGAGCGGAGCTTTGATTTCAGCCTTGTCATTTGGCTCTGATATTTTGCTTAGCAGACTGAGAAGCTGATTTCTTTAGGATTCCTCTTTTGGGAGACCTCACCCCCAGCCGAGATGAAATTAGTTTTTTAGATCTATCTTTACAAATCTGAAGTAACAGAGATTGCCCAGCTTCCTTCCAATGGCAAAGCTTGCAATAAAATATTTCTTTGAGCACAGCTCCTGTTTCCAGACCATTTTCAGTGACCTTGTAGACCCAAAAGTCATTTATCCAGGCAAGTGTATTCACTGGAAGAAGGACAGAAAAATAGATACTATATACTCTGCATCATCAGTTAGTCTAACACTGTAGTTAATTTTAATATTCAATTTCTGCTGAACAGAGAAAGAAGGTGATTAAGCAGTAGAATGAGATGCAGTAGATATACCGGTTCTTCTTGTGTTTCAACCAATAAGAGGTTTCAGTAGGGATAAGTGAAATAACTCATTCACCTGTTTACTTTCTGATTCCTTCAGATAGCCAAATGCATCCATTTGTTAGTGGTTAGGGTACCAGAGACTTTGGTATTCAAACAACATCAACATAAGGAAAAAATAGACCAAGAAGTAGGCCTAGGCAGTGTAGTTTGCTTCCTTACTTTTATATTATCTCTTTTTCTTTGACAACTGCATAGCTACACCCAGAGAAGTAGTAATTATATCCAGAACCCAAAGAGGTCCATCATAACATGAAAATGTTGTGACATCATAATCCTTGGTTAGGGAAATTATAACGATGGCAGAGGTTAAAGCCACAGTGTAGGACAGGCAGAGAAAGAGAAGAGCCTCAGAGGAGACTTTCTTGCTCAAAAAAGGCACAAAACTCTCCTGTTTTGAAGGGGAATTGTCACAAGGTAAGTAACCTTACTTTTAAAATGCTTTTTTGCATGGGGATGTTTTTGCAAGTGTTTTTCAATTGGTTTAAAACTACTCATGGGTGAAGTAGAGGAGAGGAAATAATGAGAAACAAATTCAGTGGAAAAACAAGTGTTGATTGTGTGACAAGGCAGTGAAGTAAATTTATGAACTGATTTGATCATGGATATTAGCACCTCCTTTCCTCCCAATGTGAGTCAGAATGAACATAAACATAATAGCTATATGGAAAAAATGTACCACTGTTGGGGGGAGGGGAGCAAAGTACAATTAAAAGAACCCTTACTTTTTTGTAAGGTGTTTTGTTTGAATTTTTTTAATATTTACTAAGAAGAAACACAAATTGTTGAAATAGCTTTGTCATTTCTCTTATGACTGGCAGAAGAAAATAAGAGGACTAAACACAGTTTGTGACACACCAGATATATTTCAAAGATAAATGCTCCTAAGACATTAATGTTATTTTTTCTATAGATATATGAGTGAGCCAGGATCTTCTACGCTGTGGATTGTATTATGACAGGACAGAAGTACTTTGTATCATATTTTATTAACTTTTCAAATATTCTTGGACTGATAGAGGAAATGCTCTTCTTTACCAAACATGATACACTCTAACATATTTACAGCAAATTCACATCTTCTGTCTTTTTGTCCTTTTCTGTGGAAAGAGGAGACACCTTTATGATGATAGTAATACAAAGCACTTGTCATGAGATTGTTTAAGAGAATCATGTCATGAGATTGTTTAAGAGAATCATGTCACCTATGTCACCCCCAGAAATAACAGACTGTGCTGAGTTACAAGGCTGCTATTTCAATGATTAATTAGATGTTCACTTTGCTTTTCATTTTTAAGGAACTAAACTTAATTTGGTAAGTTCCAAGCACTGATGGGCATTAATTATTTCACAATGAGTTCCTTGGACAAATCTTAGATTTCGATTGTCTCAGCCATGTGCTAGCTCCTTTGTGCAATATAACAACCTTGTTTCTGTAAATTCAGCAGAACTGACAAATAACGAAGGGAGCTTGAATTCCACAGCACAGTCAAAATTTGCTTTATACCCATGACTAATGTCAAATCTGAACTCTATCTAATAGAAATACTGAGTAACCTCATGTTGATCTCTTCTTGATGCCCTCTATGACTATCTATATAGCTAAAGTCAGATAACTATCCCTGATGTATACGCTCCCCTCACAGAATTTTCTTTGGTAAGGAAATATATTGAGGAAGAATCCCACTTCTAGTTCAGGCTGGCCTAGTGCAATGAAGTTAAAAACATCGTACACATCCTGACATTTAATAGTCCTCAAGGCTGTAGGAATTCAACAAGGCTTAATTATTAAATTGGTATATATCCAAATACTTTCATCTATGCATATATTCTAAGATTTTTTATCAAATAATTTTTAAAATATAAAATGTAGACATGTGGGGAGCAGAATATGCAATGAAAAATTTTTATCATTATCTTAGCCCATATGAGGACTTCACCCAAAATATGTTCTTAGAAAGAGAACAAGCAGACCCAGCTATGATTAGATTTTCTCCATAAGAGCAGAAAACTGCATGATGTAAATATTGTTTTTATTGTAGAGATGTGCTGTAACAAAGAAAAATGCATGCAATATTACATTTTCTCTACTAAAAAATGAAAAAAGTTACAATAAAAAAGAGTAATCCTTAGCCTGTATTATATAAACTTAAAGAAATGGTAATCAACCTTGATGCGTGACTAAGGCACACATCTGTCTGTATGATTTACGACAGAACACAATCAGAGAATAAACTGTTCTTTTTTAAAAAAAATATATCCTCCCTGTAAGAGGATATTCTACTCTACAATGAAGCATAGATTATTTTTTTCCATATTTTCTTTTTCACTAAGCTAAGAGTTGTTATTATACATCTATGAGATGTAGTTTCTTAGCAGTCGTTTTAGAAATCCTTACCAGTCTCTTTTGTGTAGAAGCTCAGAGTTGTTCATGATCAGAGAAATTATTCAACCTGTTTTATTACAAAAGAAGGAACAAGCTTCTTCCTAAAAAACATAATTATAATTCTGAATTAAATGTCAAGGAAATGAAGTCTCTTTTTATTTCTATTAAAAAGATTAGTGCATGGAAATAAGGCAAGATATTTTCATTATTATAATATATTTTTAATAATCCTTAGTTTGAATAGGGCATTTCAAAGGGCTAAAAAGAGTTATAGCTTCATGTTTTTCTGATAAAATTTCCAATAAAATTATCAGCCGTAGTAAAGAAAACATGGACATTATCAGTACTGGAATTTAATGGAGACCATCTAACTAAACCAGTGTAAGCTGCTGAGCTATCACAAGGAGTTTTTTGGGTTTTATTTAGTTTTGTTGGATGTTTGTTTGTTTGCTTGTTTTTGGTTTTTTTTGGTTGGGTGTTTTGGGTTTTTTTTGGTTTGGTTTGGTTTGGGGTTTTTTTTGTTTTGTTTTGTTTTGTTTTGTATTGTTTTGTATTGTTTTGTTTTTGTTATTGATACAGACTGTGTTTAAAGAAATAAGGCTTTTTAGGTTTTTTGACCAGTGGATTTGATTATAAATACAGTATTGCTTGAGTTAGTACAGAAGGGCTTGAGACACTTACATTGAATCCAATGACAAGATTTCCACTATATTAAAGTGCAAATTAAATTAATAAGTAATTTAATGTTTTTCCGATGGCCTGCAGTCCTATTATCAATTTAATTTTGATCAAGGTCATTAATGTGGGTTGCAACTTCTTTTACTGAACACCAGTTATTACACCTGCAGTGCAGGAAATAACATGGCATGGTAGCAGAATACTCCACTGAACTAAAAAAACAAACCCACTCAGTGAAGAACTTAAAATCTTTTCCCCAGTGTTGTTCTTTGTTCACAGTTGTAAATAATCACTTTCAAAGGTATATCTCACCAAGTCAGTTTATGCTACTGGTGCTGGCTGGACCCGACAAACTGGCTGGCCAGGAGAATGATGCAAGAGACTCCTGTGCAAAATTTCTGGATCCCTGCCTCAGGGAGGAAGCAAAGTGTGCTTATGTATTTGTCACATTTAATGACCTTTTCAGAAGGAAATTCCGTGTCCTGTGACATCTAGCAGCAGGAAGGATGACTTAATAAAGAAAGGGAAGGTCTTGCATTAGTGAGAACAGAGTGGTCAATTAGTAATTCTACAGTCATGATAAAGTTATGTGATGATGTTTATGCAGTACTGGATTTAGATGAGCCTGGAGGAAGCTTAAAAAGAGTGGGAGTCATGGGAGATGGATTCAGGCCCTGCCTCTGCTTTAAGTCAAATACCTCATAGCATTAGGTTATGTTAATCTACAATTGTATCTGCTTCTGCATCTCTTTCATTCATCCTACAACACTTAACAAGAGAGATCAGAAATGTCTTAAGCAATTTTGGATAAGGAAGAAATGCAGTTGCTCCACTTAATGGAATTCTATTTGGAAAGAATAACCAGAAGAGATCAAAAGATAATATTTATCACAATAAATTATTTGTCTACATAACACAAAAAAAAAACCAAAAAACAAAAAACAAAAAAACAACAAACCCACCAAAAAAAACCAACCCACAACAGTTAAAAGACCTAAACAAAGACAACAGTTTAGAAACTACTCTCTATCCTTTTAAAATCTGTAACATGCCATTGGAAAGTGCTTTATTTTTTGTCTATCTCCAAATTCTGTTATTTGCCACTGTACTGAAATGGCATGAAATTTATACCAGAGTGACAAGACAATTGTATTATTGATTACTCTATTTCCTTCCCAAATACCAGAAAATGTAATCATCATCGCATCTTAAAAAGAGAAGAAATGTATGGATATCTGCATAGTAAAGATGTAGTAGTAGAGAGCGTAATGCAGGATTTACAGGTAGCAGAGGCAAAGATTTTAAAAATATGAATTAGATACAGAATGCCAGATTCTGCAAAGTCTATATTGCTCGATTATAAGACAGGGCTACTACCAGTGCCAAGATATCAAGTAGAGTGGAGACCTCTGCCCAAGGATATTCCAAAATCTATTACAGTCAATTTAGACTCTCTGCTGATAAAAGAAACTTTCAGTTGTGCCTCATCTCCATAGAAATCTCGCTTGAGTGAGTTCAGGGAATGAAACTCATAGAACCATCTCATTCACTTTGAGTCAGATTTGGGAAATGCACAGCACTTCTCCACACCAAACCAAGGAAGAGAGAATGTAGCTCCTCATGGACTCAAATAAGGCATCCTGCTCCTGTGTCTCTGAAACCCAAAGGTAGCCATTAGATTTTTTTTTCTTCTTTCTTTTAAATGCATCTAGAGCATAAAACAAGTTTTTATAGTCTTAGAAGACCACCCGTGAGGTTTCCTCTTTCACTTTTACAAAGCTGTTTTTCATTGGGAATAATGTGTTTGCCCTTATGTGTACCAACCAGGAAAAGTTTTCATTAATAAGTTCAATTCTGAAAATGCCTGTGTTCATTTTCACAAATAAGTTCTAAGGCAAGGAAGTGTTTCTACATCTCTTTCCCTGCTGGTGGGTTACCAAAATTTTATGCACACACAGAACAGTATGCATAATATAGCTTTTGAGAATGTTTATATCAGCTGGAGACCACAAAACCTGACTAGCAGGAATTCTATGTACTTTCTCTAAACACAAAATGAGACTTTGTCCTTCTGTGAGTCTAATTTTGAAGAGCCATGTTTTTTAGAAAAATACCTTTGCAGGTGACTTGTGGAGACAGTCATTTGATATCTACACTAACATGTCTTTTGTCCATTATTAGAATATTTGCATTCAAATGCTATCACTTATCATGTAGTTATTATGTCTGGCATAAAGTTTATATCTGCAGAAGACAAAAATATGCTTTACATAACTTTCTATCTGCTTGCAGCTTATCTCAAGACTTTGTGACAAACACTTCTAGCATTGGTTTAAAGCCAAACAGCACCTCTTAGGACTCCTTGCTTATGCAAATATTGATGTTTAGTGTCAATGAGGAATATTTTTATGAAAATACATTCACTCACATCTTTAGTTTTATGTACTTGATTAATTGCTGTGACAGGGCATTTAAATCAGGCATAATTGTGATATGAGCCTGTCCAAACTTTTCTTAGAGTGAGGGAAAAAAAAAACCACAACAGACCTTCAAAGCTACATTTTATTTAAAATAAAAAATAAGAAAAAAAAAAAAAAAGGACTTGGAGAAAGCTCATAGATCTTAGGTGAAGGCAATTAAAGTAACCTGGTTTCAAATCTCCCTCTTGCCCAGTGTAGCTTTCAGATAAAGATCTTTTTCCCAGAACTGGGATTCCTGTTACCTGGGACAAATCTAGTTTTCCATTTTTTTCTCCATATTTGCTCTCTGCTTTTTTAAGAGGTCCACATACAAACTCAATTTTCCTTCTCATGCTTCCTCCTTTAACCCAGAGAACTTCTCTGAGCTTGTGGCATAGGTATGGACTCTCTCATTTGCTCTCAGGAAACCATCTCTCCTTCCAGGGGCTCCTGTCTCACCTCAAGCTCAGTAATTCAGACAATGTGAGCTCATGGAATTCTCTCTTAGCTATCACTAAGACCTTTCAGTCATATATAGTATATACAATTTAATAATCATTGAGTGAAAAAAAAGTTCAAACAAGGAAGAGAAGTTTTTATCCAAATTTATTTATTTCAAGTGTGTATAAGCCCACTAATAAAAGAGCTACTGAAAGTAACACTTCATATGTGGAGTATTCCACAGATTAAACTAACCTGGTGAAGTGTATCTGAAATATCTGCTTAACTTAAAATTGCTGTATGTCTGCAAAAAATCATGGTTGAACAATTTATATCCAAATTGGACTTTCAACTGAATAAAAGCTAATCATATCCAAAAAAGGTTCCTCTCTGCTCTCTCTCTTCCTTTTGTCTTGTAAGAAATAATAAAGTGAACAGAATTTCCTATTAAATTTTTTGCTGGTTCAACAGGGTGGTCTACTCCTTTCAATCCTAGAGCAGTTGTTAGGGGAGCAGGGAGCTAGAACCGGACTTGGCTGCTGGTATTTGATTATCAGAGCCAGCTGGAAAGGGGTCAAACGGTGCCTATAAAGGACTGAGAAACCTCAGCTGTAAAAAACAGCAGGAGGTAGTTTGGCTCCTGTGATTGGCCTTGTAGTTGTGGGAGCACGCAAGGAAAATTCAGCGAGGATCCTACAAATTTTTTAATAAAGATTAGCTTTTTCTTTCTGCATACCTGTGTGTGTGTACATGTGGGTGAGTGGGTTGATCTTCATATTGCCATACCTGAGACATTAAAAAATTAGTTAAGTAAAATGTCTGAAAGAAGTACAAGAATGTTGCCAGTCAGTCCTGGCAAGATGACTAGGAAAGATGAAAATCACTGGTACTTGTTCTATTTATTGCTTGGATGTTTAGACTGAACTTCATATGCATTAGAAAGAAGTGCATGCACCTGCAAGCTGAATTTCACAAGGGATTAATAATGTTGGGTGCTTAAAATTTTGATGCCCCTCCTGAGAATCTTAAAAAAGCCTGACTTTTTTTTTTTTAGTGTATTTTCTGTGATGCTAAAAAGTCAGTTTAAAGAAGAAGAAAAAAATCTCAATGGTAAATAAATTTATTTAATGGGGGTTTTGTGGCTTAGAGATAAACTGCAGACCTTTTCCACATCTAATCTTAAAAGACATAATCTTTTTAACACAGAGTTTTAATCAGAAACTTTATATGGAGAATGCTCTTTTGACCAGATGATAAAAATAGAAAAATACAGCTGCTACTATATCTCAGGAAAGGGTTGATAGACCTGTGACAGAAGCATCACAATAATAGTATTTCAATATCACTCAAATTCTGCTATAATTAAGAATATGCTTTATTCAGCTGTTGCATGTTTAAGTCAATAGTTTAGTTAAGTGCATACATATTGCAGGAAATAGAGAAACTTTGAATATGAAGTGGTTTAAAATCAGTTTGTTTTGGGATGGGTGTTGTACAGTGTTGTACATAGACTGGATTATCAAGATGGTTAAAGAGCTTGTGTAGTGACTAAGAAAACTCTAGCAGAATTGGAATGGTAAACCTGTTTAAGACTCAGGACACTGTTGTCTTCTCAAATAATGGATTAAATCAGGTTAAGAAAATATAAAACATAAGAATCCATAGAGGTATCTTTATGGCTTCTGTGTCAGTTTACTTCTTAAGTGATCTCAGCCTCCTCAGACCTAGGGTTGTTAGGTTTGATGGTTTTGCATCACATTTGGGTCTTGTTTCCACAGTCCATTGAAATGTCTTTCTTCACTGGGTTTTGTCCAGGTTTTAACACAGGGCCGAATAAGGTATGAAATTTATCTTTAGCCTGCAAAGAAGAACACCAGTAGGAAAGAAAAACCAAAAAAATATCGCTTCTGGAGACCAAATCAGCAGCTATTGTTCCCTTTATCAGATTAAGTAATTTATTTCATTTTGAATCACTGACAGTCTAGGTTGCTGAAGATCGACTCTTATTTTTGAGATATTGAAACTTTTTTTCCTATTTACTTCAATTGTGTGTGTTGGCTTCTGTTTGACAGTTGACATGGGCAAGATCTCAACACTGGTTTCTTCCACTGGATGAGTTTTCTTCTGCCAGCTCTTTAAAACTAGAGGCTAGAATGTCTCTCAGCAAATTTCTTATAATATATTTGCACAAGAAAATTGTCCCATAGTGTAATTTGTTTCTTCCTTATTTCAAAATATTGTAGCATAATTCCTCCTCTGTCAATCACATTTAGAAAGCCAGAGCATTTCAGTGAAACTGTAAATCATGATCCAAATATAGAAACTTTTTTTGAAAAGCATGTAACAAACAAGACCTTGCCTAATTTTACGTGAGAATGTTGCTAGCTTATTTGCCAAGGAATGTTAGGAATTGTGCAAGAACATATTAAAATACAAACTGTATCCTAGAAATCTGTAGGGTCCCATAGCATCTGCCATCAGAAATATAACAAAATTAACCAACACAGTCCATGTGTTCCAAACAGAAATATTTAATTTGAAATGCTCAGTGAAATGAGTCAACTGTAGATCCAACAGGGTTTAATTCCATTTGGACTTGATCTTTCATGGACACATTCCATACAGAGAGTATTGAAAAGCATTTCTCTCTGCTCGACCATAGCCCTGTCATTCTCTAGCATCTTGACAACCAGGGTGTTTTCTAGGTCCTGGAGCAGGAAATCACATCCCAGGGTGTCAGTGTTCATGTATGAGCATCACAGTGGTAAGTTTGTGCCAGTGCCTGAAAAGTCCATTTATGTGAGCAAACTCCTTGTTAATGAGTTGCACAATTTCTTAAATATTTTTTCATTTACCTTATCTCCTTTTCAGATTAAAAATAAAAAAGGAGCAGACTGGATGGAGATCAGACATTTATATGGGTGTAGAAAGGTCAATTATTTGAGTTTTTCCAGTCAAGTGTGAGTCTTTTTTACAGCTGAAGTTTAAAGTTAACCGCTCTGAGCTACTCCAGTTTGAAGTTGGCTCTCTGATCAACTTCCTTAGCTGCACCTTGTCTTTGTGGATGCCCACATATGTGTCTGAGTAGACAGTAAAGTCCAGAAAGTGCCCAGAAGTTCTTTGTGGCCCGCAGGCATTCTGTGTTGCAGAGTTCTGGCTGCTGGCAGAGCAGGCTCCCTGGTGTGTGGTCCTGAAGTGCTGCACTCCTGCAAGGCTGCGTGTCCCCTCTCCCAATGAACGTCTCCCTGCTCCCTGGCCCTTCCCTAAGAGAGATTAACTGAGTGGGCCATAGTAAAACTGCACTGAAATGTTTAAAAAATGAAACTAATTTATTTCAGTATCATCCATCTAGGCTTGCCTTTATAAGGAGATGTAACTTCATTCCAATGAAAATCTGCATCTAGAGGTTTGGGGGGGATAGAGGAGGTTTGTTGGGTAGGAATTTTTTTTTTATCCCATTAATGAGACAATCCTAACAAACTCCAGTTGCGAACCAAGATGACTTCACTTCATTACAGAAAAAAAAAAAAAAAAAAGCTGATACTTTATATAAGTGCAATATGACTGTGCTTCATCACAAGACCCCTGCCATGCACTTTCCCAAATCTTATTGAATTTAGAATGGTTCCTGTTACATAGTAAAGACTTAGGGTGCTTTAAAGCAATACTGTGGTAGTTGGTTATGTTCTTATTTACTGTTCAGAAGTAGGTAAGCTTTTATGCGGATTTTTTTTTTCTGTAAACTGGTTGCATTTTTTAAATATAAAATTATTTTCCTTTAGGAGTATCAAAAGAGACATCAATCAAACGGTATAGTTTTGCTTTGACCATTAAACACTTGTGGCTGTGTGAGGTAAGATCTTTTGCTCTTCTTTATCTATTTTTTTTCCTGTTTTGACATGACTTTAAATAAGTTAAAGCTAACAGTTCCTTCCTGTTTGTTTCCCATTAAGAATTCTGTGCAAATTTAATATGTTCCCTAAAGGGCCTAAGTAGTACTCTGAAATTCATATAAAGGATTCGAATATTGGTTTGATTAATTTTCTGTTAAAACCTCAGCTAGATGTTCATCCAGACACTACTGATCTGATGGAGGCAGATAGATACTATGCTTGTAATGAGGCACGGGTAAAGCCCATGATGTGCTCTACAGTTTTGGTCCTTGATTTGTGTCCTGACAATGTCATGCCTGCTTGCTGAGGTGGGACCTGGCACAACAGGATACTGTGCATTTTGATTTATTTGGGAAACTTCAGTGGATGGCCACACCAGGGCCCTTCCTCCTAGGGGGCTAGGAATCAAGACTGGTATTTCTGCCTCTGGGTCAGAGATGTCCATTGTATCAAAATGTGATAGGGTGGTAAATACAAAACTGCTCTGAAGTGTAAATGTTGTTT
This sequence comes from Acrocephalus scirpaceus scirpaceus, assembly GCA_910950805.1. Taxonomy (NCBI): domain Eukaryota; kingdom Metazoa; phylum Chordata; class Aves; order Passeriformes; family Sylviidae; genus Acrocephalus; species Acrocephalus scirpaceus. Next base: position 8,589,326 of record OU383777.1, read on the forward strand.
TCACATGGGGTAGCTTTGTTCTAGAAGAAGCATCATTTACAAGGCACCACTTTTTCAGATTCAGCTCTTGGCTGGATACTTGGATGTCTGAAATAGTTTCAGGTGCAAGAGCTCACTTACTGCATCTATGACTGATTTGACCAGCACAAAGTTTTAAAATAAAAACTTCAGCTGGGAAAGGAAATCCATGACCCCAATGCCCTTGTCATTTTTAATGTTCCCTTTTTATAGGAATTGTTATTGACCATAGAGTAATATTTCTTGTATGAAATCTGGAGTAGTTACAATCACTATCTGTATAGGTTCTTCTCACAGAGGTTGGCTTTGAACACTAGTTTTATTTAGATATTCTGAATTCTTTTTGGAGCTACCTCTTTTTACCTGATTACACTGTGCTTGTTGTACAGATGCAACTTGATATTAAATAGTGCAAATGCATGTTTAGAGTTGCATCCTTCCAGTATATGCTTCTATGAAAACACTAAAGCACTTCACTGTTTTCTTGGAGAGTGTTTCTTTCTCACCCCTTGTGTCAGCTGTTTCATACAGAGCAAGGTACACAAGGGTCTTCTCATATTTCTGTCCTTTACCCCTGGAGTTACATTCACAGTGGGGGGAAAGGGGAGAGAAGATTTCTCCTTCCCTTACACAACCAAGAAAGAGTAATGATAATTTAGCCCTAAGTGTTTAAGCCATGCTCCAGTGCTGCTGAATCTGAGTTTGGCATCATTTGAAGGAGCTTGCTGAAGTGTGAAAGGCACTGACGTGGGTATGATTAAAAAGTATTGAAAAATTATAGACCACACTGCAAGAGGCCTTTATTCAGGTGGATGAGGTCAAGGCAGGTTAATACACAAGGAACACTTTTGTAGCTGATGCCAGTGCACGTCAGGCAAAAGCATATTAAGAGTTGTTTCATTGGGTGTATCCTCTCCTTCACCTTACTGGCCACACCAAAATTGGCAGAACAAATTTTGCAGTAATAGAAGTTGATCTCATTATTCATAATTTTCGAAGGAATAGCTTCTGCTAATACATAAGCTCTACTTAGTTCTGTCTATACATAGGTATTTGGTGTAAGTATTTCATTCCTGGCTAGCTGAAAACATGAGCAATAGCAGAGAAGAAAAATTGAGAGTGGGGTATATGATGTAACCCCACAGAAAATGCAGGTGACTAAAGTTTGAAAGGTATGATAAATTTTAAAGGCATTCCTGCTTTCTTGAGCAACTATTTCCATATCTTAATTGAACCTATTAAAAGTGTAATATAAAGGTTTTACTTTGGGTTGATTTAAAAGTAAAAGCAGTATGTTAGCAAGTGGCAAACTTCCAAGATAACCACACGCTTTAGGATGGGATGAATGTAATTTCCAACACTTTGGAACTATGATTGACCCCAATTTATAGATATTTTTTGATACTCAATAATACTGTAGTCCCATTTTCATGGCTGTATCCCAGACTATAGATGGAAGCTAAGTATCTGTTTTCTTTTTTTGGCAAACAATGATGTCCTGATTTTTCCAATCTAAATTGCCCTCCAGGGCACTAATAAAACAAGTCATGGCTCACAAAGTAAATTTCCTGTGTACTAATTGAAAACGGTTTCAAATTTATTAAGGTTTCAATCATCCTCCCAAGATCTAATGCTTGTGCTCATGGTACTCAATCTGACTGTTAATATACTTACCTGAAAGCAGAAAGAAGCATTAAGAATACTTCTCAGGTATCTTAAAATAAAGTGGGGGGGGGAAGGGAGAATGAAAGTAACAATATCAGAAAACCACACATATCATATTATTGAATGTGGTTTAAGACAACATCTGAAACTAAGCACTCATTCTCATGAAATATTTGGGTTTATTGTACTTGCCAAAACCTTCCCTATACGTGTTCCCAGACACTGGCGGCAATGCATGATCTATTAGGATTTGCTGCTAGACCTCGTCCTAAGGTGGTAGAAAAGGCAAGAAAGTCACAACATTGGTTTCTTCTTTTTTGCTAGGTTTTCTCTGTCATTGCAGTGCAAACTGCAGGAGACAGAGAGGGAGAAGGGCTGTTGAAATGTCCCAACTTTCTCCCCCTCCAAACCACATCACAAAGAAGTGTAAGCACTATGCAAACCGTCCCACAGCAACCCACAGAGAGCCTTCTGCTCTGGGCTTTCTCTCTCCAAAATATTGTACTGGGAGGAAAGGCACTTGTCAGATTTTCTGGCACCACATTTCATAGCAGAGTTCCTCTAGCAAGGGAACCGCAGCCTCTTGTGCAGACTGAATTAATAACGTGACAAGAGCATTTGGCCTCCATGTGGATGAGGGCTGGCTGGAAAACTAGAACTCTGGCTTCTGAAAGATTTCAGGGTTTAGAAGTTTGTTTTATTTCGTTCATCATGCTAAATAAAATTGTGTAAAGGAAAAACAGGGTAGGAAAAAATTCCTCAACCCCAATGGTCTTATTTTCCTAAAAATACTGATATATTATATGCTCTAAAATAGCTCAATTGTTATGAAGATCACCTCTGATTAAAAAGCAAAACAAAACTCTATTTCTCTCATGTCTCCAATAAAACCCAGGATAAAATCAGCCTCTTTTCATTGTTTTTATTGCAATTGTCTTGGTTTGTGCAAATACATAAAAATTGGAAAATAGACCGGATGGCTTGATGCGGATATAAAAATGAAATTTCTGTGGGCAACTGTTCTGTGTCTCAGGGAATGTGGGAGACCACAGCTCGAATTTCATCCATTATTTTGGTTTATGGTGATCCTTCAGGAGATGGATGGTGAGGTAAAACCCTATTTGTAAAGTGTCTCCAAGGATGTTACTCTGTGCACTCTGTGTCCTTGCAGAGATAAAGTCTTTCTCATTGTCATTGCATATTTGTACAAAATTATCTTCACTGGACCATGACACACATGCATTAATTCTCTATCCTCATGTTTTGTCTAGGTAAAAGTACAGTCAAGGCAAACGTACTCCTTTGGTATAGTCTGTGATGGATCCATCTGAGAAAAATTTCAAAAACAAATCTTTCAAAAACTATTAATTTTCATTAAAAGTAATAATAATAAAAAAATTGTTCTAGCGAATCATAATTTTTGGATAGGAAAGGCACTTTCCTGGAGAAGTCACATCCATCTGTAATGCAGATGACCTTTGTTCAGGATGTGTGCCCTGAAAGCTCCATGGAACAACAGTAAATCCTCATGAGGTGGATTCCAACACCAGCTGTTTGCGCTGCTATACCTACTGTACCTTTCACCCACCCTGCCTTTCCCCTTCCAGCACAAGAAATAGCATTCAAAGTCTCCCACCCCTGCTTTACTTGGCTCCAATTCTCAGCACTGTGACTTCCCTCTGCTTACAGAGGTGTGTTCTCTGTTAAAGGGACTGCATTAATGTTTGACAGCTATTTTATCCAGCCACAGTTTCTCTGTCAAGACTCATGTTCATGGCAGAGACAGCAGAAGAGCAGATGAGCAGCAGTTGCAATGCTAAACTAATTCCCAGATGTAGAAGAGTCTAGTTGTAATGGCTGTACTGTACATGTGGAAATTAAGTCTAAACATACTGCAGTCCCCATTCGCTTGTGAGCCAATTAAAATGTCACTCATGACAGCAGCAGAGTAGATACTGTGTTTCTCCTTCTGTTCTCTTGTATGCATATCGTCCTAGCATGTTCATGATAATTTATGGGGAAAAAAGATAATATAGATATTTCACCATCATATGGCTTTTGCTCTGCTTAGTACAATACTACACATAAGTCCAAGAACTTTAAGAGACACCTATTGGACTCCAGTAATAACAATTCCTTTCAAGCTCTCCTAAGCAGCAGTTGCACTTTTTCAGTTTTACATACTAGTTATTTCCTATAAAGCTGCAGTAGATAATTTATCATTTTACAAATGTTATAAAAAATAATTCATGTTTTATGCAGATGTATCTTTCTCTTGGCAAGACTGTACTCCATGATTCCAGTCAGAATCATGATGTGATTATGAAATCTGTCAATAGTCAGATGATGTCTAATGAGAAAAATCTTGACACCCATTCTGTAGATTCCTTCAGATATGAGCCTAGTTTTGAAGTCATAGCAAAAATAAGTTTTATTCTTATAGACAGTTTATACAGAGATGATAACATGTCTGATTTTCAGCTTTATTTCTCATCAGTATGAGAGAGTAAAATATCTTCAAAGTTAGCATAAATTAGATCTACTTTTGTACCATTTGCAGTGATGGAAGAGAATAAAGCTAGTTGCTACTTGGGGATTTTTAATTTAAAAATCCTAATGTTAAAAACTCAGTTCTCTAACACAGGTATTTTACATTCAGAGAAAGTAGCATTTTCAGTTCTCCTTTGCAATATTCGGTCTCCTCATTATCTTTCCCATGAGAAAGAGTAAGAAAAGAACATTAATTTAGAGGGCACTGAGGCTGAGAGGAGAAAGGGTCACAGATTCACTCTTGTCCATGGTACCACGCACTGATGAGCAGGCTGCTGTATTTAGTGACAGGCCTTTATCTTTCAGTGAAGTTTAGCTTTATAAGCAAGTTTGTAATTTCTTTGTCTTTAGAAGGGAAGTATTCTTATACCAAAGCTGTAGTCACAGTTTCCTAACCTGGAGCTTACTGAAAATGTTGGCAGCTGAAGGTTTCTTTTACACTGAAGAGTCAATGGCCTCTGTTTCTGAGATTTCTTCCATTTCTGCAAATTTTGATGATTTAATTTGGTTAGTGAGAAGCAAACTCTTGAGAAATCATTTCCTAGAATTAGCGGTCTAAGGCTCAACTGCCTGTGCTCAGAAAAAAAGGATGTGATAATAATATATAGATGGAAAAGGAAATCATTGATTTCTCTTTCCCCTCACATATGACATCTTTGCATAATTCTACTAATTTTCAAATGGGTAGTAGCAAAATTAACCACATCTTTTATTTTCTATTTTTTTCCCCTTCTTTTTAATTGAGAAGATATTTGTGCAAGGTGAGTTACTGAACCAATGTGGCTCTGCAGGGAGTAGTTTAGGGGTCCTTTCTTTCTGCTGCTGTTCCATACAAAGTTGTTTCTCCTTCTTCCAGTTGAGCTTCACTTTCTACTTTTCTCGTTGTTTAGGTCACATATCTGTGGTGCAATGCTGAATTTAAGTATGGTATTTGTTATTTCCAGGATATGGGAAATGGAAGAAGAGTAGTGCTAATTGGAAATTACTTTAGTATTTCAGATCATTATCTTGTGTAACATCCAATTCATTAGTGCTTGTCAGAAAACAATTACAAATATTTAATGTATTTGGATGGTATCTTTTTACTTTGTGATAGGAGTTCATCCACCTCATTTGGTTACTTTGTTGGAGTTCCTATCTCAAATCTAAATTTACATGAACATTGACTAAATCTCATTTCTGAAGACTTTGAAATGAGATGGGAAAATTACAATGACATTGAGCATCCTGAATAACAGATGAGTTTGGTTTCAGGGGTTTGCTCTAGTACCTCTTATAATTAGTTAATTCAATCAGCTTCCTCAATGTAATGAAATTCACTGAAGGAGAACCCCTGCTTAGATAAATAAAGAATTGAGTTTATCCTCAGATATCATAGAAAAATAGCTAGAGATCACTTCAAAAGACTTTAGTATTTGGAAGCAAGACTTAAGAATATTAAAAATTGTTATGAGGTCACCAGTGCAATTCTGTTTCTACAACACTTCTAGTTGTTCCAGTGGGGGTGCAAATATTTTGGAATCTGAGTTCCATACGAATGCTGATTAGAGAACTCTAAAGCAAATAAGCTATACCTTATCCAATTACTTTGGAGCTCTTACAAAACATTTCCCCTAAGAAAAACACACTCACCAATCCATTTAAATTTTATAATAGCACTTTAATGATATATTAGGCACAGTCAAAAATGGATGAAATAACCAAAGTAAGAAGTATGCGTTCCAATTTAGAGCACAAATTTGTATAAAGTTGCTTGGAATAATTTCTACTAGATTTATCTCCCTATTGTGTTTCTTTTTGTCTCTGCATTCCTGTGCTAGGAATTAGGCCTGAGAGGGAATGCTATACTTTTACCCTAGCCAGGGGCCAAGTACCAATCAGGCTATCTGAACATTCCTCTTCTGTTAAAAGCAACCCTCACTCTCATAGAAAATCTCAGCTATGTCCCAGGACAATGACTTCAAAGGTTAACATGTCATTCATGTCTGGGCTTCAGGGACATAGTAAAACTGACATTGGAAACCACAAGCCACAATGTTTCCTTGGGATTCTTTCTAACATATAACCAGAAATGGCTGCAGAGTCACACAGTCAGAAATAAACTGTGGAGTCAATGAGGACAGAGGCATCCAGAAGGAAAGCAAAAGCAAGGCAATGTGTGCAACAACAAAAAAATGTTTCTAAAATGCCAAAAGAACATAAGTTGCTATTCTGTTCTCAATATATGGTAGCTTGATTCAAGGGGGAAATATAGATTTTTAGGAATGTCAGCATGAAGATAAACATCACACTCATAGGTCAAGGGGTTGAGGAAGAGGATATGTTCACCACATTTTCTGGCTTTCTGCCCTACCTATGAAGCTGTGCATAGTTGTACAACAAGTTATATGTGGTTATGATAATCATATTTAGAGACATATTGGCTATTTTGTTATTTAAAAAGTACATCTGTATCTTCCCAGGAGGAAATGCAGATTTGTTTCTGAGCCAGCTGACATAGCAAAATGAAAATCTGGAGTGTCCCTTACTCAGCTGCACAGACAATCTTTTCTCCCTGCCTGTTATTTTGAGTCAGTGTAGGATGAACTTTGTAGTTACTAAGTTTATGTTGATTGCTTTGAAGAACAGCTTGGATAGTTGTGTGTGAATTAGTGTTAAGTGCCTAATTTTTCCTTTTTCATTCTTTTAGTACATTTTCTTAGTTTTAAATGATTCATAATACCATAAAAATATTGAAAACTTTCTACAGTACTCAGAGCTTATTTGTATTGTGCATTGCTATGTTTTCACATAGAATATATATCACATATAAATGTGTCACTTTGCTTTGAAGAGATATCTGCTCGAAATTCAGTGTCATCAAAATTAAAGAGGGTTCAAACTGAGATACTATTTTGTACCAGAAAAAAGTCCCTTCAATTAGATGTAGGGAGCTTTTCTTAAAAAGAACTATTAGAAGCCTTTTTTTTTTTTTTTTTTAATGAGATATGCTTATTTTAGTTGCTTTGATTTTGTACTTTCTTCAGTTTGAATTGTTCTTCTATAGAATATTCTTTATTTATTTTCATCTGTACATATAGCCTACCTTGGAAATTGAAAAAAACCCAAAACAAAACAACCTCCACTTCTCATAATGAAAGTCATGTAGAACTGATACATGAAGCTGTGATGGCTTCTGCTATGCATTTTTAAGAGTTATATGGTCATCAAGTTTTCCATTTCCACAATTACAAACTGGGAAATGAAGTATCTATAATTAGACACAATGATCAAGAAACAGTCTATTGATGAAGAAATAAATCTCTGTATCTTGGTCTGCTATAGATGGTAAATAATGTTTAGGAAAGCTGCACAAACAAATGAATACACATTCTCAACTCCCCTCTCAGTGAAACAGGGGCAGTCATCGATTCCCTTTTACTCCTCTTGACTTCGGAATTGGAATAGACAATTAAGCAATCTTAGCTTTCTCATAAAGCTTGTCTTCCCAGCTGGAGCACTGTGAAAGGAAGCTGTGAGAAATATTAAGAAAAATAGGGCAAAGAAAGAGATATAAAGATTGATTTCTCTTCCCTTAGTGAGTGTTAGCAATTAGGTAAACTGATTTCCAGTGAGGTCATCTGTCACAATTGGAAGCTAATTTGAAAATGGATTAGCTTAGGAAGTAGCAATTTCTGCTCCACGGGATTCAGCAGCAAGTGATTCAGTTCTGTAAGAGACCTCATAAACGGGCTGAGATCAATGCCCACCTAATGTGCCATTACACCCTGGGCACACTTCAGTGACAGCACAGGCAGCCCTGGCTGCAGGGAGTTTCCCTGCTGGGTTTCCCCTGCTCCACACTGGAGTTCCACAGGTGTGTTAGCTGATTATTTTGCCTAAGGGAATAAACAGTTTAGGAGAATTAGAACGGGTGAAACTGTTTCCCCCTCTCTTGAGAATGAACTTTGTAGTCTGAGATCAGTAGCAGCAAGTGAGAAGGATTAGTTAGCACACCCTTTTCTAAGGAAAGGGCTGCATCTGCTATGTGAATACAGGATTCTGCAGCAGCACGGCAGAGACTGATACATGGTCTCCTGGCATTTCCAGTGACAAAGGACCTGAGTCTGTCCAGATTTTTGGGGTTGTGTGTGCACACAGGTAGAGAAAGATCATCTCCTGCCCTGTCCCTGCTTTGTCCCAAGAAGAATCCCAATACCATTCTATCATCTTCTCTGAACAGTTTTGTCTCTTGAAAATCAGTACAGCTCTATTACCCCATCTACCCTTCTTAGTTCCCCATCTTCTTTCCCAGCTCCAGCTGAATTCCCTGGCTGCAGGTCCCTGCACTGTGGTCCAAGCAGGTTACAGGGGCTGGAGCCTGTGACATCACATGTGCAGCAAGCAGATGGTGATGGCAATGACCTGAAGTTGCTCAGGCATTTACCACCAGTTACCTCTAATGAATATAGAGATATTTGTGTAGCTGCTCAAGTGAGAAACTGAATGTGTTAATTGCCATCAGTCCATGGTTAATGATCCGTGATGGTCTGAAGGGATTCAGGTGTATGGTTCAAGTAAGCTTTGCTGGGACAAGATCGAAAACCAGAGCTAAGGTCCTCCCAGGGAGAAACATTTGAGAGAGTTTTGCATGTTACCAGTGGAAGGAATTCTGGAGCTCAAAATCAGGCTGAATTAATAAGCCTGGAGGAATACAGTTCTCTTACAGTGATAATTTTTAAGATTTTTGTGGAACTTTTTTCTCTAAGCTTGGTCAAAAGTTTTGGGCCAATATTTTTAGAATTTCATATTGGAAGTCCAGCTGGATAAATGAAGAATCTTTGTTGTGATATTTGTACAGTGTTCCCTTGAAATTAGTTCTGACTTCTTAAAATACTTACAGGATGGGTGGCTGGTCCAGAAGACTAGATTTTTAAAAAGAAATAGATTCCCTCCCTTTTCTCAAGATCATTCACTTAAAATGTGAAAAAGCCAACAATTCCAAAACTTAAAATGAAAGTCTATAAAAATCACTTGGCTGTTTTCTGACAAAGACTTTTAACAAGCTTTTTAACCATGAAGATAAATCATGATGATCACCTAGTTATTGAGCTGTAGTGACAATATAAATTTGAAAGCAAAAAATGGTGAATAATTGAAGCAGATAAAATATTAAGCTTTACACCCTAGTCTCAGGGCATGTGCAATTTATGGTTACATTTTACAATGGAATACCCAGACACAATGCAAACACAAAGAATTGGCTTCTAAAACTGAGACTCTGTTCATCCAGATATTTGTGGTTGTATAAATACCACAACCCCACATACAGCAATGAATCACATTTTTACTTCAGACCCTTAGATACAGTTGCTAACACTTCTTTTGTCAAAGGATTATTCAGAAAGACACAATAGAAATCTTAGGATAAAATTCAAAGAATTCTTCAAATTGGGTCTTTAGGAATATGAAATATTTCTATTGTCAGACATTAAACTCTTAGGAATCCATCTGATAACTTTAGTTTTCAAAGTAATCAGACAACTAAATAATATGGCTAGAAGCTGGTCCCACATGACCAAGCCATTTTTAAAAGCAAATTTTAATCTGAAAAGTGGCTTAGATGCCTATTAGAAATTTTATGGGTATTAGGAAAAAAATAAAATAAACAAAATCTGGAAAAACAGAGTTAATATGGTCTCTGTCTAAAACATCAGAGTCATCTAAAGATGACGCTCAAGTGCACTTCCTTCCTTGCCATGCTTTCCTTGGAAAGGAAGCACATCCGCCTGGAACAGTGCATAGTCATGGTATGCTCTGCTGTGTCTTGCTTAGTATCCAGCTGAGGAATCACTGTTCCAGGGAACAGCATATTTCATGCAGTCTAGATACATGCTTAGAAATTGTCTCTTGTTCTATTTTAGTTTCTATTTCCCTATGTCAATACCAATTTTAATAATAAATTTATTATTTTCATGAAATTTCAGTGGAGGTGTTTCATATAAGTGTGAAAAGATGTAGTTCTTTTGTTTTAATAGTATTTTTACCTATTGAAGTAATGACAATGTCAGGTTTCAGAAACAGTTATTCCATGACATTCTCTGAAAGAAAAATTAGTAGTGACTAATTGACTTCATTGTGCTTGGAATCTACCATTGAAACAACAGAAACAAAATATCAAACAGAATGATGAAAAAAAGAATGAAAATCAAATATTAGGGGACAAAAATTCAACTAATTTGAATGTGAAGCCTACCACGTTTCTAAGAGAATTGTATGGTGTCAATGATTGCAGCAGCAGCAATGTAGATGTTGACACTCAGGGTTCTCTTTGGTGCTTCATAACCAGCTGTGCCTTTCTGCATCTTCACGGCAGAAAATACACTTTTTTTCCTGTGTCATTACTTCTTCATAGTTTTTTCTAGTATGATAATTTTTCTAGTAAGAAAGAAACATAAGAACAAATCCTTGTTTTGATTTCTGAAATAAATACTATGTATTATTTCCAGAGCTGGCTTTGCAAAGGCTATGGAACCACCAAAGCCCTGCAGCCTTGATTACAATGTCTTTCTCTTAATAATTCATAATATCACTTGGAAGTTCTCTGCCTCATCTCCTGTCACACTGGTGCAGCATTCAGCTTGCCTTTAGCAGCAGGGTGTTGAGTTTGGCAACTGGATGGGGCTGCACTTGTTTTCAGCACAGGAAGGGGCATTATTTAAGCCAAATCTAACCTGCCAGTGATTGCTATGACTGGATTGTGGGGTCACTCTCACACTGCAAATGTACGTCAACATACAGTTAATAAACAAAGTGACACTTTGTGATTATTGCACAGCAAGTTAGAAGTGAGGTGAAATTTCCTGCCTTCTCTGTAGAAGAAAATCTATGATGTCAGTGACACCAGCTCCCCTTTTTTTTTTGACCATAAAAACAGAAAGAGGCTGGTTGGGTGATTAGATGTAGGAAAATTAGTTTTTGATGAAGTGTTGGCTAAACATGCCAAGTAAAATTCACCCCTACTATATCTCCATTGATCACATGGGAATAACACCAAAGACAAAATTTTTCTAACCTTATACCCAAAGTTCTCTTTTACTTCTTAACGATATCCTTCAAAAATCCTAACTTAAGTTCCACCTTTCTGTGTGCGTGATTCATCTACAGAGTGAAAGAATTTTGCAGCAATGACTTTAAGGCAAATTGGCTTTTTAACACAAAGCATATTAGCAGATGAGAAATTCTTTTGTCCTTTGTTCATGAAAGTCACAAGTGCTCAAGTACCTTGCTGACATCTTGCAGAATGGAGCCATCAGCAACACTGGAGTGGGAACATCCATCTCCACGTAAACAGCTGAGGCTTTATTACTCTTTACAGATGGGCATTGTGTCCACGGCATTTCTCAATCCTCCTCTAGGCAGGGAGGATTTGGGATACTGAATCTGTAACTAACCATGACTCACCAAACCTTTAACTTATCAAGAGTGTTGTCAGATATTCCGGAGATAGATCCAAAACTCAGGATGTAAAATGAAATTTTACATTACATATGCTGCCTGATCCATTTTGCAGAGAAGAAATGAAGGTGCCCAGCTTGTGTAAGCTGACCTAGTTTCACTGAGGTATATGGAGGTGGGATGATCAGCATGTAGTCTGTGTGGTGTTCAGTTGAACATCTGGTCTTGTGTATTTATCAGAGGTAAGGAAAAGTAATAATTAGTCTAAGATCTAGCCATACCATAGTATGTACTATATGTGGTAAATACATGCATAGCCATGTACTATATGTGGTAAATGTTGAAGCTTCAAAAAGAATGGAGTTCAAGCCAGCCCGAATGCCTCCTTACCCAAAAGTTCTTAAAGAATGTATGTGACTCACTCTGTAAATCAGGTTGGCGCTTTTGTCATTTTACTGTGAGTATCGCCACATTTCATGGGTACTGGTCGTCAAATTAGGCTTCTACTGACTTGAAATATTATGTGAGGAAAGAAATCATATCACATGTCATTGCTGTATGTGCCCTGCCATACCTTCCCACCAGCTAACCACTCTGAAGATATGTCTGTTTCCTAAGATATTCTAAAGTCAAATTCTCAATGTTATTGTTCTGGTGATTTGGGGTTTTTTTGTTTTTTGGTTTTTTTTTTTTATTTTGCCTAGTAATTTCAAAGAGAGAATTATATCATGGCTGTTTGTATTAAAAATATACACATGGAAATATTTAAAATGAAATGCTGGTTCAGATAGCTGGAGAAACACCAAGTTCTTGTTATGTATGCTTCTTGGTTTCTCTGTACAAACACAATTCTAAAGCAAACCAATAAGCATTTGTATATGAGTTTTCCTCTGAGCTTCTTTAGAGACCATTTCAAATCCACTATGTGTATTAAATTATGAACCATAACTTACTTCCCCATATCGAATCCAACATCCACAACTAACTGTTCAGTTATTTAACGCAACTCAGATGAAAAAAACCAGCATGTCTTATTCATGTCAAAAAGTATCACTGGAGAAAATAGGCCCCCACACTCAGTCAGCAGAATACTCAGCTTATGTTGATAAGTATAACACAGAGTTTCGTATCCTATTGGATCACAGATCTTACAGGATTAAGACAAATGCATATTGGCTAGCAGAAATTTTTAAGCAGTTACAAGTCTCTTCTCTGTTTTAATAGGAGAAGAGTACATTTGGTTTCAGAAGGCGAAATGCAGAGACATTTCACTGACACCAGTTCCCCCAAACTCTTTCTTTTAATATCCCCTTGGATGTTTCCATTACTTGAAGGAAAGCCAATATTCATACACTCCTTATAACCTCCCTTACATCTGGGGAACCCACAGGTATAGCTTTTACTAGACTGCTTTTGTTTTTGTAAAGTTTGTTGGGGGATTTGGCGTGTAGTCACTGAAGTCTTCTTGGATAGCCACACTCATTTCTTTGTAAATAATGACTCACCATGATTAATTCTCTGACTGACAGAGAGTATTGAGGGTAGACTAAGTGGGATCAGAAACCAAGATGTTAAATAATCACCCAGTGGATTCATAAGGGACTTCCAAGAACCTAGAACACAGTCTCTTTCCAACAGACTTAACCATGAGTCAGTCAAAAGATTTACACATCAAGATTAGGTATTAACTGGGTGTCCAATCTATAGCTACTATCTAAATCAGCATCCCACCCCAATGGATAAACACACCACTCCCAGTACTCAGTCTAAGCACACATAATACAGTCAGGCAAACTTCAGATTGTTTATACAGTGATTTTAACATGAATAAATTCTGGAATCTGCCCTGAGTTTAGCTCTTCTGACTTAAAAGAAATGTAACAAAAATCCTTTATCTTTCTTCACAGATCATATTTTTTTCATTCAAACTAATGAGTCAGAGCTCTGGCGTGCACCCTCAGGCCTGCCATAGCTGTGTTTAACACAAGTCTCTAAAGACTGGAGGACAAAAGTGTTTTTTTATTTCTTAGTGTTTAAGGAAGAGGTTTGGTACCAGCAAAGAGAATTCATATCCCACAGTCTGGTGGCTTTGTTTGGAGCAATGTGCCAATGAGGTTCAACATGTGCCACGTCCCATTAACCCTTGATGTGTTCAGCTTCTCTGCTGGCAAACTGTAAGACAGGCAAAACTTTCCAAGCCAGGCAGGGCCATAAAGGAGCATTACAAACCAACTTCAGGCCTGCTCTCCTGAACATTTATGCTTCCACGTGCTTGGGAACCTGCTGTGATTTCTGCACGTGTACAGCCATAGGTTGTCCAGAATTTACAGCACATGCTTGCCTTGACTGCCCTGCATGCTTTATCATGATGCATGTAATTACACAGGTCTTTTAAAAGGTAAATTTGATATTTTTAATAAGCCCTTTGAATTCACTATTTCAGGTGATTTTCTAGTTATTGGCTGTTTGTTCATTTTTTTGGGTACCTCTTTTAAAAATTATGACTGCTATGCACTTGCACTGCAATATTTCGCTTAGTAGTGATGTTTTTTGACTTGTTCTATTAAACACACTCTAAAATATTACTTTGTTTCCCCACATGCAGGTGTTATGAAGGTTATTTGTATCCTAAAGCTGTTTATAGTATATACCTGACTAAAATTTCATATTCTCCTCTCCTTCCAAATTAAAAAAAAAAAAGTTATTAATCATGGTTTAAATTTGTCTATTTAATGCATCTCCCAGGAACTTGAAACACCTGCTATGTTAACCTATGCCTTATAAGAATAGAGAGGTTATATATTAGATTTAGGCCTGTGGATTAAAATAAAGCTTTTCTTTACAGGAATTCCACCTGGGAATGGCTGCTCTACAGTTCTATAAAAACCATGAGAAAATTTGTTACCAGCCCAAAAGATTTTACAAAATAGAAGACATTAACATGAAATTGTAACTGAAACAAAGTTGACAAAAAACCGAAGTGCCATGGGAGAATCACAAATTCCACCCTGCCAATAACATTTTGAGACATGCTGTTTTTCCTCTAGGTGTCCACATGGCTCTGATTTTCCCCCGATTAGAAAAAAACATAAACATTGGCAAAGGCAGTGAAGAAAGAGTGCTGACCCCACTCTGTGAACTAGCACTTGATGCTGTCTGCCTCAGTAGAGTCTCAGTTTGACTATAAAGATATATTCATTTGGTTTTAATTTGAGGAAATTTTATATTTCAATAAAATCAAAATTAAACTCCCTTTGTTCAGATTAGTAAATTCTGACAGTTGAATTTTACATGGATTTGTTGACAATTAACCATGGCTTTGTCACTGTTTC
This sequence comes from Acrocephalus scirpaceus scirpaceus, assembly GCA_910950805.1. Lineage (NCBI taxonomy): Eukaryota > Metazoa > Chordata > Aves > Passeriformes > Sylviidae > Acrocephalus > Acrocephalus scirpaceus. The sequence continues at coordinate 8,604,328 of OU383777.1, forward strand.
AATTGTGGTTTTTTCTTTAATATTTAAACAAAAATACATGATTTTGTCAAGAATATAAAAAAAGTAAAGAAAAATGGAGAAAATCTGTAGAACAGTAAATCAACACTTTTCAATTTTCTCTGTAGCTTGTGTACAATGGGAGAATCAAATTTAAGGTCATATTCAGGTCTGTAGTCAGCTACTTGCAAGAGGCGAGGTGACAAATTTAGTCTTAGAAAACTTTGGCCTCCTGGTATTATGGTTGCAATTGCTATTTGGCTAAGTTGTGGTGTTGGCAGCGAGAACAGATTTATGCACGTAAAGCTGCCATTCTATCAGGGCTTTTATAACACAAAGTGCACTTCTCAAGTTGTACCTTGGTCTGAAAAGAGCTGAAAGAAAGGAGCAATTGAGCTCCAGGAGAATGGTACCAGATGCTGGCCTTTTGACATCAACCAGTGGGCCACGGCTGAGCACTTCCTCAGCAAGCCCTGCTCTCAGCCACTTCAGCTACCTAAAGAAACCCTCATAATAAAAAACACTATCAAAACGAAGGAGTTTCATGAGCTCCATGTGACAACAAAAAGAAAAGGGAAAGAAAAAAACAAAAAGGCTTAACTAAACAAGAAGGTGATAAAACAAAGCATGCTGCTGTATTTGGTTTCCAAGCTAGCTGTAGGTTTTTAAAGGGCTGTTTTTACCTTTCCAACAGCAGTAAAAATCAGTAATTAGACTTACTGGCAAGGCAGTGGGAAGATTGTAGAGGGACTGTGCTAACTAGAATCTCATCTAAATGAAGCATTTAGGATGGTATTCAGGAGATATGCCTTTACATCCCTGCATCTGCTGCTCCTCTTTTGTGCATCCTGAAACAAAAATGTTGTTCATATTTGAGTTCTTTCTCTTTAAGATGGGGATGATAATTTGAAATTTCTTCTGGCCTTTCATCTTTACTTTCTGCTAGGGTGTAAGTTCTTTGGGGCTGAGTGTGTTTTTTATTTCCCAAATTCCACAAGTGCAAGGTGAAAAACCTGCTCATAAACACGGAGATACACATTAGGAATTGGCTCCTGTAATTTCAATTAACTTCTTTACACTTTTACAGCACTTTTTAGCCAAAAAATCTCCAAGTAGTTTACAAACCATGACAATGCTATGTTCAACCTCACAATACTCTTACGAGTTCATTAAAAATTATTGAAGTTCTGTAGATGGAAAAAGCAGGGGTACATAGTCTGTGACAGAAAAATCATTAGGCCACAGATTTTTCAAAGTGTTCTGTTATAACAAATCTACCATCCTTTCTCCCTTGCCCTCTGCCAACATATTTGCAAAGTAATTGTATGCAGAGTGGGTAGAGATGTGTCAAACCATAAGTGATGCTCCCTCTCTAATGAAAACCACAAGCATATATTGCTAGATTATTGCACCACCAAGATGCAAATACTGAGTCATGAAATACATGGAAATCAGTTGCAATGGTACAAGTTGAGCACACCCTTCCATGGTTTTGACAGAGAGAGAGTGTGTTGGTCTTCTCTAATGTAGTGAAAGTTCCCTAATGTAGGTATGTCAGCTTTATCCTTAGAATTGGAGGAGCAGAGTGAAGTGAAAATGGGTGACCGAAGGGCAGAAACAGAGTGAAGGCTGAGGCATCCAGTTTATGACTGTCGGACAAGCCTTCAACACTATTCTGTAGACACTTACCCCAAAATAGATACAGTTCTTACTTTCTTTTCCCTCAAAAAGAAATTTCTTTTCAGAGATGAGATTAGGTCATTATATTTCTTTGTTAAAATATACATTCTTCATTACATGCTCTTCATTATATTACATTATATCTATACCTTTGTTATATATTTTGCACTATATTACATAGTGTTCTTCAGGGAAAGAAATGATGTCATACTGAAAGCTGAAATCTTGAGACCTGGGTTAAGTTCCTGCTTCTGCTATAGGCATCTTATGTCACTTAATTAAATCCTCTTAGGTTTTGTTCTTTTCTGCTCTGTACGTTACATAACTCCTTCGAAAATGCTATAACCAGTTAAAGCTGAAAAATATTTCCTTCTGCTAAAAAGACTACTCCAGTACAACCCTAAATATGTTCATGTGTATTTATCCATATGTTTATGCATAGTTATCCATATCCAAGCAAACAGCACAAAAACCCAGACATATAGGTGTGCACATGTCTGCACAAGTATATATGTTATAGATAGAGACCATTTACTCCAATGGGGAGATTCAGACACAGATTGGGAGATATCTTCTGCTAGCAATATTTCTCAAGGAGGAGAAAGTGAAGAATAGCTTCTACAGTTAGGACCTCTTGGAGAATTTAAGGCAGCATAATATCACTGCGTAAGCTGGAAGTAAGCCAGGACACTGGGGTTAACACCCCTGCTCAAGTGAAAGGAGCCAGGGGACCATTCACAGCTATAAAAGTGGTCAAGAGCTGTGGTTTTAGGTTACATCCTAAACACAGGTAACTCAAGGATATTGCTAAGTGCATCATATTGAGTACAAGCTTCACTTCTGTAGAATGGCATAGCATATTTTTAATATTTATGAATACTTGAAGCAAGCTTTTTCAGTTGTTACAGTTTGTGATACATAAAACTGAAGAAGTTAAAGACAGAAGGAGAAGTTGGATATTAAATCCAACAAGCATTCAGTTGTGATCCTAGTGAAACCACAGGGACATTTTCCTACTATTGAGAAAAGCATCAGATATGGTTTCAGTTTTATTGTGCACTGTTAGATGCCTAGCAAATAGAATATGAGTCTTTCTCTATAGACTTGCCTTTATAGGGAGATCTCTACATGATGAGTATGTTTTCAGTTTTATTTTCTGCCTTCTTCCTGTTTTCTAAACACACACAAAACTTGCTTGGGAAGAATATGTTGTTATGCTAAAAGCGGCTGCACAGTAAAACTTCAAAGCATTAAAATTTTTATAAAAGATTTAGGAAGGAGATTAGTTGTTCTGTTGAGAAATTTCATTAACTTTCTTGCCTTTGCTCAAGTGAACTAAGATTGTTTGGGGTTCAGAAATTGCATTCCCTAAATGAAGTATACTCATGGACTTATTAGACACCTTTAGATCACATCTAACTGGACTAAATTAACTTAAAACAGTCTTGGCATACCTTCTGATATAATTACAAATCATTGCAGTATTGCTTCAGGAAAGAAAGGACTCCTTGTTTCCACACCACAGTGCAGCACCTTCAGTCACTCACTGCCTTTTGTGATGTGTTCTGGGTTGAAGGGATTTTTCATCTGTCCTGATAGAGTATGACCAGAAATGCAGGAACAAGAGGTCATGATGCTTAGGTGCCCATATCTAGAAATCAGAACAGTCAGCTGGAAATGGAATCTTGTTTCTATGGTAAAGTCTGCTCCTCATTGCCTACATTATTTTCTTCAGCCTAGTGATGTGAAATGAGAAAACAATTTATGTAAACTGTCTAATCGTGTCTAATCCAATAGGTAGCTTTTACTGAATAGTACAGGGCTTCCTTAGCTGACCTGAGTGATTTTGCTCTGAAGAGGATGCACAGTACTTTTGTGCTCTGTTCCACAGCCACTGGCTCACATTAGTGTTGCCTATAAAGTGATGGGGACAATAATATCTCACAGTGGGACAGCTGTTTCCTAAGAGGAAGAGAGATCATAAGTTAAATAAACTGTCCATGGAGGTGTGCAGAGCCAATTGTACTCATGGAGAACAAGAGATACTACGCACTTTCAGAGAGGAGATGACGGTGCAGAAAGTCTTTGGAAAATGTCAGTGAGTGATGCTTGTCTTCCACAGATTTGAACCTCGTTGAATTTTGCTGCCTTTCCCTCCTTTTTCCAGCCAGACATGCTCAGCATGACAGCACTCTGGCATGTACACCATAGAAGCTTCTTCAGTTGTCCATATACAGCTGTGCTCAGCACAGACACGGGTGCTCCTGCCTGTACTTTCTTCTGTCTTGCCGACACTGGCAATGTATTTTTTTAAGGATATTTTTGGCAATCCCATGCTGATGTTCTGCAGCTAAACAGTGAGTGGAGCCCACCCAGCAAGAACAAGTGAAATCATCCTTGTTCCCACTGACTTCCTGGTCACTCTCAGTCTTTGAGGAAGAAGTCAAAGGGGTCAGCTGAATCACTGAGGAAATGATTCTGTGTTAGCATGCTTATTTTGCTGTTTTGTAGCTTAGCCTGGAAGGCTGGGCACGGCATCTGGCATGCAGTAAGGTCCCGCCTTTCCCCCAGCGGTGCTGTCGGATTGCTGAGACACACGGAGGTCAAGAGACTGTCCACAAGGTCATCCAATGACTCAATGCCTCAATTCAAACTCAGTCCCAGCATCTGCTTGAGTCTTGATTTTTTGTTCTGACCAGGAGACTCACGCAAAATTAATCGGTGGAGAATTCAGTTCTAGTTGGATTAAGTAGGTCCTTTTATGCTTTTGACAATACTATGTCAGTGCTTTCATGATGAATAGAGGAAATCTGGTATGCAGCATCAATCCTTACAGAAAAATTCAGTCCTATTAGGATAATCAAGCTTCAGAAAACTCAAACAACAACACATAAACAAAGGAGAGACAGTCTTGGGGCTATTCATTGATTCAGTCAAAGGCAAGTTTTCTTTGCTAATAGCTCTTATGCTTCTGAGGCATTTTCTGCTGTGACCAAGGTCAGCACAACATGGCAGAAATCATCTGGTAGGAAAGATCACTGTCAGTGCTGGTTTGTATCTTTCTTTTTTTCTTTTCTTGTGGTATTTTGACCTGGATGGATGCCAGGTGCCCATGAAAGCCTCTGTATCATTCCCCTCCTCAGCTGGACAGAAGAGAGAAAAATATAACCAAAGGTTCATGAGTTGATAAGGACAGAGAGAAATCACTCATTACTGTCACAGACAGAACAAACCTGACTTAGGGAAAATTAGCTGAATTTATTACCAGTGAAAATCAGAGTAGGATAATGAAAAGTAAAACAAATCTTGAAAAACACCTTGCCCCACCACTTTCTTCTTCCTGGGTTTAAGTTCATTCTTGGTTCTCAGCCTTGGGCAGGAATGGGTGCACCTTGTAGCCAGCTGGTATTGGCTATGTTGGACATGGAGGCAGAGAAGCCAACCCTGGACCTCCCTCCCATTACCAGACCCTTGTTGTGGAAACCCAATACATTTCTAAATCATTCTTTTTACTCTTTCATTCTTTAAAAATAAAGGTTACACTGAAGTTATGTCTAAAATCCTTCTTAAAGTCCTGAAAATGTGAATATTCAAAGTTTGATAACGCAATGCTTCTTTTCAAAAGAGAGTCCTAAAGGCACAGAAAACATCTCACCTTGATTTATGGGTTTGCTGTATTGTTTTAGGACAATACACAGCTCTGTTAAATGTGGGGTTTAGTTGTTATTCCATCAACAAGCTGACATTGTCCAGAACAAATTGCTAAGAGAAGAAGCTAGAACTGAAATATTTTTTCATTATTAACAGTTTCTTGAAGTCTGCCTTTTAAGCCATTAGACCTCTGAGGAAACCAAGTCTTTCAGTCTTACTAATATTTATTTGTTTTCGTTTTAGTGAATGCTTTCAAATTGTTAGTGTCGATTAGATATAGACTGGAAAGGGGTTTTGGGGATGGGAGAGGATGAAGTAACTTGAGGTCATGGGGTGTTTTTTCAGTGCCCGCTCTCTTAAAAGAGAATTGCATATGTTCATTGTGGTATTCAGGACATAGCACCTTAAATCAAGAATATTTCTTTTGTAGGAGGGGCAGGTAATCTTACGCTTTGCCTATTGCCTTTAGATACCATCTTTTCTTTCCATCTTTGCTGGAGCCAAAAGATTGAGCTCTGTTCTAGATCTCAGGGTGTAAATGACATACACACAAACCACGAGAAATCTCATTCCTTTCCATTCCTTCTGGCAATACTCCTCCCTGCCTTCCTCCATAGGTTTTGAAAAGTGTGGGCATTTGAAGCTCTCACAAAGCAACACTCAGCACAGCACAGGCAGTTCTGGGGAGAAAGTAGAGAGAAGTCACCTATAGTAGGTGCCTGTCATATTGCCTGATGTTATTTGGAGAGAGACTAAGTTCCTCAAATGATAAGTGTCAAGAGCTTAGAAAGACTATAGCAGAGTTTCTAGGCCTTTGTAACCTGCTTTAACAAATAGATAATTTTGATCAGATCTTTCAAACACATTTTTATGGTTTATTTTTACTGCAACCACTCCCTATAACCCTTTGTTACCCTCCTGCATTTTAAGGAGATTTAATTTGGAGGTATGTGACTAAGTTTCAAAAAGTTAGAAACATCTAAACTTTTTGTATTCTCAGCTGATCCCAGTGCATAAATACTTTTCCCTCTTAAAATGAGTATTTTTAAGCAGTTTCTTATTCAATTTTTTACTAGCTGTTTTAAAATGCCTGGGAATGAAATAGTCTGCTTGCAACTAAGTGGCAGCACTTGTCCTGGAAATGAAATTCACATTGCTAAGGTGTTTATGGAATACCTGGAATGAGAGCCTATAAATCATGGTCTCTCTATGTACAGCTCAAAACCAGTAATTTTAAACATTGAAGGTATTGCAGTGAGTTGTGCTGAAAAATAAAGCACCATTTCATGAAGGCAGGTGGGATGGTACTGACAAAATTCTTACCATGTGTACCAAAAAAATCTAATTTTATGTGCACCTAAATAAAGAATACACTTGATCAAACTTCATTTGTGAGTCTCTTTTAAAAACTTCAAAGATACCGCTTATCACCGCACTGAGACATTGGTGGTCTGAAGATCACACACTCTCAATTAGCTCTTCATTTAAAAAGGGGAAATAGAACACCCTAATTATAGTAAAAATAACTAATTTTCCATGAAGAATGGCTCAGAGTTGAACAATTTTTTTTCTGCCCTTATATTGGCAAAACAGTCAATTAGTTCTGATCTTTTGATCAACTTGATTTTTATAGCAAAAAAGGCAAGTGGTCAGATGAGATTATAATGATGCCTATTCTACTGAATTTATAAATGAATTATACATTTCCAGAAATGGTGTAGAAAGGCTGGCTTTGTGAATGCAATTCTTAGCAGCCATAACCAGATGACAAGAAATAGCAGTTTCAATGGGCAGAAAATAAAAATTTTTTGTCATGGACTTCATAACTGAGACTCTAAAAGAATGAACTCCTCTGTAGACATAAATATATCTTGTTATGGTATTGCTTCAAATAGCATCATTAGTTTATACTTTTGAACTAGAAGGTTCTATAGCCTGTTTTTTGATTTTCCTTATCTTCCATTTTTTTATAAAAATGGACTGCAGTTTCAAGCCAAGAATACCTGGTTTCCACATGCTGTTCCCAATTGCTGCTAGATAACCGTGTTCAACAGGAGAGTATTTGGCTTCTCACTGTACAGTACATAAATCTTATGCAATTGCTGTTTCAATTTTTCTCTTTCCTTTGAACTCTTGAATGGAGGGAAAGAATTTCTTAAAGAGTTCAGTAGGAATGTCCCATTACGAAACATCAATCATCAAATGCCTATTGTACATGGAAAGTGAGGTGACTGTAATAAAATTGACATAACTAAGCAAGCAGCATCTGACCTTTAGGAGCCAGAGCCTATGATCAGAAGACCCAGTCTTCCAAACCTTTAGGAGTTAAGAGTTATCATCTCCTGCAAAAAATACCTCAGTAAATGAAGTGCTACATATGAATGTATGTGATAAAAGAGGTGGAATAAATTCTTCCCTGACCCTTGGTAGGGGAGTGTTGACAGAACAGAGGTAGAGAGTGATTTTTGAAAGGAAGGAAAAAAGGAATGTATCTTTGGGTCTAGATGGGAGCAGCTGCTCCCCTTATCGTACATCAGTGTTAAAGTAGTTGCTGTTCCTGCCATGTCAGCCAAGTCACAACACAGCATGCAATGTTGCCTGCAGTTGATCCAAAGAAAAGACACAATGGGTACCGTGAAAATGTTGTATCCACAATATGAACATAAATCTTTTGCTTTGTCAACCTGTTTGCTTTTGTCTATGCTCTGTTTTCCATGTAGCACGCTGTCACTACCATATTAGTCTTCTTGAGCTTGCCAGTTCTCCAAGTATTTCAAGTGCTGGTTAGAGGAGACAGAGCCACCGAGAGTTCTGACTCAGCATCAGGCTATAGAATTAATGTCTTTTTTGTATCTGATTTTTTTGTTTAGTTTCTATCTCCTTTGCCATTTTATTTAAGAGGAGCCAACTACATACACAACTGATGCGGCTGATTAGTGCAAACCACAACATTCAATGTTTTAAACCTTAGCAGAAGGCTCTCAGCTATCCCTGGAAGGGATTGCTCTTCCCATTTAGGTGCTGCATACTTTTGTAAAAATGAGTGACCATAGAGCAGGATGCAGTTTACTCCATGTATATACTTTGCTAAGAACATAACTGTTACAGGGTTATAGTAGTCTCCTAGTAAAGCTTTTGTGTATATTTATATTATTGGTCAAATGAAAATGACAGGAATTTAGAATTTAATATTTCCAGAAATCCTTGAGATGGTTCTCTCCCCACATCATGGAGACTCTACTTAACCAACCTCTGCATCAAATATGTAAGCTTTTGATTAGATAATCCGTTAAGCCAATATACAATAGAGTTGAATTGCATAGATACTTTCACTGTAAAGTAAAAACTTCAAACATTTCAAGTATGTTCAATTCCTAGAACAACCTTACAAAAAACTCCCCCAAAAGTTAGATTTTGGTGTGTGATTGATATTTATTACTTCCCTTAGGTTATTCTGTTAGAAATAGTCTGGTGATTTAGGATGACTTGACTACTAGCTTCTGAGGTGGTAAGCAATATTTCCTTATTACTCCTTAATCTGAGAAAGAGGATGGAGATACCAGAGTGCAAAGAAAGAGTAACAGTTAAATCTTTCTATTCTTCTACCTTGCCCTGAGAAATATGAAGTGCAAAGAAAGAAAAAGGTTGCCTTCTCAGTGTTTTTGCCTCCATCCCTCTGTCTCCATATTTACACGACCTCCACTCCTGAGGTACTACAGGAGGATCTGACAGTTCACATAACAAATTCAGAGAGCGTTTTCTGGCAGGGAGTTACTATGGTCTCTGTTTTGCAAACAGGAAACTGGAACTAAACTGCAGAGCAGATCATCCAAGTAAATCATAAACAGAGCAATACATTAAATTCTTCCTTGGTCCATCAGTAAAGTCCTACTTGGAAGAGCACTTTGGGAAGTGCTTATCTGGTTCTTTCTCTCCTTTTCCCCAAGCACACTTTTTAATTTTTTTTTCCATGGAACACAATATAACAAAAAGGATCCTTTACTTGGCCTGGCTTGATAGTAGAAGTAAGTATATTTATATCTCACAAACAATTTTATGAACAAAACAAAAAGAGGAGTTAACCATATGCCATCGTCCAGTTTGTGTTTTTAGAGAATGTATTTCCAAGAGCTCTTTGAACTTGAGAGCTAACATGCATTTTCTACTCTGCAGATGTTCCAGCAAACTATAACCCAGCACTGCTTCTCTGGAGTGTGGTGTACTGTGGCTTTAGTTCAGCCAAGTACAGCATGTCAAATGTCAGCTTGTTATGACAGCAATAAACTTGTGATTCCCTTGAAGCAGATGTTTTAATTTGTTAGGTGTTTTTTGGGGAAAAAATCTGCTTGCATTTAAATGGATGTTCAGATTGAGAATGGAATTTTCTTGAAAACATCTTTTCCACCTGTATGAAAACTTTATCAGGGAGGCTTATGACACATGTGTGAAGCGGCGCGAAAATCATCGCAAAGATGGCCAAAGTGTGGAAATCTCCTTCACACCTGAAAGACGACCTTTCTGAAGACACTTCAGTATAAGAGTCAGATCTGGACCATGGAGGGCCCTGTTTAATGCATCTCATATTGCAAAAGAACACTGAAATCCAGAGTCTCTTGAGGCATCTACTTTCCGAGGTGGTCCTTCCTGCTGTGAAAAACCACCATACTCTTCTGATCTTCCCCTTTTTAGTGGGCTATTGGTTTTACCCCTTTTTGTAGAGATCAGTGAGGACTACAGTTTTAAAGCAATTGCCAAAAGAAAAAGCTTTGATGGTTTTCAAAGACAGGGAAGAATTATACACCTGTCTGAGCTTCAGGTAAAGAAGGTTACAGCTGTGGGAACACTATTTCAAATAATTGAACTCACTTTGTAGTGAAATGTTGGACCTTACTCTGTCCTCAGTAAATGGTAGGACCCCAGGCATAAATTTGACATTAAAGTTCATATTTTGCTTAATCCACATGAAAGCAAAAATTTAGGGGACACTTTGCCTCATTAAACAGTACACAGACAGATGCGCCCAAAAGATCAGTCTAGAATTCCTCTTTTTCTGGGATTTCATGTTTCACATGTGTTCATTAGTATGTCATATATGTTGGCAGTTAACAGTTTTTGCTCTAGTTCTTTATACAAGCTGGTGAAGCCCTGATTGCTGAGGAACATATGCTGTTTAAATTTCAGACCTTTTTCCTTACTGAAATCTGGTAACTCCAAAAAAAGTAAGAAAATTTAAGCCTAAAACCAGGCATGGACTTTTCTAGGGTTTCATTGAAAGAAACATAAAACAAAACAAAACCTTGCTTTATTTAATGAGTCTCTTCTCTCTGATAAAGTTTTTAAGGGTTCACTGCAGTCCACCTAGGGTTGAAACAATTCAGCAGAAGCAACTGTGCAAAATTAAAGCCCCACAAACAAACAAAATTTAGCCCAGTGTTGACTGATCCCAAAATCACACATTCAGCAGCATTGTAGGAGCAATGTGGACCCATCATCAGTGAGAGTATCAAATTTTCTCCACATTATTTTGATTTATTGATTGATATGTCTGCCTACTAAATACTGTAATAACTAAATAATGGGAAAAGTTACATGGCTGAATATCTTTGTTTTTTATGTTTAAAAAATTCTTGCGCATTCTTTTCATCACAAAACTTCTGACCATTCATACTTGAAAGGAATGGTTAAATCTGCAGCAACAGCCACAGAGCCAGCATAGCAGAAGGCTTTAAAAGAAACTTACCTTTTCCTTGTTTTCAAATGTGTTTGAAAGAAGAATTTGGGTAATCTGCAGCACTAATATTAATTGCAATTTACTTTGGAAACTTCATTTTCACCAAACAGTATGGCAAATAATATGTTTCCAAAGACAGCAGACTTGACGAAAGACAGATTTTAAGGAGAGGGAACTCTCTCACTTCTGCTTTCTCCCCTACCCAGGAATGCCCACACCTATGTGGGGGTTTTAGGATTTTAAAACCTTACTAAATGGATGGCCTCACAAATCCATGCATCATTGCTGTTTTGCTCTTAGCGTGTTTATAATTAAAAATCATGACATGTGACCTTTAGTCCACGGCCACAGCATAATTACATTCACCTTACCTTATTTATGAATGCAAATCAGGTCAATTTAACTCAGCATTGTGTTTACTCTGCATATTTTTAAAAGATGTTTCTTGCCACAGCATGTCCTTCTCCCAGGCTCCTGCACTTTGTGGTAATTGCAGAGCACGCTGTCACACTGGAATTGCAGGTATGGATAGTTTGAGTGGTGATGGAGTTTGAGTGGTCTGGAGATGCCTTGGATCTGTCAGCAGCCAAACGTGATGAGATAATTTGAATGGCAAAGCTTTTTCTTTGAATGGCTAACAGTACTCCAGAACAAGCTTTAATGAAACTGATACACCTTGGCAATAAATCTAAGGTATCTCAACTGAAGTTATTTGTGCTAGTCGAGAATCTAACTGCCAGCTTGTTATACAAGCGAGGAGACTGCAGGTTTTGGAAGGCTCTGGCCCCAGAACTTGTCTAGGGAAAGCCATTCTTCATTGTGCCTTTGAACCCTCACCATGCCTTGAGGCCACTCCTCCCTAGTGCCACTGGATTAAATAACCCTTGTATGGAGGTACACAGGGAGAAGCAAGGGGAATTTCAACTGGTCATTATCAATCACAGAGCACAAACAGTTTGGAGAAGTAATCAGTCTCTCTGTCCTTCACACAAAGAGGTTTACAACACCAGAGGAGTTTATTATTATTGCTGGCCTAAGATCATCAAAGTCATTTTGCTTCGTCTTGAACAGTAGTCAGAGGGGTTAAAGGGAGGTTAAACTGCCTAAACAAAATGGAAGCAATTACACAGTGGGATCATGGATGACTGTTTGCTTTAACCCTCACTGACAAAAAAGGTACTATAGGAAAAAAGTTTCCCAACTCTTCACAATCATTAAAAGCATCTGTCTATTAAATTCATGCCAAGCTTCTTCACCTAAATCTTTGGGGGAATGTCACAGCTTTAAACACTATCAGCTTCCTCACAGTTCCCCACATAGCCCCCATTCATGTCTGATCTTTGCAGCATTGTCATCACTTTCCAAGCCGCCGTGCAGGGCAGGACTTACACGGTGCTAGAGATGTGCCTGTAAAAGCTATGACTGAGCTTTTCTACTTAGAGACTTGGCAGGAAAAGACAAAGCTCTGTGGAAGAGCAGTGTGATGAGGAATGCAGATTTGGCCCATTCCAGACTTTAAATTTTAAGAAGGGGAATTGACTCTTCTACTCCATTCAAGGTTATATCACAGCTGAGTTGTCAAACTTGGCCTTCCACTGACCTGCATCATGTGAGGGGATGAGATCTGCCCCTCACTACTTTTGCTTTCTTCTGTTCCTCAGATATGGGAGGTAGTAGCATAAACAACTTTTACTTGCAGCATGAACACTGCTGTATTGTGAGGCTAAATAGAGTCTTTATTGAAGTCTTTATTCCCTGTAGCTCCACCACTGTTAAGGAGAAAAACACATTAAAGAGTCCTGGAAACATGATGTGTTTAAAGAAAGCATAGGAAAAAGTTTTAATTCCATAAGCAAGCATTGACACAGTGTTTATTGAAACTTGTCTTTTTGAAAGGTAACTGGGGCTTCCACAGATAACCCAAATGAAGAATTGCATGCCTAATTTTATCATTATGTAAGACACTTGCAAAATGTAGCCTGAAGGAGTGTTACTGAAATTGCTTCTTTATTGATGTAAATCTTTGCAAAGTTAATGGTGAAATATTTCTGTGATCCTGTATCACACCTCCAAACATGAGATGACTCCTTCAAAGAGTTCTCTATATCCTGTGAAGCGTTTATCTTGTTTGAGCTTGTTGCAAGGCTTAAGGAAAAAATCATCAGGCAATAGGATAGGAGGAAAGCACTGGATTTACAATTTGTAAAAGTGTTTGCAATTATATGGCAGATCTTCTGTTGAAAAAAAATCACACAAAAACCAAAAAACAAAAAACCAACCAAAAAAAAAATACCCCAACAAACAAAAAAACTCAAACCAACCTTTTTTTTTAAAGAGAAAGCAATAAAAACAGCTTGTTGATGGAGCCAAAATGTTCAAACACAAAAAAGATTTAATAGATTCACAGTCATAGGAGGAGGTTGCACAGGGATGAATCAGGCTCTTACTTCTCAAAACATTACTGTAAATGGTAAAGACTAAATAATATTCTTGGACAAATATCTGTGCATCTCTGATAATTAACCCCAGCCTGCACATGAAGGAACATATTTCGATCTGTCTTGCTTCAGACTTAAAGGAATGGAAAGCTGTCAGAGTCAATGGGACTTTGTTTAAAACTCTAAAGCTGCATTGCACTATTAGAGCAGAGCTTATCATTTGTGAGCATCTGCTATGAAAATGTTGAAACTATTGATAAAAATTAAGGTAAAGTCATCTAAAAGGCCACTGATTTGACTGAGGTTCTGAGTGGATGGAGGAACAGCTGTGGGATATGTCCCAGGTTATATGCTAAAGAAAATAAGAGTCTGATTTTTTTCTGACTTGTCTGAGACAAGACAGCATGAAGACCTAGTGTAAATGTGCTTTCTGATACGCAGAAATGCTTCTGATATTCAGAAACATTTGAATCTGAATAGTTAATACAAAAATGTCAGTTGACTGTGTAACAGCCGTGTAGTATGCCACTTCCTTAATTAAATAAATTTCCTTTTCTTCCCCCAAATTAATAGACTACTGGGCCATGTCATGATTTATGTATCCTCTAATGCTAGCTCCCTAGATGCAAGAATGACATAAATGTGATAGTGTAGGCATTGTTTAACAGACAAGCAGACAACTAGATATGAGAACACAAATAGGAAATGCTTCCATTGTATAATGAACCTGATGTCGAGATACTTGTTTTTGTGCCATGTCAGTGTAGCGTAGGGGAGACTCCTATTCTTTTTTGCCTCCAAAAAAAGGATATCCAAAAGATGTGTTAAGCTGCATCTCATTTAGGAAACCTGCACAAGCTCATAATCAGCAGCTTGTTTAATTACAGGATGTTTATTTCACATTTCTATCAATGTTTATTCCTTGTGCAGTCCTAAAATATAAATTTTATTAGCCAGAACAGAGTTGAAGGCTACCCTTCAGGAAGGTAATTCAGCCTGGCAGGGGTCAGTGGTGCTTAGTGATGTTCAGGCTGTAACTTATTGTCACTGTCTCACTGCTGACAGCAGAAAAAAAAAGCTACTGAATTGCCTTGCATCTTCCTGTCAGTGCTGCACCTCCTCTTGCTCAACCCTCCTCGCCGCTGCTGCCTTGCTTAGGTAAAAGGCAACTGTAAATTACTGTGCTGTATAAAATAAACTTAGGTCAGAATAGGAGGCACCAGGAAATGCTGTCGTACAGGCTAAAGTTACTGGCAGGAATCAATTCTTGAGGCAAAGAGCATCTCTGACAACAGCACGTGGGTACTGTACTCCAGCCACCCAAAGATGAAATTTCCCAAATCTTCACTGAGGAAAGCTGCTGAGTATCTGATGCTGCAAAATTAAGTCATTCTCAGCAAACATTGAGTTACTAATTTTGCTGCTCTTATAAGTATAAGCTGGACATCCATCTTCTGTAAGCAAGGGATCAGAGTGAGGGACAGTATTTTTGTCCTTCGTTCTAACACCAAGAGGGTGGATTTATTTGAAGAGAAAAAGAAGGAATCATTTTTTCATTTGAGGTCTTTATTCCTGAGGCATACTAGCTTGTGCAGAGAGGAGAGATGAGACTTTTGGACTGCTCCCCAATAATATGTTGGGATTTCATTCTTTCCCCTTAAATGGACAAGGAGGACAAGACTGATAGATATTTTCAGGGCAGTGCTATGAATTAACAGTTTCAGTAGCAGCTATTATAAACAGCCAGTCTGGGTTAGGATGTCTGATCTCACTTTCTCTTTAGAAGCTCTGAGGCCAACCAACCTTTTTCTCCTTCTTTTCTTTTTCTTCTTCTTTTTTTTTTAATATTTTATTTCCTCTCACAAACCAATTCCAAAGGATTCCTAAACTATAAAAATGAAATTGCTCCCTATAAAATATAATTGGAGCTTCATTGTAGTTCAAGTGACAACCATATGCTGGAAAAGAAACTAACAACCATTGGTCCAATTATACAAGTTTCTTAGTACTCACTGCACGAGGACTGGTCCAAAAGAGATTTACTTCTGCTGGTAATTTTTATCCATTCTTAAGAGCCTTTTTGATAGCTTTTCTCCTTCTGTATCTACATATTTTCTCAATATACAGACACTAAAACTCATGTGTGTTCTGTAGGCTGGGAAGCAAATTCAGAAGTGCAATAAGTATGAGATCAGTTTATATAAAACCATTAGTGCCAACTGAAGAGGCTGTATTCTCACCATCCCTTAAAACACACAAGGGTCAATGGATTTCCATCCATTCCTTCTCCAGGTCAACAGATTTCTAACCGCGTCTAATAAATGCAAATTAAAGAAAATCAAGTCACTCATGTTCGCAAATCTACATCTTTTTCTTGAGTAAAAAAAGTGTGGATTTCCTGCTAATTAAATATAGTGGAGTTTGCTTTTGTGTTCTGTGAAGAATTCTAGTCTCTGGCTTTGAGTGGCTGCACAATCCACCCAAACTCTGATAGAACTTATGCAGTTATCTAAGCTGAAAACAGAGTTAGAAAATTTGCTTACCTCCAGGTGGTGGCAACAAGCTGAGTAAAATGGTTGCCTGGGCATTTTTATCATCACTAAGCTAGTAGCAATTTTTTTTTTTTTTTCCCCAAAGATTTGGAGTTTGTGTGTTCAGCTCTGGCATTGGATACAGGTATAACAGGATGCAGCTGAAATGGAGATTTTTGGACCTCCCATTGTCTAACTTCAAGTTCCTTCCCTTGATCATTGCATGAATTAGTACCTTGACCAAAGTTAGTGAAAGGGGCTGTAAAAACTAGACTCAGTTTAAGTACTGGGAACATTTTGATGAGAGAAAACATTGGATAGAGACAGGATTAGGCCTTTGCTGCCCAAGTTCAATGACAGTCCAAGTGAAAGTAAATGTCCTTTCTTCAAGAGGTAACTTCAAAGTCACATTCTTCTAAAGTTCAGTAGACATTATCTCTGTTTTCAAATGTCTAAACATGATAGACAGTCTATTTATTTATAAAAAAAATCCCCATTTCCATAGGTTGTTTTTCTTCTTTTTTAATCTGGGAAATCTGTTAATGAACGTGTTTGTATATTATGGCTTTTTGAGCTTCTGTAACAGAAATACTCACATTACCTAAGAAAGTATGTTTATTTCTTTGGAACCTCAATACCTCCTTCTGTTTCTTGCAGAACAACACTGTAAAAATGGCCAGGCTTCTCCAACAACTGGTATTACCTAAGGTCAAAAATGTCATATAAAAAATATAGCCTAGAATGCTTCAATTTGTACTTAGTGAGTATCAAAGTTGTTTCCGTATTAAATATTTCTTATAACACAGCATTAGAAGCAGTTTCAGAGTGGTTCACAGGCATAGTCAGAGATGAAGAGCTGAGCAATAATTCAGTTTAAAGTTAATAAAGACAGGAGTAATGTTTGGATGGTTGGAGTCCCAAAGCAGGTGTCACATCCTGTGCCTGTGCTAAGCATGTGTGTGCCCTTTGCAACCACTATGCTTTGGATACAGCAGCACAGCTTGCTGTGGTCAGTGGGCAACTTCAAAGTCCTTTGCAGAGCTCAGGATTCTTTCCTTCTCATTAATTCAGCATTCATACAACCTTCCTGTGTCTCTTGAAGCACAGAAGTGATCACGTCTTTCAGTCCTGGCAGGCCTGGAATAAAAAAAATTACTGAGAGGACAAAATGTTAAAAATGGGTGAATGTTAAAAAAGCCTTTGGATGTTTACCTTGGGTTGCTTTTGAATGAAGTTTAACAACCAGGACTGCAAAACCACAAACATCCAACTAACAATGAAGAAAAATCAGAACTGCTTGTTTTCTAGTGACTGAGGTGACTTGGTGTCTCCTGTCAGAAGTATTAGCATTAAAACAGGAAAAATAATTCTAAAAAATAATAATTCTAAAAAAAAAAAAAAAAAGAGAAAAAACCAAGAGAAGCAAATTGCTTTGAATGGTCAACAGTGTATGTGACATTTCTTTGCAAGTGTTAATTATCTATACGATATACACCATCTGCAGCATGAGGTGTAAACAACCAAAAGCAAAATCAGCAATGCATTTGCTGTGGTTTTAACAGGACTTCTTGAGTATTTTTATATTTCATAGTTCTTGATCCTTTGAACAAAGCGACTTGTAACCAGCCGTGCAGACCAACTTAAACCCTATAAAATACTGGAAAGACATTATGTATCCAGACATATATACTCTTTCTACCTGACCTGTCTTCCTATCTCGCTCCAAAACTGTGTGAGATTGGAGCTATAACATGTAAAGCAATGTGGCATACTCTTCATGTCCCTGTCTAATTGCCCAGTGTGTCCCTGGGGTTATGTCTAATATAAAACTCCCTCTCTTGGCAAGGATGACTAGGGACAACACCCAACCCACTTCAGGGGCTGGACTAAATGATCTCTAAAGATGCATTCCAACTCAAATCATCCCATGTTTTTAAGCAAATTAAGTCAGAGAATTTGGAATATTCAAAGCAGAATTTGGGATTTATTTTTAGGGTGAGAGCACCAACACCTGCATCTAGCTCGAAGTTTGAGATTTATATGTGAAAAGGATCTTGCTTGACAAGATTTAATGATCATTCTGTTTACTTCCTTAAAGTCTCAATGGTGAATAGTGGACATTCTTTCATTTGTCTTTTCTGATTCCAAATGCTGCTACTGACTTCAGCTTTCAGGCACAATCAACTACTTGCTTTGATATCTGCAGGTCTAAAAAAACCTCTCAGTTATGCATTAATAGTTCAGAGGTTTATATTGCAAATTATTTGGGGCAGGAATTCTATATTCCTTGGTGTGTGTAACATCTGAGTCTCTGAGGACCCTGGGTCCCAGCATTCAGTGAAAACAATTGGAATACAATATTTTGCTTAAGTGGATTTTGGATGAGGCTGTCTTGTTAACTGAAATGCAAAATACAAACAGAATTAATATATTTTTTTCACTCACCCTTTCCACAGAGTGCCTATAATCAGAATTTCTTTGTCTTAAAGTCAGTCATAAATTTTATGACAGCATACATGCCAGAGAGCTTTGCACATAGACACGTTTCTATGTTGTCAATAGTGGTTTATGTCACAGTGGGAAATTTGACTGCTGTCTTCATCACTCAAATATAAGTGGCAGAATCACAATTCACAGTCATAATTTTATGAATAAATTTACCTTCTCTTCAGATCTCAGGGAAATTATTTATTTTGTTTGGATGGAGCACCAGCTCTTTTGGATGGCTTAAATTTAAATTCAAGACAGTTCATTCATATGCAAATACTGTGCCAGGGGCAAGGGGAACAAAGTAGCTGACATCCTGTTTTGCTACCCAAAGGCTGGTCCATGAGGCCATGTTTCCATTCCTACTTAACAAAAGTATTCCTGTGGCACTTGTTTCAGAAGTGAGCATACCATTCTCACACCTTAAAATACCTATATCCTTCCCTACATTCTGACGAACCACATGCCATGGACTGATGGCAAGTCTTTACACAAGTCATCCTGAAATAAAGAGCTTCTGAAAGCCACATCCTTGCCCTTTCCATCCCATAAACTCATAGTGTAGCTGAAACACAGAACAACAGAAATATAATATATCATCAAGATGGTTGTGATTGCCATGAAATGTAACAATATCTCGGTATGAATCTATCCAGGATCATTTTTTCCCCCTCAGACATTCACGAATGCATCAGATAGAAACTCTTTCAAGTGTTTGCCAAGTGAATATAAATATGAACAGCTGGGGCCAGGGAGGGAATCTTTCCTTTTATTTTCCCCTCTGTTATGCATCAGCATTTGATTGGTTTGTTTATCTGGTTTTGGTCCTTTTGTTTTGCTTGTTTGTAGATGTATGAATTTTAATGAACAGAGCACTGTGGTATGAACAAAATATCTGGAGACAGCACAGAGCAGTGGTTAAGAGACAGTTCTGGTGTTCAAGTTGTTTAAATCCCATTTCAAGTCCTCTCACCTCTGAAAAATCTCTTCATTCTATACTAAGCATATGCCCATCACCAGTCTTTCTCTCATCTCTGATTTTCCTTATCATGTTTTTGACAATTTTCTTTGTCTCTACTTTTTGCTACATCTTGTTCCACTGTTTGGCCTTTTCTTGCCATGCCCAGTTCAAGTCGTTTAACCCAAAACAGTATAGAAAAAGTCAAATTTTCCATAACCTAGGGCTCAGGAGACCACATCAAAATTACCAGCCAATACACCTTTTTTTAATGAGATATCTTTTTGCACAGACAAAGAAGGCACAATTTGAAGCCCAATGCTATTGAATTTTGAGCCAAATAAGTGAAGAATGAATGGGATAAAGCAAAAAAGCATGGAGCCCTATCAGGTGTGCCCTCAGAAAATCTGATTATACTCTGCAGGCAGGAGAGTTCTCTTTTTCTTTCCATTTTTGTTATAATATTTCCATAAATGTCTACTGATGTCTTCCACAGAAAGGAACTGGGCTCTTGATCTGAACAGCTATGGCAGCCTTAAAACTTTTAAGTACAAAAAGATTAGAGGAAAAAAATGCAATGATCAGGGTAAGGAAGACATTCTATCTTCATTAAATAGCTATAAGAAGAAATCTTTCAAGAAAAAAAAAAGTAAAAGGAAGAAAAATTACAAGGCTCCCCCAGAAAACTTTCCAGTTGTCTTGTCACATACCCGGACAATGGTTTAGACTTATTCCTGCCAATAAATTTCTTATAAAGAGACCAAACTGAAACACAGATGTCCCATCTCATCAAATGTATATCATGACTGGCCTTAAGCCATGCTGGAGTCTTACTCATAACTGATTGGGCATTTCAGAAATCCCTGTGTCTCAATTGGAAAAAACAGCTTTAGGAGTAAGAATGTGCGTGACCGGGAGCTGCCCTTCAAATACTGCTGCTGGTTTTTTTCTTGCAGTGAACACGTGAGGCCAACCATAGCCTGAACCTAAAGACACAGTACAGTTAAAACCTGCACAGCCCTGATGAAGCTGTGCCTGGGATGTGGAGTTCGATTTCACAGTACTTTTTCAAGGATAGAAGGAAAATATATTGTTTGGTGTTCTCTGTCTTTGCTGAAGGGTATTTGAGAGAACTTGTTCTCACTCCCACTCTTTGGATAGGCTGGGCCTGCAGCACACAGCTGACTTAGTGCACCTATGACTTCAAATGTCTTACAAGAGGTTATACAGGAGCAGAAAACCTTTATTTTTTTTCCTTTTTTTCTGTGGTAACATGATTATCGGGGTGAACTTTTGTAGCACAAATAGTGCTTTTGTGGGGATAGAAAATGCCCCAGTAGGTTTCTCTAATCCTTCTTGAGAGAGACATCCTGGGGCAATCAACTCATTTATACATTCTCTACATTTTTCCCCCCCCTTTTGTTGAAGAAAAAGGCTGGTTTGCTGCCAAGACCTGTTTAAGTGGTAACCTATGCAATTCATTCTAAAAACACTCATTTATCATACCCAAATTAATCTTGTAACAGGATAGCTGCTCTTATTTTCAATGTCATTTTGCCCTTTGGATAAGAGATCACAAACACATACATATCCAACTCAAAGATTCTAAAAAGCATATATAAAAGAGGGAAAATAGGAATGGCATTGCTATAATTATAAACAGAAACAAGTAGACATACATCTTCATTTCTCACATACTACATCTATTAATAATAGAATGAAATATATTTTGTGCTGAATATTGCTCAGAGTCTTGTGCCAGAAGCATAATTGTTTTCAATCAGATTGGTAGTTGGAAGGAAAAGGCTTTTTTTAAACCCACAGTAAACACAATTTATGCAAAATTATTAAAATATGATATATTCCATTTTTTTTCTGGAACACAGAATGCATTTTGACATGAAAAATTATATAAACAATGAAGAGTTTGGTATGAAACTACTGTACAGAATTTTAAAACCATATATGCACACTGTTATGTATAAAAAATAATATCTTGGCACTGGCAAGAACAGCTTGCTACAATGAAAAAGTTATAGATGTAACTTTTTTACTGCAAGCATGCGGCCTTTTTAAACCTATGTCTTGTAAATGCATTGCAGACAAATTTAAACGAAGGGTCGAGGTTTCTGTGGCAGGTTTGGACTCTTGATTCTTCCTTTTTTGGGGGGGTGGGTGTAAAATTTTATGGGTTCTGCTCACACACTTAGAGGCTTTTCTCTCAAAGGACTTTCTTGTAGAGGAACACACTGCAAAATGTGTGATTTCTGACACCTCTCCTGTTCCCAGCAGCACAGGCCTAAATTTATGTTCTCTGTCCTGCATCCCACTCTGCAGGGACATGAAGAAAATAATGTCTTATTTTTCCTTCATTTCCCCACACACCCCCTTTTCCCTTATGCACCAACATATCTCTTCAAACTGGCTTTCCTTGTCTGTGGATATTGAACATCTCTACGTGTTTTGGAAAGATGGTCCATCTCCTTGCATAGCTGAAAGGGAAAATTGTGGTTTTTCAAGCAGACTTGAAAGTGGGAAGCATTCACCAAACCCACTAAACCGTGATTCTTTCCATTGACTGCAATGAGCTTCGGACCAAGATCTCGATCTTCATTCTTCGTCGTTAATTTATTTAAAAAATAGTTTCCTCACTAAGCTGTGAGTTGTGATTCTTTAAACAATTTATGCAAACAAATTTAAGCTCATGGATTTTTTTTTTTCCAAGTTAGAATTTACTTTCTATCTCCATCACTGGCTGCTCACTGGTTTGTCTGTGATGGGTCGCTGAGGTCAGTGGTACTTTTTCTGCTCCATGAATGGAATGACTCAAGTGTTTGAAAGAGACTAATGACTCTAATAGCCAACAAAGGATGAATTTGCTTATGTATAAACATCTTTGTTTGTGTGCCAGTTAGGACATTTATGCACAGAACATCTATTCTTCCAGCATAGGTGTATGCAAATTGAAATAAAGCTGGGGGGAAAATGGCAAATGGAGCTTGCATTTTGGATGGAGAGACTTGGGAGCAGCCCAGCTCCCTGGCGTGGTACAGCAGGCGCCTCCGGTCCCCCTGTCTGTGCTCTGGGTTTCCCACAAAAGAAAATTGCTGCAGGTCCCATCCAGTCTGCATGTCCCAACAAGTCCCTAGTTAGGGTGTTAAGAGCAGGAGGACTGCAGGGCACAGCACCACACAGGCCCACAGGTCACATTATAATGAGCTGGAGATGATCAGAGAGATATACTGGACAACTCCAATTCCCGGAAACAGCTTGAGTGTGTTTCTGATGTGCATTAGAAAAAGAAAAAACAAGCACAAAAGCAAAAGCCTTTCAGAAGTCTCTGCCATACCTCCAGAGTTGCAAATGCTGTAAAACATATTTTCCTGTCATAAGGGTCTGCTTTTCAGTACTTTCTTCTTTTTTTACTTCTCTCATCAGAGAATGACCACAGAAACCTTGAAATTTATTATCAATATAGAGATGCCTCTGTGGAACATCTTAGTTTAAATAGGCTAGCACATTGACTAAATTCTCTTTGGGTGAAAGTTTTCCAACTATATGCAAAGGCAACCCTCTTCCAAAATTATTTTTCAGTTGAAAACATTGAAATTATCACTTTTCAATCTCTTGTGGGTTATTTTCTTCTGTCCTCACATAGTTTGAATTATTTGTATTGGTTTGTTTGTTTTCTCAGACATCTGATTTCTTTTAATAAGTGTATCCATGCAAATGTTACATAAAAAAAAGAAAAAAGAGGAAATATCTTACTCTAGACCAGAGACTACGTTGGGGGAAGGGGGTAAAATCAGACTTCAAATTATTGCTGCATGTCTGAGGCACCAGCAGCAAACAAAAAAATTAAACATTTTCTATTGAAAAAAAAATTTGCATTCATTTGATTTCAGTGCTTTCTGATATGTTTCTGTCACACTTCCTTGGTAAACCACAAAGCAGACATTGGAGCTCACATTTTAGAACCTTCTAGGGCTCCTACGACCAGACAAATTTTTAAGAATCAGAAGTGGAAGCAGTAGTGAAGGGCCCAGTCAGGTGAGAGCATCCCATACCTAGATGCCCTTCATGCCATCAGCTGAGGGAAGCACTGCTGAGGGCCCTTACAGAGGGAAAAATGATTGCCTATTAGTGCTTAAAGTCAAACCTGTCACATTCTAAGATCTGTCTGAAGTCAAGCATCTCTTTGGAGCTGAGCAGAAGCATTTTCTGAGATAAGCAGGAGTGCCAGGAGCTGGGACCACCATCTCCTCCAGCTCATCGGGGTGTCTGTCTGCCTTCATAGCACATCCAAGCCAGTGAGCTCAACACTCTGGAGCCCAGAGCTCCAGTCCGGGGAAAGCTTAATGTAGATATTGCCATAGAATGTCTTTCCTTTCTGCAGTAGTGGTGATTCCAAGCTTCCACCCACAGCCTGCTTTAATGACAGTACTGTGGAGGACAGTGACGCCCACAGTTTGGTACTGAGTCTGTTGTCAGCTCTCAAAGTTTCTCACAGAGTTTAGCTCAGCTATTTAGGGCTGATGAGATCATGCTGTTTATAGACCAGAGACCACATACGGATGATTTACCAGCACTTTGGAGAACCACAGTTTGAAAATCATTGAGCACAGCTAATCCCAGGACTTGATTCTGGCAGGTAAGATCGGTCACTGGAACTGCTCCTGTCTAAGAGGTGCAAAAAGCCTTGACTAAAGCAGTATTTTCTGGATTTACTTCTGTAACACTGTTATGACTTCCTTGATGCCTGCAGTATTGTATGGGAATGAGAGAACAAAACCAGCCATGATCACTACAGATCCTGGTTTTGGCTTTGGTTCTTTCAGAAATGTACACTTCTTGTTCAGTACCCGCTCTCAGTTTCTCTGAAGATGTCTCTTTCCTACCAGCCTCTGCTGTGCCTTGTCTATTAATGAATGGAGCTGTGAAATCCCCACAAGAAGGGATCTATCCCTCCTGCTGGCATTGTATAAATACAACTATGGGAGTTACTGTGGTAGGGTGTTTTCTCACAGCTCACTGAGAGTGCTTGGTCATGCTGGATGTTGAGAGAAGAGAATCTGGCTGGCCTAATTCTTTCTTGCCAGCTGTCAGTGAGCTCCATGGATGTTTCTGCAGCAGGATCAGTGCAGGTACCTGTGCTCCTGCAGGTTTCCTTGCAGAGGTGTCAGGGCTGGGTGCCTATAAAGCCACACAGCCGCTGTGTTTGCCTAATGCTGTTCAGTGCAGATCCCAGCCAGGGCTCAGATTTGTGGCTGGGCTTGGAGCCTGCAAAGCTAAGGATTCAGGATTTGGCCTGCATCTTTCTGTGTATTTATATAATAACAGAAAAAGCAAATTCCTTACAAGCAAATATGAGTCAAAACAAAAACACTGTGAAGGTCAGCTGAGCACAGCAGTGAGATGATGTTACCCCAGCCACACTTCAACTTTTAAGCTGCCCAACCAGCCAGAGGGACTCCTGGGCAAAAGTCCTGAGAAGATGCCAGCTGGGAAACCACCCACCGATAACCAGCTGGCTTCTCAAAACAACTGGAGCCTCAGTGTTTGACACTCTGCTCCAGGCACAGCTGCAGGGCATAGCCCAGCCACAGAGCAATACCAAGGGCTTCTCATCAAGTTTTCCAACAGAAATACTGCAGATGGGAAACACTGTTACAAATCCTACTTGGTAAGGATTTCCTTTTTAAAAATAAGATGAGCAGCAACATATTTAAGGCTGTTTTTGTTTTTTTTTTTTTCAATCTTGCTGGCATAATATTAATCCAGCAAGTCAAATTCTGTTTTAGTGGGGGGTTTTTTTGTGGGTTTTTTTTTTTTGTTTTGTTTTGGTTTGGTTTTTGGTGGGTTTTTTTTGTTTTTTGGGGGGTTTTTTGTTTTGGTTTTTTTGTAGTTTTTTTTTTTTTTTTCTATAAATGTATTGGTTAGCATCTTGCTTTCAGCCAAGATACTATAAACAATTCACAGACACAGATCCAGTCCAGAGTTAATTAAGGTTGATCAAAGTTTATGTGCAGCCCTCAACTTCTAGTGCTGAGGATAAAAGCAGAGGTCTTTGTTAAGGATGTGGTGTTCTTGGAAATATATATCCCTTCCTTATTTGTTTGGAATTAATTTAATTTCATTGTAACCTCATGTCTATAAACGTCCTTCCATTAAGTAATAACAACCTCTATGCAATTCTTCTTGGAAAAGTTTTGAAACTATCTGGAGGCATTCGCCATAAATGTGTATTTCATTTTTAGAGATGTAGTAACGTGTTTACTGTAGTAATTTTGAGAAGTTACATTGCATTGTGGTCACTTTTCTTGCAGGAAGGCTCCAGCTTTGACCAGTTCTATTGAGTTTAGGCACTGTACTTGGATACAATCAATATCTGGAAAAGTTTCCAGGCTTCATGAACAAGACAAACAGGAAGTCCTGTGCATGCTCTACTGACTGAATGTAGAGACATCAGGGCTGAATCTAGAATTAAAATCTAAAGTCTTGGCAATAGGGCTATCTGCTCACCACTCCTCAATCCATTCTGGGGCAAAGCCTCCATGTGCACCAGCCATCTACACTTGTGTTTTTCAGGTGAATGAGAACCAAACCCAGCAAGGGGAGGAGAATTTAGCAAACAGCAGCTGTTGCAAATAATTTGCAATTTGCATGCTACATATTTGCCATTCTGTTTAGAGAAAGTCAACTCAGTTAAAATCTGGACTTCTAATAATATCTTTGTTTCTTCAATGGCAGACAGAATAAGTAAGTTGGTCAGTGCCTCCAGTATGCACCAGCTTTGTCTCTAAACTGGGATGCCTTTAATGGATAGAGACTCTTACTGCAGATGATAGCGCACTTCAGAGTCCCAGGTAACAATTTTAAGTTGGTTTACTTCCTCACATTTGCAGGAAGCATTACCAGAAGTCCATAACCTCTGCATTACTGCCTAACAGGTCCTAAACCATGTTCATCTTTATGACCTTCAGACTGTGCTGGGCCTAGAACAGGTTTGTTCCTGAAGGGCTGTACACAGAGAATGAGCATTCTCTACTCAGGGAATGAGTAGAGAAGTTTTGTCTGTGAGGAAGAATCTGGCATGGAAAAGCCCTGTGCCCCATCCTTCCACAGGACAAGCTCTCACGTGCAGGGCCCACAAAACAGCTCTTTGGTGTTACGTACGACTATGTACCAGGTGTTTTACCCTGATAAAATGCACATCAGGCTCAGTTCATGCTTATGTTGCAGGACAATTTCTCATTAAGTTGGTGTGATACAAAATTAAAAACTTTGGCTGTATGTAGTCCTCTCAAGAAATGAAAAATGGAAAATCCTGTATTCAGCCTTGCTCACTCCTTGTGAAGGGGTCAGGAAACCTCTCCAAAGACAGCAAAATTGGTCCATTTTTCCTTTACGTCCGTATGCTAAATTACACAGATATTTTGCTTTTCTTTTTCTTCCCTTTTTTCATGTATGAGTTTTGCCAATCCAGTTATCTTCAGGACAAACTCTCCTTACTCTGTAGCATGAGTAGTTCCTCACAGTAGTTCCATCATGTGTAGAGGTAACTAAGTGCTCTATTCCTAATATTAAGATTTTGCAATATGCCCCTGAGGGCTTGATAAACATCCCCAGACTTATTCCAATCAGCACATGGGACACTGAAGGCCATCTCTAGCCCAAAGCAGAGTTTCCATTTGGAAATGGAATATGGTTTTGAACTGGGAACCCAGAAGAAGAGGGATTTTAATTTCTATTGTTCTTAGCCTTTCATTGGTCTTCAATTAGTCTTACTGTCAAGCGGAAAAAAGATTATAGTAAAGTATAAAGCAAAATGTCAAATTTTATTGCCTGCCAGGTTTTGTTATTGTAATGGGAGCTGAACAAATTGGTAATGGATAGAAGCCTTGTGCTCATAGTTACTAGAGAGACAAAAGTATTGGTGAACTTTGTGTTCTGCTTAAAAAATCACTCTGGGCTATGTGGTTACTATTTTGTGCTTCTGTGTAGAAATAAAACTTTTCCTCCTTAACTGTTGAAGCAACAGAAGTGTTTTCCTCTTCCATGGGAAAAAAATAGAATGATTCCATCAATTTGTTAACAGCAAATCTTAAGTATTTAATAAATTGTAAATATTTTCCCTAGGTTACATTTAAGGAAAAACCCAACTCCTTGGATTTGGATGAATTTGCACTTAGAAAAAGCGATTCTATTATCTATTGAAGATAAGTGAAAAATCACTGGTGGAAACATGACATAATGAAATGTCATGTCAAGTTTCAAATTTGAAATAGGAGAAAGTGCAATTTTTTTCTGAAGATTTTTACCTTCTAGATTTTTCAGGGAAGACAGTTTCTGCTGGCTTTAGGATTAACTTCTGGTTTCATTTTCCATTATAAATATACTTATTATCTATTAGTCCTCTCTTCCCCACAATCTGCAAGAACAGCTCTGTATACATGTGAATTCTTCTGGTGCTTTAATTGGATGTGTCTCCAGTGTGATACTATAAGTTTCTCATTTAGCATCAGTGGTTTAACATCCTTTGGAGCAAAGTGAACCAATGACTTAATTAACTTCCACTTGGGTAGTTATCTGCTCTGGGAACCTGCAGGAAGTATTATTCTATTTGAGGGTGACAAATGAACATACATGAGGTACCACACGCCACCCAGTGGGAGATCTGACAAGAAACATAATTTATTTCATTAGTGGTGCCAAAATGGGCTTTCAAGCTGAAAACCTAAATATGTAGTAGTGTCTTAGAAGAGGAAACAGCATGAGCTTTGTCTGAAATAATTGATTGTGTACAGTTCACAACATATATTTCCATGGGAAAGTTTAAGTTTTGTGTCAGTCTTCATCCATCATACTGTAGTTTGTTAGGTGTCAACCTAAGTGGTGTATAAAATAAATAGTCATAAATACTTTTGGATTTGGTAATACTTATCAATTACATTATGAAATATAGATTTAAAAGAAAATAAATACCCTTGATTCAGAATTAACTTTAAGGTTTCAGGATATATTTATAATTGCTCTGAGTATTGTAGATTTCAAAACATGGCTACAGTCTCCAACATCCTTGGCTTTCTTCAGATTTATTGTAATTTATAGAGTAAAAGTTAGTGGCAGCCTCTAATTACCCACAGAACCAAAGTTTCCTGAATGAAAACTTGAGATCAAAGGGCATGAATAATAGCCTTAAAGGCATCTCCCCTTACACAGGCTACTCTTAGACCCTCTGCTGTCCTTTGGTATAAATTAAGCACCTTAGGATGAATAAAACATGAAGCACAGAAGGTTTAGATTTCACAGAAGATGAATGGTTGGATTATTGATGGGAAAAGGAGCATGGGAAAGTATAAACCATGTAGATCTAAAAATTTTAAACTCTGTAAGCAATCACCTTTGCTTTAGTAATTTTTTTAAATTTATTTTTCATCATTTTGTTCAAATCCTTTCTGTTGATAAGGCAGCTGGGTTGTTCTGTGTCACTGAGCTGCACTTTCAAGCAAGCTCAGAAGCCTTTCACAGTTCATTCTGTTGATTTCAGTGGGCATATGACCAGGCCATAAAACCACAAGAGCAATCACTGGCTGTTAAAAACCATACAAGCACTTACATTCAATTATAATGAAAAAGGTGCATACCTCTTGTGTCTCATGAAACTCAAACTTGAAGGCTGTTTGATTCCCCTTACATATAGCATGAATCCAGTTCCTTCCTGATGTAAAGTTCATTGCCTTTCACTAGTGTTACACATGCTGAATTTAATTCATTTCATATCCCATCATGGTATAAATGTGCGTAACCATAGGAATTAGGAAAATAGGATCAAAACCCTTTCTAATGTAGATGTTTATTCATAGGCAAAGATTTTCCAGGATGAATGGGTACATGAGGCAAAAGCTGTGTGTTTGTTTTGAACAAAATTCTGTATTTGGTTTCAATGAAGAACGTTTTCTTTGAAGGAAAAAAAAAAAGTACAAAAAGAAAAATCAGTAACAGTTTTGGGAAATGGTAAAATAAAATGTTTCTCCATAAGCTGTGAAAATGGCTGACTCTTCATCTTGGCCTTAATTTGTTAAGAACAAAAATATTAACTTTCTGAATTTTGGACATCTGAATAGTTACTTATTTTGTGTTTACCTGTATTGAAAGCAATCAATAAAAGCAGTCAAATGCCCAAATTACCTTCCTTTGTAAACTGGAGAGTTGTATATTATAATCATATCTCATTCAGTCCTATGGGCCAGATATCAGGGCAGTTAGGCAAACCCAGCAAAATGGGGTTCACTTACTCCTTATACTTGATAAACTTCTGGGCTTTGAACAAAGCTCATCTGGTTTCCAGGAACTTGAGTCAGGCTTTGTCTCTCCTCTTAAGGCTGTTCCACTTTTTAGAATACAATTAAAAATTCATTGGCCTGGGAAGGGAACCCAAGTGTCTCACATCCCCTGGGATGGGTCTAAGCACTGTCTTATACAGTCATTTTCACGCTCTCTTGCTGTCTCAATAAATATTGAAGTATTTTATGCAAAACGAAAGACTCTGTATGAGCAATGGAGAAAAAAATGCATTCAAATACTACTGTGGATTGTGATGGGCTACAGCAGCTTGGGAAAGGGGGGAGTCCTGACTTTGACCCTTGCCTTGAACCAGGGAAAAAGAGGTTTGAACCTCTCCCTCCTCAGGGAGGAGTGTGCTAACTTTTGGAAACTGGATAAAAAAATAGAAATTTAAACCAAAATGTGCACTGAAAAGATCTCACGCTACCTCTCCGGCTTTCCTGGTTCCAACTGAAGAAAAATATACCATTTAGAAAATTTTGTTTGGGCCATGTTGGAATTTAGCATAAAATTTTTGTTCAGTTCAGTTTAGAGTAACCTAAATAATACTTCTTCATATTTATATTTGTTTTTCTTTTAAGAAAATAAATACATAATCAACTAAAGAAATAGATCAAGAACGTTTCCATGCTTTTTCTAAGCTTTTAAAATTTTTCTTCTCAGGTCCATTTATTTGAAGGAAGAGCTGTGAGTCAAAGTTTTTTGATTATAGCCAAAAAATGGGGTTTTTTTTTCCCTATGAAGTGTGACAGGACAAAGTACCATTTTTCAAGTAGTTCTAATCTTATCTCTGAATAGGTGTAGTTATGCTTAAATTGTCAGGTTTCAGGAAAAGTTTGAGCTCCCAAAGCTGATCCAAAGCCCTCTGAGTAGGTGACAGTCTTTCTGTTCACTTAAACTGTCTATAGAGGGGAAGCTGAGTTAAAACCTACAGAGTGAGAATTTGTGCCTGTGTAATCTAGTTTATTAAGACAGGTTTACAGGAAGGAGAGATACCTCAAAGTTATCTTTATGTTGAATAAATTTGATGAATTATGCTTTGAAGTAAAGATACTTTTATTTATTGTGTGTGTTGTTTGTAGTTTTTTTTCTCCCTGCTGTATTATGGATATAACATATTGATGGTGAGGACACTGTAGAGGCCAATGAATTCCAGTCAATGTGAATGCTCAGAAACCCTCAGCGGTCAAAGGGCTCTGGCAAACAAAGCCATTTTATAATGCATCAGCACAGACTTCACATTGCCCTGAGGAATAGAAAGGGTAGTTAGTTTAGGCAATCATGAAAAAATAAATCTCGAGGAGCAAATATTCTCACTTACAACAGCTTTCTGACAATAAGGCCATTTCTGACGGGAAGGGAGTTCACAGGTCATTCTTATTAAGTGCTTGACTGATTTATTTTAACACAACTCTCCCTTCTGCTGAAGCTGGGAGAACTGAGGTGTATTTTTCCTCCAGAAAACCCTGCTAATTCTGTGCTGGGCTCCTGAGTGGAAAGGGTGAAGCACTGCTATCCCATCATATCAGTTGCAGTATGCTTCCATCAATGCAGCCAAATGCTCTGGAAGGGAGAATTCTCCAGCTTGAATCCACTCCCTTAGTGACTCTCCCTTACCTCTAGAGCTTGCCAAGTGCCCTTTCAGGAACAGTTAGGTGGTAATTGTGCTTGTCCTTGCAAACTGGATAACATTTTCTCTCTACCCACTGCACTTTCCTACAACATTTATTTAAGGAATAAGGAACAGCCCAATTCTCCCTCTAGAAGCTGGCATTTTTAAATCTGCCTTAAAGCATTTGTGATGTTTCTCAAAGCCAGACTGTACTGAATATTAAAAACATCATATGGAGTAATATTCCTCACTCATATTATAAACTATATCTTTTGGGACTCCAGCTTTGCTTTTAATTACATCATTACCCTAATTATCTTATTAACATCCATCCCTTTATGGAAGAATAAAATAAAGGCCTTTTTTCTTTGCCCCTGCAGCAGGCTCATGATCAAATATTCAGAAACTATTACACTAATCATAACCATTTCACTGTTAGCTTCCACTTTGCCCATCTGTTTGCCCATATCTACTTGCTTCCTGCCATAGCCTCAGACTGTCAGCTCTCTGAGGCAGGGTGGCTCACAGAGCTTTGCACAGCGTTTGTTTCTGACTGGGGTGCGTGGGCGGTAGAACTGCTATAGTTTTCCAGATTATCAGTAACATAATTGCATTATATTAAGTTGTAATATTTCTGCCAATGCATTTTCCTACCTTATAATCTTGGGGTACTGTGTAGCATCTCCAAAACAATTGGGAGCAGCAATTTATTTATTAATTAAACAGATTGATAAATAGCAACTGAAGCGGTTTGGGTACAATAAAGGCAAATGTTATGTCCTTTAATGATAGACAATCATGAGTTCAACACACTTTGCAGAAATGAGATAGCAAACAATAAAAAGAGAATTTGATTATGTGTTGTCACTTCAATTCATTCTTCTCACTTCTCACAATTAGTTTAGGCCCTTCATCTATTCATGTCATCCATACAACATTTCTATGGTTGTTGTTTATCACCTCTTTCTTTTATTCCTGTTTTGCAAAGGGAAATTTTTGCAATATTGCTTCAGAGGAAATTATAAATCAGACTAGACAGTCATACTTTTTTTTGTTTCATTTATAGCAAGAAGAAATATGAAATTGAAGCTATTTGCCATGTTCATCAAAGAGAGCATTGGGTTGAGAACACTGGATGCTGGTTGCAGTAGTAAAGGAGTACAAGCTGAAAATATGATACAGCTGTGCAGATAGCTTTGTGATTATTTTGAAAAGCTGGCTATCTGCCCCATCTGACAGTCTGTGAACATGGCAAATAATTTAACATTCATGCTGCTCCTGTTTTGGCATTATATATATGAATCATGTGGTCACCACTTTCCAAATTGGTAATAGATCAGAAGGAGTTAATGACTAAAGTTTTGGTCATGACTCGTTCCATTGTTCCATAATAAAAACATTGTAAAATGAAATATCAAGGCATAAAGGACATTTGTGTCCTGACTCATAGGTCATGGAGAGTTTTTATTTTAGTACATCTTAAGGAGTTATTTCTAACTTCGGAAATTTCCTGAAGGGTTGATCAACTGCTGAATGCCAGGCATGGTCCGTGGATTCCTTTTTGACTCCATAGGCTTCTACACCCCCAAATAACCAGTCATTTACTATCATTTCTATGAGCTGGAAGAGAATATCTAAAGTCTTACTTCATCTATGCTTCAAACGTCTACAGAAGATCTGCATTAGATTTTCTCAATTAAAAAAATCCCAAGCCTGATTATTATTTGCCTGAAGTTTGGGTTTGATTTTTTTTTGTGTAGCTGAAGTATGTGAGAAGGGAAGCCCTCATTAAGCTACGTAGTGAAAGGATGTTTTTTATCCTGATGGCTTTATCCTCTTTGCTCCAGCAAGGAGGTAGAGGCTTTTTGTTACACTTACACCATTTATGTTAAGCAAGTTTGAGTGTGAAAATCCCCTTGTGGAGTAGCAGTCTTGATCCTAAGTCCACCTGGGCACCGTGCTTATGTGCATGTCACTTTGGAGAAAATAACATCTAATTCTGATAACAGAATTAGATGGTGTGCTGGGTGATTCTCAACACAGCAGTGAGCCAAATCACCTCACCAATTCTTCCAGGATTCAACATTTTCTCTGAGCACATAGGTGACCCCAAAAGCTGTCTTGAGATGAGCTTCTCTCTATGAGCATCAAAATTTTGCCCTCTTAGAAAATCATGAGTGTCCACTTATCTGAATTTTAGTTTTTGTTCTTCATTGTGGCTGAACTAGAAAAAGTTAAAAGCAGGGGTTTGTGTGAAGACAGAGCTAAAGTTAGATTTAATGCCAAGTTTTCAGGAGTTTAATGGAGTTTTCAGGGCAGGGAAAGCACAAAAGGAGAGTGAAAATACTGATCCAACTATAGGAGATATGGCCTGTACCTCTGTGCTTTGCAATCAGATATGTCATAAGAGCATGAGAGAATATCACATTAACAAACAGAGGCAGGAACAGGTTATCTCAATACCCATTAGTGCAATATCGAATTTCTGTCCTTATCTGTCCTAGAAAGGAGCAAACACAGTCCAGGTTCTTGAATGCACAGAGAACAAGGAGAGAGAAAATAGTGTCACCAGCCTTCCTAGACCCCATGGAAGAACCACCCTGCATTTCAGACTAAACCTTGTGAGCCACAGTGCAGCAGCCTCTTCAAAGGCACTGTGGGAATGCAAATACTGTCTCATCACTACCCAAATACTTGCCTGCTTTTTTTGTCACACAAGGTTCCTAGCTTGCTTGCTGTTTGTGCAGAACACATGGATACACCTGCCAGGCATTTCACATCAAAGGCATTGTAGAGCTTATGTTCCAAAGCAAACATACAACTGATAGCAAAACACAGCAATCAAAAGCAGACAGTTCTTCAATTTGATGTAATGTAAGAAGCATGAATTTGTATGAACTACGCTGATTTTATTTTTGTCTTCTACTGCTATACAAGAATATTCTTTTGATGATAATTTGAGCAAAGAAGAAGTCTGTTGAAACTTCTGTAGTTAGAATAGCAGGAATTGGATCACAGTTGGGGTTGTTTGCTTGTTTGTTTTTGTTACTGGTGGCAACTGGAAATGTTCATGTTACCGAAAGTGACAGGGAAAATTGTCAGCATGGCAGCAGTACCCATTGCCCCCCTCCATGAAGGGAAACACTCTCCTTATCCATCTGCAAAAATTCGGCTTTGACTGGAGATTTGCAAAGTCAGTTGCTTAGGATTAATAATGTTGCTAAGAATTGCATGAGAGGCTTGGAATCCTTGACTCATCCACCTGATATACCCAATCTGTTTTACCTCTCCCTAAATAGAAATTTACTTGTCATATCTAGGATTGAACTAATTCCTGGGCCATACAGTAGACATTAGAAAGATTTGAACATAAATGGAAACAGCCTAAAATTTAAGGGATCATTTTAGCTTCCTGCTGTAGCAAATTCTATGTCTGACTGGAAGGTTAATAAAAGGAAATAAGGATTTACAGCTTAGAAATTGAACAATTCTTTGAAGTTGTCTTTACATGAGGATTTTTTTTTTAATTTAGTAGTTAGCTCTGTCAACATTTCCCTTCCAAAATATCATATTAGTGTGAAAATAGCAAGGAAAAAGGCACAATAAAGCAAAGGTTTTATGACTTTAAAATTAATCTCCATAGAAATATGGAATTCCCAGCTGAAATGAGTAAGAAATCAATAAAAGTACTGAAGTGATAAAACACAATTGTCAGGGCAGAAGGTCTTGAAGAGCTATTTAGTCACTGTAGTGGGATTTTTTTTTTGTCTGCACACATCAGTCAGATGAATAAGGTTCTATATTATAGATGAAATGCATTTCATTTCATCTTAAATATACTAGTTGGTATATCGTTATCATACATATACACACTAAACTGCAACCAGATCATCTTCAAACAGAGTTTTGAAATCCTGGTTATACAGCAGGAGAAAGAGGATGACATGGTTTAACTGCAGCCAGCAACTAGGTACCATGCAGCTGCTCGCATGGTAATGTTAAAAAACCCAAAAAAACCCCACAACAAACCAACAAGCGTAAAGAAAAGGAAAAAGAGAGAGAAAGAAAACCCAAGACAAGTGCTGCACAATGCAATTGCTCACCATGCACTGACCAATGCCCACCCCATCCCCAGGCAGCTCCTGACCAACTCCCCCCAGTTTCTGTACTGGGCATGACGCTCCATGGTGTGGAACATCCCTTTGGTCAGCTCATCCTGGCCATGATTTCCCCTCAGATTCTTGTCCAGGGGCCCACTGGCAGAGCCTGGGAAACTAAAAAGTCCTGAATTTAGACTAAGAATTACTTAGCAACAACTAAAACATGAATGTGTTTGCAACATTTATTCTCATACAGAATCCAAAACACAGCACTGTACCAGCTACTAAGAAGAAAACTAACTCTATCCCAGCTTTGTCATATATGAAACCAAGACTGGGCAGAATTTTTTATTAATGATCTAAGGAAACAAAGACAAGAGATTATGAGTGATACTTCACAGCAGGATAAAAGTTCCAGTTATGTGAACTGCAGAAGCTACAACCTGTGTTTACAAAACAGCTGAGATGATGATGATGGAAGTAGCATACTGGCATATTTTAGA
Source organism: Acrocephalus scirpaceus scirpaceus (assembly GCA_910950805.1). NCBI lineage: Eukaryota > Metazoa > Chordata > Aves > Passeriformes > Sylviidae > Acrocephalus > Acrocephalus scirpaceus. Next base: position 8,640,363 of record OU383777.1, read on the forward strand.
CTCTTAAACTAAATGCCATTTTTTAAAAGTTAGATGTAGCTTGATATGACAGTGAATGAAAGGCCTGAAAACAATATATGAACCAACTGTAGCTATTCTGAGAGAGAGATGTTTATTTATAAAATTAGTGGCTTGAAGATTCATTCTCAGGAATATCAGAGGAAAGAGTCTATCTAATCTACACTACCAGTAATACTCATCAGTGGGTTTTAAAGAAGTAGAAACTGATTCATCCCGCACCAAGCAGTATATCCTGCTATTGCTACAGAATATTGATGCTATTGCTACAGAAAGACAACTGGGAAAACAAATTACAGAAAGTTGCTGGGGAAGTCAGAGTAACATTCTTCAAATTTTTCAGACGCAGTACTAAATATTTCTAAAGTCATCAAGGGTATAGAGAAATTTTTAAGATAATATTAAATGGGTTGTCTGGGAGACATTTAGATATTTTTATTTTCCTGTAGCCCTGGTTCCTTTATTGCTGATGTTTTAACCATGAACTTGAGTCCGTTAATCTACTTTTTCATGCTGCTCTTAAAACCCACTCTCAGATGGGCAAGAGATGAGAAATTCTGTTGCCACACCTCTTTTGTAACTTTGTTATTGCTGTATTCCTTCAAAATTGCCCAGAGTTCAGACATTTGAGTAAAGCGTGCATCATTTAGCTCCTGATGTTTTGAACTGAGCAATACTACTTGTATCAGACACCATGTAAATTTAGCACTAGCTCAACATACACATGAAAAGACTTACTGGAAACACAGAATCTCATTTCTTCTTTTCCCAGCAAAACATTAAAAACATCAAAAATCATCACTAAAATAATTCAGAATTTCAAATATATATATGACCTCTTTTTATTTATATTTTATTCATTAGTTGTAAATGATCTGAAGTGACCAGAGCCTTTGACATGCTGTCCCAGAAAATTTCGTGCCTTCCCATTGGGACCATCAGTCCCATTTATTTTTGGTTATGCCATGTCCACAGGTTTCGCTGTGTCAATTTTCTGCAACTCTTACTCAAGTGACACTTCCTTAGGGAAAATGACCTTTTCAAACATCTCTCCAAGAATTGTAAAGACATTACCCTTTCTCTAAAGTTTGTGTCAGTTTGGTCGTACATTTTCACCCAAAGTATTCCACTGCTGACTGTCTAAGTCTCACAATATATTCTCATTTCATTTTAATAAAATGGTCATTTCTCTTGGTGGCACCAGGTCGAAGTAAGTTTGTATTTTTTCCTGTCCCTACTTTTAGTGTTAGGTCTGGCAGGCTATTAATGTCTTCTATTCCCTCTGGAACAAATTACACTTCATGGCAGACTCATTGTAGCACCCCACAAGTTAGTCATGCTTAGCATTGTTAGGAGCATGACTCCACAGGTTTTTTATTAGTTTTGGGGCTTTTGGGGTTTCAGTTTGGGTTTTTGAGTGTTATTGGGTTTTTTGGGGTTTTTTTTGGCACCATTTTCTTGCTTACCTATAACATTATGGACAATTAGGGGTTGTATTCTATACCTGTAATGAAACTGCTAAAAAAACATTAACTAAATTCTGGGAGAATTTACTATGCAACAGGGTTCTACTAGATGTAGAGCTGGTTTAGCAAAAATGTACTTAGTACATGTGCCTACATGTTCAGCTGCAGTATTTTCTGTGAAAGTCATCTCTTGAGAGTCAGAACTATATTCTAACACAAGTATATTTATCCTGGCCAGCTTAAGCAATATCATCTATGTGTGTTTTCCTTCAAGGTGCTGATTTTCCTTTATCATTAGCAGGAATTTATCACTCTTTCACTTCATTTTGGCTCATGTGGTAATCCTTGCCAATGTTCTTTACTTCACTGTTCACTTTGGGTTGTTATAAAATATTTTTGCCCTTCCTCTAAGGTCTTTATGGACCATCACATGCCTTTCATGTATCCTTTTGAACACACATATTCCTGTAATGCCCTAGAAATTGTGAGGTTGTTTCTTTTAACCAAAAGCCCATTTAGAATTGAATAGTCTCCCTTGCAAAGCTCTTGGAAAATTCTGATCCTACCATCCCATGCTGGTAACTTGGATGACTTCCCACAGTTCTATCTCAGATGTAGTTCTGGCAATTTCAGTCCTCATCTATTCTGAGACCTGAGTTTGTTCATGTGTTGGCAACTCCATAACTTAGTTACAGGCATTGTTCCACTGCATGTTTGCCCCGACAGTGCTACTGTAGTGATTAAAAACTTTCCCCCTTTTTTATCAGTTTGCCTACATAATTTTGTATGTGAAAAACTAATAATTTTCAGGTTCTCAGACACTGGAACAGTTTTCCAAATCCCCATCTGATAGCAATAAATAACGGCTGAGTGACTTCATTTTAAAAGGGCATACAGAGTTAGAAAGAGTGAGGTGAAGCTTCTTATTTCCATTGCTTAAGGTCAATGCCTTCTTTTGAGCAGACTGAATCTCAGTTTTGGTTAGTGGTTTCTGTGGTTTGTGTGATACATGAGCCATTGCTGATCATTTTCAATCACACTACTGTAAGTAGACTTTGCCAGAGCCCTTCTTAGAACTTTCATAAAAAAATTAGATTTCTGCTTTCTGGCACAGTTGCTATGTATTACTGTGTCTTTTAATAAACCCACCAGTTTTAGAACCTCTTTAAACTTCTCCTCAATAGTCATTAGATTTTCTTTGTACAGTTTAACTTACATGTTAGGAATATTTATCACAAATTTCCTGGTATGATTTGGCATTGAGAAGAACTTGGAAAGCTTTATGTGTCACCAGGCATTTTAGTGATGACTTCAGCTTTATTATAAACTGCACATATACCTAGTTATGTTAAGATCTAGTTGTGTAAGATATGTCTAATTATGAATATTCAGATTTGGGCCACAATCTCTGTTTCTTTTAAAAATTCCAACAGCTCAGAGCTGTTAGTCATGGCTAATGTTTTGTTTTGCTTTTCTACAGAAAATATTACTTGGGCCCTAGTATTGTCTATAGCATGGATGTACAACTTGTACTATATAAACTAGCTATGTACAACCCAAACAAATATATCTTTTAGTCTCTGGCCCCTTTATATGTTTTCTTCTTTCTAGGATAAGCTGGTAGAAGTCTAATGTGAGACAGAAGGATTTCCCAGATGATGTACTGGTCCAGGTCTCTACCTTCCTCAAGAGTGTCTTAGATCATTGTCTTTGTCATGTTATTTAATACGTGCATAATGAATGCAATTGCTTTTTTAGAAGTGTTCTGTAAATCCATTTTTGGTTAGGAAGGACAGCTTTAATGAGGGTACACAGAGCTTTGGTTCTGCACTTACATAATAAATGTGATATTCCTGGGAAGAGTGTACAGTATACCTGGAGAATGAGCACAGCAAACCAAGGCCTCTCATTGCTCATCTTTTTGGAGCAGGTGCTACATCAGCTCAGTGGTGACAAGGACATATATCAGATATACCCAAGCAGAGGAAGCAGGCAAAGGGCTCCATGAATGCCAGCTTCTCAAAAAACCTACTTTTCTTGGATTCTTGTTATTTTTGCAAGGGTGATAGGGGAAATCACTCTGTTTTCACTAAGAACTTGATTTTTACTACCCCGTGCCTTTTTGGGGAGGAAATATTGACCCAAGCCTTTAGCAACCAAAATATATGAACTCTGTTATCAGTGTTGATTATTCTGCTAAAGTTAAAAATGTAGATTTCCTTCCACATTTACATTGAAAAATCCCCCCTCATTTTAAAATTATTAAAATTATCAACTCAAAACTTAGAAGTTTTGTGCTTTTGCTCAGATATACATGTTCTAATGATTTCTAAGTGTCACTGTGTAGGGTGGGAACATTTAATGTGAAGCCAATTTAAGAACTCTTCCTTCATAAGTTTACCCACACCCAGACTTACACAGCTACTGGAGCTGTACTGCTCATAGTTATTCCAGATTTCTTTGGCTCCACTACTGCACATGATTCCTTTATGTCATGGGATTTAGGGTATAAGTAAATGCAATACACAGATTATTCAAGGCAACTTCAGAAGCTCCATGGTGGCTGGGAGGTGACCTCTACCTATATCCTCAAAAATTAGAGATGACTGAGAAGGCAGGAGGCAGGTTGGATATTGATGATACTATTTATCACAACTTGGATGTTTTTTTCTGGTGTTTTTGGTCTCCTTTTCAGGTGTCATTGTTTCCTATTAAGCCTACTGCTCTTGCATATGGTAGGTGCATTATTTCTCCCGAGTGTAAATAGGATCAACCTTCTAATCCTGCTATATTTTATATCCATATCTCAGAGCTGTCTCCACATGCAAATGAACAAAGTACCTATCTGTTTTTCAAAGTAAAACATAAGACAGCTTTTACTCAAGAAATCCGATTTTCCAGATATACATTATTACAATTTTTCATTGCATTAAGGGGATACACATAAATGCCACCTGACAGTAGTATTCTTTTTTGTTACATTTACATAGTTGACGGTAAATAGTTCACACAGCATTTTTTCTGCTGATAAAGATGCTACAGAGAATACATCATATGCATTCTAAACACAGGTAACTAAAGGCTGAAATTCATACAAAACTCTCTAAAAATAGTGATTAAATTCTTATTAATAGTTAAAGAACTTTATTTGTTGTGAAACAGCCCAGGTTCCAAAGGGTATTGGAAGCAGACAAAGATTATTCTTTATTGTTGATTTTTTTAACTATCTGCCTCCCCAGAGCTGAAGGCTATTTATCTCTGGTTAGAAGAGAAACAGACGAGCTGTGGTAGTAGTAGGAAGAGAGAATCTAGACATGATTTTCTCCTGAAATGAGTCTTCATGCTCCTGAGATATTGGGGAAACATTTTTACTTTTGAATAATAGGTGAAATGGTGTGAAATGTTCTAAAAACAAATTCAGTGACCCTCAGGTGGTTTTTGAAAGGGAATTTATTACTCACTGAAGAATAACATCCTTTTACATACATAGTAAGAAGCAGCAGAAATATAGATAGCAGTGTAAACACTGTAAAATCTTGTCCTGTTCACTAAGTGTGTTGTGGATGCATCACCTTCTGCTAATACAGCATAAGACAGTGTCTAGGCTTGTGCAGTTTTTGTTTCTCCTTTGACAATCAGTGTTATACAGATGATTTTGTAGTGTGAATTGTTGTTCCAGAAAAAGCAGAATAAAATCCTTTAAATTATAAACTCCATCTGCCTGGGCCACACTCTTTAGCTGACTGATGATCTGTAACCCATACTATTGGCTGTTCTGAGTTGAGGTTTGTGTTACTTCTTTATCAGTACATTAACCTGTCCTGCTTCAGACACTGCTGATATTCTGCTTTACATCTGTATAACAAAGGCTGCCTTCTGGAATGAGAGGTGTCCCAACATAAATTGCTGAAATTAAATTGCAGCTTGTCCACTAATTCCCAACTGCTGTGAAGGAAGCAGAAGTCTCCTTTTCACTCTAACACAATTTTCTTGGTTCCTGAAATCAGCTTTTATCTGATGTTAACTGTAGTAGTAAAAATTCCAAGTCGGAAGTGGATCACAGCCAACTCTTTCACTTGTGCACAAGATAAGTATGCCATTAACTATGTCTCCTAAAGTTATTTATCTCATGCAAGCAAATGAGTTCAAAGACTTCCATTCACTGTTATATGATTGTAGATATCTGCTGTCAGGTCTTCACTAGCTAAAGTTGGGCTCTTGACAGAGACAAAAGCAGAATTTGCAGTCCATTATGGCCCACAAATAAAGGTTTTTTGCAAAATAATATGGTAGCTGGTAGAAAATGTATGCCCTCTTTCTCTCCTTTTTCTCCTCATAGACAAAGCACAGTATCAGCTGCAGCCCTCTCCTTTACAGGTATGTGTCCTGACATTGTGCTTTCTTTCATCAACTTGAGAGTTCTCAGAGACACAAGATGTACCAATGTATGGAATACTCACGTTGGTTTGAATTTATAGCATCTCATGGGAGAACCTCTTCATCTTTGTTTTTCCCATCATCTGTCTCTTTCAGACATTTTTCTCTTAGTGAATGTACAAGATATAGTACAAATATCACCTTGATGCCATTACAAACCACGAAATTCTCCAGAAAGACCTTCAATTTCTTTTCCCACCACTTGGTCTCTGAACTTAGAAAGCTAGGTTTTGGGGATTCTTATCAATTCCTTTGTGCATCATCTTCCCTTCTGCTTCTAATGGGATTTCCAGCTAGACTCCTCAGTGATGGGTAAATTGCTTCTGCTCTGTGCTGCATTGACAAGAGTAAGGCTTCAGCAATGAATAGTTACTGTGCATGGAGGCAAAAGAAGTGGACCCAGAGGTGGTTTTTTGCATTGATGGCAGAGGTATGAGCTCACACATTTTTACCATGAACTAAGACAGGCTGTGTTCACATAGTCAGACGATCCATAACAATTCAGAGTCACACAGCATTGTACCTCAGCCCTACAGCCTAAGCCTCAAAATGTGCAACCTGCTGAGTAGCCTTAAGATGTTACATATGGCAGAAAAAATCCCCTACATATAACTATCCATTTACTAAGCTACTTGTTCTGCTCCGCAGGCTGTTTCCATACACCCAGCGCTGTTCCTAGACAGGTAATATTAGTCCCATTAAAGCTTGATGTTCAAAGGAGCTTGGTACACCCCACTTAGGGTGAAAAAATACTCCTAATGTCCTTGAAGGTTCTCCATGCCCTAAATCTTTCCATGTCTTGCTTTAACCTCAAATTAGCTTTGAATAGGCCTTTGGTGCTCTAGCTTGCATGAATTATAGACTCAAAGAATGGTTTGGGTTGGGAGGGACCTAAGAGATGACCCAGTTCCAACCCACCTGCTGTGGGCAGTGACCCCTTCCACCAGGTTGCTCAAAGCCCTAGCCAACCTTACTCTGAAGGGATCTGAAAACTTCTGTGGGCAACACGTTCCAGTGCCTGACCACTGTTGTTGTAAAGAATTTCTTTCTCATATCCAACCTAAATCTACTCTCTTTCAGTTTAAAGCCATTCCTCCTTGTCCTATTACCACACAGCCTCGTGGAAAGCCCATCTCCAGTTCCCTTGTAACCCCTTTAGGTATCAGAAGGATGCAATGATGTCTCCCTGGAGCCTTCACTTTTCTAGATTGAACAATCCCAATTTCTCCCAGCCTTTCCACATAGGAAAATTGCTCCACCACCCTAATCATCTTTATGGCCTTCATCTGAACCTGCTCTAACAAGTCTGTTTCCTTCTTGTGGACCCCAGAGCTGGATGCAGTACTCCAAACCCCACACAAGGAAACTTATGAATACAAAGGAAAGGTTTCCACAGAAGGTACCAAAAATCCATAGAAAAATATGTTCCTTTTAATTTCAGATATTGAAAAGAAGAACTGTCCTTATTTGTCTGCCTGCATACAGAGACCCCATGGGACAGAATTTTAAATAGCTTAATTCCCCAAATTTAAACCCACAATTAATGCTTTCCAGGAGGTTTCCAGAAATGGTAGCAAACTTTATTTAGCTCCAAATGTAACATTCTATGAAAAACAGTTTTTGGGACACCCGTTATTGCAAATTCAGGCTCTTTTAATTTGGTTCAGATGGAGGCACTCAGAATTAATACATATTTTTGAAGATGATGGTACATATTGCACAAGAGCAGATGTGTCAAGGGAACCTATGTAATACATTTCTCAACTGCCAGCAAGAGGATGTTAATGATGTGATTGTCAGCAACTACATTGTTTTAATGTAACTGCTCAGGGATTTTTACCTTAACATAGTAGGTACAACCATTATAATGTTAAGCAAGAAAAATGCTTGAAATAACAATATCAGTAACAAAAATATTATCACTTTAGGTATCTTTATTCCAAATATTGAAAAACTATTAAATCTTTTCTAGATCACACACACACACACAAGATCTAGAATGTTGTATGACACAAATCAGAGCAAGATAAAATTGAGGTCAAATGTGTGAGGAAAAAATAGCGTGCACAGAAACTTGCAAACTATTTCCTAGTTTCCAGACTTGAAAGTGGCAGAGAAGAACATGTGGCAATTACAGAACTACTTTTATTGCTTTAAAACAACACAGTTTAATTGGTTTGATATAAACATTGGAGCATATCTCAACTATGAGCAAAGCAGCATACTCAATCATGTTACTTTTAATGGAAATAGTCTTGAAAATAGATTGCATAAGGAACATTTGTCATAATGGCTGGTCTAGCAAATCACGCAAGCACAACTAGATAAATAAGGTAATGTGTCCTGCCACTTGTAACTTAATCCTCCAGTGTATTTCATTAGAAGGATCTTAATTTTCATCTGAATGTCTCTGCCTTAATGAGAATGAGACTAGAGTTTGGCAGGAGCCCAGATCAATTTCATGCAATAACAATGGTAACCAACTCAAACTTCGCCTTTCCAGTAATTGAACTATACAATATGTTAAAAAAAAGAGGAAATACACAAACAAGTGAACAACTTAATCCCTATCCTAAACTATACTCTGAAACCTTTATTTCAGGAGTCTTGAAAACACAGTAAGTGAATAAATACAGCTTTTGAGGCAGTGGCTGTTTCAGATACAAAATGTTGGAAGAGATTAGTGAAATAGCTTTTGCATTTTTCATGCTGATTCCACTGGAGATGTGCTGAAAGCCATAAAGATATGCTTCTTTCTCCAACTCATTTATTTCACATATACAATAATTTGCGGTCAATAAATCTAGGATGGATTCACATGGTAAGGCATTGGTGTGGCAAACAGAATATCCATAATGTGGTTGTGGTATTTTTATAATCAGTTTTGTAATGTGATATTACTGGAGAGTATCATCAACCAATGTTCAATATGAAACAAAGTTTTCCAAAGCAACACATGCTATGTACTAATTCATGTCATCAGAGATCCATCTTCTGGTCTGTGAGACACATCTTGTGTGCACACGGCTTTTATGGAGATGATAGCACAGAGAAATTGACTTTAACATTTCTATAGCTGGGCACTCCAGATGGATAATTTTACCATAGCAGGACATCTTACTGAGAACAAAATAATTCCTTCACAAGCCAGAGTTCTCTTGATTTTGCAAGATAAAACTTGTGGAAAGGCTGAAACTTCTGAGATCTTTAATGAGAAATAACAACTTAAAAATAACAATTGCAGTAGAAACTATTAACAAAATATTAGTTTACTTCTTTCATGTGCTCATTTGTATGTTTAGTGTCTTACATAAAGCAGAATATTTAAATTAAGGAAGTAATTTCCTTAGAAATATCTGTTATAGAAGAAAGCATTGAAATCCAATTGTTTTAACAAACCAGAGTTTAATATTTGTTAAAAATATTTTACAGTTCAAATCTCATTATAATTGTTTACTTAAACATGAAACCTTGAGATTCTAGAAATCTTGGTCCTGCATCCAGCTGAGTTAGTCAGCAGGCTTAAGTTTAAGCAGAGCCTTCAATTTTCAGGTGCTATCAGGTGTCAGGAAGGTAAGGTTTAGTTTATACAGCCTTTGATAACCAGCTTCCCTAGATACCTATTTTTCTCAGAGGTCCTTCTTTGAAGTTTGAAGTGTGCTAGAGAAGAAAATTTGGCTCTCCCTGATTCTGGATTGTGCTGTCTTATCCTACTCTTTACAAAATTTCAACACACATGGGCATAGATCCAGCAAACCATGTGCATAATTTGAAACCCATGAATAACTCCAGTTAAAGCTGCCAAAGTTGGTAGGATGAACAGAGAAACCACTGAATTTCAGAGCAAAAATAAAGGATGAAACTGTATCCTCAAACATAAGACTGCAAACTTTAGAAGGGTACTCACTCAGCACTTGTCAAGAAGGATGTTGCTTCTCAAGTTATTCACATAAATCATTATAGTATCTGAAATTCATTGAACAATTCATGAGAAATATATTTGCATTTGATTTTCCTTTCCTTAAGCTTCTGTTTGTTTCAACTTTTAACTCCCGTGGGAGACTGGACTGAACTGTATATGTAATGTTTTCTTCTTCAACAAAATCATTAGACTTGTATCACCAAGCACTGGGCAGAAAGTGGAAATATTTTTAAAGGTCAAATCATAAAACTGTAAAGTCTGGAGGAATTTATCTCTAGGGAGTTATACCAAGTGTACCACTCCCTTGTATGAAAACTTAGTTGATGTCACTTGGTTGAAATTATTATCTCTTGAGACAAAATTTGATATGACATTATGTAAGATATCAGAGTAAAAGGCATTTTTTGGATCAGATTTTAAGCCCAGCTTGTAGAATCACAATTGGTCATTGTAAAAATGATTATTATATCACAACCAGAGGATTATGATGTCAGGTGGGAAATAAGTGTAGAAGCAGATAAATTCTTAGGAAACAACAGTGATTCTGTTTTAAAATACTGTCTTCAGAAAAAAATGACCAGAAGAAAAGAAGTACAGGGAAATAAACTGCACAGAAGAGCACTTGTTTCCAAATAAGATATTTCATAAGTTTTCCATAAGGTGACAGCTGCTTTTTCAAGCACCACATTCTGCTCTCCATTACATCAGTGTGAATCCAGAGGAACTGCATTTGAATTGTTTTGCTAGGGACTGACATCAGGGTAACTGACAGTAAAATTTGGCTTTAATACATTTTCTTAGAAATAGAACCCATTTATTCCTTTCAAAATAGAGAGGGAAGCATTACCACACATCATATGATGTCATGTATCATTCAACACTTTGGAAGAAAAATAGGATGCAAGATTCATTTGAAGTATAGAGTGCTGGTTTTTTCCTGCTATCCTTCCAAATTTCACAATTTATTGTGAAAGCCCCTGTTGCTGAAGCACAAAATAGACCTTTTGGGCACGAGGCAGCTCTCCTAACAGTCAAGTCTGCCACCACAATAAAACCTTTAAGTACACTACTTCTAGGCTTAGGCACACTGTTCCCTGATAGCCACACCACAGAAGTAGTTTCAAGGCTCTTTATCAGCTGCTAAGAGGGTGTGTTTAGAACAAAATTGTCATTGGCAAACTTAATTCTGACGTGGAACATTGCTGCAAATGGGTAAAGACTGAGTTTTTGCATGCATCACATTTTGCAGTTTCATGTAAAGTAGCCTTCCTGGGGTGACAGTGTTTTTCTTAACTTTGTCCTGTGGTGGAGGCGGAGAGGAGCAGAGGGAGGTTTCAGTCACTAAAAGCAAATGACAAGTAGCTTCAAAACCTAAGAACTCACACACCAACCTGCTGCCTTCATTTGTATTCAACAGATGCCTTGATATTTCCCCCTCACTGCCTAGTCTGTGCTGATCAGTATAAACAATGGAATTTTTGTCTTTATGAACATATTTTTGTTCTGTTTCACTTGAAGGTAGAGACAAACATTAAAAAAAAAATAGAAGAAAAGCAACCTTCATAGACACATTTATAATTTTAAAAAATGATAGGTAAAACTTTAAGAAAGAATTACGATATTTAAGAATTTGGCTGAGAGATTCATAAAACTAATACATGATGTCATAAGATTTAAACAGAAAGGAAAAAATACAGCAAAAAAAAAGAATACCTGAGGGATTAATCTGTGAGATATTGTAAAATACCAGGGGAAATGAAAATTGCTAATTGTGCTAATTATGTTCTACTGCCAATATGGAGCACGTATTGTCTTAATGTGTATATATATAGATACATAGTGTGCTTATATGAGTCCAGTCTTTTTCCAGGACTATTTTGGTATAATATATCTTTTAATTAAACTACTTTGCATGCACAGAGAAGCTGGCTTATTAGTATATAATTTTTTTTTTCCTTCCTAGTCTGATCACAAATCGTTAAGGTGTTGCTAAGTAGCTAATTCTGGTCCAGAATTAAGAATTTCCACTGCTGTGGGAAATATTTACAGGCAGTACCAGCATCTTTGTCTTTCCTTCTCCTCAGTTACAGGGAACAAGGCAGGCTCTGAAAGAGCAAAAAGATGTTACACAGTGTCAGTAAGTTTCCATTACCATACAATCTCCAACAAGGTGTCAGGCTGGCTTGGTGCAGTGCTCCTCCTTGCATATGGCCATATGTTCCCTTTCCATTGCCACTTTTACACCTCTACCACTACTGTTAGTCCCCAGTCACAGGGTGAGATGCTCCAGGGAGTTCTAAGCAGCTTCATATCCTGCCTGGCGAGAAAAGAGGGAAGGGGGACTGCAACTGTTCAGACCTGGGTTTGACTACACTTTCTCCAAGAATAAGTAGTGGTGTAAAAACCCTCATTGTAAAGTCAGGGATGTTTGTTTGACTACCTGATGCTCTTTGTAGTTATATGCACACAGTCTCTCTGTGTGCATATGCAATTGTTGCAGTACCAAAGCATTTGAAGTATTTCTAGAATTCCTGAGAAACAGAAACCAAGCTGCGTTTTCAGTTATTGTCCTATTACTCTAATGGTATATTTATGTGCATGTGTCCAACCTATGTTTGGATTTCCACAAACAAGATTTATGTGACTGACTGGTTCAGCTCCATCCTAACTTTCTTATGGATTTCAACACTTCAGAAGAGAAGAACGTTTCTTTCCTATGCCTATATTTACCTGCCTAAAATATCGTGAAGTCCGATGTCAAAAAGCAAAAAAGAAAAATAATGCATAGTAAAGATTTTCTAAATTGTTACAAATGCAATCTAGAGGTGGGATAAAGTTCCCCTCCCCTGCCGAAATCCCTATTCACTGGGGATTCAGAGAGTGAAAGAGAGAGTTAGTTAATGCTTTCTTAGAGCTTGTTTTTCTTTGAATTCCCCTCTCTCCTCTTCTAGCACACATTTGTACATATTGCTGACTCTAAAAGCATTCCCAGAGGTCAAATTATTGAAAGCTCAACCAAGTTTTCCTAAGCTATCACAGTTTACTTACCATTCCCAGTTTCCACAGGCTATCTGAGCAGTGATTAAATGCCTATCAGTTTTGGAAACAGCGGCCATAAACTGACTCTTTAGCTCCTATGCTTGTGTGATACTGTTTGATCTTCCAAAGACAATTTGCACCCACACGTTCTGTTCAACAGAATCTGACTTGCAACTTGTCTATTAAAAAAAGCATCCCCATGAAAAAGTTTTCTAGTCTAGAAAGTCAAATAGGGAACAAAGATGACAGTTGGCAGAATATATATGAAAATGACCCAACATTTTTGTTGGGTTCGAATCTTTGTCATACACTAATGAACCATTAAGCGCAAGAAGAAAAAAATAGAAGAAAGGTCCAGAAAAGAATGATGATCATGGCAAATGCTGCACACACTTTCAGTTTGTGGTTTGCTGCAATTCACCTGGACTACTTAAAAGCCTGTGATGAATAGGTGGCACAAAAGATAGTGTTGTGTCTTTCAAGCCTTTGACAGTTGGCACTAAATGTTACTAAGCAAAATTACATAGGGCCAAAAGGTTGGCCATGACGGATCCCAGATACAATAGAACTGGGGATTTTCTGTATACGGAGTGATAAGGAGGGACTTTTAGGGTTGACAGGAATGGCTTGCATACTATGACAAATGAAGAGGAAAGGATGTGGCTGGTGATACAGTACACGAGAAATGCGGGATCAATTTCTTGTTGCGTTAACGTCTTAGTGTGCGGCCTTGAGGAAATCCCTTAGGATCAGACCTTGAAAGGTATACAGGGGCCTAAAGAGGCAAATCAGAACATAAGATAACTTTCAAAGACAAGCAGAAAATCCTGACCTGATCTATGTCTTATTTCTCTGATCATAGTGGTTTGTTGGGTTTTTTGCAGGAAAATATTTTACGTATTGTCAGCTGTTCCAATTTGGAAAGGAAGTGGGTGATAAAAGCCAAAATTGGATTTGAAGGCCAAAGTAGCTGAATGTGTAATGCAGTTGTGTGTAATACACCTTGCAAGTTATCTCTACAGCCAGTAGTGGAGAAAAGGACAGAACTGGTTTATAATCCATCTTTTCAGAGATCCACCAGTGATTAAATCTGTTGGGACAGAGGAGCAAGTGATTCTGCAGCTGGTCATTTGGGAGGAGACCTTCCAAGCATGATTAGACTTCCCCCAACAAGCTGCTGTTTCTTTGGTTTTCCCTTTCCCATTTCCCTTCCCTTTGATTTTCTTGAATTAGCTTTTTTTCTGAAGAATTAGAACATCAAATATTTCTTTGCATTTCCCTCATCTCCTGTAAAAAAACATATGTCCAGTATTTCCTCAGTGAAGGCCAACAGCCAATAAACATAAGCAATTAGAGGGACAGAAGTCTCTATGCTTGGAAGTTAAAAGACTTGGAAGTTTTGTTCAATTTGCATGAGTACCCTGGAGTTAATCCATTGAAAACAGAAGCTACTGACCCATACCAGGAATTGGGGAAAATAAACTTTTTGTAACTCTTATTAAAGTCACATGCCTGGCACTGAGCTGTTAAGGTGAGTTTCTTACCATGGCTCTGGATATCACAGGTGCTGTACATCTGTGTCTGAGATGAACATCAGGCAGCAGAGGCCAAGGGAATAGAAAAGACTTGTTTAGGTTTGAAGAGCAATCTGAAAATGTTGCTGTTCAGACAGGCATGTAACCTGTCTACAGAACAGGATGCAAAGAAAATTTTTGAAGAATTTAATGAGGTGTTTAATAGACCTGAATGCATTGTGAATAAAACACATCATACTGATACAGATCCCATTATGCTGCCAAAAGTACTAGCATCACACAGAGTACAGTCTCATTAGTCCTGAGAAATGAAGGAAAAGTTGATTGTGACAAGATGCTAAGATGCAGTGTTATTGAGAGAATGCAGACACTGACTGGTGTGGTTAGCAACCCAATCACATTCAATAATAAGAAACGTTACAGATTTACTTAGATTCAAGAGATTTGAATAAGGCTACCAAATGCAACGTAGCCCAAGGGGGAGCTGGGAAAAGATATGTCTAGACTTCCAAAAGCAAGAATATTTCCAGATCTAAATGCAAGCCTGTGATTTTGGCAACTCCAGTTTGACAAAATTTTAAACTCTACACCTGCACATCTCTTTTTGCTGATGCATTTTTAAATAACTTTGCTCTCTTTGCAATCTGTGATTGCTTCAGAACTCAAAAAGTGCCACTCAATAGAATTTTAAATCCCCTAAAACTAGGTGTAAACAGATACTCATAACTGCTCAAGCTAATGTGATAATCATCAACACTGTAAAAATAATAGCTGATATCGAGTTCAGCAGGTCTGGCTATCAGAAGCATTTTTCTTCCCTGTATAGGCGTTTTATAGGTTTCCTCCTTTTAGTTTTTTTTCTTCCATGAGAAAAACAGAACAACTGTGTCAGCAATAAGCTTTATGTCAAATAGATTCCAGGTTTAGATTCCTGTCTTACATAGGAAAAGGACTTGAACTTCAGAGGTAGAGCTTCATGACATGTTTCCTTCAGGAGAGAGGCCAACATCCGAAAATCCTCCGTATCATTGCTTTTCCCCAGCACCACTTGATGATTCTTTTTACTCCATTAGTAGGTGCATGCACTGCAACTGTGTGGAAAACAACCTCTTTCATATGCCCCAAAGGATTATTTTTAGACATTCTTTTTCACCATGTTTCTGGTATATTCCCACAATGAGTTTGTAGCATCCCACATGAGAGAGTGGCAGCCTGTGACATAAGGGTAAAACATGATAGATGATGTCTTGATATCCTTACAGGAGATTTTCTTCTGAAGTCATTAGGTTGTGACATTGCATTCTGGGTCTCTCGCACATTACATGAAAAATGTACTTAAAATTGTTTTCCAGACTAAGCCTCCTTCTGGACCAATAATGATGCAGTTATTTGAAAGCACTTTCAGAGTATCATTATTTATACAAGTGGAGGATTTCAAAGGGACCCTTCGCAGAACTGTAAACATTCTGCTTATCATGCAATTCACCTGCTATAGACAAAAATAGCAGGGAGTACATCTGAGTTAAGATTTCACATTTCCTGCGTGAATGTTCTCTCTAAGGAGGTTTTTAGCAATCAGATGCAGAATAAAAGGTTTTGGTTTTTATATCTGATTTTAGCCAGAAATTGCACACTCGACCCAAGAAATCCTTGTCTCAAAGATTACTGGATTAGTACCAAGTGTCAAAACCGGATTCTGGTAATTCCTGTGTAGTTTTGAGAAGGACCTGATCACATCCATATAAACAAGTAATGACTCATCCAAAACACAGGAAACAATCCTGAAAACAGAAGTACATTTCTAAAGCACACTAACAACTTCCTTAGAGCAGTTAAGCTTTCAAGAGCTTCTAAGCATAAAAATCACAGCAAGCAGCAAGGTTTGAAGTAATCATGAGTCAAGTAATACTATTTCTGAGTAATGAGAAGCACCAAACGATGCCAACTTGTAAGCGATTGTTAGAGTAATTCTGCATGGATGGTCAACAGTGAAAGCCCAGAACCATCCAAGTAAAACTTTTTGTGAGATCTATCAATGTGAAGTTGCTGCACATATTGTAAGGTGGCATAAAAAAACCTCCAAATCATAATGCAACACAGCATGAGAGCAGAAATGTTAAACAGAGCCCACAAGGGCCTATCTGGGGTTTGAAACATAAAACACTATATAGAATGTCTTATAAATACCATTACAGAAAATAAAATCTGCAACAAATACGGGGAAAAAATGCAGAAGAATTGTTATTCATTTTGAACTTGCTTCCCAATAATGGAAAAATTCATTAAGCTAATAACTGTGGTCTTCATTTCTTCAGGTGATAAGGGTATTATCTGAAGAACTGAGAAAGTTTGGATTTTACTTTTTTGCCTCTCTCTAAATTCAGCAGCTAGATCTCTTTCAAAAGGCCAAAGAAAAAAGGTGAATAGATTGTTATTTGAAAGTGAGTTGTTGCCCACCCTAAATTTCCAGAGTTGACGTTTCTGGCACTGGATGTAAGAGCATTGGCCAAATCATTCCTTCCAAGCAGAGCCCAGTTTCGCCTTGGCAGAAGCACCATATGGCAATGGGTGCCTTTGAGATATAAAGCCTCTTCAAGCACCACTGAAGTGCTGCCATTGCCCCTCTCCTTATAAGGGGGTGTAGCATATGCTCTTCTGACTAGCTGATTAGCACTACTTAGAGCTAAATAGCAGAAGGATCAGGTTTTACCCTTTTCTATGTCTTTGGACTGTCATATCCCACAGAGGAAGGCAAAAAGTGAGTGGTCTCTCACATGAAGGATAAAAAAAGTCTCTCTCATCTCTCCTTAAATAAAGCTGTATTATATTTCTCAGATTCAATCTTGGATAAGTTATTCACTGTATCTAACTCATACGTTTTCTGGGGAAAATATTGACTGTGGACGTAGTTTGTTTATTTGATTGATGTAAAATAGTCTGGAGTTACACTTTCATTCTACTTGAGAAAGATAGGTTTTAAGCTTTGTGCTATCTTCTTATAAGAAAAAAAGAAAAAAAGTAGCCGTGCCTTCTTTATGCAACTAGAAGTAAATTGAGTGTAACAACATCATTGTAAAATGATGTGCTTTATAAAGTCCTGAATATGGTGCATCTTTTGTATTTTGTTTCTAATTGTTTGCTCCATACAAAAGGATAATTCATTAGGCCAATTCTCCAAATAATCTCAAAGTGACATGAATTCCTTTGCAGAGTGAATGTCTGTAGCAAGTAATCCATGGAAAACAGACAGGCGTCTCTTGTCATTTTGGAGCTCTAATCCACTGCCTGGAGCATGAAAATGCTCAGGATAACAAGTGTGGGAATGACCAAAATCAACATTATTTTTTTATTTTCTTTTCTTAACAATGCAGCTGATCAATAGAATTGCTGAATCTGGCAGATACAATGCCACAGGATTAATGAATTAAGCTCAGGAAGCAGAAGAATTTGTTAAAAAGGAGAGGGAAAAAGCCCCTTCTTTTCCACTGGTGTGTGAATATCAAGCAATGAAAGCAGCAATGACAGAATTTTAGCCCTTGTTTTACCATAGTACCAAGCCTTGTTCTGCGCGAGTCTTTACATTTTAATTAGAACCATACTGACACCCGCTTTTTCAACTATGAACTTCACTTCTAAATTGAAAACTATTTCCTGAATGCTGGTTTAGTAGCTAGTTCTGAACACAGAAGAAAATTATACTGTGTTTGTATAATTCAGTGTGTAGTGTGGTCACCATCAGAGGGACTAGATAACTGGTTTTTAAACCACAGTAAATAGTGGTAAAAGGAAGGAAAAGACTCTCACTGAAACGTCATAGACTGTCACCATAAAGCTCATGCTCTGGAAAACCATAGAATGAAATACAGAGGGGTCATCACAGTCCTTTGACAATGTGAGTGTTTTATAAAGGTCGATTGCCAGAGCTTCTGTCAATACTGCATTAAGAGTGTAACACAGGCTACATATCTGCATAAGACATGACATTCCAAAATACACATTACACTGATATTCAGCACAGCATGGAGATTTTAATAAACCATCACTCACTAGGAGGGGTTTGTTCAGATATGTGGGAGGGGAGAGCTTGAGTTTGCTTATATGTTTGTATTTACACCTCCTTAAACACCTCTGGGGATTTTGTGTGTCCTTTTGTCTAAACAAACAAACAAACAAACAAACAAACAAAATCTTTATCTAGTTTCATTGAACAAAAATATATTACAATAAACACACAGTCCTAGAAATTGGAAGGTTTGGAACATTTTGAACTTACAAGAACACTTCAGAGATTATTCCTGTGTAATTTATGAGCCCCTACAGACCTGTCCATGTCTTGAACTGATTGTTGAAGTGGGCTTTACTAGGAATTTCTTTTCCTGAATTGGAGTAGTGTTGGAGGTGGGGAAGGAGGGAGGGTTAAAGCAACCTTCCCTAACAAGGCTTTAAAAGCTTCAGTGGTAAAGTTATGCTGATGGGAGACTTTGTTACTTGTTTTTAACTGGGAACAACCCGAAGAGGATTACGCTATGGGCAAGAGCTGTTATTTATGTGGGTGGCAACGTCGTGGGCTGTGTTGTGCTGTTGTTGTTTTTAAAGTGGGACGTGCATCTTTTGATAAGAACTGTAAAATGGTTAAAAAAAAACAAAAAAAACAAAAAAAACCAGAAAACACCCCGAACAACCAACCAAACCTACCCCAACAAACCCAAAACAAGCAAAACCAAACCCAACAACCTGGACAATGACATGAAACAGCTGGTGAAATGTCTAGCTCCGTGCCTTCCCCAAGCGCGGCGGAGCGGAGGTTTCTGTTCTCTCATCTCTGCCGCGATGTGCTTATTTTCTTTTTTTTCCTTTTTTTTTTCTTTCCTTTTTTTTTTTTTTTTTTTTTTTCTCAGCTCCTTGCATGTGCTGTGACAGCCGGGGAAGGGAGGGGGGGCGGGCGGGGGTCGCCCCTGCCGGCGCTCCCATTGTCAGGCGCTCCGGGAGCGCGGGCAGCGCCGTGTCCCCCGCGCCTGGCGGAGCGCGGGGCCGCCCCCGCCGCCGGGACCCGCCCGCCGCACGGGGAGCGGAGCGGGGCCCGCCCCGGCCCGGCCCGGCCCGGCCCGGCCCGGCCCCTGCCCCCGGCCCGCGCCGCCGCCGCCGCCCGCACCATGCCGCCCCCCCGCCGCACGCCGCTCGGGGGCTGCCTCCCTTTCCGGCCCGCGGCGTGTGCGTGAGAGGGGCTCCAAGTTGCCCCGGCGGCGGCGGCGAGCGAGGGGCCGGGGCGGCAGCGGCGGCGGGGCGCGGCGGGCGCGGAGCGGAGCCCACCCCCATCACCTGTTACCTCCGCTCCCCAGGTTGCCTGAAGTTCCCCGGCGGCGCCCGGCAGGACGGAGAGCGCCACGGCTGCGGCTGGCGGGGACCCTACAGTGGCTGCTGCAGCATGGGCTGGCTCAGGGGGATTGCCTTGCTTTCCTTGGGAGTATTACTAGCGGGAAGAGTCAACTGCCAGCATGTGAAGAATAATGTGCCGAGGCTCAAATTATCGTATAAAGGTAAGTCTGTTGTTCTCTCTTATTCTCGGTTTTCCTCCGAACCTCTTTTCTCCTTGCCCCGTCGCTCCCTCCCTCCTCACCTTCCTCACTGCTTTTCCTTATCTTCTAAAGGGGAAATTGACATTAGGAGAAATTTCTGAAAACATTTACTTGAAAAGCCCCTCCGTGCTGCGGTCGGTACCAGTCAATTTAAACCCAGACAAAGAAGAGTTAGTTGCGATTGCAGACGAGGTCTCCGGATCGTGCTGATCCCTGTTAGAGCATTTTTCAGTCTTGTGCTATTTCACCGGACTTTACTCTTCACAACCATGAGTCGCGTTTGGCCACCCAGCTCATCTCCCCCGTGCTGGGCATGCAGTGGAGCCACAATTCCAGATCTGCATTAGGATCTGCTTTAAACATCATGGAATGGATAAAGATTTATATATTTTTTTAATTTTATATTTTAGGCATGAAGTGGTTAATTTTCGAGTCATGAATATTCAGTTTGTACAAATCTGACAATCAGATGCCTAACATAAGCAGTAGATGGTGGGTTTGCCAAGAAACTATAAACTGAAAGGAACAGATCAGTCCAGAAAAGGAGGAGAGGACTCCTAGGCACCAGAAAATGCTGCGTATGGATGTTTAATGCAGTGCGATTTATTTGAACCAGGGTTGTTTTCGGTGTAGTCTGATGTGTGTCATTAGAGATCACAGGGAAGGTGTAACTGAAGAAAGAGAGCTGTGAGATTACGTTTATGTTTGAAATTGTGTAATGCCACTCACACTGCAGTTGTCAGTAATTAACTTTTGTATAATAGTGCCAGTATTAAAGGAGAGCAGTGAAGTAGACAGGCTTTGCTCTTTATCAGCATAGTTCCACTCTAAGTACATTTTCAGAAGAATTCATCAAATCTGGAGAATGCACAACTGGGAAAGAAGTTTAAAATGTAAGAGCTGTAAAGTATTTCT
Source organism: Acrocephalus scirpaceus scirpaceus (assembly GCA_910950805.1). Lineage (NCBI taxonomy): Eukaryota > Metazoa > Chordata > Aves > Passeriformes > Sylviidae > Acrocephalus > Acrocephalus scirpaceus. The sequence continues at coordinate 8,661,271 of OU383777.1, forward strand.
TTTAAACTGAGAGCTATGCACCTAGGTACATACACATCTCTCTGAAGAGCTGCCTCCTCATAATTCTCAGATTATTGATGGCTGAGAGAAGGAGCTGCAACTATGGTTCTGAAAGGAGAGAGGAAAAATAACACACTGCTTCTACAGAGGGAAAAAGAGAACATGTGTGTGCATGCCTGGTCATAGATGTCAATCTCAGTTTACAGCATAGTGTCAATACATCTCTTGCCAGTAGAAATACGTTTTCCTTTTTTTTTTTTTTCATCTTTCTCATGCTGCAAATGAAAGGGGGGAGATCGTCTCTGATACAGGGCAGGCATCATTTTCACACTCCAGATGAAATAAAGAATTAAGCACCTGCAAAACTTGGATGCTCTGTGTGAAATAAATGCATGTGCCGGGTTTTCTTAAAGAACACATATGTGCGTATTTGTGTGTATTTATACTTGAAAATACATGAATGAAAAGAACAGTTTAAGGGGTTCAAAGTCTGTTAATGAGAAAAAAATAATTGTGTTTAATGCAAAATTGATTGGGTAATGGAGTCTAAAGAAAGCTTCTACAGTTACTACATGTCATTTTGAAAAGCTCATTAAAAAACTCTTAATTGCTTCCAAACTTCTACAATCATACTGAAACTCAGATTAGTATATAGAAGCATAAATGCTATAAAAATATTATGTAAAGGGGTTTAATGGTTAATAATTATTGTTTCTTTTTTTCACCCTTACACCCTTAAAGTTTATCTGTAGCTCAAGTCTGCTACCCCTGCTCATATTGGCTAAATGCACAGAAACTAATTTCAAAGAGTTGTCAAATGTGACTGATGGTGGTTTTCTTTTTTTCTTTTCTCTTTTTTTCTATTAGTTTTTTTTTTTTCCACCCCGCTGGTGCTGTATCTATGGACCCTTTAAAAAATATTTTGCTATTTTGCCGATTGGTTGTTTTCCAGTTCTACTCTTGCTGGGATAATGAGTCTCATTTTCATTTTTTTAAATATCAGCTATCAAATTTTGCTATATGGTCAGTTCTATATGAGCAAAACAGGAAACTGAGCTGAACATCAAAACTGTTTTATACTTGGTGGATCATTGTGCAACAAAAATGAGTTCAAATGGTGAGCAACCCTGTTTCCTATCTAGTGAAGACAGTACATGCATACTTAATCCAAAGCAAGTTGAAGTCTGAAGACTTACAGGAATTCACACCGTAGCCTTTGAGTCACATATTTGACTTCAAACATGTATAACTCTAAAAATCAGATTGGACTGCTCATGCGCTTAGTGTAAAGTACCGGTGTAAATGCTTAGCCAGGTCAGTAGGAGGGTGCTGCTGCATTGATCTCCAGGTATGGGGATATTATCATTAGTCAGGGAAGACTAAGCTTTGTCAGCTGGTGCTTTTCCAGACGAATTTTGCTTCCAGCACAGTACTCAGTGCACAGATCAATGTTAACACCTTGCGTAGGAACATCCTTAAACGCTGTGGGTATTGAAAATACGTTTTTTAGGCACTGACAGAATACCTCACATGCTATTACTTATCTCTCTGGGTATACTTCACCGTCATGTGACTACGTGATACCAAATGATTCATCTCTATTTAAACTGCTTGCAAGTAGAAAAAGAAGCTACTCAGTTACTTACCTATTCCTCATCCCCATGAACAGATGTAGTTGAGTAAAATAAAATTAGATATTGAAAAAAAAAAAAAAAACAACCCAAACATGCAGGGTGAAAAGAATGACCCAGGTGACTTAACTTTTATGTGACCGTCATTGTGCTTTCTTTAAAGACTTGTGCTTGGTGTTTGTCTAAACAGATGCCTTGGAGCTAATTGTCGGTGCTTTATTTCAAAAGAAAATCAAGGATGTATTTTAACTTCTTGTTTGTCTCAACTAATCAGATGTCAAACATGGTTAAAAAGCTCAGGCATTTGCTTTAAAAGTTGGCAAAATGAATCATGAAGGGTTAAATCCCTGCCAACCTTGATTTCCTATGGTCACTTGCTTTCAAAGGCCTAGTATTAGCTCTGCCATTTCCCCGGCTGCTGGACAGAAGTTTTGGTGAACTCCTGTTCTTACTTCCTCTTAACTTCTTGTTGTTCAGTCTTGCAGAAGATTAGAAGCATCCTACGGGGCATGGTATGGATAGGAAATGGCAGAGAAAGTGTATAAATGCTTAAGTTAAGGCCATGTCTGCGATCTGAAAAGGTTCTTTCTGTTTATTGTGAAACAGAGTTCTGGTTATTTGGTTTACATCACCTTGATTCTGTTGGCATATTAAAGAAAGGAAATTTGACGAGAGCAGTAGGGAAATCCTTGTCCATCTGAAATCTGTGGTGAAGCTCCTGTTCAGTGGCTTCTGGGTTTTGCTCTGTACTTTATAAAGTTCCCAAGCATTTTCATCTTTGTACATAGATTAGAAAGGTTTATCTCAGATGATACTCATCTCCTTATTTCAGTCAAAAGGAATTAATTTGATTAAAAGTCTGATCCAAAGTTCACTGAAGTCACTAAGTGCTGGTTCATAGCATAAATGTGGTAAAACCAGCCATAAAACTGAAAGCTCTTTTGAGCTCTTCAACCACTGAGCTCTGCTTTTTGTGTCCTTCAAAGACTCTGCCCTTATTGTAGAGTAACAAGAAATGTCATTGTTGATCTATCAAAAGTAAAAGAATCTTCCCTTAAAGAGTGTAGGAGGCTTTGCTCTTGCCTTTCTTGTTTTTGTTGTGTTTTTCCTAATCTCATTGACTTCAGTTCTGATGTTGGTTGTAAGTCTCTATATTGAGTCACCAGGTCACAGATTCTGTTCAGGAAACTCCTATTGAGCAGAGAGTTCTCAGAAAGATGGTGATCAAGTTGAGTGTGCAAAGTTTAAAACAATAAATATAGCCTTAAGTCCAGATGGATTTCTTGTATCGTTTATTGTTATGTATTTTCTTTTGCTGTCCTCTGTATGGGGAGGTAACAGCACAAACAGAGATGGAACCAGCTATAGTACCCTTTCAATATAAACAAATAATCCCAATGAAAGTTTCCATTAACAATTCCTTGATTTGCAGATTTTTTTCATAAAGCAACCCTGAATTTTGCCTCCACATGAGTAAATCTTGTCAGTCCAACTTTCTCAAATCCATCTGTCACGTCTTATTTGTCTATTGAAAATTACTAAATGCTGTAAGTATGTTTTGCAAGAATACATGTGTGGTTCTCCTTTGTTATTGTTGCTCAATTGGATACATATTACTTGAGAAAAAGTAAGTGGAAAAGCATTGCACACAGATTTAGCTCTATTACTCCCTGGCTTCAATTCAAGCCATATTAAAAGTAAGTGTCTTGTTTAAAGTTCCAGTGATAGTGACAACTACTCCATCCTTGATGTGCAGTTGATTTAAAATTTTATAGCATGGATTTTTATCCAGATGAAATCCTGGCCCTAGTGAAAGCAATGGCAAAACTTCTGTCTGTTTCAATCTGTCCCATGTGGGGTGATGAGGGAGGAATGGCACCACACTGAATTACCTGTATGTACACTAATGTAAATATGATACCTGGCTTATAGTTTGTTCACCCAGTCTGGTTGTAGTTGATGACCTGCCGGTGGGTTTGATTGTGGTTTTTCCTTTCCTTCAAACTTTATAACTCACAATTCAGTACCTCTGCATATATTGGGAAAGCAGGACAAAGTGGGAGAAGGAAATGGGGAGAGAAATATTGGCAAGGGAGCCTATTTATCTTGAGCTGGGACCAGTATTGGAGTTTGTCTCAGATTTCAAGGTATCTGCTTAAAAACCTTTGCTTAAACTATCTTGTAAGAGTACTGTCTGAGGGCAAAGCATTTCTGACATGCCTGAAAGGGAGAGAACAGCCCTGACTTAGAAAGAAGACTGTGAAGGAAAGTAATCAGGGACATTTACATCTCTACCTTCCACCATTCATGACCAAATTTCTGCATGGCTCCAGTGCTCCCAGACCTGACAGTTCAGTCAGTGCAGGGGGCTGAAGGACAGTGAAGGTACAAGAGAAATCCACAGCCACTTCAACTTTTTTTTTTTTTCCCCCAAATTAATGATTCTTTCAGGGAAGATCTGTGTGTTGGTCTTTCTATCACTGGTTGATTGGGGTCTTTCCAAGACCTGGGAACTGTCAGGGAGATGGTAGGACTACCCTGCCTGGCTCTGACTGGCTCACAGCCTGACAGGAGGGAGAAGCTGATGAAGGAAGTGCCTAAGCTCAGATCTTGCCTATATAGGGAAATTTTCAGCTAGCTAATTAGGGCCTGAGACAGGCAGTGTAATTGGAACAAGGAGGGTGAAAACCTAGCCCAACATTCTCATTTTGAATTTCCAACTTTCCCATTTAATTCCAGTGGAAAAAGTGGTTTCTGAATTACAGAGCCTCCCTTTTCTGAGAAGCTGGTGTTCTCTATAATTATTTTTACTGTATGGTTTGCAAATGACTGAATTATTCATGGAAGGTGCTGTATTGACAGCCATGGAAACTCTGCTCTTTTGCTGCAGACAAAGTGTGCAGCGCTTACTTGTATTGTTTGTAACAGCATCTTTAAAACTCTGACCTAGTGGGGTATTTAAATATCCATAGTTACACAGAGCTCAGTGAATCTTCTGATATGTGAAATCTGCCTTAAAATTTACTTCTGTGCTTGAAGCTTTTGATCAGAACTGAGGTACCTATCTATTTGCTTAGGGTTTATTCATGTGTATCCTTACTCCATAACATTTAGCAAAACAGTATTTAAAATAAGAAACCCAGTCATAGAAGATTGTTACAATGTAAATGGGTTGTTTTTCTAATCTCTCCTGCATGCAATTCTATAAGCACAGAAAGCATTTCCATGGAATTCTCACCTGAAAAGAAACCATGAAATGGTTTGTATTCTTAACTAATTATTTTTTCTTGGAAGTGCTTTTCAGTTTTAATTTAATGCATTGCTATAATGTGATCCTTTTAATATGGTTTTGGTTTGCCTAATCACTGATTCTGCATATGGCCTTTAATGCCCACAGCTGCTGCTAGAGAATCTTCTTTATTTACTTCCTTTGACCCACAGACTTTTCCTTCATGTGCATACCTGGAACACTACAATGGAAGAGCCTGCAATACAAAGTTGTTCCAGTATTTTCAACATTTTCTTCATCAGCTGGAGTGTGTGTTGATCCCAATATGAAGCAAAGTCACATCTTCACCTGAGGCAGTGCCTAAGTGACTGAGAAGAAAACAAATCCTTCTAAGTGGTGTCAATGATTGTGACATTTTCCAGTTGTTTGAAAGCTAAAAAGGATAAAATTGTTTTCAGGCTCCCACACACTTATTTTTAAGCAAATGTGTGGGGTGGACCCTGGGAGCTTTATGTCAAACTTTTAAATGGAGCTACTGTAACCTGTTCTGGTATTCTTGTTTACTAAGGTTACATGTAAAAATTGTTGCTGCTGTTGTGCTGGTGGGCGATTCAGCGAATTCCTTCCCTTGCAGGATTAAAGCTCCCTTCAGAAATGTCTGCAAGTTCACGGTCCTCCCACATACAGCCTTCATATAGGTTAGCTGCTCTCTTCCAGTAACAGCTGTGGATAGTGAGAATAACTGTGGGGATAGTACTTTTACTTGACTTTTCCTATTTTTTCTGAGTGGGATAGTGTCTGAATATACAAGAGAGAAAAGGATGGCCACAGCTGTTGAGAGCATCAGAAATCTTAACGAGTCTTGTAACCTCTTGCACCTCAGGAGGTTCTCAGTGGTGTCTTTCTGTTTCTTTGTGACTGACACAGTCAGCCAGCTTAGGCTCTTTTCACTGTCAGGGGAAGGAGAGGTACCTCCAGAGAGCTCATCTTGGGTTAGGCAGACTGAATGAGACTTTAAGGGTGCTCATCACTTGTCGTTGACTGTAACAGGAATTAAGCTTTTTGTTCATTTATTTAGTTTCTTTCTCTCTGGGAATGTATCAAAAAAAGGCATTAATTAACTTCTATGGAAGAACTTAGGTTGTATTCTGATCCAAATCTTTCTAATTTCAGAAACTGTTTTTGCCTAAACGAATATTTTCAGCAGTGTGAAAATTGAGCTGATTAAACATACATATGACCTCAGGATCTGTGATCTTTAAGGTCGCCTGTGACTCTGTCTAAATTTGCACCAAACTTGCAGTACAGAAAGAAATAAACAATACAGCTACATTTTTCATATTCTTAAGACAATTACCTCATTTACTTCTCATGTTTCCTATGTCTCTCCTCTTTAATAAGCTCATCCCAAATCCAGTGACACATGCTGGAAGTGACTGTCTGGGGCTACAGAGCTTTACTAATTTAATGGCTTAATCATGTAGAGCTTTCAATAAGCTGTCCCCTGGCCAGCTCCATTACTTTCTGAATGTTTCTGCACTCTAAAGAGAAAAACATATTCAAGATTCAATTTCACAGAGCGTAGTTTGCAAATAAAAATCTGTGTGTATATGTGCAATTCAAAGACAGGTGTCTTGACCCCGAGTCTACACTTTTTCAGCTGAACTATTTGAATAGTGAGAGTGGGATGAAACCTAATTTTTTAATTTCTAAAAATCCTAAACAGATTTACAGTTTGGAGGATTCTTTTGTCCCTTTGGGGATTACAGACCCCCCTTGAACTAGACATAGCTACAGCAATCCGTGAAATGTGTGAGCACTACTCTACTTTGTGTCACATCCAGTTTTCATCCTTTGCTGCTTGATAGCCAAACACAGTAAAGTCAGAAGTTTTTGCCATTCTTCTAATGTTTTAAAGTTGTTTGACATTTATTGGGCTGCCTGCTTATCTCTCCAGCTGGATGTTGCAGAAACTTTAGAAGTGAGCAGTCAAATAAAATTCTCATCTCTTATAAATATTTTCATGCAAAGTTGGATCTTACAGGGAACAATCTGAGGAATGAAGTAGTTATTTGCTTTCATCTAACTTGTGGAAGAAGGAAAAAGAAAGATTTCCTTTTCTCCTCACTCTAATGAAGCAAAGCTCATGTTGGTTCTGACGGCCCCTCTTGGCTCCTTTTGAAATTCCAGCCTTGTATGAGAAAAGGACACAAAAAAGCTCTGTGAGATAATTTAAAGAATTTAGAGCTGCCTTTCAAGGGGGGTGGATTGGTGGCCTTTTCTAGAGGAATCACATGATAAATACAGCTCACAAGCATCCAAAAGAGCTGCAGAGAGTGCAGGGTACAGCTTTCATCTCCAGCTGACACTGGAATGGCAATAACTCTCCTTTGCTAGACACAGATCCCACCTGTGGCCAAGGCACAGAGTGAGGTCCCTTAAGATGAAGCGGTGATTTCAGGGTGTTAATATTACTTTGACTTTTTTTTCCTGGATTTCCTAGTGCAGCTTCATTACTTTTGCATGGATGTGTTGTCTGAAATGGTTCTGACTCCTAAGGAAGCTCTTTCTCTCAAAGCACAACAGAGGTTGTATCAGTAATGATAAGTGTTGCTCTCTAGTATCTGCAGGCCAATTTTGTCTCCTCTCCACCCCACCAGGTCCTTTCCAGGATCTCCATCCTGCTAGGCCCATGTGATAAATCCAGTTCCTATCTACTGATAAGAGAGACAGCAGAAATTATGTCTGGGGATCTGGGAAAAACAACTTTATCTTAAAGATGGCATTTTTCCCCATATTCAGTTCTACGATGGCAGATGAATGACTCCATCAAAACTTCTTGCTCTGATGGCCTTGTAGACAACAACATAAATGTATTCTTGAGGTACTTGTCTCATAGTTAGCATAGTTAGGAAAATTGCAAAGTTAGGAAATCACTTCATTCTGAATTGCTGCTCTTCCAAGAAGTGTCAAAAGTCCACCCAACAAGACCAAGTATATGTTCAGTTAAACAGGAAGGTGTGATAACATTTTCAAAGAGCTCTAGTTGTCACTTCTCTGCAAGGTCACAAACATCAGCAAAGCAGTATTGCAGGGTGTATCCCTAGTTGTTCTCTAGCCATAGGAATTGACCTGCAGCAAGTTGGCAAACGAGATTTCATCTCAAGTGAAAAGATTCAGGAATTTGTTAAAATTGAAGGAAACTTTTCATTGTTAATTTTAAAGGACTTTTATGGAGTAAAGTATTAACAACAATATTGTATGTTGAAAATTTTGCTTTCTCTGCAGCCTGTAGAATTGAGATCAAAAATTATGTAAATTTCTAATTCTAATTTTTCTGATTTTTTTTTTCTCATCTTTAATGGGAAACTACTGGATATTCTACTTCGTTTTCTTGCATCCTTTTACGATTTTGTATGTTTCATTATTCTTTAAACCTGCATTGTGACTCACTTCTTTACTGGACAATAGTCATAAATCAGGAAAGTTTTGTTAGTCTCACCTATATCACCTACAAATGGAGGTTAGACATTAACAGAAACCCAGCACCACAGTTGATGATACACAGGAACTCTGTACTGTAAAGAGATTCAAAGAAAGTACCATAAATGTGAAATCCTATTAATTCCTTGGCTTTTCCCTGTCAGCTTCTTCACCTGTAAAGTGGTATTAAGTGATTTCATGAGGAATTGCTGGAGGTCAGAGACTTGCCATGCTTATTCAGAGCTGTATTCTACTCTCAGAATAATCCCATTAATGTGTGTATTCAAAGTTCAGTCAGAACTTATTTTTGATCAACATAGAAAGGCCTTACAGGTACTTTAAAGTGATTATAATAGTAATATTCACAGCTGTATATGTCTGTGACATGAAACTCATCCCTATTATCCAGGAAGCGTATCTAATTTAATTCCACTGGGATATTCCAGACAATTTTAGACAGGAGCCCTTCAAAATGTTTTTTGGAGTATCCACCTCTATTTCAAACTAAACACGCTATGAGGGTTATTATGGATGGCTCTGGAGAAGAGCCTTAGTGTTTAATCTTTGCAGCACTGTCTGCCAGTGGTGTGTGAGTGCTCATGAGCTTCTGGCCAGTTTCTCTGAGTTTAAGTTAGGGGTTTTTTTTTATCATGGCTGATACTTTAAAATTAAGAGGGAATAAAAGGTTTGGCTTTTTCCTTGTACTTATCAGGCAAAACTAAAACCTCATTTGGGGCAATTTCTCCCTTTCTACTCAGTCTGAACATGCCTTACCAAGCCACTGGTACTAAACACTCCCTGGCTCGTTCATGTGTTTCCTTCTCAAGACATCCTGGACAAAAACCTTCTCTTTCTTAAGGCACACATCCTTTTTTCTGACTTTCCATACCCGAAATGTTCCCCAGCCTTCTCCAGGATGAGGGCAACTTTTCCTAAACACTTGGGGAAGTATTCAGTAATCAATTGAGTCAGTTATAATTGCCTATCATTTGTGACTCACTCAGTGGAAAACTGTTGCTTGACAGCCCTAGTTCAGACCTAATAATGAGAATAAACTGCTATAATAAATTCATAAGTAGAATTTTGCATCTCAGAAAGATTCACATCCTCATTCCTAAAATAAGTAAGAAAGCACCTGTTCCCCTTGTCAGCCTGGCCTATGAAAATAAAATTGGTGTTTCATATATTCCACATACCTTAAATGCAGCATTTAAATATTATCTTCAGTGAATTATCTCAAGGAATGTTTTTCTTTGCTTTTATACTTCCTCGTGCCACTTACATGATGTAATTGTTGTTTTGAACAGCATTCTTTTTCTGTAATAAGCTAACTGTTTTCATGCCATTAATTAAGAAATACAGGGTAAAGACAGGTTTTTGTGTGATTTTGATGTACTTTGGAACTTCAGACACAAGTTGGTAGTTTAACATGTCAAACCATGGCGTCTTACTTGACCTCATGCTACACAGTTTTCTTACAGTTCTGCAGGTGCTAAAAGAGCCAAGTTCAATTTTTGAGGCTGGCAAATGGACCAGCTGAGAGCAATGAAAAAGGTCCCGTTTACTGGTGTCAAAAGACTTTTTCATATGTTTTCAGATAGACAAATGTCAAGTGTCATGTGTATTGTTATTGTATATTAGAAATTTTAAGCAGTCATAAACTATCCTGGTGCAAACCAAATGTAACATCATAATGGTGACTGCAGAGCTGCAACTTTAGAACCCTGATTCTGCTAATTGACATTTTACCAAAGGGAATGAGGACATGTCTGAGCAATGCAACTTGTAGGTTTTTAATACTATTTCCATAGCTGAGACCATAAACAGCCCCTTAAGGTTGTTTCGCATAACTGCCACTCTCTTAAATTTTTTTTCTGCCAGTATGTAGGAATATGAGTATAAATACTGAATTTTGTTTCACTGTAGGTTCACCCCTATTACTATGCATAGAAACTATTTTACCTTATGCCAGACATATGGAAGCGATCAATGTATGTAAATTGTTTGAGAAGGGGTGAAATACAGCTTTCTAGACAAGGAAATATGTACTTGTTTCTGGTTATAAGATACTGAGAGCACCCCAGAAAAGACTTTAGGTCTTAAGGCAAGTTTTCCTTATAAAGTCACAATTGGCAATTGGAGGGTAGGATAGCGGTGATTTTTGATAATCTCCATGAAAGCAGTTTTGTCCTGAGCTGAACTGCCCAGTCAGATCTCTTGGACAACAGGGTTTAAGAGGCAATTGCCTACAGGGCCAGACCATGGACCTCCTCCTGAAATGCAGAGGTAAACTGTTCTGAGACCCACTGTGCTCAGTAGTACAAGTCAAGTTTCTTCAAACACAGGGTTTAACTGGCAGCGCCAGCTTAAATGTCTGCTTTCCATCTTCCTCCTCTGATGTTGTGGTGTTCACAGTGCAATGACCTGAGCCTATTCTAAAAATCAGGTTTTGAGGGCCTGAGTTATTTTTGGGTTTTGGGTGACCACAGGAGGAAAAACCAAGAGCTTAAGTCAGTTATGCTTTTCAAATATGTTTTATACTTACTGTCCCCCAGATGGTGCTTAAGAAATCTATACTTACTTTATGACTAATAAGCATTCACTGTGCACCCCAAATTTTCCATTCCAATAAAGTTGGATTTTTTTTTCATATTCAGTATTGCAGAATAAGAAACTAATCTAGAGTCTGGCAGGCCTTTATTCTAAGGCATTGTCATATCTTTTATTCTGAGTTGAAAAATGGACAGATCATTGGGTTTCATAAATGTGTGTGTAGGAGCTGTCAAAGTTCCCATTTGCATGTGAATGGTCAGCTGAGGTAGGAAGGGGGATATGTAAATAAATCTCTAGCTAGCTCCTGGCAAAGATCATTGCATTTCAAAGTACTGTGAAAAGCAGCAGCATAAAACTTTAACCTATTCACTGGTATGGAAACTCCCACACCTTAAATTGATCTACTCTAATAATGACCACTTGGGGGAAAATGAATCTTAAAAAGCAATATCAGGTCTCCAAGTACTATACATTTTATGCTTCTTTAATATTTCATAAAAGATAAGCTAAAAAAGCCACTCTTCCTTCTCCCCCAATGAAGAGGAAGAAAAAAAAAGGGGGGGGGGAAAGCACAAGATCTAAGCAGTAAGCAGATGTAGACCTTCATTGAAAATCTGGCATATAAATGTGATAGGAGTGAAAGAAATGTCAAGGATTTAAGTATTATTCTGCATTATGTCAGTATCTGACCCAGGAGGCACCCAAAAAAATCATTATTTTAATCTTCCTTACAAACTGCCCAGAATTTCACTCTTCTGTTCTGCTGCTGTACTTCAGTACATGCTCAGCTAGATAAAGTGAATGTTGTAGTTTAAAACCAAATGTATCCTTAAAAATACACAATTCTTCATGCATCCAAAAGGTGAAAATGTAAAAGTAAACAGTAGAAGAATGAGGAACACAAAGTAAAACAAAATCTTAATAGGCTTGGAGTCAGACAATTTTCTACATATTTTATTGTGCCTCATATCTTAGATAGAATTGGCATGTGTATATATGGAGAGACAATGATTTACTAAGCCCTTTATGCCTGAAACAGTTCCAAAACCTGTGATTAGGCAGGCACAAGGACCAGAAAATGTTTCCAAGTAAAGTTCAAAATTGATACAAAAGTACAAAATTGATATGGGTTATGTACCTACCCCTTAATAATGTGATAGCTTGGGACTGTTGCTGTCGTTTACTGATATAATTTTCCTGGTACTGTTTTGTAGTCTCCATCTACTTACTTACCTTAAAATACCACAAAGTATTTTATTCAACCTCCATATTTCAGAAAAGAACTCATGTCACCCCTGTAATCATTTACAGCACACTCTTTCTTTCTCACAAAGCTTCTGTGCACTAATTTGATCTGGTTGCACTGTTCCAAAAAACCCACAAAATTAAATGCAATTTAATTCGCTAAATTTACAAAGGGCAGTTATTCAAAGGCTCTGGGATTTGCTCTATCACATAGTATTCCTGTAATGAAATGTGATTTGTCTTGGTATTTACCAGGAGATTAAAAACAACAACAAAAAGGGACTGATCTTACAAACTCCTACTCACATGACTAGTCCTTTTGATTTCAGTGTACCTGGCACTTGTGGCGTGAAGTGCCCTTTTGAGAGGGCTATGCAGGTTATTCTTCACTTAGAAAATAAGCAAGCAATGAACCCAAGCAATGGTAGGGATCACTTGAGATTTTTGAGTTCTGCCCATTTAATGGGAAGAAATGATGCAAAAACTGTTCAAAATGTTGTTCTACTCAAATGAAAGTTTTCATTCAGTAATAATCTCTCTTGATCTGTCTTATCCCGTGTTTCCATTGTGCTGTACCACAAGAGGAGCATTCCCTGCCTTGCTGTGGTTCATAGTATCTTCATGTCCAGTGGGACAAAACATCAGTTAAAGTCACTGAGAAAGACCCTTGGTCTGGTAGTTATTTGAGTATTAATATGAAATGTGATCTTATTTTTTGAATGTCCAGGCAATTTTAAACTGAGTTTTTGAGGAAAGGAATGTCATATTTTATCCAAGCCCTGTCCCTTTTCCCTTTTAATAGGTCTTTCCATTAAACCCTCTGTGCAGAAGCCCATCTGTGTGACTATACATGGGGCTCATATTAGGCAGTTCTGCTGATTCAAGCACAGTAACTTTTGATAAAGTAATATCAACGTTGGAATATGGTTTCCACAATGCAGCAGTTCTGTTTCAATAACCATTCCCAATCCATCAGGGCACACCGTTGTGGAAACTTTTATCCTTTACTGGAGTATTACTTATTTATTGTAGCTATGGCTCCAGACACTTTGAGTGAAAGTTGCTCTGACTGCTTCTCACATGAGCTCGTTGGAGAGAGCCCAGGAGATCTCCCCACAGCAGGAGACTCCAGAGCTGCTTTCCTGCCACTCAGTCGCTAACGCTAGCAACTGAGCAAAGAATCCCTGCTCCTTTTCAAACATCAGTCTGACAAAGTGGGACAGCAAGCACGGGGCCATGTGCTCCCTCACCCCAGACATCTTGTCAATGGGCTCTCAGTGCTCTTTGCAAAACAGCAAGAAGAATCTCAGATTGCAGCCACTCAGATGTAGCCACTTGTGCAGACACTTCTATTACCCTAAAATTTATTGTGGTCTGTGTCACATGTTAAAGAAATGCAGAAAGTCTCAAATGCAGTTGAGAGTGGTGAGGCAAGAAAATATTTCACATTTTATGATAGGAATACATTTAAAGAAGGAAGCAAAAATAATGTTTTCTGTTAAGAATAGGAGCAGAAACCATTTGTGGCATAGAATCCAATAGGAAACACATTTACACAACTTCTGGTTATGGTGCAGTTGGCTGGGAGGTTCTTCAGTAGGCTGTAAGGGGCATCAGTTTAATTAATGGGAGATGTTACTTAAATGATGTTAGCAATCAGTGAACAACCCACAGAGTAGCTCATGAGAAAGTCTATGATGTCTTGGAACAGAGGCATCCTAACGCTTCTCTAATGCTGGCCATGGATGATGCTGGAAGGCAGAAATTGCATTATATATTACCATACATACAAGAGATTCATATATTAAAAAGGCCACGTGCTGTAAGGGAGCCCCTGAGCCTGTTCAAGTGATAACTAAAGGACATGTGACTGTCAGATATCTGTACCAAACTGTCAACCCAGTGGGGTGATGGAGTATGTCAACAGGGTACATGGAGTGTAAACGCAACATGAGAAACTCCTTCCTTCTCCTGTTTTGTCTTACTGAGACCAGAAGCTCTCTCCCACTTCACTGCTCTTGCAAAGGGATTTTTTGGGTCTGGCTAGGCTCAGCCTATCCCTCCGTGATGCCAAGCAGAGGGAAGAAACTTACCCGATTCTGAGCTGTGGAAATATCCTTAGGGGCATGCATGCATTTACCTACATAATGGATACAAATATGAAGCTATTTACACACCCATACTTGGCCCAGATCCACAGACAGTGCAAAATTACTCCACACCCGGCTGCAAGTTATTTTTAGCTCCTCCTCAATGTAAATGTCTAGTTCATAATTAAGTTTCAAAATAATGAATGATGTGTTTTGTGTTTCAGTGGGTATAAACGTTTGCGTTGCATAGTGAGTGATTTAAGCATGAAAGGCCTTGCATTCCTAAATCTGTTACAGAATGTGGGTGGGAGGTGGATCTTTGCTCATACCAGGAAACAAAAAGACTGAATGAATATTTGTCATGATGTTTCATCAAGGCAGTGTTAATGTTAGTTGAAGATAAGTTGTGGCAAGGCTGACAGCTTGCTTACTGTAAAATTTTCTGAAAACCGGGGCATTTTAGTATTTATAAGGGGTGTTAGCAGTGTTGATACTATAGCCACCCAACCATGAGCCTTGTGCAGTAGGCAGTTCATTAAGCCAGAAATAAAGGAGATCAAATGCTATTAAACCACCTCCCCTAGAAAAAAAATCAAACAAAAACCAACCAAACAAAAAAGTCCAAACAAGAAACAGCAGCAACAAACCTAAGCCGAATGAACCCCCACCCCACCTGAAAAGCCAACACTATTTTCTCCAGCTTTTGACATAAGGGCTGCCAGGAATTATGTCTTCCCTTGTCCTCATGTTCATTCCTTTATCATCTGTGGCTGGTCTTCAATACTAGGGTGGCTTCCTCATGAGACTGACTTTTGGTCTGGCTGGATATCCCTGTTCTGATGTTCCCATCTCCAAGGTCAGCGTGGACATTTTGCCATAAGTTCAAGATTTGTGTTCAGTCCTGCTCCTAGAGACAAGATCATCCCCGTGTACACCTGCTAAAGAGCAATTGCAAGACCAAAGAAAGAAAGAAAAGGAAAGAAGGGAAGAAAGAGTAATAAGAAGAAATAAAGAGTTGCTTTCTTTAGCAGTGTCCATACGTCTTAAACTGGAATTGTTATGGAATGTTATCCTTACGTGCATTGAAAAAAAACAGTACAAAACAAAACCCACAACAATAACAAACCCAAGGAGAGCTATTTCTAATAAAAACATTACTCATACTAGGATCATAGCCCTGACCTTACGTTTATTGGCATAAATGCGAACTTATAAAGCTGTGTGGATGCTTGCCATATGCAAATCCATCCATCCATAAATCAGCATACAGACTGGAGACTGCACAGCTGAAGTGACTGTAATGGTAAATGAAACCTTTCACCACCAGGTCAAATGCAGTTCAGCATATGTGGTAAATGGAAAAGCACCATCATACAGGAATTGATCTGTGGCGTGTGTGAAACAAGTGACTGACCACACTGTTCACCACCACAACTGGCTCCCCATGTCAGAGCTGGCAGATAAGTTGGAGCTGCAATGGCAAAGCAGTGAAGCAACCTGGCAAAGAATTTGCCTTACGGGACTGCCTGGTTGCGTATCATAAGGATTAGGCAGACATTTCTCATCAAAATGAATTGTCAATGAAATAGGAAGTTTCTGTTTAATCCAAATTTTCCACCAGTTCTATCCAAATGAAAACATTACTTTGGACTGTGGTGCTGATCTAAGGCACATAATATTATATTCATCTGACATTAACCTCTGGGTGTTCAGGGTAGCAGCAGAGTTTGTAAAAGCTTCATGTGGTTTTCCTGCTTTCTTGCCCATTCTTTCCTGAACAGGACAGTTAACTCCAATTAATATCTTTGAGAGTGCTCAGAGATCAGCATAAGGCATATATGATAGCAGGATAGCAAAAAACATATAGCTCTGTCTCAATTCCTGGCCAAGAGGTCCAAATCAGGGATGAGGCAGGGATGGTTTGTATAAGGTGCAGCTCAGTGTCAGAGGGTGCCATGTGAGACAGGACACACCTAGAAGCATTTCCAGGCTTCTTGATTCTGGGATATGACTTGGCCACGGCTGAAATGTGGAGTGTATTTTTCCCCCTTGAAGCCTAAGGAAGTTGGACACCCTGACCAGAACAAACAGATAAAATTATAAAAACCAAAAGTCACACATTCCTGGATTTATTTTTTTTTCCAAAGTTGTCACTCTGAGAAGTTCAGCATTTTGACTGTTTGACTTAATTTGAAAACAGATGTTGGAGTATTGTAATTTCCCTTGAGATAAGAAAAAAATTCTGTACTTTTCTCAGCTTTCCTTATTTCTGCTATGAAACCATGTTGTCACAGAGAAACAGTGCTTTGTAAAGCTCCTATGTGAGTTGTGAAGTTCCAAACCAGCTTGACACATTCAGCTATGTGTTAATGTCAAAACATAATTCTCAACATTTATTGCAGTTATAACAGCATTAAAAATTTATGTCTGACTCTTTGATATAATTTAATAAGTTATTTTTAAAATGAGTATTGTTACTGGTTATAGTTTGCTTACCAGAACATTTGCTCTACTTTTAAAGAATAAATCTTTTAAAAACTGATAAGTTGAGATACGTGTTCACCTTCATGTTTCAAGAATGTTAATAATGCCAAGAAGATTGGTCTTATGGCTAAATGTGTGAATGGATAGATGTTCTTCAGTTCCAGGATCTTGCTCAAACATTTTAAGTAATGTCAGACGATATCTCTGTGTCTCAGCTTCTTAGCTGTACAGGCTTTTTGTACATTGTTTTATTTTCTGTGATGTTGTATGTGTTTTGAAGGCAAGGACTACGCTTTTGCACAATGAAATTCTGTCTGGACTTTTCAGAACAAGTAGTACCACTGATAAATAACAGAATTATTTAGTTCAAGGCTCAAAACAAACATCTGAGAACTAAGAAAATAACTCTTGCTTTCTGGTATAAAGGAAACAAAATTAAAATTGAGTTAAAAAAAAATCTGGAAATTCCTTAACAGTGTAATCAGATTAATTTCACAATCCAAGAAATGTAGTTACTTCAGTAATTTTAGTTGTGTTTGTTGCCTGATACCTTTCTGACTGCACTGTTTTTGCCACTGAGAAGTGAAGGTCTTTAGGAACCTATTCCTTTCAGGGGGAG
This sequence comes from Acrocephalus scirpaceus scirpaceus, assembly GCA_910950805.1. NCBI lineage: Eukaryota > Metazoa > Chordata > Aves > Passeriformes > Sylviidae > Acrocephalus > Acrocephalus scirpaceus. The sequence goes on from OU383777.1 coordinate 8,678,605, forward strand.
GAAAAAAAAGTGGTTTTGGTTAAAAAGGTTATTTTCTCTTCTGTCTTAAAGATTCTTTAAGGGATAATGCCACTACATATAAAATGCAAAACCTGACAGTTTTCCTCCTCAGAATGTTTCCCTTTCATGTCTTTTTCATGTTATGCAATTCTCTGGGTATAAAGGCTGCAAAATTATTCAAGTTTGTTACATACATACTCATTCCAATATGAAGAGATATGTCTGTCTTACATTTCTGGTGAGGAGAAGCAGTTCCCATTTCATTTTGATTGGTGCTGAAACACTTCATTTCTGCATTCTCTTTCTTTTTCCCTTTTTTTTTTTTTAATTTTAATCTGTGGTTTTAGGTGTAGTTTGTCATATCAGTCAACTGGAACACTATAGATTATCAGGGGACTTCTAGGTGTCACACAAGAAGAATGACTGTTTTCCAAAACAAGCTGTGCAGTCCTCTAGGCTCTGGCACAGATGAATATGTGAGTGTTACTAGGCATAGAAAACAGTTCTGAGAAGGTAATCCCATGTTGAATTTGAATGTTAAGGAAACCATCTACTCATTCTGAGGGGCTTAACCTTTCTTCAGGAGGTAAGTCTGGAACAATAGTCCTTATTTACAAAAGGTTTCCCTTATATTCCATAAGGAATACAAAACCAGAATTTCTCCTGTGCTAGAGTTGCTCCTTCCTTGCTGTAAGTACGCATTGCCATTGTTGATTCATTCAAATACAGATTATTACAGTAATAATAAGTGACAAGTTATGTGTTATTTTGAAATAACACACATTATGGTTCACATCATGTCTTCAGAGACCCGAGCAATGTGTTGTTTCACATTGACAAATGCTAGAAAGTGTTTGCACTTATGAATAAAATATTCTCCACGCATCTTGACTTTCAAGTGTGCTTTGTGCAAGAGCATTAGGATGTGGCCTCATCTCAGGCATCCTAAACCTCTGTCACTTCCTGCCTGAATTATTGCTCTCCCTTCTGTGACACTTATTGCAAGCTTTTGGAAAAGCATCGGTGGATGCATTTGGTCAGTTCTTTAAACTGGTTGTGCCTCTGCCTTGGTCCGTTCAAGGTTTTGGATGGGATTCAAGTCCTCGGTATTGTTCTTTGGAAGTGCAATCTGAAGCCTATTGAATTCCGTAAGAATTTTCCTATTGATTTTGGTGCCTTGCAAATCAGGCCAGTCTTTAGTTACAGCTGATGTTCCAACATGCCTTTTCTTTCTGAACTCAACCCCAAGAGCTCACCTTACCTGCAGGGACAGCCCAAGGTGTGACACTATTTGCTTGCCTGGGCTTTCTGACAAAATCTTTTAGGTGATACATCAACAGCTATGCAAGCTGGAAAGTGCTTTAACATACAGGAATGATGCAAGTGCCAATTTTTGCACATTCACTTGCCAGCTAACACAGCCCTCCCCTGAAAGGGAGCTATTCCGTGTGTGTGACAGCTGAAAATTAAGAATTGTAACATAAAGCAGTGTGGGACCTGGTGTTGCACAGGCTACTTCAGGCCTGGAGTGAACTGTGTTGTGTCACTGTGCCTTTTGTCAGACTGCTCAGGATGCTGCAGGTCTGCTGGGGCAGATCAACGTTCAGTCCAAGCATGGCCAGTGGAGCCTTTTCCATTGGACTGATGGCGAATTTGTTCTCACACAAGAAATATCCAGGACTGTATTTTGTAGCAAAATCAAAAAAAAAAGTGAATCGAATCATCAGCACATCTTTTCCAGTTCCAGTGCAATTTACCTCCTACATAATGTTTCGAATATAGAAAGTATTTCAAGAGGAAAATCTCACATGGATTAATGTTTATTGGTTGCCAAGGCAATAGTTTGGAGACCTCTCTAGCACAAAACAGATAATATTATAAGCAGAAGTAGATTAGTATGAGGAGAAAATTTATTGATGTTCGGGAAGACAATACTCTGAGTGTCTGTTATACCTTTCAGAGATCATATTAATTTTGCTTTGGTCAGTTTTCCACTCATTGACATACTTCTATGCTGTTATTTGAATGTCAGGAGAAATTAAATCTCCCCATGAAGGCTGGATGCCACTGTATAATAGAAAACAATGTTTCTGTGTGGAAAACCTGACAGTCCATTTAACAAGTCAGCCCTAAGGTAGGCTGGGAGCTGAGATGCTATTGAAATAATGGTCATGCCAAGGTCATACTGTGACTCCTTGGGAGACATGGAAAAAGGACACAACCACATCAGTCCTGAGTTATTCAAGGCTTAAACAGGCAAAAACTAAAAAGCCAAACTGAACCCAACCAAAACTAAAAAAAAATATTGTCAATCTATTTTAATTATGAGGAGTAAAACGTAAAGCACATTAGCAGATGCTGCAGAGATTGAAAGCTGACAAAAAGCAGTTGATACATAAAAATGGAAAATAAACACTTAGAATTTCTGTATTTATTTATTGTTAGCAAATGGTGTCTTTAAATTCTCTTCTGTAATCCTAGAAGAGCATCACTATATTGAACTTTTCCAAACCAAGCATGTCCAGGGACATAACTGAAAGAAAGCATCAAGGCAACATTCACTCTGAATCATTTCAAGCCTAGCAAGAGATTACCAAGGGCATTTCTGACAGGGATGGGAGCTTTATCCTGCTCAGTTCTGTTCCAGAATATGTCTGTACCAGCTCTTCCTCTCTTTTTTTATAGTCTCCCTACCATCATGATCCAATCCATGTTATAGAAGAAGGTGTAAAGTAACCATGTTCCTTTATAGCTGGACATCCCTGACTCCTTGCCAATTACTGCTCGGTTTTGTCTCTGCCATCGTACCTCTGCAGCTTTTTTACAGTTCTTCTAAGCAAAGTCAGGACAAAGTGATAATGAATTTTTAGATTCTTTGATTGACTGATTTCAAATTATATTCAGTTTTATCTATACCCTTTGATATTTCTAAAGCAGCTCAGAACCTCAATTTTTCAAAGGTAGCTTGTCAGCAGAAGTGTTGGATGTTTAACACCTTTGAAAGTACTGTCTTTTGAAAGACAAACCATATCAAAATAATATTGTTCATTCATCCTTTAAAAGTTATGTGTTCTTCTCATCTCTGCCCCATGCTATACATTTTTAAAATCATGTCCGTAGTTCATAGATCACTTTTAATCAGATGTCCCAGTAGTCTCTGTACCTTTTAGTGTATATATGCATGTGTATGTTCTGATAAATATATTATAAAGTAAGACAAAAATATTACATTATATTGCAATGTCTCCTGGATGCTAGAGAGAGATAGAAACAAAAAAAAAGACTAAAATAAAAAAATAATCTTGAGCCTTTTGCCAGAAATCCAAGCCAGACTTTTCAGACTTTAAACATACGACCTAATTTTTTTTCTTCTGTAGCAGTTTCTTTTACTTGCTGTAGTGGTTTTCACTGACCTGAAGAAGTAGGCCATACCAGTTTTCTGGTATTTTTCACTCCACTGGATCAGAGGGCTGCTAATCTCTCTTGCCATGAGATTCTATTTGCATCTCAAGTAAGAATTTTCTATCTTGTCATCTTAATTATTTACCTGAGAGACTTTCAGGTGATATCATCTCACTGCCTTCATCAGAGAGATCTGGCAAGGTGCTAATGTTGTCTAGCATTTTCCAAGGATGATGCACAGACAGTATCCTTACAGAGTCTAACACATTTTGATATGTAATTGTCAGAGATCTCAGATATGGAGTGCTTTCTAACTCAAGAGTTTAAGGTTTTACGAATTTTATTCCATGCAGAGGTTTCTTAATAGTTCATTACTCTGGTCCCTTACTCCTCAACTGTAATTATGTTGCACCATCGGGTGTTTGTTTTCTCCTGCTGCTCCTGCCCCAGACGAATTTGGCACATTTTTCCCTGGAATGTGGGGGGCTGTTTCTGTTTCCATTGTTTGGGTCAGGGTCATACTTGGTCAATCAGGAGACAGTGGCACCAGGCATGTACTGAAGTTAGAAGTGTTTACACCCAGATATCCTATCCTTAATCATGATACTTTTGTTAGAGGAGCCTCCCAGCATGAATGTCTGGGATGGATTATGACTATTTGGTTTTTTGCTGGACAAATAAGATGAGTATGAAGGTCACAAGGATTCCAGACAGGGCTGCCAGAAGAAACCTGCATATTACAGTGGAATGGGAAAGGAGTTTGATTCAGGATCCACTCAAGCCACTGCTAAGGTCCTGTGTATGCAGTGAACATTTTATTTTCTTGCATGAGGGGTAGAAAATTACCCTAGATGTTAGTCTGTCACGCTTGCTAGGAAATGTATATAGGCATGTTACAATATTCCCTGTGATCACAAAACTCCCAGGAAATGTGTGGCATCATGCCAGCTGCATTTGGTGCAGCTGCAAAATGTACTCAAAGATCAACCATGAGGTGACCAAGATGGCTCATACAGTTGTCAGGATGTTTTTGACTACAAAATGCTCATGGATAAGGAACTCCTTCTGCTATTCTTTCTGTGAACAGGCGTAATAAGCCCAGAGTTTTGGAAATTATTCCAGTTATCCTGTATCTAATGGTGGTGTCTGATGAAGCAGGTATTGAGTAATGGCCAGGGCTAGCAGTACACATGGATCACCGCATCTCTGTGGGGCATGAGGTAAGGAAAAGCAGCAAGAAGCAAAACAGGGCACTGGTGATCTGTAATAAGAGATACAGGCCTAAAATATTCCTATTGATGTGAATATAGTTCTTCTACATAGGTTTTGAAATAAAATAAATTTTTTAAAGTAGAAATGGGTAGTGTAAACCTTAGGAATATAGCCCTATATTGTAAAAATCCAGAATAAAGTGAAACCAGACACTGGATTCCCCATATCTCTCTTAAAAGCAAGTGCAAAAGGCATGTAGGGGCTTTACAATATGGGTTTTCTATAGAGGTTAAAGCAAAAGGCTCTCAGAAGTAGAGTGCAAGGCCTTGGACCAGTTTTCAGGAAGAGGAGCAGAGTCTCAGGTCATGATTTTTAGTTTCAAAATGAAATTGAACTTCATGTTTCAACTGTTAAGTGGAGCTAGTGCTACCAGATCATCTTTGAACCATGTCTGGATGCTAAAGGGTAAAAAGTATTGATATTTTTAATAATAAATGATAACGACATTACAGAGGATTTGTCTTCACTAACTGAACTAAAATTCTCTGGAGGCATCTACACTGATATTAGACTCTGTTTACCACATAGTGCTGCAGTTTGGAGGAACACTAAGTTAAAGAAAGAGGAGAACATTGTGAAGCCAAACAATTTACAATATCTGAAAATTAAATCTCTCTACTACAGTTGATAAACTGCTGAAGTGCCTGCAACCTAAATGCTGATCAGATCACATTAAAAAATGGAAACATTACTGAAGAGTTAAACTGTGAATTCCTGAAAAGTTATATATATCTTTACCAGGACAAAGTTTGGCATTGCAATTTTACTTTTGAAAATAGGGGTACCTTGCTCAGCATTCACTTGAACACATTTTACACTTTCTTCTTAAATGCATTGATTTTTAACGGTAACAGTTTATTATCTCCAAAGTGTAAAGATATAAACAAAGCAAGATCTTGAGACAAAAGATAACTTTAAAAAAAAAAAACTGGAAGGACTGGAAAATGATGCTAAGGCTTTAGCCATACACACACATAGACGTTCAAATCTGCGGTAGGGAGTAAGGACTCTTAGAAAAGTACAAGGTTTTTGATTGATTTTACAATACTATACATTTTAGAACATTACTACTAGAATGTCTGCCTTGTAGGTGAAGACTGTGAAAAGGGCCCCTTTTCACTTTTTTTTGCATCGCTTTTACATTGCCTTGGATTTCTGTTTTGAATTCACGTTGGGTTCTGTATTGAAAATAAAAGCTAAAAAAAATAGAGTATAAACTAAAATAATCAGATATAAACTTCAACAATACAAACCTCTTACACTGGGTGTAAGAGCCTATTTAATGGGATTTCTGTTCATCATGCTTTATAATTCAGTGTGATATTGTATTCCATCACCAGCAGCTTAATTTATTTCTTTCACCATCTGCTCTTTTCTCTTTTTTTTTATTCTTCCATGCCAAAAATTCAATAGCTCTCAATGAGCAAAGCGAAACTATTCTGTATTTCGACGAAACTGTTTTTATGCTGTTGTTATTCAGAATATATTGGCCTATTTCTTACACTCATTTTGTTTAGCTAACCAAGCCTTTTGTTTTCTAAACCTGCAAAATGTGAAACAGTAAATACTGTGTGAGTTGTTAGTGCCAGCACTTCTGTAGCCGTTACTTTATGAGACAAATATCAGGCCAGTTGGTTTTTAACTACAGGCAATAGCTGAAGCTTAATAAGTGTGACTGTCCTTGCCACAGCTCTATCCAGCCCATCCCTTGCACAGAGCAGGCTGAGCCACTTGCACAAACACAGACCAGTAGTCAAAGCATTCTCCATGCCAAGCCATGTTAATCTATCAATATCTCAAAATGTCCTTGTGTGTTCCCTGAGACGCCAAAATAATTATGGAAGTTTTGTGAGCTCCTAGAACTCCAACTGTGCTCTCATTAACACCTTCTGTTCCTGAGATAGAGAGATGTACGAGTCTTCTGAATACAAAGTTTTAGATCAGACCACTTTGCTCAATACAGGACCAAATGAAAACTAAAATCAGTAACACAGAAACTTTCTTGGAGGTTTGAAATAAGGCAGTGGTAAAGACCACATCAAGCTGGTGTCCATCCATCTGTGATAGGCTTACATAAAGGGTTTCATGCCACATATTGCAAAGAAATGATGTAAAATGAGTTTAGAAACTTTGCTTTGGGGCTTCCAAACTGTGGTTGCTGTTCTGGTCTGAATTGGAATATATTGGACCTAGGTAATTTGACCATTCATGTCCCACAAAGCACTATTGTATTTAGGCTAGGTTGGAAATTAAACACTAGATATTCTATAATCTTAATCTTGTTGCTTCTTTCACATAACATGATGCCATTAAATTTCACATTGTGGTATCTTTAAGTCGGTACTTTCAGTTGGTACTAGTTCTGGATGACATGCAAATGACATATACTCCAGTATGTGATCAGCCAAAAAATGCCATGGCAAAACTGATAGTTCTTCCAGGATAGGACTCATGCTCCTTTATATAAGAAACAAAGGATAATCAAATATGTTTTACTAGGGAAAATAGAGCTAGCTGCACAGAATTCCTTTCCACAGGCACTTATAATTTAATAACAATACTTTCTTCTACTAAATACTATTACTATAATGCCAGGAATTATGTTGGATTTTGGGTTCATATCCCAACTGTACAATTCAGGATATGCTTCAGACCTGTTTATTCAAATAATTTTATTCAGACTGTGGCTAAAATAAACAAAGAAGCAATTTAAAGAAACTTGACGCAGGTTATTCTGAAAGTCTAGTAGACATAATGATTAATATTTCCAGGAAGGCTGATGATTAGACAAAATAATGATATAGAGAAGAGCTTTCAGAAAAAAAAGAAAAAAGAGGAAAAAAAGATGGAAAAGTACTCTTACTGAAAATTGTTGGTAACCTAAACCACCTGAAAAAATAGTGTTTGCAATAGAAGCCCTTAAAGTTATAACAGAAGGGAAAATAATACAATTATTAAGTTAAGGATAATTGAGAGATAAAATAATGTGATTGATAAGTGCCTGTTGTTTTTCCTCTCTGATTTCAAACAGAACTCAATATTAATTTAGAATTCATCAAACACACGTGATGAAAGACAAAGAACTAGTAGGAAAAATATATCATGGCTTACACAGTCATCATTATAAGATGTAGCTCTTTGTCAGCTCCCAATTTATCAGCACTGAGAGTGTTTGCCTGCTGCACCTAACAACATCCTCATGCCAACAGTGCTGTTTTCTCTTGAAGTCTCATTTATCTTCCTACACAGGTCATTAAAGTTTGAACCTGCTTGCTTGAAGTTGTGTCTAAGGTTGCCACTTTCTATGTATCCACCCCCACAGTGTTCTTGTGCTCCTGAGATATCTTTATTTTCAACAACAGCAGCAGCAGTAAAATTACTGGCATTTTCATTGTCAGAAAACTGGGAAAAGATTTTGTGTTTTATCTCAGTTTGTAATTTTAACTAGTTGCAATAGTTTTCTCTGAAATACAGTATCTCAAATTAAGGTGATTTGATCAACCTTAGAGTTTCTACTCTCAGCTGCATAACACATGGCACACATACACTGCTATTACCTTGGGTGGTTTTGCTTGTTTTACCCCACTGATTCTGCTTTAGGTGTCCTGACAGAAAACCCTAATTCATCATTGTGCTTCTTCCTTCCTACTCGAGGAAAGAAGTTTACCACGTAAACTGCTGTAGAAGTGGTGAGATATATATTTAGAAAAAAAAAAAAGCCTGTGTGGAAACAACAGTAGCTGTTAAAAAGAGAATATAAGCAAGAGCTTGCTTTACTCTTAAAGATGGTGACAGTGGTCAGGTGAGTCATTACAAAATCAGAGTAATTTAGGATGGAAAAGGCTGCTGAAAGTCCTTGAGTTTAACATCCAGCCTCTGCCCCGAGGAAGGCTGACTAAATCAGGTTGTTCAAGGCTCTCTCTAGGCAACTTTTGAATATCCTCAAGTTGGAAATTCTATAGCCTCTCTAGCCCTCTGTGCCACTGGTTGACCATCTTCACACTGAAGAAGCTTGACCTGGTTTCTAACCAAAATTTGTGGTGTTGACTCTTGTCGCTGGGCACTTCAGGGAGAGTCTGTGTCAATCTTTCCTGTAGCCTCCCATTCAGTAGTTCAAGCCAGCAATAAGATGTTGCCATAGTAGACAACCAGAGTGTGTATTTAGGGATCAGTACTGCAATATACTCTAGCAGAAAATAATTGTAAAGATTACAGCAGATCAGCTAGTACAGAAAGTGCCAGCCCAATTTCTGACTGGGAAAGAATAATTATACATGTTCTGTACTGATACACTGACTCCTGGATGACATACAAACTAGGTTCCTTGACTTGAAAGCAGACAGCACTTAATTCTAATATAATTCTATATTATTACTATTTTTAATAAAAATGTTACCGGATTCCTGTAAAAGTTAGGTATTTGAACATTTTCCTAGTCCTCCTTTGTTTTGATAGACACAGTATGTATTTTGATTTCATGCTTTTTTTCCTAGTATTGTGCTACTAGAGTTGTTTGGCACAGGACTGTTCCAAATGACTGGCTACCTGTATTCCATCTCTGGATCACATATACTGTATATATGAGATCTGATTATTCTGGCACTGCTGGGACTGCATCTGGCTTCTGGGTAACATCACCTCTTCTTGAACATAAATTGGATGGAGTGAAACCAACAGTCCCTCAGTTCCTTCATGCTGTCATAGCTCATTTTGACTTCTCTGTGTGCAGTGTAACTTTTGATACCAATACCTGCTTGCGAGGGTGGACAGTAGGGTTATTGTAGTTTGTGTGTCTGGTGTGGAGGAGCTTAATTCTTACAGTTTTCTCTTTTACTGCACTGCTTAGTTAGGTAAAATGAAAATAAATCTTATTAATAATAGAGACAGGTTTGTTTCTTGTTCTGGCTCCGAGTTCTGGAGATGCTGAAGGAAGACAGCTGGTGTAGACATACACTCCAGTAAGTGAAGAAATTGAGGAAGAACATCTGTAGGAGATGCGAGAATATTTGATTTCAACAAGGCAGACATAGCAGTGTCATCTACTCTTCTTAGCCAAATGACTTAAGAAAAATTTGAGAACATGACTATATGTTATGCCCTTTGGAACAGTATGTAGGAGTAATTCAGAGGAATCTGAACAGGCAAAAACTAAGTGCTCTGCTCTCCTCCACATGAATGCTTTTTAATTACAGGTTACTGGAACAGGCAAAAATGCACAGCAAAATCTAGCTTCTGTGGCACATGTCTTTAAATGTGGTAAAGAGGAGCTCAGGTGTGCCTCATTAGAGCTCTAAAAATACTACATACTCAAAGCATTCCGAGATTTCTTGGCTTTATGAGACCACAGTTGGCACACATCACATGGAGTCAGGCGTTATTTCCTCCTGCCTTCATTTGATATCCTTTGTTCAGGAACCCAGCTAGGAATGCTCGTCTCTCCTGGAACCATAGTGCAATTTTTTTTGGTAAAAGAGCTTTTACTCTCTAGCAGTTTACTTTTTTATACCATGTGTTGATTGAGATTTCCTTTATAGTAGGTAAAATGATCACTTGAAGAGCTATGCAGATTCCTAGTTTCTGCTATGATCCTAATGATGATGTTACCCCATGCTCTATTCTATTTCCCAACAAAATGTTTTGATTTTTATCAGGTCATCTACGTCACGTTTTTTGCCATGGTCACAGAACTTACTTCCCCATGGGGAAAGCAAACAAGCAAAGAGCAAAATTTTATTTATTTTTTAAATTAATTTAAAAGAATAAGGCACCTTGAGAGCTTCTTCAGATTGTTGAAACAAATCAAGTTGATGCAATACTGATGAAGTACAGCTTGGTTACATCAATTCTAGGCAAGGCTGGAGCTGTGAGGGCTCAGATTTTGAGAAGCCTCTGTCTCAGAAGTTTTCAGGGCAACTATATGGGAATCAGTCCTTTCACGTAGTATTCTGCCTTATCAGATCCTGCGAGCTTTTAAAAATTTCCTTAGGAGCCAGATTTCCATTGTGAGGATTTGCTCATCCACCAGAACTACTATCCATGGAAAATGACTGTAGAAACATGTATTAACCTTGAATAAATCTGTTCCTTCAAAACACATCTAACTGTTGCTATGAGCCCTGCTTCCACTGCTACAGAATCTCTCTGGAGTCTGAACTGTCAAAGGAATTTAAGACTGGTTGAACCTGCTCTTCCCTGTATACCTCTGTGTGTGGGAGTCAGGAGAGGGTGAGATCATTCAGTGCACAGCAGAGCCCCAACAAAGAACTCCTGACTTACAGGGTCTGAACTGACATTTGTGGGTCTAACACACACCCCAGAGTGAAACTGCCAGAAACAGTCTCTTCTCAGCTGTTCTTTTGCTAAGTGATTCTTCTTTTGGTATCTCTAAGGTAACTGGAAACTTTGTGCCTCTTATCCTCTAGCACATCAAAATATATCAGATAATAGTTAAGTCAGAACAATAAGAGATGAGATGCTGTGTCAGCATGTGGGCTGCAAATGGAACAAAAGAGTTTTCTTAAATTCAGTATGTTCTGAAAATACAAAGTAAGTGGCAATGTTCAGCCATGCAGTAACAGGCCATAAAAGGAAAAGGAGTTACTCTTAACACTGCAGTTCTTTTGTCTTTCTATATCAACATTCCCTTGTTTTTTAAATAGCCACAACAAATTACACTCTGAACTCTGTAAGTACCTTCACTATTTCTTCCAGACTATTCTTCTGCAAAATAGACTGTGAAACCATGTTTGTTAAGTCTCATTGTGTTCTTTATGGCCATGGTGCACATGCTGTCCAGCAGCTGGAGTGAGATTTGGGGAATGATGAAGTCAAAAGGACACAAATTTTTTCAGTGTGTTGAGATTGTAACTTAATCACCATTAAGGTGATGTTTACCTGTGCTCCTTGTATTTGCTGTTTACCACATTGTCTCATGAAAATTTTTCACAGAGATCCTTCATGTGGTCATGTAATTAGCACAAACAGCACTAATACATAAAGGACTATTTTGTAGAAAATAGCAATCCAGAAGAACTATTGCCTGTTCATGTTTGCATGATTTAAAATGCTGTTACTTAAAAAGAGATTGTGTTGTGAATATATGAGGGCACAACAAATGAGAACGTGTTAAGTAGATTAACATCTACATAGCTATATTGCCATCTATTATGCTATTTGAGAAATCTGGCCAAAATTGCATCTGAATTCCTGTACTTGACATATCTAACATGCATAAACTGCAATACATTTTACATTTCAGTCCTCTGACTTTTTGGGAAAGCTCATTTGCTCAGTAAAGCAGAAGCAGTAGTATTTATGCTCCACTGTAGCCCCCAGCTTCTTTACAAGGACCAAAATGTGCTGTATCTCCTGTTGCCCGTTTGTTTGCTTTTTTCTCTTACTGTAAGGGAATTCTTACCCTTAGGAATACCTCAGGAAAAATCAGCTTTAAGAGAGATTAATAAGGTTTGGAGGACTTTTTTGTTTGTTTAAAAACCAGGAGGAACTAGCCAATAATGTCCTGGTTTTGGGGGGTTTTTTTGGTTAGCTCCTACTTTATCACAGCTAAATGAATGTATTTAATGCGTAGGGAAAAAATATGATTGGAAGGTTCTAATTCAACCTCCTGTTCAAAGCAAGACAAGGAGGGTTTGTGTCTGATTGTGTCAAGTTTTGACGGTATCCAAGGGTGAATAAAGACTGTATAAACTCTCTGGTTATTGTTCCAGTTAAGAGTTTTTTCTGTATATTCCAGTCAGTATTTCCCTAACTCAACTTGTGCATGTTATCTCTTGTTCTTTCACTGTGCCCAACAGGTAATCAAAGACAACACTTAGATCACCCCTTAGCCATCTCTTTTTCTCCACAGATATTACTCATTCAGGCTCACTAGGTTCCAATAGTGTGGTGCTGTGTCAGCCTGAATGGCACATGGTTTTTGTGGTTCAGCATGGTTCAGGTCAGCACAGCTTCAGGATTTTTTGCTTCACGTCATGGAGATAACCCACAATTAGGATAGTACAAGAAAGGTTTAAAAAATTTTTATTTCCATCTTGAAACTCTTCTACACTGCCCAAGTGAGTGACTGACAGGGAGACTTGAGTCCTGTTGTTTAGTAAGATTGTGGTTAGATCTTTGCATGAAGGATAATAATGCACAGTGCAATTAGTATTATTAACTGTGAAAATACAGTGTTTACTAAACTGGTATCTAATACACCTGGACTATAAATTATGCTTTCTTTCTCTCACACAAAATTCTCATCTTCATATTTACACTTAATGGGTAGTGGTAGTGCAGATAAACATTTCAATGAATCAGACTGTGGAGTGGAAAGCTTGGACACAATTAGAATATTAACTTTAGATAGTAATTGCCAGCATAGTTAAATATTGGTTTATTTAAATATAGCCACCAAATTATAATGGGCTCTAATGCATGGGAATGAATCGTAGTCTTGTTATGTTCAGTGAATACTTAGCTATATCCTTTATGTAAACATCCTACTCACAGTAATCCAGTAAGGACATAAGGTAGAGTCTGTTTATTTTAAGAGGTAAACCACTCAGGATTATACAGGAATTAGGATGTGCATGCATATAGGGAGGTTTCCGATGTGAGGAAACTACAGGTTGACCATTTCACTCTGCTTTTACTCCATGGTAGAATGTGGAGTGTGTTCCCCTGATTATCAGACAGTTTATATTCCTGACTTGCAGAAACATTTTAGTTTGTAAAATCTAAATTGGTATTTAAATTCTGAGTTCAGAAGAAAGGTGTGTTAAGTAAGTTTGAAGACTAGAAGTCATACATTTCCTCATAGCAAATGCCTTATTATTTGAATACTAATTAATTGCCCAGTATTTCCTGTGATAAATTGATGGTTTTAGTTTCTCAGAATGTGTAACACTCTGGATTGAAAGTTTGCACGATGAGTGTCTTGCTTCTTTCTATTTGGAAATTTTCAGCCAACACATTCACTTTCTGTATGTGAATCTCTGACACAGAGCCTGGACTTCTAATAAGTCTGAATTCCGGAGAGGAAGCCTTTCTTCGCACAACTGCAGAATTTAGCAGCCCATTTCATATGCAGAAGTACCTTGCAACCTTTAATTACACTTTTCTTTCCTGTTATTTCTATGGCACTTCTGCATCTCCTGAGCAGAATGGGGGTGGGTAAAGCAGCAAGGTGAGATCTGTGTGTAACACCCCTACTTCATTTACAGCAGATTCTAGTCTGTGTGATGAGTGAGGCAGGGGACAAACAGATTTCCTACTATTCTCAAAGATCGGGGCTTGATGAGTCGGATCAAATGCCTATTAGTTTAGAGTACTTATGTTTTCTCTCTTCTTGTGCCTACAATGTTAGGAATTGGAACAGCTTCTTTTCAACTGAATCATGTTTCCGACACAGATTTTTGCCTTAGTATAGGTGAAAAGCAATTTAATAATTCCCCATTCCAGACCAGCATTTGAAGGGTATGTAGTCATTAGGAGAAATACTGAAAAGCTCAAAAAAGAAAGATAAATTTGATGTTTCATCCATTCTGCATATTGAACAGTGTAAGGCTAACATCCAAAACCCATGCATTTAAACTGTCATGATAATAAATGAACACCTACAGTTAAAATACTGCATTCCAGCTTAATGCAAGGTCTCTTTTGCAGAATAAAATGGTAGTTGATTATTTTATGTTCTTAAATATAGGCAGACTTGATCTCCTTGTGGAGATCCTCAGGGGCACCTTGCAACTTCCACTGACCTACATTAACACTTATTTTCAGCAAACTGCTTCATGACATAACTAAAACTTGGGCCCAGATGAGGTATCCAGGTTAGGTGTATTGCACACCATTTGTTATTTTAGTATTAATCTGAAACGGAGTTTCATGCTAAAAGATAGCATGGCAGACAGTGGGACATGCAGGGAACGTGCATGAACCAACACCAAATCCCCCTTCCTAAAGCCCACTGTCAGCTCAGATGAGTTGGACTAAGGCAAAATCCAAAATCCCCGCTGCTTATATTTTCCCTCTAGAGATCATTGCAAAGCATGTCAGCTTGAACATTTAATCACAAAATAAGGAATGTATTTGGAGCTCTGTGCATAAGTGTTACCTAGTGACATCCATTGGGACTCTGTGTTTTAGCTTAAAGTACATACTTAAAAAAAATGTTTCTGAGGTTATAAGGGTAAATGTTTTGGAGGAAGTTCCTGAAAACATAGGTCCTGTAGGAATCATACCCTTAATCCATTGGCTTGATGCAGTTTTCAGCACAATCAGTAAAATCCCACTGCCTTTGCTTGGCTTTGGATTAGACCTCAAGGGTCACAAACTGGTTGAACTAAGCAGTGGAGCAGATGCGAGCTTCCTCAACTTGCAGACCTTTCTACCAGATTCCTGTTCAGACTTGTTAGCATCTGAATCTCAGGAGTGCTTTCTGGAATATACATCTGCAGAAACCAGCAAACGTGTAAATTATTCTCTTAAATCTCAAAGTTTTACTTCTAAAAAGGGCAAAAGTAACTTTCCTTTTAAGGAACTCAGTACTACGTTCACTTACACTTCCAAGCTTGAAGACCTCCTCTTTTGTGGGGTGTTTATGCACTCCTTATGCAGCTGTCATACAACAGTTTAATTAAGCAATACTCCACTTAAACTGCAGTCAGCCACTATGGCCAGGATATGTTTCCTCTGCCCACCGTGGAGAGTTGGCTGTTCTAATTTCATTTGTTCAAATTAATGTGTTAACTCCCTCTGAGGAGGTAAGTAGTGTGTCACAGCTTGAGGCAGGACCTCCGCACACGAATCCTTTTAGTTCATAGCAGGATTCAGGCATGCAAATGTTGACATTTTGAAATTGTTTCCCCAGAAGGTCAAATTAGTATAACTGGCTACAAAAAGAAAACACATCTAACCTGATGCCTTTCATAATTAGACTAGCTAGAAATAAACCCAAGTGTTTGCCGTTATACTCAAAGCCGTGTCAGCTGCTACTGGAATTACATTTGTTTATGGAAAAAAATAAAACAAAAGACTTGATTTTGAATATTTATTTGACATTACAGGAAACAAATGGCTGAAATAAGTTTTGAAAACTGTAAAACGTAGTATATTTGTTGTACACTGATTGGTAACTGTTTTCAAGACTGAGATATCCATTCCTGTAGGTTTTCAAATATATATGGGTCAGTAGGAAAACTCTTCATCATCAGGACAAGGAGTCATTTTCCCAGCTATCTTAGAAGTATGAATGTGGTCTGCAACAGAATGTCATGATGCTGCTTTGTAATGTCTTTCTTGGGTATTACTTAGTCTTCAAATGTTACAAACATATAGGAACTATATTATGACATTAGTTTATTCTAAATTTAATCAAAATCTTGCTAGATGATAAGAAGTTCTAGAGACATGCTTAGTACATTTCACTTAGAGTGTTTAAGTTATATCCACATCTGCTGTAAATTAATTTGGGTGTGCTAAAAGCAACAGAGCAATAGTTATATCAGTTTCTAGTCTGCTGAAATGTGTCTTTAGAACTTATTTGGAACCACCCAGTGCTACTTTAATTTGGAAACACTGAATCAGTGTCCTGTTCAATTTTAGGTGAATTGTAACTTCAATTTTTTAATTTTTTTTCCCTGCCAAATCTCTGGAGTGTACCATTAACCACAATGTGTTAGTGTATGAGCATCAAGGAAAAATGTGAGTTCTCCTTTAATTTTCAGCAGGGATTTTGTGTGAATGTTCCTCATCTGTCAACAGTGACTCATGGTATCTTGGATCAATGTGGGCATTTGAAAGCCTGTGTGGCAGTTGACATACACATACACTTGAATATTGCACCCAAAGGAGTGTTCTTTTGGAGAGAAATTAGTAGAGTAACCAGTGGAACTGCCGAGAATGAATAATATCATTGGGTCTGGAAGGGGAACTGGAAAGTGCCCTGCCTTTTCCCCCACAACATTCCAAGTTTTAATGCGCCCTTTACATGAACCAAACTTACACTGAGGCTACACAATGTGTGTAAGAAATTCATTAAATGCACATTGTGCTGGCGTGGCAATATGGTGCCAGTGGACAATGTTTCCTAAATCCAGGTGAAAAATGGCCCTGCTTCAAAGCACACAAAGTGCAAATAAATGTAGAGTGTGGAAAAATAAACTAGGTTTAAATTGGCAGTACGTTTTGCAAAAAATGTTACATATTGGTAATTCTCATCTTACATATTAAAGATAAGAAGGCAAACCCTGCTTTCCATTTCAGTGTGCCTGGACCATTTCACTGATACCTTCAGTCTACAGATCATTCTCTAAAGGCTTCTGTTCTGACAGGGACACAAAGTAAATGATACGAATGTGATCTCTGATTTCTGTCTTGGTAAGAAAAGTGCAGCTTTTGTGGCTTGAGCAAAAATGGTATAATGATTCTCATTTATATTCCACTGGAGCTTCAGAAATAAAAACTTCCATTATTTTTCTTTCCTGATGCTAACACTGAGGATAATGATGCTATTGTGTTGATGCAAGAAGAACTACCATTTATTTAGATTGATGAGACACCTAGGATCAGTGGTGTAGACTACATCACTTTTCTGCTAGTTCAAAGAGAGTGGTAAAGAATAAAACCTCTGGAAAAAGATGCATATTTTGCATGGCAGGAATCCACACTAGCTTTTCCCCCCTCCACTCCAAGTTAATTTCGTTGAATGTAATATTGCTTGGTTTTTGTTACTTTTGGAACAGTATTTTCACTTTTTCAGGTCTAATTTGTGTGCTTGTCACCTCCCTCTTACTGATATTTGCTGCAGGAGATGGGAGGAGATGTGGCTGGACATGCTGCAGTTGGGCCATCAGCTGAGAGCAGGCACCAGGAACCTGCTACAAGCCAGTTCAGGTGGGACTGGCTGAATGGTCTTGGAGTTAAAACATTATAAAGTTACTTTCAGTTGTCTTTGGATCCCCTTCTGAGGCTGCTCTAAAGAGAGGCTGATGTACCAGTGATTTGTTGTTCAAACAAATCCAACTGTATTTACACTGACATGTCTTTGAGCAAGTGAACCTGTGCTCTAAGGTCAAGCACTGTGAAGTTGTATCCAAACCTCATCGTGCATTAAGCCCAGCCAGACTGGAGGTGCTACCTGAGTGCTGTTGATAATCCACTCACTTTCCCTCTTCCACCTCTGCTGGAAATTGTTGATGGGTCTTTCTGAAGTTCACTTAAAAGATCGAATATGGACAAGTTATTTCAAAAGAAAAGGCATTTAGAAGGAATTAGGGTTTGAAATGCTGTTACAGAAACTGAATTCAGTCAATGTGAAATGATGCTGTTTGCAGATACTTCCACTCACCCTGGGAGGCCCCAAAGGCTTTGAGGAGGGGAGATGCAGGGGGAAGGAGGAAGGGTGAGGGAGGCACCATGGCCAGCTGAGAAGGGAGTCACAGCAGTTGTTTTGCTGAATTAGATTTCAAGTTTTGCATCTTCACTTTCCTTGTCAAGACTCAGGTCATGGCTGCACTTTTATCCACACATGATTAGGAGGGAAATATGTTGTCTCCAACTACAGCCAAAGCAAACACATAATATGGTATTTCCATAACCAGAGTTCTCCATAGTAGAAGATAACAGGGTTAGGTCAATCAGAGTGAGGGTTCCCCAGAGTACTCTCTTAAGTTTTTTACAATTTGAATTTCTGGAACTTTGTGAGTGGGAGGCTGTGTCTCTAAATTTAATAGCCTCTTAAAGTTTTGTTTTTCTTGATTTTGCCACTTATCCTTTGAAACTATAACCAATTTTACCATTTACAACAGCCCATGGCAAGAATTTCTAGTTTAACTGCATGTTACATGAAATGGATTAAGACAAATTTAAAACTAGTTAAAGCTCTTCACACTGTAGTTTCTTGATGTTGTCAGAATTACAGTTGCAAGTTTGCTTCTACGTAGTGAAATTGTAGGTAGAAATGCATTCTTCCCAGCCCCTTTAGAGTATGCCCAGACCCCAAAAATGAATGTAAAAATTGTATGTAAGGTTTACTTTCCATTTTGAATGTAGCAGTTAATTATAAATTTCTTGTTTCTTATTTGAGTGTGTAATAATTATAAAAATATTGAAAGTAGGTCTAGTTTGGTTTGTGTAACTTGAAAGACATTTGAAATTTTGATTGATAGAACAGTATCAGACATGTGAATGTTCAGTTTGATTTGAGGAATTGGGGTTTTGCTGCTGAATGATTAATTACTATGTTTATGACATTTGGATGGAAGGGAAAAACTGTAAATTCCTTTTTGATGTACAGAAGATTGTAGGTGCAACTGGAAACATTTGATAAATGATGCTTACTAATTTGTTCTAATAAACAGTAAATATATTATACACATTGCAGAACCACCACAATCAGAATCTTTTATCCGTGGTGTAAGTCCATTGATTTTCATTAGGATAAATTAACAGCAAAATTGGGCATTATCACTTTATTTTGGCATGGAAGTCTGTGCAAGGAGGATCAGGGGTTAGAAGTCCCTGCTGTATTTTGCTGCAATTAGAGTGCACAGTGGTGCTGTGTGTGTCTGTATGTGAGCTATACAGACTGCTTAACTGCAGTTGTTGCTTTCAGCTCCTTGCTGAAACTCATCCAAAACCTCACTTATGGATTAGAAGAAACAAGAGCTATCAGAAGAGAGAAGGATGTAAATCCAAGCATGAATTTTACTCATGCATTCTATTAATGTTAAAAGACAGTTCCTCAAAGTGCTGGATATGTGATCAAATTGAAGGGTGGATCCATTCTGGAAAAAGAAAATTTTAACAGAAGGAGTGTTGATAGCTATGTCTGAAATTAAGAATATGAGGTCACTGATATGTAACCATAAACAAAAACCTGGATACAGTCCATCTAAGTCAGCTGCTATATAAATTATAATGACTATAATGATTTACCTGCTAGTAGGACTAACCCAAAGCCCTTTTTGCATCTTATTAATCAGAGGACTTTGAAGAGCTGTTACACAGATAGAGACAAGAGTTTCACACATGATTTTCAAGCTTAAAAAGACCTTTTTTGAAGCAGGTCAGATGCATTTTCCATCACAAATCTGCTAAAAAACACAAGTGTTACTTATTCTATTTTGCATATGCAACTAAATTTCCAGGGATGCTTCCTAACCCTATTGAACATATTAAATAACTCACCTTAGTAAATAATTTGTGCAGGTTTGTCAGTTCAGTTCATCAGAGAAGGACTTTATAGAAGCATAGAATGGTTTGTGTTGAAAGAAACCTCGCAGATCATCTAGTTCCAAGAGTGTGGGACACCTTGCCATGAGCAGAAACACTTTGCACTAGACCAGATTGCTTGAAGCCCCATCCAACGTGACATTGAACGGTTTCAGGGGTGGGTCATCTACATCTTCCCTGAGCAACCTGGGCCTATGTCTTACCAACTTCACGGAAAATAATTTCTTCCTGCAATCAAATCTAAACCTGCCTGCCATCGGTTTAGAGCTTGTTTAATTTCACATTGAATTCACCTCTGCTGGATTTACTCCATCCCAGTGTTTGATGCTGTAGAGAAACAATCCCTTTCAGCCTCTTAAGCCAGTGAAAGCACTGACACTCTCACTTACTGATGACTCACACTCAGCAGGTCACCCTCATTCTCACACTGTCTCAATTTTGACATCTAAATCCTTTACAGACCTGCCCTATTAGTCTTTCTAAGAGTCTGGTAACTTGCTTGTCAAACAGCAAAGTCACACTTGAAAATAAACCACCAATCTTTTAAAAAATTTCCTCTGACATCCCTATGAAACTTAACAGCTCGTATTTGGTAGTTCTTCTAAATAAGCTGACTTATTTTTGAAGTACATTGATTTGGTACCTAAAACCAGGATTTCTTTAAGAGTTAAAAAAATACTTTAATACTTCCTCCCTAGGAAAGGAATACACTTGCATGAAGAAGGGCTTTATCATAACTGCAACTCTAGTACACATTTGGATATTGTTGTTTCTTTTGACTCCTGATAGTCCATGGTGTGTAAATCACAAAGACGCTGACTGGGTTTTTGACTTTGAACTTTCAGGTTCAGTTGTTAGGATGTTCCCTAGAAGGGAATTTTCTAAAACACCATTGTATTTAAGAAGTTTTTTATGTAATAGTCACCAAACATCATGACAGGTTCTGGCATTATTCAGAGTTTTACTCTCGTCTGAGTTTTTACTCAGAAGTAATGATTATTTGGAAGATGAACTGACTTTATTAATAATAAACAAATAAACAAACCTAAAACTTGTCAAATTGGACTTGTACAAAAGTCGTCATGTAGACCGTTTGTCCTTGCATGTATGATTATGACAAAATACAATCATGTCTTTTGAGCTAACTTCAAAGCTTGCCTGAGAAAACAACCTAATAACTCAACATGCAGCTTCATTGAGTAACAATTAGATGAAGAGCAAAATCAATTCATCTTTGCTGGCTTCTTAGCCAGTGTTGTTGGACACTGAGTACATAAGTGAGTTTCAGGGTAACTCAGGTGCACTTATACTGCAGCGTGGTCAATGTCTGGAGCCAGTAGCTGCACCTATAGAGAGCAGCAGCTCTTTTCCTGCCTTTTGTTCTGGCAGGAAAAGTTAATGAATTGGAAATCAGTGTCTTGCTGTATTTGGGAACAGTAAGTAAGTAAGAACTGTGCTCCATGTTACACCTGGACCCAACACATAGCTCGAACATGCAGAGGATGGGATGTGACAATCTTCCCACCTCAGTCCTGCTTGGCCAAAATGATATACATCCCTACCCTGGCAAAACAGCAGTCTGTTAGTCCCTGCAAAGGTGTTTGTGCCTCTGTGATAAGGTATTTAATGAGGCGAGGCAAGGCCAGTACTGTTTGTAGATAAGGTAATCACTCCTTGGAGTTACAACTACCCACGATTTTACTTAATTGGTAACCAGTACCGGTTCTGCTTGCTGGAGACTAACTTCATAGAAGTGTCATAGAGAGAGTTGAAAATTGATTAGCTTCTAACTAGATCTGATAACTGAGTTATTTCATGATTAGGATTTAGCTGGCTGTTTACCTGTGCTAGCTCAGATGGTGCAATTTAAGGTCATGCAGTGCCACATTGGGCTAACCAAACTCAGGAGCCTGAGTTAATATGCCTGCAGTGATTTTAGTATTTGAGTTAGAATGTTTGTAAACTTTGCATTAGATCATTATTTTGCTATGTTATTTCCACATTTTAAAGAACCTTGATAGTAATAGATCTTAAGATCTGGGTGCTCATTAGTATGATGCATCACTTTCATTATTTCTCCTGAGCAGTTCTTATACCAGCACAAGTAGGAGGTAGCAAAGATGTTACCTACTCAAATCTCAAGACAGATGAATTTTCCCTTAGACAGAAAACGTCTTCTTAAAACCAGATTATGGTTTCCTTTTGCCATCATATATTCCTGCCTGATGCATCACACACACACACACACACACACAAATGCTATAGATAGTATGGGTAATGTGTGATTTTATAACAATGTTGGGCTTAAACACTTGTGAAGTTCATGGTTAAAGGTGTGCCATAACCTTTCTCATAAACCAAATTCATAATATGGGATGTTACAATACTTTTACAAATGTATGAGATCAAACTTTACAAGGCTTTGTTTAGCTCACAGGTTAATATTTCTCCTGTTTTATAAGAAAACAGCTGAGCAATAGGGATAATCTGGATTCACTTTCAGAGACCAAAAGGACAAATAATACAAATAATAAAGGGAAAACAGGTTGGTTTTTAAAATCTAAATGTTTTATGTCTTTGAAATACCATGTGACCCCTTCAATTACTCAAATCAAAGACACTTTAAGGGCTGTCATGTAGCTAAATAGTGCTGACATTAATGAGCTAAAATCTTCTTTCAGTTTTACAGTATAAAAAACATATGCATCAGTATTTTAAAGTCAAAGGATTCCATGCTTATACTGGTGCAACTGAAACAAAACATGGGTGTAACATTCCTCCTTCCAGGTATCTGGTTTTAATCAAACTATACTTCTGGCCCTCAAGTTTTCTTTCCTGCAGTGGAAGGTAGTCAGGAGTGTTTCATTTAAAATGCTTGGTTTACATCACAATTGCACAAAAAACTGTATATCTTGTCCTAGCTGCCTCTAACTGATAAATTGTAGTAGCTCCCTGAACTGTGTTTCTGAACTACATGTTCTCTCAGAAGCAAAAGTTTTGCTCAAAAACAAATATGGTACTGTTTTTTTTCTCCTTTTAGTAGAGTTTAGTGAAACCAGGTGATTGGCAACTGTTATGATAAGGTAGACCAAGAGGATGAAAGCTAGGATTGATTGAACAGCTGTGAGAGGCTCTGTTCCAATTGTATTTTGATTACTGATAAGATAAGCTTCCCTTTTCTCCCAGTGATTTATCTCATTCAAATTACAATAACACTGAATTGCCATCAACAACAAATGCTGTGTAGTTTCAAGTTTCTGTGACTCTAGTGTAGCAAAAACCCAAAGGTGCTGATTAGTAGTTTTCATGTTGCATTTCTAAAAATGGATAAATCACTTATTGCACTATGTGATCTCATAGACTTCATAAGCCTGTTTTTTGTTTCATTTGAGATAAAACTGATCACTTTCTGGTATTTCCAAACACCATAATTCTAAAATTATCTGAAAGCCTAAGTTATTTGGGTTTGTTTTTGGAGGGGAGGGTGTTGATAAATTTGTATGTCTCTATTCTTCTGCTCCCGTTATGAAATCATAGACTTACTGGTAAAAATAGTTCAGAAATATTGGAACAGTTTGAATATAACTGAAGGACATATAATCTGACCAGTTAAACTAAAAGATGTAGCAAAACAAATGTTTCTGCAATTATTTTTTCCCCCTCAGGTGAAATGCTAAAAAGAAAAAAAAAAAAAGATTAATTAGTTTTCCTTGTTTTGTTTTATAGAAGTTTGAATTGTACCACAGACTGTTAGCAAGTTATTTTTAATTAGGATGGGTGACTGGACCATACTCCTCACTAAGGGCTAGATCCTAAGGTCCCAGTGATGTCTGAGGTGACAATGAAAGAAAATAATTGTGGTATATAGTAGTTAAATCCGGGGGCAGGGGGAAGGAATTGTTGTCCTTCAGGCTATGGCCATTTTACTAAGCATTAGACCTGGCATGGGGTCAAACTCACCTGATTCTGGGCTAGCGTTTTCCATTATATAGGGAAATACTTCACTGCAGTATCTCACTGTATGACAGCCATTGTCTCATCTGGGTGGGGGTTGGACTCCCAGCAAGTACAGTGCCTTTTCCATGCTTACATTGCTGGTTTTGCCACACAGCTCTGCTGGCTCATGTCTTGCAGGAAGCTCTCTTGATTTCTTGCCAGTCCCTGCCTTTTCCATGACTGTGTGACTAGGGCAGAAGTCACCATCTGCACTCAGAGCAATGAAATGGGGAAGCTACAGGAGAGGTTGGAAGTTAGAATACCCACTCCTTTCCTTGCATGTGTCTAAGAATTCAGCAAATAATTACTCAATGACTAATTTACACCTGGGATTATTTAGAAAGATACACATACTGATATACAGAACAGGCACAATATGCATCTGTGTAAGCAAGAAATGCATGTGCAAACATGTGGCCACCTGATCCTCTGCAGCCAAAGCAGAGGCCTGGCGAGAGAAGAAGGAAATGTTCTAGCATGACGTTGTGGGAGGCACTGCTCACAGTTCAGCAAAATCCCTGTTTGATGGCATAATGGCATTGACTCATCTTTTATCTATTGCTGGGAGATCTACAGCCAGATTTTATCGCTGCTGGCAGAGGAATGCAGGTCGGGAGTTTTGTGCAACCAGCAACCCACTCATTGGCTTCAGGAGCGTGTTGTGATGAGCAGCACTCCCTGTATGATCCAGTACTTTGCAGAGTCACCAGGAATAGGACAGGGGCAGATCTGAATCCTGCTGAGAAAATTAGGAAACCTTTCCTCTGGTTTTTAGAGAAATTGATGTGCCCTTTTGACCCTTATCAACAAAAACAGTCTCAGCTGCTGTGTGTCATTGTGAAGTCTATAACAGGGATATAGGCCAAAGCCCACAAATTTTCTAAGTTGTTACACAGACAAACTCCCTCTTGCTAAAAAGATTAAAGATAGTTTGCCTGCCGGTAAATAAGTGAAAAATAAGATGGTTTTCTTTTGTTATGTTCTCCTCTTGACAAACTCCACTGAGGGAACACAGGCATAAAACAAGGTTTACAGTGGAATACCAACCATGGATAAAGCAAACTTCAGGATCGCATGACTGTATTCATCTTAGCTATAGCTGTGGTTTTCTGGCTTCTTCTTTAATGAAGAAGTGTGATAAAAATAAACCAAATCTACATTCCTTGTGCATGCATATCTCCATGGATTTCACAGCAGGAATTTGGCCCTCTGTGTGTATATATACTATTAAGTTACAATTCCATTAGCAAATTAAATAACCACGTATTAAAATGAAGGCAGGAGTTAGGGACTGGTTTTCTTCTGTAAATGTGCCAACTCTATCTGGCGAAGTGAATGTTCTGACACAAGTCAGACTGGATCAACAGACACATCAGTTAATAGAAGAAAGACCATGCAGAGTCTACAGAAAAGCACATTGAAAAAGGTCAAATACTTCAGGCTTGGACACTGGCAGAGAAAGGAGACTAAGCTGGAGCAAGTAAGTCAGGAATGTGAATTAAAGCAAGTTGAAGTGGTTATTAGGGGCATCTAGCCCACAAACCCTGAGAAATTCAACCTCCATCTGGTTTCAGTGATCATCACATTCATCATAATATGATTATTTTTTAAGATATGGTGCATTTGAAACTGTTAGTTTTAGTCACCTGCAACACTTAAATGTGGGAATGAAGCACCAATAACAAAAGCAATGACATTTCTTTTGCCTTCAAAATACCACCACACACTTTAAATCTACCTCATACAGCATTTCACAGGCAATGTTGTAGTGTGCAGTGGTTAGCTGTGTAGGGCTCATTCATTCCTGTTCAAAGGTTCAGATGTGACTATAGCTGAGGATGTGTCAAAAGGAAATGAGAAAATTATCTCAGAGCAATTACTGAGGAAATTCTCTGGAAAATTACTGAAAAAATGGTGGAGTAATGTTACATCTTTGCAATAAAAATAACTGCACAGATCATTGAGGAAGTTTAAAAAAAACCCCAAACTTTAAGAACAGGCAACCATTACCTGTCTGCATAGATCATGGCTAGGCCAACATTTAATTATAAGAAAAAAAAAGGGAAAATATTTAGGCTATGCCAGTAGACAGTATTAATTTCATCGATTCATCGAATGCATTCATCATTTCCTCTTGTTACAAGGCAATCTTTGTTGTAAGTCTTGGTTTTTGTTATCACTGCTCATCCACAAACCTTGCCAGCATGAGGGAATGACTCTTAGTAGAAGTGATGGATGCCAGTGCCCTTCTGGGATTGAGCCCTGTCTTTGCTCTCTCTCAGCAATAGTCACTCATTGGATAATGAAGACACTGGCGAGTAAACACTTTAAAACTAATGAATTTGAGGAAGTGGAATACTTAATTTGTATTGATTGTGCAAATGCCATTGCCTTGCTCTTCAACACCCTGTTCCAGAATAGCCTGTAAAGCCACATTCATCATTGGATGAATACATATCAGTTAGAATAAACTGCAGAGGAACTGCAAAATTTATTTAGAATTTCACCTCCTACTTGTGATGTAGCTCAAACCTACCTAAATTAGTAGTGATTGAGAATCATCAACACACCAATTATGTCTTTCTCTTCAGCCTATATTCTCAACCTAATTCCTGACAGGGAGAAACTTGATGTCACATGATTTAAAATACACTGCTTGGAGCATGTCTAGGACCAATCTTTTGGGCAACAGACCCTGGAAATCCAGTTGTCGTCTGCGAAAGTCATTAATGTGACAATATGATACATACTGAATGAAAAACTAGAAGAAATGTCCCATTCTTAGAGAAGGCAATGAAATTTAGCTTTTAGTTTGACTATCAATGGCATGTTCTTAAAAAGACCCAACAGTGTTTGGGTTGCATGCTCTGAAAGTCACAGAAAATTAAAAGAAAAAAACCCCTATATATTTCCATGCACAGCCACACCTGGTCCTTTTAAGTTTTATTGTGGAGACTTATGAACAGTGAAGATGATGATGTAATGTACTCTTGGCCATAATAAACCCTAGACTCCAATGCTATGATCTCACATTTTTCATGAATATTAGAAAGACAAGAAAATGTCAATCACCATCTGTAGATGTGAATATTTAGAACTCTGCATTAGCAAAATCATATCAGACTTCTTTTAAGCCAAGTAGCTGTGTGCCTAACTGATCTCATTTTCATTTTTATCAGTTTTACCTTTGTGTAACATCGACTTCAGCAGACACTTGTCTTTACGTTTCAGTCACAAAGGGCAGAATCATACATATACGAGTTCAAACCAACAAAGATGAAAAATTACAAAGGTTTTTGACAGCTGTATTATAAGAAAAATGATCAGATACAGGTGACAGCAGAACATTTCTAGCCAAGAGAGTTTTAAGACAAGTTAAGCAATCAATCATCTACATCACTCACTATTCAGCAAGTCGACATTCAACATCTGAATCAGTCATTACAGAGTAAAGAGAATTAGTAAAGTCTCTTACAAAATGCAAATAAGTGAACTGGAGGACAATAGAGTCAAATTCTAGAACTTGGCAGGAAGCCATGAGAATTATTTTGACAAGACTGCTTGAGGTAATTTGATTGTTACATTTAAAAGAAAAATAATTTTTAAAAAGTGAGCTTCAGTCTTGAGCAGTATAAGATTGTGATATAAATGTATAGTTATATTTAGTGACAAAAAATGTAGAATAAGGAACAAAATATGGTGTCTGCTCTGATGCTTTGCTACACTGCTACATGAATTAACTATTTTTGGTGGTAGTGAGAGTTTTTCCAAATAAATACAAAGAATACTAAAGCTGAAAGCTATCCCAACTGATGCAACTAACAGTGTTTGTCTTCCTTGAGTATGTTGCCTACTAATGTTTTTGCAGAGTTTCAACCTGCTTCAAAATCTACCTGGTATAAGTGAACATCAAAAATAGATTTAACATCTGCAGAGCTACAAAGCTGCAGGTGTGAAATTCTGTAAAATCATAGGTATCACTATTACCTAGGTCCAAAAATTCCCCACCTAACATCTTCCTTCTTAATACAAAAGAACGAGTTAAAAAGAAGGAAAAGCAGTTGAAAATTAGGCAGAAACTTTTTTTTTAACAACAGTTTCTCCTTGATTTCAATCAGTATATGAGATGCTATCTTACACTCATTTCTCAGTTGGAATAATGGTGGAAAATGGGAGTGATCTTACTGAAAACTGAAAAGCCATAGAAGGTAGCTGCACTGTTAGGTGTATCCTAGACATCCAGGCATTTGGCATATGGTCTGAGAGGAGTTACATACGTCCTTGGCTTGCACATGTGGCAGAACTGGTGCATACATTTCATACCTGAAGCTCAGGCCATGCCCTCTGGCAATCAGCCCTTGGATGCTGATGCATTCATTCCCTTTCTCATCTTCCTTCATGGCTCTATCAATGGAACTGCTCCTGCTCCTAAAGCTGGATGTTTGTTTGCCCTCATAATTCACAAGCTCAGGGCTTGAACCACGGAGGATTTGTCATCATCAGGAAACTTTCTTATTGATGACTTACTAGTGGAGACATGCCTTAAAATGATAGAGATGGTTTGGTTTTGGTCCTGATATGAACATAGATAGGCACGAAGAAACTGTGTTCTCATGAATATTTATACTATTATGGTCTATATTAACTTATGGTAAAAATATTTTTCAGAAAAAATGTAAATGACTTTGTTAATGTTTGAATAGCTAAGATGATTCCATGGATCCTTGTACTTAAAAAAATCCTGTCCATGGCAAATGCAAATCTCTGTGAGGAATATCAGGACTGGAAAATTAGTCTTGAGTTTAAAAAGAGGCAAGATTATTTTCTCTAGGTAAATTCTTGTTCCTCCAAGCAAGGGAGCAACATGCTACCTTATGTGAGAAAGCTCAGAATATAATACATTTAAGAATAGGTGCTACATGTTATCTCATCAGCTAGTCATTCTTATCCCTCTTCTCATAACTTACAGATCTTTATGAAATAGTGTCTTCTGCTGGAAATAGATTTTGTGTTTAGATGTGGTTATCAGCAGGTTATCCCGAAGTTTATCCTTACAAATCTCATTGATTGAACAAAATTGAACTTCGACAGTTGATGAGCTACATGGATAGAATTTTACCACCTAAAAGCTCATACAGGTTTTTAATTGATTTCACTGTTGTTTTGACCTCTTTATAGAGCTGAATCTCACAAGCAGTTTGGGTGCTTGAAATAAAAACATTCAGTGGCCTACTTCACATTCACTTGTTTCTACACCATAAGCACAAATTCCTAAAATGATATCTGTACAAGTCAAAATATAGGTCTCTATTTCGTTTGACCATATTAACAACAAAAGTATTAACTTTATCTTACAGAAATGTTGGAATCCAACAATATAATCAATTTCAATGGACTAGCTAATAGCTCCAGTTACCATACTTTCCTTTTGGATGAAGAACGCAGTCGGCTGTATGTTGGAGCAAAGGATCACATATTTTCTTTCAACCTGGTTAACATCAAGGAATATCAAAAGGTACGTTCATTCATGTTCTGTACAATGTAAATACATACTTTTAGTGTTAAAGACTCGTGTTACTCAGACTATGTTGTGCACTGTTGGAATTATGTAGTAAGTGTTTGGATGTCAGGAATACTGTTACAACAAAAATATTTGCTGACTCTATGAAAAGAAATTTATAACGAGTCTGTGACCTTTGGCTATATAATCTACATTTTTTTTTTCAGACTACAAAAAAGAAGTAAATGATAAGTGAATAATCCAGCTATTTCCCAAACAAGGCATACTTTTATGGCAACTGCTAAAAAAGCCAAGCATCTATTATGACAGTTTAAACAGAAACGCCTTACTGCTCTATATTTGTCTGCAGATAAAAAAAAGCTATTTGGGAGACCAAGTGATGATTTTTCTTCTTTAACTCAGAACTTGTACACACTTTGATCTGCTGCTTTTGAACCAAAACAGTTCCAGTGTTAATAAAAGAGGAACAAGTCCATAAAATATTGCTGTTCTTGATGGAGATTATAATTTTCAAGTAAAAGTTGGTGACTAGTTAAAAGTTGACAGGGAGTTTAGTGTCATTCTTTTGTTGGAGTCCAAATAAATAATTAAGTTTTTCTTTATTTTAGTAAGACAAAATGCTAAGAAGGTAAACCATGGAATGGAGGTTTGATTTGTTATATGAAGTATTTTGATTGCACATTTTAAAATCCAGAGAGTACCCTTTTATGAGAGATATATTGCTTCAATACCCAGGGATTATTTTTTTTTCTTAGTGTTCCTGACCTTTTGGCCGTTTGACTATTAGCTTCCTAAGATGATAGCAATAAATACCTTGTGTTTTCTGTTCAGAGGGAAGACAGGCTATTCATTTGTATTCTCTAAGGATAAGAGGATAAAAGGAAAACAGAGTATTTTCTTTTCTATTCTCTTTAGAGCAGCTATAAAGGAAACTAGCTATTTATTTGAATTCTCTGAGGGATCAATAGCTTAATGTGCAAAACATCTGGAATAATTAAAGGAAAGAAGGTGTTTCCATTGCAGAAAACAGCTCTGTAGAATGGGAGTGATTGTATGTTACATACTTACATATTCAGATACTTTTAGATCACTGCTTGACTTTATATACAAATATTAAAATATTAAATAAAGAATTGCTGTCAGTAACATGGAGATGTATGTTAGCAACAGACATAGAGAATTTAGACTAGATTTAAGAAGAGGCAAAAGGCTTTAAGAGTTTGGGGATCTGTTTATTATAGACAGGAGAGTCATGTAAGAAACTTCAATCAAAATTACAATGCAGCCAGTGCTGCACTTGAGCTCAAACTTCATTGGTTTTTGCTTCTACCATCTAAGAAAACTCCTCAGGTTTCTGTCTAAATGCTGATGGTAACATCAAAACTCAAAAAGCCAAATCTTCCAATGTACTGAAACCAGTTTGACTTAGCTGTCTTTTAAACCAAGTGAGAGGAAGAGGTTTTACTGTGAAACTAAGGAAAAAGAACATCTAGCTTGAAATACACTGGTTTGAAAAATATTGAGATTTTTGCCCAAAACTTGAACTAAACTTGAACCGGTCCTTTTGGGATATCTGAGAAGTTTGGTTAATGTTTTTCAACCTAGTAAATTTAAATTTTCACATCTCTGCACTTTTTAAGCTTAGAATAGCAACAGGAAGTAGTGGGAATCCTCTGAGAGAGAATGTGCTCATAAAATTTTCAGCCTTATTTTATAGACTTACGATGTTCGATTGCTCTCTGGATTTCATTAAGAAAATTTTGAATTTAAAAAATGTTGCAAACTGTATTTTCAGATATCTTCTACAACATCTCTGTTGACCTCTTCAGTCATCCACATTCCATCTTTCTTTTTTAATATTTTGCCTTTTGCTTCCTATGTACAAACTATATTGAACACCAAGACTGTAATCCAGACTTAAGGCCATTCATATTGCATTATCTGAGGCTCCCAAATGAATAGCCTGGCATTTTATGGGAAGATCATGTTTTATTCTATATGTAATTCCTAAAAGCTTTTCAAAGAAACATGAATAATTGACTGTGAGGGTCTCTGGATTTTTTCTGTATGAGGTGAGATCCATTTTCTGCTAAGCAAACACTACAGAAAACCAGGATTTAGGATTAGTTCTGTTAGGGTGGCTCTATAGAAACAGCATAAACATTTCTATTTTGATAGTGCAATATTTGTCAAATACCATGGCTCCTTTTTTTATTGTTTAATTAACTGAACTAGCGAAAGAGTGAACTATTAGATACACTGAAGAGGCAAACACCTCATTTCTGATGCTGGGACTCTAGTGTGAGATTGTATTTCCATTACATGAGATTTAAAAGATTAAAAGAACACTCACTCAATGGAGAGTCAACCTTCTTATCATTAGGGCTGGAGATTCACAGCTGAAATTCACAATGCAGACTTTAGGATTGTTTTTTACTATGACATCTATTATTCTTGTTCTTGTTCCCAGTATTTCATTTCTTTGTTGTCAAATTTTAAGAAAGAAAAGGAAATAAGGAAAAGAATGGGGGAAGATAAACTAGATAAAGGGACTCTGTTAGCATTTGGCCTGCAATTGGTGAATGCTGAAGCATGAAATAACACAATGTGATTTTTGTTTTGTGTCTTTAGATTGTTTGGCCTGTATCACATTCCCGAAGGGATGAGTGCAAGTGGGCTGGAAAAGATATTGTGGTAAGTACAAATCTTTTTAGCAATTTTTTTCCTTTTATAAAACATTGTAAATATTTTATTATGTCCTACTGTGTTAATTCTTAAAGTATTTTTTCCTAATCTGCAAGGTCAGACTTCTGATCATAACTTCACTCTTGAGTTTTCTCAGTCCTCTTATATAGGAATTTTGCCTTCATTACCAAGGATTTCAGTTTATAAATGGAAATCATACAGATTAAATAAAATTTATATACCAAAGGAAAAAAAATCAGTAAGAAAGAAGAAATATCAGAATGAGAAATATTAACTCTTGCATACTTTTCTCCTGATGAGAAGGAACATAATGTTTTGACCCGTTTTTGCCCTGCTCCAGGTCCCAGTCCTCAAGGGAGTTCCAAGAAGTGCTTTCTTTTTGTAGCATCTCTCTGGAGGCAGTTGGGTTCCCCAGAGCCCTTTCCTGCATGGAGTTCATAGCAATATTGAGGTCAAGGTGGTGTAAACATTCTGCATCAGTTTTGGTGCCTCAGGAAAGACTGCTACACCAGGCATCATTTTCTGAATGTTTTCCCTCCTTCCTGTGTACATCGTATTCCCTGTATTTATGAGGTAAGAGAGACATAGCCAGTAGCCCCCAAATAGCAATCATTCCACACTGACAGTAACTGTCTTCTTTATAGGAACAGTGTGGGAAACGGGGCTGAAGAAGGGGAAAAACAGATGAAAAATACATGCATGCAATAAGCCAAACAAATACTTGCATAGCAAAACCAAATGGGAAATCAGTGTGGTTGCCAAGGTATAAGTGAGAGTGGAACTTGGCCCCATGCGTATATGCTATTGGCCTGATTTTAAGAGATGATTCTGTAAAATATTCATAATGCCAACCATATGCCTCTGGAGAGCTCTATTTGAATAATTTCCTAGGTCATAATAAAAATAGTCTCATCAGTCTTTACCTAGACCATAGAGGACAGTTGTCTTCAAAAAATGCCATCTGGGAGCAGTAGAGGTAGATTGGGTAAAAAAGTAAGAAATATGGGCTGAGCTAAATATGTGAGGGGACAGCTGAAATGCCAGATACCTAGGCTATCTCATTACACAGAAATAATGCATTTAAAGTAATCCATGCTCATGTGCACAAATAATTTTCAGGAGTACTTTGCAAGGTGAAGCCTAGTATATCTAGTATTCCTGGTTTAAAAAAGGGGCTAGTGTTAAATATGTGAGCAAATTAACTAAGCTTCCTGCTTCATCTCATGTGAAGTATTATGATATTACATTAAGAAGATTTTTTTCATGACTGGAGTAAAAACCTAGAAAACTAATAAGAGATTCAGTATCTACCATGAAAGTATATTCTTATTTTTTTTAATAATTATTTTTTGAAATTCACTGTAGTAAAAAAGAGTATGCTTTATACATTTCACTACACTGACTCTAATTCAGCTTAGTTGTTTAAAATTGTAGAGACATCTATTCTGGAGTAAACTGGGAGGTTCAGGTCCCCATCTGACTGTTGTGAGCTTGAGAGAACTGCTTATACCTTGATTCTTTGCTTCTTGTTATACTAGGACAGCTACACCTGCTGATCATTAGTAGGTGAAGCCCACTCCACTCTGCAGTGCGGTGTGTGACCCTGGCAGTAGATCCTGTAAGGTTAGATCCTATAAGGTTGTTTGGGGTGGGTGGGTTTTTTTTTTGGTTGGTTTGGTTTTTTTTGTTGTTGTTTTTTTGGTGGTTTTTTTTTTTTTTTTTTTTTGTAATCTTAGGGTTCTCTACAGGAGTAGGTAAGAAATAAAAAAATAAAATAAAAACCTAGGCAACTAGAAAGAGGGAATACATATCTTAATGTGATCAGAACATTGTCTTTAAATATTTACAGCTACCTTGCCATAAAACAATGCATTACAGGCAACATATTTAATGGAACTACTTTAACTGTAACTACAGATAATTAAAAAAAACCCTCATTATTCCTCCCTTATTTATTCTTTAAAGCCATTGTCAGTACCTTGGGAGTGTGAAATATAAAGGCCATAAAAATAACTCAACAGACTCTCATTAGAGGGAGCAGGAGAAAAAGAGGACAAATAATGTGACATAAACCAGGCTTGATATAATGCTGCTTTCAGCATGTACCACTTCTAAGATATTATATACTCCTCACTTGTGATGGTTCGAAACTTTCTACATGACAGTCTATACTTCTGCATTGAAGTCTTTTTTAAAAAAAACCTCCTTTTAATTATTGATCTCCAGGGTAAATCGGTGCTGAAAATGCAAGTCCCCACTAATGGGCCAGGTGCACTGCAGCAGCTGCAGCACAAGCTCAGCCCCGGCCCTGCCCCACTGCTAACCTCAGCTATGACCTCTGAGATTTCCTCTCATAATTATAAAGAGGTAATTCAGCGCTGTTTTCACTCCTTCAGAGGGATTCCTTATCCTCGTGCTGTCAGTCATGCCCATCTCAGCACAGCAGGTTTGTGGCTCAGGATGGTCCACACAGGATTTGAGGAGAGCAGCCAGTGGGGCCTATTCCTGCTCTCCTGCTACCCCTCTGCTACTTAAACAGTCATTTTAATTTCTGTTTTTAAAGGGCTTAGTATATGTTAATTACTTAAGCTTTACTCACTGTTTAGATAGATAAAACTTTTAAAGAGTGCTTTGGATTTTTTTCCATGTGAGTAAGCTGAGAAGAGTTGCTGAGAGACTCCCCCTCCCTGGCTATGCAATACCTACTCAGAGTCGGACTTCTCTGAAAAAGGTTAACTGCTATGCTTTTCCTCAAAATACAGATTTTTTCCAATAAAATCGTAATTACTGACCCATGTAAGTACTTACTATTACAATATATTTCCATTTCCTCAGTATAAAGTATCACAAGCACCAAAGTAACCTTGTTCATGAAAAATTAAAGGCTATAAATAATAAATAGGGTATTTGCTTACGTAATTCAACTAAATGAGTAATTCTGTGAGGATTTCTTGCTATTCTGGACTTCAGTGTCTTATTTGATCTATTCTGGTTTCTGTTAGTCCTGTGAATATTTCTCATGATTCCTGGCCAGACCTTGGTAATGATCAAAGAAGACCAAGTCTCTACAGAATAATTCTCAGCTTTTACACTAAACTTACAGAGCAGTCATGCTGCTAGTCATATTCCTCACTGGTGAGCCTCAATATTTCATTTAAAAATACAACAGTCACCCGGGCCCCTACGAATACACATGGCAACCTCTGCATTAAATGTGGGATAAATAACAGGTAACTAACAGAAAAAGAAAAAAAAAAAGTGGCTACAGTTCCATTCTGACATTCCTGCAATATCATAAACCAGCAAGCTTGGTGATTTACAAACGTTATCAGAAACAGTAGTTAGTTTTGCAGGTAGGCACAGGGCAAGGATAGGTTTCTGACTGGAAACCTCATTTAGTCTTTAAACTGTTAATTTGCCTTGCTTTAAAAATTTTGGCTGTTATGGCTGTTTAGTCAATACATCTCTGCATTAGATTTGCACTGTAGCAGTAGTTCACAAATCACACAATTAATCAGAGAAATTCCTATTAAAGGGTACAGTAGGTTTCTATGACCTGAAAGCTTAAAAAATATGTTTCTGAAGGGCACCTTAGGATGTTATTTTCAAGTGTGATTTGACTATCCAATTTATTTAGCCACTTTTAAAGATTCCGGGTCAAATTAAATTGTTGAAACAGTCCCTTCTGGCCTTGACATGTATAAATGTATAAAAATTCAGTAGGTACTTTAACAAAGTCACATAGGACAAGCTGCACGATGACAGACACACTTTGCACACTGTAAGATATCAGCTTCTTCCAGGATGTTTCTGGTGAGAAATATACATTGATGTACAAACAGATACAAAGAGTACCAAATACTTTTACTTGGTACCAGCAAGTTTCTACATCTGCTCTGTCACAGTTATTCCATACAGGTCCAGAAAAAGTTACACTTTTGTGTACACAGCTGAAGTGTACCAGCACATTTGCATGTGGGTAAGCACTGACTGTATTATAATTTATAGGAGATAGGCATCTACCTGGGCTATTTGATTGCAATTAAATTTTACCTAGTTATTATCTCTCACCTGATTCCAACTGTGTTTTATACTTAATAGTTCTCTTGACAGCAATTTGGAATCACTTTAGATCAGAAACTTATTTCCAGTGACAAAGCAGCAAGGCTTTTTACACATATTTTATGACATAGCCATATTCTGTGCATGCTTCTTTGCATTCAAGTGTGGCTAGCACTTAATTATTCAATTTATTGTTCATGCAAGTAGAATCACATGACTGTAATTTAATTCACTGTCTCATTTGTTACAGTAGTATTTAAAGCCAAAATGTTCATATGCAATCTTAGTTTATGCTTTCTTTAAAGTTGTCCATCCCCTCTCTAAATATAGGAAGGCAGAGGTCTGATCTGTAGGCTTGTGGACCCGTCAGTGTGCAATGATTTAATTTGGAGAGAAAGAAAAAACAAAAGGACCCAGAAAGTAAAAAGTGACTCAACGAGTGTCCCTCAACCATATCTGGTGATACTTTGGAAAAAACATAGTTAGCAATAATTGAGCAAGAGTCCCTTTAACTCATTTTATTACTGCTGTTGCCTTAGGGAAAATAGAAGAACATAGAAGCAGAAAGTAAAAGTAATTCTTTTCATCTGTTATTGTAAACAAAGATCTGAAGAAGGAATCTGAAAATTAAATATACAATGCTGGCTGGATCTAGAAAGCATGTTTCTAAATTCATCTGACAGGCAAAATTTTTCCAGTCAGATTACCTCTGGCCCTTTGGGTGTGCCAAAGACAAGTTCATTCCTTTCTGTCAGAGTTCTTCCTTTGGAGGACATCTACAGCCAAATTTCCAGCTTTTCTACCATCAACCTTCATTGCCATCCCTTTTTCCTTTCTGGCTTCCTCTCTCCAGCACAGCAGTAAAATTCTTTAGCAAAGCCTTAAGACCCAGGATGCCCATCCAGCCTGAGGAAAAGAGAAAGGTGAATATCTCGTGGGAAGAAAGAAAAAATGAGTAAAAGCCCAAACCAACAGGTCTCAAATGAGTTTGGGGACAGAACTTACTCTCAGTATGACCTAGTACAAGAGGAAAAGTGGTTTTTGTGACATGTGTAAGATAAATAGTGCCAGAACATATTCCTTCTTACTCTATCAACTGTCCCAGTTAGTAAGCTGGGTTTTTTAGCTCGAGGGTTGCTCATCCCTTCTTCTTGTCCATGTTCTTTAATTGGACACAATTTCCTACCAGAGCATTCCTTACCATTTGGGATTTGAGAGAAATGAGACTTTGGTAAGCAGTGTGCAGCCATAGTACTGCTGCTTCAGAAAACTGCTGTGCATAGACTACAAACAAAGGAGAAAGATGGGGCAAAAAAACCCCTTGACACTTACAACCACTCAGAGGTGAATTGGGCTTGGTAAAAAAAGGAGTTAAGGATGTTGGAATCTTTCAAAGTCCTGTGGAGCTCTCAAACAAACCCGTCCCCCCAGGAACTTCTGGTTGTGCCAGCTCCAATTCTTGGATGGACCCCCACAACACACCAGCATAAATCCTTATTTATGGCATATTTCAGAGGTTGAACCTACAGCTTGTGTTCATTTAGGCATTTGCATAAATTTCTTTCTATGAACTGACCAAGGAAAATCAGTTACTGTAAGGTAATAATTTGTGTCCTTATAAAGAGGAAGGATTAAGTTGGCAGTTGTTCATATTTTACCCATTTATATATCATGGGAAGTCATTTAAGTCTTTCAGTATGGGGAACAAATTGATATAGATCAAGGAGAAAGCTAATTTTCCAATTTTGGGCTCATTTTTCTGTTATAGGTGTGACTACAGAAATTTGCTTCTGAAGGTAATTTAATATTCAGCAGATTTAATGCAGTCTTGCAGAAATGTTTTCTTTGTTGCTTTTGAAAAGCAAATTCAGAGTTAGAAAAGGGGAAGTAAAGGAGAAATGAAGGAAAAAAATCTTCCCAGAATTATGTGGTTTAATTTTCTATCAATATGTGTTCCTCATGAGCCCTCATTTGGCCTTGGCAAAGTCTGAGAATTATTTATGGCTGAGTTTCCAGCTATTGCTGTTTCAAAATGTTGGATAATTCCATGTTATGATTTACTGCACCCCAAGATGGACAGAGTAAATTTATTCTTCATACATTTCTTTCCAGAAAAACACATTAACTGGATGACTGGTAGAGATGATAGATATGTTTAGTCCTTGTTTTGTTTCAGAGCTTCAGCCTGAAGCTCATGAAGTTAAAGAAAAGCCTTTTCTTTGGTGCTAGTCACTTCCTCCCCGCCCCCCACATTTGCTTCATATTGTGTCTGTTTTCTTTGTGATTATCTATTGTTTTAATAAAAGTTTATTTTAAAATCAAGGATAGGTCTACTCTGAAAGATCACATATCACAGTTCCTCTATACTCAAGATGTGGTCACTATATAACTATTAATTTAGGCCACAACTAATTTTTTCTGTAGTTCCCTTGCTTACATATACCAAAAATAGGTCTGCTAATTTTTTTCCTGCTGCACACAAGCTAAAATATTGTCTTTTTTTTTTCTTTTATAGTAACTCAGGGAACTGAAGGGCAATTTCTTAAAATAACCTAGGAAATAATATGCTATTTTTTTCTCTTACCTTTTTTTGGTTTGTTTATTCTTTTGACTGAATGGCGGAATCTCTGTTGTTTTAAATAATCTATTAATCTCTTATTCCTTTAGGTAATTTCTTAACATTTTCCAAAAACTTTAGGTTACTATACATGTATCATAAGTATATATATAGACAGAGAAAAAAGTCCAACCAACAAAAAGATAACAAAAACCCCACCAAAACCATTCAACAAATTCACATTTCAGCAATTTCACTTGGGTGTCAAATTTTTACTTAAAATTTGGGAATTTTAAGCTTCTGTCACTTAAGGTTTCTCTGGTTCAGAATCTCTCTGTGGTGTCGAAGCAGTTTAATATCCCCACAGAAATTTCCAGCTTCCCACAGTAAGACAGGTGTAACCTCCTAGAGTAGTTCACACAGTGTATTTACACACTTCTAAGCAACTGCCCCTTGGAGATGCCACAGTGTTTTCTTCATTTCAACGCTTCATGGCTTTACCTTCACTTTCAACACACAAATTTGGAGTGTACTTATCTGAGGTGGTTGTCAGTGGAAGTCATTAGAGGGTATGTCTGTACTATGCTGAAAAAAGGCAAGCTGATTGATCTGGAGCCTCAGTATCTTACGTGCCTGTAACAGGCTTGGCAACTTAAAAACTTGACAAACTCAACGTTTGTCTGAGCTACTCCACCCAATTAGCAGGTGTTGATCCAATTCGGAAAGGTGGGGTATAATCTGATTTCTCCAGGAGACAGGTGATTACTCCACCCAGATGGAAGAGATAGATGAGAGAGACTCCTTAGATCTAGGCTGTGGTTGCAACTTAAATTGCTGCTGGGCTTGGTGAGACTGCCTGAGCTGAAACCCAACATTACTCTTCATTTCTTTGCTAATAAAGCTGTGCTCATATTGTGGGGCAAGTTTACTCTATAGAACAAAAGAGATTTTTAAAAGTTATGGTCAGAAAAAAACTGGCTTCTGCTTGACCTCAAAACTTCCCAATATTTTGAGTTATTTCTAAAATATTCTTCTGTTCCTTAAATAAATTTACTCTCTACTATAGGAAGTGTGTACTGCTGAAAAACGTAACAATTCAAAATAAAGGAAGTTTGCTAGGACTCATGGAAAGGTTTCATGTACAACAGTCATCCTATGCATCCTCTGCAAAACCTAAAGACCCACTTCTTTGCTGGACTGCATCCACAGAAGACTTTGGTTTGGCTTGTTAACTGTGCATTAACCAGATGTAAAAAAAATACAATATAGTCATTAAATCAGGCATTTTGTGCTGAAGCCTTTTCTTGGTGTCCCTCTAGCTGTTCACAGGTCTGGAAAATTTATTATATGCATCTTCTGAATGAAAATTTCAGGGCTTGCAACCTGTCTTGTAGTTCGAAAATACTGAATGCAGAAAAAGCTCTAGAAATTTTACTCCCAAAGATCACTAGGTCAAATGGGTAGTGCTAATGACAAAGGTTTAGAGGTCTGATGTGTCAAGGGAGGCATCTACAAAGCATGGCTTCTAATGACTTCTTTTAATGGCTTCTGGATTAAGATTGTTTTCAGGATGGTCTCTGGGGAATATCCCACCCAGCTCAGCTACCTCCATGCTTAGCCTTAGTGGTAAACCCTGGGCCAAGTGACCAAATACCAACAGTGACCCAGATTTCCAGGTGGGTAGGTGGAGAGGCAGGGAGACATTTTGTGTTTTGCCCTCACTAACACAAAGGCAGAACCAGAGAAGCTTTCCATCTGCTGTGCAAGTGTGCTGACAGTACAACTGTTTGCTAATATGGCTTGCAGTTTTGTAGCTTGAAGGAGTCAGGATATATCTGCCTCTTCTTTGCTGGCTTTTTAAAATCATCTGCTTTGCTTTCTTTGCTTCTCTTTTCTTGTCTTAATGCTTTAATGGTTTAAATTCATGCAGACATCCTGCAACTTGAGTAAATTATACACTTTAAATATTCTCAAGAACTCTTGTCATATCAGAAAATCAGATAGATAACAGGCATAACTTAATTGGAAAGATAACTGGAAGCACAGTAATCTGTACTATGCAACAAAAAATGTCTTATCATCCCTCATCAGTCTGAAGTTTCTCAGGACATATCTTGTCAACAGAGGAAAATTTAGGTATGAAACGAATCAATGGTTTCTGTGCAAGGCTGGCAGTGGTCACCATGCCTACGAATAGAGTAATTTATGACATCTCCAAAGGAGACAGATTCCCCAAATCACAATACCATATAAAGTCCTGTAGATCCCAGCCCTGCATAAGGGCCATTGGAATCTGGGGATCTGTCAGCTTTTTTTCAGAAAAATTAGGTGTAATCTTGGTTTGTATTGGATTTGTGTGTGATGAAGTGGGCACTGCTTGTAAGGCTTTGAAAAATGGGGGATGTAACTACCAAGAAGTAAGTTAATAGAGACCCCTTCCTGTAACACAAACCCTAGTACTTCAACTGCTCAACTTCCTTCACTCAGCACTACAGATGAGGTTTTTCAGAGGGTAAGACTATAAAACATTGATCCTGCTAATAGCAAGGAACAATAATGGCATAAAGGGGATGCAAATGATGGTATCGATCCCAGTTGTAGGGGGTACACAGTCATAAATCACAGTTTGCAAACGTTTTCATGCCAGCTGTCCTCCCCCACTCTCAAATCATGCACCTGCCTATACAGGTTCAGCTGGAAGGTTATCTTATGGAGTACAGGTGCCAGGCAGGATTTCCCCACCCATTAGGGCCTGCACACAGATCCCAGAACTTGGGGACTTTGCTGTTCCTGCCAACATCAACACAATAGCTTTGCAGCACTGTTGCCAACTAGCTTACTCCAATAAAATAAAATTTTAAAAGACCATTTCATTTTAACAGGACCCAAATAATTTGCTTTGTTCACTGCTTATTCTGGGCCTGTTTAAGCCAACTGTGCACCTGGACCAGTATTTTTCCAAATGTTACTGTAATAAAAAGAGGGACACAAGAATAATTTTTAAATAATGTTACTGCATTTTACAAAATCTTACACCCAAACAGCAGGAGCTGTGAAAGCACACATGATGCAAAGCTCACCCTGAAGAGGCTTCCTCGCCCATGCTTACTGACATGCTGAAGCCTTTGCTGGGTCTAGCTGAGAATCCATCATCTGTGTACATGGCAATCACACATATATTTATTGCACTAACACTTCAGAAATATTTTCCTTGAAACAATGCTGCTCCATGCTGAAAAAGATATCTGCCAGTACCGACTGAACTGATGGCAGCCGGCAGTAGCTCACCAGCAAAAGAGAGAAGTTAAAAAGTTCCCTGATAAGTCCAGAACATCTTTCAGCAGTGTGAGAGATTTGAATGACAGCAGTAATATCGGGGATTACTTATTCTCCATGGGTATCCCTGATCTCATCACTTGAAAATTTGACTAATGGGACAGAAGAAGGAAAAAAAGTAAACATAATAATTAACCTTAAGCGTGAGACTTTATATGAAAACTGTCCATCCATTTTGATTTAAGACACAAAACATGTATTTATTTTGCTTGTCCAGCTGTTAGATGATAGTTCTAAATCCTCTTGTCCATCCAGTTCAGACAAAATCTTATGATGTTTTAATCCCTTGGGTATGTGGGAAGACTGATACAAAGGAAGAATGTATTACTGGGTCTGATGCTTATCTGGATTAAATCAGCAGAAAACTGTTGAAGCTAATGATAGTGTAAAAGATCATTTAGCCTTCTCTTTATTACTCTGCATAGTCTGGCCATTTGCATTTGCTGCAATATCTGAGAAGCAGTATGGACATCACGATTGGCTAAAAAAAAATGAAACCACTTTCTTAAAATAAGGAGAAAAATCTAGATACTAGTTAGTCATGGGGACTTACCCTTCAACTTAAAAAGATGTAATTAAAAACTCTTTGCTGCATTAGTAATCCAGATTGAAGGACGTAACTTCCAGGCTTCTGGAGAAGAGATAATTACTGGAAACTCATAAAACCCACCTAAATTCTGTTTTAATTTTCATACACGGAGCAGATGTTTTGACAGATGGATGGACTTTATTTTTGTAACTGTCCGGGAAAAGACTGCATAACACAGCCTAATCAGTGTTACATATCTTCACTGTTTGTTTTTCAATCTTTCTGCATTTGGCTCTTATTCTTTTGGTTGCAGACATTTTCTTTGTAATTTATTTTTTCAGGCTAATCTCTCTCTGCATAAGCCCTTCTATCAACTTGATATATAAATATTAGAAAATTCTTTAAAAATAAATCTGTATGTTTGGTTTGTATGTCAGATACATTGATCTTCATATAGTGGGTGCATTTCTGGAAAACCTAATTAACACTTTATCTCCTCTTCAAGACAGGCCCTCTGCCCTTATAGCTGATAGAGTATTTGGAATTAAAGTTTTGGGTTAAGATACATGCCCAGACACACTGGATCTCTTTGACTTTAATTCACATTCTGAAAGTAAGTGACAGTCTTATAATTTCTTAACTTGTTTTACAAGTAGGACTTTAGCACAGGAGAATTTGCAGCTGAGTTGGTGCTGTGGCTGTGTTACCTTAGTATGGTGCAAACTTTTTTAGCCACTTTCATTTCAATAAATCATCAGCGTGGAACTGAGGATCTGAACCCCAGAACTTCCTCAGTCTAGTCTAGAGGAAGCGTAAGCACATTTATGATACCTGAAGTTCAATCCTTTTTCTCACTCAGGAATGCCCAATGAACTTCTGGGGCATGTTCCCTCAGGTG
Source organism: Acrocephalus scirpaceus scirpaceus (assembly GCA_910950805.1). Classification (NCBI taxonomy): domain Eukaryota; kingdom Metazoa; phylum Chordata; class Aves; order Passeriformes; family Sylviidae; genus Acrocephalus; species Acrocephalus scirpaceus. Next base: position 8,722,121 of record OU383777.1, read on the forward strand.
GCCAAACATACCTTTAACTCACAGATGCAAGGTAGAATGGCTTCAGCTGAATGCCCTGGTGCACTTATACACCAAACTAACCCCAGGAAAGCCTGTAGGAGCTGCTTGGGCTTTGGTGAAAGTTATGGTCCACATTTCTCCAAACAAAGAAACAAACTGGATTGTGCCCAAGGTTTGTGGTGACTGCTTCAGCTACTGCACATCACCATTTCTTTGGCCATATTTTTTAGGTGTTGGCAATCATGCCATCACAACTGTTTGCAGACACAGATCCAGCAGTCATATACATAAAGAAGTAGCCAGCTAAAGAAGTTCTCTGTGTCAGAAAAGAAAGAGGAAGACCTTGCAGGCTGTGCTAGGTCTCAGATGTGATGCAGGGATTTAGTTTCTTGGATTTTAAGATAGAAGCACTTATGTACAAGGACAAAGGCAGAACCTACGGCTCTTGTGGAAACCTTAGAGCATTTATTGAAATATAAATGAAGATTAATTCTCTCCAGGGACAGGTAGATAAATGAATAGGTATTTTTGAGGACTGCAATAACTCCCACATGATGTACCTAATTTTCCCTTTGAATATCTACTTCAATCATTCTATGCCATATGCAAGCACTTATGCTTTCTGCTCTATGTATGTATATATAAACTCAAGCTTTAGGGCATAAACCAGTGTTTACCTTCATATAGACAAGAAAAGTTTCCTACTCTTAAGCTACTCACTGTAATGACCAAGATTATTAGGAGCAAGAATTTATAATGATTCACTATGATGATCCCAGTGCTCCTCTTCTTTAACATTTATTTTCATAACTCATCCAAGTAATACTTTCCTGCCTACAGAGAACTTTTCAAACCTTGCATTCATTTTCATTCACATTATTAGGCTAAAAGTATTTAAACTCCCACAATACCCTGCTCTCCAGTTTGAAAAAACTTATTTCCGTATGGAAAAGAAGTTTTTGAAGTCTAATTTTCTTTCTTCATCTATTTTACTTGACTAAGAACAATATCCAAAGGGCATGGATATGTCCAGAATATGTTCCTTTTGAACAACATCCCTTTCTTGGGGAAAATAAAAATGGATACAAAAGCACTGGGTGGCTGAACTCACAGGCAGGGCACAGTGTTAAACTTCCCTGCAAATTTGTTCCTTGCAGCTTCTGCCTCTGGATTACCTCCTCTTCCTCTGGTGGGTGCTTTCTCCTGTCTGCTGTATTTTCTGAGACACTACATGCCTTTTGTTGTCTTTGTCTCACTTCCAGTGCCTTACACTCTGCAGTTGTGCAGTGCAATGCCTCGTCCTGCTGGCACAGACCTCCACACCAACAATACAGCTCTAGCCTGGGGGTCTGGCAGGGGGAGACACTGATGCCAAGTGGGACAAGCCCAGTTGGAGACACCCACGTCATTCCAGGCCTCCAGCCAAGGAGGTTGGGGAGCTGCTTTGTAGTGGAGTTGACGTAGCTGCCAGTGTGGGGACCAGCAGAGCTGTCTGCCAGGTTTCACAGCCTGAATGCCACTACAGCAGTTGCGCTGTGAGGGCAGGAATGGGGAAACAGAATGGGAATGGGAGTCAGTCACCCAAGTCTCACATAGTGGCAGACCCAAATTGCATTCAGTGCACGCACACTTTCCCTGATATCTTCTTTGTCCATATGCTGAGATTGTCTCTGCAAACCATTCATAGCTGTTAAAGTTGGTTTATTACAGGTATGTGGGAAGCTTTTTTGTCCCTGAGTCACACTAACCAGGAAAACCCAATATTCACCAAAGCAAACTCTTGCTAAGCTCAGAATATCAAAGGACCAGATACCACATTTCCACACATAATGGTGTACCTGTGCAGCTGCGCTTGAGCACAATTAAACAAAGGAAGGAGTCTGAGATGGAAATCACTGTGCCTGTTGCTATTGTTCCAGGGAGAATAGCACTGACTCCCAGGCAGGGCAGAAACTTCACTTTGAACTTCCTGAGTTGACAAGGGCTTAAATCAGAACTGTAACTTTACTTTGATGTCCTTTATTGTAGTTTAATACCCCTCTTTATTTATTTTTTTACTACCATGTAAAATATATAAAGAAACCTAATCTGGTAGAGAGGTGTATGAGAATTTACTGAATAGACCTTAATGGTTCCTTTATGCAGCTATAAAACAGAGGGGAGCTATAAGAGCAGTCTGAGCTGGACTAGGAACTTTAAATGTTATACAAATTTATTTGTCATAGTCAAAGGTTTATTGCTGTAGGTATTTACCTTCCCCATTGTTTAACTAGGTCGTGTATTTCTCAGACACCTAAGGTAAAAACACCCTGTACAAGGAATTAGAAGAGCTTGATATGAGGGATGAATAAGCTAAATCTGCCTTTGGAAACACATTGTAAATTTGAAGTCACTTGACTGATATTTACTCATTTACACTACCATCAATCCAACACTGGATGTTCAAACATGGCTATGGTAGGGTTAATCCACCTCTCCCGCAGGCTGATCTGAAATAATTCAGTGAAGGTGGTGATGGAACTTTCCTTAATTTCATCCACAGAAATCAAAGAATACTCCTGCCCTTAATCTAAGTAGGGTTTTTCCATCCCATCTTTAAAGCATTAGTTATCTAATGCCTTCTTGCTGTATGTCACAGATAAGCAGCTGAGCAGTCTCACTGGGTTGGAGAATGGTGTTAATAGTACCCAGGCTGTGTGTTCAGTCCCCGTGTGGGCCATTCACTGAGGAGCTGGACTTGATGATCCTTGTGGGTCCCTTCTAACTCAGAATATTCTGTGCTTATGTGATTCTGAGTGCATATACAGTCACAGGTGGTGTGTTGCTGTAAATCAGGGTAATTCCTCTGAAACAGCACAATTTATTTGCACTGGCTGTAGGTCCAGCCCATCTACTCACAGCATTTTGTCTGTGGCCACCAGCCTCTAATACTTCGTGTTCTTCATGTAGGTAATTTTAAAAGTTTTAGTAAAGGGTAGTAGTAGACCAAAAGACATTTTTAAAATCTTGATGCAGTAAACCTGACAAGGCAAAGCACTGTCCTAGTGAAACAGTGTTTTTTTTACATCAGGCCAGATACGACTCTTAAGTGAGAAACTTCTGATTTATTTAATAATGCACACACATCATTGCTCAGTTTTAAATTATGTGGAGTCAAAGTCAAATGCTACATCTGAAACTCAGAATGTCAGAATTTAGGAAAGTATCTATCTCAATTTTGTTAATGTTACATGAATTTGGGGTATTTGTTCATTTTACTCTTGTAAGTATTAAGTTTTTAATACAGTTTCATGGCTTTCCATATTTCTTTTACTTAAAGCAGCAAAGAACAACAGCATTAATAAAAATAGAGAAACATATTTTTTATGAATTATGCCCAATATTTGCTTAGTACTCTATTATATGACAGTGGAAAGCAATCTGTGGATAAACATAAATATAATAAATGTATGCTCATGCTTATACTTGTGTGTGGGAAGAATAGGAATGGACCAGAAATTGTGTGTGTTTTTATTAAGAAAGGTCAGAATGGAAGGAATTAAGAGTAACATCGATCTCTATTTCTTTCAATTTCCTGTTGGATTACTTTAACTATCTCTATGTTTTCTCTTCCATCTCTGTTTAAAAGATAAGAGCAGTAAGTCAGGGATGCAGTAAGATTCTGGGTGCTTTTCTCTGGGTGCTCTTTTTAATACATTGCCATTATCTGTTATGCAAATATACAATAAAACTGTAAGAGCAATGTCATTCCAGTACACTCCTTTGTGTGAGGCAGAGAATCAGTGTTTCATCTATGTAAGTTCATTGCTTTTCTCTGTGGTGGCCTGAGGCATGCCTCAAACTGCACATGCATTTTCCTGGCAGAGCCTTTATTTTGTGTTTGGGGGTATCTGATTTAATTAGCAAGCAAGTTACAGACAGGGAGGATGCCAGTCAAGGAGATTTCTGTGGGTGAGGTAGCTCAGGTGGTGTTTCCATGGGCCTTGCTCTACTTGGAAAGGTAGAGCTGAGCACTGTACCAAAAAAGTCATCAAATATGCAGAGAAAAAATTTCCTCATCTTAAACAGACTTTACTGGAAATACTTAATTTCATTGTTCTCATTTACCTTCTGTTTAAAATCTATTTTTTTCAATTGTGTCAGTAGACTGGCTCGCAGGCATTGACATATTTCTTTTTTATGTTAGACCTGATTGAAATAAAAATATTAAACAAATGGAAAAAGTTGTCGTCTTGACTATCCATTTTAATAACATTAGGCATTATTAATGACAGCTTTGTTAACAGATAACAGATAATGTTTGTACTAGGACTATTAGTGTTGCTATTAAGCTTTAATTGCTGAGAATTAAAATAACTCATAATGGATAATTTACTTTGGAAGAAAACATAAAGTCCAAGTCTTGCAAAGCTTGTATTCTAGGGATTGTCAATGATTGTATGGAATTTTAACATATATATTCATATGTGTAAGACTGGCCCATAGACACAGGCAGTGAGGGTGAGGCAGCATTCATAGGATTGCTAAAAATGCTATATCAATGATTTGATTTTCATCAACTCCTTCCATCTGGCTCATTTTTCTTTTAATTGTTACTTAATTGAATACAAGCAAACAGTTGGTCCATTTTTCTTCATTATTTCATTCTGACACATTTCTATAAATGGGTTTTGTCTTACAAACACAGCAATGGCATAAATTACAAAGATGAAGCATGTCTGAAACAAAAATTAGGAATTTTTTTCTGCAATCTTTTCTTTGGGGTTGGATGCTTTATTAAATAGCAACTAAAGATATTTAAATGAGAAATTAAATCAGGCTATTTATTAAGTGCTTAGCAGTAAACCATCTTATGAACAGCATGAAATGATCACACTTTACAAATCTGTTCATTCAGCCATATATCTCTAGCACAGAAGAGCTCCCATTAGTCAGAATCACTAAATTAACTTTGTGATTAATTTTTTCCCCTCCTTTTCTTTACAGAGAGAGTGTGCTAATTTCATCAAGGTGCTTAAGGCTTACAACCAAACCCACCTGTATGCTTGTGGAACAGGGGCTTTTCATCCAGTCTGCACCTATATTGAAGTTGGAAGCCATCCTGAGGTAAACTATCTTAAACCAATATTTTTCTTTTTCCTCTTTTTAATCTTTATTGGTGTTTAGCCATGATCTCTTCCTGCCAAAATGCATTCTCACTAGTTTCTGTGGCTTGGGAAAAAGATCTGGTAAGACCTGCTCCTGAATCAGGTGCTGACGTGCTGATTGATAAATCACAGCAGAATCTCTAACTTTTCTCCCCTGCACAGCATCTCTTCCCTCAGGGGCTTAAATAAGTATAAATAAGCCCATTCTAACTGGATCATGAAGTCAAAAAGCACTTTTTTTTATATAATTGGGACAAATACCAGGTATAAGAGGGGTAGTTCAGCCACTGTGTTTATTCTGGGCCAAACACTGTCTTTAGTTTCCTCCTGGTCAGTACAGCCTGACACCACCTCAGCTTTCTCCCAGCTGAGAATTAAAACAGTGTCACACTGTTTTAGAACTCCCTTCTCAGATCTGTCCTAACACATTGACAGTTTTTCGTATGTCACCTAGGTTTTGTTTGCTTAGTTTTTTGTGAAAAATAAATCACTGTCTTTTCACCCATTTCTTTAATCTCTTGCTGATTTTTTCTTAGTATTGCAGAATTCTTGCAGTAGCTCTTGTACCATTTTGTCAGTGATCATCATAACTAAATAGATAAGCATGATCTTCCCTGGTAAAATGCAGAATCACTCACAGGACGCAATGGGACTAGGCTGGGTTTCCTGGCTAAAGATTTGACTAGGATGTCTCTGTGCTGCCCTTCAATACTTGTTTTCTCCAGAACAGCCAATCACTTATTTTTCTGTTGAGTATGTAATATAAATTAGTTTCCTTTACTGTGTTTTCTGTCTGGCTTACCTGAGTATTGTTCAATGGATTGTTTCAGTTTAGCAGACTCCTGATGTGCTTTCAGCATTTATGCATATGTTTTACTAGTGAATACATAATTGTGTTACTTGTAGCTTCTGTGATCTTCAAAAAACCCAGTTCTTTCAAGTTACCTTATGCTTTTGCAATTCAGGTTTGTAGATTTCCTTGAAAGTAAAGATATCATTGTTGAATGAATGATGACTATTTCTTCTCACAGAAAAATTAACAGACCCTTTGAGTGTTGACTTCATAGTCTGGGAACTATTTCTCCCTATGAAAATGTCTTTTGATATTTGAAACATAAGTCTTTAAAATGTTGTAAGAACAAGATTTTGAAGGGATAAGGGAGCTGCAGAGCAGAAAAGGTTTTGTTCATATTCTTTAATGCTTTATTACAATGTATTCTTGGCAATTAGTGATTGTCTCTTGACCACACACAGTATGTCATTGCTTACCGCATTAAACAGATTCTCTGCTTCTTGAGAGTCATTTGGGAATTGGTAGACATATTAATTAACTCTAGTTCCGTAAGAAGTGTGTCAATCAATCCTTGGCTATCTGCCAGGGGAATCTATCTGCACAGAGATAGCTCATATGAGGTCATTTACTTCTACATTTGGCTGTTTTATTGCTGTACCATAAAACTAACACACACTTTATCAAGGATTTATAGAAAGGATGATCAGAGATGAGAGGCCAGATCTAACCTTGGTTTAACATTCTGGGTTTTAAAAGTCTTGAATCAGTGATAGGTTTTGCCCTGGAGTGAAAGAGGACTCTTGTTTTAGCTTCTTTTTAGCAGTCCCTGCCTATAAACAAAATCTAAATTGTCAGGGTTTTCTTGGGGGTTTTTTGGGGTTTTTTTTTTTCATTTATGCAGTAAGTTTGTAAGTCTCCTTTAGCCTGAATCACTCTTATGACCCTTGATTTCATCCTAGAAAATGGGGGAAATCAGGAGTGTGTTTAGCTGAATTGCCTCAGACACTGTTGGCTTTTGTTTTCCTTTTCATATTTAAGATATGAGTGAAATCATCTTCACCTGCCCTTCCAGTGGCACAAGTTTCTGTACGCTCTGAATAGTTCCACAGGAGGGTTACTGCCTTCTCAGGTCAGATCTGCCCATGTGGAGAGAAAGTGAGGCAAGCAGGAGGCAGTGTACCCACCTCTTCTTGGGCTTTGACAAATCTGACAGTCAGCCTGGGTTCTGTCCCTTGAAAGGGTGAAAATCAGATGAATAAATTAATTTATTAGATCTGAATGAAGAATAATCTGTCCTTTCTCTCAGCTAGAGCCTGCTTCTTCCTCTCCCATACTACCTAGCCAGGAATTTCAAATGTGCTCCTTCTGTGGGAGATGGGGAAGAGGAATCTACTTGATTGACAGTAGTTATTAGAGACACCATGAGCGAGGGGGATACAATTTTAACCCCTGCACCCCTGCACACTGCATCTGTGAGAGCCAGATGGTTTATGTTCTCATGTCAGACAGCAGCACTGGACGTGTCAAAGGGCCATTGCTTCCGTATCATGTAGAGTTTATACCTCCCTAGCATACTAAAGAAGGTAAAAGTATAAGCAAAGACAAGCAGTTGATTATGAGTTAAAAATTGCCATCTAAAACACTTCCTGAAGATTTCTTTTCTGCCACAACACTTGTGGAAAATTAACTGATTTCACCATCTGCTTATTTATTTTTCAAGCACTTACAAAGGTAAATGTGAACTGATTAGGGAAATAGTCAGGGAATGTACCTACTCTCTAATACGACTGCTTGTTTATCTGAGCTCTGAATGTAACCCACCTGCCTGAATGCAAAGAAGAGGAAATCAATGTGTGCCAAACTGGAGAGGGTGGAGAAGTGAAATTTAAAGAAAAGAGTGGCAAGTGATAGAGGAGACTCTGGAAGCAATTGGAGTAGGCTGCAGGAGGCTGGAACATGGTACAATTTTTATGACTGGGGAAAGGAAATAAATTACTTTGTGTGACAGTCATAAAGTAATGGGAATATGAATTGTTATATCTGTTGAATATCTCTGTGATATGAAGCAGTGTATCACAGCCCCATTCCATACCTGAAGAAAATAATTTCTGGTGATGGAACTAGGCAGGTTTAATTGAATCTGATGAAGTACAGTATCAGAAGTAATAATAAAAAGCTAAAAGGATATGAATGGCATGCTGTGCATCTGATTAAAAATGATGTGCACAAATGTATACAACCTAATATGTTGTGAATTACACCGCCGTCTGAGGAGTAAAGCAGACTAATCTTTGCTTAAATCCATTCCAGATGTGTAAGTGAATAACCACAGTATTTAGAGGGAAGAATAAAGTTAATGTTTCAATAGGCTTTAAGCACGTAAGCCATAAGGAAGCAGGAAAGAACATATTTAGAGAGAACGTGGTGTGTGGATGTGCAGAAAATACCTGAGGGCAGCCAAATTTAAAGCTTGATATCATCCTTTTTATGTGCATGAGTTTAGAGGAGATGACCTAACATAGACACCTACACAAATTTCGGGGATCTGGGGTTAGGCAATATGTGGCATTCTGTCCTCATAATGCAATATAATACAAGAAACCAATTACTAGACAAAACAAGAAAGTGATTAGTAAAGCTGTGTTTTGCACCCACCGACTTCTGAGAAAACCGGGCTGGATGCGTAGGAATGTTGTACTTAACGGTTGCAAAATTAAACAAGTCAGATCTTTGCTTGAAAGGAACAAATCTAACTACAGGGAGACACAAAGGCGCATTAAACCCCCTCAAAAATCACAACAGGATGCAGAATGCACCTGCCTGTGCATGCCTGAGCAGGGGGAAGGAGCCCTGCTCCCTTTCCCCAGGGCTCCCTTTGGGGTAGTTTGAGTGAACCAGCAGGGAACAGTCTTGTTTCAGTAAGAACAGGATTTTCCATTTACTTAACCCTTACACACAGGTGGAGGTGTACAGAATGCCCTGTAGTACCTTTTTTATTTTTTTATTTTTTTTTAAATGCTCAGACAGGCATTGCAAGAGCTTTACAAAATTGTTTGCCAGATCCTCAGCAGGAATACATTAGGGTTTCTTCAGCAGACGTAAGTCAATAGGTGCTGTCTGAAGAACTAACCCAGCTTTTTTTATTGTCTCCTAATTCCAAATTTCTTGTCATTGTTCAACAGATTAAAACTCGTTTTTAACTGCATGAACTTAAAAGATCTGGGATCACTTTACTTGCAGATTATTTCTCAATCAATAAAGAAGGTTTAAATTCAGTTTAGATTTATGATGTACATAAAACATTAGGTTATTGCATATGAAGTTATATAATGCTACCACCTGTAACATATTTGCCTTTTCCGGACTCTGTGCATTTTTAAAATCTTTGCTTCAACTCATAAAATTTTGCTGAAATATACTTTCCACTCTTTTTTATCCCTTCTTTTCTTCATATTAGAAGAGGTCCAGAGTGCATTTCCTAAGTAATGGACATCCTGTTCTGACACATTTATGCATCTATCATTTTGTCTCTCTGTATATATTATACATATAGTGATGGAAAAGCATTTTTTTCCTGAAAGAATTACTTGGAAGAAACACACTAATTGAAAGATCAATGCTACTGCTGGTACTAAACATGTTGTGCTTATCTAATGTAAAAATTCAGGATGGAACATTGATTTCAGTAGTAGTAGATGTGTGCTAGTAGATGTGTAACTTCATCGAACACAGCAGACCTGTGTCAGTTTATGTCAGTCAAGACTCTGAGCTGTGGTTTTTAAGTGAAACACTAGAGCAAATGGTTTTTCAAGTTAAAAATCACCTGAGGCTAGTTTTCTTTCCATCTAATTAACTATACCTTTACATGGTATTTATATGCTTATATAGAGAAAGTATGAAGGAAAAGGATACTCTTAAAGGATTATTCTCATTTGTGATGGAACTGTTATGTGACGTACTCTTTCTAAGCATCACTATAGTTACAGAGAAATGCCATTAAAAGATGATCTAGTTTACAGACTGCAATAGCCTTCTTTAGTTCACAGATGCTTTAACCTTTCAGACTTCCAGATATCCTGTTACTATAGTACAGAAAACAAAATTGAAGAGCCACAACTCTAGCTTAAGCACAGTGTAAGTACCTTTCAGAGCACGTCTTTCCATTGCATTAGTAGTTTTACCATGGAGAAAAAGAAAACATCTCTTAGATCTTTAAAGACTGATGTACTTCACCTTGTGTCGTAAAAAGATGAAAAGTGATTTCTGCTATACAGGGAAATCCCAGGCACTAGAACATTTTGCTGTACTGATGTTCTTGTCTGTGGAGGATGGCAGGTAACAGGGTAGTCAGTTCTAGGCACACATCTGTCCAGGCACCTCAAAGGATCAGTGGCCAAAATCACAAAACAAAAAGGGGCTTGATTCCTCTGGAGGTGATGAGACTGTAACCCATCACTTCTGCTGCTCCACATGACATTGATTTCCAGTCCCTTAGGCTACCCTGTTTGAAAATGCTTCACACAAAATCAGGCTTTTCACACATGTACAATTTACCTCCACTTGTTAAAAAATAATAAATCTTGTAGTAGCTGTCACCTTCTTAGCATTTTTAAGCATATAGTTTTATATACAGTTATATGTAGCTATATATAGCATATAATTCTTTTTCCAAGCCATAATTCATTATGGCATTGTTTGGGAAGGGATGTGATGTGTTAACTTTTCAATGGCTAAATTTAACATTTACAAGAGGAGTAGAGGAAAATGGCAGAGAACATGACAGTCCTTTCTCATATGACAATCTAAGTGAGTCAGTTGTTCTGGTAAGGTCTGACAAATATTTCAGGAAGGAAACCAGGATATGTTGCTGGAAGCTCTACACATTTTTAAGCACCATCATGCAGAAGTACACATTTCTTACAGGCTGAGTGCTATGTCCCGAATGGCACCTCTTGTTCCGTTACATTTTCATGTGATAAAGTTACAGAAGTAGAAGGTCACCATAAAGAAGAAACTTGAGTCCCATTTTCAAAGACTTTTTGAAAAACTCCATAAACCCCTTTGTAAACAAATATTAATCAGGTTCATGGTTAAATGCTATTATTTGTGAAGGCCTGTCTTTGAATACACTACAGATCTCCTTCGACTTTAGCTGTATTTCGAACACTTGCTTTGCTAAAAGAGAAGTTAAACTAGGAAAGCTCAGATTTTTCAAAACTTCATCCTGTCATCCCCAAGCAAAATATATTTCCAATAAACATTTTTTTCCAGAACAAATCCTTTAAAGTAGGACTATTAGGCTTTATGCAATAATTTAGCTGTCGGAATAGTTTAATTTATGAAGTAAACTTCTCTCAGCTGAATAGCACACATGGCAGAAATGGCTGACATCTTTCCTACCCTGTTCACTTTCCTACCCTTTCACTGCTGGGAAAGTCTACACAGCTGCAGAGGATATTTCATCTTCAGCAAAGTGGGACAATAAAGCCAAAAATTTAAAAGTTTTGAATTTTTTTTCCAAGTATCTTATTTTATCAAGATAAGAATCTATTTCCTAATAAAAATTATAATGCCTACTAAACTGTTAATGTAAAAAAAACTCCAATGAAAGTATGATAAATTAAATATGTAGCTACTGGTTTTTTTCCTGGTATATTCAATTAAGGAGGATGTGCTTTTATGACAGCTGAATGCTTGACAACTAGCTGATCCATTTGACCTTCCATTTATCTATTTAAAGGTGTATGTGTAAGAATAGGGATCTTCCAAATCATAAGTATGCAAAGGATGTGGCTCGGTATCTTAAAATTCAGATGCGCTACAAATACCCTTTTTGGAAGTAAAGTATTGAGCAAAGGGGTCATGCTTTAATCACTGACAGGAAATATGAACATGGTAGGTTTTCAGCTGTCATTTAATGCATCCAGTCCTGCCCTTGCATATTTCATAATTACACCTAAGCAATTTGGAATATATTTATGTCTAAAGTGACAAAGTCAGTAATTATGTCTGAGGCTCACTCTGAGATTTACAAGTTGAACATTTACATGCAGGAAATGAAATCAAGTTTTAAACTAACACAAGTGAAAACAGTGTGGTGGCTATTTTATTTCTTCACCTTTATTCCTCAGACTACATGGCTGAGGGTAAAATGGAAGCACGGTTCTTCAGTAAATCATACTAAGGAGAAGTATAAGATATGATGAGAAAAAGAACAAAGACATGGAATTTACAACTGCAAGGGCGATTTGTTGCACAGCAGAAACCACTAATGAAACCGTAATCACTATTCAAGTCTGATTGTTTCAGCTATTCAGCAACTAACGTTTGTTTAGGATTTGATAAATATATCCAAATTGCTATGGCAGACCTCCCAGTTTATTCTTGAGAAACCAAGCCAAGCCAAACCAAACCAAACCAAAAAATGAACTCCAGAACTGTGTTAATTTAATATTAGTTTCTACAGATCTTTTAGAGAAAATGTAAGTGAAAGTCACTCTGCAGGTGATGTTCCAGCATTCTGCAGTTTGGTTTTAATTGAAACAAATAAAACCCTGAGATGAAGGAGAACTAGTAAGGATATGGTCTGGAGACACTGTTGGTGTCTCTGTGGATCTGATCTGATCTTTACAGGTATGCAGTGGCAAAAAAGGAAGCTTGGAACTGGCAAGATGCTGCATCTTGTCCTGCTCTGTTGGAAAAAAAAAAAACCAAAAAATCAGAAAACCTCTAACAAAATAATTGTTAACATAGAAATATTTTTTTTTAGGTTTTCCCAATGCCAAAAGAGTCCAGTGTGAATAATAGTGTCAAAATTTGAACCCCCAGCCTCCTAGTGAGAGGAATCTATGCCCTAGCCTGCTTCCAGTGAGATAACTGAGGAGACCATTGTTCCCTCACTGTACATGGCTTTCGCCCTTGGTGGCTGAGCAATGCTGGTTGATTACAGTGGAGAACTGTATACAGTGTGCCACAGCTGAATGGCTTCCATGAATGAGAAACCAAAGCCAGTCAACATATTCATTAGGTTCAAAGAAATAAGTCTCAGAACTGTGGGAAAACTTTTGTTTATGTTGCTGGAGGGGAGAAAAAAAGACTGAGATAGAGAGAGACCTCCATGGAAGTAAATTTGCAGAGTGGAGCGTGCACATGTGCACACACGGAACCTCTGGGTGGACTTTCACTTATACCACATGTGATGTCTTGCTTTGTGAGTCCATGTCTTAAAACCACGGGTAACTTTGAATATGCTGAGATAATGAGTGATTCAAGTTAAAGGCCCTCTTAGGGTCTGGGTCTAATTTATTCTTTTAAAGTATGGGGTGTTTTTTTATAGAACTATTTGTCTTCAGTGGAGTTCCCTATGACTTACACTGGAGTAGCTAAAACTGAGGTGCACTTTTCATTTTCATAGTCACAGGAAAATACACATTAATTTCTAGCATTGTTAGAAGGATTACTCAGAATTTTGTGACTACTTTAAGGGAATTAATTTTAGTGAAGACTTCCAGAGGAGCTGAAAATACACCCACTGTTTGCATTTGGATGTTCATTATTTCTCCTATCAGTTAAAGGATGCTATGAGGAATTATTTGTTCCCATAATATAAATATTCCCACTTGTATGACACATGGTTACCTTACTTTACCATGAGATGATACAGTTTTCCTAATTCATTACAGACATAAATTGTACTTTTAAGATGTATGGCAGTCATATTAAGATGTCGATCCAATTTTCTGGGTGGGAATATTATGTTGGCTCATCAACAGAGCCTATAATGTTTCTAGTAACACAGAAGTTCAGCATTTGCCTCTTGTTAGAGTAACAATTGAAAACATTAACCCAACTTCACAGTCGTGCAACATATGCAAAATTTCATCCACACACCTCCTGAAACAAAAGACAAGTATGGCTAAATCCTTTGATCTCTTGACCAACATGAGGGAGAAAAAAATAAAATAACAAACCACCATCTGTTGGGAAACCAATGTAATAAAAACAGTGGAAAGCTAGCTTATAGTATAGACTGACTTAATTGAGGAAATGGCTTATAAATAAAATTATTTCTTGATTTAGAGGCACAAGAGGAAACAAAACTGAAAGAAGGAGTTACCGAGCTCAGGTTTGGATAGATCAGCATCAAAGCAGCATTATTCATTGTGGGTTTCACGTCACAAGGCTCCAGTTGACAGGGGCTGACCTCATGAAGAAGAATCATAAATGTGATTTCTGCCACTGAAGGAAGTGACTGCATTGTGTTTGTAGCTCAGTACCAACATCTTGTCAAATAATCTTTAAACAGCCAAGGTCACAATGCAGCAGGTTGTAGCTGTGGGTGATGCTCCACATACAGACCACAGTGCTGTGAAATGCTGAACAGCAAACTAGCCAGTTATATTAAATACTCAGACACTAAGGCCTTATTGGTGAACTAATTTCACTGGTCTTTGCCTAAAATTTTATGACAGCTGGCATGCTGTGAAGTGCCTTTCAGGCATTTTTTAAAGTCTGCGGGATATATTTAACTTTCAGAGACGAGTCTGAAAGCACTGCCTTTTCCCATGCTTTCAGACCAACCTAATATTCATATTTTCTGCATGTTCATGTTATATGAGTTTAATGGTACACTGACATGGTGACCGGCCTGCAGTTAGGCCCAGGAAGGGCCCAGGGAGTCTGTGTATGGCCATGGCACAGGCTGCTCAGCAGTAATGGAGAGGTTCATGCCTGATCTCTTCAAAACCTGTTCCTGATGTTGCTTCTGACCACAAGAAGCACAAGAATCTCACTGATTCAGAATTTCCAAAAAAGGGAGAATTTCCCCAAAGGAAAAATGAGAGCACTCATGTATGTAGAAGCTTTCAAACAGATTCAGGAAAGAAAAAGTCACTTTCTACAATGGAAGGCCTCCTTGATGTTCTTTCAAGCCCCTTAGATAGCTCTTTCTTTCATCAGCAGCTGCAGTCAGCATGACAAAAGTGGCTTCTCCACAATGATTAAATCTTATCTCTTTTTTAATAAAAAGCAAAGCAACTGCAGGTGAAGGTGCTATTTCTGTGAATAAACAGCAGGACACAAGTATTTCCAGCAGTTGCCTGGTGGAACAGGAAATAAGTGTTCTTCTCCTGCTATCCTGACCATCCTCACTTTTATGTACAGACTCATGTTAATATAAAAAAAAAGCTTTCATAATACTTTCCAGATGCTTTCTTACCTTTAAAAGATTTTGAAACTGAGTCTCTACCCTGTTACATCAGGACTGTCTTAAAATTTGTTGCCATCTAAATTAATTCAAATAATAAAATTCCCCTACTCCATAGTTTAGTAAGAAAACAGTACTTATTTGACTAATAATTAGTACTTGCCTGCCTAAGGAAAAAAATACTGAATCATGTAAGAAAGTGAATAAGAATTAATCCTATATGTGCCAGACACATAGAAAAGATGGCTGGAAGAGGAAGGATCTCTGCAAAACAAGAACAAGTAGAATTTACCCAATGCACACTTTGTAACTTTGCTAAATACCACTACAAAGTATAAAGAACATGTTTCTTTGCCAGTATACATGCAACCTTTCATCTTTTTTGCATTGTATGTTTTGCTGGCCTAAGATAACACAAATAAACTAACAGTCAGTTATTTCAAGATCTTGAAATCTTGAAAGAGAAAATATCCTTCATCCTCCTTTAAACAATACTCTTGTGAGTATAGGAATGTATGCTTGATTGCTGCAATACTACCTGTCAGCAGGAAGAAAGTGCAGTTTAAGGAACAGGTCGTGGCTTAGACAGACAGTGTGTTTTGTGCACAGAAGGAACCTGGGACTGTGCATAGAATTATCTAAAAATAACATTAAAAAGCTGTGTATAGACATAAATAATTATCTCCCTTTTGCATTGGTCCATATATCTTCTGCCATGAAGAGTTAATCAATTTACTGCTAAAATGCTGTGGGAGATAAGGAACAGTACTGAAACAGGCAGTGTTTTAAATATTTGTGCTTGTCCCATATGCCTACAGCTTGTGTGATGCTGGAAATCAGACGAAGTGATTGCAGCAACTCTTTCTGCTCTCAAAATCTAAGAATAAACCCACTGGAAGTCACTTAGAAAAAAAATGTTTACTCTTCCATTCATGCTGAGTTCCAGTTTACATATCCTGTAACAACTTGTTTTCTGTTTATGGCACTTGGTAAGTCTGGAAATGTGCCGGCTTCTCTTGGAGCTCCTGAGCATAAACCATATAGGATCTCTGCATCTTCCCTCAAATCCCGTTCGTGTGAGGGAAGTGTTCTGTGCCCTTCTGTTCCTTCCTTCAGCTCTCCCTCGTTCATGTAAGAAAAATAATTTAATGAGTATAACCTGATTCAGATGAAATACATGCCTCTGACTCGTTCATGCCTCTGTGGACTTGGAGTAAATTAGTTATTTCCTAAGTAACTCATTTCACTGGAAAAGGGTGAGTAACTTTGCAACATTTCTTGGGAACTCAAGGAACTAGTTAATGCCTGCTTTTTCTTTCTCTTTAGCTTCTGTGTTATTTGCTGTAGACAGTTCACATATGGTTATTTTTAATTTTTCCCCAGAAGAAAGCTTTGTTTTTAAAAAAAAATTTTCTGTAGCTCAATGAGTCAGAAAATAATGTGAGAAACATTTGGGTGAAAAAACCAGTCACCATTGGAAAACTTAGCTAAAAAGAAGTATTGTGCAGAATAAATAAATGTTATCATGATGAATTCACACCTATTAGAATTGGTGATGACTTGCTATTTCATCTAATCTATTTTAATTTGTGTACATTTGCAGTCATGTACAAGTCTGGACTGTATTCTCACCTGTGGTGATATATATCACAACTAGTGATTCTTGCAGTGCAGCATTAGTTTGCATTTTAATTATTTCAGTTTCAAATATTGCACTGCTAATCATAATTGTACACATTGTCCATCCCTAAGCAATTTCCTATTTAGTGTTCGTAGAAGGACTTCTCTCCTGTATGATTGTATATAATTTAGTTAAAAAATACTTCCTAATTTATGAAAATCTATGGATTCCTCCAAGCTGCAATGTGGTCACACTCAGAGAGATGTATTAATAAATGCTTGCATGTACATAATCAGATGAGAACACAATACTCTCCATTAATGAAATATGATCCATAATGAATCTTGCATGGGAGTGCTAATAACTACCTTTAGGTTAAAGTGCTCAGATGTCACAGTATAACAATATCTGTCTTAGATGTGTATCATTATGGCAAGTAATTAAAGGTTACTTAGCTGTTAAATGGTTACCTTAGAGGAATCCTTCAGTAACATGGCTTCAAACATGCCTTCACAATGAAATTAATTTAGTAAATTAAATATCAACCTTGTAGTAGTAATTATATTTGCAGAATATCAGGCATAAAAATATATAATATAATTGGTCAGAGGACTTGAAGATGTATTTATTTGCTATTAAGCATAAAACAATCTTGGTTGTTCTTATATGTAGAATAAAGCTGATGCATGTTAAAAAGAACAGTGACAAGACTGATGAAGAGAAATGGGATGTCAAAATCATCACAGTGATGTTCCATGTGCTGCATAAGTGCAAAGCTCAAGTAGCGACACTCTGATGAGAGAGGTATTAAAATTCACTTGGTCTTTTTCACACCTCTGCTGCTACATGGAGTTAAAACCTGGTACCAAATGACTTGAGTTTTGCTAACAGCTCAGTCTGACTCATCCCAAGGATGCTTTCGGGGATTACTAAGTTGCTGCCTTCTTCTGTATTTAATATAAACCACACCAGAAAAGTTGAGCAAGCGGCTTGATGTGGATATAAACATTTTTTGCCACCTCTTAAAGTAGAAATATGACATGGGCCACATCAATGACAGACTTTGACTTAAAAAATAATTTCCTAGCATTATGTAAACTGGCAGTGACAAATACAAATAAAGCAGTACATTCTGCTTTTTTATTTGTTTAAAGAGGAACAATCCACTAGATAAACAGATCCTTCATCTGAGACCTTTTCATATGTAAGCAAGAAGATGTGAAGTTCAGATCTCTGCTGTCCTCCTGAAACATTGGCTTTGCTCCAGGCAGTGACATTATTAACATACCTTAAGTTTACTCTTTAAATGTTTTGCCTAATTATGTCTTCTGATGAAACAGAAAAGAAATAAAAAAAGAAATATGCATTATGCTGCAGAAAACTTTACTCACAACACAACTCAGAAAGTATTAGCAGCAGGAAAGGAAACATGAAGAATTTGTGACAGAAATCTATGGTTTTTTCATGTTCTAATATTTTTTTTTTAAAGCCAGTGAGATAATTAACAGTGGTGGCACCTTCTAATCAGTGATATGGAAAACAGCTGCACATTTTGGTTGAGGATGACAACACTTTTAGGGGCTCTTCTCGAGTTCTCAGGCTTCTGCCCAGGACAAGTCTTTTGGCTTTAATTGATCTTGCTCTCTGCAATTCAGATTTCGTAAAAGTTGAAGCTTCAGTCATTGTCATGTGAAAATGGTCCTGTGTCCCCGGGCCAAAAAAAGTCCCCAGAGAAGGTAACTAGAAGTTGTGGAACTATTTGTCCACCAGATAATCTTTAGATGCCCCTCTGCATACTTATGGTCCAAGCCTACACAAAGTTATCATATGTAGGAGCGAAAAAAAAGTCTTAATACTCAGATTCTCATAAAGTTGGTCAGTTCTCTGTGCTGTAGCTTTAGCTTCTCAGATAATATAGACTTTTACCTCTAAGGCACAGTAAAAATATACTGATTGATTTGATCTAATTCCAAGACTGGAGACAGTTTTTGAAGGGGGATTAGAAAACAAATAGTGTAAGAGAGGAGGGGAATTAGAAAACAAACAGTGTAAGAGAGGGAGATTATCTTCCAGTGAGTTCTTTTGCCCTGAGGTATGAAGGGTTTGTTGTTGTTGTTGTTGTTGTTGTTGTTGTTTTAATTATGAACCAGTAAATGTGTAATCAGAAAAACAAATGGTATTGATTACTTTTTCAAAGCAGTGACTCTGATCATTTCATCTACACTCTCAGATTGTTTGAAATATGGAACCTGTATAAAACCTGAAAGCATTTGCCCTTTGTATAAATCAACATTACTCTGTGTAGCCAGTGTTTATTTACAAGTTTGCAAAGGGTTTCATAAGGGATATTCGTGTACCTACAATACAAACCATGTGTCAAACAGCAGAAAACTGCAGAGCAATACCACTGTTGTTTTTTCCCTTTACTTGATCCAAGTTTTATTTTCTGTTTGGCTAAGCATCAATGGTCATGAAGGTGATATATCAACAATAGTCATGGTGGCATATTTAATTTAATTATAGCTGGTTGAAGTGCTTAACTTCATTTACTCTGAATAACAATTTATTTTATTCTGTTTTAACAAACTTTTCTGTTTATGCATTTCATCATCTTTTGTTATAAGAAACAGGGATCTCATTTCATTATTTAAGTGTGGGAGTAATGAAAAAGTAAGTCTTCATCGACTTACTGTTGCTGTACCAAGGGTCTTTTTCTGGAATAGTTACTGAAGAACAGATCCCTTGAAGTCTGTAGAGTATAGTCTAGACCATTAATTTTGATTCCTAACTAAAAATAAGTGAAACTTAGAGTGAATTTAAAATATGGAAAGATTGGGCATCGTTTATCATTGGCCATCATTTATAATGATTTGGGTTGGCATAGAGGTTGGAACCAGATGATATTTAAGACCCCTTCCAACCCAAACCCTTCCAAACCCCTCCCACTGGACAAAGTTGCTCAGATTCCCATTCAGCCTGGCCTTGAAAGAAAATTACTGCTATTTACATAGAACAAAAGGCCACATTCTACCAACAGGTATAATATAATAGTAAATGATTCAGACTTAAGTACAAGATTTACGTATTCTCTTAAAGACTGGTGGGGATAAAAAGAAAATTAATGGGTAAAGTTGACTTTGTTTAACCTCAGTCAAGAAAAGAAACTAAAAAATGAGAGTTTGGACAGCAAAGTGGAAGCTTTGATTGTGAACGAGCTCTCTGCATGACTTTAGCCTTGTCCATAAGGAAACTTGTGAATGTCTCAAGCATTCAGTGCAAATCCCTGCACAGGCATTCTCATTTCAGTTAAAGTAGCATTTCAGATCTGTTCTTAGCTGCCTGAAAGTAGCTGAAAATAAGCTGCTCTTAAACTGAGCTCGCTGTGTCGACACAGAGTGCATGTGTTTACTGGAATCTCATTACATTCAAACATAGGGATACAAGTCTGCAGATTAGTGCTTGCCCTGAAAAGGCTGTTTAGCCTTTCAAAGGATTTTGCAGGAAAGCAAGCTGGAATACAAGCCCTTTCTGCTTGTCATTTGTAGGTTTGTGAATTTGTCTTTTATTTCTTTGTGCAAATGTGTTTTCATACAGACAGTGAAAAGCCATGACCCTCTGTAAAAAGGATTACCTCGAAGAGAGATAGTAAGACTACAGTGTAAAGGATGGTTAATGCAGAAATGCTAAATCTTGCTGTACAAAGATTATAGCACAATAAATTTTTTAACTCAAGGTACTTTCCTGACATTATAAAAACAGTCACATATCAGAATCACAAAATAAAATTCTTTAAGAGAGGGCTAAAAGAAAATAAAGGAAAATATCCACTGCTTTTTTTTTTCCTTTTTGTAGAAAGATGATACAGAATCCCTTAAAAATGTGTTTTCTTTTAGCTGACATTGTAGCAAGTAGTTTAGATAACAGTTAATGACTTAGATATTATTTTTACAATCAGTGTATTTCATGGGGTATTAAAGATAATAAATAAGGAAATACTGTAAAACAGATAATAGAAGAACGTAAAGAAAGCAGAAGATTTCATTTGCTTACAAAAAGCCTGGCATCTTACTTATGTGAAGAAATGACCCACTGACACATGACCCATTTGAATAAGAGGAATCAAACCCCGGTCCAGAATTATTTCTTTGGTGGAAAAAGAAAAAGAAGAGGGGTGTTTTTTAAACTTACACCTAGATGTTTTTTCTTTTTTGTTTGTCTCAACTAAGCAGTATAGTCAGAAAAAAATTCAGAATTACCCCTTCTAAAACTTCCCAAAGAGATAAAAGCAATATACTTTGAGGCTAACTAGGATTTCAATTACTGCCAGAGTTAAACTCAAGCAGTGGTTAAATAACTGTGGTGAGTCTCCCAAGCTTCCCTGCCTGCTTTTTTCTCTTTTGGGACTGCTGCTTCTAAATCACTTGGTCTGTTCCAGGCTCACAAAACTAAAGCAAATTTCCAAGAAAAAGGTGTGGTAAACTGCAACAGCAGCTGCAACTGCACCCAAAGTCTTCACCTAAGAAGCAGAAATGATCTTGTAGTAGAAGCCGGTTTGTTAAACAGGTTGGATTTGAAGGTTCATGCTTGATGTAAGGAGGATTTTAAATGTCGTAGTAGCCATCTGGTAAGAGGTGAGATGAGATGTAAGAAGTATAAATAGCTACCACTCTCATTGCATAGGTGACAGAATGAAACTGAATAATAATACTGAATTCAATTGTAATAGCTAAACTTTCAGATTATATTATTAAAAAGAGATTGCAATATTTTTTCAAGATATTTCAGTGAACAGTTGGAGACAATGAATATGAAAACTTTTTATTTGCTTTTAGGGTTGCTTTTAGAGTTGCTTTTATAGCCAAATCTCTGATGCACTGTCATCACTGACTACTTTTTTTTAGCTCTGTAGAGCTAGCATTAGGCTTTATGTGCCAGTGTCAAATTAGAGCATTAATCACGTATGCACTTAAGTGTCCAGTAAGGTGCTTTTATAAAAAGCAGTCTCAAAACCTCATTCAGAAGGAACTTGAGTAAATTATTTCAATGTTTTCAGGGAGATGGCTCATATGTAAAGTAGAACTGCCACTGACAAGTTTCAGCATTTAGATGCTTCAAAAGAACAACTTAGTTTTGAGTTTTTTAGGCTCTCCATAGGCAGCATTACAGGCAGGACACTGAGCAAAAGGAGAGAGATCTGGGGTTGCTTATAGTGCCAGAGAGCACAGGTCATGAAATGGAGAGAAAAAGACAGTGAGAAAGGTAAATACATGGCAGCAGGGAAGTATGTTGGAGGATTGGAGATGTTCTAGATTTTGCTCTTTCCTGATGTTAAGGCAATTTATTCCCTACAGACTTAGATTACAGCTTATTTCAGAGGGTAGAAGTGATTTTACCTGATTTAATTCACCTAAAATATACTCAGTTCATATAGTCATCCAGCCTTATCCTTAGGCAATGAATTAGGTAATCCTTAGGTAAAGAATTCTGCATCTTCAGAAATAGTGCTTTTCCTTCACATTTACCATAGCACCTGATATGTTCTTGACCATTAAATAAAAACAATAAAACAAAATAAAATGAGGCAGGCACTCGGAAGCAGTGTATTTCAGAAAAGTTCCTGGATATCGATTTATATTTTTCTGAACTAGAAAGAATAAAATTATACATATTGAATCCAAGAAGGGTACTCAGGAAGCAGTATGAAATTTCAGTTACAATATAATTGTACAAGACTTGAGGCAAATTATTGTCCATCTTAAAATGATCCACACCAGCCGTTTGAAAACAACAGAGTTAGGAATTCTGTTCACACTCTTGGCATATAAATCTACTAGAAGTCTTTGGAGTTTTTCCATAAGCATTGTCACCTAAGACAGTAGATCAATTTCCCATGCTGAATATTGTATAAATAGCTAAAAACTAATGTGATGGCAAGGTGGAGAGCAGTCGAAAGGTGAGAATGCAGCAGAAAGAAGAAAGCATGTGGCCATTGTAAGCAAGCCTGATCTATTTTGCATCCTGTTGTTACTTCATTTTCTGTTTGCGACTTGCAGTTATTAATTTTCTACCAGTAATCTTCTACTTTAGCGGCTCTGTGAGTATCCTCATCATAGTGCAATTTGTAATAAATGAGTTTTTAACTTCTTATATTGGTTAAGAAGATTAACAGTGCAGAATTTAAAACCTGTGACCAAAATTTGATGAGACGACTTAAAATGAATGGCATTTGAGATAGAAAGATGCTTCTGAATACCAACAGACAAAATCCAGACAGCAGGAAAATAAGGTTAAAACATTCTATCTGAAGCCATTTTGCAAAAAAAGAGAGGAAATGTGTGACATATGGTATCGAGTGAGGCACTTGAAGTTGAGTCTAAAAATGTTTAAAAAGACAGCTGTTAGCTTGCATGATTAAAAAGGGAAAGGAAGGATATTATGATACATCAAGAAGCAAGGAAGTTATGAAACCAGAGGTGGACTTGTTGGATGTTTGTTTGCTTTTCTTATCCAGTGGTTTCTAATGTTTTTATTAAATTTATCTTCAAATTCAACCTCCACCTCTATCTTCCGTTCTGTTTCTCCCAGTGACATCAGTGCTGGCTATTAACACAAAAACTGGGTGGGTCCTTGAACCCTGAAACCAAATCAAAGAACAGTTTAGAGGAAGAGATAATTACATATCAACTCTTCTTCCCTACAATATGTTTAAATAGATTAGATTATTTTAATAAGCATTGGAAATGATGGTAACATTTAGAATAATATTGTCACGTGAATCTTCACTGGCTGTACATGAATCATAGACGTCAATGAAAAAAACCCAAATTTATCTCTATAGAATATTGTTGTATGCATTATCTGATCTTTATTCTAAGCTAAATGACTTCTTGCTTTTAAATCTTTGTTTATATGATAGTTTGGTTAATTAAGTTGCTTTAGAGCAGGAGATCTGTGAGAGGGATTTTTTGCTTCCACTGCTAGTTCTTGAAAAACTCCAGTGAATAGAAAACAAGTGGCAATTTGCATATGGCAATTTGTCCATGCATGGGGAACCCAACAGAGATATTCCTTGGGAATAACAGGAAGACTAAAGGCTAACTGGGTACAAAAGCTGATGTACTCTCCCCATCACAAGTGATCCTTACCAATTTTATTTGGCACACTGTGCATAGCTTTGCATGTGCTGAGTAAGCTCAGTTGCCATTTGTTTGACTGGGATTTGAGGCAGGACTATATACTTTTGTTTATGGCACTGGACAAGGCTCAGGAACTAGAACATTAGCCTTTTGCTTTGGCATAGATTTCCTGGCTAAATTACCTAATTTCTCTCTGCCTCATTTCATAAGAACAGTCCAATCTGTTCAGCCCAAAGGCTCAATTAGCCCAGGACCTTGGTTCTCACCAGGTCCCATAATGAATGTCAGCAGAGGAGAATGGGTGGCGAGCAGGCAGCAGTGCTTAGTGATATCGTCTCCCAGGCTCCAGCACTGGTTGTTCAGGGATTTCCTGAACCAGGGGTGGAATCTCTGTGTTCAATGCTTTTCAGTGACTTGGTTTTGATAAATTAGTACTGGCATTTCTTGAGCTCATATATCTTTTAAGTATCCACAGCATCCCAAGCCCTACAAATTGCAACATGGGAGGAACATCCCTTTATTTTATTTTAAACCCTCTGCCTGCCAGTTTCTCATGTTGGAAAAAAAACCCTGAGAATACTCTTCTTTTCTTATTATTTCCTTCAATGGGTATGTTTTCTGAGTTAGAGGACTGTAACTTCATGCAGTACTGAAAATGCAGGAGTGCCATGCATTTAAAAAGGCATAAAGACACTGTTGGTTTTGTTCTTTATTTAATTTCTAAAAACTCTGTACGTGAAATTTGCTTTTTCTGACTGTTACCAGGCATTGACATTATTCATTAAAAAAAAAGGAATTTTTTTAAAAGAATTAAAAAGTAATTGCAACTTTTAAGACCCCAAATTTGATCTATGAAATATATACTGCACTAGTGTTTCTAGAATTGCTTTCTGTGAAAAGATACAGAAGGAAACCAAGCTTTGCATAAAGTGCATAAATTGTTCTGGTCTATTCTAGCTGAATAGAAACACTGAAATATGAGAGGAGAGTGCCCTGGACTGAATGGCTTTTGGGGAAGATACTTAGTTATTGATATGAGAATAAAATGCCAATCTTGCAATTTAACTTCTCTGCTCCTGCTAACACCTCCTGAAGCAGGAAGACAGCTGGGCTATTATATTTCAAATTCCATATGTGTTAATTTTAATGCCTTCATACAAAAGGAAAGGAGAGGGGAAAGGTGCGCTTCATTCCCACACATTTTCTGAGCATCTCTAAATGTACAGTGTGGCCCCAGTGGACCTTTCTGGTCCTGTGAGACTTGTCTTACAGGGGATCTCCAGCACCTTCCAGGTTTTTGGTCACTTTTCCTACAAGGCTATGTATCTTTGAATTCTTCCCCTTCAAGGGACTTGCATTTCAGGAACCAATTATGGCTGACAATGTTTCAAAAACTGTCTCCTATTTCTCAGGGGCCTGTAATCAGTGTTCAAATCTGAGGTAAACAAAGTTTCCTCTCTAAAGAGAAGATAAGCTTGGCAGAGTTCAGAAGGTGCCTCAAATAGCACAAACACCTTCTCGTGTTGAAATGTTTCCATCCAAGGTGATAGAAAACTGAGCAGCATTATCTTGCCGATGGTCTGAGAAGATTTTATTAAACAAATACAAAGGCATGTGGTTTTTACCTACCAATTAGGTTCCAAATTTCCAGATCCAGGGAGTAAGAAAGAGTAAGGAAACAGTCTAGTTGTAAAACTATGACAAGAAGCAACACATCATTTAAAGATTATACCTATGTTGTAGATATGCAAAAAATGTATGGATCCTTCTGATATTTGTTCTTCTTGATAATCTCCAAAGCTGACTTTGTTCTTTAGTGTTGGCTTTCACTGGGGTGCACAAGCATTGCTGAGAAGAGAACCCAGATCATTGTCTAAAGGTGCCTTTGCTCATGAATAACAAATTAAAAGGGTGATTTGGCACAGCAAGTGAGATGATTAATATTTCAGGTCTTATTATTTTTGTTTGTGGATGTATGTGTTTGTGTGTAATTATACATTTCAAGGATGAACAGCTAAACATTTAACATTTATCTGAATAAATGCAAATGAAACTTGCATTGTATAACAAGTAATTGGTATGGATTAAGAACACATATGATTTTTCTTCTCAGTGTTTATTGCCATTACTTTAATGATGACAAAAAGCAGAAGGGTGGTGGTACAGATGCAGGTTTAGAAATAGTATATTCATCAGTTCAAACCTTTTAAATTGATGGTGATGGAGAACAACTGTTTTAATTCATAGTCATTTGGAAGGATTTGCCATGACCTCAAGTTAACATGTAAACATGGCAAGGGATATGAGAAAGATTCCTCTGGCGTTCACTGAACTTGAAGGGAATCTTTCTGGGACCTCAGTGGGCTCCATGCTGAAGCTCTGAGAGCAGAGCCAGAGAAGATACCCATGAAGGTCTGGGGGATCACAGCACATCTGGGATGGCACCAGTCTGTGATGTTTAGTGCTATGGTACTTAACCCTGTGCAGAGCACAGGTCCTACGTAACTCAGTTCATGACTACAACCACTCCTTGCTGTGTCTGTGATCTAGTGGTGGGGGGTGAAAAATGAAGTAAACTGAATGCCAGGTTTCTTTGTCAAAAAACAAACACACAAACAAACAAACAAACAACCCAAAAAACCCCGTGGTCAGCTTGTTTGTCAGTTTGTTTTAACCAACAAAGTCAATCTATATTATGCTGTACTAAGCCATACTAAACTGTACTGTACTATGCTACACCATACTATATAATGAGCCTGGATTCTGAGCCAAAGATCTGTTACATGAAAGGCTTCATTTCTTCAAAAATACAGATATCAGTAATTGAGTTACCTGGTTAGATGCTGATTAGCCCTGCTGACACTGTGCATTCCTATTTATGAATATACCTATATAGACATACAAGCTGAGTATCAAATATTCTTGCCAGTGTCACTGACTCTCTCCCCTTCTGGGGACTTCTGGGTGCTAGAAAGGCAGGAAAGATAGTGAATAAAGAAGTGAATTTTAATGTACTTTTTTCAATCACTCCGAATCAAAACCACTTAAATCCATCTGTTACTGTGTCAGTGAAGTTTTCGTTGCACTGGGAAAAGAATATCAAACATTCTTGACTTTTTTAATTAAAAAAAACCCCAACCAGTATGAGAAATGCATTGCTCTTAGACACAGTGCCATGAAGAGTAATTGCAACTTGTCACAGAGAGAGGTTATAATTATGTCTACTGTTAGTTATGTCTCCATGTGCACAATAGAAGTTACCTTTTCAAATGCATTGTTCTCTAATGCAATACCAGTTATTAAAATCTGACGATATTATTACTTGCTAATGAAGAAAAATGAAATGAGGCTGCAGAAAGGCTGGGTGCTGTAACACTGAAAGCACGTGGAGGGAACAAAGAGAAAAAAGAAGTGCTTATTGCAGAGATTTCAGATTAAGCTTTGCCTCAGGAAAAGCAAAATTGCCCAAAGGGTCAGAATTTCAGCTTCTGTATTTCAGATTTTGTTTATGTCTTTTTAAAAATCTGAATATGTATCGAACGCTGGTCTAGATCTGACACTTCATAGGCACCTCTGAATGAAATGCTGCAAATAGATTGCAGTATCTTAGAGACAAAAACAAAGCTTAATAGTTGTTGCAGTAGTTGCTGTGGTGAACTTCTCTGCCCCTTTGTTACTTGCACAAATTCTCTGGAAGTATGCTCATGAGGTCTTATTTTAGGAAGGAAGAATTAATTATATTTTTCTAGGCTTGCTCCTTATTCTGTCACTCATTTAGAGTCAGATTTTTGAAGCCTTTAATTTAGGTCATGTGTTCATATTAAAAACTTCTTCCTGGGAATTAAAAGGCAGATAGAATAAAAAGCAGACATATGCCTTCATTTTCAGAAGTGACTAACAGCTCCAAGTATCAGAATTTTAAATTGCCCAAGCAGGTATTTGCTGAAAATCAGAGCCCTTGAGCAAGTTTTAAATTGGGTGCTCAACTTGTGAGTGTGCAAAATCACTTGGGAAATTAGAAAATCTTGGCCATATGCTTATATGTTAACACCACTTGACTAAGTGCTTTCTGAATGTTGCCTCCACAATTTGCAGTTGTTTTTGTGTTGTAAATAAGATAGCCTTGACTCAGAAAGTTCCCCAGGAAAACTGGAGAACCCTTCTCTAGTTAAACAGCACCCTAATTACAGAAGCAATTTTACAAACAATCCCCTGGGGGAAACATTTTTTTTCTCATCAGGAATGCTCTTGAATAAAATAACACCTTTGCTAACTTCATTTATTTACAACAGGACACAAGACTGAGGCTGGGTTAGATTTATTGCCATTACATCACTGATGCTCAGTAATTCATAAAACATTGGGTCTAGGAGTCAGCACTGCTGTTATTTCCTCTGATGCCTGACCTCACCACAGTCTAATAACATACAGGAAATCCAGAAGACAAAGGGGGAAAGAAGTGGTCTTGAATGCTAAAAATAACCATAGAAAACTTGTACAATCATGTAATAGAGTATGGCCCGATAATTTATTTAACATTATAGTAGAATCTGCTAAAGCAATTAGAATCTGTTCCAAATGTTTTTAATGGAAAATATGTTGGGGGCAAGAATAAGAACACTTAAAGAACGGAGACTTTTAGGTTATGTAGTTCAGTTACGTGTACTGGTTTTAGGTTTGTATCTTATTTCTTACATATGCAGGCCACTTAATAACTTGACTAGAACAGACAGTCATTGTATGGTGGTTATATTTCCAGAGGTCATCCTATATGAGCCAGACAGTCATCTTAGGTGATGTATTACACTTGACAACCCAGAAAGTTGCAATATAAAGGCATTCTAATTCTCAGTGTCCTCTGAGAATTGTTCAATATCCTTGATGGTATCTAGTGTCTGGCATGCCATTGGGATGACATTTTTGGTGACTTTACTAATCAGTCAAGGTTATTCATGTTAACTGTGTGTTTGGTTTGTTTTGAGTTGTTTTCTTTTTTCTAATCACTCTATACTTGCAAGAATTTCTAAATAGTATTGTATAAATAGTATAAATAGTATAAATAGTTTAAATAAATAATATAATGATGCTACAATGAAACTCATGTCTGCTCATTTATTTGCTGTAGCATTAGATCACATCATCCAAAATAAGCAGATCTTTAAAATCAGTGCAAATAGGGAAATTACATCATCAGGGATAAACAAAACCAAACCCAAAAAGCTGTTGCATGAAAGTCAGGTAAATCTGGTGAATTTAGTTTGTGAAATATTTCAAAAGCAAGTTCACAGACATACATATCTTTTTTGAACAGCTGCTCAGCTTGACTGTGCCTGCCCTCCTTTTATTTACATATGTTGCACAGTCATTTGAAAAAGGCTATTATTCATATAAATACCAATATTAGTATGCAGACTAGTATGCTCAGGTGTGAACAAGTCTTCACCATTTGACACTGACACTTGGTTTCTTTCCCAGTCAGAAGCAGAAGCACTTACTGATCATGAGCTAAGAATAATGAATAGCTTGAACCAGCTGTTCCTGAACAGCCCAGTTGGCTGTTTTCCCTTTCATCAAATTCATTGGATTATAATTGGATAGAGATAGATAGATAGATAGATAGATAGATAGATAGATAGATAGACAGATAGAAAACATTTCCCTTTTTGCAAAGATGTGTGATAAATTAATAAATATTGATAGATTAACTTCAGAAGAAAGCAAAATAGTGTGGGGTGTTCGATAATTGACTGAAAGACAGTTATTGAGAGAGTGTGTTGTCTAAATTCAGCCTAGGGAGTTAGGTTTTCAAAACTTGTGCTTTCCAGAATTGTCTACTGCGTTTTAAGGCATGTTCTGAAGATCAGAAGCTAGGAAAGGTTTCCAGTAGAAGTGATGTATAGGGATAAAAGAGGAAACAGAAACCAAGAGCCCTGTTTTTCTTTGATTAATCTACAGAAAAGTGGTCATCATTGCAACAGCTCTTTTATCTTGATATCAAAAGTAAGATATTCAGGCACCAAAATATCAGTGAATATCTACAAGTAAAGAGGAAAAAATATCTCTTGAGTCTGAAGACGAAAACACAGATTAGTGCAGAGACTGTTTGAGAGGTCTTGGGGTGATCAGGAAACTGAGCAAACTGCCTGAGGGAGGCACAGAGAGGTGGGCAGATTTTCATAGCTCGTGATCAGTTTTGCAGGTAAATGCTGCTCAGCAAAGTTCCTTCTCTCCGCCCTTTAGCACAGTGCAGCACAGCCATCCCAGAAGGTTTCAGTTCCAGGTCCTACAGAAACTGGAATCCTTTCTTTGGGAACACCATTTCACTAGAGGTCTGTCACTTAGAGTGATTTCCCATAGGATTTTAAAACTGATTTTCATAACTCAATTCTGCTAAGCCTCAAGCTGGAAAAACAAAATGTAATAAAGGTGCTACAGAGCCCAGCGTCCTCCAGATGTGTGCAGGTAAAACCCTATAGCCTGGTTTACAGGGAGCCTGAAGACTAAAACATCAGAAGCCCACTGTGTGCACTTCTTTTCATTTTTCTCTTCCCTTTTTTCTTTTTTCTTTTTTTTCTTCTAGTAATTAATAATTTAAAGCAGTTTCATTATTGCTTCAATCACTTTTCACCTATTTCCCTAATGGTTGCCACTTGCCTCAACATTTACATTTGTTTTAATATTTGTATTTTTTGCATAATTTCTCACATTATATTTATTTGCACTTGCACTTTTTTAAAAATAAAGCATTCCATGGGGATAAATTTAATAAAAGTTTCTCATTAAAAGTTCTGTAACAGCCTGATTCCCAAACCTGAAACCAGTCTTCATATTTAACAGTTTTCATGACTCAATAGATTAAGTGTGAAATAGGAAATATAATAATAATAACAACATAGCCATATCCTGCACAGTTGTTTCACTTAAAAGTATTCTTGAAAGTAACATAATTGATTAATAAATCAATTCTCACAGAGTGAAATTTACTCAAAATACTCTCTGAATTAGCCTTGATGTAGTTATACAATATGTGCAAAGAAAGTTGTATGGGCAAGAGAGAATCAAAAATTCACTGATACTAATATATTGGAAGGCAGGAGAAGAAAAAGGAAAAAAAAAGAAAGGAAAAAAAAAAACCCAAAGAGCAAAATCATCAAATTTCTGTTTGGCAAAGTCATGTGTCTCCAATCATCTACCTCTGCAGTGTTCATTTCAGAAAGATTCTTAGCTCAGACCTAAATTCGTATGAAGGCTCCTCTGTGGTCACTGATGAGATCTTGCCCTTGGGAACTGCAGTTCTGATCTGCTCTGACTCCTCGTTCAGAGGAACCTGTAGCCTTCTGCAGTGACCAGGGCAGCAAATTCAGCCACCCCAACAAATGCCTCTATGTTGAGGGGATAAATCTAAACCTTAACAAGTCTGAAAATTTTTCTCATGAGTGGGAAGTGGAGCTATGCCTTTTTTACTTTCCAATACTGAATAATGCAGAGAACAAAATATTTCCATGCCAGCAACTACTTACTTAGTTAAGAGACATTGCCACTGGTTTTGAAGTCCTCCAATGCACAATGGATGCATTGTTATACTCCAGGCACTCTGGAAATCCTTTGGAACTATTTTTTCTGGGGTTTTGGGTCAGGGGAGTTACTTTTGGGGTTTAAGAAGGTTTTTGGTTTTTTTTTCCTTGATCAGTGTGTTTTATAAAATACTTCATCATAGCGCAACAGAGTCTGTGTAAATAGCAAGGGGAATGTCAACATCAAAAATTCTCACAGCTATGGCCAACTCAACTTTTTAATTAAACAAAGATTGTGATAGTTCCTAAGGCTCTTGGCACATTGCATGTTTCTGGACCATTCTTTGTTCAGCAGCTTCTTGTGGCAATCTGTTCATCCCTGAAAGATACCCTGGAGACATGCTCCTTTCTATTTATGGTTTGGGGGTTACAAGAGTAAGGATATGAGTTCATTCCATTTCACTAGAATGGCTGGGGAGCTTCATTCCATGCTGTCATTCCATGCCTAATAATTTAAACCAGTAGAAACTCCATAGTAGATGCGCACAGTCAATCAACAAAGTCTCTTCAGATCATTTGCTTGCACTGTATTTATTCATTATTGACCAGCAGTGGTTTCGCTGCATTAGGCTCTGTAGTTATGGGATGATTTCTGTGAGAATTGCCGGAAAAGTTTCAGGAAAAAATCCCCCTGAAATTCAGCAGTCAGTGCCATCCAGACTTAGGATGGTAGGCTAATGCTTCCTCACTGGCCACATGTTCCACCTGCAAGGCAGTAGTACTAAAAATGGGAAATAAAATGTATATTTACCAATAACAGCTAATTTAAGTTTTCATCTCTCTTTTCTTCATTATGTTGGGACAGTACTGGATGGGCTAGGTACAGGCAGACATACAAAAAAATTGTTTAAGAAGTTATCATACTGGGTATAAATATATGTATATATATGTATAAATAGATGTAGAGTTGTTATGTTTATATATATATAGCATCATGTTTTATTGGCTCACTGGCTGACTGAAGCTATTCAATAACAAGATGTGAAATGTCTAGTCAGATAGCAATGTCTTGTCACCACTCAGTGTCTTGATATGGCACATTGTTTCAGTCCTATTTCAGCTCTTTGAAATCCAGTCTCTGGAGCCTAGAAGTGGCAGATCTTTGGGAATCACAGCAACTTTTTCCTTCGTTTCCAGGACTGAACTGTAGTTCTTTTTGGCCACATCTTGCTGTCTATCACACTATCTGCTACAGGAAAACATATGTTTTAAGGAGCCAGAAGCATTATCTCCTACCATGCAAGACATTTACTAGGTGAAACAATTCATGTCATACCATGAGCCAGCAGTCAGTTGTTGTCTTTATGGGTTTGTGGAATTTCAAGACCTAAACAATCTCATTTTCAGTGGTTTTACTATGGATTATAAAGAAGCATCAATAAGATATAAACTTAGTGTTTAATAACCCATAAAACATGCTACGGCAAGGTTTTAAGGATCTGTAAAAAAGGTTTGAAGTACGTAGTAATGTCCTTTTGTGCTGCCAGTGCAACTAATGAAAGGATTTAGACAATAAATTGGACTAATTGTTGAGTTACAAAGACCTTTCTTTGATTTTTTTTTCTTTCTTCTTTTTTCATTTCTAGAAACTTTCCTCCCACCTGGCAATCTTGCTTTGTCATGAATTCCTGTCCTTGATTCTGTAACAATCCTCATAAAACTTGGCAACATTGAGCATTTGTTTAATATAAGAAGGGGGTTTTGCTGTCTATGGCTCAGGCATTTGCTGACTCACTGCAGTACCATTCTTTGTATTCAATTAACTGAAAAACCCAAGAAGCAGCAAAATTATTAGCTGATCAGATTTTTCTGAAAAAAATGTGCATTCTTTCCATCTGGCAGCTCTTGTCTGTACTGTGCAAAAGAGGGCCACTCACACTCACATAGTCCAAAGACCCCCTAAGTTTCTGAGCAGAGGCTTGTTCTTTGCTGTCTCCAGGCAGACTGATTAAATTTGGGTGGAAATGCTGCAGACAAGTGACTAGTGTGATCAAATACCCATCACAAGTCATATTGCGTCCTAGGCTTTTAAAATGGCGGGTGGTATGTAGAAAAGAGTTTATTCCTCTGTTGCCTATGTGTTCTGTTGGTTTGTGGATAGAGGTAGTTTGATTTCAGCACCCAAAAGGCTGTTTGGGCAAGTTGCCCTGTTCATGACAGGTTAGACTTCCTACAGCATGTTTATCAGAGCTGCTTGGGGCCTCAGACTAACCATGATACATTTGTTTGGCACTTAACAGGGATGTATTTATTGTCATTATTACTCACCCATAAATCTGGAAACTTACAGGACGTGTCTCTTTATTACTTTTTAACTGAAATGTGAAAACACTGTGGGATTTCCCTTTCAGGCCTCTTATTTCAAATATTTTATTCCACAAACACAAAGAGAAGGGTAGATCATGTCTGACTTATGTTGACCTGGGTCTCCACTTGTTCTTGCCCCCTACACACCAATATCAGTAGAGTTACAGTGACATAAACCAGAAGAATACAGTCAAAAATCAGATCCTCCCTACACCAAATCACTTTCCACATCTGTTTCCTATTTGTCTTATAATGACACATAGGATTATTTTGGGAGTATATTCTGCCTTAACTGTCATGCCACTGACTCTGTAGCCTTATCAGATATCCATTGGTGTGCAGGTTGAACAATTATCATCTACTAAGAGGAAATGCCAAGAAAATGTAGATTGATAATAACATTTTTCAATAATAGCTTGTAGCATTACTGCCATCTTCTATTATTGCAGTTGAGGCTTAGCATTCTCATCAATTTACTACTTTTATTTATTGTGCAAGATCTAGATATGGACCCTACAGTAGAATTCCAGAAACTTTTTTTTTTCTGTTTGCTTATTTATTCATCTCTGGTTAGAAGGAGCAAAGTCAGAAAACTGGAGGGAAGCAAGGAATGTGTCTGGATTATTAAGAACCAGAAAGAAAGACAACAGGAAAGAGAGAAATGTAATACTGTGTCAGATCCTACAGTTACAGGATGACTGTATAAACATAATCAGGCAGGCTGCGTGTACAAGAACATGCCTTAGGAGACTGAGCTTGAGTTCTGGGATCAAACTTCACAAAGCTGTGTCCAACCTTTCTATCTTACAGTGCAGTAAGCCATAGATGACTATCCTCCTAACAGTTCATTTTCCCTTAATCTTTCTCTTCAGTGAATGGAAGGAAAGGTGAAATCCATCTCACATTCTTTTGAAAATATGTAAAAAAATACACACAGACTTGTGCTTGTGTGATGTAATTGAACAGGCCTGTAATAAAATCTGTAGCCTATGACTTACAGAATCATGGACACAGTGGGTTTAAAATAACACCATTTGAAAGCATTTGGTCACTAGCCTGGCCCAGGCCTGGGTTCAGTATGGACGAGCAATATAGGGAAGGCAGGTTGCCAAGGAGGATGCTGCTTCCAAGGTGGAGGTCAGTCTCTTCTCTTTGGGGCTCCTTGATTTAATTAGATGTCAGTGCAAATTAACCACAGTGCAGATAGGAAATGGAAAGCCCAGGTTTTGCTCAGGTCTTCCCAAGTCTTCTGTGAATGTTGAAGACTTCTGTGCAAAAAGCATCTGTTCTTCTGGTTTTATCCTCAGTGCAAAATGCAAGATAAACATACTATTCAAGTTGATTGGCAGACTTGGTCCCCCAGTTAAAATTAAAGTAATTAAATGTATTGAAAAGCCCATTGCTTTGGATTTATTTACCTTCATTTGACTTGGTGTTGACTGAGGCCCTTTTTAATCTTGGTTTAT
Source organism: Acrocephalus scirpaceus scirpaceus (assembly GCA_910950805.1). Classification (NCBI taxonomy): domain Eukaryota; kingdom Metazoa; phylum Chordata; class Aves; order Passeriformes; family Sylviidae; genus Acrocephalus; species Acrocephalus scirpaceus. Next base: position 8,757,370 of record OU383777.1, read on the forward strand.
ATTCCCCTATGATTTGCCCTCAACCTGTATATTTTAAAAGTTTCATTGCAAGGTACCGAATAATAATAATAATGATGATGATGATGATGATGATGCTGCTTTCCTGATGCAGTTGAAATTGAATTTGAGGATGTGTAAAAAATAGTAAGTCACTAATACTCAGGCTAGGAAAAGCATATCATGTTAAGTACTAATCTACAGTGGTGGCACATCTGTGGCACACAGTAGAAAATAGATTTTACCTTGTTTTTCAGATAAAAGTTTCAAATTCTTGCTTCTTCAGTTACTTTTACTCAGAGGAATTCTCAGTGAAAACAAAATAATTCAGTAAACCCATGAAAATTTATATGAAAATTACTTATATGTGAAGTGGAACAGAAGAGATACAAGCTATTTATCTGTATTTTTGCCTTTGACCAGCGTTCAGCACATGCTGATTAGAGAATGGGCACTTTTATACCAGATCCTCACCCAGTGCAATTTGACTTCCCTGAAGCCACAAACCCCACCATGACTCACATACACTGCTCTCTTTTTAGTTCAAATTACTTCTTAGTGTTCTTTCATCAAATAATGTTGCTTTTCTTTTTTTTCTTTTTTTTCTTTTGATTTTTTGTTTTACAGGACAACATTTTTAGAATGGAAGAGTCACATTTTGAAAATGGGCGGGGGAAAAGCCCTTATGATCCCAAACTGCTGACAGCTTCACTTTTAGTAGGTAGGTGCCACTTAACAAGTTCAATGAGATGTGCATTCACTGTAAATAATTTGCCAGTTTTCAGCTTTTTTTCTCCTTGCAGCACCTATGATAGGTATTTGTTTTATGCAATCTCTTTCCAGGTTAAAGTATTTCTGGTTTACTTTTAATACAGTTGACCCAAGTGTCCTGAGGTGTAAACCAAGATTCAGGTATCACAAGAGCTGCTTTATAACCCTGCAGGACCTTGATTCTTCTAAGTGTTTTTCCTCCTCACGTCTTGGTGGAGGCATTTTAATCACCCAGTTTACAGGCTGGCCACACTGGTGGTCACACAAGCACAGCTGAGAGCTAAGTGAGAGCAGGAATAAATAACTCCTTACCTCAGTTCTTCTGCCAAGGAATGTCTGTCACCCAACTTTACCTTACGTGGGAGCTGGAGGTCAATGAACAGCCACAGGTCTAGGCCCTAAGGTGATGTTTCAGCTGAAGAGATCTGTCTGACAGTAAATAAAATTAAATTCCTGGCCAGAACAAAAAGATCTAAATAAATTAAGTGTTTCTGAATTGGTAATACTTCATTTCATGATATATGTAAACATGTAGCAACTGGACTGTGTCAATCTAATTGAACTAATGCAATTGATTAAATTTATCTAATTGATTTAACTTATCTAATTAAATTAAATATGTTGTTATTACTTCACCTTCACAAAAAAAGGGAAAAAAAATGTTTTGTGAGATGAAATTAGGAGGAAACAGATTCTTTCCCTACACCTTTGTGTAGGTGTAGCCACCCTGCCTTTAACATCCTGACATGTAACTTTCTGGCAATTTATTACAACTTCAAATACAACAATAGTTTCAGAAAATTTGAGATCCTCTTATCTCAGAAGTCTTCAGGAAATGACACATAACAAGATACATTGGTTTCTTCAGGCCTTTGTCCATATTGTTAGCCTAGGGTCTTGCCTACTGTCTGCCCTTATTCTATTTACATTGCGTTTAAAAATTAAGCTATTCAAAATAGACAGCAACAAAACTTTAGTCCTAAGTGTGCCTCATTTCCTGATCTTAGTAGCCCATAATGATCCCAGTTGATGAGCTAACCTGGGGACACACACTTTTTAACAGGAAAAACAGGAAAGACGTCCCCATCTTGCTCCAACTTGTACCCTGTAAAACACAAAGGAAAAAAAGGGTGTGTGTAAAAGGCCAGTGAAAAAATTAGTGCCTGGAGCAACTTGAATTTGTGGCAGAGCTACTCTCAAGCAAATAGCTTTACTATTTACTTAAATATATAATGAATCACCACATATAATAAAGAAGAGAACAATGACAATTATATATATATTATTATGTATACCCGGTATGCAACTGCACAAAGTCAACACGTCTAGCTTTTCACATTCCTTTTTTTTTTCACTCAGTCCATCACAAATATGATTATCTTACTTCCCTTGGCTTGGATTTCATGTCTTTAAAACATCTTTGCTTTCTTGAGCCCACTTCCTATCACTATAATTTTCACTCCATGTATATTTCATTCTAATAAAGAATAGACTGAGTATGATCATTTGTTTTGAATCAGGCCTCAGTTAGAGCCACTGGGTGTAATAACACAATAGAAAATGGTGCAAATTGATCATTCAAAGACAGTGACTAATTTCTACTCCAGTCACTTACACAAAACTCAGGGTGAAGCTAAAATTAGCATTCCTGCATCCTGAACATGAGCAACCTCCTTACAGTTGCCTCACAGCCACACTGCATTACTGATTATGATGCTGCATTTACTTCGACCCTTTTCTGCAGAGTGTGTATTGCAGAGTGTGTATTTCAGAGGGTGTGTGCCAAATTCACCTCTGGTTCTCTCCCTAAAAATAACTGCTCTTTGCCAAAACCCCCTTGTTTTTTATGGTAAAATTATGGTCCAAGGCAAAATAATTTCCTCCCCGCAAAACAGGGAGAAACAGGGGATGAACTGGTCCAGCAATGACTGCATTTGGAGAGCTCTCCAAAGCTGGGAGCACGAGAGTGAAGCAGTGAGTGTGGTCATGAAGGCCAGAGGAGCCCCTTAACCACAAAGGTGTCACACCAAGGGCATGGATACACTGCTTCTTCTCTTCTCCTGGGCTGAGCTGTAATTCTGCTGCTCCTGGCCCTTCACATGACAGAATATTTGTCCTCTTAAGTCACAGTGGTTTATCTAAGATTTAAGAGGGCAACTATGTAAAAAAATTCCCCAGCATCCATTAAAATGCAATGTTATAATTCGTAATTCAAAGTAACTATCAGGAAAGTTAAAAAAAAAAAAAAAAAGTCTGAGAAGAGTAATTTAGATGGTTCCACAGAGGAGGGAAACATTATCTCTCTTCTTCCTTATACACACTAAACAGATATTTTGTAAAGTGTGGAAGGAGAATATGTTTCTGACACCAAAACTAGAAAGTAAACTTTAAATAAGTGAAATGTAAGAATTCGGGCAAAACATGAAGGTTAATTTGCAAAAAGTAACTTCAGGTCTTTAATAGCCATTAGTACCCAGGAAGCCTATTCTATATTTCAGCTGAAACAAACTCTTACCAGGGTAAAGAGGATCTTCAGTTCTCCCTCTCTAGTAAAAAAAAAAAAAATCAATAGCAATTGAAAAAAAAACCACACTAAAGCAAAATGAAAATAAACAGTTAATCTTTACAAAATTGTTTCAATATTTTCCCAGTATACATTCCTTGTTCCATCCACCTGCAAACATTTTTCATTATTTTTTTAACAGTTGTTCATTAAAGTTGGTTATTGCTACCCTACTCTAAAGTAAATGCCAGCTGGGAGCATGATATAACTAGTTCCTAGTAATGTAAGACACCATTCCCATCTATATGCTGCTAACTAAACAGTCTCCATTTGAGTGGGCTAATGCATGAAATGTAGAGACTAAGAAATCCCTGGGCACCACTCATGAGTATTCCAGTGCAGGAGGAAAATGAGAAGCAGCATGGTTTCCAAGGAATGTAATCACAGGAGAAAATATCGCTGAATGTGTTAGACTAAAGAAATTGTATTGGGATAGTTGAGAAAAAAAAAACAACCCTTCAGAGAAAGAGGCAGCGTTGTCCCAATATCAGTTTGTTTAGGGAAATGACCATTTGGGATTTTCAAAAGCTTTAGTTATCCAGAATCCTCAAAGCTTTTTATGCTCTTGTGTCTCACAGGACTTTATTTGGTAAAGTCAATATATGTATTTCTGTTTACATTCGTGTGTCAGCATGCTACTCCATTACAATAGGTGTTTTTTGTTCAAAACTTATTTTTTACCTATGCAAACAACTGAAGACCATCCTTCAGTTTAGTTTAGTTCCTTTTAGTTCTGGACAGTCATTCCTTTGTGCTGCTGGGCTGGAAATACAAAAAGACTAGGGTTTTTTTCTTTCTTTTTTTTTCCTTTTTTCTCCTTTATTCTTTCCCTTTGATAAATGTTTGTCAGTTTTCCAACTATTACTTTCTACTTTCTTCTTAAAATTTATAAAACTTCTTTTATAAATGCTGAAAATAGAAATAACACAGTGAAGACTATCCATGACATTAAAGAATCATTTTCCCAACTAGAAATGAGTAAATTTCAGTCCAAAAGAAGGGATGCACAAGGAAATAAAGATGAATGTACTTCTATCTAGACAGGAGGCAAAATCCTCATATAGCTTTTGCATAGTACTAACTCAAAGGATGTGCACATCTGGGACATGACTTGAGGCTCACCCTGAATTTTGCAAAAATTATCTAAAGCCTTACAAAAATAAATGGTATTCCTTGGTATTTCTGTCTGGAAGAAGTCAAAATCCCCTTTTTGCATGACTACAGCAGATCAGTTCAAACTGCAGGCACTGGTCTAGGTATACTGAAACTTGGAGAGGCTGTAGTAGGGATGATAGAAAGGTCAGACAGTTTTCTACAGACTCTCATTGAAACATGCTGAAGCCAGTTATTGGCAAAACTTTTATCTTGTCACCACTAAAGAAAAAGTACCAGCCACAGGAGCCTTATAATGTCCTCTTGGGTTGAGCTGAGTCCCAGCTCAAACGTATTTTACCTGTAAAATATGTTCATTTCCAGTGATGTTTATATATCAAGTTAGAAACAGAGGTGTAAAAACAACTCACAATTCTAAATATTTCAAATATATATTTTAATTAGTTTCCAAACTGTATTTGGTTTGATTTTAGCAGTATAGTATTAAATATAGATTTTTTTTTTCTTGACTGATTGACCTTTAGATCTGTTGATAACTAAGAAGAAAAATAGGCCTTGTTGGGTTTTCCTTTTCCCTTTGATTTCTATTGATTTATCAGAACTCACTAGGGATTGAAAGACAAGAAAATGAAGATAAGGTTAAAGAAAGGTTAAGCATAGCATCAAAGCCCTTTTCACAAGGCAAAAAGGTTTTATGATCTTTAAAATCTCAGCTGCATACTCTGTACATAATAATCACTATAATTAAGTGATTGTCTCCTCTTCAAAAAAAGTTGAAAATGACATAGAAGAATGGTAAATTGTTAATTAATGATATGCTTTTCTGTTTCCCTTCTGATTACACCTCCTGCTGGGCATGACTGGTCTATTTGTTTCTAATCTCTGCTGTGAATTCATTCAATTCCACGCCTTTCCGCTATCATGTTTTCACCCTTCCTGACTTTCATGACTACCATATGGTACAGAGCCACTGTAGGTTCAGTCAGTGATTTCATGGTGTCAGTGTCCGGGGGAAAAGATGCCAGTGATATCCAGTAGGCATGCTTGGATCTGGTTGTCCAGCCGTGGAAATATCTAAAATTTCATGTCCAGCCATGAAAATGATAAACTTGTTCCTAAAAGGATGTTTTAAAATGAGGATATAGTAGAGTTCATCATGACCATGAAAAATGTATTACCTTAGCTAAAGAAAGAGTTATTTTATCCTCAAACTTGTCTTTTTCACAAGGGACCTGTGTAATATGGGTAGCTTGAAAGTAGTAGTTGGAAGGAATAATGTTTTTTTAATTCCATTTTAACAGTATAGGGTAGGTTATCTCATTTCACATACAGTTGTAGAGGACAGTCCTAAAAATGCATTTTTAGCATTTTTGATTCAGAGTGATTTCATGGACAAGCTCTAAATTAATGTCAGAAAGATATGTGTTGTACTTTGATCCCTGGTTGTTTTCTGTGGGTCTCATTAAAATGTCCTTATTATTACACTCTCTACCAGCACGTATTTAACTTGACCTGCTCCTTAGATTTTAGACAGTCTCTCTCTCCCCGTCTCTGTCTCCTCTGTGGCACTTCTAGCTGGCTGAGGAGGGACACACTGGGACAAGATCTATCTCCAGCTAGGCTCTGTGTGTGCCATTTATGGGCTAAAGTACTATAGGTCAATTTTTTCGTTCAGTTGTTCATGTGAAATGCATGGGGGTCAAGGTAGCAGGGAATGATCTCGTTTATTCTCTCCCTTAGCTGTTGCCCTTTGTCAGTACCACAGTTGTAAAGGTGGCCAAAGGAGAAAGGCATGTTCTGTCTTTCCTGTAAAAGATACTGTTTTCTGAGGATCTGCTCAGAAAAAAAAAAAGAGAATAAAAAACCAAACCGAAACAAAACAGCAACAACAACAATAAATCCCAAAACAAAAACCCAAAACAAAACAAAACAAAAAAATCCTCAAACCAACCAAAGTAAACCCCACATAGTTTCTATAGAAAAAATTTAAGGGACCTAAGGATTTTCTGAACCAAAAGTGACTGAGCTGAACTCTTCAATTCCCATAAACCCAGTAGGTTGGAAGGAACTTCTGGAGGTCTCCAGACCAAACTCCTGTTCTAAACAGGGCAATTTCACAGTTAGGTAGGTTTTCTGAGGCTGCATACTCCTGCCTGCCAGGATAGGTGCACTGGCTGCCACTGTTCCAGCCTAAGAATTCAAACATATATTTGCAAAGTGCACCAGCAGTCAGCAGATACAGCTCATTTGCAAGAGGTTACAATTAAGCTCTGCAGTGAGAAATTTGGTTTAATCTCTATTTTCAGTGACAATACGTTGCATATGGCTTGTTGTTTTTTAATTCACTCATTATCCTTATTAGTGAAATATGAACAAATGACAGCTTTCTCTGACTTACCATGACTGGAAAATTGAGGAATGTTGCTTACAATTATGTCCTCCTACAGATGGAGAACTGTACTCTGGCACAGCAGCAGACTTCATGGGCAGGGACTTTGCCATTTTCCGAACTCTGGGGCATCACCATCCCATCAGAACAGAGCAGCACGACTCCCGGTGGCTAAATGGTATGTGAAATGCACATTTCTCTGGTTACACTCATCCACCCATTAAAGACAAGCACACAGCCCCATTCCAGAAACATCTGTGACATATACACTCCTCTTTCATTTGGAGCAGAATTCTGTCTTAAACCAGTTAAACTAATCAAAAGTGATTTATAAAGAGGCATTTTTGGTTTAATTACTCGGAGATTTGTGGAGTGTAATTAAATTTAAAACACGCCCAGACACTATGAGCGGCACAGTCATGCAAGTTGGACAAAAGCTCAAGGCTTGAGGCATCAGCCACACATGAACACAAAGTAGGTCCAGAGCCTTGGGCAGGATTGTGACTTGAGCAAGGTTTAATTTTTGCTGGGTTGAAGGGGACACTGGCCACATCCAGCAGAAAGTCAACCAGCAGAAATTCATGAGCAAGCCAAAGTTGTCAAGAGTTTGGAAAAAGAGAAAAGGGTCCTGGGGATTCTAAGTGATTAGGTTTCAAAATATCCTAGAGTTTAGCAAATCACAATAGCTTACATTATTGTATGGATATTAGTAATCAAGCTTGTGGTTGTTTATATGCGTGTCTGAGGAGGAAAGGTTGTTTCAGAGAAAATCTCATTTTAGCTTCATGTACCAAAATACTTTGGAATGCATCTGAACACTCTATCCAAATTCTACTGAAGTCAAATTTCCAATAGCTCAAATGGAATTACACTTGGCTTTAGCTATACGAGGATATGAGCATTTTGGAAATGAGAATTCATTGTCTGAAAAAGCTGACATTTGAATTAAGTAATACTAACGATAGTTGCGGAGTTAATTTAAATTTAATTTTTTAAGAGTTAGCTAGCTCAACTTTTGCTGTACATACTGCTTGCACCTGCACTTCTCTTTTTGAATTCACAAATTATTTTATTCTTAGACATTTTTTGCTCCTAGCCATATTATTTATGTCTCTGCTGAGGTTCGGGCTTTCTTATGTGGGTTTGCAATTTAGTGCAAACTGTTCACACAAATTTTAATGTGTAAGAGCAGAGTATGTTTTAAAACACATTTTGTTATTAGCTACTCAAGACCTACTAGTATCATACTGGATATCACATTAGCTGTATATACAATCCATAACAACATCAACCCCTGACTCATAATTAAAACCACAAGATGCTATTGCAAGTTGGATTAACTCTCTATATAATATACATTGGATACACGTATCATATAAGTGTGTATATGAAAAGTATGGAGCTGTATTTTAATATGACAAGTTTACGAATCTGATAAATTTAATCTGAAAATTAATTTTAGTTTTGCTGCAATTCATATGGCCTACTTTCTCTCTGGAGAACACATTCAGGTCTACAACTGTGTAGAACTGTTTCAGTTCTACAATCTGTGTTACCCAGTAATACAAAAATTGTATTCATTGGGTTATTTTATTATGACAGTAAACAAGATTTCTGGAGTTCAGAAAACAGTAAAGTATAAGGGTTATAGACATACCCATCTATCTTGATACATGGTGGGGTAATAATGTGTTAAAGATGACCAGCATCAATTTTTGTTATGATAGTCATGATGACATTTTAAAGCCCAATCATGCAAGCAAAATCTCCTTTTGTGCAGTAGACTTGCACAATGACAGCTGAGTCAGGAGGATTTATGCAGTGGGAAAACGCAGCCATTGTCCACAGGCCCTGTACTTCACTGCTGAAAATGTGTCGTTCCGTTGTGGATTCGGTTCTCAGTCTTTCAGCACTAAATGTGAGAACTGCTTTTCCCAAATTAGCACTAAGGTTACATCTGACAGGGTGCAGAAACCACAACTGCTTTCTGTTCAAGGTGGGGAGCTGATGAACCTCAAGCTTTCTTGAGTTTAAATATTTTACAAAATGAGCATAAAAGTAGAAAGACAGCATTTTTGTAACACAGGGTGAAGGTGATTTCCAACTCTAAAGTAAAGTTCTTTCACTATATTCCTGTATGGAAAGTTTCAAACTTCATTTAAAACAAGATAAGAATCAAATTGAAACCTTTAGAAATTATTCTTATAACTGTCCATAATTTAATAGAGAATGATCCTTAACTACATTTTTGAAATCTCTCTCTCAGCTGCAACTTAATACATTTACCTTCCTAATATGGAAAGATTGGCCTAGAATCTGCACTACAACATTCCTGTTGGGGGCTCTGAGGCTTTACTGTTAATTTCCCAGTGATAAGATCCTGGCAGCCTTTCCACACAGCTCTCCTAATTTCAGCATCTAACATGGAAATCCAAAAATGATAATAGTTTGAGTTTGAAACACTGCAGGCATGCCAGTCCTTTGATTATTGTTCTTAATTTGTCATTTTTCTTTTTAAAATATAATTATAAAAGAAGGTCTGTGTTTGCACATCTTTAAAGTGGATATACTTCTAATGAAGCAAGCTCTCATTAGAGAATGAGGTGTTCACTGCTTCCTTAAAGATTTATATAAACTATTTTTGAACCTTAAGTTTGCAGACCTTTATAAGCTTTTTAGTAAAGGTATGGATTTCTGTGTAGTGGTGGGTTTGCTTTCCTTGTTGCTTTTTAAAGTGAACTTAGCCTCAGGTGAAAAAACAGCATTCTATGGGGCATGTACTGAAGGCTGCAGAGCAACAGTTCTGATCAAACTTAGAGACAAATTCTCATCCTTGTAGAGTTTAATAGTTAGGTGGTAAGGCATCCAGTTCCAAGTCCTTGCTAGTGTTTACTTTAGTCAGAGCAGGAGCTAAACTGCTTTTTCCATACTAAGGCTAAGGTCAGATCTGACAGGGTGCAGAAAACACAGCTGTTTGGTACCAAAAATGGAGAGGAGAAGACAGTTGCACGTGAAGAGCTTGCAGACTTTTCCCAGAAATTGTCTTCCCCTGAACTGGCATAAAAGTAGAACAACATTACACTGAGTGATTAAGTTTTTGGGATTTTAGCCGGAACACAGAGTTACTACAGAGATCACATAGTCATATTCTGGAGATGCTCAACCTTGTTACAGAAATTGTGTGTTTTGGGGAAGAGAACTGTGCCCAGCCCAAGGAAAGGTGATGACCAGCAGCTCTTAAAGACTTCTTAAGACACTTGGAGATATTAAATACTCACAGACTTCTAAAGCTTTCATTTTGTATAAATAATTAAACAGTCACCAAGCCAAATAAAACAAGGGAGACTGATTCTATAGCCATGTAGTCAGGGCATTCATCTAGAAGCTAGGGAACTATACATCAGTCACTGTAGCAGTGTATATTTAATTATTGATACAGAGTTGGCCAGATGTGACAAGGAAGCATTTGCAAAAACACAGTAAAATAAGCTGCTCAGGGAAGTCATCTTGGACATGAAAAGCTGCAGTTCAGTGCCCCAGACTGAATCACATGCTTTGTTATAAGCCATGTTCATGCACACACTGGACATTACTGGCTCCTCTGGTATGTGCATGGAGTTGTCTCTGCACAAAAAAAACCTTTGGCAATCTTATTCAGTCCCAGTGAGGGTCAAGAATTGTTTTGAACTCTCAGAAAAAAAATTCTGAAGTTGAAAAAAATCTTCTATACAGCTTTACTATAAGGAGCAACGACCTTGATGTTACACATATATCTTACAAAGTCTTGCCTATCGGCAAGTACATGATTCCCTTTAAATGTGCCATTGCCTCTCATAGTTCAGAGGCATTAAGTTATTTTGAAGAAGCATGGATCATGTCCTGCTTCCATGAACTGCTGCAGAAGTTTTAAAAAAAAAAAAAAAAAAAAAAAAAAAAAAAAAAAAAAAAAAAAAAAGATGAGTAGAGGCCTGAGCAGGTGGGAGCAGCTTGTCCTGGTGCCAGGGAGTTCCCTGCTGCACAGCAGACAGGTTTGCTGTACACCATCCCCACCGCCTTCGTGCAAGGGCTGAGGGCATGGCTGGAGGCAAAAAAGGCAGAATTGGCAGTGCAGTCTACCAGAGCAAATGCTGAGCTATGCACAGGCAAGGCACCCAAGGCAGTTTTCAAGCTGAAGATTAGAGGAGTGGAAGGAGAGAACTTAAAGCTGCTCTCATCTTCTCTGACTTGAGCACAGGGGATCTGGCCTTATATTGTTAACATTTTGTAAAATGAATAACCATAAACATTTATTTTAAAAGCAAAGCAGGATTGGGCTGAGCAAAATCTGAAAGGAAATGAAATCACAAAAGCTGCATTAGGATAATATTATGAATCTGGTTTGTACCTCATACTAGCCTCACTCACCCTCTTTACTGGACTTGGGGTTAAGAGAGATTGTCAGTCTGGATTTCCAGACTTGGCTTGGAATTTCCTTGCTTTTTATGGGTTTAAACCACTCTGTGATATTATTTTAGCATACTTTCCATGGCTTAATTTTTAAAGTGGAGTAGTAACTGTGCTTAGTCCCCTGAGGTTATTGTCCTTGGTAATCTTTACTTTACAGTTACATAAACAGCTGAGAATTATAGAAGCTGAGTGACTGTTCAATAAAAAAGAAAATGCCCTCTTAAATTTAACAGGGTCCAAGGCAGGAAACATGGACTTGATACTCTCCTGGCATTCAAACAGAACTGTAGACATCACTTTGTGTTGTTTCCACTTACGACACTTTGTTGAATGTCCCAGCATTGGCATTACACACATATAAGTTTGAGTATATATGTATTGAACAGTAGACTAATGTATGGCAACAGAAAGAAAAGACTGCAGATATTTTACAGGATTTTTACTTTCTGATAAAATGCATTAAATGTGTCAAAATGTTAACAATTAATTACTCTTGCTGAGACTTGGGTGTGTACATATTCTGATCCTTGAGCCTATAATTAGTCTTTGGTCAACCACACCAAACTCTTTTCCTATCTATACATAGCCACTGATGGCCTCCTCTGCTGTGCCACTCCCTTGTCCCTAAATGTCTTTCCCATTTTCCACCTTACCTCCTACACAGTCTCAATCCAGATATACAGCATGCAGTAAAATACAGGTATCAGCTGTGGAAAGGGGCCACAGAACCCAACCATCCTGATACCTGGAGTTGTATCATAAAATACATCTAAGACCTTTTGGAGGAAGGAGTTGATAAATGCTACAAATACAATAAATCTCCATCCAGAGAAGAGCTATTTAAACAAAGAACATTAAAAAAATAAAAAGGTGTGAACTGCGTATGAATTTATTTAGTCTTCAAATTAGAAGTCTTAAACTATGATTGGAATGAAATTAGAGCAAGCTGTCCAGTAGAAGTAGTCAGTGAGGCAGCCTAGCTAGTTTTAAGATGAACTCAGGTAACATTTCATGTATTGACTGCTGGTTTGAAAGCAAAATCAGTGAGAGACTCCAAGTCAGAAATACAATTTAATAATAGGAAAAGAAACAAGTAAAATAAAGTAAAATAAAGTAAAATGCAATAGTACGAAAAACCACTGACAGAGTCAGAATACAACCTGACACCCTGTTAGTTAGGGTCCTGGCAGCAGTCCAGATGAAATGGTCTTGTTGAAGCAGTGATCCTGTAGCTGAAGTCTGGTAGCTCTTGTCCTCTGGAAGTCCAGTGGGTAAAGCTCCCTGTGCTGTCCCAAAGCCCAGATTATATCCAGGTGGGAATGCTTGGCTCCTCCCCCTGAGCAGAGCATCTCACAATGGGATGATTTCATTCTATGAGTCATGCAGTAGGTCCTTGATGGCCCATTAACCAGAGATAGCTCCCAGAGGGAGTTATCTATGAGTCATGTGGCAAGGCATTGATGGGCCCATTAAACAGAAGATAAGGAAAACACTGCCCCACCTGGTTTCAACAGCTCATGAAGATGGTGATAGAATACATACTTTGGGCCCATCTTACATTTTAATCCAGGACAATTGTTATATAGCATGCTTGCCTGACATTCCAAGAGACTACAGTGAGTAGACTAAGAAGTCTCTTCCAGGTCTGCATTACCATGAATTTACAAGGACATATTTAAACAACCTTATGAGAGAAAACAGTGAGGGAATTTTTTTGTGTATGTCTTTTTTTTTGTTGTTGTTCTTTTGGTGTTAATTTTCCTGTGAAAGGATTTCTTGCATTTCAAATATGCATTTCTATATTTGAACAGCTGATATGTCCTATCATGCAGGCTGTAGTGTGGACTGAGTTCCATGCTTTCCCCCCACGGCTTACATGAACATCTCCGACCCTTGGGGAACAAAACATGTCCGTGTATGCAAGTCTCATTTCTCACTCAATAAGTCCTCCCACTCTCTGTTCCCACTATCTTCATTGCTAAGAATAGTAATAAATAATTTCACAGTGATAAATTCCATGTGTGACAAATGCTAATGTCACCTAACAGTGCTAGGAAGTGCTCAGAAACTATGGTGACGGTGGCATAATACTATGAACAGAATGGCACACAAACTCAATTTACAATTTTTTTTCTCCCTTAAGTCTGTAGATCCATATTTGAGAGATTGAGGATGAATTTTAAGTTGTTTTTCTCATTGCAATCTAACAAGCTTTTTCTATACACGTATTTTTTGTTACAACTCATTCTTTTTTTATTTTGGAAGAATTTCTTTTATTTTCTTGGAAGAAACATAGAATTTCTGAAATCAGAAAATAAATGGCTCTTTCTTATTACTTAACACTTATCCTGTCACTAAGCTGAAATGGTTACAGGTCAGGAAGCCAAGGCCCTGCTGAATACTTGACCAGAAGATACTCATGTATTTGAAACAGTTGACTCAGTTGAACCTGTCTGATAACTGTTCCCTGTATCTTTATAAAAAGTAAGAGAAGCATTTGGTTCAGAAATCAAACACCAAGTAGCAATTAGAGAATGTGCTTAACAGTTCCTCTGGATATGAGAAAGGTCATGAAGATGGCAGGTGCCAGAAATAATAAAATCTTCCCATCAAATGGTCTAAATGAAATTATTTGAAATCATTCTAGGAAACAGATCTTCTTATTCTCTATCCTTCCCATGCCCTCTAGGATTAAGCCATTTTCTTCATTAAATATCAGTGCTGTGGGTGATATTGTTCTGTTTAGGTTGAAAAGATGGTAAAAGTAGCCAAAGGACATGTTTCGAAGTTGGAATGGAAAAAGCAGGTAGGAAACATGAAGCAGCAGAGAACATTCTTCTGGTCTGACTGTACATTTTGAAGGCTTCCTGACACTGTGGAGAATATGACCTGGAGCAGGAAGACTTACATCAGTAAACATACTGGTCTGAGCTATAGCCACAGTATGCTCCAGGAACTTAGGATACAAGTTAGTCCAGGAACCTCACTTAGGATATGTGTATATTACATGGTTAACCATGGGCTCATTTATGGGTTTTAACTTGGTCAGCCTTACTGTCTACACCAAAAAAATTGCTGGGAGTATAGATTAGAAGCCATGCTTTGCTGTAATTCATTCATTCTGTGACTCTCTTTATAGTGCATATAAGATCAAAAATAATGGTACAGCTTAGAGTTCTTTGTTCACTGTTTCCACTGGAGACCAGAGAAGTTTCTCTGCTGCATAATCTTTCTAAAAAGAGACTTGCCAGTGATAGCCAGTTTGAGATCTGCACTCACTCCTGTGTGCTGAATTGGTCTATTGGTGATGTGCCTTAAAATTGCTAAATTTTAAGGTTTTTATTTCAATTGTGAATTGAAAGGTCAACCTATCAACATATATGATGTTAACAATCCCGTAAATCCTGATGAGTCTCATGTTGGGGTTAGATCTGAGAGTGCAGCCATTCCCATCACCTTCTCTAGAAGGCAGTTGGATGAAAGAGACAGAACAAGCTCTGGGTAAATGCTGGAAGTGGATAAATCAATGTACCTCTGTACTGGGCAAAACTGGTGATCTCATTTAAGTGTTCAGATTCAAATTCGATGATGCAGGTGAGTTGCTTTCTATAGTCATCCTTTAGAAAAATACATCCAAGTTTCATCTGCTTCTTTCAGCAGCAGAAGCTGGGTAAAAATCCATCTTCATGAGCACACTCCAGGCGTACATTGATTTGGAAGAGTAGAGCTCTGTGCCCTTCTCACACTGATAAGAAACACCTACAATTTCTGATTATCAATAGTCCCAGTGATATTCTATCTCCTCTAAAAAGCGTTTTTTCTCTTCTTTCTATTTTTTTCACACTAAGATGGATAATTTTTTCTAGGGATTTGCTTCAATGCTTTAACTTACGCAGTTGGCAGTGGATGGCTTTGTAAAGTGATGGTCTGCCCACTTAAGGTGACAAACAGTATATTGTTAAAGCAGTGCCAATAACCTCTGATAGGAAGCTTTCTGTACTACTTTCAGTTAATGTATTTTTAAAATGATCATTTCTATCTATATATTTATCTATCTATCTATCTATCTATCTATCTATCTATCCATCCATCCATCCATCTATCCATCTATCTATTTATCTATCTGTTTTATCCACGTGGCATCAGTTCATAGGAAGACTCTTCCTTTTCCCTGGAGATAAATCTCAGTAGGAAAAAGAGTATTTTGTCAAGAAAAAGTGTAGTGTTCAAATTCTAAGTTTGCACTTTGCTTTGCTTTTGGTATAGGCCCCGCTTTAAATTACACAACACCAGTTTCTTTGTAATTATCATTTTTGCAGAGATCCAAATCAAGCAAAAGTAAAGTTCAGATTAGTTGGCAGGATTCCAAAGACAAAGCTTCTGTGTTAAAGACCTTGCAAATTCAAGTAGGTTTCCCATGATCTCTGTGAGAGCTCGTCACAGCTCTGATGCTTGAAAACCAGTGACTTTTAACTACCAAATTGTGCTTCCTTTCTTGTTCACAAAAGTCACTAACCAGTTTTTCAGAAGAGTTAAGCAGAAATCTGTTTGTAGGAGTCACACAGCAGAATACTAATTGATTTAAACAAAGGAGGAGTGGGTCTGTTACAGCCCCCTTTACTTGGATATGACATACATCCGAGTTTTCCTTTTGCATTCTTGTGTTGTTTTTGGGTTTTTTCCTTCTGCACTAGCCATCAATTTAATGAGTGTTGACCCTGTCAATACCAATTTCCTCTTCTCAGGCCACCACGTTCAGAGTTTGGTGGGCATTCAATAGAGATTTACTGTTGACTGGGTAATTTGAGTTCATGTGTGTGGTGAAAAATTAGTGAGGAGAATTACCCAGAAAAGTGGATGCCATGACAATGCATGTCACCATGGTGTGACCAGCTCTGCTGACATAGGTTTCAAAAGCTCTCCCCCTGTGAAAATGGGGCCTGTTTGCAAATTAATTAGTTTCTGGCAGCAGCTTGATTGTTGACCCAAAGTTTGTAGAGTGGAAAAACAATCAGATTAGTGTGTTCAATATAAAGGCCCAGCGCGGTGCTCGAGTGCAGTTTGCCAAACTGTTGAAGCCGTGAATAGAGTGAAACAAATTCTTTTTTGAGAAGCCAAGGCAAAGGTTAAGTGTGATGTGACTGGAGCACGCTGGCCGCAGGGCGGTGGGGAGAGAATTAAAGGTTTCAGCCACACAAAAATAGAGAGTGCTGAGCGAGTTGCATTGAATTTAATGAAATTCACAGCTTCAGAACGCAAAAGTGTTTGGCAATGTTTTAGTCCGTGTTAAAGGGAGAAATAAGATGGCTTTGTTGTAAGAAGTTTTCTTTGTGCATCCGTGTGGACACCAGGGACTGAGCCTCTAAAGGGTATTAGAGAGACTTCCTGAGCCTGCACACTGTTTCTAAGCACCTGCAGACTGAGGTTTGTACCAGTTCCTCCCACTCCCCACCACACACTGACTCCCTTTAATGATTCAATCCAAGCTTCCCATTCATCACCTCCAACATTTGGGCAGGGCTTTTCTTTTAAATAGTGCCGGTGTGGGGACTCATGGAAAAATATATTAAAAATCCATGCTTATGAATAAATGACTGGCTAAAGCTTGTTATCGAGGTAGTGAGTCAAAAGATAGATACTAAAAAATACAGCAGGCCACTTCTGTAGCTAATAATACATGACTGTGACCCCTATGCAGCCAAGACCTGATTTCTACTCATTATTGTGCTCATCTCATTTCATTATTAGGCTTCATTCCATCAATGGCTATTTTTTATATATGTTTGCCCTTTATCATCCATTTTTGGCATTTAGTTTTACTATCACCCAGGTAGTATTTTCTTCATATCAAACAACCCCTATACATATTTAAAACTATTGTTTTCCTACTATGACAAATAGAAAGAAAGAAAATACTGACTATTGTGAAGGAGCCCATGTTCATGGGCACTTGAGGTATCTTCTCTTGGACCAGTGTCTTAGCCCTGTTGGCCTGGATCAGAATGCCTGGCAGACCCAAGGGAATGGGAGGACAGAGCGGCCAAGCTGAAAATATGAAGGGCTCCACACAGCCCACCACATAGCCCCCACCCCATCAATTAACTGAGATGCCCAGCAGAGTTAATGATGTGAGGATACAGTCCCTCAGTCTGTTCCCACCTCTTTCCCCCATTCCATAAAATCCCAACCCTTAGCCTGTGACCTACACAAACTCTGTGATTTGTTCTCGGTAATGGGGCTGAACCTACCCCCTTCACACTAACATTCCTGAACCGTGAATTGCTTGTCCCAAAAGGCATTTAGTGTTGCTTGCAATTAACACAACTGATTGCTCAAAGCCGGCACCTGAGGTGGCGTGGAGCCAGCTGGAAGCATAATTGGCTCTTTAGCTGGAGAAACATCCACTTCACAGTGGAGTCTGTGATGTTGGAATTATTAGTTCAAGGTAAGCCAGGTATGTGAATACCTGTTCTGTGCATTAAAGCCTCCACCAGCACTAGACACAGATGAATTATCGCAGACTCAAAGCCTCCCTTTCTCTCTGTCTCCGGAACTTCCCCTTCTCTTTGTTCGTGAAATCGCGCACATTTCAGCCTGAATATTTGTAGGGCTGAGTAATTGCTTTTGTTCTTTGGGTTATTTAATTACAAATCTCAGTAGATGACAGGTCCTCTGCTCTAAAGGAAGACATCACATTTGCACAGTTACAGGATCCCAACACAAATGTGTGTGGCAAATCAGTGACTGCAGATTTATTCATGCCCTCTGGGACCTACACTGCCTTTTCAGCTTAGCATGCAATATGATTTAAATTACAGCTTGTGCAGAGCTGTGCCTTGGGATTACACTCCATGTTTCCAACTGTTTATAGTTCAGTGAGCTTTAACCTCTGTGATTCTGAAAATTAAATAATGTCACGGCTGATATCAAACTGATGGCTGGTACCAGATTGTTAAATACTGTGTAGTATTAAAAGCCTATTTTTACAACAAAGTGGAAACATCAATGAATTTAAAACATTGATAGCAAATCCAGGTAGTTCAAGAACAAAATTCAAAAGTTACACTAGCAAAGAATGGCAAAGCTAATATTAAACTCCATTATCAAGGATATTGTTTCAACTCCTGTATTTAGCATAATTCTGGCTGTGAACTTTACTAGAGCAGGACTGAGCCTAGCACGGTGCTTTGTGATGACACAAAGACTGTGTAAGATCAAGAAATGTAGATAGAACATCTGTTGTGGTTAAATTCACGTTTGTTAATTCCTTGCAGAAGTTTCATTATTTCTGAAATACTGTGATATATCAAATGTTACATCTTGAAGACTTTTTGTGCTGTAACACTGGACATCTTAATATTTTTGTAGCCTTTGAAGAGAAGCAGAGGAAACACCTAATTAGAGAACTGTATTTAATATGATGTGTAATTTCCCTTTAGATTTCCATTTCATTATTTGCAGGGGTTTAATCAATGCAAAAACATTTAGATTTTTTTCTCCATTTAGTTCTGCAAACACATGTTTCCAGGACAGAAACTATTCCAGTCCCACTTGAGCCACTTCACCATGTTCCTCCCCAGGCTCCATCAGGCAACACTGTGAAGCAAAAGGGCATCATTTAGGCCACAGACCCTCATTCATGACTGTGGTGTAAGAAAGGGGGAACAGGAAGAGAAAAGGACAAATGGGAGAGACAAATGGATACTTACTTTTCACTTGTAAATGCAGCTTGTTGGACTAAATAACAGAAAATAAAGATGAATTCACAAAATTTCAGTTACCAGATATGACAGAGAGATCAGAAATAAACAAAATGTTTGACAAATGGTTCCTCATTTGATGCCTTTAAATTTTGACAGTGAAATAGATCCTGAACTTCCCATTTTGCTGCATTGCCAAAATGACACTTCTTTCTCCCCTTGATCTTTAGAATGCCCTATACTACTAACATCAAGGCTTCAATGTCCAATCTCTTAGTAATCAAAATGGTGTCAGAACTATGCCATCCCTTGCTATTGCATTGAATTCCATGGGCTTGTGTAAATTCATCTGTTTTAAAAGATGGCTGTTAAATTTGATTTTTTTAAACATGTAGCTAAGTGCTTTTTCATACCGTATGGTAAAAAAATAAAAATATATGGTAAAGGGTACAGTAACATCTAAGAAGTCAAAGTATGAAGGTGATCACCAGCAAATAGTTAATAGTCAGAAGCAGTGAATGCCACTAGTGATGTGCTGGTGCAGAGATAACATCCAGTGTTATTGAAATGTGATAACATTTCTTTTAAGAATCTCAGTATCAGTCTGAAATTTAACAGTGTTGTCAAAAAAACCTATTGAGAGTGACCCACCAAAACTGAGGCTGATTAGCCTTTTTTAGCTCTTTTCCCCTCTGTTCTGAGATCACTGTGTCACTGGTGTCTATAGGCTGAATGTTTCTGTTAGTAAGGTGAATTGCCTTTTAGTATTATCAAGGAAAATGACCTCTTTCAAAGGCAAGGGTTAAACTATAAGTCTTTGAGACTACTGTTTATTGTACAACATCTGGCAGAATTTGAAGTTCCAGAGCATTTAGAACTGCCACAAACACGCTGAGTAAATGAAGACAAAATAGTTCCCTGTCTGATTTACCTTTTAAAGTGATAAGCTGGCCTGTGTTTTTGTTAGGTTCCTGGATTGTGGAAAAGAGTATTTTTAAGTATTTTTATCTTTATATATATAAATTTAATTTCTTTTTAGTAACCTTTAAAGGTTTCTGTTCAGATAAGTAGAGCAAGATTTGTAGGAAGATTTTGTTAGAGAATTTGATATAAGCAGAAACAAGATAACCTTTCAAAGATGGCTTTTTTACACATGATCATTCAGAAAAAAGCAGAAGAAAAGTTACTTTGAAGATGGGATTACATTTTTTTCCCATTCACTACACACATGTTATGAAATAGTTGCAAGTATTCAGTGATAATACATTGTATCTGTGAATATTGCCACAAATCTGAGGATTGGTGTTTATTGATTCTTTTACTGCTGTTTGAGCAAAATTCAATATCCTTGTAAGTCAGAAGTGTTCCGCTGATGTCAGTGAGATTATTCATATTTCCTGAGCTCTATAATAACATTTGTCACACTGTAAAATCTGGTAGTCATGGGGCAAAGCTCTCTTCAGTTACCCACTCCTTCAGTCTCTGTGTCCTGTTCTCCTGTTTCTCTAAAGAAACTTCCAGTAAGGGCAGAAAAAAGCTCCATGGGAGAGAAAGGTACAAAACTTTTCTATGTGGTATTTTACATGGACTTGTGAGTCACCAGCTTTTTCACAAGATTGTGTAAATGGGTTGTCATTATCAATACTCAGTTCTGTTCCATGTTTGACATAGTGTAAGCTTTAATATTTTGTGCAGACCTGTTGGTAGAAAGTATTCTTAAAAAAAAAAACAAAATCCAGTTTCTCATTTATTACTGGGCCTATATTTTTCCCTGAATTTCTTTCTTTTATTACTTCTGTTAAACTTTATGCCAATTCTTCCCGCTATGATTTATATATCACAAGCAAGCATGCTGCAGTCCTCCCTCACTGCTTTTAAAAACACAAAAAATTTTGAGTCTGATACAATGAAATTTTCATTCTTAAAAGTCACAGAAATTACATCAAATAATTTTGAAGTGCTGTCAGTGAATAATAATAAAAATAAAAAAAAGTAAAAATAAGAAAATGGTTTGCTTGTACAGAATTAAAGGATAAACCAATGAAACGACGTTTGAGAAGAAACTTTCGGACAGTGCAGGTACTGTTGCAAAACTTTTGTATCTGAAGCAACTTCACAGTTTTCATCTCATCTGTACAATCAAATACATTTTTTTCTTTTTTAATGAACAGAACTAAGTTTCACATTAACAAAAAATGAGTACATTATTTCAGTTGTGTAAAACCTCGTTAATACCTTTTGTTGACTGAAGCTGGATTAAGTTGGAAACACATAGTGCTCACATGACAACTGAAAGAGGTTGTCATAACTGATGCTATCACACTGAACACCTCAGGTTGTGCTGAGGGGTTTTGCTTCCTCTTAGAGATGCCTTATTGCATTTTGTGTTGCTGTGCTACACTGACACATGAGCTAAAACCAGTCATTCATCCAGCCCTTGCCTCAGTCTTTGCTGCCATCCCTCATTAATCCTACTTTAATGGATTTTGTGTCAAGTTGCTTTACACTAGCTGTAAAAGTTCATTATACCAACAAAATGTTTCTTGTAGTTTGACAAAATTACCTCAGTTCTTTAGTCAAATCTAAAGGATTTAACAAAGAAATTAAGTTACAGGAGATCAGAAAGGTTAGGAAATTGCTGCAGGAGAGTTCTCTGCTGGATGATTCCTTGGGAAGTGGCGTGGGCTGTTGATCATTTCCAAATGAATGAACATCCCTCACAGAGAGTTGAGACTATGGTAGAGTCCTGTCCAGTTTTTGATGTGACATCAGAGAGGAGGGGTTTTTTTTACATCTACACAACCCCTTCCACACACTTCAAATTGAACCTGGCAGTACAAAATTTGGAGGTTTTCTTCCTGTTTTCAAAATAGATGATTTTTGACACAAAGGACATATTTGTTCACTTTTTAGGCAGAAAAAAGTAATAGTTCTGTGGGCAAATGGTTCTGGAGACAGGGTTGTGCACTGCATGGAGCTGACAGAAATATTAAAAATTTAGCTGAAGGAGACAGAGGCTGAAGGTATGCTTGTCAAGCCAGTGCTGTTCAGCTTTTGCCAGTCATATTGCTAAGGGCTGTCCCATTTTCCCTACACTGGAATATGTTTGCCATGTTAATGCCCAGCTATTCCTCACACTCAGCCAAGTATTTGCCTCCTGCAAAGTGCTGTGTCAGGAGTTTGGCTACAGCATGTTCCCTCAGCCTTCAGGAGATCTTCTTGTACCCTTAATTTCCAAGTGGCAAAGAGGAAGAATATTCCACCAAGGCATAAACACACATCTCTCAGTGTTCAGAAAGGCCTGAGAAAATCACATTAATGGAGAGGAACAGGTTTTTGTTTCTGACTTCTAGGATCAACTGCTTTGGCATCTCCAGGGACTTGTGCTCCACCTGTGAATCTTCAGAGCTTACAAAAGGCAGGCCTGTAGCATGGCTCTATATGCCAAAAGTCTGTAACACCCCAAATCAGAAACATCTTTTGTCTTCAGTGCCTCCACGCTCCACTTCCTCCCCTAATACATCACTTCTTAGCATAAAGGCTCTGGTATTTAGTTCTTGTCACTCATCCAGAGCTCTAAAGATGTAGGTTACACAGTTAAGGCACAGGCTTTCTAGCATTTTCATTTCCAAACATCAGTGTCAAAAACTTCAGATAAATGACTAAGAGAGGAAGAAACAAGCTCTTAGCTGGAACTCTCATTACCTTTAAGAAATACAGAAAATTGATATTAAAGTATTCCTAAATGGAGACACTGTGCTGCAAGCCTCACTTTCTGTTCTGTGATGGACACTAGTTTTCTCAGTTGCCCAATTACTCTCTCTGAGGGACAAGTAAATAAGCTTAAAATTAATTGTGTTGATAGATATACAACAACTTAAAAACACAGTCAGTAATGGAAAAGAGGTGTTAATTTTGCTTGTTGTTCTGTAAGGAGATAATAATCACCTCTTTTAAATTAAATAGAGTGGATAGATCATAAGCATTGTTTTGTAAGAAATCTAATTTATGTTGAGCATTAAGCTATAATTTTACTGAACTTTTGTATTCACTTTTCTTCACCATATAATTAGTCTTTAACAGGGAATCAAAACTATTGTTGTTTTTTTAGAACAAAGGCTTCAGAGACTGATAATTGCATCAGAGATCAACATTTTCTCCCTTCTCTTTCCTGTGGGAGCTAAAACGTTATTCCCAAGATATGTTCATGCTGAATTATGCCTCTAAGGCAGAGGAGATGAGGGATCTTGGGGTGGTGGCATTGTCTTGGCAGGTACTCACGGACTCATTTGCACTACTCTAGAGGTGCTGAGCACCCCAAACTGAGTTTGTGCTCCTCTCACTCTCATTTGGCCTTGCATCTCTGCCAGCTCCCAGGAGGGCACCCATGGCTTAGTGTCCAGCCTGGCCTTGCCAAGTTTTCGCTTCTGCTAGCTGACCCCAGCATGGACCCTGAATGCTTTAGGGTGTTACAATACACTTGCCCTTTTTTGTTTTTGCCTCAAATACTCATCAGTAATTCCTTAAAAAAACCCTTTTGTTAAATTCAGTTTTATGGCCTCTCACAATGAGAATGATGCATGGAAAACACTTATGGTCAAGCCACTGTAAAAGCCACAAGGGCTCGACTCCTGTTGCTGTATGTGTAAGGGTACCATTGAGGTGTAGAATAATTTACATTTGTAAAAACGCGGTGTCTCTTTTTTAATGCACGTCTCTTTGCATGTTACATTGCTGCTGCACCCATGTATTTAAATGACAGAAGAGTTATATGTTGTTGCTACTTTTAATACCTTCTATCCTTGAAAGTCTGTAATCTCTTTATGTCACACAAGTCACCACTGAAACATAGCAGTTGGATTCTGCTGAGGGAGGGTTTGTTGGTTTGAGGTTTTGGGGTTTTTTTAATTATGAAAAGAGTTTGTAATAAAATATTTTTTTTAAGTACACTATTGAAATTAAAAGAAGCCTTAGTTAAACCTTATGCTTATTAACATGTTTTATAATCTGTCTCTCAAAATTTGCCTTTACTAGTCTCTAAAATATTGATAAAAAACAGGATTTCACTTGTAAGAAGGAGAAACCAGATGACGTAACTAATGCACTACTCTAAGATCATCTTGACTCAAGGATAAACCGCTTGATGAATATCATTAGTCTTTAAAACTCTTTCTAAAGGGAATTTCCATTGCAAAATCAGTGAGGGACCATAGGGCATCTCACCTTAAAATAGCGGCTGACAGCTTGATCATGCATGTCCTGCTTGCCACACATCCTCCTGACGTTGTAAACAGCATCTTTAAATGACATCTCTACTCTGTGGTCTGTCCTTTCTATGTTAGCATCTGACAATAAGTTACCACAAAACCCTCATATTAGCTCCATAATAGCCACAAGTTATCCCTTGTGCAAACAGCGTTCCCGCTTTGAGGATGTGGTCTGATGCCATCCATGTTATTGAGGAGCTTCACTAGAAGCAGTGAATCCATGGGAGCTCTGCTGCATTTGCCTGAGTCAACAGCAGCAAGAGGAATGTGAAAGTTGAGGAATTTAAATGAAGGGACTTGGAAAGAACACCACTAAAAGCTTTGGTGTTTTGTAAACTACATTCGAGTGTGTAAAACCGCAAACCATCTTCACTCTCTCATCACCACATATTAACAGCTTTGTCCTCTGGTGACCTTGCTGAGGCAGAAGCTCTGCTCTGCACATTTGTGACTGGAGCTGCAAGTCTCCTCCCTGTGGGTAGCAGGGCTCACAGTGAGAGCAAGTCCAGATTTTGTGAGGACAGTGTTTGACTCTCTGTGCTGGGTCTCAGAGGACAGGTGCTGTACATGGTTATGAAGGCTTTAGTAGCTGTCTATTTTTGTTGTTAAATTTTTTATTTCATCTTCTCTAATCTTCCTCTCCTCAGGGTCCCAGTCCACCCTTCAGTACTTTTCATTAAATTACAGCAATTGCAGTTTTACTGAGCATAAAATTTCCCTAGTTTCCTAGAATTTTCTTTCT
Source organism: Acrocephalus scirpaceus scirpaceus (assembly GCA_910950805.1). NCBI lineage: Eukaryota > Metazoa > Chordata > Aves > Passeriformes > Sylviidae > Acrocephalus > Acrocephalus scirpaceus. Next base: position 8,782,358 of record OU383777.1, read on the forward strand.
GTTAACTGATAAATTAGTCATTTTGGCCATAAATATACAATAGTAGGGGCATCCAGTTCAAACTCTTTACAAAACATTTCCTAAGAGAACTGCCCTTTGGCTCCTGTCAAGTGATGAAGAGATGACCCCAGCTTCTGTTCCTTCAGCTTACTCAATCTTGACAGCTAAAGGTAATTTCTGTGCCTTCAAGTTTATAGATCTTCATTAAAATGCTAATACAATTCACTTAGAAAGCCAATTTCTGACTTTTAATATTTCTTGCTTTTGGGAGTGTGTGTGTATTGGTGCAGTTGTTGTTGCTGAAGAGTAAGATTTGTTAAAGAACCTGTGCAGATCGATTTACCTTCGCTTTTCCTCAACCTGAAATGCTGAGACAGGCAAAACATGTTTCCATTACTTAAATAAGCAAACAATGGCAAATAAATCATAGAGGCAGCTGGACCAAGGTGTCGTTTTCATAAAGAGCCAGATTTCTCAGGAAGGACAGTTTAATGGGCTGCTGCCAATGAAATGTCTGCAGAGCTGATAATTGCAGGAGGGCACACAAAATGGTATACAAAGGTGTCATGTGGGATCTGAGAAGTAGCACCACAGCCAAGACAACTGCAAAAAGGAGACTGAGGAAGGTGTGGACTTTAATAATTTGCTTCTTAAAGACTGATTGTTTTAAATAAAAATCTAAGTTTTTATTTTTAGCTTGCTCACTTTGGCTGCAAGATCAGAGAAGTGTTTTTAGCTGTAATTTTATTTTGATCATGTTTATGCTGTGGCTTTGTTTCTCCTTTGATCATGCTTAAACACGTTTCAGAAATGCTTGTTTGATGTATGCTGTTTTTTAAAGCAGTCTTCCACATTGTCTGCCTTTCTTTTTTAAAAGCAATGAATCATTGCAAAATATTTGCTGTCAAATGATTTCTTAAATCCATTTTCCCAAAACAAGCTTTCTGGACTTTTAGCCAATGGGAGACTGCTTTCAAACAGAAAAGTGTTGAACTGTTGTAACAGTATTTCTGAGGGCTACGTGGATTGGAGTCAGTTTTAGGGTTGCAGAATACTCCATAATTCATACTCAGAAATTTGAAGTCATTCCATCTACCCCCAATAGCTGCAGTGCACTGACTTTTACAACTGTTGCTGGTAGGTTTGGATCAAAGTTCTATCTTCCATTCAGTAAAACTTGCTTGAAGTTCATTCCAGCTTTTTTTTTTTGTGGCTGTGTTGTGTTGAATGTATGAAATAGGTCAACCCTGACTGAATTATTTTAAACTTCCTATGGGGACCCCTTGATACCAAACCTGTTTAATTTTGCAGGGTAAGGCAGGGCAGTCTCAATACTTGAACATACACATTCATGGATGACATTCTTTCTTCTGCTGCACGGGTGAGCAATTAGGAGAGTCAAGGAGAAGTCCCTAATTCCCTCATCTGTGGATATCTCCCTTCCAATCCTCAAAGAAGAGCAATAAAAAAGTGCTGTGCAGTCCATGGAGAGGGCTGTGTTGCGTGACTGCGGGCCATCTGGCTGATTGATTCATCAGGACCTCAGCAGCCAGTAGTGAGCATGGTCTGAAGCCCTGGGGTTGAAGGCAAGTGTGCATCAAGCCTCGGGCAAGTCAGGCAGTCCCTGTGCTAGTGAAACAATAAAAAACACACTACAGATCACTGGTTCTTAGCTTTATAACCCATGAAATTATCAACCACTTTTCTCTCTGTCTCCCCACACATGGTATCATGATGTTGTTTCTGTAACTGTTACGTTCATTCTGAACAGAAATTAATCTATTTCTATATGCAACAGAACACATGTAGCCTGCTCCTCATTTATTTGGTTCACTGCACAGACATAGATCTGTTAGATGGAAGAGGGAAAAAAACCAAGCACCACCAGGTAACAAGACCAAGGGCCCTATAACATGAAGAACCACTCTTTTATTGACTAAAACGTATTGATTTAACTAGATGGCAAAACAATCCGAAGTGTGCTCAGTAAGAAACATCAGTGTTGTTCAAGAAAAGCTGTTCCATGATGTACAGTGGATGTGTTTCTAATATGAGGTTGTGTGACTACTTCATTTGCAGGGATGTAGTTAGGATTATTAATCACTCATTGAAAATCTGAGTGAAAATCTGAATTCATCTCAGATGGGCACTGGTGAGAAGTATATGCAAAGCATTCTCACACTTGCTCTAGCTGTGGCATTAATTTTATCTGCCTGCCTCACAACCCTCTTCTCTGCTATCACTCTGACAGAATCATTTGAAATACATATATTCAATTTATTCAACTATTTTTCTGTCATTGTTGTGTCAGTCCTGCTTTAATACTAAACTGTCTTACTATTTCTGGTTCACTTGCAAAGTTATGAGAGGGAAGGAAAAGAATAATAATATGATAACCGAGGGCAAGTTTATATAACCAGTGCTATATCAGCAATATTTTTGACTCAAATGGGACTCCCCACAGTATCTTCATAGGCTAATGTAAAGTTAGATTTTTGATGCCTGATAATATATTGATTTACTTTAGAACTTGATATCTTGTGATTTACAAAACCCATTGCGCTAGAAACAAATCATTCAACCATTTGGAACGTGTTTAGGTTTTGGCTGAATATTATTTTTTACTCTTTTTCATTAAGAGCTTAAGGATGTAAAAACAACATTTCCAGAAAAGAGGTTCTCCAGATCCAGTAGCCAAAACCAGTGTCTTCTAATGGGTATCCTCCTTCTCTGATGGATCCTTCCCCAGACTGCACTGCAGAAATTTTCAAGCTGTAACCCTTGTTTCTTGAGATTCAAGTTGCATGCCAAGCCCTAGAATATCATATAAAAAGTAGTCGAGATAGTATTTATTTGGGTCTTGTGTCAGTGTAACTTGAAGGCTATTAAATGCACACTTGAAAGAAAGGAAGGACATTTAATAGCTTATGTTACTGGGGTTTGGGGTAAAGAGCTTAAGATCTCAGGTTTTCCATGTTCTCAGATGTTTAAAAGTGTTTATTTTAACAGACAATAGGTGATAGACACAGTTTCACAGAGATCTGTTGTGTGGCCTGTGTTGTTCAACACATTCATAAATAACCTGAAAATGAGGTTGGGTTTTTTCACATGAACCTAAGTTATTCAGCATAGTGAGACAAAGGAAGACTGTGAAGGATCACAAAAGGATCTTATGCAACTGGGTAGCTAAGCAATCAAATGACAAATTAAATTATTCTTGATGAGTGATGTAGTGATAAACCATGGGGAAAACCATGAGGAAAACATGGCTATCTTCACATATAAAAGAATGGGCTATGGACAGACTGCCACCAATGAAGAGTGAGATTCTGGGGTTATGGCATGTAAATTCCATGGCAGTTTCAGATTACTGTTCAGGAGTGGTCAAATCCATATTAACTCTTACGAATTAATAGGGAAAAAAATGAAAAACAACAACAGAGAATTCAACAAAGAAAATTGCTCTAGCCCTTGTTCAAGAGCATAGTTCATCCACGTCTTGATCACTAAGCATTTTTCCAATACAGGAATTGAGAGGAACCAAATGAAGTTATTAAGATCAATGTTCAAAACAGAACATCAGAAGTAAATTTTAGTTCATTACATTCTGTAGGTAATCTGAGTAACAAATTCCAAAAGGACTTGCTGAATTCTGGAAATTTGCATGGGTTCAAGAAGAAACTAGACAGATAACTGGATGAGAAGTCTATTGAGATTTAACTAAGGACACAGAAAGCAACAAAGCTCAGGGAATCAATTACACTGAAAACAATTGCAGGAAGAGACTCTGTTCTTGGAGAATATTATTTTTAATCACCATATTCTTTCTTGTCTTGAATAATTACTTCCGGACAATCTTAGAGGTTGTGTATTGATCTAAGTAAACTTTGGCCTAAGCCAGTAGGGTTGTTGTTCTGTACATACGTGTGTGTGTGTATATATATATATATATATATATATATATATATATACACATATATATACACACAGAGTACATGATAATACACACACAAAATTATGCTGTATATGCTCATATAATAGAAACATCTAAACTTCCATGTACATAACCTATCAAAATATGTTGCTTAAAAACTCTGCCATCCTTAATAAGGCAATGGGTTGCACAGGCCAGCTAGTGCAAACTGGCAAAACATAGCAAAATTCATTATTTCCATGACTGTATAGCAATAAACATACACTGAAAGGATGTTAATACAGGCACTGAAATAGCTTACAATTTCACATAGGAACAGGACTTTGAGTAGTTAAATATAGTTCACAGTTAATTATCCCAGCAGGATGTAGAATGGCTATAAAACAGATTGGTAAATCTGTTGGATATGCCTTCTTTTTCCAAATATAGTGAAAGATGCCAGCTGAAGTATCCCTGTAAAATACAGCAATGAGCCAGATGCACCACTGGTGTGAATTTACTGATGTGAATTCTATAAAATTCTCTCTCCTGAAACTTCTTTATAGTATTTTTTATGTAACCCATCAGTATGTCCACATTATATGTATTTTCATTTGTTGATGTATCTTTTTTACCACAAAATAAAGTTGTCACTCTAATCGTTAAGAAATAAAGTTTATATATATAAAAATAAAACTTAACAAAAATGTCAAGACAAAATATCTCAACAACTTGAGTAGAAATTCTAAAATATATTTCTTCTGAAAAAAAGACAAAAATTTGGGAATTTGGGGTATTATGTGGAAGTAGTATCAATCAAAAATGTGTTTTTCAACTTAACTTTTTTTAACAGCAATGCACTAACAATTTTCTAAGTGTAAAATATATATTTTTTAATTGCTGAAGTGAGAACTTTACATTTGTCTCCATAATTATTTTATTTTAATTGTGACTTATACAGAAAGATTAATTGAAGTCCAAACATCCAAAGAACAAGAAAAATGTCAGTAATAAATATGTGGAATTATGAAACCATGCTCTAATGTTATACAAACATTTGTAAAGAGATTTCATAAACATTGAATTGCTCCAATAATAAAGTTAAGATTTGTTCATTAAATGCCTGTAGCCAACACCTCTCTGTATTAAAGATAAGCGGAATGTAAATTAAAGAGATTAATTGAATGAATTAAATAATTATTAAAGTTATTGTTATTAAAATATTTAAATTATTAAATTATAAAATATATAATTATTAAATATAAGAGGAATGTAACCTCTGTCACATATTAACAGGTGATGATATACCGATATAGAAATATTTGCCATGGGATGCAATGATTGAGACTCGGGAAGAAAATGACAGGTCATTTATGTAAGGAAGACAAATGGTCTAGTTCATGGAGTAGTAACATGCACAATGGCATTGTCTTCTCAGATCCCAGATTTGTCAGTGCTCACCTGATACCAGAGAGTGACAATCCAGAAGATGACAAAATCTACTTCTTCTTCCGTGAAAACGCAATTGATGGGGAGCACACTGGAAAAGCCACTCATGCCAGAATAGGGCAGATCTGCAAGGTAAGATGCTGATACTGAATGCACTTGCAAGCAATTTTAGAAACTGTTTTCTCGCCTGTGGACTATTCAGTATTAATACTGGCATTGTACAAAAACAGGGGTCATCCCAAGAGAAAAATAATGTGGGGATGACATACAGAAATTAATAGTATTCAAATCGGTTTTTGGGCTATGAACAGACTACCACCAATGAAGTTTTGAAGTTTTTAAACCAAACAAACCATGATGTTTGTTTTAAAAAGTCATAGGTATCTTCTGAGGCTTAGAAAGTGTCTGAAAAAGAAAGTCTTTTATAGGAAATGTGATACTTCCAGGTAGGCCAAAAACATTTGAATAATTTGCTTTTTAAATGTTAATAGCTTTCCATTCCCATATTATTGAAAACCTTTAAAACAGAGGCAAAGGATGATACAGCAAAATAATTGTTAAGGTTTAGCTGTAGAAATGGGCAGCCATTTCAAAGACCCTTAGTGACTGCAAGATTAATCATTTGTCCACACTGGGAAGTGTCCAGATGGTTTTCTGACAGACTTTCAAAAACATTTCTGCTAATTAAAATATATTTTAAAATGTTGTAGCTTAAGCAACTGGGATGTTTACAGTAAAATTTTCTGTTAATCCATAAGCACAAATTCAATCTACCTCCTTTGAATTCAGAGGTTCCTGCTTTAAAACCAATTACCCCACAAGTATGAAGTCCTCGGGACCTTTCGTTTCTACGTTTTGAGATTCTACAACTGATTCCACTGTTCTGGCATTTTTGTCTTCTTTGCTCCATTACAAGTTTCATTTCTACTTTGTTGATACCCAGTAAAGCATAACAAACACCTTCAGGTTTTCCAGGACATGGTAGACTTGGAGCTTTGGAGCAAGATATTCTGCCCATTTCTTTTTTCCCAGTGTTATATACGTATAAAGGTATACAAAGAGATTTGAAGGTTTTGGTTTTTAAATTGTGGACTAGTGTGAACTTTGACACAATAAAATGTAAAATAAAAATAATTCAGATTTTGTGTCTTTGCTACAAAATACTGCTTTTGTACATAGAGGGTGGCTTTTTCTCTCTTGTTTTCTCTAAATTCCATCTTATTTACTGTATTTTCTCTGTACTCTGTTGATACTTCAAACAAAGACTGTTGCTAAATACTAATGCAAAATACTTTTTATTATTAGAATGACTTTGGTGGACACAGGAGCCTTGTTAACAAATGGACGACTTTCCTAAAAGCACGTCTGATTTGTTCTGTACCAGGACCCAATGGCATTGACACACACTTTGATGAACTACGTAAGTGGCAGAAATGGCTGGAATACAGAAATGTCTTCGGATATTATCTATATTAATTTAACCTAATTTTCCTTTCCTTTTCTTGTTATTGTTACAGAGGATGTGTTCCTAATGAACTCAAAAGACCCTAAAAATCCAATAGTCTATGGAGTGTTTACAACTTCCAGGTACAGAGCATATCATTTTACTTGCATGGAAACTTGGGTGGCTGCATGTTCTAAAGAGGTCTCTTTGTTAAAAGTGTTTTTAAAAACCACGAAATTTTCTTAACCTTTGAACTGAGAAGGCAATGGCAGTAAGAAGTAATGAACTAGGTTTCTTTCTTATGAGCAATGTACATCATCATTCTGAAGCTAGCAAACACAAAGACTATCAGTTTCTTAGGCTGTTCTTGCCATTGAATTGGCTTTTTATAGCAGGGATCAGCATTTGTAGCCCTTTCCACACAGATTTGGAAAAAGAATGCAAGCATAAATAAACTTGTTTGGGGGCAGTGTAAAATAGAAAATCCGTGGAGTGAGAAATTGGCTAGTCAAGGAGATATTAGTAAAAAATATTGCTGAAATCTGGAAAGTCTAATGTTCTTTTAAAAGTTCTGTTATTGAATCACATATAACTGTGACTGGAATGTTTTTGTTACATTGTGCTTTCACCAAGAACAAAATATGCTTGTAGCTTTGGCCTGAGGAAGGTTTGCAGTACTGCTTGTATTGCCACATTTATCTGTGAAAGAAACAACTTTTAGTTTCTAAAAAGAAAGACTTTTTCTAGTGATACCAGGCATAGAAGAGGGAGATTTACAAGTCCTTACTGTCTTCTGTAAAAAAATGTCAGGGTAAGAAACAACACTGAAGTTTGCACTTGTGCTGCCCAAGTGATGGAAGAGACTACTAAAAAAAATAGAAAAAATATGGAGTGTAGGAAAGAATTGAATAGTTCCCTAGGGAAAGCCTTACTGAAATTTACTCAAATTTGGGCTTTGGCCTTCTGGGGACAAGATGTTTTAAATAGTGAAATAGCAGCCATCTGCTTAGGAAAATGTCTGTGAGATCATATCAGTTTTGCTGAACTTTCACAGGAGGTGAGTGGGGATAGCTCTGAGAGCATGTCAGAGCTTTGATAATCAGCACATGCAATAAATTAAAAAGCATCAAGCTGCTATTCCCATAGCTCTAGCACTTGATTAAATTGACTGATAATTTAAAGAAACTGATTTGATTTCTTCTCCCCTCATTTTCAGTAATATCTTCAAGGGATCAGCCGTGTGTATGTACAGCATGACTGATGTGAGGAGGGTTTTTCTTGGTCCCTACGCCCACCGAGACGGCCCAAACTACCAGTGGGTTCCCTACCAAGGGCGAGTGCCGTACCCGCGGCCAGGAACTGTAAGTACCCTAGGAAATCTGAGCTGGGAAAACTGTGGAAAATGTTTTCACACATTACGTGGTCCTTGAGCTGAGATCCAGGAAAGAAACTGACACAGATAACGAAACGAATAGAGTGGCAGAAGGGAAAACTATCAGTTCCTCCAGGTCCAGAATGTACTGATTTTCTTGTAACATATGAGACTGCAGTAACAGCTTCACTTGGATTTTAATTTTGGCATTCATATTAACAACTTCAAAAGAAGCTTTGGTAATGGCTAGAGAATTCTACTGAAAGTCAAGTGTTTCATAAATTATATTGCATTATCCTTTCCTTGGAATTTGGGGGTTTTTTTCCAAATATTGAAAACAGAGGATTTGCCTGACTGTTAGGAACTTTCAGTCAACATTAAATCTAGGACAGTGAAACAGATATTTGTGCAATAGATGATAGAATGACTACAATAGTTTCTACCTTCCACTGGGAGTTTTTTAAAAATGTCTGCTTTTATCTGATTCTCTGTTTCTAGTTTACAAATGACTAAAATATTAATCTATATAAGACATCCATATTTCAACTGATATCATCATATTCTAGAGATAATTTAACTGCCTTTGAAATTTCCAGTAGTCTAAGAAGATGGGACGTTTATTAAACAAGAATTAATTGTATACATTGGAGTCTCTCCTTAGCTTGTATAAGTCAGGTTGGCCCATTTATGTTGAGAACTGTCACTGCAGAAAATTAAATATATATGTACACATGTATACATATAAATGCATATATCTAAATAATATATATGTCTACAACATTCTTTAAAACTCTTCTTAAATATAAGGCACAAAAGATAGCAGGAATAACTTCACTTCTTTAGTTCATCATATTTTCTACTTTTCTCTGGTATGTTTGAAATTGTCCTTTCAAATCTGATCTTTCAACTGATATATATGCTCAGCTAATGAAAATTACTTCCTAAGTAAAAGAAAACAGTGGCTCCCTGACAGCTGGATTCCTCAGCACTCCTCACTCCTTCACTGAAACTAAAGGAGTTTCTAATTTTTTCCTGAGTTAAAATACGAGTTCTGCAGCATAAAAGAGGTTTCATTTCTCATCTGATGGTGAACCTTTTTTTTTTCAATTACTACAGTTAATTCTATTATGTCAGGGAGTTAGTTTTTTTTTTAAGTTCTATTGTTTTACAACTCTGTAGAAAATGTGAATGAGTTGATATTTTTGGTATTTCTTTTATAGCTATTCTCACCTTTTCAGTTTAACAGACTTTGAGTTCATTATTCTGTTTCTTTATATTCCTCTTTGATTCCAGTATCAATTAACCTTTCTGAGCAAAACCAGGTATTAGATATCATGTAGAACTATGGACAAAGAATGTCATGTTTCTATTACAGCAATAAACTGAGATAAAGAATGACTACTGCACTTAGGCTCTGTTGCATTCATTCCTCTGCAGAGATCAGATGCAGCTCTACTAAGATTCTAAATGCATAACTCAAATATTTGCTCTTGAGACTGGCAGTTCTGTGTCCAGAGACAGAGTTCTGGCCTCCGTTCTGCCTGGGGGTTGCTTCAAGAGTTCTCTGGGGGTCTTGATCTGAATTGCAATAACTTGATCAACTTCCCCAGAATAAGCAGAAAAATAAGAACCAGAACCCAACCCTTAAGTGATGAAGTGAACTAGACACCAGAGCTTTTGTCAAAGTAAGGAAATGCAGTTAGGTTACAGATACTTTTGTTTCTGGCCAATCAGAATGGAGTTTATGATGTCATTATAAAATGCTTTTATTAAGATTCACAAATAGCAAAGATGTTCATATTCCACCATAAGCTGTTTTCTTGCCTAAAGGCAAATGTGATCTCAAATTTTACAAGTCTGCTTAGCCCCACAGATGTAGTGCAGGAGGCCATGCCACTGTAAATGTAGTTGGAGTGTCTGAAGCCGGCAATTTGTCCTAGGCCAATGCCAGTGACTCTAATCCTGGGTTCTGCCACTTTGAAAAATTATTATTGCCCTCACAGTTGCTAAAATAATTCTGTTGTATTAATAGGATAAAACTGAATTTTAAAGTGAGGTGTGTTTCTGGCTGGGAAGAAACTTTTTGTTTAAAAGTGATAAAGTTGTGTGTGTTTTTAATGATTTGAAGATCTGTTGAGAATAAAGAAGAAAAATATTTTTGACGTTCTTTAGATGTCAGACCTTTGGACTCCTTTTCCAAGAAATGCAGAAGGAGATGGGAGAAAACCCCCCCATCTTCTTACAGTAATTCATTTCCAGGTTGCACTGCAGTTAAACAATGGTGAATTATCTCAGGAATTTAATAGGTGAGGTGCCAGTAAACTTCTTCAGCATCTGGTAATTTGCCCAGTATGAGTAAAAGAAAAGGAAAGTAAATGGTTTTGAAAAACCAGAAAGCTTTGTAAACAATTCTACATCAGCTTCACATGTAACAAAGAAGTTGCCAGAATTTTTCCTGTAACACTTGGTTGTGTTGTTTTGTTTTAGCTTTTTTTGAATTTTGTTTGTTAGTTTGTTTGTTGTTGGGTTGTTGGTTTTTTTTTTTTTGAGGGGGGGCAGGGGTTAAAGTATCTGAGAGTGGAGGGAGGACTTTTGTGCATACTTCATCTTAACTCAGTTACCTCATCCTGAATTCCTTTCTAACTTGCTGTGAATTCAGCCACAGAGCTCAGGTTTTCTCTGCTTCATGGCACCAGGAATTATGACCAACGAGCTTTTTCTTCCTACCAAAATGTAGATACTGATTGTTCTGTTGGATTCCATACTGGGCCTAGTCCAGGTACTGCGCTTTAAACTTCACATCTAAAGACACAGGATTGCAGTAATTTTTTTTTATTCTCAGAAAATCAGGGGATCCAAGGAGTAATAGGGGTCTCAGAATTGAGAGTCTTATTCAAACACACAGAATTATGACTCTAATTCTAGTTTTATGAATTTTCTGTGCAAAGTATATCTTGGTCCATAGAACGATTGAATATCCTGAGTTGGAAGGGAACCACAAGGGTCACTGAGTCCAACTCCTGGCTCTGAACAGAACAGTCCCAAGACTTACACCATGTGCCTGAGAGCACTGTCCAAATGCTTCCGGAGCTCTGGCACTATTGGTGCTGTGACCACATCCCTTGGGAGCTTGTTTCATATTGCTGCAAGTAAAATCCTTTGTTAGAAAATGAGCCAGAAAGTAAATATTCAAGCAGTTGAAACAGCTGAAATTCATTTGCCTAAAATTGAAATGAACGTTCATTTAGTATTTTTTTCAGTGCTTCTGAAAAAGCACTGAAAATTCAGCCCAGCTGCAATTAACAATACTTAGTTTTTGTGTAGTGATTTTTATACACAGAGTACAGCTATTATCTAATTAATCCAAGTAATTAGTATTGAACTGTAGTTAGAATATTAATTGAGATGTAAAGCAAACTTAAAATTTAAGTGTAGCATTTGAAACACTGTTTTTGAGACAGACAGTGGTTTGGCCAATAATTATGAGAAGTCCATCTGATTTTCTCTTTGTAATATTTTTGTACGAAAGAGCAAGAACATCTAATAATAAGAAAAAGGTTTAAAATCTTGAAAAAATAAAATTGATAGCTAGCTTGCTTTCTGCTTATTCTGCTGCACATGCCTTAATCAAATATTCTTCTTCCCTCCATTCTTCCCTTCCATACAAACAGAATGCAGGAATTTGCTTACTAACAAATATGCCAGCAAGGGACAATTTACACTTTATATGTCCATGTTGGAAGCGTCCCTTTGCTGAGTATAGCAACTACTTGTTTTGACAACATTGATTTTTAAATTTCATTTCTGTTGAATTATTAATAATTTGGATCAAGGTGATAGCAATGACAATTGATTTCTTCTGTTTAGCATCCTGCAAGGTCTGGATTCTTGCTTAATAAGATCTTGTCCTCCAGGTTTTAATTTAATTGGAAGGTATTTTATACCAGAATATAAAGGGCAAATTATCTTGAGCATTTTAACACCAGTTGTTTATATTTCAAGTTCAAATCCTGCAAAATAATTATTTTCAGCTGGGATTCAGTGTTTTGTATGTCTTCAGGAGTTATCTGAACAGATCAGCAGTTGGGATCACCAAGATCTTTGACAAGGATCTTTGGTGTCATTGTGGTTCGTTTTCTTCACCTGTTCAACAGTACTAATATACTGCTAATGCTTGTGTTACAGCTAACTGCTCATAAAATACTTACCAATTCTGCAGAAGGGATGAGGACAAATGGTGATCAGCCACAGTTCATGAGTCTCCTGATGGGGATAACGTAATAGCTGAAAGTGGAGGAAATACTTTTGTGGCTACCAACACCATGGTCTTACCTCTCCTTTCCAGCCTTTGGTTTCTGCTTACAGTGGGAGAACATATGCTAAATGTGAAAAATAGAACCCTGTGGTTCTCACAGCTGAGAAGCAAAACTTGTCTGGCCCACCCCTGGGTATATACAGAGGAGAAGTGGCTCTTTTCTGTCTTATGTCACGGGACCAGATTCATCCCAATGAGACACCAACTGTTCTGTCACTGTGAGGGCAGTGAGGAGTTACTGCAGTTCCTTAATGAGACTCATCTCACCTAACAGTTCACATGGATGGTATGATGAGTAACACTCACAGAAGGCTTTCTTTAGAATGAGAGGAAAGAAAAAAAATACATTTAAGATATGACTCACTAGATTTGATTTAGTGTAACAGGATCCACAATATTGGGACTACATGGAGGACATAGAGTTGTTGAGACAAGCAGGGGTTTGAAAAGTCATTAGAACAGGGCATTGTCCCAGGATTTAAGGATTTGGTTACTGACACAGCGATTTGGACTTCCAGTCAACTTCTGAAGACAATCCTTTAAAGCAAAGATGATGGTATAATTAATTAATTTTGTGTTGTATACATAACCAAATACTGAATTACTTGCCTTGTATTGAATGATTTAGATATTTTAGGACTTCTTCTTTCTGGTAATTAAAGATTAATACTAATCACAACTGGACTTAAAAACCTTTTGCACTGAAAAGAAATAAGAAAAGTGATGTATGAGGATCATTTGCATTCTGTTAACCATATTGGTTTAAATCCAAAATAAATTAAAAAACAGAGACTATGAGTGACAGAATTAACTTTTGCTGTCTGTCACAAAACACTTAGATTCCCTGACATGTTTATAGACTGCCATAGATGGGATGATAAATAATAAAATGTAAAACATTTCCTTTTTTTATTTCTAGTGTCCCAGTAAAACATTTGGAGGTTTTGATTCCACAAAGGACCTTCCTGATGAAGTTATCACATTTGCCAGAAGTCATCCCGCCATGTACAACCCAGTATTCCCCATCAACAACCGTCCAATCATGATTAAAACAGATGTGGATTACCAGTTCACTCAGATCGTGGTGGATCGAGTGGACGCAGAAGATGGCCAATATGACGTGATGTTCATTGGCACAGGTGAGATGTCTTAAATCTACACTGTATGCTCCTCCAGGATTGATGGAAACCTAGAGCAGATAAAAATTCATACTCTGAAAGATGGAACATTGACTGAAGAACAGTGTAAACCTGTGAAAATTTGGGGCAGGACCCAAAACTCTGCATGTGGGAAGGTCTTTGTTGCAAACATTCACTGTTACAGGTTCAGGCCATAGCCTGCACAGCTTAATTCTTTAGGAGCTTTGCCAACTGGATTAAGATCAAACCACCTTCTTTCCAACTACTGCTATTAGGGATTTTTATTAGAAATGTCTTGCCTTGTTAATCATAATTTAGTATTAAAATGAGAAGTTTGAGGTACCCATATTGAAGTGCAGCATAAAAAGTATTAATGTGAATGAGGCAAATATCCAAGTATGGTAAAAGTCTTTTGTGCCTTTCAAGTATTGCTTTAAGATGCTCAGCTCTTCAGCCAAGAGGGTGCATCATTTTACTTATGATGAAGATATCTGGCACAAATGGAGTGTTTTCAGAAGAGCTGGTATTCAAATAGAAAGATGATATCCTTTTCAAAGCATTTGCAGAATCATACAGCTTGAGTATCTTAGAGAAGTGTAAATATGCACTCAGAAAAGACTTCTTTTCCAGAAAGGTAATAATGAGGAAGAGTGTCCAAAAATTAGCCGATATACATTTTCCTAAATTCAGTGGTTTCAAACCTGTACTGAGTAGCAATTGGTGGATCTGTTTCTTCATCTCTGAAAGTTTTACATTAGTTGGCTGGTGTTTCAGCTGAATAAAAATATTTTAAACTTCTACTGAACATAATTACTAGTAATTAGACATCATGAAGCTAACCAAATCAAACCAAAACCCTACTGCTTCTTTTCAGCGTTGGACCAAAAAAATACCTTTTAAGTCTGTCTTATAAAAGTCCAACTTTTTACATGCTTTAAATAGAGTTCTGGTACTCTAGACCTGGGGTCAGATTTCTGAAGGAATAAATGTAAGATCTCTTTCATGTTGATGCCTGAAATGTATTATGAGTAAACTGAGAGCTGATGAAGCTTTGTGTAGCAAATACAGTGCAAGCATAACAATTCAGAACATTTACTGCAGAAAACACAGATCTGCAGGAAGGGTTAAAGCACTTCAAAGCTTCAAATCTGAGTTACTAGATACCAGTGCTACAGTGTATTCTTGCATAAAACATTGAAAAGTATTTTCATATGATTTTACACCACATATATATTTTCCATCACACATTAGAGACTTCAATGTCATCCACAATTCAGTGTTTGGTGCCTTTCAACAAGTCCTCTATGACCTGATTTGGCCCACAAAAAACAAATTAGTGGCATACACAGTATGATGCTGAACAAACATAAGGAACTTATTTAAGTATATTTCTTGAGCAAAAGAGGTGGCATTTAACTCTCCAAAGCTTGGCCTGTGGGCTAAGAAAGATGCATTAATTTCTACAAGGGAAAACAAAAAGTTCTTCCAGAGATTCACTGTACTTTCTTCAAGACTTCTGTTAGAGTCAGATGAAAAGTAAGACAGAAGTTCCTGTCTGTTTCAGACAATGCTTAAAACTGAGCTCCAGCTTCTAGATAGTTACCATTGCAGATACTGGTTATTTAGTTATATTATGTCTAGCAGTTCTTATGTATATCAGTCAGGCAAGATCTCCCTCTAAAAGAACCTAAATGATAATTTTTACCTCTGAATTGGGAGTTTAGGGTTTTCCTAAACCACTAATATTCAGGTGTGTGGTAAATGCTCAGGATTTCATCCAATGCTGGTGATAGCCCTGCCCACAAACTAAGAAAAGTGTTGAAACATCATTACTTGCACTTGCCAAAAGATATTTCAGCACGAAAATCCCATCTTTCTAAGTGCAGAGTGTTAATATTTTTTTGAAATATTACTTTTGTCCATAGAAACAATTTTTTTTCCAGCAGGAGGTCATACCTTCATGGGACAGGAACAGGCATTACAACACCCATGCCTGGAGCTGGAGCACAAAAGATGTTTCATGCTCCTCTGAGCTCACTGTCCTTATTGTGGTTTTCAGAATCAGGAAAAGGTGTCTTCCATGTGGGGGGGAAAGGTAAAGAGGCAGTACTGAGGCCCTGCCTGCGTTCTGCCAGAGAGCTGCACACAGTCAGCTGCTCGGAGTCAGAGGAATCAGAAACAGATACACAATCAGCATGTATTACTTCTTCCCAAGCAAAGAACTAACTGGGAGGCAGATTAGGGACTCTAGTCACAGTCCATTTTCCCACTTGGTGATCTGAACCTATGGCAAAGCCAGAATTATGCTCCCTGGGGTGTGACTGGGTTTTTCTGTGCAGGTCTGTCCCATCAGATTAGATAATATTTCTCTGTATTTTCCCATTGCTGTTAGAGCAATCTACATTATTCCCATGTGCTGCTGAACAGCAGTATGTTGAAGAAATACTTTTTTTTCCTTTTCATTGAATAACTGATGATAATTGAGCACAACATAATTAATAGCCATCCAGTGTGGTCACATTTTCCTTTCCTGTGGGGGAAATCTTGAGCTGAGCAGTTTCTTTCCCACTGTGATTGTACCAGTGTGTTTCACAATGAAGATAAAATCCTATCGGCATGCTTGAAAGTAATCAGAAAAAACAGGACTTCATGCATATCCTGATTGTCTGATGTTTGGCATCCTTTGGCACAGTTAAACTACCTCTGTCAGTAAAGCAAATTAATAACAGCAATCTTATCTTACTAAGCAGAGCCTATTGATCCTAAAGGAGACGCCTGATTCCATTTGTGTGAAAGTGTTTGAAATACTACCCTGTAAAACTTGATGTAGAACTCAGATAAAGCCCCACTTTGGTACCTGTGGCCTGACCAAAGTCTCCGCAGTGATTAACTCAGTGTATCTTTGACCTCGGAGGCTTTTTTGAGATCAGGCAACTGTAATTGTTGCAGGAGCCACTTAAAAGTCTGACCTTTTGTTGAAACAACATTATGGGAAACTTGGGTCTGCTCAGTGCCCACTCAGTCTGCTATATGAATAATCTCCCTTTATTTGTAGGATATGGCATTTAATGGATTGTGACTGATGACAGTCCTAGTCCAACACAGAATAGAATTGTGACACTTTGCTACACTGTTATATTTATTAGGTCAGAGTTCTCCATTTTTCACCTATAAAGTATATTTTCCTCAAAACCACAGTCATCATATTATCAGGATAATTAAAGAAATTACCTCATCAATTAAATTACAAATATAACTACTGTGACATTATCTGTTATTCTGAGTTATTCTCTTGTAGAAATTGAATTTTTTCTTATTATTTTAAATTTTATATTGTATTTGTTCTGTATCATTCTCAATATTTCTTTTTTTAAATACAGTCAATTAGTAGCAATGACCATAATGAAAACTACTCCAAAGCCACTTATCTAGTATATTTTACTAGCTTAATTTGTACTGTAGATACCTAAATAAAAAGAAAGTTGTGTTTGCTTTGTTGTTGCTTTAAGAAATAACTGTTGGTTTGTGTTTTTTAAAAGAATATATGAATTTGTGACTAATGAAAGAAAAAGTGATGTACATATTCTGGGGTAAAAGAAATTGCTTCTTTATAAAATTCCAAAAATAGGTATCTAGAAACCAACATCTGCTTATAGGGAAGCAGATGGAAAAAATGAAATATCTCAGTTCTACAGGATATTCCAGGTTTTCTAGAATATTTAAATACAAAATCATGTGAAGAAGTTAAGTACCAGAATTTTCTTGTTGAATCAATAGCTTATAGTTGCCCTATAAAAATATTTCTAATGCATGTGTATTAAATATTAAATATTTTTGATTTTATGTGTATTTTAGATATAGAAGTAGAGAGTTGTCATCTTTTTATTTAGAAATTTCAGCTAACAGCTCCAAATTATATGTACTTATAAATCAGATATATATATATCTGATTTTGTATAATTGATAATTAAATTCTTGTTTTAAGAAGGCCAACCTTTATAGTTATTTGAGAATTTTATCCACTTAAAATGCCTTGTGTTTTCCTAAAACATTAAAGCTGTAGGATGTGCAACATGAAAAGTCCTTAGGGACATAGTTATTCTACCTGTGATACATTTACATGGCACTACACTTGGCTGGTTAAAAAGAAAAGTCACATACAGATTGTTTCCATTTCAGAGAGTCTGCAGTGATGTGTGCCAACCAGTGATGGTTCTTTGTGTTTTTGTTGTTTCCTGGAAATTGCATTCATAGAAACAAAGAAATAAATCACAGATGCAGAAGCTGAATAACAGAGATGGTCTTTAGTCTCAACCATGTTCACAAAACCAAAGGCTGTGGCGCTGGAATTTCAAGTGCTGGCCTTGTTCATTTTAAAGCTTGTTGCAAAACTCAAAAAATGTAATTTGATATAATACTAAAATGCTGGCACACAGCTATTTCTAAACCAAAGGCACAAATTGTTTGCTTTTCATCCCTCAGTGAAGAACCAGCATCTTACACACAGAGAAATATAGATGCCTTAAGGGGCTTATACATCTTAGGTACTTTGTTTAACACAGGGAAGATCACATGTACTTAAGAGACCTGACAGCTTCATCTGTCTAACAACATGTGTCCAGATGGTTTTATATCCATTCTGCAGTATCTTCACATGCATTTTAAGAAAGACAAATGTCATATTCAAATGGACAATAAAACACACCTGGGTAAATTTAGAGCATTTCTTTCCCCAGTCACGAATCTATCATTTTATACTGTCACCTAAATAGTATTTCAGTCCTGTCTATTCCTTAATAACTGTAATAGCGTGTATTTTCTTCATTGCATTTTGATAATGGAAATACTTAAACATCCTACTGAAATTCATTGTTTTCTGAGGTTATTTTAAATAGCAGTTCTTTTGAATGTGTGCTGAGAGATATGTAGCTTCATAGTCTTTATATGTGAAATAATTATATACTACAAGAAAATCTGGCTGCTACAAAGCAGAGGCATTCATCTTAAGCACCTGAAAACCCTTTTTTTTTTCCTTTTCAAGATATTGGAACAGTTCTTAAAGTGGTTTCAATTCCTAAGGAGACTTGGCACGAATTAGAGGAAGTCTTGCTGGAAGAAATGACAGTCTTTCGGGTAAGTGCGGCTAAATTTCAAGTGTCAGGTTGTAGATTTCTCTGTGGACAGCTGCAAACTCAACTTCTTGCAGTCTAGCCAAGGAATAGCCTGGCATACCCCTCTAATTAGCTTGTCATTTAGAGACCCAGACACTAGTCAAAATAAACCTTGAAACTTTCAGTGCAAGCTGGAGGTTAATGATAAAAGAAATGGCATTCTGGGCTCTTGTTCCATGGTTTAAAAAGTAAATTAGTATTTCTGAATCTTAGAGCTGTTGCATGCTGGAGTTAAGTATCTACCTGTGCAAGTCTGGGAACAATGCCTGTCTGTTTTCTCCCACAGAGATATGCAATATACAAATTTATAATTGAATCAACTCTCAAAACTATCCAGACTGCCAGCATATTGTAACTAGGAAGATACTTTAGGTAAAACAGTGATATGCCCAGATTTTTTATGCTTAATAATCTGAGGAACAAAGTGTTTATATTTTCAAAGGTCACTTTGGGGTCTCATTTTCATGGTTCTACACAAGGCACCATAAACACCCCCTAACTCTAGTACTTTTTGGTGAAATCAATCTTTTCCATTTTTCCTGTTTGAGCCACCTAAAAAATACAGCATCCCATAGGCAGCCCTGCAAGGCAAGGCTGAGTAAACTTTTCAAACACTTCCCAGACAGAACCCAGGGATGTCTTGTGTTTTGTACACAACAACGAATCACTTACATTCCCCACGTTATTCTTTCTGTCAGTGCCGTTTTATGGCACCATCTCCCCGTCTCCAGGCAGCTGTGGGGCTGATCCCTGGCCGGGAGCACGAGGCTGGTGTGACAGTGTGAAGATGCTGTGGCATGCTCCAGGAGCCCCTTGTCCTGTGGTTTCACCCCAAATGTGCTGTCAGGGACTGTGCCCTGGACCTGCCCGAGGGGCCCAGCCCCATGTGCTCATCAAACTCTGTTGCCATCCCTTCACCTCTTTCTTCTGAGCAGAGACAAGATAGCGAAACAGAGCTTCTTATCGGCATTCCTGCCATTGCTGGCACCAGTCTTGCTCAGAAACCTCTGTTTTGAGTGCAAGATACCTCTGAAAAATGTGTGTCCCTGTTCTTGCAATCCATGGGGTTTTTTGAGGACAGAAATCTAGGGTACTTCTTTTTCTTTCTTAACATTAAAATAAAGTAGAAACTATGAGAAGACAATGAGACAATTTTTTCTTTCCTTTTTTATACATGCAATAGTCATTATATGAATACAGGGTAATTTGGAAATTGTTGATAACATATGAATCTTTTCCCTGAAAAAAGTAGAAGTGCAAAACTAAAGGAGATCAGAAAAATATAAAAACGAAAGAAGGAAAATAAATGGAATTAATTTTACTTCAGAAAGGTTTTACAGAAGTAAAATAGTTGATGGCAAATTCAAATTTGGAATTTTACTTTACATGTGTATTTTTTCATTGCATGAAAGTATTTTGGTGTTCTGATTTACTTGAAAGCTAAATTATCTCTTTAGACATGTGTTTAAGCCTTAAAGAGGGCATTAATGTACTTCAGTTGAATAAGTAGAATTTTTGTGCATAAGATATTAATCTTTCAATAGGGAACTTCCAATAGATTTACAAGTACCTCATCCAAATGTAAGTTTTCTTTAGCTGTAAAGAGTATACGTGCATCAGGAACAATGTATTTTGATGTTAAGCTGCATTGTGCTGAGTACAATGCTTTTCATTTAAAATTCCACAAAGCTGAAAGTCTTTCATATCTTTTACATTGATAATAAATGCCTCTTTAAACCCCATTTGTGCAATATTTCTCTGAACAGCTGAACAAACAAACTAATGAGTTCAATTTCCATTCAAATGTTACATTTAATTGATGCTTTCTAATATAGGGTCTATTAACCCCTCTGTAAAGGCAAGTCCATGCTTAGCATCCACTGACCCGTATCAAATTCTCTCAGGATAAGCAAGTTGAAAACTATACAAGTGTGAAAGCTTAGTAAGAACTTTACTAATGTACACAACCAAAAGTATGATGTGTAGGATCAATAGCAGATTTCTAGATGGAACGAAGTTCATACAGAATTGAGTTGCACACTGTCTATTATGCCACTTTTAAAATTAAAATCCATCCAAGAACCTGGACCTAAAAGTTGTAACAGTTCATGAAATAATGGATATTCCAGAGTGCAAGGAACCTCTTGCTAATTTTGGTTGCACGTTCTGGAAAAGCATGTAACTTCTTTGTAAATGAATAGTGTGGAGCAGTTAAAAAGACTATACTTGGGATTAAAAGTCGTTCTTATGAAAAAAACCTCACAGGAATAGGGTTTTCACCTTGATATACTTAAAATGAATTGCTTATTTCAGTCTTACTACCTTTAATAGATAGTATCTATGAATTTTCATATAGGCATTATTATTTTCATATTACCTTGGAAGTTCTTGAAATGCAATTTTAGCATTAAGTGTAGATAAAAATTTCAAGATGTGAAATTAGTGACAAAGTGATCACAATTAAACTGTATTAATAATGGAAAATGAAATATCTACACTCAACATAGCAATCAAAGATGCACCCAGATATGTACATGCGTTCTAATTCATTTACAGCTAGAAATTATTCCACTGCAAAAGACAACAGGAAGGACTATTACTAGTGAGTGTCTAGTTTCATTTCTTGGGTTTTCTACCTTGTGCGAATAGTATTGTAATAGAATTTGTATGTTTATAGTTCCTTTTATATTTTAACTCTATTTTTCTCTAGGAACCCACTGTTATTTCGGCAATGAAGATTTCCACAAAGCAGGTACTATGTGCACAAATGTTAAATCACTTTCAAATATTTATTGGTCTCTGTCTTCTAGAGACAGTAACTTGGCAGTCAGCAGAGACATATTAATTGCAGCAGCAGCATCCCATCCCTTTACATAAACAGCAGTAGTTTCTCAGGAAAATGTGACGTGCAACAGGGAAAGGAAAAGCCTAGTTTGTGTTACTTACTGGTAAAGGTGGAAACTAAACACAAACTAACCATCTGTCTGGTGGCTCTCTATTAAAAAAAAATTTAAAAATCCACATTATAGAATGCTTCCATGACAGAGAGACTGTTCAAAAGGAGTGGCCAAACTTGGTCCCTTTCTTTAATGGGACCAGTTCCAGTCACTGTAGAATAGTCTGGTACAAAATGCAGATGGTGGAGGCAAAGGATGGAAATGAGACATCCTCCTATGTTTCTGTCCTATGCCCAGTCCATTCCTGGATGTACGTCATTCAGCTTTAAAAAAAGATCAACAAATCTGATGCAGTCCAAATTTTCCATGGCCTGGTTCAGTGATGTGGTTAGGATAAGAGTTTCAGACTCCAAAATTTATATTTCCTGCTTTCTGTTGAGTACACTAACAGCTAACTGCTTATAGAAAAGATATGTATTATAAAACCAGACTGTAACTAAAATGAACTGAACTTCTTGATGGATAGAGGTAAAGTTTTGTCTGACTTACAGTAAAGGTGATTCCTGCATTTCTAAGCAAATTTTTGAAGCAGTTGATAAATTATGTGGTGGTGTGAAGAACATTGGTTTGCAGTCCAGAAATGAAGTGGGTATTATGGGCCTATCTTCCAGTTTCGCCTGGAATTAGGTAGATGGATCCCAGCCACGGTCATTTCCTGTCTCAGGATTCTGAGACATAGAATTTAGTGTCGAATTTAACTTTTTTTTTTCTTTATTTTTCCTGTATGTGCTGATCTGGAAGCTAATTTGGTAAATATGAGGAACTTGTTTTCATTAATGTCATTGTCAGGAAAGAGGAGATTTGGTATTATTTTCAGGACTAGGTGCAGTAAAAATTCTGCATGTTATAAGTAAAATTTAGTTAATTCTTCTCCTTCACTCTATACATTATTAAACAGAAGTTGAATTCATTCTGTAATGGACAGAGTCCAATATTATATTTGAAGTGCTGCATATTTAACTCTGAATTCACTGTCTTTAGGAAAGTTGTCTGAAAGCATTCATGTATTTGACAGAAAATGTTTGGGGGGGACACTATTTTAACTGTTTGCCACCTAAACCAGCAAAAATGGCAGGACAAAGAAAAAGGTACTATTGAATACTGGGATATTTAAAAACAGACCTGTCAAGTTGTATATATGTTCACATCATACCAAAATGCTCTGCTTTGGATTATTTTTGTAAGTACATTCCCTTAAAGCAGCCGATCATATTTGAAAATTGACCATGCATTTTCATACAGCTTTTTCTCCAAAGCATCTTTAGTTATTCAGGAGAGATTACAATTTTCCCTGAGTTTTCTGAAAACAAATTTACACTGCTAAAATTGTCTAAAGCTAAAAAAGAGCATAAACCACAAGTTATTCAGGCAGAGTAAAACTCATGAAAAATCAACGAGCCTCAGGCTAAAAATGACAGAATCATGATACACTATGACAAGCTTTTGGCAGTATGTATGAAATAAGTATATGGCAACATGTTTCCATTTTACATTTATGATTTAAAAATACTGTAGTTCTAGAACTCAAACACTTTACTCATTGTGTTCTGATAAGCAGGGTGGTTTTCGTATAAACAGCACGATAATTCTATGCATTGTGGAAAGCCAGAGCATGAAATGTAAATAGTAAAACCAGCATGTTCTATTGAATGCCTTAAAAATAATCACTTCATTTTGTTTTTTCCCTAACAAATCTTTCATACAATTATAAAAACATGGTACAGGGAGTTTCTCCTTATTTCTGAATGTTTTACTACTCTGGTTTTTCAAAGCTACCTCTTTTGCTATCATGCCAATATGTTATGTTACAAATTACTCTTCCTAAAGACCAAAATCTACAAATTCTTCAGAAGCGGAACTTAGCTTAACTTTTAAATTATATTAAGCTCTAAAGCTCCTGTCTCTCTTTCTCTCTCTCTCTCTCTCTCTCTCTCTGAGTATATATTTGGCCCTTGAGCAAGAATGGCTTTGAGGAAGGAAATTCAGCTTTTACGTGCAAGACTAAGCCTTAATACGTTATTTCTCCACTCTGCTGTCTTTAGCTCACAGGAATTATGTCTATATCTTCTCACTGAAGCTACACATTCCTCCTGATTGTGTTCAGAGCCCTAGGCTTGTGTAACCTTATCACTTAAACAGTTTATGCTCCGTTAGCAATAGACACAAACCTTCAGAGCATCCTTGAGCCACTGCTACACCCTGCAGCTGCCTCAGCTCACAGTTCTGTGGGAGACATGGTACCTCCTGGCTTTGAGCCTGCCAGGTGAAGCTCCATAATTTTTCCCTTTCAAACATGGAAGCAGGCCAAACCATTCAGCCTGGGTTTCAATCAACGGTGACTTCTTGCAGAGCAACCTCTCACCTTTTTCTCAGGGTCAGCCTTGTGATGCTCTTTCAAGAAGTTGTTGGATTTCTGGTGACACTGGAAAAAGACAAGAAGATCCTTAGCTGAACAGACCAAGTCCTTGTCTGGTGAATTGCTACAAAGAGCTTTGTGTCTCTTGTATAAGATTTTCAAGCAAAGGCAAGGCAGACACCTTCAGAAACATCTTAGTGACTACTTTTACAGTATATTTCACCAAGTACTGAATTTTATTCAGAGATCAACATTTCTGTCCTTAGTGGGCATATAGAAGAGACCAGCTCAAAGTGAATCACTTAAGTAGTGTGCTGAACTGTTCTGCATTACTTCTTGAGACATTAAATTAATCAAATGGTACTTGAATATCATGCTCCCTAAAGTTCCTTCAAAAATTCTGCTTAAGTTCTTCCTCTTAAGCATTACATTTTTTCCATTCTGTTATCCCTTTGTCTGACTTTATCTGGGGAAAGACTGTTTTTCTGGGCAGCACTGTGGGGCCAACAGAAACCACTGGATTGCCTAAAATATTAGTCTCCTCAGTTTTTCATGAGTTCTGATACTTCTACAAGAATTTTTAGAGGACAATTTTCCTCTTTTTTTGACTCTCTGGTTTGACCTGATAATCTTATTCATTAAATTAACAATGTCTTGGAAGAGAGGGCTGAAAAGGCAGTTTGACTGTGGTACGGTAAAGTAAGGTCAGACCATTGATGCAAATAATTCTACTTCTATTTTCTGAATTTCATACTGCCTGGATTTTTTATATTGTTAGTGTCCAGAATAATGATCACCAGCTGGAGTCCAAAACCGTGATCAGAAGAGCAGCAAACAAGGGAGCAGCCTTAAGGCTGTGCAATACCTGAAACATATGCTGCAGTTCACTGAGTGAACTATGAACTTATCTAGAAGGAATATAGTTTTTAAGTAACCCTATTTTGGCCTTTTTTTTTTTTTTTTTTTTTTTTTTTTTTTTTTTTTTTTTTTGTTTGTGTGTGTGTGTGTGTGTGTGTGTGTGTTTCTGGTCATTCTTTAATTCTAAATACATTTATTAGAAATCATGGAGGGGA
This sequence comes from Acrocephalus scirpaceus scirpaceus, assembly GCA_910950805.1. Taxonomy (NCBI): domain Eukaryota; kingdom Metazoa; phylum Chordata; class Aves; order Passeriformes; family Sylviidae; genus Acrocephalus; species Acrocephalus scirpaceus. The sequence goes on from OU383777.1 coordinate 8,807,547, forward strand.
ATTTTGCAAAATGAAATTGGTTACAGAGGTACATAGGAAACCATTACACCATTCTTTATTTTCCCATGTGCATTCTCTGGGTTGATTTTTGCATTATTTGCACCACACTTTCCTACGTGCTTATACAGATATTAATGCCCCAATTACACAGGACTCAGATCAATACCATCTGGACATTTAAGATACTTAACTGAAGCTCTAATTTGACCTATGCTGCCTCCATAATCAGTAAAGGGAAGAGGCCTCCCTTGAGAAGCAGTTAGGTCACCTAAGATTTGAATTGCTGCTCTTTTACTGCAGGATGTACCCCTAAGGTGGGTACTTGATTAAGTCACTTAAGTTAGAGAGAAGCAGCTCATCATGTCTGTTGCCTGTCATCTCTTCTCAAGGCTACAACGCTGACTGGGGAGAGTTTGTACAGTTCAGGCTTTGTGTAAAGCCCTGTGTGGTCAGAGACTTTCGCCTGGAGAATGTGGGTTTACAACCCAGCTATGAAACTATAATAGATGGAAGCAGCTGCTTAGAAAGGGTTTAGTTTTCAATTTGCCAGTGGATTTTCCTTTGGGGGTTTTCCTTGTCATATTTTTCTTGAGAAAATACCGGTGTTTATATAAATGCACGGGATGTTTCTGTTACAATTAATATGTCTGTATAAACTGCCAAGCTGCTGTCTCTGAAAGAAGTTAAAACAACACCTCTTAGGAGCATTTTTGGTGTTGCTATCTCCTGTTATGCAGTGCTCATTATGTCTAGTAGGTAGATGACCACAGCCGTCTTCCATCCCTGAATTCCCTGAACATGGTGTCTCTGGGACATTGCAATGCAGGAGATGAAGAATTTTGATAACATTTCTTGAAATCCTGTTTTTCCACACCACCATTACGTTTTCAAAGAAAGAAAAATGAATACAAATTTGTATTTTCTTCATGGGACTGTTTGGAGTAGGACCTTGAAGAAAGGTATTCATCAGTCCCCCATGCGTGCTGAGTGACAAGGTTTTGTCAGTGTTTCCAAACCAGAAGGATTATGCTCTTGAACTTTTCTGTATCTATTTATTTAGTGTTCCCCTAGTTTTGCATCCCACTAAAAGTTGTTTTCTTTGTGAATTATTCCTAATCTGAAATATCTCTCTTTGGACTTCCACGTGGGATCAGAAGTTCAGTTTTCTCATATCCCTCAGGGGGCCAACTTCCCTAGTGGACCACATGAATTTGATATCAGAGAGGAAATTGAGAGAGACAAGATATTCTGTTGTGATGCCATGCAAGGCTGTATTTCATTTTGTATGCATGGTTTTTTATTTACTTCTGCATTTGAACTGCATCTTCTACCCAACAGTGTTTTTTATCCAAAATAAAACAAAACCTCTCCTCTCATTAAAGATATGTTCCAGTTAAATCATGTGATTTACAGAAATGAGTACAAAACATTGGAATTACCAGACATGCAAAGGAGTGCATGCATAGCAGCATCTCCAAACTGAAATATTGTAGCATCAGTCTGAAATAATTTACTTTGGATTTCCGCCCCCCCCTACATACATAGATTGAGGTAATGCTTTGGAAATGTATGTTGAAGTTTTCTTTTAGTTCAAATTCAAAAGCATGTCCTTCGTTGTGTTCTGTCACATACTGTAGTGTTTTCCCAGTGTGAGGATCTGAATACAAAAGGAAAAATTTAAGAGTACTTCAGTTTTCCTACTGCTTAGGGTACCCACCAAGAGCTTTATGAAAAAATGAAGTTTTTCCTATTTGATTTTTGGTTTTTTACCCTGGGGACAATTCTGTTCTCATTCCTTTAGTGTACATCAGGATCATGATCCTTTATTGTATTTGAAGTGATCCTAACAGATGATTATAAAACATTTTTCTGCTTTCCTAGAAAAAGAAAATTGTAATTTGCAATATTTTTTGAACTTTTTTTTTTTTTATTTAACTTTTACAACAGCAACAGCTCTACATTGGCTCAGCCACTGGGGTTTCACAGCTTCCTTTACACCGCTGTGATGTGTATGGAAAAGCTTGTGCTGAGTGCTGCCTTGCAAGGGACCCTTACTGTGCCTGGGATGGCTCTTCCTGCTCACGTTACTTCCCCACTGCTAAGAGGTAGGGACAGTTCTGGATGTCTGCATGGTTTGCTATTTGTTTTAACTGATGGTCTCAATATGACCAGAGGGCTTTGGAGATTTTTCAGGGGATGGTAAACCGGAGCCTTTTTTCTTCCAAAGAAAACAGCATTGTGAGAGCTACATGCAATATGAAGTCTTGGTTGATTTAAAGTGACCACTGCTACTTCTTGGGCTGGCTTAAAAAGCTCCTGTAAGAAAACATTCAGAGAAGAGTTGTCTCTGAAATTAACTCCTAACTTTATATTCCTTGGTAAACAGCAAAAAGAAAAAAAAATCATTTTCTCTAATATGAGGAGGGGGCTCAAAATAAAAAAAAAAAAAATCACTACTTGCCCAAGTAAATTATCCTGCATTTTCATGAATTCTGATTCAAGAGAAATATTTCTAAAATATTTGGACATTGATAGAAACTTATCTTTTTTAGTGATAGATAACACTACTGTTATTATTCAAAAGTATAACTTGTATGTGCTGATGTGTGTCCAAATACTGCCAGATCAGAACAACCACTGGTTTACAGTCCCTCTGCACTGATGCTAAAGGCTTTGGAGTGCAAACGCTGGTGGAAAACTGACTCCACAAGTCAAAAATATCAATTTTATTAAAAATCTACAAGTCTTGTTGCCTGATCTGAAGCATTAGAGTACTAATTTCTTTGCCTCCCTTTGTCTTTGAAACTCTTTCTCTAAAGCTGTAGAAGCTAGTTACTGAAGACCTCCTGGATATTGAAGTAGAAATTAGGAATAACTGAATAGGTAAACATTTGCAGATAGAAGCAGACATTGGCGCAGTTTGAGATTCTTGAGTAAATAATAAATTTATTTATCATATTGATAAATTGAGTAAAATGATAAAAAAGTGCTCACATTAAATTGAATATGCCAAACACCTTGCACGTATGAAGAAACAAAGAGTCCAAGGGTTTATGTACATAAGGGTTTATATACATGAAATTAATTGTAGCAAATATTTAGTTGAGAGTGTCAGAACACCAAATTCCAGGTTTTGATTGGTTGTTGAAAGAGATGAAATATAGTCAAGGGTTAGAAGTTGAATAAGTGTCACAAATGTTTCAGATGGAGGGGATTAAAATTTTAAGGTTTGCATTACAAAGTATCCTACACAAATGCTGATGACAGAAGCTGCTCATGGAACATCGGGTTCTGTTTTTGCACCAGGAAACAGAGTTAATCTTGGAAAAGCTTTTTGTGCAATTCTTTAGAAAATAATTAAAGAATCCATCCCAAGAGACGAGCCAGTCAAATTTTCTCAGCTACATGGGCTAAATTCTTATTTTTGCTGGTAGCATGGTCGTTCCTCTGGAGGAGGAAGAAAAGGAGAGGGAACAGTGAGGTTTTCAAGGAGAGTCTGAAAGATTGATTTGTTCTGAAAAGTTTTTAGTATTAGAAATCAATATGATTGAGTACTGTCTCTGAGTTCAAGGAGATAGTAAGATCAGGAGTCACTGAGTCACTTTCTCTGCTAGTTCCCTGCTATTCTTCATCCCTGAACCTCGTTTTTCCTCAGCACTCCTAGCACACATTCCTACTCCCAGCCAGTCTCAAGATCCATAGGGCATATCATCCTGTCATTCCTCTGCTTACACTGATGGAAGAAACAGGGCTCTTTGTCTTTTCCTTATCTCTCCAACTTACTGCTGCAGATGGAGCTCACTTTGCCATCAGGGGTAAAATGACTGGGACCTCTTCTTAAAGGGATTAAGGGGTGAGGGTTACTGGGCCCAAGCTGGGTTGCACAGCTACAGGAAAATATTGGGCTGCAGAATTTAGTTTTCTGGAGGTCACTGTGAAAGAAAAAGTTAGTGCTGGGAAGCTGGGATCTGAAAAATGCAGAAGAAAAGCTGCTATCTATGCCACTTCTCTCCAGTTTTCCCTTGTCAGCAGCAGCAGAGTAGAGGTCTGTGTTACTGCGAGAGAGGATCCTCTGTTCACCTGGTACCTGCTGTACCCATTGCCTTGAGCCAGCTCGGAATGCATCGATGACAGAATCAGCATTCCTGGAAACAGCTTAAATGCCAACATTTTCCTAATAATAAATTCCTGTAATTTTAGGCTCCAGAAATATTGGGAAAATGGATTCCTGAGGCAATTGTACAGATGCTTTACTAATAATTTAGTTTAAGGTTTGGGGTTTTGTTTTGTTTCTGTTTCTTCTTCTTCTTCTTCTTCTTCTTCTTCTTCTTCTTCTTCTTCTTCTTCTTCTTCTTCTTCTTCTTTTCTTCTTCTTCTTCTTCTTCTTCTTCTTCTTCTTCTTTTTTTAATGCCATTTTATAGGCCATGATTTTATTTGCTTTTCTTTCTTTGTGTATTTTACAAGTCTAAATGACACTTCAGAGCTCCTGTAGTGTGGCCACTTCTCTTTACCCTGTGCAGATGTGTTCTGGTTCATATTTCATAAATCATTGTGTTGATACAATGGTGATGTGTGCGACATTTTCCTGAGATTCCAGCTAAACATTTCATTCAAACTCCATTGACAGTAATATGAGTCTTTCCACAGACTTCTTTTTTACAAATTGTATCTTATAAATAGGCTGTTTCAAAATTTAGGAATAGGTAGCAAAATTTTATGGTTCCTTATATCTTGGGTGTGATTTGGTCATTGGTAATGAGTAATATGAAGATACTGGAAATTATGATTCGTACTTTTTTTTAATCATATATTATTCAGCAGAAGATTCCTTCCTACTAAAGTGTGCAAAGATGTCCTAACTCATAATTTTAAATATTTTATTCAGAAAAATATATAAAAATGCTCATATAACTTCTTTTTTAAAAAAAAAAAAAGAAAGAAAGCTTTTGCTGTACTTCACATAATTAGTTTCAGGTTTAACATTTCAGAGGCTTTCAGTGGAAAAGAGTATGGTTAAAATCTTTCAGGCAAGAGGACTCAGCTGTGCAGTTGTGCCTCTGTGAGAACTCCTGGTATGTGCTGATGCTGGGCTATTAGTGAGAGCCTGCAAATAGGGCTGGTGTAGAGAAGAGACATGGTCTGTGCTGCAGAACAATGGCTTTTAAAAATGTGGGCTGTTGTCACAAGGGAGTGACCAACAGGGCTTTTTACAAGGCTACTTGACTTTTGCATATCCGTTGCTGGATACCATAATCTGAAGTCGCAGCATTGTTCAGCAGCCTAATCCTCTTTGTTCTCCTCTAATTTTGCAAGCCCTCAGGCTTTCTCCAATTCCTAAAGTAAAGTACTCACACTTGAAACACATCTTTTTTTGCCTCGTTCTTTTTTTCTTTCTTTTTCATATGAAATGCTTTGCTTTGGCTAAGTTGAATTCTGTGTCACAGCTATTTAAGCAAAACTAGGAGCAGACAAAGAGAGAACAACACATGCAAAACAAAACTGCATTAAAAAGCTCTCTTCGATGAAATACAACATTTTTTTTTTAGCACAGATCAAGATGTTTTTCAAAAGAGACAGAATTCAAACTGGGAGAAGAATATACTGTTTTAAAAAGGCGTGCAATCAAAGGTAGAATTCAGACTCAAGCTACAAAAGATAGAATAAATGGCATTTCAAAATCTTCCTTTTCAAGTTTTTATTTTGTTTTTCACTAAAGACAAAACCATTTGCAACAGTTTTGTAAAAGGTTTTATCAGAAATGTTTTGGTGAAACCCATGGTGGCTGAAATGATCTATGCTTTTTAGATTTTGTAGAAAATACAGCACTTCAGCATTCTTTCAAATCCACCCATCTTAACATTTCATCTATCTAAAAGATGCTGCAATACTCAGAGTATTCTGTACTTGCAGAAAGTGTACTTTTGATGCATGTTAAACTCTATGGTATATATTTTAATCCTTCAGCAGTCCCTGGAGCTGTGAATCAAGTAATATTATGACCACTATTGCCCACACGGTTAAAATAAACTTCATATTTGTTTTTATTTGGTATTTATTTGATACTAATAATTGGCATTAAAAATTATTTATCTATTTAGTATCTCAGTGCAAGAGGTATGTATTTACCAGTTTCTGAAGACTTCACCTGCTAGAGTAAAGCTTGATTCTACAAAATGATAATGCACAGAATAGAGTAGTAACAATATGATTTCCTTCCTAGCGTTGTTTAGGTGCACTTGTGACCTCTGTGATTATATAAATGTTCCATTTGTTGCTGCTGAGTGGTGAGAAGGGCACTAACAGATTTCAAACGTGATCTTTGCAGGCGCACCAGACGACAAGACATCCGCAATGGGGACCCGCTCACCCACTGCTCAGACCTGCAGCATCACAGTGAGTTATGGGCACCACTGAAGTGCAGCTAATTTGTATGTCATTTACAGACTGAGCACGAGTAGAGTAGGAAGCATGTGAATAATTTGTTGGTGAAATTGTCTCGAACATCTGCAAAAGATGAATATAATACATCATTATCCCAATTTAGACAGCTTACAATGGCCTGGATCAGACACTGAAGTCTATTTGGGTTTGGGATTTTTTTTTGTTTTCCTCAGATAAACAGTTTTAGCATTTTAATTTTCCTGCTTCTCTTCCCTGATAATATCATACCATCACATTAGGCATATTATATAAGAAAAGAATTGCATTTCCTTCATGACATCAAGAAATATGTCCATGTTGCTGTGCATAGTTTGCATAAGATGATAGCCAAATCAAATTACATACCAAATGTGTTTGTAACTATCTTGGCAAAATATGGAGTGACCTTTGTTGGTGTCACACTGAAAGCTCTGAAGATCAGGATGTCCTTGCAGCAGGCATGTCTCCATGAGCTTTCAGCATGGGTTTTCTTAGACATATTTTGGGTTGCTTTTTTTTTTCAGCTGTTTCATTTTCACAGTGTATTGATCAGCCTCCTTTCTCGACTTGTTTGACTGACAAACTTCTCACAGTTGCTAATTTGTTGCCAAACTTTTCAGAAGGCCTTCACTTAGAAAATTAAAAATGTCCATTTTGCTATGAGTGAATACTTAGGCAATGCTTCCCTCTGCTGGAAAAAAGTGATTCCTCATGATTGTGGCACGTCTACAGGAACTTTTCTCACAGAATATTCTGAATTTGAAGGGACTCATTGAGTTCAGCTCTTAACTGAATGGCCCATACAGGGATCCTCAACCCCTCAACTGTGGTGTTATTAGCACCATGCTCTAACCAACTGACCTAATCTCAGGGTTAAACTACTATGAAGAATAAGGAGGTGACTGAAAATGGAGATACCGCAAAACCCTCTTGTCCTTTCAGTCCATGTAATAGCAAAAATGATAAATATTCCTAAATTTTACTTTTGTGTTAGCTATAATTCACTACAAATATGTTTCACTAATAATTTTCTCTATTCTTATTCCAATCATTTGAAACTCACAGGTGACATTACTTTAACTTTTCTTTTTACTTCTGATTGTCAGACTCAGGCCAAGTTACACAGAGGGAAAAAGGAGTTTTAAAAGTGCATGAGTAGACTGTGGTCAGTATGTGGTTGTCACATTTTGAGAACTCATGAATGTACAACTAGTTTAGATTTGAACTAATCAATTGTGACTAGTAGAAAGCTCACAAATTTACCATTGCTTGATATCAAATAATTCTTACACAGCGAAGATAAAACCATCCTTATGTTGAGAATGAGATTTTCAATTCCACAATAGGAAGGTTTCACCAGGCACTAAACATTGATTTTAATACCAGGAGAAGCATTTCTTAGCTTTAGATTTTTACTCTCTGAACCTTTTACTCCTGAGCAAAACCATGAACTGGTCTACCACAGGTCTGTTCATTTTAATGTTCTATAAAGTTTGCTAGCTCTGTTTTATACAACTGTAGGTTGTAGGTCTTTATTTTCATAAATGAAAAAAGCATTTCAAAACACTTTAGGTTTATGTCTTCCATATTTGGTAAGCATATATGTTGGAAAAGATACTTTCTGTCCGAAGGGAAGAGAGTAATCAGTTTTTTTCATTAATACAATCATGAGAACTCAAGATCTGGGAAGTTATTGTATAGTAGACCTGATCAAAAGGAGTTTTAATACAGCTTTGCCAAAATGAGCATAGCAAATACAAAACAAGATTAGACAGCATTAGAAGGATCAGGATTTTTACAAAAAATAGTGAGGGAATGTGGTCCTGGATCCTAGACTTAAAGGATGCACTGTCATAATACTTAATGAATGATTTAGATTGGTCTGAACAGAAATTTTCTCTAAATCACTTGAGTTGTAAATCCATTACATTTTCCTATATTTATTTGTCATTTACACATGATTATACAGAGTACAGATGCTGCATGGCCTATAAATATCCTATGTCAATTTATGCTGAGTTTTTTCTTTGTTTGTGACTAATAGATCCCTGAACAACAAATGAAGAATTGGATTTGTCTATAGCCAAAAAAGCCTTCAAAAAATCAATTACTACTTTTCTACAGATTCATTTACAGGAAGTGCCAATTGATTCTCCATGTGAACTAACAAAAACATGAAAAAAGAATACTGTCTTAATGTATAACTTCTAAAGAGATTACAGAAACCAACTTTGCAATCAGTCTGAAGCAATAATATTTTTAATAAGGTTTATGTAGCATTTTTAGTTGCTCTTTGGTGCAAATGTATAAGAAGTATAAAATGACTGCACAGCAACATTAGAGGGAGCTGAGGATCCTTCACTGTACAGCTGTTTCCCCAGACATTAATGTTTAAATCTAAAAGCATGGTCACCTTTGTGGCAGCTAAAGAAGAGATTTTTTTTTAAGTGTAACATACTAGAGCTATCAAGAAATAATCAAGTTTGGGGGGTTTTTTTGAAGAAGAACTTGTTAAAGAAGAGGTACTTTTTTTTTTTTTTTACATGATTTATCCCAGAGGAAGTTCAAAGAATCACTCTGAATTAAACTGTATTGTGAGATTCATTCATCTGCAAAGCACTCTTGATATAAGTACTTAGCCTTTCATACTTCTTCAGTTATGTCAGAAATTATGTACTTAAAGGATATTTATCAGGATAGTAAACTGATACTGCTTTTGCATTCATTTGGGGAATTACTGCTTTCAGACAGGATTTTGGGCTGAAATTCATTACCAACTTCATGACTTCTATAATTTTCTAATTCCTCCAGCTGTTTTCCTGAACTTCTTAGACTTTCATTCTTCCATTTAGTCTCTTCAACCTCTCAGTCCCAAAGCTGCACTCTGATCCTGTGATTATTCCATCACTGCTTACTTTTTTGCACTCCACATGCTCAATATTGCATGAACTTTATAGACATTTCTGGACCTGCCTTCTACTCCTTCAAATCATGGAAATGGAAATTGAAGGATCTCTAAAAGGCTTCCTCTCTCATTGTGTCACCCATATTGTGTTTTCTGCAGCTGGGAAGAAATTTTAGGAGGACTTCACCCACTTTCCCCAGTGTTCTCTAGCGCACTAGAATGTCATAGACCAGATGCAAGGAAACAGAAGTTTGAAATGGTGTCAGCGTGCAGTTTCTAAAAAAACTTGTGACTAGCTTCTTAGATACTAAGAACATTCTAAGTACCTAAGTTTTCCAGCAGAAACTTCTCTATATACTTAAAAATATGCTGCTTCTCATGGGCCATATGACTTTTACCAAAGAAATACCTGCTTTTGTCCTTTATACTGATATTTATGATTTAGAAAACTGTCTCCCCTGGCTCTAATGAGAACAATGTAACATGTGATCTGCCCTTGAACTAAGCCATGTTCAGGAAAATATAATAAAGTGGAGCAGCAAGCCCCCTTATGAGTAATCTTCTGGTTAATTCATCCTTTTAGGATGCTGGAAGTGAGGACCCAAAGTTCACTTAGGCTTAGAAATTTGACTCAATATTCCTACTTCCAGTACAAATACCTGAACTATCGGATTGCTGTTGTTGAAGATGGGCCGTTCTGCAATTACAATTCAGGGAGCCTAGGAGAGGAACTGAGACAGAGCATGCATCCTAGGGTGAAATCCCTGTATTTCCATCCTTTATTATGGAAGCCTGGAAATTACTGTTTTACAGAAACACATCACTAGAGCAATAACATATGTGTCCCAGGCTATAAAAGGGGATATTTTCTACTAAGTATCTTATGCTGAAGGCCTGTATGTGCTGTCTGTTGTGGATCCCAGTTCAGATATCAAGCAGCTCCTCTCTGTGTGAGGGTATCTGACTGCCTGCTCAGCCATATGAATTTTGTTCATTAGTTAGAGCATCTAACTTGAAACAGAAGAATTCAGAACATCAGTCAGCCATTCACAGTGTTAAATCTGGACCTATCAGTTAGCATTTCCAATCTTTATCTTACCACTTCTGACTTTATTCAGTTAATCATCTCTTCACATACTTCCAGTTTGTCTGTTTCAATGACACAAATTCACCTGTGCTCCATCTCGGACCTCACCACCTTGGCTATATTCTATTCCATCTGTTTTACCCTTCTCTTGCTCCTTTGCTTTCTAATTCATTCCTCCACTGCTCCCTATCTTCCTGACCAGTAGATGTACTGACATTCTTCACAGGAATGTGGTTTATGAGAGATGTCATAAAAGTTGTTTCTCTCTGTTTTTAATAGAACACCCCACTCACTTGGTTAAAAGATCCACAATCCAGCAGAGGAAGGCAAGCAGAAAATGTTTTCTGAGAACTGGGCAAGCACCAGTCCTTATTTTGAGCCACATCCCTTCAGCCATCCTCTCTCAGGGCTGAAAGCCATTATTGAAAGTCACATGTGGTTCTGTATCAGCGTAAGCCAGGAGCTCAATTTTACTTTTACCTTTATCACTGTCATCTAACAAACAGCCTGTGTTTGCTAAAAAACATGGCCAGTAGGAGAAAGGCACAATTGGGAGCAAATAGAACTGGACAAAGGATTACTCTTACGAGATTTAAAATAGACATAATTTTCCTGTTAAAGCATATCAAAAGTAGCTCCTTAAAGATTTCCAGTGCTAAAAATCAAATGTGAAAAATGGAAAGAAAGACAAAGAATGGCAAGGAGTCAGGAAACCCCATGAGACCAACACAGTGTTAAACAGCCTACCCACCCCTTCCTCCTCATCTACTCTTCAGGATTATTGTTCTGTTGCCACTTATGTCCATACCAGCATTTTAAAGAGCTAAAGTGGAGAGTTGAAACATGATGCCTTAAAGCCTCTGCGGTATTGGAGAAGAATCAAATACCATCTAAGTCCAATAGCTATGTGATATTTCCAGCAAGTTGATGAATATCTTGAAACATTGCTGTTACAAAAGGAAGTAATTTATTTAACTTTCTTTCCCCCCTCCCATAATGTCTGGCTTATTAACCTCATTACATTTCCATAAATTATATCAGTATGAGAGGAAATGATTAATTGAAGATCGTTTCCTCAAAAACATTATTCCTGGTCATTAACAGCTTCAGCAAACTGCAGTGCCATATAATCTAAACACATTATTCTACTTTTAAATAGCCTCATGTTTTATTACTTTGCTCTAAAGTGTTATGACCGTAGAGCCCAGGAGGCATCATTACAAACATTCTGCAACTACACCCTGAGTTTTCTCATTGCATACAGTTTGCTATTAAAAATTCTTGTCATGCCCTAGATGTTTTCCTTGATGAATAATAATGAGACTTACACAAAATTTCACTATTAAATTCATTAACTTCACATATTGAGATGTTAACAGCTGTTAGGATTTAAAATACAAAAAAAAACCCACAAAAAGCAAACAAAAAATCCACCCCGAACCAACTACCAACCCCTCCCCAAAACCCAAAAAAACAAAAACAAAAACAAAAACAAAAACAAAAAAAAAAAAAAAAAAAAAAAAAAAAAAAACAACAACAAAAAAAACCCAAAAAAAACCCCACACCACAACCAAAAAACAGTAGACCAAAAAAACCTACCATGAGTCCCTACAAAGATAGACGTGTTGATGGAGATTTTTCAAATAGTATACTTCTATGGAGAAAGTTTTTTTAAAGATTTTTTTCTTTAACACTTAATTAAAGCCTAAATTCTAAACAAAAAAAATTACTTAGGAATTAAAGGTTAGTTTCCTGGTAATTGTTTTTTCTTTTTTTTTGTCATGCTTTACAGATAACCCAAGTGGTCAGGCCCTGGAGGAAAAGATTATCTATGGAGTAGAGAATAGTAGCACTTTCCTTGAGTGCAGTCCGAAATCTCAGCGTGCCGTAGTCTACTGGCAATTCCAGAAGCAAAATGATGATCGCAAAGAAGAGGTACAGTAGAAAAAAAAAGAGATGCAACTAATTTTCTCTATAAAGATAGAATTCAGTCCGAGTCCTTCCCAGAATAATTTTAGTTGAGCAGAACTTCTCTGGAATATATGATTTCCATTGTTCTTCAGCATATTCTCACTCTTATTACCATAAAATCCTGTGAGCTCTCTAATGGGTTTTACAGATTGTTACATCAGCAAGCGTTCATATCCTCTCCTTGCTCAGACTTGCTGCAAAACACACTGGTTTGCATCAGAGATCCCAGAAACAGAAAAAGCATCCATTCTAACTGTCACCTGAAACATCATACAAAGATTAAATTAACTTAAATATCACAAAGGCCTTAAAATTGCCTTTGAGAAAAAGCTTAACTGCTTTCCCCTAATCATATTGTTTGACTTAGGTGCAGTCTGGACAGGAGAATCCTGTGTGCTGCATGCTCTGAGACTTTACTGCAGATAACAGAGTCAGAATGAAGAACAGAGAACTGTAGTGGACACAAGAGTGTGAAAACTTATTTTCATCAAAAGCAGTATTCATAGAGGCAGAAACACTTATTTTCCCTGTTTGCATTGGGCTAAGCTGATACTTTATTTTTCCCCTTCTCTTGTCACCAACATTCTTATGTTATTAATCACCCAAGTTTTCAAGTGGTATTGAGCCAGGTCACACATATCTTAGGAGAACAATCTATTCTGGTAGGTAGGGAGGTCAAGCTAGGGAACAAGAACTTTTTTGTTGCACTGAAGTATTTGTAAGTATACATACATATACTTAAAGCATGTTCAAAATAGTTACATTAGCTGCTTTAAATATTTTTGTTTTGTTTGCATAAGTAGTAAATTATTGAGAATTTATTCTCGGTGAGAGAACAGCAAACAGGTTTGTGCCTTTTCTGCCTGCTGCAATGTGTGCATTCAGAGAATGAGGTTACATTCTAGATAGGAATCAATTCAGAAAAAAACAGTATTTTGAACAGCTGCTTTTTGAATATTAAAATTTTGAGATTTGATCCTTAGTTGCTTGTTTGTAAATTTTCCACTTAGGTAGAACCCACTTCTATGCATGACAGTTTTTGTAGTAAGGAACAACAGGAAGAAAAAGAACCTTTCCTGCAAATGGATCTAGATTTGACTAAAAGATAATAGTGAATGAGACCTCAGTAATACAGCCAAATGAATCCATGTTGACTGCTGATTACAGGTTCAGATCTTCTGTAATCTTCCCAGCAACTCCATCTGACATAGTTGAAACAGATCTTTGTTCAGCAGCAGTAGTTTCTTTGGAGTAAATTCCTAATTCCCCAAACTCTTGGTATTATATCAGTTTTTCCAAAAGATTTGAGCCTTTCGTGATAACAGATGACTGGCAAAGGGTTTTCTGTTTTTGAGGGTTTGGGAATTCTTGGCCAAGTCTTACCAGTTAAAAGGAGCAGTAATAAAGAAGTAGCATGGTTAGAGGATAACCATGTGTGCCACATACATGAAAAGTAACTATTGAAATTACCCCTTTTTCCCAATACAGATAAAAGTGGATGATCACATGATCCGGACAGAACAGGGCTTATTGCTACGAAGTCTTCACCGGAGAAACTCTGGTGTTTATTTTTGCCATGCTGTGGAGCACGGCTTCATGCAAACCTTGCTCAAGGTGACCCTTGAAGTGATCGATAATGACCACCTGGAAGAGCTGCTCCATAAAGAAGAAGATGGTGATGGCTCCAAGATCAAGGACGCGACCAACAGCATGACCCCCAGCCAAAAGATCTGGTACAGAGACTTCATGCAGTTGATCAACCACCCCAATCTCAACACAATGGATGAGTTCTGTGAGCAGGTTTGGAAAAGAGACCGCAAACAGCGCCGGCAAAGGCCTGCCAATGCGCAGGTGAACACAAATAAGTGGAAGCACCTACAAGAGAATAAAAAAGGTAGAAACAGGAGGACCCATGAATTTGAGAGGGCACCACGTAGTGTCTGAGCTACATTACCTCTAGGAACCTCATCCAAGTAGAAACTTGTATAGACAGATAACTGGAAAAAAATGCAATATTCATGAACTTTTTCATGGCATTATGTGGATGTTTACAAGAGTGGAAAATTCAAACAGTTTCCACTAGGTTTAAATAAAGTCCATTTCTGACTTTCTTAGCAATTCCTTCCTCTCTGCTCTGATTCTAAAACCAGAAAGACCAGAGTTTCAAGGATGATAACTCACCTGGACCTAGCTTACTGCTCAAAAACTTCTGCAAGTATTCAGCAGGCAAGTTTTGCTTTCTCTTTTGATGGAGATATAAAGAAATTGCTGTATTTCATGCTGTCATCTTACAGGAAAGAAAAACAAGCCCCGCCTTTCATCATCAGCCTACCATTTCTAGACTTATAGAAAACTGCATGAACTCATTAAGCTGATGAACGTCTAAACACGTGATTGGACACAAGGATTTTGTTCTTGTTTTGTCTACCAGTTCTCCTGTTTATGTGTGCTAGAAGAGGAAAAACAATACTGAATGAGATTGATTGTAGAAATCTGAACAACATAAGACATCCATCATCTGGAAGAAAAAAAATGTGGAGTACACTGGCCTACTACTGATGACTTCTTTCAGCTTTGATCTAAAGATGTATTTTATTAAAAGTATAATTTAAATGTACCATGAAAAAATATGCAGCAAACATTAGCTCCTTTCTAAAATAGATTAGACTTTTTGTCTTAGAAATATTGTACTTTCTAATTATTGGTTTAGAGGAAAAAAGACAACTTCCAATTATGACTGCTTTACTCTTTTGTTTGGGAAAACTTCCAGGGGAGCTGGCCACATTGCAGTTAACCTCCTCCCCTGTCAGTAATCTGTATGACATGTAACTTCAAAGCAATTTTAAAAGTAAGCTATTCTAACATGAAAGTCACTGTATAGGATGGAAGTATTCTGCATTCTGTTTTTCTAAGTATGGTATTTGAAATTATTCAACTTGTATAATACCTTGCTTATAGATTGAACCAATGAAGAGGAGAGCATTGACTTTCAGTTGTATATTTTTTTTAATTAAAAAAACAAATAGCATTAAAATACCCTCTCTAATTACACTCTTGCTTTCTTGGTTCGTATTTGTGAATGCTAATATTTAAATACTGATGCTCATAGACTGTCATATATCCATGAGCAAAGCTCACATTCAGTTTAAGGAGTTGTGTTCCCAGCTCTGTGGTAGAGATTTGTCCACACTACTGACTCTCAGTGCTCTGTTCTTTCTGTGGGCCAGATCACCAAAATGCAAAGAAACAACTGTAGGCCACGTAAATAAGAACCCAGAAACCAGCTGCCTGTTTTAAGATCTGATGGACAGCTTTATCTGTGGGTGAAATCTGCTGAAGTAATAAATTGGTGAAGTTCAGCTTAAGACTAGTTAATACTAACAGAATATTTGGTCCTGCACTTTTGTCTTATTCTATATACAGGAGAGCAACAGGTTAAAACAGACAATGTGCTTGCATCATGAGTGTCAGTTTAGGGTTATAAGTAGTGGATTTATTCACCTCAGCACAGATGTGCCTTTGGTCCCCAGTTCTATGGTGTCCAGTTCTTTTGAGATCATCTTTCTCCAGCCTCCCATATTTTACCTTGGTAGAGTCTGTAAATGACATAATTTCAAGTAATGTCATTGTGGGGAAAATTACTAGAACAAAATCCTTAGTTTGCTAAAGGAGCTTTTATATAAAAGTGTGTCTGCACTGATGACTGATCTGTTTTGTTGTTATTCACTCTGTGGTATTTAATTTATCAATATATTGCTACACTATCAATCAGCCTTATCAGATACAATTAAACACAACTGCTGTGACAGCATGTCTCACAATGTGCCCCTGTCTCCTTGCCACTCACTAATTCAACTATCCTTCTGCTTAGTGAACCCTTGGCTTCTTGCCTCCGTAGAAATTGGATTTTCACTAACAGCCGAGTTACTTCAGTCCCCTTTGAATCCTTTGGAGGGAATGAACTTGCAGGATTTTTTTGTCATTTAATTCTTCAGAAAAAAAGTCATTGAATAGGCTAGGACAAGGCTGTAGGGCCATGATTTAAGAAAGCACTTGGGAATTTATTTTTAAAGCAGCTTTAAATCTCTCTTATGTTTAACCTGACTCTTGCGAACTTCAGTATGCTGGTAAATTCCCATTATTTCATGATGTGCTGAATATGAATGAATTAAAACATATGTTCAATTATGTGCTTCTCTGTGCAGAACTATTTTTTTTCAACTCAGCTTATGGTTAATTTCTGAGCGCTGTTGTCAAATGAATTATTTAATTTTAATCACAGAACATTCTTTAGCCTTTTGTGAATGGCTATTGTGTACCATCTAGTTACTACAATACTCTTTTTTTAAAAAGGAAGCAGTTTTAAAATGAACCTTGGAGAATTCAGTGGGAAAAATACAGATTGATTTCAATAGAGCCCAAATCACTTTCTTTCCTTTTTTACAGATTCATGGAATTACTATGTAACTTTTTTTTTCTCTTCCATGTTCATAGCAACTGGTTCTATAGCAACTTGCTATAAAAAAATGAACCAAAACCATCTTCTTTTACAATGCATGAAGAGGAAACATATTAAATGAAGTCAGAATTCTAAGATATGTTTTTCTATACTGAGAAAGAGAATCTGTGGGAGCAAAATTACAGAAGTTGCAACATTTTTACCATGACCTGGCAGTCTCATTGAACAATTGATATGATCATATCTTACAAACTTCAACCCAGTCCTCACTGACATGAGTAGTCTTGTTTAAGTTTTTGTATTTGTTTATATAAAGAAGAGGGCAAAAGATCAAGTCAACAGTGGAAATTTTTGATTTTTAGGTTCATGTTATGGTCAAGTTAAAGCAACATGTAATACTGATGTGAAATAAACTTTTTCTCAGAAAGCATAAGCCTTAATGAATTTATGTATAGAAAGATGCCCTGCAGCTTCAGTAAGATTCATACCCCTGTTTATGTCATTATTGTTTAAAGCAACATAAAGTTTGAAAATAAAGATTAAAATGGTATTTCTGTAAATGGCCAATAAAACCCTCTAAACCTCTAGTTACAGACTTTAGAAAAAGTAAGTAAAAAGTTGTGTTTAAGCTGGAGAGAATTTATAACCAGAAAGATCTATTTTCATTTGTTTTAAGATATCCATCTGCAAGGAACAAAAATATATTGAATCTTATTCTTACTCATCTACTCTTTGCACTTGCACAGATCACTGAAATGGGAATTCATTTTATGGCTCCTAAAAACTGTATGGTTATGTTAAACTATAACATCTAACTGAGAAAATGTGCATCTTTGCAAAACAAAGTTAAATCTTCATGACCCAATAAAGTCACTATGTAAAAAAATTAAATTAAATGCATGTGAATGCGCATTTACTGTTCCTTTTTATGTATTATTTAGTGAATATCAATGGTATGTGTTTAATAGTTCAGTTTTTGCTACCTACACATTAGTCAAAAGAGATGTAAATATTTTTGACTAGATAAGGAGGTACAGTGTAAAGTACTGTTATCTAGAGGTACTCCATTTCGGTGTGTTCAGCAAAATACTAAAATGCAAGATTTTGCCACACAGGTGATAGGGTGGTTTATTTGCTATATCAGTGTCTGAGTTGTGCGCTTATTCTTTAAACGCATTCCTCACTGAGTAGTAAATAATTCCACTTCTGTATTTATCACTTCAATTCAGATGGGAACTAGAAAACTGGAGAGAAAGTGTAATAAAACTGCTGCTGTAAATTATTTCTTTTAGCATGTATTCAGTTGTTAAATAAACATTTCTTCCAAATATTTGAAGTTCAGCGTCTTGACTGTTTACACGGAAATGTGCCCTGTAACCTTCATGAGCATATGGAGTGCATTGTTGCCAATATAATGCTATCAATGTGTATGAGCTGTGTTTATTAAGCCAGAAGGATTGCTATTTGTATTAATGGCATTTTTGTTTCTTTTTTGAAGACTACAAACTAATAAGCCTGAAATTAAAGGCATGAACTTATCTTCAGCCTATCTTTTGGCACAGCTGCTGAGCTTGTGCAGATAAAGCCCACTCTCCCCTCTGCCCATGAACCAAACTGTAAATCAGCCTGGAAGCCATGTGAATGTGAGCAAGTTGCTGTACTTGATGAAATTTCACTCTGTGCAATGCTAATGACTTAGAACAGCTATGCTATTTCCCTTTGGAAACTGGCTTGCACAGAAAGCAAGTGGAATAAATCAGGTTCTGTTACCAACCTACCCTTGTATCCTTAGGTAAACTTAGCAACTGTTTGGAAGTGCTTAGGGGCTCCATCTAAAAGTAATGTGCTGTGGCACTAAACATTGTGCAAACAGCTAATAGGACAAATGGCTTCTCTGGAAAGCATGAAGTTTAAATACACCAGACAAGAAGTGGAGGAAGGAAAGTATTGTTATTTCCATTTGGCACATACAGAATTGAAAAATTAACCAGTAGTACTGAGCCATCACTAATCCATTCAGCCTCACCCATGCTTCTTCCTGTATAGCAAGGATAGAGGAGTCTGGTTCAAAAGGATGCTGTAAGGATATTTTATGGTTACTACTGTTTTCTGAAAATGGAAATAAGCTCTCAGCAGCAGCCAAGCAACTCAGTGGGTTACAAAAATGCTGCAAATACAAAAAGGACAAAATGAATACGGCAAGCCATGAATCCACTAATTGAAAAAGTGGTAATTTTGTGTTTCTGTGACTGGTGCACAGCTTACAAATACAGAGAAAGACCCTTGTTTCTGGATGCAGGCACACCGTGGCCTTTACTAGAATTCCCTTCAGAGCACAGCTAAAATGAGTGTCCTCTGTTACTGCTCTGTATGTTGCCAGGAACATATGATGCCTAGGGGGCCACCTTCAATGACAATGAGTGGGAAGAAAGAGGAGAAACACTTCAGATTTTATGCTTATTTGTTCTTATATACAATTGCACAGATAGGTAGATACACATTTAAACAGCCAACTTTCAGTAAGATGAAATCCTCTTTTCTCTGAAGGATTTGAGGCTCTAGATGTAATTCTAGTACATCTCTGAATACATTTGGCGGCTTCAGCTCTAAGTTGTTATAAATGTTTCCTCTGTGAAGACTGAAACACGCTATTTTGTTTCCATACAGGTCACATTCACGGAGCTCCCCATCAAACATCCATTTAATGGCAGGCAAAGTTATGATGTTTTTTCCAAAGCATAAAACAAAGGGACTATTATCCCTAGAATGCTCAGTAACAGGATACAAGCAGATCAGAGTATTAGTGACTCAGCCAGCTTCCTTGCTCCCCATAAATACTTGCATGAAAGGTTGGAGGAGCTTTGTAGAAAAACTAGAAACTGTGGAGAAGAGGCCTTATTTGGGATCTTTTTGTCCTGAAATTTGTAAAAGATTGACATTTTGGAGAACTTCAGAATGATCCAAGCTAAATCCCAAAGCTGTAGTGAAGCAGTATCCAAACTGAAAAAGTTTCACTTAGGTTAAGAAAGCAAACTCCCATTTATCTCTCAGCAATTTTTAACCCCTCAAGAAATGGGTTTCTGCTTGCCTCAATATTAACCCAAAGTAGTTATGTGGTTTCTACAGTCCTTGTTGAAGGTTGCTCTTCTTTGACCTCATTTCTGATGACCAGCCCTCCTTGAACTGCTTTTGTGTGCAGGTGCTCCAAACTATCATGCCTTCCACTCTTGTGACCTAATCCGCTAATCCTAGGCCTAAAAATGTCCCGTTCTCATGCACAGGCATAAAATCAGGCCTTGGTGGGCAGCAAAAAACATGTCTTCACTGAGCTATGAGGTACCATGCAAGAATATTCCTGTCAGGAGATTTTAAGGGATGGAAAGTTTCTGGTGTGGGGGCAGTACAGGATGTCTGAAGTCCTGCCAGCCAGAGCCTGACCACCACATCCAGGACAGGGCAGGCAAGGGAACAGCTGGGGCAGCTCCAGGCCCCAGCTTCAGGCACATCTCCTGAGCATCATCCTCCAGGTGAATCTGGCTAGATACAGCCCATGGGCAGGGTTGTGTGGGATTGGGGATGGAATCCTGCAGCCTCTCTGGGGCAGGCACTGAGTGCCAATGGCTGCAGTTGGAGCTAGGGCTGTGGGCAGGGTGGGATGAGCCCTGGAGTGGGCAGGGTCATTAGGGCTTCTAAGTGCAGTCAGGTGAACCAATTCACCCTTCCTGAATTGCTTTTAATCACCCCAGGTCACCTGACATTGAGTCAGTTCTCTGCCTTCTGAAAGCCTGTGATAAACCAACAGTACTGTAACAGCACAGTTTGCTTCCAATTTGATTGGCTCCGTTTAGTTGATGTTGAAATAGAAAGATAAATGTACACCAAACAGTTACTAAGAATAATTGTGCACAGGTTCATAACATTTTTATCAGAGATGACCTCATGACAATAAAAATCTGGCCTTCTCCCCCCATGTGAGCCTGCCAGGTCTGCCTGTGCACGGCCACATTCCACAGAGCTGTATTTGAGGCACCTGGGACAGGTTTTGAAGGATGAATCTGATTTCATGAATAGGTCCAATAGTTTTTCAGGCCATTCCACCTTACAGCCTGGTGTAAATTAAATCTGATGCTGTGTCCTGGGAACAAAACTCTTCTTTCCACCTCTCAACATGGGGTACCCCTGCAGCTTGTATTACTTTTGTGCTTTATCCAAATATATTGTATTCATTTCTCTGTGAGTTTCATGGTCATCTTTTCTTGTAAGCATGTTAACATGAATTGTGATTGTTTATGCAGAGGCAAATGGAGATGCATGTTTCTGCTAAAGGATAAAAAGACTATGGTAATTCTGTTAGATCTATTACATCAAGTAAATATCAAATATGACTTGAACTTCTCATCTCTTGCTATAGCTGTGGGCTGGAGAGGAAAAGAGCAGACAAAAGACATACAGACATTTCAGCTATGTTTTGCAATCATAATTTCCTTAAGCTCTTGAGTTTCATATGTCACTTCTTTTTTCTGGGCTTGTAGCACTACATAGAAAGCATGTATTCCTACAAACTGCTTTTGCTGAACAATACTACACTGAAGAGCTCCATAAATCAGACCAAACAGATGGATTGTGCAAGTTCCTCTGAAGAAGGCTTAACTTACCTCTTCTGTTTGTTATTTTTATAGCAGGACTACTGCTTCTCTTATTGTGAGGGTTTTGTCAGCAGTTTTATTCTAAACCTCTATTTTTAGGGCTTTATAATTTTGTCTACAAGTTAAAGATTTTAAGTATTGGCTTTTAATCAACAAATAATTTTACAGTATCTTAAAATAAATTGTTAAACTGTGACCAAAATTTCATTTTGAAAACAAATTAAAATGATTAAAACTTTAACCATGTCAGATAGTTGTTTTAGTTACTGCACTGCAAAAAAATTATGAGTAGGGTAGAGCTCAGTGAATGCAATGAAAAGCTGCTCACCTCACTGGACTTTGTGTTTGTTTTTGAAACATCTGTGTGCTTGTCAGAGGTCCTGAATAAGACAGCAGCTTAAGCACATTCTTCTCTAATTATTTGTGACTTAATCTCATGTTGCTGTTCCTAAGGTATGTCCTGGACTAGAGTTTTCTTGCTTCATGCCATTCTCTTTATTTAAGCTGATTTTTAGTTGCTGTTCGATGTGAAGATAATGTAGGCTCAATTCTTTCCCCAGTTTAACAGATGTCTGATGTCCACTACAGATGAAAAAGACTGATTGTTCTGTTTTGCATTCTAATTAAGGAAAAGTGATGCTTTTTGGTTTGTAGCATTTGAAATTTAAAGGATGGAACTGATCTGGATCTGTTAGAGCACTGTGGAATTTTTCACTGTACTTCCCTTTATTAATGAAAGATGTGCACACACCACTCTTATAAACATGCCAATGCTTCTAGAAATCAGAAGTTGTATTTTTTGCCTTTAATGCTAACCAGTATACTTAGCTAGATCCTCACCCAAATAAATAAATCTGTGTGCTCCACCACCATTTCTGTTGACTGGAATCCATCAAACAGCCACGGTATTGAAAGGTCTGAATTCAATCCTTGTGCTATTCACTATGGCTCAAAATGTTGCTTATGAAAGCTAAACAGTTCAATGCCAGTGTAAAGCAATTGAATATAACAGGGCTTCAAGCTATGATAAATGTTTCACATATGTATCTGTGCAATATTCACAAGCTGGAGGAGGAAAAACAGCTGAATGCAGAAAAATTAAAACTACTTGTAGCTAAGTTCACAGTTGCATGTCAAAACAGTAGACATAATGCAGCTGAAAAAATCCTCCTTGGACACAGAGTGGATCAGAGGCACACTTGGCATATAATGTTTGCCTCCTAGAAATTCTCCTGTTTGGCATCCACTGTGCTTTGACAATATGTTGGCAGTTGTACATACTGTTGCCTGACAGAAAAGTATTTCTGCAAATATTTGGAACTATTGTTAACACTAAATCCATTTTTTTAACTCTTGGATTTGGAAGAAGCTGAAACCGTAAGTAAAGCTCCAGGGATACTTCCAGGTATGGTACCATCACAAATTACAGTTTTTTTATAATCTCTGTGTAAATCATGACAAATCTTCCTAGGACCATTAAAGGGCTAGAGGTGATCTGTGGATGGAAATGAAAAACACCACAACATAATATCTAAATGCTTTTTACTGAGAAAAAATGAAAAACCCCATCATTTTAGTATAAATAGGGAACAAGAACACAAAACGCAGCTTCTGTTTCAAGCATTGAACATTTTTGTGTTCCTTGCAAGCCAGTTAAAAATAAATGCCACAAAGAAAAGAAATGATTACCAAGTCAATAAAATGGACTGTGTAACTGTTAAACCTTGACTCTTACACTAGTTGAGTCGGTTAGATTTATATAGTAGAACCAGCACATGTATCACTGAGGTAATGTGATCTGTTGAGGAATGCTCACTCATTTTCTCAAGGCAAGGCAGTGTACTGCTATTTCCTCCCTTAACTGACTTCCCAAAGTGGAGCTTAATTTGTTAGTGTCAAGGAATTGCATCCTTAATCCTTTATTGCAATGACTCCTACCAGACAGCTGATCCTGAATGAAGCCTGCAATATTTTACTTCTGTCACTCCTGCAATCCAGGATTTTACCCCAATACCAGAGATCTCCATAAGGATTTATCCAAATCATCAAAATAGTATTAGAACTAGAATGCTAGAAGAATTAAAAATATGAAATATTTCCGTAATAAATATAAGAAGCTGTTACAATCACTGGTAACCTCTAAAGACCCAGTTTTCTATTAGAAGGGCAAAGGGGTACATGCACGGCTCTTCCAGTTCATTCGAGAATTGCAGGCATAATGAACTGCTAAAGACCAGGAAAAGTTCTTGGAAATGAGTGAAATCTACTTCCATTATAGCTCTTGGAAATTCCACCATTGTCTTTAATGGAACAGGATCAAGCCAGGATTTGCATTTCCTGCCATGAGTCACTAAAAGCAATGGCTTGAGACATTCAAGTCAGGCTCTGTATGGAAACCTGTTTTGGTAGCGAATTAATAGAAGGAGGTGCAGAAACAGTGTTGCATTTCTAGTAACATGAAGCTGCTATAGATAAGACCTGTTTTAGCCCTGATTTTGCATTTGAATTTTAGGTACAATAGCAAGAAATGTTAATTTGAACTTCCTGTTTGATTCACATAAAAGTTTACATTTCTTTTCTCACTCTGGAATTGTGTGTCAGTCTGTGGTCACTCAGATAGGTGACTGACAACACTTTCAACACCATACAATGACCCCTCAGATCTCTGCAGAAGATCTTGATATTTAAAATAGACTTTGAGAAGAAAACTAAAGAGAACTGTCAATTTTTCATATAAACACCTCTAGGGAGTCTAAGCTTCTAGTATTACCAAGAAGGATATTTTCACATCATAAAAAGAGCTCAAACTGAATTTTAAGCCAACTGTTTCAAGCCTGGGTTTTCTTTTTTCAGCATCTTCCCGGAAATGATGCTTTATAAGAATGGATTAATATAGAAAGTACCATACTTGTCTTAAATAATTGATGTGTTTCACTCAGTTCCATGTTTCAGAAAAGAAGTACAAGGTGCCTGAGAGAAAAACAGTTCTTCAAGGGTAGTAAGGAGATAAGATGCTCACAGGGGAACTTTGTTCCTTGCGCTCATCATAAGGATACCTTATGATTTAAGTTTTCTAGGATAGTTTTCTCTTTCTGGAACAATGTGGAAATGTAGGTTGTTTGGATATGTTTCGGGCTGTTCATCCAGTTAGAGTTAGACATAATCACGTAAGAGCTTTGAGAGGCTGAAATAAATCTGTAACACATTAATTAGCTCGTGGGTTATTATGAAGGTACTGTAAACCAAGATTTCCTCACGCTGAACTGCATATCTTTCTGGATAACATGGCAAATTTCTGTATTATTTATATTAAGTATGTGTGTCTTTGTTTATCTGTTTCATCAGAAAAATTGTGGTTTGGGCTGTATATTAGTAAAAATGTCTTCTCTAAGTGGGTTGTCAAGATTCAGAACAGGCTTCAGAGAGAAGTGCCCCAGTCATCATGCCTGGAGGTTTTTTAAAGATTCGTAGATGTGGTGATTAGGGGCATAGTTTAGTGGTGGGCTTGACAGGATTTGATTTACAGTTGGACTTCAAAAAAAGACACTTTCCATCCTAAATTTCTCTACAGTTCGACAAATTCTAAGTTGTAAAGCTTCACTATTAGGACCCAAGAATTCATTCTTACTAACTCTTCATAACATAAGAGCATAATGAACAAGTGTGCTGCATCAGACCAGAGGTCCATCTTGCCCAATGACCAGTCTGAAACACTGGTAGAAAGTCAATGTATACATAAGACTACAACAAAAAAAACCCCCAAACAAATAGGAGAATAATCTCCTACCTTTCAACTGTTTGATATCTGATAAATTTGTATAATGCCCTCCTGTTGCTTTTACTGGGACAGTCCTTGAGTAATCCATCTGCAGTCCTCCTCTGCCTCCTTTAAATAACTACATTAGAAGATTCACCTTGGCTTTGTTTTCTACCCCACATACAGAAGTTCCAGCCTTTAATTTCTTGTGAAGTTTGTTAATTGCATTCTGTCTTCTGATATTCTCAATATATTTTTGCTTAGGTTAAATGCTAATTTTGTTCTTGTTTTGGCATTAATAATATTTGCTGTAGTTTAACAACAGTTCTGCTTCAAATTGAATAATTTGATTCTTAAATATAAGACCCCAAAGTACACTCTATGTCTCCACATTGAGAAGTATTTTGCAGGTAAATACATAAACAGATATTAAGAGATAATGGACATTTAAAACTCCGACGTAGCATTCAGTGCCAGCTTTTATTTACTGGTGTATATTATAAGATTGTAAAAAGACTTATGAATTACAATATTTAATCATACAATACACAAGTAAGTAGATGACCTGTACCAAAATGCTAATTACAGCCTAAAGCAAAAAAGAGCAAGTCAATACAATAGTCACCTGGGAAGAACCACTAGACAATACTGAGATACTACTGATTAGTCTAATAATTGCTTTATCACAACAGCTAACAAGCTATTGCTGAGCATTGTCTTATGAAATGCCAAAGACATTTTCACTGAAGACTGTAAGAAAACAAATTGCACAGCTGAAACTCTGTAGAATAATGCAAAAATGGGATTATACTTTTATCATTATCCATTTTATTTTTATAAGCATGATGGGAAACCAATTATGATGACAGCTGTGATAAGTCTTCTTTTAAAATTATACTGATTATGTCTTGTTTCCCATTACCCATATGAGGAATAACTAGAAAGAAAAATAAACCTGATCCTACATGCACAGTACAGCCTAGTGTCTTCCTAATTCACTCTAACAGCTGTTTAAAAACAACTGAATTCAGTGAATAATCAAATTAAAACTATATAAGTAGTCACTTTGTTTCTAGAAGTATGATTCAAGTCAATAAAAGGTAGAATTATTTTATGTTGTTTATTATATGCATTGTTCTTTCTACCTACGAAGCTTCCAAAATACCCTGAGGGATTCATTGTTTTGTGTATGAGCGTGTGTGTTTTCCATGATGGAAATGAAGGTTGCAGTGGATGTCAGTGTATATATGTGAACATTTAGCACATTGCCCACAATCAGAATTTGGGATTGGAATGGAATAACAGATGACTGAAAGAGGAAAGGCATCTGTATACATTTGAAACCACAGTGATTATTTATCTTGGCGTTTGTTCATAACTAGTAGATTAAAAGTACCTCTTCAATAAAAACTCAAATTTTTAAACTAAATTGAAGGATTATTTATTAGATCCTTATCAAACATTAGCTTTTTCAATTTATTATAGAGATACCCAAAATGCCTTCAATATTTTATTAAAAATTATGTATGTTTTTCTTAACTTCTCTTATGAATGGTCTTTCATTTCATGGGCTCTTTTTAATATTAGAAGAAATGGCAAAACTTTTTGTAGGAAAAGAATATTCAACCAAAAAATCCCTTTTTAAAAAACTTGAATTTCTCCTAGAAATCTTCTTAGTAAGTACTATTTTCCTCAAACTGTTTGTCCCTAAATCAGGACAGGCTTAGAGTTATCATATCTTGACAATGCTAACATTAATTTTTATTAATTATAAACAATCATAAAATCAAAATCAAAATTTTTCAGACATATAACCAGAATGGGACTTGATCTAAAAAGACACTTAGATATTCTATTTTGTCATGCCTTTGGTAACAGATTTCTTTCTTCCATGTGACACGTGTAGGAAATAGTGCTCTCACTGCTCTACAGCTGAGAACTCAGGCCGAGGGTAATCCAAGTGGATGGGTAACAGTGCCTGAGTGCCTCAACCAGAAAATGAACCCAGCTTTTCCAAGCCTGAAACCACAAAACTGTTTGTTCTTCCTTAGTAAATGGGCTTGCAATATATATTTCCACATGCTTTGTGTTTGCACTACCCCGGAATCATTCACAAAATAACCTAATCATCTACAAAATAACCTAAATTCCTTACCACAATTTCTGTTTGATATGAAACTAACTACCTTTTTTTTGGTATATAATATAGCCTTTCAATTTTCTTTTTTTTTCATATTCTCACTCATTTTATAACATATCTTGTTCCATAGCAAAAATTATATGTGGTATGAGTTCAAGCCAACTCTGTTCAAACTACTCAGTGTCTTTCAAACATATGAAATATATTTGATCAACTATCTGGGAAATATGATTTTTCCATATGGCTTAGTTTTCACATAAGGGAATTTAGCGTTTCTTTTGAGAACATAATATGCTCAGACAATTATAATAGGTAAAGAGTTGCAAACCAGAGAGTGGGAGAAGCAGGTGTCCAGCTGGATTTTCACATAAGAAGGTCTTAAAGGTCACTGATATTGATGAAGTATCCAAGATTCCCAAATCCTCATAAAGCTATTCCTTCCTTTCCCAATACACTAATCTCCTACTGCTCTTGATAATCCAGTGACTCAGGAAGCAAGGCCTGTTTTTTCTCCCTTTTGTTTGTCAGAAGCAGTCTGAATGACAACAATTTTCTGAATTACTATTTATTAGGGTAGAATGAGAGCATTCACAAAGGTCACCACCCAGAAGAATATTCATTCATTGATGTATCAATATTTGTCTTCCTGCTGTCAGACTACAGTCTCCAGAGAACAAAAACATAATGGTAGTAAAATTTACAGCCAGGTATGACTTTCTCCACTGCCCTAAAATGGGAACATGAACAATTTGATACCCTTGTCTGGCAGAGAATCGAGTGATGTCAGCCCATTATAAAGGGAATACTTGATGGTCACTTCCTTCTGCTTTCCATTTCCCACAAAGTGATGACTTTCATCCACATGAATTGCTTGATCTTTGTCAGTAGTGTTTTATTCTCTCTTGCCTTTCTTTCTGTTTATATGATTCAGCTTCAGTTATGATCCAAGAGAAGGTTTTTCTTGGTGTTTTCCTTCACCTGTTCTCTTTATAAATTACCCTTCCCCCATGATGTCCTTAGCTACCTTCAGATGAGGATTGTTCCCACAAAAAAGAATGCAACCACTGAAGAGAATTGTCTGAGGAAGAAGAACCTGGAACAAATAATATAGCCTTCTTTGATCATTTTACTACTGTTATTTCTCATTCTCAGTGCAGTAGACTTGGAACAACTTGTGAAGATTAATGAATACTGAAGTTACTATGTTAATTGAGCATTGTAAATTGTACTACTTTTTGATTTCATAGAGGTAATATATTAAGAACATTATACAGATTCACAGCACTTTTCAGATAGCCCCAGTTAGCAACATAGCCACTTGTCAGGCTTTGATGTTTTCAGATTCAGCCTTTGGTAAATCTGCATCTGGTTTTTCGCAGTAAAAATTGGCTAAAAGGAGAAACAGTGAATATTCTTTCTTACATATAATAAGAGAATCCACACCTCTCCAGAAGTACTGCCCTTTGAAGGGAAGATGAGCAGATAACCCACATCTCAGATCAATTGGGATTTGAGGCATCACAGACAGGGACACTCTTGGAGAGGAGGGAGCAGGTCTAGGACATAAGATTCAGAAAGATACTGCTCTAGCTCTGATCTTGAACTGGTGACCGCTCCAGCAGTCCAGATTGTGAGGCCTGGCCTATGTTAAAAAAAGAAAACTAAAGGCTGAACCTTCATGCAAGTGGTTAGTTGTTTTCACAGATCCCAGGCACTAAAGAGCTGGCTCAAAATTTGAATAAGTAGCATTTCCTGAAATGGAAATTTTTATATTCTGGATAGTCATTGTATTGTAAACACATTTTATTGTGTGGTAAGAAAAACAAGACCAAAGGTCATTACTACTAATAAAGCCTGTTTTATACATATTTGGTTTACTCAGTTATGTGTCCATTCATCATCACTGCCCTGAAGGAGTATGTTATTTACTGAAGACTTAAAGAGCATTTTCACTATTTTTCAAAAAAAATGTTGAAAAAGTTATCCCTTGTCACTGCCAAACCTTCTTTAGCTTGGCCCAGCTGATGTTTACAGTAATCTAGGATATTAAGGGTGGAAAGAGAGTATTTTTGTTATTTCCATAAGATTTTATCACCTATCATTTATAAATAGAAAGTTTACTGTGAGGCAATGGCGCATAAGATCTGATGAGATTTTTTTAGCCTTAGGCAGAGTGCAGGGTGGATGATAAATTTGCCTCTTCAGATGAAGTCTATCAGCAAAGTCACTTGAGGGTATGGACCTCTTTAACCAGGCACGACAGGCATGAGCCTAAAACAGTGACAGTGGCTTGGATTTCCTTTAGCACTTCTTGTGCACCTTACTTTGTGGTGTGCTGAATATTTGGAAAGAAGTTGGTATGTGCTTTGGACATGTCTCAGTGAATGGTTGTTGCTTGTCCAGGGTTATATTTCAGATGTGGTAACTGCTCTTTAAACGGGGTATTTTTGTACTCACTAATGCAGAGTTAGGCTCCAGGGTGGCTTGTGTTCAGATTGCATTGATAAAGTGAGAGAAGATTGCTTGCTCTCAGTCTCAGCTGTGCTGAAGTGTTGTAGTAACTTGTTGTGGAGGATTTTATATTCATCTGATTGTGTTTTCTGCTGAGGCTCCCTCCGGAGGAGCAGAAGTGATAGCTGCATATTCTACAGGCAAATCCAAAGCTCTCGAGAGGCAGCCACCTGGCCAGGCTTGGAGTTTTGAACACGTTACATCTGCAGCACAGTACAATACTTTATCATGTGCAAAATAAATGCACAGGAACAGAAAATCAGTAAGTATCACAGAAATATGCAGTATAATTTGGATATAAATATTCAGATCTTGACATCTTCAGAAAATACGTGAAAAAGGAAATAGTCTTCACACTGTGGTTTTAGACATCTAATTTAGGCGACTAAATTATACCCTAGGCACTCTTCTCCACTCAGCAGAGGTCTGGGTCACCAGTTCACTGCCTCAAGCACCTCATCTGTACAGTTCAGCTGAAATGGTGTGAATTCTTTACATTGTCTCAGGCCTTCACCCCATATGAGAACTATGAGATACAGATACTAAATGTTTTTAAAATTGCTGTCTATTTCCCAAAAACAGACATGTCATTTTACAGGCCTAAATAAGGGAAGAACATGCTTGTGTAGCACACACCCATTATTTTGTGAAAACTTTATTTTGCTAAGGATGTTGCTTCTACTGGCAGAGGGTTGCCATAAAGTGGAACAAGTATTTTCTTCTCTATACTATAACTTGGAAACCTGTATGTCAGTTCATTCTCTGATGCAGATTCTCCGCCATGTGGAACAGCAGATTAATGTTTTTGGAACAAGGCTTTTTCAGAGGCCCATAAACAACCAGGAAGAGTTTTGCTCAGGATTTTTCATGAGCTTGCTGTGTGTACTGGCCTTGTTATGTGGGTATCAGCTCTGGAATTATCACCAGTACTAAAACATCTAATGAATTTCCATTACATGACATATGCAAACAAAGGAGAGTGAAGAGCTCATTCACAAGCAGATTACTTCTTCCTTCAGTGGGAAATGGATGGGGAGACAGAGCCGCAGTCTCCTTATTAATCCTCACTGATTAAGCAGTGTTCTTGCTCTGTTGAGAAAAACTTCTATTAAGTTCTAAATAGCAATGTGGGGCCACACAGGAACATGCAGAAACCTTTAGTGACCATGGATTTGCTCTAGTAGTTCAGAGAGATGAGAAGATTTAGGAACAGGCTCTACTTCCTCAGGGCTGAAACGCCAAACACCAAAAGGTCAGCAGACAGCAGCATGGTAAATCACAGAGTGATGATATTGCTACTTACAGGGTGACAGACACAACAGGGAAAGCTTCTGTGCCAGCTGGAAGAAGGAGGTCACAAAGGGGGGATATCTTGGCCTTTGACAGGGGAAAGCAGCTTGGGAGGGGTAACTGAATACACCGCGTGTCCAAGGCAGTAGAGATGAGATTTCTTCAGCTATAATCTTACCAACATGCTGAGAACTGCACCAATATCATGTTTATTACTGAGGCATCTGGATCCTACAAAAGTTTGCATTTGAAGTGTGTGAGTCTGCCTGCTCTGACCTACCCTTTGCCTCCATTTATCCATCTGGAGAAAGTCATCTCACAGAAGCAGGAACAAATCTAACCATTGTAGAAGCAGTAGATTATTGTTGTTTCAAAGCATATCTTTCTTGTACAAAGATTCAATATTAAACTTAGTAAGGTAAGCTTCACATTGATGTCAGCAGGATTGTGGGAATGACAGCAATAGGATACGTGGCATCCTGGCAAAACTCCCCAGCTGTTTCAAGGAGAATGTGGAATTGTACAGGGAACCTTTGGTCAGCTTTTTCCGAGAAGTCTGGAGAACTTGTTCCCACCTGGGGGAACTTGGTCCTACCAACTAATTTGGAGAACAGGAAAAAGGAAATTGCATGCTGGCGGGGTTTACAGTAGACAACGGAGCAATCTCCTTATTGCTTAAACATTCAAGCTGGATACTTTGGACTCTACCTCTCTTTTGTTGTGGCATCCCCTTCCTCCCCCCAAAAAGCTGAATAAACATGAAAGATCAGCAGACATATTACATTTTACACAACAAAGTGTGGCTTTATAGGGCTTTGTTACATCTTGAAAAGATTAAGTGCACCTGCATGTGAAGAGTCTCCGTGCCTCTGAACAATCAGGCAGAGGTACCTCGGTACTAAGGGCACAGGCCAGGGACACACTTGGGTTGCAGGTTTGTAACAAAGATTGTTCAGCCAAGGCTGCATCCTCTAATTTGTAAGGAACAAGGCTGCCATCCAGTGGCTCTTCTCTAGCACAAAACTGAATTTAACAGCAACAAGTTTTGGAGAAAATGTCATGTTTTCTTGATTTAAATGGGGAGTTGTGAATGTGCTAATTTCTCTTTTGTTTTAATCCTTAACACAGATAACACACCAGCAGCATGGAGAAAAGAGAGGTTATGACCTTACTTTAAACCATCATTAGCTATTTTTCTTGTTGACTTGGATTTTAAATACATAACTTGATAATTGTTCTGCCTACACGACAGTGTAGATAAGCCAAAAAAAATTTAAAAAAACCCCCTCACTGTAAAATAATAGTGTTCTGTTAGTGTACGCATCATATTTTAAAATGGAAGACACATTTATGCAAAATTCAAAGAATAATTTCGTTCTTCAACAGGCTTTGAATCAGGCCCTCTCTGAATAGAAAGGAAATTTGAAGTTATGCAATATGGAGGAAAATTATCATGAATATTAAATATATTCATTTCTGGGGACTGACAGATCTACAGGTAGCATTAAAAGGAAATTTCCTGAAGTTTATCCCCTTGCAGATCCCACTCAAACATGAACATTTTTATCTACTGAAAAGCTGAAGCTCATGCTGGTGAATAAGGCAGAAGGATAATCTGCTCCTGAGGCAAATCATATAAATTCCCTTTGCCTCCATTTCCCCGTCTAAAACAGGGATAATGCTTGTCTAGCTTCCAGGCAAGATGTGAGATTCAATACACTGTGAATTACAAAGGATTTCAAGCTCCTCAGAAACAAGAGAGTATTTGTGTACTTCTTAATACTGTTTATACAAGACAAAAATCTATCAAAGGCTTGAAGGAGGCTGCATTGCCCAACTTCTTCCACTCTGCCTCTCCCCAGCTAATACTTCTTAGCAGACCCCCTGTCTCCCAGGGCACCAGTGAAGATGGGGGTCTGTCCTTTGTAAGTGTTATTATTAACTTCAAGTACTCTTGTTTCAATAAACTCAGTAACAAGGATGAATCAATCTGTTTAGTTTAACCAAAAGAAAGCAAAGACAGTTTCACCACAGTTCGGGGGTTCTTTATTGGGAGACAGAATTCAGCTAATGAAGAGCTCTCGACCACAGACTGCAAAATTATAGTAACAGTACTAAGATGAAATGGGATAAATTCAGATGTAAACAAGGGCATGAATGCCAGCAGTAAGAATGCTTAAGAGCATTCCAAGCTAGAAGGAGTTGTGGTACATTCAGAGTCAGGATAGATGTTTAAACCAAATGTAGACATTTTTTCAGGAAATCATTCATTTGGAACATGAATTTACTGGTAGAAATCAGATAACTTCTTTTACCCTACAGATCAAGTCAGACTATCAAAAGGTTTTCTCTGATCTTAGGATGTGTTAACACATGGAGCAGTTTTTAAAAATTGATTCATTGCTAGAAATAGAAGAAATAATTACAGTTGATGAAAGGAAAGAAGAAAAACATTTTAAGTAAGTTTAGAAATACAGTCTAAGGAACAGCTGCTGACTCTTACTGGGAATTAGTAGAATGTTCACAAATGTGTCATATGTGAAATGTCAAAATATTTTAATCAGTCATGTATTTAGCAACACAACAAGGAATGCAGGTTTTTATTGGGAAAAAAGTTACTCCAATTTTTTTTTTTTAACTTTTATATTTCCTATAGAGACTACAGGGCATGTTGATGTATTCTTTTTCTTCATACGAAGGTGGAATATTAAAACTTTCACCATTTTCTATTTATGGTGAGCAACACTCCTCTCCCATTTCCTCCATCTTTTGTCCCAACCCTTCAGATGAAAGAATATGATTAGAGAATGAATATTTCATAGCTGAAATGAATGAAATTTTTGATTTCAGCATATTGGGAGGATAGCACTTTTTCTGGATTTTGGTCAATTTGAGTGAATTAACCTTGCTTCTCTTTGAGTATGTAAAAATTGTGGGGCAGTTGCCCTCCACCTTCTGTTTCCAGCACAATCTCAACTAGAATCCCCCTAGGATGAACACAAGTGTCTTTTTTTAATGAAGATAGGTTTCATTAATTCAAGACAGATTATTTTTGAAAATTTTAGTCTATTTTTATTCAAATCCTATCAAAGCCCTTACTGTTTTGTTTTGTTTTGTTTTTAAATGCTTTTCACTTATTAAACACAAAAGTAAAGAAGAAAAAGCATTTTACCTCTCACTGATCAAAATCCAGTCCATTTTACTTGGAGTGGTAATCCTACTAATGAGCTTGAGGTTATTTAAATAACTCTCCAGAAGACCCACATTTGTAGGAAAATTTAACCCAGAAGAATGAAGCAGCTCTATCTCCCTCATCCAAAATTTACTACTAAAGTAGTACATTACAGTTGCTATTCAGTCAGAAATTAATGCCCATTTCAAACATTAGAGATTGTCTGTGTAAGTTGTCAGATATCAATACTGCTCTGATTTTGAAATGTAACTTCCATATACAGAATTTTCTCTAATAACCTGCTCTTATGCTTGTTTCATTGGTCATTGATACTACAATCACGTTACAGTTTCCTGAAATGAACAATTTATTTGAAATATGTAACTGTAAAAATTATGTTTTTTCAAAATATAGCTTCCCAGATATTTGCTGTCTATCTTAATAACAAAAATTTAAAAGATGATGATTTTGAAGAGCAAGCAAACAAACAAAAACATCCAAACCAAACCAAAAAATCAACAACTAATCCTGACTGCTGTAAGGAAGGTGCAAAAGGACCAAGATGGCAACAATGATATCATTTTCCTTCTAACATTTTATGAATTGTAAAGCATTATTCTATCTCTATTCCAGCTGAGCTCTAAAAACAAGAATGTGCACCTGAATGAGGATAGCAGACCCTGGTTTAATAGTGTGCAGTTTTAGATGCCTCGTGGAAGCCTTTCTGACCTGTGCAATGAGAACTTGGCAGATGCAGTCACACTTAGTTAACTTCTATTTTGCACTGTTAACTTTTATTTTGCGCTGTTTTTCCCTTATTAGTCCATGACTTTTGCTTGTGATACAGGATAGTCTCAGCTGGAAATTATTGCAGTGAGCAAAAACACCCTCTAGTGGTAATCCATAGCCCCAGACAGACCTTTGCCTGGTTTTCCTTGTTTTTCCGTTAAGCTTTATTTATTTATTTAGCACCTGGGGACCTTTGGTTGTTTACAGGCACGGAGGCACCAAGTGTAAACTCTTAAAGCAGCTCTGCCTCTGTGGTGCCTCGGGCTGTTTCTCATGCATAGGGCACAGTGGATCATTCATGAGCTCTCATCCCCTCTGGATACACCTACTGACCAGGGTCCTGAAGAAAAGGGTGCCCTTAAATCCTTCCTCCTGGAGCTGGGAATTATACATATATACATGTATAAAAGGCCTAGTGGCTTTGTGATCAGAAAAAGACTTTTAAGAGATGTCTGTGCCTTTTGGGACCTAGAACTAAGCCTTTTTATCTGCTATATGATCCAGTATCAGTTTGCTGCCCCATGACATTACCTATTGTGTGACAGTTTGCACACTAGAAAATTGGGTATTTAAGACATCTTAGACCTTGGTCACAGACTCATAAAAACTACAGGTGTTGAAGCTGACCAGACCTGCAGGACAGTGAAGACACCAAATACTAAATCTAAAAGCCCATTTTTTTTTTCTGTCATAAATCTCCATATAGAGCTGACATTTTTCTGAGAAGTTAACTGGCAAGATGCTTCCTAGGAGAGATCTATGACCTATCATGGAAAGAGCATGGATACCGGAGAGAATGCTCCTGTCCTATTGGATTTCCTGGGGTTTGGGTGCTTAACTTTGATGGTTCTATAGTGTCAAATGCCATCTATAGGTTCTCATACAGCCCTTGACACTGTAATGACCAGAATACCCAGGTGACTTGGAAGGAAATTCCACACATCAAAAAAAGTTCATAGAAAGAAAACACGTGGAGTAGCACATGTGAAACCATCCAAATGTGTTTGAAATGTAAAGCTATTCCAATACATGTAAGTGACAATAAAAGAACTATTTATCTTTGAGTAAAAAGAGCAGCTGTGAAAACATTGGCTTTTCTCAACAGGGGCTTCTTCCAGGTGAGCTCAAATATTATCCATAAGCATATCAGAGCTGAACATTTATTTTTTTGAGATTTACCAAGTAATTCCTGTGGTTATTATTTATTATTTTTAGACCTACTTGAGTTTTTAGATTTTTTTTTCTTGAAGGTGGACAAATTTCAACCTCTGTTAAACTGAAAAAGGAAAACTCATGTGTGGGGTTTGTCGGTTTGTTTTGTTTTGTTTTGTTTTTAAATATTATGCAGAATATTTTAAGAGGAGATTCTGTAAAAGCACCATTGCATGATTTTTTTGTACTTTGCTAAAAATCCTCTTAAGTGCTATCAAGTTGTAAATGTATGAAAAAGAAAAGTTTTATAAAGATTATATTCTGTCCAAGTATTTCCCTTTTAATAAAAGCTCATTTTCATGGAACACGAGGTTTGAGCAATTGTACCCAATTTTGATACATATTTTACAGTATCACTTAGAGATTGTAGCTGAAAACTGAACAGTACTAAAAACATATATCAATTTACAGTAAATGGCCATGCTTAAAAAAAAACACCACCAAAAACCAACAAAAAACTATGCCCCAAAAATCCAAGAAAGCAAAATCCCTGGGTATCTGAATAGACATGATGTATATAATGTCTCCAGAAGAGATGACAGAGATGACAGAAGAGATGACAGAATCTTTCACAAACTGGGCTTCAGAAACAGTCTAGTCTGACTTTTGAGAACCTTTGAGCACTCATAATCCTCACAGATGTGAAATTAAAAAGGCAAATTTTTTTTCAAAATTAGCACATGGGGGATTTGTCCAGCTCTTTTCAAACAGCAGGAATGAGTAGGAACTTCCATCGGTATTCTATATCCAGTCAAGTACCATAAATTAAAGAAAAAAAAAAATCATTACTCTCTAAAGATAATGATTTATTTTACACTTTGGCCTGATCCTGCTTTGTACTCTGAGTAGTTGTTGCTCCTTTGGTTTATGTACTTGAGTTTATAATTTTTCTTACCACATAGTGCCACATTAACTTTCCCTAATACTGTAGATTATTTACTCTGTTCTATTCAGAAATATCTCGTTGACACTAGATTTTGGCTCAGTGGTCTAAAGAGTTTTACTTTTCTTTATCCCAGTTTTCTATCCACACTGTGAAGAAGAGATGGGATGCAACTGAATGCCACCTGGCTTTTGAATGTCTCCAAAGCTTTTATCTGTTCATCCAGATGGCTCAATTTGCATTGACAGTTTTTGTGGCCACTTCAATTAGCTTAAGCTGCTTCATGGTGCATCCAATTATCTCAGTATGCATTTAAAAAGAACCTTAAATTCAAGAGCAGATTTTAAATGCTGGAAGGAAAAAAAATCTCACAGAAAAAAAGTAAAACCCCAAATTGTCCCCGAAGTGTTTAAACATGTGATAAATTTCCAGTCCTGTAGCTTACATAATGTTAGATGACTTTGTAATATATTATTTTATATTATGTTATGTTACGTTATGTTATGTTATGTTAATGTCTATATATATATGAAAAACTTGCTGTAGTACAGAAAAAATCATAGTTTTTAACTTTTTTTAACTTTTTTCTTCTTTCTTTTAGATTGTAGCACATTCAGAATTCTGAAAAACAATATTACATATAGGCCATTGTTATGTAAATACCCATACGGAGTGAATTTTACTTTTGTGGCCATTAGTGTAAAAAGATGAATTCTAGATAAATTTTTACTAACACAGAGGAGATTATTGTTTGACTGTGGTGAAATATATTTACTTCCAAAAGTTCAAGGAAAACATACTGGGATTTTTAATTTATATTTTGAGGATTAACAGAATCCCAAATATTTAATGAAACAAATTTTGCATGTAGTAGGAAAACAGTCTTCTTCATTTTTCTCGTCTTAGAAAATTAAATAAGGAAAAGGCTTTGGGTAAGATTGATCAGAAAGACAGTATTTAATTTTTAATATGATCAACAAATTGTTTTTGGTGTGTCCCATGTAATCAATTTCTCGTCAGCCTGACGATGCCCCATTTGCATTTGCCAACATTGACTAATATGGCACTTGTAATACTTGTCAAACTTACGTCATGTTAAATCTGCTGCAAATGTGTAATTGTTCTGTATCACAAGTCCATCACATCCTAGAGACTTCAGATTTACCATACATTCCAATTAGCTAATTTTGTGAGCTATGTAGAGGTTTCTCCTGGAGTTCTGATCTATCAACAGATAGAGATTCCTGCTCAAAATTTTTAGCTTACCATACAAATCGCTAGAGGTGAAATGTTGCAGTGTGATTTCAGTGTATCATCCCACAATCTCTGCTTTTCTGTCTTATTTCAGCTACATTTCTCCAGTTTATTTTAATTGTGGAGGTGCTACCTGAAGTTCTAATGGAAGTAAACAGCTGCTTGTGTATTCATAAGCAATTGGAAAAGTAGAATGGAGAAATGTAAATGGAGCACAGAGAAGAGATAATATAGTCAAATTATTTCAGCATTATCTGGATTTAGAATAAAAGAATAGCAGTAAGACAAAACTTATGTGGAAGGGAATAGTCTGATTTGTAATTTGATAGAGCTGAAACTGGGTTCCACTGCCCAAAAGTATTTGTTTTTGTGGAGTTCTTTGGTTTTTATCAACCATGACTGAACCTGTTTTTACCCACATAAAATGAAAAATGTTATAATAATGAATGAACAGAAATTGCTTAAAAAATTAAAGTGGGCAAAAAGAATGCCTTACATTCATAAGAGTAAGGAACAAATAGCATGACTGGTATTTTTCTCCTCTTCTGTTTCAAAGCACATTTCACATCCTACCAGTAATACTGTGTCATGTTTTAGTTTGTGATAAATTTGATAAAGCTCCCTGACCAATAGTTTCCACTAGAAGGTGTCATCTCCTTAGTCATGTCTGTGTGACTGTTGATGTATATGTAAGTCATTATTGAGCCATGCTAAGCTATTGTATTACTGCAGCTTCCAGTACAGAAATCAGATAAACACATTGAGAGAATGATTATTTTTCAGGAAAAGCCTAATGTGACTGGAATTAGCTTAACTAATACAGCTAAATGATTTTACCAGAGGTTTCTTTTAATGATCACATTTCCTTTTAGGTCTCAACTTTTAAAGCCCTGCCTTATTCTTTAAAGGGTGCAAAGCTAGTAAAGAGTGCCCAAAGGAGGGTTACAGAGATGGTGAAGGGACTTGAGGGGAAGCTGAATCAGGAGTGTATGAGGT
The DNA here is from genome assembly GCA_910950805.1 of Acrocephalus scirpaceus scirpaceus. Classification (NCBI taxonomy): domain Eukaryota; kingdom Metazoa; phylum Chordata; class Aves; order Passeriformes; family Sylviidae; genus Acrocephalus; species Acrocephalus scirpaceus. The sequence continues at coordinate 8,847,040 of OU383777.1, forward strand.
CGCTTGGTCTGTTCAGCCTGGAAGAGAACTGATGGTCTGAACATCCTTCTGAGTTGCAGACAAGGGGTAGAGATTGATGTCATCTCTAGTGACCAGTGAGAGGACCCAAGGAAATGGCCTGAAGCTGTGTCAGGCAAGGTTTAGGTTGGGTGTCAGGGAAAGGTTTTTCACCCAGAGGGTGGCTGAGCACTGGAACAGCCTCCTCAGGGAAGTGATCACAGCACCAAGCCTGACAGAGTTCAAGGAGCATTTGGGCATACTCTCAGGCATTTTAAAGCAGCATACTACATTTAATAAAAAATATATCTCAACAGGTCAGAAAACAAAACCTGTTTCCATAGATTTACAGACAAAAGTACAACAGCTTTAATCCCTTTTTAACTACAAAAAAAAAAAAAAAAAAAAAAAAAAAAGGGGCAATTTGATAGATCATGCCGTGAAAATGAGTAAAGCAAAGTTACTGGGTGTTTTGTTGCCATAGGCTAAGAACACAATTATACTGGCTCATTTCATGCTCAGAAACTTGTTGAGCAGTGGGAATTTGAACATGTGTCTGAGCCTTCTGTGCAATTATTTTATATCTCACATTGCTGATTGATTCTGACTAAGCAGTTTTCCTTTCTGTTATTTGCCATGTGCAGCAGTACCTGTTCATTCTTCTGCATTTTCTGTGTTACATTCCTTATTCCTCAGACTCCTTTTCATCTTTCAAGGTCCACACTGTCCCTTCTTAAAATTCCTATTTTTTAACAGTGTATTTGCCCCAGCAACAGACAAAAGAAGTCCACCTCTTACATAGCCAAATTGGAAAAGATGCCAGAATAAGAACACATTAAATAGAGCAGAAAAAAAAGTCACCATATGGATGCTATTGGTGCAGGAGAATAGCCAAGTGAACTGTAGAAATTCCCACTTGGAAGATACAAGGAAGCAGTGTTTGTTTAGCTCGTGCTGCTGCCAATCCAAAGCACTATCATGACCTGTAAAGTAAACCCAGGAGGTGGAAGGATTGTCTCATAAAAGGAAACACAAATATTGTAAATTCAGTTTTCATTGTGACCAAATGTACATGAAGAATGAATTAAAAATTTGGAGAATCCCTCTCAGTGCTACCATATGTGAAAGTATGAATCAGCCCAAGATCCAGCTAATTCAAGGTTATGAGGCACCTCTAGTGACAGACATCTTCAATCTAGAAAGAAGTTTTAGAGCTAACAGCTGGTACAAAGGCAAAAATCAGATCAATTTGGACTTGAAGAGAGACCCATATATTTAAAAACCAATTAACCATCATTAACTACCATCTGACTAGCTGTCATTAATCATATTTTAATAATACTAGTACATTTGCATCTCTGTGGGGATGGCATTGAGATCATATAGGTTCCATATTGAAATATGTAACGATCTCTAGAAAATCACAGTAAATTGCATCTTTGAGATATAACATTAGGTCTGTAAGAGGATGGAGGAATGAATGAGGTATGAATCCATGAAGATGGCAGATGCTGTACTCCAGTGAGGAAAGAGCCTGAACTTTCATTTAAAAAATTGTGAAGGAAAATCATCCAGAGAAAAGAAGAGAAATCAGAACAGTCTGTGAAGTTGACAGTCACAGAAGGAAAATTTAATCTTTGTCTACAGTTTAGCTGGGATATTATTTTACAGTAGAATTAACTCATTATCATATCTCTCCTGTACTGAGTCAAAGTTTATTGCAATCTCAGAAGTTGGCGGAAGATAAAATTTTGGTCCTTTTAAGATGCATTGTCACTTTTAGCTCAAGACTTTAGGGTCGTGTGTTTCTGTCACAGTATTCTTGTTTTATAACATAGGTTTTTTTGTATATTGGCTGAGAAAAAGATTCAAAGGAATGTTTTGAAGTTGAGTGTGATCACTAATTGGGGATACACATACATATTCTACCATCTTTTTTTAACAACTTCAAAACTGCCTTCTGATATTAAGTAACACCTCAAAGTCGGCTGCTGATCTAATACTTGAACATGATCTTCAAAAAATATCTCACCCTTTTTTTGATGAAGATCAAATAAATATCTCACTTTCTCAGTTACCAAAGAAGTAGAAGTGGTTTGTGTAAGTACAAAAATACTGCAGATCATCAAAGAGTGACCAAAAAAAAAAAAAAAAATCATCTTTTTGAGATTTTAATGATCAAAACTAAATGTTATCTGGTGAAAAAAATCCATAATATGGATTCTAGCATTGATGACTGCATTCTGTATTTTCATCAATTGTCTGACTACAAAGGTCATCAGTTGCATTTCCCCACAGTGAAAAATAGCCACAGAGAAACGTTAGGTCCAAAATTATTCACAAGCATTTGAAAATTGTCCCATTTGCCTCATGGCACCCTATGATCCACAAATCATCCCTTCTGAGCAAGGATGAAATAAGTCTGAAACCACTTACGTGTTGTCCCAAAGACTGGGCATTTAATAAAATCTGAATACTTTAAAATTCAGCTTCATTAAAGCACATGGACAATATATTTCAGTTTTTGATACTGAAGGCCTCAGCTTTGAGGAATTTTCTTAAAATTTGAGCATGTATCATTTACATTCTTGTTTGCATCATTGTATTCAAGAAGCTGCAAGTAAACAAATCAGCGAAAGCAAGCAGCATAAGGAATCACTCAGTATTGCATTATCTTGCTTGGTAAGAAGTGCATATAACTAGTATATGGATAGAAAAAATAGCATAACAATTTAGATTGTGTTAATTCTGCCTGTCAAATGTGGAACAGTTTTAAACTTGCTTCAGTTTTGGTTTATATTTCTGCTGTTTCTATACAAGGTAGCAGTTAGGATATGTTTGTACTAGACTCTGTGCCTACGAGAGCCCTTATAATCCAGATATATAATGAAGTTAGGACATTTTAATAGGTTATACAAACAGTGACTACTGTACATCCTTTCTTCAACTGTTGTTAGTGAACTGTGTAAAATTGTAATTTAACCCTCTTTTCCTGAACTTTGTTACTCCATTTAACTTCATTTTTGCCAGAGTTTCAAGTAAATCAAGTATGGCAATATCAATTCCATACCAACTACGTAAAAATTCAGTTTCTGAATTTTTTTAACTTGAAAATTAATTTCTGTTATTCTAGAAATAATTACTTCCTTGCCTAGAGATATGCTTGAATCTTTACACTTGAGTAGTTCTAAGTCTTTCTGAAGTTGTGTAGGGAAATTCACTGTGGCTGCTTTGGCGTTCTGAATTAAATAAATGCCAATCACCATTTGAGGAAGTTTATTTTACCCACTTCCTTTCTGTCAGCTGGAAGTCAAGAAACCCAACAGTTATTTGAAAGATGAGATTTAGAAGCTGTTCCAGTTTAAATGGTTCTGGGTTCATGTTCTTTTATTATATCAGTCAAGAATGGTAAACATTCACACTAAATCTGTAACAATTTAACAATTTAATTTTATCTGTAACAATCTGTGCTATCAGAACCATGGTCAAAATTTCAATTGAAAATGTTATTCCTTTGTATAATGTAAACTGTACTGGTTGAAAAAATATTTTTTTAAAATTTTATATATTTCTAAACATGTCTATAATTGTAATATACAGCATACTGCCCCAAGTCTATTTTTATCAGACTAGGTAACAGGCTTAATTTGTTTGCCAAAACTGGAGTTCTGGCAACTGTTTCCCATTTTGATTCAAAGAACTTCTTTCAAAATAAAGAATGAACATTAAAACAAAACAAAACAAAACAAACCCCCACCAAAACCAACAACCAAAAAACCTTTCAATATTTTGAAACCATTTCTGATTTTCTGACAAAAACTTTCTCCCTTTTAATGACAAAGTGGAGATATTAAACCTCTAACCAAATTTAAATGTATATTCAAACATATTAAGACAAAATTCAGTATCTGTAATTGTAACTCAGTGCGCATGGATCACTTATCAAAGTGCTACACAGGTTTATTTGTCTTTCTTAATTCCCTCCATCAACCTTTTTTTTTGTCATTTAAAACGTTTCTGAGAGCAATAATAAAAGAAATTACATCCCAGGTGAGGTTTCTACTTGTTTATGGGCCTTTTTGAGGTAAGAAAGGGGACTTTGATATCTTGAAGCCATACTTGTAAAAGTCAGGGAGTAAAACAGAAGAGATTTTTTCACTATCTGATATCACAGTTAAACTTGATGTGGCTGATCTGTGGGTTCAGACTGGAAAACAGAGCATGGGCTGCTGTGGCTCCTGTCTCCAGGGCTGCACACAAAACCACTGCTCACTGTCAGTCAGCCTCCAGCCACAGTAACCACAGGTAGGTACAGACTTTCAGAACTTTTCCAGCTGGGAAAGTCTCTCTGTACTCAGCAAGAAAGGGAAGATGAATATCCTACCTTTTGCCTTCATCTTCAAAGGAAGGAAGATTTTTACCTGGATTCAAAGTATTCAGAACCAGGCATCTGGTTCAGGAAGATGAACAAGCCCAAATCATAGGACCAATATCCAGAACAGATTGTGACTTTCTGAGGGATGTTTTTGCCTATTCTGATAATGCTGCCACAATCTCTCACATAAAATATTTAATGTTAATCATCCACCCTGAAAAAAAGAAAAAATAAGGATAGGGAGACCCAAAAAGATCAAAATAGGCTACAGTTGGTACAATTCTGCCAGAGAAACATATCTAAGACGTATGGACATAAAGAAGTAACATATTAAACTTTATTTTAGCTCCAAGAGAAAAACCCAACAAAAAATTGTGGCCGCAGCAAAAATTTCTCAGTAGAACTAAGAAGGTGATATTATTTTTAATAATCTTACATTTCAAGTTCAGCAAATGAAGAGTTCTGTGCAATGTTTATCATGTTTATATTACTGCTTGGAATCATGCAATAGGCTCACAGAGACACAGTAAACATTGATGGGGAGCAAGGCTCACAGCTTCTTGTTAAGTGATGTAACTGATCAACCATCCAAACTCATATTGAATTGGCTGAAGCCAGGTCTCTGATGAGACACAGAAGTAAGGTTTCAGGTTCCACAAAGAGCACTGACATAGCTCAAAGAATCCTCCAGTGTGCCGAAGAAATGAAGATAAGGACAGTGGAAGGGATTTACTCATTTTCAAAAAACATAACATTTCTGGTATTATCAAAATGAATTATTTGAGAAATTATATTACATTAATAAATTTGGCACAAGCAATAAGTCTATTGGTCATCCATCTTCCAGTTTATAATGTTAAGAATTCTGGGAATTTTTGTAGAATCTCCTGGGGATGTCAGAAGGGCAAATCCAGTTACCATGAGATTTCTTTCAGTAAGAAATCTTACACTCTTACCCCTTATTTCTGCCCAGCATCAGTACATACACAAAAAAGATTTCTCTTGAATTTTGCAAAACATTTAAAACAAGTATTTTCTTCTAAGCAGCTGGATTACTCAGAAGTCATATCTATGTCTCTGTTGATGTCTTTTCCACATCCCAGAGATGCCAGTATGCAGCCCACAATTCAGCAGTCAGTAGCCCACAGTCCAGCAGTTGGTGGCCCAGAAGACTGCAACCCAGAAGTGCAATCTAAAAAATATCTACTTGGAGAAAAAACTAAATTAATCATTGCAATCGTGTCTTTATGACTTTCAAGGCTTAGGAAAAAATAAATCATTTGGTGGTCTGTTTTGATGCTTCTTTTTTCCTGCTCTTTTTAAAAGTCATGTTTTACTTTATATAAAATTATCCTATGGTCTGTGTTAGGAATAAAGTTACATTCTTAAAATCAATCTTTCTGGCTTGACAATCTCTACTTATAGAAATAAAGTACAGCATTTAACCATGCACACATCCACCTCTTTCTCTTGACACTTATAAACCTTTGATCTATTAGTTCATGCATTAATGCAACAAAAGATATTAGTTTCTAGATATGTGCAGCTTAACTTTCTCTTTTATTATTCATTAAATTTCATTTTCCTTCCACCCAGCCAGTCTCTTTTCTTGATTATGAGGGACTCCTGCAGTGCTGTGAAAATGTTAACACAAAAAATATGCCATTGCCTGAGTAATATTTTGTAAATCGTTGAAAACATTTTAGATGATCTATGATTTTTTACAGTTCAACTGCAGCTTCATATTAAATGAAACCTACACTCTGAAGGCGTAAGACAGAGGGATGATAGACCATTTCCCTTCAGAATTCTATATTTAAAATTCTGGTGGAAATTGTTGTTCACAGGTTGCATTTGTCTGTTTCTGTAAAAGAGGAAACAGAAGCAAATTTGAATCTATCTAGTCACCAAAGACTTTGAGATCTCTGTCCTAAATGATAGTAATCAGAAACATATGTAGGATAAACATAAAGGGCAATTTGTGACCAAGTGTTCAATAAAAAAGGTAACTCAAAAAGATCAACTTTCATGATTCATGCCACTGTATGTGCAAAAGTGCCTCTAAGCAGACATATTTAGTATAAAATATCTTTTTTTTTTCAAGAAAAATAATCCCATATTTTTTCTTCCCTGTCTTTCTCATCAGTTCTAGACAAGCCAGTTCAGATTTTCCCAGTTATTGTAAGAAAATCTCTTAAGAAATAAATAGTGGGCAAGTACTAATTAAAACTTTTTCACAGTGAGTGCAAGGTACATAATTTGTTATTGAACCTTTCCAAGTCAACTTCTTTCATCTGTCTGTACACCTCTTTTGGGTGTCAATAGTTTGGAGTACCAAAGTGTTGCAAATGTCTTGCATCAATCAAGTGAGTATCTCATGTGAACTATAATGAGAATAATTTTGTCTTCGCCATTTGTACTGTTTCTTTCTGCCCCTTACCTCTAATGCAATTTTGTGACTGTTGGAAAATGCTGGAAATTTCTGGGGATAGCTAAACAGACTGGTTTAGGTGTCTGATCTGCAATTGGTTCCCTCACTCCCCTATAATGGCAAACAGCAGCAGACATTGAGTTATTTCTTTGTGTTCATGCTTGACAGGAGTTTTTCCGAGGACATAGAGTGTTTCAAGAAAACTTTTGGATATTCAGAAAATCTTTAAAAAAGTTATTTATGACTGTGCTATGATAAAAGCCAAACAGAAATGCAAATGATGGAGTAATCATAGTCACCAGAGGTTTGGATCAACCAGGGGTCCTGTTGAAGCAGAAACAGGTGACTGACCAAAACTGCCTCACAAGCCACTTTGTTAAGAGGTGGCTTACTCAAACTACATTAATTGGTGGCAAAGGTCAGGGGTGAGGCACTGTAGGAACAGATGACAATTAGAGTGATGCAGGGAAAGTGCAGAGAGGTCGTAGCTCCCATAAAGTACTACAGCAATGGTTTCTTGAATAAAAATTGTACATTAGCAAATTCCTGGGTAAATAGTGTTTCACTGCCTGGAGCTACTGTCCTGAGTCCTGAGCTCAGGAACTTGTCACTATTGAGGGACAGTACTTAACCACAGCCCAGAGGAGGATACATTACTGGAGGCAAACCTGTCCAGCTGGTTACTCTTTGTATGTCTGCAAATACTCCTTCTTCTTTGCCAGTGTCAGCCTGTAAATGACAGCATTTCCAGCTGAGAGCCTGTGTTTGGGTATGTACAAATTATGAGTGCATCACATTTGCTGTGATGGTGGTGTGCTGTATTTTACTTTTTTGGGGAGGTACATGGGAAGTGGCTGGGTAGCACAGTGGGTAGTGATATTATCATTTGGTCCAACCAGACACTGCTTCAGAGCATCAGGCTACACAACATATGCTATAACCTGAGCAATCCAGCCCAGTGGGAAAGTTTTATCTAGTCCAGAAAGAAAGAAACGTCATGTTTACCTCATATTGTCTGCCATTTCAAGGTAACTAGCAATCACAGGATTTTCTTAATTAGGACAATAACACTTTTTCTGCTATCATTACACCTTCTTTTTTTTTTTGTTTGTCCAGAAGTATTGGAAGGCTTTTCTTTGTGTAGTTGGACTTTTTGTTGCTGGTTTTCTTTCCCAGTTCAATGTAACTGGAAATCCTTCTTTCAAGGTTGTCTCTAACCAATGCTCATCAGAGAAACAAGTTTACATCCCTGAGTCAAAGCATGTAATGAAACACAGCTGTCTCTCAAGAGCACAGTGCAAAACAAATCACCTTTTTTACACTAATATTTGTTTCGTTCAGATTCTTTCTGTCACGGAGAGACAACCCTGATCTGTTCGCCGGTTAAAAAAAAAGTTTTAAAAAAATCATATCCAAAGAAACAGCCAGAAAAGTAAAAGAAAATAGAACAAACGCTTTAGATATAGTCTGAGTGAGTCACATGGAAGAACAGTCACACTGCCCTGGCAGCCATCACTTTGCTGTCCTTATACACCACCTTGGAACAGAGAAATACAAACCATGACCAGAGCAGCAGTGCACATCTCTGTGCAGATGTTCTTCACAAGTGTATCAGTACATAGGTAAGGGTAAAGTGTACAGCTATATCCTTGCATTACCACAATTTCATTCATATGTAATATATAGCCATATATAACATTTGTTACACATCTCCAATATTCATTAGAATTGGCTAACTAAAATTTGTGCAAGTGATTGTGACAGGGCCAACAATGTTTTTCAGTTCAGCTATAATAGAACCCATAAGTTTTGCAAAGGGTGAAGGTTTTTCTAATAAAAAAGCATTTAAAAGTGCTTTTGATGCAGCTAATGTTCCCTTTCATTACTTTTCTTTCCTGTTTCCTGACATTGATTTACATCTTTAGTGACCCTCATTTGGTACAAATCAGCTTTTTTTTTTGCTGCAGCTGTCACTTTGCAGGAACTGTGTGTTGCACATCACAGATGAATCACTTTTCCAAGTCATCTATACACTGTAACTTAATGTCATATCAGGCAGAGGAGGATACATAGGAAATAGACTTCACGACTCAAAAAAGTCTTTGGATTCCTGTCACTGCACGTAGATGTCATGTTGATTTATCTGACACTTTATTTCAGATACAGTTATTTTTCTGCTTGCAAACCCTTTCTTCATAAGGTAACTCAGCTTGGTAGCTCAGAAAACTCAGGCTGTTTGCACTAAAAGGGCATAAGGTGTTCTAGCAAATTTTAAGAGTCACAGCAGGTAATAGTGAACTTCAAATCTTTTAGCATTTGGCTTTGATTGAGGTAAGAATCAAACAGCTCGGGTTGGTAACTGAACCAGTCTGACATCTTGAGTTAGTGATTTGAGGTTGGCAGTCTCCATTTTCAAGAGAGTCTCCATTTTTATCCTTTTGCTATGTTCCTGGCAGAAAGTTGCAGAAGAGCAAGGTCTATTCATGCAAATGACAAGGCACCTGTGGTTTCTTTGTTACAAAATATTACACGATTTAAAACAAAGCTAGAGATTTATATACAGAGCAGAAAAAATCAGAGTGATCCTTCTAAAAATTAGCCCAAGTATTCTGTAACATACAAAAAAACTGTACAAAAAAGGTGAATCATAATGAATGGCATAAATGTGATATAAAAAGTGATCTTATAAAAAGTGATCATTAAGAGTTGCCAAAGGAGCAAATAGGAAATACTATTAGGTTATACTATAAATACCCTACTGCATCACTCTTTTTTTTCTTTTCTCTGAAGTTGCTTAAAAGGTTGTTGGAGTATTTTCCCACCAACATTCATGTGTGAGTAACACTAATTAATGGAGAAGATAAGTGGGAAGTGCTGAGTAGAAAAGGACACATCAACTTCCCAAGGCCATGGCAGATTCATCATCAAAAATCCAAATGAAATTTGCTCAGGGAAGTTTCCTGAAGGTATTACCTCAGGAAAACTTCAAATATGAAACAATGTAGGAAAAAGAATACACATGAACAAACAGATATTGTTCAAATAACCTACCTCCCTCAATTAAATTTAAAAAAAAATGAAAACACCCTCAGAATTTATTCTGCTCTCTTAAATTAGTCCCTTGCTTTCTTTGGGCACCATGTAAGCATGAGTTTTTTCTTCACTGTGTTAAATACTTTCTCCTTCTTTATGCCTCTAATATGATCTGTCACATTTCAATCCAAATAGTATATGACAACGGAAACAAAACTTCAGAGAAACATAATGAAATCATCACTATATGGCTCTTACCTTGCTATAGTGAAGAGCCCAAAACTGGATTAGTAAGAAAACCTTCTAAAATTGTCAGGTGATACACAGAGGAATAACCTGGACACTTTAGAATAAGCTTTGTCCTTCTCTATTGAGTCAGCAAAGAAACCAACTCTGTTATAATCTAAGGTTAGAACTCTCTACATTTTAATGATAATTCAGACCTAGGCTAACATTTAGACTGTGTCCTGTGTCGAGAGTTCAGTGTGAGACAGTTTCTTACCCCATTTGTTATGGTTTAACAATATTTAGATTTTTTTGTTAAAGAAGAATATAGAATACTGCCCTGTCAGTACCTTAGACTTGCTTTAGAAGGGGGCAGATACCAGTTCTCAGCTATTGGCCTGTAGTCTGACCACCGAGAGAACTGATGCGACTTTTGGAAATACCCATATAAAAGCTGGGACTTAGTGGGGACTGCCCTCTTGGCCCTCTGCCTCGACAGAGGTAAGGGGCCTGTCCTGGCTCCCTCCCGGCGGGGAGAGGGGAAGGATGGCCTGGGCTGCCGGGCCGGGCCCAGCCGGGTCTCCAGGAGCCGCTGCCGTGGAGCTGTGCCTGGCCAGCTGAGTTCTCTTCCCCTGGCTGCCAGCAAAGGAGAAGCTACGGCTGGTAACACCCAGCCCACCCTGGGGCCTGCCCCATGCTGCCGCAGGGCCGAGGGAGATGCCCCCGGGCCTCCTTCCCCCTCTGGAAGTGGTGCCAAGCCCGGGCTGGCTGTTCCTACCCCTTTGAGACCGAGGGGTAGAGTTGGGGGCAGAAGGACCAGCTGCGCAGGAGATTTTCGCTGCTGTTTCTGAACGTTTTCTCTCACCTCGTGGCTTAGAGATTTTTGCAGTACCCAACGGGCAGAGAGCACTTGACTGTCTGCAGGCCTGGCAAGATTTAACTCTTTCCTGAGTCTCAGTTAAGAGACTGAGACTTTTTAAAACTCTAACCCTCTTCAGAGAGAGAGAAAAGGCTGAATTAAGGAGAGGTAAAGGGACAATATGAAGATATCAAAATTAGTAAAAGAAGAGTGGCTTCTCAAGTGGGAGAGATGACGAGTTGCCTTAACTTTACGCATAAAAAAAAACGTCCTATGAGTTGTGGTAACAGACTGTATTGTGACTTGCTAGAAATTACCTTTAAACCGCAGACAATATAATTGGGGAGATGCTTTGTAGATTTTGAGCAAAGGTATTTTTGTGATTTACTGAGTGAATGTTGAATTAGAAAGTGTAATGTGATCTTATAAGATGTTTTGACAGAGAGAGATAAGAAGAAGCCCTTTGTGTCCGTGAAGAATTGAGAAGATATCTCTGCTCCTTAAGATGAGAAATCCTTTGCTTGTGAAAGTGTGCATTTTTAAACAGGGAAACCCCAGTGTGAGTCTATGGCCCATTATGTAGTCATGGGAAGGCTACATGATTTGGGAGGACTACAAAATTGCAGTTTTCGGGTGGGCTGCTTTTTGTACGGGCTAGAAGCCACAAAAGAAACTGCTTCTTTTGTAGAAGGTACCTAACACATCAGGAGATATACTGCTCTCTCTCAAAGACTGAATGAAAGACTTTAAGTGGTACTGACCTGAAGCTCTGAGTTTTGTCTCTTTATGTTGCATGTGGGAAAGTGAACTGTTGGTGGGGGGGGGAAAGGAAGGGTTTTAAAGGTTTCATTTTGATTCTAATTTTTCCTTCTCCTTTTGTGTGTTAATAAATCTATCTGGTTTTATCCTTAAGTTAAGCCTGTTTTGCCTCCTGTTCTCATAATCATATTTCACAGAAAAAAGATATTTAGACCACTACACTGAACTTAGCAAACAAAATTCAGCGAACATGAAACTACTGCATAAATGGGTGTTTCTGCCCGGTTTTTGAATTTTAACCCATGATACCATTGTTCCCCTGCAACTGCAGGGAATGCAAGGCCTGTTGACCTGCAGATGAGCCCCTGTATGCAGCAGCTCTGTGCAAAGCTGTAAAGAGAAAAGTGGCCACAGAGCCTCTGTTTCTTCTTGAGGCATCAACAAAGTCTCCATACCTGTCCCTTTATGGTGATATACAGACACTTTACATCATTTACTGAGGAGAAAGCCTATGATTATGATAAATGCAAATATTATTTTTCTAGAAAAGGGGCTTGAACTGGAAACTGTTCATAGATACTGTAGAAATGAAGGTTGGGGACAGCTAGGTGCAGAAATGGCAGATTAAAATGTCCTTGCACAATATTAATTTCCCTCCTAGTAATTTTCTTTCTGTTTTCTATCTTCTCATTTTATGATTGTCAACTTCACAATGAAATTTCTGGTTGATTTAAACAAGTAATTGGATTAATTTAAATGCACAAAACCCCAGGATGAATATCCAGAAAACATCCTGAGAGCAAACCAAGAAATCAGCAAAGTCTCCTAAGGGAAGCTGTAGAAACTCTGTTACTTGGGACTTTCAAATTAAAAGGTACTCAGGGGAATAGTTTTAGGAGATGGGCTTAATAACTTATTGGGACTTTCCTATCATTAAGCCTGGAAAGGCAGTCATTATAACCCAGAGCAGGAACATGGTTCATTAAAGTTTATAACAAAAGCTGAAGTACCTACCTATGTGACATGAATGCCGATGAAACAGAAAACACCATTAAACACTGAGGGAGCCCCAACTCTCCTTTAAAGAGTGGGAGAAGAAAGGTGCAAGATGAAATTTTGTTCCTTTTGCTGGCCCATGTCGTTCCTGTGCACCTCATGTGCAGACTGAACTAAGGATTTAGGCAATTACATTTCGTTCACCTTTGTGGGCACATAGGGCTCCATGTCCATATTGTTATATTTTCATGCTCCTAAAAAAGGTAACATATTTTATATCAGTGATTTATAGCCAGCTCAGCAGGTTGTAAGACATACTGAAAAATTATGCTAAAGAAAAGGAGGGAAAAAAAAGAGCAGATATGAAATCAACTTGGTAAGTGAATGTTCCAGAGTAGACATTTATGTTTTCAAATTTATGAGTCACATTTTCCTACTCTGCTGTACTATCCTCTCTTCAGATTTAGGCTTTCTCATCCAAGACAGCTGATGCTGGGGTGATTAACATCCAATACCAGCTGACAAAACGTGGCAGGATCCACTTCCAAGACAGCAGTCCCTTGTTTTGTCTACTTTAAAGAATTCTAAAGTATTTCTTGACTAAGATGGGTGGATAGAGATTTGGCTTAACATTAGAATAATACAACTGTCACAGCTTTTGTAGACCTCACAAATCAGTTAAGTATATGTCCACAAAGACATGTAAAAGCCTCACTTTTATAATTTCAGACAGACTTAACAGTCTAAGATCCTGAAGGATCAAATATTAATTTCTTTGTGCTTAATTCTATATGCAGAATGGGAATAGTAATACTTCTCACCTCACAGGATATAAATACATCAAGATTCAAGACATTTCAGCCCTGTGTCAATAAACCCATATAGTCCCTAAACTAGCTCAGTTGTGCAGTACACGCTGACAGAAACATACCAATGTCTCTGGAACAGTGACTGTAATTCTGCATTGCAAATTGTGATAACAGACTCATTTAACTCAAGGGGAATTTTACTTAGACACTGTCATGTTCTTACCATGCTACAGAAATATTAAGCAAGACTTAAAGTAGACTTAAAGTAGAAAATACTACATTTTGAATTATTAATACAGATTAAAAAAAACCCAAAAAACCTAAAAATCTTAAAGTAATGAGTTAGTCAGGCCTGAATCCTGAACTAATTTTATCTACCTGTCACTACAAATACTTCAGTGTCCAGGTACCATGCATAAAGTACATAATATCTATTTTGATTTGATTACAGTTTAATTTTCTACCTTAATTATATCAAGCAGGGTTAATCTGACAGTTAGAAAGCTCTATGCATAGTAATTTTATGAGGGGATTTAATTAAGCCCAAGGAATGGTGTTTTAGTTAGCTACATAAGACTTACTGGAGTTGGAAATTCATAAATTGGCTGGTGCCAGAAGCTGTGTGATATTTGTGTTGTTATCAGGAAAGAAGGGCATGGTACAATTTTTGGAACAAATCCTCACTGAAATACAAAGTAACCCAAAAATCTGTGCAGTACTGATTCAATACCTGTGCCTAGAAAGATCCAGCAACAAAAATCTTTCCTGACTGAGGGGACTTATTGTCATGAGGAGACAAGAGAAAAAGGGGAGGCAGATTTGGCATGTGGTGTGAGTGTTTAATCCTTAACATGACAAATGGCACTCAGTGAGACAAAGTCCTGACACAATTTAGGGTACTAAATTTAGGTAGCTTGCACTAGGGGCTATTTAGATCAACTTGCTGTGCTGGTTTTGGCTGAAAAGATCTCATCCCTGGCTACATGGGTGTGATCTGAGCTGCTTCACTTGCTCAGGGAGCCCAAGAACAGATCTTGGCCTGTGAATTACAACCATGAATGTATCTTCTAGATGTGCTCTCTGCCTCCTGTCTCCCCTTCATTGGAGGAAAGGTGATGGCAGTAAGTTCATGTTGCTAAGTGAACCTGGCTCTTATGAGGTTTTGGCAAGAGAGGAGCAAACTGGCAGCAGTGGCAGTCCTGACTTCATTGCCTTTATCCTTCCTGGTAGACCTGGGGCCCTTTCTGTCAGCAGACTCACAGACATCCTTCCCTGCTATAAATCCTCAAACTGTAGCCACAAAACCTTGCTATTGCACTTCGGTTAGTTTCTCCTTGTTTTCCCAAAATCTCTCCAGTTTTGCAGCAGCTGTTTCCAGATCTCCCAAGAGCCCAATGCAAGTGCACTCATTCCCCATCACTCTTGGGGGCTACTGGCACCTACTCCACTACAGAGCTCTTCAGCAAGGAACAGGACACCTGGAAGACATTAGTCCATCATTTTTAATGTCTTGGGGTTCAGAGAGCTGGAAGAACTGGTAGTTCTGGTTCCTTTTGAATTCAGTAAACAGGTTCTTGCACAGGTTTGCTTGAGGCTTACAAAAAGCCAACAGTTTAACAGTTGTGCCTCAGGCTAAGGTAAAATACAGCAAGCTGTTAAACTTATCAGTTCACCTATCTGCTGTTACCAGGTGTATTTTTCAGCTGAAACTTAACAACAAAATGTTTGGAGGCTACTCATTAAACTCACAGCAACAGCCTTGACCTGACCACAAAACCACATTTTTGCTCCAGAGGTTGAATTTCACATCCAGTAATGAAAAAGGAGATATTTTTGCACTTATTATCCAAGCATTCTCCTGCTTACGAAACATCTCTCTGTGGATGGCTATAAAGCCCTGTTTGAAAACACTTCCTGAAATTGTAAAAAAAAAAAATGCATTCAGAAGAACTTCAGACTTTCTAGGTTGACACAGGGACAAATTCTGCAGTCATATCAATTTCAGCTGCCACCATGGTAAACATCATAGTTGAAGTCTAGTAATTGGAGTAGAGATTTTTAAGATCCAAGTATGTAGGAAGGAAATTAGAGATTCAGTAGGTAAACTATAACTTATTTTGCAGTAGATGCTAAGAAAATACTGTTTCTATTGTGTCATCTTTCAGAAAAAAAAAATCTTGACAGAAATATCAGAAAAGAGCTCAGGGGAAATATTTGCACAGCCTTTTCCTTGATGATCTAGCTAAATTATCTTTGAGTGATAGCATTTTTTAAAATGAAAATTACCGTGTAATTTCATTGGTTCACATTACTCCTAATTTCCTTTCCTAGACATGGCATGTAAATCTGACGGAAGGAGATGCCACATTCACCATCCGTACACATAAGGAGAGATACACAAACAAATTGTGAAGTGATTCATAGTTCTAGTGAGTGAAAGATATCCAGTAAAAATAATGTATTATATTTTAATGTGATTCTTACCAAATGTAACTTCCAGGAATGATGTAATTTTTTTAGCCAGAAGATCTTGGCTGACCTGGTAAAGCCATTTCTGGAAATCTAAAAGTAGAGTAAAACATGCAAGTCTACGAAAAATTTAGCAGTGTTCGAAGGTTTTGTGATAAAGTAGATAGATCATGCATAATTCCAGTCTATTTCCTGCCAAATGTTAAGTCATATTCATGTTAGGTAAGATACAACAATAGATTTTTAAGTCATTATTTCAGAGGATTATTTCTGTACTTTGTACAAATTGTGTATGTGCCTTTGTGAGAAATATAGTTCTTGTGAAACGTGTGGCAATGATCACACCAGACATTATTAGTGAATCCTGCCCCATCCAAATGGTTCTGAGCAAAGCTTTCTACTCTACAAACAAGAAAAAATGTTTAGAAATGTAATTCTGTGGTATATTTTGTGTTTGTACTGTCTTTAGGATGAATGTACAAGTACATAGAGCACATATCATAAATAAAAGTAATGTTGGAGCAGCAAGGTGACCGTGTTACTGTCACTGACAGTGACTACTGCTGGTAGTTTTTGTAAATACTATGGAAAAAGCTGCACCGTGAGTAATATTTCATAATCTGGCTATGAAGAAATTGTATTCCTGATTTCCATTAATTTACTGAAACTTGAAAGGTGGTACCCCACTTCTTCATTTACTTGGTTTTCATATTATCTCTTCTAAATAAATAAATATTTGTATAGTATGTTTTGACTTTATGAGTTGGATTTGTTCCACCATAACTTAGAAAGAATAATGCAAATGCTAGGATTTTGGAGAGGTATCTGAGAAGTATTCTGTTGTAGCTTGAGGCCTTATTTTTATTAGAAAATGTTTTTTGTTCCTGTTTGAATACCTTTTTTTTTTTTCTTCCTATTCGCTTTGGAAGTTTCATATTATTCTGTTATACAGAAAACAATTTTTTTAATTGTTATTGTTATTTTTATTCAAAATAACTTTATGAGAAATTCTCAGCATGAGGACAATCTTATCTATACTGCAATAAGTTTGGTACATGTCTGGAATCCTGAAGTTCTTCACTTGTAAAAAGCCTCTTTCTTCTAACAGGATTCTTTCTTGTGGAAATACCATCTGATACATATCAAGCAAAGGACACTGAAAAAAACTATTCATTTATCAATACTGACCATCAGATTCAGCTGTAAGAATAGGGGAAAAAAAAAAAAGCTATTTGCCTAAAAAGAGATCTCTTAGAGCTGTGAAACACTTCTACATTTTCTGCAGAGATGGAGAGACAGGTCAGGGTTATCAAGTAACACGGCAGAGATGCTTTCAGCCTCTACACTGAGATTCAGCCTCCACGTGATGACAAGGCTGAGCTGTTTCTGTCCAGACTTTATTTTATCCTGTTACTGCAATAAAAGATTTGCACTATAAAAGCTTAGCTGAAGAGCAGAGTGGCACGTAGCAACGTGCTCACAAAGGCACAGCTTCAATCTGCAGAGCTATAACTCTGGGGTGAGAGGCAGAGATGCTCTGTGATGTTCTCAGTGGGATAGGGCAATGCAGGGAATGTACAGGAACACCACAAGTCAGCCAGGAAAGGGTTACTGTCTACCTGCCTGCTGTATGACTCATGTCTGGAGCTAAAGCTGGCCTCTTTCTCTGGGATATGAAATACAAGAGAAAAATTGTCTGGAAAACTCTTGCATCATTTTGTTAGAGCAATAAATTGTTTTCTGAGGGTACGGTCTGAAGCAGTGCCAGGTGTGGTATTGATGCCTTCCTGAGTGAGTGTCCTCCACCCAGCAGAGCCAAAAGTCAGCCAGAATGACTGCAGGTTCAGGAAGGGCAGACAGGAGGTGGACTGCAGGAGGGGAGTCAGAATGTTTTTTCTATGCAGAGGACAGATTTATACATGACAATGGCAGAAACATCTTGATGATGTCTGAACTCCAATCATAAACAAATGGGGAAGTTTGATCATATTTTTTCCTATGAATATTTCATATGCTTCAATGACCCAAATAGTTACTGTTTGCATAGTAAAGCTCAGCGCCTTCAGCACATGTGTGCTTCTGAAACCTTTGAAGATTTCAGCAGAAGTGACCATGTCTGCTTTCAATAAGGGTCAAGGGAGCAGATGTGTGCATCAAAATGCTTTCAGAGGCATCAGCCTTGAACTTTAATCGCATTGAATCTTGCTTGCTGCTTAGACTTCCCTTTCTTATAATGGTCAGAAAGGTCTGGGAATTCACCATTAGAATGTCCCCACCTTGATCTAATTACTGGAGGAGACATTTCCTTTTTTTTCCTTCAATCTTCTTTTGCACAAGTGGCATGATCTCTCCTCCCTTTCTCTGTCCTTCCCTTGTCTCAACCATCTAAGTAGCATGGGTTGCTCAGCACTTCAGAAATCCTGCCTAGGTGCTTGCCACCTGTAGTCACTCTCTTAGTGACTAGATCTTGTAGGATATGGGGAGAGTAGCCATTATGGGTTTTGCTGGCCGAATTCTCTCTGCATCATCAGCATCCTAAGACCAGAGCAGAAACCTTCTGATGTGCCATAATGACTTCTTGATCAAACACCCACTGTAGCCACCTCCTCAAGGAAGTTCACCAGGCTAACAAACACATCTTGCAAATCCATGTGATTCCTATACCATCAGCTGGATTGATCCAGTTGATGCTACTATTTGTGTTACTAGGCCTAATATTCACAAGTATTTTGGGAGCATTAATGTTATGAGTTCAGTTTTCAGAAAGTGCTAAAAATTACTTCACAACAAAAATTACCCAGAATTTAGAGTCACTTTTGAAATTCTTTTATATAAAAAACAGGCTGGAAGAAACTGCTTCCAAAAGTTAGGGTATCACAGAGGCTAGAAGTGAATGTAAATGAAGTTATTGCCTTTGTCAGGCCAATAAAAAGAGGATCTTAGCAGACCTCCCAAGAGATTGGTTGATATTAGTGGAGACAGCCTCTCTTGTGCGAATACAATTAGCTGAAGGGGGAGCCTTTTGCTAACACAGACATATCAACATTGTATCACAGAGTGGTAACTACATATGGATTTAATCTGCCACCAAACCTAATGTGCATCTGCACCAGTTGTTAATGTAATTCACCACATCAATTCAGAGTTGAGTGAAGCAGGTTTCTCACGAAAACTAAATCTTCATCTCTCTTCCGTTTATTTTTTTTATTTTCCTCTTCAATGATTTTAATCTGCCTCAGGTTTCAACACCTCAGTCAAGCAGTCCTGAGATATCTCAGGTTTAATACAATTCTGCCTTTCAAATATAACTAGAGAAGTATTTGATTTAGCTCACTAGGGTTGTCTGATCTATGTGATTGTAGCTTTGAAGCATCCAGTTAACCAAAAGCAATGTTAAATGAGGGCATTGTTGGCTTTTTATTGATCCAGACAGTTCTGCCTCAAAAAAAAAAGAAAAAAAAAAAAAGAAAAAAAAAAGGAGAACCACACCCTTACATTCTCATTTGTACTGATATAAGTTCTATAATCTTACAGCTCCAAAATGGGACAGATAGTAGGGAAAACACTATTTATTTATTTTATACAAGGAGATTGACTGGTTTGGTTGAAGAAAAGAACATGACTTGAAGATTTCCATAGAAAAGAACTGAATCCAAAAGCCTTTTATTTAAAAAAAAAAAAGTTTGAAAGCCTTCAGTTAATTTTTTATTGAATGAGTTATATTTATACTTTGCTATATGCAGGAACTCAAATTTCAGACTGCCAAGAGCACAGGATGGGATCATGTGGTTATTGGCTGGTCTACCCTTCAGTACAACAAAGTCGTTATTGATGCTTTTACGTTTGAAATGCTTCAGTGTATCCACATCAACCAACACTGGTTTGTGTAAATGGCTCAGTCTGCCCACACACGCCACTCACAAAATTCCAGACACTGCTCCTCCCTTTCTACACTCTGTTTGGTGTTATTCAGGATATTGCATTTTTAATAGATTTGAAGGAAAAAAATTATATTGTGTTCTGTTTCTCTTTAGTATTATGTTTGTAAAGAATCCTGAAGATTCTAAACAAAAGTTGAAATAATTTCAAAAGGTATCCAGTACAGAAGAACATATTCTTATCAATTTTTTCCTGAGTTTGACAACTTCTTAGATATTTTAATTTATGTTTTGGGAGATGGCGGTCCATCTCTCTGCTTTGTTGCGAAAATACTAGTATTATCTTAGGCAAGTTAGTTAGGTATGGTGAAAAATGAATATACAACTATAAATATAAACTATATAAACTGAAAAAATATAAAGAAATAAAAATGAAGTTAGAATAATTATGTAAAACATAATAATATATCTAATATTTTAAGAAACATAATATTTTAGCAGTTACCACCCTGTCATAGTGAAGACTATGTTATCAGACAAAATGAAGATTAGCACTGAGAAGATATTTGAGTACTAATCTCTAAAAAACATTATTGGTAATCAAATTAATTTCATCTTTCAGGGTTAACTGCATCAAACCCAACTGAGTTCTTGAGAAAGCTGCATGGTAGTCAATAGTTTGAATTGCTATCTTTGCTACCTGTTGAAACAGGTATAGAAGGGCAGGCAGTGTGAGCTCACACCGAGCAAACTGGTTGACCTAACAAAGTTATATTTCTGTTTAATGCTGCTTTTCAAATGGTAGAGAGGTTCTGCTGCAACAGACTTAAGATATTGTAAAGCCCGCTCATTGCAATAATAATTCCTGGACTAAACACTGCCAGAGAGGCTGAATGAGTGTGAAATATTGGCATCTCCTGTATCTGGGCTCCAAGGATAGGATTCATCTCTCCAGATGTAGACAGCTTGACTTGTTCTGCTAAGCTGCTTTCTGGAAAATGAAAGACACAGGCACTACCATCTCATTCTGTAATAATTTTCTATGACTTCTAGACCCCTTTCTCTCTGCTGTCTTTGAGGGGTAGTACCAGGCTCAGACAGAAAGCCTACATTTTAGATACTTAAAATGGAAATAATGAAATTCCAAGTTCTCCTTGCTTACAGATCAGAAAAGGACAACTGGAACCTACCACAAATAAGTTTGTAATTGCCCTTCACAGAGCTGAAAAAAATCACAGTTTGTGGACTTGTGCCAGTGAGGTATCATGTAAAAGACTCTCAGATGCTTTAACTGATGCTTTTGGGATAGTCTAAGTGGCAGAAATTTTACTAGAGGGTAACAGCAAAAAAGTGTCTCTAGAAATGCTGCTGGATGCCTCCTGTGTATCTCATTTCAACATTGCGTGATAAGTCGGAGTGCAAATCTTGTAGCATCTGTTCTATCTGAAGCCATCATAATACTTTGTGACAATGGATTCAGTTCATGGGGACTGAGAATATGTCTTCCTACTTTATCTGAAACATCATGGACTTAGAGCCACTGCTGTCTTAGAGAAAATCCTCCAGGGCAGCTGGAGGAGGGTCATGCAGCCTCTCCTGCGTGTCTTTGTCCAACAGCGTGTATCTGCAGGCTCTAGAAAGACTGCCAAGGCAAACTGGCTTACTCCATCTAATCTGACAACCATCAAGAGAGGTGCAAGGTGACTTCCTTTAACATGTCAGGAGACTTCCTTCCAGGCTTCATCCAGATCTTTGTCAAAATGCAGACATGTCAGCTGATCTATAAAGCAAAATTCATTACCCAGAACATTTTTCTTTTTTTGACCAAAAGAGGTTCAAAAATTTAATATTTTTAGAATATTTGCTAGACTTAAGCATCCTTATTTTTTTCTGAAATGAATTTGTTCAGATGGCAGTTCTGTGGGATAGATAAAGGACTGAAGACATAAGCAAGTGGGAACAAGCAGAAAGAAGAGTCTTCAAGAAGCGTGGGTTGAATTGAAGGGCAAGATAGAAGCAAGTTTTTTATTAACTAGTCACTCAGCAAAACTCTGCAATTCTTTTACACTTATTTTCAGCTAGACAGGGAGATCAGCAGTGGTTCTGGCAACAAAATATCTCAGAAGGAACCCTCAGTGAAAAATGTATTGCAGCTTAATCCTGTTCTTGCTTGAGTCAGTGTCAGACTGCTCCAGGACTGCAGGGAGGTGATGGGATGGGTTTGTTATGCAGATAGCTATGCCATTAACACGTTCAGAACAAAACCTTTCCTTACAAAAGGAAACTCTACCAAAGGAAATGTGGCTGTCTCCTGTTCATTTCAAATAATAAAAGATTTTCCTCCATCTGTCTCCAGTGACTTACTTCATCTGTGTGAATTTTCAGTCCTTTATAGATGTGTGAAGAGAGTAATTTTGGTTTATCTTAAATTTAGCTGATGTTATCCTTTAAGGCTTTGAAATACCTTTGAAAATCTGTACCAAAATAGAAACACAAGAAGAGTTCTGACTCAATAGTTCTGATTCTTGAAACAAGCACAAACAGGGAAGTCCTGATTTCAAAGACAAACCTGTTCAGCAACATTTTCCTGATAAGGAACTAAGTTTTTCGTATTTCCATTGAATTTCAGTTGAATTCCTTTTGGCTAGATTTCGTAAGTTCTGGACCTGTGTTTGTTTTTAAATA
Organism: Acrocephalus scirpaceus scirpaceus; assembly: GCA_910950805.1. Classification (NCBI taxonomy): domain Eukaryota; kingdom Metazoa; phylum Chordata; class Aves; order Passeriformes; family Sylviidae; genus Acrocephalus; species Acrocephalus scirpaceus. The sequence continues at coordinate 8,869,556 of OU383777.1, forward strand.
ATGTGTTGAATGCCTCTTGGTTACTTTTGTAGGTATTAAAGGAATGCAAATCATGAAGAATAATGATAATTATTTGCTGCTCTCTGGAAAGATTCAGGAAGATAATTTTGTTGAAAAGAGCTGTAAATAAGTTTCTAAGAATAACAGCCAGCATCCAGAATATGCCTGGGGACTGTGTCATAGGAGTAACATTTTCCACAAACTCATCAGTGAGGTTCTAATAGCTGTTTTCTGTTTAGCAGAACACTGCTCCTCTATCTTTCAAAATTATTCCAGCTTTCACTAAGCCTGAAATTTCACTCCTCTTTTTTTATTATCAGACTGAAACTGTACTTCATTCCCTACACTATAGAACACTGACATTTAGAATTGGAACTGGATCACTATTTTCTCTAAAATAAATCCCACTTATAAAGTTCTATGTATGTGTATAACAGTTTAATTATTTCCTGACCCCAGGGGTGAAAAGTTTTCCAGAGCGTCAATGTAGCATGCAAATCAGAATCAGTACCTGAAAAACAAAAATACTGTCTACAGCTACTTAAATCACTTTGTTCTTTATATTGAGCCTATCAAGAACATGCAGGCTGATCTAAACTTGGTTTTCAGCCATGGCTGGCTTCAGTATAGTTGTAGGAAGAGATGCTGTGTTCCAGTGCAAGGTATTTCTTTCTCCCTCATCTGAATTGTAGAAACATTTGGTCACCCACAAAGTGACCATTTACTGTTTTGAAAGTTGATTCTGTTCTTAAATTGCTATAATAGCCTCAAAGCTACGTGAGGGTCCTGAGAAAGGAAATTATCTAGTTGGTCACCTTTCACTTGGAAATGTAGTCTCCACGTTTTGTAGAGGATGCTGCATGTTTTGGAGGGAAAAGTCTTTAATTCTGGAAATTAAACTATTTTAAACTACTATAAGCAGTGTCAGTCTCCAAAAATATTACTGTCAACACATGAAAACCAAGACAATTTGTTCTGTACATAAATTCATGGAAGAGCTTCAGAGCAAATTATAAAAGAAGTAAATATGCTTCTCCCTTATACACTATCCTTTAGCAGTCTTTTGAATTCACAAAGAACTCTAGGGACTCTTTCAAGATTTCTGCCTCATAAGCTTCTCTATAGTGCCTGAAAATGTCTTCTTCTTTCTCTTATTTCATAACTGCATGGATAAATTTAGTGGATGGAATAGTAATTTTTGTTTAATTGGATTTTAAACATTTGTTTTGAGTCCCAACAGGAATACACTTCTTTTACACATGATAATCTTTTAGAACTTTCCCCCCAGTTATTTGCAGTAAATTCAAGATGTTCCTCTAAAGCACTATTAAAAAAATACATTTTGTATCAGTGCTAGCTCTTACTTTCTGTGTCAATTGAAGAGACCTTTCGCTGGAATGTCTTAATTACAATCTACAGATAGTCTGGACAGAAACTTCTGGCACAAAAATGTGAAAGCCAGATCTGATTTCTACCAAAGTTTTTGGGTTACTGTGTTAAAGGCTGTAACAGTCCCTTAACTTTTGTGCTTCACTCTTACTAACATGAGTTAAGCTCCCATTTGCTGAGCATGCTGTGCAGTATATTGAAAGGAGTAGAAGATTCATATTGACATGACAGGATTTAGGTCTCACTAATGTGTAACCAGTTATTTTCAATGCAAGTATAGCAACTAGCAATCTTATCTTAGAAAAGATATTAAATTGCACAACATATTTTTTGGTGTCTGAAAACATTAAACCGGCAGCTTCTTTACAAAGTATCTGGAACTGAAATTTTTTTCCTTAATGGTACAGTATTTTTTAAATTCCATTAAAATTTTATACAAAATAAATACACACAGAAGTTGTGTTTATAACTGAAATATTGAGAAGAATTGAGTCAGACCAGACTATCACTAAAAAATGAACACATTGCTAAGACAGCATTCTTATGTTAGTTTCTTACCAAATTCTTCTGGGGAAATTCTTACCTTTGACCTTTCTTGCCCATTTTAACCTGTCAAGATGAATTCCAGAGATCTAAACAAGCATAATTTGAAGTGAAATTTCTTTTGCACTACAAAATTATTGTCATTATCAATGTGAGTATGAAAACTAGTCATATCAGGAATATTTGCTCAAATGTATAAATATTTCATAACTCCACTAAAATTAATAGATCCATAGCAATTAAAAACTTTTGAACAAGTACCATAAGTTTTGAAAAGTACCATAGACTCCTTTAGGTTAATCATGTGAAGCTCTGTTTCAATTGACTTTCAAATAATATTTACTCATGTTCCATCCTGAAAGACTGGAAAAACCCTATACTCTCAACAAGTACATCTGGGTGTGTTGATTCAGGTTGCAATCGTATTTGCTTCTTAAGACAAGGTTACAGTATTAATGTGCTGCTGCTTTCTTAGCTACCAGTAATTGCTGAGTAACTCAAATGTACAGAGCAAGGGATGATCACATACCTTACTGTGGAGCTGGGTCACAGAGATACAGCCATGCTGCTTTTGGGGCATGACCCAGATGAAGTCCTTGATTTAGATTTCATTACAAAGCAATTTTGGGCTGCAGTGTGAAGTAACTAGAAGTTATCAATATTATTATTATTATTATTATTATTATTATTAATCACCATCATCATTATCAATAATAATTTGATAGGACACAGAAGGAACATAAGAAAGGAAAAAATCCATTTCACAACTGGATGCAATTAAAATTCTAAAGAGAGATATGTGATTCAATAACATTTAGAATGTACTCCTAAAATAATACTATATTTTTATTGTGTGTTGATTTTTATTTACCAATATTTCTCATCTACTGCAATAAAACTTCCATGAAGATTTTTCAATCTAAAGGTCTTTAAGTTGTGCAGATCTGGTCAAGCTTGGCCTTACCTGTCCCAGACTGGGATTAGAATTTAGAATTTCACACATGGATATTGTTTCCCAAGACTGACATCCCATGATCTCTTCTTAGTTAAAAGAGAGAAGTGGGGATCTTCAGAAAGGATTAAAATTTTATCCTAAAATAGGATTAAATTAGCCAGATATGTTGCCCTCTTCATTTGCCTCTTTCTCTCTCTATCACTCTCCAGTCCTAAATCAAATTCTTGTCTCTACAGATTCAGCTTGGAAGCATGCTCTGGCACTTCTAGGGTCCCTTTTATCTGATCTGTGTTAGATGTCTTCTTCAGAATGAGATGAACCATGCCCTACAATTATCTACTTCTCTCCATTGACTGTAAACAAGATCTAAATGACTCCTTCAGTAGGCAGCTGCTTTTGGCCAGATGATTGCCATAGCACACATAGCTGGGGGCAGAGTTAGATCATTTCAGAATAATGAGCATCTCCAGCAGTTTGCATATCCTCTCTGGGGCTATATATAACTTCTCATTTATTGAAGCTGTTCTCATGTACATTAGGGGCCAAACTGGTACTAAGATCAAGGGAGAGCAGAGATACCCTACATCAAATCTCATATTTCTACTTCTGGCCAGTCCTGAGAACAGGTCACACACATTGAATCCCTGCTTTATGAGATATACATCTGAACTCAGGATAATCTTTATCCAAACCCACATTTTGTCACAGGAGAATTCAGTATGGTGTGCCAGACACAAGTTAGATGACATTCTCTAGTCTGTAGAACTCAAGGATGATTTTGTGCAAGTTTGGCCAAGTTTTAGATAAAGCCTAGACAGCAGAGACATAAAATATAAGTTCGTGGTGTTTTGTGGGGTGAGGGGAAATCAGACTGTCTTTTCACAGAGTTGCTTGTGAAAACTATCAAAGAGCAGTCTAGCCATTACATACTTCTTTTCATAATTTGCTGACACTAAGCTGCTAAGGAAGCTTGAGACAACGTAATGACTAACTAGTTTTTGGGTTTTTTGATTTACCATCCCTCATTAATTTCACCTGTAGTTCTTCAAGCAGCATAAAAGAGACTAATATGATCTTCATATTAGGCAGATAGAAAACAGAAGGCATCAGAATGTTTCCTAAGGATAGCAAACAGGCCCTGGAAAAATCAAAATTGCAAAACCTGTTTTTTTAAGCTCTAGGCCAGGCTTCTTTACATGAAACAGCACCCCTTACACTGGAACTAATATAAAGTGTGTGTACATGCATTCAAGCACGTCTAAATCTTCAGGATGTTGACATGACAGTATTTAAATTTCCAGACTAAATTATATTACATTTCCATTGCATGGTGTCATAAAAGCTGGTAGAGAATATGTTTTCAGGCAATGAATTGCTTTCAGTGACGTAGTAACTGAATATAATCCTGAAAAATTGTATAGGTTATGAGGCTGAGCAGATCACAGTGCTGCTAATTGGCCTGAGTTGTTGCTGAATTGTTCTAATCAGTGCTCAATATATTGCATGGCAAAATCTGATGCTGTAGATTACATCCTAAATAATTTTTTCTTCATATTACAGGTGTAGGCACAGATACAAAATAATACAGTGTTGTGACTTGACTCCTCATTTAAGTTGGCAATGTTCAAAAGCAAGGAGTGAATGAAACCCCAGCTAAAATAAAGTGTTTAGAAATGAGTAGTTAATGAAAAATAAATAAGAGGGCAACTGAGAGCATACTGTTTTAGACAGGTTGAAAGATGATTACTCTCTGAAGAATGAAATGATTGAAGTAAGAAATATAGGATACGAATCATATAGTACAGTTTCAACAAACTCAGAAAATCACCCAGTAAAGGAACAGAACTTAAATAAACTATCTGTACTTATGGGGCTCCAAAGCTTCAGACTTAACAGATCAAGAGCTTTGTATTTTGCTTTTAGAGATTGCTGAACTCATTAAAGGGGTTTGGAAAAAAATCTTTAAAGAGCATTTTAAAAATGAGAGCTTGCATATGCCAGGCATTACTCCATGGAGACTTGGAAAGGCCAAGAAATAGGCTCGGCAGAGAGGCCACTGTGCACTGTGGGGAGTATGTGCTGTCCCCAGGCTGCATAGAATACCTGCACTGTCAGAGACAGCTGCACCCATCCTGGTGGAAAAGTAATGGGAACTGACTTGGCTGTAATACCTCATTTCTTTCCTGGCTTTCTCTTGTGTGAGACACAGTAAAGCAGCCATGAGATGTTTACTGCATTTCACCTGACTGTGTGTCCTTCTAAGGTAATACAACTACACTGTCTAAGTTAGGCTGACTTGCATTCCAGGTTTGATTTGAGATTTTTGGAGCCAAGTGGCCTGAGTATCTTTAACTGTACAGTCTGTACAGCTAAAGCTTGACAAGGGAACACTCTTGTCTTTCCCAGAGCACTGTTAGTAAACAAACCAAGACATGGGCAGAGGAGGAACAAGGAGTATGAACTTGAATGTGAGCTGTAAACTAAAATCTAGAGATAAAATCACAATATAGATCTATTCTTGCCTCTTCTTTAACACTTTTAGATTTATAAATAATGAAAATTTCAAAATCGTAAATTTGTTATACTGAAGCTTTAGATACGCTTTTCTTGACGGTTAAAATGTGATTATTTTATGGAATTTAAAACATATAAACCACATATTTTATATCTTGTTATTGTAGAAAAGAATCTTTTTTTTTTTTTAGCCAGAGAGCTTTAGACAGATACAAAATAAACTAATGTTTAACCCCTACTTTTCTCCCTCAACAATTTTGTCCTTAGCAGTCTGTTTATTCCCTTCTTCACTTTCTTTAACATTGTCTCCTGTATATTGTGCTGTGTAAACCCACCCACAAAAGCAGCAGTCTTTCTCCACTGAAGTTATTCAGCCATTTCTGCTGTCAAGTCTAATGTCTCCAGTTGCTTCACTTACTCAGCTGTGTTGCACACCAGCACTCATGGAAAGGGTACATAATGGTATCAGTGTTTTTCCTGCCAGGTTCTCCACTCTCTCCTTACTATTTCCTATCCTTTTTGATTTATGTTGATCTTCTACATTACTAGGCTAAAGATTGTGTCATTTGCAGTATTTCTGACCTCAGACACTCGAAATGTGTTAGCTCCTGAATAATAATGAGCTTGGTTTTAGAAATATGTATTTGCATGATCATGTTTACATATTTTATTTGCCCTCTTCAATTTTACATGAGACTTAACAGTAAACGTTTTAACCATGAGGGCTAAGGTGAGGTAGTTTTCACATGAAGGCTGAGATTCTTATGTAAAAATATTACTCCAGGAGCTGAAGGTTAGAGAAAATATCAGATATCCCAAAATCTATGATTAAAATAAAATATAGTATTCATTTAGGTTGAAGAGACATCTGTTTGAATACTAATATTTTACTCCATCATTATTTATCCTCCAAGATCCTACAACTCAAAGTTCTTATTTTTGTCTGAGTGCTTTGTGTACTGATCAAGAAATGATAGATTGATAAAAGCTGACCCACTGATCAAGTTCTTCACTCTTTGAGGATAAGGAACAAATGCCAAGACTATCATCCTTTCAAAGTTATTCTGTACTTTGGCAATTAGATATGAAAGGAAGAGTTCAGTGCAAGTTAGCAATTTTTTGACCTATTTTGTAACCACAGCTGAAAAAAGAAGTTGAAAATGGGCATACAGAGAGTGAAAAGAGGCTTCCTAGATGAGACTGATTTTTTTTTTTCCCATAAAAAACCTGTGATGCACATCTCTGAGAGGAGACTAAGTGTTGGACCTGGACCTCAGACATGATAGGAAAACTTTATTCCTTCTGGAGAGAATGCGTGTAAATGAGAAAACAAATAGCTGACATGCCTGTATCACCATTGTATATAGAGGATTTAATACTGGAAATCTGGTGTTATGGTGCTAGCAAGAAGTTAAAATTTGATTTATGGCTTTCCTTTTTCATAGTCGAAGGGAGGGAATCTAACACAGTGCATTCTTGAAAGTGTCTAACTAAAAAGTACAGCTTAGTAAATGTATCTATAAGCAAATATACTTCTTAATTACCTCCACCTATCTAAATGATAATCATAAATTATGGAAATTTAAATATGGACTTCTCCTTCACCTTTATCAAACTAATCCCATGTATTTCAAATACTTATGATGAATATATGAAATAATACTGTCAATAATTTTAGTGGCAATATGTTATGCATAGCATCAAATATCTGCAGGTTATAATTTTTTTAGGTACAAATAAATAAATATCAGAGGTCAAACGCAAATGGACAGATTGGAATTCTTCATTAGAAAAATTTACAGAAACACCAATATACCAGATTTAATGTGATTTAAAATATTCTAAAAAATGTAAAATACATTTAAGACATTGTATTTAGGACCTTGTTACTTTTGATGCATTATGCAGCAAAGATTAGTGAGGAAAATCAATGTGGTGCAAAGCTACAGAGTAAATTCTTCCAAATAAAGATCAAGTTGTACCATCAGTGAAAGTACTCAAATTCACCCCTCCTATCAAGTTATGCAGAGAAAACATCTGCTTGAACACTCTAGATGCAGCTCTGGCATGAGAACCTACACATTATCTTACATGATGAACAGTGAAGTGATTCACAGTGGCAGAAAGAACATCATTATGTAATTTCAAAGAAGAATGGGTAACTGATGTTTTAAATGATGATATGACAAAATGATTGGGCTGAGTGGAGGTAAGCTACTTCCAGTACCTGGCAGTGGAATGCAATTTCAATTCAACAGCAGCAGTGCTCCTGTGAGCACTTGAAAAAGATAAAGATCAAAGGATGGTGGGTTAGGCTATGGGAATCTGGTAGATAAAACTACAAATCTGGAGGAGAAGCTTCCAGTTGCTCTCAGCTTTTTGGCCTCTTTTCATTCCATCCAAAATGCATCTGCAAAGATTTTCTATCTTGTTCTTTCCTTGTTTCTTTACATATTAATTTCAAGCTTGCTTCTCTTCCTCACTTTAAAACACTTCACAGGTCCACCCGTTTGCCCCACTGCCCTGATCACCTCTTCCTTTCTCTGCAGCCCACCAGCTCTCCTTTTCTGAATGCCCTCTTTGTCTTCCAAACCTGCTGAATATTTTGCACCTTTATTACTATGCCACCCTGTAGCTCTGGAACAGCCTGCTGATTATTCCAGGAAAAACAGTTCCTCTGCTGCCTTTAAAACCTTCTTTGAAAATCCCTCACACTTATGTTTTGGTATGTCAGGGAATAGACCTTCTTCCCTTGATTTGATGTATAGAGGGATAACTTCCATGTATAATTCCTGGCAGCCTGCAACCACATAGGGAAGGAGATAACAAGTCAGAGTTCATGAATGAAGGTGTACAGGGTCTCAGTACTCACCACACTGCCAGGAGTGAAGGCAGTTTTAAAAAAGTGGAGTTAAAATAAGATGAAAGGGTGTAGGGACATGCTCAGGCTATTTGTTTCCCTCTTGGTTTAATTTAATTTAAACCATAACTTTCTTGGAAGCCAGAATAAAGCACTCTAATCAATATGTGACATAAAACAGCTTCTATCAATTAATAAATTACTCTTTGTAACAGTTTTCATCAGCACATGTGAGAACATTATACAGGACTGTTCCTACTTTGAAGAAGGGGAGATTGAAGCACAGAGATGTGAGATCCATTTCCACGGACACATCAGTCTGTAGCAGAGAAACAAAAATAAATCCAAGTCCTCTGAATTCCAGTGTTGAGGCCTATCCACTACAGTATGTGGCCAACTGCCCGGTGTATCCTACTTCCTAGCAAAGCTTTATAACTGTAGCAGGCAAAAAAACTCCCAAAATTCAGTGGTCAGACCATGAGGCCAGTTGTCCTATCAGATTAGATGTTTAGGAACTGGGCCATAAGGTTCAAAATAGTCCTCTAAAGTAAAGCACACAAAAGATTTTTTCTTTGCCCCAACCCCCCTCACTAACTGAATTCATATTTTTATAACATCTGGATAACTAAATCCCCTAAATGGGTTCTTTCCTCTAAGAATGAAATGAAAGTCAGAAACATTTCCTCATAAAATGTTAAAAACAAATATCCATCTCTTCAAGGATGAAGAGTCATTATCCCCAGTTAGTGGATCCTGCCCATTGCTTTCTGGTTTGGATGTCTAGATTCAGTAGGAAAATGATTTTGATTTGAATGCTATTGGAGCCATTAAGAGAAAAACATATTTGGAACATGAGAAAATCAGGTAATGTACTCATTGCATTAAATTGCATGAATTCCTGCAACATGGGCAGAAATCTGAAATGAAAGCACCCATTTTAGACAGCTATAAATAAACTGGAAATGTCGCCCTGCTGAAAGAAAGAGCTCATGGGGCTCTTTATTTTTGGTTTGTCACTGAAGAAAAGCTCTTGCCTTTCACATATGCTTTACAATGAAACTGTGTTCATACTAGATAGTGTTTAAGGTCAATATATATATATTTGGAAAATAAAACTTGTGGAAGACATATGTACAATTTCCTTTGTTTAATACAGAGGGGGGTTTTGGGATCTCCTAAGTAAATGTATTGGTGGTTTGATTCTGAGAATGAATAAAACCATGAACTTTTGAGAACCAGAGGTTAATCTAACACAACAGCATCCAGAGGAGAAGTTATAACTACACAGAAGCCCCACAGAATAGCCTGAGGCAATAACTGACAAACAGTGAAGACAGTGGACCAAATAGGATAAAAACCTTTTATTTTTGATAAAAAATACATTCCAGGCTGGTATGTAACCTTGAATTAAGTAAAGGTCACATACACTGTCAGGAAGTTGCATATAAATTATGTGCTTAGGTCCCTCAGGTTCTCAGGCAGTCAGGAGCAAAAACTAGCCATTCTGTCTTTCAGGCTTTTTATTAGATGTTAAGATGGGCAAAAATAGTTCAGTCTACCAAGTGGATTTCATTTTTACATAAAAGACAAGGTTATTGACTTTTTGCTGTTGAAAGTTACTTTCTAGAATATGCAGTTCATGCCATAATTAAGACAGAGAAGTGAGCAAAGTCCCTGTAAAAACTGAACAAGTTGAAGTGTAATTGCAGCAGGTAAATTTGTATTCATGACTGCATCACAAGAAGCATGGCCAGCAAATAAGGGAAGGTGTTTCTGTCTCTCTACACCACTCTCATGAGACCCATCTGGAGTGCTGTGTCCAGCTCTGGGGCCGGCAAAAATAAAACGTTGTGGACAGGCTTGAGTGGATCCAGAGGAGGCCACAAAGATGTTCAGAGGGCTTGAGCACCTCTCTTATGAGAAAAGGATGAGAGAGTTGGGCTCATTCAGACGGAGAAGAGAAGGTTCTGGAGAGACCTCCCAGTACCTAAAGGGAGCCTGACAGGAGATCTGGAGAGGGCCTTTTTACAGTGGCATGTATTGGTAAGAGGAGGGTGAAGGCCTTTAAACTGTAAGATGGTAGATTAGGAAGAACCTCTTTACTGTGAGGGTGGAGAAACACTGGAACAGACTGGGAAGAGAAATAGTGGATGTCCCATCCCTGGAAGTGTTCATGTACAGTCAGACTTGGCCTTGAGCAGCCCGGTCTAGTCGAAGATGTCCCTGCTCTGGTGGGCTGACCCTGGCTGGATGTCAGGTGCCCACCAAAGCTGAGGGGCTGGGCCTTGGCCATGGTGGGTCTGTCTTGGAGCCACTGCCATGAGCTCTGTTGGACATGGGAGATGCTTTCAGCACCTTCTCACAAAAGCCCCCCCTGCAGGGGCCTCCCCCACCACCAAAACCTGGCCATGCAAACCCAATACACCTGCCCGTGGCTGAGGGGTTGGAACCAGATGATCTTTAAGGTCCCTCCCAACCACACTGTTCTGTGATGCTATGAAATCCAGTAGATTATATTTTTAACTAATGGTAGTTAATTTTATTTGAGGTAATATTTAACAATATTAAAATTTCGTGATTCTGAAACATAATAACACCAAGTTTGGCATTGTGATGCTAACAGCTAGCAACCTTAATGTTCCTAAACCACCAGCCAGAGCTCATGGCAATAGTAATAATTTCAACTATAACTTTACCAACTTTCTAAAAAGTTGGATCATTTTTCTGAGTTTCAATTTAAAGGTTTCAAGTTTCTACCAGACTATCCTTTGGTATGAAGCCCATAGAACTACTTTAAAACATTTATCAGTCTGTCACATTCTGTTAAAATTGGTCAGTGTATTCCAAGCTATTTAGAGGCCATATAGGCAGACAGATGCATAGAACTCTCTCTTCAGTTTCCTTAGAATTCAGCCTAAAACCAGGATATTTCTCTTTTATTCCAAATTTAATGACCTATGTATGAAACATGTTTGAGTAGATGGCAACCTACATTATATCAGAAATGTGATGCTCGGGGGAAAAGAGTAAGAAATATTTCTGAAGCAATTGAATGTCTAATTTAAAAGAAAGTCCCTGTTTTCCACCCACACTTAAAGAAAAATAAAACCTATCAGTAGTGTCAAGCTAATTGTCTGGGATTTAATATACCTTTAATTGTTTTAATTGTATAGATAATTGGCTCTGTAAGATCTCTTTAGTTGTCTTGTCCTGGAACTCCTCAGACAATATTTATTTCAACTTTCATTATGTTGTGTAGCTTTCATGCAGATTATTTTGCTTTTTCTTCAGTTATATCAACAAATCATCTTTGTTAACACAGTACAAAATAAAAATCTCAGCAAAAATCTTTTTGGTTGGTGAATTAAATAGCAGAGTGTAGTTCAAGAAACAAAGTCTTGCTAGGGTAAATCATTTGTTATGCTGCCATAAACTAACTACTTCCATTTTATCCTCTCTAACTTGGGGATAATGAAAAGGATTCCTCCGTAAAATGAATTAGGATTTACAGATGAAATGTAATAAGAAAAATATAGTCCATGTTTATGAACTTATTTATTCAAGTGAATAGGGTTAATATATGTTATTATTACACTATCATTATATAATTTCATTGAAATTCATGGAAGATATTATGAATAGAATTTGGTTGCTTCTGCCAAGACCATCACTATGGACATCTCCAGATTCAGTAAGCTGGTGGAAAAAATAAAGCACCAAATATGACAAAAGTGCTGCATTACAAAGTTTTATGAAGATCAAAGTGTTTGATCTTCCAGCAAGTAGCAGATTAATTTAATAATCCAATATCATTACTATTTAAATATATGTTCCATTAAAACTGCAAAAAATACACAGGTAGTCTGGTGACTGGAGTTATTGTATATTATTTATACCGATAAATTGGAATAGATCTGAACTCTGTCTGAATGTAAAATGGAAGGCTAATCCTTCTGCCATATGGTTTGGAATAACTATTACCCTTACAGTCTCAGAGGTTGGTCTCAAGTTATCATTATGGTTGTGCATCATAGAGTATCCCCAATGGCTCATTAATTAGCAAAGAGGTTAGAGAGACAACTGAATTGTTATTAAAACAAAATACTTGAGAATTGCTCAAGTAATAGCAAAAAGAGATCTGGAAGGAATTGGTAATGGATTTTATTAAGATCTTGAGAACCACTAGAAAGACTCTTACTCTGCTGGAAAAACAAGTGAGAACAATTTTCCACAATTTGACAAATAGTCATTAATTATACAGAAAATCAGACAGTATAAGATAGATTTTTAGTTTTATGTGGCTTTTAAAATGGTAAGTAAAGGAAAAAAAAATTTTAAAAACTCTAAGAATTAGAACTTAATGAAATAGGTGGGAAATACTTTGTGTGCAGGATAAATTTGACAGCAGAGAATGCTGGGGTCTCTGCTGACTTACAAACAGACTTGCAGGAAAGAATACAAAAAAAATTTTTGACATGTTAATTTCTGGACAGGTAAGTATTAGAGGATTTTATATTTGTATCATTAAGCATTCTTCACTTACTAATCTTTCTATTATATAAAATTACAAAAGTGATTCCTTCATAAGCTACTAAACTATCTTGAACAATGAACTGTGAATTGATATTATTCCATGGAGTATCAAACTCCACAGATATTGCTCACAGTACAAAAGTTATTTTACCTTGATTTCATTTAAAAATAGAAATGAACTTTCACTCCAGAATGAAATTTTCCTTACATTTGACTTCAAAGTTTTCATTGGAACCCCTCCTCCCCCTCTCCACACACTAATAAGGAATAACAAATAATTATAAATAGGTCCAGTAATGTTTGAAACTGCCTTGGAAAGTAGCATTTAGTTTTAATGACACTTTAATATGTTTCCAAGGATGAAGAAGATAAGAAAGTACTTACTGCTAAGTAAGAAAGCTGGAGTTGCAGGATAAATGCAGGCTTTTTAGTGAGGTATTCCAAATAGGTCTTCTTGCAAGCCTGCAAATTAAGGAATTCACTAATCTATGAAGGTAAACATTATCCTAAATACTTGTAACATTAGGTGCAAGAAAGCTTTCTAAACACTCTAGAAAAAAAAAGCCAAACCATTGACCAGAAGGTAACTTGAAGCAGGAATTCTTAAAACACACTTACAAAACATTCCATACATTTCAAGGATTATAAGTGGAATTCATTTAGTACACATTGTAGAAAAATCTGCAGCTGAGTCACAAAATATATTGTCATTCCTACTTAAAAGACAGTAAGACATTCATTGGTAATGTTTCCTTTAAATTATCAATTTAAATCTTGCTTTTCACTTTTATGCCCTTTGATTTTAAGTGTCCTTAGCATTATTTTAAAGTCATATTGATAATGACGACAGTTTTATACTACCTTCATATAATGATCCAGGAAACATTGAAACTAGTGGCTAACTCCAGCATGTGCCATGAATATTATCACCTATTGCATTTTAATGAGGATTATTTCTAATGTTCTTTTTCTATTCAGACAACTTTGAGAAAGGCAAAGGGATATGAGAGTCCTTGTAGTCTTCTCATTAGTGTCACTGGTAACAGTGTGTTTCAGATTTGACTGTGGGACATGGGAGAGTCTTTGTGGCTTCACATCTTTTTTTCATAATCAGATTAGGGATATTCTTGTCTGCATTTTTATAATGCTGAAATAGGAGAAGAGCTCATACTGAAAGTTTTTTATCTTTTAACCACCATGTCCACCTGAGATGCAACTAATCACTGTAGTGACAATTAATTTGAATAGATATTTCTTTTAAAAATGTCAAACCAGATTTTAAAAATTATCTTAACAGCCAACTTAAGTTTTAGGTATTTAGAAAGGATGGAGATACCCATTAGCTACCCATTTACTTTATTAGTTATGTAAACATTTTTTCAGGTATTTTATTAAAAAGTATTTAGTTTCTAGCAGAGAAGCAAATCAGAAAAAGCAAACAAGGAGAAACAGTCAGAAAGAAAGGATGTAACTCTCACAAGTGTAAATGAATGACCAAATCAGGATCTGCAGAAGTACATTGGTCTCTCAAACAAAATGCCCTGTGATTTGTTTTGTGATGTCCTTGTTAACCAATATCCAGTACATTCACAGGGCTACAATTTTACCACAGTTTGTAGTTGCAACTTTATACTGGAATAGCAAAAAGGAGATGGGAACCAGGAGTAGGTAATCTGATTACATCCTGCTCAATGTTAATAGCTGTACATTTATTTCTTCCAATCTAGCCTAGGCTTTTGAGACATTTAATTTAGAAGCCAAGTATCTCAAAGCTGTTTCTATGATCAACGGAGAGATGCAAACCCCTTCCATGGCAATATAGACTGAATTTCTGGGAGGTCATTAAACCCACCTCTTACCTCTAGTACCTTCTCAAGGTGCCTATTTCTGTTCCCTAAGCATGGATGTACCTGGGAAGAGGTTAAATTAACACCTGCAGCTGGAAGACTCAATCCTTCCCTCAGTGTCCACAGCACCTGTGTGCTGAGACTCTGCAGGTGGGACACAGAGAGGATGACAGGGAGCTGAAGCCTCTACAGTGCTTGGGGAGAGGACTTTCTTTCCACGTTACTCAGTTCACTGAGGAAACTACACAAAATGCCAACACAGTATGATGTTAACATGATATGTCTTCATAAATTGGAAAAAAACCTTCCCACTTCACTGATTTCCAGTAGATTTTCCTATTTTACTGATTTCCAGACTTCTTGGAGGACAATGATCCTTGTTCATGGAATGGGAATTCTACCTTCTTTTTCACTCAAGAAATTATTATGGCAATGAACAATAATTGCCAGATTGTGTTTGGTTTTAATAACCTTGTGGTTTAGAAACCAAATTAATTCAAATATATGTTTTTCTCAAATGAAGATATATCTGCTGCTTCTTAGCTCTCTAGTCTGCTACAAGAGGTTATTTGAGCCTGAGATTTTAGGCAACCCAGTCCCAAGTGCATCAACTATGAACCAGTTGGGAGTAAATTTTTGATAAATTGTATTCATTTTATAAAAAGACTTAATTTTGAAAGGTTTTACAATCTGATCTTTCATTTTGTGAATGTTTGCATAATGTAACAGGAAAATACTGATTGGATTGATCGGCTTCCAGCCTGTAGAATTTTGATAAATTTCTATTTTACTTTCAGCAATTGTAATGGAAATTACTACAATTATTTGGAAGATGGATAAAAAGGATGAAATAATAGAAAAGATCAAGTTTGTTTTGAAAGGGAAGTGGTATTAGAGTCAGATAGATCTGATACTTCATTCTACAAGGAATGGACATACTGGCCTGATTCTCTGAACACAGGAAGATATGAACAGGCAGTAATTCCTGTGTTCATGTTCCTTTGCCTCTCTTCAAATTCTCACTGCCTCTCTTGATTTTGAAAGTGGTACCTAAAAAATGGGTCCCTGTTGTAAGGTTGTGATCTTAATTTAGTCTTTAGAGCTTTACTGGAAGTGAAGAAAATAAAAAGATCCTTACAATATTTATGTCAATATTAAGTGTAATGAGACTAATTTATCATTGCAAATGTATGGGAACTGTCACAGTCTGACCTGTGACCATTTTATATTATATTTTAAGATATTATTTTGATTGAAGCTGAGGTAAGAGACTTATTGTATTCTTTAGTACAGAATAAAGTACATTTCAGGGATAAGTAACTTCATGAATAATATAAGAGTCAGGAAATGTGAATTTTCAACTCAACAATAAATTTAATTTTAAATCTCTTAGTTGTCAATAACAAGAAAGAGATATCTAATGCCACCAAAGTATTTTTAAATCTTTGAACTATACTATTACTTGAATCTTTGCTAACCTTGACTTATGCATACCAAAAGATGTGGCTTTTAGCACCACACAAGGGAATTTTACTGTCTATCTTTATACAGATTGGGGCAAGCCAAATGTGTCGCCATGTAATTATTAGTTATGCAAATAGGTACTAACTTGATCCAAGGAGAAAACATTTCCAATGTTTGCACAACAAATAAACATCTGGTCTCCAAACTGGCTGAAGCCAGTTGAAAAACATCCCCTTTTAACTATTAATCATTTTCTCCCAAGTCCCTTGCAAATTTTGGTTCATTATCCTCACAAAATACTCAGCTGAGCCAACAGCTGCTGCAAGCTGAAGTGTGTGTATACTCGAAAGGCAATTCACTGCTGGTGGCACTGCACAAGAGTGTTTTCCAGTGGCTAAAGGGAGTGGGGAAGATGGCAGCACTGGTGGGCAGAGAAGACCAGAGAGCTCCAATTAGCAGAAGCACAGACGTCCTTGGCTCTTTGGAGGCTGTGACAAGTTGCTGAGACTTGGCATTGAGGGCTTGGCACCACGGGCTTGGCGCTCCACGTCTGCTGTCAAGGATGAAAGGTACAGGCATATGGTAAGCACTCAAAGAGCTGATGCTTAAGGGTATGGGAAGTAACTCTGCAGAACTGGCAGCAGATGTTCCTTCAGGGTTCATTCACGTGTATTTAGGTCCTGTGGAAAGGCCCACAGCTTTAATGACAGCTATACTGCCATTTGAGCTATGCAGGTTCCATAAACTCTGCCTCACCTGTAGAGCTTTCTACGTAATCCAGCCATTTCCTCTACATCTTGAGATAGTCTTGGACTTTTTGTTTAATTAAACAGTCACAGAAAAGGTCATAAAGCTGATCTAATTCTCTAGCCATCTAAAATTATATGTCTCTTAATAGAAGAGTTGGCTTATATAATAAAAATGTTCCATTTATCTGTTTTGTTTTGGTTTGTTTGGTTTTTTCTTTGTCTAAAACCTCAAATTAGAGACAAGGATCTGTAGAAAGAGGCTGGGAGGTTTAGAGAATATTGTTGGGCTTTAGGGTAAAATACCTCTAGTTGGAAAATTATCCTATGAGGAATAAATTGTTTTAAATATCCATTTACTGTTTATTTCAGAAATGTAGGCATAAAAAATTCTGTTCCATTCATTTTGGAGTTCAATTGTGATACATTTAATCTCTTTTACCTATTTTTGCATTCATTAACACTATCTTAGCAAATAGATTTTCTTTTAAGGAAAGACATTATTCTATAAATTGTGTGGCTTTTTCTTGATTCAGTTTCTTTATAACCATTTTTCATTGTTATCTATCTTGAAAATTCTCTTCTAAATAGAAGAACATATTTGAAAGTAAGCTACTGGTACTAGAGACTGAAACAGCAATAAGCCATCTATGTTCAGCTCTGTGTTCAGCTCTAGGGCAAACTTTGGGGAGAAAACATTAATAGATTTGTTAAGACTCCAACTGTAACAAAAATATTTGTTACCAAAGCAATTTGAGATATTTTCTCTCATCTTAGTATGATGTAAATGGATTGGAAATTTCAGTCTTCAGATAATCTGTGATAAAATTCAGCTTTTACAAAATGAAAGAGCAGTGATACAAAGTTTTAGTTTGGTATAAATAGCATTTTCATGTATCAATTTAATGTCTAAGCAATAGCCTTTTCATCTTTAAAATGTGGTAAGAAGATAGTTAATACTAACTGTTGTTTACCTTCTCTATCACTAGGAAAGCATCACTAAGGAGCATCAAACATACTGGAAAGGAAAAATGGAATAAACAAATAAACCTGGGTGTTGCCTATTCAATAACAAGATGAAGAATTCAAGATAGGGAACTTCTTGCCACAACCTGTTAGTGGTAAATTCTGCATGAATACAGAGCAAGGCTGAGGAAGTTTCTGGAAGGGAAAGCCATCAGGGACATCATTTTACCCTTAGGAAGATCCAGAATCAAACAGTTGAAAATATATGGAATTGTAAAATTTTCTTTTTACACTCATTTTGTTTAGGCACTGACATCCAGACTTTACTGGACAAAATTTAGGGGGATAAATAGACTTTTGATCAGATGTAATACATCTACTATGCACTTACACTATGTTTTACATACAAGTTTCTCAAAGATCAGAAAATTGGTAAATCTTCTTTGAAATTATATATTTAAATAGTATTAATCAAAACTTTTAGCAAATATTTTCCAGGAAATTTTGGATATTGGACCTGGCTTCACTCTATGAAATGTTAAAAAAAATTTTAAGAAGTCATAATGAAAAACTAGAAAATGGATTGTCCCACTGGTAAGTTTACAAAAGTTATAATTTCACCTGAAACCATACCAAAATCCTGAAGATATAGGAACAAAATCAAAGCATAATGGAGAGATGGTTTTAGAAGAAAAATCTGTTCAACATTTCATAGATGTTTCTCTTTTCTGGTATTTTATAACTTTTGTGCACTACTCTCCCTTGTGATTCTCTCCTTTGAATTTCTGAGTTAAATCAACAAGTGCAGCAATCAGAAGGATGCGTTCCCTTTTCAGTCACAACTTTGGCTTTTGTTAGTTGTGATTTGATTGAGATTCCTTTGGTCTTGTTTGTGAGGTCAGCTTTACTGTCCCAGTGTGAACAGCTATGAAGTTTAAGGAACGTGATCACAACAGCTGAGAAGTGATTGAAAAATAGTCAGTCTCTGAGATTCACAGTAGTTTGAATTTTTTTTCAGAAAAGGTTTTATATTCCCCCAGTAAAAGTCATTGTTTGCAGGGTTTAACTTTAAGAAATTTTCACTATTCATGGAAATTACCAGAATAAAACCTGGAGCTACAGTGATGCAAGTTCAAGAAAACCTCACAACTACATTTCTTGGTTTTTTCCACTCCTAGATCTTTTTAGTAATTTATTATGTGTGGCTAGATACCTGAAGAGAATTATTGTTTACTATTTGTATTGCTGGTTTTGGGGTTGTTTTCTCCTGGTAGTTATTAAAATCCATTTCCATTTATTTCTTCCATTCAAACAGCCTACTGCAAGTTCCTCTCTGTGTTAGTGACACACACCTCGCAGCCAGAGGGCCCCCTGTCCATAAGTTAGGCAAGAAGGGTTTCTCTAATACCCCTTCCCTTTCCATCCCCCATCTGCATACTGTATTACTGTGATTCCCCTCCATGGAAACAGCTTGTCTGCACCAGACCTAGCACAGAATTTCCATAGCATTTAAATACGAACTTTGAGCTGTTGAAACACAGCCTTTTGAAAATTGACTTAATAAGAGCCAGGATTTTCATCCCTGAATTTTCCATGAATTTTCACTATGTCACTTGTGTTCACTGGGTAGAAGACTTGGCTTGTTAGTCTGTGCTTAGAGGAATTCAAATGGTGTATTTGTTACCCTGCAGCTCACACAGGTCTTTGTAGCAGCAATGAGAAGGTTTTTATCGTGGGATGGACCACACAGGATTCATAACAAAATTTCCACTTACCTAACACTGTTCCATCTTTCAGGAGGAAGCCAAATACTAAATGAAACTCCATTTTAAATGCTTATTAATAAACCACACCTTTGTGAATCATTTATTTATGGGCCAGGACTTTGTAGCTCTACAAAGTTTAGGATTATTCCAGAAGGAAACTGAACGGAGTGCAGTGGTCTGATTTAAATAATGAGAAGTAGGAGAAGAAAGGAAGTTCAATAATTAGTCTAGTGTAAACTCTCTGCAGTATAAATAATGAATTAACGCTTCTAATATTTTTCAGCCAGTTACCTTCCTGACTCTGTTTTGGTCTTTGTAGGTATAATTAATTCCTCTGGGATCAGTTAGGCATCTCTGGGATCCTACAAACATTAATGAATGCATCCGTAAAACAAACCTTGAAGTTTAGAGGTGGGTGCTATGGCACAAAACAAAGGCAATTTATATAGACTTGGGAAATCTGTGGCAGCGCCGAAAGCAAAAGGAGCATCTTACACTTTTAAACTTTTTCTCTCCTTGCAGCCACGGGGGATCAATTTTAATGATAAGGAACTTAGGCAAAACTGTTTAAACAGCTTATATATCATAAGTATTTGCATCAAAAGTTTTCATAAGGTTGTGTTGAAGGAGCTTTAATTTAGTGTGACCACCCATTATACACTGCATAATCTGAGGGGTCATTATATCATGTATGTACTCAGGTTGCCACAGCCCACAGTTCATACCACTCCAGGTGGGGGCAGTGTTCTTAAAAGCACCAGAGCTCATCCCAGGAATGGTGCCAGCTAGAGCCTGTGCCTCACAAACTTGTCTGTTCCTCTGTGAAGTCAAGAAGGATGAAAATGTGTTTTCTAGAGGACATTAGGAATTCCTTATGTGCAATACAAAGTTATCACGTACATATCTGTATTCTTCCTTTCCCAGTGAAAGAAAAATGCCTAAAGGAAAGACTAAGAAAGGGTGGCTGAGCAGACCTTGGCAATCTCCAAGTTTGACAGGTGAGATGCTGGCAGAGAGACTTTTTCTGTTCCACCTTAATTACCTCCACTGAGGAGTTTAACTTCCATGTCTTCATTTGTCATATAGTGGCTTCTTTGTATTGCAGTTACACTGACTGACAGTGATAAATAAAAAAAGAGCTGAACCTCAAATATAATTACCTCAACAGCTGTGCAGTGTACTTGAAAACTGTTATTCCTTATATTAGGTAAACAGAAAATGTGATTTCAAATTTCTTATTAAAAAGATTTTGCTGTCTGGAAGTTGAAGTAGTTTAGGAAGTATAAACTCAGCAAATATATTGCTGACTTACGGATTTAATCATCACAATTTGGATGTACAATTCACTTGTTATAAATAACATCATCAGTATATCTTTTGTACCTACATTTTCTGAAGGGACTGGTATTCTTAGCTGATACATTTCTGGAAATAAGTTTTCCTTTTTGTCTGACCTTGATTCTAATAAAGAAGCAGATCTGTAGTTAAGATTCCAGATGCTTTTTAGTCTTGAATATTATTCAATAAGGTTGTTTGGTTTAAGGAAAGAAAAATAATACAAACTTATTCTGATTCCCTATTATAAATCCTTGGTGCAAACATAAAATGAAAGAAAAATAGTGCATTTCTTGTTTGCTGGTGTGTTGTGAAGCTAATGAAGGCTGATCTCTTATGGATTTGTGTTCTTTATGACCCAAACCTTCCTCCAGCAGTAACCATGGCAGAACACAAGCAACAATTGGAAAAGATTTAACATGTGCTGCTGATAATCCTGAGTACACATGCTCTTTGTTGCCATGCTGGCAGGCCAGCCATCTGTCTGAGTGCAATATATAGTTCTGTCTGATCTAGGAGCCTTATCTGTCTGAATTTGATCTGCCTTTCCCACAATGGGACTGCCAATTCAAATCTCTTTCCGAGAGGCAGATGACTGTTTTCACAAAACTTGTAGGAATTTAATTTTTTTTTAGCCTTTCTGCTTTCAAATTTGTTTGAAATGTTCAAAGGTGATTAGGAAGAGAACACAGGGAGAGAAATTAACAGATGGATAGGGAGGCAGCCAATTCAAATGCACATACCTTTTTTCCTGGGGAAATAGCAAAACTACAGAAATGGAAACAGAATTGTCAGGTTTTTATAAGATTAGAGGAAAAAACCAAACTTGTTCATTCCATATCCTGTAGGGCATTTAAAAGGAGATGATAATCAAGGCAGATACCTAATGACACTCAGGAAATAAGTGCAGTTTATAGAATATAAAGTCAAAATCCTCATGTAGTGAAATTGTTTCCACTGAGTAAGA
Organism: Acrocephalus scirpaceus scirpaceus; assembly: GCA_910950805.1. NCBI lineage: Eukaryota > Metazoa > Chordata > Aves > Passeriformes > Sylviidae > Acrocephalus > Acrocephalus scirpaceus. The sequence goes on from OU383777.1 coordinate 8,891,441, forward strand.
GTTCAAAATTCCTAAATGTTAGGAATTTAATAGTAACATCAACATAACATCATGTTTGCCAAATAGATGTGTGGTGAGGGTGAGGGAAATCACCCCTTGCTAATTTCCAGGGATCAAAATACAGGACTAGTTTGGTCTGTGTTGAGTACATCCTGGATAATGAAGTTTAGATCCATAGAGGTTCCTTAGAAAGAAAAACTGGCTGAATGTAGTGTTCTTCATCCCACAGAGTCCCCAGCACACCTGTATAAAGGAAGGTGGATTTTGGGACACATTGCTTGTATATAAGCAGACAAGTTCCACACATTTTTTTCCTTATGAAAAGCCCTAGGGAAGCTCTGGAGTTGGAAACATTTGAAGGGATTTTTTCCCCCACAGAAGGTAGTTTCCTGGTCTTACATACTGAAAACAAGCTCTTAACACTCTCTGTAACCTAAGGCAACTACTCTTGACTTCCTCAGCTTGCACTGTATGCATAAACATCCAGGTGGGCATGGAACAAAGGCTCCTAAATCCCACTGGTACTTACCCATCTTAAAATTAAGGTCACTAGAGCCTTTAGACTAAAATATCTTAGACATTTAAAATAAAAAAGTGCTAGTCCTACTCATTTCATGAAAATTTTATATATCTTGACCTGTGTAGCAAATGCACACAACCTATTGTCGATTAAACTAGTTGTAAAAAGTGACTTTTCATTTTCTATTTCTCTTTTTTTTTGGTTAATTTTACTTACACTTTAATGACTAATAACCAATCTATTACCTTGAAGGTATCCAGGATGAGGCATACAACACCTCTCTGGGCAACTTTTTTCAGTGTCTCAACCCCTTCACTGCAAAAAAATTTCTTCCTTATTTCTGACTTGAATTTACCCTCTTTTAGTTTAAAACCATTACCCCTTGCCCTAGAGCTACAGGGTCTACTAAAATGTCTGTCCCCTTCCCTGGATATCTTCAAGGTCAAATGGGATGAGTTTCTGATCTAGCTGGAAATGTCCCTGCTTATTGCAGGAGAGTTGGACTAGATGACCTCAAAGGTCCCTTCCAACCTAACCCATTCTACCATTCTCTATGATTATTCTAAAAGGCTCTTAAATTAATTTGGAGCATTACATGGCATTATGTATTCTTTCTTGGCATAAATCAGGACAGTCCATTTTATTGAGACTTATGTCATCTGAAGATTGGTAGTAAATATTGATGCTAGACATGCTAGTTCTGATGACTCACTAAGACAGCTGCTACTTAACAAGACTTTATTTAGGGCGAGAAGGAAAAGGAAGGACTGAAAGATTTCCAAGTTAAAAGCCCTCAAACCACTTAAGATCTGTTACCTAGAGAAAGTGGTTAATCTGTAAGTTATTTGTAGTTACCCTAAAGACAAATCCACGGAGAGGAAGGCAGAAATTCTGACCCTTCAAAATGAGAAGGTTTTATATTAAAGCATACTGGAAAGATTCTTGCTCAAAGGACTTAAGAAAGTTATTGTATGTGAATAAATCTATTTTCAAAGGTCCCAGTTACATGGGATTGCTGGAATACAGTAAAAATATCCTGGAGGTCAGAATCAATGGCTATTTATGATAATTTGCAAAGCTGATTAGGTTTTAGACTTTAGTCACTACATGTATCTGTGAAGCATGAGAGGAAAGAGCTCATTAGAAGTGTCCCTGCTATGGATTTCCTCAACAAAGGAGACTAACAGACTGCTTCTCAGTAGCAATTTTTAATTTAAAATTTACATATTCAAATATTATTTATTAGACCACTGTTTCAAAATTCCTGTTAAGTAGAGACCCTACAAACACACAGGGTCTGTGCATAGTCAGTAGCTGGCCCCTATTTTAAAGAATTCTTTAAAGAATTCATCCAATGCAGTACAGAGGAAGTTTTAAAATTTCCTGGATTTTCTGCCTTACAGTTTTCCAAACACTGGATTTCCAGCCCAACAGATGGTATCATATATGACACTGAAACATAAAGACACATATAATGATCCTTGGCTTAAATAAATAACCACTTCTAATCAATTCAATAAAAATTCTGTGTCCTCATCATAGAAACAAGGTTTTCCAAGAATATTGAGAATATTGGTCCTTGTGACACATGCCAATGGCATTCAAATTTCAAATCATTCATTGGACTTGAGAATCAACAAGAACAAGCTCAATCTCCTTCAACTCCATTAGGGATGTAGATTTTTATTTGTATTTGGTTACTTAATAAAGCATCTCTATCAGCAGTTTTGTATTGCCTTTATATTTTAATGTAGCTGAAATTAAATGAATCCCACCAGCAGTGGGGGAGCAAAGGCAAGTGGGATAAGAACATATATCCTCTTCATAAGCCAATATAGGTCGTAACTAATACTTCCTGTTACATGAAAGAAATATTCTTGTCCTACTGGACAACTTAGGGTAAATTTTTAGGGCCTTGCTCATCTGTACAAACTGACTGTTCTGGATAGTGATACTGATCCTTTTTATACTTCTGGATCCAGAACCTCACTCACAGTCTTTATGGGGAATGCTATGCAAAATCTTGGTGTTTTTTTCTTTAACCATCATTGGCAATTCAGGGTTCTAGAGTTAATATTAGCCAGATGTGTCTATAAGCTGTTTAAGGTATCCTTCTAAATACATTACTGACTAAGTTTGCAGAGTAGTGTTTTGAAATACCATTTGAGATTTTTTTTTTCATGAAATAACATATATCTAAATATCAGTGTGGTTCTCAGTCCAAATTTATTCCTCCTTTAAATGTGCTGAGGTTTTCCCTGCAATAATATTTTTGATTTTTTGGGTTTTCCCCCATAGATCAGAGAAACACCTAAAATTGTTTTATAGTTTCTTGGACTAGAAAATCTCTACATATTTAATGGAAGGAAGCAAGCCCAGCATCATTTATTTAACTGTTTTTAATCTCAGGAAATGTTTTCTGCTGTATTTGTTCTACTTCATAGGAATAATTTCTACCTATCATTAGTCTCTTCCAGAAAGACAGATGAAGCTACAACTGTTAAACCCTTTTAAAGGGCTCAGCTCTCATCAGAGGTCAATCAGAAGTCAAACTGGACATTTTTTTAAACAATTGAATAGGAGAATATTCCATTATAGATGTCAAGATGAGATGTGACTAATGTCACAAAAGTTAAAGGTTAGGGGCTAATCCACTGAGAAGTCATTCACGGATCATATTTAAATTGCTTCAGACACTTAAAAAGTGCTCCCTCACAAGGTCTCTGCTCTCTTACCAGAACTGCAGCTACAGCTATTACTTCCTTTAATAACTGTGCTAGCATTTAGATTCCTGAACTTGGCTTTTCCTTTAAAATAGAAGGAAAACCTTTTTAATTAATTAAAAACAATATCTTCCAAACTATGTTAATTTATTAAAACCAACATTTTTTTAAAGTTCATTTACTCTTTCTAAATTAAAAGCAATTCCATTAAAACATAGGTGTGAGAATGTTAGTGTGGTGAACAAATTTTAGTCTGAGAAAGACTATTTGCTTATTCATAAACATATCTACATTTAATAAAACTTCTTCAAAGAATGTATCTTGAGGGAAAATGTTAAAAGTCATATGTAGACTCTTTTCCTAAATGAAATCTGCCAGAAAATCAAATTAACTAAACAGATGACAAGAATGTAATGAATCTAAGTTATTTTAGTTTTTTGGGGGAACAGAAATAGTATTTCTTTATATGCAGAAGATGCTGATTAAAAATAGCAGCATGCCACAGATTTGAGGACTAAGCCATACCTTAAATATCTTTGTACTACTGACATGGAAGTTTTAGTGTAAAGAATATCATTGCAAAAATTGGATTATGGCCAATATAAAATGAATCCATCTTGACACACTGTTACAGTGACTTTGAGAAAAAATACTGGGATTTAATGAATAAACGTAGATCTGTTTAATTGTAGATGTTCTGTTTATAGACAGTAGACCTATACATAATTTGATCATAAAATATGAAATAATATTAAGTAAATCCAAGATATTTACCCAAAATTATGATAAACAATTTAAGTAGAAATGATGGAGTGCTTCAGTTGTCTTTCTACAGCCTAATTGGAAAGGGAAAGAGATGTTTCTTCTGCTCCTACAACCTATGAAAATCTGACTTCTAAAAAAGATGCTCAGACAAAAGACTGTGCAGAGCTGGAGGATTTAACTGCTAGTGAATATCATAAAGAGACTGGAAATTATTTGGCTTGTTCTGTATAAAAGAGAAAATATAACTATTGATTATTACAGTCATGTCCAGCCAGACAGATATATGCATATTAAAAGATAATTATTAAAATAGATAAAATATATTTTGAGGAATACCTCCTGGATTTGCATTTGGGAAGATGAAAACACTTTGCTTATACCTTGGGTATTTCCCTAATCTTTTGGGAATTCAGAATTTTTCTGAATATATTGCAGAGATAAGCTTTGAGGTTAACAGCTAGAAAGACAAATAAGTGGAACAAAATGCTTATGCAATAGCAGCTCTGAGTATTTGATTTGGAAAGGAGGAGGAAGAGTCTATTTTCACTTTGGGGAAGAAACTATACTAATATTTATGGCTGTTTGAAATCATGCAGCTGGCTTTTTTGTTGCCTTTGAGCTGTATTGCCACAGAAGAGCTAAAGACTGTGTGATCTCTCATCTGTTTTCATCTTCAGTCCCAAAATGTGTCACAGCAGTGTTGGTAATTGTTCTGATTTTCAAAATACTGTGATATTTCATATTAAGTTCACTGGGTAAAATATTTTTTGAATACTCACTTTTGACAGTTTACAGACCTTGCTCCTACAATCATATAATCAAAGGCTGGACAAGGCCTTTGGGGGTCACCCAGTCAGCCCCAACACTCTCAGCAGGACTAATTTTAACTCCATAGCTCAAGGTATCAATAAGATGTCCTCCCTGCCTTCTCTGTCCACAGATGATGTGCAGTTCTCTGAGCTGCTGCTCAGATATCCCACTCTTAAGCCCCTAACCATCTATGGCCTGACTCTAGACTTGCCCAAGTGAAAGAACAAAGAAAATGACTGAAAGACTAATTTAACTGCTTTCAGTGTTTCTTAGATTGAACTGGCTGGGGAAGATTTCTTCATCACATAGATTTTGAATTCAATATACTAGCTCTTTTTCCCTTGGAGATTTTCAGTGCTTCCATGAATGGGAAGCAAGGAGAACAAGCAGTTAAATGCCTGTTGGGGTGAAATTTCTGCCTGGTACTCTGAACCAAAATATGTGTCCCCACATTATCTTCCTTGTGAGCCCACGTATTTCTTGTACTTTTTGCAACTCTTTTTGGGCCAAGATTGTTTTATTCTGCCTCAGCAGCATGCAGTACAAGGAAGCCATGCTCTGGCAATGCTGATCTTGGTGCTGTGGCACTGCTTTCCCTCCCCCTCTGCCCTTGTTTCAGGGATTAGAGGTAGAATTAAGTAATGTTCCAGAAATGTGTCCTCTCAGCCACGGTGTCTCCCAGAGCCCTCCTGGCTTCCATGCCACACATTCCAAGTGCCTTAATGCACTCCCCAGACTCAGCATACAATTAATAAAAGTCTACAATTCCTGCTCTGAGCAATTACTGAATCTCTCTGCTCAAAATATGCTCTGTTCAGCTGGAGTACCCCACTCAGAGTTTATTAAGACTTGGCTCTATTATCATCTGTTTCCCAGCCAGGAACTATGAGAGTTATGACACAGGAGGAAAACTGAAAAACAGAATTGATATTGATTTCCATGTGTGCATGATCTTGCTCCAAAGACTAGTAACATAGCAACAAGGGTTGGATTTTTTTTCTTCTTTTTTCCTTATTTGTATAGTTCTATTTGTCTTTTCAAGACTATGGTTTAGGTTGAATGCTTTCTTCAGGGTATTGTGCTTATATTCAAAATAGAGGATGAATTTACAATACCTTGTTCACTGCACTCACTTCCAAATGTATTTTGCTTATGATAGTTAAATCCTGATGTAGCATCTGGTTTTGATGGAGTTTCTGCTTTTATTAACTAATGCTGTTGGTCTGACCAGGTCATCACGTGTGACTTCATCTGATATCAAACAGCATGGTTTAATTGGTTTATTTTACATCCAAACTTCAACATCTCCATTTCACTCTTTACAACACTCTCCAGTAACTTTCTTCAGTAACATCAATCAAGACTAAGTTGATTTTTAGAAATGCATTATATTTACATTTTTCACTTCCTTTTTCATGTCAGTACATTATTATCCTCTCCTAACCTTAGCAGCAGAGCAGAGCTTCCAAGATATGTATGAGCATTAAGACATATAACATGATAATAGCAAACTCTCAGCCAAATGTTTTGATATCCCACTCCCTGGACATCCATGTACTAAGGGTAAGCATCAGGTCTCATTAACCAGTGCATGAGGCTACTACAAAAGGGAATTTCTGTCTAACTCCATTGTCAGAAAGCTGAACAGTCAGAAATGATAAAGAAGCATACGGTGGTTTAACATTTAGCCTTCTGACAATTTGGCAGGTACCTGTTTCAGCTTAAAATTCAAAACTACAAAATCTCTCAAGGCTTTCTTTTCTCCAAGAGGCAAAAGTAAAGATCATATCCTTGACAAGATAAGATTTTCTTCTTAAACTGAGAACCTTGTGATAGTGAAGCTGAAAGCTTTATAAAAAGGGAAAATGCTAGCATGCATAGTATTTTTATCACCCAAGTTCACTAACATCCCTAAGCAGCTTTTGCTGTGAAAAAGAGACAGGATGAATCAGAGCAAAAACATAGTTACATATTGACCTAGTTATTTGTAGCAATTTTGGAATGTGCTTATGAGAGAAATCAAGTTCCTGTAAGGAAAAGTTCCTAACTATGTCGCCTATCAAACTATAATCAGGTGAAATACTCCCTAGTAAAAAAAATTCAGTGCTTTTTCCTCAGACACGTAATACAACTGTTTCAGAACAAAATAGTTCAGCAGAAGCTTGAGCTATCAATCATGATCTTTCCATCAACTCAAACCATTTCACCAGAGCCAGCCTGAACACCCACATCTCCCCCTTAACCAAGCTTCTAGCAGGCTTTTATGAGGTCCAGGTGATCTTCAAGGTATTGTTTGATCCCTGTCTTACATGTACAATCAGGAGGAAGATCAGTTGCAGATGGAACTGGTTTAAATTTTAAGAACTTTAACAACTACCACCGTTTATAGTACCTAATGCCAGATTTCAATGAAGTGCCAGGGCTCTGATCATTTGTTTGATCTCCCGACGTGCCCACGTTCAGAAACTGATAATTACACAGCTTCTAACTAAAGATCTCCCAAACATGGGAGGGGGGCTAAAAACCCCTATAGTTTTCAGTTAGCTTAATTATACCATGACAACAAGAATCAGGAGAACAAAAGAAAAAACAGACAATAGATTTAAATGTTACTGAATTTCAACTGTCAAAAAAACCATGCTCAACAGCAGAAACTGTTCACATAATTCTCTCAATGCACGTAAGCACAAATACAAAAGAGAAGGTTTTGTGGTGCTATTATCAATGCACCACTTTGAAAAGGAAAACAGAAGTTATTAGAATTTGCAGGTAGCAAATTTCATGCTTCTCCCCAGCAGAAGGTCTATTCTAGGTCTGCTTTGGACCCATATATTTTACAGGTGGCATGTGCTATTTTAAAGCAACAAGCAAATAGGAAAACTGATGAAACATAAATACTTTGTGTCTTTTAAAGTTTTTGGGTTTGGTTGTTTTTGGGGTTTTTGGGTTTTTTTGTTTTGTTTTGTTTTTTGCCTTTTTTTGTTTGTTTGTTTTGTTTTGTTTTTTGTTTGGTTGGTTTTTGTTTTTCCAGTAATTGAGTTACTTCACCCAGTGATTATGCTGTTTGCTGTAAATTTATAATTATATTTAAAAGGTTCTCTTGTCTTTTAATTCCTGGGAAACTGCAATATAAAGACCAATGAACAAGAATTCACTGATAAATTCAAACAGACATTTCAGCATTTTAAAAAATTTATTGATACCCAGAAAGGAACAGATAAATACACAGGTGGCTAATTTTTAATGCAAGCTTCTCAATGATTTACTAAGAACATCTGCCAGATGGTTTATACATGTTCTATTCAGTACTCAGATGCTCATAAAGGAATTATCCTGAAGGAATGAGAAAGCTGCTTCAGAGTAGGTGTGATGCATACAGTGCAATGCACATGCCAGTGCTGATAGAGATTAAGTTTCTCTCAAGGATTCTTGAGTACAAATGGACATTTTTTCCCCTCTTTGTCATGGCAAAGTTTAGTCAGAGGGTGAAAAATGTGGATAAAGGATTCAGTGGAGATTTTGTGCAGACATAAATTGTATAACTACCTATGAACCCATGAATGAAAATATTTTTATGAGCTAATAAAACTTTCTTCAAGAATTTGTTGCAATTTCAGCAAGGTATCTTAACTTGTATATTTACTTTGAATATGTATGTGGTTCTACTTTCTTTGGCTAAATTTCCATAAAACTCATGAATGGATTTAATCTATGAGGGAAGTAAAAAAAATGTCATGTTAAGTACACATGGCTGAGGACAGTCCTTTTCAAAATTACTTGTGCATATTAATGTGAGTTTAATAGAGAAGAACTGAGCCTTTGGTACAGTCATATGTCACTGAAGTCAATCTCATCCTGAAATAAATGATCTTGCAGTGGATTAAAGCTGTCACATGCCTGTATCTCCAAACAGGCCAACTTATTAAAGCTAAGTCTGGGGACAAGTGCTCCTTGAAAGGCAGTTGCTTGATGGAGGAATTGAGGAATACAAGCCCTGTCCACAGTGAATGGCAGGCACTACAGCAGAGCACTTAAATACCTCTGTAACTTAAAGCACACAGTGTAGTCCCCTTGATTTCCAAGGGAAGGGACGGCTCTTGGAGGACACCCAGGTTTACCCCTTTGATATCCCTGACAAAAATAGCCAAGTGTATTTTTTTAACCTTTAAAAGAGAATTAACCTATTTTTAAATTTTTTTTCTTCACTGATATTCCTATTTAGTTGTTTATTTGTACTGTGTAGCCCATTACAAATCCTGTACATAATTATTCAACTAATTCATTTACTGTCTTTGTGGAATTAATAAATAATAGCATTTCTCTGCTAACACTACTGTGCAGCAAAAACTCAAAACATACTTCATCAAATAATGTAGTTGTACTTATAACAACTGAAATATCCCAAATTACTGTCATCAGTTTATTAATATTAAATTATTTCAATATTTTTCATTATTTTTTTCTAAGCAAAAGAGCTTACCTTGTCATCACTTGGCCTGGATGTGACATGAAAATATCCCATTGTACCAAATATATCAATGTGCCACTATTCTTTGTTAAAACTATGAACTAAATTAAAGGGTGATTTTCTTGACGACTTGTAAGGGTGGACTGAGTTCATCTCCCTCTTATGTTTCTTTTGCCAAAAGAGATTTATTTTTATCATGAAGTCAAGAAGAAGTCACTTGTTACAGGCTTGGAATCTGAAATCTTCAAAAGTGAAGATTAAGAATGTAAATAACTCTCAGGATCCAGACCACTGAGGTCCTCTGTGAATCTGCCTTTTGTGTGCTGCTTTAAAGGGTTGAAATACTTCTGAATACCTTGAAAACAGCAGAGAAAAGAAGTAAACAATAAATTAATCCACCCACCCACAAGATTCTTCTTCTCTACTCTCGGAAAAAAATCCAAAAATCCTGTCCAAATCTTCCAAACAATAAAAAGAAACTCCAAACAGTAAAAAGAAACTATGAAGGTGGAAGGTTGAAAAAAAAAAACCTCCCAAAGCTGTCTGTGTTTAGTGTATCTTTTGTCAGTTAAGCCTACATCTATTTACTAGACTAAAAGGAAGCAGAGCTACAATGCTTATCTTCCTATCTTGTCAAGTGTTCTCAGGAAGATATTCCAAGCAAAATCATTCACAGCTAACTGTGGATAAAAGGATGATATAAATAGGACATAGTGGTGGTGCTTCTGCTCTGTAAGATTCCACCTATTCTAATCTGTTTTCACTTACTACCCACCTGGCCTATTGTCTTGAGTTCTTTTACATTTTTTGACTGCACTTAATGTCACCCTAAAAAGAAAAAAAAAAGAAAAAAAATCTCAGGTATTACAGCCAGGATTGTGGAACAAAGGGAAAAACAGGGTTTCAGAGTGCAAATCAAAACTGACAAAACCCGCTTCTTCCTTGTACAAACAAACCAAAGCAATTAAAAAGAAAGAAAGTTTAAACTCTGCATAAGCCCTGAACAGAAATTTTTGTCTGCAGCAGGTGTAACATTTAAAATTTTTCTTTAACATTCTTGGTAAGAAAGTCTTCAATAAAGCAGGCCTCTCTACCTTCAAGCTGAAGTTAAATAAATAAAAAGCTCTTTAATAGTAGCTCTTAATGCATGTTGACATAGTAGCTAATGGCTAATTCAACATTAAGAAGCTAATGAAAATCAATGTAAGGATGATGCATGATCTGGAAAATACACCTTTGACTTTCTACTGTATAACTTTGTATCATGAAGTCTTGAGAATTTCTTATCTGTCAATAAATCAGAAAAAAAAAAAGGATTAATGAGGTGGTTTTGACTTTAACACATTGTCACTCCTCTTTAATCTCTAGCTAGGCTTGAAGTCATCAAAGCACTTAATCAAAGCCCTAACTATAAGCATAGCAGTGTCAAGCAGACGTTTCAAAGTAAGCCAGCTTGCCAGTATGCTTTGTCAAATTGGAAATGGATTATCAGGTAGCATGAGGTGATACATCATCATGCTGCAGTCAGGGCACACAGTGTGACACACCTGTGCCTCTGCTGCAGTGGTTGTAAGCAGCTGTGCAGCACGGTCTCTGCACAGCCAGAAGAGCCCGTAGAGGGTGTGGTGTCCCACTCAAAAGGGGTAGGGAGCACTCAAGATTCAAAATATTTGTGATCAAAAGGAAAGATGAAAGTTGGAGGTTCCACAAAAGTGTCCAAACTTTTTTTAGTAAATCACACGCTTGGAATGAAAATTGTTAGAATTCAGTCCCTGATCTCCTAGCATAAGCACACAGCAGCAGGTTTTGAATAAAGGGAAGCAAGAGAGCTGTATTAAAGAGGGAGAGAGAGAAAGAAAGGAAAAAAGGAAGGGAGATCAGCAGTCCTGGCTCCAGTGTTGATAACCCTCACAAGGTGTCCAGGGCTTTGTGGGTGAACCTTTTTATAGATAAGTTTTCCCTGCCCTGGAGATAAGCTTCTTGCTTTCTATGCCAATAATTATCATGCACAGTCCATTTTTAAGCCTTTCTGGAAATGGGCTGAAGGGCTTGGGGGGCCTTGGGTGGTCTCGTTCCTCCTCTACGTCCCATATCAATTTCTCAATCTCATTTGTGCTCGTGTGCGGGACTGTGCGTATTTCCAGGTGCAATTGTCAAGAACATTTGTCCCAGTAAAAGGCTGCCCTAGCTCTGTATGGTCCCCTGCTCAACTCACATCTTGCTCTTTCTCACAAAGTGTTATTATCAAAAAACCTTATTTGTTACTACCAGCAGTCTTTGGTTGGCTCCACAGCCATGTTTGAGATGGACACATGAGCCTCCTCATTTTCTAGGCTTCTACAGATGCAGAGATAACTAACACTTCTGCTTCAGTCAAGATCTTCCTTACATCTTCACCTTCCTCTTCATTCAAGTGATCTCTACCTGTACAACTATCAAGTTGTGTCAACTCTCAGCACCTTCCTTTTGGCTTTCCTACTCTGCAGTCATGTATATAATTGTAAGACACAAAGAAATATTGAACTGGTGCAGAACAGCTGCCCCATGTAGCAATAGCCATGACCTTGTAAGCAGCACAACATGTCAAAAGAATTTCATGGTTGAAAAAATACTGCAGGTCTAAGGGCACAGTATTTCACATCCTATGTGTATGATAAAATCAAGCAGAGGTAATTTTGCATATCCATATATATCAGTACACATTCAAGCCACAGAATGGACACAGTCTGAGTATATCCTATAGAAAAGGATTAGAGAACAAACTTCTCCCTGGAAGATGACAAATATGAGCTGCAGTAATGAAAATCATTGCCTAAATAAACCCAAGCTGTTGTAGACACAACCCAGCATCCTTTCTGTACAAATGGCCTGTGCCAAAGTCAGTAGGGAGCTTGCCTTTACAAATATGGAAAGATCATGTCAATTCCTTCCAATAATAGTCATTAGTCTTTAAAAATATGTAAGGAGTAATAAAAAAGCAAACAGTGTTTGAAAGCTAGTATTACTTTTACCCCCAGCGTAGGAAATCTGAATGGTCTCTGTTTCCTCAAATAATAAAATTCATCATTTTTTTCACTTTATAAAATAATTAAATCACTTAGTAAACTTTCATATTTGCTTTCTTTAATTCTTGTTTCTAACCTGAAAATCGACAGGTCCTTTGTTATAAAAGCCCCACAACATTCTTTCACATGTTCTTCCAGCCCTGTGAATTCAGGCACAACAGCTTTGTGTTGCTTCAAGAGACAGCAAGACAGATCCATGTATGTGTCTGCCAGCGTGTCAAGGTGCAGGTCCTGACCAGATTGTCACAGATGAAGATGGAAGCATAACATATAAGGTAATCCCATTTCTCCAGGCCTTGAATCTCTGCCTTAGTTTCCACCCTTTAAGGAAGAATGTTCACATTTTCCACCCTTAAAGGAAGAATGTTCCCTCATGCTCATTAAATGGACTCAGTTTTCTTTTGTTAATATATACCCCAAATATACAGAGTACTTCAGATATCTGAAGGTTTCCTAAAAGAGTAATTCTATTTAACTTTCCAGTGCTTTCACATTCCTGTCCATAAAATAGTTTGGTCTAAATCTTGTACTGTTTCAAGTCATTGCCAAATTTACAAGTACATTTACAGCAGGGGCTTCAACCAAATTTTATAATTGAAAATTGTTTCATGGAAGGCACTACTTAACAGAAGTTGAGATATTCTGACAAATTGGTACATAGTTTTGGTGATATAAGGATTTTTTTAAACCTGAGCATTATACATTTACAAGACCATTTCAATAAAAGGCCTTTAAAGAAGCAGAAAATATTTATAATCAAAAATTGCAGGTTTGTTTGTTTGTTTGTTTGTTTTGGGGTTTTTTGGGGGGGGTTGTTGTTTTTGGTTGGGTTTTTTGTTTGTTTGTTTGTTTTGGTTTTTTTTGTAAGCTGACAATAGTTTATTCTTGAAATCAGTGAGATTTGCCCCAGGTGTCTTCTAGATTTTTCTGGATCCTGAGGACCTGAGACAAATCAGTTCACAGTGAGTGGCATATAACTCAGTATTCTCTGTTCCCTTCTTTTGTTGTAGGAAGCAAACAACGTAAGGGAGGGAAAGATCCCAGGATTAAATTTTACTCTAGGAATATTTTGCTTAGTTTACATACTTACTGGGTTAAACTACCTCACTCTAAGTTCCTTATTTTCAGAGGAGAGAGTAAGTGTGGCTGTCATCACTCTTGTGCTCTCACTTACGCTATTTCCAGATTTACAGATTATGTGGATATTGTCTGAGAAGTTTTTAAAAAGTATTTGCCTTGCTATATTTAATGCAATAAATGTTTTGATATAGTAGTGGACTTAAAATAATGACAGTGTTTTTAGTGCTATTATTGAACATAGTGAAAATGGAGAGGTTAATATGGAGAGAACTGCGTAAAGTAAAACAGAATATGAAGGAAAATAAGCTTTGCTATTGGTTGAGTACATAAGAATGGAATTTTCCTTATACATTTTACAGTGAATCTTTTACTCAATTGGTTTCTGTTTTAAGTCAGTCTTGAACTGTTGCTATAAGAATAAAAAAATTCCTTTACATGCAGACTATACATAATTCTTTGCCAATGTAGAATTACTGTAGGGTGTTTTCATATAGGTTATTGCTTGCTGTGACAGTTTTTCCCTTTCTGACAATTTTCCACTGCTTCTTGAATGTATCTTCTTTTTGACAGCTACCCCAGCTTAGGTCCAAAGTGAAAAGATGCTCAAGCTCTGAAGCTTAGAAGAGAAAATCGGACATGGATTTTGTTATAATTAATTTGCTTGTTCCATGGTAGGTAGGTAAATATGTTTGGGTTCAGGCGTTTGCCGCTGGGCTAAATTAAAAATTATCATTTTCCTATTTTCAAGATTCCCTTTCTGATGTTAATAAATATTTTTAAACTACATAAACTCAAATATTGGCTCATTAAATGCAATGCATTTTTTCTTGTTGATCAAGGACAATTCATTATTTTGAGAAGTTACATTCAAAGATCTTTTGGAGACCTCTTTTGTGTGGTAATAATTAAGAAATTAATAATTAGTAGTGTTTTTTGCCTTTCAATTTTTTGTGAGTTGAAACTTCAAAAATGCAGATGTTATATTCCCATATAAGTTTTTCTTTCACCAAAATCAGGAAATTCATAATGATGGTTCCCACTACAAATGTATCTTGGCCTCAAATATATATTTCATACTTTATTGGATAACTTATTAAATTTCTATGCTCATTCAAAGTAAAAGCTGCATATCAAAGAGAATTTATTGTAATTTCAGCTCAATATTTTCAATCATAATATTTGATTATTATGATTTTGCAATTCATTTTCCAGTAACTTTCAAGATGTTGAATCTGAAAACGTTCAAGAAGATATTCTAAATTCATACCAGAATCTCATTTTTCTTTCCAGAGGCTTTGAGTAGGTGATTACTCCTCTATCAATGAAGCTCTGGAAACAAATTCACATCTTTTATATTGTCTAAGGAGCTGAAAGATGCTCTGTCTTGGAAAATACATGGCCAGAAGAAGCTGATGGACTCATTCTTCTCCGGGCTGTGTGGTGAGGTATGGGTTATAACCTTCTGGAAGTTTCTAACTTGAGTGACCCTCTGTCAGACAGCATAAGTTTCAAGAGACCTTTTTGGGTAACTGGACATTTGCTTTGCCTGGATCTGAGGCTGAACACTGTTCAACATAAACTTAGGAAATGAGACCACAGCTTGCCTACATCCAGCACTGTATCAATCCTAATTTGGTAAGAAACTGTGGAGCTGTCTAATGTCTATGATTAGGGATTTTCCCACTTCTCTGCTGGAAGTGTCATAAGACAGTAAATGTGTTATCATCTTCAGGTAAAAATTTTCAACCCTGATTCAAGCCTCAGTAATTTGATAAAAATAAGAAATCAGAGTTATTCAGTGTGTATGTAGGAGCAGTTTCTGAGGAAGCCAAGGAGTATAATCTAGGACGTGCTCAAAGTAACACGTCAGATCATTTTTATCAGGCTGGTAGGAATGGCCAACAGTTGGCAGATTATCACAGCAACATAATATGAAAAAAGATAAAGATAAGGTTAAGTAGTTTCTTAATTTTTTTCCATTCATGTTTTTTATTTTCAGGCATCCTTTCTCCTTTCAGTAATCTTTTTGGATCACTGGCAACATAATGCATTTTTCTGATGGTGGAAACACTAACTCCTGATCCCACTCCAAAATTTCTGTTTAATATTAAAATTTTATGTCCTCTGTATATCACATGTGCAAGATAAATTTTCTTGTTCTGGTAGAAGACGTGATATCGTTGCTGAAAGGATTTCCCTGGAATTCCTCTAATTATATTTTGTGGGTAGAGAGGGAGAGTGGGGCTTGTTAAAATAAAATGGGACACACAATTCTGACTGGGGTTGTGCTAATGGATCACCATTTCAAGCCCTAAAGATTCAGGAATTCATTATTTTAAAATATTAGGGGCTGCTGAATCCATTAGTTCAGTGAAGGTGAGGCTGTTGTGACTCCATATTCCAGGGTGCACGAGATTGAGCATGAACGAGTGTCCTTGCTGGGTTTCTCACCAGGGACAAAGGTCCCAACCTTCTCCTTGAACATCCTCAAGGAAGTGGTTCTTGGTGCCCCCTTCACACTGATCCACTGAGCATTCTCAGCCTGGCAATGTTCCTCTGAATGCTGCTGGGCTTCTGTGCTTATAGTGCTTAGTTTTTAATCGTATAATCTAACAAGCATTTTGCAAGCATTTTTCTACTCATATCATGGGTAATTGAATTTACAAAGTAATAATTACCCTTCACGGTCAAGAGCAGAATATATATGCAGATTTCTTCACAGACATTTTGAGGGCTTGCTTTATAGGGTTGTATGTGTTGTTCTTATCATGTGTGACCATATCCTACATAATCAAAAATATATTGCTCTTTTCTATTCTAATATTTTTATTTTTATACTTCCACTTATAAATAGTAGGATTTATTTAATTCTACTTGAACATAGTCATGCTGCAATACATTTATATTAGAAGTTTTTCCCCTCAGTTTTGGCATAAGAGAGAAATTATGAGGATGTATAGTTTGCTCCATAATTTCTGATTTATCCTTTGATCAACTCCAATGTTCTTAAGGAGAAATCCTTACTTTTGTGCTTGAGTAAAAGAATTTTTGCCAACAGATTAATTATCTGCCACTACAAGATCTTTTAGACTAATTTGAGTGACAGTGTTGAATGACATAAAATAATATCGGGCCCAACAATATTATTTGATAGTCTGTTAGGATGGTAGATTAAAAAGTGAAGGCTTAACATGCTCCTGATAGTCTGTTCCTCAGGAAATATGTTTCAACTTTTAAAACTATTCTAACTATTCTTGCAAGCTGAAAGTTTCCATTCCTGTTAATTTTCTGCTGTATCACTGCTGATAGCATCTGGTTTTGAATTTGGGATGACGAACTACATCACGTTGGGACTCTCATCTACCTTTGTTAGGAGATTCATATTCATTGAGAGAGGCAGGGGGAGGGGTTTATTTTATATTCACCATAGTTCAGAAGTTTAGTATAAAAATTTGAACATGGAGTTAAGTTTTTATATTCTTCATTCATGCAGCATACAGACTTTTTCTAAGGTTTTTTTTAAGGATTATACTAATTCTGAATCTTGAGTTTTATGAAAAAAAGAATATAAGTTTTGGTCTTATTTGTATATATCTGAATTTGATTTTGAAGAATTTTCATTCTGGTCCAAGACAAGATGGAATTTGGTAACAAGGTAAGTGGGAACTTACTGGCCCTAGAGCCTTCTCTTGAAGTGCAATCAAGTCTTCAAATAACAAACCATACAGCCCACAGAAATTAGTTAACTTCCCACAGAGAAATATCTCTCTTTCACCCCTATAATGAAGCTTCATAAATGTCTATGAAGCCAGTATGACTGAAGTACATGGCAGAGAACTTGATTTCACTTTGTGTAAGAATGAAGAATACAATATATTATTTAGAGGAGGATATAACTATGAAATTTTTTTAATACAGAAATAATGGATAATTATTTTAATTTTAAATAATAATTATTTTTATTGTGTAACATTCATTCTATACATTGCTGTATATCATAAATTTGTCATTTAAAATGTTTATGATTTCAATGCACTTAGGGCCAGAACATGAATTACAAACCAAGTATCATCTTGTAAGCCTGAGAAACAGAAAATGTTATGGAAGCCAGATGCTATCTGGAGAGTATGTAGGAACTTCATTACACAAATTCTTTTTGTCCTTAAAACAAATAATAAGACAGTGGTTCTCATTTGTCTCATTTGTAATTGTGTCACTTTTTTCTTCCAATAAAGAGGCCAAAGTGACAAAATCTTGTAAGGCCGGCTAAAATAAGAATTTCCCTACTCAAGAGGATACCTTAATGCAATGTAGTGTGCCTTAATAAAAAACAGCCACAGAGGCAGAGGAGAAGCTAAAAAAAAAAATACCAACTATAAAGTGTTGGTCTAAAATATGAGTTAAAGAATATCAGTAATAATTTCTGAGTAAGATAGTAGATAATTAAGAATATAAGGAGAATGGGAATGTCTTCAGGGCAAAAGAGGAAATAGCAATTTTTTTTTTTGCAATGAAGAAGTGAAGGAATTTCTGAAACAAATACATGTATAAAACAAAACAGAGATATATAAAACAAAAGAGAGATAGCAAACGACTACCAATGGAAAGGGCTTGGGAGGCTACAGACAAGTTAGAAAAATAAGTAAATGTAGAAAGCAAAATTAATTAAATGACAAAATTAAACTATACCTATACAAAGAATCAAAGAACAAGCTATTATCTAAGCAAGAAATAACCGTGGAAAAAGGACTGATTAAGCAGATAAAATCTGAGACCACATGATTTTCAAATATACTAAATTAGATGGACAGATTTAAAATGAACCAAGATGAAGCTTCTGAGCTTAATATTCTTATTGTCTCTGAGAAGACTGAGATTAGTTTATATCTGAGTGATGTGGAAATGTCCTTTCTCCAATTTACACTGAACATTTTTAAAACCTTGAACCCAGTGATCAGAAATTTGGAAAAAGATGAATTAGTGTGCAGGTGCCTTTAGTAGAATTTTTTTCAGCTAGGAAAATATTTACTTTTCCATTCTTTCTTATTTTCTTTAATATTCCCCTTGGAAAGCTGGCAAGCACAGCCTTCCTAATTACCTTTGTTGGCCAAATTCTTGAAAGAAGCAGGCTTGCCCAGACTTCTTTAGAGAGCTGCAGGGAGGTGTGTAGAAATATAGATACTGTTAGTCAAATAGTTCCAGAAAAAGTTGCAAAAATTGAATGAAGAACCAAAATTAGGCAGGGTTTAAAAGAAAGAATGATTGGGACCCACCCAATATTGAACGGTTATATGTTAGATAGAATGTTAGAATGTTAGAATGTTTTCTCTGTGGAGAACAGAGATGTGGAGAGGATAGGTTTTTTATGTTTCTGTGTATTTTCTCCCATTCTCAGTGACAAACATCAAAGAAATTATACAGAAAATACATATTTAAATTAAAGTATTAACATTTCCTGTGGTGATCTTTTGTAGCCAACATTTCTTCATGAAAAGGAGACAGCAAAGAAAATACTTGGGAAAGCACAGATATGAGAATTGCTGTTACAGTGAAGAATTTTTATTGAATGAGAAATTTAACTCAAGAAAAACTGTTCAAAAGTACATGATTTCATGTTTCAGATTTAAAGGCTTTTATTGCTTTGATTACATCTATGTAGCAGACTATGAATGAGATCTAAACTCAGTCTAATGTTAAATGTTTCCTGAATCAATGTCTGTCACAATCTAGAGCTACTGACTCTTTGTATGCTTTATAGTCGTGGCGAACCTGGGCCTAAGCATGTTAAAAGTATTTAAATTAAAGTGCCTCACCTCATATTTATGAAAGAATTTGGATCATTTTTCCTCAGCACTATGTTTGAGCCCTGTACCTGCAAAACTGTAAGATGGGACTCATCTTTTCTCCTTCCACCAAGCAGTAAATGAAAACAAATTCATAAGGGATTACGATAATGGTTGTTTTGGCACCGTATGTTTATTGAATGTGTGTCTATGTTAAAACAAGATTGTTAAAAAAGCCTCTGACAATTAAGGAATTAGGAGGGTTAAGTTTACTTATATAAAGATAAATAACCATCTTGTGGTGATATACCCTCTGACAGAAGAAAAATTAGCCATATATTTAAAGACTGCATCATATTTCAAATGAAAAAAAAAAAAAGTCTCCTATTTCCTAATTTTTAGAGTACATGATTTAAAGAGAGTTTTAGGTGGCTAGATGAACATTCTGAAAATGAGACCGATTAAAATAAAAACTCTGTTACGTTATCACTCTTAGCCCCTAAGAAGTCTGAACTGTAGATTCATTGTTCAGACATGTTGAGCAGCACAGGTAACCACTTATTAACTATCTGTTATCACAGGCTGTTATTCTTTATGTGGGTGAGATAAATACTCATACATTTTGCCACTGGGTTTCACTGCAAAATATTGTAAAGCCAAATACAGCGTTCAAACCATTCTCCTCATTTCCTCTCCAAAATTCTTATCTCTTTCAAGATTCAAGTGGCACCTTTCAGATCTTGCTAATTCCACTTTATCTTCTCCCACTTTTAATTCTGACTTTAGAGCCCCTTGTCTCTTTCTGTTGCAGTTAAATTTCCCCTGTATGAAGGTTTGGTGGCTTTGTTGCCTCAGCTGTTTCTGCACCAAACACAAAGGTCATATTCAAGTTCCTTGCATACCAATTTGAATGCTTAAGGCAAGGCCTTCTCAAAAATAGGGAAGATAAGAATTTAAACAGAGTCACATAATGTTATTGTCAGACTTATTCTTGCTTGTTAAATTCTTTCTTTTTTTTCAATAATTTGAACATTTTTGTGCAACTGAAACCTTCAAAGGAAAGACGTAACCTATGGACCTATGGCAGACGTGCAAGTTTACTCTAAAATACTAGCTTTGTCAGAACTGAAAATAACTAAGTGCAAGGTTTCATGATGGAAATTTCTGGGTGCTCTTGTTAACAAGATGTGAAAACAAAAGTAGGTGAACCGCACTTACACTTTGCAAGTACATTTCCTGAAGTAGCTGTGAAACAAATTTGTTCTCAGGTCATCCAGCCCTTCTCTGCTTTCTTTGATTCTGAAATTGCTCTGACAGGTTTCCAACATCCATGTTTCCTTTCACCTCACTTCCCAAAACATGCTAATCTTGCAGCCAGGGCTCTCTGGCCACACATGAGTTGAGATTTACTGCTGTGGGATTTTGATGCCAAGGCCAGGAAGGTGTTTTTCCACCAAGAATAACACACAGTATGGGGCAAAGTTCCCCTATGATCTTACTGCTTTTGCCATTTTGGACCAGCATAAGAGGCCACTGCAGAAAGGTTCTGCTCTTGAGTTGTCATTTTTCCTGTTGGTGTTTTCCTTTGACAAATGTTAATCTGAAAAAAAATGTTCTATTCTAAATATTAACATAAATATTAGCACACTATAGGGAAAATACTCTTATGTTTCCTACATGCTCTTGATACACTTCAGAAGTGAATAAGAAAGTTGTGAAACTTTAATTTGTTATTGTAAAGTGTAACATTGTTGTGTTTTTAAAAATAGTCCGGGAACAAATAAGTTCCTGTCACCAAAATTGCTATAGCTCTATTTTCACATGCCTAACCTATAACAGAGTAGTATTATCTGTTATGCAGAGAAATCGGCTGAAAATTTTACATAGTTGCTATTCTACCTTTGGATTGCTAGATAATTTTAGGGAAGAAATTTTCCATTTCTCTCTTTAGATCTCTAATGCTTAAGGAGTTAGACATTTTTTAAAAATTGATAATATTGAATGGTCAAGCTGTAAGATTCAAGTGCTGTAGATGTTATACCCTATGTTTAGTGTGTGATTTATTACATGATAATATTTGCAAATGGAAATATCTTTAGCTGGCAACAGTGTTGTATTTTATCTGTGTGAATGACAAAAAAAAAGTTGTATTATTTATTGAACTTCCTTTATTAATATAGGAGAAGTTTCAACAATAAAAGTTACTTATTAAGAGACCCCTTAGGACTGATGAATTTACAGTCATCTGAAATAAAAAGGAAAGAGAAAGAAATAGTCTTATCTCTGTTCAAGAAGTAGAGTTATGGGCTTAGGCACACAGACAACTTCCCACAGAGTTAACAAGCTACTGAAGAGCAACCAACTTGTTTTAACTGTCCCTTTGTGTTCCCTTGATTTGTGGCAAATGTGAAGTAATTCAAATAATCCTCATCCTCTTTCATCACATATTTCGTTGAGGACCACAGAAATGTAAATCACTTCTCACTTGTCACAGGCTAAGAGATTGCAGATAAAAGTTGCTGTGGTTCAGCTATATTGGGTAACTCATTATGGCACTGTGACTTTCCACGTGGCTGTGGCTCGAGACCTAGATTGACTTTCTGTAGCAAACACTGAACCTACACTTTTTGAGCCTCACTCCCATGTCTAAGCTAAAACCAAAATGAATACTGCTTTTATGGCTTGTCATTGCCATTTATGAGGACAAGAGTAACTCAGGAAAGCCTAGCCTTAAAGTATAGGTGGCCTGGCAAAGTGAAAAAGAAATCAAATGTACTGAAAGAGCTAGATTTTCAATCATCATTCATAGATTCAAAATCTTGGATATTCTGATAAGCAAGTAACATTTGGAATATTTGCTCAGAGAAAACAAATTTGAAACTTTTGGAGGTTAGCCAGTTCTCCATCCTTATTCTTTATTAACATGTTGTTATTCCAAACAGTGATCCCTTAGTTGATGAGGTTATGATTGTATTTAATAATGAATCTTGAGACAAAAGAAAAATTCTAGCAATGCATTTGCAGCAGCTTCTGAGTTTTAATACAGTCACTGTGATTTTTAAATCATTTCTCCCACATGCCTTGTGTTTCTTTTTTGATTTATGGGGAATAAATGATTTTGAATTGTGATTGTTTTTGTGGTTTTGGGGTTTTGTTGTTGTTGTTGGTTTTTTTTTTTTTTTCTATTATAAAATTTCAGAATAGAGTTTGACATTGGGAAGAGAAACTGGGAATATTAGTGCTTGTTCCGAACACCAGCATAATCAGCTACAGTTTTTCTTCTTCCAACTGATTGCAAATTATTTGGGCTCTGGAGAAAGAGGTCATCAGCCGTTAAGTTCTGTAGTGTTTTGATGGTATTATCATAGAAACATAGAATGCTTTGGTCTGGAAAGGGCCTTAAAGATTATCTTGTTCCAAGACCCCTGCCATTGGCACAGACACCTTCTGCTAGACCTGGTTGTTCAAAGCCCCATCCAACCTGGCCTTAAACACTTCCGTGTATTGGGCATCCAACACTTCTCTGGGCAGTATATACATAACTTTTGTATTTCAGAAAAAAAGGTGAGTTTTTAAAAAAAAAAAATCCCCCCCGACTTTGATGAAAGTGTATAATTATTACTTCCTTACAAAAAGAGAGAAGTGGTAAAATCCATAAGGTTTGTGACCCCTGAACAAATCTGTTGTCCATATTTTACTGAAATAAGCTCTGGAATTATATGTATCAGCAGTAGCAGTTCCTCACAAGGAATAAATAGTCACAGACACATCACTGACTACAGAAGGTTTATTGTGAAGTCTATTCACCACATTATCTAATTTAAGCTAAACTCAGTGCCTGGAAATAACTCCATTTAACTGGCTTCGAAAAAAAAATCTGGAAGGAGATTTACATTTGTTAATGTGCAAGAGACAGTATCTTCTTTTGGGTGGATACAATGATTTATTTCAGAACTTGATTGGTTGTGCTTCTGAATATTCCAGACTTATTTAAGACCCTTTCCTCTCTTTCCCAAACTTTATCCTCCAAACTTCAGTCTTTCATGCATTTTAGTATTGATGATGGGTGAGATGTGTTTCATATTTTTTTCTTTGTCATGTATTTTTCTCTTTCAAGATTAGATGAGATAGATAAACGTAGGCAGAAAAGACAGAAAGTATCAGAGACTTCGGGGGGTGGCAAGCAAAATCTTTTAAGTGTGGGACTAGGGGAATGCAGCTCAGAGATGATGAAGGTGCTGTGAAAACACATGGACTAATCAGCCATGGTTTACATGAAACAAATGAGAAACTCCCTAGGGATTAAGTGGCATGAAAAGTTTACTGCATTTCAAAGATCATTGAGTTAATTGCAACATCATATGAGCAAAGTTCTACTTGCAAGGGTGCATGGGGAAAGGGGAAGACAGTGCAAAAATATTTTTCACCTTTCCTGTACTCCTTTGATAAAGAGACTTTTCAAATATTCCTCTGGATAAAAAGGAATCCTTTTTTTTTTCTTATGAAAATGTAACATTTATGGATTTTAAAACCATGTGGTCTTCTTCAGGGAGCTAATTATAAAGGAAAGATCTAGAAAATTCTGTTTCTAGTAAGAGTTAAGTTGGTTTCCCATCATTACTTTTCCTAGAAAAATCACCTGAAACCTGTGCACTTTGACTTTTCTCTCTTTCTTTCTGTATTTGTGTGTCTGTGCATACATATACATATTCAAGAAGTGCAATTACATATTTGTATGCATGCATATATACACCCATATATATATGTAAATACACATGAAGAGGGAAATCTATATTCTTAAGCACATCTATTACCTCAATAAACAGAAACTTCCTTAAGGAACTCTCATTTTAATTAATTTTTTATTTGCAAAACATTATTGAAAAATGCATTTCATGGCTAAAGGCAGGTCATACTGATTTGGCAAGAACAAAGTCAATTAATTGATCCCAGTTGCTATGAATAGAATTTCTCTCCCACCATTTCATTTTTGCTTTTGGAAGTACTTTCTAAAGTTAAAATTGCACATGTGGAGTAGACCTGTATTTCAGCAAATGAGTTCTGTTAGCACAGTCATTAGGTTTAAATTTATGTGAACAGGAGACCAGGAGCATTCTACTAGCCCCAGTGGATTCCTTCAGTTTAGATTCACAATTTGTGTAAGTTATGATAACAGTCTAATTAGTGGTTTGGACGAACAGTTTTCCACTTGACAGATAGACTACAATAGCTCTTTCAGAAATTCTACTCATTATGTCTTATTAGTATCAGGAAAGACAATATAAATCTCATTTCACAAGGGATTTATAAGAACTCCTACTGGGAAGTGGTCCTCTTTCAAGTGACCCCTATTTATTTTTCTATGTATCAGCTGGGTATTTCTGGAATAGTGTCTTTAACATCAAATGTTATATAACAGTTGGTACCTGAAAATGTCAGTGTCTGAGAAAGTGGATAACATTTCTCAAGTTAAAACTGCTATGGGGGGAAAATAATGCTAATGTTAATATATTGCCAAATTACTGTATAAAAATGAAAATATTTTAGTACATAAGTCTTAATCATGCTGCAAAATTCTAAATGGCCTTAAATGTAAATCTCATTCACACATGAAGCTGAACATATTGATTCTGGATAGGACTTTTGGTTTTAGTTTAGAATACTCTTTTTTGTTCCATTCAAATAAGCTTCAATTGTTTTTTCTTTAACTGCAAATTCATTAGCCACTAAAGCTTTGCACTGCTGATCTGTTTTTAGAGAAGCGGCCTTTGATTTTTTAATTGTCCTAGAATTGCCTTATATAAATTTTGATTAGCTTTCATAGGACTACAAAAAGTCTAATTAAATGTAGATAAAGTATTAACATTCTTAAGATAATTCTGTGCAGTATAATGAAAAAAGAAATCGGAAAGTACTATTAATTCTGCTTCTGGTAGAGTTTGAGTAGGAACAGTTGTATCACAAGGAGAAGTTTCCCATCCTATGGAAAGATTCAGCTCCTTCCAAACCACAGCCAGAGGGCAACCCATCATGGAGCTGTGTTAGGAATTTGTGCCATGACTTGGTAGATCTGGAGTACAAGCAGCTGGATCTGGGATGAGCTGTACAAAGAC
Organism: Acrocephalus scirpaceus scirpaceus; assembly: GCA_910950805.1. Classification (NCBI taxonomy): domain Eukaryota; kingdom Metazoa; phylum Chordata; class Aves; order Passeriformes; family Sylviidae; genus Acrocephalus; species Acrocephalus scirpaceus. Next base: position 8,916,768 of record OU383777.1, read on the forward strand.
TAATTTCTGTATAAGGTATGACAATTGTTCTTCTAGAATAATTTTTGCTGTTTCTGGGGCTTTTGCTGCAGTAATTGGTTGAATCTGAGCAGCATCAAGCACGTTGCATATGTTGGCGTGTCGTTGAAGTGGCGTTCATGCGAATTAGAAAGGAATGGGCTTTTGTGTTTCACACCGTGTTGGCAGGAAAGTGCACATGCTTTAGCAAGCCAAATATTCATGGACAATATATACAGTTCAAATCATACAGTTGTCCAAACTTCCTGTGTAGTGACAAATCCTACAGGAAGAATTTGCTTTTGTTTTTAGGAACAAATATGGTGCCTACTGCACTGTAAAGGATTATGTATGTCTTGGTTGTAGTTCCCATTTTAGCGTCAGCAAAACAATACTTTTGTCTGTATGAAAACAGAGGCTAAGATGCTTTTGCTCACATCTGCATTGGCCAATGACTAATGCAGTATTTGAGGAAGAGGTCAGTTTTAGACTTTGATCACTGTGAGCTGAATAAGGATTTGCAAACCCAAAAAAGATATAAGAGAAAAAAAAGTGGGGGTTCTTCTGTTAAAACTAGGTACAGTGGACTTAATAACGGTAGAAAATAAATTCATGGAGCCAAATTTGGGTTACATACAACAAACTTTATTTGCAATAAAACTTTTGAATGTAGTTATGGTAAAGCACACGTGAGAAGATGGATTTCCCGGTTGCTCTGAAGAGGGGATGAAAGCAAAGTCTGCAAAATCAACAGAGTGCTCATTTTACCTGAACAGAGGTGATTTAAATAAAAGGTCTCAATTGCCTCATGTCTTGGATATCTTTTACCCCCAAGTTGTTTTTAGCTTATTTATTCAATTTGATGAGTGTTTTGTTGTACTTTCTACTACTTCTATGATAGCACACATAACCCACCTTTTGTAGAAAAAGTTGCAAGGTGTGGAACAGCAATGGTTTCTGCAGAGAATCATTGGAATTGTCTTAGGATATGTTCCAAATATAACTCATCTTTTAGATGAAGAAATCTTTTTTGAAGATGTGTTTTCAGCTGCAATTTGCTTTGAAATGGGAGTGTTCCTGTACACCTCAAATATTTTTACTAGATGGTTTTTATCATAAACCAAGGCTCCTTGGCACACTGCATGTTGCTAAGGAAATTTATTTTCTGATAGATAAGGAAAATACCTTATGCATGTCTTGAAAGTACATGCATTGATTTTAGCCAGGTCCTGGGTAATCAGCATAAAAATGTCTGGGGTGGGTTGCAGCAGCTCTCCTATGAAGAAAAGCTAAGAAAGCTGGGGATATTCAGCCTGCAGAAGTGAAGGCTGCAGGACCACCTTAGAACAGCCTTCCCATACTTAAAAGAAATTTAAAAGAATAACAGAGTGGACTATAGTGATAGGACAAGGGGTCATGGTTTTAAACTGAAAGAGTAGATTTAGATTGAACAGAAGGAAGAAACTCTTCCCTGTGGGGGTGGTGAGGCACTGGCACAGGCTGCCCAGAGAAGCTCTGGATGCCCCATTTCTAAAAGTGTTCAAGGCCAGGTCAGATGGGGCCAGGTCTAGTGGAAGGTGTCCCTGTCTCTGGAGGAGGGGTGTGAGGGTGCGGATCTCGATCATCTTTTACACCCCTTTCAACCCAAACCACACCAAGATTCTATGTTTCTATGACTTTACTGCAACATTTCTGTTGCAACATTCATGTGTGGTACAAACTCAATTTTCTGGAGCAGTTGTAAAGAAAGCTTTAGTAAATACCACAGCATCTTTTAGTCTGTGTTGTCAACAATACAGCATTGCAAACCTTTCTTTGCTTTTATTTCAGCAGTGTACTGCAAGTCTTTACAGTGATGCTTCAGGACAGAAGGAGGCCACTGCAGTCTTTCCCAGTAACACATTGCTAATGTTTTCAGTGCTTCAAAGTGCTTGTCTAACACTTTGTTGAATGTTCACAGCTGTGGCTTCTGGTGCCATCCCAGTTGATCCATTCTTCGTGTTAATCACCCCTTTGTATTCTGCTGATTGTCATTGTGCCTTTTCCTTTGACCTTGTGTCTCAGCCCTAAAACTTCTAAAATTCTGTGTAACTTTACCACATTTCTTAATTGTTTCTTTTCTCTTGAAGGTTTCCAGTACATAAGGAAGCACACAAAAGGGTTATACTCCTGCATGCTGGGTATTAAAGCCTGACTCCCTGCACATGAACTTAGGATGGATGGCAATGAGAACCCAGGTTTCAGATTCTCTACCTCAAATTATTTGACAATGCTTCATTGGAACTGCCATTCTAAGTGCCTCTGCTGGAATTTTCCTTTTTCTCCTTGGGTACAAAAAACCACATATTAAAATTCAAAGGCCAAATTCATACCTCATTACAATCTGCAGCTTCCTCATGAGGGGATGTGGAGGAGCAGGCACTGATCTCTTCTCTCTGGTGACCAGTGAGACAACCCCTATGAATGGCATGAAGTTGAGTTAGGCAAAATTTAATTTGGATATTAGGAAAAGGATCTTCACTTGGGAGGGTGATTGGATGCTAGGACTTGCTCCCCAGGGAAATGGTCACAGCACCAAGAGTTCAAGAAGAATTTAGACAATGCTCTCAGACAACACTGTGTGACTCTTGACATGTTCTGTGCAGGGTCAGGAGTTGGACTTGATGATCCTGATGGGACCCTTCCAACTCAGGATATTCTATCATTCTATGATTTGACTACCTGCCCCATGTAAGGCATGTACTCCTGTCCCCATTGTGTTCCTGTAAATACTATGGAGAGCAGTAACCAGGGAATTGTTTTTTCTCACATAGGCAAAGCACCAGTGACTGTGTCTTCTGCTACACCTTGCCCCTCCATAAGGCCGAGGCTCCCAGGCTTTGTTTCCCAGATGCTCCCAGCTCTTTTGAGTTTACAACTCTTGTAGAAGCAGTGTCTCTATGAGAGGCTACAGATACAAATCATAAATATTTATATCCTGGAAAGTATTTTCTGCATTCATTTCCTGTTCACTTTTCATAAACATTTCATGTTTACTATTCACTAAATATTAATAGCATAGCTATTATTCAAACTTCTGTTTTGTTTCTGCATATATTTTTAGAAGAAATACTTTGGGCTGTCTCTACAAACACACTTTCCCAAAATAATTTTTTTTCAAAGACTCCTTGAATCCTTTCTCTCTAATTTTCAATATCTTCCTTATCTGCTCTATTATTTTAAAATATAAATAGTATCTAAGAGTCACCCTTCTATTTCAGTAGCCTTTATAATATTTTTCCCTAACTGTATCTCTAGATATTTGTGGTTCAGAAATGAACTTGAAGCACTGTAGACTATATCTTACTTTGGATACTTGGTACACATTTGGAACCAGGAAAATTAATGAAGTTCAAGAAAATATAAAATTCACTCAAATATTAATTGCTTGCTGTCCATGTGGATTCTCTTCCCCATTCAATTCTTTCTACTTTTAATCATGATCTGAAAATCACTTTGTGAGGAGACAAAGAAGTACAGAACACATAGTTTAGTACTATGCATAATCTCCATAATTTGAGTTAAAATATTTTAAAATTATTTTCCCTTGTTTGTAAGTTGCAAATTGCTGAATTTTCTCCCAGTTGTGACCCAATCAGTGTATCATAGTGAGAGGATTTTGCCACATTCTGTTTCTTGTTCCTGGTAGTTTCTTTATCTCCCAGAGTTTTATGTGGTTTGCAGAGGCTTTTTTAAAGTCTTCAGATGATCTTTTGATCATGCAGTATTCAAAAATGTTCTCTTTTCATGTCTGGATTCAGTTTGGCTTCTAAAATATGTTTTCAGTGGCTTCAGAGGCCACAATGAGCATGATTAGATGGTATTTGCTATACATGTCTAGGTGGCATTTACATCTAAATAGCAGGGGCAAGCAAGCTCTGCCTCTGGGGCTGTCCCTCCCTGTGTTCCGAGCCAGCTCACAACCATGCAGGATGCATGGGCTCAGACTGGGGAAAACAGAGAATATAACTGCACTCCTGTGCCTCCCCTTTGACTGTGTGTATGAGCAGGCCTCTCTGTGTCAGTTTACAAAAGGCAATATGAACAGATTCTTCATGAGCCTGGTTCCTGTCCTGCCTCCCTGCTCAGCCAGCCTGTGATGTGATATACCAACATTACTGACAGATAACCTGGCAGTGCAGGATGGTAATTCCCATTAAAAAGGTGGATGCCCCTCCAATCCCTCAGGAAGTTAGCTCTTAACAGTGACCTGTATAACATAATCACACTTTGCTTTGGAGACTTTGACTCCAATGCATTTGACCACCCCTGGTCAAACATGCTGGTTAACTCCCAGGCAATGTCCACTCATTCTCCAGAAGCTTAAATGCACACAAAGTACTATTTCTTGACAAATAGCAAGCCTCTTAGTTAGCTCTGACAAAACTGTAAATTGTGGCCTCCTTGCTTAAGGCTTCAAATGTGTCCAAGGGTGACTTTCCTTGGCTTGTATCACATTCAGACAATCACAGAGTTAGCAGTAGTTAACTATGAGTCATCTTTGATGAGTGTGATTTACGTCTTTCTCATAACATTCATTACATCTCTTACATTATATTCAATGTGATTGTAGCTATTGATCTCTTCTAACTGTGTTGAGTTGTTTAATATTAGTGGCTCTTTGTATCCTCACATACTGTACTCTGTAGCAGTCATTTAGCAGTAGGTGAGTCTGAGTGTTACTCAATCCAGTGAAAATTAAATGGTCTTCCTCCACTCAACAGTAGATGTGATGAGGAATTGCAGTCTTACTTCACATATTTTTTTACTGGTTAGGAGGATTGAATCGGGTTTGACTTATCCCAAAATCTCTGTGATAGCCATTTACTCATATTCTCAGAGGACACAATTTGCACAGTAACTTAATAGAGCATTTGGTGTGTAGTCACATTTTAAAAACAAAACTACTGTATAGTTTGAACATGCTTCTCACTTCTAGTCTTTTATCTGAGTCTGTTTCCACAGCATGCATCTCTGTTCTTGCATAATGTAACTTTTCCCATCAACTTGTGGGCAGCTGAGGAGCCAGAGCTAAATAAAGCTCAGATAAATGCTATTATATGTGATGTAAATAGATGTGAAGTGGCAATTTAATAGTGCCCTGGCATTTTTCTGTGCTGTATAGGATTGTGAAAGCTGAATCTGGGAGAAGCTGTGCAGTGTTCACAACTAACAAGTAAGTCTTGAATTTAAGCTTGGTAATTTATGTGGGTGCAAGCAGATGCCTCTGAGAGAGAGGAAATAATTTGGTCTAACGGCAGCACAGTCTGATTTAGAGAATTTTAGGACTTGAAACCACTCAAATGCAAAGCAACATATGTTTCACCAGTGGATTAATAAACTAAATTAAGGCTTAGCCAAAGTTCTATATAAAGTCCTAGAAATATTCATAGACATATTCTATAAGTATTACTTGAACCATATACTGAAACCACAGCTAAAAAATTAAAACGAGACCTGAACAGTTTTAAACTACTCTTAAAATATAACATCCTGTTACTGGATGGTTTACAGACAAATTATTTGACTCAATAGAGGCAAAATTCTTTTGCTTGTGTTATACAGGTCAGGTTGGATGATCGAATGGTCCCTTCTGGACTTAAGAGCTATGAATCTGCTCCTTTTCTGCAATGTTCACATAAAAGGTCAAATTTCCAAGACTGGAATATTTCACTGAAGGACCAGAAGCTCTCTAAGATGTCTTTAAAATAATGAAAGGCATAGAAAAGACATAAAATAAGGACAAGAGAAGGCTTACAAAATAAACTAAACTAAGGAATTTCTGTCCTCAACCTACAAATGGGAATAAAATGTTAAATATCAGAGCATGCCATGTGCTTCCAGATGTACTTATGTATCAGTGAACAAGTATATCACATAGCTGGTCTGCTTATGGAAGACTCTCTTAATAATCATAATCTCTCAGCTCACTAGATGCTGAAATTCTTCACTAAAAGTGAATTCTTCACTAAACTATTTTGTGATTTGAATGTATACATGCCACCCCATGTAAATGCATTAGCATATTTAAAGAGTTACAGTGACAAATACCCTGATCAAAATAGTTACTAACCAGGTAATGACATTACCACAGTCTAGTATTAGCATCCACCCTCCTATACTGTCCCAAGACTGAAATACCTACTGAACGACATTTTCATTTTTGGAGTTCATGCTGTAATCTCAGCAGGAATTTCAGTATTCAGAGGAAATCTCAAGGAGGCTCACTTTAACAAATGTGATACATGCTCTTGAGGCACCTTTTTAGACTTTGTAACTGTGATTTATTTTATATAGAGATTATACGTTAAAAAAAAAGTTTTACAATTTTAAATTTAAATACTTATTTGGTGTCCCTAGGGAAAAAAAAAAAACCAACGCACTCAAATGTAAACAGAACAAGCCCATACCCTCTAAAAAATTAATAATTTATGTTTCTCATAGATGACTTAACAAATAGAGACAGAATCCAGCATTCCTTTTCCTACATTTTGATGAACTCAGCAACATTGCAACATTGCAACATTGACTCCTTTATAATGAAGGATTTCTAAACTGTAATAAAAAGGGATACATTAAAATACTACACATGTTACTTATTAATTCTCTCCATCAATATGATCTGTATTTTGTGCCCCATTAACCTCCACCACCAGGCAAGGGTTTAATTTCTAATTTATACAACTGCTTTCCGATCCACTATCTGTGATGGCAGATAAGGCAAAAGTAGTAAGACATGATATTTGGAAGAAAAAATGCTGAGCTGGAGAGCACAGTGTGAGGTGTTTCATTTAGCTGACAGTCTTGCATATAACAATTCTTATCCAAAGACCCAAGAGCGCTCAAATTTTATAGCCAATATGTTAGCTCTCTGTATCCATTAATGAAATTCAGCTATGGCTGAAGAAAAAAATCCAACATCCTTTCTGAATGTACACCAAGATGACACAGAAAGTAGGAGTATAATAAGGAATGTTCACATCAGTGCAAGAAATACAGGAGCAATTAGTCAAGTGAAATTTCATCAAGATCCAAAGAAATTATGGCTCTGTGCCACACGAATCTAGCTTTAGTACATTTGCATCTTACTCAAAGGATCATATCTCTCAGAATTTCTGTAATAATACAGTATTGTGCTTCTCTTTAATATAACATATTTTGTATTCTTATACATAATTATTATTCACAGTAACTAATTACTGCAGAAAAATTCCCTGATGAATGGGTCAGAGTTTTCCTTGCAGTGCAAGGATTTGTGATGTTTTTTGAAGGGTTAATAGTTTCATTTCTAAATTGAGAAAAATAGGATTTCTGTGAAATGCTTTTCCTACTAAAGCAATCCAAAACATTGTTGTCAATCTTCTTGTATTCCAAGGTGCCTGAGCTAAATCCATTTCGGCTCATATTATACAGAGTTTCAAAAATAAGAGGAAGAATGGAGCTCTTATTCTGTTTAAATAGAATTCTTTTTTTTTAGAAGTAGCTATGATAACATCATAAAATTTCTTGCTGGGTTCCTTTCTGTAAAAACACAAAGCAGGTTTTATACAACTTCTCTTCCTTACATGCAACTTCCCCCCTCCCTCTCCTTCACACACCCATATTTAGGAAAGGGAAATTCTTGACAGCAAGCCCTCAGTGGCAATGACCATCTGGCTTTGTGTTCCCTGGTAGGTGCTAATTGGCAGTGGTGAAAAGCGGTGGTAATAAATGCTCAGCCCAGTGTAGCCAGCCCTGTTTTACTGAAAAAGAAATTTCTTTGAACTTTACAGAATTTTTAACAAATAGAGCTTTTTTGGGTTATAAATGCTTGCATTTTTGCCAATGGTAAGACATGCTGGCCTGACTCTCTGAGCAGCTTTATAGCAAAGGAAGAAGAATTTAAGTCGTGGTACAATTGCTGCCCCCAAGAAACAATTTTGGTGTTTGTTTGCCTACAGGCAGAATTATGTTTCAGAGAACAGAGTCTTGGGTGTATCCTACAGCTTCACAGGATGCCCTGATTTCATGGGAAATGTCTCAAATATCAAGGCTTAAGAGCAATTTAGGAAAGTGAAAATCACAATGCTACTTTGTACATGTGTTTTGTATATGAATTGCACAATATGTGTGCTCAATAGCACATTTCTTTCCCCAGATTTGAAATTAATACCACTGTATCCTTTAAACCTACTCAGGGTAGGGAGCAACTGGCAGAATCTCATTCCTTGGATATGGTTCTGACTTAATACATACATTTTTTTTGTTTTCTCAGACAATGTAAAGATATAAGATAGTTTGAAGTAAAGGTTCTAATTTGCAAGTGGGCAAAGTTTGAACATTATTTATTTGTATTATGGAAACCATTTAATTTTATTCAAAAAGTCACAAATATCTTGAAATATGTGTATTTTGTCTAGCTTGCAAGCTAAGCTGAGCTTTTTTAGCATGAGTGCTACAAAATTAATTTTAAAATCCATCTAAAAATTATCTTCAATAAGAGTATTATATTTTGCTGAAAATTCATAGCATGACTTTCTGCAAATGTTAGAAAACAAAACTATATTTATTTATATTTTATTTATAGAATAGTTATTACTGCTGAATACTAAAGCAAATTAAAATATTTTAGACTTTAAAAAGAAATAGTGACTTAATTTGAGAGCTGATTGTATGTGATTTTTACATGATCCTTGTGGCTTATCAGTGTTCAACAGACACCTTGGGATTTCAAGTTAGAAGTCTAACTTTCACAGGGAAAAACAGAGGTGAGACAAAATTTATCTTTAGTTTCTATTTCCAGCAATGATACTACTCCTCTGCCCTTACTAAATCCTTTCCTGACTTGTGCTTATCTTTCTCCTTGTAAATTCAAGCCATAAATAATAGATGTAAATTTGAAATGTGACTTTTCCTTCATTCAGTTCTTTTGCAATTTCAGTAATTACTGGGAGAGTATTTCATATTCGTAGAACATGTTGAGAAGAACTACATCTTGGCTGGTAATTCTAGTTGCCACTGATATCAAGAAAAGAGCCTATATTCTTCATTTTTTATGCCATTATGGATCTGATGCATAGAATTCTTAGCTAAAACTTGGTTCTAGAAGACTAGAGAAAGCAAATCAATTGCTAGCTTTAAATATTTGCAAAGTGACACTTGCTAGTAAAGTCGTCAGAATCTTATGTTTCTCCAGTTGGAAGGCTTATAAAAGCTACTTCATCCATATTAAATTCTAAAGTTAAATAGATTTGTGTGGGAGAGGACTTAATCTCAGTTTAACATCAGTACAGCACCCCAAAGGATCATAGTTCATGCCTAATTGAGCTTTTGCAGCACAGTCACGATCATTTGCGTGAGGAGATAAAAAAGATGCCATAACTTCAAAAGAGAAAATACTTTACCCTGTTCTGCTCTCTTTCCCTCTTGCTTCTCTCTCCTCCCCATTCCACTCCTTTTAGAGCGATAAATGCACACTGCATTTTGCACATTCCCACAGTAGATAGACACAGACAAATTTTCCTAGCAATGACCTTGTTTGTCAATACTTAAAAAATTTGAAGCTATGTCTGGCCATAGTTTAATAATAAAAATGGTCATGTTTTTTCCAATTCCCATTTTACTCTTCCTATAAAAAACCCCCAGTTCTGGCAGTTGGGAAGAGCACTACAACATGGATTATTTGGATGGTCACCACTATGGCTCCCACTCTGTAGCTGTGTGCATGGCTTTCTCCAATTCATAATGTGAAAATCAGTCACTTCTCTTCAGCCCATAACACCCTCCTGGATTCTGTGGAATTGACACAAGATGAGGATCAATACCATCCAATTTCTAGAAGCCTGTATTAAGATTAGTAACGTATCAAGAACAAGACGGGTTATTGTAGGAACTTTAATGTATTTTCTTTCCCTCTTGCACAGATCAAAAGGAATATCTTGTAATAAAATGAAACACATATTATGCACTAACAAGGTATGATACAATACTTTCCATCACATTAATGGACACAGTGTGCTCTGACAGCCTCTATCAAAAGTTCTGCCTTTTTTCACAGCACAATAATGTCTCTTTACCTCCTCACTTGTTCCCAGTTCCCTGCAGAAATGTGGTTGTATCTGAAGCTTCCAAATAAAAATGATGTCTGTACATTTGAGGTAGGAAATGTTTTACAAGTCCACTTATTCCAGTGTAGAAAAGTTGATGTTATGTGTTTTGCCCAAGAGGCCTTGCACTGAATATCCGAAATGACTTGTCGGGTCTTTCTGAAATACAAGAAAAACCCACACTTGCTATTTCTTCTCGTGTCCTGTCTTGTCTTCTTGGGATGAATAAATGTGTTGAATCAATTAAATTGTTGGAGAATGACTGAAGAAGAAGTTCAGATAGCTTTTAAGGTAGGAACAATGGGAGATTAACACTGACAAGCAGGAATTAGTGCCCAAAACCAACAAGAGAGTCCAGATTAAGTTGCATATTTTTGCCTGATGCAGTGCAAAAAGCACTTCCTTCCCAGATACAGCATTTAATTTTCTTTGTAGATAGTTTTACAAAGAATAAATTAACAGGTGTTATTATACAATATTTATGGATCTTGGCTGTCTAGTTACTTTCATTTCCTTTTTGTCATTGAAAGATTATACCAGAACATAGTTTATATCTTCATGAACCAAGAACTTTAGCCAGTTACTATCTTGTTTATTAGTGAAGAGCATAACTTGAGTTAACCCAGTCAGTAAACCAGCCTTAATGCTAAGCTGGTACTCTTAGAACAGACTTTCAGTTTCTTAAATAGTGGGTAAAATATTTTCAGTTATTTAAAGCACAAGCAACCTTGACTATGCCACACTCCTATGTCAACACTAACAACTTCTTTAGCTCCAGTTTGTTGCACTAGTGGTGTTGTATAAAGATTTTACCTAATTCTTTTAGTAGAGAATTCAAATGGGACAAATCCAAGGCCTCTAAATAAAAGAAGAAGGTGGCTGTGTGGCCCTTCATGGAGTGTTGCTTTCCTTGTGAAACCTTTTTTCATGTCAAAAGTAATCTAACTGATGCTGAACAGGATGTTGGGGAGCCTTCCACAGAGAGTGGTTGTACACTAGTTTGGTGGGGCTTAGAGAAAATAGCAAGTGTCACAAAGGTTTTTATTCCCAGATTTTGAGGGAGCTTTTAGACAGAAAAGAGTAGCATAGCTGCTTGAGAAAGGAAATAAGAAAAATCTGAAACACCCATGTACTTACAAGCGGAATAGATCTGCTGTCTTTCAACTGCCACAACACTGGTAACTTTGTGATTGATATTCAGTAAGCACAGTCCTAAAAATAAATCAATGCACATTTTGAATGCTGTCTGTTTGGTTACACATCCTCGTACAGTCTTCTGTTTTTTAAGTCCTGATAATGAATCTTTGTTCTGATTTTTTTTTAAAGTTATAAAATTCATAGCTTTAAAGTCATTAGGATTAACATCAGTAAAAACAGTTAAGATACATATTATGAATAAAATGAAAATTAAAAAAAATTGTCTGGAGTAGAGATGTGCCTTGAGTATGTAACATTTTTTTTCCTGTTTTCCATTGACTTACAGTCTATTATTACATGTTGCTGGTAGCAACCTTAAAGCCAAAGAATGGCTTTGTATTCTACAGTCCCTTTGGAAGTTAAGCTACTCAGAAGGTTGGCTGACTGTTACATAAATCAGATTTTACATAAGTCATTCTTAATAAAAGAACCACTATAACTGTGCTCTGTTTGGGGGCATGCTATCCATTTGGAAACAAACAGTTTTTTCCAGCCCCATGCAAGGAAGTGCCAGCCTGTCCTTAGTGCCTCCAACTGTTTCTAGGGGATTTGATAGTTATAATGCATGATGCCCGCCAAGTCCACCAAATCTCCTGAAAAGTAGCTATAGCAATGAAAGATTATGTCAGATAAGCAGAAGTCAACTGTCATTGCAGACATCAGGAATGTTATACTGCATAATGGTCACAACAGAGACAACACAATAGACACAACAGAGCTTTAGCTGGAATCCTTTGTGGTGACGAAGAAGAAAAAAAATATCTCATGGACATCATGACATGGATGTAAAATCCTGGAAAATACTGGGAGAATAGAAGGCCTGACATTAAATTCTGTATAAATCCATGCCTCCAGCTTGATAAGTATGGGCACATTCTTAAAAAAGGACAAACTTAAGCTATATCAGATCCTGTTACATGTTTCTGATGAGAATGTCATTCATAGATACCTTAAGTATCATTAACTCATATAGTCTGACCTTGTGAAAAATTTAGAGCATATCTAATTCAATTGCAACTCAAAATAAAAAATAATCTAGCTCTTCCTGAAGGAATAATAATTCTATGTGACCACAGACTAGTTTTCAAAACTTGACTAGTTTTATTTTGAGGATTTAAAAGTGGGGAATCCAATGCCCCCTCCTAGATTGTAACATGAAGGTTACTGTGTTAAGAAGAATAGGGATCTTAGTTTAAATAAATTAAATAAATTTTTTGGATCTTCACTTTATCTTTCACAGCAATATTAAAGTATTCTTGATATTTTTATTCCCATTTTGTAAAGGCTTAATAACAGCACTGAAAAAACTATTAATAAACAGCATAGTACACATTTATGTGTATTTATTTTTGTCTTGTTTTCACTCATTGCCTATGACAATATTAAAAAAAAAACCTACACAAACATCACTGACATCTTAACTTTGGAAGTATCAGAGCAAACACTGATTCTCTCTCCTTACATGAGTAGCACTTCATTCAACATTCATAGTATAGGTTGAAGAACTGAAGGAATCACACAACAATGGGACAATTTCAGGATCTGTGATTTTTTAACATAAAATGTGTGTGATGTATGAATACCATTTCAGGCTCTCTTTATTTGGATTTTGTTAAAAACAGATTAAAAGCAGACTGAGTATCACCTGTATCCAGGAATAGTCTCAGAGAAATTAATGGGATTACTTACTAACTAAGGATCTAATTTAGGTCAGGGCGAGGTGACATAGTTTGATACTTACTTGGCCAGATTTAGTAGGCAATATATTTTTGGACTGCCTTTTTTTTGAAAGTTAAAAAATTTCTGTGCAGTCTTCTCAGAGTCATCAACAGACCAGAATTGTCTAAGAATATGATCTCATAGCCAAGTAAAATAATTAATATAATCAAAATAAATATAAAGATCTTTCTTGCCAGCACTCAATTAATGTTTTATCTTCTGCTCTCTGAAACATCTTTCCTGATCTTGACAGAATATAAAAGTATCAGTGCATTTGAGTTATCAGAGAATGAACTATAAAGCTAAAGCAATTTTAATCTTTTGGATATGAGTAACATAGACAGGATTACTGGTTTCTGACTGATTTTTCCTCCTTGTTATGAGAATATAGACATCAAGTATTGTTGGGTGTTGTTGTTGCTATCATGGCTGGTAACTGTCATCAAACAAGGCACAAGGGATAATATTCTGTGAAACACTATTCCATGTTTCCCAATAGTTTTCTTGAATCTTCCTCTGGATTGTCTGGTTCCATCCAACACAGAGGAAGAAATTCTGGTCTTGACAACCATGATTCACCATAATACTTGTACTTTAGGAAACATATTTGTCATTGAAAAAACCCTAAAGATCTTTTGCAGCCATGCTTTTTCATTCTCTAGAAGTACATTAAGCCTATATAAACTCAGTATGCTGCTCAGTCATTTTATTGGAATATTTCTTTTAGTACCTGGACCAGAATTACATCACTATATCATCAAGGGGCAGTAATTGGATTTTGCTTTTGCCTGTCTCTTTCATTAAAAGTTCACTTCTCACTTCTGTACCTGAAACAAATGATCTGGCTGACCCGAGTACTTCAGCCATACTCTGGGCACATTCTACTTCACTACGAGTAACTGAAAGAGCAGAATTTTTATGTCCAGAAAGTCTTACAAGTGTCATTATAGAGCATAAAGATTCTGTTATTTTCCATTTCCATCTACTACAATGGACGTTCACCCCACTCAAAATGTTTTCCTGTATTCTAAGCAGCCACCTATACATCATCTGTGCATAGAAGACACCATCAGTTAGGCTGTTGCTTCTAAGTCAAGAAATGCTTCTTCACTAAGGGAGGAAGAAATACCTTGACAAATCAAGACTCCACTCCCTCTACATACTCATAGACATTGCTTCTTCTGCTTCTCCCACTTCTCCCTGTTCCCTGTTCAGCAACTCTGCAAAGTGCTTGGGAGGCTGTTTCGGAAAGTGGGGAGGGAACCTACGCTACAGTGAGAAAGACCTCTCTATTGGCAAAATCTGCTTGAAACCACATTGCTTTTCTTGTTTATATTAAAATGCCAGTTCACACAGAGAGATGGAAGGCAACAGGGTATTGCTGTTAGTATTTCATACAGCATAAAAAGCAAAGAACTGATCAAAGTTAAGTGGCACTGATGAAGCAGAAACAGGAAATGGTTTTGCTAAATAAATAGCACAATGCCATTTGTATATTAAAAAAGGGTAACATATTCTATGTAACTTTAAATATATATATATTTAAAATTAATAAAATATTGGACTATGATTTCATATAAAAATCAAAATAGAACACATGTAGACCAAAAATCTAAGCTAAAAGTCATGGTCCACAAAGACAGAAATGAAACTAAACATTCTGTTTCCAAGGGTCCTCAACATGAAAGTTGAGAAATCTTGAAGAGCCATGTGGAAAATTTCTGCCTGTTTGGAAATTCATGTTTTCAACTTTCTATGCATGGAAATGATCAGAAATAAAGGAAAGCTGTATATTTTTTACTGTAAGCAGCTCTGTTCCAAAACCAAGAAAACCCCCTATTTTTTAACTTTTATTCATAGCCTGTTTTTCAGACTTTTCATATTAATGTTGTGCTTAATTCCGGGGCAGAATGTACCTACTTTGGCATGGTATAAGACAAGAGCATGTACAGGATTATCACAAAACCACGTTTGCAACAGAGGCAGCTGTGCTCTACAGACGGTGTGAAAAGGAGACAGAAAGCTGTGCTGCCAAGCAGAGCTCTTGCTGCTTCCAACAGCCACTGTGAAATCCCACTGCCTCCACCCCAAAGGGCCTTTCAAAGCTCCTACCAACTCAGCCACTGGGTCTGGCAAGCTGTCCTTAGAAAATAGCCCAGCACTAGGTAACTTAAAGAATTTAAACTCCAAGTGGTTATTGTGCTCTTTATACAGAAGATCTTCCTGCATGGCACTTTCCTGTACAAAGAAAATTGTAAATATAATGTTAACTCAGGTACAGATTTTTAAATTGTTAATTGTTTTTCATTTTTAAATGGTCTATCCATGCATTTAGGAAAAAGTGTGTTTCACATCTGCAGATGAAATAATAGATTGCGAAAACATTTTCTTTTCTTTCTTTTTAATTATGAATCAGGCATTTGAAACAAAAAAATTCATGTGCAAGTCTGTAAACTTTGATGGATTATTATTTAAAGGGTCTGTATTTTGTCTCCCCACTATTTAAATGCTTTACCATTTCTATCAATGCCTACCTTAAGTTGAATAAATATTTAATGTAAATATCAGTGATTCTCAGCCAAAGAGCGAGAGTCTCCAATCTTGGAAAGTTAACTCAGTGACAAATCAAAAGTAATATCATCAATAAAAAAAGGTTGGATTAGTTCGACTCTAACATTTATTTGTTTTCACTTTTTTGCTCTGTATTTATCAGAAAGTGGTTTGGTTTTCTGTGGAAACAAATTTAAAAGAAAACACACAACTCCTGTGCTACATTAAATGGTCTTTTCCCCTTATTTATTCTATCACTCTATGGCATTTTTTACTACTATTATTTTGATATATCTACACAATTTTAAATCTTGTAACATCTATGTAATAAGGGTCAAAATTTAATATAAAAATAGGTCAAAGTCAAATTTGTCATATAATTAGTAAAGAACTGCAAGTATGAAGGAGTGGGAAGTTGAGATCAAAGGTGTCTTCCTTGGCTTATAGAAGATGCTGGTTAGGAGGGCTGACACAATTTTATATCAATGCATTTGATATCTTGGGCATTCTGGATATAATTGAGTGCAAATAAAATCAGAAAAAAACCCCTTCAATCCACTGATATTTCAGCATTTGAGGTTGGTGTCTATAATATTATTTTACACTCAGGTGTGAACACACTCAGACACACTCAGGTGTGCTATAAAATATGTTCTGTCAAACAGTTAAAAAAGGAGAGGAAGGAAGAGAAAAATGACCTTTTCAGGTTATTCAGACTTGCACAGAAAGCCAATGAAGAAGAGCCACATCACACTGACTTGTTGGACTCTGTCACAATTTGTCACTCTGTTCTAGTGCAAACTTCATCCATTTTGCAAAACCAGATATTGATGCAATAGGAAAAGTCTTTAAGATAAAGAGTACTGAGAGATGTAACTTACCGAGGTTTCCCCTGTAACCATTTTTTTTAAAGGAAAAGCAACATTCCTTCTTACTGAATACGATGTTAGGTTTACACCTCTAGCGAAAACAACACATTGTAATTTCCTGATTCACTCACAGTGCTACTGCTTTTGCACAGTATAAACATGGTCTCTATCTGATAATTAATAACATCTGCCTCCCTTACATGAAAAATGATGTTTCTTAAATGGACATTTTTTTATTTCTACAAGTTTTGCATGAGTCTTTTAGGAAAAGTTTTCAAATGCTTAGTTTTGTGCAATTTTTTAAAGTTTCAAGCATGTAGGAGAGCAGGTTATCTTAGCTTTTGAATCTGAAAGAACATAGTTTATTTAAAATTCAACCTGCTTATCTTGTGACTTCTTAAGCAGGGAATATATGAATAAGAAGAATTAGTCTTACATTATGATGTGCAAAGTATTTTGAATTATAAAATGTATGCATTTTTTAAGATGATTGACTGTCCAAAAGGTGTTTGTATTCCAGACTTGATATGCTTAGACTGCATAAATATTCAAAGAAATACCTTTGCTGTATACTTTTATCATGTAAGGTAACATCTCCATTTTTAATTACAGGGAATCTCAGACACGAAGAAATTAAATGACCTCAACAAACACCACAAAGACAAAGACAGGAATTGAATCTGGATCTCCTGAATTTTAGTTATTTGGTTTCATTATTTTTGAACTCAGACACCAAATGTTATGTGCTATTTATAAGGTGGAAAGAAGTGAGGAAATCCAACCCCCCAAAAGCTGCATTTTCAGGCAGTTTGGTCAATGGTCAGCATTCCAAATGTTGCTATGAGCCTTTACAGTAGACTAAAGATCAGGAAATTTAAAGGAGCTCTTGCTACTAAGAAGTCAATTAAATGTGTACGGCTGTGCAAACCCTATAGAGATGAAGGGCAGCCTGAGTGAAGGAGGAGATGCAAATTAAAACAAGTTTTCAAAACTGTTATTGATTACTTTTTTTTTATTGTTTCCAAATGCTTTGCATTCTCTGTCTTCCAAGTAACACAGAAAGAATTTATAAATTTATGGAGAATATGGTTCCAAACTAATAAAGTCTACAGAATATAATTTCTGATTTGAATTCAAAACTTTCAGAATTCAACTACCAGTCGTAGAGATTTGTTCCATGTCAAATCCTGTCCAGAACATGAGCAGCTACAGCAGGCTAATTTCTAGTTTTATTGACCAGTGGTTAAGGGGACATGTTTGGGCTGAGTCCCATTTTCAGGGACATTTAATACCCTAAAATGAACATGTAATCTTGTCATAGCTACAGTGAAAAAAAAAGAAAAATATCGATTTGATTGCACAAAATCATGTGGTTCTTGTTAACAAGGTTGATGGTGTTTGGTTTTTTCTTTAATCAATACTGGCATACACTTGAGCACCAAAATGTATGCTGTCTCTCTTTCTCTGTGTGCTGTTGCTTCTGAAATTAAATGTAGGTACATGAGCCCAACAGAACTGTACAGTTATTCCACAGCTGTGGCTATGGAGGCAAAGTTGAAGTGGTCCATAGGAATGAACCACCTGCCTAACTTCTCTTTGGGACCTTAATACCATGACAGACTTTGTTCTTCTTAGCTCCTTTGAAACCTTCTCTTATAGTTATAGCTTCTATTTAGGATGTTTTCGCATCCTATCCTAAAAACACAATTACCTGAGATGATGTTTCTGTTTCACTGTGCACCAACTTCATTGCCCTCTCTTGGCTCCTCTTTGACATATAGCTTCCAAATTGTTTTTGCCACCAAGGCGCTCTCTTTCTTTTCTTTGTCTAAAGGAATGTACACCAACTTCTAGTGAATTCTAGATGTATTTCTTGTTTCTTTCAAACAGGGCAGTCCTCTTCATAACTATTGATTTCTTACCAAAGAAAAGAAAAAAAACAAAAAAGAAAAAAAAAAAAGAGTGAGAAAGGTGATGATGGTGAATTATTGCTCAGTGAAAGACATTTTTCAGATCATGGGGTTTGGGAGTCCAGGTTATGGGTCTTCTAGAGAAATGATAAGAAAATAATCATAAGATCCTGAGACATTAAAACCTGGGAGAAAATATTAATGGAAACCTTTACTCTAAGACAAATTCCTCAGAATATCTCTGGAAAGAACCAGTTCAATGACACAAGCTTAGAATTAAGACTTTCCAAAAGTTAAGTGCCAGTGAAAGACATCTGTGAGTATGCAATTTTATTTTTAGGGAGATAATTTAAAGATATTTTAAAAACAGGATATTAGCTGTAGAAAATTACTGGCCCTTGAACAGAAATAAATAAAATATGACCTCCAGTACCAAATAATTCCTCCCATCTTACAGCTATTCAAACATAGAAGTCAATTGGTCATTTGTTGGTGTTCAGCCCACAGAGAAATAAGCTCCCAGCTATGGCTGATCAAGATTTATATGTTTATAAATATATAATTTTAGTTGGCAGGCTTTCTTGATCAAGCACACCTCCTTTTTAGAAGAAAATGGCACATTTCCATAAAAGTGACAAGTAATAGTAATCTTTCTCAGACAGGCTTCCATTTTGCTGAGTGTTTTAGTCTGAGGGTCTGAACATGGGAACTGCTTGCCAGATCTGGGGAGGTCCTGTGAATAGTGCCATGTGAATAATTGTACTTCAGTACTGGAAAAGTGAAAATGAGGTTTTAGTACTTTAAAAATTAAAATTAAGTTTCAAGTTGAATAGAATGCAAAATTCTTTTTCTCCATCTCCACAAAAAAAAAAAAAAATCCTGAATGAAAGACTACATCCATAGTGAACCTCAGAGGTAAGGTTCAAGCAGGTCTCTGTCAGATAGTCTTCTTGTTTGAGGTGGGGATGCAAAAATACTGAACCACAGATCAACTTTATGCACTGGCACATTAAAGAAAAATAACAACAAAACCAGGAGGAGTTCGGATTTATGATTTAAATAAAATGTTGACATAGTTTATGGTTGGATCTCTCAACTGTGGGCATCTAATCACTGATGTATTGGATTAGGATGGGTAAGATACTCTTGCTTTAAAAGTTTTATGAGCCTAATCACTTCCTGGCTTTTTTTCATGAAAATAGTTGTATCTGAAATCATTCATTGAATTCAATATGAATTTGCCAGCAGTCAGGAGACAGCAGTCATGAGATCAGTTTTATAATTAACAAGCCCTGACATCTATACTATATGAATTCCAGGAGTTTAATGTTGGAATAGCTGTACTTTGATACCATGGACTGGTGCCCAGCAACAGCAGGAGCTTGTTGGGTTCAGTATACATTTGAATAAATTGAATTTCAATTTAGTTTCATCCCAAAGGAATCCACTTTGTATCTTCTCCCACTCCTGCACAGTTTAAACCAAGGTGTGGTGCATGAATCAGAAAATTCACTCCAAAGTCATAGTCTTGATCAGAACAAATGTGTTAATGTGGACAGATGCACATGGAGTCTACAGTCCTGTTTCTCCCCAGGTAAAGTGTTAGTGCAGTGAAAACAGGGTATAAATCCCACAGGTTATACTGATTAGTTTCTTTCCTTCTATAACATTTTTTTTTTATTCATACCCATCACTTTAATATAGGCTACAGGTGAATCTTCTCAAACTTGAGCATGCTTTGACCTTGAGACCAGAAATTATCTATAGTAAGTGTTGATTATTCACTAAGTAACTCACCTGATGACATGCAATCACAGAAACTTAATTTTGTTTCACAAAGTTGCCAAACTAGTGTGCTGTAACACAGCCCTCAAGGTATTATTAGACAGTTTGAAACTAGTAAAACACAGAGGATGATAATCACACCTCAGGATCTCAGGCTTCTAGGGAAATCTTTAGTCCAGACTTTATTGAAGTGGATGTGATCAGTCTGCTCTATGTATGTTATCCCTAAGCTGTATGGACACAGGTTCTCATAGCCAGAAAACATCCCCCAGTTCCTTTAGCACTGGAGACATAATTCCCAACCCCACTTCCACCTTGGCTTTCCTTTGCTTGCCCTCACATCTCTGGAACTGGTTCTGCCCAACTAACACCTCCGCTTTTCACCTTGGAACAATTTTTTTACAGTACACATGCAAAATTTGGATCTTTATCTGGAATCAGTTTCACAGAAATTATCATCTGTTTTGGGGAAATTTCCAAAACAGGATAAACATGTCTAAAACTAAGAATTACCTTGTTCTTTCCTAACACAAGGAATAACATTTTTCTGTTTCATTTTCTATTTTTCTGTTACTAAAAAAATCCAGGATTTTGAACCCCAACCCAACAAACACTGAACATTAACTGAAAGCACACAAATGCCACTGTTAAAATCAGTAGAACTGTTTGTAGTCAGAAGGGTAAATCTGTTGCCTTGGACTGTTGGAACAGAGGAAATTTATTTTATTTATAGTGTTTTAGTTTTTTCACAAATCATGATGCAACTAACTTGATGCAACTCCAAAAATTCTGGTTTGTGAATTTAAGGCATAAAATAGTGTTTTTTGAATGAATGTCAATAGCATATTCACACTTCTCATCAACAGTAATAATTTCAGGATATTTGCTGTTCTTAACTGTCCTTATTAATAGAAATTGAATCAAGAGTCATTTTACACAACTAGAGAATGAGGTTATCCTGTTTCTTGCCTTTCTGATGATGCAATAATTTGGCTCTGAATCCATAGGAAAATTTAACTGATGGAATAAGAGCTACCCAGACTGCAGGAGTGATACATAGGAACCAAAATGAGAGGGTTCCACATTTTACAGAGTACTTCCATATTCCAGATGATTCAACAAATAATATTTTAATTATTGTTATTTTTAAGACTTTATCATAGCAACTACTATGGTAGTCATGCCAAACATCAACTAGCACAGCAACACCAGACTGTACAACTTTCTGTATTGCAAATCAGGGGTTCCCCCAGGCAGCCATAATTTGTCTGTCCTTCTGGTTTTTTTCTACTTTAACTTTTCTATTTTAAGAACTACACATGTGCTTTGTGTTAGAGTAGGGAAGCCATAGCAGACTAAACTACAGTCTATGGTGACTTTGCCTTTTAGGTCGTGCCCTGCTTTGGTCTTGGAGGAAGATGGTCACATATAAAAACAAATTATGATTCAGAGAATCCCTACTGAGACACTAACCAGAGAAATGTGGTTTTCACTGTGCCTTCACCCAATGTACTATGTCCCTGTAAAAATAGTCTTGTACTGGTCTAATTAATTGGCTCTCTAATCATTGCCTTGCCCACTACATACAAAGCGGTTTTGTAAATTCAAAAGACATGGTCCTGAGCCACAACATTTATAAGATCATGGCATACAGGGATGGAAAACAGCTAATACATCATCCGGTACACCTCCCCAGCAGGGCAGGGTAGCCTAGTTAAAAATGCCTCAAATAACATGGCTTTGACCACATCCCGAGCCTGCCAGCGCTCTGTCTCATTCATCCTGCTGCTGTGAAGCTGTCCTTGATTTTCTTGGTAGCTTGTTTCACAGCTCCCGCCTCTAACTTTGAATTCAGCTCTGCAATGGAAAGGGAGCAAACCTCCCTTGCCTGAGGACATCATTTCACATACAGAAAATTGCTCACCTCTTGTTTATGCTTCTATCTCATTACTGTTCTTTTGAATTGGGGAAGTTTGTTTAGATGAAATTTCTGTATAAGCCAACAGAGCCTCAGGATTCCATTTTTGATGTTTTTCTCACATCTCGCAATACTGTTGCACTTTCACTACACAACTAGCACTGGATTTCTGAGTATTTGTTCTAATGACTGAAACCATAGGTTTTGCTACTGGAACAATGTAATATGACTATGAAGAGGGCAGTATCTCAGCAGATGAGGGTGATACTTGTACAGCCTTAATAATGATGTAAATGAACCTTAACAGGCAGACAACAGATTTCCCTGAGATAAAAGATTCACTTATCTAGTTGTAAAACAGACTGAAACTCCTCTTTCACTTCCTCAAGGTTGTAATTTAAGGATTTACTTAAATTACTTAGTGTTGTTTGATACCCTGTCCAGACAATTCTTGAAAGCTGAAGTTGCTGGCTCTTCAATAAAGAAAATTTAATAAAGCCCTTGGCTTTGGGGATTTTTTTGTTTCCTTTTTCCTCTTTTTCTTTAAGTGAATGTGTTGGTGGTTCAAATAAATATCTGTCTAGACAGATGTCAAAAGTGAAATCCAATGATAAAGACTTTCTTCATGATAATAATAATAAAGCAGATAAAAAAATAATTTGTGGTGTAAAGAACACCCAAGTTCTGAATGTAGAGCCAGATCTTTTTGTTTCAGCTACCACACAGCAAAGGACAGTCAGTCAGTCAAACCAGAATTTCCCTTACACAGAGCTTGGGTGAAGGGAGGGTGTGTGTACAGTAAAATGGTTAGAAACACAATGGATTTGTGGTTTTTTCCTTTGGAAGCTATCATCTGGTTAATGCTGGGATTTCTGAAGACCTCAAGGGGAATAGATTTTTCAGTTCTCACCACACTGGAGATTCTTTTCTTGGAGAGGTTTTGTATAGACTGAAAGCTTCAAGAACTCCTTCCCAAAGCTCCCTGTGGCTGCAGTGAGATCAGCCACTGCTCACCAGGAACTGCTGCAAAACACTGGAGATTTGTGTGCTTCAGTACTCAGCATCCCAGCACCTGGGTGTTAGCTGCCTGACAGCTGTACAGGGATTCAAAGCAGGATATATACCTAGGAACATCTTTAAGCCAAGGGGGGAATTAATGCTTTAACTACTATGACACAGAAGCATATCTGCTAAGCTCCTTGGTGTGCTGAAGTTGAATAGAGACAGATCACTTCCAAGCACACTCTCTGTTAAATGCCACAAGAATTTCCTTTGATTTATTTCATCTTTCCCTCAGGTTTTGGGCCCATGTTGCTGTCACAAGAAATCTAATACGTTCCTGAAAGCAGATTATGTTCCAAATGCTGCAAATGCTATAGCATCAACCAGCTCTCTGTGTTTGGGATCTGTCATGGCATACGTCTTCCACTGCTAGGAGTAAAAATGTAAACTAACTGTAGCCCAGAGCTTGTATCCAGAGCTGAGGATGTCATCACCTTGCTCAAATAAGAATGTGGAATCTTTTAGTGGGCAATAAAACTGGTGTTGATTTTTAAATATTCTGCATCAAAATGAATTTCTAGGTCTAAAACCTGCAGCTGATTTGTAGTCAAAATGTTTCATTTTTTAACAAATGCTTTTCATTTCACCTTAAGATGATAATTGCATTAAATGATGGTCATGGCTTCAGACTGAAAATGTGTAGGTTATAATTTTGTACATCTGATCATGGAAAGAAAGATATTGTCTACAACTGTCTCCAACAATGACCAAATTACTTATTCTCCTGTAGAGAAATTAATAGCTAAGAACTGAGGCCACTAAATGACACCTCTAAGCCATAAAATATAATCCTTTCTTAACTAGTTATTTGTTTGTTGTTTTGTCTCCTTTTAAATAATGAAGAACCAAGAAGCAAAACCATGTAAAAGGAGAACTAAACAGTATTGACATAGACAATTTGGGATAAAAAAGGGCATAATTTATTTTAAATAAACTATATCCCTCATTCCTAGTTAATAGGAAATAACTGATATATATAATTACTTAATATTAGACTTTTGACCATTATAATTTTTACTTCATGCTCAGTGATCGGGATAGGAAATATGTCATGCCATATTTCATCTTCATCTTCAACAAACAGCTAACTGTTTCTTTTTTCATTTATTTTTTTTTTCTTTTGAGAGACTTCAGTAATTATTTAGTAGCAACAATGTCATCAAAAATACATTCCTCTAGAGAAATCAGTAATTTGATTTTCATCCATAACTAACCGTACAGATTGCTGTGACCCATGTACTAATAGTGAGTCAGACACATGGAGTTGATTTCAGGAATAAGATACACTGATATGCCTGGATTTTAGTCCAACCTATAAAGAAATCTGTTAAGAAGCCTGAATTTGAAGAAAGATTTATTCCTGTTTTTTATAGTTAGCCAAAACACCCAATCTGTGTTCCAAGCAGTATTGACATTCACCTGTAATTGCACAAAGAAATGATGCTACTGCTAACAATAATGTTCCAAGGACAGTATGTTTCTATATTTACCTGTCAAAACCCCATCCTTCTAGAGTTGAGGAAGGTAATTTAGTTGAGACTCTTTTTCTTCTTCCAGAGCATTAATTTATTGTGTAATTTTGTGTTTAGTTTGAAGTACAGGTTCATGTTCAGTCAAACTCTTTTGTTTAATGAATATTGTCTAAATTTGATCTTGGATCAAAGAGAATGCACTGTGTAAAAAACAAGAGAAATAACACTTCCCTATCCTGGAGATATCTCATACAAAACTTCAGTTTCACACAGGGTTAGTGTCCAATTCCTGATGACAAAAGCAAAGACCTAAAATACTTCTAGTCTGAAAATTCCACAGAGGACCAAGTCTTATTATTTACTATTGTTTCCTTGTAACATGCAAGATCTGGCAGCATTCTTCTGCTATCAGTTAGCATATCCTCCTGAGGGTCAGTGGTCAGTGGGGTCATTGAAGAGGTGGTTCTGCTCCTTTTTCATTGAGAGAGATTCCAGAAGATATTATTGAGTGATTACTCACCTGTAAGATCAACTTTTTTGCTTTCTTGTTGTGTCTTGTCAGCACCCTTAACAAATGTGTCCACGGAATTTTTATGAGTTGACTGGGAGCTGGGATGCTGCAGCAGCTGACACACGGTTTGGTGTAACCATTTCTCTCAGTACAGCTCACATAAGGGTGCCAGAGGCCAGTTTGTAGCGAAGACTGCAGCAGACACAAATTCTCCCCTCAAAGGCAGAGATAGGCAGAGGTAACATTTACATGATGTATTATAGATCTTTCCTTCAAATCCTACATCTGTTGTAAGAACTTGTGTATGACAGAATTTGAAAGTCAGTGTGTCAATATGAACTGCAATGCCCAGTGGACAGGTAGTGACATAAAAAAGATTTACAGATGAAGCACTGTAAAATAAGTTGTTATTTAAGAACCTTTTAAATCTTTTGGTATTAAATAAATGGAGATATCATTACCTGTGTGCCACACCTATGGCAGGTACTGTACTAATGCAAACACCAGTACCATTAACTTTGATGAAGACCACACAGCTCCTTTTGGGGTTGCTCACCTTCTTTAGATCTGCAGTCATAGTCAGACAGAGACAGAAAGAATGAGAATTCCTTCTTTGGTTCAGTGTATTGTCATCAGATGAAGGAAGCAGTTTTGTAAATTTTAAACCTGGTTTCTAGTTCTGGTTAGGGCAAATCTTGGACCACCCCAGCTTTAAATTTTCTAAACATTTCATTTTGCTTTATAGTTATAATGTTTAGAATTTGTTACTAGTACTAGTAGCTGCAGATCTACTTATTTATGTCGTGCTGTGTTTATATTTCACTCTATCAGTTAAACTTAAACCAGTTCACACAATATGTCAGAACTATTTTGTGTTAGAGATCTTAGATTTACAGGCTCAAAAATTTCATTCTGATTGCTCTGGATCTGCAGCAGCTGTAGCAAATCAAACTATGGTTCACAGACTTCACATTGTGAATCACAATTAATTTGTAGTTCTTTTAATGGACTTCTTTACTGTACATAAAGACTGCATATGTACACAGTAACCTCCCCCCCCTTTTAAAAAAACCTCATCATCTTCCTCTTTAGGATAGTGTAATTATAGGGATTCTACACTGGCAATCAAATATAGGGTTTGCATTTGAATTTTCAA
The DNA here is from genome assembly GCA_910950805.1 of Acrocephalus scirpaceus scirpaceus. Taxonomy (NCBI): domain Eukaryota; kingdom Metazoa; phylum Chordata; class Aves; order Passeriformes; family Sylviidae; genus Acrocephalus; species Acrocephalus scirpaceus. The sequence goes on from OU383777.1 coordinate 8,943,038, forward strand.
ATACTCTTTGTTTATAGGCATGTTTTCAGGCATGTTTTTTACTTATCTGTCAGCATTTACTTAAATGGCAATTATACTACTGAAACAAACTCAGGTTTGACAGAGATCTGTTGTATTTGCCTTATTAAACAGAAAACAAGGAGTAAACCCACCTTGTTTACTCTTCAGAGATCCTTCTACTATACTACATGAAGGCTCCACAGCCCTGGGGCTTTGTGTTTGTTCTGATCTAAGACTGAATCCTAATATTTGAACATCTGTGTTGCCATCTTTCTACCTACTGTTTAAAACTGTATAGGAAAAAGTCTAACCCCTTGGGGCAAGACTGTGTACCTATTAAATTGAAAAGATGCTGAGGTATAGAGCTTGACTGCCTTGCCTGAGGCCACACATTTCTCTTGGGTTGAAATTGTGTGTACCTTTGCACCACTTACTTTGCTACAAAACTTGTTGTGTAAGGGTGTATGGACTTGCAATCCTCTCACAGCAATTTGCAAATTATAAAGAGAGGATTCACCCTGTGAGAACACAAACTTAGGGAAAAAAATCTGCATGTACGGATACATGAATTCTCCTTCTCTATTGTTAGGTTACTTTCCATTGCAGGCACCTTTCCCCATGCCCAGTAGCCATTCCCAGATTTCTTGCTGACAGCCAAAGCCTGAATATTGAGCAGCAGCTCCAGCTTCTGCCTCTGTGCCTTTGCCCCAGCCCTTCCCTCGGCAGGCAGAGAAGGAGCCTGAGGCACCCACACAGCCCACCCTGCTTGAGAATCAGATTTCACACAAAAAAGCTTTGTTCTTGGGCACAAATATGAAAATCAGCTTGTTTGGGTATTTCTGACTCCTCTGGAGCTGCAGCCGTGGGTCACGTTGTGTTTGTAGAGAGCCAAGGAGTTGTGTAATGGCTGATATATGTGGGGTTACAAACGCAAGTGAGTGCATGTAAGCTCAGGTTGGTGGGGGAATTGCCCTTATTTGTATGCATGTATTTGTTTAAATAGACCTGCTGCACCCTACATCTTATCTAAATATAAAACAAGGCCCATAGCTTCTAGCAGCTCCCTTGTGCCCTCCCTCCTCTGGCTCCCTTTCCTCAGCTGGAAAACGAAAACAGAACTTTAATGTTGGGGAAATTGTTTTGAATTTGCCACACTAACCTTTTCGATACCATCTCAGGATAACCAAAGTGTACCTACTCAGTCTGTTGAGCATCTGAGATACCAGGTGAAGACTGGGAAAATTAATAAATAACACCACATAGCTTGGAGAGGAGTTCTAGAGAGAGGCAAGATTTGAGATTTCTCACTACTATTTGCTTTACTCACTGAATATGGTTTTAGCTTTCATAGTGTGAGCTCACATTTGTGTTTTTGTGCCCTTTTTGAAAATACATATCATAAATAAGAAATATTAAATTTTCCACAACAAGATCTTTCAAAGAAAATATTACATTTGGACTACCTCAGAATCAGAAATGTTTTGTAGGCTTAAGAACTCACAGTATCACAACCTAAGGGGAGTCTTCACTAACTTTAACAGGCACCAGATCATGCTGCTTTACAGGAGATCTTAACGGCCAAAGGCAGAACACTTGTATGCTTCAGTATTACAGAAAGGTGCCAGTAATAACAATCCCATCAGGTGGATACAAACTCATCCCTGCTGAGGTCTGTGCTTAGAGGCAGAGCCTGCATTGCCTTCTCCACTGACAATATCTCAAGTACTCATGCTGAGCTACTGCCAGACAGCTGGCACATCAGCATAAAATCCACTGCAACCTGCAATTGTGTGCAAGAATTGGAGCAAATAGCTGTGTGATTTAGCTCGTGCTCCCGTGGTTCGAGTGCTGCTGGCACAGCTTCCAGCTGATTCAAAGCAAGCCCAGGTATGTGTACGTGACCTGCTCTTGGAGAACTAACAGGTAGACATGACCTGCTCCCTGCTCCTGATTATACAGCAGCCTCCAGGAGTCCTTGGGCACTCTGATGATTTACTTCTGTCCTTTCACCAAAGAGGCATCTTTTTTTCTTTGTCCTAGTAGTTCATATATTTTATTCTTCTTGAACAGATCTGTCTTCTCCCATCCATGTATCCTGCTATTACATTTATTAGCATTTCATTATATTATTGTTCTGGGTTCTTTTCAGTTTGCTGGCATACAGACATGTCTTATTAAATCTTTCTCTCCAGATATTATTATCTCTGGTTGACTACCAATTTTTTTGAGTGCATTATTGTCAAATGCATATATTAGTTTTCATTTTCCTTTCTTTCTGATTCTTTTTCTGTAAAAAAAAAAAAAAAAAAGAGAAGCATAAAGATTTAACTTGACTTTAACACCTCATCCTATTAAAAAAGTGCAGTTGTTAATGTCTAAAATGCACCTTGCATAATCCCAAATTATTATATGCATGAGATCTTAATTACAGAGAACTTTATTCCTTAATTAATGTATTCCAGACATCTGTAGTTTTGATGTATAAAAACCTAGTTCCTGCCATGAGTATATTTTTAAGTCACACATGCAAAAAAGAGATGAAGTTTTGTGGTACTTGTTAGCAGCGTAAGAGGTAGCTGCTTGGCACTTCTAAATCTGATGCTGTTAATCATCACAGTGCTTTGATCAGGCTTTTATTATTATTTTTTTTAATACTGCCCAATCCTCCAGGCATCTAGTCAGATAAATAATTTTACTGACATATATATGATCTAAGGTTCCAGACTCTGTCATTTAAAATGTAAAGGGGAGAAGTAACTGTGTAAAAGCACATAAGGAGAAAAAAAAATGTAAAAAGCAGATCCTTTTTCTTTAAAGTGAGAAAGTGTATACAACTAGAATCTTTTTACCGTGATCCCACTTAGGAGCATGCTGTTTAACGACACGAAGTGATAATGTACTTAAATGGTTAATGCAAGGGTTGATCCTCCTCCAAATCCGAGCTGGGAACAAAAGCTGAAATGACTTTTAGAAAGGGAGGGACAGGAGGAATTCTGACCCTTCTCCTGGCGCTTTACAACGTGAAACCACAAGGCAATTGAGGAATCTGTGCACGGCACGTGGATTAAAACGCTTCCTAGAAGCTGCTGGTACCGTACATTGCCTAAACCCTCCCTGAACTTTCTCCGTGAATACAGCAGCCTGACAGCCCGGCTTCCCGCTGGGTGGATCCTGCAACTCCAGGAGGGAATGGCACTTCTTGTTTTTAATTAGCAAAGGTGAAAGGTGAATTAAAACTAGCTGTTTGGCAAGTCAGAGCAAGGGGCTGAGTTCTGAGGAGCACCAAGGAGGAGGGTGCTTCCTCCTTTTTTCCGTTCTTTTTTTTTTTTTTTTTTTTTTTTTTCCCTCCCTCCTTCTCTGAATGAATTGCCTTGCAGGAGGGACTGAAAATACAGCTTCTTCCTGAATCCACTGGCAGAGTTACTAAAGACAGCTCAAGACACAACACTGCAGAGTAACGCCTTGGAATGTCCTCGCACTTTATAAACAATTGTCCTAGGGAGGGAATATTTTTACGTGACATTTGCACAGCTTGACAAATGGCTAGCTGGGGCTGTGCGCTGCTCTGATGAACGCTGAATTTCCCACAGAGACACCTCACAAACTGACCAAAGAGAGAGATCTAGCTGCACTGGCAAAGTAGAAGTGGAAGTTGGAGCCTTAAAAAACACCCCACCAAAACAAGAAACAGCAGCAGTTCAGTGAAGAGAACAAGAAATATATCTTGGGCAGGATGACATCTGCTCGGGACCTTCTAATCCTGGCACTATATGGCTTGTTACTAGAGTTACCGGCTGGATGTCACGCAGCAGATACGAGGCAACCCAGGTTACGTCTGTCACATAAAGGTAGGTCAGTGTGTCAGGTTTTTAAAGGCTTTTTACTGTGCAAGTTCATGGACTTCACTGAATGTATTGCATCGGGATTAAATTGTGGTCCTTTGATAGAGTAAAATGTTCCTGTTCAGAAACCTTGTGAATTGTTTCCTTGTACTAGACTGCATCCTAGCTTAAGTTTTCTGAATTCTGGAAGACTTAAGTACTTGCAGTGATGATTTTAGACTACTGAAATATGCTTCTACCTGAAAGTGTGTTAGATTTGCATGTCATTCTCTCTTACTCTCCATGCTGTAAGAAGGCTGTCAGGTCTCTTAATAAGAGGGAAATAAATGGAGAAGATAACCTGAAATTATTGCTGAATAAATGTGCATCATGTAACCCTTGAACAACTAAATGTCTGTTTCATTTTTAGAAATCTGTCTACAAATATAGCTAAGGCAAAAGGACTGAATTCCTGTGCAACCATATGATTCATTTTCTAAACTAGCAAGTGTCATCACACTATAATTAAAATGAGTACCTGCCAATATAAGCCTGATTGCTGTTTTAACTGAGTTACTTAAAGGAATTTTTTTTTCTGACATATTTATGTAGAATACTTATAACTTTTATTTTTGCTTAAAATTATTTAAGTCTCAGTTACCTGAAGGCTGAACCCTTCTTCCTTAGCTCCTTCAGTGTCCCTGTTCTGGATTGCATGTGATTTAAACTCTTCCCTATGATTTATGCTTAATCCTATATATATATATATATATATAAATACTTGTGCAGAGACATGACATTTCAGTTCTCTGAAGCAGGACATACATTTGTACATTACATACTTAGGTATGACAGATGATCATTGCAATAGGAGAAAAAAATGTAATTGTGCAAGATAAACTGATGATTGGCCAATCAATAATGTTTGGGTATTACCTCTTAGGCACAGATGAAAAGAAAATTTTTTGGTGACATAGTTGGGAATGAGCAAATTCTAATTTACTGAAGAACATTTCAATGGTTATGCAAGTGATAACTACTAAACTGCATCAGTGTGAAGTACATTAGAACACCTATCTTAAGAATGGCTAAGATTTAAGAATTAGCAGCATCTAGAGCTCCACGTGTATACAGTTTTACTCTAAACAAGGTTTAATTGTGTTTTATATGGCAAGCTAAATTACCAATTATAGGGAAGGAAGAAGCTGAATAGGATAATTGGTCTGAAAGTCTTGTTAGGTAGCTATAAGAAATGGAGCTTGCTTTTATAGGGCAGTGAAATGCTTTAGAGAAAGAAGTATTTTTCATGGAAAGCTGTCCAGTAAGTAAACAATTAATTGCTCTGAATGAAATAAATTATATGACCCCTTTTAACACATAAACCACTTTTCTTTTAACCTATGGTTTCAGAGTACAGTGGGAATGAGTGCCAAATGCTGATTGTATAATCCTTTCACATCTTTTACTGTTGAAAATGTACATTTGAATACTGATTTATTTCTAGATGTAACTGCTAGGGCTATAATTATTATTGATATTTATTTGCTTCTGATGGGATAAGGGAGATGAGAAAAGCACAGTAAATGAGACAAATAGACCTAGTGTTATGTTAGTTCAGGACTTTGGCTTAGCTGACAGATTTGGCAAGCCCCCCACTATGGTGCTGTGACTATTAACTGCTTCTCTGCTCACTTGTAGTAGTAATTGGTTTCCAATGGTTAGAACTAGTGTACATTTCACTGTACACTACTCTTTCCAGCAGTGAGCCAGTAATTTGGCCATAACACATCATAACTCTGATATCTTCAAAGAGGTCTTAAAACATCCATTTCCCACAGAGGGCCAAACCTTACTTGCCTGATGGCAGTTCCCTCAGATCCAACGACACAGAAAGATCTGTCCTCATAAATTCCCTGCCATGGTCACACACCACCATCTTATATTTCACCTTGTACAATACCCTATCACATTTTTCACACTCAGGAAATGTGGCTGGTTTTACAAGCAGTGTTGCAGTCAGGGAGTCCCTGACCACATATCCCCAGCCAAGGGTTGGAAATGCCATACCTGCCAGCCACCCTGGGAACAGCTACTGCAGCCCTCCCAGCCAGAAGAATGTAGCGACCAAGCATGAGGACAATGAGCAAATGTCACTGCTGTCCTCACTAATCAAACAGGAACAGCAGGAGGGACCCTCATCTTAATTGCATTTGCTCCAAGAAAGGCTGCTGTGGGTACCAGGGAGGTGTGGGGTAGTTACAAAGAGGTGGTCGTGCACCCTCTGTATGACGGTGCTTCAGCCTTTCCTGTGAGTTGTTGTTGTGGTACAGAGGATGAAACCCATATGTGTAAATTTTCAGTGTGGAGTAGCTGCAGCCTCAGATAAAAATTTCACTGCAAGGACCCTGCAATGTGGAAGTCAGCAGGCCTCCTAACTGCCTCCCTTTGGAACTGTAGATGTTGGTGGCTAGTCGGGATTTTGGGCCCTTGCAAGTTAGGCTAGCACTGACTGGAAAGTTAAAAGCTTCTGTGATGAGTGTGATGAGGTTATGGACATCAGATTTTTTTTGTTGTTGTTGTTATGGAAGGATACGTAAAACCAGTCCGTTTTAAATTTTGTTTCTTTAGAGTCAAGAGAACGCTCACACAAATTAGAACGAGTCTCCTTTGATTTTTATAAATTCACAGATTATCTCTTTAAATCACTTTTAAAGTGGTGCTCATTGAAAGTGAATTAGTGGTCTGACAGTGAATAGGAACCCTTTGCTCTCACAGCAAACCAGACCTTCACCTGCAGTGCACACGTCTTCAAACCCACAGCAACAAGATCAGGTCCTAACCCTTGCAGAGGGGTCGCCTGATGGATAGGAATACCACAATCCCCCTGCCAATTAAGACATATATTGTGCAACCCCTGTTTGACTCCATGGCCATTTACTCTGCTTCAGTGGGAGTTAATGAAAGTCCTGCATTCATGAACTACTGCTAAACCTGTCAAGTCAATGCAAACTGTAATGGTGATTTTTGCTAAGGTAGATCATAGTCTTTATTCACAGTAAACTCAAATGTGAATTTTGCCATTTCTTTATCAGATGAGAATTGATCCTATAATCACCTAGCCGTTATTTTATGGTCCTAAGTTAATGTTTAGTAAGTTGAGATAGGTTTATATGTAGAGCTTGAAGGTGTTTTCCCTAAACCATCATCTTGTGTCCATTAGAAAATCTATACTGCAATTAGTTACCACTTGTAATATTAGTGTTATGATTGCAGTAAAGGTCAGTGGTTGAAGATGACCAACTAAAATCTATGTACTCCAATAGCTTCATGTTGATTTGTAGAGATAAAAATATGTTATAGCTTGTTAATATTACAGAGAAATAGATTTCTGCATTATTACGTTATAAGTTGACAACTTCATTTAAAAATCATTAGCTCATTTTATGTACAGTACAGACTCTGGCTAATGAGGTGTTAATGGAAGCCAAGTTTCAGCCCTCTTCTTTATAGGCTGCTGGTTAAATTCTTTCCCAGTATCCCACAGTCTGTGTTCTTGCAATGGGAAATATATAATTAAGGTGAAATCAGCACACACTGCGTGTTAAAAAGAAACTATTTACATTACAGATTGAAATGGATTGGGTTTCCAGAGGACAGGAGGGATATATTTTTATAAGCCTAACAGAGCTACACGGGAAGCATGTGGGCCTGAAAGGCCCATGAAGGATGTAATTGTATAATTCAGGCATTATGCATGGTTTTCTTTGTATTTCTAATTGGTTTGGGATTTTTTTTTCTTTCCCTACTTCATAAATATGGTAAAGAACAAAGGCAATACAGTATGAAAATGAGGTATTGAGCCTTTAGAGTGGGCTGTGCAATTCTGATGCTGAAATGGGCTCTGGTGCCGTTATGTTCAGCAATTTGCACATCTTGAGGGATCTGTTTTCTCTTTTACCTGCTACATTCTCTTGAGTGACTTGAGGGATTTTGGCATTACCTGACCTCAGGTTGTGTACCTATTCACTGAACACTGCTCTTCTCTGGAAAAAGTGTGGTTAAGAAGCAGTTGTGCCTCCCTTACCCATTGAAATATGCCTTTTTTACCTGATGTTGGAACTGCTTGCAACTTTCTACAGTAGAGTCAAGCTGCAGAAGGGAGAAGGAGCAGACAGAACTTGGAAGAAAATCATCCGGGTTAAAAAATGTATTCTCCAAGCACAAATATTTCAAATAGTAACATGCTGCTAAGGAAGGGAGAGATGAAATGTTGCAGACAAAAACTGATACTCTCCATGTTCATAGTCAGATTTTAATATGTAAAATGTGTAATATAAAACATTTAATGTAGAAAAATTTTGGTTTTTTAGAGCTGACTAATCATCTTGGAGGGCTGCTGAGGTCTGTTACAGCAGAAAAAATATTTCATTGCCATTTGCAGGAAGCACAGTTTCAGCACACCTACTTTAACTTTCCTGGTATTTACAATTTAAAATTTATTGTAATTAAGACTTTCACCATGCTTATCCATGATATCTTACTCTGTTCTCTAGCTAGAGGGCAGTAACCTTTACTCACAGGTGAACAACTACATTGATTACCAAAAATGTAGGGAATATTTAGATGGAATTCTAAAGTAGGCAAATATGTTTAATAAAAGTATAATATTTTCAATTAATAATCACCTGGCCACATAAAGCATGGCTAATTAATGACTAGTCACATAACCCAGAACTGAATCATGATTGATTCAATCTCATGCATGAAAATGTTTTCTATTTTTAATAGCCTTCACTGGATTTGAATGACCAGGAAAGAGCAGTTTTCCTACCAAACCAAATTTGAATTTAATAAAGATGTTAATTCATGCTAGATATAAATTACCTTGACTTTGTACCAGAATAAGGAACTGACTTGTCTTTGCTTATATATAGTCCAGAGAAGTCTATGTACAAAAAAATAGAGGACATTGTATATGTATACACGCACATACACATATATACATATAAATATATGTATATGTACATGTATCTGTAGAATATGTGTGTGTATATATATAACAAATTGAAGTTTTTGCATTTCTTACATTGAATTAAACAGCAGTAAAATTCCAAGGGTTTAGAAACTAAAGGCCTTTATCATGGCTCCACTTCTAAATGTGTTTGAGTATAAAGGCTGATAACCAGAGTTACAAGTGTTTGGAAAAAAACACATGACAAGTAATATTTTATAATTCTTGAGGCCACATAGAACTCAATGTCAGCTTAGAAATATCTTAGGCAAAGATGCAAATGCACCTCTAGGCCACTTACGAGTCAGAGAAGAGAGCTTTTGCACCTCCCACTGGATAGTCAACTGATTGTTTACCAACATTTAGAACAAGATTTAGATTTATTATCTACTCATATCACAAAGGGTGACTGCTAGGAAGTTCAGGAGTGCTTACAAGTAATCCTAGAGTGACTTGCTCATGGAGACAGGAATTTTTTGGCAGAGAATTCATGCTAGTTCTTTCATAGCTGCATTTTGTTGACAAAGGCTGTTGTAAGTATTGCTGTAGCAGAGCTCTGAAGTGATAAGTGCCACTGCCAGGGATGCAAGGAGCAGACGGTCTGCAGCCTAACATCAATCACTTTCCTGTTCTTGCTTTAAAGAACTAAGTACTGTCTGAAGGTGCAAGACCAGAATATCCTGCATGTTGCTGCTTCTCTGCAGTTAACTCTCTGCTTTCAAAGTGATAACACCATCTGCTATTTTAAACTCTTCATCAGATATCGTACTCATAATTATTTCACTGAAAGCAGATATTATATTTTATTTTAAACAAGATGAATGCTATCTACATGATTTACAGGATGGTGAACATCTGTGTCATGCCTTTTGAGAAACTTCTGATCAATAAATATACTAAAAGTGTGCAATGGAAATATTATATATTATTAAAACTGCTGCCCTGGTTTTCTTCATGTAGCCAGGCAAATATGATGAAGTAACAGCATGCAGACAGTGTTAATTACAAAAATCATCATTTCTTGAAGAATTTCATAGCCTGTAGGGATAAAGATAACAATCTTTGTTTTACAGGGAAAAAGAGCCCTCTTGACTATACTATAAAATGTTTTGTGTTGGTTAGTTAATGTTTGGCATTTATTTAAATCAGTTAAAGGTTCCGAATTAAACATGAAAGAACATGTTGAAAAAGAATGAAAATATGATATTATAAAAATATGTAGTATACTTCAGTCATTATTTCAAACTCCTGTTAAGAAAGGACTTCAATAATTTTGAAGAAAAAATATTTGAGAATATTTAAAAATAAACTCCATCTTTAAATTGGTGAAAAATTTAAATTGTCATCACCAAGATTCAGTTTGAGGAACTGAATCTACTGAGCCTACTGTATACATTAAAACAAACGAAACCATAATAATTCTCTCAGAGCGCATTTTAAAACCAATGTGTTTATCTCACATTGACAAATTTTTTTTTTTCCCTTGATCTTGGTTCTTCTGATTACCCTCAAGGCTACAAATTCTTATTTTGGAAGAGAGATTTCTTCTTGTTAACATCTTCAATTGAAAGCTGACTTCAATGTGCATTTCCATTAAGCTTTTCCTTCAAGCTTTTCCTTCGTAGTTTAAGCTATAAATTGATGTGCTTTCGCTCATGCTGCATCCCTTTGGCAAACTGTTTTATAGCAGTCTAAAGACTACTTTTTTCCCCCTTCACAACAATGTAAAGCAGGAATGTACCATTATATATTCATTTTTTTTCTTACCCTGTGAAGATTTCCATACCTATAAAATCACCCAAGCAAGTGTTTTAAAGTAAATTTTGTCTGGTTTTTTTTTTCCATTTTTTAAGACACAATATTACAAACACAATGAGTCATTTCTCTGGTTTGTCTCAGATATTGTTTTGTTCTTTGAGGCATTTGGATGCAAGACCTCTTCATAGGGTTTGTAAATTGCAGCACATCACAATCAGGCATCCAAATACACAGTTTAGCTGCACTGCTCTTGGGTAAAAGTATAATCTTAGTGACAAATCTTTTTTCCTTTTCCAGTCTACTCATTCTTATTTTACCTGCAATTTGGAGGACCTCCAGAATGTAATGGCATGTCAAAGGTTCCTTTTGCAGTTTCTGTGCAAGTACGTACAGGAGGTCTGCAACCACAGAGTTGTCAAAAGGATGCCTGCCAAACATCTTGGCCCTGGCATGACACCCAGCCTGTGCGTGCAGCCAATAAGCTGCAAAGCTTGAATCACTCATGTAGCTTCAAAATAATTTTTGATGAAACAAAAGTTGAATCTCATCTTTAAATTACTTTTTATTAGTCTCAGGTGAAAGCAGAGAATTGGCAGTTGTTTATATCATGTCTCCCTACCTTGTCTCACTAGAGTACTTGGTGCACTTTATTGCCTCTTCTGTCAATCAGAACCTGCTCAACTCTTATTAAAAGTCAACAAGAGTCTTCCAGTTACGTGTAATGATCTAAGATTTGTTCCTGAATGCAGTGTTGTGTTTCAGACTGAAACTTCATTTGCCCTGTGGAAGTGCCAATCTTTTCCCTCGTAAACTCCAGAAAAACAGAATCAATTCTGTGTACCAGGAAGCAGCAATATTCCATCATGTTGTCTTTGCTTTTCCTTGGAGAAACACAGTGCCTTGGCACTTTCTGTAACTCACCTGCCTGTTACTGACTGGCTCCTGGTACTTAGACCTCTAGAATCAAAGAATGGATTAAAAACTGTACTTTGTAAACTTCTGCACATTGCAAAGTCAACGGAAAAGAAACCTTCTAATGGTCGAATGGCAAAGACTAGACATGTAACATTCAAAAATTATATTACCATTCTTGGTTGAATTTTCATATTAGAAATTCCTAATTGTGAAGGAAACTTTCTAATCAAGGAATATTATATGAGAAACATGAGACTTGTCTGCTTTGTGGGATCTATTACAATATAGTTCAAAGAATCTTTATGAATATTTAATGTCAAAATATATAAAAAAAATTAAGGGCCAAAAATTTCATTAATTAAAAAAAAAAAAAAAACCAAACTCAACCAAAAAAATTCTGGTAGCCAAAAATGGAAGAAAGTCAAAATTATCACTGACAGCTTCTCATATCTCTTTGGCCTGAGCAAAAAATGTTCATTATTTATAAGAATTTGATGACAGGCAATATAGAGTACTCTTCAGACTGTGATTTGACAGGAACAGATATGAAAAAAGTTGTTTATGGTCCTTGTGAAATCATGTTGCTAACATTTTTACTACATCAGTAATGAAGAATTTCAGGGTTTTGGAGATTTGCTATTTCAACATTTGCAGTTAAACTTCTCTTCTTTTTTTTTTTAAATTCTCAACCCCTCCCCAAATATCTTTACATACAAACATAAGAAATTCTCAACCCATGCTAGACCTCTCTAGCATGATGATGGGGTTTCTATTTTTTTTTTTTTTATTTTTTCCCCAAAATAATTCTCTAAACCAAGGAACCAGTGCTTGGAAGATAGCCATAGTGAAAGAAGATTTAACTCCTCTTCACATCTTTAATGTATCTGTTCTCTACTTCTGTGTTTATTTTCATCTAAAGGATTCCTGACTTCATACTGTGAAGCAATTGAAGCTTCTGTGGGGAGCCAAACAATGGGGTTTTTACTGTTGCTTAGTTTGCTTTATAAGCTTTTTCTTACAACACATTTGTTTAATAGGCCTAGTAAAGTGGTGAATGCAGCTGTAAATATATCTTTTATTTGTTGATGTGCAATAAACATCACAGGATGTTGGTCTTTTCTTATTCTGATCTTCCTGGCACTGGTGAAAGGAAATTGTACAAAATGAATGAAAAGTGCCTTAAACTGATTTCAGAAAACAACAGGCCCCGCATACCTAAGGCTTAGTACCTTGTTTCTCTTTTAACAGATGGTTTCTCCCAGCAGTGTTACTAAAACTTAATAATAGCAAAATAATAGGTTTCTTGATGTGAGGGAACTATTCCAGATAGCACCATTCACTGGGGTCATCGCTGAAGGTCATTTTTCAACCAGAAAGCTAAAGGTTAGCAAGTGTTGCTCAATTCCATGAGCTCCTGCAAACCTTTATTTATGATTAAGCTAAGTGCTCTCCTGTGAGTGTGTGGTAAAAGCCAAAAGTAAAGGAAAATAAACCCATTCCTTTATATATTAAATATTTCATCTTAGTTGGTTGAGAATGGTATGATGCAAAGCTTGAAAATATGTGCTGTCTGAGAGCCCAGAAGGACATAAGCTCTTTTGGAGATCTTGTTCTTATTATGTTGTTGCTGAAAAAATGTCTTGTCTTTACGTGTCCATGTTTACATGCAGTCATTATTCTCTCTTCTCTGCTTATCTTAGGTATGGCCGTGTCCTCCTGCATGTTTTCAGGTTACACAAGCATCTGGGATAGCAGTCATTTCTAAACACACTACTGAGAAGGTGTTAAAGTATTCAGCAGGTTCAGCACTTATTATAGCTCATAACCAGGCTGTAAACAGTCCCAAGCACTTTACTGATTCCATGGTATTCCTTGTTGAGTGACTGCAGCTTCTGTGATTTAACACTCAAGCTCTGCAGTGGGTTACTTAATTTCTAGAAAAATTGAATTCTTGTAAATAAAATGCTTCACATTTAGGAGTCAAAGTTAAAATAAATAGTGTTTCTCCAATGGCTCTGAATGTAGTATATTGTCCTTAAATTCTGCTGTTAAATACGTGAAAGCTTTATTACAAAAACAGAATAATTAATAAAAAACTAGAACAGAGGTCTTATTTCAGTAATTACAATAGCAAACCTTCCATAAACTTCTGTGACTACAAAGCTGACAGGATACTCCTTGCTCCTGAAACACCTTACTCTCTGAAAGAGGTGATCCATTTGGTCATTGCATTTCACCTGGACGTGTATTTCTGTCTCTCTTGAGTTTAGAGGGAGAACAGTGGTCAGCTTAAACCAGAGTCCTTACGTTTCAATTAAAGTAAGTAGGATGGATTTGGGAAGAATGTCTGATGATAGGTCTAGCACGTTACACATGCAAGGATAAAACCCTTTGGCTGAGAATGATTTACTGCAGAGTTTACAGGCTGCAGCGCTATTGCCTTGATAAAGTATAAGTGAAGATATTATTCCTAAGTAGTGTGTCTTTGATCTAATAATGGTCTGGAAGAAGGGGATGGAGGTGCAGTTGTTTGAGCAGTGACCTGAGCAGTGTAAGTTGCTCCCAGAGCTGCTGGACACAATTGTCTCTGGACCACAGCAATGACTGATGTGCTCTGCACCTGCTTCCATGCACAATATGCTGATTTAGATTAAGCATGACATGCTTAGGTTAAGCAGCTTTCAGAACAGTTTAAACTAAATTGATGTACTTTCATGTTAAAATAGGTGAGCCAGTTCACAGCTGTCTGCCATAGCTCAACTACTCCTTAGCAAAGAAGCAGCAAAAACTGCCAGAGGTTAGATACAAGCTGTGTAAGTTATTCCCACCACACACAAAGTGGCCTTAAAGACTTAAAGGCCCTAAAACTTTGCTTCTATAAGTATTTGATCTTATGTGTGTACTTTTAATTATACAAATTGCTTCTTTGATTAAAAGTTAAATTGGGGTTTGTTTGCAAGATCAAAATCTACAGCATAGATTCTTTGAGGCCATCCCTGTAGTGTGATTGATTAAAATCAACCATGACACAAGTTGATCTATTTTGCTCATACCCCAGGCATTACAAAGCAACTTGAAACTTTGAAAATTTTGATTTATGTGTATAATTTCACTTTCCATTTTATTCTATGGTTAAACACTTACAGAAAATCTTGAGAATTACTACTTACAGTCCTCTTTTGTCATAAGGAAAATGGTATTTCCAGAAGATGCTTCTTTAAAGCTTTTATAGAGAACTGTAATATGGGTGGGTACATGCCATTTAGAATTTTGAAATAAATTTTACAAGTGCTGTATGTGATCTCAGTAATTTTCTTGACATGGTACAACTCCTAACTTTCTTTGGAAATGTAGCAAATTACTTTACAATATCAGGTTAATGGAATTTTTTTTTTTGGTGGTTTCACATTTACTGCTTTAGTGTGTAATAGCACTAAAATCCTTGAGCTGTAAAATTAAATGTCTGGGCTGTTGAAATCTCCTTGTACTTTTAATTTAAGAGTAGAACAAAACAAAAAACTTACAGCACGGAGGTTTGAAAATAATAATAACTCGTGTTTATACATTCTTGTGAAACAGTTCCTGAAGTGTGCTGTGAATTTGATAGCAGCATAGAAATGCTTTACCTTGGGATTGTTGAAAGGAAACGGCGATATTGACATGTCCTGATATATGATACAAGTGCCTGGGAGTGTTGCAGGACCCATGGGGCATATCTGAGAGTTAAACTTGTCATGTCTTAGCATGTTTTAGATTTTAAATGGTGTATACTATAAATTAACATGCAGAAAGTAGGTTTCTAAGCTATGATGAAAAGGTGCCCCAGAGTTTTTCTGAATTAGTCATACATGATATGCAGGACTGTAACCCTGTTTCAGCCTTGTTAGAGTGGTTTGGCCACTGCATTCAGCTGCTCACAACATGGTGGGAAGTTTCCACAGGTGTTGATTTCTGTGTGAATTTTGTCTCCGTGGTTTTGCTTTATAAGTATTTGGTCCTTCAGTCTGTAAGGTGTGCTCTTGCCAGACATTTTAATTTTGATGGCAGAGGTTAGCTATTACGGCATCCATCTGAGCACCATAATTATGGTTGCAAACACATTACAGTAGCACAGGGAGAGAATGTGTTTCTGTTGGCATCCCGGAGTCCTGCAGTTGGTTTCACAGGAATTGTAACAATGCTGAGACTGCTTGCTCTCCACAGGATTGTTTACAGACTTTTAAAAACGCATTTGAGAGCACTAGAGTGTGGAGGTAGGTCCTGAGAGCAGGTTCCACAATTGGATTTTAAAGCCTTCCTGATCTTAATGCTATTGATTGGACAAGACTTGCTTTAGCCCATCAATTCGTAACCCAAACATATACTGATTTTTAATCCTTAAAAAGACCTCACAACTGCTGAAAATGTGGAAAATGAACCCAAATAAAGACCTGGTAACTGATGGCTGGTATCTGTCTTGGATGGCGAAATCTAGAGATCTGATATGATGCTCATAGAGTTATAGTACCCATGAAACTTGCCTTTCAACCAAATATTTATATAATGAAACTATTTATTTTTTGGAAAATCAAGGAATCAAGGCCTTTTATTTCACTGAGAGGTGTGGTTTTTGTTTTGTTTTGTTTTGGGTTTTTTTGTTGTTTTTTGTTGTTGTTTTGTTTTTTGTTGTTGTTGCTGTGTTGTTGTTGGGTTTATTGGACCAACAATAATGTGCTAATAATCAGATTTGGGAAATTTGGATTAATTTGAAATTTTATGGAAAACTTTCAGCAAGCTCCTGGGATGCTCTAGTATCTAAGTCTTGCTAAACCTCTTAATTTGCTTTCCAGTAGAATTATACAACCTACATGGAGAATAAAACTTCCTTCCAACTACCTATTGTTTTACCTCATGAGACTGAAATAGCTTTGAGCAGTGTGACACTGGCAATAAGGCATATGAACAAAGACATGCCTCAATAGCAGGCTATCATTAAAGGAGATAAATTTGGAAAATGAAAGATGAATTCTACACTCCCATATCCTTATATCACATGTCCCTTGGTTTTTTTCTGTTCTTTCCTCTACTGAAGTAGTCTGAGATTATTTTCTTTATGCTAGGTTTTTTTAATATCTTTAGGTTTTATTAAATCACTTTATTCTTCCAAAGTCATGCTCAATTTTCTTCATCCCTAATATTTTCCTACTGCAGATATAAGGGTAGTGCAGGCACTAAGGTCTCCCTTATAGCAACTATATCCCTCTCATGTAACCTTGAACAGTATTTCGTCAACTCTTTTTATTCATTAAATACTTATTTGACTCTCTAGGTAAGCCCAAAATAGCAGAGGTATGATTGTTTCTGCATGGGCTTGTTGACCAGGTAGTTTGCATGTACTAATTGACAATTAATTGATCTGCTAATTGCATTATTTGTCTAATGATTTTGTTCTTCTTTTTAAAGGGACTGATGGAGTATTTCTATTTCTTAGCTGCTGACTTTCAGGAAACTTGGAGAAAACTCTGTTTTTTAGACTGCCCCTACTCCTCACACTTTTCCCACAAAGTTTAAAATTGGTCAGTGGGATCTCATGTGTCATAGGGAATGTGGATTGTGTCACCTATTAACAGAGTGGTCCAGAACACCTGATTTTCTAAGGAAATTAGACTGCTTTGCATGACAAGGCAATCAAATAGTTTTTACTGTGATAAATCATTCTTTTGGTCCTTCCCAACTGATAATTCTGTAGAGAAGTCAGAGAACTACTGTCATTTCAGTGGCAACATAATTATCTTTTCCAATAATTCCTATGGAAATTTCGGTCTCCTGTGTTGCAGGTAGCTGTTCGTGTGAAATCCACATGATATGCAATCAAGATTTAGCCTGAAGGTATTCTCTTATTTAATGAATTAAAGACACTAAATCTGTGTTCTTAAAGATTAAGAGAATTGAAATTAATAAAGAACTTGTTTTGAAGTTTTTTGGCCTTTAAGAGTAATAGAAGACAGTTCAATAAATGAGTACTTGGAAGCTATTTTCTGTGCTACTCCTTGCTTTTGGATGGGTTAGAATGACTATCCTAGCCCTTTCCTCTAGGATTTTGACATGCTTTTATTTCCAGGGGACTCTTGGCAGTGTACATACATGTGGAGATTTCTGGAGCATGAATATTAAAGCAAGAAGCCAAGGAATGATGGAAGTGTCCCAGATCAATATAGTGTTAAAGGAAAAGAACATCTGGAAAAAAAAGACCACATAAGTTCTAGATGACTGGAAGATTAAAGAGTCCTCACTAGACAAACATTTTCATTGGATGTTTTAGAGAAGACCATATAGCTGAGGTAGTGAGATGGGGCTTCATCTACCCTAAATCAAACCCCTTATATCAGTATTGGCAATCTTTTACCAAAGACTTGTTAACATGAAAATTTCAAGAAAAAAGGGATCAGGCTGGCAGTTGAAAAGTGTGCAGACAAGCAAGCTCAAAAATACAATCTATAGGTATCTGAGCACATGCTACTTTAGGAGAAATAACAAAAAAGCATTCCCTATTTACTTTGTATTATCTTAGATGGTGTCATTCCCAGCTCAGACTGATAATCTAGTTATAAATTGTTATATGCTTTGCTAAGAAGCAGGGGGTTTTATCTGTAATCTCTAAAGTTTTTAAGTGTGACATTTTATTTTAAGTGCTTTGAGATACTAAGTTAGATAAATTAACCTTTTTCCTTTTATTGATTGGGCTGTAAAGGCATTCCAAAAATTGTAGTGTGCTGATGAAACCATTTCTTTTCCTTTAGCTGCTGCCATTTATTATTTTGTAATGTTTATCTAGATACTGTTAATTAACTTCAATTTACAGATAGTTTAAGAATGTTAAAATGAGCCTTGTCCTATCTCAATTCTCAGAAACAGTAGCAGTGCTTTGAAAAAGAAAATGACTGTTGTCTTTCAATTTTAGTCTCCACAATAATGGCTAGTTTTGTTCACAGATAAGTATTTAATTCTGAAATTCCATGCGAACTGGTTTATTGATGACTGCCATTTTAATAAATTGAGATACAACATTTTTATTGGAAGTCTGATATTTTGAAATTAGAGATTTTTAAGAACAAGTCATAGTTTTGGAAATTCTTGGAAACAATATCTTTTTCAAATATTGGAAAAAATGTACATTAAATTGAAAGAGCTTTGGACTTATTTCTGGAAATATTACTGCTTTTTGGAAAATCTCATCTGCCATTATAAGAGCTACCAAGTTGGTAAAATTCCTTTTTTTTTTTTTGATGAAAGTCAATAAGTACTAAAAACTTAATACATTATCAGTGACTTTAAATTATATTTTTTGTCTAGGACACGGGTTTATCATCATTACTTGAAACAAGTACATCTTGAAAAGGTATTTGATTAAATAATTGCGGTGAAGAACAAAACAAATATTCAGTTGGTCATTTATTCCAAAGTAGCATTGCTGGCATGGATCCTTCTGTGGACAGTTATCCTGGTTTAGGGTTTGTCTACAGATTCTTCAGATTTGACATTAACTTTGCAAATTCACACACACAGAGCTGAAGAACAGAGTTTCCAGTGGTTTAACAAATCACGTGGCATCTAAGTGCCCATTTATAGCCTGCTGAAAGTTTAAATTAAACTAACTTCACAACATTGTTGCTAATTTGAGGCCAAAATTACTTCATTCAGAGGCATTCATGCTAACTCGTTACCTCATCACAACTTGGTCATATATCAAATCCCCCCCAGTTCATGTTCATGACTGATTCTCTTCTGTTGACCTCAATGGGCTATTTGCTTCTTTTGAAAAGGTCTCTCCTTAATGCAAAAAAAAAAAAAAAAAGAGTCCAAGACTCTTTCTGCTTTACTAGCGGAGTTTTTAAAAAATTAATTTTCCTGACTCTTCAAGGTCCAGAAATAATCATGATTAGTATCATGTGTTTATGTAGCTTCCAGCTAGTATAACAAGGATTTAAGTTAACTTTATATTATGTCAGTCCTTTTATTTTTGGTATAAGTTTCATTTTGGTTTTAACTGTCTTCTGAAACATATCTTAGGGATTTTTTAAAATTTTATTTTATTTTCTAAATATTTTCCTGCTCTAAGAGAACTAAATTTAATTCTGGTTTGATTGCTATTACTTAATATCTTAAGTATAAATATTTTTTCTATTTTTGCCTAAAATTTCCTTTTATATGTTCCAAAACAAGCCATTCCAAGAAGGAATCATTTCTATTCAAAATAGAATTTCTTTAGATGCTGTCTTCACTATGCCAGATAATTAGTTCACAAAAGAGATGCCTAAGATATGTTCTAATGTAATATTATTCTTTTCTGTAGCATCACTAACCTTAGCCAAGACCATGCCTTTAACATTCTCTCCAGTAGAAGCAGCACCATATCTTTATGGCTCTCTCGGCATACTCTCCATCAATTTAAGAAATAAATGCATTTCTCACATTTTAGAATACACCTACTCTGTTTCAAAAGTTACATTAAATATAGGTTCTTGTTTGTATACTCTGGAAGTGTTTCCATCCATTCTTTTTTGATGTACACCTCTTCCTTGATTTTGGGAGCTCTGGATGAAGAAATGTTTAGAAATTTTTATAAAAAAGAGGAGTTTCTGTACTGCCTGTTTTTTTGTTGGTTTTTTTTGAAGTTGAAAAAAACAATTGAAAATACAGAAAACAAGTTAGATTCTTAACTCAAGGTATAGGATCTGGTTGTGCCAGGGGAGGTTTATGTTGGATATTAGGAAAAGTTTCTACACAGGAGGGGTTGTCAAGCACTCAATTAGGCTGCCTTGAGAAGTGTACAGATGGAGTGTTTAGGTTTAGTGGTGGGTTGGCAGTGCTGGGTTTGTGGTTGGACTCAAGGATCTTAGGGGCCTTTCTCAACCTAAATGATTCTGTGATTCTATGTTTTGTGATGTTTGAAAAGACACATGCCCACCATTTCTTTCAACTCTGTCAATCTGGTCCTAATCCCATTCAGAAAATAAAGGATTTTCTGCAAGAGATAATAGATTTCTTTTTTTCTCATGATAGACTGGATGCAGGTTTTAAGGTTGCTTTCCCCCTTTTTTTTTTTTTTAATTTTTGTGTTTTTTTTTTTTTTTTTCTTTTTTCTAAGAAGCACTGGAGAATGGCAGAAACCCGAGGCAGATTTCATGCATCTCTTAGCATACCTGTTTATTATATTCTTCTTCTATTCTTCTATTATATCCAAAAAAGCAGAACTAAACTGACATCCAGGTTTGGTATCAAAATAAACATTCCTTTATTCCCAGTTTTTCACATTCTCCTTACTGGTGCTGACACTATAACTTTAATTTAACAAAGTCCTGCTAAGCTAATGACTGGCAATGGACTTTAACACTTCCTTTGACACTTTTTTATTTACAACTTTTTCTGTGGTGATCAGGTTGTTATAGAAAGATGGAAACTGTGTTGTGTTCTTTAGCCTGTATTGATGTCTGGAATATCAATAACTCCTGGTAGTCCTCCTAAACCACACATTAGTTTTAGGCTTACTTTGAGTTTTGTGGAGCTGGATTTCAATAAGAATTGACAGTGGCAATGAGAACAGAGACATCAAATTGTCAGTCAACTTCAGAAGACATCAAAAACTCTGATATGCATTTCAGAGCAGCAGCAGTTGTAATGCTGTTAACCTAATTAGATAAGGAGAAACCTCTAGAAATTTTCTGGAAAATCTCCTATTATTTAAAACATTTAATCTGAGAATACAATATGTTTGTTGGCAGTGGAACTGTATAACTTTTGGTTTCCAAAGCTGTCAACCTTTTTCAGAAATGTGCTTTACTTTTTTATTTGCTCCTTTAGATTTCCACTGCAACCTGGAAAAAGTCTAAAGAATTTTAGTAGCAGTAAGTTTTGTGTTGACTCTGAGACATGGACAACCAATGACTGAAATTGTAGCTGAAATTATTCAACTTTTTATCTAAGAAAAATGTCTCAATCTGCAATGAGTTCTTGGGTATATGGCTAAGTTACTAGACCATATTTCTGATGTACTGTTCAGGCAATCCAGAGTTTATTAACAGATGAAACTTTTTTCTGTCCTTGGATAATCTGGAAAGAGAGAGACATAACTAAACAGAACAATAGATCATTCATGACTACAGAATAAATGGTGTGTTTTTGTTTTCCCAAGTTGAGTATTTCTAAATTGAATATTCTTTTGTGTTGTCTGTGTTAAAAGTATAGATTCCCTTGGTTAAAGATTTTTTAATAATGACTGATGATATAAGAATAGGTGGAATTTGTTCAGAATTGTTAAAAATCAGTGCCTAATGAATTCAGAAATATCTAATGAATAATGCATTGTATTCTATGTAATTCTAAGTTTAACTTATCTCTCAGATGTTGATCAAATAGTTCTAGAAAGATATTTCATAGAAAAAGGGGAAGAGAAAGGACAAGAAATTCCTTCTTAAATATACATCCCATTTATATTAAGTATTGTATGCATTAAGGCCAATCTTGAACAAGATTCAAGCTATACATGATGTGAGGAAGCTCAAGTTCAGCAAATCCTCAGAACGTGTTTGGGACTTCTGTGAACATATCCTCTGACGTTTTAGTGCTTCAGCTGGCTGAACCTCTTGTGATCTTTTCCAAATTTTGAGGCAACTTGTGGGTTTGGAAGCTGAATTAGTTTTGTGTTCACTGCATCCTCACTGCAAAATCAGGACAGAACTAGTTCACATACCACAGCCCAAACTGGGCTTTTCACTTCATTTGCAGTTCTCCTAAACTTAGCCCAAGGTTTCTCGTGTGAATGAGAACCTAGGAAAAGCCCACATTAACACTAGTGAAGAAGCATGAAGTGTGATCCTTTTAAATGTTACTTCTTTCTTTCTGTTCTTAGTTAATTAATTGTCTTGGAGGTGTTAGAAGCATG
Organism: Acrocephalus scirpaceus scirpaceus; assembly: GCA_910950805.1. NCBI lineage: Eukaryota > Metazoa > Chordata > Aves > Passeriformes > Sylviidae > Acrocephalus > Acrocephalus scirpaceus. The sequence goes on from OU383777.1 coordinate 8,965,464, forward strand.
CTGTTGAATTTGTATTGTTTGGGAACTTAAGTTGATTTTAAGCTCTGGATGTTACTAATCATATTGATGTAGAATATTTCCTTTTAATTTATAAAATAGTATGATCAAGTAATTTTTCTGGATTTTTATGCATTCATACTCAGTTTTTGGTTATTTATGATTCTTCAGTCCATTTGAACTGTTCCTGTAGTGAATTGCTCTTAGGACTCTTGCTGGACACATAAGAAAAAAGGAATATTCTGTGAGCACCTCTGAAAAAATATTTCAGTGGGGCAGGATGAAAGGAAAAGGAGAAAACAATTCCATCATGTCTCTTCTCCATCCACCCCAAAAAACTGCAAACCAGAGCAATCACCTCTAAAAAACCACTGGAGTTTGCTTCAGGATGGTACAGATTAATGTGCTGAAATTGGGTAAGGCTGTGCCACAGTGACACATTTCCTCTGGCATGCTTTTATAATATTGCCTCACTGGGCCTGCCCTTACTGCCATCACCCACATGCATGAAGGATGATGGGCATATTATTCACATGTTGTTGTGAGAATCTGCAGTGTTCTGGTTATTTATAGGGTCCAAGTCAACACAGTAGAAAGTCAAAGAGGATGAAATAAAAAATTCATCTAAATTGATAAACCAGTATCTGTCTAATCTTGTCTTTGTATTTTTAAATGTTGTCCTGTGTTGCAGTTACAGACACATTCACTGAAGAAATAGTCTTTCAGATCTTCAATCGGTGGAACAGTTGGGTTATTTTCCTCATTAGGACACTCTTAATCTAACCAGAATTCTAATTGTCATGCTGTGAGACCCAATCCTACATCTGAGGGGGAGATGTAACATCTGAGATACCTGCAGAAAAGATCTTGTGTCTGAAAACTTGTTACTTTTTCCAAATGTTTTGGCATTTGAAGATGTAGCCTCTGTTTTCCTTACCTACATTTTGGGAAAATCACAACCAGACTTCACAAATGAAATGTGGGAAGTGACTGACTTATTTTAAAACCTGTTGTTAGTAAAGATTGACATAAGCCACACTCCAAAATGATTACTTTGTTGAAGTGAAAACCAAGACAAAGAATAGTCATGTTGTAGGATATTAAATATTTAGATAGTTTATCTAAATATCTCTGTTATTTCCCTCGTGCCTTGTTTTTACCACTGTATTTATAACTAGGATCAGAAACGGAAGTGTAACAATATTCTTGAGGAAGATACAGAATTACAAAAAAATCCCTCTGATATGATTTTCTTTGTATATTCATTCCATCTTAAATAAGGGCAAGAACTCTGAATTTCTAACATTGCCAGTTTTATACTTGGCAATACAGTTTGAGATAAGCAATTTTAGGACAAATTGACTATTTGGAACTGCTGGAATGGAATCCAATGCTGCCTTTCCACATCTATAGTTGGTGATCTCAGGCTGACTTACATAAGCACATTGAAAACAGATTTGAACTGAGGAATTATGTTGCATTAATTTGTATTACGGTTTGATAGAATTTGACACAATCTTAAATGCCAAGTTCTCACTTGGCATGATTAATGCAAGTTTTTAAAATGGCTTTTTTTCTTTTTTTTTTTAAACTGCCTCACATTTGTAAAAGAGATTTGGGTTTCTCTTTACTTGAATATTATCATACTACATCCTGAGTTGGAAAGGCCTCATAAGGATCATTAAGTCCAACTCCTGGCCCTGCACAGGACACCTCCAGAATCACAGCCTGTGCCTGAGAGCATTGTCCAGACACTTCTTGAACTCTGCCAGGCTTGGTGATGTGACCACTTCCCTGGGGAGGCTGTTCCAGTGTCCAGCCATCCTCTGGTGAAAAAAACCATTTTTTCTGGTATCCAACCTAAACCTCCCCTGACTCAGCTTCAGGATTTCCTTGGGTCCTGTCACTGGGCACCAGAGAAGAGATCAGTGCCTGCCCCTGCACTTCCCTCCTGAGGAAGCTGCAGGTCAGGGTGAGGTCTCCCTTCAGTCTCCTCCAGGCTGAACAAGTGACTCCATTCACTCCTTGTACATCTTTCCCTCTAGACCTATCACCATCTTCATAGGCCTCCCTGGACCAGCTTTATATCCTCACATTGTGGAGCCCAAAACTGCACACAGACTCGAGGTGAGGCTGGACTAAAGCAGAACAGAGAAGGACAATCCCCTCCCTCAGCTGGCTGTGTCTGATGCTCCCAGGACATGGCTGCATCCTCCTGGCTCCCAGGGCACTGCTGACTCATGTTCAACTTGTCATGTATTAATTTTTATTATTTGTAGTAGTATTTAAAAAAAACCAAAAAAACAAAAAACAAACAAACAAACAAACAAACAAAAAAAAACCAAAAAAACCCACAAAAAAAAAACAAAACAAAAAAACAACCAAAAAAAAAAAAAAAAAAAACCAAACCCCAAAAAACAAACCTGCAGAATTTTTTCAACTTGATCCCAGATAAATGGAAGGTAGATTAAAAGACTGTGTATGTTTATGTATCTCTGGGGTTTTTCTCCTTGTGAATACATAGCTTAGCCTATGGAAAATAACAATGCACAACAGCAAAGAAGTTTGCATGAACTTTTTACATACAGTCTTGAAAAAGCTATACCCTTGCTCAAATGAAAATACACATTTTGTTGTAAGTGAATACTTCTTATTTTCCAAAGAAACAATAAGGATAAATATAGATATGAGATATTTTTGTAGAAACTATTCTCACTTTTCACATGTGAATGATCTTTATAGATAAAGTCTGTATATGTTGCACAGGTCCTGAGTGCCTTGTTATTTATTATTTGGCTCTTGCAATGTTTTGGATTTAATTAATTAAATATATTGACTTTTGTTTTCTGTTATATATTATATTTTGAAATTTTTTATATTGCTACTTATAAAGCATGATAGCTGTTTTCCTGTTCTTTTGAGTAGTAGCTTTATAAATTTCTTGTTGATTTTAGGACCATATTAAGAGATGTAAAACTCTGCTATAGATAACACTTACATAGCTAAATACAGTATTTCAATACCATACCTCAGTGTTCAAAAAAGGCTTCCTTGTCATTTGAATACTTTTTGAAGTTTTAAAGCCAGGTTCCCTTATCCTGTGGGACTGTCTGAAAAATAGATGAACTGTTACAATATGAAGGTTAGCATATCTTGGCTAAGTAACCTTTGTATAATTCACCCTGGTCATTAACTATTTTCTCCTCTCATCAGTAATTTCAGACTTTAAAAAGATGCTGGAGGCTACTCTGTGATTTAAGCAACAATTTTGTCCTCAAGATTACAGTTTTGAACAGTCTGCAGGACACTAAAATCTTGCACATAGTGTAGCAATTGCTGCTCAGTACATGTAATTGAGAAGCAGAAATCCCTGGTGCTTCAGCTTACTAGAGAGTAGATCCATGGAGCATAGCCAGTTTCCTGGACTATTAATTAAGGAAAGAGTTTTCTACTTCACTATGGATCAGTTAGACAGTTTTTCATTCTTACAGATCCCAAAAACCACATCTGTCCACATCTTGTAGAACAATATTTTTTTCACCCTATATATTTCAGTAACATAAACCTTTCACCAGCAGGAATTCTTGTTATTCACTTGCAGTGATCAGTAGCTGAACATATTCAGAAAGAACTTAATGTTCACAATTAAAAAAAGCTGTTCAATTTAATTTTTCATCTACTCAGCCTATTCAGTTGACTAGATGAATTCATAAACTAATAATTCCAATTCCTGCAGTCTCCAGCACTGCCATCCAAAAATGAGATTGTCAGAGCAGAAAACATCAATATTTGGAGTTTGCATTGATGACTGCAAAAATTGGTTTGCTGAAGCAATTTTTTTCAGTAAGAGTATGTCTTGCCTCAGCCTGTACACCTTGAAGTGATAGATTGGAAGAAGATGTTTGGGCAAGTGAGCAATAATAATCCCTAAGAAAATTTTGTCCACACCTGGCCATTTCTGTACTGTGTCTGAAGAGAAACCTGAACAATCTGAGGCAAATTGTGTGATCTGGCTTAAGCATTAAATGTTGGTGCAAACAGGGTTTCACAACTTCTGTGTGATATCGGTGTAAACTTAGCAGCAGAGTAGGAATTAGGACTGATGATGACAATGATGATCGTTTTATTCCTTAATGAATGCTATTATGTAAAATGAGTCTAGTCTACACCTGGCATTTCAATCATCATACTTCAAACATCTTTCTTTCCGGAGTGACTACACACATATTCATGAAACAAATATTTCAACAGCATCAAAATTTTCTCAGCTATGAAAGAGTAGCTTTTCATTTTGAGATATTGAATAATCCAGGAATTAAAATTTTCATTGTTATATATGCTGCACGTGCGTAAGTTTCTACTTACACTTTCTCTGCTTATGTCAATACTGGAGTTTCCCAGTATCCAGTTGTAATATACTCTGACTCTCTTTGCCACTCAGTGCAAATCAGATTGCATTCAAATTCCGAATCCATTGCACTTTACATTGCAACTCAGTGTAAATTGATGAATCACCCAAAACTTCAGTGATCTACACTGGTTTTACTGTTCTACAGCAGTGCAGGTTCAGTACACCTAGAGCTTTCTTAGGCTTGTGGGGATGTGCTGGGTCAGCCCAGATGTGTAGTCCTGGATGAGAACTAAGTGGAAGTGGTAAGCATACAGGACTGCTGCTCTGGATTAGCTAAATAAGCTCCAAAAGTTTTGCAGGATGCAGTGGAGCCTTTGCTCTGTCTGGGACATGGTGTATCACCAGTAACAACCTCTCCTAATGTCTGGGATCTGCCTGAGGTATCCAAACTATCTTGTACCAAAGCAATCAGCACACCTGGCTACCTAGTTCAGTGTTGTGCTTGGAATTTCCATGCAATCTTTGGCTTTTCTCATTAATCCAACAGGGAACAATTCTCATGAATCCATCAGGGTATGATTAATTTACTACATTTACTGAAAATCAGTGCTCTGCGTTGAACCTCCTGGCCTGTGTGTGCCTGGCTGTGCTGTCTTTTGAGCATATATCAGGGTGGTCTCTACAGGTGGCCTCTAGTAAACACCCTCAGCAGTGTCACCCATGTTATCCTGCCCCTTAATTCCTACCCATAAACTTAACTGGTTCTTTATCCCCGCCCTCTTCATCCCCGTAGGTAGAACTCAATACATTCCAGTTGCTCTTCACACAAAGAGCCTAAAGAGATTATAGTTTCTGTTAGCTGATATGAGGACATCATTCTGTCTTTGGTCTCTCATTATGTATATTTGGTAAAAAAATATTATAACATGCATATTATATATATATTTAAAATAAATATAACGGTTTCTCAACAGACATATATGTATAAATACCAATATTTGTTTAGCAACTCCTATAATATGGCATTTCCTATGAGAATATCTCTGGTACAAGAAAGGGTCTTTTCATATGTCTGACTTTTGAAATAGTGCAGCCTGTACTGTGCACACAGGGTCAGGATAGATCTTTATAATGTTCTCTTCTATCCCTCAAATTTCTGGGCCGTTTCTTATTTGACATAATTCAGTCCAGCTCTCTTGAATGCAGAAGCATGTACAGGCTTAATACAATTTCACTGTCAATAGACTCCTAATTTATAAAGGCAGTTCTGATACTCTTTCATCATTATTGTTCAGGTTTGATCTGATGCACTTTTTTTTCATTGGACTCTAGGCAAACATATGAAATATATCATTTTAGTTGCTACTGCATGCCTGAATTTAAAAAGAAAGAAAAAAATTTAGGAAGTTTTATCCTGTTTTAACCACAGCATATTTTTTCCATCCTCAGGGAAAAAGAAAGTAATTCTGGTTAAAAAGGATACTCTGTTATGTATAGAATAATGTTTGCTCTGACTTTAATGGATTTTACTGTTTTAGAAAGTACTGGAAATGGAAAAAAATACACACTAACAACAAAAATCACATCACATTGGTTTTATTAAAAACAAAAAGCCTTTAGAAAAGAGACCAGAGAGAAGCATTCATTGACCAGTATTCCTTTCTTTAAAAGAAAGAGATTTCCAGGATATATTTTCATTAGAAACATATGTAAGTATGCCTAATTAAGATACTTACAGATATTTAAAAATGAGCAATTAGTTTTAAGTTCAGAAAAGCAACTATCATTTTAATAGTTGGGTTATATGTGGGAACTCTGCAGACATTTAATTTTCATGAAGCATCAGTGTGACTAGATATTTGATGTAACAACTGAAGAACTTTCTGGGATCCATCCCATTATGCTTTAACATTTTTAGCACCATTCCCAATTATGTTTTAAATTAAAATCTTACATAAACAGAGGCATAATTACAAATGCAATGTTTAAGATTCCATGTCTGGAATATTACAGAATTTTAACTAGCAATTCCACTCAATCCATTTATTTTACTGATAACTCTGCTGTCGGGGTCATCCCTACTGATCTAAAGCTTCATAAAAAGTAAATATTAATGTGTATTGATTTTGCAATTATTTGTGGAAAGCATTTTTTATGGAAGTACCTGAGAAGTGGATTTCTTTGTGGAATTTTTTTACTTAATGAAAACTAATAAATATATTTTTCACTTGTTTCTCTTCAGGCAAATGTAACCTGAAAACGAAACAAACTTTTCCTTAATTCTGCCATTTTAATTTCAGTTAAACACTAACCTACTCCTCCTGTTGGTGACTTGCATTTTTAAAGAGGTTTCTGTTTGATTGCTCAGATTAATGAACATAATGTACAATATATACAATATAACCATAAATGAGTGATTGTCTATGTGTGACTTTATCACTGAAAGGTTCACGTTAGCTGACATTTTCAATGAAGAGTGTAGGATTTCAGTGAGCAAGTCCTAATATATATACCCACTTTAAACCCTTCGAAAATACTATTATTAACTATTAAATTCTTCTAATAAGTTATTTCTGAAAGTAGCCAGGTACCTCTCAAATGACACATAATGTAGCACTTTGACATACCCTTGTCTTTGAGAAGAAGAACAACAGGTGATTTTCAGGTGATATTTTGAAACTTTTCAAATAAAGTTTATTTTTTTCTTAAGTATAATTCTAACTTTGTGCTACATATGAGCCATTTAACAACATATTTAATTATCGTCTATTGAGAAAAGTATAAAAATATTCTTGTAAAAAAGTATGAATTACTAAAAAGCAGCTATAAAAATGTCTGCAATATATCTTATAACTGGCAATATATTCTAGCACAGCTTCTATTTATCATTCTCCCTAAAGCGCTTTATGTATTCAATTATATATAAATTTTGTATCAAATATTCATAAATATACCAATTTCAAGCACAACACAATGCTTTTCTAATATTACTTCAATTACAACAGTCTGACATATCTATATGTCTTTAGTTATTAATATTTTTGAGGATATTATTGCCTTTATCTAGCATGAATGTGAGTGAGATTAGGGTGACATTTGTGTAAATCTGTAGGAAGATTCTTCTGTTTCCAGGGAGCACAGCTTGTCTTTTGTCTGAAAATATCTGTAGTATTTAACTGAGTTATGGTTGCATAGCCTTATACTGCCCCTTCTTACTGGAAAAATAAGCATTAGAGAAATTTACTACTATTCTAGTATCATTGATCAGATTTAATGCGATGTCTCTAGTATTTCTGATCTTGTAATCTAGGGAAACCTAGCTTTATAATGTTATTCTTCTGAGAATTTAATTCAGTTTTTATATGCAAAGGTCAAATTCCTTACTCATATTGGTTTAATCATTCTGAAAAACAATTGAGTTGTCTGCAGCACATACTACTACACAGACACAAGTGCTACTGTATGGTTTATACAGATAAAATAGAGTTTAAATCCTAGTTTCTGAATTTGTAATTATACAGCACAGAAGGCCAAACACAATCACATGATGGTTGTCTGAAGTTTCTTGGAGACAGCCATTTGACATCACCCACATTGACTTTTGAGTCATTCATTTTTAACATAATATCATGTTCTTTCTCTACCTTCATAATCAGATCTGAAAGTTACTCTTTCTATTTGACAGTTAGAAACATGGAAAACAGAGAATGGAATAATGCTACTAATTGGAAAATTTCTCAAGTTCTATTGCTCATATCTGAAAGAAACAACATATTAAAATAGCAACATGGGAGAAAAAAGACTTTTTAAAAGACTATTTACTGTGGTTAAAGTCTAGCTGGAATGGAAATACAGTTCATGTGAAAAGTGAATGTATAAAACAAAAGTGTAAAATTATATGTAAGTGGCCTTATTCAAGCCAGAGAAAGATTTGAAAATTTGTTGTTGTCAGAATGAGCGGGGTGTTTATCGTCAGAAGTAAAATCCAATATTTCATAGTGCTAAACCTTGGTCATTATTTGAGTGACAGTGGAGATTAAATTGATTTATATTATACTTTTATTATAACTATTAATTTCTGTATCAATTATTTATATTAAGACTTTGCTTTTCCCCTGGAGATCTCAGAGCACTTTAGAAGATGTACAATGCTCATTAAAGATATGGTTCTCATTAAATAAGCCATCTGCCCAGTTAATCGTTTGGAAAGCCAACATGTGTCTGCTGCATTTATATAATTTTTGGTGCCCTCTTCAAGGCAGAGGTCAGGCAACAGCATGGTTGTGCCTGCGAAAAGTCAGTGAGTTTAAACTACCCATGCTGGTGCCACATCTCCAGTATTATTATTAGCTTCTTGAATAACTTATATAGACAAGTGACAAGCTTGAGAATCTTCTATCTCAGTCCCTTTCCCTTCCCAGCTAAATAACTTCTGCAGTCCATGAAATTCTTCCCTCATATTGCCTCAACTCCGTGGATCTCCCCAAGCTCCAGTAACTTTCAGACACAATGAGTTAAGCTTGTATGTTTCTTATTAGAGAAATATTTTCTAGCAGAGCATCTACATTCATTGCGACCGAGTTATTTCCAGTTTGAAAAGTATACATGCTTTGCCAAGGAAGGCATCTTTAAGAAATGCATTAGAAATATTGAAGAGAGACGTTTCGTGCTGTCTCAGCCCAGTTTCAAGAGCTATAAAATAACACTTCTCATTTCTTTTATGGATTTCATGTTTCATTTTACTTTTAAGTCAAAAAGTGTTATTAAAAAAAAAAAGTCAAAAATGCATTCTATTTTCTTTGCAAATTATTCCATCCAGAACTTTACATAAAATTGGACATGGAAAATATTTGGTAGGGTTATATTCCATTTATTTAATTTTTTGTGTTTATTTACCTCCCCATCAACTTTGCATAATAATCAGGAGCAATTTTTTCACTTGAGGAGAGATGAAATGTGAAAATTTTTTATCATAATGGGCATAATCTTGGAAAGTAACTGGCTATAAAGGTATAAATTGAAAATATCATACAGTAAGGAGGAATATAATGAAATAACTGTTCGGGTGAATTATCTTATTTCCAATCTATCCTTTCTTTGATGAGCAAAGGTCTCATTAGGATCAGCAACAACTAGGACCTTGATTTTAGATGGTTCTAGACAAGTATGAGATAATATCAGGAAAACAAGGTAGTAAAATCCTGTGTCTTGGTTACAATCCAAATTGAATAAAACTGGAATAAACCATGTCTGCTGCTATCTCCCCAAGGTGAGATATGAGCGAATGGACCAGAAAAAGGAAGAAGGCATCTCAAGATATTGACTGATTCAATAAAAATTTGGGTGTCCCCTACTTAATCGATACTCTTGTTCTTTTGTAGTGAACATTGGGCCTTGTATCTCCCTTCAGTGTCCCCTACATGTGAAAGTTATGTATCTCAGCAGAGGGAGAACTGTCAACACACTGCAAAGTATAATCTTTAAAGTCAGAAACAAACTGAGGAGCTGCACCATGCCAGTCAGTAGGGAAAAGGGGAAATGTTAGAGTGGCAGTTCCCAGGTAGCAGAGAGTTTCAGATATCTACAAGGCAGAACTATAAACCTTTTTACTTCTTAAAGGTAATCATTTGCTTTTGAAATAGGAGATGAGGTATCAATTTTTCTCTCTTGACATAACTTCATTCCCACCTAACTTAATATGCAGAACATTTTTTCTTTAAGATGAAGAGGTCTAAACTCAACTTCCTTCTTTGGCTGGTGGCAATACAACTTTTTATCCTTCACCTCTAGCGGACAATTTTGATGCTGTGTTGAGATCCCTTGTCTGTCCTCCCACTGCAGCTATCGATTTTATAAAAACATTTAAGTCATTAAGGAGAGGATACAGGTGAAAGTAAGGCATATGGCAACCTGAAAACTATAGTAGTGTCCTGGCTAAGGAAATTCTGGACATCTCCAAATCCTCCATATATTTAGGCAGTTGTCAGCATACCAACTTTGAGTATTTCAAACTGAATTTCTAATTATTGCTTTATATGTCATCTTCATTGTGGAATTTTATTACACAGTTAATAAAAACTGCATATATCATCTGCACTGTAGCACTGAATTTAGCTTTCTTTGAGACTGCTGCAACCCTGCCTTGCTTCTCACATCAATTTCTATTTTAAACTCTGAACAGGAGCCAAGTAATTTAAAAGTATGTGAGAAAGTTAATGTATTATAAGTGGTTCTAATAGAGCCCTTAAAAATCAGCATTTGCAGTGAAAATATGAGTCTAGGAGAGAGAGATCCTACTTCTCTGTAACTGATACAGACTGGTTGATTTGGTGATTTCGAAGTTCAATTTTAATTGGTTTGAAGATTTTAAGCTTTCTCAGGCCTGCTCTGTAAAAGTTTGCTTTTGCTGACAAATGAGAAAGCACAACAGATAAACATATTAAATCAGACAATGCCTGGGCACTAAATTTTTCTCCCATCTGGAAGCCTGTTAGCCAATATCAGTCCCTGGGAGACTTGCTGCCAGTAGCTAGTTGTACTTGTTTATTTATATATCAGTAATGTTTTTACTTGAATCACTGAAACCCATGTGCAGTTTAGGGTTTCATCTGGGCTCTGGATCTCTGGTGTTAATGAGAATGGTTAGGTTAAGAATAAGAGTGAAATGCCCATGTAAAAGGGTAAACAGAGGAGAACCCATGACTGCTTTGTAATCCTCCATGAGCCTCCCAGACTGGCAGGGCTGCCTGGAGCTCTGGGCAGGCTCTGCTGCTTGCCCGGCCTGGGTAACACCCCGGGAACAGGGAATGAACATTGCCTTTGGCTCAGCTCTTCCCCTTGCTGGCCAATGTAGCTGAGCTGGCATGGAGGTGGCACAGGAATTTATTTCTGGAAAAGACCACAAGCAAATGGAAAGGCTGAGGGTGAAAGGAGGAAGCAAGGGAGGAATTATGACTCAGAGGGATGGTTCTCTGTGACTCCCAGTGTTTCCCTGGCTTACCCACGAGTTACATACAGCCTCCTATTTGGAGTTAAAGGAATAATCTATTTCAACAGCAAAGTGAGTACTGAGATTTAGAGTTTACATGTTTGCAAAGAGCAGCTTCTTAATGATGTTTGTATTTTCATGTGCTTTCTGCTTGAATTGAGGGCATGTAAAGTAACTCTGATGAGGTCATTAGAAAATCTGAGATCACGGCTTTGCTTCATTCCTTCCATTGTGTTCATCATGAATCTCACAGTGAGAAACACAACAGAAACTGTATGCATTACAATAGAAATATAAAGATGTAGTTCCTTACTCTAGAAGGTTTGCAGATTTTACAGCTTCAGTCTTGGATACTTGTCAGGTAGAGGCAGTGCAGCTGGGTGTTTCCAAGGAGCTGAGATACTTCTTTCTATATCTTTACTCTAGTCAAGATTTTCACATGTCCCTGTATGTCAGGGTTTGTTGAAATGCATTCCTTTTCTAATGCTCTAATAAAGCTAAAATGTTAACATTCCTGTGAATATATCTACACAGATGAACAATTTTTTTGGTCCCAGAGTTATCCATGATAAATCCCTTTAGCTCAATATTAACCCATTCTTCCTTATGATGGAAGTTATGTTTAATTAGTGTTCCGAATAAGATGGTTCATACAAATCAGAGTATATACCTGCAAAAGACCAGTGGCAATCATTTTATTTGCCTTTCTTAATAATTGCCTTAGTGAAAGATGTAAAATATGTAAGAGTTTGTGCCTCTCCATTCAAGTGCTTTTTTCATAATCTGAAAAACAGCTTATTCTTTTTGAGCACCTGGTCTGCTGCTTTACATCAAGGGAAAAATGTTTTAGCTTTGCTCTCTCTCTCTTTAATCACACTCTGGAAGCCGGCACCCTAAGAATTACTGGATGTAGCATTAAAACTTGAGTGGTTTGCCACAAGATCCCTAAAGATTCAGAAGTGGTTTTAGTAAAAGAGTAGGAAAGTGTATCCTTGAACTGATACAATCCAACATCAGGTAATAAGTTTATGCTCTTGAAATTCAATGAGAACTCTGCCAGCACCAGTGAGGCACTGGGCTCCAGGTGCACATTTTTAAGAGCAACAGCTTGGCATTTGAAAAAGGTGAACTAATTGGTACCCTCATTTTCCAGTGATCATATATTCTTCTGATACAGTATGATTAAAATAAATACTAAGATGAGGAGAACAGCGTAGGAATGAGTTTACATGTTTATATGTATAATGATGCAGTGTGTAAATAGACACATTTCTTTGATGTGTCTTTATACACAGACATACATGTATATATGCATACACACGCCTCCACCCTTTTGGTTTGTAAAGTTTCGTTCTTCTTTAAATACACATTTTTCATAAAACCTTTTCAGTAACTGTTCCTGTGCTGTAAGTTAGCACTGTACCATTTGCTCAGTTATAATCCTTTGCACAAGTTGCACAGAGGTTTTCATTCACTAGTAAGTGCACAATAGGTGTTCTGTCTTTACTTGCCTTTTTTATCATTCACACTCACATTTTGTACTTAACTAAAACCAAGAAACTAATGTGCTGGAAATATTATTCACACAAAGAACAGAAGTTCAATGTCAATTGTTTCTTTATGGACATTATTTAAAGTATATATGTTTCCCATATATGTGAAGTTCATAGCAAGAAATTGACATTTCTATAAGGAAGTTTTCCATTAAGACATGGTTCTTTTCCCCAGCACTGAGGTTTCAGCCAGCTTCACTTTGACTGCCCATACTCCTCCAAGGGAAAAAACTCCTCTCTTGGAGAAATGGAAAGGATAATACATGCATTCATAGGCTAAATTCTGTGTAGTATGCTTCAAGTGTAATATTCAGCTTCCTTAAGAAAGTAGAAAGAAGCTTCTGTTTCTGGTATTAATACACATGAAAATGTTTCCAAAAGAGGTTTTCCACCCTTCCTGAAATCAGATCAGATGTAATCACCTTTATTTAGATACCATTTCTGAAAGTCTTCTGTATTATAATTTACTAGGACAGAATCACCAAGTTTACATTTTTCATTTATATTTATGTAAAGAGATCATAAGTGGTCTTTTCCAGATCATATTTATGGAAAGAGATTTTCATTAGCCTTCAAGGAATAAAAGGAAAGAAAACTGTAGTTGCACTTTTGTTTTTTTCTTTCTCTTGATGTAAGAAAAAAGCCAACCCACACTGACACTAATGGGTGAAGGGTATCAGTCATTCCCTAAAAACCTTTGTATCTCATCCCCACCTTTTGCTGTAGTCAGTTCTGTAGTCAGTTCACCTCAGTCGGTGTCCTGGTAGCGTGGGCTGCACATGCCAGGGCTGCAAACTATTAAAACTTTTGAAAAACCTTTGTTTCAAGGAATTTTAATTATGGCTCACAAGGTCATTCATGTTGAGACTTTATATCACAGGCCAAACTTCAGATCTTCATGGGTAAGGCAAGAGGTTAGCATGTGTAACTTTATCCTCACTACAGAGTTCATATGCTGCTGATTATAAGCTTGTAAACAAATCCTTCACATCTCTCCTGTCTGAAACAGCTTTATAAGGAGTTTATTTTTAAGAAAAATAAGAACAGGTGACAAGGACAAATTGTCCTGAAGACTGTGCAAGAAAGTTAAACCCCCATTTTACGATGAAAAAGAGATCATAATCAGAAATATTAGATCTCTTTAGACTATGTGGAGCATACTTAGGTCATGTCACAGGAACATCAGTCCTTGGCTTCAGCAAAACATGAGATAGCTTCCCTTTTCATTCTTCTCAGCATCTGTTTTCTTCTCTTTCCCCTCTTTCTCCATGAAGGCATGATTTTTATATGCTAGCTTTGAGCTGAAGGCGCTGAATCAAATTCCTTGCTCACCAATTTGTAAACTCCTTAATGTATTTGGCAACTTGAATGAGAAAAAAGTTTATGATTGCTCTTAAGGGACTTAGATGAAGTATATAAATCTTTAATCCAGATTTTCCCTCTGGAAATTATTAATCTGTGTGAATCATAGTGATGATTCTGTTGTTTAGTCTGTCCTTTTTATTTTAAGACATACCTGTGTTGAGTTTGTTTGGTCCACGCAGAAGTACTGTTTTAATGGCGCCTTTTTATTTGAAAAGACATAGTTCTTTTTTTCTTTTTTTTCTTGAAACAAGCCATTCTGCCTCTCACTTTATTTGACATACACAACTTGTCTTCTGCCTTAAGAATCAGTTTGGCTCACTTGTGTAATTTGCTCTTTTAGCCTACTTTTGTCATCTTTGCTTCAGAGAACATTTATGTCTTCAATTGAGACTAAATTGTGTTAATTAGGAAAATATCTAATGGCAGCTTGCCCATCACCATGCCTGAATGGCCACGTAAAGTTAAAGTAAAAAAAAAAAAGCAGTACTTCTTCTCTTGAGTTCATATGAAAACCTTCCAAAACTGCCAGCACAGAGTAATTTATCTTTTTTAAACACAGACAATGTAACAGACAAAGGCATAAGACAGATTTGGATGGGAAATTATGTAGACCTTTTTTAAATAATGAGACTAATTAATTGTTGGGAGAATTTTCTAACCAAAGTGACGGAGCACCTATAGCTGAGTGTTTCTCTAAATCATGTACTTAAGCTCATCAGGAAGTTATTAGGCTTGATGCAGAAATTACTTCATTAAATTTTACACCCTGTGTAATGAAAGAGGTCAAAATAAATAGTCATAATAAACATTTTTGGTCCTCAATTGCAGGTGAAATTGTGGTCAAGTGAATCCTAATAGAACCTAAGTCCTATTGATTTCAGTAAGAAAATATTTTCATCCAATAAACCTACACACAAATCTTTTGCTTCTGTTAGGTGAAGATAGAAAAAAAGTATTTTAGGTAATTTATTTTTAATATATTGTGTTATGTAATCAAATGTTATGAAGGAGAGTGAAATATGGATACAATGGGACGTGCCTATTTGTGTTTGTGCTATGGTAATTGAAATTAAGATTTTTTATTCTTGTGTGCCTTCACTAAGGGACAGAAAAGATAAAAGTACCCCCTTTATCATGCTGAGAAAACAGCTGAATGTCCCTAAGGAAATTTAGCATCTGTTCATCTGACTTTTCTTAGCTCATTATGACTAATACTACTGCCAATGAACCTGCTAAGATTTCACTTAATACTGGGCTACAGTATTTACTATATTGAATATTACGATCGTGTGTATATATAGATGTATATATAAATATGTACACATTGTGTGCTGAGTATCAGATTTTAATCCTTTTCTAGTCAGTTAGAGTTTTAACTTCCCTGAGACACAGGTTTAAGTCCCTGCTGGGGTTTTTTGTTTTTTGGTTGTTTTTTTTTTTTTTTGCAAGTTAATGCCTATCTTTTTATCTCCTTCACAAAATGTAGCAGAGAGACCCATGCAATCTAAAATAGAAAGCAGGTCAGTCTGCTGTTGTGCCCTCTAATTGCTTCTGTCTTAAAACATTTCAGTTTTTCTACGACATGTAATGTCTTTTTTCTTTCCAGTGCACATGAAAAGGGATAATGTTAGCATTTTGCAGTTAATTTAATTACTTCCCACTTGTGAAAATGCTGACAGGATTTCCGACCACTGGAAGAGGTGCCCTGACTGTTAGATGTGATTGGCAGCCCAGACATAACTTATAAATTGCAGCTGAAATTAAAGCATTTTATCTTCACTCAGATATATCCTTCATGACAAACCATTCAACAATACTTCCAAGCCATTATTTCAGTGAATTGATTTTCAACAGCAATTAGTGACCAATTTGTGAGATAATGTTCTCTGTCAAATCACAGACATGTCAGGATCTGTTTCAGTAATAGACAAGACTACAATGCACTTGTGATCATAAATAATAACTGTTGTTCTTTAAATACTGTAGATGATTTTTTTTCAGATTTACACCATCTGCAGTAATACTGTTATCAGAAAACTGTGCTCTCTGCATTTCATATTAACAAGAAAATGTGAAAAAAGAAAACTTATTTGAAAAGTGCCATTGTCTGCACGTTGGAGAAGATAACTTCCCATAATAAACTCATTATTTTTAAAAATGTTATTTAATGATAGTTGTAAAAATTTGCCAATAGCATAATAGGAAAGTAATTTAGAATATAAGGCTTGCCAAAAGCAATTATAAAACATATAGAGGGGAAAAAAGGCCTCCTTTAAAATATGTTTAACTAAGGCTCATAATCATCACACCTAACTTTAAGTGTCCATTTAGCTCAGATTTTCTCTATGGCCTATGGAAAAAAAGAAATGCTCCCAAAGCTAATTCATGTGAGAGGTGAGCTGATTTTCCATCTCCCTGTTGTTTGTTAAATGTGCAGAGATGGAGGATCCCTCTGTACCTGTTAAGATTTAGCATCTAATTTTTGGACAACTAACACTATGAGACGTAAGCCTCTATTAACTCACCTTCTGATGATATTAGCAGGATTTTACCACTTAGAAATGCATAAGAACAGAAGTGAAAGTAGGAAGGGTAAATTCCACTATGGTAAATCAATTACTTAATCCCATAATGTAATTTGAAGACAAGTGCTTGAACCCTGTATTAAAACTTAGTAGAAAAGATAATAGCCACATACTGAAGTCATATTTAAAATTCTTAAAAAGATATAACATGAAGGAAAGGTCAGGGATAGGAGAACATTTTGAAAAACATGAAGAGAAGTAATGGTCCAAATTAGCAAAAGAAATGTTTTAGTGTTATGAACAAGAACATTTTTTCCCCTTATTTCAATTTTTAATTTGGTGTATTTATCCTGATCAGCTAGAAGAGCAATATTTAGTGTTCTACATACCAACCAATGGTGAGGACTTTCTTAACTGAAGATATGTCTGGGCCAGTTGGTGCAGGCAGCTGCAGGAGCAGAAGGTCTGACTCCTGAGCAGTAGAATTTCATGGTTTTTAACAGATTTCTTGTTCTGTTCATCCTTCAGCTCTCTGGGGAGGAGAAATGAACAGTTTCTTCTGGCAATCGAGGTCTCCCTGTTGAATTCCTGTCCCTCCTTGAGGAATAATGAGAGGCTCATGCTAGTTCCAAATCTTGAAAGGCAGGGATGAAGTTGAGTTGCTGTGCTCCTTGCCTTGACATAGCATGGAATACTGGTTTAAATACCTTAGGTATGCAGCAGTGAATATCCAAGATAGTCTCTGGATTTGAAATCATGATTGTCACATTATATAGTTAATAATAGTCAATGCACATGCTTTTATATTTTTTTTTCTATAATAGAATTTCCATTATCTTCAAATTAAAGCTAACAAGAGATTTAAAGATTAAAAGTTATTAAGGAAAATTAAGGGAAAGAACTATGCTTGTATGAAAATTAAATTTTCTTTGGTATCATGAAAAGATATTTTTGTAGTTTTAATCACATTTGCTTTACACTCTGCTTCATTTAATTATATTTTTCAGTTTCTCCACTCTCAGAATGCTAATTAAACATGCAGAGTGGTTTATCCCTTTAGAAAGGAGCCAATATGTTTCATTCCTTTGAGGAAACTCTCATTTATTAAAGATCCATTTGCCATCCCATAGGCAGCTTGCTCTTTAGACATGAAGGCAAGAATTTGGTACAGATCTTTCAGGGTTATTTTGCAATATCCACTTGAACTAGCAGACAGTTGCTAGGTGTATGTTGTAATTGCTATTGTAATTTTAGTGCCCCAAGCAAAAAAAAAAAGTCTTTTTATAAATGTTTCTTTGTTATGTCTATACTTAATTAAGTTTAGGGAGATGATTTTCTCCATCATCATGTGCTTCTGATTACAGTGAAACCTGCATTAGCCTGTATTTTGGAGGATTTAAATCTTAAATATTCACCATCTGTTAATAAAAGGAATTATCTCACTGCATTTTGCAACAGGTATAGACTAATTAGAACCAATTGGTATTTTTTGCATTCTTTTTTCTCATAAAGGAACGGTTCAACGTAGAAGTTACATGGTTGAAATCTATTTTTTGGCTGAGTGCAGTTTTATTGGATCATTACTTAATCCATCAAAGATGTTGATTATATCTTTTAATAAGTGGAATAGTTGAGACCAAAAAAGAGATTGATTTAATGATACGGCAGTGTTAGCACAAAGCAGGCATTTCAAAACTAAGTGGTTGCTTGAAAGAGGAGAAATTGCCTGCAGGCTCTGGAGAAAGCATTATGGTATTTCAGTGACAGGTTTCCTCACTGCTACTTCAGCACAGCTCCTTCACAGCTGGCTGCTTCTGTTTGTGCTTTCAGAGTCTCTCAAGGATTATGAGATTATTGGTCTTGACTAAGTAAAATGAAGAGAAACTTGAGATTTCTGCACAGGCTTTGCACTATTAAAATGATATAAGTTTATTTCCATGAGTATCTCTGTACCAGCAATTAGTGGAATCCATTGCCTCAGTGATTCTAGTTTTGAGATTAATGTGATATAAAAGAAAAAATGTGAGGCAGCCTTAAAAATCCTTCTCTCTGAGTAAATGCATTCTGACAAGAAGAACAAGAAAATATCAATTTAAATCTTAATGATAAACTTATTTAGACAATTTATAATTATTAATCTCTTGGTCAGACCTAGAAAATAAAAAAGGAATTAAGTCCACAAAAAAATCCTTCTCAAAGGTAACTCAATAGTTGGATATATTTATGATCAGAAGAATCTCTTTGGTGTCTTTAAACTAAATGGTGTTTGTTTCAAAGTAACTACTACCTTGAAATGAGTTCTTGTAGAGTAAAATGACCTTGGCCATAAATCCAACAACAATTACCATGATACCATAAATATAGATTTATTTTGATTTGAAAAAGAAGTAAAATGAATTTATTTCAGAGAGAGCTGGCTCAATAAAAGGAGTGGTGGGAATTTATACTGTAACTTTTCTTATGTAATAATTGTAAATATTCTATATAAAAGGCTACATTTTAGATGAGAATGTGTGTTGCTGGGCTTGATGTTTCCTTGTTTAATAAGATTCATTAGTGGTTTGTTTTGTTTTGTTTTGTTTTTCCCCATGCAGGTTTCATTATTTTAAAAACCCACATGGATTTATAGACTGCATCAGTATAGAAAATACAATATTATCTGGAAATGTCTCATAGTCCAATTTAGAGGGTTTAATCAGGCCAGGTGAAAGGGAAGCCTTGTGAAATCCTCAAACAGCTTCAGAAGTGATGGTTCTCATTCTGACTTTCCTAAGAATATTTTCATAGGTTGTCTAATTTTTGAAGCCTTGGCAAATTGTAATCCAAGATCTAAAGGGCTGCAAGAATTTGTGTAATCTGTTCCTCATTGATATTGGATTATTCGCAGGCACTGAGGGAGACTGGGTTTTAACCAATTATTTTCCATAATCATCCAAACTTCTAACAGTTTTAATAACATCCCCTTTGCTGTCTGTGGACCAGCCATGGGCAGACCTCAAGACACTGTGATTTCAGCAGGAGCTGTGGCTGTCAGAGGAATTTCACTATTCACTGTGACATGCTTAGCTTTGGCCTCAGTGATTTCTTTTACCCCTAGTGACTGCTGAACCAAGAGAATGTTCTATTTTTTTTTTTTACTCTGATGAGATTTGAGAGGTTAAAGGTGATCTGAAGGACATCATCAATTGGACTTTTAAGACTACAATATAAAGTCACCATGTATGTAAATTATGTTCACTAATGTATTGTTAATCTGAACATTTTGGCAGGGGAATTTTGAAATACGCTTTTTGGAAGATGGTCTGTAAGAGCCTTTCAAGATTATCCTACAACCAGAGTAAGAGCTAAGAAGTACTAAACAAAAAAGCTTTCAGAACAGCTTTGACCACGAGGCTGCTCTTCATATTGTTTTCTTGGATTAAAAACTACAAACAATACTGCAAACATGAATGCTAAAGCTGCAGCCTAAAACTCTGTTTCTAGTTCAGGTAGATTGATATTTATTATTTAATTTCAATCTCCACATTTTCAGATCTTTTGATCTACAAATAACTTGTTAAGCTAACTACTAGGAAAACATGAAAGTAAAACATTATTCTTAGACATACTGTGCCAAATGTTTTAACAAATTAACTGAAAGGGATCTGAAATTTTGCTTTAAGTGTTGCACAGGAGATGGTACTGCAGCTCAGCAATGCATGAATAGGTGACAATGGGCATCTGGGTAAAACCTGAAATGTAATTCATATGTGGCGGACAGCATACTTTTGTTTATCTTTCACAGAGTAATACTGGGAATGATTCAGTTGCTTTATAGCTTCTCTAAGTGTTGGCTTGATAATGTAAGCAATCTAAAAGAACTGGAGAGAAAGACCTGCTTAACAGAGAGTGCTAAGGAGAAAAAAAAACATCAAAAACCTAGTCTGTGTGCCAGAATGGCAATGATCCTGTCAATGGGCTGCGAGCAGGTTCTGAAATCCAAAGATCTTAAGGACAGATCATCATCATTAGATAAAGACTCTTTAAAAGTCAGTTTTTCACTTTGTAACTGCAAGTGAACTTGGTGGATTGGGAGCAATTAAATCTATTTTATCAATATTATTCCTATAAACAGGATTAGAAAATCCTTGTAGTAACAGCTCTACTTGAGCTTGTCTTGTGAGCATCCTTTAAAAGCAGTGAAGAGAAATAACCACTTCTAGAGCACAATTCATGTCAGCAGTGTTGAACTTGTACAATGGGGAGTGCAACAGCTGTCTTCCTAGAAAGTCTCACTTCCCTGTTTTACATTAGAACATATCTAAATATCAGATTTCTGGAGTTGGATAATATACCTTTAATGTTTTGTAAGGTGTGAGCCATACATGCAACTTTACGAAAAAGAAATTAAGTTTCGAAGTTTAAGTATTTCCAGGCTATTATGCAAGGACAATGCCATTAACCTGTCCTCTAAATGTGGTCCTGGGATCTTATTTGAGAGTGTTAGGAATGATTTTATAGATGTAAAAGTGACAGCAGAACCCAGTCTTCTAACTTCTTTGACTGTGCAAGTATTGGAACATGCCTGTTTCCCTGGAAGCCTTGACAGCAACACTAGCAGTTTCTAATGCACTTGACTGAAAACAATTGAAATTGCAAGTGAATTGGAATTGTTACAAAATTCTTGAGTTACCACTGCAATTTCTAATAGCAATTTCCTTGGCATTTAGTGAGGTTTTGAAAAGTACTTAAGTTGCAATTAATAGAAATAATGGTGTATCTGTAATTTCCTTTGGCCTGAAACCAAACCCTGATTGACATATATCCTAATAACATTGTCACGAACATTAGCTGCAACTTTTTTTTTTCTTTTTAAATGAAGTAAATAGGATTAAATGTCTTTATTATTACAAGCCATGAAGCATGCAATGACTTGGCTAACAAGTAAATAATAACTGGCAAACTGTGTAGACAATCTGGAGCTCAGATATTTGGACCTTCCTGGTGGTCCTAGAGTCTGCAGTGAAGACTCAATGGCATGGAGACTGAACTATTCTTGCAGTTGAGTAGGTGGTTCTCTGCAGTTCAGAGCTAAGACAAATAACTAGCAAAGGCAGGAAAATATTTACTGCCACTACCCACTACACATACTGCCACCATACATCATGTACCAGCATTGTGACTGAAAATAACTTTCCTGGCTCAAAGACTATCAAACTATCACATACTACACCAATAATACAAGATGTTTGTAAATGAAGCAGCATGGAAATGCCAGAATTTATAACATCCTAACCACATCTGTGTCACTACATTCATTGTAGGAGTCAAAGCATATGTTCATCTTATCTAAATTCAGGCACCTATAACGCTTTCATTAATATTTTGATCTTACTAAGCAGCTCATGCAATGTAAAAAGATGGGCCTTTCCAGAAGGCAAGGCTGATCTGCAGTGAGCTAAATTACTCTTTGGAGGACTTGTCTCCATTAACTATTAGGAAATTCAGTTACTGGATATGTACCTTGTGTGCCCCTAAGCTCTTGGTTGGGGTGGAATGACTCCAAATCAATGTGAATACAAATATTATTGAGAAGAGTGTAAAGGAAATAATACATAGAGTATCTAGAAGACAGAATTTCTTTTCTTTGTGGGTTTTTTGGGGGTGGTGTTTTTTGGTTTGGTTTGGTTTTGGTTTTTTGTTTTGGTTTTGTTTTTTTGTTTTGTTTATTTGGGTTTTTTTGTTCTTGGAGTTTCTCTGATATTCAGTCCAATATTACTGCTGAGTATGCAAACTTCACCTCGTTAACATTGCCACTTTTAAACTAAAACACTCAATTTGTCCTAGTAACTGAATTCTTGAGTTTTACCATTAACAACCAATTTTCTCATATGGGAAATCATATGTGAAATGTTTCTAATTTATAGAAACAAACAAGTTCAATCAATATTCAACTTACCTTCATTTTCTTCTTACTTGATGCAAAAGAAATCTCACTGCATGTAATGAGTCAGACAATAATGTTTAACCATTGCAGTTGTTCCACCTTTTAGAATGAGGTTCAATTTATCTCAACTAGACATATGTTGGCCTTTGGAGACGTACAAATCATCTAAATTCCAAACAAAAAATTAGAGATGAATGTATTCAATTGATCAAGAAATGTCATTGCATCCTATATGTATATATTATACATAGCCTGAAAGGCATGTATCATCTTCCTGGGAAACAGGAATCACAACCTTAGAGTTTTTCCTCCAAGGCAATAAACTTACTGCTAGGCAAGGGTGAAATGCGTGTTTGCTCATTTGTCTGAACAAGCCCTGTCCCTCTTCTTTGATGTACCCTTTTTGACTGGGTTGCACCTGCCTCAAAATTGACTTCACTGATGGATGATGGATGATTAACGATAAATATGGATGTCTGAATCCAAATAAAGTAAGTTCAGAGCTATATTTTAGGTGTGAGTGTCTCATTTAATACATATATTAAAAACTAATGAAATTTTAAAATTATAGGGTAGTTTTGATGAAGACCACTGCCAAAGGTTCCAAATTCCATACACTCCAGCATCTCACTAGCTGTTACAGTTACTGATATTTAAGGACTTTGTGGTCTTCCTTTTAAAGCACAAGTATGTATTTATGTATTTACACCCTTGAGCTAAACCATCAAAGGCATCTTTGTAAGCTACAATTTTTAGTAAAAATAAATTAAAATTGTTCTGAATGCTACTGAAATAACAAACTGGGGCAATCCATCTGGAATTCGTTTTACTTCATATTACAGGCTTTGTGTCACTGCTGTCCAATTTGACACTGAAAAGCACAAAGAATAACATTGACATAAGGATATAGTTATGTTTATAGCACAGAAGTAGATTTTTTTTCCTGCTATTTTCAGAGTAGTATCCTTAGAGTTGGCACCCTCAACTGGATTTCAGAAAAAACTGTCTGTGGTGGTGATGTTAAAAGGCAGCAGCAAAAGCCTATGGAATGAAGAGCTGTCAGTCCAGCTACTGTTCTTAGTCAAGTGCTTCTGTTGTACCCATTGAGGCTGCGGGGCTGAACTGGGGGCCAGGTTTTTCCAGACATGCTTTGAGGAAGTAGGTACAATACAAGTCTGCTGTCTGCATCAGTGCTTTTTTCTTAAGGTCCGTTAAGTCATGCAAATTAAAATCAAGAGGGTTTTTTTCCTTTAAAAAGCAGAATAAAATCTGGGTTTTTTTCTTTTCTTTCCCTGTAACCACATTAATTATGCTTATGTAACACATTTTTTAAAATATCTAGAAATCTTAGTCTCCACAGTGACTGCAGTTGCAAGAACTTTAGGTATCTGGAAGAGATAATAGGAAGGAGAAGACAAATCATTCTTCAATAAGGGCACAACTTAGAGATGATCTGAGTATGAGCCAAAGCAAAATAAAAATTTGCTTTCAACTAGGGAAATAATACCAAAATTGAAAATAATAGATTAATACTAACAATAGATTTATAAAAGGGAAGTGTCTTTATTTGATTTAGAAAAAAAGCTATAAGGGTTTTCACAACTTTAAGTCAGAAAACATAACCTTCTTCAGCCCTAGATATAGGCTGATTGAGCTATCTAAAAGTAGGGATCCTAGTTAATTCAAGAGAGAAAATAGGTATCTAAATTAATTCCAAATATGTCTGTGTATATGTACAGGTGCAAATGTATGAAGTGATTTACTCCTCACATATGCTTGCATCTTTCATTTGGAACCTAAAAGGCTGCTTTATACCAGATGCCTACATTATGTTTTGCTAAATTTAAGTGGAATATTCCTTCAATTTAAAGGAAGAAACCACTCCTTAAAATAGAATTAATCGGAAAGCAAGATGATACTGAAGATAGTTTCATCAAAGATAACTGCAATTACTTGTACTAATATATTATTTAATATGGGATTCATTCCTTCAGGCATGAAATGTAGTAGAGAAAACGTGTTTAAACGTCAGTAAAACATTTAACATAGTGCTATAAGATGCTATTAGTCAGCCAAAGGGTTAGGGTTGGACAGGTATTAGCACACACCTTATAAAACTAAGGGAAAAAAGTGATAGTAGCTGGACTTGAAGAGGGCTTTTTTCGGAATTCCACAAGGGTTATTCATGGAATGCATCATCTTTAATAGACTCATTTATAGGCTTGGCAGAAAACCAAGCAATTTGCTAAGGAAATTAGCAGATAATGAACAAAATAGGTGACCTTAAGAAAGAAGTGTTAGACTGAAATAAATGAAATGAAATTGTAATAGTATTGAATGTTTGGATGTGAACATAAAGGTCCGTTACAAACGACTCTGTTAAAAGCTGCAGCCAAGATTTTTGGGACCCAGAAGGAGGAAGAAAATGGAAGTGTAAGAGCTGATCCCAGAGAGATTGTTAGCTAAGCAGCGGGATTGGCCATGAAAAGAAAGAGGGGCTCCTAAAATCTATTAAGCAAAGTGTTTCCAGTACAATTGGGAAATACTATATGAGGCACAGGTAAGACAGTCATAAAATCAGAAATTGAACAATTCTGTGAACAGGGAAACACTATTGGAAAGGCATGGGGGAGATGAAAACCTCTGCCAGCCCAGCACCAGTGAGGATGCTGAGCACCATTTCCCCTATCAAGCCTCAAAAGAAGTTTCATTATCACCTCCCAGGACCAGGGACTGGGGCTCCCAAGTGACAAGGTGGAAATTTTGAACAGCTCTGTAAAACTCCTCCAGTTTCCTACTCATGATGCCAGGACCCAGAGCAAAGCTCTGTGAACACATGGTGTCTCTGCTGTGGCTCAGGAGACAGAGTTACTGCCTTTTAGTCTGGAAAAAAGCTGAAGCAGCATGATCTGAAAGAAGTCTCAGGTTAGTGGTGCAGATGGCTCACGGAACTCAGTATGAGTGTGTGGCAGGGTGTCCTTTCTTTTTCCTTCCACACAGATGATCTCCCACTTATCACAACTCATGCCCCAGGAAAATCCTATTTTTAATTGTATAATAGTAAGACAGTTGTAGGTAGCTGCAAAACTGTAAATTTAGAAATTTGACCTCATCTGATAATCAGAAGAGGTAAAAGAAAGTGAATTTTGGTGGACAGATAAACTACTTTTGTATATATGTAGCCAGGGACATAGCAAAGAGTGAAGTTATGCAGCAGATTTATGCTATTACAATAGTTTTTTTTCCCTAAATTGACCATTTCAGACTGTCCCATGTGACATCAGCAGTTCATATAAAAGATACAGAATGAACATTCTGCTCAAATGTGACCAGATTGAAATGCAGCCACGTTTATGCTGATAGAACATACTTCCATCCAACAATGATGAGGTATAAACAGCAGGGAGTCCTACTATATGCTTATCTAGTCTGTGAGTTACTGTGCACTAATGAGCAGCAGATGAGATGGATTCTTTGCAGTAATTGTTTTCCTTTCTCCCCTCACAATTTTTTTAAATGTTTTGTTCTTTTTTGTTGTTGCTATTGCTGTTTTCTGTGGTTTTGTATTTAGCATCTTTGGCTTCTAGAGAGGATTGTCCTGTATAGTTTAGCTGGTTGCAAGTATAATAAGTTTTAAGTATCTTAACATACTCTGTCCTAAATATCTACAATTCCTCCTCTACTTCATGGAATTGCTTCAATGCATTCTCAATGGAAAATATTAGTGAGATCTTTAAACATATTAGAATAAATGAGAGAAACGCAATTTAAGGTTTGTGGATTATTTATACGTTTCTTTGAGAGGAATAACAACTTTTCAGCCTTCTAACAAACTTATGGGCCATGGAACTATTGAAACACCTGGAGGTAATTTTGTTTAATTATACTTACAGTTTTTATAATTGTAAGTTCTAATCCAAGAATATTGAACAATGAAAAAAACCCCTAAATTCAGCATTTATAAATGTCTTAAATGCTATATTAATATGCTTTGTCCATACAAATGTATGTATTTAAAGACATAAAAAAAGTGTTTCATAAGAAAAAAGTAAGACAAAATTAAATGTAACACAACAGAGTTGAGGGAGATTCTAAAGTCTCAAATACTATGAGCAACTGAATATGAAGATAAATATACAATATTATTTAAAATAATATTGACATCATAAAGTGGAAGCACATTAAAAAGATTATGTGCTTTCAGCAGTCTTGAAAATGGATTGTTTTGCTTATACAACTGAATGTACTGATTGAATTAGCTATGAACTTTTAATGCTATTGACATACTTATTCAGGAATTATAATAGCAATCCATTTTCATTCTGCTACATGTGCATGTTATATCAGAAGACTCTGGGTGGGGCAACACATGTACTATGTCACCTGGTCAGTATCAGAATTATTCCAGAGACATCAAATTTTTGCCAGAGTCAGCAGAAAATTGCCAGTCAATATTAGAAAATGTTATAATTTAGAAGTAATCTTGCATTCTCTTTTCAGTATCAGAAAAATATTTTGAAGTCATTATCTAAATGGACTTGAGGCAGTGGAAAACATATCTGTAATCTTATTGTGGGGCTAATTAACTCCTTCCTTTGTGTTACTTTGATGTGGTTTTTTGGTTTAGATTGTTTAATTTTGGATTATTCAATTCAGCATGTCTACATTATAGAGTGGAAAATGTAGCACTATGCCTACAGCAAAATGTGAGTGAGGAAATATTGGCACGGGAAGGTTGATCCCATAGTGCACTCAAGCTTATTATTCATCTCTTAAATGAGAAAAGCTGGCTTTTGCAAACAAGATGGTGATTTATCACATAGTTGAAGTGAGAAGCCAAAGGTTAGTAGAGGCATATGAAAATGAAACTCTTTCATGCTTTAGTTGAGTAAGGATCTGGCAGAGTTATACTATTATGGTTTATAATATAGATTATATTCATATATACACATTAAAAAAAGGAAAGAGAGAAATTCTAAATAATATATTTATAATTGTAGCAATCATTTTTAGATTACTTCTTAAGGAGACAAAGTAGACAGCTCCCTGCATATGCTGAATAGTGTAGCTGAAACTCTACTCTAAGGAGGAATCCCCATATCAAGAGTGTATAATCCTTACAGTTCTGGGTATAGGGACCCTGATGATAGAAAGAAAAAAGCACTGAAGCAAAATTCTGACTACAACCCTTAGATTCTGTTCTTGGCACTAGAACAAGTTGCAGTTGCTAAGTTACTTATAAAAAATAACATAGTGTTCATGCAACTTCACTGCTGCCCCTAAGGAGAAGAGGTTGTGCCTAAGCACAATATTAATATGATTTATCAATATACATCTACTGTAGAACATGTGTTTATCTGATGAGGAGACCATGCTGGGAAAAAGTGACTTGTCACTGTCTTCAATGTGATTACAATTTCCATAATTTGAAGCAATTATTTCATGTATGATCACTGTGAAGTAGACTGGTGTGTGAGATCCTAGAGCCTTTCCCGTGGTACAGGTTTCCTGGGGGCTGGATATATCCCTATAATGACATTTGGATTGTTTCAAATGAAAAAAGTGTCTTAATTTTGCATTCCATACTCTAATGCTTCTTAGATTAAACAAGATTATTAATATTGAGCTATGTTGTAAGCCCAAGTATGTCAAAGCAGCTTCTTAACTGGATTTTAATTAACAGATTATAGATATACTTTTCTTTAGTTGTTGTTGATGGTAACTGAAGTTACCACTGCTCATTAGCATTACTGTGGTGATATGACTTATGCTTGTTATTGCTCCTTGGCTATGAGGCAGCATGTGAATATTTCCCTACTATTTTGTCTAACTCAAAGGCAAAGGACTGGGCCTTTATTGTACACTTGTGAGATGTCTCGTGCAACAGAAATTCTTCTCAATTCTCCTAACTCTGCTCTAATACATCAGTTAAATAATAATTAATACATTTTGTAACATAATAAACGTATCATAAAACAAAATATTACCAAAATGGAAACAAATCCATCTGTGTAGATTTAGAAAAGATTATGTATCATTTTAAAAGGTAAATCCAGAGCACAAGCACCACTGAAACACTGACCTGTGATAATTCCTAGTGTTTAAATTTTTGATGTTCTTGGCAACTTTGAAAAACAGTACTCTTCCAAATAATATTTGGGCATGGCTCAAGAAACAATACAAGGACTACTCTACATAGGGGGTTGGATGACGTTATGTTGCTTGGAGATGAAGACAGTGGAACATTTTAGCTTTATGGATGTATGCCATGTGGCCTCTGAGACCTTAAATGGTTTTATTTAGTAATACTTAAGCAGCCAAAGAAACCATATTCTTTCACACTAGCAGGGCCTATTAAAGAGTTGTTACTTTTCTAAAGAGGTGGTTGCAGTTTCACACCTCTCCAGGTTGTGTTGTAGTTGCATCAGCTCTTTGGTGTTGATGTTATTTGCACTTATTTGAGGATGAAAGTGGCTGAATGCAATTTAGATAATGCTGACAAGTATTAACTATAATTCATTAGTTTTATTCATAAATCTGCTAATACACTGTTGTTCACTTTTTAGTACAAATAAATTTTAATTCAGTCTCTGAAATCTATCTCTTGGTTTATTCATTTACATTTCATAATTGAATGGAATTAAGAATAGAGAAGACATTATTCAGAGTGACTTTCCTCCAGAAATTTTTGTTAAATATCATAAAATTTGTTGCCAAGACAATCAAAGTCATCCTTGAGACCAGACACTGAAATTTTTTATGCTGTACTTTCCTGCAGTCATCAGCACGCGAGAGAAATAACACCGCCTTGAGGTTTTTCATCATGGGAAAGCATTTGTCAAGCTGACAGTTTGGCTACTTCACAAAAATACATAAAGTTCATCAACAGTGCATAAATAGTTGTAAAGTAAAGCTCTTTTTATTCCATTTCAAGATATGTGATTAATGGGGTATAGCCTAGTTTGATTAATCTGTGCATTCATAGTATCTCCCACTTGATATTCGTAGAGAGTTGCTACTTTTACAAGAATTTCTCTTACATTTATATACAAAAGAAGATTAATCATCCTTCCAGTCAGTCATCTTTTTTGTCCCTTACCCACCAAAAAGACTTGGCTTTCCAGAGAGTGTTTCCACTAAACACTCTTGCCATAATATTTGGTTTCTCCACCACACACTCAGTTCTCATCTCTCTTGGCAAAACTATTTTTCATTCTACAGCTTATATGGAGTGTGATATTAACAAGGTATTTGAACAGAAAAAGACATTGCCAGTCTATTTTCCATTTCACATGTAATGAAAACAATTTGAATTTGAGTTGACATACAAGCACTAATAGTGTTCATGCCAGGGAAACAATAAATAATGACAAACATTGGCAGTGGTGGAATCCTACACTTGTATTTGACAAACAACCTCAGTGTCCAGTGATAGAGTATATGGCTTCAGTATATGCCGGAAAACAAAAAGAGTGAAAATAAATCTGTTAAAGTACAGTCAGTATCCACTTAAGCAGAAGAAAAATGGTCATCTTAAACCATTATTTTATTTCATCTCTCAAAGGGGAGATGTTCCAGTCCTCTGAGCATCTTCATGGATTCCTCTGGACTTGCTCCAATACATCCATATTCTTATGTTTAGAGCCCCAGAGCTGGATGCAGCACTGCAGGTGGGGTCTCATGAGAGTGCAGTAGAGTGGCAGAATCACCCCCTCAACCTGCTGCCTGTGCTACTTTGGATGCAGCCCAGGAGAAAAGTGGTTTTCTGGTATGTGAGCTCACATTGTCAGGTCACAGCAAGCTTTGCATGTACCAAATTCCCTAAGTCCTTCTCCCCAGGGCTTCTCTCAATCCATTCTCCACCCAGCCTGTTCTTGTGCTCGATATTGCCCTGACCCATGTGCAATACTTTGACTTGGCCTTGTTGCACTTGATGACGTTAATACATTCCCACCTCTCAGGCCTGTCGAGGTCCCTCTGGATGACATCTGTTCCCTCCAGTGTTTGCACCACAGCCCTCAAATTGGTGTTGTCAGCAAACTTGCTGAGGAAGTTCAATCCCACTAGCCACGTCGTTGGTAAATGTGTCAAGCCCTGCCAGTCCCAGTGCCAGCCCTTGAGGAACACCACTCATCACTGGTCTCCACCTGGACACTGAGACACTGAATCTGCTGTGTGGTGGACAGTAAAAGATGAAGGCTTAAGAGTGTTTCAAAATTTGTTATAGAACTTTATTGACAAAATTAATACAGCTCACCAAGTATTTCAGAGGAAGAGCTCTTTACAGAAAGGGTAAAAAAATTAACCTAGTTTTAAGTTTCATGAGAAATGACATTAAACCCCTCTGTGTTGTGGGGGAGCAACAAAGTATTTGTAAGTATGTGAGCTCATTAAAAATCTGCCCCCAAATCTGTCTCTTAAAACATGTAATCATAGCTATAAGTGAGGGTGCTCATTAGTAATAGCAATTATTGCTCACAGCACTAATAATTGATGCTTTCCCAGTAGTCAGTGCATGTTCTTTTTTAGACATAAAAAGTTTTACTCTCTTCTTGCCTTATTCCCCTTGCTTTATCAAAGGCAATTTGCCTCTCCTTGCCTTGAAGCTCAGAGGCTCATATCTTTTGAACTTATAGGTGAATAAAATACCTGGCAAGTAACCTGCCAACTGTAGGATCAGTTTCCATTTTCAAGATACACTTTTAAATAAGCTGGAATACTTTTTGGAGTTTGTTAGCTCATGAAGTTCAAATGTCAGATTCTTCTGTGATGAGCACAGTGTAGGCCTGTGTAATTATTGAGCACAGCAACCCTATTGTTGCTTTATAATTAATTGATTTTCAAGGCAGTGCTTCTTCTGTTCATTTAAACATATTTCTACTATTTAGTTTGTCATAAATAAAGATTACTAAATATGTATCTTCTTTTTTTAAAATGTTCTTTCTTCAAGTAAGCCAACAAAGGACTGGAGATTCTCAGTAGTCCTGAAAGTAAAACCTGACACTTTCCCAAATTCAGGCTGAAGTGCCATAATGGGAAGTACAGTTTTTAATTGCTGGGTTCTTTCCTTCTCTGAAATGCAACTGAGTAGCCACTGCCCACACCTTTAGCAACTATATCATTCCCTGAGCACACAGAACCAAGCAAACCCCTATAAGCTCCTATTGACAGCAACAGCAAAGAGACCTTACTGAGACTATGGCAGTAAATATTTTAATGCCATTATTGCATTTTTAATTGAAATTGGTCTCCCCTTAACATGCCACACTTAACCTCTAGGTATATTGTGCTGTACAAGAGTTTTGAGATTGTCACACATTAAAGGTGTGTATTTAGGCATAAAGCCAAAGCAAAGTGCTCCTCGTTCCTCTGGAGAAGAATACCCCCCAAGGAATGCAAATATTTATATTTGGAAGGTATCCTTATCAGCAAGTGATTCAGCCTTCAGCAATCTCCAATTCTTCAAAATGAAGTAGATTATTTTATAATGCTAATAAATTATCCATATACTATTTCTACTGATTTTTATGCACAAGCAAATAAATCAGCACTCTAGCACCACCATCTTTCCTTCTTTATAATACATTATTACAGCCTTAAACTGATACAAATCCTAGATCTTGACATGGATTTCCTATTAGCTGATTTGTGCTAAAAACCATGCAATGTGTATAGATGAGTGTGTTCATCTATTTACCATTTTAAAAAGTTATAAACAGGACAAAAATTTAAGTCCCACTTTCCACACTTTCTATCAATGGTGGAAACAACCACTAAATATATTTTCTTTCAACCAGCTTCCAGATATATGCAGCCTCATATGTGAGTTGCTTCTGTCAGAAGCAAACGTTGCACATAACTAATCATAATTTTAGAAGGTCTTTTGCTTATGTCAAAATTAATTCAAGAGGAAAACAAAATCTAATATACAGTCTAACTAAGCACTAACTAACCTAGATAGTCAAGGTGTAGATTTATGGAAAAATTAAGATATCCTTCAGGTGTCTTAACAGACTGTGACTAGGGTGTGGTTATAAAAAACAAAGCTGTATATAACCAGTAAAAATATGTTCGAAGGCATTTTTTGTTTATTTTAAGAACTTTTGCATTATAACTATTCCACTAGCCCCTTCTAAAAGTTAAAATGTAGATACCATGTATCTGCCTGGTGTCTGAAGAACAGCTGTGAAACAACAGAAATATTGTGATTTGAAAAGAAACCAAAGTATTGACATGTCAGTATAAACTATTTTTCTAATTTATATCTATTAGAAAAGCACTGAAATAATATGGAGTAAAACATAAAAATTCTATTATACCCTGAGTCACAATGCAGTGCCAGGTATTAATAGGAATATTTGTTAATTCTCTGACTAGAAATACTTCAAAGTGAAAAATTTCTTCATTTCTTCATCTGTCTTCAAACTGAATATTTCTTCATTCCTTTAAATCCTTCTTGTATGGAATGCTAAGTTGTATATTAAATTAGAGGTGTTTAAGAGGAATGGGGATAAAGATATGTAAAAAAAATTGGAGGAAAACATTTCACAAGAAGAATTTCACAATACAGATGATGATGCTAGTCAGCCAATCCTTCTATTGAACCACTATTTTGAGATACTGTTCACAATTAACAGCACAAAGAAAAATCCCATTCAACTAGAACAGAAGAACTTTCCAATTAATAAGACATAAAGCAGGCATTGTCATGCTCTCAGTTCTGTATGTCATTTCTAATAAAGATTGGATAATAGGAGTGCGTGCTAAAATGAACCTTTTCTTTATAATAAGAAGGCTCTATAGAGCAGGAAAATAATATAAAATTTTTTGGTCTAGCTGTTTCTCAATCAAAGGGCATATCAGTTACTGTATATTGCTGCAACATTCCAAGCATTAAATTAAATTATAGACAATAGAATCAAATACAGTTTACATCTGTGGAGCATTAAAAAATGAGGCATGTTCAGCAGTTTATTTATTCCCAGTAGAAATACTCCTGTTGAAACAGTGCTCTGAAAACATTCCTTCCTACCAGGCTTGGCTGTCTCAAATGCATTCCTCAGGCAAGATACATATTTAGTTTTTAAATGTGACATGCAGAAATCAACCTTGATTTTCTTGGATGGCTGGACTTTCTTTGGTTGTGCTACAGTTTAGGTAACCTTATCACTCCCAGGCTCTAACCCTGCTACTGGACCTGTACAAACAGCCTGAAGCACACTTATTCCATGGGGCTGCAAATAAGCACCAAAGGTCCACCTGTGTTAATAGGTTTTGAAGGTTTCTGTCACTTATTACACAAGATTAATGTGTAAGGAGAGGCCAAATTCTGAGGAGACTGAATGTGCAATCTTTAATCTAAATATGAGGATGTGGACGATCTGATCTGAAAATTGCACTATCAGTGGAATACCATTACAGCTCACTGCAATCATAAAAGAAAGGGGTGCAATCTTTACTAGTAGGTTTGGATGCACATTTTCAAATACAGCTTAAAATTGTTTTATAAATCAAAAGTATTTTGGATTTAAGTTATAGGCATCATGTCTTCTTTATCCTAATGCTGGATAATTCCTTCTGTAATTTAGATCAGGAGACTGTATAAATAATTCAGAAATAGCAATAGGGTGCCTCGATGACAAGATTCTACACAGGTGTAAATAAGTGAAATGTCACTGACCAGTTTTCAATGATATATTTTGCAGAGTGGTCGTTCCACCTTCTTTGGCTGCTATGGTCTTTTGCCTGGAGACACAAGAACACATTTGAAATTGAATCATTACCTATGCTGAGTCCATTCATTGCATGATTTGTTACACTATTCTCTAAACCTATATATTTCTATTTTTTTTTCCCAAAAAAGACTCATTGGTCAAGAAAAAAATGTCTGTATCTTCACAGAGTTTACCGATGGATGTGAAATTTAATGTGAGTTCTGTGACTAAAAGCCCAAACTGGGTTGTATTGAAAAACAAATGAAGGTTATTAAGCAAAAATGAATCCAAATTTCCTAGAACTCTTGTGTAAGAGAACTTCTGACTATTTACCTTGATATTCTGTAGACTTGCCCTACTTGGTTTTTTTTCATTTAAAGCTCTCTGACAAAAGAATGTGAAAAGGAGGTAAATATTTAACATGAAGGGATTTCTTAGATGTCTTTAGTACAACTTGCTTGAAGCAGAGGATGGCATTTCAAGGCATGTAATTTGTGTTAAGGTGCTGATGGTTATATTTTTGGTATAAATGCAAGAATAGAGGCAGCTGACTTGTTGGAAGTCACAGCTGCCTTGACAAAGTCAAGACATCTATGCAAACAGCACAGCTCCAGTTTTCAGCACAGACAGTATCCATATTGCTGCTTTACTAGAGCAGGACATGTAAATTCTTATCAGTAAGCTACAGACAGACAGACAGCAAAAATAAATCCTTGTAAAGGACCTGTCTTCTGATCTTTATAAATCTTCTAAATAGAGCAACAAAGAAATCAGTGCAGATTCCACTGATTATCTGACCTATGAATCACCAAAATGATAAATTCTACAGGGAAGAAGTAATTGTTTCCAATAGATCTTTAGCACTTTTAAAGCTATTCAGATAATGATGATGGGCATAGACCAAAGAACTGATAACCACTGAAAAAATAGGTACTGTCAAATGCATTAATAGCAGCACTAGGCTAGGCATGAATAGGAATGTGTAGGTATATATAAGCACTTTAACAGATTTTAGAGTAGAATTTTATTTTTGTACTGGAATCACTGAGACTAATTTCAAAAGAAAAAAAAAAGAAATTAAAAGAGGAAAAAGGAAAAGCCAAGGTTTCTTTTGGAAATATGGTTTCTTATTATAGCTATCGTTTTTACACCTTTATTACAGTACTTTCAGATACTGAGCAACCTTTCTTAAAAAAATGAGGCTTTTGTGTGAAATAACATTTTGTATATGTATATAAACATACCTGCTGCACACATGCACAAAAACACACATTCTGTGAGTCACGGAATATTTTCCTTGGATGAATATTTTCCTAGGAGATGGATTTTTTTTTTTTTTTAATTTTACTGTTGCATAGAAATATTTTACTTGGAAATGTGACACATCCAACTACTGATCTGGTATCAACATCCTGTGCTTGTAGAAAAATTTGTTCTTTAGTGTAAATTATATTATGAAAAATGAAGATGTGGAAATAACCTGGAAGACAGCTAATCTTTTCCCCACTAGTATGTGGCTACTAACTAGAACAGATTGTCAGATGTTTCCTTCTATCTTTTTTTAATTGACCCATCTACTAGCAGTTCCACTCCTTGTCTTTGCAGATTATTCTGAAACCAATAGATCTGACTATTACATTATTTGTGCCTTGTCTTGTCCTGGCAGTATTTGCTGTTTACTTTTCCCTTTCTTTTATTTCAAAAGCATTTATATATTATTGTGCTGTGGCTTAACAACTTTATCTTCCATTGCTTCCAAGAGTGGAAAAGGGGTAGAGACTGCTTGATATTTATGATACACTAAATTCAAATAAGTGAATGAGATTGTAAAAACTGCAATGAAAACCATTTTTTGGGGGTGTATCTTGTGATATACATATAACACACACCATGACTTGCATGGTCTCTCAGTGGCTGCCAGATGAGATGTTTAGTTTGAGAAATACATCCTGCAAGAGAGCCTGTTGAAATCAGGAGCAGTGTAAATAGATATTTATGTGAATAATGCTGGCAAAACCAAACCAGATATATTGCATTTCCATTTACATGTATGAACATTTTCTAATGCTTTGCCTCTTTTTATTTTTCTTTGTAAAGAAATGTGTCCCACTGCCTTCAGATCAGACACTATTTTATAATATCCTGCAAGGGTCAGAATAGGACTCAATACTTAATTCTTAAAGAGAGAAAATTCCCTTGAACTTTAGTTAAGCTTATATAAGTGGCTGAACTACTTAAGTGTAACGTTTTCCTCTAAAGTATTTATGATATATAATATACACAGTTAAATAGCTCTCAGTTAAATAATATATGTTTTGGACCTATTCATTCCTAAGTGTACTTACTTCTGACAGTTTGATAAATATATTATTCTGTGACAAGTTATTTCATACAGTTCATTATGTTCTTTTTATATGTTTTTCCTAGTGTCACGCATAGAGAATTGTATCCTGATGTATAAATTGTAGTGCAATATGCAGCAGGTATTACAAAATTAATTTGTCCTCAGATAGTCCCATGCCTGTAAATAAAGTGCAGAATATAAATCTCTGCTTCTATTCTATCCTAAGAAAAAAAATTACTGCCAGATTAAGTATATAGTACTTGGTATGTATAGCTCTATTATAATATCGTCACATTTTTCATATTTATATTGACAATCATTTTGGATGTAACCAGCATATCTCAAAAGTTGGTATTTAGAAATTGCCTTGTAATTTTGAAAAAGGATTCTGAATTTTGTCTTCTATATTATTTTTTCTCCACATATTTCTGTCTCTACACACTACTATGAAAAATCCACAGCAATTTTTTCAGAAGTGCTATTGCTTTAGGAGACAGTTAATTTTATTAAAGAGGCATCTTTTTAGAGAATGCACGATAATAGGTGCTTTAAAGGTATGTAGAAGTTCTTTGCTATGTGTACAGATTCAAGTTTTAGTTTTTGATTTTGGTGGTTTTTTCCTCTGTGAAGCTTTATGAGATTTTATGAGAATTTTTTTTTTCCCATTGATTAGTATTTTGGCAAAAAAAGAGGAATATTTACATCTTTTAAACTAAGATTTCTATTTTGTTTTAAAAACATATAATTTTGAAATGTTAGCTGACTTACTATAAAAACAGAAGGCTGCATTAGTCAAAATAAAATATGTAAAATTATAAAAATAGTTTCATCCATGGGAAAATAATTGGATTTTTTTAATGTTTGAAAATGCTCTGTATTTGGATTTTTTATTCCAGTTTGGGATGGAAACATTTTCCAAAATCTTTATAAATTCTTTCAGAGTCTGAAAAATGATCTCCCAGTTCTAATATCATTTCTGTGTTCTGCTCCCTTTTTTTCTGAGGGCAAATTCTCAGGGTAGTAGCCTGTGGGTCACCCATTGTACTTGCATTCAAAATATGAACTGTCCAGCAGTTTTATGGAGACTTGCACTGAGTGATCAGTGTAAATCATGTAGAGCCGAATTTAAACCCTGCAGAATTTTGTGGATATTGAAAACATTATTTTCTCATTTACCCTTTCTTTATGATGGAAATTCTTTAATTTTTGTTTCATTTTTTAAAATTTTGTTTTGGCTGTGCCTTCCAGTTAGATTGAAAATTCCTGGAGAAAACAGTTGTCCAGGGCTGTATATTTTTTTCAGCTCTGAGCAGTACATAATCTATTAATGAGTGGTTCAAGGATCTGTACTGGGACTGGTACTATTTAATATCTTTAAATATTAAATTTAAAGACTGGTGGGATTGAGACCACCCTCACGAAGTTTGTGGATGTCACCAAGCTGGTGGAAGCAGTGACAGTCCCTGGCTCTGGCAGGGGGTTGGGGTAGATGATCTTTGAAGGTTCTTTCTAATCCAGAACTCTCTATGTGCCTATGATCTTATCCCTAGATCTCTATGGGCTTCTGCACAACTCTTCAGTATACAAAAATTAATCAGATGTATCAATCCTTCATTTTCACAGTATGTCTGTAATTCTAAACATCAGTAGCCTCTGTGAGAAATAAAGGATATTAATGGAATTATCTCATGTTCTACCTTCTGTAAAACTAGACAGATTGACCCCAAAACATCTGAAATTAAGACCCAGTGTCAAACCAAGCATCAAGATGAAGATGAATTTCTAATTTAGAGTGAAGAAAGAACTGATGAAGGAACACCCATAAGTGTATGGTGTTTTTACATCCTGTGCAAAATGATTCAGAACAGTCATAGGGAGACAATGTTCCATTTTGAAGCAGAAGAGGTTTATCGGAGATTTTTTTATGATTGCTATCAAATCAGCTGAGGATATAAAGATGTTACTTGTAATTTCAGGAGACTGTTTGCTCTAATGTAGAATTCTCTTCAATGTAAGAGGGGCTTTTGTTGTCATTGGGTATTTTTCTAACAGCATCTGAAAGGCTTAGGAGCATAAACAGCAGCTGAAATTCAGTACATTCTATTGTATGACTCTGTTGGATAATCAAATGTGACATGAGAAAAGATAATGTTTTAGTACAATAAACTTCTAAAGAAGCACCATCATTTTTCTGTCTTGTAAAATTCGTCAGAAACAAATGGATAGTGGGGGATAAAAAAGGAAAGGGAGGATGGGTGGATATATCCATGAAGGTTTGAGGATAATATGTAACAGTCCATAATACAATTCATTATAGTTGCATGACCATTAATAGCTGCCTATTATTGACTTTTATTCTCCAGTTACATTATTTAGGATCAACTGTGTTTAGTCCTACCAGCGCAAAATCAAATGGCAGAAGAATGTTTTAACTGTTAATATTTGCAAAGCATTACTGATTCTGAAAGGTTTCAAATATGCCTTAAGTTATTCAAATAATGGGTTTTTTTCTGTCTCTTTCTTCCAAGGCATTTACTTAACCAGCATTTTGCAGATTATTAGGCATAGTGGGGGATAAACAGAAGAGACAACAAAGATAGCTATTTCTATGTGTTGCCCATCACCGCAGTGATTAAAATTGCAAACATTGATAAAATACAATCTTGGTTTATTTATAGAATGCATTTTGGAGTGGAATTAACCTACAGTTCATTATGTATCTAAAAATTAGATTACATTCCTAAAATTTGGATTATAGAAATTACTGTTTTCCATTTATATTTGTTTGGATGCTCTTATAAATGCTCTTATAATTTTAAAATGCCATTTGGGAATACCTCTTTCTTTTTTCCTTTTTTTTTTTCTGATAAAAAAAGACAGCTGGATAAACACCTTAAATTAGACACTTGACTTTGAACAAAACAAAAGCTGAGTATGACATATCCCACCCTGTAACTAAAGAGCTTGAATTCTTTCATAAAGCTCTGTGTCATAATAAAAAAAATTAATATAATTAAAACAAAGGCAACAAAAAGATCTTTGATGTATTCAGTTTTCATTAATATTTAAAAGTATTTGAGACATATCACGTAAAGCAAGGTCAAATCATGGATGTATTAGTGCCACATGGGCACTAATGTGAGTATTAACTCACATGGGCTTGGCCTTCCAAAGACACTGATGTAGCAGCTGAATACATCTCCTTTCTGTGAATCAAATCTGTCCAGAAAAGATATTCTAGTCAATTAAAATAACAAACTCTGGACTAACAAAGTGTTAATTTCTAGATTAGTCTATTCACTGCTATTTATAGAGTTTCTGTGCTCAGGGAAAATCGAGTTTATTTCAGTGCATGAGGTGTAGCAAGTCCTTCTAAACTCACCTATGGAATATTGTCTCAAACTCTGCATATGCTGTGAGTAATTTATTTCACAGGAAAAAAAAAGCCTTGAAAATTTCCTTTCATCTTTTTAGTTATTTCCATTTCAATTTTCCCTCTGCCTTTTGCCTTTCTTACAATGCCTCCTTTCTCCTCAATTCTGTTTCTTTTCCTGTTGATGTCTCCAGATAGCCTTACATACACTGTCAATCACATGCCATCCTGCCCAAGAGCATATGCTGCTGAAAATCACATGAGATAGCTCCTTTTAATCCATCTTTTACAGGGGAAATTCAATTTAACAGTCACTTCGAATAGCATAAACTCCTGACTCTTGGCATCTTCATTTTAAATGAAAGCACCAGATTCTCTTTCTGTCAAAACACAGGATCTCTCCATAGGAGGAATTCTCTTCCCATGCTGGTGTGGTAATAAGCATGTAGTAACTGGTGCACCTTAATACATCAGGTCCTCAAGAGACTGGACTGTCTGTGTTTCATCAGCAGAGGTCTGTGATTATTTGAACCATATGTACCTTCTAAAACTCAAGTTTTATAAATCGATTATTTCACTTGTTAACGCTATTAAGATATTAAACACATAAGGTAAAACATCACCTGTGAGTATAATTTTAAAAGGACATTTATTTCTGTGCTTACTTTCTTAGAGGTACATTGGATGAAGTGCATAAAGTTAACAGAGACTATTTCATGGATGCTTGTGCATTCCATAGACTGGAATAATTGCACAGTAAAAAATTCCAATTTATATTTCTGCTGGAATGTTTTAATAGAAAAACATTTCTGAAGCTTTCTATCATACAGTCTACCATTCAGAAAGCAATTTACAATATCGATGAAGATATTTATTATCCACAACATTATCATGTATTATCACCACCTGAAATGCTTTACTAAAAATAAAGGCTCATTAGGATTTGAAGCTTAGAAAATTTGAGGCAGTCACATTATGCAGGTCACTGAGACCTGGGAATTCATAACAACCATAGTGTTATGTCATTTTGTATAAACAATTGTTTGATATTTTCTATCACAACCACGTTTCTGAACTGTGTTGTCATATAGCATTTTAGGGATGCATGTACCTTTTCCAATAAAAATCCCACTGGTAAGCTAAACAAATTTTTTGTTAGTAGAGTGTAATGGTATAATGAGTACATCAATTTACCATAGCAAATTTGTTTGAATTAATGCCAAAATTTGCTATCTAATACTGAAATGAATTAAAAAAATGATTCTTCACTCTGCAACCAACAACCCTCTAATTTGAAATAGATGTGGAAAAAAAATAAGCTTAATTTAAAATATTTGAAATTGTTATTATTGTTGAAAATAATAAAAAATAATAAAAAGCTAACTACTATCATTAAAAGCGCAATGAATGCTAGACATCATTTATATAGTAGTTTAACACTGAAATGATGAAAATTTCTTCTCATTCTGTGTTGATTCTCTTTCAGTTGTTTCTCAGGTTCAGATAAAATACAGAAGGAAAACTATTTTCCCTGTACAGTTCCACATCTATTTAATCTATATTGGTGTGATTACCACAATCAAAATTAATGAACTTAATTGAGAAAAATGGCAGATGAGCTCTGAATTAGCCCTTCTACAAGAAACCATACTGTCTTACTGCTGTAATTAAAACCAGTAAGATCCTTAAACTGGTACAGTCAAATGTGTTAGTGTCAGAAAGCAAATATCACTTCAACATACATGATTGTTTAGCATGTTCTATATAGGCTTTCATTTGAGGTTTTCT
The DNA here is from genome assembly GCA_910950805.1 of Acrocephalus scirpaceus scirpaceus. NCBI lineage: Eukaryota > Metazoa > Chordata > Aves > Passeriformes > Sylviidae > Acrocephalus > Acrocephalus scirpaceus. The sequence goes on from OU383777.1 coordinate 9,007,388, forward strand.
TCTAAAACAATCTCTAAATTATCCAGCATTTCTAGGTAAGTATGATTAAAACAAAAATATCAAGTTTTTATTACAGTGGATTTAATTTCTTTTCAAGAATTAGTAACATTAAATTGAACATCAGATTTTTTTATTGGACCAGCATGTAAATCAAGAACAGTATCTTAAAATTGCTGTAAATCCAGTTTGTATAAAGATGGTGTGTGATTACCCTTAAACTGATGTACACTGTAGAAATTACTGGAATTTACTGTAGAACTTACTGAAATTAATTTCCAGTAAGAACTAAAAATATTATAAAATACTGTGTAAGCATGCATGTTTTTACTATTATGTAATATACTAACACTATAAGCCCTGGTCTCTTTGTAATGGTTATATTTCTGTTGTTTAGTGACTAAAACCAAACCAGCTACAGTGCTACTAACTGAATATGCTATTTTGCCATTAGAGAACAAAAACTAAGTATTTGCTAGATGTGAGAGGATACACGTATATCACAGTATATATGTGACATAAATTGGTTTGAAATGGAAATATCAAGGATTACAACTTGAACTATCTTGATTACCTGTGTTAAGGACATTCATGCTACACAGACTATTTTTTGTCATTATCTGAGTAGAATTAGAAGAAACAAAAATATTTCCTAAGATTTATTATGTGTTTCAGTTTAAGGTTTTTCCAATATTCTTAGGGGGAAAAAAGCCAGAAGAGTGTTTTGTCTTGCATACAGATTAAAACTATTCTTGTCTCCCCAAACTGTACCTTTTAATTTCAGAAAATTTTGCCTCTGTAATTTGGACAGACTGACAGGGAAAGATTTTGTTTGAAGTTTTGACTATAATTTAAACTTCATCACTAAATCCAGAACATTTAGAGGAAGAGAACCAAATAAGCAAAATTATTCACGGGCTTTGCTGCACCAGCTCCCTTCATGAAGCCAATTACACTCTCCAAATAAAGCTCGACAGTCAAACTCACCTGCTGTTAAGAGCAGAGGTTGAATCATATGAAAGTATTTATGAACTAATGGGTTTTTGCTTGTTGTTACTGGAGTTTGCTTTCTGTCTCCTACCCTGCCAAGTTTCTGAGGCATCTGCCTGGCAGCCACATAGATAAAACCTCAAGCAGTGAAAGCTCATACTTCAGTCTCCCTCACAGACTTTTAAATCTATCTCCTAGTGATTCATCTTCTCCCAATAAAACACTAAAGTATCTTAAGAACTGTATTTTAAAATTGTAGTGGTGTCTTTCAGCATTACTACTACCCTGGATTTTTTAGATAGTTTACTATTTGCAATTAATTCTGCTATTACAGTTCTTAGCTCAGATTTTGCTACCAAATCTCATGCAGGAGGATTTACTTTGGCCACCTCTGGCCAGTTAACACTCTCCCCTTTCCTACTTCCCAACCAGTTCAGTTTCTTGCTGTTAGACCTGAGTTACCTGAGTTAATGTAACTTCCTATTACCTGGCAATTGCTATCACAACTCTATAATTATTTTTACAGGGTTATATTTGACTGAGGACTGTAAGCACAGAAAAGTAAAAATTGTAAATCTAATATTCAGCAGAATAGAGGGGTTTAGGTGAATTTTTGCTCTCTATTTTTTTTTTCCCTGGGAAGAAATCTTCTGCCTCCTGTTACTAATTTTATATAGAATATTTCCAGTTAGAGGTCTTAACCTTGTCAAAAAGATTCAACCACTTGTAAGTTTATATTTTTGTCCTTGTGATGGATGAGTCTTTAGAGTACCCTGAAATAAACATGTGCCTTAAAGTACCACTGTTTTAAAACAGAAGATACATATATTGCCTGGTCTTATGACTGACCTGTAGTTCACAAACTGTGTCACATATTTCAGACTGTCCTCTATGTTTCTATTTATTTTTCCTCATTTTTGTTTCTGTCTCTTTCTTGTCACGTGTAAGCAGATTTTGTTATCACTTGTCAGCAATATGACAAAAAGCTAAATTAATTAAAATTACCTAAGGTCCATGAAGTTCTTTAAAACTTGTTCCACTGCAGTGTCTATATTCCAAGACTATGCCAATAATTTGAAGCATAAGATGTCATTCAGGTGCTCACATTACCTAGCCTTTATATCAGTGGCCTTTTGCATTATTGATGGGGACAGAAGGCAACCCCAGCCATTAACTCTTCCTGTAAAGCAGCACTGAAACATCCACCTTGTGTGGACTCATTTGTCAGTGCCCTGCATCTGGAAAACATCTTTGCCAGAAGAATGATCTGCAGCATGAAGTAGTGTGGGAGGTGAGACTATATTTCTGAAGAATTTAAAAGGGGAGCCAAAGATTTTTATGAGGGTAAAAAAGGGCAAAGGCAATAGACTTGTGCAGTTGTGATGATGTAATGCTATGAAGAACAGAGCAGAGCAACAGCAGCTTTGTCACTCCCTGAGAAAAATAAAAAAGATTAAAACTTTAAGGTGATATTTGTTTATATTCAAGGTCCAAAGTTATATATTACTCAAAACATGCTTAAATTCTGAGAATGTGTTATAAATAAAATGTCACTATAGTTTGGTTACTGTGGAGCAGTATTGAGATTTTTGCATTTAATTTTCTAAGCATATTTAGGCTATCAATGCTTAATATTTAAAAAAACACTGAAATAAAAATAGAGTTCCAATTATTTGTTTCTAATGGAAGAAATTACTGTTCTAAAATAATCTTAGAAGTTAGAATTATGTACTGCTCATTCAAATCCAAGACATTGCCTATTAGGAATATCATTAACATGGTTAGACCAATGTGCAATAAGAGTCCATTTTGTAAAACAGGATACAGTATGAATATTCTCACCAAAGTAGATCTGCTAGAAGAGATAATGTGTCAAACAAGATCAGTCTGAATATTTGCCAGCAAGCTCTTTCAGACAAATAGCAAACCATCAGATTTGTTCTTAGCTTTTAAAGCAGAAAGGAACAAGATCTAGTCTCTTATGAAATGTAATTCAGCAGCCCAGACTGAAAGCTTTAAAGCTTTCACAGGTAAAGTGAAGTGCCATATAGGAGTATGTAAATATTGAAGCAGTCTTTCCTTTGTTAAGTAATATGCTTTTTGTACTGCAATAGTGTGGGTTTAGTTATGGTCTTGAGTCTTTAGATTAAAATGGCAAAGCACTATAGCACAAAAGATAACATTTTCTCAAATTTATGGATCAGTACTCCAGAAGATTTATTTTTACCAAAAGATAAGAGTAGGAAAGGTCTTTTCTCTTTTTTTTTTCTATGTGCTGAGTACTAGCAATATATTCACCCTGAATAATTCATCCTCTGTGTCTCTGGCTTTTTGCTTTTTTATATGCAAGATCTTTACAGAAAAAAGTACTTTTTTTTTTTTCTTTTTTATCACAGAAATTTATAGAAATTCAGTTAAAGGAAGGGTTTTGCTCAACTGAAACTCTTAGTCATTCCCACATGAGGGAGAAGCCAAGGGTTTCTAGCCCATGTGCTGGAACAGTTTGTATAGTTTAATAAATATTAAATATTAAAATATTTTGTTGCACAGCTTCAACAGGAAATTCAGAAAGCATCCATCCTTCCCTACCAATCTAGTAGCTAATAACTTGTGATTAGACCTTTTTACGGAAGGAGAAAAATCTGAGTTTCAATCCATTTAGAAAAGGAAATTGACCTCATGTTTGCTATTCCTCAGGTGACTGATTTAGCCATTAGAATATTTTACAAATGTTAGGTAGCATTATATTCTCTGGTTGTTGAAGAAAATTGCACTTGCACCTGATCTTTTGAGTGTGCTAGATGTGCCCAGCATAAATGTGGACATTAAATCCAAGTACTAGGTAGAGGAACCACTTCTTTTCGGGTTATGCTAAAGTTTAGACATTGTCTAGAAATTGATTTTTTTAATAAAGGGTATCAGCATGACCAGGAGCGTTACTCTTGACACATCAAGGAATCTGTATTTACAAGGTGACCCTTGTAAGCATAAGCTTCTTCAAGGTAACTGAAGGTAGATTTTGGGGAAATTTGCTCAAAACTTTGAATCCAAGTGCCTCACCCCCAATTGTGTTGTGATTTCAATGACCGAGTGCAACTCAGCACTGCAAAGTGCAGTGATCTGTGTGTCCAGCTCTGGGGCCCCCCCATAAGAAGGACGTGGACCTGTTTGGAGCAAGTCCAGAGGAGGCCACAAAGATGATCAGAAGACTGAAGCACCTCTAGTATAAAGAAAGGCTGAGAGAGCTGGAACTGTTCAGCCTGGAGAAGAGAAAACTTCTGGAAGACAGCAGCTTTCAGTATCTAAAGCAGCTACAAGAGAGCTGGAGAGGAACTTTTCACAAGGGCATGTGGTGATAGAACAAGGGGTAATGGCTCTAAACTCTGAGAGCATAGGTTGAGATTGATGTTAGAAATCTTTTACTGGGAGGGAGTTGAGATGCTAGCACGGGTTGTCCAGAGAAGATGTGTGTTCCCCATTCCTGTAAGTGTTCAAGGCCAGGTTGGGCAGGGCTCAAAGAAACCTGGCCTTGGAGAAACCGTAGCAGGGGGGTTGGAACCAGATGATCTTTAAGGTCCCTTCCAACCCAAACCATTTGGTGACTGTAAGAACTAACAACACACTTGTGTGAACATGAAAGCTGAGCTATGTGTGGAGGCAGCAGCTCGTCCAGAAGCAGTACAGCTGCATTCCTGCAGGGCTACACTGAAGCCAACCAGCTTTGCTGAAGGGGCATAGCACAACAAAAATAATGTTCTACTGCTTCAGAACCTGTGTCAAACCACACCATGGTGAGATTCACTCACCTAGAAATGGCATGCTTCTAGTACTGTTTTAGACTTTTAGATATCACTCATTCCGCAGGCATTCAGGAGGTGCTGCATTCTATTTGCCTGCACTATCCTAATATCTCATGTATCCTACCATGTATGGATACTACCTTTCAAAGGATCCACATAATGCTGCTACATTTGTGTTTCAGTACAAAATCACTCTCCAAATCCAACTGCTCGTTGCTTTCCAGCCCTTTCAGATGTTGGGTTCACTTCTATTCTCGTCTCTACCCCCACAGCAACCCCATGTCTGTGTAGTTTTCTGGGTGTAGTCTTAGAAACATCTCTTTTTTACAAGTTTGATCTTGAAAGATGTTCAGTATTCTCTACTTCCATTTAAGACAATAAGATTTGCAGGTGTGCTTTTCAGGACTGAGCCTTATATGAACAGTTACCAGTTTATGTGATCAGGTAGAGGATTGTTCATCATGAGAACATGAGTCATATCTCTGATCTATGTAAAGAAATATTGTCTCATTTATGAAAAATTTACCTTCAGGACAACATGAAAATAAATCAGGAGAAGCTATCACAGTAACCTTTGGTTGCTTGTCTATAACTAAAATTTAAAATGCAATTATTTTCACTCCAAGACTGATTAAAAAATAAAATATATTGAATTATTTAAATTCTTGCAAATAAAAATTTGCTTTATTTAGGACCAAAAATGTATTTCTAGCTCTGCTTTAGTTTAATTTCTAATCTGTTCAGAAACAAGCAATGTTCTTCCAAAACAGCAATCTGCTCATTTGCTTGGCGAGAGCAAGCTTTGAAAGTGCCATTTCCACATTGCTGTGCAGCTGTGTGCTGGGTGTATCACTGTCAAAAAATGTGTGTCTATCCACTGCTTAGTATGCAATGCTTAGACAAAAAGTCTCTTGTTTTCTTCATCATGATGTTCCTCTCTGTGACTTAGTTTTCCATTTGTTAAGTGAGGCCAGTCACACGTGGGTACAACTATTTAATAGATTCTGATTGAAGATCACCTGAGAAAGACATCATACGTGAGGCTGAATTTTTACTACAACTCCTTTGATGTAAATTTTATCACCTAAGGAAACAGCTTTCAGAACCTAGTTACTTTTAGCCTCTGTTGACCTGAACTCAGCCTACCTAGTAAATGGAGCAAAACTTATTTATCATATTAGTAAAATCATTTATCATCACATACACAACATACTTACTAATTTAAAATTAATAGAAATTGTGTCAATTTGTTGGATTAAATTAATATCCTTTTTGAACATTAAATTTCTTGCTTACAGAACATCAGCTGTGGTTTCTATATTGCTGTCAAGGTGCAGCATAGAAAAATGAACACAACTTCTGGTGTGGCATGTGAACTGGATGGGGGTTCATTTGTCTTCTCTAGCACAGGGACAATCCTATTTCTTCCAAATCAGCTTCAGGACTACATCCACACAACTGAAAAAATTATGCTTATAGAAACCTTTGAGGATAAGCATATTTAATTTCATTTACGGAGAGTGATTTCTTCAAAATAAAACAAGTTGCCACTGTACAGACATAAGAACATTGTTTCCTTCACCCAGTCCAAGCTCTGTTGTTTTGGCAGGAGGCTGAGGGTACTCTCTCAAATGACTCCTTTTGAGGGCTCTCAACAGCAAAATGATTTTCAGCCTCTCTGACCTGCTGCAAGCCAGGTTGTGCTCTGCACCACAGTGCAAAGAGATTCCCATGTTTTGCCTCTTTCTTGCTTCCTGAGGCCTGAATCCAAGTTTCTGCAACATTACCCAGAATGAATTTCCTTTTCTCAGTGGAACTGGCTTTAGCCAGGATCATGTACAGCTAAACCACAGATTCCGATATCAGGTCAGTGCATTTCTTGACAAAATCAGTGTTGGAAAATTATTCATATGCATTTCACAAATTTCACAATGTTTTCACTGAATTTACAGGGTTTTTTTTTATTTATTTCAATTAATTCATTCATTTTTTCCCTCATTTGCAGTTATTTTTCTAAGAAGTACTTTTTCCTTTTCAGAAGCTGTCCAGGAGAAAACTAATTTTCATCCTTCCCCCACCCCCCCCCTATATTTTAGGCATAAAGATTATGATGTAAAGACTCAGAGATGTAGATGTAGAGACAAACCTTCTGGAGAACTGGCTTAGTTTGAAAATTGTTCCCAGGTGTTTCATGTCTCTTTCTCACTCAAAGATTATATGATTAGCATTTTAATATCCCACAACTTCTCGCCCAGTTCCCTAGGAGAATGTGAAAACGAAGCCATGAAAACTAAGCTGTTTGGTATTTATCATGAACACTCTGATTGTATTTCAGAGCTCTGGGATTTAAATAGGACGTCAGTCTTTCGTAGCCCATTTGGATATCTTGGACTTCATATAATGCTGCTGGATGAGTATCAAGAACGACTGTTCGTGGGAGGAAGAGACCTCTTGTATTCCCTCAGTTTGGATCGAATCAGCGACAACTATCGAGAGGTGGAGTAAAAAGTCATATATATATATATATTCTAGTCACTTCGTGTCACAACACATAGCACAGGATATTAGAACTTGCATGACTGAGGTAATGGAGTTTTTGTAGGTGTTTTGTGCACGAACTCTGAGGCCATATTTACATTTAAGAAAAATACACTAATAACCATTTTTCCCCCCCTCTTCACCTATAAGGCTCACTCTGGATGAAGAGACTTGGGGTCACATAACTATTTCTCACTGAATTTCAGCATGGTTACAGATGTTTAGAGCACCTCACATTTGTAGATATCTGATTTCTGTATCTCCACTATATTATTGAAGAATAAATCCTCCCTGGTATTTTTGGAGAATTTCGGAAGAGAAAATGTTAAGGGAAGAAAAAAATAGCATGTAAACTATAAGAAGTTTTCAATAGCAGCATAAACCTTGCAGCTCTTTTTTTTTTTTTTAACCTTCTTTAGAAACTGGAATTTGCACTGGTTTGAGCCAAAGGTACTATGACATAATGACTGAAAGTGGCATTTGAAGGCTACTCAGTGGTCTGTGGGTCAAAGGTGGGTTAAGTCATAATCCTAGCAGAGAACTCAGTACATTGTGGAAACCACAAGTGATTGGCAAACTGAAAACTGAAGTGGAGAGGCTGGAGTCTGAGCTGATGTGAGCCTTGGATTCCTTACTCACTTCTGCCCTTGGAAGCTAGAATTGGAAACATACAGTAGCAAGGGAAGCTGGCAGGAGCACTGTTCCATTGTTCAACCTTTTTGAATGCAGATAAACAATCTCTTGAAATATTTCTGTGTTTTCCTTATCTACTTTAAATTTTCCCAGTGTGTTTTGATGTATTTTCATCTATTTGCAAATTAATAAGTAGAATAATAAGTGAGTAAAATAAAATAAAGTTCCTTGGGATAAATATGTTGATGTCTATACTGCACTGACCACTGATGTTTCAAATTCTTTTCTTTCTGCCCCCTTGCTGAAAGTGAATATCACTATTCTTGTGCCAACACTCTGGCCAACTTTGCCCTAAGTATCTTTGCTTATCTCTAAGCATAATTAGCATGTTCCACTACTCTGAACAGTTATATTATGCTTTATTCTTTTTATAAACATTTGGGAATGTCAATCCTAGATATGGGATATAAATCTACTCAGGGAGGCTATTTGAGAATTTATCTATATTAAAAAAAAAACAAAACAAAACAGAATTTAACTCCTCAGGGAGCAGCGTTACATACTGAGCTTTGTCCCTCAACAGTGAGATATAAGTTAATTCCTTTTTGCTTTGATACAAATTATTAATATTCTGTGACAAGATACTAGAGCTCAGGGATATGAAAACATTTAGACAGCATTTGTTTCTATAAAATAAGCTTTTTGTTCCCACTCTCTTCTTTCCCATTCCGCAGTAAATCTGTGAGGAAAGATAACAGGATAGAGCACTTCATGCTTCTGTCCAACCACCAGGGTCCCATCTGGACTCACTCGAAGTTCATTGCTCCCCTTCTTGTTTTTAAGTGGAATATCAGCCATTTACTCTGAAACCATGTTCTCTGTCTAGAGACCTGTGTAGGGTATGGCAAATTGATGAAAACTCTTCTTGCCTTTTTTTATGCAAAAGATGAGAGACTAAAATAAATAAAGCTGGCCTGGTACATTTAGAAACATGATCACACTGGGACCTAGCTCCCTAGAATACAAATGTCATGAGCTTTTTCTCTTTTTCTCAGTGTTCACTCAGTGCAGATCTCGTTCAGGGATAGTTATGGGAAGTGTGATCATCTTACAGTTCTACCAGCAAAAGTGTGGAATGAGACATTTCTGTTAGAGGAAACCTTAATTGCTGAGATAAATTAGAGAAAGTTTCTGGAGTTGAGAGACTGGTTGATTAATTATTACTCAAGTTCTTAATTAATCTATCTTTAACTGTGTGTTGGTTTATCTTTGACCTTTTCTTTTAGACTGAAGAGTTTAGCTTAATTTTAGACTGAAGAGTTTAGCTTCTAAACTAGAAGTTGTAATCCACTGAAAGTATATGAGTGCAAGCAAGTTCTGGGTTTTATTCTCTCTCTGGTAACCAGGATGACTCACTGTCTGCAAAAAAAAAAAAAAAGTTTCATGGAGTTTTGGGCAGATTCGTATTGATCTTCACCTTCTGTGACCCAGAAAACAGTTTATGTCTTTCATAGTCATCCCTGTCTCAACAATCTGGAATATGAATGCTTTCTAAAAACCAAACTGAAATCCATTCCCAACTAGAGATTTATGCCTTTTTCTGTAAAATGACCAAATAATTCAGTTCTAGCCAGCATATAGAAGTTACCCCAAAGGAAAACAACTAAATGCTGAGTGGACATAAAATGCTTTTGCATTGAGACCTGTTGACTGCCAAAGTAATCCAACATTTCCAAAAAACTTAACTTGTGATGCATATGAGGTATGCCTCCTATAAATCTATATTTAATAGTCTACATGTTTTCTTCAGGTTCAATTCTCTTCAGCTTTCAAATTCACTGTAACACTCTGAAGGGTAGGTTACAGCTTTTTCATATAAGCTAACGGCTGTTTATGTAAATCTCTACCAAATTGTTTTAAACACATTTTATCCTCACTGATTTTCATACACAGTAAAAAAAATACCTAAAAACAGGGGGGAAAAAACCTACAAAAAATAAAATAATGCTGCTGTCATTCTTACATTGGTGGGGAAATTCAGACATTTGGGTTGAGCTTTCAACTGTGGCAAAAACTTTCCCTGTCACGTTGGACAGGGAAAGACTGTTACTTCTCTATTTGTCAAGAGATGTGTCATTTGCCTACTTTGCTCTTTGTACCTCTCATTTAATACATGCAGAGTATATAATACTCTTGCTTAGAGTATTTAACACATAATTCTATAAGTTTTTGAAACAATTAGGTATTTTGTTTCTATGTGAAGAGTGCCCTAACACTAAGAGTAGCAAGAATGAGGGAGAATATGAAATGTATCAGTGTTTACAGAGAATTAGAGCCATATAAACACTCAAACTCTTGTGTAAAGCCAAAGCTTTGTAGGCACATTCCACTTAACCTTTGCTTTCCCTAAGAGCTCATTCACTTTGACACCATCTTTGGAATAAAACCTTATTCATATTTGAGATTTGGTCCAAAGCCTTAAAGGCTTGTAGTGATCTAACAGACTGATAGAAAACTTTCTTTGGTATCTGGTGCCAAAATTGTTTTTAAAAACATTGCAGTCCATTGTAAGTGGTGCCAGAGAGGATCGCTGTTAACAGCAAACTTGAGCCAGTGCCAATAGCTCATCACCACTGGTCAAACAGCTCATAGAGAAGGGGGACCTTTGTTCTCATTTTCAGTCTCAACGTTGGAGTGAAAATAAACTGCTTTTCCTGTTTGCCCACAAATTCCTTTCAGATAGCTTCTGCTTCAAGGACTTTTGGAAAATCTGAGTCTGAATAGAAACCTTCCCACTTCTGTAAATGGGCTTGTGCAGGCAGATTTCAAATGTGCTGTTTCTCACCTAGTGTGAGATGGCTCCAGATTTGCTTGTATATCTCTGCTGTAATAAATTATAGCAACATCATCACATATCTTGTCTCTAGTGAAGCTCTACTTCTACTCCAGAGCTGACTGAACACAAGTCTGCAGGAGCAGGGTTTGCTTGTGTCTTCTTTGAATGCTGTCCAGGAAAGTGCACAAATGCAAACTGAAATAAGAAGCACACAATTTAGTGAGTCTGATTTTCCATTGGAATAACCTTCCAAGAGGGAAGGTGGACATGTATTTGTTGATAAATATATACAATATCCAGTCATCAGCAGATATTTTTAAAGAATTTGTGCTTCAGCCAAACACAAGTTAGCTGTTAATTAAGCACTATTTATTGACTTAAACTGGGGACAGGTTGGTTGAGTTGCTTAATTGCCCTGTCACACATTAGAGTTCAGACTAGAACACACAGTAGTCTGTAGTTTTGGCCTGAAGTGCTATAAAGCTCATATAATTTCTTTAAATTAGTTTTCAGTATAGATATCATCCTGTTTTTCAAGGCTAGTGGCTGAATGGAGAGGATGTTTGGAGACACTAATTAGCATTCCAGCTCCAATTAAAGTTTCCCCCATATCTGTACTGCCTTACAACTCCATTTTTTTCCCAGGAGGAATATATTTAAAAATATCTTTTCATTACAGTGCTTTACCCTCTACAGTGCTAAAATTACATCATCCAGGTCTCAAGGATGAGAATACTATGGTACAATAGGAGAAAACATCACTAAACAAGAAATTTAAAAACTTAATTCTCAGTAATCTAAAGTGGTGAAAATTTTTGAAAAATTATGTTCAAGCCAATAGTTATGTCAAGACTGCAGCCCAGTGGAATGTATGCCAGTGTGAGGCTAGTACAGTCTATATACCCAGGGAGATTTCCTGAAATACTTACTGATGTCTTGCCAAATGATTGTAATCCCGGCAGAGAACCAATTAAAAATTAAGTTGTTACAGCTCTAAAATATAAACATCAGAAAAAGTAATACATGGCAGGTTGAAGACTACCATTGCAACTGATTAATATTTGGATTTTTGTGCAGGGCAAACACTTTGAAATTTGGTATGATATCTGACAATCAGAGATTTTTTTGCTCTCAATTCTAAAATACTCTTGAAGAGATTAAAATCTTAATACTTATGTTAAAACTCAAGAGCCTTGCAAGAATTATGAGTTTCAAAAATAATTTCTGGATAGAAAAACTTCTTCAGGAGACATATATCTATTACTAGAGTTATAATTCAGATCCATGTACTTCAGGCAATGAACATGGACTTGCCTTAGAAGTCAGTAATTTGCTATGAGCACCCAAGGTCGGTTCCTGCACTGTTGCACGACCTCTGAGTCTGCCCTTCTACTCCTCTCTTCTGAGGCCCCAGCTGAAGTACTGTGCCCAGCTTTGGGTTCCCCTGTGTACAAAAGATGTGAACCTGATGGAACAGGTTCAGAGGAGGGCCACAAAAATGGTCAGAGGGCTGGAACATCTTTCCTGTAAAGAGAGACTGAAAGAATTTGGGTTCAGCCTGAAGAAGAGAAAGCTGTAGGGAAACATTATGCTGGAGTTTCAATTTGCAAAGGGGCCTTATAAGAAAGACAGAGAGTTTTCTCAGAGCCTGTAGTGACAGAAGTTTTAAAATAAAAGACTAGATTTAAATTAGATACTAGGAAGAACTTAACTATGAAAGTGATTGAGACCCTGAAACAGTTTGCCCACAGAAGTTGTGCATGCTCAAACCATGGAACTGTTCAAGGTCAGGCTGGATGGGGCTGTGAGCAACATTATCTAGTGAAAGATGTCCGTGACTACAGTAGGTGGTTACACTAGTTGGTCTTGAGGGCTCCTTCCAACCCAAATCATTCTGCAACTCCATGCTTTGTTTTATTTTTCTGTGCCAAGGACCAAATTTATATGGCTCCACTTCAGCTGCTTTTTGACTTTCCAGACAATCAGGAGCATTAGGTTACCTCCTTGGCTTTTTTCTCTTAATTGTGTATATGTATTTAATTTACTATTCCTTAACTGGAAAATGTAAATATAAAGCATTTTCAGCAGCACCGGGACTAAGTCTCCTAATACAAAAATAATCACCTACACACAGTGTACTTAATATCAGGTTACAGACTCAAGTGTTTTATTCCCTCTATGGTTTCTCTGTTCCTAACAGCCACCTACACCTGGTGTGGGCAAAAGCTCTCATTTCAGCCTGCTAGTTAGAACATGTCTTTGGGAAGTGAGAGCTGTGGCTTCATACTTATAGCCTCGAGAGACCTTAGAGATCTCACAACTTCTAGGTTTTTTGGTTAAGGACAAGCTTAAGGACAAGCTTAACCCAAGCTTCATTCAGTTCCTGACCAGTGACTGAAATAAATGACTGTGGACCCTGAGTTCTGCAGTGAATGAACCAGGAATGGCCTGACCTGGCTAACTGGATGAGTGTCTTCATGGGAGTTCAGCAGAGCCCAGATACCTTTCCAGACTATACAGCAGCAATGTAGAGACCAGATGAGAGTTATTTGTGATCACTCATAGATGACTATAAGACCATCTGACTGAAAACAGATGTTCTGGTTAACTTGGATTTAGATGGTGTGAGACCTAAACACTGCCAGGGCACTGCTGACTCAAACTCAGCTTGTCATTGACCAGGACCCCCAGATCTGTTTCTGCAGCTGCTCTCCAGTTTCTCTTTCCCTGATCCATACACAGAACTGGGGTTGCACTTTCCAGGTGCAGAATGCATTTGCCCATGTTAAACCTGATACAGTTGATGATAGCCCAACCCTCTGATTTGTCTTTCTGCAGTGCCTTGGCCCTCGAGAGAGTCAACAGCTCCTCTCATTTTATTGTCATTGGCAAATTTACTTAGTATTCCTTCGATTTCCATGTCCAAGTCATTAATGAAGATATTAAAGAGAACTGGGTCTTTTACTTTCAAGCCCTAGGCATCTAGGATTTATAATTTATCCCCACTTGTCTAGCAATTAAGTTTTCTAATAATTTATCATTTTCTCAGATTAGAATTATTTCAAAAAAACTAAGATAGTTCAATTACCAACAAAAAAAAAAAAAAAAAAGCCTAGCAGAAGATTTCAATTTAAAAATGTTTTCCAGACAGAAAATAAATTTGTGATTGGATTATTGACAAAAATGTCATACTGATGACATCAGTTTTTTGATATTTACTTGGTTTCAGCCAAACCTGATATCACTGATGTGAACATGTTTTTGTTTTCACTTTTAAATGTTGTAGAGAAATTAAGTAATCATTCCAGTGTGATCAGTCATTGTTTAATATTGTTTTCATCCAAACAAATCATGCATCTGGGATGAAACATAAATGTTATACAGTAGGCAGCTGAAGAAAAACTCACTTGTGTAATTTGGCTTCACTTCTAGTAACTGACTGCGAAAGGCTGATCCTATTCCCATAAGGTTAATTGCTGACCCTTACTCACTGTAAACCATTTTCTTTCGTGTCACTTCAAGCAGGAAATCAGTAGTTCAAAATTAATAACTATGTTGAAAATCACTGACAGTTTAGCATAGATGTTTCTACTGAATTTATATAAAATGTTCCATACATTAACTTCCTTCAAATTCTATTGAGTCCTAATAAGTTTGCTGTGCTACTCTAATCAAGACAGTTATGTTCCAGCAAAGCAGAGGCCAAAGGTCTTTTCTCTCAGGGGAAGCAAGGCTCAAGGAGAACTCATCACAGTATTCCAGTACTTAAGTATTTAAATGGAATGCCAAAGAGGAAAGAGGTTTTCCTGCACAAAGAGCCAGGGACATGCTGGAGTTTCTGTCAGTGGGGGGTTTAAAGATGTCTAGGACAGAGTGATGATAGAGAGTCTCACCCAGCTCCCATTCCCACCAAAGGCTCAACCAGATGATCTTTTGAGGTACCTTCCAACCTGGTGTGTTCTATGATTTTGTACTTCTGATCTGAGAACTTTCACATGAGAAATAGTGGAAAAGCTGGATTTCCATGATCAGACTGCCAATATTTATTTTTCTTTTCTCAGATCCATTGGCCTAGTACACCTCTGCAGGCAGAAGAATGCATAATTAAAGGAAGAGATGCTGTAAGTATCACTAATTACAGATCAAATATACTTTAATTATACCAGTGGCTGGTCCAAAACAAGGATTCAGGCATCCCTAACTTAAGAGAGATTCAAGCACAGATATAAAGTTAAATGTTGCAGGTTGAAAACATATAACTACTGAGAACACATTAAATTATTAGTTTAATTGCTCTTCAAACCAGCTCATAAACAGGCAATGAACACTTTTGATCATCTGAACTTTCTTCTAATTCTGATTCTGGTGCTATCAAAGAAGGTACCTTAATAATTCTCTTTTTCCATTTCTATGTCCTTTTCTTTTCGTAGACATGGGTTATCTTCTCCATATTCACATTCCAGTTTATCTTTAAAATTCACATTCTCTAGAATACATTCAAAAAAGCAGTTAAGTTATTAATAATTATAAAACACACTGTAATTTATATTGTCCTATCAGTTTCATTTTCTATTAATAAAAATATTCTGTCTTAATGAACCTCAGAACTGTTCTGTTCTTGTGATTAAGTGCTCTGACTGTAATCAGTTCCTGGAAAAAGACCTGAAAGCTCACTGACACACAGCAGCACAGGATGAAAGTTCTTCTGGAGGGGAGCTCTCTTTAAGTTTGCAGTGCACCAAGCTCATTATCTGTACCTCATAAACACAGAGTACAACTAATAAATCCCACAGCTGAGAGAGCTCACGCTGAACCAGGGGATCTGAAAATTATGATAGTTTTACAGCAACAGTGACAGGAATGTAGGACATGGAAGGGGACATACAAGCTTTGCCCAGAAACACAGCAAACAGCAGCCTTGAAGATAACCAACACAGATTCCCAGTAAATTAGGAAGCTATAATGATTTCTTCTGAAGTAAAAGCTTCAGAATTGTCCACATTAAGGCACTGGAACCAAATGGAAAATAGTAATAATAACAATAACAATAACAATAATAATAATAATAATAATAACCCCAACTCTTCCCATTCATCCAGCCTAGAACTGATCGTTCTTGAAGATTCCTAAGAGTTCATTGTAGTTTTTCAGGTCACTTTTATATCCTTGATAATATTAGGTGGCTTTGGTTGAAAATGGTGGGTTTCTACAATGGCTGAACTTTATGGTCATGTTAAATAAATCCCAAACCTAAATTATTTGGCCTTCATTTGGTACTACCTCTCAGCACAGGCTGTTATTAGTTAAAGCTCTACCATCCTTCTTTCACTACTACATATTTTCTGATACTCTGACAATATTTGTTTTGTTAAATAAATGCAGAAATAGGTACTGTTGTTTGAAGCAATAGCCCACTCAGACTGATATTTCCCTAAAACTCAGAACTTTTTTGCAATCCAGTTTGTAATTATCAATCCTCATTTTTGCATTGTATGAATGTGGCCATTTAAAGAGCTTCATGTGTTTCCCACCTTTCTTAGAACCATGAAGGTTTGGTGTAACTGTCGCTTTTAAAGGAAAAATCAGAACTTTTTAATAATCACAAGATTCTAGAAGCAGAGTCTTTAAGAAAAAAAATACAATTTTAAATGCTGGAAATATTGTAATACCAAACAATATTCTGATCCTCACATGAGACTTAATTATGTATGGACTATGTGAACCAGTGACATTAATTAATATCAGGGAAACCTTAGTAATTTTCATCACCATGCTCAGTATTCAGTAAGACAAATTATTCAACCTGAAAGGAATCTAAATTAGAATCAAAACCCTTCGTACTATTTTTCTTTTCACCTTCATTTCTTGTAGCCATAAACCAATATTGACTTAGTAGCATAATTTCTTAAAGTCAACCCTTTGTCAATTTTAATTTCTTAATGCTATTTTTCACACTACAAACGCTAGAAAAACCTTGTTTTATTTCAAACTTTTTTGCTTATTCCATGCTGTTTCTTTTTTTTATTATTATTTTCCTTTGCAAAAGATCTGTTGTTCAAGGCATAATTATTAAGTAGAACTGATAATATTGTAATAAGCTTCTCAGCACTGGTATACTTCACATGCACTTTGCTGCCTCTTTCTATATAAAAGAACAGGCCACTTTTACAAGCTTGTATAACTTTAAAAAGTTATCAGTTCATGTTGTAGCAGTAAAATGGCAAGTATTGTAGTCATAAACAGTTTCAGAGCTTGTAACAGACTTAATAGGACAGTTAAAAAGGCTTGTCTTAGCAACACATGCATACTCTTAAGATAAAGCCATGCTTTTCTGATTCAAGTGAAGGCAAGGGAAAAAAAAAATCTTTCAGCTGTCATCCAGAGTGCCAGGAATCACACCTGTTAGCCTGTGGTGTGAGAGTTTTCAATTACTCTGAATTACTTTATCAGAATTGGAAATCATTCAGATATGGAAATCAGGCTCTGTACAGATGCCTCACTCCTCCACACTGAGAAGTTCCGGATGAATAAAATTCCACAGATCTATTAATATATCTATGGAGCATCCTAAAGCCAACTCTAGTATTTAATTAATTGATATAGGATAAAGAAGTCTTATTTCAATGTCCCCTTGGGTGATGCATCTCTTCTCTGCCCTGTGTATAGTACATTATTAGTAGGGTTATCAGCAATGCCTTTTTGCCTGACACTTCCCAGAACAGCAGCTTTTGTCATCTGTTTATAAATTATCAACTCTAGCCATTTGGAATTGGTTTTCTTCTATGTTTGGTATTTCCACATCCTAGGGGTTTTTTTGCAGAATTTCTCAGGCATTTCTACAAAGGCACACAGGAGAAAAAAAAAAAGTAGTGTAGATCTTTCCCATTCAAAAAAAAATATTTTAAAAAAATCTTAAATTCCTAAAATGATTTTGGCACAAAGATCAAGAGCTGAAGACATATTATGGATAAGAAAGGAAGCCATGGAGTAAAGAACAGACCACCACTGAGAGCAAACAGAGGGAATAAGTCAGGAAGGTCATACTTGGAGGAGAGAGAGAATCAGGAGCAGCATCAGCACCCAGTAAAGCATCTATTCAAAAACTTCATGACATCATAAAATACCTATGAATATAATTTTGCTACCACCAGTCAGCAAACATTTGGGAAATGAAAATAAAAAAGGGATTCTGTCATTGAGTGCTGATCCATACTAGGAGGATCACATGCTACTGATTTCAACTCATTCTTCTCTCAATTTGTCTGACTTAATGTTTTTATTTCCTTACAAAAAGGAAAAAAGTAGTTACAGATCAAGAAATTCTAAAAGCAAGATACTAAAACGTTGATATACCCTTTGTATATGCATAATATTTAATTACACAACAGGTTACGTCATGTGTAGGTTACTCCTATGAATTGGCATGATATATCTTGAGGATGAACAGTTAAGGAGAATCAGGTAGCAGGGGAGATTTCTTTCCTTTTTTATTTGCTGGAGCATTTGGAAGACTTACACTGAATGATTCCAGAATTTGAAGAAAGAAGAAAGATGATTTCTTAGTTTTGAATCTAATGTGGATTTACAAGTGTTGAATTCTGCCCATGAATCCCCTGCAGACTCCTCCTTTGTGACATGATATCCTTGCAGTTGGTTAATAAGACCCAGGATTGTTCTCACACAAATACAGCAGTCCAAAAATAAGAGTAGTCATCAGTGAGGAACTGGAAATTTTCAAAAAAGGAAATTCCTCCATTCTGTTTTACATGTTCATTTCAGGATTATATTAATTGCCTTTTGGAGATGTCTGGCCTACTTCACTGACTATTGAAAAAGCCTGGGAGGATTGCATAAATTACATGTCTAAATGCCAGAACAGCTAAAGTTAGCTCAGATTAATTCCATTTTAAATGTCTTAAACTTGACGTGACTCTTAAAGCTCAGGGTTCTAAGTTGCAGTAATGAACAACGAAATTAAATGAAGAGTAATTTTGCTCCACTCATAGAAACCATTGCAAAAAGCCAAAATCCAAACCTGAAACCAAATCCCAGGAATCCCAGGTGTCCCAAAATCAAGGGATACTTTTATCTCACTGTCTCCATTTCTAATTTAGCACAGGAATAATGACCCCACATCTCAAAGCGATGTTTGAAAATGTTTTAATTGTAATATTTATGAAGCTGCAAATACACTAATGAGTCCCAAAGTATTGCCCTGGGGGAAATGAATATTTCTTCTTCAAAGGGGTTTAAACAGTGGAAACAGACAAAGTATGTGTTGATACAATAGAAAAATATTGATTAAAATTAATTATACAATAAATTAATGGTGTAATTAAAAAAAATCTTGAAATAAAGTTTATTTAACTCTAGAGAGAAGCTGTTTGCTGACCATTCACATCTTATGCTCTAGATCTTTTCTCTGTCTTATATATCCAATAATACATAGTAATAATCTATTCAGATTTGCAGACTATTTCCAAGAGAAAAGAAGCACAAAAGTGTGTTTTTATAATTTAGTAACTCCTAACTGGTTAAGTGAGGCGTTCCCTGTGTGCTGGCATGCTGCTTTCCCAGCTAGTCCCGCTAGCCCTGGCAGGGAACAGTCTTAGCCTCAGAAAGGTCTCGCAGGAGCGGCCAGACCCACCCGGTGGGTCAGTGCATTGCTGCACGGGCGGTGGAGAGGCGGCTACGGCGAAGGAAGGAGAAGGAGACTTTCCTGAGGCGCCATGAGGTGACTTTATTGGGGTCCCTCCTGACACAGCCCAGAAAAGCCCCGAACTGCAGCTGCGCAGGGGGTTTTAGGGTACAGACAGTAGGAGTGGTCACACAAGGAAAGCCCAATAACAGAAAAGGGGTGGTACATACAATACTAAATGAAAACTGAGGGGTTGGGGGTTTCCTAGACTTGCCTCAATCAGGTACTGAGCCCCTCCGAACCTTCTAGAAGGAGGAGGGGCCTCCCTGAGACTGGCAAGGTCTGGGAGGGGAGCAATATATGATTGACATACACAGACTGGGGGTAAACAACTCAAGGGGATGTCCAGAGGCGGGAACTGTACCAAGTGGGGAAGGGAATAGGGGGAAACATGGAATGAACCATTAAATAAGCTTTTACAGAACAGAAAGAAACTACACTTAAATCATTAGGTAAAAACACACCGCAACAGTTAAGCATCTAAAATAAAACATGATCAATCAGTGCTCTAAACTTGCTTTTTTAATATAGCAACACCCACCCATGAAACTGATGGCACAGAGTTAGTAACATGAAATAAAATTGAAAGATTTAATATTATAACATCACCTATGGGCACATAAGATACTAAAAAAATAATAATTTAAAAGCTAATATTTCCCTATGTTTATTTTTTACATAAACTAGGATGAATGTGCAAATTACATCCGTGTCCTTCACCGATACAACAGGACCCATCTTCTGGCTTGTGGAACAGGAGCTTTTGATCCACTCTGTACTTTTGTAAGAGCTGGACATCCATCAGAGGTAAGAAATTTGCTTTACACTAGTGACTCTTTCCATCTAGATTCCAGCAAAGTCCCTGTGGTTAAAAATAAAGTTCAGTTGTTCACAGTTCTCATATGATAGATATTTTCCCTGATGAAATGTAATGCTGGACTATAATTTAGTTTGTGATGAGAGGAATTCACTAATATTATGGAGAATTATGCAAATAATTCAAAGACATTTCCATCTTAGTTTCTTGGTGTGTTTTTTACTAGATAAGTTGATATAGTAATTCTTAAGAAAAATTACTAAATTTTTAGAAGGAGTTTTAGCTAAATCTCTGGGGACTGGATTCTTTCTTTTTCTTTTTTGTTTATTTTTTTAAAAAAATTAATAATACATCATATATCAAAATATGTGTTTGTTTAATGGGAGATGGAATTTCTTAACAAATCCTAAATTTGTAAATTCAGCTTCTTTATATTGGTCTTGTTCAACAAGTGCATGTAAGCTCCTTAATGATGCTTACAGCTGAGCAAAACAGTACTTCAGACATCAATAAGAAGAATAAATGATCAATATTTGGAATATATTTCTTATGCAAAAATAGAAGTTGTCTGGACATCTCAGAAATTAGGATCCTTTCTGTCTCAGCTGTATTATAACAGGTTTAAAGACTCAGCAGAAGTACCTACCTCTCATTTTTAATTAGCATGTAAAACTCCTTGGGCATCAAATCTAGGCTGCTGAAGGCACACATGATGACAGCTTTAGGAACTGGACCAGGGATTCTTGGAAATGCACTCTGTGAGGTGGGACCTAATAGATGGAGATGATCTATAACCCAAAGATAAGACTGCTTTTAACTGGCAGGTGTCAGGAAGGGTTGCTGGACAATGGTTTTGTTTAGCTGGTTCACATGATGGTGGAGCTGAGCATTTGTCATGGAGCTGATGCTACAGCACCATCCAAGAGAATTCTTGCTTTCCCCTATGGCCAGGAACTCTTGGCTTGAATAAATATTAATTTCATATATAAAGTTTTTTACAGTGTACTCATAGAAATCAACTAAGGGATTTACTTCAGGCAAGTGTTTTTGATTAATCTTTTCTGAGTAATGATGCATTCTTTTGCAAAACAAGCAAGAACAACATCACCAGAAGCAATCTCCAAGGATCTAATCCATGCTGTGCACCTCCAACTTCTGTCAAAATGAGAAGCATCTCAGATGTTAGGACTCCAGTACATCACTTAGATTCAGAGTTGTATGAATTGCAGAAACACACTGTCTTCTGAAATTAAGGAAGGAGCTAGATAATATGCAATGTTAAAATAAGGCAAATTTTCATGTCTTCTTTGCTCCTCTCACAAACCTCCTGTCACACTTCCTGGCAGAGTTTGAAGGAAACAATGGCTGTATATGTAGGAACACTATTTTAGAAAGCATAAACAACAGACTAATAAAAATAGAAGCTAATCAAACAAAAAATTAGAAACAAGATTATATATAAGACTGTGTGGCCCATGATCATCCCCTTATCTGTCACTGTTCTTACTTCCCTTATTTTTGTTTATTATTTTTCCTTGTCATACTGAAGTTCTAAAATTTTACCCACACTGAAATCATGGGAAATTTTCTTCTTTTTTTTTTTTTTTTTTTTTTTTGATTATGTAGACCAACAGGAAATATATTTTCTACACTAATAAGTAGCTATACTATTTCCTGTTATCTGAAAAGCTGAGCATCAGGGTTAAAAAAAGGCAGGTGCCATTTATGTGGTGGGTTAAAAATAACACATGGTATGTGGTTGAAAATTGTAATCTTGCTTTCTTTGAGTGATAAGGACATGGTGTAACTGCAGGAAGTGAAAGGACAAGATCCTTCTGCAGAAAATTGCAGTTCACTCTCTGCTGATCTATCTGGTCAGAATATCCTCTTCTAAAAACATCTGACTACTGCCCCCTATTTCTTCCACCTCATCTCTCTGGCCATTTTCTCACTGTCTGACTGTCATGGAAAGCAAAGTAGCAAATGAAACAGTATTTAAAATGTGACTATATTTTGATAGCATGAACTATAGTATGACTATAGTTGACTATAGTAGATATTATGACTATATTTTGTACTAAAATATGACTCTTTACACCTCCTCATGTCTGAGTAGCACAAGGTATGTTTGAAGCTCATATATATTTGAGCAATTGCACTTCTGAGACATGTTGAGGTGTAAGGTGTGGGGTGTAGGAAAGGAGGGAGTCCTTTATGACAAACTTCTGTGTATCCAGATACATAACTAATGCAGCATATGAAGGTAGATGCACATATCCATATGATTCATAAATCAGCAGTATCAGCATAGAAAAATACTTGCTCTGTTGTCGGAGACCTTAACTGGAAGTTTCAATAGTGCTCCCTGAGCTGATGGAGTAGGGAGGATGTGACCCTCTCCGTAAAAACTGCAGGGTTCTTAAGTTATTAATGGTATATAAATGTAAACTGAAGATGATTTTGGAGAGGCATTTTAGCACATGATGGAATAGCAGGACTGTATCTTCTACAGCATTGCCTCTTCCCATTTACTGAGCAGGCCAAAGAGGAACCTGTTGGAACCTAACATCCAGTTAAGGCTCTGGATCTTGGTGATCACTAGTCCCATGTTGCAGGGGCACTTATTTTGTAGTTGGCTTACACAGTCATCCGTTTCTGAATAGCCATTTGGTATGAAAATGACGCATTGCTGGTTTTCCTTTGAAAATGAAAGTTTCCCAAAGCTATGATCACAAGCATACAGTATGGCACCCTGATTTAGCATGGGTTTGTGAGGTACAGTGTAGTTTGTGAAAAGGAACATTCTGCCTCCTTATAAAATCTTACATACATAATCTTACACAACTACAAATTCATCTTTTCATATCAAAACCAGGTTTGAGTGGCGCCTTGCAGAACACTGAGCTCTTGTCAACAAATCATGAAACCAAAAGGAGATTTCCAAAAATAAGCAGAATTTGATTGCTTCATTGGCAGATCATTATACCTTGGAACTGCCTTAAAAACAGAAAGTCTAATGTTCTTGAAAAACACAGCAAAATGTCCATTCCTCAACCAGTCTCTGTAGAAGGTATTAATCTTACTATATAATGATTGAAGTGTGCTTTGAAATCCTTCACATGCACATTGTGCTTTACATTACAATGTAAATACATTACACCCTCTTTTGTGCTTTCCAAATTTAATTATACCATGCATTTTTTCTTAATATGTTGATCATATAAACCAACAATGAATAAATATTGTCTTTATTTAATTCTACGTCAAACTTGTGTTGTACCACCAGAATATAATGAAATATATTTTTCTAAATCAAATTACTTATAACTTCTATTATATACTATATATCCATTTGAAAGATTAAATATTAAATGGTTTATTGCATTCTATTCCAATATTGGCTTAATTGTTTTCACTTTGGAATTCCAGACTGTTCGGTTTAATAAAGCTGTTGTCAGTTATTATATTTCTAAAAATATGTAAGTATAGTCACAGAGAGCAGCTTTTTATCTTTTTCTGTTTCTAATTACTTTGACTCTTATCAATGTTGCTTTTCCAAATTTAAACATTTAGGCAAATAATCAATGTTTTTCTGCCATATAGGAATAAGTTACAAATTAGGAAAAATAGGAGTGCTGGCTTTGCAGACAGAACAACTACTGGTGTTTGCAACAGAGCATATTACGAAGTCTTGTCCAAGAAAATATGAGCAAGTTAAATGCCAGCCAGTAAGTTAGTTAATTATCTCTGACTTCATGAAATGTTTCCAAATGTCAAAAATCAGTGCTGGTCAGAAAAGATTGGGTTCTTCTAGGTTTTTTCGTGGTGGTTTTTTTTTTTTTGGGTTTGTTTTTTTGGTTTTTTTTTTTTTTTTGGTTTTTTTGTGGGGTTTTTTGGTTGGTTTTTTTTTGTTGTTGTTTGGTTTTGTGTTTTTTTGGTTTTTTGGTTTTTTTTTTATTTCATCCAGAAATGAAGGGGAATTTATTAAAATAAATTATCTTTCCTGAAGAAAGCAAGAGTCGGAGACCCTACACCCCAAATTTCTCATGAGGAAATACATATGCATCATTCCCATGTGCTCTGCAAGAGAAAACCTGAGATAAGTCTTCAAACCAGATATAGAAGATGAAGAAAAATTCAGAAAAAAACCCCATATTTTGCTTTGATTCTCACTTGTTGACTTTGATGTCAACAAGGAAGGGTGGGGCAGAGAAGGGAAGGAGCACCTGCATTTAGTATCTTCCTTTTGCATTTATATAAACTTCTCAGTTTTGGCAGCGGGTGGCAAGTGCTGGAATAAGTGCTTTCTGTCTCAGTCTGTGTTTCACCACATCTAGCTGCTGGCAAAAGAGTACTCCAGCGTTGTTCTGTATAGCTCAAAATGAGTTTTAAGCTCTGGATGAGTTTAATGAACCTTAGATATTGCAGTCAAGTAATGATTTTATCTTTATGAGCTATCTATTCAGTAGAGCAACAGGTTGTAGGAGTGCTCTGGAGGCCTTCCTGTGATCCAGATTGCCTTATTCACTAACTCACAAAGTGCCTTTAACAATTCCACATTGGAGTTTCACCAAGTACAGCTAAAAAATTACTCTGCCTCCATAGGATCTGCAAAATTAGTAGAAATTCCAAAAGAAAACAACATGCAAAAATAATATCCCAAGTTTTTGCAAGCTACATGGGGACAAGATAAAGCTGATTCCTGGACAGGAAGGCATCTCTGCATGACAAAACCTGTTGAGGGAATTAAATTTATGGGAAAGAACAATGCATGAAGAATTTTTCCTACAAAACACGCTGTAAATTTTTAATATGTACATGGAGCTGGCAAGGTGCCATTTTCAGTGCCTCATTTAACTCAGTAAACTGCCTCCAGCTGTATTTCTCCACTTCAGAAGGCTGATGGACTAAGCCACCCTTTCCACAAAATGCACTGGTGGTTTTGGGGATTCTCCTCTAGGTGTTCCTAATCTGACGTATTCCTTATTACGTTATTTGCTCTTCAATTATCTAAGTGAGATACTACTTATCAGAGCAGACCAGCTCTAAATTCTAAGTCTTTAGTCCTTTAGAGAGAACTTGCCTTTAGCAAGCAGCAGGTGAATTTTTTTGCATGGAAGACACTTCAGTCAAGTTGGAACATTTTTTTTCTAATCAACACTGCCTTTAATATTTTGTTGAGTGTGGGGAAGTACACTTCCTTTTCTGTACGTTCTGTGATTCAATGCAAAACCAAGACAAGGTTCAACTGGGCAATAAGCTGTTTACCCCTCTACACCAACCAAACCTAGGCAACATGAGCTCCTCAGCTGAGCTCCTCCTGCTTCAACAAACTAGAATGAATTCACATGCAAGTCACGAGAGAATGTGCCAGTCATATCTCAGGTTAACTTTGACATGACATAATTCTGCTCTTGACCAGCATGTGGAAATGTCATCATTCTTCCAGCTTTGTTGAGAAGCAAAATTGTAGACATATTTATATCTGTTATTTTACAATAATAAAGTTGTTTCTGACGTATTTTTGTAATCAAAACAAGCAATGACCTGCCAAATTGCTTTCTCTCCATGCTTGTTTCTATTACCTCATCTCCACTCTGTTTTCAGAGGATTAAGGAGGAGGAACATCTGGTTTCACTGACAAATAGAAGTGGGTGTTGGTCAGTTCTTCATTAGATAGAATGTGTGACAAATTCTTACCCTGAAAATATTTGCTTAGAGACACAGTGTCCTTCTGCATGGGTGAAAAGCCAACATTTGGAGCACCATCTACTAAATAGATAGG
The DNA here is from genome assembly GCA_910950805.1 of Acrocephalus scirpaceus scirpaceus. NCBI lineage: Eukaryota > Metazoa > Chordata > Aves > Passeriformes > Sylviidae > Acrocephalus > Acrocephalus scirpaceus. Next base: position 9,033,482 of record OU383777.1, read on the forward strand.
AAGTTCTGCCAAGTGGCAACACGTCATAAAATCTTTTACCAGAGGGGTTCATTTACATCCTCTGGTCTGCATGCCCACACCACAGACTGTCAAATTGAACCAAAACATCCATACACCCCATTTAGATTAAAACATTTCATGTTCTGGAAGTTGAATATGCATATATTTCAGCAGAGGTTAAAATGGTACCTAACTCAGACAGAAAATTCATTAGGTGAAGACAACATATATGCTCACAGCAAACAACAAGGGTGCTGTGCTGCAAAAGGGAAAAAGAGGCAACACCACTGTTTTCTCTGGCCTAAATATTGGCTATTCTAATATTTAATTACTTTTAGTGTTAGGAAATTGCCACTTATTCAATTTTTCTGACTTCAGCTTCCTGTCATTTAACCTTGATATGCCTTTGATAGCAAAGTTGAAGTCTCCCACTATCTTTTCCACATCTTTTCCTCATGTAAGTACTTATGCACAAAGATCAAGCCACCTCTTCACTTTTTTTGATAAGCTGAATAAATATAGCTCCTTAAAACTCCTATCACCAGGATTCTTCAATCTTATTTGTGTCCTTCCTGTGAACTCTCTGCAGTATTTTCACATCTTCTGGAAGCGTGGACACTAGAATCACACACACTATTCCATGGTGTGTGTACAGGCAAGGTCACTGCCCCACCTCTGTTTGAGATTCCTCTTTCATGGACTCAAGTGCTGAGTTCTTGGCATGGCATCTCAATGAGAAATCTCTTTTTAGTGGTTTGCACTTGACCCAAAGTTCTTCACTTGAGCACAAAGTTATCCTAGTTTACGTGTTTTGCTGAAGCACCTAATTATCAATCTTGTATAACAAGGTAAATGAAGAGATTTCTGGTGTTGCCTATCAGTGTCAGCTTTAAGGCATCTGGGATATCTAAGATCCTAAATGAGGCACCTCAGACTAATACCTGAAAGCAGTCTGAAGAAGGATGTGAACTTACATCTCCTAGGGTGTTCTGATGTACTTCAGATACAAACTCTGGTCCCTATTCCAAGATGCAACACTTTGGATATGGCTGTATTAAAATCTACTTAGCAAGTTTCTGACCTTTAACTCACTATTCCAAGCATTCCATGACCTGAGTTCTCATTAACCTTTTCTCTTTCTTATTTTAGCCTCCTCAGTACTTTTGTAAACTTTACAAGGAAAGAAGTCATATGATTGTTTAAATCACTGCTAAATTAAAAAATTATCTTTCTAGCAAAAATAAAATTTAGGGAAATGTTCAGTAAAAGAGGATTCATCAGTGATACCTCAGAAGAACTGTACTTTGATATATGTCAACTGTTTGTATTTCTTAACAATTCTACAGTGCAGATTGTTTATCAAATAGCTATGTACTTAGTGAAATGCTCTGGAGAAAGTCAAATATTCTGTAACAGCACAGTTGCTCTTATCAGTCATTCTTAATTTTGTAGCAGACAACAGGGTTTTTTTTTTTTTTGACAATGCTCTCCATCCATAAAATGAGGTGAATGACATTCATTACTTTTGAATATTGTCTAAATATGACCATACGTGAAGTGTAAGTTCAATTTGGGAGATTGGTAAAGTATGTGAATTGATCAGCCGTATGAAATGAATTTTCCATCATATTAGATCTGCCCTTTGCAAGATTAAATACAGATGGTGCAGAGAGAAGAATCCATACAGAAGAATAATAGTGTTACCCCACAGAGAAAGAAATCCTCCACCTGTGTGGTAATGTGATGGGGGTACCTGAAATATTCCAGCTCTCTTTATGATTTTTAGATTCTGCCACATTTATTAATAAGAGAAAGTATTTTTCTATGTGACAGGACCTGGGGAACTCTATATTATTGTTTGAAGAATAGACTTACTAATCAATAACATGTTAATTATCATAATTAAATCCAGGAAAAAAAGTGTTTAGTCAATATTTTTGCATTATAAGATGCACCCTTAATATTGTATAATCCTTCTATGATATATGATATCCTTCTATGGTATGATCTATATAGAAAAATTACATGATTAAAAAGTAAAAAGAAGTATTGCTATCAGATCATCTGTGTCATTGGGAGCCACTCGTCTCCCCTTTTTCTTCCAGAATGGCCAATTTAGACATCCCAAGGTGAAGCTCTGCAAAGTTGGTTGTCTAAGGCTCCACGCCATGGAGACAGACAGAACAGGGGATCTGAGTCCTTCTTAAATCCATTCCCAGTTTAACGTAGCTGTTCTTTGGATGCCCAATGCAGCTCTGCCTCCTTTCATCACCAAAGCCTAGACAGAAGCTCAAACTTTAGAGCTGCATCCTTCCTTCCTTATTTTTTTCATGACCTTTGTCCCCAGTTGTTATGATAGCAATCATTAGTTTAGATCATTAGAAAGGATTTTATTTGGTATTTGCTTTGATATGACCCTCACAATCTCACCACAAGTTTAGCCTGTCAAAATTATGGAAGAAGAAAAGCCTTAGTTAGTGAGGCTGTGTAAAGACTCTGCACTTTCCCACAGAAATCTCTTCACTTTTATATGGCATTTGTGGGCTATCTTTATCTTCCCTTTTGCTTGGTTATAAGACTATCTCCCCATATACAGCTACTCACACATTTTAATTCTAGAGATTCTATGGTCCCTGGAATTTCATTCGTATTAATTACCACATTAGTGTAATATAATCAAAATTTCTAATGGCTCTATTCTTTGCCATAAGATGCCTAATGAGTTTATGTGACCAGTTCAAGGCTGCACAAAAGTGCCCCTTATAAAATTCTGACTAATGAAATCACTGCCATTAAAATACTGTGAGCTGCTAAGGAAAAATGCCTCTGATTTCTGTGTGCAGTGTGGTGGGATTTCTTTTTCTTTTGCCAGATTTTGTCACAGTCATTAAGTCAGGAAAATATATTATTTCTGTCACTTTAGGCCAGATATTTTGACACAAGTCACAAATTGCTAATCCTTTTGCAAACTCAGGCAGCAGTCTGACATAGCTCCAGATTTTAAACACATTTTCAGATTGAAGCCCAGTGTGTCTTAATCATTTAACTGTGGAATAAAATGCACAGACCTGAAAAATGCATCTGAATTTTTAGGGAGGATTTAATGTCTATAATATTTTATGCACTCCCATCCCATAGGGCAATTGATCTTTTCAGTATGTCAGGGGACAGTAAAGAGGATTGAAAACAGATCCTCAGAAGAAATACTACCTCCCAAATAATCTTAATGATGTCAAATAGCAGAGACCTGACTATTGCAGACAGTTTTTGAAGACTCTATTCCTAATATTGTATCCCCATTTGGCTTGGAAAATAAAGTTGATTGAATGCTGAAGGTATCATTTTAAAAGTTAGTAATCCTCTGACAACAAGAAGAGGGTTTTTTTGCCAGTGCTTAGATCTTTTTGAAAATTAATGTTTGGATTATTAAAAGAAGATATTACATGAAAAGTTCTTTCCCTGTTGGAGCATCCTTGTCTTGCTCACCTATATACCTGCATGTCTGTTTTATGGTGGCTTAAATAGGGCAGTGTGTTGAAATAGGAACTTATAAGTATTATTGTAAGTATTTGGAGCACAGGTTCCTTTATATAAATGCAATTATATAATTTTGGGATTAGATTTTTAATTTCTCAATGAATTAGTTGGCTTTGTAGCAATTAGACACCTAGCTAATATTTGGGACTATATTTATCAAATATTGCTAATGCACATTTTTCTTAGCAACAGAATTTAGTCTGCCTAAATACAAAATGCAAAATAATATGGGACACCTCTTCAGGCCTGACCCAGTAAATTATTTTCTGCTGTTATACAAGGACAAACTATTTTCCTGTAGATCTCTTTACCTCGTGCCTTCTTGATGAGGCAAGTGTACAGATTAAGGCAGGTCATGGAGTTGAATGTTCATTTTGGAGACTTATACTTGAATTATATTTTCTGCTGATTTACAGACATGTTCTGTGATTTTTCAGGGTTTTTTTTAATGCAGAAGTCAAGGTTAATCTTTCCTAAAAGATGCCTCTGCACAGTGTATTCAGTGTGTCTTTCTAGGTTGAAATACAAATGTAAGGATAAGTATAAAAGAAAGAGGAAAGAAATGAAAAAATATTATTTTGAGAATATACAGAATGAAAGAATATTTGGAAAAAAATTATATGCAAATTTATACTAAAACCATTAAGTGTGAAAGAGAATGGAAATCAAGATGAGGTTTGTAAAGCATTTCACTGGTGTAACTGGGCATTTTTCTCATGAGAGTGATTGAATACTAAGTAAATGCATAGAAATTTTTTGATCATAACAAAAAGTGAAGTGCAATGTACACTCCCATTTTTGGTGGTTTAAGAATTACTTGAATACAAAAAAAGAGTGCAACATATATGACACTAGCACCATGTGGCTTTATTAAGAATTTTAAAAGAACATTTCTCATAGCTTTGCACAAGCAGTGCGTCTTTATTTCACCCTTTCCCTTTCAATTCACTTTTTTATGAACCCTTCTTTTTCTAGTTTTCTTCAAAAAAATATAAATTACATGACCCGTAGAAATGGAATGCAACAAACAGCTCTTGCATGCAATATCATTCTTACTCTAAGTCGAAGAACTATGAGATTATTAAAGCTCAGAAATAATTTTGTCCAGCGCTTTAGAGCAGAAGTGAATAGTACAGCCAGTGTTTACACTTACAAAAAAATCTGCACAGACTTTTTCCTCACTGTAGTCTAAATATGATTTAATATTCAACAAGGTAAATAATATGAGTTTGTTAGGGGGGAAAAAAAAAAAAAAAAATCAAAATATCCCACACACCAGAAATAAACCACACAAAAACCTACCAACCACAAAAATACACAGGCATCCTTGAGAGCAGACCATGTCAGTACTGTTGCAACAAATGCATACACAGTTAAGGGTGTAACTAAAGGTTATGAAATGGTTTCAATCTCCTTTAAAAAATGCCAGTATGATATATTTTACATTTTTTGTTATATGGAAAATAATAAAATTTAAAAAGAAATTAACAAAACACCACAAATTCTTACAGAAAATCATATTATTTTTCTCTCATAAAAACAATATCCTAGGAAAACACAACTAAAACCTCTGTATTTTTAAGTTCCTGGTTTAGTGAAAAGATACAGCCATTGTATTAATGTTCAGAATAGGCTTAGGTACTTTGCTGAACAGGAATGGAAGTAAGCATATGTTTTAAATTAATCACATGCATAAGTGTTGTCTTGACCCAGAGCAAAGCAGCACTTGGCATTAGTGAAAGCAATTTTCTACAACAAAAGTTAAGTTCAGTCTTTAAATTTTAATGCCTCTGATTGACCTTTTCTTTCACTATTGTTTATAGCCTACATTATTCTTCATTGTCTAAAATTATCAATTCATATCAAGTTAATGGTAAAATGTTTGATGCTTTGAAAATATCTTTTATTTCTTTGAAAGAACGTTATTATTATAATAATAGTTGAAAGTGTATTATGTTTCCTCAGTCACTGGCATCATAAATCAAACCCAGAAGCCCATTTCTTTTCCCAAGCTACACGTAGAAACACGGAATTCCATTCCCAGCCCTCCATATGTGCTTTGGCAAAGTTTTTACCCTAACCACTGAAAAATGCCCATAAAATAAATTGTGATGTTGAATTGATGGGCTGTATAATCTGTGAGGAAACTGTCAGTTTTACTCTGACATTTCTCAAGGGATTTCAATGTCAAAAACTGCAAGGAGGGTTAGAATTATGGAATTAACCTTCAAAGCTGATTATTAATGCGCAACGCTTATTTCATTTAAACCTGCACCTCATGGAAGCTGACACATACACCTGAACTTCAGTTACTTGTCCCAGTGATAAGAATAACTTATTGCAACCATGGAATATTTGGCATGCTCTCCTAAAAGCTGAAGGTGGAAAATGTCTCTTGGAGGAGTCACTGCTTACATTTTCAGCAACTTTTCAGACAGTTACATGTGTCTGCAAGCATTTATGAGATACACATCCTGCTTTATATCAAAATTAGTGACCTTCTCTTAAAAATTCCACCAAATTGCACTGAAATCCAATTTTTTATCTATCCCCAGAGATAATGCTAGATTACATCACATTTATGCTACTATCCTTATTCATAAATTCCAGACAATTAATGGATACTATGCATATTGTTTAGCATTTTCATTCCACAGTCAAGTAGCTGTTGTTTTAAACACATTCATGCTATGAATGTTAAAAGACATGGGTTTGTCTTTACCATTGATTTAATTCTGGTTCTCAGGGAAATTATTAACTACATTAGTAGCTTTTTCATTGTGCTGGTACAATTTTCTGTACAGCGATGAAAAGTTCTTCCACATCTCCCTGCTGTGAGTACCAGTGGCATTTTACCAGGGGAAGATCAAAATATGAAGTGTGTTTTTTGATGACCTGGTGGGATCATGTCTCCTCCAACAGCAGAAAAACTTTCAATTTCTATTCCCTATGTAGGATGGAATGCGAGCACCAAACTATAAACCAGGAAGTATGGATAAAACAACTTCTTCAAGTATAGTTTCAAAACAATATTATCTCGACACACAATCACTTCACCTGAGTATGGGTGGTTTTTTCTCTAATTAGTTTTAATTTATTACCTCTTCCTTGCATGGGCACATCCTTTTTTTTTTTTTTTTTTTTAATATTATTGTATGGAAAAGTAAACAGAAAGTGTGAAGACCAGAATAATCTATCAATTTTTAACTCTTGGTTTGTCTCTCTACTTACTTCTAAATCTTTATTGAACCAATTCACTGACAAATAGTTTAGTTGAGGTCCCAAGGGAGAAACATTTTCATGAGTAATTTTATTTTGAATACCCAACAAGAGAATACATAACTTTAGATGGTTTTTAGAAATATTTCCTTTACATCAAATTTTATGCTATTATGACTCCCAAGTACTTTTTCATCATTTCAGAAAGTTTTTCTTTTCCTTCCTGAGCTTACCTCACTCTTTTTTATCTGCTGTTGACTCAAAATGTTACAGTATTTAGTTTTGAAAAATATATGGTATGTGATGTTTGAAAAGTATGGAATGGGGCTGAGATTTCCACACACAGGGAAATATTTCTTCATTGTTTGACATTTACCCAACAGCAGAGGGGGAATAGTTACTACTGGTGTGCAATTGTTGCTGATACAGCATAAAACAATATTCCTGCACCATCAGTCTCTACCCAAGACAGTTATTTTCTGCTACATCAGCTTTAACAACCAGGCACTAACATACCAGATTAGGCCAACAAAGGAGCTTCTGGAGAGGTGAGATTATGAACGCTTTGTTACCTCGTGAGTTTTAGGTCCATTACCTAAAATTTATATGTTCTTCTCTTCTCTTCTCTTCTCTTCTCTTCTCTTCTCTTCTCTTCTCTTCTCTTCTCTTCTCTTCTCTTCTCTTCTCTTCTCTTCTCTTCTCTTCTCTTCTCTCTTTTCTTTTCTTTTCTTTTCTTTTCTTTTCTTTTCTTTTCTTTTCTTTTCTTTTCTTTTCTTTTCTTTTCTTTTCTTTTCTTTTCTTTTCTTTTCTTTTCTTTTCTTTTTTTTCTTTTCTTTTTTTCTTTTCGTTTTTCACTGCAAGTACACATGAAACAGATGTCCTCTTTTTGCAGAACTGCATCCTGGGTTGCATCCCGGGTTGCATCCCATTTTTTATAGAAGCTCTGTAACTACTGGAAATATTTCTTTTTGACTAGAAGTTGCAGCAAAATGACATGTATGATTTAGACAGTTGAGAATTGAAGACAGATACATCAGCTTGTCTGATCTGGGGATTAAGATGTGAATAATGCTTTGAAGTCAGGTGGCTTATGACAAATTCAAGATTAACTGTTTTAAATTAAATGCACATAAAGATTCAATTATTTGTTAATTAATGGGAACTAAGAGCTCTACAAGTTTTCACTTTCATTGTATCTTTTTTCTTTCTGTCCTTTTGAAGTATTATTTTATTACTATTATTATTATTATCTTTCCAGTTTTCCACCTTCTGCTTCTTTAATCCTTGTCTTTTTAAGCTGGCTTTTTGGAGGAGAGTATAACTGTCATGAAGCCACCTGAAGAGAATATTAATTTAGTTTCTGGGGCAATTGCATTCACTTCAGAATTTTGCATGTTGTAGGTTATCAAGCTTTTTTCTGTGTGAGTATTGAGTTAGCCTAATAAACATATAAAAAGTCTGGTCTAATAAGACCTGCCTTTTATGACTAAAAAGTCCCTTGGATGGTTTTTGATAATGTCTTTTGTAAGGGGCAATTACTGGGGCAAGTACTGAGGCAAGTACTTCTGAAAATTCTGGGGGATTTGTTTTCCTGTTGCATGTAATTTTATGCTTCACAAAATATTTGCCTCATCTATTAGGAACATGAATCTGAGATTTAGTTTAATGAACAGGTAGGTTACATTTATCCTGTTGATATAATCTGCATTTCAGTGGAGTTTTGAATAAAACTTTACACAGAACTGGAACTACTACATTATCAAAATATTTGCTAGTCACACACTTGATGGCTGTGTGGCATATTTTTTTATCAAGCTTTCATAGCTTTCTATCTATTTGCCCTTTTATTCTCCCCCATCTCTGTGTTTTGTGGTGTGCTGTTCTGTTAATATCTAAATTAAAAATATTGTGCTCCCTTTTGATATTTTAATCAGACATTAATGGGCTTTTCTGCGAAAGTTGAGACAAATGTACCACTACAAATGAAAATTTAAATTGTAAATTCTTTCTCAGTTCTTACAGCCTTATACAGACAAATTAAACCAAGTTGCCAATATTTTTTTATACTGATATTCTGTTAAATCCACTGAAGAAATCACATCTGCTCTGAAAACCATAACTGGGGATTCATTCCTAAACATACTTTTATGAAGAAGATATATAAACATCTCAAAGCTATGAAGACAAGATAACACACTCTGATATATTTAAAAACTACTGGGAAAAAAAATGCTTAAAGGGGGAAAACACATTCCATGGTGAGATATATATTTAATGTTTAGATAATTTGGAGAAAAGATAGAGGAATCTTTCCTCCCTACTCCCACAGAAATGAAATAAGTGCAATCTTAGTGCATATTTTTCTGATTCTTTTTGGACAATGCACTCACAAAGGTGATCTGTAGAAACCCAGCGAATTTTTACTAGTACATCAGTGAGCAACCAGAATTGTGTTTTCTCCCTAATGAAGCCAATCCTCTACAAAGGTATAAGAAAGTTAAAACTTGTCTCTAAGGACTGTTTCTTTCCTGTAGGGTTTATGGTGTTCTCTGTCATTTATTTTTTTTTTAAGGATCATCTGTTTCAACTGGAATCGCACAAATTTGAGAGAGGACGAGGCAGGTGCCCTTTTGACCCCAGTTCTTCCTTCACCTCCATCTTAATTGGTAATGATCTTTATGTCACAAACTTCACAGTCCTGTCAATCTGTCACTCTGAGTCTTTCTTCAGCACACCAAAGTGTTGTCAGCCTTCCATTGCAATCTTCCACATGTCAGAGTTAATCCTCATGGTGCTGCCCACATTAATATTACATTCCAGGCAGAATTAACCACAGCAAGGGTGTCTCGCTGAAGTGAAATGTTGAATGACATGTGCCATCCTGAAAGTAATTGATTGTTGTGTAATTATGGAAATAATCATTTCCTGATTTCCTTAAAAGCAAAGAGGCATGACTGGCTTAGTCATTTACACCACTTTTGTTTTCATCTACTGAGATGAATCTGAGCAACAAGCACTCTGTAAAAATGTGAATTTAACTATTTTCATATCAAGCTTTATTGATTATATAAATTACCATTTTTGAGATGATTATTTTTTTTATTTCAATGCTGCCTTCTAACAAAACTATCGCAAACTGGAGATTCTGTATTAGGAAAGTTGATGTTATACTCAAAAAATATAAAAATAAAATTCAGTCTAAGTCCTGCCATGCCAGGAAGCTGTGCTGAGATAGTGCTCCTCTGTGCCCTGCTGGGAAGTGTATCACTATAGGACCGGGATCTTTGAAGCTGTGATATAGCAAACCATATGGGCTTTCCTCAAAAATGCTTCCTTAAAACATTTTGTGAGAGGAAGCAAAGACAGTCTTGGCACTATTGACTAACTACATTGACTAAAAATAACCTGAGACAGCAGGTAAACTGTTAAAGCTAGATGGAGTTAGGGAGTAGCACAATGGTTTCTGGGTTTAGAAAACATAAACAAAAACTCAGCATCCAAAAGGGATATAGATTAAAAGAAACAGCTAAAAAAAGAAGCTAAAGATTAAATAAATTTTCTATTTTTTCATGGATAAAAAGGAGGATTTTGGGGCCCTTTTAAAAATTACATTTGTCTCTGCATCTTAAAATCAGGCAACGAAATTCTCTGATGATTGACTACGATGGTATGGCTCATCCATGGTGGTGATGAAGTATTTTTACATGCTAGTTTTATTTGTTCCTTTACATTAACAAATTAATTAAAAGAAAAATCTTCAGCAAGTAATGACAAATCTTTTACATTGCAGCAATTCATCAAAATATTCTTAATTTTCATTTTTTAAAAAAGTAAATTAGAGTCTAATTCTTAATAGTTGTGGGTTAAGAAGCCATAGAACAGTAAGAAAAACATACTGTATATTTCCTGACCCTCCAAAATCCATGAAGCACAGATTGTTACACTTTTATCCCACTCTTCCTTCTAAATTGTTTCTACAGTTTTTGACAGATTCCAGTCTCAGCTTAGCCTGGGAAAAAAGACTCGTGGATTTGCTCTAGGCCAGAAACTTCATGGTCTAATCTTGAAGTCCTTCTCAACCTTTCCTCAGATAGAACTAAGTAAATAAATTAACCTGATCATGTTCCTATTGTGAGATCAATGTGAATTTTATTTGCTTAAATGGAAGCCAGATTGTCCCACTGAGATTTAAGAGTTTGCCTGAATTATGGGAGGTCCTATGGATCCTCATATTTTTATCTGAAGGAGAAAATAATTAAATGAGCCCTTCCCTAATAAAGGCTGATTAGAGTCTTGGTGGTCCACTGACATAGACTTATAAAATCAATCTGACAAAACTGAAAATTCTGTCATTTAGCAAGATTAACAGGAGAAAATATTTTTATCAGATCACTGATACAAACAGACTAACTTTCACCTCTTCATCAAAACTAGCAAAGTATTTAGAGGCTGTTTATTTAGCCATCCATTAGGAAATTCTATAATTTCAAGTTATCATGCAATGATATTTTTAAAGCATAAGAAAATTCTTCCAAGATTTTATTTATTTTTTCATATTTTTAACTATTGGAGTTAAACACTTCCAACACTTAGGAAGAATATATTAAGGAAGTTTGAATTTCTGTTTATTCTATTTTATTCTAACAACTTCTACTACCAAGAGACTCACAGTTCACAGAATAAATATTACACCTTAGACTCCAGTATGTATGTCCTTAATCTCTGCAGGTAGCCAGTTGAAAAGTTTGGAAGACCTAGATGAAAATACAGTGAATAATAGTCTTTTAATTGACATTTGAGAATGAGCCAAATGCATTGAGAGGGAAGGGATGCTCCTTCATTCAGACAGGCATTGAGTTCAGCTCATGATGGACATTACCCCATGACAGGAGATGCAAAGTACACCATGCGCCCTCCAGGACTGATCTTCCAGTCCTTCCTCCAATGCTTGGAGGTTTAATTCTTATTCATTCACTTCAATTTTCTTAGAAAGTGAAATCTGCTCCTGGTGTGAAGTCAGCATGATCTTGGAGGCTGTATGCCAGAGTTGCCTGTGCTCTCTGATGCAGGTTCAGCCAATGTGCATGTCCTTGAAAAGGTTTTTTGCAAACCTGTTAGCAAAGCACACCCCAGAATCTTCTTCCACCTAAGGACATTCAAAGGCTGCTCCCCCCTGTGCCCCTCACATTAACACAGCACCTACACCGGTCTGGCCATTGACTAACAGTGAGGATTAGGCTAACAAGAAAACTTTAGATACCTCTCATAAGGTTTTAAAAGCTTTTAAAATCTTGATCTTAAAAGATAATTTGCACCATAACCAATTAGAAACAGATTTAGCTGGATTAATTTAGGAAGAAAGATAATCTCTTTTTCTGCATCTTTTTATGTATTTCAATACAAGAGTTAAAATACCCACTCCAAGAAAACAACAGTTCATGACTTGGCTTTAAAATGAAATATCTGTGCTGTTGTAAGCATTATTGTAGGTTATCTGACCCACTAGTGAAGTAGCTTGTGATGAATTCCTCAGTATATGAACAGTCAATTAATTTATTGCCAGCATCAAGAAACAGAATGGAAGTTGGATGGCAAACAGGCTGAATAAAATGTTTATATTCAGCTCAATAGTATATAAAACTTTTGGACTTTTATTCCTAATGAACTCCCCCATCTGCTTTCAATAGCCAAAAATATTTTTGATACCAGATCTTACACACTGATTAACCTAGACCCCACTAGCTGGGAAATTAGTTTATGTCCATGTATTCTTACCTGCAATATATCAGAAGCAAGCAGTGAAAAACCTAAATTACATCTGAATAGGTTAATATCCAGGGAATCCATTCCAAAAGTATTTTCTGTTTTACAGTTTTAAAACTTAGGTATTTGTATCTTTTCTTTTAGTCTAGACAAAAATATATTTTGTCTCAAAACAAAAACCAAAATACTTGAGTGAAAGACAGAAAACACAAATATACAGAGGTATTAGTTTACCAGTTAAACATTAGTGATTTATTTCAATTTGCTGTTTTCATACTGCCAAAAGTATCATTTTCTAAAATATGAATTAGTCTTCTGATTTTAGTTGTCATATGATTAATAACTGACAGTCAAAGAAATGCATGAAAGGTAGTTTATGTTCTACTCATTACTTTCTAATGCTTTATTCATAAAATAAATTTTCCATTTTACACAAAAAGGTTACTGATGAATAATAGCTTGTGTTTGCATTACCTTCCAATTTGATGCAGGTACACAAAACATGCCACCTTTAAGGTGGTAGCAGCCTATTTATAGAGATCTTTTGTATGGGTAATTTAATCTGAATGCTTCAATCTGTTTTCCTTTGGGCTTGTCACCTAGGAATTTTGAAGGGTTTAGAATAAAAAAAAATTGTATTTCAATTTGTTAATATTTTGTTTTGAATGAAAGGCAAAATAAAGATATTTTTAAACGGTCACTGTTGAATTTTTATGTATTTGTTCACTTGAAAAGATGCTACCTAAAAAGTGAAAAAATGCTAGCTAAAAAGTATGTGTGTATCACTTTAGCTAAAACTGGTCTTTGAGGTTCATGGGAGTTTTTTGTTTGCTTAAATAAGGAAAGAAAAAAATTCTTATTCTTTTTAGAACGTGATTAACCAGGCTGTAAACCTGATTAATAAAACTTAAATTTTAGCAATTTAGCATGAAGCTGAGGTTAGACTGGAAGAGAGGAGGAGTAGTGAAGGTCTCTGAAGTAACTCAGCTGATTTTCACTGGAAGGTGGAGGTTAATCAGTGTGATGTGCAGTAGTATAAAACCTTGCAACCAAGACAGGACTGAACTGATATGTGATAGTAGTTTTTCAAGGGAGGAGAAAAAAGTAAAAATCTTTCCAGAATTCTTCAAACCTCAATCTCATGTTATCTCTAAATCTGGAATTGGTCAGCACCTGTAAAAACCTAGCAGTGTTCAAAATTTATAAATTACATTTATACAAAAGATTATTGAAAAGGACAAGATAAGATCCTCTCAGTGTCAAAAGTGCAAAATATATCAGAATTATGTTGAATGTTTTTGTGGTGATATTTGACAGTCACATTTGTCAGTACTGTCACATTGTTGTTCTTAGGTGAAGTGACTTTACTGTTCACACATGATAGTTATATTTAGTTTAGTAACAGCTCAGTGTAGAAATCAAATTTAATTTCTATATCATGGAACAATATTTATCCAGGACTGGAACTTCCATTTTCTCCTCTCAGGATCACACAGGTATGATCAGTCATAACTTCTCCAGTATACAGTAGAATGTCATACCATCAGGTTAGTTATTTATAACAATATTTTTTACCTATGTCAAACAGAAGGAATAGACTTCATATTCAAACTTTGGAACATCTGGACTCACAGATGTCAATCCTGATCATTGGCAATATGTGATGAATCATTTACCCTGCAGTGATGCATTTTCCAAGATTCATTATAGTTCTGAAAATATAAAATGTCCTCTTTTGCATGACACACCACCAAAAGTAAAAACAATACCAGCTAGTCTGATGTATTTTTCCAATAGAATTCCCAAAGGAGGATATATGACTAATGTAAATCATTAATTAGGGTTGTGAAGAGTGTTTGAAACAAGTAAAGTTATAAAGACACTGGAAAATTCTACAGTTTAGGCAGCTCTGTGCTGTCTAAAAAATGAAGTTCTCTATTAGTTTTGGGCAACCTTAACTTCTACAAATGTTATAATTTATATTTAATTTTTACTTCCCTTGCCAATATTTTACACTAAATCTTGACCATGTATTTGCCAGGGCAGTAACCATTCTGTGTATGATGATGCCTAAGGTAAAATTGTGCTCAGCTCTGGCTCAGCAGCGTTGTTGGAATCAGCCCCAGCTGCCAAACTATTAACTTTTCAGAATAATCATTCACATTTATGCCACCATTCAATTCATATATCTCTCTTAAAGGAAACAAAATTCACACTTTGAGGGAGACCTGTGAACAAAATTCTTGCTTTCTGCTATAAGCTTTTATAAATGCCAGTAAACATTATTTGGATGTATCAGTCATGTTTATTTTGATTAGAGCAGAGGAAGCTGTGTCATTGAAGCCTCCACTCAGATTAGCCTTCTACTGGAAATAATTTATTTCCCTCTCCTTGTGCAGTTTAATTCGTTTTGTGTTATTTTCTAGCGTAAGGATGCCACCTAGTGATGATAGCTGCCTGCTTCTTAAATTGGGCCTAAAAGAATTCTAATCCAAGTCTACAAGGATATGAAATAAGTTATTGTTATTGCTTGGTCAGTTAAGAGGAGTAGTGTCCATATAAAACTGAAAGGTAGAATAAAAGATGGCATTTTAACAAGGTAAAATATATCCAATATCACAATTTTAGATGGGTCAGAGATAGGCTTGATTTTTGAACATATTATTTTGCACCTATATACATACCGATTTTTCAACAGTGTCTGTTATTCAGTGTATTATTTCTAAATGTTCTGATTCTTGCCTTATTTGTGAATACCACCTAAATCCTTTGAAAATGAGACCCAATTTCTGTTTTCATAAATTTTTCAAGAACCATTAATCACCAGTTTGGGAGGATGGATGAAATCTCAGGTTCTGTCCTTACGCTGGTAAATATTTCAATGCTATGAAAACAAGTTATTGCTGGGCCAGAGAAGCATGGTCCCTTTTTTTGTGTGTGTCTCCTGAACACAGAATCCCCTCAGCCATTAAGTTTTTCCCAAACTGTCATTATTCCAGGTGAAGTGGAACAGTTCCAGTAGGCTGACTGGAAAACTCCTCAGCCTAATAATTACCATATGCCATATTTATAATTAGGTTCCTATCATGTGCAATGAAATTAATGTGTATTGATGCATTAAGAAGGCAGACCTGAAACAGAGACTGGGCAGAGCTAAAGTCGATATTTATTGAAAGGCCTTTAAGGGTACACCTTGGAGAGAGGACCTGACCAGGGCTACACCCAGGGTGGACTAAGAATGGTCACAAAAATGGCTAACCAGTCATGAGGACTTACATTTTTATTAGTTTCAGTCCATTTGCATATTGGGGTTTAATTGTCCAGTTACAGCTTCAGGTTGTGACATCTCATCCTTCTTGTTTCTCACTTCAGTCCACCATTGTTTGTGCTTTTGGACCTGAAAGTTGTCCTTGGACTTCAGCAGGAAAAATGTGTTTTGTCTCCCTACTCTGTGAAGAGAGCTTACTAACACCTAATATGAGGCTCAGAACTGAACCCCTAGGCAGCACAAAATCTGAAAAACATAGAAGCTAAAACTTAAGGCGTCAGTATTACCAAATTGTTTTATTTTAGCTTTTGTTTTAATGTCTGGTCTGCAGGTGGTGAACTCTTTGCTGGTCTCTACAGCGACTACTGGGGAAGAGACGCTGCCCTGTTCCGCTCCATGAACCGCGTGTCCCACCTCCGCACTGAACCTGACAACGAGCGCCTGCTGAAAGGTGTGAAGGGGGGAGAGGGAGCTAAAACCAGAGGGGTTTTGGAGGACTAGACAATTTCTGGTTTGCATGGGATCAGAGATTGCTGTGCAAATATTAGCGTCGGGGTTTTGGCCTAGTTCAAATTAAAATATATAAAGCACAGAGAATGGGACTGGAAAACTGTGTTTTGCAGAAATGCAAAGGAATATTAATTTGTCAATTGGAGGTTTAAAAATACTTCAATATTAATCTATTCCGTGTTCTATAGATACCCACCAAAATTTTTTTTTTTTACTCTATCACTAGTTTCCTTTAGATAGCTCTCTGTCTGACACCTGCCTTACCTCTAGTGGTTTTTTGGTGGGTTTTTTTTTTTTTTTTGGTTGCTATTGTCTGGTTTTAAGGCTTGAAATAATAAGGCAATATTTTAATAACTGGACCCAATTCCTTTTTGTTTTTTTTAAAGAACCCAAATTCGTTGGCTCATACATGATTCCCGACAATGAAGACCACGATGATAACAAAGTATATTTCTTCTTTACTGAAAAAGCTTTGGAAGCTGAGACAAGCACTCATGCCATTTATTCCAGAGTGGGACGTGTATGTGCGGTAAGATCTTTTCTCTGATTGTGCAGATAAGAAACTACAACACATGATAAATTATCCAGCAAATTATTATCACAAACAGACTTAAGTTTTACCAGAAGGAGTAGAAATATCATAAGGGAAGAATTTGCTTCCCTGTACAGCTTTGGTTATCCATCTCCCACTCAGGCCATCCTCCTGGTTTGTTGATCTCATCTGTTTTTGGCTCCCTGGCCCCACACACAGGAATAAGGTCTTGGGCAGTTGCTGGAGAGGAGCACTGTTAACATATGATCTCCCAGCTGCTCATATTGATGCTCTCTTAACACTGATGCATTTTGGGTGCCTTCTTCTTCTAATAACCAACTACTGTAAGACTGATGAGAGGAGCTCTCCCATTTTCCCATTGGGATTGCATCATCTTGATTAAAGGAAGGAAAGAGAAGGTTATTGCTTAACATCTGTTTTTGTTTCAAAAAAAGTTTGTATTCCCTCTCCTAACTGTAGGAGATAGAGTTTAGGAGATTGTTTAGGGGATTCCTAAAACTACTGAGCAAAGAACAAGACAGAAGTTAATTATTTTCTGTCACCTCAATAAGTGGTATTTGTCATGTGTACTTAGCAGCAGCCTGCCCCTTAAACTTTCTTAGGTACTCATGTATAACTTAAAAACATCTGATGTATGCAAAGTACTGAATTGCAGCCTCAGACATTAATGTTCACAAAGCCACTTGGATTTCTGGATTGCAACTTGCATCAAGATCCAATCTGGAATTCTTTGGCTTATGTTCTGAATCTATGCCTGGATAAATTATTTTAATAGTTCCCTCTACTTTGCAATATATCTACCTGGAAGTCTGATCTCCAGCCATGGATTAAACCAAAATCCCACTGACCTTTCCCGTCTGCTTCTCCAAAAGTTATCTGGCCAATAGCCTCACAACTACATTTTACAATTCATATTTAGTGAATACAAAAAATAGATAATTGGTGATTCAAAAGCAGGCTTTTCCCCCCAGCTTTTACATTGTCATCTGAGCTGTAACAGGTTTTGTAACACAGAGGCATCTTTCTACTTTTCTGAGGAAAACAGGTCTTTGCTTGTAGAGGAGTTTTTCAAGCCTATTGCAGAGCCTTCAACAGCCAGTTACACAGGTCTTGAATATAAGGCCACAGACTGAGGATGCTACTAAAGAATGTAGTACTAAGTGTTCCCTTTTCTTGAAAGTCCCAACTGTTGCAAGAGCAAGAAAAGGTGAGACGGCCATAGCGAGGCAGGTGTTATTTAAAGTTGTTGAAATTGTTAGAAAACCATGTAAATAATTGCCTCAGCCTTGCCCCAGCTGCACCACGTCTATATGTGGATTCAGGGCTTCTGCTCCCAGATACATTGAACTAACCCCTCACTGAGCTCTTAAAGCAAAGCTAAACTTCAGTAATGTACTCAGTATATCTAGTTTGCAAAAATGAGCAATAAAAAAAAGCTTTACCACAGCTGTATAGCTAAAACTATCCAGGGATGTGGTACAGAATTAAAAAATTCTTATGAAACTCCAGACCTTAATGAGACCTGGACTTGATCAGTGCAATCCTACTTGAAAACTGACTCCAGAGAAATAATTCTAGTAAGAGACATGTGGTTTTTAAATGGATGCTTTTGACATTAGATGTTATAATGAGCAGCTAATTCATCAGAGATGTTTGTGCTTCTAGATTTACTCATTCATATTACCATTGGCATTTGTTTCTCTCTACACAGAATGACATGGGAGGCCAGCGAATGCTCGTCAATAAATGGACCACTTTCCTCAAAACCAGACTAGTTTGTTCTGTGCCTGGAAGAAATGGAATTGATACACATTTTGATGAATTAGGTAAATATCCTAGACAGCAACAAACTTGAAACCATGGAAAAAACATATACCTTCATGATAATACATCTTACCGTCAAATATTGCACTTGTATTCATTATCAAGGAATGGTGGTTAGCCTTGTTTCCAATGTATATGAAGTTCTACACATATGGAGTTCACAATCACCAATTACTCCTTTATGTACTACATTGTTTTTAAGGATTGTTTTTAAAATCTGCATAAAATTAAATGGAATAAATAAGTAAAATAAGATTATGCTTTAAGAATCAATGAGTTTTCTTTTGGCAGGCTGAGAAAAGTAGGTTTTTAACAATAACATTGCATTTAAATTTTACAGAGGATGTGTTTTTGCTGCACACTCGTGATAACAAAAATCCAGTGATATTTGGCCTCTTCAACACGACAAGGTAAATAACTAGAAGAAATAATAACAGTCATAGAGGAATTTTGAACAGTCTATTAAAGAAATAGAAGCTGGATGATACATATCCCTTAGCAAATACATAGTAAACAGTTTGATCTCATTTCTATTCACAGAGGGCTTCCTTGTTAATGTAAAAACTTCTCTATAACACTCAGGGCTTGAAGTCTCATTCTATGATTCAGTCTATCTGTACCACAAATTAATTGTTTTTCAGCTTGACAATCTCCTATGTCAAAGTATATGCACTTCTTCATGCTTGTAAGAACAGCATCTCAGAGCCACCTATCTTCCTTTACGAGCTCCACTGTAATTCAAGGTTAAGCAGATAGTATCTTAAATTCCTACTAACTTCTTAGTGAAGCCTAAAGCAACATCTGCAATGTTGCTGGTGGCCTCCTTTTCCTTTTCTGCTGCAGCCTAACTCAGGTGCAAGCACACAGTACTACCAACTTGGAAATCTGACTGTTAGTTTAAGATGTAACTAGTAGAAAAGAGCACTTATGCTTTTGCCACTTTAGCCTGAATTTTTTTTTTTTTTAATAACAAAAAGCTGATCTGCTCCTCCCTCTAAGGTTGCAAATACCTGGCATTTCCTACTGACTCTTGATGCCAATAGAGAAAGTTGGGCACCAAATTTGAATTTTCTGGATCACCTTCTGCAGTGTTCAGAAATTTTTCTTTTTGTAGAGAGCACTGATGCTTCTTTAAAAATAAAACCCAAACAACTAAATATAATTGCTCTTCTGGAACAAAATAAAATTTAAAAATAAATTTAAAAAATAAATAGAAACTTTTATCTGAATTGTTCTACATAAAGTGATCTAATCTAACTAATAATACCAACCAACATTCCCACTCAATACAAAAAGGATTCTTTTCAGGACTGTTTATTTTAGTCAGCATTGATTGGTTCCCATCTTCCCATACACACACAAAAACAAAAAAGTAGGAAAAATGTTAAAGAAGAAAGATGGTTAACTATTTAATTCACTAATCAAAGACATACAGGACCTGAGTTCAGTCTGTTTTGCTTTCTCTCTGTTTCTAAACAAATAATTTAGAGTTTGTGTACACCAACATCAAATTTTGGCATAACAACACAGAGCTTCCTTGGACAAATGTCATGAATATAAACACATTAAAGACTTTTAAAGAACATTGGATGCAGTACTTAGAAGAAAAGCATATAGGAAAGAATAAGTAGTGTTTTCTTCCTGAATGCTGTTGAAATGTGACTTGTTTTTAATTGCACAATAATGCCAGTATTATCTGGACAGAATGTGACATATTGCTTTAATAATGTCTTTAAATTTTACTTCATAGCAATATATTTAGAGGATATGCTATATGTGTTTACCACATGGCAAGTGTCCGAGCAGCTTTCAATGGACCATATGCTCATAAAGAAGGACCTGAATACCACTGGGCTCTCTATGAAAGAAAAGTACCTTATCCTAGACCTGGTTCAGTAAGTACAATCTATTTTCCACTGCTTTGCTATGTAAATGATTTTGGAAAGAAAAAGCAGAGTGCTGCTAATGTACAAATCTCCCTGACTTTGCAGTCCAGGATATAGGTCTTTGAATATCTACATACTCCAGCTATTCCTGGAAAAGTGTGGAATGGCTCAGCAATAAGTTTAATCAAGTACTAGATCCATACATTTTCCAAAGGCAAATAGTGTATAAGTATATAAGATTTTTCAAAATCCTGTTGGGACATGATTTTATCAACATTGTGTAAAGGTCCTAAGGTCACAAAATTAGGACCCCAGGAAAAAGGATAGAAAGAGGCAGATCTAGAAGATGGGCCAGATGCATTCAGTTTCATTCATAAACATCAAGTGCATTACCTGTGAAGGAACCTTTCTCTTTCTTTCTTTAGTGTGCTGAAACCAGGACATTTAACAGGTGTTAAAGGAAAAAAGAAAACAAAAAAAACAAAAAAACAAAAAACCCCCAAAAAACAAACAAACAAAAAAAAAAAAAAACACAAGAAAAAAAACAAAAAAAACAAAAACAAAAAAAACAACCCAAAAAACAAAAAACAAAAACAAAAAAAAAACAAAAAAAAAAAAAAAAACCAAAAAAAACCAAAAAAACCACAAACAAACAAACAAAAAAAACCCCCAAAACACTATTTCAATGTCAGGTGGTTCTCATTCCTTTTTTCCACCTCATTTTCCAAAAGGATTAAATTTAAATTCTTCTGTAATTTAGATCAATGAGCAGGTTAGAAATGAGACATATTTTAATAGAAGTGACTAATCAGAATAAATGCATTTGTAGATAAGGAGCAAATTCTCCATCACTTAAAGTCCTTCGCTCAAGATTGGTTCTTTGTGGAAGCAATGGTCTGGCACCCTCACAGTTCGTTGATTTCCTTTCAGACATCACAGGCTGATTTTCTTCTACCCTTCAATCAGGTTCCTGAGCTTATCAACATTCTTGTTCTGTACCCTTTACAAAGAATATGAAAATTTTAAAACAACACTGTAAAAAACCAAACTCAGAAAAATCACTCATACTTTTTTGTTAATTTTTACACAAGTTTCTTTATAAACATTTTTTTTCAATGGCTATTAACTGAAAGAAAGAAATAAGACATATTTTGAAAATGAAATTAAATGGAAATTACTAGCAAGAGGTGCTGTCATGTATGGAGTTGTTCCTGTCTGGTATTTAGATTTCTGGAGGAAATCCCAAACTCATGACTTAAAAAACAAGTAATTAACTTCTACAAGGAATTCCTATGTTGTTTTCTCAAGGACATCACAAGTTATCTTCACCTCAAACCCTTTTCCTGTTCCAGTGTCTTTTTAGGTGTTTATGTTGTTTCTGTGCCAGGCACTCACCTTCCCACTCCAGAGGTGAGGGCAGCTGTTGGTGCAGGTCAAAGATGCCCTTTGCATTGCAGGGCCTGCCAGCATCTCACAGAGCAGGCACAACCACAGCCTCCAGGGGGAGGCAGGCAATGCCAGCCTAACTCAGGGAAGCACAACATCCAGAATTTTTTTGGTTTTTTTGCCCTGTACCTTTTGGGATTACAACTACCTACCCATCCATGGCAATTGTCATGTACTGAAAAGCCGATTTTGTTTACACTCAGGAAGGTCTACTCCTTGTCATGTCAGCATTGGGCAGATTTCTAACTCTGAGCAAAGACATTTCTGTCAGCTGTTTGGCTAAATCCTCCCCAGTTTTCACACTTCACCTTGTAATCTCCTCTCAGGCTGGGGGCTCACTCTCTTGATGTTAAAAGTGGAATAAACAGTTGCTGGACGTTCCTTTCAGTGCTGTTTTCCCTTTGCTAACTGAATCAGTATTCTCTTTTATACTAAAAGCAATCATTTCCAGAAATAAGAATTGCATACAATTTATTTATCACTTAGTCCTCTGCATGAGAGGTAGAAAGGCCTATTAGCTTGTCTACTCCATTCCAGTGATGCCTTTCACCCTGTAGTATGATTCAAATGCATGCCCTTTCTCATTTTAAATTAATCATTTAAAATTAATATTTTTCTCTACTTCTCATGGAGTTACAGACATAAGTCAGAATTTAGAAGCAGACACTACAAAAAAGAGATTATCTAGGATTTAAACATTATGAATATAATTTAACCACCTTGGCCAATGAGCTATCTCTATAGCAGTGCTGACATCAATACCAAATATTTTTTTGTTTGTTTGACATCAAGTGAAATCATTAATATTGAGTCAGGATAAAAAAACAGGTAAATAAATTACTAAATTTTAGGAAAAATGGTTATATTCAAAGGAATTATTGGTTTCCCATTTGATATTTTGTATAGCACATGTATAGATTTTACAGTTTTACCAAATAATGAGACCATAGTATGCATGGATTGCAGAATAGCTGTATATTTTGCAAAGATGATACGATCCAAGTTCTTTAAGTGGTATTCATTTTTTTTCCAGGCAGTAGAACACCTCACATATGTTATTTGGACTAGCATTAAATACAGGCATGAATTCAGTATTAATGACTGCAGTTATTACATTGATATCTCCTAGCACTGAAGATTAAATGGTGTCTTTTTGGCAAGAAGAAGCGAACACAGAGCCAGCACTTCAGCAAGGTTGACAATGATTTATAAAAAGGCTGCCCTAAGTTCCACTTGCTTTCAATGTTTCTCTTCCTTGGCCATGTTTGAGTCAGACTAGAGTGTCACCTCCTCAAAAAGGCAAGGCATAGGAAAAGAAAAAGGAGCAGGGGAGTTCAAGTAATTTCCCAATATCAGGGAAAAATGAGCTGAGGATCAGATCTCTCCTAGGTGCTAATAGATTTAATTGTTGTTTTCTTTATGTGTTGCAGAGCACATCATTGGCTGAAGTAGGTGGCTCTGCCAGCTAATGGTGCATTAATAGATTAATTTTTAGCTACTCATTTAGGGCACAGTTTAGAGGTCTTTTCAATGTTTATCCAGTTCCATGAAGAGAAAGTGTGGAGCAGGCTGTAGCCAAGTGATATGCTTCACACTCCAAACAATGTGCAGCATGTTGGTAAACTAAATCCCACTGCCTTTCCTATTACAGGAGTGACAGTGACAAGAGACAAAAAATAACCTGCTAATGGGCATCTCTGAGAGCCAGCACTCATTGATCTTAGGTATTGAATGAGTGAAGAATAATTCTATGAGGAGTGAGACTAGAGCTTAAAGCTAAATAAACAGAAAGCCACTGTTAAGAGTCACAGAGGTTCTGACAGACTGCAATCCTCTGCCATAATCTCTGCTGGGTTTTTTAGCTCATTTAGGCTGTGTTGCTTCTGGAAATGACATCAGGTACATCAAAAGTGGTGTTGATAGACTTCAGAGACAGCTGCATCTACTGTTTCATTTCTAGACTACTTGATTTTATTTAATTAAAATGAAAAGCCTGTGAATGATTATTTTTTATTAAATCTCTCCAGGCCTAGAACTTTGCAAAGGGAACCTGGCAATGCCTATTCACTTGATACGCTGTGCAGTGCATGGGAAGCATAGGCTTAGCCTGTCTTCATGCTCCAGCTCTGTCTCTTTATTGCAAACAGCTGGTAAAATTCCACTAGATTGATTAGACAATTACTTTTAAGTCAACACTGAACAAATACATTCCTATAACTAAACTCAAAAAGTGGAAACAAATATTGCCCTGCTTGACAAGTGCAGGAGTTTGTTACTGTCGATTACAGCTGACCACAAGTTTAAAATTACTGTTTCCAGTAAACATAAAGAGTATTTTATTTCATTTTAATGATTCAAAAATCCAATTTAAATAGAGAAAGGCTGCTACTGTGGCTTTGCTTGAAATGCTTCTTAAAACCGCACTGTTGTATGAATATTTGGAGAAAGTAAACAGTTACTGAGATATTTCCAGCTTGATCATAAATGGTTTCAATTAGACATCGTGGAGCAAATTGGAAATGTAGGATCTGTGTTCAGTTGGGAAACACTATCTCGTTCACAAAGCATCCTAAAATTAACTTCTCTCTTTAAAGCATTAAATTATCTCTAATTGCACATTTGACTGAAGGAGTAAGCCTCTTTTAATCAGTCATTGACATAAAGTTTATTTGCTTTACAAACTGGTAGATTGATCAGTGCAAACATTAGTATTTGAAGCTAAACTGTGATACATAATACTGTCATCGAGTCAAGAATTAGAATCAAACATGATACTTTTAGAATGCCTGAAATCAAAAATCACTGCTGCTGATGGCATAATTTTAAAGTGTGCTGAGTTTCTTGTGGTAATACATTTTGCAATCAAAAACTAATAAGTCTAGAGGTTGATTTCAAGCATTAGTGTTCTGCTGACTTTGCATGGCTGTTTCTCTACTGGGATAGAAAAGTCCTTTCTTCTTACTCTGTCCATGGCCATTTCGATTGCATCTTCAATGTGAATTTGGTGAAGACATAAGTACTATGGCTTTTGTCAAAATCTAAAAGTGTTACTCTTTTTATTGTCTTAGTATGTCAAAGAGGGGCAAACTCCTTCTTTCTAAACATGACAATGCCAAGGCACTACTCAGCATTTCCTTTCTTCTCCCAATTAATAATCCACACATACATAAAGTACAGAGTTCCTAATTCCTGCTGTGGTCTTCTGTGCTTGGTTTTCCGTAGACTTGTCTTTATTCCTGAAAACAAGACTCTTTTCTGACAATTTCTTGGGCAAACTTTCAGGATAATCTATGTTCTGTTTTTGTAGTGTGCCAGCAAGGTGAATGGCGGGCTGTACACAACCACCAAAGACTATCCTGATGAAGCTGTCCATTTTGCCAGGAGTCACCCACTGATGTATCAGCCTATCAGGCCTGTTCATAAGAGACCAATTCTAGTTAAAACAGATGGAAAGTACAATCTTAAACAAATAGCAGTGGACAGAGTGGAAGCTGAAGATGGGCAATACGATGTTTTGTTCATTGGCACAGGTAAATAAGGAAAGCAAGAAAGAATTTTTACATTTATGATTTAGTAAGTTTTGTTCAGGTGGAGTGGTCTTTTGCTTGCTTTGTGTTTTTGTTTTTGTTTTTCTCCAGAGTGAAGCAAATCAATACAACATTTCTTTTTAGCAACTTTTCTTTTCATGCCTATGCCAGTCCTCACCTTACAGAGGATGTCATTCCAGACATGTGTTTCGCTGTGATGCTAGCATTAGATAGGAAGGTAATGGTAGGGAAACATTTAAAGACTATCAAGAAAAACAAGTATAGGATTCCATTTTAAATTATTTTCTTTTCAAAAAAGAACATTAAAAAATTGCAGAACAACCAGCCTTATTTTTTAAACTTCAGAACACTGTCATGTATCTGAGCTGAGTCTTGGATACTGAGAGAAACATAGGTGATAAGATTTCCAAAAATATCAGCTCGAGTTATTGGCTTTATTCTACAGTTTCTTTTCCCCAGTTCTGGAGATAACAAGTCTAGCTGATACCACTAAAAAATCTGCCATCTTCCAGATTTGGGTTACAACATAGTTCAAGGAAGGAGGAAATGCCCAATTTTAAAAAAAAACCAAAGCTGTTGGAAGTTTCCTGTCAAATTTTCTTGTCTTTCTTCTGTGCCATTTTACTAAAATATAGAGAGCTTGTTTAGAAAGAATTTTTAAGCATCTTCCTAACAAACACAATAAAGGCAAAATATAACATATACCTGCATCAACTCTAAGAAGACAGAGAAAAAATAAATACCCTGATGGAATTTGAAAAATAGAAAAACTTAAGAAAACAAGAGGAAAGGCTGGAACTATACAAGACGTAAGTCACATCTAATCTGTCTGGAAAAAACCCAAGGATTCTTACATTCACATTTAATCAATTTAACAACAGGAGTGGTATCACAAATCATTTTGACCATTTTGTCTAGGAAGCAGTTCCTGTGAATTATTTTTTACTAATGAAATTCCTCTGATAAGTACATTTCAGTGTTGAGAACATTCAAAAAAAACATGTTCATAGAATAACAAAGTCCTGTTTATATTAGTGCTGTTTTCTAAGGTTTTAAATGGCCTCAGTATGGTCTTGGTAATGGACTTAACTGTGGTCTGTAAAACATCATATCATGTGTCACTTATTTCTGTACAGCAGATTTTACAGTGAGTCCTACATCCTTCATATTTTCTCCTTGCATTTCTAGCTGAGACTGAGTCAAATATTCTTGTCCACAAGTCTTTTGTTCGGCAAAGTTGAATCCAAAGTGGCTTAAGCGTGTGCTTCAGAGCTGTGCTGGATTGGCCCCCAACAGCTGCCTAGTGTTCTCAAGCTGTGTGATCCCAGGTGACATCAAATTCCAGCAAAAGAATTTGGGTTTTAGAAACTCTGAAATGAAACCTGCAATCACTACTCTGGCAAAGCTCCCACCAGAAAACTCTCTGCTTCTTTGGGCAATATAATTTTAGAAAGGGTTGATATATTTTTTTTAATCTCAGTCCAACACCTGCTGTATAACATAAATAAGCAGCATCTTACAGCTGAGCAAGTTTCCTTAGGGTAGCAGTGCAGGTTCGAAAGGTTCATCAAAGGCAAAGTCTGAACATCAGAGCTTTCACATGTCTGTCAGCAGGGTTTGAAGAGGACTTATGAAAATCAGAGCTCAGAATACAAATTCTTTTCACTGTTCTACTACAAAATGGTTGCCTTTGATTGCATATTCTCTTTGAAAAATGGTGTATGACCCCAGTTTAATGGTTCCTCTTTTTGTTTCACCCTTTGATCTTTTGCTGAACATTTTCCCGGTGTTTCCCTGCTTAATATGTCCCCTGTAAATCAAAGGTGACTGAAAGTAACAGAAGAAAGGAAGTGATATTTGCCATTATTGATGACAGATTTTCAGATTAAGGAGAGCAAGGCTTTTCTATAAATAGCCCACAAGACAAAACCAAAGTGCTTGAAGACCAGATGTTATTTGTGTGTTTTACTTTCCTGCAAGAGTTGCAGAGACAGAGAGGCTGATAAATCTAAATTGAATGTGCCTTAGTCTTTTTGAATGTACATCTTATATTTTGATTCATCTCCCTTTGACTTATATCTTCAGCTCAACAGCAGTTCAGTGTTTCCTTAGAGAAGGATAAGAATTGTGCACAATGAACCCCTGAAGGTTTTTGTACTTTTGCCTGGGGGAATGTAGCTGCTGTCAGCAATTAAGGATATTAGTAGTTTCCTATCTAGTGTAAACACTCAGATCCTATAATTAAAGCTACTTTACACTGGCTTGCCTCAATGCACTAGGCTTCCACCTACTCCCATTTCTTTTTCTGAAATATGGTTGCCCTCTATGATCCTTTTGCTATTCACAATGGGTTGTGACCCAACGTTTGAAAAATACAATTAATTATGTATCTTACAAGTGTCTAAGTTGACTCTTATTTGCCTGAGAAAATTTGTCATATATTTCATTTCCTAAGAGTAAGAATCCTCATTAATGACAGCACAATGCAACTAAGTTTTCATATTTATGAATTTCAATCCATTATTGATTTGAAGAAGTGGTTTTAGGTGTTTGAGGGCCGTATAAATGTTTCAACCAATCATAATGTTTACTTTTGTTTTGTTTTAAATTTGTGTCCAGATAATGGTATTGTGCTGAAAGTCATAACAATTTACAATCAAGAAACAGAATCAATGGAAGAAGTGATTCTTGAAGAGCTGCAAGTATTCAAGGTGAACTCTGCTGTGTACAAAGGATATACACAAGTCTTGAATTTTCTGCAGAATTAAAATGTCAAAAAAAAAATCTGAGCATAGTCAAATATGTAATACTTGTGTGCAAGAAATTTTCTAATTGTCTAGCAATTTTATGACAGGAAACCTTCATTGTCAAATGAAGTTTTTCTAATGTCCCAAGTACCAGAGCATGTTGAAGCAAATCATAACTACTGTTTTTCTATTTCTATGCTTGGATATTGTAGTGCAACTTTTAATTAGAAACTTATTGCACTTTGTTTAATTTTTCCTCATATCCATTTAAGTAATTTTTAAAAGTATGACTGCACACATAAAAATGTGCCTACTACTTGGAAATCTACTACTAATCTTGGAAACTTAAATGAGATCCAGATAGAAAAAGTCCACTCAGAAAGAGTGAATAAGTTAACCTGTCTCTACAGTGGGCAAACATGGGTCCTAGAGAGGCAGAATTCTGTTCTCCTAAAGAATAACCTAAGACTAAAGCTCAGTGCTTGGCATGTGACAAAGCTAACATAATGAAGTTCTCCCAGTGAGTATTTTCACCATGCCATGTTAGCTGAATAAAGCAGGAGGCTAACCTGCTTCAAACCATAGGGAAAATCTAATATCAAAAGTTAGACATTTAAATCTGGTACCTGAATTTAGGCAGTGAAACTATTGACTTTTTGTTTAGGGGAAAATCACAGAACTTTCCCTTCTTTATAAAGCTAGTTTTCAATAGAACAATGAAGGGTTATGAGTTGCTTCAAGAAATCTGAGCAGAGGGCAGAAAGGACAATGGTAAAAGAAGGAATTTCTGCTATTTTTGTCTTATCTTCAATGAATGTTTTGTTATAAAGAACACTCCACTTATCACTCTCAAACAGGACAAAAGACATTCAGTGGTGGCAAGAGCTAATTCATGTTTGACAGGGAAATTGTAGTGTTCCTGTAGCTCTGATAATCCTGAATTAAGTGTTGGCTGCTTGTTTCCAAATAAACTCTTTGAAAGCAATAGTTCTGAAAGTCACAATTTCCTCACATCTTTTTTAAAGAAAGTCAAAGTATCTAGCAAAACTGAATGTAATAAGTAAATACCAATACTATTTTATCTGATTTATTTTCATAGCAAAAAGATGTTCTTTTTTCTAAACAAATAAATATTTCCTATTTTTTTAGATGCCAGTTCCTATTATTTCTATGGAAATCTCTTCAAAAAGGGTAAGTATTTTACAAGTTTGAAATACGACATTGTGACTCAAATGTAATGAAGCTGTAAACTGCACAGAGCTAGATGCATGGATAGATAGGCAGATGTACATCATATATAGTGAGATCTGGTTGGATATATGTAATCATTCTGTAATATAAACTTATGATTATATGCTCTGTTCCTTCATAATAATGTATTTATGTATGTATAATATTTATTTATATTTATGTATAATGTATTTATGTTTTTTAATTCTGGTGTTAAATATCCTTAGTTCACAATACCATGCATATCAAAGCAAGTAAAAACTAATCTGTTTCATAAGTTACTGTCTTACTAATCACAGTAGGGATTAGCTTGGTGGATATGGCAATTCACAGAAAAGTTCTCTGTTGATGAATGCAGACAGACTTCAGCCCCATGGGGATATCTGTACAAAAAGAACCTTGCTGGCTCTCCCACATATTCAGTTGCCCTGCAGCGCTGTTTGGATCTGAGTTCTTTTTGAGATTCTGAAAGTTTCTGCTGATATAAACACTCAGTTTATTACTCTTGTGGGCAGATTCTCATCCATATCATATCATCATATCATCTCAGCATGGAGCCATTATAAACATCCGAGGATAGTTATATCTTAATGTTAAACATGTCCAACAGTGATGTTAGACATCCGGTGCAATGTAGGTGCTCATAAGCGCAGTGAAACACGAGTAACAAAGAATGAAAACTGCATTATTAGGAGGTGTGACTGCATCCCAAATGGTTATTTGAATTTTGGTGTTTAATCAACTTGCATTCTTCCTGTAGGTAATGCTGCAAGTCAAAGTCCTGTGATGGTAATTCAGAGGAGGATTTGGGTCTAAATATTTTGAATTATTTCCTGCCACAATCTTTTCTGACAGACTGTGAAAGCAGCTCTGGAGACTAGATTGTCTAACACTGCACCTAAATGATTATTTAGAGAAAACTCAGTGTCTTTTCAGATGTTTGCCTTACCTTTAATACTCAATAAATTGTCATGGTTGTGTTGGAAGAGTAAAAAGGAGATATCATAAAATTTGAAGTAGCATTCCTCCACTATATTAATCTCCCAAGAGGTGTGCTAACTCTAATAATTCAAGGCATATCTGGAAAATCTGGAGAGAACTGTAAAAAAGCCATCAGAGTAACCCAGTAGCTGAAGAAAGAACTTCTTGTGAGAAGCAAAAGTAACTTTAATTGTTCAAGGGTTCAAAGAGAAGACTGAGAGGGAACAGGAGAGTCATACATATATTTTACTGTATGAAGTGACTTCCTACTGTATGTGTGAGGATTCTTAAACATTACTGGCAAAGCAATGTCTGATTAAAAAACCAAGATCAGCTTGTTGAATGTAGATAAACTTATTCTTGAAATAGGACACAGTTTTCTGACACCGAAGACAATTAAACATTGGAATATGTGTTAGGGACAGAGTTGGCACCAAGAAATTTTGTCTTTAAAATCAGCAGGGGTATAACTTAGCTGAGCATTTGTGAAAAAATTTTGTACCTCAAGAATTTTTTGCTGATCTCTTTTGAACTTGGAGTTACTGAGCCTGTGGAGACCTCTTTGCTACCTATGTCTCCATATCCTTATAACACTGACCAGTCTTCACCAAGTCGTGATACAATAAAACATCACATTTCAGGGCTGAGTTTTTTATCTGCAGAGGTTGGGAAAGAATGTTCTTTGATGTTCAGTTGGCTAGATATCAGATGCTTCTTTTCCCTCCTGTGATTTACCAAGACTTAAATAAGTTTTTACCCCTGCTAAAAGATAAAAGAGAAAATCTCATCTCGTATGTCTCATTGAAAGTGTTGTTCGTGTCTTCAGGGACAACCACACTGCAGCAGTTGCAGACAAAGAATTCCCCTCAAAAAAGTATCCTAGGTTTTCTCTTCATTCCAGCTGGCAGACTGAGTTCCTGTGACTATTATCTGGTTTATCTCACCAGAAAAATTCTTCAAGCATTGCTGTCACCAGCCTCTCCTGGCATTTTTTCCAGTTTATTCCCCTGGCATCTCTGAAAGTTAAATTTCTATGATCTAAAGAGATATAAGAGGCATAATAAGGAGCAAGAACAGACTATCTGGATTAAAATTTATATTTTGTGATAGACTACAAGAGGTGTCAGTATTTTCCAGCTTAAAGTAATTTTAAAATACCAGATTTTGACAGCTTGGTTGAAGAGTAGGTATTATGGACTAGGTTTGCCCATTAGGATGAGCACAACTGAGGAATCCTTTTTCTGACTGGTAAAACTGTGGAAATGAATAAGCAGTTTCTATTGCAGTGCACAATGCATATTTCTGTGTTCAGAAAACTTACATTCATCAGCAACAAGACTTTTTCTTAAATTTCTTTCAATTCAAGCTATTCTCTTCTGAATTTATTGTGCTAGCACCTGAAAAGTTAAATTGATTATCTGGCATTTGATTTGAAAAGGACATCTATGTGAACTCAAAAGATTCAAACAATCAATGGTAATGCTGAAAGAACCCACACTTAAACCCTGCAAAAAATACTAAAGAATTAGATAGTGACCAGGTAATTTGTAAGGAAATACTGCACAGCAACAGGAAAACAATTAAATATCTATCTATCTATCTATCTAGCTATCATCTATCTCCTGTGCACTGAGGGATTATACAAATCATAGCACTACTGTACATGTAAACATGTGGCGATAATCTAAGTAGCCATAACAAGAGTTAAATGTGCTTGAAAACTTCCATTTTAAAATTGAGTTTGCTTATAAGCCTTGCATATTTGAACTTCTTTGTTTAAAGTCTTTCACATCAAGTTGGGGTTTTTTTTGCAGATCAGTTCAGTGACAGACAAGTGTAAAGAAGGAGGCATTGGAAAATATCTTGATGAAGAAAAAGAAATGTAAACCCTTGCCTATTCAAACACAAAGATGAAACTTCAGAAGCGAGGAAATGCCAAAATAAACTCGTTCATTTTGCCTTCTTTCTGTTTCTCTGTTCTCAGTAGGAGAGTTTAGTCTGTAATCAGATATTTTCCTACAGAGTAACTCTGCCTCCCTCAGGTCACAGGCTGGATGCACAACCAACGATCAATCTAACAATTTCAATAACTGTGTTGGAAAGAGAAGTTTTAGTGGACGTTGTAGCAATCCTATCTTGTGTATTTTTTGCAGCAACAGCTCTACGTGGGGTCCGAGTCAGTGATAGCTCAAGTGAAGTTCCACCAGTGTGACATGTACGGCACAGCCTGCGCCGACTGCTGCCTGGCTCGGGATCCCTACTGCGCCTGGGACGGCATCTCCTGCTCCCGCTACTACCCCACGGGAGTGCAGGCCAAGAGGTGAGAGCTCTTGCTTCTTCTGATACACTTTTAGCAAAATATCTATCTATCTATCTATCTATCTATCTATCTATCTATCTATCTATCTATCTATCTTTGTATCACCCCTCAGACAGGACCAAACTGTGAGATGTCAGCTGCTAATTTCTCAGCATAACCTTAGGCAATTGGAAGGAACCAAACTCACAAGATGGCACAAACCGCAGTACCAGGAGTAGTATTATGAGAAAAACTAAGTCACTTCATAATTACTTGCATTATACTGTAAACCTTAATTTCCTTAAACATATTTCCAAATGTTTGCAACATCAGAGACCTTGTTTGGTAGTATTACATAGGAAGTATATCACACTGCAATAACATATACAACAGAATTTCTAAAATAAAGCAAAGAAGAATCTTTTTTAATAGTCATATACCTTCACCAGTCAAAATCAAACCAGAATTTCTGCAAAAGCTAAGGTTTGGTTTAGGTTTTCTGCTGTGGGTTGAAAGGCAAGTTACTCGAGAAGTGAGTTCAAAGCACAAATCTGATTTGGGTGATTTAATTCTTCCTTGCAGAGACTCTTTCTCTGTATCATCCTTCACTTTTTCATGGTTCTTGACCTTCACTCTTTCATTCAATGATTTCCCCAGGACCTGTTGTCCTCCCTTATCTCTCAAACACAGGTTCTGCAATTCAGCTACACAGATCAAGTATCTAGAGCATGCATGTTTTAATCCAGATCTTTTCTCAAAAATTAGTCAGCTTTGCCACCTAGACAGAGGAATTTCTTACCTGAATCAGTAAAATTTTGGTATTGCATAATCCAAATAATTTCCGTGGTTTTTTTTGCAATTACTGATTTAAAAAATATATGCTCATTTATAATAGACCTACAAGGACTATAAGAATGAACGAATAAATTCCAGAGAGAGTTTTGAAAACTGGTAGAGATTGTTAAGGCCAAACCAAGTCATATTATCCCAAATCGGTTATTGTCTCTTAAGGAAAATCAGGAATATGGGGCTTTGTATTTATTTATTTTTCATCTGGCATATTTTATCTTCTCATAAACCTGGATAAACTCAAATGCAGGCTGATTATTGTCAGGCATAACAGACATTCCCATATTTTTTTATAAAAGATAATACAATCATGTTACCCTTATTAACACCACTTTTTGGATAAGGCACCTTTATAAGTACAAATGAGAAACACAGTCTGTGACTCAGCATAATTAAGAATCTCTTGGATTTACTGCACTAGGGCATGGGTTAAACCAAGCATAACGTATGCAGCTTTTACAAGCAGAACTGCATAGTTTTCTTGTGCCTTTTGTGAATAGACCTGAAGGAAAGAAGTGGGTTCTGGTTGACTGCTCAGAGTGAGATGAGTCTGGTTAAAATTTTCAGGCCCTGGATTAAGAAAGATGAGCAGCTATATAGTGGGCCAGGGAGATTAATGTCCTACAGTATAAGTAGAAATTGGATTATCATAATGATAAAGCATATGGGTTACTCAGCTACTGATGTAAAAGTCATTTGAGAAGGGAGGAAGGGTTAAAAATTTCCAAGAAACCTTTTATCTTGCTAGCAGTATCACCATTCATGTTGTGCAGGCTACTTGTTGTCTAAGAAAAGATGAGAGAAACTCACTGAGGCCTGGACTCTGTCGTACATGTTTCTCACCTAAGACAATTTCCAGAGTAGCAGCATTTAAGTTCCCTGAAAACACATTTATCCAGGGTGGAGTGATATGGGCAGCACCCCAGGCACCTTCCGGTGCCTTACCTCCCCAACATTCAGCAGGTCAGCCTCCAAAAGAAGAAAATACTGCTCCTATCTCACTCCTTCTCTTAAGATAAGCACCATAGCAGTGGAGAAGGGATTTGCACTCAATTGAATGCTCTTGAAGTCTGCAAAACTTGTTTTCCATATCAGAGTTTGGGGAACAGCCAGCAGGACTAACAGTGTTGAGAGGCATGAATGGCATTTGCTTTGTTCACTTTAGGTCACAGCTGAAGCTCAGAGCATTTAAATTTAAGACCTTACATTAACTGTATGGTACATGGAGAGGCAGGGAGAGGTACTAGGGACATGTGTATGAAGTTGTTTTAGGTGGCCTCCCGTCAGGTACCATGTGAAGAGTACTACAGGAAAAGGCAGGTCCTGGCAGACAGCATGGCATTTTCTGATACAAAATGGCACTGACTAGCTGATAAACCTGTCATGGCTTGGTTGGACTCCAGACAGAATTAATGCCACATCCCAGAGCATTCATGCCTTAGTCTGGCCTTGTGTCCAGATTTCTGCTCAAGCTGTACATGGTAATACAAGTAATGTGAGTGCAAGGGGCATTGGACAGTGCCTGTTTCTCCTGCTCCTGATATCTGTCCCTTCATTGGAGTCATGGAGTTGTGCCTTACATTGCAACACACTTAAGCTGGCCTTAATACCACCTGTCTCTGCTCAAATGTGGCCTTCATGCTGCACATTAAGGTGGACTTTTGATTTGTAAGAGCAGTGCTGCTAGTGCATAAGGGCTTTGCTCAGAGCCCTCTTTTCAATTCCAGTTGTACTGGTCAAGAGTTGAATTGGGGCAGGGATGTACAATGTGTCCTCCCCACTTTGATCCAAATGCTGTCTGCTTTAGATCCTGATGCCTCCAAGGTACAACAAGTGTTTGGAGGAACATTAAATAGAAATCTGTAAACTAAGGCACGTAACGGATCTAGAGAGAGGTGAAGCATAAATACAAAACCCCCATGCTTGGCATCGGGTACTAATTTTTTAATTTGTGAAAGTCTATAATTCCTTGTACATGTATATAGCCTGGGTAACTAATTAAATGTAGGATTTAATTAAGGAAAAATAAAAACTGAGTCCAAAATCCCATGTCTTGATGCTGGCAGCACAGCACAGCATGCCACAATTCCGTGGTAATTACAGGTGTAAGGCTCCTGAATACTGCAAATGCCTCAGATGGCAGAAGGAATTTCTATTGCATTCAAATTTCATTAAGTACACTTGAGAAAGCAGAGGTCCAAGATTTTAATGCTTTAGTTCTCTATTAGCTCTGCAACTTGATTTAGGCAGGTTCAGTTTTTATCCAAACAAGCACTAAACTCTACAAGTGAGATTCTTTGCTGTACCAGCTCACCATCCAGGCTGAAAAAAGGTCTGAGGTAATTTAAAAATGTCTTTGAACTTGGGTAGGCATAGTGTGATTCTTTAGCTAATTTTTAGAAGCTGACAGTCTCTCCTCTGCCTCCTCTCCCTCTCTGGCTTCTTTCTCCATCACCCACTCTACCAGCAAGCACGCAGTCTACTGATTTACTTATGCAAATCACAATGATGCCTTTTCTTCCCAAGACTTTTTGATTTTTCCTCATACATTCATGGGAAATAATAAAGAAAAATGAAAATTATGGTGATGGTAAAGGTCATGATGATGACTGTATTGTTTTCTTGCAGATCGTTTTTACTAGGTTCTTGAAAGCAGAGAGTTAAGGGCTGAAATCTAAATGAATCAATTTTAAATAATAGAAATTATAGATTGCAAAAGATACTTCCCTAAATTCAGTACATTTGTTAATCACTGAAAATTGTTCCTTACAGTTTATCTCAGGGATTGTCTGATACTCTATTATTCCCAGAATTCTGAGCAAAATAATTTTTAAGAAAAAAATAACATCAGGCTTATGTCAGTATTTGTAAAATAAGTTTATCTTCCAGCATCTCCCTCTCTTTCACCACCTCTCTCCACTTTTTCCTTCTATTTGAGAAAATAGCAAGTGAAGGCACTGATAATTGTATCCTCCCCAGTCTTCACAGTTGTAACAGTAAAATTCTATCAAACAAACATTTGATGACATTTTTTTCTTTAATGATTCTGACAACTAGAGAAATAGCCCTGTCTTACAGAACTAGGATTTTTTTAGCTTTACAGTGTTCTTTAGGAGCTGATGAGTAAATAAAACATGCCTGCTACCTGTCCTGTTCCTGCTAGATAGGGCTGTTGGACCTGACAGCAGCAGGATTGTCTTGTTTGGTTTTTTTAAAGCTTAATGCATATCCTATAGTGTTTATGCATATTTGTGCAGGAGAATGTCTCTTCTGAGTAATCTACATATACAAACTTGCAGAGCTGGTGACAGCATTTGTCAGCACTGACACTACACATTGCAATGACAACACCCAGGGCAGCGTAAGTCCCAGTTGCTACCTCAGAATCTCTGTTTTTATATAGTAGGATGCAATATTTTTAGCATTTCTCTCTAAAAGCTCAATTCAGTCTCCACTGAATTTCCAGATTCCCCTGAAACAACAGTGGAAAAACTCTGGTTCTTTGAATATCAATGGAGTTAAAGCTGTGATCTTGGCCCACCCAGAACCCTGGATCAGGAGTTCATATGGGTGACAGAACTCAGGAAATAGTGACTGTCTACAGCCAGATTAAAAATGAAATGAGTAACATCCATGGACAAGACCTCTGGATGGTATAAATCTAAATAGTTTCAGTGAATTCTATTTGTAACAAATTAAAAATTTGTCTTTTGGGGTCACGTAAAACTGTATTTCACTAGTAAATACAAAGAAAAACAGAACTCTTGATCTTTGTTTGTTTATAACATAATTTATACTGTACACATACCTACTGTGTAAGATCTGATGCACTGCATATTTCTTCTGTTAATCTCTTATGGGACTGTTACGGCATTGGCAAAGCTGTGTAGAATTACTCTTTATGCAAATATAGGAAAGGTGTCCTTAGAAAAACTAAATTTGAGGTTGTTGGACATACTAATCTAGCAATATACAGAATTCCAATAGGCTCTTTTGTTTCACAAGTAAACAATCTTAATTTTATTTATCAAGACACTCAAAGGAAAAAAGGCTATAGGAAAGCACAGTTTTTCTGGGAATACACCATATAATCATGGTTTTAATTATTTTTTTTCTGAAAATGCAATAAAAACCTCAAACCTCAAAAGTCAGGATGATTTTTCTTTTAAAAGCACTTGTATTATTCTCAGGTCAAAAAAAGGGCTTGGCAGTTCTGACCACAGTTCTGCACCAGTTCACTTCCTAGGTGTGGGTATTCATGAATGTGTCTGTTTCCCTGTTGAGAAAAATGAGCTCAGTAACCGTCTGTTACAAAGGTGAAATAAAATAAAGTATCTCCTCCACACGTTGAGATTCTCAAGTGAAAAAAGAAACAAACCATGAGAGTGAAGGATAAAAGAAGTACTATTCACATACATGGACAAGTGTTCTAAATTAAAAAAGAAAAAAATCCTTCCTTTCTGGAGAGAAAGAGAGAGAGAACCCGAAGAGAGGCTAAAGGTCCCTATGACTAAATGCTACCCAGTTGGTTCAAAAGATCTTCTTTCAGTATTTAGAACATCAATATAGTCATATATAAGATAGACACATAATTGTGCCACTTTTCCAGACAAATATGTTTATTTTTTCAGACACTTGACTCCCAGTAGATTGAGCAGAGACAAAACATGGATTTATAAATGAGTACTTCTCACAACAATGGTGAATTGTTAGCAATCAAGGTTTAACTCTAAGTTTTTAATGAATGCTAGTTTAGCATAAACCCAACAACATGTAAGCTAAACATATTGTCTCAAATAATTCCACTTTTCCCCCTCCAGACGTTTCCGCAGACAAGACGTTCGGCACGGAAATGCAGCTCAGCAGTGCTTTGGCCAGCAGTTCATTGGTAATCCATTCACTCACGTACAAATTGCTTGTAAAGGCCTGGAACAGCCAGTGCAGTGTTTGCCAAGAGCATGAGCCAGACCATGATCTCACCTGCTGTTTTTCACTGGCATGTTCCTATAATGTTGTAAGAGCTGTGGGGCTGAGCCCCCGCCATCCAGGTCTAAGGGTGACTGTCTCAGTGGCAGGCCAGGTGCATCCCAAAATGTTCATGTGGTCCTGCAGCACTGACATTCAGACTAAGATGTGGAGAATGCATCCCAATGGCTTCCAACAGAAAAAAAGCAGAACGATGAGGCAGGGATAAGAAGCAAAGGAGTTGCATCCTGAAATGAGTATGAAATAGTCAGGACAGTTAGAATTTGAGCACAGGCATGAACAATGTCATGACAGAACAAAAATGTGTATTTATGAACAAGTTTTCTCTTTAAAAAAAAAGAGTACCGTGTAATGCTGTTATCCAGACCTTGGAAAGTGAGGATTTCAAGCTATTGAAATCCCAATGGATATTGGGAATAACAAAACAGAAAGAAAACAATTGCCTGGAAATCCTCTGTATTTTCCAGGATAATACACAATACATTTATAGAAGAAGAAAATAAAACATAAAAGGTTCTTCTATAATGATATCTAGAGGAACACTATTTTAAATTACAAATATATATATATAAATATATATATATATATAATATATATAACCAGAGAAAGCTTCATTAAAATTGAAGTCCACTGGAAGATACTGTATGTTTTGGAAAAGTATATTACAATATTAAGTGATAATTCTTCCACAAATTTGATATACAACAGAGAAATCACAATTATATAAAACAGTGGTTTGTTTGTTTTTTGGTGTTTTTAGGATATAAAGCTATTAGGGCTCAAGAATCTTTCTCACTATTATGAAATAGGATGATTTCATTAATAAGGTAATTGGTTTCATCCGGTGTAACAACTAGTTTATCTTCCTCTAGATGTTTTATTGGATTGAAAACCAGAATAAAATTGTGATTTAATTCATTCACCTTGTTTTTATTAGCACCCTTGGGCCCAAACTGTACATTTAGTTTACACATGTATAGCACGGATATGTATAATATTGGTTAGAGTATTTATAGTATCATTCTGCAAACAGTTATGTGCTGTAATTATCCCCCAAAAAACTGAATTTTTCATTATATTTAAATATGTTTTGAATCCTCCTGTTTCACTGAGTGAAAATGAAATTTACTATTCATAAGAACCAGACACAAGCAATTAGCAGTGTGAAAGGCTGAGATGTGTTTCTCCATAATCTTAGGTGAGTCACAGAATAATTTGGCCAGATGCTGTGAAAGCTTGGGATGACTGGAAAATTTATTTAGCAGGTCAGATCTTCATTAGACATTACTTTACAGTCACTGTCTGGTTGGACCTAAATTAAGCTCTACTCGTAAAAGGAAATATATACCCTGAACGTGGAGTGTAACAAGTACTTGCAGTAACACATTTTTGAAACATTTATTTCCTTTCCAGGTGAAGTCCTGGAGAAGACTGAGGAACGACTAGTTTATGGAATAGAGTACAACAGCACCCTTCTGGAGTGCACCCCTCGGACCTTACAAGCAAAAGTAATCTGGTTTGTCCAGCGAGCACATGAAACTAAGAAGGAAGAGGTAAATATTCTTATAGACTAACTTTTTCAGTCAAAAGAGCTTATTGTTAGGAACTTTACATCTTCACTGAATTTCTACTACCAGTTACTGAGATGTATATATATGGGTGTCAGAAAAAATCATTATGTTCATCTGGTCTCTTGAATTAATAGACCTGTGGTGTTTGCATTCAACATCTTGAGTGCAGATGTTACACATGTAGTGAACTAATTTAAGATCTCAAAACAAAGGAAAATCCATCACTTGGTATGTTTTTGAAGGGGTGAAATGTGTATGTATTATTTCCAGTATTAGTCTGGTTTAAATTTTTATTCATTCTTGCTGTCTCACCCATTTATTACAGATTTTTTTGCAAATGAGTATTGGTGGTTCTCTGCCTCTTTTACATATATTTTACTATTATGAAAATACTTCATAAGTGCTATTGTATTTATTCCTCAATGCCTCTCACAAATACACATCAATGTAGCTATCACTACAGTGTAGATATGCCACTATAGCACCTGGTAAAAAAGTCCCCATCTTTCTTATAAGTCCCATTTCAATAATGAAAGGTCAAAATAAGGTCTTGCTGGGACCTCCTCTCCTCTAGGCTGAGCAACCTCAGCTCTCTCTTTTTTCATAGGAGAAATGCTCCATTCCTCTCTTCATTTTTGTAGCCCCCCTCCAGTCCCACCCTAACAGATCCATGTCTGCCTCGTGTTGAGGATCCCAGAGCTGGATGCAGCACTTCAGGTGGGGGCTTACCACAGCAGAGTTCAGGGAGAGAATCACTTCCCTTGACTTGTTGGCCACACTTCTTGTTTTACAGCACAGGATAAAGGATACAGGTTTTCCATACAGAGTGGTCATGGCCTGCTCTCATCCAGTTCCTCACCCCTCAGGACCTCCAAGTCCTTCTCTTCAGGGCTGCTTTTGATCCCTTCATCACTCAGTACTTCTGCTTAAATTCATCATCTTACTGTTAAATGAAAAGCTGAGAATACCATTTCCTGGCCATTCCACTTGTAGAGTGCTGCTGGATTAGACAGCCCAGCGCTCTCTGCTTGCCAACATCTGTGAATGTCTCACAGTCAATAGTGCAGCCTCCAAGAGCTGTAGGAGGAACTCAAACAGCAGACTCAGAACTGAGGCTTTAAGATTACAAT
Source organism: Acrocephalus scirpaceus scirpaceus (assembly GCA_910950805.1). Classification (NCBI taxonomy): domain Eukaryota; kingdom Metazoa; phylum Chordata; class Aves; order Passeriformes; family Sylviidae; genus Acrocephalus; species Acrocephalus scirpaceus. The sequence goes on from OU383777.1 coordinate 9,074,829, forward strand.
GGTCCTGCAGTTAGATATACAAATACTTTTATGAATGTCTCCTCAAAAAGCATACCAGTCTATAAGAGAATTCACAGGGATCCTTATCACAGGTCAGCTGGTAAATGCCCTTTTGTTTTACTTCCAGTAGATTATTTGCATGTTTCTAACTTACTTCCATCAGCAATTAAAACACAGATCTTTCTGCTCCACTATATGTTCATCCATGCTTCCCAGATTCTTTTGATTGTTCTCCATTTACAACCCAATCTCTTCTTTATTTCATGTAAATATTTTTCTTATTACAAAAACACTGTGAATAAAAAATTTGTAGATCTCTAATCTTCCTCTCAAAATTTAATATTACAGTCAAGAAAGGGCAATTCAGAAATAATTGTGGTTATTATAATAACAAAAGCCTGTGTTCTATAACTGCATTTTCTATTTTTTTTTTTTCAGGTGAAGACCGATGATAGAATAATAAAAATGGACCTTGGCCTTTTATTTCTGAAGCTGCATCGACTGGATGCAGGGACTTATTTTTGTCAGACAGTGGAACACAGCATTGTTCACACTGTCAGAAAAATCACTCTGGAAATAGTCGAGGAAGAACGTGTAGACGAAATGTTCAATAAAGACTATGAGGAAGAGATCCCTCACAAAATGCCATGCCCAATGCAGAGCAGTATACCTCAGGCTTCAAAACCATGGTACAAGGAATTTCTTCAACTGATAGGTTACAGCAACTTCCAGAGGGTGGAAGAATACTGTGAAAAAGTGTGGTGTACAGATAAGAAGAGAAAAAAGCTGAAAATGTCTCCATCCAAGTGGAAATATGCCAGCCCTCAGGAGAAGAAGACAAGGATCAGGCCAGAGCATTACCGGTTGCCCAGGAACATAGCTGACTCTTGATGGACAAAATCTGGTTTCTGAGCAAAATTTTATTTGGACTTAAGAGGGAGAAATCAGTCTTGGTTTGAGTAAATTTCACAGGTTTATATATGTAAAATATTGGGACTGTAAACAAAAATGCTATGGTAAGTTATAGTGTACACTCACAATGACTGTTTAGAAGCATTTTAAACAAAATCTTCCCAATTGTCTGGTTCTAAGTAAGTAAATGCAATCAGAGTTTTGCATTAGGGAGGACGTGACAATCTTCAGATTTTGAGTGCTTGAATCAGTTTCCTGTGTGGATCGTGCTTACGCTGTATATTGTTGCACATGATGGCATATTTAACAAATTCAAATAGCTAAACATTCACGAGTGGATGAAAAGTATAACACATATATTTTCTTTGTTTCACAAATTTCTCATGCTTCTGAAAGCAGCACGTATTAAGATCTTATTCCTTTTGATTGTGACCTGTCTGAGTTTATCATAATGAGTTGTGTTAATACAGTGTACTGCTACTTCTAGAGATAATGAAGGCAAATCTTATTTATTCCCACCTTTTCTTTCAGTATCAGACATTTATGAAGCACCCACCATTCCCACCGCTAAATAATATTGACTAGTAACATCATGTAAGCCACATGCATGCTGAGAACACAGACAGAATGAAATTCATCCATTTATCTATATAAGAAGTTCAAATAATAGTTTTGATACAAAACGAGTCCATCTTGCGTCTATACATTGCCTTAGTGGTGACACGAATTAAGGGAACGCCCTCTTGTGGCAAAAGAAAGTGAAACCCGATATTTAAATTGCTTTTCTGAAGAAAGATGTATAAGCAATGAGGTATTACCAAGATGCCCAGCTGGTTTGCTCTCAGCAGACACTTTTAGTCTCCGTGTATTAAAGCAAAAAATTTAGAAGGCATTATTGGAAGTAATATTGGAAAGTTATATTGGAAAGGCAACATTTTAAATAAGTGATGCTTTATGCTAACGTGTTTTTGGGGTAAAATGCAGGCATAAGAAAGTTAGGATGCATATTAAAAACAAAACCAGCGTTATGCTGCTGTGTTTCTACAGTTTCAGGATCTGTTCCACATAAACCTTTTTCTGATGTGTGATCTCTATTTGAAAGGGCTGCTTTGCTCCTCTTGTGAGTGATACTAGGAAAGGAGATCAAAAGAACTAAGTCACTTACAACCTAGGTCTTTCAAGATTGACTTAAAAATAGTACACACACACACACATATATATGTGCGTGTATATATATATACATATATATATATATATATATATATCTCTTCAAGAAAAGCTTGCTTTAAGAAACCAGATCCAGGAAATGCAGAAAACCTAGAATTTCAATACCTGCAAAATTTATTATTACAATATGAATTGGATTTGGGATATTTTTTAATTGAAAATTTAAAATAAGAATAGGAAGCTAAGCACAAGTTAAGCATAAATACAAGTAAAATGTAAACACAAATGAGTCACAAATTAGTTAACTTCTAAAATAAGAACATGATGCCAATAGGGGAAATGGCCAAGCTGATCCAAAGTTTTATGCCATGAGGAAAATATACAAGGGCTTCATCACTTACAAGGAATTTCATGTTGAGCTGCAATTTCTAATCCAGGAAGAGTGGGAATTAACAGCCTGGGTAACAGAGATTTTTGGTTTGCTGTGTTACCAAATGCAGCAATCAGTGCTAACCCAGTGTTTTCCAAACAGGCTGTTTGTGAGAGGAACTCGGAGCTGCTGGCAGGACCAGTGAGCTTTGCTGTGCTCCTCTGGGAGCAGAGACTGACCCTGTGTTTGGAAGGAGCACATGGCACACTGTCAGTAACCAGAGTGTGAGGAAAACAGGGTTTCACCTGGTGTGGGTATAGCAGCAGATGAATCTTCATCAGCCTGTTAAGGGAATCAGAGTATCTGAGGGTTTGCACTTATTTTAGCTACAATATCTCTCTAAGAGACACCCTGCAGGTCCTTGCATGAATTCATGCTGTTTGCTAGCTTTGATCTGAGAGAGGAGACTGGAAAATCTCATGTTTCTGGGACAGTTTAATGGAACTTGGTTGCATTTAGGATCTCCTGTTTGTTTGCAGCTGGATGGAAAGCACCAGCACTGAGAGTTGTGGCAGAGAACACACAGAGAACAAGCATCCCTGATCTAAACTTAATCCCCTCTACAAACCTCACTGACACCCTTGGTGAAAAACTTTTAAAACACTACTAAAATCCTTTTCTGATGAATTATGGAGTCCTCTTATTTTAAAGAACAATGAGAGTTATTTTTTACTTTTTGATTCATTTGCAAGTACCTAATGCTAAATGTATAATTAATGAACTATTAGAAAGGAATTATAGCATCTCAGCCTCATGGAACAAATATAATTTTGTGTCTCATTCTCTGAGATTTCAGGTGGAAATCATGTTATATGGAAATCAGGATTTTTGATTTAATATAAGAGTGTATATTTTTAGCTACCCATCCCTTTAGTGTCTACATGTGGAGAATTGCATTATCTCTTTATTTGTCTTTTAAAAAATAAATTTTTAGCTTACACCTTGTTCCTTTCATGGTTGCAATGCCTGTGAGAATTCAGAACTACAAGGTCTTGTTCAAAGAGTGCTCTGACATCTATGGAAGAAGAGAAAGAGTGACAATGTATTTTGGAAGGATATGCACAAATGTGCATTTACCACAATGTTATTTAAAATGCTTCTTTGTATATTTGGGGGCCATTGTCTGCTTCTTATCATTATGAGTTTGATGTATTTTGTATGTGCATGAAGTGGTCAAATTATAAATATAATTAAGAACCATATTTGGCTGAAATAATCTGTATTATTTCTTATAATTTATTTTCCCCAGACAGCATGATTATCTGCAGCTCACTAGTCACACATTGTTAATTACAGATGTCCTTCACCATGTATTTTATGAGCAGAGATCACAGATAAGGACAGAAAGATGTATGTATAGAGTTGCCAAATGGGAAATGTGGCACAGGGTAATGAATAGATATAGTTTATCTGATGAATGAATGTATTTAGAGAGTGGAAAATGGTCACTTAAGCCCAGAAGATTCTAACCGATAGAAACTCACTGAGAAGCTGCAATTTGGATAAAGCTTTGGACTCTACCCTGTTTTGTGATGAAAGAAAATCCAGAGCACTTGGATTAACACTTCCTTTGCTTTGCTCTTGTTCTTTTGTTGTCAGTGAGATTACTGTCACCTTGTACAAAGTACTGTGCTCTCAGATTCTCTTGTGATATCAGAGCAGGAGATTGTTAACCTGATGTACAATTCCTGGCTTGTCTATCTCAAAATAGACTTTTAGGGTATACACTGGTGTCTGTAGCATGAAACAGATCTCCTTCTCTAGGCAATCAAGAAAAATAATTGCCCTAAAGGGGAATTATTAAGGTACCTAAATAGCACAGGTTGCAATCATATTTGAAAAAGTGCTTGACTCGACAGAATTTACATAGTTATAGAGTTTCTCTTGTTCTTTTATTTTCTCTTAAATTTTGAGGGTATGCTGGTTTTCGGTGGTGTAGATTTAATTCTCTTCACAGTGTCTACTGTGAGGAAATGTTTTGTATTCCTGCTGAACACAGGGTTGATAATACAGAGAGGGTTTTTTCATTACTGAGCAGGGCTTACACAGAGCCAAGGCCTGCCTTTGCTTTTCATACAACCACACTGGTGAGGAACCTGGGGATGTGTGAGAGGTTGGGAGACAACACAGCTGGGACAGGTGACCCAAACAGATATTCCAAACCATATCACATCATGGTCAGCTTAGAAAGTGAGCAGAAGAAGGAGGTTGGGGGGAAATTTGGAGTGATGATGTTTGTATTCCAAGTCACTGTTACGTGTGATGAGGCCCTGCTCTCCTGGAGATGGCTGAACACCTACCTGCCATGGGAAGCAGTGAATTAATTCCTTGCTTTACTTTGCTTGTGTGCATGGCTTTCGCTTTCCCTATTAAAATTTCTTTATCTCAACTCAAAAGTTTTCTCTCTTTTATTATTCCAGTCCTTTCCTTGATCCTGCTGGTTGGGGAGTGAGTGAGTTTCTGCATCGGGGCTTGGCTGTTGGCTGGGTCTTAACCCTGACAAGGGGAAAAAAAATCAATTTTCTCCTAAATGTCAGTCAGTCAGTTTCCCTCTTAAAAAAACACAACAACAACAACAAAAAAACCACAACCAAACACTAATCTCCTTATTCTACCTTGGAGCACTGAGGCTGGAGTTATTTATGCAACTTTATATTTCTGATTCCAGAAGGCACAAATGCCTCTGAAAGCTGCACTGTCCAGATAACAGGCACTGAAAGTGAGCTTTTCTACAGCCGTAACCAAGCAGGATGCCTACAATTCCTATCAGCCCTGGAATCCTGTTCACCAAATTACTGTTTTTAATGGAGAACTCATGTCCAGCTGACACAAGTATTTATTGTAAATGAAGCCATGATTGGCAAGTTTTCCCTTTGGGTGATATTTATTTTTTTATACTCGCAATGAGGGATTTTTTTTATTATTAATTTATTTTTTTTAGGAAATAAGTCATCTGACTAGCAGTATAAACAGAAAGATGGCAGAGCTAGCAATGTCAAGTAAACCTCTTGTCACTATGACTTAATCAGCTTTCTACAGTGATGCACATATTGAAGAACACATTTGCCTAACATCAGCCTAATCCATTACTGTAACTGCATTTCACGAAAGATCTTTTCTCCTTGGAGATATGGTTCTCCTGTAATGCTGAACCAGGAAATACTTTGTTATGCATTTGTGCATACATGTTTATAATTTGCTGAAATAAGAGTAGCAGGACAGAGCACAGTTGAACAAACTTGAAGCATGGAAGCCTTATCTGCCTAATTCCTAGATTTATTGAGGTTCTTATGCCTATCTAGGAAGAGCACATGTTAGTTTCAGGACAAGAAGCCAGGATCAATGAATGGTTTGGTGCAACACAAGTCCTGTTTCAGGACACCTGTGGGCTAAAGAGCCTTTGTGAATTTGTTTTAGTAGATTTTCCCAATAGTAGCACACAGAAAACTCCATTGAAACAAAACATCTCTTTACTTGCAATGTCAGTTAATTCAACAGTAGAATTTCATGTCTTTGAAAATGGTTTTGCATATCTTTGGAAAGATATGCTTTAAGAAGAACAGTCTAGGATTACATTTAATGTGGCTACATTTGTTAATTATAAATATGAACTCTCAGAATATCTCTAGTCAATTTGAGTTTCAGCATTTCCAACACACATGCAGATAGCTCATAATGGTTTTTTCTCACTGTGAGTAATCATATTTGCCAAGTCTCCTCAACTTGGACTTCAAGCACATTTGTGAAGGCACATAATGATGTCAATAACCATCATTATTATCATAAACCACAACAGCTGTAATTCACAGTCTTCTCCCTTTCCTAATAATAAGAGATGAAATTTGCAGACCAGTGGGCATGATTAATGCACCATGAGTATTTTCTGCATTTTAATTTGCTAGGTGTATTAAAAAGTGCTATTAATCAGAACTTGAAGAATGCACTGTGGACCTTATCATAATCCAGGTAATGGAAATATTCCACCTGTAGCTTTAACTCAAGCATACAGATCATAAGTATTTAATTTACTGCATTTTCTTCTGCTTAAATGTTTTACTTGATACAATATTACTCTTCAATCATTAAAAAAATAACATTTTATAGTGCTTTTCATGTTTTAAATTGTCTTAGCTTCACAATAGCCACTAGAGGGATGAAAATACAGTTTTGCATCCCTTAATCTCTTACAGGAGCAGAAAAGGCCTATGGCCAAAGTTCCCCATGACACAGTGCTGTGTCGTGCTGCAGCAATGAAGAGTAATGCCAAGTGAGTGGGCAAGTTAAACCATCAGAGCACCAGTTTGTGCTCCAAAGGCCGGGAGTGAGGGAATCTGTGTACTAATCGATATTTTTTTCAAAGGCAGCTTTGGTTTCTGGTACTCTAACACAACCTCCTCTGTCATTCCTGTTATAGAGTGGAAACTTCTGGAGGAAGGTCAAAGTGAAAAACTAGAGGTTAGTAAGTCTGTCAAAAAATATAAATTCTTTTTACAGTGATGTCTACTCATGGTCTTGTCAGATGGAATCCAGAGTACAGCCCATATTAATATTCAAAGCACAAGAGCAGCAGTTGTTCAGGCTTCTTTGATTTTTTTTTTTTCTTTTGGTAGGGAGGAGAAGGGAGAAGGTATTAGATTTTGACTGTATGTTTGGGGATTTGTATTTTTAAAAGTTTTTCCATTCTAATTGTTGATGAAAAGGAAAAATAAATTTTTAAACTGCAATCTATCCTTTTAAGATGTGTTTATTGCGATAACAGGATTCATCAGATTAACTCCAACATGATGTTTTCAGGTAATCAGAAAAAATATTTCAAGCTGACTTTTGTCTCAAAATAAATACTCCAAAATACTAGAGCCATCAATATATATGAAAATACAGTAACTATTTCTCAGCAGTTTTGCCTTAGAGAACTACAAAACAAAGTCACTGGGGATGGTGACATTGACAGAATTCAAAAAGAAAATATATATTGCAGAACAGTTTTGTTCAGAAGGATTTTTTTTTTTATGTACTCTCATCTCTTATAGGTCATATTTCATTAGAGACTAATTTTAGGAAACCATTATTATTTATTGTTAGAGTCTGGGGAATTGAGTTTTTATTAGAATCTAGCAAATTGAGTTTTAACACACTTTTACACGACATTTCTGTAAAAAAGAGATATTCATGAACCTGAAACGTAACTTTCAAAGAGTATCTGCCTTTCTATAGTCTGCCTTTTAATCATCTTGGAAAAGATCAGAGATGGAATTTTTTTTATCATCTGAAAAATATAATTTTTTTTAATGTGCACTGACCTTTTTAGAGTGTTTACATGAAAAAAAAAATCATTTAACCTCCAATATATAAAATTATGGCTCCCCCAGCCTAGAACATTACCCTGTCTGTTCTGTGCTCTGGATTTTTGACTGTTTTCCACACTTTTGTGGCATTGGTTTTTGAATTTCATTAAATGTTGCACTTGTCACAGGGAATTTTGAGATGGCAGATGAATATTTGGCTGTGAGTTATTTATATTGGTGTGGGGTTAGTGCCTATAATGGTATAAGAACTGCTCACCCACGGAAGCTTGTATAAAGGACCTTGAGTTATGATTTTTATCATAATTCCTGTGCCTGGATGGATTATGAAATGTGGAAAAAATTTAATTGCAAAGAGAATATAATCCAGAAAAGCAGAAATATATATTTGTTTCTGAAAGAAAAAAAAGAAAAGAAGAAAAAAAAGAAAAAAAGAAAAAAGAAAAAAGTAAAAAAGAAAAACAGAAAAAAGAAAAAAAAAAAGAAAAAAAATTATTTCCATCCCATGCATCCTTTTCAAAGCACCTAAAATGCACAAATTGGGAAACCATGGAGGAAAAGGTGTTGCAAGAGTGGCCTTTCTGGGTTCTCCTGACGTTGTTCTGTCTTTGATGGTGAATGTAGGGTCAGTATGAACTGAAGCCCCCTCCATCCCCTTCAACAGCTGCAGTGGAGCTAAAGCTGCCAAGAGGATTGCCACATCCCCAGCTTGTGCAAGGAGCACATCCCCAAAGAGATGATTCTTGCCACTGGTTGTTCTCAGTGTGTTCCTGTGCAGCTCTGCTCTGACCCAGCCATTAGACAGCACGTGGATTGAGAATTCTTGTGGGGGACACTGCAAAATCCATACGGCAGGAGCAAAGGGTGCTGTGGGAGGACTGGTATGTGGGGAACCCGCTCTCATTCACAGTTCACTGCATTTGATACTGTGCAATGCAGGGGAAGGAGGCAGAAAAAAGAAATGATTTTTAGCAACTTCTGTAGTTTGGATTTTCTCTCTTGGAAAGCTGGAGTCACAGAATTAAAATTAAGTGAATGGCATACTTGGTCAGCGGATGCCATATGCTCCACAGAGCTTTCAGTTGCAAAGCAACTGCAGAGAGGGCCATCAACACTGCAATTACACAAAGGCCAGAGGAAAAGAGAATTTATCAACCTATTAGCTTGCTGGGAGCTGAATATGAACATGAGCTACACTTTCAAAGGCTGCAGAATAATCACGTTAGTCCTCATTCTATTCAGGCTATAGGGGAAGTGGGTTTGCTTCCATTTCACTAGACATACGGCTGCAAAAGACTTAAAAGGAAGGAGAGATGAAAAAGAGACTGATCTCTTTCTTGTCTATATTCAGTTCATCTCCTACATAAGAATTGGTGGATTTAAGCCACATTAAAACCATGTATCAAATGAAGTAATTAGTCTATTTTTGTAGCCATAAACAAAAGCCATGCAGTGGGAAATCTCTTCTTACCTGAAACTGAACCTTGTCATCAGCACAACAAAGGCTGTTCCCTCACACAAGGTCTAGGCAGGCAAAGAGACCAAGGTCTGAATAATTAAGGGCATAGTCAAGGCAGTGATTTATGCAGCACAGATGGTGTCTTTCTTTAATGTGTGCAAGACTTTTACCTGAAGTAAGTAAAACCAATCTGCTGAATTTGAAATCAGTACCTACTTTGAAATAGAATTAAAGAAGTTTCTTCTTAGTTTCTTTGGAGACAAATTTATTTTGTATCAGCAAGAGCTGGTTGTTGTGGGAGACTGGAATGTTAATAACTCAAGAAAACCACAGGGTGCTCTGCTAAGGTCAGATTTGCACCCTCGGAGGGAGAGGACCTGAGTTTTGGGGTGTGTAACAGCAGACTCAGGTATACATAAGACAAATGAGGTGAACAATCACTACCAGAGGTTACAAGCTGGGCTTTGAGGCTGATAAGAGACAGATCTTGAAAGGTAGGATGGTGCTTTTTATCATGCCAATGGCCCTCCCCTTCACAACTCATTCAGTTGTAAACCCACACACACACACTCTCTTCTTCTGGGGAGGTTCCTGAAAGAACTACTTGGATGTTTGCATCCAAAGAGTTGCAGTCAATGGCTCAGTGTCCAAATGGAGATCAGTAAAAAATGACCTCCCTCAGGGGATTGAGACTGGTACCTTTCAATACCTTTATTAATGACAGACAGTGAGGCTGAATGCACCCTCAGCATGTGAGGGACACCTAACTGAGTGGTGCAGTTAATTTGCTAGAGGGCAGGGATGCCATCCAGAGGGACCTGCAGTGGGATCATGAGAAACTCATGTAGTTCAACAAGGCCAAGTTCAAGGCCCTGCGTTGGGGTCAGGGCAAACGCCAGGATCTGGACATTCTGGGCATGGTTGGCTTGAGAGAAGTACTTGAGGATACCAGGAGAAGAAAAATTCAACAAGACATGGCCATGTTGACTTGCAGCTCAGAAATTCAACCCTATCCTGGGCTACCTCATAAGAAGAACGGCCAGAAGGTCAAGGAAGGTGATTATCTCTTTCTAACTCTGCTCTTCTGTGACCCCACCTGGAGTACTGCATCCAGCCCTGGGGTCCCCAGCTCCAACACCTGTTGGATCAGGTTAAGAAGAGGGGCATAAAAATGATCAGAATGATAGAGCATCTCTTCTACGAAGAGGGACTGACTGAGCTCAGTCTGGAGAAGAAAAGGTTCTGGGGAGAGAGTATTTCGGTCAATACACAAAGGGGGCTTATAAGAACAATGGGGAAGGACTTTTTACTAGGTGTGTAGCAACATGACAAGAGCTAATGATTTTAAACTGAAAGGGGGTAAATTTAGATTGAACAAAGTAAGATTTTTTTTTTTTTTTTGGTGATACACTGGAACAGGTTGCCTGGAGAAGTTGCAGTTTCCCCATCAATGGAAGTACTTAAGGTCACTTTGGACATGGCCTTAAACAACCTGATTTAGTGAAAGCTGTCCCTGCCTTGGTAGAGGGGTCGGAGTATATGGTTTTTACAGGTGCCTTCCACATCAGACCATTCTGATTCTATAGGTCTATGATTCATAGTCCTACTGTATGTGTAAGCCACATATACAGCCCATGCTCATAATTAAGATGATAGAAATCTGCTTCAGATTATATGAGCTGAACCTTTTAGATCCCAAGATTGCCCTGTTCTAATGAAAGTAGAGACAAATGTTGTAATTATAATTAGCTGCCAGGGGCTACTGAATTAACATATAATTACTACACGAGGTAGTATGCCTGTAGACAACTGCTATTTCTATTAGTACTTTGACATTTTCCTAGTCCTGCCATTTTTGTTTATGTCATCATTTTAAAAATACTTTCAACTTACCTGCAAAACTAGTATATAATTTGGGTTTTCTGAATGAAAACCTCTATTCAATTCCCAGAAAATGAGGACTTTATGCTAGAAATTTTCTGCTATGTGTTCTCAAATCTCTTACTATCTCAGTGTGTTTTTTCTTGCATCAGCAGTCTTTTGAATTTCCCTTATGTCTGTAGTGAAGATTTTCAAAAATATTACTGTATTGAAAAATGTCACTTAGAAGCAAATACCATGCTGGGTACTTCACAGATACCAGCTACAGACTTTCTTCTTAGCAGGGAGAGATTCTTCTTCAGATCAGAGATTTTGCTTGAAGAACTTGAAACTGATCTATTAACACACGTGGCATGGTTAATATTATTAAAAGAGAAATATCAGCAGTGGATTAGATTTACATGGCAATGTGTCTGGTCATGGAAAAACACAAACTGTGAACCAGTTTGGGAAAAATTCATTGGGCGTTCTGAAAGCTACCTCATATGCCTACTATAGCTTTATTAAGTTTTGCTGCATGCTAATAAGGTTGCATGCATACATCATTAGGTATTTAGATAGGTTGGAGGGTTAAAATCAAAAAAACTCCAAACATTTAAATATCTGTAGAAATACACAGAAAAGAGATCTGGACAAAGACATTTAGATAATTTGTTTACTGTATATTTTTTCCAAATTCTCATTCCTGAGGCACAGCTCAATTCCTTTGCACATAGCTGAGATAATGGCGAAGATGCAATTTTGCTGCTCAGCAAATCCATATGTCCTACTTCTTGAAAAGAACAAACTTTTGTTACTTGACATTGCAGACCAGCACAGCTGTAACACATAACACACTTGCACCAACTGCACATGTCAGAATGAGGGGGCAAACAAATGGCATAATTTATCAACTATTTCCTATTGCAAAAAGGATCTGTGACATTTCATTTGCATCAGAAACATTTTTTTCTTTTTAATAAAACTCACCCATTTGTTTGAGAGCTATTTGATTTCCAGAATTATTTCAATTATTTTCTTGGGTTGCCCTCTGTGTATGAGTTGGGGACATATCTGCACATGTAAACATGTGCAATGTACATACAAAATACACTTCTTAGCAAATAGTGCTGTAGAATGTATGTGTTTACAAGCTAAGCCTACAAAGTTATAACTTCTCTAAATTAAAAGTATCTAAAACTTGCATGAACTGGCCTGACTGCTCTCACTGCTGCATTGAATGCACACCATAAATATCTTCATTAACAGATGGAAAAGCTCCAACACCTGGGTAAAGTAAGTCCAGAAACTGAGAATTCAGAACACCTTCTGACATATGGCCCCTTTGGACTCTGTTGGTACAGTTAAAACATAGCAAACCTGAAAAGGAATCAGAGTGAACAGTTTTCAAACTTTTTTTCTTAAAAATACTGAAATCCCATATTTGCATCTGTCAGGAATAGTCAAAATTTGTGAGCAATTAAACACAAAGGAACATGTCTCCACCATGGACTGTAAGTCGAGGAAGACACAGAACTGAAATGCTCAGAAATAGATATAGGAATATATATCTAAAATGCAAATTGCCACAATTCTAGGCTCAATAACAGGATACAAGTCTGCCGTTACCCCAACAGAAAATCCACAAACTGGGACACTCTATCTGCCTGTTTTCATCGCCTCTTACCAGAATGCAAGGTCCTCTGCTTTGGTTCTTACACATCCTACTCCAAAACCTTTTCCCTCTGACAAGTGGCCTGCTAGACATCTCACCTCTGCAGTGAAATAATTTATTGTCTTACGGTTATTTACGGTCTGTTCCTAGGGCATGAATAATGGTTCTTGCAGCTGAAAAACTCCAGGAACAGCTGGAATCCACAGGTGATTTCATGTTTAGTACTGTTTACTCTCTACTCTCACAACCAACCCACATGTGTACATGAAGATGTGTTTTGCAGTGCATAAATGTGAAACATGAACTGTGGGAAGGAACACATGGCCCCAGCTGGCATTCACATGAAGATGGAGAACTGTGAAATAAAGGTACAAGCCATAGCTGTGTTCCTGCTGCCTCTCTCAGATCTGTGCTTGAGAGGCTCAAGGTTTACAGAACACAGGATGGAGAGCTGGTGTATAAGTTAAAAAACCTATGGAAATGTATACAGGGGGATTCTGATCCTAGAGTCCATTGAATGCAAAGCAGGTGCAAGATGGTGAAGCAGCCTTTTTTTAAAGAGTGCAGTGTACAGACAGGCAGGCAGACAAGCAGAAATACAGAGTCTCCTCACATAAAGAGAAATTGTTTAAATTAAACAAAAAAACAAGTGAAAGGTCTTCAAGAAATATGTAATCTGAAGAAAAATATGTTCATTTGTCTGGCACTTAGTCTTTTAAAGAAGTTTTAGAACTAAGAATCCATAAAGATAAAAATAAATAAAGAAAAAAGAATAAAGAAAAAGGAGTTTGAGATAATTAATTCCTTGCAAGGATTGTTATAAAAAAAAGGCTGTAACAACAACAAAAAAATGTAGGCAAGCAGGGAAATAAATGTTAAAAGTAAAAAATTCAGTTAAATGAGGAAATAAAGATAAGCAGCTGGATTTAGACTATCTGTACTGGTAGTTTTTCATTAAATTACTTTTCATATAACACTAACGTGCAATTATATTTTTACAAAATCCTGGATGATGAAAATACCCAGTTTTGGATAACACATATTTATGATGAATAATATACTTTTATAAGACAAATATATATTTAATATGCCAGTTGGAAACTTGAGAGAAAGAAAATAATCATTATGCTGTCTGTTATTGCAGTCCAATAATATCAGAATGAGAGAGTGTACTGTATTTGTGAAAAGGAGAGAGGTTATGTTGGAAAATAATAGTCGAATATTCTTTGCTAGCAAATATTCTTTGCTGTCAAATTGTGTTACATAGTCTTCATAGATTGAAATTCCTGCTTGAAACAGGAAAAAAATGTAATAGTAGACTTATTCAAGGACCAGACTGTGAAAGGAGAAATATGATCTAAAAATTAAGAAAAATATTATAATAATTGTGAAGTAAAACAAGAATTGTTTAAATCTTCAGTGAACCCTCCTTAATCAAAGTGAGCATAGGGAACATGGTGTATAAGCCCCACTTTAAATCTTCTATTGTATATTGCGGTAGTTAGAGCACTTACAAGAGAACAAATTACTTTTACATCAGCAGCATCCTGATTCAGGACAGAAGACTGAGGTGGAAATAACATATCAGCAGTTTCATTTTTGAGTAATGGAGGCCATACAGCAGTATAATCTGACAACACTTGGAAGATAGTCCTACTTTAAAGGTGGAATCCGTACACACAAGATGAAGAAAGGTAGAACAAGATAAAATGAACTGCTGATAGCATTAAATACTTCCAGGAAAAAAATTGGTTAAAAATGTCTTAATAGATACTTAAATTAAAAATATACCACTAATCAGAAGGTGAGAAACAAAATGTATGAGGGACACACACAGAGGGAAAAAAAAAAAAAAACAAACAACAAATTCAAGCCAGCTATCCTGGTTAAATAGCAAAGAAAATAAGTATCAAGAACAAAAAGTCAACTTTCCAAAAATGGAGGCTTTGAAACACAAAGACACAAAAGAGGATAAAATGTCAAGTTAGATATAAAACTGCAATGGGGGAAACTAGAAAAGAATGAAAAAATAAAATATTTTAGGGAGAACCATGCTAGAGGCTAAAAACTAATAATGAAAATTTTCAAATACATCAGAAGACGGAAACCTGCTAGAAAATTTACAAGGCTGATAGATGATACCATAAAAAAAAATTCAAGGAAAAACAGCTAAACCAAATTAATTTTATGTACTGCTCACTAAACATGAAAGAAAGAAAGCTAGAAAGATTCCTGAACAAGGTTCACACATATTCCTCAGAAGATGAGATGAACTGTCACGAATAGAATAGAATAGAATAGAATAGAATAGAATAGAATAGAATAGAATAGAATAGAATAGAATAGAATATTTCAGTTGGAAGGGATCTACATCCATTATCTTGTCTAGCAACCTGATTAGTTCAGGACTGACCAAAAGTTAAAATGTGTTATTATGGTCATTGTCCATTGACTTTTGAACACTGGGACATTGACCACACATTGACCCCTGCTCATGGAAGCTTGTTCCAGCTTTTGATCATCCCTCTGTACAAAAATGCTTCCAAATGTCAAGTTTGAATTTCTCTTGCTGCAGCTTTGAACCATTCCCATGTGTACTATCCCTAGAGCAGGGAGCAGACGTTAGTATCTCTATTTCCACTTCTTTTTTTTTTGAGATTTTGGAAGAAATTTTCCAGGATTGGTTGGTGTCCCCCCCAAAAATCCTGAAGAGACATGAAAATGAAACTGATGAACTGGCATTTGTTGTGTATTTTACAAAAGCAAGGTGGCAACCAATGCTAATGGAACCAACCTGATTTACCAGAAGGGATGTAGAATTCTTCATAGTCTTTGTGAAAACAATTTGTATTTGGTGAACAAACATAGAGCAGTATAACAAGACATGCCAAACATTATTATCTATCATTTAGGGGGAAAAAAGGGGAAAGAATCTGATTTAATCTCTACATTTCATAGAGTTTTCAGAATTGTCACTTCTTACATTTAACATTGTTGTAAACAGAATTCTAGACCAAGATTTGTTATGAGAAGAACAATGGCTGTGCAAGTTGAAAGCACCTGTCTACCAATCATATAATTGATAAGGTCACTTGCAGCAGGTATTGCATGATAAAAAAGACAGGTACAAAAATATCCCATTTTGCTTTCTCATCTTCTGTAAGTTAAAAAAAAAATTAATGCTCTGAAACATTGACATTTATCCCTTTTTTAAAACTCCAAAGTTACCAGAACACCAAATTTCATGTACTAGACAAAGAAGAATCTTTTGTCCTTTAGTACACTACTACAAGCAAAGAGATGTAGGGAAAATGAAGTGAACAAAATGAAGCCTGTATTCTTACATTTTTTAATGCAAATTGGGGGCTTTAAAACTAAGTATTTGCCCTAATATAAAAGACTATGCTCTTGAGCTATTAGCACTGAAGCAGCCAGAACCATGAAAGAGGAAACGGGAAGGACTTACATTCTGTTGTGGGTTTGGCTTAGATAGAGTTTATTTTCTGCCTGCTAACTGGTACAGTGCTGTGTTTGGATTCAGACTGAGAATATTGCTAGCTGATGTTGCTAACAGTGATGTTTTAGTTGTTGCTTAGAAGCATTTACTCTAAAGCCAGGGCTTTTCATTTTCCCAGGCTCTGCCAGTGAGCAGGTGCACAAGAATGTGTGGGGGGCACATGGTCAGGACAGTTGACCTGAGGTGACCAAAGGGATGTTCCACACCATGGAGTGTCATGCCCAGTACAGAAACTGGGGGGAGTTGGTCAGGAGCTGCCTGGGAATGGGGTGGGCATTGGTCAGTGCATGGTGAGCAATTGCATTGCGCAACACTGGTTTTTATTAGGCTTTATTCCTTTCTCCCATTATTAGTATTGCAACACAGACATTATGTGTAAGTAACCATTTGAGGAAGATTTTTCAAGGAAAATATTATATCTACAGAGATGTATTATTATATGCAGAAATATATAAATATATGTATAAATATAGTTTTATATACAGTTACATAAAATATTTTAATAGATATGTATTTGTAGAGAGGCGTCCCAATAAATTTCTACGATGTGTATGAAAAAAAGACATTCATTCTTATGGATAACTCCAAAATATGTATTGTTCTTATCTACCATTAAACAAAAAGCAAACCAATGAACAGAACTGTCAGTAGTTTTAATTAATCTGTGGAAAATATACATTAGGTTATATCTTCTGTGTGGAGGAGACTGTGATTAATGGTGATTTAATTTTCTTTTTAATTAAAAAACCCCAACACCCTGTGCATTGAAAATTATAAATTGGATGTAAAATATTGTGTTAGTCTATACTCCATTCCATTTTTCTCAAAATATCTTGGAAGCTACTGAAGGAAGCTCCACCATGATCAATGTCCTGGCAGTCTTTTAAAAATTTATTTTAGATCTGCTATCAGACACCAAAAGCTAGCAAGGACTCTAGCAGCTTGGTAATGAACTAGTGAAAAACAGCAGAGTAGTGCTGCTGCCTTTGCTCAGAATTAAGGTGGAAGGCAGGATATCTATTCCCAACCTGGCTGGGGGCTACAGGTGTGCAGTGATCCCCAGTGTGCAGCTGCTGAGGCACAGCTATGTAGAGTCATTATTCATGAGTGGGAATGCTGAGATCCATTTGCAAGGATGTCACTTGAAATGAAGACCACAGATGCCCTGAATGCAGAAAAGCCCTTCCACTCCCTGTGCAAGTCCATGAGGATGAGGAACTGTGGCATGCATGTTCTGCAGAACATCTAACCCCTCTCTGATCGTCTCTCAAAGGGCCTGTGGATCATAAAAAGATGCTGCCCTTACCATGCCTCTTCTTCCTTTGCCTCTTTACCATTCAAAAGGATGAGTATCTGAATCTCAGGCCTGGAAGTTGTCCAAATTCAAGTATCCAAATGAAGGTACTCTTGTGGGTAGGCAAAAAGTTAAATCCATCTGTTACAGAGAGAAAAAAATAAAATTGAAGGAAAATGTAGCCTGTCTGAGGCATAGAGGTACACCTTTTTGGTGTATAATGCCCTGTTCAGGGCTCTTGTCCTAGCAAATCTTTGGGTCAGAGAAAAGAGAATTCCTTTTGAAATCCTCCAGTAATTCTCCAACAAAGCATAAATATTCATTGTCATCTCTCTCAGCAATTAGAAGGGAACCCATCTTAGTCTGAGTTCCTGAAAACACCAAGTTCCTTGTCAGACAGAGAGAGTCTATTCCCTCCACACAAACTGCAGGGAGGCATACTTAATCCTGGAATTGGAAATCACTGCACCACTGATCATGGTGACAAACTTATTTCTCAGTTCACTTATTTCTGTGCCTGGATGAGCTTAACTGGGCCAGATAATTTTTTCCAAGCAAGTATTTGAAGCTTCTCAATCCAGGTCAAGGTAGACAAAAATAAAAAGTAATGATGAGAAAAGACAAGTTAAGAAGCTGTGCTGACATTCCTCATTATACTAATGATCAGATTGGTCCCTTTTGCTATGAGATAGTTATTTCCCTGGGTGAGTGATGGAGAGGAAGAGCAGTCTGACATCTAGTAAAATAGGAGAAGCCATTCTGTGCTTTACAGATGCCTTATCTGACCCTTGAACTAGGGGTACTTGCCACCTCATCAACTCCCCAGTGTTTGGGACATTTTCTTATAAAAATGGAATTGATGGGGATTTCTTGACCAGTGTAGCAATCCATTTACCTTTGGGGCAGGTCTTTGTGAAATGAGTCATTTAGCATTAATTATGCACTCAGATACCAGACTACCAAAGAAATGAAAACTTTTGTTCTTTGACATATGTTCAAATAATACAATGATAGTACTGTACCAAGGCATAACCAGTACAACCAGTACAAAATATTGAATAACTTATTGTTCATTTGGTGCCCTGAAAAAGGGAAGAATCCTACTGGAAGAGTTATGATTTCTTTTTGCTTCACATTGTAAAGTGTTTATACATGAAAGTATCAGATTAAATCTGCAAATGTAACTAATTCTGATGTTTCTTTTCTTTGGAATTATTTGTTGGATTTTACTTTGTTAATTAATATTTTTATTTGTCTGTCATCTAGTGCAACTGTCTATCTCTGCTGAGGTGCCTTTCAGAATAGATTTTGAACCACTGATTTTTCAGATTGATATGACTGCATTTTTTTTCCACTGCGAGTTGTGTTCATTTGCTAATAATAGTAGTGAAATAATAACAGCAAAAATATAATATAAATGTTAACACAAAAGCTATGAGAATAATTCAAAGAGTCTGTAGAGAATCTAGATGAACCTGAAATAACCATCTGACAGCCAGAGATTTATTTTTCATAATTTTCTTCTAAAGTCAGAAGAGAGAACAAGTCTTCTCTTTGATCTTGGCAAAGAGATTCTCATCCTCAGAATCAAGTTCAGGATGGAACAAATAGTTATAACAAAATCAATTATACAATTCCTGACTTTTATATACAAATGCTAAATTTTACATTAAGAATAGCGCAAATGAATATATAAAATATATGAGTGCTTGTTATTGAGGAAAATGTAATATTTTCATCATATGTGCACTGCTCATCTTAATCTTCCTTCTGATTTTTTTGTTGGATCAGATTTGGAAGAGAAATTCATTATTCACCTTCTAAGTCAGTGTTGATTTGAAAAGCTTCAAAGCATTCATTTTATCACTTCATTGCAAGACTTCTGATATGTTATTATTACTTTAAAGATACAGAGGAAAAGTTAAAAAAAAAAGGATTAATGAAAAGCTTAAATATATATATAAGATTTTTAGCTGTTCTTGATAATTTGGATATGTGGTCCAGAAAGCATCACTTTATCTCAAATATGCTCCATGACCTCTGAACATTAGCTAAGAAGACAGCATGGGACAGTATTTAAAATTTTTATGCAGTTATTTGCCACCTAAATTAAATAGTATTGAACTGTGGGATCTCAGTCCTTATTTCAGGTCCCTGTTATCTCCAGTTCTGATAGTTGAGGATTTCATTTTAAAAGATTTTCCTTTTTCTTTTTCTTTTTTTTTTCTTTTTCCTATTTTTTTTTCTTGCAGCTTTGAGCAACATGTGGAAAGAAACAGACTGACAGGCAGCAGCAAGGGATGGGGATGTGGTACCTTTGTCTGAAGGGCAGTGGCCTCACCAAACAAGGCCAGTCCCACTCCACCTCACTTAGAGGAGTGACACAGGCTGGGCATGGCAGCTGTGCTCAGTCCAGACTCCAGGTGACCAGAGAAGTCCATGGCAACGAAGCAAGTCCAAGATTTGTCTGGGAAGTCAGTTCTGAGGACCAGGGTCAAGCTCAGCAAATCCAAGATATGTTTGAAGTGTAATTCAGACAAGGACTAGGACAGGTTCTGAACTTAAGTGCTGTTGCTAAGAAAAGGGCCAATAGACATATTTTTCAAACAAGACAGCAAGTTTACATGGCTGCTCCACACCAGAGCTGACTTCCAACATCACTGACCAAACTTCTGGAGAGGCAGTGTCTGCACTCAGGTCCCTGACACAGACCTTGTTACACAGCTCACTGGCTTTAATGTGGCAGCGTGTCAAGATCTGTTATGTCCACCACAGCCACACACCACATTTAAAGCCCTGTCAAGTAGCTGTGCATACCATGTGAGCACAGAACAGCCCTGCAGCTGGGCAGGATGAAAAGCTGACTTTTAATTCTTTTTTTTGTCCCCCGGCTGTAACCATTTTTCTCACTCCAGCTGTGTTCGGGTGGTGAGTCATCTGCAGTGCTAAAGGTGTAAGAAGCACTCACAGAAACATAAGGAACAGACATTACACAGCTGAATTGTCAAAACTTCCTGAGTGGCTCGGAATTTCATGAAGGAAGAATCACAAGTCTCATATTTAATGCATGAAGGGAAATAACTTAAAATTCCTTCTATGCAAAAGCCTTAGAATAAAAGTGTCACGTACTGAAGAATCGTGCTCTGCAGTGAAGACCTATATAAAAAAGTTCCAGACTTTTTTACATATATACAGCACATGGATTGGTAGAACTATGAGGTAGGACTGAGAGGAAAACACAGCTCCTCTCGGTGTTGGCAAAGAGCCCTTGCAGAGCCAAAATCTGTGTCTGCTGCACCTGGCAGTGGGCAGCAGTATCCTGACTGCACAAACTTCAGAGACCCACTGAAAGTGAACAGATCTAAACTGAGTCATTTTGATACTTCTGAGATAAGAAGAGATAATAAAATTCATATTCTGGAAAAGAGCAAAAATAAGCCACCACATAATTCCTGATAGTTACCATTTGATATGTGCCACTACCTTTTCTTGTTCTGTGGCATCTGAAAACTTTAAGGGCAGTATTTGTTAGAATAGTTATGTGTTGCTGATATCATGACACAAATGGGGATTACACCAAAACAGATGCCCAAAATGCCTAGCATGGTCTGATATTGCTGGAATATTTATGGACAATCTTCTGTTTCACCACTGTAGAGGCCCATACGTAGTGTTAAGTTTAACAGAAAAAAGAAAGCACTCTTTTGTCTAAGTTTGAAAAGATCAAAGCAATTAAACAATACTGCTTCCTTCTCCTCAAAAGAGGCCCTTCTCAATCCAATCTTGAAAATCAAGGAGTGCAATTTTCTGTAAAAGGAAACCACTTCTATTTCTGGAACATCCATGTTTACAGCACTGTATTTTAAGCAGCAATGACAACCTCTAAGAGGTAGTCTTGAAAATCTGAAAGGCTATGATCTTTCTTGCTTTATCAATAGTCACAAAAGTTGCTAAAATAGTCATAAAGTTGTTAAAAAGTAGCTTGAAACCTGTGATGCAAAATTTGTCCCAGGTGATAGCGCTTTCTAAAGGGCTTGGTCATGCAGATTGATTTTGTTGAAAACTTTTATCCTTCTCTGGTTACTTTCTTCCATCATGAAAATCCGATAAACTTTTCAAAAATAACCTCTTTTCGTGCACTCTGACACTGCTGACACTTGAGCATCTTAAAGATTTTAAAATAGTTTTAATTTTATTATGACAGTATATTTTTGTGTTTGAGTTTTTGGGACAGTGAGATGAGTGTAAGTGTGAATTGCTGCATTTTTGGTTATAGAACAGTAAGGACATTTTTAATTGATGATATATTCCAGTCTACTTTTTTCTTACATACATCTAGTTTCTGAATTCATCTAATACTGGGAAAATATGAAGATGATTCAGTATTCTTGTAGCCTTCTTGTAGGGGTACTAAACACAGTCCTTCATTTTGGGACCAGGGAGTAAGACAAAGAGAAATGTTTTTTCTTGTGCAAACCTGGATTATTTGTGCTTTCAGTTTCTTGAGTTTGAAGTCAAGTATAGCATCAACATAATCACAACTGCTTGGATGTATTCTAGGAGCTGGTCTGGTCTGAGGACACACAGAGCAGAAATCACCATTCCTTTTATGGGTTAGAGGAAGATAGAGGAGCTGTTGGTTTTTAGCTCAGTAACAACTGCTAAGCATTTCTTTCAGACTAGCACTGAGAACATCATCCTCTGCAGCAGCAGTGTGCTCCAGTTTCAGGAGGCAAAGCCACAGCATTCTGACATTGTAAATTGGAGTGTGGGGCAAGGAGCCATAAGCCATGCCTTCTTTCTATGCTATTAAGCTGCATTAATCACCATGTCATCTGAGTGTTTGCTTTCCTTTGCAGGTTTTGTGAGCTACCCAGGTTATTTTACTCCTCCTGAAATGATTCCTCTGCTGATTTAATATTGATTTCCTCCATTCTGTTCTCTGTACTAGCCAGTTAATCATTGACCCTGTGTGAGAAGTATGAACAATTATAATTATAATAAAAATGATGAGAATTCTGTCATGCAACTACTGTGAAAAATAGAGATGATAGTTTTAACAGTCTTCAGAAAAGAGGGAACTGTGAAATCCAGAGCAAAAGAGCAGTGGTGTTAAAAAGTGAGAATCCTTCCAAAAATTTATTAAAAGTACAGTAATAAGAAAAAAAAATCACTTTTCTATCCTAAAAAAAAAGCAAATTTTAAAATTAAAGTTATATAGTACTTTATAGAAGGCCCCAGACTATTGTACTGGGTTACACAGACTGTAGATCAAATAACACCAGACCTCCATGCTTCTGCATTAAGGTATGAGGCAGTGTGTCCTAATTCCCTGGTTTGAAAGAGCCTTCAGGCATGTCAGGTAACTTCTGTTTCTATACCTTTTCATTCCTGCTCTGCACTCAAGCTGCATAGCTGGAAACCTGCAACCGCAGACTGCAGACTGGAGCTACAAAGCCAAGTAACTGTGAAGACCTAGATTTACATACTGGGTAACAAAAATATCAGCAAGCCCCTTTGTAGATATAGCTCTGCTGCTATTTCAGTGATGGCAAAAGATAAAACAAATTTAATTGTTGATACTAGCTGTGATTTTGCTGACAGCCAAGTAAAGGAAATCTCAATGGTTGAAGCTGTTACCCATTGACAGCTGAAATTCCAGGTCTGACTCAGTTCTTGCTCCTGATTCCTTCTACTTGTGGGGCAAAATAGGCTGGTTTGTGCAGCTGTTGGAGAGCCTAAACACATCCTGTTTCATAAATGAGAGAGTGAAAAGCATGCCAAAAGGGCCAGAAAGGTAGCACAGCTGTGAAGAGACAAGCTGATAAGCTGCTATAAATCACACTCTGTCACACAACCATAGCCAAGGAGCAAAAGGTCGGTGTGTCACCTCTTCACAACACTGCCACTGCTGGCTTTAAGAGCAGGATGAAGTGTAATGTATGATTTGTTGCTCATTCTGCTCAGCACATTGTCATGGGACATTTCAAGCTATTTTTGGCCTCCTTCTACCCATCACATTTTCAAGACAATGGGAAGACAATGTGCTGTGTCTCATTCCCATTGTTATAATGAATTAATATTGTGCCATCCTCGGTTCTCATTAATAACTTTCTTAGAGAAACAGTATAATAGGAAAACACACCAGTCAGTAAAGCCTTCAGTGACAACTCAGCATTGTGATAAAACATGCTGCAGTACAAGAAGAAACTTGTATATGCTCATTGTGAGGAAATGTAAGATGAAAAGAAGAGAATGGAGAACAAATTAACCCCTTCTGATAACTGAAGCTCATAAACCTCTGGAAGCTTCTCTGCCTCTGTTAGTCATAAGATGTGACAGTAGAGGACACAATCTCTATTGCTCCCCAGGGGATATTTTTCCCCTTTGTAGCAAAACAACCCATTAGGTAAACAGAGCTTTGTTGCCCATAGCAACAGAAAATTGCATTCCAGCTGGATAACAATGTATTTTAGCTTTGCTTATTTTCTTTCAAAATTAAAAGTAAAGATTAGCAGGAAAACAGAAGTACAATTAAAATTAGGCCTTGCTTAATAAAGACTTAAAGAGAGAATTAAAAGAGAATTAAAAAAAGGAAGAACAAGATTCATCAACCAAATGAAAAACATAGTAAAATTGTACTGTATTTACCTGCCATTGACTTTATCTAGAGCAGTTTTAGTCTGGCATTCGATTATTTCCACATTGCCTGACAGCTTGACACAAAGAAGCTGACTTTGTTCATGTTACAGAATTACAGCATATCCTGAGTTGTAAAGGACCCACAGGGATCATAATTCCAGCTTCTGGCCTTGCACAGGAGAGCCTCAATATTCACACCATATGCCTGAAAAAATTGCCCAAACACTTCTTGAACCCTGTCAGGCTTGATGCTGTAACCACTTCTCTGGGAAGTCTGTTCTGGTGCCCAGTCACCCTCTGGGTGAAGAATCTTTTCCTAAAATCCAAACTAAACCTCCCCTGACACAACTTCAGGCCATTTCCTCGAGTCCTGTCACTGGTCACCAGGAAGATGAGGTCAGTGCATGCCCTTGTGCTTCACCTCTCAAGGAAGCTGCAGACTGCAGTGGGTTCTCCTTCAGTCTCCTCTTCTGCAGGCTGAACAAACCAAGTCACCCCAGCCTATGGCTTTACCTTTACACCCTTCGCTGTCCTCATGGCCCTCCTTGCCCAGGCTCTAACTGCTTAATGTTTATATTGTGGTGCCTAAAACTGCCCCCGGGACTCGAGGTGAGGCTGCCCCAGTGCAGGGCAGAGCAGGACAAACCCCTCCCTTGCCTGGTTGGTGATGCTGTGTTGATGGCCCCAGGGTTGGCCCTCCTGGCTGCCCAGGCACTGCTGGCTCATGTTCATCTTGTCATCAACCAGGACCCCCAGGGCCCTTTCCATGGCACTGCTTTCCTTGACTTGCTTGGACTGCAAGGATAAAAAGCCCTGGGGTTGCTTTGTTTGGGGTCCCTCTTTGGAGGTACCAGCTTGAATTGTTTCTGTGTTGCAGCACGAATAATAAACTTCTTTATTGAGCAAATCATCTGAGACTCTGTTCTGGGAACCCTGGGGTTGAACCAGTAAGGAAATTGTTCTGACTGGGTGAGTGGTGTGTGTGGGAACCAAGCAAGGGCCAGTTAGGTCACTGGAGCCACAATGTGAAGCTACATCAGTCCCAAGAGTGGCAGTCTCTGTCCTTAGGAATGTGATTTCCAGAGAGTCTCATGAACAGTCAAACTGGGAAATTTTCTTAACGAAACCCTTTTCATTAGAAAAGTTTGGTATTTGAAACCTACCTTCCAAGCTGGTTGGTAGCACACATCTTGCTTTTAGGAAGGGGGGATATAGGATTTGGGTACCCTGCAGATTTAATGAATAAGGATAAGAAGGGACGAGAATGTAAGTTTTCTAACTGTGCTTTTACTTCCTTTAGAAAAGGCTTTGGAAAGCTTTCCTTTTATCCTTATGTCTTAATGGCTTCTTTCTTTTCTACACAGTCCTTGGCTTTCAAATTTTTTCTCAAGGAAAGCTATGGATAGCATTGGTTAAAATATGATTACAAAGAAAACACTACATTGGAGCAGAATCATGTCAGATTTTATCTAAAGTAGTGAACTTTAGTTAAACTTTGTAATAATCTAGTTTTCTTCAGTTTTCATTACAACTGAGTTACGAGAGGGGGGATAAGCTTTGTAATTTTCAAAAAAAGCTACAGACCTGGATACATGGATGGTAGGTAGCGACACAAATTGAGATGTATTAATGTTGCTATGGGGAGAGAGTCTCCAATAATTCATAAGTCATGAGGGAATTAGAGTCCATTTCTCACACTCTGTTTAGCAGTAAGAACAGTCTTGAGAACCTTTTGGTCTGTTTCTAAAAAGAAATGAAAATAAATTTCAGCAAACTACTTATAGAATACCTCTTGGTTTGTTTTGTTTATGAGAAACTCAGAGACCCTCTGACAAGTGTTCCAAGGACCACCATCTGCCATTTTAAGACGTAAGATCATGGAATCAAGTTATTTTAGACTGTAACTTTTTAATATACTTTTGAAAATTAAGATTTGGATTATAAAACTGAAACAATATGAAAATGTGGGATTCAAAGATGTTTTTCAGAAAGCATGAAGGAAACATAGGTTACAAATATTTAAATAGTTCTGTATTTCAAACAATTAGTTATTTTAAGGATAAATCCATGATTTCTCAGTACTTTATAATATTTGAATGCCTGATTTAATTTTCCTTGATTGCATATTATAATGTAACTTCAAGAATCACGTTTCTAAAATAAATGCTATTGCATATTAATTAAAAATGAGCTTTTTGTGAATATTCTGGAATAATAGCTAGAAAAAATTGATGTTTCATTGCAGTATTTGTCAATGTGGAACCATGTCAATGTGCTTGGTACAAGAGAAATGGAGAGTGAAATTACCTAGGAACTGATGAGAATCTTTATGGCTAAGAAATGCAAAAATCACACTTAGTGGAAAAATAAAGCCCCCTGAACCTCCTGTTGCCTCTAAACTGACTCCAGGGTGACTTTGGTCATGACCCCACATACACTGTTGTGGTGTTTGACCCTGGCTTCATGCCAAGTGCCCACCAAAGCCATTCTGTCACTGCCTTCCTCAGCAGGACAAAATATATGACAAAAAGCTTGTGGGTTGAGGTAAGGGCAGGGAGAGATCACTCAGCAGTTATGGTCACAGGCAAAACAGACTTGGGGAGAGTAACTGAATTTAATTTTTATCAAATTGGAATGGGAGAATAAAAAATAATTATAAAAAAATTTGAAAAACACCTTACACCTACCTGACCCTTCTACCAAAGCTTAACTTCACTCCCAATTGCTCTACTTTGTCCTCCCCTGCAGAGCAGGAGGAATGGAAATTGTGGTCATCTCACCATGTGTTGTCTCTGCTGCTCCTTCCTCTGCAGGGAAGGTCTGTCCACATCTTTTCCTTGTTCCAGAGTGGAGTCCCTCCCACAAGGGACAGTCCTTCACAAACTTCTACAACATTACTCCTTCCCACAGGCTGCAGTTCTTCACAAACTGCTCCAGGCTGAGTTCTCTGTGAGGTCACAGGTCCTGCCAGCAAACCTGCTCCAGTGTGGGCTTGTCTCAGTCTAGGTTCACAGGTCCAGCTGGGAGCCTGAGCCAGCTTGGCTTGGCTTGGCTTTTCCACAGGGTCACTGGCTCTTTTGGGCATCCTGCTCCAACACGAGGTCCTCCATGGCCTGCTCCACCACCAGATCAGGTGTGGGCCATCCCTTTGATCAGTTGGGCTCAGCTGTCCTGGCTGTGTCCCTTCCCAAGATCTTGCCCACCCCAAGGGCACTGGAGAGGGGGAAATGTTGAGGGATGAGCTGATGCTGTGCCCACCCTGTTCAGCAGTAGCTCAGCACTGGTGTGTTACCAGCACTTTTCTGGCTACCAATGCAAAGCACAGCAGTAGGAGAGAGGCTGTGGGGAAAATCAACTTTATCCCAGCCTGACCCAATACCATCAAATACTATGACCTAACTATCAAAAGCATCTGGGAAGCTTTTATATCATATAAATATTAAAGAAAGCTGTTCTGAAATATAAAGGAGCTGCAATCCTATGTTTCTGATAACTTCCTGGGTTTTTAATGCCATCTAATTAATGCAGTCTCTTTCCTACATTTTCTTTGCTCTCCCAAGTTTTCCTGACTCATCACCATTTTTTTCCTCTCAGTACTCTTTTTATAGATCTTGACAAACCACAGAAATACCTTTTTTCATGCATTCAAATGTTTATATTTCTTAAACACCAAATGTTTTGCTATACATAGGATCTGATTTCTTCAAATCTGCTTGTGAGTCCTTTCATATTAAGCATCACCTACAGAATATTTTTATAGTCAAACCACTCCTCACATAAAATGCAGGCTAATTGCTCTTCTCTATACATAACAGACCCCAGGGAGGTGAGGAAACAGCTCTTTTGAATTAGTGGCCATTATCTCAGTCACAGGCAATTTACCTGCCAAGAGCTAGAATCAGGACTGCCACACAGAAATTTCTGACTGCTGGCCTTGCATCTACTTCTGATTCAGACTGTTAAATAAAGTTTAGCTAAATAGAAACTGAGAGGCTGATTTTGTCCCAACATCCTCTATGGCCACAATATACCATATATTCAGTGATACTTTTATTTCCAAGTTATGCACTGCAATCCAGTTCTATTCTTTCTTGATTTTCTGAAGTAGAGTATTTCACTTGGTAGTGACTCATTTGTAAAAGGCTGTATTCAAGTATGATGAGAATTCAGAACATATATCTAAATGATTTTCAACAAGATTTTGTTCACAAGCAAGAACTTTTCTCCATTCAAGTAGTAGAGCCAGATCAAAATCAATACAGATAAACACTCATGATTTCTCTGAACTCGGCAGAGGTAGGAACTGGTTTGGAGTCACTATGTGCAAATAATAAACAAAGTTTTTAACCAGAGATCAGGAAATAGATGCAGTGATTTCAATGTGATTCTTTAAAATCAATAACCCTTCCTCTCCACTAAAGATATATAGTATGGGTCAGCAAAAAAAATAATGAACAAACTATGTAATAAATGAATTATGGTTTTGTGGTTTCGCACTCTGGAAAGTGGAAAAAAACCATAAAGGTTGAAGTGTGTGGGAGTAGCAGAAAGAGAGAGCAAAAGAACCAGGATCTGTTCCCAAATCATTAAATGGTGACAACTGTATATAACAACCACTAATATTTAGCTTACAATATTTCTGAAATTTTTCTCTCTTGGATCTTTGTAATAATCATAATTATTTTGCCAGTTATCAATGTTATTTTTACCTAAGGAGTTGATAGCTGGTGTGATTAATAAAGACACAGCACAGCTAAGAGTCAAGAATGACCAGGCTTGCAAAACAAAGTTGAGCTGCAGAGCTGGAAGTGATTGATTGTAATGTCTGGGAAATGCAAAGGACCTATCATTTAGTATATAGAGACAGTCACATCTGAAATCTGGTAGAAATCAGGAGAGGCATGAGTGTACACATTAACCTTGGTGGTGGGGTAGAGCACTGTATTTCAAACACAATTTTGCATCACTTGGATGAGTGAGAGCAAACACAAGCTTTGAATGCTTGCTTTGGATGCATTTTTACCCAACTTCGAGGTTCATTTTTTACAGGGCTGCTCCTGGGTTAACTGGATTTTTTTGATACAACGTACAGATGGTCTTGAATTTTAATATGAAAAACAGCGGCGGACAAATGGACATAGGTTAGCCTTGATCACCATATAATAATAGGATTGACAATGAAATAATCATACAATGACTAAATATCATATAGTGATGATTTATAATTTTAATTTTGAGTCCAAGATGCTCTTTGAACCCAGTCACTTGAAATCAAATTTCATGAAGCTGGTGGTTCTTCTTTCACTAATTTCAGCTAACCTTGAAGCACCCCCAGGGGTATTACTGTGACTATTTCTTTTTTACATTGGCAAATATATGGTTGAGACTTCCAAACACAGGTGAGATCCAGTATATCCATGGTCAGAGGTTTATGGCAGATTTTCCTTCAAGCAGCAACACAAGCAGTTAGTGACATGCTCAGATAAACCCATTGCAAGCACATACTACAAAATTTTGTAAATTATCTATCTTTCTTCTGATAGTAGGAGGTCAGTCTCACATTTCTAACTGCTAAATAATTCATATTAATTTCACCGCCTGCTTATTTAAGGTTGAAGAAAAAGCCCTTATTTAATCCTTCAGGTATTGCAACTGCACAAAGCTATTCACTATTTCTTGATTAGATAAGATGTGAAAAAGCAACGCCAAACACAGAACAGCCAAAAAATGAACCCCAGAGAAAACATTACTAACTACTGTCCATTTAAAATAGCTGTGTTTCCAGGTTCTCCTGTGAATTATTAATTAATTTTTATTTCTTTCACTAGAACTAGATGTGATATTTTCTCTTCCCTTAATGACTTTTTTAATCTGTCTTTTGTATATTTACACATGAATGTGATTAAGAAGAAACATGGTTATATGTCTTCAACATATTTAATAAATGGCATTGTTTAGCTTGAAGAAAAGGAGGGCCAGAGGGACCTTGTTTCCCTCTACAACTACCTGAAAAGAAGCTGTAGCCATGTGGGGGTCAAGCTTGCTCCCAAGCAATAGAATAAGAGGAAATGACATCAAGTTGGGGTTTAGACTGAACATCAGAAAAAAATTCTTCACCAAATAGGTTTTCAAGCATTGGATCAGCCTGCCCAAGGTTACCATCTGTGGAAGTGTTTAAAAGATGTGCAGTAGATGTGGCACTTGGGGACATGGTTTAGTGGTGGACTTGGCAGTGCTAGGTTAATGGTTAGACTCAATGACCTTAGAGGTCTGCTCCAAGTAAAAAATTCTCTGACTCAGTGCCTGTCAGAAAGGCAAGGTGTATAAAATCAGTTTGATGTGACAACCTTGTGTATATAACTACCTGATCAGTGGATGACAAAGTCAGTGGAAGTGTTGGACTTTGCAACCAGACAAATCTTTGGCTGTCCTAACTCCAAAAGTAAACATTAAGTTTATAATGCATATGGGTAGGCTCAGGACAGTTATGCTTGTCACCTCTTGTTGGAACTGCTGCTAATGTTAATTTATAACTCTCTGTGGTGCACCTATTATGAATTGTCCTGTTGTCAGTCTCTGTCTGGCTACACAGGCAGCCTACAGGGGTCTGAGCTCTGCAACATCTGGTGTCTGAAAAGAGGGGGAGCCTGATGACCTGAGCAGAGGATAGCTCTGAAACTTCATTGTATACAGAGTTGGGCAAAACTTGTATTTGCACACAGTGCTCTTCTGTTGCTTTAAAAATTCAAGGCATTTGTGAGTGATAATATTAAAAATTATCTTGAAAAGAAAGGGTTAAGTTTGGGAAAAGAAGTTGAAAATCCAAGATGTGTTACATAAATACAGCAAAATGCAGAAATAGAATTATTACCAAGGTATGAATTTAGAATTATTGAAGGTGGTAGTCAGGATTTTTTTCAGTTATTTCAATGGAGCAAGGCACTGTCCTCCATTGTTAATAAGCTGTTCATATAGTAGTAGGAAGCAATATCTGGAATTTGAATATCAGTTAAGTAAAGAGACAAAATGTAAAGGAAAATTTTCCAAGTTCCCCCATCTCTTTAGTACTAATTCTAAGCAAGTTCCTTAAATACAGGTTAACTCTCTTAGTGGATTAACCCTCCTCTACATACTATCTAGTTGTTTATTTCCTATCCCGTGAACCTCTGGTAGATACAGCATCCAGTATGTGTTTTGTTTTGTTAAAAAAGCTGTACTGCAAACAACCAAGTCCATGAAGTTTATGTCCAGCAGTCAAAATGTCTTGGTTATGAATGTCATTTTTCTAATCCAAGACTGTCAGAGGAAAATATATGGGCTATTTGAAAATTTTCAGGCTTTATAACTGCAATAACAAACACTTTGCTTCACAAAAAAAAAATGACACATTCACACGTCGCAATATTTCATTTCCTGTGGCTAAGTATTTCCCAATTTACATATTAATGCAGCTTAGCCAAAAAAGTTTATAAGACCACCTGGGAAAAATTCCACTAGATGGATGGTCACTGCAGCATTGGAAACACAGTTCAGCTGAATATTTTCCTCATTGTTCTAAATTTTAAAATGACAGTGTTAATGTCAAATACAGGACAAAGTTGTGAATGCAATCCAGAATCCAGGATTACCTTAGTGAGCTCCCAGAAGAATGTAGTTATGCTCTGACTTTGAGTTTTGGGCCAAGTGTATATTGCAAAGTGGTCCTGTTTGCCCACTGGGCAATTGTCACACCCAATTATCTAAAAACAATGACGTTAGGGAAATTTTAAAATGAATAAATTTTTCACTTTGTGATTTTCAAATTATTCTGGTTAACTTGAACTCAAGCCACTCTTTCAAGAAATGTCTGTTTTTTCACTCTTGCTGTTTGGAAATAAAGAAAGATATTGAAAATCCCTCATTTTCTGGGGAATGTATAAACCTGTCCAGCTGATTTTTAAAACATTATTATTCTCAGTGAGAGTAGCAAAAGCAGGATATACAGATACTTTTTCTATTTACAGCTTGTTTAATAATTTCTTCTGTGTTTCCAAACTCTAATATAGCTTAAGAGTTACAGAAAAAAAAATGTCTCTTTTGAAGGGCAAATAAAACAGGCCACAGCGCATGATGTTGACAAGAACTTCTTGCCCAAGAAGCTAAAGCAAGCCCTTTCACACAGGCTTGGTAACACCTGACAGAAAAACCAGTTCACTTCATTATGCCAGATTGAAAACTAATCATCCAAGCCTGTCCATTTCCTGTTTTTGTTAAAGATGTCATGAATATCTATATAATATATTTCTGGCAAAAATGAAAGACTTCAAAGAATAGCCAGGTCGCTCAGCCTTACTCAGAAACACAGCACTGTCTCCTGGGGCATATTCTCCAGTACTGCCTAATTCAGAAGGATGGACTTGCTGGTTTTGCTCTCAGTCTTTCCCTTTTCCATGCTGTGAAAGACAAGTGTGTCCCACGGTTTGGATCAGACTTATTTAGCCCTAGTTTGCTACTGCATTTTTGCCCATGGAATCCAACTAGATAAATGACTTTTCTTTGGTCTGGTAAGCTCCCCTTTTCCAGGTATGAAATATTCCCTTCAGGAAGATGCCCAGCAGCATTACACACACACACACACCTCCAGTCATCCCCAGCACGATTTGCTCCCCCTTACCACTGCCCTCATGTCACATTATTGTGATTCATTACATACACAGGCAAGTGCTGCACTGAGAATGACTCAGCAGCAAGAGGGAGATTATTCTCTTTTTTGCATGTCTACAAGATGGGTGTCTGGAATAAAAACAGTTAGAAAGATACATTATTTGTGTCACTAGGGTGATGGGAGCTGGAACTCCAATTTATAGTCAAGTGTTTCTGCACACATGTGCATCTATTTTTTATATTTCAATGTGACAAAACTGCTCTATGTTGAGACTGTCACTGTGTGTGTCTGTGTCTATGTGAGTCTGTGTCAGGTGTAAACGCTTTGCCCAGAACACGGGGTTATTTTTAGGGATTTCTGTTTCCATCATGGAAACCACAGACCCTACAAGTGCCAAAGTCAGGCTCCTGACATCTTTATGACTATATGATCTTCTGTCCATGAGACTTGAAAAAATCAGACAGGGAGAGCAAGAAAAATGGGCTTCTAATCTGTTAGTCTGTTCTCAATTTTTCATGTGGCTTTGGGCATTTCTGTCTTATTTCATAATTTGTTTCATTAGCTCCTCAGAACAGCACTTTCCCTTTCTATACAGCGGATAGTCTAAATGGGGTCTTGCCCTCAGCTTCAGCCTTTAAGTTTTGCCATAAAACAAAGACCTGTAATAAATATATTTACTGGCCTCTCCATTAAGATGTGTTTTGTGAAATCTATTTGAAGGAATTGTTTCACAATTACCTCAGAGTGAAACCAGGGCTTTTAGAGATGGAAACCAGCTGACATAAAAGAGTTTTCATCTAAACTTATTTTAAAAATAAAGGTACTTTGACTGCCTTCACACATTTCCTATACTATTCTCACTAATTAATGTTCTCAGTGCAGATAACAGCTACAATTAAAAGTTGTTTTAGTATCTAAAATCAAAACATCAATCTACGATTGGAATAAGAACTCCAGAAAGAAATTAAAAAAAAAAAAAAACAAAAAACAAAAAGACTCAGATATAAAATAATTTTATTTTTTTGCCTTTATGGAGTTTTGTGGAGGAGGGAAAAGCAGGGGTTTTGTTGCTGAAGTAAAAAATATATATATATATATATATATATATATGAAACTAGAAAAAGAATCACACCCTAGTGTTAGGTGTAGTGAAGGCACTGGTTCATAATTCATCACTCCACTAATGCATTCTGGCAGAGGATTACTTCACATGCATGGCAAGATGTGTCAGACCCTTTGATTTAGGATCTTCTCTAACAGACTCAATTTTCAAAGAAGTGCAAGAGGGTTCTGCTTCCACCCCCATAAATACTATTAAATTCACATTGAGAAATGTGACTTAGATTATACTTACAGTTCCTGGCACATAAAATCAATCTGATTCAGAAAAAGCATAAATTCATGCTCGTATCCTCCTGAAGATGGTGAGGTTTGGGATGACAAAATGTCACCACCTCCCAAGTAGTGGCTCAGGACTCAACTTCATTAGAGATTTCTGTATCAGGTGGTGGACTGGGACAGATGAAAGCTTGCATGGAAAACTCTCGCTACAGCCTGAAAAAAAATAACATAAGATAGCAAAAGCAATTAAATGCTAATGTCCATTAGCTTGCACCTTCTAATTGATGTAGCTGACTATGTACTTGAACAGTCTCTTTAATATGTTATTTTTACCTTGTTTTCTCTTACCTGAGATCATCAACTACTTCATAGTCCATTTTAAAAAAGCATTTTATTATTCTCATGTTTCTAACAATGTGATGTTTTTGAAATGTAATTAGGCCTATAACAATAATAAAAGATAAAAATATATGTGGGAAAGTTGATGTAATCATAGGCTGCTCCAGGGACTCGTGACAGTTTTTCTTTATGTTTTGGATTGTTTGAGAGACTGCAGTGTCTGCAGTGAAAGAAAATGGTTCATACTGAGCCTCCAGCAATATTCTAAGTGATTGACTACACCCAAGGAATATCAGGTGCAGATCAAGCAAATTGTATCCACAAGATATAAATTAACTAAGTTTTTTGAACCTCAAAGGTACATTTGAGAAAATCTGTCAAACTTGCTCCTTAATATTCTTGGGGAGAAGTCATAGTGTGGATCTTTATATATTTTATCATTCTACCTCCTATTCTCATATTGAAAGATTAGTTAAGTAACTTTTTTTTCAGAAAGAAATAAAATTCCCTCTAAGTCTATCTAAGAAAAAAAATTTGGTTTAAAATGAATGTCATTTGCTGTGTCTCCTGAATTGCAGTTTTCATATCAACTCTGAAGGATTTTCATTGCTTTCATTATACTTATGGCTTGAGCTATGCATGCAACTGTTCTACTCCCCAAAGATCCAACATCTGACCAATAATCAAACTCCAAAGTTGTCTAAATACACAAAAATGTGCCAAGGTTGTCCAAATACACAAAAAAATAGTCATTCTAAGCTTTCTGATATTTCAATTTTCATAATTAATCCACATCAGGAAAATTGGAAAAGAGAAAATAGGCTTAGCAAAGTGTGCCCATTTGCAGTTTATCTAATTCTTGTTAAACTGTTAGTAATCAGATTAGTTAAAAAAGTGCTGTCCATGAGAAGACCCTCAGTCACCCATTGATGAAAGGCAGCTAAATTAGACAGCTTATTTCCTTAAGTTCCAGCACTCTTGGTGGTGAACTCTTTTCTCTTCAGCATGAAAGAAGAAAGATGAAAAAGTTCCTAATCTAAACCCCAAAGCTGTTTCTTAAATAGAAGGGTGTGAATAGCTTCCCCTCTTTTCCCTGATGCAGAAAATATACTTCTTTGCTTCAATTATAAAGTACTTTAAGACTGCTCTTAGGACATACTGGTTTAAAGCCTGGCTTTAGTTTTGTACTTGTAAGTTTATGATTTAGTCTGTGAAGCTGTGTAAGGCAGCATGATTCAATATTTTCTCCAATCTGGAAATCTGTCTGTGTGAAAGATGACTTGAGTAAAAAGAAGCTATTCCTTCCATTTTGATTGGATTTTCAGGCCTGAGTCAAGTTAGTCCTTAAAGGTTCTGGAAATTCTTACTTTTATTTATAAGATATGTCTCTCATGTTCTGTTCAGGAACTTTAGACATGATGGTCAAAATTTTCACAATCGCATGGTTTAGTTCTTTTAATCTTCAAATTTCAGTCTTTTTATATCTGTCTTTAAGATCTCCCAGATTTTCTGCTTCCTGTTTTTACTTTTCTTTGAAAAGCATCTGGAAATTTTTGCAAGCCAAGTGTACATTCTGTATCTATAACATTAGAAGCCGAGATTCTCTATCTTGCTCTGGTTTTTAATTCCCACTCCCACTTTCCTCTTTTTACATTTTTTAACCGATTACAATAATCATAATTATCATAGCCCATCCTGCATAGCATCAATTTACATTTTGTCTAAGAGCAATCATACAAAAGATATAAATGTCCTGAAAGCAGATCAAAGCTCATTCTTCCATTGAAAAATATTTTAACTTAATCAGGAAACATGACTTACAATTTGTACTGTAGGGCTGAATCAAACTCAGAAAAGACATTTTGGGTTGAGGCTGGCCATCTGTTCTTAAGTCATTGGAAAAAAGAAATCCCAGATGACTAAAGCACATTTTCAGCCTGAATTGTCTTCCTTGGGCTCTTGCATCTCCAAGACTGTAAGTTAAGGCACCCAGACTTATGGTGTATATTTTGCACCATTTCTCTCTTACCTATTTTACTGTTCCAAAATAATGAATATGTTTGTTGGTACTCATTAGCTAAAATTATTAACCCCAGTGATATTCAGCATGATAAACATGGACTGGAAGATAATCACAGGAATGATTTAATGATTTTTGGGAGTTATTTTTTAGCTATGAACTACACTCTGGGAAAGAAGAGGGGTATTTGATGATGACAAGGAATTGCTGCAACCAGTTGAGATTCCTCACTTTCAGTAACTGCAATTTGGACCTGGTGGATATGAAAGGGAAAAATTTGTTGTGCTAAGTCTAAAGAAATTTAAAAAAAAAGGTAGTAGTAAGAATTAAGAGACATAAATTGTGTAAAGTGAGGGGACAGGTAAAACATAGGTTATAATAATTTCAACTCCCTCACAACTGTTTAAAACTGGAGGTCACTATGCAAGGAACAGTTTCTTATCCTGAAACATATATAAGGAAGCTCTGGTCAGATGAACTATGCCAGCTTATGAATACTGACACAGAAATCTGCTGAGGTGTTGAGTGCATATACATCTTATTACTTTCTGTTATACCAAATTGTGCTTCCTTATGTTCACACTTGCTAGATCCAATACTTTAATGTTAAACAAACAACTTTTTTAGAATAATTTTTTAGTAGATTTTTCATAACAATGACTGTTCTGGTATTCTGGTTCCTCTGGTGGCCACAAGTAGATGTCATGGAAAGAATGTAAGAACAGAGGCAGCACCCTTTGAACACCTAATATTCCATTTTTAATTTAATTGATGCTTGACACCCTTTTCCAAAGCTTTTGACTCATCCTGTTACAATTTCTTATTATCCTTACAATGTTTTTAATGTACTCATAGAAAATTAGATCACTTTACACTCACACATCTGAAGTCCAATTTCAAAACTTTATCTTTGAAGTTGTCTTAGAGTTTTGTGATGGGGCTTACGAGTAATATATTTGGGTTAATTTTTTCAAGGCATTCTTGGGTTTCCTAAATTTCTTTACAATAAATGCAGTCTGAGTTTATGCTGAACAAAATCCAAGCTGTGACTATTTATTAGACTAGTCTTAACGGATAAGCTATTGAGTTACCTTTACTTGCCAAATAATTACCTCATTAATTTTATTAGATACTGAGGATACAGGATGTGATCATGAACAAAAAGAAAAGGAGCTTACTAATACATTCTTATAAATGGAGAGGCAAAGTATGTTGGCTAATACAAATAATCTTTCAATGCTACTTTTACAAAACTCAAATTAATTCTCCTCCTTACTCTGTTTACATTCTGATTCTGCTAGCAGGTAAGTCATGCAATTATCCTACTTTATTGTGTGTTAGTGGGTGTGTGAAATGTGTACTCTATATCTACAAATATTCACAGCCCATTTGGCAAAAAAATGGGCAAAAGAAAGATATGCCTCGTGGTCTGTGTCCAATTGACACAGCTTGAAAATTGGAACATTATTTATGAACAACTACTTGCAACAATTCCAGTTTCAGGATAAGAATTATTGCCATGGTCTGGCTGGAGTTCTGCAAGCGCTAATTTGGATACATATAGACAGATCAGTTGTTTTAAGTTCATTTGAGCAGTTTACTGATGTCAGTAAAAAAGGCTGCTCAGAGCTCAGCAGCCTTGGAGTACATTTACATGAGCTGCAAATATCAGTGAGAAAATGCCATCTCTGTAGAGCTTTGCTTTGCTGAGGGGGCTCACCTCAGCTGTGGAGCTCTGCCAGAGAGGCTTTGACAGATGTTTCAAACAGCTGGGAGTTTTACTGTCTTCTCTCTCCTCCCTCACTGCCTCCCTTACAACTTGTGAGGAAAATACTAGTGTGGAGACTACAAAGGGGGATGGCTAATGAGAGAGAGACTGTCAGGGTGTGTCTCAGGGCCAGCACAGCCTCGACTCTCCCTCCCACTGAGTTTCAGGTCCTGCAGTGCCACAGCCACAGGAGTGTGTGACCCTGTGTCTCAGAGCCTGCGTCTTGACCCTCACCCATCAGCTGATGTCCCAGACAATCTGCATCCCCAGGGAGGAACCTGGTGCCAGAGGTTGAGGCTGATCCCCCCATTCCCTGCCTTACCCAGGCTGAGGCACCAGGCTCTGTCTGCTGGGCGCTGCTGACCTGGGAGCCCCTGGAATCCCTGGCCCCCAGCCCAGGGAGCTCCATCTCCCCAGAATCCTGTCAGATTCATTCGAAACCTTGACTGTCTTTGAAGCATCAAGAGTAGTGATCTCAGTACTCAGAATTAAAATGCCCTTTTTTAATTCAAGAAGGTAAAAGACAACTCAGTGAAAAGTATAAATATTCACTTCTTAATAACTTCCTTACTATAAATACAGTGGAAGTAGAAATTCAAAGAAATAAGACCCAAGCAGCTCATTTTTTCCCTGTTTTGATATCTTATCCATTATTCAGGATGAGTATACTGATTGAGAAATCAATATATATGAACATATCCATCTTCCAGCCCAATGAATGGCGTCTGTGACAATACATACAGCACTGTCTGGGCTAATGTACCAGATTATCTGAGTCACCCACAGAAAATCTGAGCTGTTTTTTTAGGCTCTTACATCCGATAGGAGAATTTGGTTTAGTCCCAAGGTGAATGGACCTTATATTCCTGTTCACTTATAAGCAAGTACATCTTCTCCCTTGCTGCTGATTAGAAACTCCTCTCAAAGAGCTTAAAAACTGAAATGCATTTTCAGTTTGCAGAGAGCAATTTTGTATATTTCCAACATATGTACTATTGATTTTCAATCTTATTATTATATTTATATTTATTGTTTATTATATTTATTTATTTATTATATTTATTATTAACACTCAGCATCCACACTCACTAGTGTTTCCACATCCACATTATTACACCCAGTGGCGTCCAGCTGAGGGCTGGAGATAAAGTAATGGAAATGTGCCTATTGGGCAAGAGAGAAAATTTTCACAACTTGAAGACTGCATTTCATATCAAATTTCTAATTATATATTTTATCTTGATGAGTAAATAAAATGCTGATAATGAAAATTGTCAGGAAAGTCAATTCTCAGGAATTGTCAAAAATGCTGTGTAACCCAGGAAATATGATTTTTGCTATAACCAGCAAAAGAGTTGAAGTGATGTGTTATTTCAGGGTGTCAGAACATGTTTGTTCTGACACCCTTCGTTTCAGCTGAGTTTTGTATTCACATGGTGGCAAAGTAACTATTGCTGAAGTTTTGTGAACATCAAGAATGGTAAAGGTCTGGCAAACCTGGAGAGGCACTGCCTGCAGGAAGCAGTCCTTGAAATCAGCTGGGACTGGGGGAGAAAACTTTCTGACTTCTAGGGAATAACTGATGAAGAGGAAAACTACAATATGAAAATATTTAAATATAACCCCAAGTGGACAACAAGAGGAAAGGGGAAGAAACTCTTACCCACTGTGAACATCACACAAAGGGGAAGGACATGGGTTTCAGAATTAAAATTAGGAAGCATTTCTTATGGAAAGGTGGTCAAACACTGGGACAAGGTTCCTGGAGAGGTGGGCAATGCCTCAAGCCTGTCTGAGTTCAAGAGGCAATGCCCTTAATAATAGGTTTTAGCTTTTGGTCAGCCCTGAAATAATTGGGCAGCTGGACTGGATGATCATTGCACATCCCTTCCAATGCAAATATTCTATTCTATTTGACTCAGTTTGAGTTCTACTCCAATTAATCATAAATGACATAAAAAGGCTGACAACTCAGCACAGCTACCACCTCAATTCCTGCTTGAAGAAAATTACAACTGTCAACCTTAAGACAAGAGGGGCATTGGATCATAATGTGAGAGGAACAGAAGGACTTTAGGATATAGGAATATGTGTTCTGTAATGATTTTAAATGTATTGTCAATTTGAATTGCTGTTTCAATTAGAGAACTCGGAGGATTAGACTGTTAAAAATTATTTTAAATTATATCAATTAGTTAAGTTATTCTTCTTAGAACATTATTATTTTTCTTATATTCTTGTTATTCTTATTCATTATTCTTCATGTTTTAATTCTAAGTATGCAGTGTATCTCTCTTGCCAGTAATATTTTATCTAACACAAGTCATACCTTGAAATCCAGTCTCAGAACCAAGCTGAGATATGGCTGTAGAACATAGCTGTATTTGTTTATATGATGTTGAATTGCAGCTCCCATAAATATATTTTGAAATGGCAATGCTTTTAACTAGCATATTGCTGCTCAGTTGGCCTATTACTCATTCATTTTTCTTGTCCCTAACATATGTAGAGAACACCTGCAGCTACATATGAAGTGCACTTGATAAATACAATACCATGAGGAATGAGGAAGTGATATGGTAGCACTTGTCCTTTTATTTATTCTCAGGACGGCACATAGGGTGGGATGACTGAGCAGGTTAGGCCATTTACCCATCTGTCTTTATTTTGCAAGTCTTATGTTGTCACACAGGAAATATATTTCTCTGCCATATTTACTTTAGCTGGATGTTCTCTTGTCCTTTTGTAAGTCCAACTCTTGGAAGCTCTAGGCACTCATTTTATTCTTCAAGATAAAGGTCTTTTTTTAGAATTCATTGTTGTCATGGAGACAGTCATACAACATTTTACATGATATTACTCAGACCAGAGGAGGTGTAACATCTTGCAAGATCAAGCCTTCAGAAATCATGCTGGGACTTTATGGCCCTTTCCAACCCAAAATGTTCTATAATTCTATTTGAAAATATATTGGTCTTTCAAAAAACATAACATGTTAACTCTCCAGCCACCCTACAGGGAATATTTCAATATTTACAAGTTAAATACTGTGAATTTAACCTGCTTTTCTCTACGAAATTTCTAAAAGTATTTAGTTTTTCTTCTGTATGTGGTTAAAAATTATGCCTTTTTGGTAAACATGACCAGCTCGACATTTGTTTTGTCTTGTTCAAGATCATTAAACTGGATGCTTTTCTGTCTACTAAGCAGATCAATACATTAATTGTCCTCAAACCTCACTTTATGTGATGATTGTATTAAGCTCTATATAAATCCACTTCTATTCAAATAATTATCATATAGATGATGTTTGCTATCCATCTCTTAATTCAAAAGCTCCAGGTTAAAGGGAGGAAAACAGATTCCTTCTACTC
Source organism: Acrocephalus scirpaceus scirpaceus (assembly GCA_910950805.1). Classification (NCBI taxonomy): domain Eukaryota; kingdom Metazoa; phylum Chordata; class Aves; order Passeriformes; family Sylviidae; genus Acrocephalus; species Acrocephalus scirpaceus. The sequence continues at coordinate 9,116,574 of OU383777.1, forward strand.
TCAGCAACTCCTGCCCTACCAGCAGCCAGTTCTAAGGAAAAGCTTTCAGCCTGTGTGGTGAAGTCATAGAATCATAGAATATGCTGAGTTGGAAGGTGCCTATCAGAATCATGGAGTCCAACACTTGGCCCTGTGCAGGATACCCCAATCACACCAAATGCTTCTTGAACTCTGTCAGGCTTGGTGCTGTGACCACTGTCCTGGAGAGCCTGTTTCAATGCTCAACCATACTTTGGGTGTAAAACACTTTCCTGATATCTAACATAAACCTCTCCTGACTCAGCTTTCCTCAAGTCCTGTCACTGGGCACCACAGTGAAGAAATCAGTGTCTGCACCTCCTCTTCCCCTCATGAGGAAGGTGAAGACCACAATTAGGTCTGACCTTAGTCTCCTCCAGGCTGAGAAAACCAAGTGATCTCTCGTTCCCTCATCTGTACACATCCCCACCCCAGCTGCAGAATCTTGTTCTTGCCCTTGTTAAACCTCATATGGTTGGTGAATGTCCATCTCTCTAATTTGTCAGGGTGTGTCTGCAGGTCCCCCCTCCTCTGACAGCTTCTCACAATTTTGTGTTGTCAGCAAACTTAGTATTCCCTAGAGGCTGGGTTTATGTATCCAAAATCAAATACCTCTGCTTCAGGGAAAGAACACATCTGCTTTTTCATGTAGACTCTTAGGTCAGGAGCAGGTAACTGAGAAAATCCTAGTCTCTTCTCCAAGAGTTAATTAAAATATATATGCAAACAATTATGAGGGAAGATTTTTTTAGTGCTGAAATTCCTGTACAAGTGGCTTTATTATTATAGGTTCTAGGGTTTATGTTTTAAACCCCTTAAACTTTAAATAAAAATTCTTGCTCCACATTTTGAAAAGTGGTGTAATTCACTCCTGAGAGTCAGAGTAGCTATAGCTGATTTTCATTCAACACAGGAATCCCCCTCTAATCCTCAGTCAGTTGCCAAACCACCACAAAGGGACTGTCTTTGCTCCACGTGTCCCTGTTTTAGGCTTCATGTTACTTACTAAGGAAATGATAGTGAATTCTGTTTTGTGGTATTTAATTCCCTCCAGACACTGATTAAGGAATATTAGGTATTTAACTCAGAGATATAAATCAAAGCCAGCTTCAAAGCTTGGGTTTAGATTTGTTCAATGCCTCTTGAAATTGCCTTTTTTGTTGGCAAAATTCATGAAGGTGACAGATCCTCAGCAGCTCTATTCTTGTGAAGGAACACTGGAAGCTGTAAAAATCAAAAATACTTTTAGAAATATAGGACACAGTATTTTTTTCAAATTCCTTTGTCTCTGCAGGGTAGGGAAGGGAAACAGGTCCTTTTGAACTGAAATTATAGTTAAAAGAAAGCAAACAAAAAAACCCCACCCAAGCATGTGGAAATTCTGCTTCTCAGCTAGTCCTACAGATTTTACTCAAAGCTTGTTGACTCAATTCTGGCGTCTAGTACCTGGTTAATAAATCTCTGAATTACTTAACCTTGTTTAATGTATTTCTATAATACTATTTCAGTTAAAAAAAAAAAAAAAAAGCCAAAAAACTCAAACCCCTAAGTGTCCACAAACAGAAGTAACTAGAAATGCCCTGGTAAAAATTGTAATTTATGATTCAGTATCAAAATTTGTTACAATTTCAGGTGGCCTCAAGGGTCCTAGCTGGTAATTTGTTCTTAATTGGAAGAAACATTCCTGTTAGCTGTTAGGCAGAGTTGAATTATCTTAATACTCCATTTACTTTTCCTTTTTTTTTTTTTTTTTTTTGTGGAGAAAACTACATGAGGGACAGGCCTGGTGGAAGGCATTAATAGTTTCCTTCAGGGGAAACACAGGCATTCACAAGAGAAAAATGGAAGAATGGTGCCTGCATGAAGAGAAAGCTAAAATTACATATATATGTATCTTGGATAAAGCTATGTTTGGTAGCTTTAAATTAGACTCTGGTTTCCCTCAAATCCATTGCACACTTCATTTGATTTCCTTGGGGAAAAGTTTTCTATTTAGATTTTCTTCACCTAAATTTATGTAGTCAGACTATGTTAAACAATTAATTAGTAGGGTATTTAAGGAGTGACTGGAATATTCTTTGGAAGAGAAATCTCTCTCAAAATTAGCCTTATTTTCTCTCAGCAAACAGTAAATCCTTCATTAACACCATGTCGTTTATCATTTATCTCATGTATCCAAAAATCATTAAATTTTACCTCTGTATTATTAATGATTTCTTAGTACTGAATACTATAAACATTTATAAACCTGAATTTGCTCCTTGAATTTTTTTCTTTTATATTTATTTTATTGCACCACTGATTCCCTGAATGAAAGGGCTGAAGACTGATTGGTAGTGTGAGCATAGTACATAAACCCAGCTAGAAGGACAACTAATTTTCAAAGACAATACAAAACTCTGGATGCCCCTACGGTGTCCACACTTTTTACTCAATGTGCAGTGTTTTAAAGAGGGCAGGAGGGAATGGAAGAAAGAAAGTTATGCGAATGTATCAACAAGTTTATTATCTGAAAGCACGATAGAAAAGTAGAGCATCAAAAACACCAGTACTCCTCTGACTGTCCTTTAGTTAATGGATCTCATGATAGAATCACTGCATTCTGTCTCCTGGTGCCTGCTGGACTTTACTTTTCTGCTTCTTGACTCTCTACCTTTTATTATTCAAAAGGGTATTAGATCTCCTGAGAAAATAGTTGAAAGACATCAAAGTAGTTTTCTGATTTGTAGTTGACTAATGGTGAAATTTTTTCCAAGTTCAATTTGTATCCAAGTGAAATGTGACTCAAATGCACCTATTTTCATAAATTACTGAAGATTGAAGTGTATGGTGATTGTACTAATTATTATTATTATAATAAAGTATTTTCTGATTCTGCTCTTTGCAGCAACTGCTTAAGGGACAAAATAATTTGTGTTTCCCAGGAAAATGCTGGTTACTGTAAGTACTTTATAAATTAGTTTTCATCTCGGTTAGAAAGAAGAATATAGATTTATTTCTAAGAATTTATAAAAAATGTAACAATAGCGCACTAAATATTATTTTAATCACCAATCCAATTAAACAATAATAATAATAAAAGGAGAGGTACTCAAGCTAGCTTATAAGAGTTAAGACAGATTTTTTAACATCTAAGGAACATCTTGATAACCACCCTGCTGTTATAACACACACCTGCTCTGCTCCTTATCCCAGATAAGGTGTGTGTCTCAAAGAAGGGAAGATCTACGTCCTCAAAAGCCACCTGGAACAGCTCCTGCCTCTAAATTGAAGCATCAAAGGAATCTGCATTGCTTCCCAAATGTTTCTGCGGGCTGAAAGTTAGGGAATATCACCGTTAGTGCTTTCACTAGATGGTGCTAGGCACAGGCGGGTGGCACAGCCCCGCACCGCCAGACGCTCCCGGCGGCGGCCCCGCTCCTGCGGGACGCACGGAGCATCCCTGCCCCGCGGCAGCTGGCACTGAAATGGTGGAGAAAAGAGCTTGGGGAAAGTGGCTCGTGTGGGAAAGAACCGGTGCTGTGCATTTGTCAGATCTTCCCTGCATTTTAAAGCAGCTTTTCTGTCTGATAATAATAGATTAATATATTAATGATGATGATGATAATAATAATAATAAACCGCAACTTGTTGCAGTTGCCATTAATATTCCCCTTTTTATCTTACTGTAACATTGTCTTTTGCCATTCCATTTTTCTTCACTTATATATTAATTACTTCATTATTGTTTATTTTCAGTTCCTCTTTGAGTGACAAGCCTATCATCATGTCAACAGGTTGTTTTCCTCAGTTTTGGCTCCTGTGTGCAGTTTTGACCCTGCCAACTTTCCTCTTCACCCTGCCAGCTTTCCTCGGGGCCACATCTCCTGTTTCTCACTTCCAGCCCACCAACACCTGCAGCTGAGTGACTGGCAAGCCTGATTTGTGCTGAGCTGCATCCTGCCCCAGGATGCCCTGCCCCTGTATCCAGAGACAGTGAAGTGTCCCACAGCCGTGCTGCCGTGGCCCATCAAAGGGTCCCTGCCCTGTCCGGGCCATCCATGGTCCCTCAGGTGTGTGTCTGTCCCTGCAGCTGCCACTTCTCTGATTGCCCCCGAGCCTGTGTCACTGGTTTGGGACACACCTGGAGCCACTCTGCAGCCACACCAGCCCTATCTTGTGGCTGCTCTATGGTGCAACCAATAGCACCAGAGTCCCATCCACCCCCCAGTGCTCCCACAGGACCTCAGCCCCACCCCAACAATTCTTTTCTGGCTGAACCTTTAGATGCAGACAACATAGATTCAAACAGCGTGTATACAAGTAGCTTCTTAGAGAAATGCTGTGGTGTCAGTCAGCCCCAGCACCTCACAGTAATCTGATGAGACTGTCTAAATCATAGAGAAAATGTTGGGCGTTGCTTTACAAAGCACACAGTGCCATGTGTGTTTTTAAGTAGAAGTGTATTTCTGCCTCTTAATTGATGAAAACAGTACTACAGATACTTGCTGCTGGATAACAGGTAAATATTGTATTGTTAGTAGTTATTACTCTGTACTTTAACAGGTCTTTAACTCAATGGTTTGTAGGACAGAAAGCAGCTCCATGTTGAAGGTCACCTGGTGGGGACAGGCAGGTCAGCACAGACTGGTACACAGAATCACAGAATCACTTTTAACTTCAGGATTCTTAACAAGCATGACCCCCATGATGACTTTCTCCTAAGTTTGAATAAATAAAAAAAGAATGGGAAGCCTGATTTAAAAACAGAACCCTGATCTGCATAGAATTTTCCTTTAGTGGCAGACTTACAAGGCCTCAGGAAATATTATCCAAATGCATGATTTCTTCTAACAGATGACAAAGCCTTTGATGTCCCTTATTACTTGGAACTAATTCTGCGATTGTAAGTATGTGTTTAAGTATGCAAGATGCATTCTACCCCACGCAGCTAAAAAAATAAATAACTTCCATCATACTCCTAGGGTTTTTTAAGCTCCTGTATCCAAGTCTTCCTTCTAATTTGCATATTTATTTCTTAGTAGTTGCACTGGTATAATGCATCACTCTCAAGAGAGTGTGTGGGTTAATTCCTACCAAAGTGACACTAAAGCTACAAACTTTCTATTCCTGAACTCTCATTGTCTGAAATTTCTCCTGTTTTATAAAACATATCACAGGAGTAAAAATAAAATAAAATTTTAAAAAAAGACAATACAGTTCATTTTTTATTCATTTGAAACAGAAGATATATTTAGGCAGATAGAATAAGTGCACTACATAGGAAAATCATGCCAATTTCAGCACTTCAGTCTTCTTAATGACTTTCAGTTAAAAAGGAAACTAACAAAAGCTAAAAGCATATACAAAAAGTCTTGGCATATACACACACACACAACAAAGGAACACTTACATTTTGAAATGTTTTTACTTAGCTAAGTGAACCTGACTGTCATGGAAAATGTCCCATTTTTGGGGCTGAGAGATGCTGTCCGTACCTTTCAGCATTAAACAAATTGGCTTTGAGTAAAAGTACTTTGAGAAAGGATGGTTATATGAAATTGTTCTGAATTTGTGCTCAGAAATCTACAGTAAATCTCCCATGGTCAGGCTGAGATTTGGTTAGTCCAATGATTTCTTCAATGGTGTTAGAGAAACAAATCATATCAGAAATTCTGTCATAAAGGGGATGTAAAATCTGAGATACTGATTGGAATGAAAGGCTGCTAATGCTGTAGAGCACAGTTATCCCTGAATGTAATTGCTCTCATTTCTTACTAAATAGTCGTTAACCAGCCTGGGGCAGCATTGGTTTGGAGTTGATTCTGGTAAAAAATGAAGTTCAGTTACAAGGTCTGCTTGTCAGAAATAGTCAGAAATAGACTTCTATCAGATTTTTCCAGTTATTCGAAATGAGTTTAAGTAAAATAATATGTAAATTGGGATTTAACATATAAATAAATTTCTCTAAGTTAGCTGATTAAAATCATTGAATCAGAGCAAGGACACTTTTGGTATGTGACACTGTTGCTGGTATTAGCTAATAGAAATAAATTCTCAGCAGTACAATTTAGGATACTGGTTTAGATCAATGTTTCGTTTTTAAAAATAATGATTAGCTACAAAAATTGCATAATATGACCATAAATTATTGATTATCACAATAGTTGGTATTTCATGTTTGACTTGTGTATCAATGAAGCCACTTTGGATTTCTAGCTGCTGCGTGGCCACACCACATGGGCATTTTTGCCTACTGACATACCAGAGTAATTTCTTGCACTGGGTAAATAAAGAAGCAATAATCTCATATCAAGGTGAGTTTTTAGCCTTTAGCTTGCAGCAGAAGGAAGTGGATTATCAGTTAACACAACCTAGAAGAAGAGATCTTTACGTTCCACAGTTTAAAAAAGTGTAAATCCTGATGATGCATGTGGGGTTTTTAAAAAAGTTTCCCCAATTTAGGAGCTGTAGTTTAAGTTTGGTGAAACCTTTGAAGTTAAATTAAAGCAGCTAACTCTACATGCAGTTTTTATTTTAAATAAGAGAGGCAAAAAAATTCACTCCCAAACAAGTGGACTATATATCTTCATCTAGAGAGCTATCAGGAAATAATAAATATTATCTGTAGAATGTAGGAATGCTCAACAATAAAGTCCCATCAGCCCTGTAAAGATGAAGTAAACTTCTTAAAAACATATTAATTTTGAATTTTCAATGGAAAATGAAAAAATAAAATACCTAGGTGCATAAATAAAAATATAATAAGAAAGGAAACTTTTATATAGGAAGACATTAAAGAGAATATAAAATACTTGGGTCAGCTGTCCCCAGAATGAATTAATTCAGTGTTCAAAGATGTATATGATAGGATAACAGGAATAACAATAAAGTAGCAGTTCTTTGAAGCACATATGAAAAGGGCAAGAGGCAACACACATGCTTCAGCAGGCATGTGTACCAGAAAATTATGAAGCTGAATTTTTTTTTTTTTAATGAGTGGTCAGAAATTGGAACAGCTCCTCTATAAAGATTTCGTAATTTATATCCATGAAGGTACACTAAACTCTACAGGATGAGGCCCTCACCTATCTCTGATTTTGGACTTAGCTGTGTTTTTACTTGAACCTGGTACAGATGACCTCCAAAGGTTTATTACAACTTAAATTAATCTGTAATTCCGTGATCTTTCTTAAATAAGGTAATTGGTTTTCTATACTTATTAATGGTGATTGATTCAATTTCCCCAGACATATCAGACTTAAAGAGAGTGACATCAGGAGTTCTTTAAATGTAGTACTTGAACTATAATTTGGTTTATACATGTGAAATTCCAAGACAAAGTGGAAAAGAAGTGTCTGTACATCTTTTCTAGGCTTGTAGTAATGAGTGGCCTCACTAAACTGTGGAAGGTTTAGGGAATATTATTTCGAGCTAAACTTAGATGGCATCATCTTTGCATTATCAGCACTTTTTCCCTTACTGAGAGAGACATTACGTGAATCAAGATCTGCAGTTTCGGGCTTGATGTTTACTTTGTAGATTTGAGAGGCATCCCATGCATTTTAGTATTTCTCTGAATGGTTTTCTTGTTGTGCTCTCAGATTTATTGGCTCCTTCACAACTTGTATTATTTTAGGTTTTAATGATGATGCAGATTCCAGCTTTTGTTGCTTGTTTATTTGTTTGCTTCTTCACTTTTTTGTTTATAAAGCTGGAACCTCCTTATGCTTCATCTGTATGGCTGTCTCCATCTGATATCATCTCCACAGCATCAGGAATAAATTTACAAGTGCAGCTTTTTAGCCACCAATATCTTGAATACTTGATTACTGCAGTTTTGCTCTGATGAATCCTTACCTTAATATGCTTAATTAGATGCTTTTGTGTTTTTCTAATATGATTTTATAACAAGCCACTTTTACCATTTACTTATTTGTAATCAGGTAACTTGCTTCTAAGTTTTTAATCAAGCAATATTTCATCAATTTCTATGTCAGTTTTCAGAGAGATGATCCATTATATAGTAGTACCAAGTAGAGATTTGACTTTTCAGTTTTTTTGAAATGTCCTTTCAACACTTTTAAGATCATTTCACACAAAACCATAGCAGGTGAATGTCAGAAATCTAAAGCAACATGGTTATAATCATAGTCTTTTGAAAAGGACTTGAACTCATAATAATCAACCTGTAAGTCATATCACTGCTGCAGTGGGTATGTCACATCTCAGATTGTAGGTGTGTATCAAGGTTACATATTTGGCAATTACATTCTTTAACGATGTTATTTATGGAGAGTATTTCAACAGGGTTGAAAAATAGATACTTATGATGTCATTATTTCCAATATTATTACCAGTATTATTTTCAAACATATGTCAACCCAAAGTGGTGAGCTACTTTTTTTCTGCCTTTTCAACTACTTTATGGCCAGTGTCTCTCTTTTTGACAATATTATATGCTAATGATTTGCTTTAGCAGAAGGATTATTCCTTTTTGCAGGGCACACTTGCTGAAAAAGACACAGCTCACAGTTTGATGTCATCTGGCTACCTTTGAGCCAGTAACCCAGAGCCCTTTAGAACTGGCTAAGGAAAACAAACATCTAGGGCATGATTCATCTAACCTATTTTAGACAGCTGCTTCAGGAGATGAGATGAATCACATTCCTGAGAACATTTGTGCTCTCCACTGAATATAGAGAGGGATTAAACAACTAACCCATGGGGAAGATCTAATGATGGTCTTGCTGTGGGTTACTGAGTTTGGTCTGATGAATCCTGATGTTAGCCCCTGATTTTAGACCTGGTTTTATTATTATTATTTCTATTGTTTTTGTTATTGTTATTATCATCATCATCACTATTATTGTTTTTACTGAATTTATTTTTAAGGCAAGGTATTAAAATACTGTTGCTCAGAATTGTCATCTCAATGATATATTCATGCATTTACTGGCCTAGAAACTTTAAAATGAGGTATCATTCTCAAGGTGTTTTGTTGTTTAGAAAAATCAAATTTCTCATGGTATGCTGAAGTCACAATGTTCTAGCACCCATCCTAGTTGCACATTTTTGTATGTTCGGTTCTGGGTTTTTTGGTGCAACTTGGAAGGAGAATTTGGAGGTTACTCAGCTTTTGTGATTTTTCAGTGTAATTTCTAAGCTGACTGAAAATTTCAGTAAGTTTCTTTTTGCTGTAGTATACGTTTGAAATACTGTCTAGGTAAAATCAGCAGTAGGGGACTTCTGAAGACAATTTGCAACACTGTGAATTCTCTATTTAAACTACTATGATAAATGTTAATTTTGTCTTTATCTTTTACAATATTTTATTATTGACCCTACTTTGACAGAACTATTTACAAATAATGGTACTCCATAATTTTTAATTGTATTGAAATAGAAATGTATTCATTTTCTGCATTCAACATAACCTTGAATATCCTCTTTTTTCTCAGAAATTACTCTTTTCAGGGAATGAAAGATTCTCACAAGAACATTTTTAGTCATGATTATTACCTCAAGGCATATTTGCATAGATGTAAAGTCTTATACAAACAATACACTACTAAAGATCTATGAAGGATAATGTTTATAGCTTATAGTTAATATAGTTAATAAATATATAATATAGTTCATAAGACTTTGGAGTCTTCTTTCAGGTCATATAAAATTTTTTTCCAGTTCAAATGAAGCACTAAGAGAGTATGGAAGTATAGTTTGTTAATTTCAAAATGAAGGTATGTGAAGAGAATAAATATTGTCTGGTAATGATGCTGCAACTCTAGGTAGCTAAGCATTGCTTTAGCATTGCATTGTGAGAAGCAATGTGGAACTACAGGACCTTGTTCTCTGAGACTGCTGTGCTGGTTTGAAAGCAAACCAGTGAAAGACTCCAAGTCAGAAACACAGTTTAATAAGAGGAAAATAAATAAAGTAATACAAAAAAAATGCAATAGTACAAAAAACCACTGACAGAGTCAGAATACAACCTACTCTGATAGTTAGACAAATGGTCTTGTTGAAGCAGTGATCCTGTAGAAAGGTCTGGTAGCTCTTGTCCTTTGGAAGTCCAGTGGGTGAAGGTTCCTGTGCTGTCCCAAACCCTGGATTATATCCAGGTGGGAATGCTTGGCTCCTCCCCCTGGGTGGAGCATCTCACAATGGGCTGATCTCATTCTATGAGTCATGCAGTGGGTCCTTGATGGCCCATTGAACAGAGATAACTCCTGGAGGGAGTTATCTATGAGTCATGGGCAAGGCATTGATGGGCCCATTAACGGAAGATAAGGGAAACACTGCCCCACCTGGTTTCAACAGCTCATGAAGATGGTGATAGAATACATACTTTGGGCACATCTTACATTGTAACCTAGGATAACTTCCCAACTTAAATCACCATTTTCTTATGTTTGCTTCAGAAAAGGGTACTTGTCATACTAACATAAAAGTAAAACAAAGCAAAATTAAGCCTCCTTTCTGTGAAGAAATGGGTAAAAACTTTTATTAATTTCATAGAAATCTTTATTTACCCACCAGAGTAGGAGGCATTTTCAATTCAGCTCAGGTTGATAGTGACCTGAGTGTCAGCTTAGCATAAAGGTCAAAACTATTTCATAAGGTATTTGAGAATTTCTATCTTTCATTTAAATATAATTTAAACGTTTATCTTTTAAATATAAGAACAATTAGGCATTTTGAGATCAGCTATCACAGGTTATTGTTAACATTAGGTAAAAACATTTGTCCTCTAAAACATTTGTTACACATTAAGTAGATGCCTCTGTGCTCAATTTAGAAATCAAAAAGTTTTGTTGGTTTGGGAGGCACAAAATAACAAACTAGATGATCATCATTCCATTTCCTAAATATATTTATCTGCTTCTAATGAATAGAATAATATAAGAATAGTTCAACAAAAATAAATAGAATAGTTTATCAGAAGTAGTTAGTCAGACACATGCTGTTGCGTGCCTTCTGCAAGCAAAAAATCAGGCTTAGGGTCGAGTATAGTTACACACTTCTGTAAATTCACTTTGTCATCAAAATGGCTTTAGGTAATTTATGCTTTGACAATAAAAATATTAAATGAAACAGTAAAAGACCACCTAACATTTCCTCCTACCTGTAAGGTGATATATATATATATTCTTTTACTTTAAATCTTTTTTGTGTTAATGGATTTAGGTGCTGGGAACATTAATATTTAAATTGTAGGTGCTTCAAACCTACTTGGAAGCATGTTTCAGATCTAACAGACTGCAATTCTTTTATTTATATGACTGAACATTTTTTCCATAAGAGAAAAAATATCTTTGACAAATATTTGAACAAAAATTTGACTGTATGCAATCTTCAGTGGAATATACAGATAGCCTAGGCCCATGTACAGTGATATATGTCTTAGATTTACCTGCTTGTTTTGTGGAAAATCTAGACTTTCTCACATAGTGCTCCCACGAACTATGTGGCTTCACTCTCAAAGGAGAAGAAAATAAAATCTGAAATTTTGCAGGAGCCAGAGCTACAGAAACTCTGGTGCTGCTTTATAAAAATGTTATAAAATGGCTTCTGGGGTAGGTAATCATGAAGCTAAGTTTGGTGTTAGACATTTCATTTAGTACTCTCTTTCAATCTTCAAGAAAAAGATAAATGACAGTGGAGAAAAGGATGTGCTGGATAAAAGATATGTGTTAAGAGAACAAGCATTCTCATCTAGTGTTTTGATTCTGTGAAGACAGACATTGTGGTTTGTTTTTTCTTTAGAGGAAATTTCACTCTTTTCCTGTTTTCTAGGGTAGTAAAACAAACATAAGCATTTGGGCTGTGTGTTAATGTTTGTCACAAACCGTCAGTACTATGAGGGGATCTGACAGCAAATGAGAGCACTGTAAATTAATCTGAGGTGTATTCTCTACTTCTTTTCAGCCATCTCTCTAAACCTAAGGCAAACAGATGGCTGAGGATTTCTCTGAAAGATTAAGTGCTTTGATATGAACATGTCTCAGGATGTAATTTACATGCTACTTGAAGCCTGAATTTTTTTATGTTGATTGGTTTTCTTCTTCTCAAAAATATTAAGGCATAATGGAAGAAATGCCATAGGACATAACAATAACATTTACATCACAAGCTGCTTGTTCTTACTGTGATGTTAAGTTTCTTTACTTATTATTCAAGCACTCATTATAGTTCCTCTTAGTATATTTTTTTCATCAATTCAAAGAAATAACATAATATTATGATTCCTTAATTTTTAATGCACCTAAGTGTGTTTATATGGGTTATAAAAGCCTCAGGGACAGCAGTAGGCTTTTGATAGATTATGTTCTTCATGGCTACTTTCCAGCTGATCAGAGCTGCTGATTCCAGCAATAATGTAAGTTCTTGACTACCATGACCCTGTATTTTTCTTAGTATAGCTGCAGATACAAGGGGTGACAGAGGTTGCCCAGTCTCTCCTGCAGCATTACCAGAGAGCAGTCTTCCCTCCTAAAACACAAAGGGGAAGACAGAGAGACTAGAGGATGGGTTTTTTTTCCTATGAAAAAGGAATGCTGAGATATTTCCATTCCTTTTCTAGAAGATAGATTTGATTAATAAGGTGCTGTTTTTATTTGATAATATAAAAGACTTTCCAAAGATTGATTTACTCATCCAAATGTAATTCTTTGAATATGCTTAATCCAAGACTTGGCTCACTATGCTTGTTTTGGTAGCATAAATCAGTATTTAAGTGACTAAAAGATGTATGAGTTAACACCTTTGAAGTTGTTCCTGAGGTGGGATATCCAATAAGAACTCAGAATCACAGAACTGGTCAGTACTTTACTCAATAATGCTGTTCACTCAGTAATGCTCCTGACCAGTGTACCTGCCATACTGTATTGTCTTTTGTCTTTCCTTCAGTAAAACATTTATTCTCTCCTGGAAAAATTACTGCTAAAACCAAGTATTTACTTAGAATCTTCCTGGGTGGCTGGACTTAGGACAGAAAAATCATCATGAGATAACATTTTACAATTAGGATATTCAACAAATTTCCAGTGACATTCTCTATCTTTTATTTTTAAACAGTCCATGTCTCTTCCACTTTGGAATAAAATAAACATCAGGGATAATCCATTGAAAAGTGGAAAATACTCTACAGGTTGTTCTGGTTTATGTGGTTGTAAATGTTTGACTTACCAAGATTGTGTTGTTGACATGTGTAACCTGTGATCCACTATAACCTCAAATCGTGGTCTGCTGCCTGCCTGGTCATTCTTCACCCTGTGTTTCAGTACCTGGATGGGCTTGCTCAAAAAAGTAGACTGCATTATTCACCTACAGAATTCTATAACTGTCAAGATATTTTTTTAACTATTCAGTGTAATAAATTTAGATTTCAATATTTTCGTGCAGTATATTCATAGTGTCCTCCAGACCAAGGTAATCTAAATTATAATAAGAAAACAATAAAGGCAAACAAGTTTTTTTCTATAATCTCAAGACATGTTCCCATGCAGTATAGCTTGATATGTTTTTCATTATTTGCCAAAGAATTACATATAACTGTTCTGCAGCCATGGCTATCTATCTAGTTTTACATTCAATTGTAGCACTTTCATTTGTGTTTTTTTTTCTTCCTACTTTATAAGCTTTAATGGACTCAAAATAGAACATCTACTTCTTCCCCCCAGTTGCAAGGCCTACTACTGTTATAGAAGACAATTAAACTGGTCTGATATGTGCCAGATTCTATTTGTTCTTATTTCATTATTTCCCAGGTCATTCAAATACTTTGATTATTATTCCACTATTTCTGATTAGCAAAAAGAAGATTAAAGAACTGGAACAATAGGAAAACAGGAAAAAACTGGAGTTTTTACTGGACTTGGAGAAGATTTACTGAATGAACTTGACTGGAGAGAAATTCAGAGGTGCTCAAGAACCCTGATTGTTCAGCCCTCTGAATTTCTCAAGTAGAGAGGTTGAAGCTGAGACATTTGGATGTGGAAAAGATTTTCCTCAGTTAGTGTTTTTTGACACTAACATGTTGTTAGTGTCAAAAAACACGTTTGATTCTGCTTTCATTTACACCAGTACTTTAGTGAAGTAAACAGAGAAAAGCATATAAAAATAGGATCTATGCTCTCATTATCAAGCATGACCAAATTCTCTTTTGTCTTGTACATCTGCAATTATTCTCCTATTGAAAATAACTGTAAAATAACATAAGGAAGGTCTGTATTTTTTAAAAATTTTTTGTTGATGATCTCCTGGATTTACATTTTGAACTGATTTTTTATTTTTCATAAATTACATTTTTAATAAGTATATATTCTTCTTCACAGGTACAGATAATGGTACTTAGAATGTTTTAGAGAAGTGACGAGAGATCTTGTGGGGGTGGAGGAGCTGCAGACAAAATGTTGCTTTGTCATTAATTTTGATAATCATGTCTTCCCAAATGCTCACAATGCTTTTAGCTTGTGAAAATTCAGCTGAGAATTTAAATTCCCCGTTGAAGCAGGGTAGCTTTTAGTAATGAGATTATTCTCCCTGTTCTTTGGCTATGCTAACCCAAACAATGCATTCAACTTTGATTCTAATCCATTATTGTCAAAAAAATGTCATACCAGGAGAGAGAGAGATAGAGAGAGAGACAGAATCACAGAATGTCTAGGTTGGATGAGACCTCCAAGATCACCAAGTCCAACCCATGCTCTAACACCTCAAATGGACCATGGCACAGACTGACACATCCAGGTTTTTTTTTAAACACATCCAGGGATGGTGACTCCACCACCTCCCCAGGCAGACAATTCCAATACTTTATCACCCTTTATTTCCCTTGGCACAGCTTGAGACCGTGTCCTCTTGTTCTGTCAGTTGCTGCCTAGGGAAAGAGACCAACCCCCAGCTGACTATAACCACCTTTCAGGAGCTTGTAGAGAGTGATAAAGTCACCTTTCAGTCCCCTTTTCTCCAGGCTAAACAACCCCAGCTCCCTCAGTCATTCCTCACAAGGTTTGTGTTCCAAACCCCTCACCAGCATCGTTGCCCTCCTCTGGACAAGCTCAAGTGTCTCAACTTCCTTCCCAAACAGAGGGAATGTAGTTTGGAAATTAATATTTAGGTGAAAATATCTTGCTCCAGTAATTCCTTCAGGCTTCTCTCAGCTGCCTCAATTTCATCCTATCTAGAAAATGATGTATCATCACCTTGGCAAAGATTTAAGATGTTGTGTTCTCAAAAATGAATGTAGCATTTGCATTCATTTTGCCTGTTGCTCTTGGTTTGCTTTTTTTAATTTTATTTTTTTTTTATTTAATTGTGATAGCGCCATTCCTTATTTTCCATCATAAGCAGTAATGAATGTATTCATATCTTCTTTTCCATAAACAAAGAACTGTGTATCAACACTATCAGTGCATAAATGTTTCAAAGGTGCCGAAATTCATACCAGATGCTTCAGTGACTCAGTACCTAATGGTAAAATGTCTGAAAGCTTAACAAGATATTCATTTTTCTGCTGGAAATGTCTTTTTACAAAGGCCTTTTTCTGTTAAGAGACATCATTGGTCACAGTCCCTCAATATGCAGAATCAAAGAGCTGAGCAGTCAGTTTACAAAACAGAGCAATATTCTTCTGCTGCTTTTATTCAACCATGATCTTATAACAGTCAATTTTTGAGAGAAATTTAAATAAGATACTATTCAGAAAACAATTCTTAAGGAAATGGTGTTCATATGTTTTTTATTGGGTTTTTTCGGCTTTAAAGGCAAATGTTAATTTGGACTCTGTGATTTTTTTTTATTCTTTACAGTTTGATTTAAAACAAAATCAGTTGTCATTTGTAAAGAGAAAAGAATGTAAAAGTTGTTAAATAATAAGTCAAAAGGCATTTAGGCATCATTCGATCTGATTGGAGGTTTGGTCACTGTCTCAGCCTCATACCTGTGCCTCATCTGACTTGTTTTTATTTAACTTTCCACAAGATGATGATTTATTTCAACCAAATTAATTCAGTAAATAGAGAAGAATTGTGAATTGTAAAATTAATAACCATTTTTTTCCCTGTCTCCTCCAGTTTGCCCTCTGATATATGAAACCTGCTCATATTTCAAATGGACTCATGTCCTGAGACACAACATTGAATATAAAAGTGAAGATTTTTTTTTTTATCCAATAAAAATACTGAGTGTTTAAACTGTTTATACTGAGTGTTTAAACTGTTTTATTGTCCCTTAGGACACTTGGGTAATTGAGGCTGACTTCTGACTTGATCACTAGTGGCTAGCTGCATGCTGTCTTGATTTCAATGCATTCTCATTTTAAGTATTTTTCGACATATGAAACTGATCATAAAGCAAAAAATATAGTGAGTTGAGAACATAGAGGTTTTCTCTTTAATAATTGATTAAATTAAATGTCATAAGGACATTGATATTTTCTCTTTAAATGTGGATACTCACAGAGTTACTGTGCATTCTACATTTAAAAAGAACTTATAATTTGTAATTTTTAATCCATTTCTTCTGTAGATAATATTTTCAGCTGTCATGCTAAAAGGAGGAAGCAAAGTGGGTAGAGTCCCATTTCTAAGCAGTGCCACTTAGCTGCCAGACATTACCGCAATGATGCATTGTTTAGAATACAAATGTTGTGAGGAACTGTGGATCAAACAAAAGTTTTCCATGTGTTGACATATTTTCTTGTAAAATTTAATGAAAATGTAATCCTCTGAATTAACAGCTTGATATAAAAGTCATTAAATAGATGGAAGCATATCCATTAATTTAACAAGTCTTTAGAGCAAGCATTTAAGTATTTTTTAATGCTTTTCACTCCAGCCTGATGGGTATTATCTTCGTTATACAGATGATGTTGTGAAGTCATGGAAAAGTTAAATGTTTATTCCAAGGCCACAAAAATGAGACACTTGAAACACCAAAAAACTTAAATATTAATAGTTCTCTGTCTGTACTTCATATTTAAGTTAGTTTTTACCTAAGTAAATTAATTTTAAGGATAAAATTTTAAAATAAGCAATATATATAAAAATATGTTTTGATCTTTATATCATAAAAATTACCATTTGAACAGTTTTTATTTACAACAAAGAATCTATGTGTTTCTAGAGAGACTGTTGTCAAAAATTGTTAGATAATATTAAGCATCAAAGTGAATAAGAAGCCTGTGTAGGAAATATTTGTATATTGATAACAAATAATATGTTTACAGTGGTCCTTGCTAATAATCAAAATAATATATTTTTTAGTTTTTTTCTTAGTTCTCTCTGAGATACTGATGGAGTAAATAGGAACATTTTCAGTGGTATTTTGACTGAATTGCTTAGGTTAATTGTTAAACCGCAGAGGCATGCAAATAACATTATATCTACCAAAAAATTAGTATCCAAAGTTAACCATAAAAAGTGCTGTGAGAAGAAAGGAGAAATGCAATATGGAAGCCAAGCACCATAACACAATGACAAAAAAAGAATTGTGCTAAACTAATGAAAAACAGCATAGGAAAATTAGAAATCATGAACCAGTGACTATTTAGCATGGGAACATCTAGGCAACCAGATGCAATGGACTTGGATGAAAATTACACATGAACTTACACAGGAATTAAATGCATAAATAATTTATGTTCTTCTTAGAATGTTCCAAATATGCCCATGTAAGTTATCAGTGCAGTACTAACTATTATTATAAAGCTATTAAATCTTGGACAAGGTGATACTGGAGTTTTGGAAGAAAAATCCATTTTCCCATGTGCTGCAGCACAGCTTCCATTGTGGGACTTTCATTCAATCTAATGTGAACATGAACACTCCTTAAAGCAAGGGAAGAAGAAGAGGCCTCTTCCCATTCTTCACCATTGCTCAAGCAAAGCCTCCATGGGCAGAGGCATTGTGGGTGTCAAAGGAAGGAAGAGGGTCATACCATATGGAGCTGACCTCAGGAGGCCAGAATACTAATCCTGGCAATTCCAGAATTAAAGAATCATTGAATGGTTTGGGTTGGGAGTCACTTAAGGATCACCTAGTTCCAACTCCCTTTCCATGGTCAGGGACACTTTCCACTAAACCCGATTGCTCCAAGCACTGTCCAACCTGACTTTGAACACTTCCAGGGATGGGGCATTCATAACTTTGGCCAAAAAAGTTCTCTTGTTTTCTTTTCCAGAAAAAACATCATGCAGTTTACACCAACTGTTTAAATATGCTTAAAGCCTTGACCTAGCAAACATTTGGAAAGTTATGTTCACTCTCAAGGCTGAAGGCATGTCCCATGTGAACATGAAATATGGAAGGATTGAAATATAATCCTGAGAATAGTCCATGAATATTAACCAAAGATAAAAATACAAATGCTTTAAGAGAAACTGTAGAAATCTTTGAAAGGACGGGAGGTGTCATTATTGATTAGGAATGGCAGCAGTAACGACACACAGACTTCTGATCTCCAAAACAAGATAGAGAGAGATCTTTATTTTTCACCATCCTGTTACAGACAGTTATGAGAAAGAAACACTATTGGACACTCAGAACAACACCCTTTAACTGTTTTTTCTAAGTAAACAAGTTAGAAAAATACCACCTACTAATGTTTTTTCACCTTAATGGTTTTCCACCTTAACAGTTTTTCACCTTCCAAGGATTGGTTTTAATTCTTCCTCACAATTTCTCAGGCCAGTGTGAGAAAGTTATGTGACTTGATTTCACACAGGCTCAAACTCTGTTGTTGCTGCCTGATCTCTCACTTTCAGCATCCACAGCGCAGAGATTAAAAAAACTGGCAAAAATTAATCACTCACGAAAATTGGAAGTTTGAGATGTGCTTGGTTTTATTTTGTATGAATTAAAGCTTTAATCTTAACCTAACCATGGAACATGTTGAGGTACATTGCCACAGCTACAGTCAAAGTAATATCTGTGGAATTTGGAAGTCAGTTTATAAGTATGCTTGTAAGTCAAGAGAAATTGATTTTAAAATGAGTGGTATTCATGCTGCATATCTATGTAGCTGTACACTAGGTAACTTCTTACATTCCCTTCCTGACTTCCAGCATCTGTAGGGAAAATCCAGCTTCTCTGTAAAATGTACTCATTTTAAAAGACCAAAATATAATCTGTTTAATTTTTCACTCCATTTAGGTGTCCAAGAAAATGTATTTGACTTTTCCAAAAAACATATACTGTAGAGCTGAGCTTTCAGAAGGAGGTCCAGAAAGTCTCAAGAATCTTCGACAGAATCATAAATCAATATATTTAGTACAATTTAAATAAACTATTGCCACCAATTTATGTTCAGAATCCCTTTGTCAGTGCCTTAAGAAACAGCCAAAAACTCATTGCCAAAGAACTATCTGAAGAAGAATGAGATGGCAAAAAATTCTCCACTCAGTTTTCTCATATCCTTCATTATCTTCATACAGTGCAAGGTGTTCACATTACAAAAATGTAACAGAATGTATATTCCTGGATTAAATGGTACAGAAAAAAATATGTTCAAAATTGCTTTACACTGAACTTTAATTCTTAATGTCAGGTTATATTTTGAAGGCTTTCCATCCTAAGAAAAATTTCTTCAAAGTCCAGAGGATTTTCTAGAGCAGAAAACTTGGTTTAAGATCTGATCCAAAAGCTGAACAAAAGTTCTTAAATGTATCTGATTAAATCCTGGACTATTTTTGCTGCTAGTAATTGTTCACAATGTCTCTTCAATTTCTATAGCAAAAGGAAGGGATCCTGGGTCCAGAGAGTAGAAAAGGACTTGAGTTTTAAATAGCATTGTTTAGAAGGGAGAAAAACAAACTGGGGTGATTGTATATCTTTAACACTCATCCCAAGTCAGTATTTGCAAGCAAACTGAATTTGTATTATCATATTATTATGCATTTGTGTTGTCATTGTTGGAGGGGATTTTTTTGTGTGTGTGTGAGGTGTTTTTGAGTTTTGATGGTGGTGGTGGGGAGGGGGGTTTGTGGGGTTTTTGTTTGTTTGGGGTTTTTTTTGTGATTTTGTTTTAATTTTTTCCCTCAGGGTCTTTTTTAATTCTACCCTTTCTACCCTCTCTGTATTTTTTAACCTTATTTCCATTCTCTGTCATCACTTATATTTATTGATACTGTCAGCCCAAAGGTAGTTTATATTTCTGCACTAAGCATTATTGGCAGAAAATTATCAGCTAATACTTCTTGAAGAGGGATAAGATATCTCCCTGAGGGCTGAGACATCTTTTGAATTGTTCACCTGCATCTTAACTCTAGAAGCAATAATTTTGTTAACATTGCTCCATAGAGTCCTGTAGAAATGCATGCTCACCATGAGCAAAGCTTAGACTTTGCCCCAGAACTTTCCTTGCTACAGTCACTTATTACAGCAGCTCACAAGCCCTGCTTTGCAGAGATAGGGTGCTGAATGGCTGGGGAAGGACTGACCCACGGCTTTGCTTCCTCAGATTCCTTGCTACACAGACAGCAAAGTAAGGAAAGCATTGTTAAAATGATTGGCTGCTTTTTCTTATTTTCTATTTAAGCTGCTATCCCAGAAGACTGGCTGGCTGTCATTTAAAACTGACATTTGATTTCCTGTTGAAGTGAATCCAGATTCTCTCTGATAAATGTTTAGATAATGAATATAATATAAAAATATCATATTAGTTTTGCAGAGATATTCCTGGGCTACTAAAGGTCCTGATAATTTCTGGCATGCTGCATGTTTAGCCATTCCTCTTTCCCTTGTCCTGCATACACAGTTCTTCACTATATCTAGTAACTCACCCATTATATTTTTTGGAGTTACAGGAATTCTACTACTATGAATGTCATATTAATCTTGGACCTGTTTTGAAAATGTTCTCCATCATCATCCCTCCAAGGCTTGTGTATAGAGATTTTTTGCAGTGGATATATTCAGCATGGAAGAAGGCAATCTCCTTGCCTCACTGCATCATCTGTTGTTGTCTTTAGCAATTTAATTCTGGATATCATGAGAGGAGAGCCTCCTGTGCAGTGACTCTACTACACTGTGTTGGCCAGGTTATCTGTGAATTTAAAAAATGGGCTTCAGTTAATATTTTCCCATGAACCAAGAGAAGTAAAGCACTATGGTTTGACTTAATCAGAGATATACAAAAGAGTAACATAAATCATTTAATGTAAAAACCAGACAGTGCCAACAAACAAGCACAGATGTGAAGAGGAAAAGAATTTTCCCCTTGAAAAATCTGCATCAAAACACAAACAAGTAAGACCCTATCTGATAATGTTTGGGATGCAAATATAGATATTCTTTGATTATAATACATTGGTAGGACTAGATATGGTAGTCTTCCTACCTGAAACTTGAAATCCAAAACATATGAAAAAACATGGCAAATTTTTTTTGAATTTCAGAGCTTCTAAGCCCTGAGGTATATATTTTTTTTCTTATTTTGTGGAAGAAAACTCACTGAAGTTTAGAGTAGAGATCAGAAGATATGTTCCTTTCCTCTTCAGTCCTGCCAGTATTTCTCTCAGCGTTTCTGAATAAAATAAAAAGTTACAGTCTTTATCAATTTGTTTTCCTATTTATATTTCTGATGCCTTATGGTAAAAATTCCCTACAGGTATAGTGTGATGGCCAGTGCATTCTGCCCTGAAACCATTCTAAATAGCCTGGAAAGAGTGAGGGAGCCTGGGGAGTGGAATATCATGCATGACAAGTCCAGCAGCTGGTCATAGCTGTACTGGGCAGAAGCAGGGCTGCTCAGAGAGATCTGCCTCATGCCACTCATTCTAACAAAGAAAATCATGTGCCTCAGATATCAAAAAAGTTTGGGAAACATTGCCTGTACTACCTGGGTTAATTAATAAAGTTCCACTAAGAGGCACTAAAACAGATAGTCATGACTGTTTGGTTTTTTGGGGTGGTTTTTGTGCAGCCAAGGATCTCTTCTCTTTTAAAAGAAAGTTCAGTGTGCTCTTTTTTTTTGTTACTCTTGTGGGAATGTCTGAGCATACAAATCTTTCAGATACCATGTAGAAAACTTGATGAGTTTTTAGAAAGTCTTCTTGACCTCTTCTTATCCACAACTGGAAAATTTGGGTCAACAAATCTTGACATCTACAGTCACATTCTAGTCCTTAGGGATGTGAAGACTTTTGAATAATTGAGTTCCCACTCTTCATCTCCTCCTGGTAGTAGGAAACTACCAGGAAGAAAAACATTTCTGATTAAATATAAATTGGAAAGAAAAGACAACAATTGAATCGTAGACTGTCAGTAAAAAAAATACCCAGTCAGGCCTTTGTCACCCCACAACAAACTTGGGATTCTGCAATTCCAAATTATCTTGGCTTATTTACAAAATTTAACTAAGAATTCACTGGTATGAACGCATACATATTCCCGTGAATACTTACATCATTGCAGAAAAGCAGGAGTATCTGGTGCAAGTAAAGGAATATTTCTTCAAAATAATATAATTTAAAATATTTTAAACAAAATTTCAAAGTGTATCATTCTCAAAAAGTGCTGAGTAAATGCAAAAGGTTGATTATTTATGACTATATGAACAAAGCCAAGTAAGACTTTAAAAACTGCTGTTAAAATACATTAGAATGCCCAAAAGCTGTAATACCTCAATGTAAAACACAGAGAGTTTGCAAAAAACTTCTTAATACTTATTAGAGGTGGTCATAACTTATACAAGATGATATTTGGTATGCCTCTAGCTTTTAATTAATTTATTATTTTTCCTGATTCCTGAATCGGTTGCCAAGCAATCTTTAATTGTCCTTGCAATGGCTCTGGTTCCAATAGTTCCAAAGTTCAGTAAATTTTTAGGAACACAGGTTTTCACATTAAACCATCAGCTAAGGCATTACATATACCATATAATAAATAATCATTCACCATCTTTAAGAATATTTTTAATGGGAACAGCTATCATAATTGCCCATATTTGGGAGGACAAATCAGATGAAGATTGGTATCAGTACCAGGTTTTTTTCTTCATGCTCTTATGCTCTGATGTCTGTTTTGTCATGTAGATGAAAATTACTGAAAACAAAATCTGAAATCAAGACACTTATGAGCATAGTAGGAAGAAGAGCTGAAAACTGTAAAGCTCATTTATTTTCTTAGTTATGCAAGTCTCATTTTCTGTGAAGCTCTTATATTTTAGTGATGGGCAATTTAGAAAATCCTTAGATCATTTGTCGTCACTAATTGGGAGCATTTAATTTATTTGGGCAGATAAGAAATGTGAATGTGGGAACTGCATACTTTTCAGACAGTCACGAGCCAAGACAAAGAAGAGGGAGAAAAAGAGAAAACTTCCCCTGCCAGCCTGAGACTTTGGTCTGTCAATTAATCTCTTTGTTTTAATTTATTTTAAATCAGGAATAATTATATTTCTGTAATCTGGAAGGATTCTGAGATTCTAAATTTAGTGGTGCTCATAAACCCTTTGAGAGGCTTCACTGGTAGATGTTCTAATTTAGCACTATGTACTTACAAATATCCTCTAATTTTCTTAAAGGTTGATAATTCTTAGCAGTATTAACTCAATATTTTCAAGGGAGAAATGACTAATTAATTTTCTAATAATGTAGAAGCACACTAAAATTAGTAAGTCCTACTTAGCACAAATTATTTAATGTTAAAGTTTTGCAATGCTGTGTATCAATACATTTGTCATATTATGAATATCTAATTTAACTTTATATGTTATGAAATAACATAAAGCATAATATGGAAAATATGGTAAATTGAATCTACTGTTCATGGAATTACAGGAACCAGGTGATAGATGATATTTTCTCTTTTCCTTCCCATCACAACTCCCAGATGTTGCTTCCAGGGAAGCAACAAAAAACAAAAAAAAAAAAAAAAAAAACAAAAACCAAACAAAAATGAAATGACAAAAAACCCCTCAAACCAACAAAAACAAACATATAAACCACAAACAAACAAAGACCAACCAAACGAAACTTAAGGAAAAAAAATCAAACAAATAAAAATCCAACAAAAACAATCAGAAAAGTACTATAGTTATAGCCCAAACCTGAAGCAACTTCACTGTTCTGTAAACCTCCTGCAGCAATGATTGAACAGTTCCTGCCACATGTGGTTTACTGCAAACTCACTTTTCCTCCCTATTTAGACACTACAAATCAGCTTTGTTTTGCAGCCTTTTCATCTTCTCACAGTGTCTCATTTCTTTTGCTTTTTTCAGCTGACTGGTAGCTTCTCTTAAATAAAATCCCTCACAGCTACCCAGTAATGGATAATTGGTACATAAAGGAACTATGGATCGGGGGAGGGGGGTTTATGCCATTCTTAGCTTTCCATGTCTTCTGACTTTTCCCCTCCTTTTAACCTTGAAAATTAACATAATTAGCTGTGGTTTCTATGGTGAGCTCACCAGAGATTACAAATTTGATAAAATGAAAGGTGGAGTGACTGCCTTTTCATTAATTCATATTTAAAATGTAGCCAATGCTCCTGAAAAGACCAGGACTAGCTGGAAAACCGTTTCATCTAGGAGGATGTTCTGAGCAAAGAACAAATTAGGCTTGTAGATGGAGAGATTTAGGAAAGATGAACAGAAGTGTCTGCATTTGTGTGATGTGGCAGCACCTCCTCAGATGAGGTGTAAGAACACAGGAGAGAAAGGGAAAACACAGATTTGGAGCAGAGAGGCAGCTCAGACTTCTCATAGGCTGTCTCATCAAAGGAAGTGGGGAGGTGCTCTAACCCTGAAACCTGAAGTTTGCTCTTGAAAGCCATTGCCTGGGGGTAGAGTGAACCTAGGTAGTTATCTTGGCTTCTAC
This sequence comes from Acrocephalus scirpaceus scirpaceus, assembly GCA_910950805.1. Classification (NCBI taxonomy): domain Eukaryota; kingdom Metazoa; phylum Chordata; class Aves; order Passeriformes; family Sylviidae; genus Acrocephalus; species Acrocephalus scirpaceus. The sequence goes on from OU383777.1 coordinate 9,141,394, forward strand.
AGCTGATAGTCGACTTAAAGAAATCATAAACATAATTTAAATCAAGAAGCTGGATACTAGGATTAAATGACAGGATATTTTCTTCTATTATACATTTCTTCTGTAAAACCCTGTCCTGCTGGGCAAGGTCAATAAAGAAGTTGATATCACTTTGCTAAAATAAAAACTCTTATTTTCATTTTAAGCTTGACTAGTATATAAAGCTGATTTAAGTAATAATGCACTTTTATACTATTCTTATTTCTCCTAAAGAAAAATGTCTAAATAATTGTATGTTAGCAAATAAGTCATTACAATGTCTAAATTCAAGCAGTTCTAAAATCTCAGGTCTTGTGTATTTTTAATTCATCTGAAGAAGTCAGGCTGGTGCATGAACCCCATCGTGTGTGAAGCCTACTCCTTTTTTTATGAATGATTCTGCCAAGAAACAGATAGGGAAAGGACAACTTAGGACTCGAGGAGAGCACGTTTGCTTTTCAGAGTAATAAATTACTGGCAATGATTTAGAAGAGAGCAGCAATGTTCAAAGAGTCCTCTCCAAAATAGTTGAAAAATACCTCCTGAGTTTATAGCAATTTCCTTCACTTGTCAGTGATCTGCATGTAAACCAGTTTCTTTGGCACTTGTGTACACAGAGGTTATTCTGAATAATCACATAGCAAAAAAAATTAAATTACCAAAACAATTACCATGAAAAGGCCATTTGACTCCTACATAGTAGAATTCCACTTATTTATTTTTAAATGTCAACTGTATCTCGTTTCCAAAGAATTATGCTATTCAATAAATAAATTATCTCCATTGCAGTCTCATCTAATTAATAAAATGGAATCCTCACAGAGAAGGAACAGAAAAATATCCATCTGAGAATGGGCTTTCCTCTTCTTAGAGATGACAAAAATAGTCATATTTAACCCCAGGAGTTTTATTTCCAGAAAAGAATTCAGAACATTTAATAGCTAGGTTATTAAAAAAAAAAACAAACAGGCAAACAAAAGAAGATAGGATGTTAAGAGCAAAGTAAAAGAGCCTGCTTGTTTTGGGGGCTTTTTCGATTTGTTTTGGGGCTTTTTTTAGCACAGTTTTTGAATATTTCAGTTTTCCAAGAAGAATCCTTGCACCTTTTGTCTGAAGCCCACTGAAGGACAATAAAAACTGCCTATAAACTATTTGTCGGATTGTGTGAAAACAGTTTCATTTTTCCAAAAAAACCTTCTTTTTTCATGTGACATAAATAAAAATAACAACAACAAAAATTTCTGCTAATTTTTCACAATATTTCAGTAGAACCTTTAAATATTTGAATATTGGTGTGGTGCAAAAAAAATCAAATATAGGTTTATTTTTTTAATTGGTGTTGTCTATTATTATTTGATCTTGATTCTCATGTTTTTCAATACTTCATTTGAAAATACTTCCATACCTTGGAAGAAATTTGTTGGATCAGATTCTTAGATTGTTCATGGGAACTAAGGTTTTAAATAAAATAGTGCATGTAAAGAGTTTCATAATGCTATAAGGTCTCAATATTTTATCTAGTCCTTTGCCCTTCAGGTTGTGGAGAAAACCCAAGATCATAATTCTTACACATTCATATCAGATGGGAAATAAAAATAATTCAATCCATAAGACATCTTACAGTTAATGAATTAATCATGTCTCTTATTTTTTTAAGAATCTCATGACTTATTGTGCCTGGATTGTGATTTTTTGAATGTCTGGCTTTGGTAGCACAGTTAAATATAGAATATTCATTCATTTTCTTCAGTTTTCTTTCTAAAACGTAGCTGTCAAAATCTTTCTACCTGTACATTCAGGTTCCCATTTAACTAGCTGACCCTTTTTCAGAAAAACAATCAACATTTTATTAGCATAAAGCTATAAATTAATTGTTCTAAATGTTTTGTTTTATTATAATAATGTAATAGTATTCAATACTCTCTGTTTTGCTTTCATAAAGTTTTACGCTCTCCTTAAAATGTTAATTAAACATCTACTAAGGCATTTTGTACTTATCTCATTAGTGCTGAAACTATCGACTGGAGAAGATGGAAACACCTAGGATGTGTTTAAAAATGAAAACTACATAGATCTGTTAAGCTGGTAAGCAACAAAGAAAGCTGCTTATGAGCACTGATGAACATTTGTAGAGAAAAAAAAAATGTGTAGTCTTAATATCATTTAGAGGATACCACAGTTTTGACAGACAAAACAGAATTACTTTTTTTAATTCACGTTTTATTATCTCATCTGATATATCTTAATTGTAAATGTTAAAAAGCCCAGGGGGAAATAAACAATCTTCCTGCTGAACTGAAGTTACAAATTCAGCCAAGCATACTGGGGAGTGAGATTCATCTACCTCTTTCCCTGTATTTGAAAGGGCTTCCTAATCTCTGTAATCTTCCTCTGTTTATTAATAAAATATTTGATTTTGAAACTCTTCATTTCAATGCTGGCAGTATAAGTATTCTATTCCTTATTCTGGCAGAGGAAATGGAGTTTGTCCCTTACTCTGATCAGAGAGTCCTAGTCATACCTTTACCCTTAATTGATCTCATATATAATCTCCCCAACACACAACCCAGGTGCATTGGCAGAATCAATCATGCATTTCAGCAAAGGGAAGGGAAAAGTTCTGCACCTGGGGAGGAACAACAACCACCTTAGGCACTGGTGTTCCCTGGGGCCAATCAGTGGGGACACAGCTTGGAAGAAAATGGATCAGGGGGTCCTGGTGGACATCCAGCTGAACATAAAGCAGCATATGCCCGTGCAGAAAAACTGTCTAATGAAGCATTGCCCCCAGGTTGAGGGGGGTGATCTTTCCTCTTTATTCATTGCTAGTGAGGTCACAGCTGGAGTCCTGTGTCCAGTTCTGGCCTCTCTAGTACTACAGACTGGAACATATTGGACAGAGTTCAGTGAAGGGTCACAAATATGGTTAAGAGCATTACTTCTATGAAAAAAAGCTGAGTGAGGTGGAATAGCTCAGAACAAAAGGCTCGGGGGGATCTCACTGGAAATGCTGGAAGGGAGAGTACAAAGAAGATGGAGTCAGACTCCTTTCACTGGTCCCCAGGGACAGGACAAGAGGCAGTGGGCACAAAGATGCTGAAGGCTTTGTCTGAACATCAGGAAACAATTTTTTACTATAAGGGTGACCAAAGTCTGGAACAAGTTGCCTTGAGTTGTGAAGTTTCCTACTCTGGAGATGTTTATGACTGATATCGTCCTGGTCAGCCTTAATTGACCTTGTGACAGCAGAGATTGGACTAAATGATGCCAGAGGTCACTTCCAGCCTTATCAGACTGTGAATTACTATTTATTGTTACAATATTTCCAAAATTTGTTTTTCAATTGGGTCGTGGTTTGGGAATTATATCCCACTGAATTTGAACAGAACTTATAAAAAAGCATGATGAAAATCAACCTTCTATGCCTCAGTACCTAAACTAAGTAAGATTGAAATAACATTAAAATGTTTTTACAGTTGTCTTTGATTACAGCTAAGTCCAATTCTATTTGAGTAAAATAAATATCTGGCAGATTAAATTTTTTTCTTCAAAATGTTGATTTTCCTGAATAGTTGTCCGCAGTCCCTCCATTCATGTACCTTTTGAAAATAGATCACTTATTAGAACAATTATATGCATGATCAAAGGTAAGTTTTTTGTTACTTTGTCTTAAAATAAATATCAGTGCCCAGTATCTCTAATGTTCTGTTGATTTATGGTCCTCAGAACAATTTTGCTGTCTTGCCAATAATTCATTCCTAGTACGTGTTTTAGGGGAAAGTGTTTTAAAACATAACCTTTAAGATTAAAAGCATCAATTAAATGAAGTAAATGTGCTATAATTACAACAGAGATACATGTATAGGTCTCAGAGAAGATTAACTTAAAAGCTAACTGTGAACACTTAAATGTCAGTTTAATTATTAATGCAAAATGTACTGTTTGTCACAGATGATTAAATACACCTCCTAAATAGTAGTTATTCTTGTGCAAATTGGAAGGTGCTGCATATCTTGCTGTTTGATATCTTCCTGATTATGTATGTAGTCTACTCCAGTGAAACCTTTCTCTAAAGCTGGCTGGTCAGTCTTTATGCAATTTAATGTGTGGCACACCTACTTTGAGTGTCATGACATAAACAGTTCCTGTTCAAGCAGAAATTCATGCTATGGATATTTCCATGGAAATGTATCAACCTTAAAATGTTGTATATTCAGGTCAAAAGATGTTCATGTTTATGTTTTATAAGCATTAGATCTCAGTATTTGAACATAAACATATTAATATTATGTTTTTGTTGTGCATGGCAAGGTTTTGGTAGACAGGGGTTGCAGGGGTGGCTTTTGTGAGAAGCTGCCAGAAGCTTCCCCCATGTTTGATGGAGCCAGAGACACCCAGTTCCAGGTCAGACCTGCTGCTGGCCAAGGTTGAGCCCATCTGTGATGGTGGTAGTGGGGAAAAGTTACAGTGCAGGAGGAATTGCAGCTGCAGAGAGTAGTGAGAGTATGTGGGAAGCAGCCCTGCAGACACAAGAGCCAGCAGAAGGAAGGGTAGGAGGTGTTCCAGCACCAGAGAGGTTCCCCTGTAGCCCATGGGAAGGACTGTGGTGGGACAGCTCCTGGAGCTGTGTGTGGTGTGGTGCCTCCCTCCTGGAGCCCATGGAGGACCCCACATCAGAGCAGGTGGGGGGCCAAGGAGGCTGGGTTCTTGTGGGAGGACCACACTGGAGGCAAGGTCCTGGCAGGACCTGTGGACCCCTGAAGAAAGCAGCCCATGCTAGGGCAGTTTTGCTGGCAAGGCTCATGACTCAAAGGACTGCGTATCATTTGCTCCTGTGTCAACACTGCCATGTAGATTCTTGCCTTCAGTGTCTGTGTTTTTCTGATGCAAGAGCACACAATTATATCCCCTTTTCAGCCTCCATTTTGCCAGGGTTTAAATAACTGCACTCATTTAATACCAACCCCTCAAACAGGCTTTTTGGTTCTCTCGGTTGAATTTTTTTATCAGTTTTAATTCAAGATATTTTCTCTTAAATAAGAATTACCATACTAGATATAACCAGTATTGTAGATTGGACTAAAACCTTAAGGTCATTCATAGTGACATTAAAAATTTTCTTTAGTGAAAATACAAAGCCTGAAATAGTTTTAAATTGTCTTTACTGTTTTTCAGAACTTTATCACAACAATGATTTCTAGTCATCCTGTAACAGATAAAATTACCCATGTACTTTTCCTCTCCTGTTTCAGATTCACCCTCTGCATTGTGGCATCAATTCCTGTTGTTTAGCCTTAAGTTCACAAGCTATTGAATTTCACTTTGTTTCTATTATTACCATCCTCAAGGTCATCCAATTTTTCCTCTATGGAAGAGAATTCTCAATTCTTTTCTGTACAGATGATGACTCCAATTCTTTTTAATCAGAAAATCTCATTAACCCACTCTTCCACTTTGTGCCAAGGACATCAGATAGCATATTAAAAAGATTAACCTCATGACCAGTTCTCAAAAAGATCTACTTGTAAGCCTTCCTCAAGTTTGTTCTGCTCTTTACTGTGCTTTTCTTTATTTCTTGCTTTTCAGTTCTCCACAAAACCAAATATCTCAATCTTATCCAATTTTCACCAGTGTGGCACTATCGCAGATATTTCACTGATGCCCAGATAGGTAAGATGCACCCAGTCTCTAAGGAAAATGAAGATTAGGTCACTTATCAGTAGGAAATTTAGGTTAATCTAGACCAGTAAACTCATTCCTTCTCATATACTTTTACATCAATATATCAAGATAAACACCTCTTTTTTTCCAGTATGAACATTTATAGGAGCAAAAAGGTTCTGAAATTGTAATTTAATCTGATAGATGGAAGGCAAACTTGTAGTGCTACCTTGCTTTCTCTCTTCTGGACAGTGAAATGTGCAGGAGATGTGCAAAAGGAAATGGTGTGCGGTTTTGTGTACAGAGAGGTAAAAACTAATGACCTGCAAGAAAGGACTTCTGTTAGCAGCCTAAAATATGACAACCTCAATATCCTTCTGTGTCCTTTACACTGGTGGTCTTTTTAACCCCAGATTTAAAGAAAAATCTTTGACACATTCCCACCCTTTCCCCTTTCCCCACCCCTCTTTTTTTCCCCACCTCTCTAGGGGCTAGCCTGAGAAGCAAGCTGAAATCAGTAGTAGTTAGGCATCTAACTTGCTACATTTTAGAAAATATAATTCTTACCTACTTACATGTACAGGTGCTCATATAGTATAAAAGATGTGACCCCCATTAATTTATGGATAAAACAAATACCTAGTCACGGCCAGCTAAACACACGCAAAGGGTCATTCCTTTGGTTCTCTTGTTCAATACACTTTACTCATTCTCTCTCATGTGCTTGACTGGAAAAGAAAAAGGAAAGGAAAAAGCAAACAAGAGACAAAACCTCAAACCTTTCTCAAAAATTATGTCTTGTTCTGCTGAGGTGTTAGCATTAAGTTTAGCTTAGCTCTGGCCTTTTATGAACCTTTGACTGCTTCTTACTAGAAGCAATAAATCATTACCATTGAAAACTTTTATTCTGCAATAACATATATAGAAAAACTAGACTTGAGAGGCACATGGCAGACCAAAAAGCAAAAGCAATGTTTTCAACCCAAAGGCAAGTCTTTTCAACCTGAAATTTGCTGGTTTTGACTTCTGCTCTTTGCATACCACACCGTTTTTTTTTTTCTGTGCAAAGTCTCATAATTTACTTTGCATCTCTTTCTGAAGACCTGGCCTTTTCCTCCGTCACTCCGTCCCTCCCTCCCTACCTTGTATTATCAAAATTATTAAAAATCATCTTTTAACTAACCTCTCAACAATAAGAACAGTCTTGGATGTCATTCTTGTTCTGTGAAATACCATAAAGAATAGCAACACATGTAGGAAGAAGTCAACTCCTTCTAAACTATATTAGATAGTTTTAAGATGGTATTAATTGAGGCTAGTTAATAAATATAAATTATATTATAATATATTATTATTAAAATATAACAACTAATAAGTTGTAGTTAATTAATAATTTCATTTTTTGGGCTGTGAGTGGTATAAAATTACCTTTTCTGACATACAAAAATTGTTTTTTTCACTGATGTTGACATCTGTGTGCTTATGGACTTTCCTCTGAATATTTAAAACATTCGTCTACTTGGGCATAAGCAACAGTAGCATTTAGAGAATTTCCTCAAGAAACTTTGCATAACTGTCCATTTACCATATGCAATGCCTTAACTCTGTAAAACTAAATAAAGAAATAGTTATGTGAGTAGTTGTGTTGCAGTGAAAACTGCACAAATTCTATATCTAATGCAGCCGCCGTGACCTCTGTCAGCAGTTGGCACTTCTGTGCCCTGCAATGGAACACAGCTCAAGGGAAAAGCATGGCAATATCAGAGAGGGAGAAGCCCTGGCACAAGGTGACTGTAATCTCAGTAATTTCTTTAGATAATGAAAATTGCAAGGGGTTGTTTGTCCTGCACTGTAAAGGACAAGGTAAATAATTAATTACAGCTGTAAAGTACCTGCAAGAAAACTCTATTACGGTAAAAAAAAAAGGTCCTCTTCGTTATGAATTTTTCCTTCTGTCTGCATTTTACTCTAGTATCATTATATTATTGAAGTTAAATACTTATGACCTTTGAGTGGAGTTTTGAAAAGGCAACTTAAATGTGCTTTTAAAATACTTTTTTCTCCTCCTGATGCTCCCTGAAGACTTAATTTTCCCCCTTCCACACCAACAGTGTTTATTATATGGCAGATTGATAAAAGCAGTAGTACATTTGGTGTCCTTTTTAGAAAGCTGTGTAACTATAACCAATATTTCCAGTAATTATTGTTCAGTTGCAGGAAAGGTTGAAAAACATGGCAAAGTGTATACAGAAAGGGACATAGCAACAATCAAGCAGACAAAAATATCTTCTGAATACAGTGAACCTTTGATACCCAGTCAAATCTATACTCTTTTCTAAAGGGTAGAGCTCTAAGGGACTCTTTTTTAAACATTTGTCATTTTTTTCTCTCATCAGTGTTATGGAACTGAACCTGCTGTTCTCACAGATGACCACACAGCCCTAGAAATAGCATTACTTTTCTAGTCACTTATAACTACAAGACAATTAACAGTAATGAGTTTGGGAACGTTCTATCTCCACAGCTGAAGAAAATAATATGTTTTCTCCAGAACTTGCCAGAAAAATTTCTGAATCCTGTCTAGGAATATTCAGTGTATTTTACCACTGTTTGGGACAAATAAAACCTTTAATTTCTTGCTTCTAGTTGTATAGTAAAATTAGGAGAGCTATGCAAGAAATAGAACCAATCTTGACTGAAATTAACTCAGGGTATACTTTTACAGAAGGCATATTGAATTTGACAGTCACAGGTAAAATAACTTGCCTAAAGTATTAGGAACAAGGTAATAAACTACATTTACAGAAAATTTTTCCTCTATAAGAAAACTTCCATCAAAGCTGTATTACAATTAATCATAAATATGATCTTAGTTTTGGTAAGAGAGAATGGAAGCTTTTAAAAGAGTTTGTTAATTAATTGTTAAAATGTTTGGAGTAAGGAAAAGCATTTGCACTAACAGCATAAGCAGTTGTTTTGGCTTGCTTCTGTTTATGCCTCTGGAAATGTCTTGCAAGCTTGCAGGCAATGGAAGGAAACATGATTTATAATAGATATAAAAGGCAAAGTTCCACCTTCAAGCTTGAGGGCAGGAAATAGGATTGTGGCTGAGCATAAATGTGCTTCGCAATTCGAGCTTCATTTCTTCTGGTGCAGTCCCATGGCATCAATGTGTTGTAATCTATGGTGGAAGTCACCTCATGACTAATTCCTGCAAATTGTGTGATTTCATTTAGGGCTGAGGTTATAAGGTTGCTGAACAGATCCCTGTGTGCTTCAGAGGAAAAAAAAAATGATAGTTTATTTCGTGCCAGAATTATCTGATGTTTTATCACTCTATAAATTATAACTCCTTCCACAGACTGAGTGCACGGGGATAGTCTGTGGTTGCTGGGCTCTGTACCAGGGCTCGCAAATCATGATCATGTTCAGAGAGTGTAAGTCCTGATGCAAGACTAAAGGGAGTCAGTGGGATCTTTCACTGATCAATGATTTGCAGTTGTAGACTTCTATCCAATCCAAAAGCCACCTGCTGGTGTGTCTCTTCGGGGAAGATGTCAATCCAATTAACTGGTAAGAGATTCAGAGCACAAGAAATGAATGTGTTTAATCAGCCTTATTTTGCGAGCACATACAGCGTCTGTGTTTTCTATTTTTGCTGTTAATTAGGAGGCATTTGGTGACACAGGGTAAGCACCATTAAAATATACAGCAATGTCTGTTGGCATTTTTCTGATTTTTAAGTTTAAGTATTGAGACATATTATAAGAATGAAACTTCAGATGGATGTTTAAAGATAAATACTAATGTCTTTATAATTCTGAATTATTTGTAAAAGTCATGTCTATAGGCTGAATGGATGCTTGAAATGTAGAAATAACCAATTAGAAAGGTATGAAATACAATACCTTTTTTTGCAAAAGTTCTTCAAAATTTAGGTTAATCACATGTATATCATGCTGGTATAATTACATACTTCCTACCCTAAATAAGCAGAAGGAAGATTAAAATGAGGAGGCAATAGAAAAAATACTGCATGCTCATAAGTTAATGATTAAAAAAGACTAATTCCAATGGGATAATAATTTCATTTTCTAGGTTTTATAGCTTCAATGGAGGTATGTTAGTCAGTCTTGCTGAATTAAGAGTAAAAATGGAAAATTGGTATTTACATTAAAAATATACAATGCTTAAAGGCATTAAGGTGGTTGAGGTGCCAAATTTTATTTCACGTGTTCTGATTATCAAAATTCTGGAATGTTTTAGCCAGACTTATTGCTTCATATGTTGGCAAGGAGATACCACACTTTAAATGTTAAGCTATATTCTTAACTATCTTTGGAAGAGATTATCAGTGAATACTATTTTTTTTAATATGCTTTTTTGGAACATCATGAAGAAGCAGAATTGGTCAGGAGAGATACTGATTGAGAAGAGGACTTTGCTTTTATTCATATAACTTAGAGAAACAATAACTTCTGTTCCTCAGGGGTCTGCAAAAGAGACCTTACATCTGTTTTCTGCAGCTTTCTGCAGAAGTAATATAACAATTTTATCACAGCTAGCCTTAAAACACTAAAGGTTATTCTAGAAGGCTGTTTCTGCCAAACGACCCCCTACTTTTCAGGAAAAAAACCCACCTCCTTGCAAAATCACTCTAGCACAAAAGAGTAGGAAAATGTCATCTAAAGCAACATGCACAAGATGGAAATGAAGGTGGTTAGTGAGATTTTCTTTAGTTCAAGTGCAAGGATAACCACTTTTTCTTGTGAAGGTGAAGCAATAGTTACCTTGGATTGGAAAGGGTTTTTTAAAATGTTGAAACAGAAAAGTAGTAGTTGCCTCTAACCATGTATTCTCCCTCCATCTGTATCCAGACACATTATTTTAAGAAAGGTTAAGACAAACACTGAGATAATGTGGAACAACATTTGCAATACGGGGAATTTCTGCTTATATTTCTCTCAGTAACAGAAAATTTGTATTCAGATACTAGATACCTGGCAGATCTTCCTGTTTGCTTTCATCATGGATATTAGAGCTGAAATGTATAATTTTATATATATATATATATATATGTATATAGATTATAATTTATATAATTATGAGATGAACAGCCTGGAAACCCCACAGGTCCCTCAGAAAAAAGTACCCAGTAGGGGAACATTAATGACAGCACCAGCCAAATTCTTGTCAGGAGCCAATTCCAGTGTAGGTCCTTCCTCCAGGGAATATTCACTGGCTCCATTGTTGGGTCCTCCATGGGCAGCAGTGTGTATATCTGCTTTGGCATTATTCCCTCTCTGGGCTGGAGTGCCACTTCCCTGACCTCTGATCTGTTTGCACTTCTGCTGTTCATCCCACAGAGGTGCGTATGACATTGAAAATAAACTAACCAATTCCTTAAAAATATATATTAATTATAGTTATAATTATTACAGTTTTAGTTATATTTTTAAAGGAAAATAAAGCTCTATAAGGTGTAGGGTAAGAAACTGGCCTTTTAGAACCGATGGAAATAGTCTGGAAAGTGAGGATACAGCTCTAAATATTATGTACTCTATGTCACAGTAAGCCTCATAGTAATACAATTCAGCATTTTCTGTTTAGTCCTGATTTCTTCCATATTTTATTGAGCAGATATGGTTATTTTGAAATTAAAGCTGTTGGACAAAATTACACAGATTATATGATGATTCTGAAATATCTTGCTAACAGAAAATCTTCAGAAGTTTGAAAATATTGGATATTTTGTGTTTGCACAATTAATATTTCTGGATGGCGCCTTTCTAGTGTTCATGTACAATGGAAACACATTGAAATTTAAAATTCTAAACAAAAGTTCTAAGCTGTAGACAGAAACTTGATTTTTCAGTTCTTGATTTCTTAATTTGGGAGTTTCTTTTCCTACTTGTCTTAGGGGTCTCTTACAGCCATTACAGTGAAAACAGAGCCTTGAAGAAAATTGCAAAGTGTGACTGACTCGATCACTACCACAGCAAATCAGAAATTGTCAAGGTGGCAGTTCCCTCATTCTGAAGTCTACTATTGATCCATACCTGAGTCAAGGAAAATGCATAAACCTCCTTACACAAACTCCAGTGACAGGCAATCAGCAGATCCTGAAAACCAATTCAAAGTTACTAGTTTCAACATAAACCTCAGAAACTCGCCAGCAGACTGCTGAGGTGAAAACATGTCACCTGAAGTTTCAGGTTTTCAATTCACAGTTGATAGCTTCAGTCAGTGGGGACAACTAATCAATTACCTGGCATGAATAATGATGGACTATCAGAAACTTTCTTCAGACTATTACTCAGCTGCTGAACTGTGTTAAAACATGACATTGATAATGAATGCAGTGTCATGGTTTGGAAGAACTGTTGCAGACAGCAAGGACGTTTCCCTTCCCCAGTGTACACAGATTTTAGCGTAATTCATTTTGCATGTGACTGTGGAATACACAGGTCACTACAGGAGTTCAAGTAAACCAAAAGCAGAAGTCCAACATCATAATATGTAGTCCAACATTGTAGTGGTCTAAGATGAGCTTCAACCCTGTGATTATGAGATCAGGGAAAAACACTACAAATTTTTATAGGAATTTTCACAATGTTTGAATGAGATTTTTAATATATTAATTGATAGTTTACTTGCACATGTCTGCAGTGCAAGGTTTTATTTTCTACAGGTATGCATATATATGGGTATATTGAAGTATAGTATAAAGCAGGGTGAGACTTTAAAGGTATATCAGCAACAGGATAGCTGTGTCTAAAGGATTAGGGGCTGATCATGTGGTCAGTTTTGTGTCACAGTGGGAACAGAAGATACCTCATTTGAATCTTATCTTGGGGACTTTCATTCCAGTACTGTCTGTTTTCCTGTCTGTAGGAGCTTCCTGAGACCCATCTAGAACAGGTCATGTCTTTTACGGGTGTGCACGAGGGCAGCTGGTACAAGTAAACAAACAGCTGTCACCCTAATTTTCATTCCACTTAAAACATGACATAGCAGATGCACAGATAAAACTACACATGTGAAACGACACTGAATGAGCCCACCCAAGTGTTTAAGTTACAGTAAAGAAAAAAATCTGAGCTCTTCAGACATTCACAGAATCAGCAAAGTAATCTTAATCTGTAATCCTTGTGTGATGTAATCTGCTTTCGTCTACCAGCAGAAATCATGCTAGGTCAGCTCATTCCAGTTATGCTTTGGGTTTGCTCTTTTCAATTCTACTAACTGAGAATTAAGGGGATAAAATGAAGTCGGTAAGAACTATTAAAAATGTGAATATTAAAAATCTTTACCCCTTTGATACATTTAAGAATTTGCAGAAATCAGTAAGTAATTTGGGTAAATTATTGTGAACAAAACAAACAGATATTACTAGTTGTATAGCCATTAAAACTTCTTTAAAAAAAAATACAGCACTGATTAAAAAGAATCTGCACAAATATGTTGCTAACTAAGTGAGAAATCCCACCTTGCCCATTGGTTTGCTTGAGGAATGGTGGATAGCAGTTGTAAAACCACAGCTCAGACAGGAAAAGTAAGTGTGAACTGGCAGCTGTCCAGAGTTGGGTTTGTGTGTGTGAGAGTGGGGCACATGGCAAATGGGTTTTGGATCAGGACTGGTTAGGCTTTGTATCTTTTTTGTTCACTGCTGCCTATAATTTAATTAATTATATTACTGACAGTTTTCTAAATTAAAAAGGACTATTTGAAAAAATGCATAATGAAGTAAGGTATAACACTGATATATTCCTGCCCTGAAAGTAATGGGTTTCTAAATTAAAATATCTTGGATAAGCTAAATCTTATATAAGATGGTTATGTTATAAAACAGTATGTGGAATTGAATTACTCTCCTGCTATGATGAGTTGGAATCACTGATTTTGCAGTCTGTGTTCAGTATTAAGGGCTACATGAAATACTCAGCTGCGCCAGGGAGGATATGAAGAGATTAGAGAGACTAATATATCACAGACTAACCTCTTTGCTCTGGACATTCGCAGGGACACAGGCAATTCTCATTCTGCTGCTTTCTGGAGCCACTAGATATCAAAACAAACAAAAAGAAATCAAGATTATAAGAAAAACTGAAGTTCAAGGTAAGCAACTCTTTTATTAGTTACAATTTTCCATGTTGAGCTGATTTTCCATACTGAATTGTGAATTTAAGTACTTGCTATAGTTTTTTAGAAAAAACAAAACAACATCACTTGTTTAATAGTTACTAGCAGCAACTAACTCAACTATTGTTTTATATCTCCTTAGTGGAATTCCTGAATGATAGTACTGTCGATCTCAACTTTTTTTGAATTGTGATAGTAAAGGTACTTCCAACTTAGTGGTAAAAATTAGAGTATTATTAGGAGCTCTTTATTCCTTGAAAAATATCAAGAAGTCTCTATCAATACATAAAAATCACATGCTAGAAAACAGATAAGCCAAACAAATAATTTCTATTTTCATAGAATCACATACTATGTTAAAGGGAAATGTAGTCTTATATAACATAATCTTTTATCATAATTATTTATTTATAAAATAGGTTAATAGTAGATAAGAAGTTCTAATTAAACAACACGTGTATGGCTTTCTTCCTTGTCCCAACAGGAGACATAATCTAGTTTATTTTCTTAGTATTTTAGAAACACACTAAACTGCTAGGGTTATGCTAAAATTTCTGATTCTTGCATGGATTACTCTCTTCTGGCTGTGTTCTCAATCAGTGGTATCAGGAGTCCTGTGAGGAGCTTTAGAACACCATGAATACAACCTATGAACAGTTAAACAGCAACTCCACGCCATGGAGAGAGTGGTGTTTCCTGGAGGTGTTCAGAATGGTGAACTAATTGCATTTCAAATGTCTGCTTGAGGAAGGGAAAAGAGAAAGAAGGAAAAATTATTGATGATGGGAGTAAAAACTGAAGAGAAATAACGACTTCAATCCAACTACTGCAGTCTTAACTGTTGTGTAATACTCAGTGTAAGCATACAGAGAAGGGAACAACCAAATTAGTCATATTGCTAAATGCTACTTCTTTGCATTGCTAAACTTCCATGTACACAGGAAAAATGGTCCAAAAATAGTTTCAAATAAGTTATTTTGATCTTTTTGAAAAGTACTGTGAGCCTCATTGCTGAAGATATCTATTAATTCTGGAAATTTCTAGATCTTAAAAATGTCTCGTGAAGAGGTACTCCACTTGCCATTTATTAATTTTTAAGGAGTAAATGTGACTCAAAAATATAGCTTTGACAAAAATTTACTAAAGGCATGAACTTTTATACTAATTATAATTAATTTACAGAAAAAAAATTAAATGTAGATATAAATTAAGAATTCTCAACTAGAGATCAATAGAAGACAAGTGACAACAGTAGGAACTTAAAATTGAGCAGGACTTTGAAACTCTTATTTTAATGTTGTACATAAGCCTGTTCATGAGGTAAGAGAAATTTTATGCCTATGCCTACAGGGTTTTGTCTAAAAATACAGATTTTTAGCAACTGGGCTTTTATGTTTAAATATTTTTTTTCTTTTTATGAGGATAAATAACTTCTCAAATAATGTCCTAAGCAATTTAGGGCAAAAAGGCAACAAATAAGGCAAGGTGGTACTCCTCTGGTATTTGTGTAATCCTCATGGCAGTAGAAAAAACATTTCTACCAGCTGAAAAAATCAGCACTTCATAGATTTACCAAAGGCAAGTAAGTGAGTCAGGAACTTCTGCTAAGGAGTTAGGAAGAGACTTAACTAGGAAGGGATTTGAAAAAATAAAATAAAATTTAATAATGGAGCTAGTCCCTAGGGAGGAACTGAGTCAAGATTATGGAGAGATACAGAAATAGCTATAAGTTCAAACCTGAGACTGTTGGCAGGTATTAAAACTTGGCCTTTTAAGAGCTTTTATTTGTTGCTCTTAAGTTGTTTCTGGAAGGAGATATCTTCAATGAGAGGGGATTCTGGCTGTGTTGTAGATTTCCTTAATTTTATTTTGTGTTTTTTTGGGTCCAGGGAGCATATTCAATAGAAAACATTGCTGTATTAGAATTTGTCTATGAAATTTTGGTTTGTAATTCATATTGGGAGAGAGTTACCTCTTTAACACAGAGGAAAACATTTGAATTCATAGAACTCTTATTCCATATTTTGCTGCATAATATAAACCAGTGAAAGGCCTAAACAGCATCCAGATCCATACTTTACAAAGATGAATCTTAGATTTCAAAGTCACTTTTCTAGGTCATCAGAAAGAATATAAAGGAGAAAAGAGAACATCCATTTATTTAGCATAGAGCTGTAGATGCATATTTCCTCTTAATCTTTGCATAAATCCATCCTTTTAATGACTTTTCTTTTTTCCTTCTCTACAGTCATAATACTATCAAAGACACTGTGGTAATGGGCAAAGTTGAGAACTCAGTTAGGTCACACCCCACCACTCCCATCAGAACCCGTGGGGAGTGCTCAGCTGCTCTTTGATTCTCTTTGTGTGCCTTCTGAGTTAGAGCTGATTATTTTTAGTTTTATTTTGGTAAATGTAGAACAGGTGTTAAGGGAATTATAGATAGACAAAATCATGACTTAAAGATACTTCAGGGCAGGGGAAGAGGAAAGATGAGATGAAAGAAAGTGGTGAATCCATGTGGGAGGAAATATTTGCTTGTTTTAGCTGAAATTGTAGATTCATCTGTCTTCATATCTGCAGAATTTCTTTGTGTGAAGTCCAAAGGACTTCAGGAACTGTTAAGAAACTTCATTAAATCTGATACAACTCCAGGTATCTCTCTACTATATGAATGAACTCTGTTCAAGTGGAAATTGTCTTTCAGCTGGTGAGAGTTAATCTGAGATGTTAAAATCAATGGACGCAATAGAAAAAAATAACCAAGCCCAAATGGGTCAGATTTATTTTAAGTTGAATGAGTTTATAATAGTAATTGAAAACCCTTTATGAGTTATTTTTTCAGCTAGTTACTACAGTGGCTAGCAGTAAAGCTGGTAAGAGAAATGGGCTGGGTATTTACATTCATAGTGTACTTGCTGCTGTTCTACAATCTCTAAATTTTATTTGTTGGTTGTGCTGCTTTGGAAACCCTGTAGCTGAATTAGGTCACAGGCATATTTGTAACTTTGGTGCTATATTATTGCAAAACAGCAAGTTCTTTAGCAGTATTCTACTGAATTAGAGAAATGCAGTGGAGTCTCTACCCTTAGATGCATTCAAAACTGTCTGTACATGTTCCTGGGCAATCAGCTGTACGTGGCCCTGCATGAGTAGGGGACTGGAATGGGATTATCCAGAAGTTCCTTCCAACAACAGCCAGTCTATCATCCTGTGAACATGCAAACATTCCACAAAATCTGTGAAAATACACTTCTTCAGGCCTACGAAAGGCTTGATCAGTTTTCAGAAATAGCATTTGAAATAGTTCTCGTACTCCTCTTCCTCTATGCCTCAGGTTGTTACAAAAAGCTGTTTTCTTTGAGGCTTAGAAACTGTTCTGGAACTTAACTGCAGGTGTTATTTGCACTGGATTTGTCAGCCAGGGGCTTGTACCGTAAAGGAAGAGAGCACTTAGGAAAGGCTTATAAACTTTACCTTTCCAGTATACACTAAAACTGAGATTCAGCTGAAGACATGGGGACATCTAAATTTCAAGAAAGCTGGCTCTGTGGCTTCCCACAAAGCTGTCTAACTTTATGAGGTATGCACTGCTCCCTTAAGTTATGTGCCCACAGGTAGGTATGTAATGCCATTTAATGTGCCTTCTGGTAGGGCTGGCAGATATAACTGAGAATTTATAAAATAAATTATAGATCCTGTGAGAGATCTCTTTCTCTCTGCATTGGCAGCTGAAGTCTTTAATAGCATATAACATGTTTATGCAATTGCATCCCATCTGTTATTCACCTGATTCTCCCTTAATGGTTTATGGACTGGCTCTTATCCAACTGCAATGGGAGTCTGAACACAGCTCACATGTAGAGTTTGTTTGTGGGTACTTAAATGTAGGCATCCTTTTAACTTAGTTAAATCCTGCTCTAGAATCCAATTGCTTAGTGTGAAAATGACGGTAAGGTCTCTGAAAATCTGAATGCTTATTTACAGAGTGCAAAAGTTGCTAAGAGCAATGGAACTTGGGACCCAGGGAAGTTTTTCTGCCATGTCACTTGAGATAAAACTGCTGTGGTTCCCCGTTTGAAGTCCACCCAAGGCCAACCATGTGTCCTCAGTACACACACATATGCATACTCAATTTTTCCCTCAGTAAAGACACAGAGAGCAGATGAAGCTGTGAATTGAAAATCACAGGAAATCATGAAATACTTTTTTGCACCTCAAGACTACAGTATGTGAGCTTTTAAATTCTTGAAACCATTAATTACCATTGTTAGAGTAAGATGTGTCACTGTTCCCATACAATAGATAAGAAAGCCTCCTACACAATGGTATACAGTTAATCACTAGAAGTGATTAACTTCTAGTGGCTACCTACAGGTATAAAAAAATCTCCTTAACAACAGGAAGTCTTGGTTTCTTAAGCTGTGGATCATCTTTAGGTTTAGCAACTTGTTGAAGAAAAAGAGACTGCCACATTGCCTGATGATACAAGCCACTGCAATGTGCCTAATTATCTAAAGAAAATGGCATTAAGAAAGTGGTATTGTAAGAGTTAGAGAAGTGTACTGAATATAGTAAACTTGGGAGTTTTGGACTACGCTGAGTTTCATCGTTGTTTATTTCATTATAGTAAAACTTTGGCATACAGGCAATAAATTATAAGAATATCTTTTTGTTTGCAAAGGTACTAGATGTTTAATAAGAGAAGCTCTCTTTCTGAAATGGAGATTACACCATCTGGAATTGTAGTGCTGCAGAAATTATAAGAAGCTAATGAAAGTTGCATATGGCAGTGATAATTATCACATAGCCAATGGTAATTTATATTTTCAGGTACTGGATACTATGAAGTATGTCCTGTGTGGTATTAGAAATACAATAAATGAGAGAGAAAGATATTTATGCATTCCTAAGTGCACATCCACATGGGCACCAATGACACTGCCAGGGAAGACCCTGACGCCAGCAAGAGGGACTGGAAGGCTCTGGGGGCAATGGCCATGGGAGTCCAGGTTTTATTCTTGACCCTCCTGGTGAAGAGGAAAGGCTTGGGCAGGAGTAGATGTGCATTTAATGACATCCCAGGTATGTCTGAGGTTTAGTGGGGTCCCTCGTGTGCCTGGTGTGCTGAGATGGATGGAAAGAATGCCTTTAAGAAAGACAAAGGTAAAGAGAAAAGGAATTGTTGCTGATGTAAAGGTGCAGCTCTTCTGTGGTATGGGAAACAGAGTAGTTGAGCGCTTGCATGTCAGGGTCAGAGGAGAGGCCAGTAAACATGACAATGTGGCAAGAGCGTGTTACAGACACTGAATGTGAGTGAAGAAATCAAAGTCTTCCTTATACAGTTGACTAAAATTTTTGTATTATAGACTGCTTCTCATAGGGTATTTAAGCTTTCCTGACACCTGCCAAAAGGGTGGTACAGCAGGACACATTGCCAGAAAATTCTGGAGGTTGTCATGTACAACTTCATAATACAAATTATGTGTGTGACAAGCAGAGGTGATGATTTCCTGGACATTCATGGCCTCTGAAGTTCTTGTTGGGGATGTGACAGTCAATAACAGGCAGGCTTGGTCAGTGACCATGAAATTGCAGAGCTCAAGATCCTGAGGGGATTCCTGAGGAAGGCAAGAAACAGAACTCAGACCTCAGATTTCAAGAATGTAGACTTCAGCTTAGTCAGGGAACTGAGAAGTAAAATCTGGTGGGAAGCAGTATTGAAGGGCAAAGCAGATCATGAAAGTTAGTAGATCTTTAAGATCAGTCTCCTTGAAACAAAGCAATGATCCATCCTAGTACTCACAAAAATTAGTATATATATCAGGAGTCTGTCTTGGTTAAACAAGGACCTGGCTGGGGTCCAGTACTAAAAGAACATTTATAGAAGTGAGAGCAGGCTAAGGAAGAATTTAGAAACATTGCTTGGGTAGGTACAGATGGTGTTAGGTAGGTCAAACAGTGGAAAATAATAAAGTCAGTGATCTGAGTAATCTCAATATATACAGATCCACAGGACTTTAAGGGATGCATCTGTGAGTACTCAGAGATTTGGCCAATGTCATACGAGGTAAGTCTTAGGTGTCTTTGAAAGGTTGTGGAGACTAGGGGACTTCCCTGATGACTGGGGAAAGGAAACTGCTACGACCATCTTCAGAAAGAGACAAAAATGATGCCTGTAAACAAAGGGTAGGTCAATCTCATCTTTGTTCCTGGAAAAATCATGGAGTGAGTACAGTTGTAAACCATTTCTAGACAAATGAAGAAGAAGGTGGTGAATGAAAATATCCAATATTGATGTACAACATGTAGGTCATGCTTTGGCCAACTGGATTGCCCTTACCCTGTTTAATAAGTTTATCAATGATCTGGAAGAGGAGAAGGACCCTCAAGTTTGAGCAAGATTCCAAACTGGCAGAAGAGGTCAATGTGCTCTGTGGTAGGGCTGGCATCAAAGGAGATGTAGAGAGGCTGGAGGAATAGGCAGACATAAACCCATTGAAATTCAGGAGGGATTTGTGTGAAGACCTTCACTTTAGATGGTCAACAGTATATTGGGCTGTATTGTAGCCAAGAAATTGAGGGAACTGATTATTCCTTTGTACTCAGCATTTGTAATATTGCATCTGGAGTGCGGTGGCCAGGTTTGCATTCCCCTGCATAAGAAAGAGATTGACAAACTGGAATAAGTCCAGTGAAGGGCTGCCCAGACTGTTTGGAAATTGGAGTAACTGTCCTCTGAGGAGAGGCTAAGAGAAAGGTTTGTTCAGCTTTATGTAGAGAAGGCTCATAATGAATTCTATCACCATCTTCAAGTTCCTAGTGGGAGGAGACCACAAAATAGAGCCTTACTCCACCCCAAGGTGCACAGTGAAAGGATGAGAGGTAACTGAGGTGAGTTGCAAAAAAAGAAATTCTGATTAGATTTGAGGTTGCCCAGGGAGAGTTAAATCTCTGTCCTTGGAAATACTAAATTTGACTGAAAGTTGCTCTGAGCAACCTAATATATGGTGGCCTTGTTTTGAGAAACTGGTTGGGTCTAGGTGACCTCCAAAGGTTACTTCTTACCATTCTAAAATTTTTGGACTAAAATGAGAACTGAGGCCTTTAGGATATATGACTGGTTCTGTGCCATTATGAACAAGGAGCTGTTTCTAGAGTCAAGAGTATAAAACCTCTAAGTACATATCTGAAGAGAAGGGTAAACTTGCTTAGTCCAGAATAGATATACTTTCTGGGATAAAGACTGTTGTTTACTTTACCTGAAATGAGCAGTATTCAGAGCCCATTCTACGGACTATAGATCAAAGATAATTTTTTTATGTTTTTCTCCTTAATTCCATCACAGAGACAGTTGGTAGCTCATGCCAGAAAACCTAGTTAGTGTATTTAACATGGTCTATAATGTTTCACTCAATATGTGGAAAGCAATGGGCACTACCCACTGGAACTGTCCACTCTGCATTCTTGTTATCATTCTACTTGTGAGCTTCTACAGAAGGACACAGGTGCTTAACTTTAATCTCTTATCCTTGGAAATGGTAACCTTGGCCAACACATTAGGGGTTTTAGTTAAAATCCATGAAATACAAAAAGAGTTACATTTGATAGCCCTAATGAATCTTAATATCCACTCT
This sequence comes from Acrocephalus scirpaceus scirpaceus, assembly GCA_910950805.1. Taxonomy (NCBI): domain Eukaryota; kingdom Metazoa; phylum Chordata; class Aves; order Passeriformes; family Sylviidae; genus Acrocephalus; species Acrocephalus scirpaceus. The sequence continues at coordinate 9,162,852 of OU383777.1, forward strand.
CCTCTACTCCCTACCACCCCACCCCCCTGGATTCATTTGGAAGGAAAAAAAAATATGTAACATTATGTTTAAAATTAACCTATTCTCTGTGGCATGGGCAGGACATTAACATATAATCTAAATATATATTTCACTAGCAAGACTTTCCTCTGTTTAAGCTATGAAGGTTTTCCTATTGTGTTCTTGGCATGAAAGAGATAACTGCTAGGGAAATTAGCACATTCAACACTCTTATGTTACTAATTAAAGTCCTAAGAGAAAGATCCTGAAGGTCTCACTGTTTTGCTTGCTGGTGCAAAACCAATTCCTTATTTTCATGTGATTTATCAGAACTTTCTCCAATGATAGTGCACATTTTTCCCCAGGTTCTTCCTTGGGTTTGCTTTTGAACTGTAATAATTACACATATGACTCTTTCACCATATAAGCAAATAAAAATTGAACTCTGTGGTGGCATCTGTACCACTACTAGTTGGACTCAACTGCTGCAGGTGAATAAACTCATATTAAAGAAAGCAACAGGAGAGCAATAGGACAGAACAAAAATATTACTGTTACATGTTGCTTAGGACACAGCCTTTGAAATTAGTGGCTATTTGTCCCATTCTTCACTTCAAGATGCAAATCACTATTTGTGTAGTAGAAATACTGATTGCAAATAATGTTTAACATTGTGACTAATCTATACTATGCTCATATTGTGAGCATATCAGCATTCCTGTGCTGTACTCAGTTTCCAGACCTTGTTTTGTTGAAGAAAATGTGGTTGTGAGATTGCTGGGAAAACTTAACCAGGTGTCCATGCACCGGCTATTCACTAGGGTAAAGTGCATGTACTAATCCTGTTTCCCTTAGACTGATGATAATGAGGCTAAATATCTGCAGAGGCTTCTCAGAAGTGATTTCTTCAATCTTAAAAAGGATGCTATTACTTTAATGCTATTATATCAGAGTGCATGGTATCCCAAAACCCCAGACATTCAGGTACTCTGGATTACTGCAAATAATTCTGCCCAGGATGTTTTATAATATCCAGAAGACTTTATGCTGTATTTGGTTTTGGGTTAAGTAGGTTGTTTTCCCTTGAATAGGTGAGTTTTGAAGAATTTTTGAAACAGGGTAGATCACTATTCCATTGGTTTCTCAACCTGCATTTACAAAGTAATGAAATAGAGAATTCTATGCAGAAAGAGTTGAGTCATATATATTTGAATAAAAGAGCAAAAATGCACAATGCTTTGCAAGGTACCTTGTTATCATCATTTTTTGGTTGTTTTGGTGACAAGTAATTCAGGTGAGACTGGAAAGTAGTCATGGTCTCAAAGAACATTTGCTGTGCAGTATTTAGCCAAACTTTGGTTGGTATGTAGATGAGTGCTGTTTTGACACAGAATTAGAACTTGTGAGACAAGCCTTGCTGGTGAGAGCTATTATTACAAGGCATTGCTCATTCTGTACAGCAGATGGACTTAACTGCTGGATGCATCTCAGCCATCTCTTTTAAACTCCATAGTCTCTGTGTCTCTGAAATGAGGTAGATAAATGTGATGGGGGCACTACAACATTTAGCTAAGTATTCATACGAGTTAGAATATAAAATTATTAATGTGTAGAGTTTTATAAATATGAATATGCAAATTCTAGCTTCTCTTCTAGCTTCCTCTATCTTTTTTTTTTTTTTCTGTGGCACTGATCAGTACATCTTTGGTAATCGCTAACAATAACACAATTCTACCCTCTTCACTTTTGTCTGGGCACTGTGCCAGGCATATTATAAAGATATAAAAGTTTCTCCCATTTTGCTAGTTCATGCCAAGGTGTTACTGACCTCTTCCTTTCTTCTGATGATCTCAGCATTACTTCTCCAACTTCTATGCACTAAATGGCTTTTTCTCAATGAAAATGTAAAGAGCACATCTATCCTAAGTAGCCTGCTGATGAGAAAATTGGATGTCTTCAATGTTGTTAATCAATAAATTAACTTCAAGCACTTATTTTAGGGCTGCAGATACACTCTTAACTGAGATTCCCTTGCCCCAGATCAGATTCAGCACCAGCAAGAGATGAACTAGTGTCCTTGTGCTGCTTCTGCATACTCAGCTCTAACTTGGACTGGCTCCTTTAAAGATTTGATGCATCTAGTTTGCATACCAAACTGGTCAGGCCCTGATGAAAGTACTGCATTACTGATAAAGCAGGTGTTTAGTCTGAAGGAAGTTACATCACTTCAAGTATACAGTGCCTTTGTTTTGCAGGGATAAAGATGCCATGTATGGTCTCAATGTAAAATACATAAATGTTTGTGATTGTGTTGGTCTATTTTGGATTCAAACAGACACAATGAAGACTCAACAAAAACTGTGAACAGGTCCTCAAAGGGTAGTTTGATTTGCTGCTATTCATGATTATCCTTTTTGTATTACCTAGTATCAAAGAAAATGCAACTTTCTTCTCTATCTCTGCTTCTAAATTTGCAGAAAGAACTCTAATTTGCATGCACTTTAAAAAAGACTGTTTTATCTCTGAAAGGGTTTTAATCATATTTTTCTGTGTTAGAGATTAAGCAATTTTTTTTTATAAAAGGTTTTTATCTTGGCACCAATGAGCTGTTTCTTGCAAGTTAGATATTACAATTTTTGAGAAATGGGCTGATTCATTTGATAACTTTTCTTTCCTTACTACAAGAAAATCTCATGACTCATTAGTTTGTGAGTTTCATTGGTCTCTGAGCTTCACTAGTAACACTAAAATGAGAGAGTTCTTGTCACTTTTGGACAGACCATAAAGTACATAGGGAAAAAGATGTGGAAATGATAGGATGTAGGGAAAACAGGCCCGCAGTAGGATTTCTGGAACAGATAACTATTGATTTCATGCTGTTTCATAAGAAAAGGTAAATGTCACAGAACTGTGAAAAGAGACAGTTTCCACAAAAATCCCTAAGATATTTGAAATCATTTTTAAGGTGAAATCCTTGGCTCCAGTGAAGCCAATAATGAGCTTCCCACTGAAGGTCATTTCTCATCCTTTGCCTCTTTTTCAGCTCCTCTTACTTCCTTAGGCCTTATTGTCTCTTTCTCCTATTTTCTACCTCAGGACAGGTTAACAGTGACACAGAAACAGGGTATATAGTTATAAACAATAAGTATCAGCAGAACTCTTATTTCCCCACTTTTAATGTTTTATTGAGTGAATTTATTGTGTTCTGATCTTGCTTGTTTTGTCTGTGTCTATACTCAACATATGCCATCTGATTTTAAACATAAGGCAACTTCTTGGTCTGAATCAGAAGAACTAGTCACTTATTTGGCTTTGAATTAAGATGTATAGGGAAGTTCTTTGTTCATTTGGAAACATTAAAAACTTTCAGGCTACCCAACTGAAAGACAAAAATACCACCCTCCACAAAATATTCACATTACTCTGTATCAGAAAACCAAATATTTTCACTGATTAAATCCCTCTTTCCCCATCTTTTATTTTGCACTTGTCTTCCTCCACGGAGCAACATTTTGCACACCTATTATATATATGACCTTCACCTGTGCAAAAAATGTGGGGATGTGTATTTGTTTCCTTCTAACCCCCTTAACTGAACCATGACTTTCCTTCACATGTCAAGGGAATCCATCTTCCTTCAGGTGTGACTGCATTGTGTGTTGCCTCTCCCACAAGCCTTTCTGATGTCTTTACCTAAAACACCATGTGAAGTGGCAGCTGCTTACACTCATGCTACTCCACTAAGACAGTTTTCCCTCTGTGCTTTATCACATTCTCTGCTGAGCTATTCTGATGTGTAACTTGTAACCTCAAGAGAAAAGTAGAAAGCCCCCAATTGCTACTAGTTTCATCACTTACTGTGAACCAGTACTGGAAAAATGATCTCTGATTGCTAGACTACAAGAGCACTATAAATAATTGTACAGCATCCTTATTTAGGTCATTTTGGGAGCTCATCTGCATACAGCTGTATCTGAAGCAAAGTACTAATGGAGCTAAAGAAGACAAGCAAGATTACCAAAGTCTGGCACATCCTCCTTGCTAAAACAAATATTTGTGAAGATCTAGTTGCTTAACAAACACATTTGAGTATGCAAAATGCAGCCACAACTTAGTAAGATCTCTAGGAAGGATTTGGTAAAAAACTTTGCTCTGATCAATGAAGCAGGAAAACTAGTGGCAAAAACATAGAAAGGCCAAGGCACTTAGTGGCTTTTATGGATTGGGTTTATCCTGTAGTCTCCCAGGTCTGAGTGAAAGCATGAGCTGTAGTAAAGAGACAGATGTAGCTATAGTAGAGAGTACTTAAACCAGTTGGATATATGGAAGCTTATGGTACTAAATGGGATGGATCAAAAAGTGATGAGGGAGCTGATGCTACTGCAAAGTCAGTCACTTTCAGAAAGTCACTGGGAAAGTTTCCTAACGACTGGGGGAAAAAAAAAAAGAAAAGAAAAGAAGAAAAAAAAAAAAAAAAAGCAAGCGCTATACCCATCTTTAAAAAAGAGACCTACAAAAGAACTACCAGGCAGTTTGACAAATGTGGCCAGAACTTTTCCTGGGAAAAGTTCCTCTTAGAAGCCATGTCCAAGCAGACAAAAGGCAGGAAGGTTATTAAAAACAAACAGCATGTGTTTAACCCCAGGCAAATCACTCCATCAGGCTTTCAGCATGATCAGCTATAACATCCTTATAGCCAAATTAGGGAAACCTGTACAGCTGATGAAAAATAGACTGAGTATCAGGTTCAAACCAGCTGTGGTTATTTGCATCACATCCAACTGCTGGCGTGTTACTATTTGTATCTTTCTGACTAATGGATGCAACATCTCTGCTATTGATGTGAGCAAGGCATGGAATACACCCTCTGCAAATCTCATCTTGGAGAACAGTAGATACACTAAATAGCAGGGCCACTCTGCTCCATCCAGGTGGGAGGATGGGCTGGCAGGAACGTCTTGAAGTTGAAGAACAGCAAACCAGAGTCCTGCATCTGGGAAGGAGTAACTCTGTGCAGCAAGATAGATTGTCCCAAAAGCTGCTTTGCAGCAAACATCTAGGTGAAATACATTCCAGCAGCATGTGGTTGTGATGAATAATACCAGAGGCAGACTGACCTCTGCTACCTCAAGTGTTGCCAGAAGGTTCGAGAAGGTGATTCTTCTCAATATATTCAGCAGTTGTGAAACTGCATTAGGAGTACAGTGTCCAGTTTGGGGCTGACTGGTCCTGGAATGACACTGGTACGGTGGAGACAGTCATCACGATGGTAGTCCCGTACTGAAACACAGAAGCTGTAAAATCTCCATCCACAGGGACATTCAAAACTCTGCTGTTCAGGGCACGGAGCAATCCGACCTCATTGACTCTACTCTGAAGGGGTTGCTTGGGGAGGGGGTGTGTCCTCCAGCCGCGTTTTCAAGTCCCTCTTCTTGCTTTGAGCGAGCGAGGCTTCTTCAAGCTTTAACTGCTCGCGAGCACGTCCTTGGACGCAGAGGGAAGCAGAGCGGGAGGCAGCGCCCGCAGGGATGGCCGCGGGTTCCCGCTCGGTCCCTCAGGATGCGGCGGGTGCGCGGGGCGGGGGCGGCGGTGCCTTTAAAGGCCGGGGCGCGGGGCGGGCCCGGAGCGCGGGGGGAGCCGCCCGCCCGGAGCATGCGCTGCGCGGGGCGGCGGAGCGCGGCGGGCGGCACCGCCGCACTCCCCCGGCAGCCGCGGCGGCAGTCAGCGAGCCCCAGCCCGGCCCCGGCGCCGCCGCCGCCGCGCGGGGCCGTGGTGGCCGCCGCCGAGCCCTGAGTGCCCGCGGGGGAGCGGGGCTGTGAGCCGCCCCCCGGCCCGGTCTGCGCCAGACGGAAGAGGCGGCGAGCCGCGGCGGCCATGGGCAACGAGGCGAGCCTGGAAGGAGGCGAAGGGCTGGGCGCCTTCCCCGAAGGGGCGGCGGCAGCCGGGGATGGCGGCGGCTCCGCGGCTCCCTTGCAGAGCCTGGTCCCGGCCGGGGTGGAGGCGGACCTGAGCCAGCTGAGCGAGGAGGAGAGGAGGCAGATCGCCGCTGTCATGTCAAGGGCGCAGGGGCTGCCCAGAGGGAACCTCGCCGGCGCGGAGCCGCCTCCCATGCAAAGGCATGCACGGAAAATCTCCCTTCTCCCGCTCCTCCCTTCCCCCTTCTCCGTCTCCTCGCGGTGGGGCGGGGGGCGAGTCGCAATACGATCTGGGCCCGCTGCACCCGGAGCCGGCGTTCCGTCTTGCTGGCAGAGGGAGGGAAGGGGTGGCTGCACGGGCGCGGGCACCAGGACGGAGCCTGCACCCTCTGGCTTTCTCACTACAGCGGTCTCTGATGATCACGGCGGTCCCCGTTTCCGTGGGCTGCGCCCTCCTTTCCTCCCTTGCACTGATCTGGGGCACGGGCAGTTTCTGTGTCGGGGCGGGGAGAGATGTGCAGACACCGTTCTGGTTTTCTGTGTGCGGGTGTGTGCTTTACGGGGCTGGATGCCTCACAGCTCTGGTAGTAGCCAGGGAAGCTATCCCCGGGGCGGATGGGTTCTGCAAGCGTCTGGAGAGAGAATCTTGTTGAATCTTCCAAAGCTTTTGGGCGTAATACATTTGCTGGCCTTTACTCTGCCAATTCTGGACCTCTACAACTATCATTTAGCTTCATTAAATAGTCATGGGTCGAGGAGGTCTGTTTCAAACTATATTTTTCGATTATATTTTTCGTCTATTTTTTTTTCTTTTTTTTCCTTTATTAATTGGAAGGGGAGAGGCCAAATGATAGATTAAATTGATTTCCACGGTATTCAGTGTTCTGGAGACTCATGACTTTACCTCATAGTGTTTCTGCGAAGGCTAGGGTGATTTCCTTCCCCGTTCTTTCCCTGCCCCTCAGCGAATTCACAGCTCGACGTGCAACAAGCCCCGCTCCCGGCCGGCTGCTCGGGGCTGCCGCTGTCCGTGGTGCTGAACCGCCGGCCCCCTCCGGCCCCTGTCGCTGTCCGCGTCCGAGCCACCAGCGCTGCCCGGCCCCGTGTCGCTCTCCTCGGTTCTGAACCCCCTCCCGCCCCGGCCCGTCATCCGAGGCCGGCGCCTCTGTTGCTCTCCGGCTCTGGGGCTGGGTGTGTTGTTTGTCTTGAAGGAGGAAGCTGAAAGGAGCCTCCTCGACTTTTTCACGGTGCATTGACCTCACCCCACATAAATGCATATTCAGTTTATATAATATCAGGTTTATATAAGTGAATTCTAGGAGAGTGGCAAGGAGGGTGGGACTAAATTAATTCTTGGGCATTACTGGAGTCACTGAGATTATACCTGAGATGGTCTCCATTTTTTAAAACTGGAAGTCAAATCTTCCTATTTCATGTCTTGCTTAATTATTGATCAGGCATTAGCACTGGGTATAAAATAAATTTTTCCATTCAATTCAGATCTCTGCACAGCATCTATAGATGTTGATGAGGAAAAGAAATATTCTTTAGTTCTATGAAACTAAGCTCAAAATTCCCTTTTGTATAACCATCTATGAACAAAGACACAAGTACTTTGAAACTTACTTTTTACTGGAATAGTAGCATGAAAAAAATAAAGATAAATGTTCTTGAAAGTCTTTAGAATAGGCTCAACTCATTGCAATGTGAATATTTCTGCATTTATAAATGGCTGCTTTCCTAAAAACATATTTATATCAGAAGCTACTTTGATCTTGTTAGCATACCATACTTCCACCCTCTATTGAAAGTAAAGGGACTCTAAGTTTGTGAATTACAGCCTTTTACCTTGCGTCAGAATGCCAGCTTTGACTATTATAGCAGTTCTCATCATCGTATCTTTGTCCCACTGTAATGAAGTTACTACTTGTCTTGTCTCTTGGTGTGTGGCTTTATTTGCTCCTCTTGCTGTTTGCTTTCTTGGCTGTTGAGAGCTACGAAGAATGTTAGCAGTAACTATCAAGAACCTGATCCAAACAAAACCCTTGGAGTAAGACTCTTCCAAGGATTACGGATCACCCTCTTCCAGACTAAAACTGGAACTATTTTTTTTATTTTCTTCTTTCTTTCCAGTCCAAATGTTAAGTGACAGAGTGTGATCAAAAGAGGAATTCTGGCTTTCAGTCCATATAGCTTTGCATTTTGGCAGTGTCCTTATTGTAGTGAGTGTTAGTTTTTAAGAAATTAAATAGATTTTTCCTTTGTGATTTCTATTATAACATTAGAGTCTAGTAATTATTTCCTATTCTAAATGCTCTCATTCCTGCTCCCAAAATAACCCTAAAGTGTAGAAATTCCTTATGATTGATGGTATCCTGAGGTAACAATTTTTGCAAATCCAGACTTCTTAATAGCAAGTAATATATGTGCCAGGTAACACAGTTGCACCTTTACCACCTTAAAATGAATGCTATACATTCTAGAACTTCTGTAGGCTTTGAGCTTTTAAGTCTTGTGAATTTTAATATAAGCATTTAGGTCCAGAACACCTAAAGTGAACTGTCTAATTAATATGTCTCTACTAATTTTTTTTTTTTTTAATGAAAGTTTCATTGTCAAGGTTCCAATGAGATGTTTAGGATCTGTGGAAATCTTTCTATCCTATTTCAATTACCTGCCTTTAGATAATTCATGGTTGGGAAATTTATCTGAAACAAGCACCGTCAATTTGTAAGCAGGTTCCATTTGTTCTTGCTTCATCAAATGACTCTGTAACTGTTCCAGTGTTCACTTCCTGAGGAATTATTCTATATCTGAAAGGATTAGATGGCCAACTGAATATATGACCATCTAATACAGCGGCTTGGTTTTTTTGTTTGTTATTTTTTTTCCCAAGCTGGTCACAGTAGATATCAATTAAAAAAAAAAAAAGAGCTGCATTTTGATAAGAAATGCTAAGAAGTCTTGCTGAGTGTAGCATTCTGAAGTATATTTATGATGTATTTTCCAGAAGATAGATATATATATTTTAAAAAGTTAGCCGCCAGAGTATGCATAGGTTCATACATATCTTGTCTGTAAATATGAAAAGATCTAACTACCTTTGAGTTGCATTTGTTACTGCATTTGTCTTTGAGACTATTAATACTTATGAGTGGGGAAAAGGAATGCCTTCTTAACTGGTGTTTGTAGTTACAGAATTGAAGAACTAGACTAGTAGTCTTTTTTTGTTAAATCTCTGCTTGCTCCAAAATGAGCTTTGATTTGCTGTAATATGTAAATGAATAGAGATGAGTTACATGAATCAAGTCCAAATGGAGAGGAAACATAGCAGCACAAAGAAAAGCATTATGTGAGGAAGAACTAAATTATTTTGTATGCTGGGTCTGGTTTGAAGGCTTTAAAACAATTGCGGGTTTTTCATGATTTAAAAGATTTAAAAGTTAGAAATTTCTTGTGAAATAAATACAAGATTTAGTTTGAGGATTCTGATTCTCTGCTCAATGAAGATTTTTCAATATCAGTCAGTAGTTGGTTGTAAAATGGTTGTAGAAAAGAGGACTTCAACTCTCAGGTACCTCAAACTAAATGGAGCAAGTCCTGGCTTTTGACAGAAGTAACATTTCTTAAGAAGCTTGTCTTTTCAAGGCTTTTTCTTCCACTAGTTAACTACGCTCTGTCTCCATTGCTTAGAAACATTTTTATGTACAAAGACAAGACAAGTCAGGTCTTCAGAATACTCCAGTAGCCTTGAAGAGGATCATCTGAGTTTATTTCCTAGGTTCATGGGTTTTAATCTCATTTCAGAGCCTGATATCTGATCAGATGGAAATTTATGGAACACATTATTTGATAAAAATGCAAGCTGGAGCAGAATTCTATTCCAATCCACAGTTATTTTTCTTGCTAATTTCGAAGTTAAATTTTTGAAAACAGTTGGGGTTTTTTGCTTGGATTGTTGTTTGGGGTTCCCCCTTTCCCTCCCTTCTATTCTGCCTTCACATTGTAAGGTTTGGGCATGGGCATGGTACCCTGTTTCTGGACCTGAATTTCAATAGCACTGTTGATTTTTCCCTGCCCCCCCGCCCCGTCCCTTTTCACTCTTACCATTGTTGAATGAATCTTTCCAAGAGTTTGAACATTTACAAACATGAATGCTGGAAGTGTACCAGGCTGCTGCTAGTAGACTAGTTGAAATGTTTTCATATGATAAGCCCTGTCTCTTCAGATAAACCTAGAGTGCTTATCCAAATAACGAGAAACAGAACTGCAGGTAGACCTACCTAAGTTGCTAATCAGAGTATAAAATTGCTCTTTTAATAAAAAAAAAAGCCAAATATTTGAAAGACTTAGATTATCGTTGGGCTTTTCTGAACTATCCTCCTTATGAATTAATCAATATTCCCTGATGCCAGTAGAAAAACACCTACTCACTTCAGTGGGTTGCACATTAAGGTCATAAACTTCCAAATATTGCGGTCAATATGTACAGAAGAATGGGAAAGGATAAATGGAATTGTGGAAGGCAGGAAACAGTTTGTCCTTAACAAGTATTACTTGAGGAAATTTTTAATTAACAGAAAAAGTCAGATACAAGATTGTGAGAAATCCCGTGTTGTGAGAATTACACACAGAGAAATGTCTACCACTTAGCTTTGTCCTTTTTTGTTGCCATTGCTAGCCATTTAATAGAAACTAAATGCTAATCAGAAATACTGCTAAACTCATGGTGATATTAATGATGTAAAATACTTTTTTAATGTGGCTACTGTAGATTGTTCTGCAGACATCTGAAAAAACTCTTAAAATTGTGCATTTATTTATCTATTTATTAGTCAAAGAATGCATTTAAATCTAATAAATGATTGTTTATTTTGCTCATGAATACTGAAGAAGAAATATGTCTGACAAACTAAGATCACATCTGACTGGTTATCTCAAAGTGAAAAATGAAAAGTTTTATATTTGTAACATTTCTGTGACACTAAAGAGAACACTGTATCTTCCAGCAGAAACTCAGTGATAGCACTGAATAGAATATTTTATTATATTCCTGACCATTAGCAGGAAATAATATTATTTCCCCTGCTACAGCTAAGGATAGCAACAAGTAAAATACTGTGCCACGTATGAAGCCATGGTCTTGATTTGGGTTCTTACATTTTTATTTTCATTTTCTCTGGTATGAACATAAAGCAAAATATTACTGCATGGATTTTTCCCAATTCTCTAATGTAATGTAGTGAGGGGTTTTTTTAATACTGGCCAATGTGATTTGTTGAGATGATGCTGAGAAAGGAGTATGGTAGCTATTTGCAAAGAACTAAAAAAGGTTCAGGGCTAACTGTGAACTGAAATCTGTTTTATTTGATAGAGAACTCTTCTGATTTGCGAGTGGATGGGTGCCAAAATAAATACTTTACGAAGAAGCATATATTTCTTAACATACATGAATTTTAGGAGTTTAAATCCCTGCTGCATATTGAATTGTAAATATATCCAAATTTTGTACAAGTATCCAGAACACAAGTACATAAGACGTTTGCATTGTGCATTGTTTTTTTTGTATGGCTGTACTTTGATCTGTTAATTTTGACACCTCTGTTTCTTTTAATCTTCTGTCTCCCTGTTTTTATATCTTGAGGAGTAGGCTGGAGAGTTAATAATTTGGATATAGGTATAATAGGAAGTTCTAGCTTTGATCTCTTCAGAATTCTGAAAAAAGGTATCTGATTAAATTTTGTATTAGATTATTTTCTAAAGAATAAAACAATATATGACTGAATACTTGTATAAACCTTTAAAGAATAATGATTCTTTAAGCACTTTTCATATGCAACTTGTTTTATGCCTTGGTCTTGAAAACACTTAATCACTACTTAAGCACCGAGAAACTTCACAGCGCTACTAGCACACTTCCAGGGTTACTGATACATCTTATTTTGTCTATTTTTTCTTGTATTATGCATTATTTTAATTTTATTGCATTTTGTCTCTGCAGACATCCTGAACTTGATACAAGCCGCCATCCCAGACAACCAGGTAAGCCTCCAGATCCAGGACCACCAGGTTTAAGTAAAAGCAGAACAGTAGATGTGCTGAAGACAGAACAACGGGCACCTGGACGGAGCCCTTCTACTCTTAGTCTACGGGAATCAAAGTCCAGGACTGATTTTAAAGAAGATCAGAAGCCAAGTATGATGCCCAGTTTTCTCTCAGAAGCCAATCCATTGAGTGCAGTCACTTCAGTTGTGAACAAATTCAATCCTTTTGATTTGATATCGGATTCAGATACAACTCATGAAGAAGCCGGTAGGAAACAAAAAGTTGCCCCAAAAGAGCAAGGGAAACCTGAGGAGCAGAGGAGCCCTGCGAAACATCCAACTCAACCACAGTCTTCAAAGCCAGCTGTTCAACAACAAGGACCTGTCAGATCTACTGTCCAACGAACTGAGTCTTCCAAGCCAGTGCCAGGCCATGGCCAACCAGCAGATGCTAAGCAAGAGCAGGCAAAACAACCACCCCAGCCGAGAGGACCACAAAAATCTCAACCACAGCCACAACCAACGTCAGAACCAACAAAACCTGTTCAACAACAACCTTCTGCAAAACCTTCATCAGGGCCAACAAAACCATCCCCACAGCAACCAGACAGCACTAAACCAACGTCCCAAACACCACCTCCCACAAAACCATCACCACAGCAGCCAGGACCTGCGAAACAACCATCGCAACAGCCTGCACGGCAAGGAGGTCCTGCAAAGCCATCCTCCCAGCAGACAGGGCCTCCAAAACAGCCTTCTCAGCAACCTGGACCTGAAAAGCCATCTGCTCAGCAAACAGGACCTGCAAAACAACCACCTCAGCCTGGATCTGGGAAGCCACCTCCGCAGCAAACGGGGCTTGTAAAACAAGTGCCACCCCAGGCAGGGCCTACAAAACCACCTTCTCAGACTGCAGGGCCTGCAAAAGCCCCGGCACAACAAGCAGGACCTACAAAACCGCCCGGCCAGCAACCAGGGCCTGAAAAACCCCCACAGCAAAAGCAAGCTGGTGCAAGTGAACCCACCGAGCCTGCCCCAAAGAAAACCTTCTGCCCTCTTTGTACAACCACCGAGCTGCTGCTGCACACTCCTGAAAAGGCCAACTACAACACGTGCACCGAGTGTCACACTGTAGTCTGCAGCCTGTGTGGATTCAATCCTAATCCTCATATCACAGAGGTGAGTAAATTTCAAACTGATGCTCACAAGCAGAGGAGAGAATTCAGTTTACCTTTGTTATGTTGAAACATCAGATGTACTACAGTATATCATCATGTTAATTTAACAAGTTCGGTAAAAAAATGTTATTTCAGAAAACTGCTTATGAGTAGAACGGGGTGAAACTGCAGAAAAAATAGGTAATGGTTCTTTGCTCATATAAGTTTAGAAATGTGTTCTCATCTCTTCATATAAAAAGAGGAGAAACCACTGTGTGACTTTTGTCTCATTTTGATTGTTTTTAATCACCTGCTGTCTATGTTTATAATCTGACCACAATACTCAGGTGCAAATGTATTTATAAATGTATTTATAAATAATTGTTGCTGCTATAAGAACTAAGCAAAAAAAAAAAAAAAAATCAGTCTTTATAGCTCCAGTGTGTGGCTTAGGAGAGGATGTGGAGTGGATTTGCTTTGAAACTGTGTCAGTGTTCAGTTGTGTTAGTTGAAAGCCTGAGTCATGAGTTTGACTTGCTGGTACGTGGGTTATTTCATTCTTGTGGGATGTTAAGATCTCCGTGGACTATTTCTAACCTTGATTGCCATTCTTGCTGTAATTCTTTCACATATAAATGGAATAGAAAGCAATATTAGGACTTCAAATGAATTTATTTTAACCTAATATTTGTGGTAGCTTGATTTATTGCTTATACATACCCTTTATTGCTCTGCATGGGAATAAGGCTTCATGTGACTGTTTGATCAGCTTCTTGTACATCCTAATATGCTACTTTTAAATTGCAAAGTAATTGGAGTTTGTTTTGAGTACCAACACTTTTATCGATTTTTGGAAATTCAAACATAGTAGATCTGGCACCAAAGGCTAACTAATGATAATCAGAAGTGCAATATGGAAAACTTTTTTTTTTCTTGCTTTGGTATTTATTGAGATGCATACAGGAAGGAGTACAGATTACTACTGTATTTTGAACCTTATAAATACTACCTGCATATTTAAAATTGAATCAAAGAATTTCTGAAGCTGGAAAGCTGCTCTGGGTATAGTGTAGTCTAAACTTCTGCTCAAAGAAGTGTCACCTAAAACAGGTTTAGCCAATGCTGAATACCTTTAAGGATGGAGGCCTGACAGCCTTTCTGGGCAACCTGTGTACTCAGTACCACAATAATTTGAAGGACATTACTAGCTTCTGGTTTTCTTTCCAGCACGTGTTTATTTGTGGCTACCTAGTAATAAACAGAAGACTTTTTGCATCCAGAAATATGATCTATTGATTTTTTTGTTAAAATTGCAAATTTAAGCCTGAAAGACTAATTGCAGTAACCATTGGTAGCACTTTGCTTGGTTTAGAAGTGTAATGTCTTCTTTGATTTTAAAAAAATTGAGGATTGAGATAGCTGCCATTGAAACCTGGACTGGAAAGGGAGTGACTGTGTGAAGAAATTTCAGAGCATGTGCAACTAACCAGGTGTCTGTATTTCATGGTCTACCAGGGTCTTTATGAGGAAAGGTCATTTTGGACTGTTAGTGTAAAAAAAGGTATGTAACAGGCAAGAAATGTGATGTATCAATATTGAAGTCAACAAGGAAATTTTATTGCAAACCTTTGCCTTCAAATTCTGCCAGTGTTTTTAGGCCAGAACTTCTTACAATTATTTGTGAATGCTGAGTTGCTCATGTCTGTATTGTGCTCCTGGAGTCTCTTGAAGCCCCAAGTTTGTCTTCCTTTAAAAGCTTCAGATTTCCAATGGAATTGATCAACAACTTTCCTGTGTTCAAATGAAACAGGTTTTGAGAGAGAGTTTATGTAAGATTTCAAAGTATTTGGAAATTCTTTGAATAACTACTAGTTTTTGAAGTGAGTACTCTGTAAGTGTGAAATTCAGGACTTTCAGACAATAAATACAGCTGCATTTAAGACTAACTGATTGCATACATATGTAAAAGCAGATTTGAATTTCATATTACACATTGAAATAAACACAGGATATGCATTTATTTCCTGATGAAATCATTTCAGTAAATGAAGGTATTGGACATCTGATTTGTTCAACTATTATTTCCAATCTCCTCACTCCCACTCAAGCTTTTCTCATTTGCTCAGTTTTGCACCACCAGCTGTTATGCTGAAACTGCGTTGTGGGTGTCCTGCTCCTGTCTGCCATTGAAGTACAACAAAAATCACGTCTAACTTTATTACTGAACATTGGGATCAAAGTTAATAGAACCTGTTCTGGCACCTACAAAAAATTCACTTATTTCAGCTTCCAAGGTTCTCGAGTTATTATCAATTTTTCCTTCTACTTTCTGTTTCCTTTAAGTAGTTAGCTTATTAACAAAAGTGTCTGATTCCTTTTTTACAATACTTTACCCATTTCTTCCTGTCTATCAGGAAGATCATGGTTTGTGACTTGGTTGTCACTTTTCTTGCTTAAGGTGCAATTATTTTCTTTTGGCTTCCTGTATTTTAGCTTCTCCTGAAGTATTATTGATCAAAAATCTATGTCTTACCCATGCACTGACTTTACTGTTGTACTTTAGCTTTCCCTACTGATTTTTTTGCCATATTTCATGATTCTGGAATCCCACGTCCTTTATAACTACTGATTATATTGCTTATGTTAAACACATTACTTATGGGAATAATTTCAAATTGGATGTGGGGAGTGGAAGGCATTTATTTAGGAAAAAAAAATTACTTTTGTTCCCTAAAATTTTCCCTTTGTGCAGTTGTTGGAATCATTTTTCTAAGACAGCCTCCTTACAAGTTTCTTACAAGGTAGCTCTGTCTCCAAAACTAATCAAGGGAATAATTTGTTCCAGTGTAGATCTTTCTAAATTTCTATGTTCTATATTTCTAGCTGATCTTAAAAAGAATTTAACAAGCTTTAAAAACTGGCTTAGGAAGTAGATTGCATACCTTGTAAAGGCATTATCAAATGCAGATAAAAATATTAATTAATTTTATTCATTTAAACCTCTATTTAAAATTCAGTAGTACATGAACTATATCTGTTTTAACTCACTAGAGAGAACTCTGTAACTAAGAGCAGAAAGTGATACCTGTATTGCCACAAGGTCAGACCCCTTGAACTGTTTCTCTGAACCATCTGACATTGCAGTCCTCTTGGGGAAGAAGGATAGTTGGTGTCTTGCTTTGTACAGCAGTCTGGAGAGAAAACGCACCATACATAAGTGTTCAGTAACATATGTCTCTCTAATCTGTCTAGGTATTCATATTCCACTCATCACCATGGCACATGACTGCCTAGCAACAGTTGCATAAAGTAATGGAAAAAATTATATAAGCATGTTTGAGGATGAGTACTCTATTCCATTTTTCTTTCATGTACATCAGAATCTTGTAGGAAGTGTATCTTTTATTAGGTGGTGACTTATTTTTCTAATTTTTTTACCTTTTTTTTTCCCAAACCCACTCCCATTAGCAACAGAAACCAGCATTTCCCAAAAAAAAAAAGATTCAGCCCATTAGAAAATTCAAATAGGAGTAGGTTTTCTGAAAATGAACAGACATCTTGAGGAAAAAAGGCAAAAAAAAGCATGAACTGCTATAGTTAAATCTAAATGATAAGCGCATATGCTCGATAGCTGGAGTAAATTTTCATTCCCTGAGAACTAGTTACTGGAAGACATGTGCAACACAGACTGAGAAAGGGTTTAAAGTGTAATAACAGAGTCATGACATTCTTTATGATGGTCATCTGTAAAGTTGATGATCAAGTAGAGTGTTCAAGCTGATAATGTTGGACCCTTGGCTGTGTGTGGGCTCTGCTCCTGGAGCCCACCTGTGACGTGTATCTGAGCATATGTGGATGCCTGTCTTCTAGGTGGTTTTTGAGGAGGGATTATTCTACATGAATTTTATCTACATATTTCATCCATTGTTTTGGTGTTCTTTTAAGAGACCATTTGAAATTAATCTTGAGGCCAGGTATAATTTTATGCATAGGTACATAATGAAAATTGTACATTCAAAAAGTTCTTCTGGGTGGAGATAAAGGAAATTCTTAAAAATATTTGATTATTTATGTTTTTTTTTTTTTTCAAACAATGTATCTGTACCAAAGCTGACTTAATCCTAATGGAAAAAAGAGGAGGGATAAAAATTCCCAGAGGAGGGATAAGAAACCCCAAACAGTTCACTGTCTCAAAGTGGAGTGTAGGATTTCTGATCAAGTAGAACTTTTTACTGGATTGCACATTTACTTTTTAATTCAACATGAAAAAAAATTAACTCAGTCTGAAATATTTTCTTTTTTTTTGTTGTTATTGTAAATATTTGTAGGGGAAGGGATGCTTTTTTTTTTTACTTTTTTTGGTAGGGCTAGAAATTTTCCATATGAATTGTACTGCATATTATTACCTTGGTGATTTGGTTTTTTTTTTTGCTTTCTTTCTGCCTCTCTTTTTATTTACAATCATATCACAACATTTGACTTAAAAATATAATATTTTAGTTCAAATATTTATAATTATTTTTGGTTATATTTGTTTTTATTTAAGTCCTGCAGCTCTAAATCTTCTAAACATACTTGGGCATGAAGTAGGATCAGTAACTAAACAGAATTTAAACAATCAGAAAGGCATTAATTTTCTTCTGTTATTTTCATTATTATTAGGTTGTATAGGGAAAACAATATAGAGTAATTTAAAATAAGGAGTATGACTATCATTCTTGTGGTGAATCCACATAAGTTTTGCTTATACTTACAATAAAATTAATCGAAATTACTCTATTAAATCTTTGTTGATTACAGGATAGTAAAGTAAGCTGTTAATTGAAGTATTCCCTGTGATTTGCAGTCTAGACCCTGCTGTGTTGTGGTTGTACATAAGAACCAGATTGCAACTTGGATTGGAAATGATATATAAACAAGAATAAAACTGCCATCACTGTGGGTTGTGACATGCAACAAAATCTTAAGTTTTTTAATATCAGGGAAAATAGCTTTGAATATGTACACCCTGTGTGAACTTGGTGAGGGGGGGGATATAAGGGTTATTAAATAAAGCAGAAAAAAACCCAGAAAAAACCCCAAGGACCTAAATCTGATTATCAGCTGTTAGAATCATCATAAGTTGTATAGAAACAAGTTTAAAAAAACTCCAACGAAACTCAAGACTTTTTAAAATTTCTCAAAGTATTAATTTAAATACCAGCTTTCTACTGTGCTAAAGTAAAGCCAGAATAATTGTGGAAAACTGGTAGACTTTAGTCTGGGTTCAAATTGATCAGAGAGTAGATGCAAACAAGACTTGTTTAGTTGTCATTTAAAAGCCATAAAAGTGTGAAATATTTGCTTTAGTACAAAGAGTACTTGGAATATTCCAGTGATACTAACACTGCTATTTCTATGCAAATGGGGATTTTTCACAATTTTTGTGATGAAATGAAGATAGCATATTTCCTGTAGTTCTGCCCCCAGCCACAACTGCCACACAGACATTTGGGAAAATTGTAAAGATCCTCAAGTAGAAGAGTTGTGGAAGTACAGGATATTGTTTCTCTCCATGGAATATTCTTAAACAAACTCCCACATTGTTTCTGACTTAGAGAAAAACTGTGCTCCTGCAGTTCTGCTTTACTTTAAGGATTAGATGTAGAAATATCAGTGATGCCCTGTGGTGTGGTGTTTTGTTTTTTATTTTTTTTTTGTTGTTGTTGTTATTGTTGTTGTTGTTGTTGTTTTGACATAAGGCACAGAACATAGAGGCAAACCCCCTCTGCATGGGGAATAGTGTCCCAATAATTTAATTGAGCAATATTCTACAGTATGTTGGAGTGTTTTCTCATTAGTCCAGAAAGCTGGCCCGTCCAGTTTTTAACACAAGTAAATAATAAATTAATCTGCATAGCTAAAGATGTCAACCGCAGTCAGCCATCTGCGCCAGTATTGCTGTTGCTCAGCAACTGTAATTTACTACTATGTGAGGCCATGTGATGTGGGATGGTGTTTGCTGGGCAGTCACTGGGCGGGCAGCCTGGCCCAGCCCTGCTCTCACCAGACAGCTTAATCCTTTTCATGATTGGCTCAGTGCAGCACAGATGAACTTTGTTAACCTTTTCTTTGCCACTCTCTTGATTTGCAGTTGGTTTTTTTTTGGTCACTTGTTCACGTGTTTCTGGCATATTAAGCCTCAGTGCAGTTGATGAAAGCAGTGAGCATTTGTTGCATTACTGCATGATGCAGTGCACTGAGCTGTGTTTAAAAGTCTTTTTCCTTGCTATGTGCATAAGGCAGCTTAATCATATCCTTGGCTATAAAAAACTAGGCTTTAGATATCCTGAGATACTGACATTAAAAAAAAATCAAAAGATGTTCACTGTTTTGTTTTATGATTCTAATTATGTAAGCTATACAATAATAGTTCCCCAAACATTCATAATTCATATGCAAACCATAGATTTTTGCATTGGTAATTTAAGCAGAGTAGTGGAGTATGTTTTAAGATTGTGATATCTACATAATATAACTCATTCAGTAGTTTTTAGTAACTTTAGAACAGCTAAATAACATTTAAAAATAGTTTTTCAATATGTCTGTTTAAAAAGTTTGTACCCGTATTGGTTTAGCAGCACTCTACAGAGCTGGTAATCATTGCTGTGGTTTGTGGAATGGATACCCATGGACCATGCTGCTGACTAGAATCTGGTATTGTGTTTGTGAGCATCTTGAGTCAGTGCTCCCTGGCAAACTCATCATACACCTGAAAAGAAGGTAAATATGTATTTTGTAGTGATGATGTGTTTGCCTGAAATGAGGATCAGTTGCATACTGTGTACAATTGTTAAATGTTTGGTTCAATGTAATTACTTTGAACAGATAAGAATTTATTCAGGGAAGGATGGTGTAGAAGAAAAAAAAACTTTGTCTCCAGTATTTCACAAGCTTCTTTAGAAGACATTTTAACTTGTATGTTGATGTACCAATTGAATTTAGTTTGTGATAGTTGGGGTTTTTTTGTTCATAACAGGATTTTCTAATTTAGTTTCTTGTCTCAGAGTATTCTACCACACTGCATGAAGCTGCATAGAATCATGTGCTTGAGCACTTTATTTTTCGTGTTTCTCTCATCATCTTGGCAAAAATGTCTGCTGAGAGCCAAATCTGGATTTGTCACGGCTCTTTGAAATTGTCAGGGACCAAATAAGTTACTGTGTTTTCAAACTAGGAACTGATTTTGTCAATAAAGCTTTAGAGCTGATCAGTGTCAGCAGAGTCCATTTACATATCTGTGGTAGTATAAAGAGATGTTAATATTTTATGTATATTTTGAGTTCCTTTTTATAGCAGCAAATGACTGTTCTAAATGAGAATGAGAACCATTCACTTGGAGTGCAGCTCTGCTCTGCAAAAGGACTGTTAGCATGGCGTCTGAGAGCCACATTGATATTGTGTGCCAGTAGTTTTTACATAAAATATGTTCAATCTGCAAAGCAAAACTCATTTCTCATGTACTTCTGGAATCGTAGAATCAAGATAGGTTCTCTTCCTCCCTTACTTATCTGCAGGGATAGAAATTAAGCATGCCAGGCAATGCACTTGCTGAGAGCTTTCCTATTGCTTTTGATTGGTATGTGTTGTTAGAACAAATATCAATCATTTTTGAAGAAAGGAATAGACACTGGATTGCCTTCAACTGTGTTGGCTTTATTGGAGAAGGACTGAACTATAGCTGCTGTTTGTTATTGGTGTCAAATATTAGCTTGCCTTTCTTTATGCACTCATGATCTATAGTGTTATAGTTTTCTTCAAAGTAATTCTCCATGGATGTTGTTAGTAAAGTACCAAATAAATTCATTTGGTGTTTCAAACTAGGAAAGTTGATGCTATGATTGATGAATACATAAAATACATTTTAATTACTTTTTTGTTGTTCTGTGGGCATATAATTTCTACAACAGTTAGAAAACAAAGCAGCAATTTCCTTTACTCAGGAGTTGAAGTCTGAGCAAAAATGCTGCATGAAATCTGTCAAGTTTACTGTCCTTGTTATGGCACTTACTGGCATGACTTTCAGAATGAAGAAAATCACTTACAAATTTCTTCTAGAAATAAGACCCAGCTCCCACCCCTATATACTGGTGTAAAAAATAGACAACTTGGGTTTCTCAGCATCAAAGAGGAATCTCTTTCAGACAGGAACTGCTAAAGCTCACAAGTTCCTCTGGAAACTTTTGCTTTTTAATCCCATATAAAGATACTAGAAATGTGAAGAGAAAAATTAGGAGGTTGCAGAACTGATGCCCAGGAACACCTTTAAGGATAGAGAAACACTTGTATTTTAGGCATCTGCAGTAGCAGTAAGTTTTACTTCATCTGTAATAATGTGTAAGAGCATCTGTATTTAATGGAAGCCTGTTCCTATTAAAATTTATGAAAATCTCTGTAATTCTGGTAGAACAAACAGGCAAGTGTTTGATAGAAAACTATATCACATAGCACATTTCATTTTGAGCTCCTGCTGTTCCAATCACAGGACTATAGTTTGTGCAGTTTTGCAGTTTGAAGATGTGTGTAACCTATAATGACTTGAGCGTTTTGGCACTTAATTCCTCCCACTAAAATGCATGGGAGGAATTTTATGTTTAAACCAGAAAGATGAAAAAAAAATACAGTGAAATGGAACCTTGTACCTTTTCCATTTTAAAGTTCAGCTGTAGGAGTAGCAAATTCGGTTTTGGTTTTGGAGGCTTCCGTTTCATACTAAGAATGCACATATGTGTATATATGTATATAACTTTTTTTTTAATAATATGGGAAAAATTAGTGCTTGAGGGTTAAGGTTTTGTCTTCTACACAAGGTTGTTTTGAAATCTGTAGCATAGAAGTAATATTTGTTTGGACTCTAAGTAGGTAGCAGAATCAGACTGGACAAGCTGCAGGTTGAAGAAAAACCTAAATGCTTATAAATGCAATTGGAATCTGGACACCTTAAATGTAAGAATTATTCAAACTACTCATTTTATAGCCCCACCAACTCTACAGCTGCTTCATCTGAGGCCTTAAAGGTGTCATAGCGAGTTAAATTTCGATTTCCTGGAAGTTGAATGAGAGCAGGTAGGCACCTGTTATTGCCACGGTGTCAAAAAGAAGCAGAAGCAGTGAATGCCTATGGAAAGTGCATTTTCCAAATATCTGTAAGAGTCTTTTGGATAGGGGAAAAGCCATTCTGTGCTTAGGATCTTGTCTTTCTTCACTGTAGAGCAGAGCCTGCCTCCCTAATATAAGAAATTTTAGTTACTTTGCCAAAGCCAGACAACTGTGACAACCTGGTCTTTGATTACACTTAAGCCCTAGAAAACCCTTAAGGATTCATCCAGAAATGGTATTAGTATGTATCTAATTAAATTATATTACTAATATCTAAGATCAGGTAAAGGAAGTGATCATTAAGCAAACAAATGGGAGTTAAGCTTAATGTAATCCTTGCTCAAGTCCTCTATACATGTCTGAACTTAATTCCTTTCGTAATTCAAAGCAGAGTTAAAACGTGTTCCAGGTTTTTTCAGTTGTTTTCACGTTTTAACAGTCATCTGCTATATGGTTTGCAAGTAGAACAGAAAATTGTTCAAACAATCTAAAAAAATTGCACTGAAAATAGAAGATAAGAGCAGCCTTATTATGAATGGAACTTTACAGCTGAGGCCAAAATTTGTCACTGCTTTGTGAAGCTGTTAGTAATAGTGAACTTATATTCCAGAGTGTGTGTCTATACCATGTTTATGAGAATAATTGAAATAGCTGTGTTTTAGGGAGCTTCATCCAACTCCTAATTTTTGCTGTTGCAAAAATACAAGGCTGGCAAGGCACACCAAAGTAATGAATTCATTGCCTTAGTCCATGACATCAGAGCTCTTTCCTTCCAGTGATCTCCGATATTACGCAGACAAAATCTCTTCTTTGCATGTAGTGCCTCCAGATTTGTTCAATGGTGTCTAGTAGAGATTTCATAGCATCACAGAATCATTTATGTTATAAAAGACCTCTAAGACCATCGAGACCTGAGTGAGAAACAGCATCCAGGAATCTTCACCCTTAAGGGAAAAAAAGATTTGCGTTGTGTGTTCTCCTACTTGCGGTTCCCTCTGTTGCAGCGGTGTGTGCAAATGCTGAAGCTGGCACCCTGCCTTCCACACAAAGACTAAAGAATAGGAGAAGGGCTACAGGTGACCTGCTTAAATATCTGCTTGCAGGTGGAGGCTCATGGGACTCTGTACCATATTGAATGGCATTTTTGCTGCCTATAATGTTTCTGCTAGTGATGGAAAGGGTGGAAAGTAGCATGTGACCACGTTTTAGGCAATTTGATCCTTTTGCAGATGGTGAAGCTGGGCTTTTCTGTCTTACCAGAAATGTGGTTTCACTCTCATGTAATATTGCTTGGGAATGATAAAAAATGTTTTAAAGTTGTGAGGTACTATAATTGATCAGAAACATGAGTAAATACTTTATTTGCATTACTCCTTCTCCTGTGTGTGAAAAGAGGGGCCCGTTGTATGCAGAGGTACAGTAATTACCCTAGAAACCTCTAATAACAAAGGAGTTTTGGGAAACCTAAGTATGGCTCTAGAAATACCATCAGGGCTCAGGCAAAGCTCCTCACTGATTTTGGATGAACGCTTGCCCCCTGAAATGAGTGGTAATTCCTACATCTGTGCTATACATGATTCCCATTTACACACCTCTGTGGCTAATTCATTGGATACATATGTACTGCCAATACCTGTGCTCTATAATTTAAACCATTACCAAAAGCATAAGCTGTATTAAGAGCTTGATAGATGTATGCTTAAAGATAATTATGCATTTACTGTGTTTTAATTCTGATTCTTGTTTTCTGTCAGCAGACTTGATGTGTTAAACTATTTTAGCAGTATTTGTCATTATTCTGGCAAATCATTGCTGTAAATGAATCACTGGGTCCCATGAAATTCCAATGCATTTTTTTCATTCTGCTGGGTTTTTATCCTCCAATATTCAGCTGTGTGTAAACTGAATGTGAAGCTATTAGAATCATGGGCTCAGTGATAGCTTGACTCACAGCGATGTGGAGAAGAATGAAAATAATCAGCTGTGCATGTTAATTGCAAAATATTATTAGTGATATTTCTCCCTTTTTTACACAGTAGTTTAAAATATTGGAGCAAGTCCTATATTAGAATAACTTACTATTATGTTTATTTTATTAACTTTGTCTTATCTTAATTATAATTGCCTCTGTTTTTTTCAGATCAGTGAATGGCTTTGTTTAAACTGCCAGGTGCAAAGAACATTAAGAGGTGACTTAGCACCAGGTCATGGTCCTGGGCCACAGCCACCAGCACCCAAACAGAAGACACCCATTCCACCTCCAACAGCTAAACCATCTCCCCAGCCACAGCCTGTTCAAAAGAAAGATGTAACTCCAAAACCTGATCCTTCACAGTTACCAGATTCAAAAAAACCTCCGCCACAAAAAAAGCAAACACCCTTGCCTGGGTCTCCTCCTGTAAAATCAAAACAACCCCATGCAGAGCCCACTGAGATCTCCCAGCAAGTAGATGCCACTCCAAAATCTGATCAGGTCAAGCCAACGCAGGATGAAGATAAGCAAAAACAACCCACTGTACAGAAGCCTACAGCAGACACTGTATCTACCTCTGTAGCACCAGAGCAGAAACAGGATTTGGCAGCCCCCAGACCACCAACTCAGCAGAAAGTGACAGACTCCCCAAAGCCTGAGCTTGCAAAACCATCACAGGACACACATCCAGCCGGGGATAAACCAGATTCCAAACCTGTTCCACAAGTGTCCCGGCAGAAGTCAGATCCCAAGCTTGCATCTCAGCCTGGGGCTAGACCAGATGCTAAGGCTCAAAAGCCTGTTGAGCCAACGCAAACAAAAGATGATCCTAAAAAGATACCAACAAAACCAGCCCCAAAGCCTGATACAAAACCAGCTCCCAAGGGCCCACAAGCAGGGGCAGGACCCAAGCCAGTGCCAGCACAGCAGGCACCTCAGCCCCAGCCACCTCAGAAAACTCCGGAGCAATCAAGGCGTTTCAGCCTTAACCTGGGAGGCATCACTGATGCCCCTAAGCCTCAGCCTACAACACCACAAGAAACAGTTACTGGGAAACTCTTTGGATTTGGAGCTTCATTCTTCAGCCAGGCCTCAAATTTAATTTCCACAGCGGGTCAGACAGGGTCTCAGACATCAGGCCCCCCTCCGCCTGCTCCTGCAGCGAAGCAGCCCCAGCCTCCAGCACAGCCTCCAGCCCCTCAAGCAGCTCCCAAAGAGGCTGGTCAGTCTCAGCCTCTTCCAAAAGCTGTTCCTGCAAAGAAAGAAGCCAAGCCTCTTCCAACTGAAAAATCAGAGCCATCAAAAGTGGATAGTGTTTTAACTAAAGGATCTGATTTAGAAAAGAAACCTGCTTTGGCTAAAGATAGCAAGCCTCAGGCTGTTGAAGCTAAGAAACCTGATGGGCTGTCGGAACCAGAGAAAGCTAGCCAACCTGAAATGTCTTGTCCCCTTTGTAAAACTGGACTAAATATTGGTTCTAAGGATCCCCCCAACTTTAATACCTGTACCGAGTGCAAGAAAGTTGTGTGCAATCTCTGTGGATTTAACCCAATGCCGCACATAGCTGAGGTAAGGCGATGGAATCTGTATTAACCCTGTATTCCTACCTACAGACTCCCTGTGCTGTGGAGACATAAATAGCTGGGTTTTAGCTATTGAATTGTTAAATTTTCTTGAGCATTTCATCATCTGAAGTCTTTTAAAATTAAGTATCTGTGTTGTATGAAACTTAGTCACTTGTCTGATAGTACTTCTGATAAATTTTTGGCATATTAAGGAGGTCTGGTAGAGGTGGTTGATAGGGCTTTGAGACATTAAGCAGATATGAACTCCTTTGAAATTGGTGCTACTATGACACAGCAAACTACTGTACTTTCAATCTGTTATAAGATTTTTCTTATACTTCAGTTTTGTCTCCTAATGTGTGCTTCTTTAACCAGTGCATCTGATTCAAAAAACTCTTGAATGAAGAAATGTGTTAATGCTTAGTTATTGCCCTTCCCTCCTGTTTAATACCTCCCTAAATTTATTCCATTAATCTCACTCTGGCTCTGGAGTCTTTGCATATGCTGCTGCATTCATTAGGAAGGTTGAAGTTTGAGTGATACCTGTGTGGTGAAAGATGTAATTTTTTGGCAAGAACAATACAAGGCTCACAAAGTTACTTCATTCATTAAAGACTGTCACTTTGAAAGTGCTTTTTCTGTGATTGCCTGAGACAGCTACTCATATTTAAAAGAACTACACAACTTACTTTCAACAGTTTCCTCACATTGCATGTTTTTATCTGCTTCCTTTCTTGGTGTAATTTTTCTTTTTTTTGACAAAGTTACTGGAAACTTTATACTAGCTTAATGGAAAGGTGGAAGCACATCTTATTTGCCCTATGAATTTGGCAAGTTTAATTCAACAGAAGCAGACCACCTAAAGTTGGTCTGTGCAGCACAAGAGGGCTGTGGTAGTTGGTGTTCTGCCTTTGAAATCTGAATGAAAAAATGAGAAATGACTGCCAGGATTAAAATATATCCCATCTCTGTCTTAAGGTGAGAATAAATGTGGGAAGAAATAGCATATTGTAGGGAAAATATTGTTTTTGATGTTTGTATATGACTTTCTTTGTGTCTTATTTTCTGGAATATGCTATCATTTGAGAGGTCTTTTTCCTAATGTAATAAGCACATTTTATCCAACACATGAATATGTTGTCAAACGTATTTGTGGTCATTTAGGTCAGAAAGAAAGGTCTGAAAATGCAGGAAGATTGATCAGTGATTGAAAATTGGGATTTGATTGATTTTTAACATTGTTTATGCACTGAATACCATCAAGCACACACACTCCATCATATGTCAGCTCTGAGTATACACACACACACACTTGTATGGATTTAATGGTGAAAAATGCTTATGGCTTTCTCCAGGGGCACTCTAGTATGTGTACACAGAGTGCCATGGAAACAAGATGTGTCAGTTCTGGTGACACACTGCTCAAATGACAGCTACACAAGTCCTGCTGCATGACTTGTCTTCAGAGTTGACTGTTGTGATGGTGTGGGGCTGCCTTGTGGTGTGCAGACATGGTACCTTGATTTCTTCTGGTTAAGATATTTCTGTTTTCCATCACTGTTTTTTTTTAGAAAATTCCCTCTGTTTCTGCTCTTTAGAATATCCAGAGTTTGAAATATGAATGATTTTCTTTAGTCTGACTTCCTCATGCCTTTCTTTGTTTCTCTTTTGGCTCCTACTTGCACATTCTTTTTCCTTGTTCTACACATTTCCACCTCTGCCCACATTTACTGTCTTGCCTTCTTTTTTCCACTCAGTTTTGCTAGAAAGTGGCAAAGTACTTTTCCTTCACAACAGGAGGTGGTTTGCTTGGCTGAGAGCATCCTGGCTTTTCATAAAGATTGGACAGACAGAACAGGGAGCTCATTGTTTCGTCTCCCAAATGTGCTGTGTAAAAAATGTATTTATGGTCAGATAGCAATTCTGTCCCTGAATGCACAGTATGTAGTATATACCTTTTACATGACAGAAACATGATGGTGAGCAAATAGTTTATGCTCACTTGCATACTCTTTTCATGCACCAAATTCTTCTTATGTGTTCAGTACTGTCTTGGAGGTTTTATTTACTTGTCTCTTTCTTTGAGGGTTAGGGAGGAGAAATAGAAATGCCTTTTAAAATTGAACTTTGTGGTGGTTTTCTACCTAATTCTTTTATTCCTATACAGTGCATTCAGATAAAAATTGTAATTCCAGAAGCTGTATGCCTTCTTGGCCCCAGAAGTGATTTTGGATGAACAAACATATTGCATCTTAAACATAATTTTTCTTTGGGCCTGCAGCTGTATCATAGTTATTCTGGCAGTTGCTTATGTGTTGCCTACGTTTTGTTCCCTCAGTAATGGCTGAAAATGAGTGCAGTTTTATTGACTGAGTGATGGCTGAACCCTTGTTGCCAACAAAGCTTGTATTAGGCTACATGGTAAGGATCAGTCCAATGGAGCAGGGAAACCAGTGTTTCATTGTCAAATGCAGAGGAGCATCTAAACCCCATGGGCACTTCTACCTTAAGATCTCTCAGCAGGGAATTTTTTGTAGCCAACATGCTGCTGTACTGCAGACAGGGCTGAGAGTACTTTTAAGGGAAGAAAGTGCTTTCTTACAGTGGCAGTTGTTTGTTCTTGCCTGTATGTGACAGAAATAACTTTCAAAAAAGTCTTTGAGCTGCTGTGAACAGTCAGTCCTCTAATAACCCCTCTACTGCAGAAAATATAACTAGACTCTTACCTAGTCAAAATCAACAATATGCTATTTACTTCAGTGAAATTGTTTTGATTTGTGCAAGCAGAGAATTAGGCTAGAATACTTCTTCTTAAAATGAGCTGATTGTTCTTTTTCTCCCTGATTTGTTGATACAACAGTCAAACAGTTATTTACTTAAATGGTAATTTATCCATGATGCAAACAGCCACAAATGATTAAATAAATGACACTTGATAGATTTCAGAGACCCACAGGACCATGGGAGCCCTAGTGCATTAGCAGACTCCTTATTCTGCCATTTGCTCAATGGGGAGGAGAACTGTTTACCAGCTCTGTAATTAGCTTTCCAGCTCAGGTAGTTGGAAGCAGCTCTATTTTTAGTAACAAAGCACAAGATCACAACTGCTGAAGCCAGAAATGAAATGTGTGGCAACGACCATTTTGTGCATTTAAAACTCAGTGAACTGTTCAGAATATTGAGCAGGAGCGGAGATGGTTGTCTATAATGTAATTAAGTATGTTGAGGACAGGAATGTAGAACCTGTGATAAATTAATGCAGTAATAAAATTTTAAAAAAACCTCCAAAAACGATGCTTTAAAAGCTAAATTAAGGAAAAATAAGATAATCCAGATTTTTAGATTCTATGTGGGAAATATGAAGGATAACATCTGAATAGAATCATGTTGTGAACAGAAGGAGCTGAAAATGTGAAGTGTGTATATGTGGCCATGCTAATGGATTTAATCTAACAGAACTGCCAGGAGAACAGCAGAAGCACTTTTTAGTCTACTGATAGCTATAAAATTACCTAGAAAGGTACTGGGAAGTAAAGAATTCTCCATGTGTGAAATAAATTGCTGGGGCTACAGAAAGGAGAGAAACATTTTGAATGATGGAGAAGGACAGGGAGAACTGGGGAAGGGCAGAAGAGACATCACATCTCTGGTTTGGTAAGGACTTGTTGTTTGAAAAAATGTA
Organism: Acrocephalus scirpaceus scirpaceus; assembly: GCA_910950805.1. Lineage (NCBI taxonomy): Eukaryota > Metazoa > Chordata > Aves > Passeriformes > Sylviidae > Acrocephalus > Acrocephalus scirpaceus. The sequence goes on from OU383777.1 coordinate 9,192,325, forward strand.
ATCTCTTAGAGATGTGATCAGAATACATAATATAAACTATTTTAGAGTGATATTTCTTAATATGTTTATTACATGTAGTCTGTATGAAATTGTTTTGCATTGGTGGATATGATGACAGGAATCTATAAAACTTGATGATTTCTGTCCAATTAATACTCATATATTTTTTTAAAATAAATAGAAATATAACTTGCCAAAAGAATTTACATGTTTTTCTGATAACTCATTTTACCACTCCTACTTATTAGACTGAACTAAATAAATAATTTTTTATTGTCCCCACAGACTATGGAGAGAAGTAAAGGCAAAAATATAAATGATTTTTTTTTAAGTAATTACAGTGTTATCATTAAACTCCATATTATAACCAGGTAAAAAATTGGTGCCTTGTTCTTCCAGTGTGAACTTCTAGAAGTAGCAATAAATAGCATTTTGGAACTGATATAAGCCTCTCTGGAGATGAAGGGAGTGATTTTGTGGTGGCCTGGTGTCCTATACCTGGATACATCTTGGGTTTTTCTACCTCCTCCCAAATCCTCTAGAAAGGGTACTGGGGCAGGTGAGTGAGCACCCAGTGTAAGTAATTCTGCTAGATTCTATTTTTCCAAGACTTCAGTGATATGTGAAATGGAGTGAGGGCCTGAGCAGGTGTGCCTTTATACTCAAGCTTCAAAAGTAGGCTTTAAAAAATAATTAAAAAAAAGTCAAACCTGAGCTAAGTGAACCAAACCCTGCTATTGAATGCCCAAATGTGCCTTGGACTTCTTAAAACAACTATGCAGCAACATTATATAGTAATAACCCATGTATTATACTAATGAAAATCCCTAAAATAGTGTACTGCACCATCTGAGGTGACACCCATTGCCTATCTTTAATTAATTAACAGCTCTGTACAGTCATGTATTTCCTACTTGAAAAAGCTCTGACTGCTCTGCAAACTGGCAAGTTTAGCTCCTATAAGAAACTCCTATCTTCTCTCTTATGTTTGGTGATGACTTGTTTTGGAAACAGATGGTGTCTGGGAAACACAGTGAAGAAGAATTTGCACTAAAGAGACAAAGAGAAAAACAATCACTCCTTTCAGTTGCATAATTTATCTTCTCTGCTTCTTCCCTCTCCCTTTAAAGAATGTTTTAAAATTTTGATTATAAGAAAGTGAATGCTATTACTGTTTAATAAAGTAACTAAATAATACAGAACATAATAGGCTAACACAATGTACTCCCTAACATTTATGGAAATTTTATCCATTAAATGATAATTCTTTATAATTGAGAAAATATTAAAACTACTGCTAATTATTACTTTGAAAGACAAAATCTGGCATTGAAAAACAGAGTGCATGTTAGATGATTAAAAACCCACTGTATTTTTTGACTGTCAGAATGAAATTAATCTCACTCCAAATTAGGTATCTTACTTTGCTGTTAAACTTATTCAATATGCATGACAGACAAAAATATTAAAGTGGAAATATTTCTCATAGCGGAATGACTCACCTCTTCCATTTTTCCTGTAAAGCATATATATTTTATGTACACAAAAAAGAAGGGCTAATATGGAATGACTCTTCAATGGATGATTTAGTCAAAATTGAGCACAGAGAAATATTTCTTAAAAATTTAATGCCTGAATTCACTTTTTAAATAAGGTTGAAGAGCTTAAGCTTCATAAACAAAGTTAGGTTTCTCTGTTTCACATTTGCAGAAGTATTTAAATGCTTAAAGTCAGAGAGATACTTTTAAGGATGTTAGGAGCTCATGTCCTTCTCTGATGCCTCAGCTAAACCTGTTCCAAAAATCCCAGCTTTGACCTGATGATTTTGCAGAGGCCTGAACTTCTGTCTTCTGCACATGGCTTGAGCTGTTCCTTTTGAGCAGTGTTTAACTTCCGTTAAAACCCCTTTGAAGTCCAGACATGGAAAAAGTCCTGTGGGGTCTGATTTTGGTGTGTCTTTGAAAATAGTTCAACCAGAGGCAGTGCTGCCTGGCATTAAGCATACCAGCTACAGGTACTTTAATAATTAATAACAATAATAAAGCCTGCTCATGCTCATGTGATGTGGTGGTGGTTTGCCAAATTTATTTCTTCTTCAATGGTTATATATGCAGAGTATAAATCTGCAAATAGACATGTGACTTCAGGACACTCATCCTCATCTCAGGCTGTTGCTGCCATGGTAAGCCAAGCTTCTTGTCTCTCAATTTCCTCAAAAACCCCATAAGTCTGCACTAGGTTTCAATAAAGTGAACCACTGCATCCAAGTAACCTATTCAGTACAAAAAAACTTCCTGTGAAGGTTTTGTTTGAATTCCCCATCACTGTAGAGGGAAATGAAAACATCCTTACTTTCTCACAACTTTCTCTGAACAGGTGCCTTGCAGTTCAGTAGGGCTGCTTGGTCCAGAGCAAATGATACACTAATGCAGTTTCATTTTTTGGCAGTCAGGTTTTGGTGGTTGTTTCTGAATGTGATCTTGGGAGGATATTTGAAAGCAAGGCATCTTAGATCTCTGTGGTTATTGGTCAAGGCATGAGTTACAAGATTGCATTCTTGTTGATTTTCCTTTTCAGTATTTATGACCGTAAAATTAGGTTTTGTTTTTTTTCCTCTGAAATTAAATTCAAGGAGTGAAGATTGGTCTCATTGCTCAAAGTAATAGTGTGACCTTTGGAAGGACTATTACCATGATTAATTGCCCGCTATTTGTTTCCTTTATTCCAGTCTCTAAAAGTTTCCGAATTACCTCTCTGAACAAAGAACTCCATTGAAACCAGCAATGAGATATAGACATAAAGCCATGTAAGGCCAGATGGCTTTTGTTAATGTTGGTAATGGCCACTGGTGGTGTGAAATCCAAAGGGATGTCTACAGCAGCACTGCTGCTGGCACACACAGCTCCTCTCTATCTGGCTATTTTTTGTCCACTTGGAATTCATTTGCAATGAGTTCTTTATTTATATACATTTATTCCATCTTAGATGCCTTTGCATTTTTGAAAGATAAAATGCTTAGGTGAGCGATTAATGTAGAGCTTTCAGTGTTGATTTTTGTGTGTGCTTCATTTTTCTTCGGTGCAGATAGTTTATAGACTAGTGTATGAGAGACAGTCAAGCTGGAGTCACAAATCTAAAACAGATTATCAGGAAAATTACTGACCTGGCCTTGAGCCAGGTGATTTCTTCTCTGTTACTTCATTAGAAATTTGGTTGGTGTCCCATTATTGAATTAGGAAGAGGTCTTTTGAAAGCTAAGCTGGTATTAACTTTGAATTTGAATTTTGAGTTTTGAATTTGAAGTCTTAATTTATGTACTCAACTTTATAATAGTAATTTAAAGAGAATTTATTTATTGAGATAAAGGTATTTCAAGTTTTTCTTTTCCATTACAGTATAATATGGTTTTGTTCATGCTTTATTGAGAAACAAAAATGCATACTTTAGAGACTTTAAATATTGCTGTGAGTTTTAGTTAATGTCAATATAAGAGACAGTCAGATTTTCTTATGCGAACAGAAAAAATCTACTGTATGTTAAGTGCCTTAGTTTTTTGGGTTTTTTTGGTGCCCAGGTAAGATATTACATGCTATCTGATCACATTAATGATATATGGAGACACTGTCATAAGTTGTGTGACCGCAAAAATATAAAGCATTTAGCTTTTTGTAAGAACCCTCACATAGTTTTGGTGTTCTGATAGATTCCCTAATAAGGGGGAGTTTCAAATGAAAATTTTTAATATTTCAGGAGTATGAAGAGCTGATGCTCTTCCAAGGAACAAATACTATATTAGCATTTTGAAAAATATCTGAGAATTTTATATATCTGAAACCAGGATATTTTTCCCTGAATATTTGTCACTGTGATTGACTGTAGTAGGACCAATAGATATTGTAGTATTTAATAAAATTCTGAGAAGACAGTGTACTGTCAATTGAAATATTTGCATCCATTTTGTGGTCTCATTTCTTGAAGAACAAGGCTATTTATGTTAAAGAAGTTAAGTTTCAATTCCTGCATATGTTAAAAATTTCATGTCATGTTTCTGCTGTCCAAAAGCCAAATGTTATCATACCACAACAGCATATTAGTAAAGAAAGGTCAACATTTCATACAATGAAATTCTATAAAGTTTCTTGTTTGCCATTATTGTGAGGTGATTTTAATGGGATAGCATGAGTGTAAAGTAATTTTGCAACGAATTTTAACTGTTTGCAAGAAGTGTGACCAGCTGCTAAAACAAAAAAATTCAGATGTAAGGGAAAAGATGAAACGAGCAAGAGGGGGCATTTACCTGATTCCTGTTTGTACTCTACACAACAATATTTCTCCCTGAGTAATGAAAAGATTATATCATTTAAAGAGACAGTGGTCAGTAATTATTTTTAGTTTTGCTGAAATGCATATAGTTCAGTGGACCAGAATGAGAACAAATGTGACTTTAGATTTAACGTTATTTATCTATTAAACTGATTTCTGCAGTATTACTAAGAGTAAGGATGGAGGCTGAGGGGAACCTAAGCCATTATACAGCAGTGGAAAGGAGATTAGATTCATACCAGTAAGCTGCTGGAGATGCTGTCTAGCAGCATTTGAAACAGGAGGTCATAGACTGATGTTGAAAAGAGGGATTAGCTGCTGCTGAACTATTCTGGCTGAATTTTGCACAAAATGCTGTTGAGTGGGGGGGAAGGGGGAAAATATATATTTTTGCATCACTAGGAAAAAAAAAAAAAAGTAGGAGCCAGTAGGCTGTATCAGACCAGAACACTCAGTGAGAAGAATGATGAGGTGTATTAGTTTTCCATCTGTGTTTTGGAGGTTAATGAAATTACTCAGACAGTGAGGTAACTTAGGCTTCTAAGGACAAGACTGAAAGACCATCTGGTGATCTTCTGTTTTTAGTATTTCTAGGTTAGTAAATTTCTTTGTTGTTGTTTGGTTTTATTTTTGTTTTTCCTCTTTTTTTTTTTTCCTTAGCAAACAGCCTTCACACTGGAAATGGTCCAACTGTCATGTACAGAGATTAGAAATTAAACATGAAATCTTGTCCTTATGTATACTATTTTAATGCATGTATTTAGTTTTTCAGTTACATTTTGTAGTTACCTTAATAATTGTGCTAAAGTCTCCAGATGTCTTTATAAAATTTAAATTTTTGGATGGGTTTCTGACCACTTTCCTGACATCCAAAAGGAGTGTATTGTTGTGATTTTTTTTGTCTGGTTTTGCAATGGCATTCTCATAATAGCTGAAGATGTTGACATAACTCTGATCCTCATCATTATTTGTCAATACAAATATCTGATTTTTTTTGAAGTGTCACTTCTGTAATTGATTTAAGTTTTATATCTTCCCTTTTATATGAGAAGAAAAAGATGTATTTCTTTCTGATTGCTGATAAACTCTTAGCTATTGTCTTCATTATATTAGTTGGCAACTATTTTTTCGTATATTTAGAGCATGATATTAGGTCCTTTACTGTCTAGATAAGCTGTCAGATATGCCTGTTCCTCCCCCTCCCCCAAACTAACACACCAAATCTTAAATGTCTACATAAATATTATTCTCCCACCACTATTCAATGAGAATTTTCATTGAAACATTAAACTCTGACATAGTACAAGAGAACCAGCCTGGGCACATACCCAACTTCAGATGCTCTCTTCTCGCTTTTGAATTACAGTAGGAAAAAGACTGGAATGTTTGAAATACCTGTTATTTCTTAATTATTTTTATTTTGAAATATGCGTTAAATATTTTGTTTGCTCAGAAGTCAATCTGGCACTGAAAACTGGCTAAATTTGGTGTTTCATAGGAGAGTTTTCTATTTTTCTTTTAAAGTCAGAAGTAGACATTGGATTAAAGTTTCAGCTCTATCTCTAAAAGTATTCGGATTTTTGCAAAGTTTAGCTTTACCAATGGAAAGAGAGAAACTCAGAATAAAAGCAAACTGCTTAGATTTTTTTTTTTAAAAATGCAATTTATTTTCTACTTAATGTGGCTTAAGGTTGATGTCATAGTATGGCATTTGTAAGACTGAGAAAGTGTAGGCTTTGTACTCATTTCAGAAAAGTTAAACAGGACTACCTCTTTCATGGGCTTCTGTGCATGCACCTTTGTGCTGGCCTATAATGCACTTCTGTTTTTTCCTGACAGTTGTAGCCAAGAGTACTTGTATTGTGCTGTGCAGTGAATTTTTAGAGTCACGTGCCAAGTATGTTTGGGACTCAATTATACTGTTATGCCAGACCTCTAAAGAGGAAGAGTGCTGCTGTTTTTATTCTATGTCACCCATCAGCAGAAGGATCTCCTGATCAAAACATGATCTCTCACTTGATTTGGCATCCTTTTAGACTTTTAGATACTTTAGCTATGCTGCTTCTTCTCCAGACCTGTAAGAATTGTGTTACTGCTCTGTCACCCTTCAAATGACAAATCTGATCAATGTTTTTTTCATGAGGTGCAATGAAGGCACATTGTAGCTAAATGAAGCTTGTGTTTGAATCCATAATGTTTTACAATTAGTTAATTAGAGACTTCAGTGAAATTCATACTCATCCCTCCCCTTGCTTTCTTCTCTATGCTGTTGGTAACTGGAATCAAGAAAGGTTCAGCTTTAATGTGGTGAATTGACCTGTTCCAGGTGTTGGTCTAAGGGGTGATGTTCTTTCCCTGATAAGTTCCTTAAGCACATTTGAGTTTGGTCTTTGTTGTCTTTCCAGGATAAAATGAAGATAAATTTGGTCCTGTAAGGGTTGGTATGTCTTTAGTACCGGTAAAGGGCAAGGTGAAACTCCCTTTACCTGTAAATCAGAGTGGGTCATCCTGTCCAAATCCCGGCCCAAAGCAGGGTCAGTTGAAGCAGATTTGAGGCCAGTTAGGGTTTGATTGGTTCCAGACTTGGAGACTCCACAACCTCTTTAGACAACCACTGGTCACCTGCCTTGTTTTCTTTGTCAGTGTTTTCTTAAATTAACATTTCTTTGAAGGAATTTAATTCAAATGAACTAGAATGAGTAAATTAAATACTTAGTATTTGAATTTATGTTAATTTGAATTTTTTTCTATTCATTGAATACCATTGAGGAGATTGTCTTTATCTTTTTTTCACTCTTCCCTCAGCTATTTGCACACATTGAGGCAACCTTCCTGAGCCTTCTCTTCAGGCTCCTTTTTTTTCCATTTCCAGCACTCTCAGCTCCTCCTTATATGATTGATACTCCAGACCCTTAATCATCTTCATGACCCTTTATTGGAATGGCTCTAGTATTTCCATGTCTCTAAAAAACTAGACAAAGAGCTCTCCCACCAGTGCAGAGTACAGGGGAATAATCACCTCCCTAGACCTGCTAGCTATGCTCCTAAGAGAACCCAGGATGTTGCAAGTATTTAAACATGGCTTTTGCTCAGTGCCTCCCCTTTTCATACCATGCTCAAGGGAACAGAATACACGTATAGTGTCTTCAAGTACCATGGCAACAGGGTGAAGTGAAGCACTTTGCTGTAAACACAATTTATACTTGTTATTGAAAGTTATGAGTTCCAGAGGAAGGAATCAATCCATGATCAGTCCATGCTAAAGAATATTAACTTTAAACTGGCCATTAGTCACTGTACATCAGTGAACGTCACACAGACATTGGTTCTGTAAAGTGAAACTTTTGAATTACTGTGATATATTTACAAAATATGTCCTAGCAGATCTTCTCTATGGCAAGTGTAGATTGACTTCTCCAAGTTATATTAACATGTTCAACAGTAAAAGGTATAAATACTGTTTTGGAGGAAAGGAATGGTTAGGACAGAATCCAAGCTAAAATTTCACAGGTTGTTCCAAGAGTTGAACTTTGAACCTGATGTGTATGTCTGGAATATTTCTATTTTAATCAGTTTAGATAAATGTCACTTTCTAGTTTCTCTTCTTCCTAAATCAACTTCCTTTCCATACAGGCTGAAAGAGTTTGTATTTCAAATTGTTATTTTCTTCTATTAACTATGGCTCTCTTTTGTTTTGTCATCTTTTACGTTAATGGTTTTCATTTTTTAAGTGTCTCTTTTTGCAGTGGAGGAGGAAAAAAAAAAAAAAGAATACAGGGTTAATTGGGTAACTTCAATATTTAATAAATGGTTTTCCAGGTGCAGAATTTCTGTTGTTTCATCTTGAATCAGTATATGCATCTTTTCTTTAATGTGTAAGGCTTTAAAACACCATGTAATTTAGAGCTTTAAGGAATGCTGCAATGAAAATTTGTTCAGTAATGTTCTATTTTCCGAACCTTCATGCATGTGGAAACAGTTAATCCCTATGTTCCAATAGGATTTATGAGGTGTTTCATGGTCTCTAAATTTCGTTTGGATGGCTTGTCCATATAGAAATAATAATTCTCTACAAGCACATAATCTATATTTCTTGATCTTAACTTACTATTCAAAAATAAGTAGTCATTTTTCTTTTAGAGCCAGGGATTTTAGAGATGTCTCTTTTAGAGACATCAGAAATGTGTTATCACTAGAATGAAATTCTACTAGAGCAGATATTATAAATTCATAATTATAGCAAACAATTATTGATGTATTACAATTATAACAGGACTCAATGAAATGTTGGTATCTTCATCAGCACGCAGGATATAATTTTCAGAGTGTGTCAAGGAAAATTTACTCTAATTTTGTTTCTGAGTCTGAAGCTATGATAGTGATTGCATTTCTTGGGTGGCTTTTTCCTCTCAGTTTGCTTTATTCCAATTCACATGTTCTATCCTTATGATGGGTTAGTTCTGTGTGCATTGCAGGGTATAAATATCCCTTTTAATTAGTTTCCTATTGCTGACACAGACTGTGAAAAAATGGCTTCATAGTCTGTGAGAAATCATTGAACAATACATTGAAAAACATTTAGTTCCTTTCAGTACTAAAATTTGTGTATCTGTAGTAGAAAACAGGAGAAATCAAGGTGTCCTTGCAAAGGCAATTCAGTTTCCTCTGCACAGGTTCCTCAATTTATGCATTGGAATCTTATTTATGCAACTCAGGGAGAGGAATGCCAGTAGATTGACACTGTTTTAAGAAGGTCATACTTTGAATTTTTAAGTACAAAATATGTACTTGCTGATAAACCAGGGTCAGGTACTAGTTAGAAACTAGTCATTCCCCTGGCACACCTTCTAAGACCTTTCACATTTTTGAATGTACCTTATGTGTACAATTTCTGTACACATAAAAATATTTATTTCTGCTGACAGGCTTCATCTGCTGTTTCCTTGGCATCACTTATTTCTCTGCTCTTGACTTCAAGTCTGTTGTACTAAATCTGTCTGAGAAGAGATACATCTTGAATTTTGTGTTTGTAAAACTAGCACTGCTATAGTATCATTCTCTCCTCTCAACCTTTTATTTTCAGCCATTTAAAGCAGTTGTTCTTATTGCCTGTTTTTCACTTGCTAGTGAAGTTAAACGTGGGAATGTAATATTTAACTACCAAAATGTAAGAACCATTTTTAAAAACATTAAGAGAAATGAAACAAGGCAAGTGGAAAGAAGGTACTGATAGAAAGACAATGATTTGAAAGTTGGTGCAATAAAAACTAATAAGACCAGTTAACAGAAGTGTATTTCCTTGCAGTTATATTCCTTATATCTCTTGAATGTACCAAACCAGAAGCCAGTGCTTCGGCATGGAAGAATATGGCAGATGGAATTATTTCTATGCAAGTATTAAAAAGAAGGGCTCTGCATTATCTCTGTCATGATTTAGTTTTGGGCTTCAGTCCCTATGCTGCCTATTATTAGCACCATAAAACATAATGGAAGTATTTAGAGATTCAAATGCATAGATTCATGCTGGATTTCACTTCCTTATGTATCTGCAGATGGTGTGTATATTTTTGCATATTGGATTTTATGGCGGTTAGAATACATTTGATGTGGTAAATGTAGGGGAGTGCAAAGATTAGTTGAAAGTGATTCATTCAAAGACTTATATGTATCTTTTGTAAGCCGTTTGGTTTCCAGTGAAGACTCTGAATCATTATCTTAGTTTATCACCATTTCTTTTTAACTTTGATGAAACTTTTTTCCTTGTTCAGTCAAAAAGGCTGGGAGTCTGATCTATTAAATGCTTAGATGCTTGATGTTGAAGGGTTTATCTATACATGAGCAGAATAAAATCAACTAAGACCTTGGAGTGCATAGAAAGAGAATACAAGAGGTCCATTTTTGTAAGGATTTTGATTCAGACTCCGTATGAGCACTCCAATGTAATTCTAAGTGAGGCAAGTGAAAGCAGAGTATGTTTGAATTATGCAAAGCCTGCAAATAAAGACAGAAAGTCATGGAGATTCAGTCACAGGAATGGATTTCAATGATCAATTACAAGTTGATCAATTCAATTAATCACCTTTGGTTTTTTTTTCCCTGGGCTCAGTGGAGTTTAAAAGCTATGAAGTTCCCATACTCAGTTCTTGAGGACAGGCTTTCCTCATACTATCCAGTTTTAAAAATTTCTTCACAGAGGAAGCTACTAAAAGGGAAAGATGAGTCTGTAAGTATTGTATGGAGGGTGCTCACCAAGAGAATTGTCTTAACTTTTGCAGTGGCTTTCATTCTTCATCACAGGTGGAAAATTTGTGGAACCAACAGCTTGCAAACGAGACAGAAGTGTTTAGTTATTATGGAGTATGTATGAATGGAAAGCAAAGACACAACACGAGAAATTTCTTCTCCATTTGTTGTTTCATGAGAAGGAGATGCCCTTTGCCCATGCTGGAGTTCCACAGCACCTACTCTTGTGACAAGCTGTCTGTCAACATAGTCCTGTCAAACTGACTGAAGTAATGTGGAAGGTGAGATAAGGGAAGGAGTTACAAGACAGTGATGTCTTTTAGAAGAAAGGAGCCTCAAAATCAATCAAATAGGTAACATAAATGTCATTTTTCTTGATTTATTTCTCAAGAGTTGATGGAATTGACTCTGATTTCAGAGACCCTGGCATTTCTCAATCAGCATCCTGTAGCAACTGTTCAAATCAATAGAAGTATGTTTCGTGGTTTGAGCAAATAGCATTGTCTGACAGGATGTGACTGAAATAAATCAGCCTTAAGAACTAAGAGAAGCAGAACTAAATACCAGTTTCAGTGCTTGCTTTCTGTCTGTGGGGATATATTTTCATAGTGGCATTTAGGATTTTGGAGCTTCATCTTCTAAACGGATTAGCTAAGTGAGGAACTTTGGCTCTCATTAGTAGTTATTTCCAGATATGTTCATAGATATGGCACTAGAACACTAAACATCAGTTCACAAGGCTTAGAAGGATTTTCAGGAAGTATCAGAAACTTACAGTTCAAACCTTAGTCTTGCAAGTAAAAAGCTTTCACATGAGTAATGTGACCTACTTCAGCCTTCTGGTTGTTCTGGGTAGGGTGCTGCTGTGTCCCACTCCTTTGAAGGAGTGACTTATTCTGTAAGGAGCTCTGTTTATTTGGTTGAACTTTTCAAAAAGAAAGCTTGTTAAGAAAGTAGGTGACAAATTTCATTCTTCCTGAGAAAAGACCATTATGATGTATGAAATCTTTTAAGAAGGTGACTAATATAGTACAATCACTTAAAGTGATGCATGCTGGTTTTCCATGGTAGTGCTCTGTGTGTGTAGATGTAGAAGTTTTGAAAATATGTAATTGGTTTTTGATTGCAAACTTCAGTCACATCCCTATAATTGCTATGGTGAAATTCAGAAAATGTATCCTAGGCAGTTCTAGATGATTACTCAGTACTTTTTAAGTCTTGTCTCAGGCTTTTCTAAGTGGGCAATTATTTTATTTGAGGAGAGGGGGAATTTTTTTTAAGACAACCAAACGTTTCATAGAAGAAAATATATTAAAAGTATTTTTAGTCTATGCATATAGAGGAGAATGCAAGGAGGAGAAAAACAGAATTTGGAGGAGAAATTTGGAGGAATGGCATCTTGAAGCAATACTACATTTAAAGAGCATACTGAAGGCATAAATTTTGAAGTTGCACTTTGAAGAGCACCTTTATCTCTACAGATTGCTGAACCTGAGTAGATCAACAAGATGACCAAGAGTCTGAGTCAGTGCAAATATACCTTTACCATTTATGCTTCCATTTGCATTAGTGGGATGCTACTGAATCCTTTGCTGTCAATTCTGTCAGCAGCCAACATGACCAGGCTCTGTAAATTGTTGAGGGTGACAGCAAGACCTCATTGATGAGGTGTGCACTGTAAAAACATCTGAACAGGGCAAGCAGAACAGGTAGGACATGGGATGTTAGACAGCTAACACAAACATTTAAATTGCAGATGCAGAATGACTGAGGTTAGAAGGTACATCAGGCGGTTATCTAGTGCAACCTTCTGTCCAAACTAGGGTCTACAAACCACACCAGATTGCTCAGGACTTTGACATCTAGTTTTGAAAGCTTCCATGAACAAAGCTTCCATGCATAAAATATGTGGACAACTTATTGGACATCTTATATTCCAAATCTTCAAAGTCCTCAGGGTGAAAAAAGTTCTCCATATATTCAGTTTAAAGCTTGGTCTGCAGTTTCTTGTCCTCTCATTGGCCATCAATTTGAAGTGCCTGGCTCTGTCTTCTCGATAGTCTCCTCTTTAGGTTTCTGTTAGTTTCCTGAAGTGGACTTCTGCATGCTGAACAAGCCTCTTTGCCTCACCTTCGCCTTACATGGGAGTTTTTCTAGCCTCTGAGCATCTCTGTTGCCTTTTACTGAGCTTGCTGCAGTTTGTCACTCTTTTTTTTTTGGTACTGGGAGAATGATACAGGATATGGTGTATTAGATGCAGTATAATGACTAAGGGGCTCACTTACATCTGCTGGCTATGGGCGTTTTAAAACAGCCCAAGGTGCTCAGATGTTCTTTGTAGCAAGTGTGCCATATCCACCATGTTTAGCAGTGGGCCCATGTTTTTATTTTCCAGCCCTTTTCTTGCATGTTTAACATAGAAACTATTCTTGTTGCCCTTGATGTCCCTTGCCAGTTTCAATCCTAGCTAAGCTTTGCTTTTCCTAGACAGATGGCTGTGCAGTGTTTCTAAATTCCTTCTTTGTAGCCTAATTAAAATGCTAGTTCTGGAGCAGAGGCAGGGTTCAGAGGTCCAGGCATTCTGTCCCATGTGTGTAGCTGGTTGCTCAAATGACATAATCTTATTGCAAACACTGTATGCAGGAATATTTTGGAAGACAGCTAGCAAGTGCAAAGAACTACAGAAATATGCCCTTTACAGTTCTGTTTGTGGTTTAATGTTTACATATATTAATGCAAACCTTTCTTGACAGTCTCCTGATCCAGGCATAGACTGTGCCTGTTATGGCAGTTTATATTTCTGATAGCCATAAGAAACCATCTCAGCTTCTTAGAGATGACAAAGCTATTGCCACTGTGAGTCAAATTTACTTGAAAATTAATGCAGTTGTCCGTCTAAACTTTATGATAATGTCTTGTTCTTCTGTGCTGAGCTGCTTGGCACCATTGTATCTGTCGCATTTAATAAAGATATATTCATCTTCAACTTTATTTCTTATAGGAATTGCCAGACTTAGCATATCAACACATCACTTTGTATCATTGCTTTGAGATCGGGTTGGTTTACTACAGCAAAGAGTTTTTCCTTCAATATTAAAAATAGCATGAGTTTTGTTTATCACTACTCATAACAATACTTATTTTCCTATTAAAATATATGATTAAAATTCTGGCAGATGTTCCAAGGTTGCCTGACAGAGGTGTTACTGCCTGTTACTATTTTAAATGACTGCTATTTGCATTTGTTCTTTCATTATCTCTAATAGATGATGACATAGCATAGTGGGATGAAAAAATTACATTAAACCAATGTTGTGAAAGAGAGAGTTTTATTGTGATAAACAGAAAGTTATCTTGACAAGCCAAAGAGACTTTCTAGCTCATTTTTAGGAAAGGAAAAAAAAAAGAAAAAAAAGAGAAAAACCCCCTCAATTCTTTTTTAAACCCCAATACCTTGATGTTTAGTAAAGATTTAATTGTTGTGTAAGGTGAGGAAGGAAGCATTTATGTATTACTGGTCTGAAGGAATAGTTTGAATAGAAGTTGCTGTGTGGATTGAATTATATTTTTATTTTGAGATTTAAATCCCAGATTAGAATCAGTCTGGGGGTTGGACTGTGTGTAACAGCCAGAAGCAGTTACATCCATGGTCTTTTCCGTAAAAATCTGTGACCAGTCCAGCTCCATTTGGCTGAAGCTACTGATTCAGAGTAGGAATGAAATGTTTGGTTAGGCTCAAAAATTGGGTGTCTTCCCCTGCATCAGGGCACAGCCAAGCACCATAATGCCATGTTTGCTACAGCTCACATGGAGAAAGTGTAGGAGCTAAAGGTGTATTTCCCACCAGGTCTGGTCCCAGGATTAGATTTGCAAATTGCCTTGGCAACTGTTGACCAACCTTCATTTATAAAAGGGAGGACCACCCTGAATACTTATGAGTACCAGACAGTGAGAAGTTAGTCAGAAGGTATGACAAGGTACCCCAAATCTCTGTCCACTCAGTAAGTTTCCATGTTATATCATCAGATAATTTTTCCTTATGCAGGAGGAGGGTTATTAGATTTATCATAGAAAATATATGTAAAATTTCTGTGTAAACCTCTGAGCTATTAAAGTCAGACAGCAGATTACAGCCCATCATTTGCTCTCATTTAAATCAGTAGGAATCTGAAGCAACTGCACTGACACAGTAGAATTGCTCTCATATGCACAAATGTATCTGAGAATGGAATTCAACTTTAGATCATTAGATTAAGGCAAACCATCTTTTTGATCCAAGTGGATGTCTGCAGCCACAGTTATTCATAACGTTAGCTGTAGGTGGACTTGAACTGGGTTTTTGGAACTCTTGATTCTAAAACTGACCATCCATGGGCAATTTTTTTCATTTTCTCTTTCCAGTTATTGACTTGACTATTTGGTCTGCCAGCTCTGTTTGCTTTCCATTTTGCTCAGCAAAATACTATTGTGGCTTTTAAATGATACTGAAATATGAATGATGACAACAGCTTTTTAAATAGGAATTATTAAACTCTAGAAAGTCCCCATCTGTTTGTATATCAGTATACAGAATATTATCTGCCCAATATGTCTCATGTTCAGTGGAGAGAACATTTTTGATTGTTTCCATACATCCTGCTCTGACACAACTAGGAAACTAAATCATCAGAAATTATTAGGCATCTGTCTCTGGGAGGTTACTACATCTATTTTGTCTGTAGATTTTCAGAAAGGTTCATTTTAGAATTTCATTATGTGTGTTTATCTAAAATGAATATGCAGATCAGGTTTTTTTGTTTATTCCCATTGTTGGATACTATAATGCTTTTGTATAAAGAGGTGCTGTACAATAAATAGCTTGCTGGCAAAGGAAAAGCATGATTTTAATGTCAAAAAGAGGAGTTTAGATTAGTTAAACATTACTGTGCTGTAAACATGAATTCTAGCACACTCTCTGGGATAGGAAGTAGTGGTCATATGAATCCTAGATTACCCAGAATTATGGTGTGCTGTTATGCCATAGTGATGGACTGAAAGGCCAAGAAGTCTTTGGCAATTTATTCTTGTTTTACACAAAACATATGTTTTTGTGACTGTGCTTCAAAAATAGGCTGATATGCTGGAAGGGCTCCCAAGAAGCTTGAACAATTACTTTATATGTAAACAAAGAACAGACCTCCAGAAATGGAGAAAAATATATTTTCTGTCTGTTTTCATAAGGAAGAGTTAAAGATCAGCTTTTGTAAGATTCCGTGAGTATCCATTGAACATAAATAGCAGAGAGATCTTGAGGTAAACAATTCTCATGGCAAAGTGAACATAGTCAATTTTAGACAATCAGAAGAGATGCAGGATTGAGCACAGCTGGTTTTTGCAACAAAACACTGAGAATTGGTGATAATATGCTATTTATCAGTTGTATGATGTGAGGAACTACTATCAGAAATGCTATGGAAATCAAGGAAAAATAGATGTGGTTTATGTAATAGAGGTTGTCTTAAGTTGGGTAAGACTATGGTTTGTGTTAAATGCTGCATTAGACTAATTGAGAAAAGTGATTTCTCCTGCCTGTGCACAGTGTAATTGAAGATGATCTCTCAGTTTAAATCTTCTCTTACACATGGTAGAGCAAAGAGCAGAAAAGTGCCATCACCTGTAGAGTAAGGACTGTCAGATTCATGAAGAAACCCACTTTCTCTTTTACTGTTCTGAAGAGTTTTGTGCCACCAAATTTTGATTAGTGACACTGTTGTTTGGTTTTATGTTTTTTCTCATTAATAGTAGGCAAAGTCTTCATTTACTTCCATTCTTTTATCTACTAATCATCACATAGTAAAAAAAAAAAGATTTTTCTTTAAATCTCTTTTGTTTAAGTTTTAGTCTAGCTTCAAGGTGATCTGAGAAATGAAGAAAAAGTAGTAACTCTGAAAAACAGAAGTCAAGGTTTCTGCAGCTGACCACTGACCATTTTCAACACTATGTATAGCACCCATCCTAGTACCATATTAACTAAAACAGAAGGGGTTTTCATTGAATAGGCAAATCAAGAATTACTTGGAAAAAACCTTGGAAATTTCTTAATATTACCTCTTCCAAAGGTTGTAAAGTCTTGCCGTTGCCTTTTTTTTCTGACAGAATATGACAAACTAGGCTGTAGAAGAAGGAAATCTGCACTCCAGGTGTTAGGGTCAAATAAAATGAATCACTTGCAGAGCAGGTCTTTAGTCAGATCACTAAATCTGAACCCTTCTGTCTTTTTTTTTTTAAAGTTCACCTGTAGAATGAGATGTAAGCTTTGTGTTTGCCACTGCTTCTTCTTTATAATGGTTGTGAAGACATTAAAAAGGTTTCTTTCTCTAGTCTTCTGCTTTCACTTCCTATGTTGTTTTTCTAATGTGGAGAAGGAAAAGGTATCTTCAGGTTTATTACTTTCTCCTTTAATTTAGCTAATGTTGAAATTACAGCTGGTTGAAAGCATTCCTATGCTAATAGCTACATTTATTGCACTTTCATGCATTAGCAATAGTAAATAATCGCCCCAAGACAACATCTGTTCTCATTTGTCTAGTTTCATTTATGTTAATGTATAAACTGAGCTTTTGATAATCACTCAGCCACTTTAAAACTTACTTCTGTGTGTTGTTCTACAGGTTTTGGTTGCTGAATTATGTATCTAGCTAAGGATCTTTAACTTTTAGATCAGCAACAAACCCAAGTCTCAGAAGAAAGTTCTTGAAATAACTCTTCCTCTGCTCTGTCTGTGCTATGTCTGTCACTGCACTGTATTCCAGTATAGGATATATTCAGTCTGTTTTATCACATTTCTTGTAGCTACTGTTACATACTGTCAAATCTTGGTTTCATGCTAGCAATTTTCCAAGTTTTTATGGATGTATTAATTGTTTGCTTCTTTTAGTTAAAACCACTGGCTCTTCACAAGAATATTCTTTCATACAAGCACTTGTTTGTGACTGCATATCTGAACGAGGCTAAACTGAGTATCCCAGGGACTGGTCAGGTGTAGTTGTAGTTCATTCCCTGCTTGCTGTTCTGCCAATGTTTCTTAACTCTAGGAAAGTTCAGTGTGGATACTTTTCTCATTTCTTTTGTTTGCTGGAAGTGCTGGGGGCTCTGAAGCCATACCAAGTGCTTGTGCCTTTGACTATTTTCCTGGCTCTAGGACTGTAGTTTTTCATCAGATTACCAAACAGCCTTTGAAAAGCATCTCTTCTTTTGTGATACTTCTGATGTATGGTGGGATGGGACAATAACAATTTATACCTTGTTTTACCAGTGTAGTTATAAAAATGGTATTTTTTTTAGTGCAACTGAATTGCAAGGAAATATGATCTTTAAATTCAGCTATCTTGTTAGCCAATGTGGCAAGTGTGGCTTTGATCCAAGAAAAACACTATGAAATTATATCCTTGACAGATGCTTCAGCACAGTCAGAGTGACTAATGTTCGTTTAAACTTAGCCTTATGGCAACACGGCTCCACTAATGATTATATAATTGTGAATATGAAGCAAGACTTACCTTTAGAGGGAACTGAACCTACCTAAATGCATTTTGTATATTTTCCATGCAGCTGAAGTTCTGACAAGTGGACAATCAGCTGTCATTGTACTCAGAGGAACAGTGTGGTTTATGGCAGTTTCAGAGATCCTGAGGGTGTTGTCTGTGTTTGCTTCCCTGTCTTCCTTCCCCTTGCTTTAATCATCTGAAATACATTGACCACAGCCTATCTTCTGTGTACATGAAACATCTAGCAAAATATCAAGATAGCATATCTCTCAGAAAAGTAGTCTTCACATAAATTTTTCAATGTAAGCTTATTTTGGGATGTTTCATTTTTTGCTTCATTCTCCCTTCAAATGTGACAAGTGTTAATAACACCTTAAAAATAGTGTTCTATAATTTGTCCCAGTTTCTTTAAATCTGTTTTTGTCTCTTCATGAACATTTTCATGTTCTTTACCATTTGACTGGTCTTGTTTTTTAAATCTAATAACATCTCAACTTTTACTCTACCTGAATCTTTCTGTTCTCTACTTCTGTGAATCAAATTGCATTGCTCTTCTGGGTTGCATGTAGGGAGAACTGGTTATTTCTGCTGCTGCCAGCTTTTACACAGCATTTTGTGCACTTTTAGCTAAGAAGTAGTATGAACTTAAATGTAATTGGTTTTGCACTATCCTATTTATAGTTATTAACCTGTAGCAGATGCGTAAATTCCCCACCTGTTCTTTACTGCTGTATCCAGATGTTTCAGTGATAATTATAATTTATCAGTATGAGAGTATGTCACAGACAAACACAAAAGTATAAAAGCCATTTTGGTTTGGATTAAGGGAAGAGTAAAGGAAATCAAAGATGCCCTGAGGTTCCACATCAGGGCCTTTTCCACTTGCAGTATCTCTTCATATGATCTGTAATATTGAAATCAAGACAGATTTGGCTTCTATTACCAGTTTCTGCAGGTTTCTACTGTGAGAGTAGGAAGCTGAGCTAAGCCAGCATTGCTGAGAGTGTCTGAACAAGGTCAGTGCTTCTTCCCTCTGTTTCCCAGTTCCTGTAAAATTGTGGCTTCTTGCAGCTTGTAGAACTGATGATGTGATACCTGCTTCATCTCCATATCCCATCTCTACTTTGTCCATCTACATTTCACACCAATCTTGAGTTTTGATATTGGAAGCATTAAAGAGATCACTCTGGGGGAATTTTTCTTTGTACTATTCAAATGTATGTCTCTTATGTGTGGAAATAAAACTTTTATTAGCCTGTCTAGGGCTCTGGGATAGTGCCTTATTCTCCTGCCTATTATCCTTTGTCTCCAGCTCAGAACATAGTAAGTACTGTGTGTGTTTTTGCTTACTTAGTGCTAACAACAGGATCTCACCATTGCTGGATTAAATACATTCTTCTATAAATCACTGAGTTTAGAAAGACCAAAAGCTGAAATCTTGTGCGTTGCTTTGGAAGATGTGTGAAGAACATGGGCTTGCAATTGGAGTTTCAATTTATTGTTTTACCTGGAACTGTGGTTGTTAATGTCTATAAAATATATCCAGACGTATTCAGCAAATCTAGGTTGCTTTCCTGACTTTTTATACATAACTTTAATGTATAAATTTATTATAATTCTGAAATAAGTAATGCATGCTTTACTATAGGCTTGAAGGTGTAAATGTTCTTTGCATCATGAAATTGTAGATAGGAACCTTATGTGGTCGAAGAAAGCTTCAGTGTTATTTTACTTCTGTTTGTCTGTTTCCCTAAGGTCAGGTTATAAATTTTCTCATCAGATTTGTCCTTTCATAGTGGAAAATAATCTGCCTTATTTTCCTGGGGGCAAAGTGTTGCAGGAGAAGCGCCCTATCTGACGTAGTACTCCCTGATTAAAAAGGTATGTCTAATAGCAACTGTCCAAAGTTCAGGCATTATCTGACTCACACTGAGCCTCCCTTCACTGTAAGCTTGGTTGTGAATTTCTCATGGAGCTGTCAATGGCATTTAAATAGCTAATTCCACCTGGGATTGATTTTTGGGATTGACACAGAAAAAGCTAACATGTATGCTTATGTATACATGTGCATAATGGAAGGAACAGTATTCTTCCTAAAAAATTTTTTAATTTTTAGGCATTTATGATGACTCAAAAACCCCCGTGAAAGGAACATTGATAGCCTTAATCTTCTGTTGCGTAAGGACTACAATGTACAGTGTTTCAATTTAAAAAATGGGAGGACAGTTGAGGGCAACTGAGCAATAGAATTCAGTTCTTTGATATTTAAAGTTACAAAATCCTATTTCTAGCCTATTTTGATGACAGAAAATTTGTTTTAGACTTGTTTATATGACATCTACATCTGAGACTATCATTCTTGGGGACATCCAGAAAAGCCACCTCAGTTCCTAGCAAAAGCAATGTAGTTTGAACCAACTCTGTCTAATTTTTAGCAGCCAATAAGTGTAGGGTAATGAGAATGAACCTCAAATCTTAAAAATGCGCTTTATCCCATGCCTCCCTTCTTCTTAGTCTCAGCTTCACTCCAGACTTCTCTACCTGCTCTGTCTAGTGACACAGAGGGATGCGGAATGGGAGTTGTGCTCAGTTGTGCTCTCTGTCACTACATTCTCCTCATGGGGAGAACTTCTCTCACCCATCTCCTACTTCAGCATGGGGGCCCTCCCACAGGAGAAGTCCTCCCCAAACTGCTGCTACATGGGTCCCACATATTCTTACTTCTTTCTCCAGCTGCAGAAGATCTGGCACAATATTTTTTTCTATTCTTAGATGCTGTCCCAGAGGCTGTACCACTGTCGCTGATGGGCTCAGCCTTGGCCATCTTGGAACTGGCTGGCATTGATTCTGTCAGACACGGGGGAAGCTTCTGGCAGCTTCTTACAGAAGCCACTCTGATGCATTTATGGGGAGCCAAGTATTATAAGCTCCTCGTAGGTGCGTCACCTCTGGGTTTGGCCAGCAGCCCCAGAATGGCTTAAAAATATTAGCAAGATGGAATCATCAGAGGTCTTTGAAAACCAAAAATGTTTAAATTAAGATGAAAATTACAAGCCATACAGAACAAAAGAGGATAATCCATGCTAGGTGCAAGGAGGACCTTTGCACCTGCTATAACCCCCAAAATACACCGAAGATCTTTGTGCACTCTCCTAAGTATGTAAGGACTGAGGCAGCATTCTTGGCACAGAAATAGTAACAGGATTTTGAGGTACAGCTTCAAGGATCCAACAGGTGTCTCTGTACTGGCACAGGGCCAAATAAGGTATGGAAGTCTCTGGTTTTTACCTTAAAAGTGAAGCGAAGAGTGAAACTGTAATCCTTTCCTAAAATGGAAACCTATGCTGCTGTGGGGGTGCAAACCCCACCATGTGAGGTGCATTTGTACACCACTCCTATAGCCCTCACCTTCCACCAAGGCCTTGCCATGCAAACCTAATGCATCCTGTTAGTGCTGTTGAGAACTTCCTTTATTTCATTTAATATCTTAATGTCTGACTCTAACTAGAGTTTGAGAAACCTAACCATCTCCTAGAGACACATCTCGTATCATCCCTACAGCTTTGGTAGGCATGATATGCAGATGGATATGCTGTATATAACTTGGGCTGAAAATTGATTTATACACCCCAGGCCTTTGGTCTCTAAGTCCTTCAGTGTGCAACCAAGTCTTTCCTAATAGATGAAGAGTGTGAAAGAAACTGAAGTGTGCTGAGATGGGGGAGAGACAATGTAAATGGTGGTTAACAAAAGCAGTAGAGTGGGAGAGATATGGAATAAGAAGCAGAAGAAAGGAAATGGTGATGTGATTTTTGCAAGTACATCACGAATAAAAAACCAAACAAAACAGCCGTGCTTGTGACTAACCTCTCATCTTGGCTACTATCAGGTATTTCAGAATGGGGTCTAAGAAACTGAGATGATGGTTGCAGAATTCCCGGTGAATTAGGGACAGATGAATTTTCTTGATTGCATGTGCTACTGAAGAGCTTGTGGCTGTACTTGTAGAGTTTGTATCTCACTGTGCACATTGCTTTTGTAATGAACAGAAAAGGAACATTAATATTTTGTGCTTGTAAAAATCTTCTTTAAAGCTTGATAGTGTCCTGTGCTAGTGTTTTAGCTAGATTATCTTTTTGAAATTTACTGACTACCAGGGCGAGGCTGTGTTCTGCATTTCTTGAGGTGACCCTTTATTTCTGCTGTTTTGATAAAGTGTAAATTAGTGTGCATAGCACTTTTTTTTTTTTTTTAATTTTTTTTTCTTCAGGATAAGCTGCAGGTAGCTTTGTAGTTTGGGTAGAAATGATTGTTGCAACGCTAAGAAAGTGAGGCCAGGGGAAGAGAGGGAGGGAAGAGTGAGAGCACCTTGTGCTGCATCCCTGGGGAGCTCCTCCCTGTACTGGAGAAGGGGAGTGTGGAGGGGGATAGGGCCACCAGCAGTAGCTGTGACTTGCCCAGGTTGTGGCCCAAGGTCACTGGCAGGGGTTCCATGCCCACTGCAGCTCCTGGCAGCCTCTTGCCAAGGACAAGCGTTTGTTTTGCCTGTGGAGCTGGCTCTGACTGCTCCGCTGATCATTTTCTATGAATTGTGTATCTGGGGTTACTCAGCTCCTTTTTAACCAACCCCAGCCCTACCAAAGGCTCTGTCTTTTGGAGTCTTTGCAACAACTGAAACTTATTTATTTTTAATCACCTGTTTCTGAGCATTGTTGTCTGATAGCTCCTTGTTTTGGATTTTGGAACTCAGAATGCTGTCAGGAATTGTCAGGTGCTGAGCTTCCTTGCCCTTAATATCTCAAACTGTTATCTGCAGCTTTATAACAGCTTTGGCATCAATGTTGTGGTTTTGTTCCTTTAAGCTACACACTGGTGGGGATCATTCAGATGCCCTTACTAATTTCCAGCTTTATTTTCTGGGTGTTTTAAAATTAATTTGAAGCCTGGTAATGTTTACTTATTTTATTCTGCACCATCTTCAGGGATATTCTGGAACAGATTTAGAAATTGGTGATTTGCTTATCTTGACTTGCACCTTGCAAGCACTGCCCTTTCCCTTTTGAATAGTTTTGATATTTAAGCTCCCAATTTTGGGTGATGCAGTTTTCGTTTGACATGAAAAGAAGAGATTTGTCCTTGCATGTGCTGTGAACTTCTTTTAGTTTGCATTCTCCGTTACAAAGTCCTTCTGTAATGCCTGGCAGCCTTTCCAAGATGTGATTAGAAGGGAAGTAATGTTTGATTGGGATATTTTGCAATCTCAAATTTCATTTGAGTATATATTTCATATTTACAAGCGTGAACAAAGCAGTATAAGTGAGCACAAAATGCACAGTTTTATATTCCTTAAAAACTGATAGATGTTCCCCTTTTTTTTCAATTTTGTGTAGGTAATTTGATGATGGATTACCAAAAAAAACCCATTTCTCACTGGATTATAATTATCTTTAGGAGTTAATTTTGACTATGTGTAAGTGTAATATTTCTGACTTGACATTTAATAACATAATATGGACATTTATAAATAGGTGGATTTTAAATGATGAACTATGGAGTGATTGATTATTGAGTAACATTATCTGCTATTGGTTATACTGAGTACAGTGATTTATACTGCACAGAGATAATTTTCTTGACAAGAAAATAGCCAAGGTGCCATTCTTCTATATTTTCCTTTCCTTGATTTCTCTCAATCTGAACCATACAACTGGAGATAGAAGTTTTTCTAATAAATTAGTAAAATAGATGTTATGATTTTAAACTTGAAGCATTAATCAAATAAATAATTATTAGCACTTGCATAATAGATAAGGAAAGTAAGAGGCATGACATCAAATTTAAATTGTACTGGCAGACTAAAATTTTGTATGCTTGGAAATCAACAGTTCTCAAGGTACTGAAATAGTTAATATTTAATGACTTGAAATCCTAGTAATACATTATATTCCAGTTCTACTTAAATATTATTTTTCCAAGCTAGTTTGTGTCATAACCTGCTGTTTTATTCATAAACATATTTATGTAATTTTTTCTTACAATTAATTCCTTTTGCATAGTCTGTTCCCAGAAAAAAGTTATACATTTGACAGGATTTGTATTTGTTGAGATGTTTTAGGCTGAAGAGGTGCTACTTCTTGTCTAACCCCAAAGAGAAGTAAAACATCTCAGAATGTTAATGACATGACTTTTCTCCATGAACTTGTGCCATATGAGAACATGGATCTATTAGATAATACTCTATGATTCCATGATTATCATGTTTCTGTACTGGTCATCAGATTTAGACTAAGCCTAATAAATTATTGAAGGAAATGTATGGTATGGGCCAGTCCAGTCTCCTAGATATCATGAGGGGATATTTTACAGTTGTTGCAGAGTTCTTTGGGATGAGGCAGTTGTGAGCAATTCCAGCAATGTTGCTTTTGGAATTAAGATAAGTTGTAATTTTCTATTAAATATCTATACATTGCTGTGAAAGTTAATGGCAAACAACATACTGACAGTTCTTCTTAACTGGAATAGCAATAATGGTAATACAAGTTGAGTTAAGGAAATAGTTATGTGCTTTTTGTTCATTTTTCACACTGAGCCTAATAGGCTACTGGTGTAGTTCAGAGACTTCCTCAAAATCATGCATTGCTTCTTGAATACATTTCTGTCAGCATTTGAAAATCTGAAAAAAAGAAAATGCTTTATTCAGTGGCTTTCTTTCACTAAGCAGCAAAAACAAAAAGAAAAAAAAAAAAAAACAACCCCCATCCCCAAAAAAGAAAAGAAAAGAGAAGAAAAAAGCCCTTGACCAAACCATACTTTACTGCCTGTAAAGTATTAGCAGGAGTCTTGGTCTGAGTGCAGGGGCTTGGTGTCAGCCACACAGATAGGTAATGCCTCTAAGCAGGAGATACAGACCCTGTTAGTGCAGGGTGGGAGAGAGATGTTTCCCCCTGTTCCCCCTGAGACTGTACAAGCTTGTTCATTGATGAACACACAAAACTCAGATCTGGTGGGTTTTGGCTGGCTAGAGCTTGGCCTGACTACCTCTCCCTTTGAACACAAGTTCAGAAAAGGAAAGATGATGAAAAATGGTGTCGTTAGTTTCACTAAAAATCACTTGGGCAAGCATGCAACAATTCACTGAAAGAGCTAGGGAAGGACAATGACTTCCTATTTTTTGATTATTTTATTTAACTAGTGAACATTTGGTAAACCTGTTCCTCTAAAACATAATAATCAATCTATCCTTTTGGTTGAAATTCCATAGTTTTTTGCAATTGCTTTTCATGGTCTCAAAAAAACCAACCCCACAAACACAAAGAATGCACCCCAGTCCAGAAGATTAAGTGGAAGAGTAATGTGAAAATTTTAATTTTTAAAAAAATTTCTGTTTTTTTAAGGAATACAACTCAAAACAGAGAAAACAAAACTGACTGAATATTTTGGTAGACACCTACCTCTTGCAGAGAAGTAACAGTTCCAGTTGTCAAAACTGGCTCTATGAATCATTTCCTTGGATATTATAAGAGCTACCTTATTTACAGAATGACTTTGTAGATGACAGTTGTTAAAATATTGGTTTTAAGTAATCAAGTAGTTTGATAAATAAATCAGCCTTGATTGAAAAAGAAACTTGAAATTGCATCAGGCAAATATCAAACCCCTAAACTGTTATCATTAGCATAAAATTGTTATAAATAGATGAAATTAAATTAAATTAACAGCTCTTTAAAAAGACTTAAGAAGGTTGTAGTAGAGAATGCTGCATGTTTTCTTGTGTCAAGTCAATATTCGTTGAACTTCAGCGTGATGTCTAAATCTGTTGCAGTTGCACGTATGTAGACCCTTCTTCCTCTCTGTTCCTTCCACTCCCAGCTCTAGGAATATTTGTTCTGTCTCGGAAAAACTTGTTTTACCTCTCAGGACAGTGACTGTCACGTCTGTGAGTTGGGTTCTTTAAGACTGAGGAAAGCAGGAGACAGAAGCTGATCAGTATCTTTTCAGCTAGTCAATGTATGAAGTACTAATGAGGTTATTTAATTCTGTATCTGACAATGAGTACGATAACACTGAAAACAGATTAGAACCTTGTTCTAAGAGAAGATTCTTCCTCCATTTAAAAAGGAAGATCAAATCAATATCTTCATCACAATTATGTATGAACACAGTTTAGGGAGAGTGTCACTCCACCCAGAAAGAAACAAAAAGAGCTGTAGGAATTCTTACCAACCAGCAGAACTACTGCATTGCCTGGCATCCAGGAGTTATTTCTAGATGCATTTCTGGAAGGATTGGTTAATTTTATTTTTAGTGGCCAGCAGGCATAGCTATTCATTTTGACCTCATAATTCTGAGGTGAATTTGTTTTAAAGTCAAGAAAGAAAATATTCTGAAATTAAAGTGTTTGAAGTTGAAATTACTTTATAAAGAAATACATGTTGCTCATAACAGTATACTGAATATAGACTTAGGTTCTTATGTGGTAACACAGAGTTTTGCATTCTATTTATTTAGTATTAGTTTTTCTTCAATGTATAGTTACTGGGTTGAGGAAGGCAAACATTTCACTCTAGCAGCAGATGTGTTCTCTCTTCAATCACTAATCTCTTTTATACAGACGATGAAAAAAATGTAAAAAAATTTACAATTATCAAGTAAAATAGTTGAAATACTTGTAGCAATGGGTTTGTAGTGATACATTGTTACTGTAATATACTTTAATAGATGTTTGTGCTTATTCAGGAAGATGCAAGAGGAATGTATGTTGAAGCAGAGGAAAGATGGAAATTTGTGAATTAAGGATAAAATGAATTGCTTAATTTTAGTTAAAATGTAACTATCATGTTAAACAAGATAACAACTAACTTAGAGTTGTCATCTTTTATCACATAATGAAATGAAACTTCAGTACAAATCTGGTATAAATAGCTGATAAGCCCTTCTTTAGTACAAATTAGCATATTCAAACTTCCCTCTTAACAGCAAATAAACACAGAAGCAGATGTATTAGAATAGTTATCTTGAAGTTCAGGTGTAATAGTAAAAGGTCAGATTTTCACTGGTGTAAATTATTACAGGTGGCTTTAGATTCTCTGAATAGTCCAATATCTTATTTGTGAAGAAGGGTTTATAGGTGCCATTGTGAAGAAAATGCTAAAATAAATTTTGGGGTTTTTTTCCTCTTTTTGTTGTTGTTGTTGTTGTTGTTATTTTGGTTTTGATTTTTTTCAGAACAAGCCATTATTCTCTCTTTTTGTTTCAAAAGCTACATTTAACTAGATGGATTTTTCTTAAAAAGAACTGCAATGCAAGTATAATGTGAAAATTCCTAAATTTTATTCAGCCTGACTACTGAAACACTGCTCTTCTGTTTGGAGTTATTCATTTAAAAGAAAGAAAAAGGGTCTATTTCATGTCATTTGAGAGTTTGGGACATGAAAGGATTTTAAGTAATTCCTTACCCAGAGAATATTGACATTTTTGAAATACTATTATCACATTAAATTCAGTGTGACACTTTGCATATTTTGTTTTGTAATTCCCCACCGTATTTATAATAGTGTGTTGTAGCCTTTGTGGTAGTACATCAGATCATAACACAAATCTTTGAAGGTTTTGTTAAGGCATTCTTGAATTTTTTTTTTTGGTTGTCAGTATGGTTGATGAAATATCTAGTGAACTGGCAGGTAGTTACATAAAGAGTGGTAAAATCTCTTAGGGTGAATGTAACAGTATATCTAATGTGACATGCAGAAGAAGAAGCTGTGTTTTAACAAAAATGATGTTCCAGAGTTCAATTTAAAGTTGTTTTTTTCTTGATTTAGATTTATTGCAAGTGAAAGATTATCCCAAGCAGTCACTTTCTCTCCTTTCTTTTGATGAACAAGAAGAGGCACTGGATAAAACAACGCTTTTGATTTAGTGATACTCTTGGCTTTCAAAACTGGGAAGCCACAGTTAATATTTTAGGATCAAATGAAAATATTTAGGATTTAGTCCCATTCCAAAAGAATGAGTAACACAGAGACCACACCATAATGTAACACCTAATGGATAGCTAGACTCTGCTCTGCTGCCCTTTCAGTAAATCCATGCTTGAAAGTAGTTGTTGCTAGCAGGGAGTTACTCATCCTAATTGTCCATCATCAGAAAAGAGATCAAAGTGGCAAGACCTGCATGTCAGCTGAAAAAGGGAGAAAAGCAAATAGCTTCAGGGTGTACCAACTCATTCTGAGGTTTTATGTTAGCTTGCACAAAGGTGTACCTCTTTTCCATTACACATGGATGCAATGAAGATGAAACCAATTAAGTGTTGCTTAACCATAATTACACCCACCTAGAAGTCACTTCTGCTTTTGCATTTGTGCCACAGTTCCAATCCATTAGTGAGCATGCTTAATAATAATTTACCAAGTGTTACTGCAAACAAAGACCTCCTGCTGAAGGAAAACAAATGTCTGAGTTAGAAAATTGACTTCTTCTTTCTAAATCTAAAAATAAATTTGAAAAAAAGGACCACAAGCTAATTGACAGAAGAGAGCTTGGATCCTAGCTGAATACTAACCAGCACAAATGTCTTGTCAAATGAAGAGATACTTCAAGAAAATGTGTTACCTTGGCTTTCAGCCCTTATAGTAGGGTGGTTAATTTGTGTATGTGTGTGTTGTCTAAAGGCACAGAGTAAGGAAATATGCAGTTGGCAGGAAATCTTCACTTGTCTTTTTATTCTTCTCCCCCCCCTCTCCCCTCAATTTCCTCTCTTCCTGGTATAGTAAATCATGCTGGCCTGCCCTTTACGACATATGCTCAGGTTTGGAGAACACCAAGGTCCAGCTTATACCTGTCTGTCTTGAGAGATTTAAAAGCTTCTCTCTCCAGAGACTACATAAACAATCAGATTCTTCTGGAGTTTCATGGTTCTGAGTTTTCATGAATGTGAATTTGGATTTGGGCACTATACATTGGGATGGGTAGGATTTGAGCACTTAGGTGAACTTCTATATCTAGATCAGATGCCTAGTAAAGCTATTGCATTACTGGCCTGCTAGTATTTTTATTTTCAAAATGTGTATTTCTTCAAAGAAATTGCTGCAATCTCAGCAGGCCAAGGGAAAAATCATTGATTCTTTGGATTTCCTAATTATTTGCTGTCAGTGTTGAATTATTTAGAATTTATTTATCACATTATTGCTGTAAGTATTATATATATCAGTATATGAGTGATAGTATAATGTGCACAACAGCTGATATTTAGGATGAACAGGTCAGATGTGTATTATCTGTGCTGTTACATGTGTTTACACATACAAGTTGTAAGTATTTTCCTCATTAATATTATTCTGATGTGACAATCAATATGAGAAGCTGAAGAAAGGTTGCAACGCATTTACTTGTACCACAGCTTGCTGCAGTGCCACTCAAGTAAAAGAAATACTTTCCATAGCCTGGAGGTGGGGTCTTGGGCAGGTAATTTAAGATTTAAATATTAATTTGACATGAATAGTAGGAAAATGATACAAACTCATGCACTTCTGCTTAGCTGAGTGTCAGTAGAGCCATGTTGTGATTGGACTCTGACTCCTGAAATTGCTTTTCTCTACAATAAACTCTAGGCTATGTAAACCCATACAGTAACTCAACTTTGTGGTTTGAGAGTTTCTGTTAGTGTGGGTTCGAGTCTGCTTGTACAGACAACAGGATTGAATCTGGGTCACCCATATCAATATGTGCAAGTGTTTTAACCAGCAGTTATTACATAAAACTGGTGACTACAGAATTTTTTTTTTCTCCTCACCTGTGGTCTTATGTAAGAAAGCACAAAATGCCACTGCAATTTGCAGTGAGTTATCCAACTTTCCTCTGAAAGGCACACTGGCTCAAGCCCTTCATGGGTTTAAATACAGGATTGACTACTTTCTGCTTCCTTACTTGGCTTCAATACAGATTAGCTGTGCAAATTCATGTGCCAATACTGTTACAACCAAGACTCATGGTGTCTGGGTACGGCTCCCTAAAATGGGAGTATGGCATGGCCTTCAGTAGTAATGTTTGCAACATCTGTTATGGACTTAGACATATTTAGGTAGCTTGATATAAAGTCACTGCTGTCCAGGCTGGGAGTTCCTAAGCTGTATGTCTAAGTTTATATAATTCTCAAATGATAGCTGTGCAGGTAGGTTTTACTGTTCTTTTGCTTTTGAGAAATAAGAAGTTGGGATACAAAAGATTTAAAGTTAGGGTACAAGCTACCATATAGGCAGATAAATGTAGAAAAACTGTCTTAAACTGAATTAGTGCTTTTGACCTAATTTTTGGTAGTAGTTAAATTTAATCTCTATTTAATTGAAGATTTCAGTTAAAGAATATCAGAGCTAAAGCATTTTCCCTTCTATCAATGTTAATGTCTTAGATCATCAGTTGGCATCAATCCACAGTTTTCTTGGAGCTGACTCTATTACATCAAAGGAGGATCTCTTTTTCCCTTCTTGTTCAAAACCTGTGCTCATCCAAGATGAAGTTTCCCTGCTGTGTTCTCATTCCTTGTCTGCCTGTGCCCAAACTGCTTGTACATTTAAAAAACAGTTGGGGAAACACTGTAGTGAGATCCTCTTCTTGTCTGAGGAAAAACCATGATGACAAAAAATTACCTGCAGTGTACTGCTACTGTGTGTGCATGTATATTTATATATATTTATACAAATTCAGGTACATGCACATACATACAATATATACAACATATTATGTAATGTATCATTTTACATAATGTGGCAATGTCTACATAGTATGTATACATTCGTAGTGTGTTTTCTGTGCTAGTGAGAAAGAACTAAAGAAAAAATAAACATACAATCTTCATTGAGGCAGCAAACCCATTTTCCATAATATTCTGTTATTTGTCCCTTTGGGAGATGGAAGAAAAGCTTAGGTGTTAGATCAGAGGAGAAAGCAGAATCAGCAACATTCTTAATAAACTGGTAGGATGTAATCCTGAAAACAGCTGCTTTATAGTTAATTCTCAGAAATGGGAATTATGAGTGAAATTTAATTTTAGATATTATCTTCTTCCCAATTAATGTTACAATAGAGCATGTGAATATAACTTGCAAGTAGTAAATATCAAAGTAAGAGCAATTCACAAATGTCACCTGACTGCGGTCAGAGAAGTGTTCTCTGTGTGTTTATGTATATGTGTATATATGCAATATGCAAACAATGTATGTATATATGTACTCTATATGTGTATGTCTGACAAAAACCTTCAGAAAAATCAAATTAATTATTGCATATGAAGAGATTGTGTGCACAGGAACAGAGCATGTGCACACACAGACACAACACCAGGTTCTGCATGCTCCCATGTAATCCAAGGGATTATTTTTTTCCCATGTTTTTATTTGAATCCTGACCTTGTTCAACATTGGGAAACAGCACTGGCTTTCCTCTTGACAGCAGTAAATCAGTCAAAGAAAAGAGCATTTGGAAAGCACCAGCATATGGAAGGTCATACAATATCACCAGCATTTATGTTTTTGGTATTACTTCTGTCAACAGGAGGTTAATATATCGGAAATGTCTTGTCCTTATCCACATCTCAGAGTTATCAAAGTAATCTGTTTCCTATCCAGTGGAATTCCTAAGGAAGGCATCTCGTAGCCCTTTTGCATGCCAGCACTGTGCTTGGATGAGCAGAGGCAGCTGGAAGTGATTAGAATAGACTGACATGTGAAATCACGGGGGAAGGGATTCATCTCGCTGAAGAAGAGGAATCAATGCTCTGTTCTGTAGGGGAAGAAGAGTTTAAGTACAAAAATGAGCAGATTTTCAAAGGGGCACATGGGAATTGAGCTACATGATTGCACTGATCCCATTTAATGTTGCAAATCACATCCTACCCTCAATAGATTATAAACAGACTGATAATCACAGATGATAGTTTCATAAGAGCACAGGAACCGCCAAGCAGGAGTGAAGCAGTGTTGCTTTATCCTAGTTGTCCCTACTAGCTCTCCCAAAACACAAACTGATATCAGGGAAAAAAAAAAAAAAGGAAAATTAATAAATATGTATCTGTAAGTGTTGCATTTGTAAGGTGAAAGCGGACACTTTCCAGACATGCAAGGTTTGAAGATTTCATTTTAAATGTGCACATTATTAGGGATGGGTCAATTGAAAATCTTTTTCTCTTGAAAGGGAAAGAATGCTTGTTTTATCATAAGCAATATCCTTTAAAAAACCCAAACTTGTACTATATAATAATTTTTTTCTCCAGCTGAACATATGCATTTTATGTTTTGCTTTTATCATGTGATCTTGTTACTTAAGCCTCTCCCTGTAATTTCAATACCTGTATGATACATACAACCCTTAGGTATGCTGAGGTACCTTGCCCACTGTGTTCGTTAGCTTGGCATCAGTGTGATTTTGTAACTTTGTAAATTCTTGGTGCAACAACAAATTATTAGTCTAAGAATTTACTGTTCTACAGACATACAAACACACACTGGGGGAAAGACATACATTTGAGAACTAGGCAGAGCTTTTCTTCTACTTTCATAAACTAGTTGATTTTTTTAGTTTCTAAATACTGAAAAATTAAATGAGACAAGTAATTATTGAATTATGGGAATATTCACACTTTTTTTCATCTCCCTAAAGAATTGTGAATTTTATATTGATTTGGGTCTTCATAATCATGGAAACTGTGGATTAGATTCAGAGATTTTGTAGTTTGTCATGTATTTGAGGTGATTTTCCTTGTTCTAAAATGAAGTAATGTTCTGGCAGCGACGCCTTCGTAGGAGATAGGCAGTGCTGTCGATGCCCTAAAGTATCATGCTTGTCTGCCATCTAGAGCTGTTGACAAGTTGCCTTTTGAATGTCATTTCTCTGCGTGACATTCTGGCAGTCACTTCCACCTGCAGGTGTCCTTCCTCTTGGTTGTTTAGCTCAAGCAAACCTAGTGTCAAAATTGTGTACAGTGGCTATTCTGGTAGGAAACAGAGCCTTTTTTGTTCTGCAACAGCAGCGAGAAAATGCCATTTAATCTA
Organism: Acrocephalus scirpaceus scirpaceus; assembly: GCA_910950805.1. Taxonomy (NCBI): domain Eukaryota; kingdom Metazoa; phylum Chordata; class Aves; order Passeriformes; family Sylviidae; genus Acrocephalus; species Acrocephalus scirpaceus. The sequence goes on from OU383777.1 coordinate 9,225,458, forward strand.
ACTGCTATGAATAACAGGCTAATATAGGATATTATGAACTAGATAGATAATGTTAGAGATGAGAATGTTCACTCCACTAGCCATAGGTTCCTTGAATTAAGCTTTGATCTGGCTGTCCTACCTATACTATGCTATTAGAACTAAAATATGTTCATTTCAGATCAGGGAAGGTGTTTGTGTGTTCCCCATATTTAGCTTCATACACGCTCAAAGAAATGCACATGGCCATCTGTCCAGGAAGTACAATTATTTATTAGAATTTAAAGTTACTGTAATAAAGTTTGATAATTTTTTAAACAGGCAAAAATTAAGTAGTGTGCATGAAACAGAGCCTGCAAGGTAAGCCTGTTATACAAGAGGAACCTTTACCTTTGGGGACAGCAGCTATTTGGTAACTGACTTAATTCCACATGAAACTCTGGTCACTCTTACTGTCTGATGAAAAGATTAATCTTTTCTGCCTCTAGTCATTTAAAAGTTAAGCATGATGCTGAAATTATTCCTTTGGGCTCTGTGTAAATTTAATGGAGAGACGTCATTTGCAGGAAGTTAATCCATCTGCAAAGAACAGCAGTTTTTGTCCATGGAAGTCAATTCCCCTGTTGACTCCAGTAATAAGCATAGCAACTGATGTGTTACAAAGCAAAAATGCTCATATGTTTAGAGGTACGAACGTAGAAGGTGTTATGAGCTTGGAACACCTGTTCCAGCCGAGAATGCAGCCAAAAACAGAGCAGAGCCCTTTGATGAATTTTTTGAGCACGTTGTCTCTCAGTCACTGAATGAACCTCTAGTAAATATAAACAAGAATAGATTGAAAATTAAACAATAACAGAAAATTTTTCTGAGTGGTAAAAAGTATTTTAATATTTTATTATTTTGACTCTCTATTTCTTGATGAAAATAGAAACTTTTTCTGTCATCTCTTATGATCAGGATGGCAGAACTTGCTTGTCAGAGCAGGGCCCAGCCTTTTCAGAGACAAACAAAAAAACCCTAAAAGTCTCCTAGCAGTCAGATGGAAAAGTGTAGCAACACCTGCTTCTTTGCTGTTGAGTCTCCTACTCCACCAAGAATGGGCATCAGGTGACCTTGCTAGAAATCCCAAACATGTGTTTCTAGGCTTTTATTTAACTTTTGAAAATAATTTTAAACAACCATTTTAAATGTTTGATTTTATCTATGTGTATCTGCACACACACATAAGGATGAGGAAAATTAGAGTGAAGGAACTAAGAAAATCATGGAGGTTGAAAGCATGAAAATTATTTTTCAAGCAATAATCTTCATTTTAAAGGTAGGAAACTTGGTTTTTACTTATCTATCTTATGCTTGTGAGAGTGAAAATTCTGTGCAGTGTTTTTCATAGTTCTCAAGATGTTAGTAATTAATTCCCTGAAGAATTGGTTAAGGCAATGTCTGGCTGCTTTGTTTATGATTTCAGAATAGGATATAGTCATCTATTCTGGATAAAATACTCCTCTTTTTGGTTTTTAGCTGCTGTACAGTGGGATTATATGAACCTAGGGGTGATGATACTGAGCCACACCAAGGTACACCGAGCAAACAGTTCTGTTTCCATCAGCAACAGCTACCAAAGGGGGAGTGAGAACAGGGGAAACATATTTTGTACTTTCCCCTGATACTCTCTTAGCTTCTACTTCTGTAGGCAGTGGTCCCTTAATAACACATATGTAGGCTCTGCCAGCTTCCCTTGAGTCCAGATTGAAGTTCTCTCTCTCAAAATCCCTTGAGGTTTCTCTGGCCTTTGCTTTCGTACCTGCTTTCTGCCCATTTCTTCATGGTCTGGTTCTTCTCTTCATCTATTCCATTTATTTTTACCATGTGGCTTCTTTTGTTTTGTATTTTGTAAAGGACTGTTTTCAGTCCTTTCAGCTAAACTGTTCATTTTTATAGTCAGAATTTTCCTAAAATAAAACTGTTTTTCTGATTTTTTTTCATTTGAAGGAGTACTAAAAGTCAGAAATTGCTGTTATGAAATGCTTTTTTTCCAACAGAATTGGTCATGTCAATAAGATTTTTGTTTATTTTTGAAATTACAAAAGGAAAAGAGTATATTGAAAGAATATTGCAAGCTGCAAAGTCAAGCACTTAAAAATTGGATATGTAGGACTTTAGGTGACAAGTGATCTTAATTTTAAACTTTCCTGCCTTCCCAAGTAAAGGATGTTTAATTATGTAGCAACTTTCATTGTTGTTGTTTTGGGTGTTTTTTTTTTTTTTTCCACCCCACAGGACTAATTATAATATTTTTTCTTTTTAATTTTGGATATTTGACCCAGTTCATTCTTTACTGTATATAGAAAAAATCATGGAATGAACACAAAGCTATCAAATTTTTCTTGCAGTATGACATAAAGATTAAAGCAAAATCCTCTGCTAGGCTGATTAGAGAAACATCAGACCTTCAGTGTTCAGTGTATTTACTATAAGATGGCACCTCAGAGCTCCCAAATGGGTAAAGGGCTGTAAGTCACGTTCTTGTCTCATATTTTTAGACCCCATCCTTCCGTAGCCTTCAATGGTCTCTGATTCCTTCAGCTGACAAGATAAATTCAAAATGTTTTATGTGAGGAAAAAAAAGGTCTGGGACAGTTATTTCTTATGCTATGCTGTAATTAACTGTGCCTGTACCTCTGTTATGCAGCAGAGCTCATGCACATACTTCTGTCCTTGCCAATAAAAATCTTTTACCCTCTAAAATGCAGTGGTGAAGTTTGCAGTATGTACAGAGACTGATCCTCTACTTTGCCTTGGAATGGTTTGAGGTCAAACCTACACCAAAAACTGTTCAAACAACCTCACAAGGTGCACAAGTGCAGGCCGGGGACTTTGCTCTGGACTGAGTTTAATTTGGGCAATGGTCACCATGTGTGGTGGTGTCTGTGAGGAGTCCCTGGATATATCCATTCTGAGGTGGTTTTGTGTTAGTTAAGCAAGTTAGATAAGCAAGTATCCTGAGAGGGGTGGCCTGTAATGATTACACTGCACCCTATAGGGGAAGCCCTGTCCCAGTTCCAGAGTGCATGTTCAGTGCAAGGATTATGCTGCAAGGTATGGTTCATATAATTTTTTCATGGTGAAGTGTGACCTTTTATTTCCTTGCCAGGCATCTCATGACTTTAATACAACAACCTGTGACAGATTGTTTGAACTGAAGAGCCCCGGAGCCCTGCTGTAGGTGAAAAGTGGATGCTCTTTACTTACAGTGAAACATGTCAAACAAGGGAACAAAGACAGATCTTTAGAAAAACTCAAAAAATACAACAAAATAAAGCAAATAAAATAAAGCAAGCACACTATGAATAAAAATAGACAGCAAATTGGGGGTATAGACCTAGGAACCCATTTTGTTTAGTATCAAATCATATCACTGTGCATTGTTTGGTGGATAAGTGGTTGTCTGGATGGTTGCAGCCAGAGTGATGTGATGGTCAGTGACTCACTGCCTGGCTGGGGACGTTCACTCACAACCCAGAAAGCCAGCCCCATCCTGAGCCACCAGCAGCGTGGCCAGCAGGTGAGGAAGGGGATGCTGCTATCTACTTTGCTCTTGTGAGAGCCCACCTTGGGTACTGCATCCAGCTGTGGGATCTGCAGCACAGAAAGGACATGGACCTGTTGGAGCAAGTCCAGAGGAGGGCCACAAAAATGGTCAGAGGGATAGAACAGCTCTCCAGTGAAGACAGGCTGAGAGAGTTGGGGTTGTTCAGCCTGGAGAAGAGAAAGCTCTTATATGTGGCTGCTATAAGCCAGCTTTCCAGTATCTAAAGAGGGGAAGGGGCATCAGGAGTATGGGCGCAAACTTTTTAATAGTGTCCGTTGTGATAGGTTACACAATAATGGTTCTGAGCTTTTAAACTAAAGAGTAATGGATTTAAACTAAATCTACCCTCTTTTAAGCTAAAAGAGCATGGCTTTAGATTAGGTATAAGGAAGTAAGTTTTTACAACGGGAGCAGCAAAACGCTGGAACAGATTGCCTGGAAAAGGATCCCAGCTCTGGATCCATTTAGGGTCAGGTTGCATGGGGCACTGAGAAATATTCAAGGTGTCCCTGCTCATTGCAGAGAGTGTTGGATGAGATGACCTTTAAAGGTCCCTTAAAACCCAAGCCATTCTGTGGTTCTATGTAAAGATACCTGCTTTTAGTTGTTCTGAATTAATGCACGTAATAAATGAGTTCAGCAACTTGGTGCTACCCATGCTACATTTGCTGTCTTAGGCTATATCACCTCTGCTGATGCTTTCGCTTTGTTTTCTAGAAGGTGTAAACAAAGGTGTAAGACAGCTGCCTGCCTTCTGCTAAATAGTAAATACTTGATACTGACTCAGCTTCACGGATTTATTGAGAGGGTATCTTTATTTTTTGTCTCTGCTCACCTGTTATATGTATGCAAGCAGCATTGTGGGCAGCTCTCAGAGAAAATCTGTACAGGTCACCTCACAAATGAACACATCCTACTTTGTCAAATATAATGCTATAATTAGCTGCTTCAACACTTTGTGTTCTTTGCACTCTGTTTATTTTACTTAACAATTAGTCCGTGTTGTGAAAGCTTTAAAAGCAATGTATGTGTAGCTGACTAAAACAGAATTAGAATAGGGCAAGATGCATATTTTCTTTTGGGAAAGAGGATTAAGCCAGTTGAACGTAATTTTAGTAGTGATAAAGCGAACCCATACCTCTGATTTCTAACTGAATACGTAAAGAAATTGGATTCTTAGCAGTTCAAGGAATTGAATGCTTTGGTTAAGTGCCCAGAATAAGTTACAGAATACAGGTATAAAATGGTGGTTAGATGTGGTGAGAAGGTGTCTGCTGCCAAGGAGAGCTGATGAAGAATATAATGGGAGTTGTGCAGGGATGAGGCCAGTGAGAAGGAAGCATAGCACCTCAGAGGTTGGAGAGGACTACAGAGGAGAGGGTTTGTTGTTCTGGTAGGAATGGAGAACTACAGCCTCAGTATTGTATTTGATTCGAGTTCTGCATATTAAAAGGAATTGAAGGGTCCTGGTTGTCTCATTACATCTTCTGACACTGAAGTTCTGGCTCAGATTATGGGTTTTGCTATAAATTATGCCTGGTAATTATGTTCCAGAGGGATGTAATGGCTGTTAGTTATAGTATGCTGTGTTTTGGCTGTCATGTCAGTACATTTTGAAGTACATCAACACACTGCCTGTTTTTGACTTGACAATAGGAGCGTAGAAATTCACTATGTCATCTTCATTAACAGAACATGTTCCCAGAGGATGATCCCACCTAGTATTCTGGTGTCAGTTTCTTTTCATCTGCTATTTTTTTTCTATTTTACATCCAGATCTCAGGAATTCCTTTTGAAATGTTTAATAGTAAATTTTTAAGTAGCTTTGACAGTGTCCATGAAAAATTAGTTTCTCTGAAAAGAAGGGAAAGTATTTAGGTTGTGCTGTTCTGTGACATAGCAGAGATGTTATATATCATGGGAAAATATGACTTTGGCCAAGAGAAAACATTGTCTGTGTATCTGTTGATGGACACAGCTCTCAAGACAAAGAAATTGTCTTGCCTTGTGTGGGGAGAGCTGCGTACCTCACCTCTCTTCACAGTACCACAGGTTTCAAGGTACCTTTGCCTAAACATTTAAAGGCAGTCTCATAAGGTTTTTTTTGCTTACAATCACATAAAGGAGTTTTACTCAATCTTTTTTAAGTATGCAGAGATAGAAGTACTTGGTCATAGATATTGCTAGCCACTTTAAAAAAGGTACCTGAGATTCACCAATAAGTTGCCAACAATTTCTGCATGACAGCCAAACCCCCAGAATTTTTCTGTGTTGTAGGAGCAATATATTCCTAATCACTAGACCACAAAGGACATAGCTACAGGAACATGTACAAATAGATACCAGCTGTGCTGTCTCATTTCCTGAGCTGTCCACAGATAAGACACCTCCAGACTTGAAGCCAAGTATTCATCTCAAGTGCTGCTCCAAGCCTGAGAAAGTTTGACCTCTTTCCCTGCTGGGGCATACTGGGATAATGACATGGCTCTGTACATCTGAGCTAAAGCCATCTCATGCTCATCACAGCAAGCGTAAATCTGCTAGCCCCTTGTCATGCTATCTTAAATACTGCTATGTTTATTTAGACCCAGTATATATTACTCTTGTTTTTTGGCTGCTTTTAGCAAACTGTTCCTGCTTTCTAAAGGCTAGAATTAGGTATTTGACTGTAGGATTTTAGGAAAACCTGGCTTGATCTGCTGCCTTCTTTAAGCGGCTTTATCTTTTCCTGTGGGCTGCTGTGAATCTTACTCCTAAGATCCTGCTGTCATTTGCATGCAGTCCTGTGTGGCAGTAGCCTTGATCCTGCACCATGAAACTCCATTTTAAAAAAGATATTTTCAGTGATTAACACTTCTTTGTTATTAATATCTTCCATTCAGTAAATAGATAACTTGTTTTGAACACTGCTATCACTTTTCTTGTAGAGATAAACACTTTCACTTGTGCTGTAAGTGAATAATGATTTCTTTGAAAGTGTGATTAAAGCACTGCCTTCTTCATAATCACACTTTATTTTATAAGATAAACTTGATTCAATAAATAGCTGACTGACCCACACAACAGTAATGAATATTTGGTTTTATGACTTTTTCTTACTAAAGGCAGAAACAATACCTCTTGTAAAGTATGTATGTGAGTGCATCAGGATGAAAGGCACTTCAAGAAATTTTTCTGTTCACCATCCTGCTTAGAGCAGGATCAGTTCTCAGCTCAGACCAGGTTGTTTATGGCTTTACTCAGCCTTGTCTGGAAAACTGCCAAGGCCTGCACAACCTTTGGGTGCAGCTGATTGCCTCTTACAAAGAGGAATATCAGAGATTGAAAAAGGGAATGAAAATAAATTTTAAAAAGGAGATGCTTGATAAAGCAGATGTTGTAAATCAGATTTCTTTTTATGCATTTCTTTATGATCACTTAAGTTCTTGACTATTTGAGTGTTTACTTCTCATCCAGTGTTTCGAGTACACTAATTGGCACAGCTTATATTCTAAGGACATGTTAGGAAGCATTGAAGGTAGAACTGCATTGGGTTAAATTAATTGCCTGTTTCCTGGCCTTGAGAATCTGAAAATCAGTGAAAACTTCCATTGTGTGCTTGCCTGATGAGAGGGTGAAGTGGAGTGTAACCACCTGCTGATGTTATTTTGTGCAGTTTGGTTAGACTTGGTCTCATCTCAGCTTTTCTCTTACACCAGTCTTTATCAATGCATTCTTATATAACCTCTGTCTGCTCAAGCGTTGTCCAAAGAAAATGTGAAAATTGACACTTCTCTTTTTCAGAATAAAGAGTTAGATGCTTGGAAGTCATACCAATAAGCCGTATATACCCTTCAGAGGAGCACTTTCCTGTTGAGCTGCACTATTATCTATGCACCAGTTCCACAGTCTGGCTCTGAGTTCTGAGGAAGTGTTAATGAGCTTGAGTTGTAAGAGAGCAATTGTCTGCTCTTCACGGGAAAGGAAATGGAGTCTTTGATCATAATTGCAAATATAAATTGCCCATCCTAAAAGCTAAAATGTCAGAAAGCTTGTTTTAATTTACTTTGGAGCAGCAGAGATGCTTCTTTGAGACATGATCAAGGAAAAAAATCTCTGCAGTTTATTTGCTTATCTTAGTATGAAAGACTATATTACTGTGTGTGAATTAAACAGAGGGATCATAATGAAAATGATGCTCAGCTATCTCCATAAAATTTGGTAGCTAATAGATGATCTATACATTCCTTCCTTCCTTCCTTGGTAACAACAAGATCATGTTCTTATGATCTCTTCCTTATATAACTCAAGGAAAAGATGTCCATTTTCAAGGGTCATCTATTGCTGGGACTGGTCTGGCAAAACAGTGACTTGACAGTACAGTGCTTGCTTTATGAATTAATGAATTCTGTCATTAATCAGCTTTTCTTGCTGGCATTAGCTTTTCATGCACCTCTGATATTTCTGGTATAGATATTTTAGGGGTATATAGAAAGGGAACATATTATATCTTTCAAGTCAGATGTGCTTCTTGGTCTTGTAATTCCTTTTTGCAATTTACCAGATGGCATCAGATTTAAACTCATGTTGAGACTTTGTACTATGCTGAAGCGTATAGGATTGATTAAATCCTTTGATATGCAGTTCAAAATGAGGTTTTAGTTAAGTTTCTTGTTTAGAGCATGGCAGACAACCTGTTAAAATGTCCTCAGAGGTATGACTGCATGGGAAGGACCTGACAATAATTTCAAGTTTCTCTTTCACTGTATTTTTATGCATTCAAGCATGCAAAATACGGCCCCAAAGCATCCTCATTTTATTCATTTTAGATAAAAATTCTAGCTGGGAATTTATGACAATTTTTTGATAGCAGAAGGAAGCAAAATCAATTCCTGGAGCGGGTGCCATATGAATGTGATTAGTTTAAATAAGAGATTTGCCATACTGGCTGGTCAGCCTCTCTTCATGTAAAGAGTTCCATTTTTCCATATCACTGACAGTGGTGAGAGAGAGGCAGAGTTTGTTTTGCTGTTCCTGATTAGTATCAGTCTTAGAAAAGCCACCGTCACAGTATTTAGGAGCAGTAGAAGCATCCTTGTCTATGAGAAATTTAGGAGCATGTCTGGGAAACCAGATAGCAGGAAAAAAAGCCTACAGGAGAATGACTTTTGTAAATGCTTTTGTACATGACTCTTTTCAGTATATAAGCTTCTGTATATAACATGTTTATTACCTTCCATAATTCTAGTCACAAAAGCAGATTTAGGTATTATTCAACCTTTGTGTAGACACTTTTTTTCCAAATTACACCTAACTCTTCAAACACTTTGATGACATAGGATTAAAATTAGGAATTGATAATTTGCAAATTGTAAATTTATCCTTATGGAAGATTTAACAATTCAAGAGACGCAAGTACAAATGATAAGTGATAGTAGGAGTTATTGATTTGTGGGGGAAGAGTATGTAAGGGTAGATATAGTCAAGCTCTATCTATTGTGCAAATGTAGTCCTTAAAGATGCCAAGGCTGAAAAAGTAAATGACCCTTAAAATGGAAATTATTCAGCTGGGACAAAATACTGGATTTCAAATTCTTTTCTTATGGGTCGTCCCACCGAAATTATTTACCAGTGTACCTTCTCACCAGCTGTAAATAAAGAGAAGTGTCTTGGCCAGAGTGAAACAAAATTGTGTATGATTTCTTGTGAGAATATTTGCTCTAAAATTTTGGATGTAGAAGTTTTGAGTTTGGAGGTACTTATGACAACTTTGGAAGCCACTTTGAAAAGCAAACATTTCCACAACAATATAAATTCAGTTTAATAAATTAAAACATTTCTGAATTAGTTTATATAGTAAGCAGTTGAATCCTCCTTGGACTATTAATTCTCTATTATGTCAATTTAATGCTAGTCTTTCAAGCTGGTATTATAATTAACAAACTTAAAGTCTTTCAATCTTCTAGAGTTCTGTTAACATTGCATTCTGGAAAGTTAGTCCTCTTGCACCTTGTCTAGACACACTGTGAAGTGAAAAATTGACTTCTGCTAGAGCCTGTTCACTGGCTCTCTGTTTAATCAGTTACACCTGTATGACAGGAATGCAAAGTAGATGCCAAGTGCTGCCAAATCAGTGGATTTTTCCAAATATGCTTCCATTTTTTTCATGGGATAAAGCAGTAAAGAGTCTGTTCTATTAAATTTTGCTCACTGATTTTATTTTTCTCAGCATCTTTTACTCATGAGTTCTTGTGTCTGCTTGCTGAAAACACTGGTTCCTCCACAGAATGTCTTGTTTTATACTGCATATTTTGGAGTTGCATGGGGCATTCATTTAGCTTTCACCATTCAGGAGCTTTCAGAATACTTACCTGATTAAAGTTTGCAATATTTAATTATAGATATTTTCAAGAGAAGAAATTCAGGAAAACATTATTTTTAAGGTTGTAATTGATAGGCTAATCTCTCATCCTTGCATCAATAAAAAGGATTTTCTACAAGAGAATCTCTTAAGTTCTGAATATATTGTAATCCACTGAGCAACTCAAATGTCTAGACCAATGATACTTCCAGGCTCTTAGAATTGCTGTGCGTGACCTGCAATATGTGAAAATTGAAGTGTTGAGGAGTTTTTGTTTGTTTGTTTGTTTGCTTTTAAATTGTAAAATATCTTTTAATAGAAAATAGATCAGGGGCTCTGGAACAGTTCTTATATAACTTGTATGTAAGGACCCAGTTGGTCTTGCAATCCACAAGCCATCATAAACCGTTCTAAAATACAACCCCCAAAAATCACTCTTTAGGAGATTTTCATTCTCTGCATATCTATTAACAAAAAAAGCCAAAACTGGTGGGGTTTTGTTTCCTTTTTTTTTTTTTTTCTTCCATGTATTTAAGTTTGTGGCCCTGTAATAATGCGTTGCATAAACACATGATGATGGCTCAGCTATTTCTGGCCTAACATATCCAAATTTATATCAGAAATATCTGCTTCAGAAACACATCCTAGATAAGACTTTAGAGGCTATTTTATAAGATGGTTGTTTTCTTCAGCTGTGTGGATTCAGAAATATATATGTTAAACATGTCACAATGGAACTCACCACTGAAAATCATTGGATAAATTGTACTGAAGGGAACCTCAGATTTTCACCTAGTCCAACCTCTTGCTTAAAGCAGGATCAGCCTTGAAATCAGACCAGGCTATTAAAGGCTTTATCCAGTTAGTCTGGAACACCTGCAAACATACACAACCTTTCTGGGCTATCTGTGCCACTCCCTGGCAGTCTTGGGGAAACCGTTTCTCCCTGGATCCATTCTGAACTTCTCCCATTTCAACTTATGCACCTCATTGTCTCACCAGGCCTTGCTGTGAGGAGCCTGGGAGCGTCTTCCCAATAATCTCCCTATAGGTATTGGAGATTGCTGTTTGCTTTCCCAGGAGCAGCCTCTGCTCCAGGTGGAACAAGCCCTGTCCCTCAGCTGCTTCTCACTGGCCAGAACAGATTTGCTTGTAGACCCCATTGAAAGGAAGGCAGAAAATTCTAAAGTATGTTAGTACACTTCATAGGTGATGAAACACATCAGATTACATGAGTAAAAATGAATGGGGATCTTGGTTCAGTGTGAAGAAAGAAGGGCTATCAGAGACTGAGGTACAGTAGAATTCAGGTTCAGCTTCCCATGCAGAATCACAAAAACACAGAACCGTTGAGGTTGGAAAAGACCTTCACTCATTGAAACCAACTCTTACCTCATCATTGCCAAGTTCTCCACTAACCCATGTCCTCAGCTGCCACATCTACTGTCTTTTAAATAATTACCAGGAATAGTGACCCAGCCACTTTCCTGAGAAACTTGTTCTGATGCTTGACATCCCTTTTGCTGAAGAAATTGTAACATCCAATACCCTGGTGTAACTTGAAGCCATTTCCTCTTGTCCTTACAGGGGAGAAGATCAACTTCCACCTTGCTACAACCTCTTTTCTTGTTGTACTACCTGTAGAGGAAGCTTGGTTCCTAAACTTCAGTAGAAATTTGCAAAATTTTCCATGAAATGACCCCACCAAAGCACAAATCTCTAGCCTTTAAAAGTCCGTTGATATTAATAATGAAAGATGTGTTCATATGATTGGAGTATTTTGAAGAAAAGTTAATAGCTTTATGAAATTTCACTTAAAAATTTAAGCTGTATTTTTGCCTGTTCATTTTGATAAAAGTGCTGTCAACTCTAGCTTATTGATTTTCTGTATTGCTGTTTTGAAAATGTTTTCAGAAGAGCTGTTGCATAGTCTTCTTTAGTCTTTACCTGGGTTTTTTTTCTGATTTTGTTTGGTTTTTGCCTGACATTCCTTTATTATAATTTTTTAATAAAAATAGCAAATCCTCTGCTCAGAGAGCCTCCAGAAGATTCTCTTCAGAACTAATTATATCTGTCTTTAAAATCTCCTGGCTTCTACTGCCCAAAAGTAGGTTTTTACTAAAAGATAATAGTCTAAGCAAAATGCACCGTTTCTTTTTACTGCATAACAGTAAAAAGATGTGACATTTCTGCATTGTATTATTATCAAGCTCTGAAAACTTACTAAATCATGTTCCAAGTGATCAATGAATTTATCCTTTACAAACCAAAGCGCTCATCATTCATGGCACTCTGTCTTTGTTCCAGTACAATAGAGGGCAGTTCTAATGCATCTTGTCAGGTCCTCATTTTCTTCATTTCTTTAAACATGAACTTTACTTTTCCAGAAGAAATTGAATAAGTAGGCTTTAGTTAACAGCCAAATAAGTTTGTGTTCTGTTTTTTTTTTTCTTTTCTCAGAAATAAAGATAATATTTTGAGGCAAAGCACAGTCAACCACCACCATTCCATTTGTTCAGAGAGTTTCTTCAATACAACTCCTTTATTTTGGGGATTACCTAAAACTGAAAATAGCAGAAATGAAATTTCCATCATGGGGAATGGCGAAAACAATCAGATGTTGGTCTCAGTCCATGCTGTAAATAGTTCAAGGCAGGGTATTTCTGTGTCAGTTCTTAACGTGAGCAACAATAATAAAATGGTTGCTGCACTCTCTCGCTGAAAACCACTTTCAAATTTACACACAGACCAGAATTTAGAACAGATGATGATGGGAAGAGGCAAAATTTTGATTCCTCACTGTGATCCATGGATAACCTTATCCTTTTGGATTTAGAGAAGTAACTTCAGAAAATATTTAGTGTAAGAGTTGGCTCCAAACAAGCAGTCTAATGCTCAAGTATTAATGTATGGAAGTTTATGTGTTATAAATTATGGAAGTAGTACTCCCCATTTTTTTAAAACTTAAACATAAAAATGCACTTGGTTTTGTTCATAATTTAACAGCACAGAATTTCCTTAACTGTAAGGAGATATGAATGTGTAGAAAAAAATCCATCCTGATGCAAAAGCCAAATGAAACAATATAAAATGAAAAATATATAAAAGCAGACAGAATAGCTGTGTCTAATTCTGGAACAAAGTAATTAATGTCAAAAAAGAATTGGTTTATAAGGATTTATATTAGGGAGTGTATAAGTAAGCAACATACCTAGAGAATCATAAGTTTGTATTTTGTTTGCAGTCTTATGGTTTCAAGATTTGGTTTTTTTTTTAATGATGAAGTGAAATAAAAACATTTCCCAGTGTTGATATAAAACACAAATATATGGGAATTTCTGTTCACTTGAAATGATGAGGTATCCTTCAGATCTGAGAATATACTGTGTAAAAGATGAAGGGAAGAAAAAGCTCACAGTTACATTTAAAACAGCTCATTATATTATAAGATACAAGATCATAAAAAAATAAAAAAAAAACACCAAAGAAAACCCAGCAAAAACCCAAACAACACTTTTTTACCTTATTGTCCTTTCTGCATTATTTCCTTTGTTTCTCCCTCTCAAGCTTTGTTCTCTCATTAGTGCTGAGATATTTAACTTTAAGTGCACTATTTCTGTATTTAATAAGATTGGTAGAAAGACCTCTTGTCCTTAAAAATAATTCTTTCCTGCACACCATTTGCAATCAGAAACAGGCTAATTTATTATTTTAATATTGCCATAGGTACTGTCTTTCATAAATGTACGCATATTTTTCAAATGAAGTGGAATTCTGGTAAACTGAGCTTCTTTAGTGACTGTGTCTGCAAGGGACTTTTGCAGTCGATGGAGAGCTGTTCAGTGCACTCTGTGTGGAATTTAGTGAGCAGTGCTTCCTCAAGTAGACACCTGTATTTGGTGAGATGGATTGTGCTTCACTTTTTATTGGCTGTATTGACCAGAGGCTTGGTTCAGTTTCATGAGCAGTGACATCCAGTACTAGATGTCTCTGGGTGTTTTCCCTACCTTCTGGCTGACTGTCCATGCAGATGTCTCAGGGCATGTCTGTTGGCACTGGTTTAATGCTGATGGTCCTCTGCTGATACCTGTTTTAGGCCACTAAGATCTAGGTCTTCATTCACTGGAGTAGAAATCTAAATAGCAGTCAGAGATACAGACACCTGCTTTTTTCTTTCTGCAGTTAGATGAGATAAATGCAGTTTTTGTAATTCTTTGCATGTATCAACCTGGTTTTGTTCAGCAGCAAAGCAGTATGCACACAAAATTGTGCTTTTGTTTATTTCTGTTAGCTCAGGTCCTGAAAAGGAAGAACTGAAGTGCAGCCCACCAGAGATAAACTGTATTTTATGTAAGTTTGAATAAAACTAGTAGCACTTGAACTATTAGAATACATATTTTTTATTTACAAATGGGAATGCAATTAGCCTTGCTTTAACATTTAATTCATATGTGATGTAGGAATTGCCATCCACATTCCAGTGAAGGTGCACAATATCAGTCATACCTCAGCATTCAATCATTTGGGATTTGTGTGTGGAATGCTGAAGGCAGAAAACACTTCCTACATAGATTACAAAGCCAAATTTGCAATATCCATTGTTTGAGAAGAGGTGTTCACTGGACACGTGGAGTTACAGAGACGTCTCTGTTGTTGATGACTCAGAGAACCAATACCACAGGTAGACAGATTGCAGATCCCGGGGCTCCACTATGGCCCACCATGCTGGCCCTGCTGTGCAGATTCCTTTCAGGATTAGAGAGGGATTTAGATAGATAGAATAGAAATTAGATAGAATACATATGCAATAATTTTAATTCACATGCATAATGAACAGAGTTTTGCGTCTGCAGAGTGATATTTCCATTTTAGTGATAATCTTAGTACTCTGAAATCAGTATTCTGGTACTAATTCTGTGTTAATATTGAAATGTTTGCTTAATTTCTTTTTCTAAATGGAATTATTTGACAGACAAATCAGTACATTTACTTATTGTAAATAAATATCAATTATATATTTATATTTATTATTTATGGATGCAATGTATTTTCAGATTGAAATTAGCCCTTTTTTCCTTGTACCTCATTCTATTTTAGAAGTTAGAAAAACAGAGTTAACCATTCTAGACATTTGAAAATGTGGTTATAAATCTTAATAAATCCTGGTCAGAGTACTAACAAAGTAACATATTTTATGAATCAACACATAAATTTTCAAACCTGCAAAATATTTCATAATAATTAATCACTAATTATGCAACAAAGGCTCTCAGAGGTTCTAAAAAACAAAAATATTTTTGTTATTTAAATCCTGCATTTAATTTTAAATTTATTTAGGTATTTAACTGATCTTTATTTCTTTTAGAAAATATGAAATCAGTAAATACCTTTCCTGACTGAAAGAGATGCCTTGGAGGTAAAGTCCAAGAGATGTCATGATTATTTAAAGATCCCACGCTTAAGTCATCTCTAGTGGTGAGAAATTGACTGAAGTGGTTATGATAAAGTATTTTTTCAGCAAACTGGAAGTTAATAATGTAATGTTTAGAGGATGAGGCTGATTTCAATTGTCATAACTGTAGATTCAGCATAAATAACCCATCTCATGTCTTTGAAAAATATATACATATATCTGTGTGACAAGTTACATCAGGTTGCTTGTTTTTTCTTCTCATATAAAATCATTGGCATATTAATTATGTCTAGTGGTAGCCAATGTCTCAGTATATTAGCAATTTCTCACGTCTTCTGATTTTATTACTCAAGTATGCTTCAAAATCTGGTTAAATATATAATTTTGAAAAGCATAAGGTGTTGTTCCATGAACTTGTAAATGTTCAAGTCTAATCACAAAACACAGACTTCTAGTGCTCTCAGTTTAGAATTTAGAATAAATATGAGACAGAAATAGTCCTAGCAGTTAATGAGACCTTGTCATGCTCTTGAGGAGCATGAAGTATGAAGGGGAGGGGTGGTTTTAGGCATAACAAAAGTAGACAGTAGCTCAAAGTATATAAAAAATGTTGATGTTATGCAAGAGAGAAGATTTCTACTCCAAGAGAAGTTTCTGAAGTGCTAAGCTTGGCCCAGAGGCGGGCACATCACATCACTTACACATTCATTCAGCAACTGGATTGAGCAAGTCCCTTGGCTCAGTCACAGGTAGAAGGGTCTCACTGCTGGGATGTCCAGCCCTGTTTTGCCCCCAGTGTTTAGAAGAGAAAACTATGAACAAAATGCACAGTGGGAGTGTGGGGTCCAGAGAGGGTTGCTTAGTCTTGGCACTCAAAAACCTATAGGGGAATATGACAGACATGGAAACAGCTGTGCTGTGACAATGCACTGGAGAGTTACCCTTGCTCCTGGGGTACAGGGAAGTCTTGTCCCTTCACGAGAGGCTCTAAACACACCACATGCTCATGAAAAGTCAACTAGAACTGTTCTGGAGTATAAATAGTGATATTATATATATAAAATCTTAAGATGTGCAGTATTGGATGTATTCTTTCAATAGTGATTAAAAGTTGTTTATTTCTTGGGGGAAGGATGAGGAGCCAATTACCCTTTTATAATGGAACTGCAGGGAAGACAAATGGAATATGAACTTGTCTCGGCAATGTAATAGAAGGGGAAAAAAAACCAAAAACCAAACCAAATCCATTACATATATTACTGTTTTGAAATAGCACAGGTTCCCGTGTTTAATCTTTCACTGTCCAAAGCCAAGATAATTTCCAAGCTTCCCTTGAGTATTATTAATTGTTAATTTAAATGCAAAGCTTTTTATAGTTCAATTTTGTACATATAAATCAAAAGCAACAGGAGATGTTGGCTGCAGGCTCCAGCTCCTACAGATGTATTTCAAGGGGGTGTCAGAGTCCTTTTCCCCACCCTTGTCCTGGAAGCACAGTTTTAGTTTACCCTTGATGAAATATTTTACTGGGTGATTACACAGAATATTAAAGAAATTTGATGAGTAAGAATTTAATCTGGGTTTTGAAGATATTCAGCAGTTCATTTAGGGATTCAGGATCTGTTCACAAGTTGGTGTCCCTCAGATGCTTACTTATGATTCACAAACATCTGACACCATGTATGCACTCAGTGAATATATGGTCTTCTGATTTTGAGTATTTCATTCAAATGCCATAGTGATTTAAATAATAAACCACTCTACAGCAATCATGACATCCTGAAATAACAATTCATGCTAAATTAAGCAAAGAAAAGTGGCAACAGCTGACAAATGTCTCTTTTGGGAAGACTGGAGTTGTGTTGTTCTTTTAGTGCTGATTTTCGGTTGTTTCCCTTTCTTCAAAGTGCAATTAATATTTTTAAGATATGAGTGTGGTCAATTATATCACTTCCTGTCATATTTAGTGAAAATATCTAGAGGACTTTTTTTTTTTTTAAATTTTTTTTTTCTGGTAATAAAAGGCTAGCTAGCTAGTTAATTGTTCTAAACCAGTTTAATTTTATAAGATCCTTATATCTTGTATCTATTACAATATTAACATTTACCTGAGCTCTTCTGTGATTCCTAATGATCGAATATCCAGGACCTCTGGAGCACACTCATTTTATAAACTCCAGTTAGTTTTCAAAAAACGAACAAAACTGTAAACTAGTAATTTAGATTACAAAGAATTACTTTTCTCTTCTGTTTTTAAATTTTTATTTCCTTCAGCCTGTTACTTTAAGGGTATTAAAACTGATTTTGTGAAATCAATGAACCACTTTATCATTATTTTGCTTTTAATAGACCATTTTTGATTAGAGTAGATGGTAGTTGTAGGTATCTCCAGAGAGAGATACATTTCTCTACTTACAGAATTAGAATAAAATTAAAATTGGTGACTATTGTGCATCAAAATACTGCACAAATTGCAGTCTTTGAAAAGAATAGAGAGGGCAAAGGAACAGCAGTCTAAGAATTCTGTGATTTATTTGTATCCAAGAACAATTCTATGTGCATTACCAAGTACTTACCACACTGTAGAAAAGTCTTAGTAAGACATTTGTAACCTATTTGAAGGTATCATTCTTATCTACTTTCCATAAAAAGAGAAATCTGGTAATGCATTATCAAAAACATATGCTATAAAAGAGATTGTTTCTACACTCTCTCATCAATGATCTCAATAGGAGAAAACAAAGACAATGCTGCATTAGATATATTTCCAAATTTAAAGATTTAAGTCAGAGAGGATTGTTATAAAGACATGGAACTAATCTCCACCACAGTATAGACAACCAGTTTCCTCTGGTATTTTTGTGTTTTTTTCAAGCTCGGAATAGTAACAAGGGAAATAAATTTTAAGTACAACTGTAAATAAAATGGTCTGCACACTTTTTCACCCCATCTGTCCAGTTGAAGGAATAATGGAGGATCTGATAGAACTCTGGTTTGTTTTTTAAAAATCATCTGATTTATTTCCTTGACATAGACAAAGCTTCCCTCATAGAATCCTGACTGTCTTCTCCAACTTTGTAATGAACAAATTGTGAGGAGGAGCAGCATAGAATAAATGGATCTTGTTTCCAGAACTGGTATGCACATATGGAGACAAGTGCACTTAATGAATGGAGATTATATTTTAAATAGAAAAAGGAGGAGGAAGGTCAGAAGGTCAGAATGTTTGCTGCTGTAGCTCTGAAAACATGAATTTCTTGTTACTGATAGCAGGCTGAAGGTGCTGGACTGAGTTGGCAGTGCAAGGTGTCAGCACGTGTGGGTTTGTCTTGGCACAGTTTCAGATTGCGTTAAATGAGGCCAAGTGACTTTTGCCTCCCCTTGGTGCGAGCAGAAGCTCTGTGAACACCATGAATAAGGTAAAGGTCTGCCTGATCTGGGGCAGCACTGCCGTGCAAGTAACAGCCCTTGGTGTCAGCTGAGGCCAGGGAGGGAAACAATCAGACTTCAGCAGGGAACCAGTGAGAAGGAGGCAGAGTGTGATAAGAAGACATATAAATAGAGCTCCAAGTATACCACAGGATAGAAAAGGAAGAAACTCCCACAACTGTGAGCATCATACTCCCAAGGATCCCAGGTTGTTCACAACATGTTCTACTTACTCCTCGTTCTGTTTGAGGAAGATTGTAGGTCTTGATCCTAGGAAAAGGAGGAATATTGAATAGACAAATATATCAAATGAAATTAGTAGATCCTAAAAGAGTTTGGTATAGCAATGATTAAGGGGTTTTGTTGTGTTCATCAGATAATTTGGATGATGTGACTGTTTGAACTAACAGTAAATTCTTATATACTTATATGTAGTGTCTTTCCATTCGTCCATAATAAGATATTGAGTAAAATGCCGTGTTCCATTTTTATGGCTTTGAGCAAAGGGCAAGGTACAGTGATGCGGTAAATAGTTGCAGAGAAATCATCTGGGAGAAGTCCAGTAAACCACTAACAAAGGCAGACTGAAATGTCTAGAGAAATCAGAGGGTTTCCTCCTCTTTTGTGGCTAGTACATTCTGCTGGATTTGGAGACAGTAGGCTCAGGAGAGTCTAGAATCAGGTTTCTAATCCTCTGCTAAGAGCTTTAATCCCTTTGATGTGCAAAATACCACTGCATCTACCACTGCTTCCTCCTCTGGGAGGTGAATGGTTATCCACCAGCTGCAGGCACTGCGGTGCTCCGGGTGGTGAACAGAAAACCAGCTGCCCAAGGACAAGCTTCTGAAAATTCCACATAACAAAGGATAACCACAGAGGGAACTTCCAGGCAACCAGTTATCATATGAAGAAAGTCTAAGCCCTGCCAGAGATGGCCACCGGGTGGATTGAATTGCTTCCCACACTGCTCTGTCACTGTCTTTTTAGTGGATGGATTGTCCACAATCAGTGCCGTGGGTTAGGAATTATGCTGTGAAGCCAGTTGAACTGGTGCATTTGGTTGTATTGCTGGGGTTTCTGATCATGGAGCTCATAGTCCTGTTCACATACCTCTCTGGGCTGAAGAGAAGCTGTGACTTCTAGATCACTGTGAGAAGCTTGTTGATTCATATCAGAAGAGAGAACTAAAATCTTAAAACTGTAATGGTATTAAGGACAAGAAAATGTTTTTATTCATATTGTTGTAGCATCTATAGTGTGGAACAATGGAACAAAAAATACTTTTAAAAGAAAGCAATAAATATTCAATTCCACTGAAATATGGGAAAATACTCAACATGGACTTGAGGATTTTCAGGAGCTGTGAAATGCTTACAAAATTCCCATGACATTATTAGAATAGCACTAGTTCTCAAATAATAAAATCTTCAGAGCAGCTTAAGTCAATTGCCCTGGTTAAACAAAATCTTTTAAGACAGAAAAGGCCTCTCTTTAAGTAGAACTCTGAATGAAAATACATTTACTAATTGTCACAAGCCTATGAGTAAGCTGATTTGCCAGGCCAAATTATCACCTTGAAAACTGAGGCAAGACATGTAACCCTGTAGTGTGTCTAGCATGAGTGGACACATCAGGGCAGGACTACAGCACAATAAACGACAATGCACTGGGTACCCCGTAATGATCACCTATCACAAGGTGCAGTGGTAAACAGCAGTATTGGATAATACCTGGCATGACTGATCCTACTTCTAAGGACCGTTCCCGTGATGCTCACTCTGATATCAATTTGCAGGTTGCTTCATAAGGAGTCAGCTGGTGTTTGTTTTTATGACATAGATACAACCTTACACACAAACCCTGCTGTTGTAGCCATCTGGAAAGTTGTGCTGTTTGACAACAGGTGGAAGTGTTTGTAATTATAGAATCATACAATAGAGTGGGCTGGAAAGGACCTTTAAAGGTCATCTAGTCAGCTGTAAGGTCTCCCTGGAGCCTTTCTTTGCCAGGCTGAGCAACACCAAATCTCTCAGCCTTTCAGCACAGAAGAGCTGCTCCAATCCTCAGATCATTTTTGCAGTCCTACACTGGACTGACTGCAGTGGGTCCATGTATTTCCTGTGCTGAAGATTTCAGAGTTGTCTTACAGGTGTGGATCACAAGCAGAGGGGCAGAATCACCTCTCTGGACCGACTGACCAAGCTTCCTGTGATGCAGCCTAGGATACAGCTGGCTGTAATCACACCTTACGGGCTCATATCCAGCCTTTCATCTACTAGCACCTCCAAGTTCCTTCTCAGCAGGGCTGCTCTCAATCCCTTCATCACCCAGCCTGTATTTATGTATAGAAACTTGCACTTGACCTGGTTGAACATCATGAGGTTTGCATGGGCCCACTCCTTGAGCTTGTCCAGGTCCCATTGGATGGCATCCCATCCTTCTGGTGTGTCAGCTGCATCACTCAGGTTGGTGGATTTGGGAAATGGATTGAGGGTGCACTCGATTCCTCTTGTCATTGACAAAGACATTAAAGAGCACTGGTCCCAGTACAGACCCCCGAGGGACACCATTTGTCACTGGGACATTCAGCCACTACAGTCTGGATGCAACCATCCAACAAATTCCTTGTCCACCAAAGAATCTATCCATCAAATTCATCTCTTTTTCATTTAGAAATGAGGGGACGATGTCAAAGTCCTTACAGAAATCCAAGTGATGTAGGAATTGTTCTGTTGCTTCATAGATGCTATTAGTCCACATTAAGTATTTTGCTGTCAGCAAAATTGCTGTCTGATAGAGAGTCTGTATAAAGTGCAAATCTCTTGATTCGGAATGGTCTTACAAGCTTAGATCTGCAAATTGTGAAATGAGTTCACATTCACTGAGAAAAATGAAGCCACAGAGACACAAATAAATGCCCGCACTGCTGATGAAAACAGTTATTTTTAAGATGTGATTGTTCAGCTTCAGATATCTTTTTTTTTTTTTCCTCCCTGTTACTGAGAGGGAAACCATTAAGTATAATATAGCAAAACTTCTTAGACACATTAGATTTCTCTAACATTTCTCAGTTCTTTCTGAAGCATTCAGATGTTAAGGATATTGCAATGATTTGTGCATGCAGCCCAACTTTTGCTGAGAAGAAACCTTAGATGGCAGCACTGTTTACATGAGCTGTCAGTTTAGTATTGCAGTTTTATGATGTGGTGTTTATGCACTCAGATCCTACTCCCATAGAGAGATTTATATGCTGCAGCCCATCTCCCTCTATTTTTAAGGCTTACCAAAGGTTAGTAACAGTTTTGAGGACTCCTGTCAGAGATACCCTCAGTCCTTTTTTCTCTAGCTATTGTTATATGTCTTTATTTTAAACTTAGTAATGAAGAAAGGAAAAATCTTTCTGAAACTGAAAATTTGTCCAAATTTTGTGGTTGAGCCTTGTCCAAAAGAATTATGATGAAAA
Organism: Acrocephalus scirpaceus scirpaceus; assembly: GCA_910950805.1. Classification (NCBI taxonomy): domain Eukaryota; kingdom Metazoa; phylum Chordata; class Aves; order Passeriformes; family Sylviidae; genus Acrocephalus; species Acrocephalus scirpaceus. The sequence goes on from OU383777.1 coordinate 9,247,671, forward strand.
CTGTGAGGGAAAAAATGATATATTTTCCAAATACATTTTTCCCCAAAGGTGAGGAGTATGTTCAGTACTTGTAGTTTTGCAGTGCAGAACATGGATCAGTTCTGTACCAGTGACATGTCCTGTTGGCGTTGTATCCTGAGCATCACAGGATTAAGGGTAGTGCAGTCTAGGTGCCTGCTTTCTCACATACCCCTGCATCATCACATGATATTAGAGCTTGAATACATTATCTAGAGCACCAATTTTCAGGATATTAAGACAATTTGACTTTAGGCATCTAGCACTGAAGATTCAGAGTTATCAAAAGTAAGTTCTTCTTCTGTGTCACACCGTAGAGTCACTAATACCTTTCCTTTTCCTTCACAAGAAAGTGTGAAGAGTAACTACCTAGCTGTCAAAATGAGGCTAATAATATGTATCACCTCTGGGAAAAAAAATATATATATGATTTGGGGTAAGTGGATAGTCCTTCAGTTTAAGATTAAGAATGAGGAGAGCAATAAGATAAACTGCTTTATGCAAATTTAAGATGCCTCTCAGCCTCTCCAGAGACATTTTTCAAATTCCTTTCCTCACCAGTCAACATCACTAAGTAACACAGTGGCTCAGACCTGTGGGTGAGGTGGATGCCATGGTAACAATAGCAGGTGAGTAAGGCTTTTAATGAACATTTTCATAGAATCTGGATTATGGACTTTCTATGAGGGGAATTTAGATCACAATTTTTCCTTGGGCCCTCCAGAATTGTAGGGTATGTGTAGAGCAATAAACAAATGGTGTAAATTCATAATTGTCTGACATGCTATCTCTCTATTTGTGTTTTAATTTTAGGTTTACACTTGTGGTTTGGCTTGGTCAGGAGTCAAGTTTGGTTAGGTGATAGTAAATGTGACACTTTATCCTGTCCTGACAGATGCTGTATCACCATCCTACTCTTGATACAGGAAACACAGTGTAGCATTAACTGCATGGACATTCTAAAGCATGGACAAAAATGAGTGCACTGGTGGACACTGGAGCCTTTCAAGACAGAGCAGTGGGGAGATTTTAGGGCATTGCTTACTGAAGGCTTTGTGATACTCAGCAGGTTTTTGTTTGGCTCAGGGCACTGCCTTAGCAGCACAGTAAAGTTTGGAGGTACAAAGGATGCACATACGTGCATGCACATGACCTGCTTTCCTTTGATTTGTCTTTCTCTCCCTCCTGTTTGATTCTGCAAACGTGAGGAAAATTTTTAACAAGATGCACAAGCATCTGTTTAGCTATGCAGCTTTTTTCCTCTTAGTTAGCATCTCTGAGATGCTGTAATTACACTTCTGGGTAAAATAGGCTGTCATGATAAGTTATGCATGGAATACTATATTTAAGTTGTGGCCCTCATTCTTCTTGGATTTACACACAAAGCAGAGGTAGGGCCTGATGGAAGATAGTAAATTAGAAGAAATTTGATCTTCCTCTGAGAGAAATAGTTGAAGTTCAGCAACTCAATATAAAACTGACCATTTTTAAATAAAAAACAGCAAGGGAAGATTCCTGCTTCTAGTAAAAAATGGAGACTGAATATTTCCATGCTTATTCTGTAAGATATGCACTTCATTTTAGGCCATTGAGTCTTTTGTTCAGGTTGTGCTACTGACCTTTAAACTGATACATTAACAATAGGGAGGAACACAGGATTGGCAGATACTGTGGTGCCAATTTGAATTACTCATTTATAGCAGCTTGAGAGTGAGATTGATGATTTTATGAGCATGTTAAAGAGCATAACCCAGGAGATTAATCTAGTGAAAAATATTCCAGAGTAAAAAAATTGCTGAGAGAAAGCAAAAGATAATCTAAGAAACAATATCTTGAAGCATCTTTATGGTTTTCTTTGCAGAGTTGTCTGGAAAAGAGTATTTGCTCTAATCTGAATGCCTAGCTTGCAAAATACTTATCAGGCTGATTCTAGCATGAAAATTTAATTTCTGCTGGACAGAAAGATTTGAAAGATAAGAATTAAAGTTTATAGTATTTCCACATAGCAGGTTGTAAATCAGTTGTCTGTTGTGGTTTAACCCAAACTGGCAGCTCAACCCCTCGTAACTGCTTGCTCACTCTCCCACCAGCAGGATTCGGGGGGAAAGAGTCTGAAGAATACAAGTGGGAAAATTCATGGGTTGAGATAAAAACAGCTAAATAGATAAAGCAAAAGCTGCACATGCAAGTAAAGCAAAACAAGGAATTAGTTTTCAAATACTCCATGACTTTGTCTGAACCGCCTCACCTGTCCATATTTCTTATCTTATACAACAAAAATTTGGTATGACTGCACTTCCCCAGATTCCTGATAATATAGAAAGAAAATCTGGTTTCTAATTACTTTAGATATAAATTTAAGGAGCACCACAAAGAATGTATAATTAATTTCTGTCAGATGCCAATCTAGATATTTACATATTCACATTATAAATACATAACTGAAGACAAAAAACTGCCTAATTTCTATTGCATTTAGCTTATCCCCAAAAATAATAAAAATATGACCATTATTTTATAGGCAAGAGATTAATTGAACATAATTTTGTTTTGTTATTCCCTATGTAAGAATTTGCTTGGAAATACCCAGAATAGTACTATAGGCAATATACTTTCCACTGGCTAAACTACAGGAAGGAGAAATTGTTTTAGAACATCAAATTCATTGACAAATTTTCAGGCAGTGATTCTAGTTCAAGGCTAGGGTGAGAATCTGCTGGTGGGAAGCCTCAGTCACTGACCAGTGAAGCTTAGGCAGCTGCACAACTGTAACCACACAATTTCATTATGAAGGTTACAACTTCTTGACTGGGATTTAAAATCTGGCTTCTAGCATTGATTCCAATGTGCTGTTTCTCAATAACTGTATTATAACCTGTAGTTATCACTTGGACACTCAGATCAAGAAAAAAGTTGTCATTCATGTTCCAAGGTGAAAGTATTTCATGCCCAGAGCTATGTTGTAGTGGTATGCCATTTGTAGGAAAGCCACACAAGCTTTTATGTGCTTCCAGCAACAGTGAATCATTTGAGCACTCAGTGACGTGAGATAAACTGTAATTCAATTTTCACCAAAGATTTTTTTCTTAATGCAACTTAAAAGATAGAGAGCTTGCTTTTTATTTCTTCTCAAACTATAAAATGTTATTTCCTAGGTTTGAAATCTTGTGGAAGTCCCTATGCAAAGGGACTTTTAATATATTCAGTTTCTTTTCCACCAGTGTGTTCACACTAAAACTAAAATTAAGATTAAAGAAGATAACCTGCTAAGATTTTTTTCTACTTTAAAATGCTTGATCTTCTAATTTATGCTTCTGAAAATCATTATCTAAAAGCTTCTTCTTTATTAAGAGATTACTGCTTTCTTAGTTTTCAAAAATATATTAAGAGAAAGAACCATGGAAGTTACCTCTGGAACACTCAATGATAAAGTATAGGGTCAAACTAGGTTACAGGATCTGCATGTTGATATCAATACTCATATACAATATTTAAAACTCATGGTATAGCATGTATTAAAACTTTTAAGACATGAATTTCATGGTAGTGTTCTTGCTTCACATTGAAGAGACCATGTGGAGATGCTCTCCCGTAACTGGTCAGTATTTTTCTCTATGTTTTCCTTAGAACTGTGTTGGAGAAAAACGTGTTTTTCATAGGAAAACATAGCTCTTTCAAACTTCAAATGACAGTTTAACTGAAATTTCAGACAGGCAGGAAGGTCAAGAAAAATCATTAGGTTTTCTTACAGAAAAGAGGTGTGAGAGAGTATGATCAGGTAAAGTAATAATGCTTCATTTGGAGCATTAGCTGTAAAAGGGTATGATGAAGATGGATAAAAACAAAAATAAACTAAACCAAAATGACTTAATTCTGGAAGGACAGATGAATATCCAAGTACTCTGCAAAGTACCTCCTGGTAGAATTTCAGGCAAGTCCATTTCTAGATTGTCTATCTATAGTTAATTTCAAATAATTGCTTTGACATTCTTAAATCTTCAAATCAGGAGGATATTTTTAAAGTCTTCTGAAAAGCAAAGGCTTTTGTTTAGGTGTTGAATAGTTGATAGTTTGTCTTAGCATCACTTTATAGAATTATGGAATTTTTCTGTAATATTTACATTAAGTTGTTTGCAGGAAGTCTTTGAATATTTATCATCAAAATCAAAGGTTAATGATGTATATATGAAAACCTTGATTGTCTTTCGAGAGTGAAACTTAACTGCAGATCTCTAGTCACCTCTTGTTTCAATTATGTTCTTCACTATTATTTTCCTTTGCTAGATGTAACTGTGTAAACTTTGCCAAACATATAAAGTTTTTGTTATAGCAGATAATAAATTAAAATATAACAAATATATGCTAGCTAGGAAATAAGTAGATAGCTAATATCAATGTTTTCTTCATGTTTATAGGCAAGTCATGTTCTCCATTCTCTTTGAATTCCTTATTGCCATGTGTGTGCCCAAGTTCTCCATGCACAGTATTGTATTTGTATTTAGACACTATAATGTTTTTTCCATTAGTTGGTGTCCTGTCAACATGTATCTTGCTCAACTGCCTTTTTAATTTTTTTTTTTAATTCATTCCTTGTATCTGGTCAAGCAGTCAAGGTAAATTAAGTCACCTATTCTGCACCTAATTGGCTCCTCTCCTTAATTATTATAGCTGGTTTGAACAAACAAACTGAACTAACCCTGGTTTAGGCACTGTATTTAGCTCTCCTTTACCTTATTGGCTGTACTTTTATTTTTTTTTTTCTCAGAAATTGCAAAGATATATTACATGAGCACTTGCTATTTAAGAATTCAGCCAGTGCTTGGAATACAGGAAGTATGCCCAAGATTATGGAAAAGCTTGTGAGAACTGTTATGGAAAAGCTTGTGAGAACTGAATCTCGCAGGAAGCAAAATCCATGGCATTGCCATTCTGCTTAGCCCATTATGAGATAATCTGGTTAGAAGTAATGCCTGCCAATAATATGCCAGTTTTCCACAAGCAAAATCAGAGAAATTAAACTAAAAAAAAAGAGATAACGGAAGAGCCAAATGTAAAAGAAGTTCAGATTGAGTAAAACAGAACTATGAACCTGAAAAACAAGCTATGAAGAAAACTGTATTAGAACTGTAGCTATGCCTATGAAATTGGAGAAAATTATGACTTTGAGAACTTATCCAGCTCTTCCTGAATAAGGTTCTGCAGCTGAAACTGGATATGGCCCTCTTTAGGTTTTTCTAGGGTCTGTGCTGTGGCATTTCTGATTAAAATTCGTAAGCGTACAGTTGGTTGTTCAAGGGAGTTTAAATCTTGGCAAACTGAGTTCTTGGAGCCTTTCTATCTGCATGTAATTATTTGAAGATCTTATAAGGGATTTACTTAGAAATGGCACATAATTGATAAGTGCCCTGATGAAAGAGTGTTAATTACAAAATAACCTGCAAATTTGCAGATGCTGCCTCATGGTCATGTCATACATATGTGATAGTTTTCATTAGTGAAATTCAATCAGCTGTTGGAAGTGTATTTAATCTCAGGTTCAAGATTTGTTTTGTTCTTGCTCCTTAGTTTTTCTTTGCATTTCATAGCTTTATATATATTTTTCTAATCATGGTGTTTCATATCCTACTTTCAACAATACACACAACATGTGAAATATAATTTCTGGTCCTATCTAGTTTTGTGGCTAACCACACCCTTTTCCCATTGTCATTAAATCATCAGTGAAGATGAAGAAGCATTAGGAACCAGTATTGTTGCTGCAATATTGCACATGTTGCTTCACAAACAACTGATTTCTCCAGAAGCACTTGTCATGTGTGTATATCCATCAGATTGCTCAGACAGAAAGATGTAGTAAGTGTAGGCTGGGGTGGAATGAACTGTAATTAAAACTTGCTGGTGACAAATTCATACTATTCCCTACGTTTGTAAGCTTCCAAGATTAAAGGTGAAACATGACAATAAATGCTCATTAGTTGGAACCATTAAGCAAGTTATCTGCCACCCCCTTCAAATGTCTCACTACCTCCATCTATCTGGGCTTTTGTCCCCTTTTTCTTGGATGTCCTCTATTTCTTTCCTTCTCTTCCCATCTTTCATTCATCTTTCCACTCTTGAGTTTCCTTCTATTATTCCTTGCTCATTAGATACTTCAGAATTGTCAGAAAGAGGGCCAAAACCAAACATTCTTAGAGGAAAGCTGTTGGGACCAATCTAACACATAAATTCAGTTTGATGTGTAAAATCCAAGGAAGAAATCATACAGCCTGGCAGAGCAGAAAAAAGGACACCATAGAAAATGTAATTAAACAAATAATGGAATTGAGACCTTCACACTTCACCTCATTTTCCCTCCAATTTGATTATTATTGTGTGAGAATATTAACTATGGTATTACTCTCTGTTTTGTCCCATTTTAGGAATGTCAAAACGCTAAGTGATTTCCTTAGGGAAAATATTTTTCTACTCTCTAACGTCCCATTTTATGACATAATGGAAGTAAATTATTGAATAGACATACAGTCCTCAGTTTTATCATATTGTATATGATATACATATAACATATATTTATGTGGTTTGCTGAAGTAAAAACGTTAACTTTTATCCAGTAAAATGCTCCATACAGTCTTCTTTATAAAGTGAAAATCAAACTATTTTAAAATGAGAAATACTGAATCAGTTTTACAAAACTTGATTATTTGATTTCTGGGTACTTGGTGAAATTTAAACAGTTTCATTTTTGAAATAAAATTTTAAAAAAATTAAGAAAAAGATACTATTTTTAAAAGGAGTACTCAGAAACTATTTTTAAAAAAGCTCAACCAAATAAACCAAAAGATTTTTTGGCAAGATATGGCAAGATATGTTTTTTACTTTCAGAAAATAGGATAATGATGCATTATTATTTAGTGTCTTTTTCTATTACCTTGACACCTTTTGGTGAAAGAGTAATAAAACTTTTTTTTAAGAGATATCCTTTTCTTTGCTGTGTTAGGTTGTACCCCTAAGGGCTTTAGCTCAATCATTTCTACCATTTTACCTCATTCCAAGTTTTGTTTCAAAACTAAAATCCTCATCTTCCTGTTCATTTCCAAGTACCTGTCATAGTGTGAGGACCATGTTGCTGGTTCTCTGGCAGAAAAGTGAAGGTATGTGTTCTGTCTCTTATGGTGTGACATAGTATGAGCCTTTCCAGGCTAGAGAGTCATTCTCTAGTCCCATGAATACATAAGTGGAAGATCTTCAAATAGGATCGATTAATAAATCAGTGTTTCATCTGTTAGGGTTGTGCTCTCAGCAATTCCACTGCAAATGAAAGTATCTCCTTCGAATCGGAGAGATGTAGAAGAGTGGTAAAAAGGTGCAAGAGGAGGCCCAGGCCCCAGGATTGTGTGTTCAATCAAATTAGTTGAGCAGGTGGTGTTTAGAGAGGCATACAGAAAACAAAAGGCTGCAGGAAATAAAATTGAAAACTCTTAAACCAATGCAAAAATAATAAACAATTGTATAATATTCTTTTAACTGAGGAGAAGCCATAGAGACTAAAGGTTCTTAATAAATTGAAAAATAGTTTTAGGAAGAGCAAAAAATTGCTAAGGAAAGCATCACATATAAGCATGATCATACTAAACGAGGAAAATATAATGGATAGGGAACGTGGAAAACAAAAAAAAATTACCAATGGAAAGACCAGTGGTGGAAAGATCAAAGATAAGTAAAAAAAGAAAGTGAGAAGATTTCTATCCAAAGAGTTTCTTTTTTCTCTCCTTTTCCTCTGCAGCTCCATCATCTTGGGCACAGCGTCCTGGTATTGCAGAGCATCAGGCCTTGATCACTAGCAGTTTTTATTAGTGAGGTAGGCAGATGTGTATCCAAAGGAGCTCCTTCAAGGCCTAAATTTTGATGGGTGGTTTTTTTTGTGATTAAATGGAGAAATTGTCACCAAACTATCCTAGATACCATACTCCCTCATAGCAATCAAGGTGATGAACCATTCAGAGCAACAATGTGAAAGCCTGAATTGCCATTTTGTGAATAACTTCTCATTTTAGCTTTCAAGACATTTTAGATCAGCAAGTGCTTATCCCTTGGGGGAAGAGAATTCTTATGGGCAAATCCCAAAGTTGTCAAAGGTAATTTATTGAGTTTGTTGCTTCTTTTATATCAGATATAGGGATCTAGAGGCATTTTTTTTGCACATATAATGACAACTTCCTAAATAAATATTATAATTTCCTTTCATTCCAAAGAAGAATCAGAGAAAGTCACGCTTTGAAGCTCCTTGGAGCAGCACATTATGGTTTTAATTGACTGTCCATTGAAGACTTGAGAATATTTTTGCTAATTTAGAGATATTTCAATGCCTACTGAAAATGTTATCTCATACTTCCTGTAGCAGTGTTTTGCTTTTAACTTTGCAAATGAAGATGAGAAATTTTCATAAAAATTAAGAAGATAATGAGATACAGTTTCATGAACATATATATGCTGGCTTCAGTCAGATAGCTCTATACCACCAAAGCCAATAGGGTTACCCACACAGCTATGCTGTCAGTGTGAAACCAGACAGAGGAATGTTTTAATTGTCTGTTGCTATATTAATGTCTCAAAGAACACTCAATTATTCCAGTGGTTCTCTTCTTCTTGGTAATTATCCTTTTTTCTCATGCTCTATTCTACAGATTGCCTATGATGCCTCTCTTTAAAGAGGTTTAGCTAGAGGGTACGAAAATACTAATAGAGGTTTTTAGCTTGTAGTATAGCACTGAAATAAATATTTGCAGGTGGATGTTGCAATCATTACTTGTTCAAGCTTAGTGAAGAAAGTTCAAAATGAACTTCATTATTGAAATCTGCTTTGAAATCACTTTGTAATTTTTCACAACGTGTTGGAAAGTTTTATTGTTTTGACTTGAAGATTGAAGAAAATCCCAGTCTATTTCTATTTGGATTTATGGAAATTAGAATTAGAATAACATGCGGTTCACATTTAACACATAAGAATATGTTACTGTGTGAAATTTGTGAGGCCTGCTGGTTTAATAAGCCAGTTTATGTAAACAAAGATGTTATTTTTTATTGTGCTGCAGCAAGAGTCTGTGACACAAGAATAGATAAGGAAATATAAACTATTTCCAAAGCTTCAGTTCTTTGACTTCCATCATTATTTTAGGAAAAAAAAACCCATAAAACACTTGCAAAGTTGTATTCCTGGTCCTTCCAAAAAAGGATGCATTTTGTTTTGATGCATAAATTTCAGTGTCTCTTTTCTCCCTTTCCCCCCCAAATACATACATATATATTATTCCTGAAACATTATTTTTATTCTTAGAACATCTTCCTGAATATCTTAGCATATCTTCCCAGATCACTAAGTGGGCATCTTTTTATTCTTTCCTGATGATGCAACCACTCTGATGCAGCTTCCCAGTACTGAGCCACTTCTGTTCTACTGTTGGTAGTATTGTACATTCGAGCCCAAATTTTGTGAAGTCTTATGCCCTTCTGTGAAAGTTTGACAGTGCTTTCTCATTCTGAATAGTTGATTTTTTAGTGTCTTCCTCACTGTTTGAACAGTTCTTTCATCCAAAAGCAAAACCAGTGAGGCTGATTTTCACTAGGATGAAGGCTCTCCATTCTTTCATTATGAATTAGTATATGGCCCTGCTTTGCAAAGATGTACACATCTTTTAATTACTCACTTTAAGAATCTGATTGGTTTTAATGGTGCTAAGCAAAGTACGTAAAGCAGTGTAAGTAGTGTGTTTTTCCAGTCAAAGATTTGCAAATAGAAAAACAGAAAGGATATAAGCCTTATTTTTTTTTAATTCCTTCATTGATGTCAGAGCCCTGTGTATGGAATTTTCATTGACTGCATTAGGAGGCTGTCCACTGAATACAAATCATTATAAAGCCTCTATGCTTTCTTCCAGAAATAAAAACTCCTTTTTTTATCATTGAAAATAACTTATATAGGGAGATAAAAAATGGTTAATAATTATGGATAATAGAAAAGCCATTCTTTCATTTCAGCATCAAAAAATATTTTTTAGAATGGCATGAGATTTATTTTTCACAAAATGTTATTAAAGATTGCTGTGATCTATAAAAATCTTGTGCAGACTAAACTCCTATGTCAAAACTTGTTTCTGTGGTCTTACTAGTGTCAGTAAAAATAAAAAGGTTAAACTCTTCACCTTCCATAGCACAGATTATCTCTGTTTTGCTGGTATTTTCCTTTCCACTGTGAACTCTCATGTTAAATGCTCCTGCATTACAGATGGACTGCTGTAAAATGATTATCAGGTTTGGTACCTTTAATCAACTTTTGCATGCCAACATAAATCAGAACTTTTGGTAGTCTTACGTATTATTTCATTGAGGAAGTGTAATATTCACTCACCCTGAGGCAGCCATCTAAAATCAGTTGAATTAATCACACCTCTCCAGGGACTGTAGGAGCATATAGGAATATTAATGAAGCCAGAATTTGGTCTATATTGACATTAGCATATACAGAGCAACAGGCAGTTCATTGTTCTTATTATTAATAAGGAATTGAAATTTATCTTAAATAAAAGTGAGTAACTTTAAGCAAAATCGAAGAATCTTACAGGGTTCAAAATGCTAATTATGATTCAGCAGCTTTGTTTTAATAATGTCCTGAACTGAAATGTATGATAGAATAATATTATATTTTTTAGTAATATTAGTATAAATTTCTCTTGCGACAAAGGAGAATTTGTTTTGAAATTCACTTGCATACAAGTGGGATATCATGGTGTTACTAAAGACTAATTTTGGAAATCATTTCCTCACATCAGTGCTAGTAGAAGTCAGACTGTATTATGTTAAAATTCTGCAAAAGGTAGAAATTCAGTGCTATATATACTTTGTTCACAAATCCTGCTATATGTATACTTGAAGAACCGATAAAACCATGCTGGGTGAAATGTTTCCATGAGAAAATTTTTGTATGCTCTGTGCTTAAGGATATTTTGGTAATCTGTAAAGGACAGAGATGATTGATAGCAACATCCTCTCATTTGTTTCTTTCCTGTGATATAATAGTTATTTCTATAATTAGTTATATGCTGCCTGAACATAATCTTGCACTTTTTAAAATCCATGAGTGGAAATCAGGGAGGTATTGGCCATCATAAGTAAATTCTTGCCTCCTATTGTACCACCTTTTCTAGCAAATATATATACAACCACACTTACATATGTGAGCTATACAAGACACCATTGCACTCCAGGGCAGAAGATGAAGAAGCAAATACTCAGTGTCATATTGTGTAACATTATATAAAGCATTCATATGCTATAAAAATAAAGTGAAATTAATCCATTGCAGCTTGTCATATGCTATAAAAATAAAGTGAAATTAATCCATTGTAACCTGATTCAGGAATTACTTTCATAATCCGGAAAGAGCAATGAGATTTTACAATTACAGACTGCTTTCTCATGTAAATAAAGAAACTAAAGAATTACTCACAAATATTGGAAAATTTCTGGGTTTACCTTCATTATTAACCATAAATGAGTGAATTTTGGTTCAATAACTGTTCTTCTTGTCTATAGATAGGAACCACAATTGTTTATTCCAGTGCTTAGGTTTCTTAAGTCAGAAAAGCCAAGACTCTTCCTCTTACTGGAACTTTTTGGAATGTGAGTGTCTGGATTTCATTCATCAGACATTTTTTCTGCTTATCTTTTACTAATGGTAGTTTTTAAAAAATGTGGTAGATACTAATGAAGTAAACAGAAGCCAATATCTGTGTGACTGTAGATCTGAATGGCTCAGGCCAGACGTTCATTACTCCCTAGGACATGACTATATCAAGGCTATGATTTTAGCCTTGATTCCTGAATTGAAGGAGTCTGAAAACCAAGTAAGACCTATTAGCCATATAAATTTCTGGTGAAACTCAAAACCTTTTTGTTCCACAAGTGATGTTTGTTCTACTTTGTTATAATTGCTTCTCAGTAATTGCTAAACTACATTAAAATGGGTGCAAAGTACTTGCAAGGGTTTTTTAGTATTGTTATTAATTTTTTAAGAATTATTTTCAATAAATGGAACTTCCTTAGAACATTCTTACAGTTAGAGTCTCTCACACTGCTAGTGCAGGGAATGAGTTAGTAGGTGGTCCTTGCCATTACCTTACTCAGCCTCAAGGAAAGCCCCACACCCTGTGTAGTTAGAGTATGAACTACTGCAACTCCTAAAGCTGTTTTTACCTGAGTGCTGTTCAGGTTTCCTTCTTTGCTTTTAAGATAAAACACTTTTTTTTTTTTTTTTTTTCTCATTTCAGTGCCTGCATATGCCCACAGGAACCTCAAAATTTCTCTTGTAGGTTGTGTCTGGTGAGGTCACCCTATAAAAGTACAAAACTAAATGAAAAGATCAAATAAATGCAACATCCAAGTTCAAGAGCGTACAAGTAGCTCTCTGACTTCAGTTCACAAATGTTGCTTGATAAATTTTTTAAGCAGTCTTGTTTGTGTGCTGGCTTTTCTAGAAGATTAAATATTAAGAGCTGGTGAATTCTCTTATCCTGGTGCCTCCATTTTCTTTGCTGTGGTTAGTGAGATCTCCCAAATGAACGCTGGAGGCTGAATGGGCCTCCATACCTCTTCCTCTGGGGTTACAAGAGGAGTGTTGCCATTTTATCCACTTTGTCAATGCCTGAATTTACTGCATTTTCCCAAATTACAAATATACATTATGAAATATTTATGAAACCATGGCAGATACAAATGCCTGTGATATCAGCTGAGATCCTATTTTAGTCCATTTTCACTTCCCTTTCCACTTTCTTCACAACATTGTTTATTACTCTTCCAAAAATACTGATCAAAAAAAGACTTTTTCCCATCTCTGCTATGTATATGCTGGCTGCATTTGCAAAAGTTTTGTATCTCCTGGGCATTTTCTTGGTTTATTTTCATTTTGACAATGTATTCAACTATGTGTTTTGTTTCTGCTGTGCTACTGCTTTGAACTCTCTCTGCCTTACTGCCGCAGGTTTTTTGTTTTGTATTCCTTTAGTATTTTGGATGCCGTCTCATGCATCTCTTTTGTTATAAGCCTCATTTTGTTAGACAATTTCTTTTGCTTGGAAAATTTTATTATGCTTTTTCAAGAGTTGATTCTAAGAATTCTGACTACTCTTTTTTATTCTTACTAATCCAAATCATAACCTCCTTTTTTATTAGGAATTTATCTAGCCTTTGCAAATTGCAGGACTGCGTTTTTTTAACTCAGGTAAGATTCCATGTGTGGTATCATACACCACATCAACTGCAAATTCTTCTTTGGCCTTCTTTGTTTCTCAGAACCAGCAGTTATGGGACATCAAGTTCTCCTGATGTCCTCCCTTTTGCTGAGGATGACTGCTTCACAGAATCACAGTATATCCTGTGATTGGAGTTGGAAAGGAGGACCATGGAAGTCCAACTCCTGGCCCTGCACAGAACAGCCCCAAGAGTCACATCCTGTGCCTGAGAGCATTTTTCCGATGCTTCTTGAATTCATGCAGGCTTGATACTGTGACCACTGTCTGAACATCTCTGGCTAAATAACCTTTTTCTAATATCCAACCTAACCTTCTCTGCTGACAGAGCTTCAGGCTGTGTTCCCCAGTCTGTACACACATCCATGATTGCCCCATCCCAGGTGCAGAATCAGGCACTTGCTCTTATCAGACCTCATATGATTGGTGATTGCCCATCCCTCTAATTTTTCGAGGTGTCTCTGTAGGGCCTCTCTGCTTTGGAGGGAGTCATCAACTCCTTCTTATTTTCTATCCTCTGCAAACTTAGTATCCCTTCCAGTTCTGCATCCAGGTTTTTAGGGAACATGTTGAAGAGCACAGGGCAGAGCCCTGTGGAGCCCCATTACTGACACGTCCCTAGGCTGATGTCCCCCAATTAACGATAATTTTTTGTACCTGACTCGTGAGCCCGTTGCTCACCCATCCTATGATGTGTTTTTTCAGCTCTGTGCTGGAAATGTTTTCCAGAACAATACTGTGAGAGACAGTACTGAAAGCTTTCCTGCAATCCTAAAAGATTACGTCAACTGGCTCTCCTTGATAACTAGGGGGATATCCTTGTCATAAAAGGAAATCTGATTTGACAAGCAGACTTTCCCCTCATGAACCTGTGCTGCCTGTGACCAGTGCAAATAAAGAGATTGTTTTGGTCAAATCTCTGTTGTCTTCCAAATTCCCTAGGTTTTAGTGTCAGGGCAAACTTTTAGCAGCAAAATCCTTCTAGTGTTCTTAGACACCTTCCTTGTGAGTATACCAATGGTGGGTAGAATCCCATTGCTGATTTTGGTGCTTCCAGAAAATCTGCCTGATGCTGTGGCCTCTGAAGTGTCTCTGCTGAAGCCCATTGGCTGGCCTTGCATGGCACAAGTTGCATCTCTACAGCTAAAATTGCTCACACTCCTGCAGGAAGGAGCCGTGCAGTAATGGGGATCTGTCTGACACTGTCCCCCAGACTGACCAATTTTTTACAGAGTTAATATCAAGCCTTGTTATCATCCTGCAAACAAGATGCATTCTAACAGCAAAGCAGGATGGGCACACATGGGCCTGAGTCTGTTCCATGACCCTGTTAGTTTTACTGGACTAGAAGCAGTGTCAATATTAGTCAGTAAATTATATATGTAGGAAATCTAACTGATAAAATATGCAGTTCCTCAGGAGAAAGAGCTGATTTGCTCTCAGGATCTGAAATAACAGTGTTGCCTCACTTTATAGTCCCAAATAGCAAACACTTAGGCATTCCCCAGGGCAGAGGGAATCCCACCTTCAAATATCTTGTAAGCTTTATTTGAAACAAAGGTATAAGCTTTGATCTCCTACCTCTGAACTCTTAAGGTTGCCAAGTCAGTCTCTCTGTATCTATAGTCCAATGAATATTTAATTATTGAAAAGTGGAATAGTGCTTACAGAACACATTATGATGTCTAGTTGCAGTCTTCCAACTGAAAAGTGAGTCTAATTTTAATACCTGACTTCTTTGCTAATTTATCTGAAACAGTCTAATTCACTGAGTAGTAGTGGTTTATAGTGTTTGAGTGAAAATACAGGGTTATGAGCACCATGTGATAGGGTAAACTGAAGGTATCTTGCCTTCCAATTTGGCTTGTTTATACAGAATTAAGAAATGAATGCTTCTGACGTTTTTCTGCATTGCTTTGGAACATTATGTGCCTTTGGCAGTTTGCAGTTCTGGTCTAAGTACTGTCATTGCTTTTGCAACTTTAATCTTTTCAGATAATTTAATTTCAGCTGACTTTTTAGATTTTTCACTAAGACATCATTTAATTTGTGTGAGTGTGAACTGGACTTTCCCGTGCAATTGAGTGATTTATAATTAACATTCTCATTTTTTGTTGAACTGCAATAGTACTCTACATTCCTTTTAATCAGTTTTGTTTGTGATATTTCTTTTCTTCTGTTCTTTCCAAGTTGTTCTCGTTTGTGTTCTGGTAAAATGCAGTAATTATACCCTTAATAATAACCACCTCTGCCCTTTTAATTACAATTAAGGGAATCCATACATTATTATATTTAGATTTCTGGATAATTTAAGACAAGAAAGAAACAATGAGGTTTTTAGAAGCTTACATTATTGTCTCATCCTCTCCTTTATTAGACTGCTTATATCTGCAAAATTCAAGAATCAGATGGAAACCAGAAATAACCAGTTCATAACCTCCTATTCAATCTTCATGCTTTTAGATAGGAATACCTTTCTAAAAAAAGTTTCTGTAGTTTCTTTTTTTCCAATTATATTTTAATTTGTCCTCTATGCATCACTCTATTCTGTGCAATAATAGAGTGATGACCTGCTCTTCTGTGTTCCTGGAGCTATCCTGGGAATTCACATAGTGAATATTCTACCTTCAGCTGTGTAGGGCTAGAAATAAATCTCTGTGGACATGTGGACAAAAACCAAACTAGCACCACAAAAATCCCCCTTCATATTCCTGTGAAGCTAAAGAAGATCAACAGATGGAGAGTTAGTTTTCATCTTTTGTCAGAAAGTCTTTATTGTGGTGGATATTTCTCTTGTTTACATTTCTTTGTTTATTAGGATAAAAACAATTAGATAATTCAGGGAAATACAGGTCTTAATTTTTTTCTTTCCTGGGTGATCTTTTGCCTGCAGCAATGGATTAGTGTTGCTTTGGGAAGTGAAGGAGTTGGTGTTGTTTCCCCTTCTTGCTGTGAGCCTGCACCTTTCCCAATACTAGGCTAGGGAGCAGATGTACAATAGCTCAGTGGCAGCTCCACTTACTTGTCCTTTCCCCTGAGAGTTTGAGAGAGTTTTCTTGTCTCTGATTCCTTCTCTCCTTTATGATACATAACGGGAGATGGACCAAAGAGCGCAGGAACTGCCTTCTCTGCTCAGCTGGAGGACAGTTGAATGCTTTTGGGTGTTACCTTTCTTTGCAAGCTACAGGAAGGACAAAGAACTGGCCAAGAGAAGCAAAAAAAGAAGGCAAGGAAAAGTAATGGAGCACCCTGGAGGAGAGATTTGACAGGAAGATGAAGCACAGGAGTATTTGCTGTGAAGGCGTTTTCCTCATCTACACAGATGGCCTTCCTGCCATCATGCTAAATGCTAAATGAAGAGTGTTTAATGCTTGCTACTCAGATGCATAGCTTCAAAACTAATGTTCTATTTACTGACTTTTAAACTATGCCTTGCAGATGAATGGGGGAACACATTACAGCATTTTGGAGACCTTTATTCGTATAATAGGGTTCTTGAGGCCCTAATGAGTGGACCAGTTCCCCTGGTTACAACTGATTGACTGAGGAATGGACTGCTGTTTTCCAGCAGCACTGACATCACTATTACTTATGGCAAATATAAACAATATATTCTATTGAAAATATAAATCCAATCGAATAGCTGCTGTACTTAAAATGCTCAAATATATCTGACAACTGACTTCTCAAGTTTAGCTTCACGTAATTTTTCTTTTGTTTCATTCTGCTAAAAAAACTCTCACAATGTCAGCTGGTACTCAGAGATCAATGAGTCTCATCTTGATGTTGCCTCCACCCTGAGAAGCGATGCTCATTTAATAGCAAATATGGATTTATTTTCCTATTTACTCCCTGACAATAGAGTGAGACATCTGCCCTTGCCATAATTGTGTCCTGTAGATCATAAATGTGTCACTGATTCAAGAGGTATGTTTTTAACTCACTGAGAAGAAAACTTAGTTTTTAATGAGAATTTAGACAGATGTGGAACAACCTCTTTATGAAAAGAAAATTCAACACCTAACACACATTTTACTAAATTAATTATAATTTGATATGGCCTGCTGTGAAAGAAAATTCTTATGAGGTCTGGTGAGATGAGATTTACACCTTAGTATCAAGCTCTTTAAGCAGATTTTTATTTGTTCTCTGTATTTTTAGTGTAAAAGGAAGAAAGAACTTTAATTTACTACTGGTTTTCAATAAAGGATCAAAAATGACAGTCATTAAACACACTTGGGACAACATTTTTGGGAGATGCTAAAGATATCTTACAGTTTCTAAGAAGCACCAGGGAAATCTGTCTTTGAAGGTCAAGAGATTGAATGTGACCTTCTTATTTGTATTTTTCATGTGATTTCTAATCCCAGTTTAATGATGGGAAATCAAGAATGTAAATAAGAGAAGTATTAATTTGTTTTAGTATCTATTCTTGGTATTCAGAAGTTTTAATTCAACCTCTGCTTTTCTTCATTGATAATTGGAGTTGGTCATGCTCATGAGGTAGTTTTTTTATTCTGATTATCAAGTGGATCGGACAGCATAGGAGATACTGAAATGACAAAAACCAGATGCATTCTTCTTTTACCAATTTTCTAAATAGGGATGAGTGGCTGGAATGACAAAGTAATTGGCCAGCTGAACATGCTGGCCTGATCCAAGCCTGGCTACATTGCTTCCTTGTCAGCTGGGTTTCCCCTGTGCACTGTTCTACAGATTTGTTGCACAGTTTTAACTTCTCTACCTGTTGTTGGGAGCCATATTTAGCAACACTGTGATCACTGTTTGCAACCAGCAAACAACTTTTTTTTGGGGGGGTATTTTTCCAAAGGATTCCCCACATTTTGTCTTAAAAGATAGCAAAGAAATCCAAATTTTCTTCTGTTTTTCTTTGTCTCTCATCTTTTCACCTGCATTTTGAGCTTCTTTATGGGAAAAATTATATTTTTATATAAATATATATTTATATATATATTATATATAAATATATATATATATTTATATAAATATTGTGTTATAGTTTTTTTCAGTAAAACAGTGATAATCTGCACTTCATTAAGGAGCTCACTGTATAATCTCCCAAAAAAAGATAAGGAGGTAAGAAAAATTCTTGCCTCTTTTACAGACCTCAATAAGGACTTAATAGCAGATGCTGTAATGAGGTCTCATACTACTAAAGCTTGATTGCACTTAGTACAGCATATCTGCTACATTACTGAGCTATGACTTGTCAAATAAATACAGCACAATTTGTGATAGCCACATTTTAATGGAGTTTATTCCTTTCTAATTTGCAAAATCTAGTCATTCGTAAGAATGACTTGACATTGGTGTCAAGTGGCTTCATTCTATGCTATTGGATAAATTAATTTTATTTATGTAAAAATTCTACACGGTGCTGGTGAACACAGTATCTGAGTGCCCTGGAAGCAGTTTGAGTTGGTTTCACAGTGCATTATCACAGTGGGGAAGTGTGGGTGATCTGGTTTTGCTGAGCAGAAAGCTGCTGTATGTGCATCCTTCAAGCTTCAAGTGATCTGGTGCCCGAATGTTTCTCATCTGGCCACAGGACAGGGGTGAAAGCTGACTCATGTCTCTACTATTGAGGCCAAATCAGCAGCACACCGAGGGCTCAGTCCAGCACATCCTTGGAGTGCACATCCTCAGATGACACTTGGACATCCTTAGTGTTTGACTCTGGAGGGGGGTGGGAAATGTGCATTTTTATTGGACATTTCTTTTGTGGCAGAGGATCACCACCACACATTTCATGTTCTTTGTGCATGGGACATGAGGCACAGTTGATCCACAAGTATGAGGGAACACCAAGAGGGTTCAGGAGCAGACTGTGGGCTCGGGGTGATGGGGTCTCAGCATAGCAGTGAAGGATGGAGCTACATGCATATTGTTACTGTGGGAAACCTGGCAAGCCAGCACCTAAAATCACAGCCTTTTATCTTCTGTGGCAGAAGTCCTCACTACTTCATCAAGCTGAATAATAAATTAAGAGTCAGTTCTTCAGGTACATTTACACACATGATTTGAGTATCTCCAGAGGGCACTGAGACCTTCTTGCAGAAAATGATACACTCCCCTAGAACTGAACTGTTTCACCCAATAAAGTTAAATAGTCACATCCATACCTGGCACAGGCAAATTCCTGCAGTCTACTCATTGGAGATTGCTTGGGATGGTACAATTTACATGATAAGAAGCCAAGGCTAGTGGTCTGTCTAACATTTAAATTACATCGAGTGTTGAATTTTTGTGCCTGAAGGCACTTCTAACTCTCCTTAATTTGATATGGTCAAAGCATTTGGAGCTTTGATAAAGCATCTAACTTGTTTAGAAAGTTTGTGCAGAAGTTGCAGTTTACCCAGATGTCCATGATCCAAGATAAGTTCACCTCTGTGGCAGAAACTACATTAATCCTCTTTATTGCTGTCTTGATTAACTGTCACATCTAAAGTTGATCCCAGCCTCGGGGAAATACTACTTTTTGGCAGGGTAGGGTGACGTGGAATGTAAAGATAGATTTGGCAGTTAAGGCTGCCTTTTAGTTTCGCAGTGGTAAAAATAAAAAATAAAAATTAAAAAAAGAAACAAAGATATAAATCTTGACTCTGGTGATTCTCATTTTGGTGGGATCTGAACTGTTCTGTTGCTGGTGAATGAGTCACACATTTAAACCAGCAGAACTGAAAAATAGGTTGTTGAGTTGAATTAAAAAAGAGATTTATGCAGACTTGTTTTGCTTCAGAATAAAGCCTGTAGAAAGCTTATTGAGGAAATGCAGTCTTGCAAATGCTTTCTGCTGTCGCTTTTGATGTTCCCAAATACAGAAGATGTCAGCTTGAGAGAAGAAATGTTCTTGGTAGGGAGTGATGTTGACTATATGAGAAATGGATTTGTATTATGGCACTCTATTCCCCTTTGGAACGTTAATACAAGGAAGTGCAAGCTATTTTATTAAATCATGGATTCCAGCATGGAATCTGTCAGTTCTGCCAAGATGTTGTATTTTTAGCATTGTGAAGTTGCTTGTCACACTCCCACATCTCACCTGCAAATTGTGTGTGAGAAACAATGAAAAGTAGTTCACCAGTGGCTTCATGTGTTAGGTGTAAACCTCAATCCACTTATAATAGCAAGACTTTATATATGAAATTTTTCTTTAGTCCAAACCACTGTATTTGGTGAGGCTGACTGATACAGTGTTTTGATTAGCCCTGTAATCTAAGAAAATTAATTTGCTGTTTATTCATGACAAATATTTCTTGCAAAGAATTGGGGAAGATGGGGAGGTGGTATGGGAAACACCAGAAAAACTAAAAATACGTGCTCTTCCTCTTGGCACGTGCATTTGCTCAGTCATGGACAGCCTGATATCTTCCTATGAATGCTTCAGGGTTGAAAGTTTTGGTCCTTGTCAAGAGAGGCACACACTCTATAGGCTTTGGGTCACTTACAATTCCACAAGCAGAGAAAGAGTCCAGATGTCTAAAAATCTCAAGGTATAAGTCATAAAAAGTACTTGAATGACATAAGGACCTGCTGTTTCATGTTATAGCCAACTTTTATGTAATGTAGTCCTCAGCTTTTCAGTGTTCCCATGGCTGTTACTTACACCATGGAGTTTTTTAAGATTTCCATGTGCTAAATAACTGAAAGCTGAACTGAAAACTGCATGGAAACATGAAGCATATTTTGTAGAGTACACAGCTGAGTTCTCTGCTTTTCTCTCAGTGCTTTATGAATTCAGATATTCTTTCTTTAATCCTGCCCCAATTACTGACATGGTGGGCTGAGTAAATCATGTGATGTGGAATCTCCAGTCAGTTCTCATTTCCCATCAAGCAAAAGAGACAGGCACCTCTGAGCAGTAAACTACAACAGCACAAGAACTTTATCTTCCTGTCGCTCAGCCTCAGTGATCCCTTCACTGTCTCTACAGAGGGATGCTGTAAGGCTGGCTCTTCTGGGAGCACCCTGTCTTTAGGGGCATGCCTTTGGCCTTCTCCCTTTTATCTGAACTCCACATGCCTTTCAATCCATCAGCTGGAAACCAGCTACCTGAGCTGATTCCACTGCCTGAGTAGCATTTTCTTAGAGATAACTCATCTTCCAGAGTTTTGAAGGATCCACATGGTACACTGGGCACTGAATTGGTGGCAATGAGAAACTTTGTGCACTGCAGGAAGATGCTTGACGCTAACCCAGTTTCACACTTGTATATCTTACCCGACTTGTCTGAAGTTATTTTTGATTTACACTGTTACAAGGGACCAATTTCTTTTTGCAGAATGGTTTTCTTATTAATGTGTTCCATTTTTGGCATTGTAGGTTGTCTTGAGAGAAGTTATTTTATAAGTCAATATCCCATATTCAATATCCTTCTAGAAGTCCCAAACCTATCCTCATCCTGCCAAAAATTAATGCTTGTAAGTAATTAACTTTTTGTGAGTGCTTCCCTTGAATTCGCCTGTATTCACCTATGTTTGAAAAAACCCCAACAGTTATTGCAGAAGAGACTGCTAGACACAGTTTGGTTTTTTAAATTTTTTTGTATGTTTGACACCTTTTCACACAGAATCTCAGAGTTACTGAGACTGGAAGGGCTTTCTGGAGGTCATTTTGTCCAATCCTTCTGCTGAAGCAGCATCACTAGAGCAGGTTGCTCTGGGCCATGTCCACTAAGGTTTTCAATAGCTCCAAGGAGTGAGACTCCAAAACTTCTCTGGGCAACTTGTGCCAGTGTTCAACAACACTCACAGTAAAAAGACTTTTGCTTGTAATTAAATGGAAATTCCTGCACTTAAACTTGTGGTCATTGCCTCTTGTCCATTCTGCTCTTTGGACTCATCCTGGAATAGCAATAGGCATCCATTTACTTTGTAGAATTCTATTAAGTCATAAATGCATGATTATACAGGCAATAAATATTTTTGTGCTTTATGAGTTACTGCCCACATTTTGGCTGTGTAATATCTGCAACTGAAGGACACGGTGTTTATGGAGCTAGGGCTGATTTTACTGACCTAAAATGAAGTGCCCCTAAGGTCTGATTATTTATTTCTCAGCACCTGAGTCCTTCTTTATCTCTCTCTTAAACTCCCAGAATTACAACACTTTAAAGCTTCATCTTATTATGGCAGTGCTTTTGAAATAGTTGTATTTAAATTTATTTTCATTTTCCTACAAACTATTTTCAGAAGATAGAGCTGGTTGGTCATAAGAAGCTAACAGGTCAGCCAAGTGAGACAGTGCCAAATTGCAATGCGTATTAGATGTAAGAAACTCAGGTTTCATGTGCTTAAAGTGGGCACCAAAATGATTACTAAAAGTAGAGTGGAGGTGAAATAATTTTAGGGGCAGGGCAGAAAAGCAGTCCATTTCTTAATGAACATTTTCAATATAGTTTTGGCAGAATAAATTCAAATCCACAGTTCTGAGTCCACAATGTTTCAATCAGTTGCTAAAATGGGAAAACAATCAAATTAAACCATGTCAGAAAACTGATAAGCTTTTAGAATTTTAGTGAAGTGGCACAAATGATAATACAAAAAAATTACTCACTGATTGTGTGAACATTATGTATAATGTATCTTGTATTGGGGCACCAAGATCAAACCAGAAGTACCAACATGTGAATAATTAATTTGAAACTACTTTTAGATTCTTGTGTTATGTGATGAAAGCATGATTGCAGTAACAATTCTGGTCTGCAGTTGTTGTAAGCTATGTTTTATTTCAAATTTTAATTAGCAAAGAAGTATGTAATTGGGATTGGAGAAAACTGAAAGGTTTTATCAATAAAATGCAATAATAAGTCATTCTTTTTCACTGAGAAAATGAAATTAAAAAACTTGTTTCTGTAGCCTTTTGACTAAAATATTTAATTTTAAAATGCATTTCAAATAAGTTTTAGTATCTCTTTTTCTACAATGTGTAATTTAATGTTTATATCTATGAAAATTTACTTTGCTATACATAAAATATGGCTGAAACCCTTGCTTCTTTGTGGGTGTGTTCTGTCTTTGAGCTTTGTGAATATACATTAAAATATGAATTTTATTCATGTAATAGTTTTTCTGATCTTGTAGACCTTATGATTTTATGGAATTTTTAGTAGCATATCAGTCACCTGTAAAATGCCTGTTTCCTCTAAGTAGCTGAAAATCTATACTAAGCCAATTACATGATAAATTAATGTGACAGTGTTACTAAGGAAGTAGGGAACAAGCAGTCACAAACACCTTTTAGAATCCATATGATCTGTATGTGAAAAGTCTTCTCTCCATATTTTCCCAGTAACTGCTGTGATCCAATAGAGCAAGGTGTTTGATCACTGATACGTGGTAAATTGTAATCCTCAGGCAGTTTTGTATTTAAAAATCACCTCTATTTGTCAGATGTGATGATGGCAGAAAAAAACAGTGTCTTTTTCTTTGATTTTGTTTTTTTGTTGTTTTATTTTCATCCCGTGGTTACTTAAATTGCTGATCTTCATGTTTTACTAGTTAGTTAATGCTTGCGAAGCAATTTGAAAATGAAAAGGACTAAATTAATCATTGTTAGGCAAGTATTGAGAAGAAAATTTAATTGTGTTTTTGACTTCTGTTCTGTGTAAGACATTTCCCAGGCAAAAAATGAAGGTTGCTGTTCAGCCTTCCATTGACCTTCATGCATTTAGCATTTTATCCTTTGTTCAGTTATTTCTCCCAGCTGAGGTCTTGCTTCAGAAAGGATCAGTCCTGAACTCCGTCAGAGGATCTTGGATGGTAACCTTGTTCAGCATTGCACTGCTGCACCAAAAGTGGAATATTTTTATTCCACTTTTGCCAGTAATTTATGCCATGTTCTTAGCTGGGTCAGTTAACCCAGGTCAGTGCCCATCCTATTTGAAACCTGAGCAGTGGTCACTGATGCTCTTCTTCATCATGAAATGCTGATCTAAGACAGATGTACTATAAAACCTTGCAATTTATTATGTTCATGGATTCATGGTTACATACCATTTCTCCTTTTTATCCACCTTGCAACTAGTAATATTAATAAGGAAGAAATAAACTTCCAGCTGCTCCAAGAGAGCATTCTTCCAACTGGCTACCCAGAAAAATTTATTTCAGAGAGCTTTTTATTTTGAAAACACTTTTTTTGCTTTTATTGCTCAAATTTACTGATTCTCATTAGGCATTGAAATGCAATGCTTTGCTGATTTTTTTTTTTGTTTGCCTTTTTTTTCTTTCTTCCTTTTTTATTTTATTTATACTTTCTAACTCACTATATACTGCAAAAAAAGCAGGAGGCAAGCCAGTTTCTGCAGAGACAAAGAACAAGTTGGGTGCATCATTTCTCTGTTGTGACCTTACCAGAGTGGTGCATAGGATGAGATCCAGTTCAATGTCCAGATTCAGATGTGCAATGTTAGATGTCAGTTTAGAATGTTCATCTGAAAATAGATCTGTTTCTCACACACATGGGAAAGATCTTTAAGTTCATGGTAAAGCCAAAGTTGTAGTTAACACAGATCAGAAAACTTTGGGAAACTCTTTAGCCCATTTTAGGATGGATACCTACCATCCTATAAAAACTGATTTTCTTTCTGGACTGTATTGATGAGGATCTTCCAACAAAAACTTTGAGTGATTTTTTGAAGCTCTTTAGAGATACAAATTATGTGCAAATAATTGGGCTGGCAATGTGACTCAGTATTGCAGAAAACCTTCAGCCATCTGTGTCAGCAGGGGTAGTCCAGACAGGCAGAACCCCTTAGCAACTTATTCCTTCTCTGACTCTCCAGTACTTCCATTTAGACTGGGCCATATCAGGGAAAAACTTGGGGCATGTAATAGTCCTGTACACCTGAATGGGTTTGACTGTCCTACAAGTCTTCCTGTTGGGATCGGTGACCTGTAAATACACTGGCACAAGTCAGCCTCTCCAAAGATATAAATTATTTAAAGAGAAAGGATGCAGCATATGAAAATGTTTATTAACACAGCAGTCTGTACATGTGATCTTATCCTGCCATTATCCAGAGCTCTTTGTTTCCCTTTATCTCCCACAGACTTGGTGTCTCTTCTAGCAAAGCCAGGCAGATCTGGGTGGTCAGGCAGACTTCTGTTCAACTGACACATGCATAGTACTTCTTAATATCAACTGTCTAAGGGTTATCAGAAGTGTTTACCAGCATTCCATGGAGATTTAGTCTCATTTTAGTCTCACATAACCTCCATGTGGTAAAGAATGTAAAAGAAAACAAGCAAAGTGGTAGTAAATACTCTATCTGTAAGATATTACAGGCACCTTTCAAAGCTTCAGCACAATATATCGGTAACTTCTAGGTTTTCCAAGTTTGGGAGACAATTAATTTCTCTTCTGCATCCTAGAGGACATAAACATTTTCTGAATATAATTCTAATTTTACTAGACCAAAACAAGGTAACTATCTTCTCTCTACTCCAAATGTCTTGCTGTTTTATTGTTCCATGTAGAATATTAAAAAGGATGTAAAGTTGAGTGTTATGGTGCACTTATTGGGCTGCTGCCCAAAAAGCTGGTGATGAGTTTTAGTGTGTGAACATGTAGCATTTTTCCCTGATGTGTTCTCTACAGAAGTATGCCTGTAAATGTGTTTATTCTGCCTACTCATGAAACAAAACAGATATGAACAGCAGGAAAACAAATGGTCATATGCTTATCTATGATTCATAATATGGAACAATATGATCTTAGCACCATCCTTCTCAGAAAATGACAGCAAGCCAAACTATGAGCAAACAGATATAAACAAACCACATTGGTCAGATCTTCAAGTCTCAGGCAGGCAGGAGCTGTGCTGTAGCCTGTGCACTTTTGTGCAGAGCAGTGGCAGGTAGGGATTCCCTCCACCCAGCTGACCTAGTCCATAAAGGATGAAGCCCTGCACAACTCCACATCTCTGAACCAAAGCTTCCAGTCTGCACCTAGAGACATTGTTGACAGAGAGGTCTTTGGACCTGTATTTCTTCCCTTTGCATTGTTTGCACTGTGTTTAAATTCAACAGGGAGATAGAAGGTGATTGACAGAACATGCGATTTAAGTGTTAGTGTAAAAAATCTGAGAGCAATTGGTACACACAACACAGAATTGTTCATTCCCACCACTGAAAAAAAAAAGTTCTAAAATCTGCTTCAGCTTTTTCTATACATCAGCCAAATGATTTGCCTACTGCACATGAGGAATAAACCCAGAATAAAATCAGAACATTGATAATTTTAGTTCATCCAAAATATAAAAGCTGTTGGACAGATGGATCCCCATTTTTTCTTTCCTTTCTTATGTTCCTTTATTGTTATCATGAAATAAAGAGATTCTGTTATTCGTAGACCAGCAGCTTTTATTTATATGACTTTCAACTTGGATTCCAAAATGTGTATATTATTTCATATCTTTTTAGTTATTTAAGAAATTTGCTTTTGTTTCTCTGCAGTAGCTTTTATGAATGCAAATGTAAAAGCTTTCCTAAAATCCATATTAAAGTATTAATGTTTTGTTTTCTCTTGAATTGTACCCTATTTATCTGTATTTACTCATGAACTTGTTCATAGATACTCTAGTTTTTGCCTTTCCCTCACAGAGGTCTGGAAGTGCTTTGAGTAAGCAACAAATCTTGTGTCTATTTCATTATGGGGAATTTAAGCACATTTGAGAAATCTGTTCCATTCATAAACTTTTGAAAGATCATGACACAGATGAAGCTTTACAAACATTCAACAAGATCCTTCACTGAAAAGGGGCTCTTGATCTATCAGTCTTTGTCCAGGCTTCATCACCTGAGAAAATTATCCTTAACAGAAGTCTTGTGGGCTAGGAATGGCACAAGGAAGTTGCTGCTTTATAAATTCTATTTATTCTGATTGCAGTTTATGAAAACATCATGTTGCATTCCAATTAGTTGCTACCTGTGAGTTCCTGCAGTGTTCATAGGCACATAAACACAAAATGTAAATGTGTTTTCTAGTTCCTGTTTGTTTTCCTTAATCCTTTTCTGGCAATAATGTATTTGTGCAATATAACTCAAACCCTCTGCTTTAATATATGCTGCTTTCATATATTTTTCTGCTACCTATCCCAAGGGGAAATAAAATTTATTCCAGCTTCTCTTTCTGAAAGTATTTAAGGCATTGAAGGGATGAGTTAAAATAAATAAAATAATGATACTTGGGTAACTTACATGTCATTTTCCAAAACCTAGAAACTTGGAGTCCAAGGCTCATAAGTTGATAAATAAGGCTCATAATTCATAAATTTCACCCTTTTTCTTCCCACAGGAAAACATGATGAATTAGTGAAAAAGAAAATATTTTTTTATATTTATTAGATTCTGAAAAATTCCTCTTCTTTCATTAGATACATTAAGAATAACCAGAAAACCTTGATTTTAATGGGAGTGAGTGTTGTTTTGGACGTGAAGTGTACACCATTCCAACAAGTAGTTATAAAAAAAGAACATAAACAGCCTTGATATCTATTTAACATTTATTAATTTCCTCTCTACTATGCATTTACTCAAAGTGATATGCCGTGCTACATCTTATATGTGACCAAATGGTACATAAAGTACTGAGCATAGAAAAGTATATGCACAACATGGAGAAGTAATTTAAGCATGTAGTACAGGGATAACACTGGAAACTGATTAATCAATTTTGTGTGATGCTGCAGTTATTCTACTGCGTTGAAATTCTTTGAGGAAACAGAGAAGGATCTCAGACTTCCTGGGTACTTTTCATAGTGAGGTGTGCTGGGATGGATAAGGGAAATTAATATGGGTGCTATTTGTATCAAAGAATACATGTATTGTAAAACCTGAAACTCACACAATCATTCTCTAGTTCATTAATATGAACTAGAGAAACTAGAGACAAAGATGACTTGGTCTCCAAATCCTGTCTCATTTTGGTATTCAGATTATTAGTGCTTTCCTTTTATTCTCAGCTTTAATTCAACCTTGTCAAAGAAGCTCCTAATAGCTTGCAGATTAGCTCTATATTGTGCTCTCCCCATGGGAATGTATTTCCTACAAGGTACATGGAGTGGGATTTTCAGGAGAAGCTGTGTAAGCACTGGCATTATGAAGGAAGGCCATCCCGTGGGACCAGCTCCTCGAGGTTAGGGAGGAGGCATCTGAATTAATTAGAATTCATCAGAGAGACTGTATTAGATCAAGTGTGACAACTTGGTGGCAAGTTAAACTAAAAATAAAGCTGTTGACATAATGGAATAAAAATAATAGAAAACAATATGTTACGTGAAGAATTACACTTATATCAGTTTCCACGATATGGGACACAGACACGGAATATAACTGCAAGCATCATGAAACTGAAATTTCCATGCTCAACTCTTTCTAAGTCAGGCTGGCTCCAACAGAAAAAGTAATTTGAAACGAAATACACTTAAGTGGACAGAAATAAGTTAACTTGGAAATATTTTTTTTCTCTTCCTAATTAAAGCAATTTAAAATTTCCTTGCAGGAAATTTAGATTTTTAAAGGACAGTAATTAGCTGATTTTTTTTTTACTAGTTCTGCCTGTTGCTACATTTGTATTTTCTAAGACTTCCAAGAATAGCAACTACAGGATTTTCTTATTGATAAGAAAACACAAATAATATTTTTTTTAGTGGAGGGGAAAAAGGCCATAATATTTCATTCTGTCTGTGGGCTTGGGTATAATCCTGAAAAGTTGAAATTTGTTCTGTAGCTAGGAAAAGGCTTTTGAAATAATTTCAGATTTGAAAATCAGTGCGCTGTTCTCTGATTTAGCTATGATTTTCATTTTTAAATTCATATGCACTGAAATCTATTAGTTGAATAGTCACTGAGGCCTGTGAACTGAACCATACTGAATACTTGGAATTTAATTAACTTAAATGCCTTATGTTTATATGCAGTAGTTTGGCACAAATTTGATTATATAAATAGTAAATAGTTCAGTTAAAACACTGTTAATAACTGAATAATGGAATAAATTAGTGAGGTCTTGAAATAATTTAACCAGTGACTGGAAAAAACAATGACTGTTTTAGTAATACAGAACTTCAGACAAAAGTTAAAGACCTCAAAACAATGAAGAAAAAATGTGTAAACTTAGGGAAGTTTTAGAGCTACATGCGTACAAATATCACATTGGTTTAAGGTTATCAGTAGAATCACAAAGTGCCCTTGCTGATGGAGACACTCCCATGAACATGCCTACTGCAAAACCAATTTTTGTCAGGTGGCTCATAATATAAGTGGAAAGAACTAGGTACTTTTAAAGATATATTAGTTAAGCCCTCTATGTAAGTGCCTTTTTTCACTGATAAAAATGGTGACGTATAAATGCCTGTTTTTCTCCACTGTCTCTGAAGAGACCTGGCATAATCAGTTCTTTCAGTCCAGTTCTTTTAAATATCCTGTTTTAAATGCTGAACTGCTAAGCAAAGGAAGGGGTTTGTATTCAATGATGAAGTTATTTATAGTGATTTAAGTGGCATTTGTTCCCTCTTGCTCATTCCTGTCCCATATCCACTCTTTGAATTGTATGTCCATGAGATAAGAAAGTTCCTTCAATCCTAATAAAAGTTAAGCCTGAGAAATATTTGATTTTTTTTTGAGATATTAATGCCTTAGTCAAGTTCACATCTGTTTTCAGAAAATTTTGAGTAAATGGATAAGAAGGCAGAAGCTTTTTGTGCTGGCATTTTTGCCAAAGAAATACAAGTGAAACCAGAGACCATGGTCAAGAGGCTTGTAATGATGCATTCTTTTGGGGAAGGAGTGGGGAATAAAGAGCATCAGTCTTTATGATGTGACATGGAATTGCAGACCTTTGTGATGATTATTTTAGGTTGCATTGGTTTTTAACTGCTTAAAAGTTCTTTCATTGTTGCCTGACATATATTGAGCAATCTGTGGCACATAAATTCTCTTTGTTCCTTGTAAAGTGTGGCAGAGACTTGATCACATTAATTGAAACAAAACCAAAACAAAACTACAACAACAATAACAAAACCAAATAACAAATAAACCAAACAATAAACCAAAAAACACACAGTAATTACAAACACACTAACTTTCAGTATGAGTAAGCCTGGACTAGGTAAGAGACAATTAGGAAAATATGAATATTTCCATTTAGTGGGTGATGGTGAACCATCTGATGAAAGTACCTAAAGATCCATACAAACCAGTTTTTGACCTACATATGACTGTTGTGAGACTGGAGGATAGGGAAAATCCCACAGGACTGAAGAAGCAGCAGCATAATTCATAGCCTGGAAAGGATACTTTCAGTGGATCCCAGTATTTGCCTTACTGATGTTGATAGAGAGGGCACAGGAATGAAACTGAAGATGGAATAAGGCTAAGAGGAATTGCAAATAATGTGAGGAGCATAGTTAGAATTCTTAAAAAAATGTGCTGTCTAAAATAAACAAGATAAATCTAGTAAAGGCAAGAACAAAACTCTACTTTTAGTAGGGTGAAATATCCCAAATACATGACAGAAAAAACCCTGCATCAGTAAGGCAGAATGGTATCTGAGGCTATAATGTACATGAGTTCCATGTAAATTAACAGCATGATATGGTTTCAAAGGAGAAAAATCTCTCTCCTAGATTAACAGACACTTTATAAGAAGGCTGTTATTTCATCTGCATTCACTGCTATTAAGATCTCAGCTAGAATTTTGTGTCTCTCTTTTGAGCAAATCTGCTATAAGAATGATATAGACCAGTGAAAGATAGTGCAGTTATGAATAAGGAGATTGGCCTGTGGTGGGAAAAAAAAAAAATAAAATATATATATATATATATATATATATATATAAAAAATTAGGCTTTATTGCTCAAAAATACAGACGATTTAGGGAGATATGAGAGCTGTCATCCAAACTGTGGAAGACCATTCTGGAGAAATCCATATATTGCTATAGATAAGAACTGTAAGAGACATTTTCTGTATTTAGGAAAAATTCTCATCTGTTTGCAAAGATATTCAACTAGTGGGAAAATAGGTTTGGAAGGCTATCAAATTTCCTTAACTAATTATTTTAGCAATCTTTTTAAAGGAAATTTTTTAAGCATAAGGGGTTGGATTAGGCTTGAAGGGTTTTTCATTGTGCCTTAAAAGGTTGGTTGTAGAGGATGCTGTTTCTGTGAAGCTTGATTTGAATTTAAAGATATAACTCTGAGTTCATGACAGTGGCCAGGTTATGAGTTTGAATTAGAGCTAATATGTGAATACTGCTTAGAATTAACAGAGAGAGTTTGTAGCAGAGAGGGAAAATTAAATTTTGTGTGGGATCAGCTAAAGGCAATGGCTGAATATTGTCAGCATTAGATGACAAAGTGCAGGGTCTTTAGAATAAAAATTGTAGGAATAGCAGAACCACTGCAAAATGTTAAATTCAGGGGTTTCAAAACTGCTGAAAAACACTTCACTGGTAAAGAGTATGAGTGGATCCATTATAGATTACACATCTGTCTGCAAATTTTGAGCCAAAATATGAAAAAATACAAGCACTGAATAGTGTTACATTCTAATGCATTTTAGCTGAATACATCTGATAAATGCACTGAAATAACATTTAACTTGTGATAACAAATTTTACACCAAATTATTTGAAATAAACAGGAAACCATAAAGCATCACATTTTCAGAATATGAACAGTTAGTATGCAATCCAGTCAATAATTTAGACTGTGATAGAAACCCAACTAATTTATTTGTTCCCAGCTTCCCTGTCATGTTACATACTTTAGAATGAAAGACAAAACACAAACAGATTTACACAGGTGTGGAAAATAGTACAAGTGACATTTAGGGCTTTCTCACTTTCTTCTTTAAAATGAATTAAGAAAATCTCAGACCTTCTGAGATTACCTTCTCAGTAACTTCTGAACATTGGGGCAGTTTCAGCTCTGGCAAAGCCACACAAGACTCAAAAGAATTGAGAGGGCTTCCTGTTGTGGAAACCACTTGGGGTAATTCTTTGTGAAAGCTAAGAGTTCAAGAAGTTCTTCTCTAAGTTTGCATTTGCTTAACTACAAAGGCAAATTTTCCTCATGTTGTTGTGATTCAAGAAATATATACAAGGATATTTAATGTTATTTTTAATTTGTATTCCCTATTGTGGTAAAATAATATAGAGCTATGTGTAGGTGTTGATGCCTGTATCTGTAAGAATATATATGTGTTTCTATGTCTATACATAGATTTATTGATTTGGTATACACAATGATTTTTTTTTTTTCATAAAACCTGGAAAAAAACAGCAGAAACGATGACTTTTTTTTCTTTCCATTCTGTTTACATGCAGTAACACATATGGCTGTTCTGCCATTCTAGGTAATGTTCATAGATATGGAAAACATGAGGAACAGGGCTGATTCCTAGGAATTTTGCCTTGTGTTCTTAGCACAAGAAAAGGGATGTGTGTCTCAGGATATATGCTTCTGCCTTTTCTTGATCTTAAGTTAAGCAGAAGTAAATTTATTGCAGAGGTCCAGAGGAGGTCACAAGGGAGTCTTTATCTCTTCCATTTATCTCTGACATATATACCATATGTATTTTTCTATCCCTTTCTTACTAGGTTTTAAAATGTTTCCTTGGGAGTGTATGGCATTTGTATGCAGTGAAACTGAAGCAGTAGCTATAGAAAAGAACATCTGGCCCTCTTCAGAAGCAGTATTTTTCTCAAAATTGTATGTACTATCCAATAATGATTTCTGTCTAGTGAAAGACTAAGTGAACACTGATTAGGAGCTGTGTGTATTTTAGATTAATTATGTCTTGTGGGCAGTGTAGCATATTGCTTCAGTATCCAGAAGGCTAAATTTAAGGATACAGAAATTGCCTCTTACAAGCAAATCAAAGTCACAGGAGCAAAGTAATCTTAATCCCATCTGCTGTCAGGAAAGAGCCAACAAAAATTTAGAGGTCTCCCTGATGACTTGCCACTGGTGCTGGATTACCAGTTGGTCTTCAGGATCTTAAAAAGTCTTTCCCAACATGAATTATTCTATTACTTTATGATTCTATAGTTTCTTGCTCTATTAAAATTTTCAGTTGTAACCAAGTGGTTCGTGGGCAGTGCAACCACAGATTCTACTGAGTTTCTTCAAACTTAGCTTTTCAAGTTAATAAGATGATCTGATACTGTGTGTTGTTGGATTTATTATTTTCCTTCATAGTTACCTTTTTCTTTGTGTGTGGGTTATTTTTTCTCCTAATATGGAAAAAAAAAAAAAAAAGAATATAATGACCTACTCCGGTGATCTGCAGTCTCATAATAATTTTATTTAATTTATCCAATTTTCTCGTCCTTTTTTTTTCCATGCATAGAAAGTACTCCTTCCTGAAAAATTATCACAGGAACATTGAACTTCATGTCTATATCCATTCTGGTGGGAACATTGCAGGAAATGAATATTCAATAGCTAAGAAATAGCTTTTATATATATGAGTAAATCAATGGAAATTATCTAGTATCATCACAGATAATGAAAGTGTTTTCCTTCAGCTAAGGATTAGCATGTATTCACATTTAATGGCAGTCTTTGTTTTAAAGTGAAGTAGGGAGTCCTTGTGGAAACAATCCCAATCACTCCCTTTTCCCCAAATTTGGCACTTCTTCCTTCCACTTCCCTCCACTTCTTCCCTGTATTTGCAACATGCCTGATTTAGATCAGAAGTAATACTTGCTGCATTCCTGAAGCATCTAGTACGAGACTTGAGAAGTTATGCATATGTTTATTATACTGCTGGAGATCAATAAGAGAAAACCTATGCTAATACTTCGGTTTATTTATAGTCTAGCTTTGATTTTTAAAGTATGTCAACCACTGATTCCCACCTGGCTGAGAAACATCTGTGAAAGGATGATTGAAGTTAGAGCTTGACACGTGCACTCCGTTCCTAGAGCAGGTTGTGTGGCAGTGAAAGGGGATTGTGATGACCCTGTGCGGCTGGTTCCTCACAAGTTGGAAAGCAAGAGGAGAATGTGTGATGAAGAGTATTTGCTAGTGTCCTTGCTCTGTAGCTTGAAATGGGCAGTGTGTGATACAGCAGATTCTCTTGTGATCCTAAGGGCCCATGGTAGAGCTCTGCTGGCCTTTTGGTGTCGACCAATGTCATGTAAAGGGGTGATGTGGGCAGAAGGACACAGCAAACAGAAAGACTCAGCTTCAGCTGCATATATAATCTACATTCAATGCATACAGGTAGGAGCCCAAACCTACAACCTCTCTCTTGGCACAAGAAATGCCTTTCTTTATGTCCAGTCAGTGACATGCTTAGGAAGAAGAGAGAGACTACAGTCTGGGTCAGCCCATTTTTTTCTTTCAAAACTGAAATTTTTACAGACTACGATTTGTGATAGCATTGAACACCCATATTTGGTCACTCCAGAGCTCTGTCTTCCTCCATCTCTTCACAGATCCAGAATGGAGATATGCTTCATCCTATGCATCCTTGTGAGATGACTGAGTTACTACAAAACAGTACAGTGAGAGACCTTTTTAAAAGAATTTTAGCTGGATAGAATAAATTTTGGAGCAGTTTTTCTTCCAATTCCCAAATAATTATATCTATGATCATTTCAGAATAGAAGCAGGAGAGAGCTATGCCTTATTGCCCAGCAAATCTTGGTTTTGCCATAACCAGTGAAAGGCTGTAGGTTTTGGACTCATGGGAGGGTGAAGGCCAGTGTGACAATTGTTTTAGCAATTTTCTAATGGTCAGCTGTCTAACTTTTGTGTGAGCTTGAGCTCTGTGTAGAATAGGAATGATAAATGTCTGGAAAACCTTGTCTGGACTAGGTGATCTAGATTGTCTTCCATCTCTCATGATCCTGTGACTGTGACAATGTAGTCAATGAGTGATCAAGTGTCTAGAACATAAGAATAAAAATTTTCGTGTTGTTTCCTACTGATGACATAACCTTTGCCTGCCCTATTCCTCAGGGCTCTGAATGAATCCTTAAGAATCAAATGAATTTGGTTTTAATGCATCAACCTCATCTGTGTTCCAGGACCTAGAGAATGCAAAAAAAAGTTCATCAGGAGGGAGACTTACTAACCATGCCACATATGATTAGATATCTCTCATAGCTGTGTTCTGTGACATATTGCAGAACACATAAAGGGGCTTGCTGGGCTGCTTGCCTTTGCAGGTCCCAAAAACTGTCTCAACCTAAATACAGAGAATAGTAATTTTCTGTGTTCTCAGAGCATCATTTGGGAACCCTTCAGGACACAGGCACTAGCTTTCTGAAGCTGTCATCAGGTGAATGGAAGAAAGCATTTACTGAGCCATTATCAGATTAAACATCTAGGGAAGAATCCCGGAGTTAGGAAAGGGAAATGATGCCAGAATTTGAAAAGGTTTCTTCTTGTTGGCATTAGACCAACATATTGTACTCAAAACAAATGTGCTTGGGTTTGAATTTTCTACTCTGTGCTGTAATCGCTAGAAAGAAAGGAGCATTTCAAGACTTTGTTGATTTTACCAATATATTGCTGTATTTAAGGAACAGAATACCTTTTCATAAACAGTCCTGCATTATAAGAAACTCCAAAGTCACCATTCCTGCATGTGTTTCAATGCACTCACAGCTCTCTCAGGACCCAGAGCCCTATATGCCTCACAACCTTGTTGTTGTCCTTCCCTGCCAAATCACCCCTTGTACACACCCTGATGTGAGGTCTGGATCTCACAGCAGTCTTTCAGCTAGCAGATGGGCTTGTAATGCTTGGTGGGGGCTATTATCCTGCAGACATAGACCAAATACCTGAACAAGGCAAACTGCTGCCCATGGCAGACACACTTAGTGAATCTCTATTCTCTAAAACTTTCCATCGAGTAGAGGAATTTCTGTTAAATCAACCTGAATTTGCCAAGTAAGGCTGTGGGTGTGATCCCTGTATGGGATCACTTAAGGGCTGGACTCCATGATCCTTGTGGGTCCCTTCCAACTCAGAATATTCTGTGATTGTTTGGAATGCCCTGAAAAGCAGAGGCATTCTTAATTTTTACACAGGTACTTCTTCTGGTCCTAGTCTCCCTCTTTTCCAATCTGTAGTAAATATGTAGCTTTTCCAGAAAGTTGCAAGGCTTGATACCTGACTTATCACTTGGTGTCAAGTGTCCACATCTCTAAAATGATGTGTTCACTTATAATGATACTTCAGAGGTAGTGGTAGTGCTCCTTATGGACTCTGAATTATAATATTCTTAAGTAATATAATTTAACTAGTTTTATATGAGAGAATAATGTAGACTCACAGAATTATTTAGGTTGGAAAAGACTCTTAAGAGCAAGTCCAACTGTTAACACATGCATCATCAATATTATGTTCTTCTTCAAATTAAATCAGTCTAACCCTTGGAAAAGCACCAAAAATATGATGCTAATATTATTTTGAAAACAACTGATTTCCATGTATAGATAATAAGTACCATGTATATATTCCATTTATTTTTAAGCAAGCTTTAGATCATAGAAGGTATAGTTTCACTTAAATGAAGTCTCTCATTTAAGTACTAAGAGACAGGCACTGTAAAAAGCTATTTTTTTTTAAGTACTAGACAACAGGAGTTTTTTCCAGTTTGCAGGAAGGCATTTTTGACTTGACACTAAAATATGTTATTTGGTTGTATCATGTTATGTGTCATGTCTTTATTGTTACAAGAATTGGGGAGCCTGCGCTGTAGCATAAAAGTTTTCTTGAAGGCAAGTTTGTTTAATAAATGCCCTATATGCTTTTTGAGAACATTACTCAGTACAAGAGTTTTCATAACTCTTTTGCTCTTCCTTCCTCTGTCCCACGCCGCTCCATTTTATATTGTTGTAGAGTTCTGGTTAAGGTTTATTAGAAACTGAATTTCAGCTGCACTGTATGCTGAGATACACACAAACTTAATTTCTGTGAGTCTTATTTTGAGGGCAGAGTTCATTCTGTTTGTTCATATATTGATGTCAGACTGATAGCTATGGAAGGAGACCAGCTTCCTGGTCTCCTTCATATAATGGAATAGTGATCTGCATTTGGCAGAAAAAAGCAAGCACTTTCCCTGTGCAGAGATAACCTCACAGCTGCCTGCCCTCTGAGCAGACACTGCTCAAGAGGTTTTTTTGCATGAGTTCTTTCTGGCTTAATCGATTGATCTTTGGATACAGTCCTGTTTGATTTAATGTTGAAACCTTGGATTCAAGAGTCAGGAAAATTTCCTGTAGCAGTTTCCTGTAACCAGGCTGTGAAAATCTGAGTAGAAAACCCCTTACCCTATTGACAATTTAGCCAGTTGTGCCTCTCAAGAGCTATTAGAGGCTTCCTCCTGCTAGTCTGAAAAGCTTTTACATAATGGGGTGGAAAACCACTTTGTCAAAGGGCAAAAATACCTCTTCAGAGAATTCTGAAAATAGCAACCTTCCTTCCTCATCTGCAGCACAGTAGGGGCCAACTCAGCAATTACTATGATGACTAAAGTGCTGATAAAACAGCACTACTCGCCCTAAGGAGTCTTGTAAATAAAGATCTCCAAGGCTGTCCCAATCTTGTGTGGGGTAGCTACAGCAACAGTCCCAGATCTGCCAGCAGAATGCAACACTCTCAAGACAGATAGGACTGAAACATGCTTTCTATTTACTGTAAAACCTATTTTCCTACTGTGTTATCCCAAACTTAGAAAGGGCAGAATGTTTGTACTTTGAAATGTTAACTGAGGCGAGAGATGAATTGCCATTGGCAAACCAATCTGACCATAGACTTTTATTTCAGTCACTTGAGTCATTCCTGGATAGGTTTTCCAAGTCTCAGTAAATATACTGGATGCTGGTACATGCTCCTATTGCTGCCTACACTTTCACCCATCTGTTATCATGGCACGATTCCTACTTAGAAGTTGGTCAGACCATTACACTAGATAAGAGGTGCCAAGGGAGTGTGGGTTTAGACATTTACAAAAGCTCTTCTGCAGGCTATCTCTGCTCTGAGATAGGATTGCCACATTGATGCCACATGCTTCCTCACCTCATGACATCTGTTGATGCTGAAATGCCAAAAAAACCCCTGTGTAAGTACAAAATGGACCTTTCTGTAGCTTGTATATGATGAGAAATTTAATTGTAACAGATATGTTTCATGAGATCACATCCTTTTCCAAACACAGAATCACGTTGCTGTTGTTTTTAAAACAGTTTTATCATTCATAATACAGCCAGTAAGTTTATTGGTTCAAGAGGGTTTGTCTTGGTCCTAAGACACCCAGGCTCAGTAGCTATCTTACTTGTCAAGCTCCTTGAGGTATGTATGTCTTAATTAAGTCTTGATCAGCATGCAGTTCAATTACAATTTCATCACAGAACAGTGGTTTTGATGCATTATTCCATAATTCTCATATCTGATTTTAGTTTTTCTCTTGGCCCATTCCTTTTCTTTATCAATTTATTCAAACTAATTGCTTGGTAAGGGATTACATTATTTTAGAGTATGTTCTTAAATGTGCTCAAGCACATGATCAGAAAATAAGTGAATAGAAAATAGCGAGTTGAATTGTAGAAGCTTGACAAACCAAAGATCAGCTGAGCTGTGGTACCCTGTCTGTGTGCTCGTCCTACCTGATGAGTAAATTCACAGATGACACCAGGATGGGTGGGAAGTTGATATGCTGCGGGGTGGGAAGGCTCTGGAGGGATCTGGAAAAGCTGGATCGATGGGCTAGCATCAGTGATATTGAGGTTTAACAAGGTGAAGTGCCAGGCCCTACCCTTGGGTAACAAGAACACCATGCAATATTCCAGGCTT
Source organism: Acrocephalus scirpaceus scirpaceus (assembly GCA_910950805.1). Classification (NCBI taxonomy): domain Eukaryota; kingdom Metazoa; phylum Chordata; class Aves; order Passeriformes; family Sylviidae; genus Acrocephalus; species Acrocephalus scirpaceus. The sequence continues at coordinate 9,286,827 of OU383777.1, forward strand.
GGGGTCAGTGACCAGAATGTGACCTTGCGGGAAGACTTGGGGATGCTGGTTTAGAGCCACCTGAACACAAGCCAGCTGTGCCCAGGTGGCCAAGAAGGCCAATGGCATCCTGGCTGTGTCAGCAACAGTGTGGCCAGCAGGGCCAGGGCAGTGATTGTGCCCCTATACTCAGCGCTGGTAAGGCCAGACCTCAGATCCTGGGGTCATTTCTGGGCCCCTCACTACAAGAAAGACATTGAAGTGCTGGAGAGAGTTCAGAGAAGGGAACAGAGCTGGGGAATTGTCTGGAGAAAAAGTGTAATGAGGAACAATTGAGGGATCTGGGGGTATTTAACCTGGAGAAAAGGATGCTCAAGAGGAACCCTATCACTCTCTACAACTCCTTGAAAGGAGGGCTAACAAAATGGAGATTGGTCTCTTCTCCCAAGTGACAAGTGATAAAATGACAAGAAACAGCCTCAAGTTGCACTAAGGAAGTTTTAGATTGGGTGTCAGGAAAAATTCCTTCACCAAAAGGGATGTCACGCATTGGAACAGGCTGTCCAGGGAAGTGTTGGAGTCACCGTGCCTGGAGGTATTTAAAAGACGTTTAGATGTAACATTTGAAGACATAATTTAGTGGTGGACTTGGCAGTGCTGGTTTAACAGTTGGATTCCATGACCTTAAAGGTATTTTTCAGCTTGAGCATTTCTATGATTCTTTACTGAATACTTCCTGTTAAATGTCTGCAAAGAAGTTAGTATGACATTTTAATGAGTTAGCTTATGTCATCATAACGGCATTAATTGATGATAAGACAACTTAGTTACAAATGTTGCTAAATATATGACTGTAACACACTTTAAAATTCAGAATGGGAATGAACATTTAGTCATATTGTGGCTATGTTGGAAGCTAAGTTCAGCAAGCAAGCAACTTGCAGCAAGCTAAGCAGCAACTTCATTGCATATAACAATATTCTTAGCTTATCCTTACTTTGTATTAAAATGTATTTGACTAAACATTAGTAGAAGTAGTGTAATCACAAGGAACTATTGTGTTTTAATTTGTACTGCAGTGTGCTGAAAGTGCACATGCTGGTAGTTACATGAGCTTATCTAATGAGAGCTTCTTCATTAAGCACCGTATCATGATTGTGTTCAGTGATGTGTGTGAATCCTTGTATATAAATACTTACAGGAGTTTTCTTCTATAACTTAGGATGTTTCTAACAAGTTTTTCACTACTGCTTCAAAAACAGAAGTTGAAGTAGAAATGTAACTACTTTTTACACCAAAGAATAATAAAACCTGTGAGACTGCATTTTAGATCTTATATTCTATCACTTATTTTCTGTCATTGTTTGTAGGATCATTGCTGGGGTCTGTTATAGTTGAACCTTTTAACTCAACATTATTAAGATTTTCATTTAATATCTTCAAAAGAATTTGAAGTCACTACTTGTTAGTACATGTAGGGGTTTTTTATACATATAGTATATGTACATTTTTAATACAAAGTTCAATGAAGAAATGGCAAGGATTATGGATCAAATTCTGAGTTCTTCTGTTCCTGGTGCTCACTTAGACTGGGTGGGATTCAGATAAAGATTACTATCTCTAAATGTAGTTGACTATGAATACTTATCCATCCTCCTCTTAGAGTAAGTGAAGATCCAGTTAAACCACCTGATGGAGCCTAGAGAGGGAATTGGGTATCCTACAGAGTTACCTCTAAGAATACACTTTAATGTGAGCTCTTGATAACATGAACTCAGAGCTCTAGACTAGGATTGAAGTGACAAAACGAAAGTACCTAATACCATTTCAAGCACGTTAGAGTATCACTCTTTGCTTGCTTGTTTGCAATACAGAAGGTACACGTCTTCTGTAGATACTGGCTCACCTCTTCCAGCTCCTTTTTTTGTGTTTTGGAGTGTTAATGCATATTTTTAAGTGAAAAGACTTCTCAGTAGAGGGTGGTGTCTTGCACTTCTACATATGAGGCTTTTTCACATTCTAGAAATATGAAAAAATTGCATTATCATTATTTATTTTGAAGTATTTTCCCCAAAAATAATTACTCAAAACAGTGTTTCAACACAAAGAAAAAAAAAATCACCCTGCTTCTTTACATGAACATACACATTTCGCATTCCTATGCAGCAGTTTTTCAGTTAATCTCTGTGCACCACAAAAATATTCCTAAATGTCCTGTTGGTTGACAGTTTCTATCAGCGTTAAGTAATCATTTCTTTGCACATTGGCTGTCACTTCAGACACATAAGATTAATCAGTGCCTTTCATAACACCCTTCTGGAAGTGGAAGTTCTTAGTACACTTATCTTTTCCTCTCACTGTTTTCTTCTTTCTTTCTGTGCATGTCAGTGAGAAAGAGACTGTCTGAAGACTTTAAGGGAAATGTTTCTGAATTAAATTAAATGCTTAAATAAACATCAAAAAAGTTCTCTAGAGTGGAAGTGAGTTAATATTTTCTAAATGCTGGCTAAACAAGAAAGTAAGATTACAGTTGGGCAGTAATTATAAAAATTACTTCATGGGAACAAAAAGATTTCAGACTTTAGACATGACAAAAACATTGGCGAAATATTCATTTGAAACTGAGCAAGAAGCCTTTACGTCCTTAATCTCTAGACTTTTACAAAATATTCCCAGGTTAGATATTCTGGAATGCTTTAGAAGAGACAGTTTCATATTTAATCTCTACCTGATTCAAGTGAAGGTTTATTCTTCAAATTTCCACAAAGTCTGGAATAGATTAGGGTTAATTTTTATTTTTAATAATTTTTTTGATTTTTAGGATTATAATTTTCATATATAATTAACATTGTAAAAATGATTTTAAAATTCTATTTACATTCAAAAATATAAGTGTAGATCTTTGATATCTAAGGCTGCATTAATATGTAGTCATTTCTTGATCATTTAGAGCAAGTGATGACAGAATTATTTACTAAAAATGTACCACAACAGACTGTTTGTCTCTTTCTGACCTTAGGAACTAGAGACATGTTTATCATATTCCTTTTTTTTTTACCCATTTAGAATACTGTTCATGTCAATGAGTAAACATTTTATGTTGTAACACTTAAATGATTCAGGTGGGAACATGTCACAGAGCGGCTCAAGCCCTGGGCATCTCCATAAATAAGACAGTGATTCCAGTCCTGATATACCTCAAAGAAACCTTAGTTTTAATTTACCTCTTGCAGAAGTGAACAAGAAATTTCTGTAGTCTGAAGTGATTTCTTCTGACCCTATCTCAACAGCAGGAAATATGTGTGAATTACTCTTTCAGGCTTCATTAAAAGCGTATCAGCAGATGGCTAAAACAGTGAAATCCTGCTCCTGACAGTCACTTTCTGTAGGGGTAAAAAAACCCAAAACCTTAACTTGTCTGAGCAATAACAAAGGAGATGCTAAACCTTAATCTCTCCCTAGAATCCAGTTATTTCTTTGGAGTGTTTCCTGTTGATGCTAAGTGTTCTGTTCCTATGAATTACTGGGAAATTGCATTTTGTGGCATGTCAGATATAAAAAACTCATTGCACTCTCTCAGTAAGACACTATGCACTGTGCAAACTGTTTTCAAAGATGCCTAATCACACTTGCTATTCATCCTGATACACCTTTGGTTGTGAATGCTGTGAGTGTTACTGGATTCTGCAGGTTTTGTGCTGTAAGAATATACTAGTTTAGCTCTGATTTGTAATGGAAATTGTACATTCACACTGCTGTTTGCAGACAGATTAACAAAGGTAAATAATCAAATGTTTTCAGCATTTATTGTTCTATTTAGAAAAAAACCCAGTGATATGCTCTAAAAGGTATACTCTACAAGGGAACAGGATAATGTAGAATAGTAAACTTTTATTATAGTTTTTAACTTATTTTTCAAGTATGACTTATGACCGTACTTATATCTCTTGTAAAGTCACATAAAATACAAGCTTATACTTGTGTGTCTCTGAGTATATTTGTAAAGCTTATTTGAATCCTACCTTCAGTCAGAATCAATTCTGTTAAAAAATACATTTGACTCTCTGCTCTTCAGTGACCTCTGAACTTCTCAGTGAACTTCATTTCAATGAGCCAACGCTAACCTGACAAAACAGCATGTTGTCAAGAGGGTTGCTATCCTAGAAGAGTGAATAAAAAGAAAAGAAAATTTCCATCTAGAGAAATGGCCTATGCTACAGATATGTTCTGGGGTTGAAGGCTTGTGGACTTGCAATAATATATGAATGCTTCTGAAAAAGAGATTCTAAAATATTGTTTGCCTTAATTTTTTCAAGATAATTTGAGATAGTAAAATGAATCAATAGAAAATGGAAAAATAAATTAAAAATAATATTTGTAATTGGAAATTAAGAAACTTCTGATTGGAAACTTTTGTTCCCATCCGTGTTTTCCTCCTGCTTTTAGGCTCTTGTGTACAGTAGTTGACACTGTCAAGTGTATAATCATTTTTTATTGGATTTTTCACTGTTTATGGTCAACAGAGTTTCCAAATTATATGTAGGTATTACTGAAGACTTCCTTGTTCAGGCAGGTAGCCAAGGTTATTATTATCTTTATTTTACTTCATTGTGCATTAGTTTTGGTTGTGGGATTTTTTTTTTTTTAATTTGTTTTGTTTTGTTTTGTGGGGGAAGGGCAGATTGGCTGATTGCTATGGATTGTTTTGGGGTTTTTTTCCTGAACAGTAGAATTTTTAATAGAAAGTCTAATTGTACAAGTTAAGTCTAGAATTTCTTATATACTATCAGGTATTTGAGAGCTAAACTAAGCAACTAAGCAGCACGGTTTGTCTTTTACATTTGGTACTTCTCTCATAATGTTCTTACATTAAATTTATATATGCTAGAGAGAGTTGAAGTCCACAAACTCTGCATCCTGATTTCAAATAGTGGTTATTACAGTAAGAGCCAATTGCAACATTCTGATCCTTTTCAGTACAGATGTTTAAAATAATGGACTTAATAAAGCTCATTGCTCAGATTCTCACTTACAGCTATTGCATGAAAATGGAGTCAGAGAATCATGGAAAAGCTCTCAAAGAAAAAAAAATTAGATTTTAATTCATTGCAAAAAGTTGTTCACAAGAGTAAATTGGACTGAACAACATGGAAGTATAAGAATTTACAATTAACTACCAATTATCAAATTGTAGTAATGACCAAACTAAACTCTTTTAAGAGTTGAGATGTAATGCAAATAATACTATGCTATTTTAGAGGTTATCATTAATTTGTATCAAATTATATATGAGTGAATTCATTCATAGTGTTCTTTCAGAATTAAACTTTATTCTTAGTTAGAAGGAAGAATCTGTCTGTTTTCATTTTCAGCTACAATGCTTAAGCTGGTCAGATATAACAATTCCCTTTAGTCTCTTTGGAAACATAAATTTCTTCTGAATACATTGAAATATTTAATGGAATAGTGCCAAAAAAAGTATTACTGCTGTATTGAAATTATGTTCTTACCCAACACAATGGATATAATGAGACCATAAGCAATATAAACTATTAGTAAACTAATCATGAGTTGTGGAACAAGTTATAGACTGAAACTCCTTGCCCTGTTGATCAGCATGTTTCCTGGAATGTTTTTAGCACACAGCAACTTATAATAATACAGGTCAGTTGAGGGTCATAATTTGCATAATAGCTTGCAAAATGCTACCACAGCCAGTCTGGATGGAGTCATTCTGGTTTGGGCTAAATTGCTTTTAGGGGAAAGGGCTAGGAAAGACTTACAGACAGGAGCTCTGCTGTGCTACTTGAGCTCAGTTTTAGAGAACAAACATCGACCCATTTGTTTTAAGATGTGGCCATAGGGCCCTGCCCATTAGGGAGACTGATGGCCCAAAATAGCATGACTTGTACCTTGAGAGGAAATGCTATAATGGCTAAGCAGAATATAGATTTATCATCTAATTTTCTCTCTTAAAATGTTGTAGATCTGTGTTGTATTAAATTTTAAGACAGATAAATAAGACAATGAATTGTGTTCCTGAGAAGCATGCTTCTTTCATACCCTGTAAAATTAATTGTACCTAGCTCAGGTATATTGTCAGGTATTTCAAGTCAGGTAAGATTAACGTGCCATTGACATCTGTTCTCTTTTATCTCAGATAGTGTCTGTACACTTGAAGAGGGGGAGATAGATTTACACTTCTGTGCTTCTTTGTTCTTTTTTGTATTTTCCAGAAAAGAGGCTGAGCAGCCTTCAAAAGTTGTCCTTCTAGCACTTTCAAATGATTTTTTTCCATCATCTTTTTTTATTAAGTACTAAAGTGTGATCTGCCAAATTAACTATTTATAAAATTGAATTGATTCCAATTAAGGTTATGGTGAGTCTAGATATTAATTTAGAATATTTCATTTTTCTGTCAAGGTTAGGTGGTGAATACTACTAGACTACACACCTAGAAACTTTAAATTTGCAGGTAAACAAACATACATAACACCACACAAAGCTGTGTGGGCTTTAGCCACTGTGGGCTGAACAGATATGATTAACTTTAGTTGAAGTCTTCTGTTTTGAAGGAATAGTTAATCCTTCTGCAGTTCAAATAATCTAATTTTTTTTCACAAGTTCTGGCACAGGAAAATTTTGATTACCTTAAAAACATTTTATATCTTAATTTCAATTCATCTATTCAGGATGAACTTCAACAGACTTACCTTAAATCACAATGAGTCTTTAACAGTTCAGAAGTGTTTAATGGGAAACACAAAATCTCAAGTTACCTGTTGGGATTTTTTTTCCTTTTTTTTTTTCCCCCAATGGCAATTATTTATGTGCATTGAAGCACATTACCACTTTTTGGATGTCACAACAGTCACTGCTGTGCATCTCTTCTAGATGTGTATTGCATAAGTCAACAAATGCTCTTTATCACGTCAGGACTGGAGAATGTTTATCATCCAGAAATCCTTTATGGGAGGGAAATAATAATTGTATTCCAACATTTTTAGAAAGCTAACTGGAGTTTGTGCAAGTTCCTTCTAATTATATAATATAAATATTATATAAATATTTAGAATGACCACATTGTCCCTATGAGAATTTTAAAAAGGCCTTAGAAAGAGTCCTATTCATAGAAGAGATATGATCTATACTTTTTTTTTTTTTTTTCCCTGCCACTTTTCTGGGATACCATAGAAAGCAGGAGTTTATAACATTTATCATCAAACTTTTGGGACATTTCCTTTACTACAAATATAAAATTTAATTTTCTAAAAATTAATGTGAACGGAGAGCAGAAGGAAATACAGCCACTAAACCAAAGATTAGTTGCTGGGCTTGTTCACTAAGGCAACTAAATTGCTTGGTTCACTAAGCAGTCTAAAATAAATCATAACTTCTCCAAATACACTTTGACTATTCCACAGATTGATGTAATGGTTCTTTTTCTTATGAACATTGGAAATTAAAGTCTGAGCAGAACTCTGACATCCTGAAACAAACAAACTGTCTAAATGCAGCTTGTCATCATCTGTGTAAAACAGAAGAAGGAATGGTAGAGTCTGAAAAAGGAATAATATTTTAGAAAACATAACACAAGTCTGTAGAAATTGATCTTATAATAAATAGCCTAGATCAGACAGAAAAGCTAAAGAAAAGAGAGATAAATATTTATTTGCACCTCACATGTTGTTCTCCAGGTTCACTGGGATTTTTTTACATCTGAACTCTGTGGATTAACCTCATGTTTACTCATATCTGACATGGCATTTGCATAAATTTGCAAAGGTCTCAGTTTTAGTTGTAAATCTCATCAGGTAAATGTGAGATTAAAATCAGATACTGCTTACCTATCTAGTGGATCTGTACTCAGAGTGATAAATTGTCAGCCATGAATGCGGGTACAATTTATTCTTGTAAAAATGATTGTAAAAGGGATAGAAAATGGCAAATGCATAATGCCTTCTTGTCACATAGATTTTAATGTGAACAAAAAATATCACAAACTAATTTTTTTTGTGGAAATCATCAAGCTGTAATGAGAACAGAAAGCAGCACAAAATATGTACCACTTCTCTGAGCTTCCTAAAATGTGATCTTTCTGTTGCCCTCAAATGTCATTTTCCAGATTCTTTTAGTCTGCTCATTCTACAGTGTTTTTTTTGGCCCCATAGCTGTTTCTAAGTGGCTCATTAAAAATATGTGCTGATTATAAAAATGTAATGTGGTCATGCAGTTTTTTCACAAGACACTTTAGAAATATTTTATACCTTTCATTATTGTAAAAAAAAAAAAAAAGTAAGATTATGGCATGTTCCATCTAAGCATGGAGAGTTGAAACCAGGTAGAATCAATCTGGGTCGGCTTGAGGAGGGTTGTGGGTGGTTTGGGGCAGCAAATATAAACTGCATTCCCATTATTGAGTGGGATTTAAGAGAAGTAGCTTGAGTCTGAAATGCTGCATTATGTTTAATACAACTTTTAATAATTTCTAGAACTTCATTTATGTCTTTTATCTATTCATGTATTTTTATTAAGACTGAGTATGACATATTTTCTTATCTCCAGAAATTCTGGAAACTTGGTGAGTTAATTTCCTAGTTGGTAGCTCTATCAAGCATATATGTTCTGGATAGTCCCTTTGACAAAAAGGTTTCCTTTTTTGACATACTGATTTAAAGACATTCATATATAAAAATGAGCTCTTCAAAAATTTTACTTGGGCTCCTGTGATTCCATGATAATTTTTCATGCCCTGCTTTTGCAGATGGAATCCTTTTACAATAGATCAAAAATGACATGTTTTTCAAATCAAACTAGCAAACATGCAACTTCCTAGAGAGTTCATCAGGTTTTAGAGGGGAAGCTCTAAAGGCAGATTAGCCAGTCCTGCAGAGAAGCATTTTTTATTTAAGTGTGTTTTTACCATACTTGCTGCAGTTATATAACACAAAAGTGGTTACCAAACCATGATAAATAGAGCAGCACTCATTTCCTCTTTTTTAAATCATCGTCTTTTTCTGAGGAGGATCATTATTGATGGAATGGGAGTAAAATGTATTTTTTGTAAACTCGTACCCTCCCGAGTCCTCTGGGTTTTGCTGTGCTTGTTCCTCCAGCAGTTGGGTTTCCTTTTGGTGGTGCCTGTTTGTGAGTGTTCATCCTGTCAGGCCTTGCACTGTGGTACAGTATATTTTCCACAACTTTTGTAATTATTGACTTTTGCTGGTTTTTTCAGTGTTAAACTCCTAAATAATTTCCTACTTTTATTTGTGTGTCTTCTTTTTAGATTAGTTCCTGTGGTTTGTTGATTTAATTCAGGGATTTCTTTTACATAAAATCAGACAAAACCAGGCTTACTTCTTCTCTGTCTTCATGTGTTCAGCACAATTTATTCTACAATTTCCTAGATAAACTTTTGTCATAAAATACTCAAGTTTGTTGCAGATATGGCTTTGTTTTCCTACTTTCATGATCAACATTGTCAATTAAATTCATTAATGATTATTGACAGCAATACTATTTCTGTAAGTCATTTCTAAGGAATGTTTTGGCAATACTATGCACCATCCACAAATTAGTTCTGTAAGATGCAATGTCCCATGAAGAATTTATTGAGCAAATACTCTATTAGAAAGAGAGAACTGAAAAGAGCTGGTACTATCTGAGTGAGGTACATACTTACCATAATACATTATAGTTGAATTGTACATTTTTAACTATGATGGAGAAGTAGCTAATGAAGCATTAAAGGATAATGTTTTTTCTAAGTGCCAATATAGCATAATCAGGGAGTTTGAAGCAAAATATTAATAAATGAGTGAAGCAAGGTATCTGAATCTGTCAGATTGGTTACAGATGTAAATGTTCAATCAACAATCTCTTACAAAAACTTTAAATGGCAAATTTTATGGATCTAGGTAGGCAATTTGGGTATGGTTTCAATTCCCAAACATCACTATGGAATGAGTAGTCAGCTGAATTAGTATTTGAACCTTTTTTTTTTTTTTTTTCAGATACCAGTGTAATATAAACACTTTTCTTTGCAAATAACTCTTTGCAAATATTTTTTATTATTTGGCTTACACAATTCTAAGTTTATACTACATCATATCTGAAAACATAGCAGTTGAAACTCAAATTTTTTTTGGAAAAAAAGGTCTACTTAATTGTTTTTGCAGAATAATAAAATGATTGCCTCCAAGTTCCATCTTTAAAGAAAAACTATTATTTCTAAAGTACTGGGTATATATTAAATACAGATGATTGCAGCATACAATTTTCACTGCTTTGATGTACCAAAGAATTCACTTCTGCGCACTGGAAGCTGCTTCCAGATCTGCCCTTGAAGACAGATGTGAACTTTCCACTTCATTGCCTAGAGATGTTTTTTAAAGAGAGCTCCATAAATGGTTCATTTTACAAGCAGACTGCATATTATTCTGGTGTCAAAAGCTTGGGAATTGATTACATGGACTATAATAAAGATATGATAATTTCTGTTGTGTTTTAGAGTGCAATTTGAATTCTCTGTGCCATACATCTGGAGTTATGATCTCTGTAATACACTCTCCCTGCTTTTCTATCTTCAGCTCTCCATAACCCATGTTGACAAAGGCTCTTGCTTTCTGAGGTTATTTAAAATTTCTATCAAATCATAGTAGAATTGATTATTTTTCTTTTACTCAGACAAATGCATATTTTACTAAAAGTTTTTGCTTTTTTTAAAATTGCCTTAAATTATATATATGATTAAAAATAGTAGAATGCAAATGCAAATTCCTAATTTAAGCTATATAGTTTCATAAAACTATGCGTTAGTTTCTATTCTAAAGATATCTTTCTTTAGAAGTAAAAACCAAATTATATCCTGGTTTTATAAATTATGAACTAAGGTGGGAATGTAGTAGCTAAATTGTTCAGGTGCCACAAAACCAAGAACTACAAAAATTATTTTGAACAGTTCTACCAGTGGCTGTTGTGGTTTTTTGCTTTGTTTTGGGCTTTGGTATTTTTTGTTTTTCTTGTTTGTTTGTTTGTTTGTTTGGGGTTTTTTTTGTTTTTGTTAGTTTGGGTGGGTTTGGTTGGTTGGGTTTTTTTAGTTTGGTTTTCCTGGGTTTTTTTGGTCTTTTTTTTTTTTTTTGTAAAATGCTATTTCATTAGTTTTAGACTATTCCTTGTAGAAGTTTCCTGAGGCGAGTGGAGAGCTTGTAAGCAGCAGAGAACTGTGGGTCTGTCTCTGAAGAAGAACAAAAGAACAATAAAAGTGGTTGCAACATTTTTGCTTAGGATTGTTACACGGAAAAGTGGAGGTCCCACTTTAATAACATCAGGATTCCATTGGCCATTTGTGGGCTTTCATAGCCTAGAGAACAAAGATAAGGAGGAAGTTTTGGGGTTTGGGGTGGGGTTTTTGGAAGTTTCTTTCAATTTGTGGTTTTTTGGCTTTTTTTTACGTCTCATTTTACATCAAACCACTGAGGGCTATTGACTCCTTTGTCATTTTTATCTCCAGATGTTTGTTCTTGACTTATAAGAAAACATACAATTAAATTAATTAGAAGCTGATGTTAGTATCACTCATCCTAGAAGACTGAGGATTAGATCATGTTATTTATGATGTAAACAGGTTCTTTAAAAGAGTGTTTCAAGGATTGAGAAAATGCTTCAAAATTCATTAAGACTTGAAAATTGACTTTTAATGAGAAAATAAGATCAGTCTATTCTGAATAACAGCAACACATGTGACAACATAAAACTTCAAATGAATTTTGCTCTTATTTGTTTATTTGATATTTATGTTAAGGGTTATTTTTTGCCATTTTGAGATTTTTAATAAGGGATAAAAATATAGAATTTAGTCCAAGATTTGGAGAATTAAAATTTTTGTTTGTAAATATTTTTGTTTTAGAAGTAAAGTAAGAGAACTGTGTGCTTCTGAAATGACAGAGTAAAAAGAGCAGTTAAAAGTATTTTAAAATATTTCTGAAACTTTTCAACAATTTTCAGTTTATCTAAAAGTTTTGCTAAGGACTCTTTAGCATCAAATACTCTTTTAAAACATGGTTCAAGACAGGCCATGCTTTCAAGATAAAAGTCAAGCTTCTGTGAAGCTTCTGCTGTCCTTGTGAGATTGATACAAGTATTAACCATGCGAATAGGGTTTGTCGAACCTGACATAAGGTACAAAACTATTAAGTATGAATGCATTATGTGTCAGAATAAGAATAAGAATCCAATAAATGCAAATTGAAAACGTTATTTCACAGTAGAGCCGTATTTATTATATTTTTAGCATTATTGTTGTAGAGTGTTATGTAGTTTAAACCAAAAGCTATTTTCATGACAAAGTAACTGTGATACTTTTTGCCAAAAGGGACTGTGAGTATAACACCAATTTACAGTTCAGCTACATGGTGTAGCTTGTACAAGCTGAGCTTGTATCACATGCATCTTAGTCTTGCATTACTTCCTTTAGAGATTATATTTTTAAATTTTTAATATGATTCATTAAAAATATAATTAAAAATCATATTTTCTCTAGCTTTTGTTTTTGTATTTTTATGCCGTCTAAGAGGCAACATGTAAAAAATTCAATGGACAGAGAAATGATTGGAACAATAATGTTTGAAGCTAGAGAAGTTCCCCCTGTAAATTTGGTTATCTTTTTAAGAAATGCTGAAAGGTTGAGAATAGGAAACTCTTTGTGAAACTAAAATGATTTTGGCATTAAAGAATCAAATCTCTTGAAAATAATGGCCCCTTCTGGACATAAAACTCTATGAATATAAGTTTGACTTCCTATGTGCTGCATATCTCTGCATGTGTGTGGATGTCTATGTATCATTCATGCCTATATGAGTGTAAAATTATGGAATTGCCCTTTCCATTAAATATTTTTGAAGATGTATGGAGAGATCCTCGCTCTTCTCATTAAGGAGAAATTCTGAATCAGCTAAACTATATAGGTAATTGTGTAGTTAGTATTAGACCTGAGCTGACTAGTTGATTTGAGAGGATTTTTTTTCCTTCTGAAGATAGCAAAAAAGAAGTGAAAGTTCAACTAAAGAATGCAAGGAGGTAATTTTGGAGGCACTTTATTTTCACTCTCTGTGTAGGTGATTTTTTGGGGTTTTTTTTTTTTTTTGGTAGTACTGTGTGTATTTTGAGACATGTGAAAAACTTAATTTTAGAAGGATAAAACAAATAATTTTGAAGCATAATGTGTCTATTACTTGCATTGCAAGTCCATTGGAAATGGAGTACTCCTACTATAGTTCAATGTTTTGGGGCCTTGCCCTTCCAAGGAGCTATGACAGATTTATTGACAGTAATGAGACAGAAAAATAAAAGTCCTAGATTTCACAGGGGGGGGTTTGTTGTTGGGTTTTTTGTTTTGCTGGGGTTTTTTTGGTTTGTTTTGTTTTGTTTTTTTTTTTTCCTAGCAGTTAAGAACTGTCTTTTCCTCTTATATTTAATATTTATATTGAGAGTTAGCAGTACTTTTGTTTTGAGCAGATTTACATGGGTTTAGATTATTTGGTATTTTCTTTGCATAATTTTATTGTGTCTCTTGAAAGTAAACTCAAGCTTATTATGTGTGATGGCTGGAATATATAGGATTTATTTGTACATTAAACACCAAGAAAACATTTGCTTTAAGTCACACTGTAACATCACAGTTATACTTTTAAACAGATTGCACTCCTGTTTCTGTACAAAACATTGAGAAGAATTTTTAATGAATATTGATCTGAAATTTTCCAAGAAAAGTATTTTATTTTTATTCTTGAACATATTTTCCAAACTACAGAAGAACACAGCATGCTCACCTTTTTTGAGTCACAATTTTTGACAGGGTTTTCTTGCTGACTAAACGACATATTCCTTTTTAAGACAATCTTTCCAATATTTTCTATCGTGTGGTGGCACAAAGGCAAAATCATAGGCAGAAAAGTGCAAGGTCAAAACAATGAGCAGGACATAGAGAAAGGATTATTGTCACTTAAAACGTGTCACCACAGTCTCCTGAGGGCTGATCAGCATCAAGCTCAAAGGAGGATGAAGCCAAGAGACTAAAAAGCTCGTTTTTTCCCTTTTCCACCTGCACCTCATCTCTCCCCTTGCCTTTCCCTAGACTTTGCACTGCCTTGCCTCAAGGCTTGGGAATTTGCCTCTTATCAGTGAAAATGGCCACACCTGATGATAAAGTGTTATTCCACCCACGCGTTGCAAAACCAAGCAGTGACTATTTCTGTGCTCTGCTGTCTCTGCACACTGCCCATGGCAGGGAGGTTGGATGGTTTTCACCTCCTCATTTTGGGTGTTTAGGGGAAGAGTCCATTGGGAGGAGCTCAAGAAGCTGCTGGAAGGCCTGTGTGCTTCTCAGCATGTACCATATCACCCAAAGCCATGGTCATTCTGCACAGATGTCTTATCTATTTCCTTTGTTTACTTCTTTTATCTCTTTACTGCCAAGGCAGCTGCCGGTGTATCAGAAAATGGTTACATGCAAACTTCTTACTGTATCTGTAGCTAATAATTAATACAAATTTCCAAAGCTGGGTAAGGGACTTTCCTTCCTATTCTGCTGGACCTGTTTTCTGTTCATCAGGAACAGTGTGTTTCCTTGACCATGAATTATCCCCCATTTTTTTTGTCTGCTTGTTTCTTTGCCCGTCCCCCTCATTTTCGGGCACATAAAGGATTCGGATATCTTTCACATCACACTGAAACCAAACATTACACATAAATCATTGCTAATCAACTGAAATTATAAAGCCATGTAAAATAAAAATAACTGGCAAAACAGATATATACACTGGGATTCTGATTAAAAAGATTCAAACAGAAGAGACAAACTGAAAAGTGGAAAAGAGTCAGCAGAATTGTCTTCAAGTATTTAGAGCTTTTGAATCTCAGATCATTTATTTAGGTTTCAGATTACAGATTGATGTCTTTTTTTCAGGCTACTATTTTAAGAAAGGTTTGTCTTTGGACTTTAGTGTAGGCTCTGAGCAAATCTCACATTCCTCCTTGAAGTGAGGTCTGTGTGGAGCACAGTTTCCTGCAGTCTCTCTCCCTTATCAGGAATGGATCCAATAGCCAGATCACCAATGCTGTTCGTATCTGGAGAGAACATCCCATAGCGTGCTGAGTGAATCTGAGTAGCCAGGGTCATAACTTTAGGTCCTCAGTAAAGTATTTAAAATGTTAGTTGGTTGAGACTGGATAGAGATAGGAGTGAAAAAAAAAAAGGAAAAAAAATCACCTTTTATTCTTTAAGTATTTACATCTCTGTTGATAGCATTTCACTTGAAACATACAGATCCCTCTTCATTAAAAAATTAATGCATTAACAGGTAAAATGGGGACAAAAGACACATTTCAATCTGTCTCAGCAGAGATTTTTGTTTTTTCAAAGCATATTTTTGTAGGTTTTTTTTCAAAACTACACATGTTAGTTTTAGGATTATCTGATTTGCAAGAGCAAACAAAATGCAAAATGACATTTCAGAGCTAGGATGTACATCAGTTGTCTCTGTATTTCTGTTTGAGATGACCAAAATAAAAAGTTTTTCTAAGACTGTTTAAGGTGTATGTGTATATGATCCATTAAGGTTCAGATAGAAAGGTAGCATTTGTAGTTTATAATTAAATACATATTGTGAGATGTAATAAAAATAACAGTCCTCCTTTTTTGCTACAGAACCTAGTTCTGTAGCTAAGATCTGGTTTTCAAACAAAAACTGTCTGTAAAAGGTCAGCATTGAACACAGAATTGAATAGACCACAAACTCTTCAGGGGATGCTGTTGTTTGTTGTTTTAGTGCCATCTGTGACACTAGACATTTTGTCAGTTCAGAACAAATAATAACAATGGTGGGATGGGAATACTCACGTATTCTGCTGACCAGTTTGTGGGAAATAGTGGTTCAGCTGCTAGGAGGCACAGAAAACAGTTATTCTTTCAGACTGGTGTAATAAAGGGTACAAAGGAGCATAGTGAGGCTTCTTAAAGTCTACATACAGCCAAGAAGGATTACAATAGTATAACGTTTTTAAAACTGACTAAACTGGTTTAAAAAATAACTATTTAATAAAACTGTTTCTTTTTTACCATAAAATTATGACTTCTGCTAACACAAACTTGGATTTCTTTGGTCTATAGGATCTACAGAAATCTTTAAGAACTACAATTCTATCAAAGCAAGTTAAGAATAGCATTAATAGAGTTCATGTGTTGCTATTCATTAATGGGCAACGGTGTGGTCAATTGTCATGTATGCAAGCAAACAGAAATTGTTTTAGTCATCTAATTGGGAATTTCCTTAAAAGAACCTGAGAAAGAGAATGTCACTGCAACATTTTTTTATGACTGATTGTCAGATACACACTGAAATATGTTTATGAATGTAACTATTATCTTCTCATCCTGCCAGTAAGTTCTCTGTCTGTAGTGGCTTTTGTGAGTGAAATGAGATACCAAAATAATACAGGAACCACTCTGAGATGGATTTTGTAGATTAGAAGACCACTGAATAAGACAGTTGTACAGTCATTGACGTGTAAGGACAGAAAGCTGATTTTCATGTGTACTTCATTGTAAAAGTCAATATTCAAAAATATCTTAAATGTTTAATAAACAAAAGGTGGACTCTGAATGGTTCCCATATCCACTTAATTGTTTTTTCCTTCACTGTTTTGTTGTTGTTTGGGGTTTTTTTGTTGTTGGTTGGTTTTTGTTGTGGGGTTTTTTGTTTTTTTTTTTTGCCATGGTAACAGAAGTGGTCACCAGGGGTGCTGAAGTGCTCAACAGGGAATTTCTCGGTGTGAGACTGAGGAAGAACCATGCCTTTGTTTTGGGCAACAGCACCCCTACAGCTAAACCTGCCAGTACAAAGTAGGTCTTTTAGTCATCTTATTATAATGGTGCATGAAAAAGGCAATAAATATCTTACAGTGCTGTTAGATGCAGGGTAAAAACAAATACAGTGATGTCTGCCCCTCCTCAATAAAACAGCAGTTATTTTTCCACAGTTTTGGTTATTTTGCATCTGTAATGGTGTATATATGCACTAGGGATACATTTTTGTTCATTGACAGCATAATTCTAAGCCTTTAAGGGATTTCAGCAAAATAACTAAGGGAAATTAAAGTATACAGAGACACTATACACATAAAAATCCCATTATCTATTAAATTTAATTACTAAAATAAAAAATTCCCATACAACAGAGCAGCTGCTGAAAAAACCACAAGACGTGAGCTTTTTCTGAAGGTGCTAGGGTGTATCTTGAAGTAAAGTAAGGGTATGCACATTTCAGAGTTGTCATCACTTGAAGAAGTAGGTCATCTTTGTGTTGTCATACTCTGTATTTCATGTGTACATAACTGAGTGAAATATTCAGCAGTCCCAACCCTATTCAATTAAGGAGCAGATAATTTCTGACACATGGGAGAAGCACCAATTCCTCTGTACATTTCTGGTAGTCTGCTGCAGTATTTACAACTCTCTTCCTTTATCACGGTGTGGAAGAAAAAGAGATCATTGAAAGTAACTTATTTTATTTCATAGTTGTGATGGCTTAAAAGTAAACATATCAATTAGTAACAATAATGACAGGCTGAGATAACTTAGTCTTCCTCAATCACATACTGAAACTCTTTATCTGAGTAAAAGATAAAAGATGGTATTTTGTTTTGCATTGTTCAGATAACAATCTCATCTTGGTTGCAACTTTAGCAAATAAAAAAAACCCATTCTTAAACTCGAACATCCTCCTCCTGTTGACAAACTTCTTTATTCTGGAGGGATTTTTATAGTTGTTTTTTTCTACTGTGATGCTTTGAACTCATCTGAACCAGTTTTGGGGATCTCTATGATCTCTCTTTGGTGGCTAAAAGACCCCTTGATGTTTAAAGTCAACTAAATTCTGTGAATCTATTTAATGCTAATTATATAATGCATTATGCTCATGATTTCTATTACAGAAATGCAGTTTTTAAAGCTGGTAGAATTTCATGAATCACTGAGTGATTTTGTTGGCAATCACATCATATATTGAAATTAATTGTGTTTCTCTGTACCACACTCCTGTTATATCATACTCCAAACTTCAAATCACTACTGGCAAGGAAGGTGTTCTAATTTCAAAGCTAGATTTGTCCATGGACAATTAGTATCCATTTGATTTGCAGCCAATATACCTTTCCTCCCATATAAGTCATATTTGTGGGATTCATTTCCCTAGGTTAAATTAGCCACATTTTTCTAACCTTTTCTCCAAAACTCAGCCATCTGACTAAGAATTTGTTTGCACATCATTTCTCCACTTGGGGTGGAATCCAAAAATAAGTTTAAGTTCCTAAGTGACATTTTAGGCAAAATTTATGTGTAAATTCAGGAGAATGAGCCTGGAAAATTGCCTGTGACCTCCACAGACACTATATCTATGTAAACTTTTCTGCATTTTTTTCCAATTCTGGATGCCATAGAGGCTCCACTGTGAACCATGTCTCTGCCAAACTGGCTTCATTTAGACAGTTACCTCCTGCCTGCCTAACACTGTTTGGATTGAGAGAATGTGAGATTTTAGTATTTTATTTTTGTTTTTTTTTTCTTCTGCCAGACCTACAGTCTAATTTTGTGGTCATGCTCTGAATATTTATGTTCCTTTATCAATTTATGCAGCATAGGTGGTAACATTTTATGTGTAGGTCTAGCAATTTGAATAGTTCTCATAGAGGTAGGAGATCCAAGTCCTCAGTTTGTGTGGGATTTGAATTTGTAGATCACACATCCCAAAGAAATGCTGAGGCCAACATTCCCTTTTGAGATGGAAATGTCGTCCCTCTCTGCATTTTGTCCAGGCAATGTCTACCACAGGCAGAGCAACACACCATGGAGGATGTACAGACTTGAGGAGTACAGAGTAATTTGTGGATGAATACACAGAGCAGACAGATACCAATGAAGAGTTGTTAATATTAACATACTCACCACCTCAGTGAGGCCTTTGGATAGTATCTGCTGGCTGGACAATCACCAGTCAGGTCAGCAAGCATCAACTTCCCCACCTCCTTGGAACATAGCAGCCAACCATTGCACTTGCTGGGTTGTTACCATCCGCTTCTCTGTATTTTCCTTTTGGCTTTGTACCTCTTCATGTCAGAATATTGTTTCCTGATTTATTTCTCCCTGTGACATTATATGGTTTTACTCTTTTTTAGTACATCACCTGGCTTTCTCTAAGATACAGTCTCAGCAGCCTTTTCCTCAATAAAACTGAGCTGAGGACTCTCAGCTGTGCTGTACCAGCCTAGGACCTGAATCAGACACCTGAAACTCTGAGCTGAGCCTTTCAAGAGTTCCTTCACTCCTTTTGTTTGCAGAAAGGGCCATTCTGTAACAAGCAGGACAGAGCTCTTGCTTGATGACTGAAAATCAGACATTCACAATGGATGTTAGATGTATGCCCTTTTCATAATGACACTTGTGTATTACAAAACTGAGTGAGAACATTGTGACAGAGCTGCTTTGTTCTGTCCAGCAATATTGGATTGTAAGGGTTGCTGAAAACATTGGCAAAGAGCTGTGGATTCAGGGTATTAAAGCCCTTGTATCACTTGTAGTGCCAATCATAATGTCTACGGCCAATTCAGGAACCAAAGGGTGTGAAGAATCAGAAGATTAGAAAAAAGAAGATTTATCTAGTGAAGACTGTTAAAAGAAGATGATGTCCATTTCCCAAGTCCTAATAAATTTGGGTTGACAGGCTAACTGAAGAGATAGCCTTAGGGAAAAGCTTGCATTCAGGGCATGAGGTTAACTGAGGAGAAGACAAGTGTAAGACTGAGGCATATGACTTCATGGTACAAAATTTGATTTTACAGAGAACCATTCTGACAGGGAATCAGGAGCTAGTGGCCTGGTCCCTGTAAGATGATTTTTTTTGTAGGCTCTTTTGTGACCAAATATCTGCATGATAATGAAAAATCATTATATGAAATGCATAGCTTTGGGAGTAGTAGTATATGCAATGTTTATACAGCAGCACTGAAAAACAAAGTGGTAAATAGATGCACACACAGAAAAAGTCCAAGAGGACAGTGGCAAGGTTCATTAAATCGCTGGATATCTGGACAATTCCAGGTTATTTCCCTGCTATCACATTCATCATTATGCCAGAGGCAAGTCTGGGAGTTCCATCTTTTGACAAAATTTAGTGCATTTTGCCAGTCTGCTAATCATAAAATTCCTTTCCTCATGTTAATTGTCATTATTTTCCTTTTTAAGAGTTCTACCCATGTGCTTAGCACAAAGCCTAGTCCTTGAGTTGTAGAAATTTACTTCAGAGGAAAGGCACTTAATAGGGACAGCAAGCAGTGGAAACAGTGACTAGGTAACTGGTTTGGGTTTTAAACACTTAATACTCTTACTAAAGTTGCTAAAATTCTTGTAGGCATTCAAAGAACTGAGTCTGTGAAGGATTTAAATGAGGGAAAGGGAAGTGACAATGAATCTGAGAAGGAGCCAAGTGTATGAGCAGTGAGTAGGCTGCAGCTGAGAGGTACTAGATGGAATTGCATAATCAGCAGAGCTAGGAGAGCCAAGTGTAGATGTACCACCAAATGCAGATAGAAAGGAAACAAACATACAGAGATCCTAGAAAATGGATATGGATATAAGCAAATTAAAAAAAAATAAAACAAATGGTACTGCAAAAAGAACATGTGAATTTAAAGTATAAATTAACATGTTCACAAAGAATATCTAGATAGCAGTAATTTTTTGAACCATTGATTATTTCATGGCAGAAGCCACTTCGTTATGTTTTTATGGAATTTAAGACGACTAAGCCTAGATTCTGAGAAGTTGAATACATTTAAGTGCTGTCTGATTCTCCTGCGCTGTGCTGACTGAAGCTATATTAGCACAAAAAATAATGGCATTATTTCTGCTTACATTGGGAAATAAGCATTTTTCAGGCTGAATGGAAAAGACAAAATTTGTCCCCTTTTTGTGGGTTTAAAATCTTTTCAGCCTTCCAATAATTTTTTTTAAAAATGATAATAATTATTTTGCCAACTTTTTAATATTCGTCTTCAAAAACTTTTTTTTAATATTGAACTTCACAAATCAAAGCTACTATGAAATTGGATCTTTTTTCAGTAGTCCTTTTATGCTAAACGTTATCTAGTATATTTAGTTCATTGCAGACTTCTAATAATAATATCATGATTTTCTGTGGGGCAAATTTGTTTCCTGGAGCACTGCTTCTATTTTCAGTTTATAAGCGACAGTACACAACATATTTCTGGCTTCCAATACTGTTTTCTAGAAAAAGAGAGGAAACTATGGTAAGAATTCCTGATAACGCCATCTAAAATAAATATTTGCAAGAAAAATGAGTTATATTTTGTACATTCATTAAAAAAAAAAAAATTCTTAAATAGTGCTTGCCAAACAAATGATGTGTAGTTGGAAGAATTTAAGTCCCAAGGAGGAGGATAATAGATCCTGGAGGATTATGTTTAAATGCTTTTTTCAACAGAAAAACTAAGCCTAAATTATATTTAATAGACTGATACAGAGCCACATTCAGTTTGGATTGGAAAGGATATGTGTTAGGGGAGACAGCTGATTCAGCTGATAAACTGCGTTTATTGGGAGAATATTATCAGGTACTATTACTAAATATTTTTTGTGTCAATTACTAGGATGCTCACTAATTTGGTCATTTCTGTAAAAGTAGAATAATAAATACACAAGACAATTGTTTGATGACCTGAATGATAATGCCTGCATTCCTGCATTGCTTGTGCCTGGAACAAAATTTGTCAGAGAATTTTATACATTAAATAGCCTCTGCTTAGCATTTCCATAAAACTAGTCCAAAAGAGCTGTTCTTACTTAGGATTTTTGTCATATTATCTGTGATTCTTGTAATCTATTTATCACTTATAAAAACAGCTGATCAGTTATTTTTAAATGTGGATTTTATTGTACAGTATATACCACTTATCCACCAGTGAAGCTCATTTTGCACTAGTGAAGTAAACCTTCATTAGCTATTCTAGTATCCACAAGAGTCTTTTTTTCTTTCAGTGCCTTTCTGTGCCTAAAATTTTCTTTTGCTATTTTAAAGGAACTATAAACTAAACCCACTGGAAACAGTGTGATTACTCCTCTCACATAGTAGCTAGGCAACTGGCAACGAGATCTTTTGCACAGATAGAAGCACTTGTCCTTTTTCTGATTTTCTGGGAAGAAGAGTAAAAGGAGCCAGTGTGCAGCAGGGATTTAGCAGTAAAGTGAGCAGAGAGGTGATCTTCCTGTTGAGTTACAGCCATAATAAATTTATACAGATACCTATACAAAACCTCAAGAGAGGATTTACTAAAAGGAACACAGAGAGCCATGAGTGCCAGTTGGTCCCCTTTTTCTCAGGTTTGCAAAATTATAGGGGCTTATAGATAGATTATAGGGGCTTTAGGAAGAAATATTTGTTAGAAACATGTAAGCAAACTTTGCACATATAGGTCATCAATACTTTAGAAAAATGTTGTTGCTGTTAGTTTTCGCAGTGCGTTTTTATATTTGTTCATCTTGGCTTTCTGGAACCTGATATGCTCCATTTCTGGAATAGTTCTGTGGATCTTCCTGCAAGAGCAGAAAAGAAAAGAAATAATTTACCAGTATGCATAGCACTCAGATTGAAATAATTCGATTGTATCAGCTGAAAACACTGTATGATTTTATTGTTACTTTTTCAAATAAGTAACTTCATGTTTGTTGTATCACAGGTACAGGAATGGCTGTGCTTAAACTGCCAGACCCAAAGGGCAATGTCAGGACAACTTGGAGATATGGGCAAGGTGCCACTTCCCAAAACAGGCCCTTCACAACCAACATCCAAAGCAGCTGCTCCTCCTCAGAAACGGCCTGTGCCTGCTGTCTCACATTCCCCTCAGAAGACTTCCACACCACCTACTCCAGCAGCAGCAAAGCCAAAAGAGGAACCGGGCGTTCAGAAGGAAGCTCCAAAACTGCAGCAGGGGAGATTGGAAAAAACATTGTCAGCTGATAAAATCCAGCAAGGAATTCAAAAGGAAGATGCAAAACCTAGGCAGGGAAAACTTGTCAAGACACCCTCAGCTGATAAAATCCAACAGGCTTCTCAGAAGGAAGACCCAAGGATTCAGCAAACAAAACTGACAAAGACAGCCTCCTATGACAGAGTTTTGCATGAAGTTCAGAAGGAGGATGCAAAACTTCAAGAAGCAAAGCTGGCAAAAACATCCTCAGCTGACAAAATTTTGCATGGAGTTCAGAAGGAAGACATAAAACTTCAAGAGGCAAAACTGGCAAAGATGCCCTCAGCTGACAAAATTTTACACGGCATTCAGAAAGAAGATCCAAAACTCCAACAGATGAAAATGGCAAAGGCACTGTCAGCTGACAAAATCCAACCTGCAGCTCAGAGGGAAGATACAAAACTTCAGGAGGTAAAATTGCCAAAGGCATCTTCAGCTGATAAAATCCAACCTGGAATTCAAAAAGATATAAAACTCCAACATGAAAAAATTAAGAAAACTTTATCGGTGGATAAAATTCAAGAGGAAGGTCAAAAAGAAGAAACAAAACTTCAGCGAGGGAAACTGTCAAAGACACCTTCAGCAGATAAAATTCCTGCAACAACAGCTGCAGACCAAAAGAAACCCCTAAGTATGTTGGAAGAAGATAAAGAACCTGTGCTCCCTGAAAAGAGTAAACCATATCCAGAAGACAAAAAGGAAGAAATTACAGCTGAGATTAAAGACCATGCTGCTGAACAGAAAGCAGAAGTTGAAGCACCTTATAAGGGACAGCATGCTAAGGAGCAAGATGTAAAGAAAGAGGATTTGACACCTGGGATTTCTCAAGAGGTTTTGAAAGCTGAAAAAGCTCAGGAAGAAGGAATTCCTGTTCAAACAGCACCTTTGCCAGGAACCGACCACATGGAAGCAGTGCGAGAAAAAATAGTAAGTTTTTCTCCCTCGCACTTCCCTTTCTCCAACTTAGAATCTGATCCTTACAGACTCTCTCCTTCCTGCTTTACTGTTATAATCTTTACAGAACGATTCTAAATGATAAAATCAATGACTCCCTTGGAGTGAAAGTTTCACCAGTTAATCCTATGCTCTACATGCACATTTCAAGATTACTTACCTGATTTTAAGTCTCAAGTAGTTAAGCATTTTAAACTAAGACAAAGCTCTTGTTTAATATTTTTTCAATATTTAAGATTTATTTACCTTCATCTCTAGATGTTTCAAAGATTCAAAGATTAATTGTTGAAATTGGAGTGTTTTCATAGTTCTCAATCCCAAAAGGGAATAATCTGAGAGAGTAAGGTGTAGAGTGCTTTGCAATACCAAAATATAATATAAATTTCAGGAATACTTTTTGATGCCTGAACATGGTACATGAAAGTATGCAATCTTTTCTTTTTTTTTTTATTTAATTGGCTTATCTCATATAGACAAGTACATTCAGGTAGGGTTATTGTGGGCTCTCAAGTCAGAGGAAGGGGTGAGTTTATGATAGTATGTACTAGAGGTCTGTATTCAAGTCACTTTATCAGCTGAAGAGAATAATATGCACAATTTGTTGAGAAATGAAAAATTAGGGGGTTTTGTATCGCACTGCAAATTAGGTGCTGATTATTATGTTATGAAAGTAGGAGTAGGCTTAGGCAAAGCGTTTAACCTTTGCCAGAATTATGTTTTCAAATAATCTCAGTCAAAAAGGTCAAGGGTTTGGTTGATTTTTGTTTTATGTATTTCCTGGTGGTAATTAAGATATTTGGACAGAAAAATATTTTAATTCAGAAATTTTGCTATACTATTTTTATAAACCAAGTCTCCTGTCTGAAATAAACCTATCACATGTTCTGTTTATTGCTCTTGATCATATCAAGAGTTAGGGTGTATGATTGTACTGAGGGAATCCTTGAATTATGCTTAGAGTAACATAACCAGAAAGCCTACCTTTTGGACCAAAAAGGAGATCTGGGAAAATCCTTTATTTCAACTTGTTCAGCATTAAAAATAAAGAAGGTGTCTCACCTAGCTTGTGCTTAGTAAAATTAACTTGGATTTATTTTTAATTTTTCTTTATTGAAGTACTTTAGTGTTGTCTGTTGACCAAACAAGACACAGCTCTTCCCAAGAGAGTATGTGATAAAAGTGGAAGAAGTGATACCAATTTAGATATCACACATTGCTTCCATTTCACTAGGTAAAAGACAACATGTAGACATTGAAGAATATAATTTACATGTATTTCAGGTTAGAATCATATGGAGGATTTCAGCTAGGTGTATTTTTAATTGGAGGTGCAAGGGAAGACCTTTCTGTGTCATTTTATATTAGATTCTTTGGAAGTGGTAGTTAATAACTCTTCTAGCTTTCCAATAAAAGGTAAGCAATTATTGCTATCCTACTTTTCACTAAAAAAAAAAAAAAAAGAAAAAAAGAAAAAAAAGGCAGCAATACCCCGAGAAGTCTCTGAAGACATGAAAAGGCTAAAGTTCTGATTCAGTACAAACAATAGAATAATCTATGGAAAATCATAGTATCATAGAATGGTTTGTATTGGAAAGGACCTGAAAGTTGATCTCATTCCAACCCCACTGCCATGGGCAGGGACACCTCCCTCTGGACCTGATGGCTCAAAGCCCCATCTGACCTGGCCTTGTGCACTTCCCGGGATGGGACATCCACATCTTCTCTGGGCAATCTGTGCCAGTGATTCACCACCTTCATAATAAAGAATTTCTTCTCAATATCTAATCTAAACTTGCCCTCATTAAGTGGGAAGCCATTTTGCCTTATCCTGTCCATGCTCTTGTAAATATTCTCACTCCATCCTTTTTTTAGGCTCCCTTCAGGTTCAGGAGAAATCACAGATACCAATTGAATTTAGAGATCTGGTATCCTTTTAAAAAAAAGTTTCTTTAATATTAAAAATTTAAAAATATTTGAGTCTCAACGTGTGATTTAAGGAATCATAAAACCTTTTTTTTTTTTTAAACGCATTTTTTTCAGTATTATTTTGAAATCTTTTAATTTTTTTTAAAGAATAAACTGACTGCTCATGTTTTACAGGTCATTTTCCTGAGAAACTGTCTTGTAATATTGACTATTGAGGAGCAATAGCAGTTATCTGTTCTAACAGGGATGCCTAGAACTCTTGGCAGTTTAACACATGCAGTTTATCAGTATTTAATTGCCATTTTGGAACACACAAATTTACGCAGAGGTAGTTCAGCATATCCATATGAACCCATTGTCATGTTGTCAATTGGCAGACACTTGTAATGTATTAAAGATATTATGTATGTACCATTGCTACTACCTTCTTATGATTACTGAGGAATGATCACATGCTTCAGTTGAGTAACTGGGTAAATATTAATATTTTGTTGATTGGCATCATTAGTCTAACAGATGCCGCAAAACACAGCCCAGAGAGATAGAACAAGGAGGATAAGACTTGTCTGTAAGCAATTTTTCTGGATACAAGACAGATGTTTCATTTTGAAAATACAAAATTGAAATGCACATTACAGAGTTTAGTCAACCGTGTTTCTTTTCCATTTTTTGAAACCTTTTTTTTATAATGTAGATATCTTTATTTCTTCTATAAACAAACTGACCTTTTAAAAATTATGTGGTCCTTTGTAAAATAAATTTCTGCAACAGAATGTAATAATCTGAGCTATAAAAACTTTTATTTTCTTAAAAAAGCCTCTTTTTTTTTAGTCATATTTTTCTTTTAATAAATTTCTGGTTCAACTTGGTAACTGATAGAAAAACATTTTCATAGAATCGTATAATCACTAAGGTTGAAAAAGACCTCCAAGATCATGAGGTGTACCCATTATCTCAGCACTACCACCTTCACCACAAAAACATGTCCACATGTATTGCATCCAGATGTTTTTGAGCCCTAAGCTTTTTATTTTCAAATAAGAATAGCAAAAATGAGGAAGAGTATGAATGAATAATATTTATAAAGCTAAAACTTCTAATACAAAATAGTTGTATAGTGGATTGATTCTGGCATCACAGAAATGTCACTGGAATAGCAAAAATACAGTTGACATTAGATAATTTTTAACATTAGTTAAAGAGGTTGCATTTGCTGGTTTTAAAGTCTTATCCAGACTGCAGCTTTTATAACTGTCCTTCTTCCTCATTTCTTAAGATGTTTCTCTCATAAATGTCTGTATTAGAGCCAAATTTGTCCAGTATTAAAAATACATAGTAAGCGAACTCAGAGGAAATACCATTCAAATACTCAGAAAAGTCCAGTAATTTGACATGTGCCAAAGTACTTCCTAATTTACAAGGGGAAAAGAACTTTTTTTTTTTTTAATTTAAATGCATTTTTTTCATTCTCAAAGAGTTGTGGAATATATAAATGATCATTTTCAATATTGTTTCTGCTATATTTTGTTATTAATCTAAAAATCCTATATTTGTGATATATTTGCAAGTTTAACAATGATGTCTTTGTGGATGTGATGACCAACAGTGCAGAACATAAGTTAGCAGTCCTTTAAGAATAGATGTAGCTAGTGACAATATCCTAAATCTCAGACTACACGAAATAGGGAAAAAAATCCCAGAAGCTTTTGTTGTAAGTTATGTACATATTGATCTCAAAACATTACACGCAGGATAATTTTTTAATGTACCATGGTGCAGGTAGTGATACAAACAAAAATGTTTTAAAATATATTCATATTTTGGTATCCTTAAAAAGAAAGTTGGATTTTACTCATCCCTTTTATTTCTAGTGAGAAATGAAGTCTGTCCTTATTGTAGATCTTTTCCTTCTCCTTGCTGTACAAACAGCAGACTTTCTCATATGCAGTTTCTGCGATTCATTGCAGTCATTTATGTCATACACTGAGGTTCAACACCAGGGTGGGCAACAGCAATATTCATTGCCATCTCCTCTGCTTTGGTCACAGTAGGTATTAGACATTGGTCTCAGCTGCAAGGAGAATGGCTGAAGCTGTTCCATGACCAGTTGTTCTCTACCTTTTTCTGTGCTTAACTGTTCAGTTGATGCCTTCTGTCTCTGCTTTACAACCGATGATATCACATCATCTTGAAGAACCAAGATCTGAGAGGTTCCCTTTCACTAGAGGATGCATTCTGTCCATCAGCTCCTGGGAAACCTTAGCTTGAGCAATGTTTTCATTTTTTAGTAGCTCATCTAAATTGATCACAGTGAGTTTTGTTGAGTATGTCTTCATAAGTATGAACATACTGGTCATAAATGAAAAAAAATAACAATCAAATGTCACAGGTGAAGTTTTAGTGAGGAGTGTGCTATTTATTATATTTGAAATCACATGGTTTTAATGATATATGTCTTTTTTAAACATAGCAAAATAAATTCCCCTTAAACATTTTCTTCTTTAATAAAGAGAAAAAAATTGTAAATATAAAATACAAAATCTGAAATGTTTAATTATGCTTCGTGGATGAATTTTTGTAAAGACCATAGATAATTCTATCCTTAAGAGCTGGAGAATATCCAAGAGTAGATTTTTCAGAATATTGAAGGCTGTAGGCTTCAAATGGTGATGCCTTTTCGAAGTTGTTTTACGTACTGCAGGTTTCCCCATGTTTATATATTAATCACAGACTTATCATTCAAGAAGTCCTTAGAAATGTTTGTTTTCACACTGCATTTTTATTTGCAATGGATTTTTCTGTGATATCAGATATTTGAATTTGCAATATTGGTTATAATGTTGGTAAGAACAAATGTAGCTTATATTCAATGTAGTATCAGATTTTTCAAACCATATAATAAATCACTCCTGTGAATGATGATTAATTAATAAAATATTAGTTAGTATACTACTGGAATAGTAATATAAATACTTTAAAACTAATATAAAAATTAGTGTTTGAACGTAGGATTATGTTCAAAGTGATATGTATAAAAGCAAGGATATGTAACTTAAATATAAATTAAATCTAAACCTGACTGGTTTTAAAAAGTAATATGACTGACCATAAAAAAATATTTGGGTTTTATTTTGACTCTAAATGTATCTTTAGTGTGAATTAACTCTGAAAATATTTGTAGTCGATAGCAACTTAATATGAGTGTAAATGTAATTTTAAATTATAATTAACGTTCTTTTTAATTTTTCTAGTATATTTATTCCACAGTATTTTTAGCTACTTTTCAAATAATGATGTTACCAATGAGGTTGATAAATGAAACCTTTTAATAAATGGTTTGCTCTACTTCAGAAATCACTGACGTAGATTAACAAAGCTGATAACTGCTACCTACTTCTACTATTGAGAGCCGTAACAGAAAAGATCACATTGTATTAATAAAGTCATGAGACTTTGGGATGCTTGTTCTCAAATTGCCAGTGGATGTTGGGACACTTCCTAAAATTGTCAGCCCAGAGTAGAGCTAAGGTCACCTGTATTTAGGAGAGTGAACTGTGATTTAGCTAAACAATGAGGTACTTTGACTAAGTACAGAGCATTTCACAGCTGCGAGAAGCAGGAGTAAAACTGGTGCAGAAATACTTGCTGTAGGATATTTTTAGTATTTTTGTTATTTATAAAAGGAGATAAGAGATGCTTGTCAGTCAGAATGACGTAGAAGGATCTGGAAGGTAGGATGACTATGGGTATTTAATTAGGGATGAGAAGGAAAACACTGCTTCTGATGCTCAGTCAGGAGTGCCTGCCTTGTTTGCTTCCTTTAATCAATGGCTGACCATCATGCTTTCCTCCCTGCAATTACACTGTCCTACCAGCAGCTTACTCTGCACTAGCACTTTACCAAGAAACTTCTTTTTATGAGGTACTCAAAAAAAATTTGTACAGTGCCAGGCTGTAGGGGACATTCCAATATGTGGGGACATTCCAAATGTCATTAAATCATGCTTCAGTACTCTGTGTATGGTGTTGCATGTTGCAATGTGTCATACTTCAATCAAAAAAATTAAACCATGAGTGCAAAATTTGAGAAGATTGACATATTTCTAGACAATTATAAAATTTTAAATGGTCAAAGAAAGGAGCAGACTCCAGAAATTCTGCAGACATTTGTCAAGCTATATTTATTACTTTGTATTGAAAACCATGTAGAGAGTTTTGAAACATAGTAAATAAAATCTTCAAATACATAAACCCCTGGGCAGCTTGTCCCATGCATGTGTGATGAAATGGCAGGTTATCATTACTAAGTGTTCTTAAAAATAATTAAATTGTGTATTGAAAAATAGAAGTTCATCTGGAAACTAGTAAAAAGAGTTGCCAGTGTGGACAGCCAAGCAAAGTCTAGTTAGAGTCAATGCAAAAAATCAAAATTTGAGGAACTTTTTTGTATTATTCTAATAGCTTTGAGTAACAAAATTAGTGTTCAATATTCATCTGAGGCATGAACTCATCCTTTAAAAAAAAAAAATCCCATGTTTTTAATTGTCAGGAGACATTAAGAATTTATATATAAATATATACACACGCGTTATGTATTTATTTTTTTAGGAAAAGGAGGATGACAAATCAGACACATCAAGCTCTCAGCAACAGAAAAGTCCACAAGGTCTGAGTGACACCGGGTATTCTTCTGATGGGATATCAAGTTCACTTGGTGAAATTCCAAGTCATATCCCCACTGATGAAAAGGATTTAATCAAAGAATCTAATAAAAAAGACATTATTTCACAAGAAAGTCCACCAAGCCCCTCAGATCTTGCTAAATTGGAAAGTACTGTACTCTCAATTTTAGAAGCTCAGGCAAGCACTCTTTCTGATGAAAAATCTGCAAAAAGCAAAGAGCTTTCTGAAACATATGGTGAACAAACAAAGGATCAACCTAAAACAAAGCCTTTGCCCGTCACTCCAGAATCTTACGGTTCAGATGAGGAAGACTTAAAAGCTATCAAAGAAGGTGAAGGAGCCATTGTAGAAGAGGGCAAAGGAACTGCTTCCTCCCAGGTAGACTACAAGGAAGAACATGAAGGAGATGACATATCAGCAAGAAGACAACAACGCTATGACTCTGTGGAAGACAGCAGTGAGAGTGAAAACTCTCCTGTCCCAAGGAGAAAAAGAAGAACTAGTGTTGGTTCTTCAAGCAGTGATGAATACAAACGAGATGACAGTCAGGGATCAGGTGATGAGGAAGACTTCATTAGGAAACAGATTATAGAGATGAGTGCTGATGAAGATGCTTCAGGTTCTGAAGATGATGAATTCATTAGAAATCAACTCAAAGAGATCAGTGCAGCTGAAAGCCAAAAGAAAGAAGAAGTGAAAAGCAAAGCCAAAGCAACAGCTGGAAAACACAGAAGAATGGCACGGAAAAGTAGTGCAGGCTATGATGAGGATGCAGGAAGAAGACATTCGTGGCACGATGATGATGATGAGACTTTTGATGAAAGCCCAGAGCCAAAATACAGGGAAAGTAAAAGTCAAGACAGTGAAGAACTTGCAGTGTCTGGAGGAGGAGGCCTTAGACGTTTCAAAACAATAGAACTAAATAGTACAATAACAAACAAATATTCTGAAGTATCTGAACAACAGAAAGGTATTTTATATTTTGATGAAGAGCCTGAGCTGGAGATGGAGAGTCTTACAGATTCACCAGAAGATAGATCGAGAGGAGAAGGATCTTCCAGTTTACATGCTTCTAGTTTCACACCAGGCACATCTCCTACTTCAGTGTCATCCCTTGACGAAGACAGTGACAGCAGTCCTAGTCACAAAAAACTGGGAGGGGAGAGCAAACAACAGCGCAAAGCAAGGCATCGGACACATGGTCCTCTTCTTCCCACTATTGAAGATTCTTCAGAAGAAGAAGAACTACGGGAAGAGGAAGAACTGCTAAAGGAACAAGAGAAACAACGTGAATTAGAACAGCAACAAAGAAAAAGTTCTAGCAAAAAATCTAAAAAGGACAAGGATGAACTCAGAGCCCAGAGAAGAAGGGAACGTCCAAAGACTCCACCAAGTAATCTTTCTCCCATTGAAGATGCATCTCCAACAGAAGAATTACGACAGGCTGCAGAAATGGAAGAGCTGCACAGATCTTCTTGTTCTGAATATTCACCCAGCATTGAGTCAGAGCCTGAAGGTTTTGAAATCAGCCCAGAAAAAATAATAGAAGTGCAAAAAGTTTACAAATTGCCGACTGCCGTCTCTCTATACTCACCAACAGATGAAATACCAACTGGACTCCCAAAAGAAGAGAGTGGTCAAAAGACATTGAAAAGTGCAGAAGAGGTATATGAGGAGATGATGCATAAGTCCAAATCATTTCAAATGTCAAGTGAGAAAGATGAAGTATTTGAAAAAGAACCTTTATATGGTGGAATGCTAATAGAGGATTATATTTATGAATCTTTAGTAGAGGATACTTACAATGGAACTATTGATACTAATCTTGTTATGAGACAAGATGAGAGCAGTGAATATATACAACAGAGAGGAAAAGAGAAAAAACCAAGAGCTTCAGAACAGGTCTATGATGAACCACAGAAAATTAGTGATCTAGAGAAAGACTACTATAGTGTTGAGACTTTACATACTATTGTGCCTCAAGAAGATATTGTTTCTAGTTCTTATATTATCCCAGAAAGTCATGAAATAGTTGTATTAGACAGCACAGTAACTTCTGCCATTGAGGAAAAGCATTTGTTAGATGCAGAAGCTGCTTATGAAGAGCTTATGAAAAGACAGAAAATGCAGCTAACCCCAGGGTCTAGTCCAACACAACCAGCTTCAGATTTTATTCCCACATCTGATACAAAGGTATCTGGTGGTGGAGAAATAGTGGACAGTACATCTTTAACATCAAGCACTACTTCAGCCATCTCAGATGTATCACCTGTCAGTAGCACAACACTTTCTATTCCAGATGTTAAAATAACACAGCATTTTACAGCAGAGGAAATTGAAGATGAATACTTAACAGATTATGCCAGAGAAATTCAAGAAATAATTTCACATGAAACATCAATATTGACATACTCTGAGACATCAGAAGGTGCTACATCAGTTTTACCTTCTGATACAGCTTCGTTAACATCATCTACATCTTCAGTTTGTACCACAGATAGTTCCTCACCTATAGATAGTGCAGCCACAGGTTTTGTAGGTCCAGCAGAGGGTGTAAGTAAACCAGCAGATTCTGAAGGTGTCAGCATAGTAACACAGGGTCCCTTAACATCTGCAAAAGAATACTCTGAACTGAGTATGCCTTATGAATCTATTGCTGGAGCCACTAAAAAACCATCTCTTGAATCAGATGCAGAGAGTGTGGAGCAAACTGCTGTTTGTTTGCCTGAAACTGTACCTTTAGTAGTGGCAACCACAGTTACAAAATCCAAGGAATATGCAGCTGATACCATTACCTTTGATACCTCCAAAGCAGAGAAGGAAGCAGCTAGAAAAATTAAAAGTACAGTAGAGGCTGGCAGTGTCAAAATTCATCATGAAGAACCACACAAAGAATTGGGTGTTGATATGACAAGGATTGATTTGACTAATGCTGCATCTGAGCAACC
This sequence comes from Acrocephalus scirpaceus scirpaceus, assembly GCA_910950805.1. Lineage (NCBI taxonomy): Eukaryota > Metazoa > Chordata > Aves > Passeriformes > Sylviidae > Acrocephalus > Acrocephalus scirpaceus. The sequence goes on from OU383777.1 coordinate 9,320,414, forward strand.
ACCTATATGTATAGCACCAGTACCAGTTACAGAGCCTGCATCAGAAACACCTTCTGTACTCACTCACAGTGTTGTAAGTAAGACCAGCATGGTCTCTGTGCCTTCCTCAGCTCCTGCTGTTCCAGCCAAAGTATTCTCTCTTTTTAGAAGCTCTTCTTTGGATTCTTCTGCACATCCTTCTCCACCCCCACCTCCTCCTCCTCCACCACCTCCTCCACCACCATTACCACCACCACCTATTTTACCCAAGCCAGCCATTTATCCCAAAAAGAAGTCACAGGTTAAGGCTCCAGCACCAACAGTTCCCACAGTGGTACCTCCAGTCACAAGTGTTCCAACACTAGAGTCCACAGCCGTAATAAAGGATCATGTGGTACCTATCACAAAAACATACACCCCAACACCACCTCCTGTACCCCCCAAACCATCCTCCATTCCAGCAGGGCTTGTTTTCAGTCACAGGCCCCCTGAAGTAACTAAACCTCCAATTGCTCCTAAACCAGCAGTTCCTCCCCTCCCAGTAGCTGTTCATAAGCCAGCAGAAACACAGCCCAAACCAGTAAGCTTGTCATTGACTTCAAGTATGACTCTGAATTTGGTATCCACAGCTGAATACAAAATACCATCTCCCACTTCCCCTTTGTCTCCACACTCTAACAAATCTTCACCAAGGTTGGCAAAACCCTCACAGGAAACTTATGTTGTCATCACATTGCCATCTGAGCCTGGAACTCCCACTGAAGCTATAACTAGCCAGGCTGTTACCAGCTGGCCTTTAGAAGCACCTTCTAAAGAGCAGATTCCCCAACCTATGCAACCAGTTTTTACTACATCCATGAAAACTATGGATATTCAAAGTATGGCAGGCCACAGTATGTATTTTTCAGGTGCACTGCAAGCTATTCCTGTGACAACACAGTCAACTTTTGAAAAAATACCTAGTTCAAAACCAGAAGCAGTAACAACAGACATAACCAAGACCACAGTGTCTGTGGTTAAGGGTCCAGTGCCTGGTTATGGTTTAGGTAGTGTTGCTATTACTATACCTCCAGAGCCACTACATATTGTAGACCAACCCAGATACAGAGAGAATGGAAGATTCCATCCTTTGGGCGACGTCATAGATCTTCGCACTCTAACTAAGATGGACATTGAAATGAGAGACAGCTGTATGGACCTCTCTGCTGTTTCCATGGATGTGAGAAGGCAAATGCCAGCAAGTGACACAAGTGCACGGCCAGTAAGTACTGTCCAGCCATCCATAATAAATCTTAGCACCGCATGTGTTGCTGATACTTCTCTGCCTGTAGTCACTGAGACAGTAACTGTAATGACCTGCACTGCCACTGTGAGCTACACCACCAGCACAGACAGCCTTGTGGATCTGGGACATGCGATGACAACGCCGCTTCAGCTAACAACATCAAAACATTTTGAGCCTGCATACAGAGTAACAGGCAGCCAGGCCTTCTCTGTAGGTAGAGATGAAGTGCCAATAAATTTATCACTAGGTACTTCAACACAGGCAGTGACATGGGCTACCACAAAGCCTGTTACTGTACCACCTGTTGGTGTTACAAATGGTTGGACTGATCTCTCCACTTCTCAGCAGCCAGCAGAGAGTGGAGCAGTTGACCTTAGCACTACAAAATCCCACAGAACAGTAGTAACAATGGATGAAACTGCTTCAGGTATCATAACAACAGTAATAGAAGATGATGAAAAGCCTGTAGATCTGACTGCAGGGAGAAGAGCTGTCTGCTGTGATATGGTTTATAAATTGCCATTTGGTAGGAGCTGTACAGCACAGCAGCCTTCTACTACACTTCCTGAAGATCGCTTTGGCTACAGAGATGACCATTATCAGTATGATCGTTCAGGGTCATATGGCTACCGAGGAATTGGAGGTATGAAACCATCTATGTCTGACACAAATTTATCAGAAGCTGGACTATTTGCATACAGAAGCAAGAATAGCTTTGATTATCGAGTTGGGGCAACTGATACAGCAGTAGATCTTACTTCTGGAAGAGTAACTACAGGTCAGTATGACACAGCAGCAGATCTTTCTTTGAAATATAATTTTGATGTTCCTCACCTCATTTCAGGATAATTTTTTTATTGTTTTTCCCCTCCTTCTGTTGTTTTGTTTTCTTTTGGACAGTGTGACAAGTTATTCCGGATTACACGTGTTTTTCATTTCTTCATTTTACGTATTTGTTTGCACAGAGGTGCCTGCATGTGCCTGCATGTTCAGAAATGCTGTTTCCTTCACATCTAAAGTAGATCATTAACCTGAAGATTTGCATGCAGTTTCCCCTTCCCATTTATTTCATCAAGATGGGATGACTTTCAGAATCCGCAAAGCAGCATTCTTTTGTGGGACTGGACTGTAACTTTGCCCTGTAATTTCAGGTGAGGTTATGGATTACTCAAGCAAGACTACAGGTGCATATCCAGAGACTCAGCAGATTTCTGGCCTCGGGCTCAGTACACCACAGTATTCCCAAGCAAGAATGGTGTCATCTGTGGGTTCCCAACTTGGCGTTGGAAGTGTTTTAAGATCATCCAATGGTGTTGTTTATTCTTCGGTAGCAACTCCAATCCCATCCACATTTGCCATCACCACGCAACCCGGTTCTATTTTCAGTACAAGTGTCAGGGATTTACCTACTCTCCAAACAATTGACTCAGTGCCCTCTTTATCAACTTTGCAACAGACTCAACCACTCCCAAGATCATACAGTTTCTTGACAACTGTGGCAGCTGAAAAAGATAAAGCAATTCCTGCCATTGGTATGGAGACAGGGTTACCCCCTCATTCTATAGAAACGATTACCACTGAGCCAACCAGCTTGATACCTGCTTTAACTACAGCATCTGAAGTTTATACAGATGTAATTGATGATGAGGTTGCCCTTCTCATTGCCCCTGAAGAAGGCAAACAGCAGCAGCTTGATTTAGAGCGGGAACTTCTTGAGCTTGAGAAAATTAAGCAGCAGCGCTTTGCGGAAGAGCTGGAATGGGAACGTCAGGAAATTCAGAGATTTAGGGAACAAGAAAAGTTTATGGTGCAAAAAAAGCTTGAAGAGTTGCAATCCATGAAACATCATCTCTTATTTCAGCAGGAGGAGGAAAGACAAGCTCAGTTTATGATGAGACAAGAGACATTAGCCCAGCAGCAGTTGCAGCTTGAACAATTCCAACAACTTCAACAACAGCTCCACCAACAGTTAGAAGAGCAAAAACTTCGTCAAATATATCAGTATGGTTATGACCCTTCAGGAACTGGCTCACCACAAACTACCACAGATCAAACACTTTTGGAGGGACAGTATGCAAGCACAGAAAATGGCCAGTTTTGGCCTACTGATGACACAACCACTACAGCTTCAGGCGTGCTGGGTATTGAAATTCCACAAAGTCAAGCATGGTATACAGTTCAGTCTGATGGCATTACCCAATACATACCCAGGTCTGGTATCCTAAGCTCAGTTTCAGAAATGTCTCTTAAGGATATTGATGTTAGAGAGGAGAAGCAATTGAAAAAGAGAAGTTCTATGCCAAAATTACGTGGTCCCTATGAGGAGTTTGAGGAGACCCTGGAAGAAGAGCCCCGGTGTTTCAAAAAAATAGTGGACAGTGGAGTGCAGACTGATGATGAAGATGGAGCAGAAAGAGGTTACACCAACAGGAGACGGAGAACTAAGAAGAGTGTTGATACAAGTGTTCAGACAGATGATGAAGATCAAGATGAATGGGATCTTTCCAGCAGATCCAGAAGAAAGCCTCGTGTAGGGAAATACAGCGAGAGCACCACTGAGGCAGACAAAGCTAAACCATTCTCCAAGGTATCTAGTATTGCAGTTCAGACAGTGGCAGAGATTTCTGTGCAAACAGAACCTGTAGGAACAATAAGAACACCTTCAATCAGGGCCCGATGGGATGCTAAGGTTGAAATCATAAAGCATATTTCAGCTCCAGAAAAGACATATAAAGGAGAAAGTCTGGGATGTCAAACAGAGACAGCATCAGACACCCAAAGTCCCCAATATCTGTCAGCTTCATCTCCTCAGAAAGATAAAAAACGTCCAACACCTTTAGAGATAGGATACTCATCCCACCTTCGTCCAGACTCCACATTACAGGTAGTCCCTTCCCCTCCCAAATCTCCCAAAGTCCTCTATTCACCCATTTCACCCGTTTCACCAAGCAAAGTTATAGAGTCAGCATTTGTACCTTATGAAAAACCCATGCCTGATGACATCAGCCCTCAGAAGATGCTGCATGCTGACATGGCCAAGGTTCCTCCATCAAGCCCAAAGGCAGCAAAGATGATGCAACGCTCTATGTCTGATCCTAAGCCCCTGAGTCCCACAGCAGAAGACAGTTCCAGAGCTCAGTTTCAGTACACTGAGGGTTTTATGGTAAGAAGTATTTGCTTAATTTTTTTTTTTATAATATGCAATTCTTCAGCTATCAGTACAGCATGAGGATAGACACACTCATTTCCAATAGTTGTGTATGCAGTTTTTTGCACACCTTGCTGAAAAGTCCAGAGGAATATCTGCTGTCTAAAGCAATGGTTATTTTCTTCACCACTTTGCCAGGAAACAGAGAAGCCCATATTACAGTCCTACTAATATTCAGGAAGTAAGACAAGTTCATTTTCAGAATTTGGATGGCACATTGTGTTTTATATGGCAATTCGTTGCCAGTATAGAGGTTACTGACAAGTCTTCAGAAAATTGAAAGCATTCCCTTTCTAATCATACAACATCCAGCTCTTGTGGCAAATCTGTAGTGCTTTTATCTTGAAATTACTGCATGTGCCTTCTGAGAGACAGATAACACCAGATTTATAATTGCCTTAGTTAGCTGTCCTTTTTGACCCTCATGAGGTTTCTTAGCCATGTGTGATTCTGTGGATAATCTTGTCCCAGTGTGTACAGCTTTTATCTTTCCCAGACCAAAAGGTCTCATATCCAAAATCCATTTTTAATTTGTTTTGGATAAGGGGGATTATCAGGAAGTTATGCAAGTTTTGAGGGCTGTTTCTTATAGGGGTCAGAAGAGGCTGACATCAGTAGGATCAAAATTTTAATTTCTGCAGTATTTCTTTTCCTTGAGAAGTAAGATTTCATATTTGGGAATCAGATTGATATTTGTGAATAAGAGGAGTAAGTCTTGGCAAAAAAAGTAACTTTATTGTGTGATATGTTCTTGGCTGTCATTTTATGTGAGACCATTCCCTTCCGTCAGTTGATGCATCAGTATCTTCTCAGAACTCTGGAAGGGTTGCCATTCAGCAATATTTACCTTTTATGTTCAGTTGTCTGTGAATACAAGTGATTAGTACAGACTGGATAGGATAAAGAGGGTTTGTTTTCTCTGTTTGATAATTTGTAGTGGCTTTCAAAGGCAACATTATCTGGTTATACCTTCCAAGGCTCCCACTGTAAGTAGTTCCTACAGCTTCACATATTTGTGCAGTATAAACGCTTCCCATGCTGTTACTGCTTGGAAAACTTGGAAGTTTGAAGGGAAAGCCATAGTTATGGCATTGGCACTCCATATAAACATCATTCACTAATGAACAATAAGCACAGTTGGGGAAACTAGCACGAGCATTGAAGATTCATGTAGAGGATTTGGAACAGCATCTTGAAGAATGTTGCTCATGGATTGTAAGAAAGTGTTGGGTTCTGCTTAATATTGGAGACTAGGTATAATATTGTAAAATAATATGTGATTGTAGAAGTATAGTAAAACTATTTCTGAGAACAAATTACTCAGTTCACTTATTTCACAGATACATATTTGATATAAATTGTATCCTTCTATGATGGATGATGAATTCTATAAACAACTCATTGTTTAAAGGTCTCTAAAGAGTTAAAGCTCTTTAGTAGAGTTTGAACACATACATTATTCTTTAATGAGACATGAGAACAAAGAGCTGGTACACCATTATTTCTGTTTGTACCAACATGTTCTCTACGGTTTTGCCTTGAACCCAAACAACAATGAGCTATACGGTGTTCACTAGTGTGCAGCAATCAGCAAATAACCCATGTCTCAAAGTAGTTGCAGCCTAAATAAAGGAGTGAGATATTTTTAGGGAAGGTAGGGTGCAAGTAGACAAGCACAAGGAAATTAAAAAGACTTCTGTGAATATAAAGTGGACTGCACTAGCTTGGCCATGCAGGACAGGCTGGGGAAGCTGCTCTTCAAACTTCCCATGGTGATGGCTGATTTCAGCTTTGACGCTATGTTAAGCATTAAGCTTGTAATACTCTCAGGTGGAGTTTTGTTCATTATGTGTTTGAGGTTAAGTCAGCTTATGCTGAGATTGGGTACGTGAAGTTTAAAGGAGGAAAAGGCACATGGCCAACAAGAAAGAAAATATTTGCAGTGATCCTTGAAGAATGTAATCAACTGACCTCATCAGCATCTGGAAATAAGGGTATACATTGCTTTTGCAGTTTCTGTTTCAGTTCTCAATTACTCAGTCCAGTTATGTTATGAAGGAGAGTTCTACAGTACAAGACCCAAATTCTGTAGTTTCCACAAGATTTACGGTATTCCCTCCAGCATGTCCATTTGTTTATACCATGGGTTTAGGGCTGTATCATCTTGAAGTACAGGAAAGAATGGACAGTGATTTCTTTTGTACATTTTATCACATTCAAAAGCTCCCTGAAAGCATAAACACAGTGTTATTGTTGGCAAAGTGTAAACTTTGTTGACATTTTTTCAATTTTGTTGAAAATCTTTGTTGTTAGAGCCACATGGTGTTGTTCTACTTAAGTTTAAATATAGGATCACTTTTGGACGATCCTTCTAAGTGTGAAAGTAAGATGCTGCCTTACCTTTGAAATATTTTTACATGGGACTGTTTTTTATTCATTTTGTGTATGTACAGTGCCCACAACAGCTAAAGTTTTTGTTAATTCTCTGTGTACACTTTTGTGCCTCCTGACTTTAGAGTTCCTAATTTCCTAGTTAAAAAAATTGAAAGCTAGAAGGGGACAGTTATGTCATTCAAAAGAGTGAAGTTCAGTACAGAAAAACTTACAAAATAGCTCACTCTGAAAAAGAGAATTTACTAGAGCTGAACATAAAAGAATAAAATGGAAATGAAAGATTCATCTTTTACTACCATAAGGAAATGGAATGTGTATATGAATATTTTTTGCATGGATGAATATCCCATCACTTTTTTAATAGTTCATGAATCAGGGTTATGTCTTTGTCTGCATTCATAAACATTGCAGGTGGAAAGGGTGTTCATGTATTCATGTATATGATTCACAGGCACTTTTTTCATGACAACTGAGCAAAAAAAGTTGATCCACAACTGGTGGAACTAAAAGAGTAAGAATAAAACTGATCTCTTTCTAAGATTTAAAATGAAATGATAGCTTGTCCTTCAAACGGTGCCCTTTCCTCAGTCATGTGCTTCTTCCAATGGAAAATGGTTTCTTTACAACATTTCAGGAAAAGATACTATGGTGACTATGACTAAGATGATTAAATTCTCCCTCTATGTCTTAGAATTGTTGTTTTAATATAATTTTCTTCTTTAATACAGCTTGTAAAAGGAAATTATTGCAAAGATTTATCTGGTCTAGTATGAGTGAAGGGCTGAAAAGTAACCTGATAGTTAAGTAAATAATAATAAAAAAATCCAGGTAACATTACTTTCAGTGGTGGGACATTTAATTTTCCAACAACAAGTAGTGTGGTTACATTAAAATTCTTCTTGCTTGTCTCTCATAGACATTGTCTTTATGCGAACACTAGAGAGACTGTAGATGGTGGTTTCCTATTCATCCAAAGAAAAAGTATTGCTTGCCACTATGTCCCCTTTTGTAGTTCACATGTGCTGTCCATTAGTAATACATATTAGTAATCAAATACAGCTGACTCAAGAAAAAATTAAGAATTGTATCTTGTAAGCACCAAAAAAAGTTGTGAAAGCCACCCATTGGAATTGACATTTTCCAAAGATACCCAGTTTTGCTGTTTTGTGAGCTTTGTGTCTCTTGCACTCCCTGCGGCAGTGAGCTCCCCAGCACTGATTTTGTTAGACTGTCCAGAATGGTAGGGTTCAAAAGAGTGAACAGCCGTAGGAGTGGTTTCCATGAGGGCACCAGGAACTCTCCACAGAGTCTGGAAGTGAAGATTGCAATTCATCCATTCAGCAGCAACAAAAAATAAAAGTTGTGAGTACCTGTCTAACGTGATAAAGAAACAGCTTTACACCAGTGAGCCACAAAATCAAGTCACATGCCAGTCATAGTTGTCTTTGGCACTTGTACAGATTGCATATGTATAATCAAAGATGGGAGTTGTCTTCCTTTTGCCTTTGGATGCAAAATGTCTGTTCAGCTAAACTGAGGCAAATTGCAGAAGATCTTGCACATGACCTGTCACACACATAAAGCATCTACAGCTAAGCAATGCCTAGACTCAGCAGAGTGTTTGTATTCGTGAAACTAATGCAAAGACACATCTGTCAACAGCCTGTCAGCTTTAGGGTAGAAACTGTACATTTAAGCTTTAACACTTAGAGTAAATCCTGTCAATATGTTTATTAAGAGAGACTTTTCTTGACATTTTTATCTGGTGTGATTTACCATACTTGTAAGGCAAAAAAAAAAAAAGAAAAATCAAATCTTCATAATGTAGGAAAAAAAAAAGTAATTATTTCAAGCATGTCTTTATTTACATAAGAAATGCAAGATTTCTTCTATTGCTATATTAAGAGCAGAATCATACTGATTTTAAGAGTGGAATTTCTTTTAGATGGCTTTATTAACACATTAATGTGTATCATCCTCTGTAGTATTCTGAAGTTTTCAATTTTAAAACAAGAAGATTAAAACTGCATGATTTCACAGAATCACAGCTGAAGGGACTTTAAAATTCATCCAGTTCCAACTTCCCCCGCCATGAGGGACACCTTTCATTTCATCAGGTTGCTCCAATCCCCATCCCACCTGCCCTTAAATATTTCCAGGGAGATGGGGCATCCACAACTGACCTTTACAGCCTCAGACATGCTGTGCATATGAGCACTGAAAAGGGAAAACAAGGTAGTTGCTCCCAGTAGAATTAAGACCTTCCATCTATCATATCCATGATGTTTTGCTTGTTTATTCAGGACTAAGCTGATCACCAGACTTGTAGTTCAGCAAAGAGTGTTGTCTCTGGATAATGAATAGAGAGAAAAAGGTAGGGATAATTACCCTATTTGAAGGCAGGTATTTCTGTTTGCTTAGGTTCCTCAGAAGCAGGGAGTAGGTTCATTTCTTAATGTCAGGCCAGAATGTCAGGTAACATAATTCTTCTACTGTTGAAGCACAAGGCATAGGAGTTTCCCTTGGTTTCTTGTTATCAGAGCTTAATTCCAGCTAAAAGGAGTTGGTACTTTGTTATATTTTCTTTAGTTACTGTAAAATATTCAGAAGTGATTTTTGGTCTGAGGCATAGGTGGTCACATTGTTATACTGCAAAAGGCTTAATTCAGTGACTTCTAATTTCTATTTTAGTTCTGTGATTCAGCCCAGAAAAAGGGAATAACATTTTGATTTCTGTAAAAACTGTACTTCCATATAAAGCAGGAATTACCTTTTGCAGAAACAGCTGATATTTGAGTTTCAGTACAGATGGGTGTTGAGTGAGGAACCATCTTTGGAAGTATCTAAATTTAAAGGGCAAAGGTTTGGTTTTTTTTTTTAGCTTTGCTTCTAAGTGACATCGCTGGGCTGTGGTTTAATGACAATTCTCCAAACATTGGTGGCAACTGGTCCTTCATTTTGAGTATGCATAAACCAGTCCTAAAGAATGATCTGGGAGCAGTCTGATTTGCATAATTCATATGGCTTTCATGCAGTTTGTGAACTGCACATGCAGGATTGTCTGACAGTGTGTTGATGCACTTAGCACCAGGCTAAGTCACTAGGCCTGAATAATGCTGGTTCATTGCTTATGGATGGGAAATCTTATCTCAAGACTGAATTCAGGCCAGCAATCCAGACAAGGTGTAGATGTTCCCCACCAATTTCCTTTTGTGCTTGAATATTGAAATATGCTTTTTTTGTGTGCTTCAAACAAATTTGCTGGGAACAAGTTACAAAGACAATCTCTGTCACATTTAGAAACAATTCTCAACAATCTTATCCCTGTGTAAATAATAAAGTAGGATTTATCTATCTTTTCCTTTAACCATGTTGTTTTAGCTAGGTTTAAGATTATTTTTTCCACCAGTGGTCTGAATTATTTACAATTTAGAGTCCTAATAAAATTTCAAGCTACTGTTTCCTATGAAGTATTTGAAATCCTTTGGAATAACGTTTATGTGACTCAATTGAAGCATCTTTTTTCCATCTGTCAGGTCTTCCAAAGAGAAGAATATGCCACATTTGGGCAACATGTCATATAAATATTATTTCCTAAAGCACATTTAACTGGGTCAGTCTTTTCTGCCTGATACTTTTGTATTCGTTGGTTTCACACCTTCTCTATTCAACCAAGGAACATTCATGCATAATAGGAAATCATTATAGTGTTCACTCTTTTTCCTTAACAATCTTTTATAAAGCATGAGATTTATGGCAAGGTTGACAAAGAGCCTTGGTTTTATATCACTTGGTCCTTTTCTCACCTGCTTTCAGCTTATCCATCTTCCTCTTAAGCCAGCTCTTATACAGACATTAAGAAAACCATCCCTGGCCATGAATCCCATCCTCAGTCTTTCATCTTCCATAAAGACAAAGAAAACCAGAGTAACAATAGTATCTTTATGTTCATTTCTGGTTGACTTGGTTACTGTGGTTATCTATTTTAAGAATACTTGGAATATTTGGTGTGGAAATAGGTAAATATCACGTTCCTTGTTTTAAAGTAATAAATACGGGGTATAAATTTATACGGTGGAACCAAGCAGACACAGAAGAAAGACAGAGGGGCTCATACCCATTAGCAAATTTTGACCTACTTCAGCTCTGTTTTGCCTCAGATCTTCATCTCCTCTCAAGCCACAAATTACTGTAGTTTGCATGAATAGAAGGGTAAAAAGTTCTACCAGTGGAATTGTCTGGCTGAAATGAAAAAGAGGGTTTCTTTCATATGTTCTCCTGGTAATTCTGGCTTCCTGCATTTTATTCTGTCTAGAGTTTTATGAGCATCTCTGACTGAAGCTCTGAAAGCTATACTGATAAAATAAATGTACATTCTCCAAAAGGAGCAGAAGAACAATGCCTATAAAATCTTTGTTGGAAAGAAAGTGCTGTCTGTGATTTATTAGCAAGTTGTTTTGTGCAGTAAAAGCTGAACAATAGATCAAATTAAATAGATCAAATAGATGTAAATTATCTGCTGTACTGCGTTTTTGTCCAAAAGGAGCCAGTCATTGGTTTGGACTGGTTTTCCCTACTGGGATTTGGGCCTGTTTGAGTTATACTTAGGACAGAGCTTCCTACTGAGTTTTCTCCTGAAGAAGGCTAATTTTTTTAATAATAATTCCTAACTTATTTTTAGCATATGGGATACAAAAAATTTCAAATCTCTACATTATTCCTTTAGGAAAAATATGCAAAATATTTCCTGAGCTAGATATAGCCCATATAATTACCCCCAAAAATAAAAATAACAAAAGGATGACATGAGGGTAGCCCAGTAACCTTTGAGCTAGATGTGTTTGTGTTTGTAATACTCTTCACAGCATTATTAACTTCATAAATTGTATATTAGGTCTCTGAACATTTGCTTCTTATCTGTAGAAATACTGACTAGACCAGATCCTCTTTTGCTATCAGTGTTTCAAAATGCAATATGAGCTAATGGCATCTAGGAGTTTGTTTGCTTGTTTCTTAGTTTTTAAATAAATAAGGCTTTACTGTGTTAGAACTAACTTTACTTTGGTTCTGATTCTCAAAATCCTTCTAAACAGGCATTGCTTTTCTGAGACAGTGATTTCATATTAAAAATAATTTGTTAAGATAGACATATGGTTTTGCATATTATTGCTCCAAGATCAAATTTCATTATTAAATATTAATAAAAATAGCCCCTTCTGCTGCACTTTTTACATTCTTAATCCAAAAAAAAAATTATTGCTAAGCTATTTTTTTTCCAATGGTGATTTTTAAATGGAAGTTTTCTTTCCGTCTGCCAGCTGGAAGTGAATATCTTAGGTCAATATGGTCACTGTCAAACAGCAAAGCAGTTTTAAGTGTATGAAATAGGGGCTTGTCTTAGGCTTTACTCTTTAATAATTCAATTCCAATTTGAAGTATGAAGAAATGACTCATGTAGCATTTTTAGATTCATATAGGAAGCGCAATTACTTTGGAAAGCAGAATTGCAATTCAGAGCCATGTTCCAAAATTTCAATAATGATACAGACCCTACAGGTACAGAAGCAAACAAGAGAAGACAAAACAAAACAGAAATATGGATGATTAGGCAGTAGCAGTAGTGAAAATGGTCCAGTGTGTAGTGTTCAGCAAGTGTTCATACTTAATATGACTTAAAAATACCAAGTGTTTGCATGAAAAGTAATGGTGTTCTTGGGAAATACTGACAAGTGGTGCCTGTTTAGGACACATGTTGCAGTTGTTCTACCCTTCTCAGTGGCTGGTGAGACTTCAGCTTTAATATAAATGCAGTTTAGCTCAGCATCCTTGAAGAGTTAGAGGATGAGATGTTTCAAAGTTGAGCATAAGAGAAAGGATAAAAGATTCAGACAATGTTGGTTAGGCATCTGATGGATGTGGCTGTGTTGATCTAGGAAGAAGACCAAAGCATGACAAGATAAGAGTCTTTCACTATGTAAAACATTATTTTAAATAGGACAAATATTAACCACTTTTCACATCCAGTAGAGGTACAGGATGGAGTATCTCAATCTGTGGCCTGGGATATTTAGTAGATATGAACTTTATAAGTGCAATAGCACAGATGCCTTATAACTGATATATTTTAGTGAAACTGTGCTACATCTGAATATTGGGGAAAAAATCAAGGGCTAGATAGCCTACATGACTGATTTCCTTTCCAAGCCAAGAATATCTTGAGCACTATGAGCAATGGAATTATATTTAAAAATTAAATTCTAAAATTAAAACCAACTTTCTTTAGCATTCATGATTCTTCTTACACAGTGTCATGCACATCTTTGCTGTTAATTTGTATCAATACAGCACAGAGTGCTGAGTAAACAAACCACTCAGATATATATGGCCCTTTCTATAATATGAGTGACTGCAGTGATGCAATCTTCATTTAAAAGATGTGAAGCTGAGATAAGCATAATCAAATAGCCTAAATGTCCCCTGTTTTGTTCTTTCCATTCCTTAGATGATGTGGCATTTACTCCCTATTTTACTTCTCTCTTTCCATTTCTCTTCTGAAGCCTGGAAATCTCTTGTCTTCCTTGGCTGACACAACATAGCCTACCTAGCTAAGGTATGAAGGATTGGAAATAACATATTTAACATTAGATATTGGTGAAAAATCCCTTATCTGACCCTTATCTGGTCACTGTATATTCCTGTTATGATCTGCAGGCAGGAGTATTAACAGTAGTTATTCCACTTATTTTATGGATTTACTTTAGAATAAAATTAATCCCACTAATTTCTTGAATGACTAATGTAAGGTTCTAGATGAGTGAGACTGCTTTTGGTCCCATGGTCACTCAAAAACCTGTCTTCTGGGTCTGTGTTCTTATTTCCTGTTTACTTCTCTCAAAACAGTGAATTTCTTCATTATGTACTAGCTTCCTTATATCAATTCTGCACAGAAAAAGTTATGATTCAGTTAAAATTAGGTTTATAAATTGTTTTCTAGGTGCTGAAGTTCAATTAAAGAAAAATAATAAAAATATAATAATTTAAAATCACTTTCCTTTAATTCACTGAAATATTATTATAAAAAGTCTTTCCACTATTTTCTGGTCTCTTCAGTATGCTTTTAAGATGAATGGCTGCTGACAGATTGGCATCATAGTGCAGACAAACTTCTTACTTACAGGACAAGGTTGGCTCTGCTGACGCCAATTCAGAATTTCAGAAGCTATCCTGTCAACAGTTCTCAAAGCTCACTTGGAGAGAGCAAGTTTTCATTTGTGCTTATCTTCTCAGTTCAATTTCTCAAAATAATTTTCAATTTTGTTACCAAGAAAGAGCTGAACTGTGGTAAAAAAAAAGTGTTTTACCTGTTGAAATGTTCAGCTCAGGGAGTGGAGTCCATAATGGCATGTTAAGTGCTTGCAGTCCCTGCATTTAAAATGAAGATATGAGAGAGGAATTAACAGTAGCCAGGTTGGTTAGTGCTGCACTGCCTAAGTCAACTCCTTTGGAACTCCAAATACAGGGATAAGTCTGTCACAAGATATGGCTTAGACATCTCTGTGAAATTTTAATGCAGAGCCTGAAATTTCTCCCTTGGTGTGAGACTGCAGAGGAAGCCTGCCTTTTGGCTCTCCTTCAGAACTTCATGCATTTTGTACATCATGAATTTGGGTCTTAGTTCAATTTCTGATCACATTCTCCATCTGTCCATATCTTCCCTCTAATCTCCTTGCTAAACCCTACTTCTGTTTCCCAGCTGGTCTTTCCTTGACACTCTCTCCCATCCAATCTAAGTGGTTCCTATCAAAATACAGCTTTGATTATCTCACCTTACTCACTTTGCAAGCTGTTTGCTGATGCAAAATCCAGCTCAAGCATTGAGTGTGCTGGTGCTCTTACACTGCCAGGCAAGCCTTTTCTCTGGGGCATTATGGCCAAGCAGGCAAATGAGCCAGCCATTAACTAAGAGTGAAGGCAGGGTTTAAAATTTAATAATTAGTATGGAGGAAGGTCTGAAGGAGGATTATACACTTAGGATTTCTTTAGTGTGCGTGTGGGATGAGAAGTTTTACAGGTTTGATTTCTCTAAATATGGGTAACTCCTTGATTTAGACAGTCAGCAGTTGCCAGAGGGGAAAAGATAGTCAGGAAGGGTGATGGATGGTGTGAATCAGAATGAGAGTTACCCACCTAAAATTTAAGTTTAATGTAGGGAAGATTATTTCAAGACTGAGTGTTTATTTTCAGCTGCCGTATAGCATTATTAAAACACTACAGCATAAGACTCAGGAAGTCATAAGGTACTTTTGAGGTAGTATTTACTTCATTTGTTTCTGGAACACATTTTCTGCAACCTCCTTCATAGATGTGTTTTTGCTGTATATATATGATGCAAGGGGGCAACAGTGAAATAAAATTATGCTTTTTGACTGAGTTAATGTTAAAAGCAATTAATGTCTTTTTTTTTTAGAAATTTTACTGTCTAGGTTAATCAATTACATCATATTGATGCTCCTTTTGTGATTCCTAAGCTATAACCAACAGAAGAAATATTGTGGTCTTCTAGGAAGAATGGGCTGGAACAAGTGAGTTTGTCCTTTGCCCATTTGATCAGGCACACTGTAGTGTAGAGAATTTTGTTTTAACGCCTGCAGATATTTCTTTAGGCAGTAAAAGTGATTCCTGTGACAGTGGTAGTGTAGGCTGCTCTGAGTCCTTATGTTCTTACAGCCTATTTGAACATTGCTTGTCAGAGGAATGATAACCTAGGAAGAGGAACATGTTTTATCTCCTTTCTTCCTGTTTCTTCATCATTTGGCCCAAAAACTCGTGATGGAAAACAAGAAGTTTTGACAATGTTAGGGAAGTAGCATTTTTACCATATGTGTACACATAGATGCACACAGAGACACATATACATGTATGTCAAAAAGCAAATGGCTTTTCTGGAGGGTATTTTTATCAGACACTCTGCAATTATGGAAGATCAAAACTATAATTTAATTAAAATAAATACAGAAGTCCCTCATCTTTCACTTCTTACACAGCTTTGTAGCAGTATATCTATCAAGGTGTTGGTATCTGTATAATATTTTGAAAAAATTCCATATTTAAACTCCTCAGTCATCACAGATCACCAAAAAATTACATTGGAAAGTGCTGTGGACATCATACAGTCTCATACTGACCTCAAAGCTAAGTTAATTTCTAAGTTAGATCAGATGTCTACAGGACTTGCCAAGTTGAATTTTGAACATCTCCAAGGGTGGAGATTTTACTGTCCCTCTGTGCGTTCTGTTCTGAGAATTCACTGCTCTCATGTCGAAGAATGCTTCACTCCTCTTGTGCAACTTCTGCCTTGTGTCCTTCACTGTGCCTCCCTTAGAAGAGTCTGACTGTCTTCTCAGTACTGCTCCATTTTAGTGTTTAAGACACCAATGAGGTGTTTTTTCAAGCTCAGTTCCCTGAACAGACACTCTCCCTCAAGCCCTGACCATTATCCTGGGCCTACACTGGGAGCTCTAAATGACATTTTTAATGCTTTATGTGGATATAAAACAGAGAAGGAAGAGTTGGGAGACTCTCCCATCTGGGCCCTTCTCTTCCAGTTAACATTGTTGCTCTCATTAGATCGAGTGCAGACACACTCGAACTGCTGTGCTGCTTCACTTCAGAAGCAAATTACATTTCCTAAAGCACTTCCTATGCAGCTTTATAAAGAAATACACAGTACAGTTCAGGAAACACTAGTCTATGCCCCAGATTAAGCTCTCAAGCCTCATCATTAGTTAGAGTAATTTGGCAAATTGCTGAGTTTGGGGTTTTGGGTTGTTTTTTCTGCTAGAATGTCCTCCATTTTTTCTAGGTTTTTTTTATACCCCTAAGTTTTAAGAAATCATCATTTCATTAAAAAAAACCCCTGGTATTTTTTGGGGTGCATGTAGTTCACAGGTGATATACACATTCTAAGATACTAATATCTCAATGTGAGTCATCATTATACGTAGAAAATATTTTATAAATGTATTTTAGATCTTTAACTCATTGATTAGAAAATGTCTCTCGTCTTCCCATGTTATAGGTAATTAGACTTGAAAAAAAATGCCCCAAAATCCAGTGATAGTATTCTGTAAAACTTCTCTTTGAAATACTTCCTTAGAAAATATAGCATAAAAATATTTCCGTGTTCTATACAAATATAATAAGCTACAATTGAAGGATAAGTGATGTAACACTGCCAGAACACTTGTAAGTTACATCAGAATCCCAAATTTTAGTTGGCACTCATTAATGCAATTTTATTTTGGAATTTCATAGAACATGAATTTTACTATCTTAATGTTGTAATATTTTACTCTATTTGGGAAGATTAAAAAAATGTTTACAACATTGCTGCTGAACCCTTTTTGATCTATTATGATGAATCTACTATAATGTTCAGATTGGAGTATTTCCACTGAATTTTGAAACCATAGAGGCTTGTGCTTGTGTTGTAGAATCACTAATCTGATGGCTCATATAAAATTCTCTGAAGTTAATGATACACTCTGCTAATTCAGTCAGCTGTGGATCATGCCTTGAGGAAACTAATTTTTTTTTCTTTGAATTGATAATTCCACTATTTCAAATATGAGGAAATGTTTGCATTTTCTTTAAAACAAAATTTCTCAGTGATTATTATAAGAAATAAAACCCCCAAATTGGCAGAATGTGAGGACCAGGAAGGAGGGCTATTCATTTAAATGATTCAAATATTACTGCTGGAAATTTTCAAGTAGAAAATAACCTTCAAATCTGAATTTTATATTGAAGAAGTTCAAAGTTTACACAGGAAGAAAGAAAGGAGTTTTGTATGGTAGAGAAAAAAATGCAGTGATGGTTTTTCAGCTGCCTATGGAGAGAAAGAAAAAAGGGGATCTGGTCATTTTCAAGCTGAAAAAATAGATAGTGATTCTCTTGAAACACATTTTTTCTTACCCCATTTAAAAGAAAAGACAAAAAACCAATCAAAACAATGCCCCACCAAAACCAAAACCAGACAACCATGGGTTGTTTTTCATTCTGCTACCCATTCCTACTGGAGATATTTTAAAAACAACTACAACAACAACAACAGCAACAATAGAATTTTATTAATGGAGAAGGATTTTCTGTCTGACTTGTTCTGGAAGGGTGGACAATACAGTCAATAAAGTAAATGGTGGAATGAGGAAAGTGACAGACAGTAATAATCAGCTCTATTTTCTTCAAAGCCCGGAAGGATTTTGATATATAGAAAAGTTCTGAATGTGTGCATTGAGCTGGAGATATCAAAAGAGTAGCTGAGACTCTGGAAGCCTCATTTTTGCATTAAATTTTTGGGTCTATTTTTATTTTAGTAATTTTTGATGTGTATCTTAACCATGTTATGTTATATTACACAGACAAATTAATAATAAATTAAGAAATAAGGTGAATTCAGAAAGGTGTCCTGCTCACAAAAATTAGAAATAAAGTATGTGTTAACTTCATTGTCTTAAACATTTTGTAATTATATAATGGGGAGATACATGGAAATGCTTTCAAATATTTCTGTGTATTTCTGATCCTTATTTCTGAAAGTGTTTGTCATCAGTTTTGAGTTTTCCTGCTGAAAGTATAGGATTACCAATACTTAATATTAAACTTCAAAGCATTTAAAAAAAGCATGCTACAAATGCTTTTCCTGCAGCTCAGAATATTCAACATTTAAACACAATTTGGAAATCTAGTGGCCAACTGAGAATGAAAAAATTGAAATTTGTGCTTTATAATTTCTCCTGAGCTGGTTATACAGAAGGAAGAATAGATTTAAGAACAAATCGAAGGTTTTCAAGTGTTTTGGTTTTTCCACATGCAGTTCAACAACTGGAGATCAGTTTCATGACAATAGAATCTGCATCACAATTTCAGATCAAAATCCATCTAATTCAGACTTTCGTCCATGATATTGACAAAGACATATATATTTTCAGTAAAAAATGAGATCATCAACTGATACAAAAAGTGATTTAATGTTTTCCAGAAAGACAGCAGAGCAGATAAGGAGAAATGTTTGATCATGAATTCAGTACTTAGTGTTTGTGTGTAAAAACACATGATGTTCAGACAACACAGTAAGGAATTGCACACTAACACAGAGATGATGCATTCTGAGGTAAATGCCATCAGTGCCTCTCCATTTGGTATAATCTTCATCACTGTTCAGCAGCCTGGATCCTGGCTGCTATAAGTAGAGCAAGGTACTGGAATTGTGGTGCTTTCTGAAGAGGAATCTAAAAAATTAGATTATTTCATATTTCCTGATGAAATAGAAACAGCTGGCGCTGGAAAATGTATGAGTTCTGTAATGTTTATAGCAAGGCTCTTTTGTTTTAGTCTTAGCAAAGATCTATGAACATAAATACTGTCATCTGAAAATGAAGTAAAAACATACAGATACTTGATCTGATGACTTAGAAATTTTATAACAGCAATGTTCATCATGGAAGATGACTTGATGTTCACTATCCCAGTCTTTCCAAGGCTCTAAAATCAGTGCATGATTGATGCTAAACAATATCTTTTTGTCAGTCAGAGGCAAACAAATACATGGCTAATAAAGCTGAGACCCTTTAAACATTAACTTTTTTTCAGGATCAAAATATTTCAGCTAAGGATTGTTACTTTTGCTTAAATAATATACCATATTTATATTTTAAATAATATCAAATTAACACAAAAGAATATTCAAAATTTGCAATATATGAAATAGAAATATTTTTTTTCAATTATCTCGTTTAGATCTAGGTGCTCCTAAACTGCTAATAATCTTAGGATACCCAGAAAATCAGATTTGACTCAAAACAAGATAAACTAGAACAAAATTACTGCAACCATTGATTTTATATAGGTGAACTAATGACCAAAACTATTTTTCTACATTAGACACTGTCTAACATCCAGTTATTTAGTGTTTCAAGTAGGCATTCTTCATCTCTGTAGTGCTATTAAACATGCCATTATGGCCTGTTACTGGAGGGTGGCTTTCAAAATTAAAGTGTTTAAAGTTTGTGCTTCTGTCTTTCCATCCCAGCTAAAGTTCTCAGTGGTAGCATTGTGCAATGCATGTTTAGAAGAACTATTTTCATGGTTGGCCCTTTTTTCTTGTTTTCTAACTAAATACTATCTAGTATTGTCTAGTTCTTGTCATGTTTATCCTGATACTCTGCAGCCCTCACTTGTTCTTGTTTTGAGTAATACTGTTTCCTTGAACTTTTGTTTTTCTGGATCTGTGTCTCCAGAAACATTTTCTTCTGACATCCTCACCTGCTAAAAACCATTAATCACTTCTGCCTTTTTCAGTCTTTGGGAGCACATCTCTGACAAATCACACTCACACAAAACAGTTCTCAACCCATAAATACTGTCATTTCTTACCTGTGAGGGGATGTATCATCCCTCTGTGCCTCGGGCTGCTATAGGTCCCAGTGAGCATCGAACTATTTGAGACTTTACAACAATCATTTGACTCTCTGTTAACATCTCTGGACACAAAAAATACTGAATGTTGTGACTGCAAAGGCTGATATTTTGTGAAGATAAGATGTCACTAATATATTCAGTAGCCATTAGATTTCAATGGTTTGGACTAACTTTTTTAGCTCTTTCTCTTCCACTGGTATAGAAAGTACATTTGGATGATTACACAGACTTCAGGGTTTCATTAATTTTCTTTTCTTTGTCAACTCTGGGTTTGCTAGAAATTTAACAGTGAATAAAACACACAGAAAACAAGAGAGTAGGGAACCAACCCAAATCTGTCATTATCCTGTGAACATCTTTTAATGATTATTTCCTGTGTTTCTGTAATAGGAAAGGTTATATTGCATGTTTAGGGTGATTGGTATAGTCCATATGCATATAATCAAGCAGAGCTATTTTTTATCTGGGTTTTTTTTGACCTGTGGCAGCAGTGGACAAAAAATGATTTGGAGCAAGAATAATAGGAGATCTTAAACTGAGGGGGAAGAAAAGAGCTTTTTTCCTTTTGTATATGCTGTCAATATATATTCTAGATTCCAGGCCAACCATAAGAATTTTCATTTTTATTTTGTGTCTTGAAATATTGCTGTTGCATTAAATTCTCTTTTTTTAATTATTTCATTTTATTTTTTTCTTACATATGTAGGTTTGGAAACTGCAAATGGCACATCTTTCACATTAACTTCTTATTTTCTGCTGCCTTATCTTTATTTTTAGCTTCATTAGTGTTTAAAAGTAGTCTTTGCCAACTTTCTGTCTTCCTGTCCTGCTTGTCACTATAATCAGAAATGGGAAGAGGAAGGTCATGATTCTAAAATAGTGTAATTGCTATTAAAATAGTAGGAAGAAAATTCATTAAAGGTTACTGCTTTCTTTTTCCTCAGCCCTACACAGTTGCATTAAATATCACATTGCATACAAGGTTGTCATCTGATGCAATTTATCCAGGAGAGGAATACTTCCTCCTCTGAAAATGAATATAGATTACAGTGCTAGTAATAGAAAGTATATTTAATAATTAGTAAAATAATCAAATATAAATATTATCTTCACGTATGCCATTAAAGAGGAGAAAAAAGATGTTCTAAAAATTCAGTTTTATTCAGTTGAGCTAATCAATAACAAGCTGAGTGCCTTGTCTGGATTTCTTTGATGAAGAGATGGAGTTGATGTCCAATCTAGTTTTAAATAAAAATGATGAAGCATTTGCCTCTTCTCTTTCCCAGCTGCATGGATAAAACCTGGTGCAGTAACCACACACAGTAGAATACATATAAAAGTAAACAAACAAACAAAAACCCAGCCAAACAAAAAGAAACAAACAAAAAAACTCACCAACCAAAAAGTAAAAGCTGAAAAAATAGTTTCATATATTTTAAAATATTGTATTTTGGAAAAAAAAAATTAGTTAATCTGTTTCACTTTGGTGTCTGTTTAAACAGATAACATAGTGAAAGGTCTTTTTTCAATCATGAGAAGATGCTCTGCTTTGTATCAGTATAGCTAATTTCTGTATGTGTTTATTCAAGTGTTAATGCTTTCTTTAAAAATTGGGTTTTTGAAGGTTAGGAGTGGGTTGGGAGGAGAGGTTAATTTGATTTTGTTTAATTTGTGTCACTTGGAAATGAATTTGTATCAAATTGGATATGTCATTTTTATATGAGAATAAGAATAGGAATATGGAGTTTTGTGTGGTCTGGCTAGTACATGTTCTCGCTGTAGAAAACGTGTAATGGAAAATCCGGACATACTGTGAGTAGTTTTCACACCTCCTAAGTTTAGCCATCTGTGGCAGATGATCTACTCTGTGTTTGTTGTCAGGTTCAACCACATTTCTTTAAAAGGTGTGAGAATGAAGCCTGCCCTGGGCTCAACTGAGCGTATTTTAGGGGGAATTTTTTATACTTCAGAAAATGAGGGATGGAGGGAGAGAGGAAAGAAAAGTTTCAGGCAGAAACTTCAGAAGGAAGTTTAAGGGAGACTAAGAAACTGTAGAGAAGAGAGAGAAATGCACTCACAATGTGAACTGAAGGAGAAATCAACTTGTCCAGTGAAGCAGAGGGGCTTGGGCAGAGTCTACTGCAAGACCTTAAAGCTGTGAGTTCTTGGAATAGATTGAAGCCTGGAAGCCATGTATCAGCAATCAAGGAGAGTTTCCCAGACTTATTTTACTTTCTATTCTATTCTAACGGTGTGTAATATTGGGACCATGCTATATAGTACCAGAGCTGAGTAAGAAATATGCTTTCCACTAACAGAATGTGTTGCATTGGTAATTTTAAGGCACTTTTGGAAAGAGAGGGAGAAATTTGCTGCAGACCATTCTGCAGGTGCACAGCAGTATGGATGAAGCCAGGGCTGAGCAGAAAAGACAAACAGAAGGCCCAGCTTTGATGGCTGTAGAAAGACCTGAATTAGGCAGGTGGGCACTTGGTGAGTTTGTCTAATGTGTGCCCTACAGCAGCAGCTACGTGGCCATTGTTCCCCAGCATGAACCACGTTTTAGAGAAAGTGGTTAATCACTCTGCTCTGCTCAGGGCTCTGCTCACTCTTCCACCTTTAATTTTAGACTGGGGAAGTAAAGCATTATGAGTACAGAATAAAATAAATATTGCCTGAATTATCAAATTGAGACAAACCCAGAACCTTTGATTGCTGAGGAGAGGTGTAATTCCTGAAGAATTGAAGAGGTGGTGAGATTCCTGAAAAAAACTAAAGGATCTGCTTCAAGCAGATAATGCATGAGGAGCCAGAATCAGGAATTAAAACTGCTCTAGTTGTGGTGAGTGGGAATGTCCTGAGACATTTACAGGTGGCATCTGTGTGACATGTGGCTGTTTCCATGGTTGTCAAGAGAAACAGGTGTGATTATGGAGTGAGCTGAAGAAAAATTGCACTTTCTTTCAGTTCAGTAGTCTGGAGGACTAGCTCAGATTAACTCTGCACATGATGCCTGTGCTTGGGCAGATGAATCCTCACTCTTGTGAACAAACAAGGGCTGTGGCACAGCATGTGGTGTCTCGTCAGCTACCATCCTGTGGAGGAAGTCTGTAGTGAAGGAGAGGCAGAAAAAGCCAAGATTTTCTCACCTTTTTTTTTTTTTCCTCTGTGAAACAAGATTGATATCTCCTTTCTTTCAGAGATTAAGGGGTGTTTAGTGTTGATTGTTTCAGGATTTTGTAGGGTTTTTTTTGTTTGGTTGGTTTTCTTTCTCAATTGTCACTGAAAGTTTGCAAAGTAGCTTGATATCTGTTGAAAACAGATGGTGCTAATTCAGCATATGCATATCATACTGATAAGTATAAACTGTTCTGAATTTTTCTCACGAGTATTTTCTGGCCAGGATTCTCAGTTAGATTGCAAAGGAAAAGAAATTAAAGTATATTCTCATTTACTGGGAAAATAGTCTCTATAATTCTGTAAAATTTTCCATAGATGAGATCTGAGTTTCAAATAAAATGTATTTTTCTGACTGAGGGGTATGACACAGAATGATTTGTGTGTTACATGGGGAGAAATGGTGTATTATTGATTACTATTAGTGAATGAGCACATGCTAAGGCTATTTCATTACATGTAGGAAGATTTATTCCAAAGATTTTGTTATCTGAAGATAAAGTTGACTGATGCCTTTCTCTACTGCCACAAGTAGCTTTGCAATCAACAAATCCCAAAGCTAACAGTTTAATATTTTGATACAATATCCTTTAATCTAGCTTCTTTAAATTACCAGTGGCAGAATCACATTGCCTCTGTATTGAAACACTTTACTAAGGTACAGTTCTTTGTTATTAGTTTGTTAAATCAAAAAATGGGTAGTGTTGGAGATAGGGCTCATCATGTGCAAACAATATCTTTCTTAATCTATCACAGGCATCAAACTGTCCATCCACATCCTAGAATTTTTGATAATTTTGATACGTTTTGATAACAGATAAGGCAGAAAAGTTCTGCGTATTTTCAGTTTTGAATTTATGTAAAATTCTTTTTAAACTGTCAGTGAAACAACAAAGGGGAGAAAAAGAAGTGATGACTGAATAACACTAATTATGTTGTAGTGTAATATACAATGTTATAGAAAAGTACATAGTCACCATGAATCTACAGGCTTTGTCCTAATCTTGATAAGCGCCTATCTCAGAGGAATTCTAGTTTTGCCTTTTTTTTTTCTCCATATAGTGAATCTTTCTCTTGTTCAAGTTATTGTTATTCAGTACACAGACTTCTACGCACACTCTCTGTCCTCTGTTTTGTCATTTATATCATAATCTTTTGGGCTGTCAAAGTAAAATATGCTTCACAATTCTTCTCTTCAGAAACTTCCCTGAGTCATGTGGAAGATGGTGCATAGAAAATACAATCATTTTGTTCCTTTTTTATTTTAAACAAAAATTGGATATCTTAAAAGTAACTGGGAAATGAGGAAAGATTTTGATTCACAGACAAAGGGACCAGTTTTAAACTCTTTATCAGGCTTTGGCCCTGGAGTAGGGCTGTAGTACTTTAACTCTCCAACTCCAGTATGAGCTGGAGTTGATACTGAAAACATAGTACTGCAACAAGAATAGAACAGGATTTTCTTTCTGTGAAATCACTCCATAGATTTTAGTATACTGATATATAAATAAAATATTTGAGAATATTTACCATATCTTAGTGCAAAGCACATAAAGACAAGCATTTAGGAAGCATCAGTAGGTATTGCCTACTTAGCAGCTGTATATTTCCTGCAATGTTTTCTTCTTACCAAAGTATGATATCTGTGTTTGCCATTCAGGAAAGAAATTCTGACCATGTTCCTCTGGTTTGAGGACAGGATTTCCTCTTTCCCTTCCTTTTCCTTATTTTTCTTTCTCTTCTTTCTCAGAGTTTGAATAATGGGAAAATACTGAGCCCATTTGGTAGAGAGATTTCATTGCAGAAGCAGTTCTCAACTCTGACAATTTGACTCTTTCTATTGGCTTGACAGATGCCAGTGAATCAGTCTGCCACTTCAGACAGATTATCTGAATCAGTCTGCCAGAGATTTTTCCCCATTGCAAAGTAACTCAGATACCTGTAATTCTGTATGCATTTAATATAATTGAGCAGTGAATCTCTCACATAAACTGCTATCCCAGTACATCTTGCAATAACAAGTAATATGGTTGTGAAGACAAATATCAAAGGCTAGAAGAGGGGGGGAAAGAAATTAAGAATAAAAAAGAAAATAATGAGTTTCGAAGGTAACGTTACTGTGAGTTAACCAGAATTGTTTCCTTTTTGCATAAGGCTTAAGCTATGAAAGAAAAAAAAATTAAGAAAGGTGATAAATTGTGCTTAGGCAATTGGGTAAAAGGACTGTCTTCAATGAGCAGAAGCAGCACACAGTATAGGTAAGATCTGTAGATGTAAGGGAAGTAAAATGAAGCTCATGAGTAATGTGTATGTTGTCTAAAATCCTTTGAATGCACATACATGGAATTTTGTTCCAATTACATTATTTAAATCAAAGTTTCAAAACAATGGATTTCATTTTTTCTTACAAACTGCTTTTTCAATGATGTATTACTACTGATTTAAACTGCCATTTCTAACTTTTAGAAATTGAGGAGGGATCTGCTCCATTACCCTTTATAGGCAAATTTGTCAGTCCTGTTCCAAATGAATCACAAATCAGTTAGTCTGTGTAAAACTATCTTCTGTGCAAACAACTGGGAACACCTATTACGTCTGCTCTTATAAAGTAGATGAAATGTAGATCTGGATCCCTTTGAAAATCACAGTGTCAGGGCCACAGCTGTCTGTAGTTTGCATATCAAATTTCCTTTGAATTTCTCCCTTCTCCCCTCAAGATCAAAAGAAGCATATGGGCTTTTATGTGTTTAACTGAGGATAGAAGTTGATATCTCACATCACGTCAGCTGTTAGGAAGAGTGCTGTGCTATCCTCCTTGCATTTGAAGTGAAAATGGCAATTTCAAACAATTTCACAGAGAAAATGAAAGGAGTAAGGGGATGGAAAGTACAAAAGTGTTTATCTGAAGAATGAATGACTGACTGACATGAAGGAAAGCAAAAAAACCTGAAAAATTCTTATTGTTTTGGAATAGACTATTTATAAAAATAATATATTTCTGTTAACAGAAAAGAAATTTGTCTTTAGAGGACTCCAAAGGAGTAAAAAAAAAATTATAAAAAAACTGAAGGAAAAAAAAAAATCAATCTAGAGAAAATCAGACTGACTGGCATCTCAGTGCTGCTGTGTAGTGATTTAGAAACTAGTTTTCTGCCTGACTGCTCAGTCCCCAGAGCAAAATACTTGCAGAAAAGAAAAAGACAAGAGTTACACTGAGGGAAATTATTCTAGTATATGAATCATGAGGCAGGGTATTTCACTCTCCAATACAAGGCCAAATTCAGCTCATCAAATTAATCTTCCACTACCCTTGCCAGCAATGGCACACAAGCCAAGGCAGTACTGGGTGTATGATAAGGTTTTACTATTGGTTAGAATTTGTTCAGAGCATGTATTACTCTATTCTCAGCACTGCTGATGAGACCAGCTTTTATTAAATATGTTTCTATATATTTTCTTTACCATACACAACTCATCTACTTCCCTTAACTTGATGGCTTTGTTGGAGGGTTCCCACCTTCTGTCATTCTTCATGCTGTAAAAGTCCCCCTATGTCAGCCTTTGCCAGTGGAGAGAAGCTTCTCAATATTCTTGCTCTTATGTTTATTAACCAGGGGTTAACAAAGGTGGTCCCTTCTCATCAGCAGTTACCACATAATAAATAGTAACTCCAGAAGTGTCCATAAAAACTCACATGAGAAAATTTCTTTGCACAGGACAAGTTACAAAACATTGTTCAGGACCTCTGCACCTATAAGAAGATGTAGTTAAGGATTCCATACTTAAAATGAAGTAATCTAATACTAGTGTATTATGTTAATATCTTTAGGAGTTGGGTCTCATTTGCAAGCAATTTTAATTTTTTTTTAAAATTTAAAATTTCTCATTTGCAAGCAAAATCTTTTTAAAGATACTGTTAAATTACCGAGAAGTCCTTAATGAATGATAACAGATTTTCATGGATTCTTTGTAGTGAATTAAATGTTTAATATGTTAAATTGCCAAAATTTCTGACTCTTCTGATATCTCACTAACAATGGAGAGCACATGCTGTAATACTAACACATTCCAACCCGTTATAAGTAGAACAGCTGTCTTACAGTTGCAATTTTAAATGTGCTTTTTGGGGCTTTGGAGAGATTGCATTTGGGAAGGTTTTTGTTACATGAAAAATCCAAGATGTGAGAGCTGGAAAGTGAGCTACAGCATAGGCTTCACCTTGACAATCTGCATTGGTGGTTTAAAACCACCCTAGGTGGTTTTTTTTTCCTGAATGGGAGAATAATTTCTATCCCTACACTACCTGACATCTTATCCAGTGAAAACATTTTATTCCCAGTAATTTCATTAACGCGTTCATCTCTTAACCTGATGTTAGTCATAAGTTTTCTGGGTGAGTTTATTGACTTCATGGTCCCTGTTTGAAGAAAAAAACCATTATTTGTGTTGTTTTTCTGTTAGCAGAAAAACCACAATACAGCTAACTTTCTGCTCATATTTCAAATCTGTTGCAAGTTAGCATCAAATGTTTCAGGGAACCTAGCCCCACAAAAGGTGAATTTTTGTTCTTCTGCAGTATAGAACAGGATTTTCACTGTGCTGCTGAGTCTTCTACGGATTGTAGTAGAGGAGTAGCCTCATCTATAATCCACTTTACCTTTGGTTTTCACATCACCACAGACTGTAGTAGTGGTGATGTGAAAAGCAAAGTCTGTTATATAGAAAGTTTGGTGATGATAAACTAATAAGATGTCACCACAATTGTAATAGATCTCTAAAAATGCATATATGTATACATATTATATATATTATTTTCAGGATTTTCCCCACTAATAAAAAAAAAAAAAAGGATATAAGTGCAGGTCTGTTTTGTCACCTCTAAAAAGGACCAAAGAAGAAGCTGAAGTTTGTGCTGTGATCACAGAAAATTTTAAAAGAGGAATAATAAGGATTACATTTTTACTAGTAAAATTAAAAACATGAAGTATGCAAGTGTTGTATGCTCCTGTGTGAAAGCTGAGCTTCTGAGCAAATGAAACTAATATTCAAACATGGCTGCCTGAATGGAGAGCAGCATATCATGTTCAAAAACTCATTTGAGAAGAGGACAAGAAAGATTGCGTAGCTAGAATCAAACACAATGTTTAGAGGTAGAAATTCATCACAGGTATCCTGAGCCATTCAGTCCCTCAAAGTAAATTAAATCTTTAAAACAGATAAAAAGCAGCAGAACATAATAGTATTTCCTAGTACTTGAATTAGTCTTGTAGTGGGTCAGAGTCTTGCTGGCTTTTTCAAAAATGACATCAAATTAAAAGAGACAAAGTTGGTAGAAAAAGGTATTTTTAGAATGATTCCCAAGGAACAGGGATGGTCATTGCAAAGGAGTTATTCCAAAGTCACCACACAGTTTAACAGAGTTCACAAGCCTTTGTCCAGATGACCTCTATAAATTCAAACTCAGACAATAATTCAGCTCAAGACTAATGTGTATTGGCAATGCAGAAAAGCAAGATTTTGCTAAATCTGTTTGCATGCAACCTTCAGCTCAGTCTTTTGACTTCCTTACTGTGATGTTATCTTGTCACTGAGCTGCAAGAAGACTTCCTCCTATGTTTATTTCAAAACTTTGTTAGGCTTAAGGAGTAGTGGTGGAAGGGGAAGACAGTTTGTTCCTGAGTTCTTTAGTTTGTAGTACTGGGGAGAGCATCTCTAATTTTAGATTTATTTCAAGCACAAGCTCTGGCCTTATTTTAGCAAGGTCAGCTTTGCCTCAGAAGCAGATCTGATTACCATGAGGTCCACCCTGAAGGGATGTCCCAGGCTAGTGTAAAATTATACAAGGGTCAGCAATAAAGTAATAACATTTATATGAGCGTTATGGTAAAAACAAGAAACAGAGTAATTTACTTCTAGTTTTTGGAAGTTACACGCAACATTTAGAGTGATCATTTGATAAACAAAAAATATTTTTAAAAATTAATGAGGTTGCTAATAGTTAGCTAGAAGTAAACTGACAAGAATTAAGATGGAAAACATGATAAAATATAGCTTGCCTTTCTTTTTTTTCTTTTTTTTTTTCCCATGCTATTTAACAAATTCAAAGGAAATGCAAAAAACTAATAACAGCCACTTTAAAGTTGTCTGTCAAAATACTGCAGTTGAACTTTCCTTCAATCTACTGAGACAGTTCCTAGGGAGCATGCTAACATAAGTGATGATGGAAATATCCAGGAACAAGAAACAGGCACACATTTTATCACAGTAATCTTAATTTTATATTTTCTTGTCCCAGTATAAATCTCAAGTAAAAGTAATTAAGTCTTTCTTTAGTGAGAGTTGTAGTTAAAAAC
Source organism: Acrocephalus scirpaceus scirpaceus (assembly GCA_910950805.1). Taxonomy (NCBI): domain Eukaryota; kingdom Metazoa; phylum Chordata; class Aves; order Passeriformes; family Sylviidae; genus Acrocephalus; species Acrocephalus scirpaceus. Next base: position 9,350,289 of record OU383777.1, read on the forward strand.
CAGAGGTTAGCAATACTTTTTCAAAAGCGAGTGGTATGTCTTACTATAATATCTATTAATCTGAGTTTCTTCAGATACAGAGAGATCTAAAAACAAAAATTTTTTTTTTTTGTTAAAATGCATAGTAGTCTGACACTGAGATTTATGCATCAACTGCTTAACTATTATCTGAAAATATTAATTCCATAAAGTATTTTAGACCTTTTAATGACTGTTTTATTAATAGCACTTCCCAATACCAGTGACCATCTGTGACTGCTTCACCATCTGTGATTCCTATTTCAGTTCAGGAGAGGGAAATAACAGTGGTATTACACTGATTTTACAATATAAAACATTAGCCAACTAGACCTACTGTAGATGATTAATTTGTCTTTGCTTATAAGTTCACATGAGCAAGATAAAATTAGCTCCTTTGATTTGTTGGCACAACATGGGTTTATAAAATGGCCATAGGAAGCTGAAAAGATTAAATTGCTTTTATTGAAAACTGAAACATGCAAAAGTTGATGGAATTTAGATGAAGAGAATAAAAGAGCTTAAATGGAACTTGAAATGTGGTGAATGTTTCCTTAAAGATTCATGGCAAATGATGTGTTGATTATTATAATTTTTTAAAGCTAGGTAACAGAGGACAAGCAAAAGAGAATTTTCAATACTTCTTAAAAACGTGTACAGTTTGTTGATGCCGTATTAAAATAAACTGAGAAAATACTGATTTATAAACTCCTACTTAAAATTAATGCTTTTATATCTTATCTGAATTAGGTAGCATTTATTTCAAAGGAAATGCCGTTTCTAATTAAAAGCAGCTAATCCTTGCAGAAATGCTGTCCTTGCCTGCAGGGGCAGGAGAGTCAATTTGATCAACATTGGGTTTATTCTTCCCTTATTAAACTGGGCTAAAATGTTGCTGTATGTTGGTATTAGCATGTCTGCATTCTGTAATGGCTGAGCTGATTTTTCTTTTGTTTCAGTGTATGTTTGTAGATCAATCTCTTTTCTTTTGCTAAGGCAAAACTTGCAGGAAGATATTTAGGAGATAGGATACTATTACAAAATCATTCAGGTCACACTTCATAATCTATATACATTACATGTATATAGATTATAAACTAAATCCTTTGAGCCTAAACTTCAAAATTAAAAAAAAAATTCAAAAACATTAGTACTTTAGGATGCAAATTGAATTGCATCTAACCAATTGCATCGTCATCTTTCCTAGCTGATGAAGAGAGATTGGCATCTCAGAAAAATTACTTACCAGCCTAAGGTAGATAGTTCTACATCAGGATAAATCACTCTTCTATCATTAACTATGGGGAAGACTGGACATCTGGACAGAATTAAATTGTTATAATTTTATACTGCTTAAATGTTTTTAAGTTTAAACTGAAGCTTTTTAACTGGAACAAATTTCATTTATGAAAGTCTTCAGTGAACTGAAGAAAGCTTATACTAGTTTTGTAAGGAACGAGAAAATCCCTTGAAAAAAAGAATATATATAGCATCAGATATGAGGCAAACATTACAAGATCATGTAAGAATTACTTGTTGTGTTACTAGAAAGTTCTGCTTTGTTTTCTGGATTTCAGTAAAAAAAATTATAGCTTATGGGCATGCATTCAGTGTCTAGGTCAGAGTCATCTATTTGACCATACAGATTATATATAAATTTAAATATTAATGTGTATATAAGTACGTTTATAATTACACAGGGTTTTTTTTATTAAATTAAATGTTATATAAAAGGGAGCTGTATTTGTGTATATATATTCCCCTCCCACACACATATGCATTGAATATGTTTATGTATAAGCGTGCATAAATTTTTTAAAAAGTAACAAGAAAAGTTTTAAATTACCATTGATTCAATTTTAAGAATACAAGGTAAATTTTTTAATTTTAAGCTAAACAGAGTCCTAGTGAGTTTCACCCTTATTTTTGCATTAGATTGCTCATCTTTAGCAGACTGATAGCCATTGCCCTTTCTATTTTCTTCTGCCTAGTTACAGATACAAAATTTTCTCTGTCTGAAGGAAAGTATGTGGTTAAGTTAAAAAGCCATACCCGAAAAAGAATTGAATAACTTGTGATTAATTTCCCTCCAGAATAGTGATTCAGTCTTGTTTCTTCTATTGCAGTCCAAAGGTTCTTCAAGCATGACTCCATCCAGCACTCAAAAGAAGGTGAAGAGGACTCTGCCCAATCCACCTCCAGAAGAAGCAGCAGCAGGAACTCAGTCCCCATATACTTCTGTGGGATCAGTTTCACGGAGAAGGATCTGTAGGACCACCACTATGGCCAGAGCCAAAATTCTTCAGGATATAGACAGGGAATTGGATCTGGTTGAACGTGAATCAGCCAAGCTTAGAAAGAAGCAAGCAGAGCTAGATGAGGAGGAAAAAGAAATAGATGCCAAGTTAAGATACTTGGAAATGGGCATTAATAGGAGGAAAGAAGCCCTACTAAAAGAAAGAGAAAAGAGAGAGCGTGCCTATCTCCAAGGAGTAGCAGAAGAACGTGATTATATGTCAGATAGTGAAGTTAATAATACCAGGTCAACCAGAATAGAAACTCAGCATGGCTTGGAAAGACCACGTACCGCACCCCAGACAGAATTTAACCAGTTTATGCCACCACAAACCCAGCCAGAAACACAGTTTGCCCCTGCTACAAGCCCATATGCTCAATACCAGTATTCATCTCCTGCCCTGCCAACTCAAGCACCAACTCAGTTCACACAGCAGTCACATTATCAACAACAGCAGCCTTTGTATCACCAGCAGGTTTCACCCTATCAGACCCAGACAGCATTCCAAACAGGAGCTACCATGTCCTTTACCCCACAGGCTCAACCTCCACCATCTCAGCAGCCATCATACCAACTCCCATCCCAGATGATGGTGATACAGCCAAAGCCAAGACAGACCACATTATATTTGGAGCCTAAGATAACAACAAACTATGATGTAATTCGCAATCAGCCTCTCATGATAGCACCAGTTTCAACTGACAATAGTTTTGCAGTTTCCCAGCTGGGCAGTAAATACTCTACCTTGGACTTAAGGATAGGACTAGATGAGAGAAACAGCATAGCAAGCAGCCCTATATCAAGCATATCTGCAGATTCATTCTATGCAGATATAGACCACCACCATACACCCCGAAATTATGTGCTGATTGATGATATAGGAGAACTTACTAAAGGAACAGGAGCTCTTGGTTCCAGTTTTAGCCTCCATGAGAAAGATCTGACCAAAACAGATCGACTTCTTCGCACAACTGAGGCCAGGAGAGCACAAGAAGTGTCAGACTTCCTAGCACCACTGCAGACTTCCTCTAGGTTACATTCCTATGTTAAAGCTGATGAAGACCCAATGGAGGACCCTTATGAGCTCAAACTTCTGAAACACCAGATAAAGCAAGAGTTCCGTAGAGGTGCAGAAAGTCTTGATCATCTGGCTGGCCTGTCACAGTATTACCATGGAGAGGGCAGCTACAGGCATTTTCCAAAATCTGAGAAATACAGCATAGGTAGGCTTACTCTTGAGAAACAGGCTGCTAAGCAGCTACCAGCAGCCCTCCTTTACCAGAAGCAGTCAAAACACAAGAAAGCCTTGCTAGACCCCAAACTAACAAAGTTTTCACCTATCCAAGAAAGCAGAGACCTTGAGCCTGACTACTCAAGCTATATGACTTCTAGCACTTCAACACTTGGGGGAATTACTACTAGGGCAAGGCTTCTTCAGGATGATATCACTTATGGCCTTAGAAAAAACATCAGTGACCAACAGAAATACATGGGGCCACCACTGACGTCATCCATTGGAGCAGGCCTTGGGACTGCACTAGGTCCAACAATGAGATCCGCACTACAAGATGAAGCAGACAAGACTTATAGCAGTGGTAGTAGATCTAGGCCCTCATCTAGGCCCTCCTCAGTGTATGGGCTTGATTTGTCGTTGAAAAGGGATTCTTCCAGTTCTTCTTTAAGACTGAAAGCCCAAGAAACTGAACCTTTAGATGTTTCCTTTAGCCATGCAGCACCTTCTGGAAGAACTAAACCCACCAGTCTACCTATTAGCCAAAGCAGGGGAAGGATCCCAATAGTAGCACAGAACTCAGAGGAGGAGAGCCCACTAAGTCCTGTTGGACAGCCAATGGGAATGGCAAGAGCGGCAGCTGGACCCTTGCCACCAATATCTGCAGATACCAGGGACCAGTTTGGATCGAGCCATTCATTACCTGAGGTCCAGCAGCATATGAGGGAGGAGTCACGGACTCGAGGCTATGATCGAGATATAGCCTTCATCATGGATGACTTCCAGCATGCCATGTCAGACAGTGAAGGTAAATTAGGCCTCAGACTGGTATCTTACTATCACAACGCAAATCCTCATTTCTATGCATGTGTCTGATTTTTGTTACACCTCAAAGACTTGCTCTTTTTCCGTTCCTTGGTGCATCTTCTGTGTATCTACATTTTTGGAGGTTGATTTGTTTTGTCTTATTTGATTTTTTTTTATTTTACCCTAACAGTTTTGGATGGTGTTAAGCTACTATAGCATGTTATTATATTGTTGTTGATTTGCTTTCCTTTTGGTTTGCTTGTGCATTTTCCTTTTCACTTGTTTGCGTCTGCTTTTCAATGATACTGTGTAGAACATTCCACGTACAATACAGACTCTGCCATCAGTCTTTATGTGCAGCTCTCTCCAGTGACTGTGAATCATTGAACTTATTTGAAATAGTTTTTATTGGGATTTGGAAATAATCTCCCAAATCTCTAAAAAACTTCAGTAATTTTATGTGCATGAAATTCCATGATAGAACTCAAAAAGTTATAATTCCATCTCCCGATGCACCAATTTAAATCTATGTTTATATAGAAATAGTCTGTTCATTAAGTACATATTATATGTTAGAACCATATAGAGCTTAACGTGATGGCAAAATAACATTCTACATATGGTTTGTTGAAAGCATCCTGTCATGTGGACTTCTGTGCATTCAGAATTGTGATTATGTAAGATAATTTGTCATTTGAATGGTGCAAGACAATCTCATCCTTCAATAAACTTACATAAAGTATTTTACTTCTGTTGATGAGTTATGCAGTGTAGCTGGTTTTATATGCACCCCATACACGTCTGCCAAAAAAGCACAAGAGTTTATCTCACTTAAGTTCATGAAAGGAACCTTTCTGATGTATTATAAATAGTGCAATTAAAAATGCTTCTTCTGAATAAGTACAGCAGAATGTTAAAGCTGATGTTGAATACTTAATAATTGCAAGTTATGTATCAGTTTTGTTTGAGTCAGTTCAGACTTAATATATTCTAAATTGTTTAAAAATCATAAAGAGAGTTTGAAGGCAAATGAAATGAATATGTTCAAAATTGTATGCGCTCCCTTAACTTTTTCTTATGTGTATTTACTGCACAATAAAGGAGACTTTGCATGCGCTCTATTGTCTGTAAATGGCAATGATTGTCTCAAAGACACATTTGCATGATTATGAAGTAGTATGGTTTATTTTATCATTTCTACTAACCTCCGTTCATTATTGCATTACTGGTTTTTTACACATGCTGAATCTTTCATAAGCATTAGAAAAAATGATCTATTTGCCTTTCTCATACTTCATACTATGGGCTTTGTTCTGTAAGTTTCTCTTCATATTCCTTAGATATTTATAAACCCCTCATGAACTCTGTGTTTCAGGAGAGACTCAGGGTCATCAGCTTTTTTGATAATTATCAGAGGCTTAACTGTTTTTATTGTCCTTTAATTCTTAGCACACAGAGTCCTATAATTAAATCTGAAAGCAGTTGAGAGGAACTCCCCGAGTTGCAACTCATATCATTCTTCCTAAATAAGCAGATGCTATCTTGTCTCCTCTCAGCTTGTGACTTTTACAGGTCTTTCTAGAGTCACATTGTGAAAGATACAGGACTTTTCCTCCTGAAAATTAAAGAGAGCCAACCTGGACCAAAAAAGTCCAATTTGATGATATTCTACCTCATATGAACAGGTCGTAGGGAATTATATATCTGCCCTACAGTGCGTTATATTTCTCATATATATTTGTACAAGACATACATGTAACACTTCAAGTTAAACACATTTCAGTTTTAAATCAGTCTCTGATTAGTTAGACCCTTCCAGTAGTATTCTAATTCAATTCACATATTCTGTATCAGATTGATATGTCACTCAGGGTTTCCCCTTTCAGCAGTCTTTTTCTAATTTCTAGTTTCAAATTTTGTCTTCACAAACAACCTGTTTCTTGGGAAACCAAAGCATTTCATGACATTAGTTTCAAATATGCAGTCTAACAGCAGGTAATCTGTATGGAAAATAATTCATATAATTTGGATGTAAGATAAAAAGTGTTCAAAAGAAGCAATTACATTTCTACAGAAAGTTATGGCCTTCTTTTTTAGGGACTGCACTCTTCTCTGTAGTGATCTGATGCCCTGACAGTGGACAGCTATTCTGGCATGTTTCATCCAACTTTTTAGCACAATTCGCTTTGCAGTTGCTCTTTATTTTAAGCAACTGCTACATGGTCTTTATGAGATTTCATTAAAATAAATCAGTCTTAATCTCTGGCTTCAGAAAATTCTTCTTGTGCTACAGTTTGATTTATCATCTTAAGAGACTTTTAAAAATTAATTTTAGTTAAAATGTCAAATTTAAATTGTTTTTCTTTGGTTCAAGCTCAGAGACATGTTTGACTTTCTGTTCATTTTTTATAAATGACATCCCATAACAAATATTAGGAGAGAATGCAAATAGGACTTTGAGTCCAAACCTTCTGTTTTTCACTAAGTACATACTGTAACAAATCTTAAAACCATGCTTCAGGACATAAGTAGTGCTTAAACTGGGATTCCAGACTTCAAACAGGGTAAAAAATTATCCTTAGTGTTGAAAAAGCATGACGTCCAAAGCTGCCCATTGAAAATAAACAGCATTTTGAGATCTTGAAACACCTGGAATTTTCTCAGGGTTTCCAGTACCATGAAAACTCTGATCCAGCAGATAGATCTCTGTCAACCCCACAGCTGCCACTTTCCACACATTATTAGGTATGCTGAAGATAATAATTTTCAAGAAATTGAAGCTAGTACTCAGTTTTATGAATATAAATAGCCCTTGCTGTTCAGAAGGTATAAGATGTACCTTTTCTCACCTCAAATATTTTTTTTTTTTTATATGCCAATTTGGCAATTCTACAAAGTTTAGAAGTTTAAAATTGAGATATCAAGACATCAAGATATCAACACAGCTGATTCCTTGTAATTTTTCATCTGTGGGGTTTAGAATGATCACTGTTACTTCTCTTTGATTTGATTGAGTTTCTTGGATCCCATGGCCTGGGGTTCATCTCACCTGGTTAATCTGTGTGGGTAGAACAATCTGGCTGCATTCTGTTAGCCTTAGAATAAAAGGATGACTTCTCTAAGGCTGTCTGTGGTTCATCTTGGCTGTTGTCAGGTTTCCAGCTGTAACAAATCCCAGCTGTGCAAGCCAAAACCAGTGGGGTGTGTATGTACATGTGAGTGTGGGGTGTGTGTGTGTGTCTGTATACACATGTATTTATAACTTCATAAATTTCAATCAAGTACACACATTCATCCTCATTTGATTAAAAAGAAAAGAAAAGAAAAGAAAGAAAGGTAGGCTAGTCTGAACTACAGTATGAAATTCTAAGTTTTTAAGAGCAGTAATCCAGGAAAAGTTACTTCAACTGAGGCAGGAAAAAAAAATTCATTCTTTCGTTTGCTCAGGTGATGACACAGATTGTCATAACCAGCATTATCATCTGGGGTCAGGAATTTAAGTTATGTTCTTCATGCAATCTTCAGAAAGAAGTTCTATCAAGGATGAGTTATGAAAGAGCCTGCTTTGTGCAGGTTCTGGTCAACTGGCATAAGTGTGTAAGGCATGAAATATTTGCAGCTAGATTATAATGGTTTATTGATAGCAGTTAATCAATAACTAATTGGTAGCAAGATAAGCATCAACCTCTAATAATGTTTCTGGTAATTCATATATGCTTATCTAAATAATATTAAACAAAACATTTATGTTAGACTAAATTTGTGCACAGTCGTGAAGGAAGAGACTGCATAATATCTGTATCAAGATTAAAAGATTTCTGAAGGCTTAATATAATATAGAATGTTGATTTTACCACATACAGTGTATTCTTTTCCAAAAAATCATGCATATATATTATTCCTCTTTTTGGAAAATTTTAAGAAAATAGTAATGAAATAAACAAAACTTCCCTTTTACCCATTAACATTTTTTTAAGAGCATTCTTAAACAAAATAGATAATGTTTACTTTCACAAGTAAATAGGAAAGATTATAACCACTACCATTTTTCCTTTTAAATTCTTTTCTGTATCATGCACATTTATTCTTGTTACTATAGCAAAACCTGATCTTATCTAAGGCTTGCAATTCCTTGTGATTTTGCTGAAACAAATATTGTCTTCCTTTGATTTCCAAATTTATCTTGCTTAATAAATTATAAAATTCAAACTTGCCTTGCATTCTGCATTTCATTACCTGAACAATGTTTACACTGAATGCCAAAATAGAAGAAAACAGGACATGATTCTGATTCCAATGGAGTCACACCTATGTCAGTTGACCCAATAGTCAGTAAACATAAATACATGCTTTTGCAAAACTGATTTCAGTGAAATGACATTATTTGATCCCCAAAAGACGCCTAATACATTTACTCTAGCAAACAGAATATTAGTCTTGTAGAATTTTTGCAGAAATAATGTTAAAAATCCATATACAAAGGTTCATACTGCAAAATCGGGGGATGGAATTAAAAATGAGAACTCCTGTAATAATTCCACTTAGAATTTCAGTTACATAGGTTGGTTTCCTATCTTCTTTGATTTGGTTTGGCATCGATTTCGTGGAGAGGTTTTAATTTTCTTATATGTAGTTCTTGATTATTTCTAAAATATTTTGAACAATATTCAGTTCAGAATAATTTGGCAATTAGTGTAGTTTGCATTTTGAGGGTTGGTTATTTTGGGTTTTGATTTGGATTTTCTGACTTTGTTTGGGGTTTTTTTCTTGGTCTGCTACAAAATAACTAATACAACTAAATTTTTCTCAACAAACATTTTAGAGACATGTGAAATCTGCAGTGCATTTTTAGCTGCCAGAAGGAGGAAGCAGCTATAGCACTTGGTATATTTCTTCTGTATTTAATATCCATGGTTCTGACATAAACAGAATCTTTTCCCTTTGCTGTCTCACAGCTAAATAATGCTCAAGTTCAATGTCTCAAGTCTCACCTCTAACTTTGCTTTAGCTGCATGGCCAATTAGTAACCACTCTGCATGTTTGCTATGCGCAATGCACATTCTTGCCCTTTGCCCAGCACTGGACCAGAGCATTTGACCTGTCCTTGGTTTTCAAAGCCTATCATCTCCGTCGGGAAGAAACAGATTGGTTTGACAAGCCCAGAGAGCCTCGTTTGGAGAATGGACACATCCTTGACAGAAGGCTGCCAGAGAAGTTGTCACACTCTCGACCACTAAGTCAACACCAAGATCAAGTAAGCTGTCAAATAAGATGTGCCTCTAGTTTTATAAATGATTGATAATTTAATCATGCTGTCCAACGGTGCCCATAGGAGCTACAGGATTACTCAAAATCCAGCTGCATTCAGCTGAAGTGCTGTTGAACCTGTATTCATCATCAACATTTGATAATGAAATTTTTTCTCTACAATTCAGTATTAATTTTGCAGGTTGTCTTTTGACTTTTGAAATATAACTGAAAATATCTATACCTTAAGTATTCCTATTGGTGAAAAAAAAAAAAAAAAGAAAAAGGAAAACAGTTAGTCTAATTTTCCCTTACCAGCTTTATCCCATCCAAATTCAAGTCCCTTCTTTTAGTATTTGAAGGAAAATATTTTTTTATCCTGTTGACATTTTTTCCACTTTCAGATGGTAAGTATAATCCCAACAGTCTGTGATTAATTATTGAATAAATCAGCAGGACTTTATCAATCTAATACTTAGAATATTTCATTTATTAGAGAGAGGAAGAAAGATACCGTAGTCTGCTTTTCAAGCTTGCCAACTTTAGAAGTCTATTTTATCTTAGTGTACCATCACATTTCCACTTTTTATTAACAAATTTTATGAATTTAAATCTCTGAGGTTCCAGTTGCTTGTATTAATTGTCATTTTTACTGATTGATTTAGGTTATATCCTGATATATTCTTATGTTTTGATTTAGATTACATTTTTACATGAGATCAAATGAAAGCAATGAGTGTGTTTCCTCAAGAGGAAATAACCTCAAATTGCACCAGGGGAGGTTTAGATTATATATTAGGAAAAATGTCTTCATGGAAGGGGTGGTCAAGCACTGGAACAGGCTGCCCAGGGAATTGTTGGAGTCATCATCCATGGAACTGTTCAAGAAAAATGTGGATATGGCACTTGAGGACATTGGTTGTGGTGAACATGGTGGTGGTACTGGGTTGACAGTTGGACTTGATCATCTTTGATGTCTTTTCCAACTTTAACAATTCTGTGATTCTGAGAGAAGGTTTTGCATGGCCCCTTTGTGATGCTTAACAGCTTATATCGCTCACGTTAATTCCTCGGCTAACATACAAAAAAGGAATATCCCACTGTAATGCAGCCTTTAAAAGTTTTGTGCTGGTGAGCATTTTCACTGAAATTTGACAATCAAATGTAGGTTTTATGAAGCAACAGTGTAGATTTTACAAAGTAAGTGTTTAAATGTCTTCATATACAAGTTGTCATTTATTTTTTCCCTCCTTTCCTATCCCTAGCATATACTGAGATTTACAAACCCTAGGTTGTACTGAGCCTACTCATTTCTCATTGAGAAAAAGGGCTTTACATGATATAATCCTTATAGCAATCTATTCAAATAGGTCTATGATTCTATGAATCAACTTAATTGCAAGATAAAGGATGTTTTTGAGTCTTAACTGCTCTTAATATCACTGGCAATAGTTTAAAAAACTGTGTCTCTGAGCACTTCAATCCTCATGAGAAACATTTATTATTCTAAGCATACATAATTATATTTTGCCACTACAGCTTTCTGAGGTAAAATTGAAAACTTTCCTTGAAAATCAGGTTTGTCCAAAAGGATTACTGCTAACCCTGAGCTCTTGTGAAATGGAGGTGGTTAGTAAGATACACTTAACTTGTAGAGCTCCAGAGCTTTTCTCCTGGGAAACAGTTCAAGGCAAGGTCTTAGTCACAGAAATCTGATCTTTGCTTTTTTCTCTCATATAAATAGTTCTACACTAGGACTGGTTGAAAAATTTTGTTCAAATTTTTTCAGCAGGAAGGTTAAAGGGTCTAAAATTTTTCTTTTCCTGGATATTTTCAGGAAGAAAATATGTATTTTTTGTCCCTCAAGCTGTTGTGATATCCCCATGCTTATATGGAAATAGAGATACAGCATTAAAATCTTGCCAGAAGCATTTTTTAAAGTTTTGTGAAATATGGGATGTAAATTGGAGAGTGAACATGTTCTAAATAATTCTGTCTGATGCCATGTAAAGCCCCAGCAGAAGAGAGGAAGTGATGTGTGAGGAGAAGCTTTACAACAGTTCTTTCTTCTTCTGTTTCTGTACAGGTTAGCTACTGTCAGTAACACACCAGTACAAAATAGTATCAATGACTCTGCAGAAGGGAAAAATGCCAGGTCTCACCAACTCCACATCACCTACCTAATCAAAATGTTACTCAGAGCTTGTGTATGTTAAGTGTCTTCTGTGAACGTTTAAGACAAAACCAAATATATTTTCAGACACATCCAGAAATTAAATTGCTTTGTGACAAGATAAAAAGGGCCAGAGATATTTTAATCAAAGTTTAATTACTGAATCATTGCTCAGTTGTGAAATACTGAGCAATAGAGGAAAGTAAATCAGTATCAACATGTCTATTCTTTTTTTATTATTATTTTGCATTAGTATCATATTTTCAAGCAATGAAGACAAATAAACCATATCAGGCCAATGAGAGTGGTGAGGCAAAGTAACCACAAAGTAACCACTCCCTAAGGGCTTTTTCAGCCCTGTGTGTAACAAAAGGGTTACTGAACTCATCGTGCTATGTTGTCTGTCTCCTGTATTCACACCTCAGTCCTGCACAGGGACCTGGAGTGTCCAAGTCTAATGTACTCTAGAGACAAAAATGGCAAGTCATTCTCCATCCAGAACTGTCTGAACATATCCACCTTCACCCAGAGCTTCCTTTGCTGCAGATGATTTCCTGAAATCAGTTAGGAGGAAAGTTTCCTGGTTAGCACAGGAACTGAGCCATTACAACTCCCTTAATATCCCTTACTGAGCTCAAACCAGCCACAGAAAGAATAACTTGCATCAATAGCACTAATCTGCTTGTAATATATCAATCAGTGTTTCCAAATATGCTTATTGGCTCTAAATTTGCTATTTTATGATCATCTGTGATAAAAATCTGAAATGTTTTAATGACCACTACTGTGTATTCCAGAAGATTTTGATTCACACATGTGAAATATCAATTTTCTTACTAGATGAAATCAGAACTCCTTGATTACATCCCACAGAGCCTGTACTACTGAAGGAAATAAATAAAACACAACCCTGAGCTTTTGAAGCAAGAATGCAGTGGATTGTCAACCCTGAACCCCCAGGTTTCCATGGATTTCTTCTAAACTAGCAGATTAAGCTCACATACTGTATTATAAATATTAAAATATATTTGTTTCTATAGCAACTTCTGTGGTGCTATTTAGTATTCTGAAATCACATTAAATTGCAGTTCAGTTGAATATCTTAATAGCCATGTCCCAATGTATTGATTCTGGACTGCTTCCCTGAGGAGGGTAAAATCTTATCAATACATAATCTATTGTAGAATTCCCACTGATCACTGTTGACCTTAACAGTTTGCTTAGCCACTGCTAGTTCACCAGCAACTTCTTTAAACCTCCAGACATCAAGAGTTTTGTTCTTATTATTTTCTGTGAAAATAATTTGCATATCCTGAACTAAACTGGCTGTTACAAATGGTTTGGGAAAGAACAGTAGGAGGGGGTGCCAGGGCAGTAAAATTTTATGACAAGGGCATGGACAATGAGAATGTATTAAGAGGCAATAGGTAGTTTTTCATGAGGGGTTTTAAATACTTCCAAGCATTACAGGTGGGTCTTTTTAAGCCCTAAACAAGTAATAAAATCCTAAACTCATCATAATACTGCCATCAGTTCACTTAGGCAACAGTTTTCTAATCACAAAAAGAAGGCAAGAGTCCTAGACATGAAACCTTTTGAATGCAGTCCCCTATTTCTAAACACCTGAAAAAAGTATATGCTTTTCTCTTCATTCATGAGTCACAACCATTCTCTTGAAATTAAGTCAAGCCTTTTTAGGGGCACTTGGATATTTAGAAATTATGAAAAAATGGATCATAAGGTGAACATTGGGGCTAAAATGAGAAAATAAAATTTGTGACAGAGATACAGAAGGCTACCTGCAAACGTCTGTTCCACGTTTTTGAAGTCCATCTACTTAGTTTTGATTACTTTCCAACTAGCAAGGAGAATTTATTTTAAATTGTAATAAACTTTTATCTGCTAGAGACTTGGTTGAGGGGGTGACGTTTTGTGATTGAGATTCTCTGGAAAAATGATGAGAAATGGGACATTTCCAACTTTAGTGTAACTGTTAAAATATTTAATCTAAAGAATTGATTGTTAGCCACCCCCTCACTGTAAGTCACAAAGGAATTTAGCTGGTAGTGCCTCATTTCTTAGTCACTCAGAAATATTTTTCTCTCTGCATGCCAGAATGTCTTCTGGAGCAAAGGTCAGTGTTGAATTTACCTAACTGCAGAAGAAAATGCAACTCCCTTTGCAATTTATTAACGAGCAGGAACATTGTATTTGTAAAGTTTTTATTCAGTACATCTTTTGTGAATTATCTCCATCACTGCGGATCTATCAGAACTTTCCACCTTGAGGATTTCTAGAGAACTCAACATTTGTGTTCTGTACAGACTGAATTTAGAGGTTCAAAAGGGCAGAATTACCACAGATGGAGAAGTTCTTGGTGCCAGGTTGCACAGGCCTTGTGTGCTCATGCAAGTGCCTGTAGTTTCAGAAATTAAGATGATTTCACCTAACCCACCACCTTGAGCATCCACCATCTTCTTCCTCGATACCTACCTCAGGTAAAGTTTCCCTTGAAAGTGGTATTTCCCAGAGGACAACAACCAGCTGTAGCTACTGAGAATCATCTTATCAGGCCCTGTCTAACACCAGTGGAAAGGGAGATGCAGCAACATTTAAAACCAGGAACGACTGTGACTTTGGTGATCCAATCCAAAGATCAGTTAATACATTATAGGTGTGGCTATGGCCTGGAATCTTAAAATACAGTTAATGAATTTTATTTCTTAAATACAGCACTGGGGAAGTTGGTTTTTGTTGTTTTGGGTTTTTTTTTTTTCTTGATTATCTTCTTTAACTAATAATATTCCCTTTTATGAGGCTTCTATAGTGTTTGTTTATCAGACAAATCACTTTAAGAGAACAGGGAATAAAATGCCCTTTTAAACTCATCTTCTGTAGCAGTCTTAGAAACCCTCAGCACAATTATTTTGCATTCCTTCCATTTTTGGAGGGCCTTTGAGCTGACTAATATCATGAAACACATGACCAGAGCTTACATTTCCTGAGGAAGCGGATGATATACCAGTGCTGAACTACAAATCAAGTGTACTGAATGCTCCCTAAGAGGTGAGGAGGGATCTTCATGATAAGGACAGATAGCAGAAATCTCTGGGATTTATATCAGATCAGTGGGATCGAGGCAACTTTTGCCCTGTGACCTAAGTCTGGGCTTGAGTGCTTGTTCTCCACTACGTGTTCTCTACTCCTGCAGCTGTGCAGTGGAAGGATGGCCCCTCTGCACCAGTTTGGATTTCCACTGTTATGGTTGTGTGGCTTCAGTGGGGTCCCTCTCTGTCTTCACTGGGGAAATTGGGGGAAGAGTCAGCTAGAAGGGATTCCTGGCATACATTCAGGTGAAAGGAAACCAACTTTAGAGGGAGTAAGAAGATGTGAACAATTGGAAACACAAAATAATTTGTGCTCTACAGATTTTGAAATATCCTAGTAAACTTCCCGATAAATTTCAGAATAATGTGTGTATTAGAGGTTTTTGAATATTCTAGTAAATTTCAGATATTCTTAAATGATTAAAGCAAAACATCAAGAATGATATAACTATTCTTGGTATTATCTATTTACAGAAACCAGTGTTTTTTTCTTATTTGTTCTGCTGCTTTCAGAAATGTGAGGGTCTGAAAGTAAAAGCCTAATGACATGTTCCATTTAAGTACTGATTCCCACCAACAATAAAAGAATAATATACTACCCTGGGTGCTAATAAAATTCAATGCTTTTATTCAGATCCATATGAATCACAAAGATTTATTCTTCTCATAAAATTCTAGAATTAATGAGGAAGTAATAGGCTTAAAAAGGAGACAGTCTATATTTTCTGATGTATTTGTTAGCAGTCGTACAATATGGCATTGAATATTCTTGGATTGTTATTTATTAAAAAAATGAAAGAAGATGGAGCAAGTAAAATAATATGAATTGAAGTTTAAGGGCTGCATCATTCCTCAGTTAAATTGAATTCCTCCCACCAAAATGGATCCCAGGTAAGGGATCAATGTGTTGATCTATTCAAATGTTTCCATATACTTCCTGTAAACAGCAATATTTCTTTTTTTTATTTAATTAATTATAAAATTAGATGCATTCTTTCAGATTTTTTACAATTTTATGTAAACTACCTGTGACAAATGCATCACTCCTATTGTTATATAAAACTTGCTGAATTTCTGACAGTGTCATTAAAAACAAAACACTCTCCCTATCCATTAATGAGTGTGGAAGCCTCATGGAACTTTCTACACTCCTGGTAGTATTAGACTCTACATTCTGACAGAATTCCATGATAAATTCAAATATCTGACCTCATGTTCTGATTTATTTTGGAATACTTGTCCACTACCGAATCAATGATCTCCTTTATGTCTGACATTAATTACAGTCAATATTACTCTCACTGTGTTGTGGGAGGATTTGAGTCTTCTAGATGCAACATCATTTGCTGGATAAGTAACTGAATTATGACAACAGATGTATAAACTCTTCTGCTTACTGTGGGATTGAGTTAACCAAGTACCTTGACTGCTCTGTTTCCCTTCCTATCATTTGTGTGTACTATCCATTAACTTCATAAACTCTCCAAGGCAGAACTAGGTTTAAAGCGCTTGGTTCAGGAGGAGCTTAATCCTTTTAAATGCTACTTAAATATAAGTAATAAACTCTTGGCAGCAGGCTGCTGATACACTCAAGCTGCTGCATTGCCGTGCTGGATAATATCGTCCCCTTGGCTCCTTGGGTTTGCTCCCTGAGGTCCCATCCTGGAGCAGACACAGTCATGCTCCCTCCTCTTGGCCTGGGTGCATCCCTGGGCTTGGAACTGAAATGCAGAGGCAGAGAAGTGATGGGTGAAGGTAAATGATGTGCATTTTCATACAAAATGTCATCCTGCAAGCTTTAGTTTGGGTCTTTCAGATGGCTTTTGGAATTTGAAGACAAGAGATACATTGGACTGTGTGATTTTTCTGAAACTAAAGCAGTAACTCATGGATGGGAACACATTAAACTAACATTTTGTTTACATGTCTAAGAAAAGAATTTTATAAAAAATACGGGAATAATGTTTTGTTTTTTTCTTGTGTTAAAAATGCCTGAATAAAGGATTAAGGTTAAATGAAGCTGCAGAAGAGAGTGACCACCTTCTTGTCACTTAGCAAAATCAGAACTAGAGCCATATTTGAAATTAATCTGGAGTTAAGGAAGCAAATATTCATTACCCTCAGAAGGAATTTACAGTCTGACAAATGTCTTCAAACTTGGGAGAGTTTTTGAATTGAGAAGTTGTGATATTTCTCTGGATAAAATAAGTTTGCTTGTTTCTGTTTCAACTGTCTGAAATAATTGATGCAATTGTTGGTTTATCTTTTTATGACATGCATATTTGTGTTCCCCAGATAAATGGGAAGCCCCTGCAGTACATTTTCCCTCATACAAGGCTCAAACTACTGAGAGACCCGAAGGATCACACAGTTTCAGGTAAAAAACCCTCTACCAGACATATTAATTAATTTGATTAGCATGAATTATACAAAGGATTTCCAGTGTTAAAATAGTTTCTTTGTCTATGCAGCAGGAAATTCAGTGGTCATTTTAAATCTTGTTCATTGGCAATAACAGAAAGCAACAGTGCATTAAAAGGGTCATGACATCTGTTCAAGATATATAAGCTGTACAGACATTAAAAACAGAGGAAAATCTGTTATGTTATCCATATGAACAGTGTGTTTTGCTGTTGCTCTTTATGTAACTCTATATGCTCTGCATGAGTCCTTATAAAATAAGCTTGTGTAGGTGTTCAACATGTACAGAACTGAGAATTTTATTCTTTCTGTTCTGGAACTCTACCTTGCTCTCTCCGTAGAGAGGGTTAGCAGAACAATCAGATCCCACTTTTCTGTGATATCTTCACATGGAGACATTTATCACAGGACTTCAGATTTATTCTCTTTTCCCTAACACTAACACAAATGTCCATGTAAGTCAGAGTCTGCTTGCCAAGGAGATGAGAGTGGTAGAGGTGATATTCATTCACCTCCCAGGCCGAGAGCTGGAACACAGTGTGGTGTTTTCATGAGTCAAACTGTAAAAGGCTGCCAGTTACAGGACCTGGCACAGGTCAGGTCTGTCTGTCTGAGCTTCTGGAATTGCACCCTTTCTCACATCTAATACAGATATGGAAATCAAAGTTATTTCAAGACACCATTTTTGTTCTTTCAGAGGTAGATGCTTTAAGCAGTTTTGTCATGAAACCATGACACTTTCTTTTAACTTGCTCAAAAAATTCTAATAGTGTGTGTCAAACTCTGTTTCTGCACAGAAGTAATTACTGACTGCCAACCCTGGTGTTCCCTTGAGCATTAAGTAGAAAGTGGTGTGAACTTACTTGAATTGCTAAATATTGTTTTCACAGGATTTCTGGCAGTAAAGTCTTGATAATTTCCATCCTCGGTACCCACCTCACATTTAGGGTGTTAAATGAATGTTCTGTATGCATTATGAGGTGTTTTCTTGTTAGTCAGCGTAACACCCACCCATGATTTCAGGCTGCAGAAAGACCCCTCCACCCACACAGCCCAGTCTGAAAGGAGCTGCCAGCTCTGCTGTGTGTCAGCCTGTGCTGCTCCAGGCCCTCCCAGCCCACAGGAACTCCTTGGCATCCTTGTAGGGATCTTTGCCCTGCAGGCTGATGAGTAATGCTGTGATCCAAGCTGCTCTCTTACTCAAAAATAAGAGGAATTACAACCACACAATTGTAAAGCTCGTGATTTAGTGTTGCTGAAGCCTGCTCTCCTATGTAAAATTACTTACCCTTATGCAGTGGGAAGTGCCTATTCCAAATTCTCGACTAACTCTCACGCTGGCAATCACAGCAACACACTGTGCCTCAGGGAAAACACCTTGTGAACAGTGCTAGGCAAACCCAAGGTGCAGATATTGACATCTCATTTACTAAGGCCCTGCACAAATGAGCTCAAATAGGATCAAAAGTTTACTCAAGGTCCTGCTAAGGTTATATAGCCCACCCTGGGATTGCTCACTGCTATAGCTATATAATATTGTGCTTAAATTCTAACTGGAGAAAGCAAGCTTTGTTCTGTCTACAAGCTGCAGTCATACTTTTGTGTTTTAGTACAGATACATGCTGGGACACCTGCATAGATATATTTCTGTATGATGCAAACATAGATTTCCCTACAAATATTTAAAGGCCTAAATGCAAATTGTACAGAAAAAAAGCCAAAGGTAGAATAGGGTGGCCCTGAAAAAGAAGAATTAGTTGTAGTTTTTCACTCTTTATACATCTTTGAAGTACCATAACTCCTTGATTATGTACCTCCCTTCCTTCCCTTCTCTCAAGTGTCTGAATGACTTAAGTACATGGAAACTCTCTTCAAATGTGCCGTGTGTTATGCTTAGCCTTCAGCTTTTCAAATGACCTCTACCAAAGACAAGCTCTTTTAAAAAGAGTTAAATTTTATTTAAACATTATCTGCAAACTAATAGTAAACAACTGTGCATATTAACCAGACAACTATTAACCAAAGGAAGACATAGAAGTCTATTATGCAGTAAAAGTTACTTAAAATTATGGTAAATTAAAAAATGAAGACTTTTATACCATCAGAGTTATATCACAAGTAGCTTTGAATAATTATCTAGATTCCATGTCTGCTTCCCCAGCTGGTTTCTTTCTCTTTCTTTGTTTGTTTTTCATTTGTTCCCTTTGTTTCTTTTTGCTCTTTCTTTTTCCATGTCCTTCTTTCTTATCAAAAGTACTGAGATGAGGCATTGACTCATTCTGTCTGCAATTATACTTGTTGCATAAACACAGGAAGCATGTATGTTAAAAACCACAATCCTCAGCACAGCTCACATGGGGAGTCAGATCTTTCCAAGAGAACAGTCACTGTTGAAACCACCCTTTCAATAGCATCTTCAGCTGAACTTTTGTGTTGCTGGATTCTTACAAGCCAGCTGGCTTGTGGTCCTGGGTGACCACAACAGCTTGGGCACCATCCATTGTCTCCGAGTTCCTCATAGTATATACAAAACATCCTCTGTCTCGGCTATGCACAAAAGCCTCTCCCATGTGATCATTTCTGCACATGCCAGAGCAGTTTATAGTTATGTTTTAAATGATCTCTGTGCAGTTTGGTCCGTTCTGAAGCAGGAGCTGCCTGGGGAGATGCCCGAGACTGACAGATTCTGCCCAGGGGATTCATGAACACACCTTTGGTGTACAATTAGTGCATCTTAACTGGAGTGTGCACAGCAGGAGTTACGAAGGGAAATGTCCTAAACCGTACAGAATTCCCACTTGGAGAATTCCTGTAACTGTTGACCAGCTGCTTTCCTGGGAAACTGGCCAGTGCTTCAGCCCATTATCTCATCTCACCGGAGTTCTTGGGCCAGCCTGGGCATTAATGATTCAGTGTGCTGGGTCAGCCCAGAAAACCAACTCTATCACAGCAGCTGTAACTGTAGGACAAGGTTTCATCCTAATATCACCATTGTAAGTTGAACTTCACAGGTCTCATCATAATCTTACCAAAGTAGAATAACTGCCTGGTTATGAATCCAAAAATTGTCACATTCTGAATATCAATAATAAGATTACTCCCAAATATTTTAAAATTCAGGCTTTTTCCACTACATATTGTATGCACATGTATTTGTTTTGTTTGCTTTCTTGATTAATGAAAACTGACTCTGAGGTACAGATGCCTTTGATGCCTCTTACATAACCTGGCATAATTTTGCAACCCAGAAGCATGTAATGTGAATTTTGGCATGTGAATGAGGTGTTTGAGGGTTGAGGAACCGAGCCAAAATTATGATGGCAAGAGAATAGTAGTGCTGAATGAAAAATAAATGTATACTCACTCACTGGCCACTCTTTTGAAGGTTTTTTTTTTTTTTATTATATCCCGTAATCTAGAGCATAGAGATCTACTTTTTGAGATAGACAGTGCCCCCTCCTCAGACAATGCTGAGAGGTATGAAGGAACTTCCAAGAATTTATTCTGAAAAGACTGATTAATCATTTGCAGTTAAGGATTAAAAAAAAAAAAAAAAAAAAAAAAAAAGAAGTCGGCATCATGGTTATGCAAAGTTGCCAAAGCAATGATGGCAGTGATCAGTGAATTATAATATTGCAGTGTTTAATGCTCCAGAAACTCACTTTTTGTTTGCTCTGAGACTCCCTTGTTCCTTTTGGATCCTTTAGCAGAGAAGCATAAGCACTGGTTTATACTGCCAGAATTTTATCTTCTGTTTTTTATTATGCCATCATTATATTTGAAAAAGTGAATTAAGGATATGGCTACTGAAGGTAATGAAAGCACTGGCAATACCTTTGGAAATGTTGCAAAGATAATTTACATTGTGTTATTCCTGATTGGGAAGCTGTTTAGGCACACTCGGGGGGAAAATCCAACAAGGCAGACACATCTCAGTAGATCTATAGGTACAATGAGTGTAATCAGTCAAAGGCAATTTTTACTCCTTTTACTCACATAGGCTGAGTCAGAAGTAATTCTTCTTTTTTGAAAGGAGGAATGTTCTGTGTTTCCAGGAAAAAAATGTACCTTTGAGCAGCCAGACTGTCTGTGTTGGGGAACAGCATCTTCATTTCTGGGGGAAAAAAAAAAAAAAAGAAAAAAAAAAAAAAGAAAAAAAAAGGAATAAAAAAAAAAAGGTAGAGAAACGGTTCAGAAAAATCTGCAGACTTTGGAGTGGAGCAAAGAAGGGAATTAGATGGTGGGCAGTAGACTGCATCCCTAATCTCCACCTCAGCAGTGATGTCAATGAAACTGCGAGTAGAATTACAGGGTAACTGTAATGCTGTACACACGTCAGACATTCCTCAGTCTCCATAAAGATTGCTAAATCCTGCAAACAACACTACACTTCTGCAGTGTGCCAGCTCATGCAGTGCTTATCCAGATGGAGAGGAAGGGAATTCAAAGAGTTTTCCTATATCAAAACCTCACTGCTATAGTTAGTTAGTCTCTAAATAAACAATCCTATATATTTAGGATTCTTTGACCTACAAGTTCAGCAAAATTAGTTCCTACAGCAAAGTACTAAAGTACAATGAATGTATGATTAGTATTCAATTAAAAACATGGTGAATATAGTCACAGTCTATGTTCAGTGTGAGAAGTCAGAGTGAGAACTGCAACCCACCTCCTGTCCTCATACTCTTAGAGGATTACTTATCCTACTTCTTTCATTTATTGTTGTGAAGAACCAAGACAATACTTCACAAAAAAAAAAAAAAAAAAAGTGATACCCTCCTATAACATTGCCTTGTCACTGGGGAAGGACTTAATCCCTAATTAATGGCCATCATTCCCTCACACACTCCTTATCAGAGACATGGCACAGAAGGTAAAACCCATAAACAGAAAGGACTGAGTTGTTACAGTCAGGCGACACCAAAAATTTTCCTGGGAAGTCACATGGTAGTAAATGATGACAAGACTAGAAATAAAAGGAAAGAGAGATGTGTGGTTTTGTCTTAATATCAATTTTAGAAAGAACTCAGTACCATTAATCTTTTCTAATTACAAACAAACAAACTAACTAACTAACTAACTCTTCTGTGTGTTAGAACCACTTTGTAGTGGTACTGACCATATGTTCCATATTTATGTCTCTTGTCTTGAAATTATTTTAATTTGAAAAGCACTAGTATGTGTATTTAAAATATTTTCCATGAAATCTTTTTGGCAGATCAGTTGTTTATGCATTTTTCAGTATATGAACTCTTGTTGAGGATCTTGAGTAGAAGTAATTGAGAGGGCAATGTGTCTACTGGCTATAAAGGTTCCATTTGCTTTCCTAGGTGTCAAGCAGAAAAGGCTGCATAAACAGATCACTGCAACACTGAACATTAGAGTTCAGTCAGGCCCCCAGATTTCCATGGAGGTTCAGCTGTCAGTCAGTGGCATCGATTGAGCCATTTGTGTCTATCAGTAAACACAGATGAAACTCAGTACCTACAAGGGTTTTTATACATTTAAAGCTACAGTCTACCATAGACAGCACCATAGATTCTGATGTGACAGATCATCCAAAAAGAAGAGACCTTTATCTTGTTTTCAAGTAGATGTGATAAATGCTTCAAGAAGCTAATTCATAAAACACTTTATGATCCTTCAGGATGATAACCAGTGTGCAAATCAGCATGAAGCAGATTTGCAGCTGATATAAATCAATGCTGTACTATTAAAACAACTGCAATATATCTGAATTTCATCACCTCAAGATTTGACTTTGTGTGTTCTTTATGTCTTAATTGCCAGTGGCCAAGCAATGCAATAGCTGAGTAGACATAGTCATGTTTCTAGGAAACAACTTAATTTAAACTACTTTTGTTAGAAGCACCAAAACAAATCTCATGAGGATGCTCTTGAAAATGTTGTGCCTATATACACAACCAACCTCTGATATGGATCATCGTGTTATGTATTCCAGAGAATTGCAAAAGAATAACAATGCAAATAAATTTTAGGCTGGATTTTATTACACAAATTATTTTTCCTGCTATTTTTAAGTTCCTGAGTTAACTTGTTTTTGTTTGCTTTGTCACGTTCTGAAGATTTTAGAGATTGCTTTCTCACAACTACAATGTCTAAATAAATAGCTTGCATTTCTTCATGGTGCTTTTAACTCTGACCTCTCCAAGAGGTCATTGATGTTTTTAAAACATCCATTGATGTTTTTATTGTGTTTGAGCCTTCTGTTCCATACAGACAATGGAACAGAGTGTAAAATTGTTCCAGCAGATAAGGACCTACCAGCACCCTAGCATATGTCTGGTCTAGATAAGACTGGAGGAGGAATGAGGAGATAATGTCTAGTAAATGAACGCAGGAGGAAGATATGTTCTGTCTCCATTCACAACCAAATAGTGTTGAAAGGCTTCATATTGTTTGATTTGGTGGATATGTTCTCATTGCTATAACATGGCACATTGGCACATTACAAAGTCTTTCATGCCTAATGTCTCATTTGCATGCTTTCTTCTCATGCATTTGCTACCATTGGACCTTGACCAAAAAAATATCACCCTTGTGCTTCCCTGCCATAATTCAACATTATAGTTTTGTTCTGGTTTGGGGGATTTTTTTATATTATTAGAAATTGATGAAAAACATATTTGGACAAGTCTGTGCATTGGCTCCTGGATCTGAAACACAACACTTAATCTGTATTTTGAGGTTTAAGCATATCTGCCATTTCAGCTTACTCAGAGATAGATGTTGTAGCCCTGCAATTTGAAGTTTAAGCCCATTTCAATTTTTTCCATTTTACTTCTCTATAGTTTCACTTCAAAGCACACAATATCCAAAGGTGTTAAAATGACCATGGGTTTACAGAAATAGTGAGTTTCAGCTACCATCTTGAAGGGTATACTTTAAGGCTCTTAGAAATCAAAATCAATAGCACTTTTTAAAATATCTTTCTTAAAGTTCAGTCACTTGAAAGTCTATTAAAAATTCATATAGCTCTATTTCTAACTGTGACAAAAGTTAGATTGCTGCTGATGCTCATACTTACAATTTCCTTTGCCAGTTTGCACAAACACGTGTGATTACTGAAAATCTGTTGTACATTCTAATTGCTTCTTTACTTTCCTTGCTCATATAATTAGACAGGCAAATGGTTTCATACTTTCAAAAATTAGTCCAGAGGAAATATTTGCTTGTGTTAACACATGAACAATGTTTTCACAGAGCTTCTGGGTCATGTGCCACCATTCTCCTGCATGTGTTGAAGTTGTTGCTATTGCATAGGACCTATATGATGATTAAACATAATCAGTCCTTGCATTTGCTGCTGGAATGCTATTTAATTTCATGAGAGAAAATATCCCTGGAAAATTAATTTTCATTTTTGTGTAAAATCATGACCATCAACACCAGCAAAACCCTGCTGGGCCTTTAGTTAGCTGTTCCATTTTTCACTGCTTTTTTTTTCTTTCTTTCCTTTAACCTTTAACTTATGTAAGGGGTTATCAGTATTTGTTTGAAAAGGCAAGTCTAATAATTGCTTGGATGCTGAAATGGTTCCAGGAAGTCTAGACTGTTTATACTCTAATGGCTATAATGGAGCTGCTCAGCAAAGCAGTGAAAAGATGGTAAGATTTCATGATCTTCCCTGTGACCTGAGAGTAACAGCAACAGATTGACAACAGTCTGATCTTTATTATCTCCATGAGTGACAAAAAAGACTAAATTGTAATTGCAGAGCTCAGGTTATAGTCAACGTATCCCAGCGAAGTAAATTACAGTCTTTCTGCCATGTTGCTACTGTGACACAATGAAATATACAAGGAGATAGGATTTCATGGTGTCTGAGACACATTGAGCTACAGAAGTTCAGAATAAATATATGTAAAGGGACAGAAAGTACCTCATAGTGGAAATAAGGAAAAAAGAGTGATGAATTTTGAAAATGCATTTGCAGTAGTGTTTGTCAGGTCACCAGTGACAGAGTTTATTAGTGTCAGGTTGTTGGTTGATTGTTGGTTGTTGGTTGTATATATGTATGTATGTATGTATATATGGTATCTATGATGTATATATATATGTATATATACATATATACACTCGTATTTAACACCCATATATATGTATATGATGTGTGTATATATATGTATACATGTAATGAAACAGTTTATGGTGTCTGGAAAGATAGGGAATAACAAGTGAAATGTCCTTTTGAAAATCACAAAATTGATTAATTGCCAAAAAGCAAAAAAGACTATTCAACGTTTTTCCTCTAAATACGGATTTCTCACAAAAATAACTGCAGTTATTAAACACTTCAAGTCTTTGCTAGCATAGAATGGAATGGAATGGAATGGAGCACAATGTAATGCAAAATACAATTTTTTAGTCAGAAGGTACCTAGAAAAAACTTTTAGTCTAACTACTGACCAATTCAGGATGGGAGAAAAGTAAAAGCATGCAGTTGAGGGCGTTGTTCAAAAGCCTCTTAAATCCTGGCAGGAATGGAGCATTGATCACTTCTCACAGAAGCCTGTTCCAGCCTTTAACCATGTTCTCAGTCTAAACCTCTCCTGGTACAGCTTTGAACTATTCCCACAAGGTCTATTACTGGACAACAGGGAGAAGAGCTCAGGACTTCCCTCTCCATTCCCCTTCCTCAGGAAGCTGTAGAGAGCAATGAGGTTGTCTCTCACAGCCTTTTCTCCAAAATTACAAACCCAAAGCCCTTAGACTTTCCTCACAGAACATTCCTTCCAGCCCTTTTACCAGCCTTGTTGCTCTCCTTCAGACACATTCAAAGACCTTGACAATCCTTCTCAAATCATGGGGCCCAGACCTGTACATGGTACTCAAGGTGAGGCTGAACCATTGCTGGACACAGTGGGACAAAGCAGCTCTTCTGACTGGTGATGCTGTGTTTGATGCCACCCAGGACAGGGTTTGTCCCCTTGTCTGACTCTGCTGACTCGCACTGAGCTGCTGCTGAGCAGAACCCTGCATCCCTCTCTGATTTACAGCCATTGCTCTCCCCACTTATACTTGTGCACAGTGTCATAGGTCCAGGACCCTGCATTTCCACCTGCTGAATTTCACCCCATTAATCATGGCCCAATGCTTCAATCTATCCAGATTCCTCTGAAAGGCCTCTTGTTCATCAAGGGAGTCAACAGCACCTCCCAGTTTTTGTCATGAACAAATGTGCTAGTGGTGCATTCAACTCCTGCATCCAGACTTTTGACGCATGTATTGAACAAACCTGGCCCTAGAATTCATCCCTGAGGAGCACTGCTGGTGTCCAGTCCCCAGCCAGATTGTCATCCCATTCACTACAATCCTTTCAGCTCTGCTTTTCAGCCTTTTCTTCACCAAGAACATTGTGAAGCCACTCATCCCACAGCTGCACAGCTCATCCATAAGGATGCTGTGAGAGCCAGCATCAAAAGGCATAGTAAAATTCAGAAAAACTACATCCAGCACCTTCCCATCATCCACTGGGATGGTGACCTAAAGCTTCAAACTCTGATAAATCAGTGCCTTACAAGTTAACTGTAGTGATTTAGTATCCTTTTTAGTTTGTTGGCTTATCAAAGTATAAAGGCAATTTAGTTGCATGATCAGCCTTGTCAAAGTTTAGCATTATATATTTTATTATATGTTTCATTATATATTTGGGGTTGGGTGGTGTAGGGTTTTGGGATGGTTTTTAGCTTAGCATGCTCCATCATAAAGCTTTAGTTAAGATTAGATGGGAGAGTAGGATCACAGCCTTAGGAGATCAGTAAAATCTGTTTTAATTAATTACTGGTCTTCTTGCTTTGAAGCATCTAAAAAGGATTAGGTATAAATCTCCCTCTGAAGAGATGTTTTCCTGAAGATATTTTCTATGGAAATCAATATTCATAATTCAGAAAGGTGCCTTATTCAAATTACAGTGATTTGCCTTCTGATGGTTTACTGGACCTCGGTCTTCTAAAGAAAACAGAAGTTCATTAATCTGAAAATCTAAATGAGAAAGATGAATGTATGGTTATATCAAAATAGCTTGAGAGATGGAAATTAGGACTCAAGATTAAAAAAAAAATAAAAACAACAAAAACAAGGGAAAAAAAGATCTGAGAAAGCATATGATGAGTATTTTTAAACTATCTGCATTCAAGGTTATGAATTGGGCAATGTCATTTAAACAGAAGTATAAAGCTCAATATTTTCAATAGATAAAATATAAATTGGCTTAAAATCCCATCTTTACATGAGAAAATACAGCAAGACTCAAGTAATATTTCTTTGTCAGCCAGAACAGAGCACTTAGAACTCATTGGATGAAAGGTAGCTCATTCATTCTGACTACCAGGAATGAAGGTTTTGTAATTAACCTCAATTTAAATTTAAATTGTAATCTAAATATTTTTCTAGTAGTGTTTTTGCAACACACACTCACCAGTTCCCGTGATTGTGCCTTATCAAGCATACCTCTATTTTATACATAATGTCAGTCATACATTTGACTCTAAAACCTGCAAACATAAACTACAAGCCATTTCAAAATGTCTAGGAATAAAATATAATCATATATTAGAATGGAAAATACTTTCTTTTATTAGCAGTAATATGGACAAAACCCTCCAAAAGCTTAACAAATATATCAGCCAAGATTTTCAGTTCCTTAGCGTAGGTATCCATGTGAATGCCTCTGAAATCAAGTGTACACTCATTTATACGAAAAACTACTTCTCTACCATTTTGTCACAAATAAGCTATGAGAGGTAGAGATACTAATACTGAGTATCATGATAAAATCCTGATTCTGAGGAGCTCCTCCCCTCTGTGATGAAAAGCAGCCAGTCCTACAGATACATTGAAAATCCCACGTGCTGACTGTATGAGTTGATACTGTGTCCTTGTGTGTGTTGTGTATGAAGAATAGTCATTCTTGGATTTGCTGAACTTAATAGTTCCCAGTCATGAGTTTCAGATCTATAAACATTAATGACTCTTTCCATGCTGCTTGATCAGAAATTTTCTGTGCAGAGCAGCTCACATGAATTTCTAAGTCCTCAGGATGGATTTATGCTTAAATATTTTTATAGATGTATGCATTCACTTTATGCAATGAACTATTTATTTTTTAGAAATGATATTTTCTAATTTTTTTAAAGGATATTTAGACTCATCCTTATAATGGTGGTTGTGCTTTCCCTACCAAAATGTAGGAAAAATAAACATTACCTACCAGCACAAAATTTCAAATTTGCACTAAAATAAGGTAAATAACTTAAAATATTAATACAGTTTGTTCAAATGAAACTGAAAAATCACTCTCCTCAAAAAAAAAAAAAAAATTGGAAAATGTTTAATTATGAGGAAAACTGAGTCAAAAAATATATAGATAACTAGTTTCCACTAGGTTTTCTACCCAGCAGTAGAAAACTAGTATATAGATAACTAATTTCCACTAGGTTTTCTACTGCTGGGTAGAAAACCTAGTGGAAACTTTTTTGGTCAGAAAGGCAACGTGGCAATCCTTACACTGAAACAAACTCAGAGCTGACTTACGAAACACTAATAGCATTTTGAGGAAAAGACTTAACCTAAAAAGATAAAGCTTTGCAAAGAGGTGGTGTGGTGACCTTTTTGCAGCTGGTTAGTCTAATCACTCAGCAGGCTGGATAAATAAGGTGGATAAATAAGTCTTTAAATCCCAAACGAAAGTGAGAATTATCTCGTATGGAACTTCCTTCAAAGAAAAAAAAAGTTTAACTACCATAGGAAGTTTTGTTGGTTTTGTTTATTTTTAAAGCAAAATAACATGAAAAATTGGCAATGCATAAGATTATTTTATTACTTTATATTTTAAGCTTTTGTTTTCACTCTCATTATTTTGTACATAAGGGAGGTTAGTGACCTGCTTCTCTCCAGCTAAAATAATGAGTGATGAAAATGTTTTTATCTCTGTACTTTGTTTAAAAAAGGAAGAAAATATGTGACTTAATGATGCTTTACACAGAATTTGGGTATGCTTTTCCTAACGTTAGTTTCCACATCCTTTGATGTAAAAGATGTCAATTAAAAGAAAATATTTAAGAGAAATAATAGCATCTACCAAGTACAGGTTCATGTAAATGTACATACTTTGCTGCTCGAAAGAGCAAGCTGAAAGAATCTCTGTCAATGTCTCCATAATTATGTGATTCTAAAAGCTCAGATATTATAATTTCTCAGCTAAATTGCATGCATGTTGTAGGCATAGGATAAAGCTATCCTTTGAATCCAAACTTCACATGGATTTCTAGCAATTTAATTGAATTTATTAATACTGCAAAGAGATTGTCAGAAGGTAGGATCAGCTTCAGTGTAATTTTTTGTGGCTCGATTGTTTGTGTTATGTCAGTCATGCAGTTGCTACTCAAGAGGATCTTCCCAAAGTTAAGTCTTTAGAAGAGCATCAGATGTGACTGCAGTTAACCCTGATCTTCCAGCCACAGACAGAAGTTATTTGGGACATCTTCAGTAACCTCTGATGACTTGTTCTCTTCCTTTCTTTCCAGTGAATTATTCATTGCTTCATTTCTATTAAAAGTTTTCTTTCTTTTGATCACAGGCAATGGACTGGGAATCCGAGTTGTAGGTGGGAAAGAAATTCCAGGAAGCAGTGGGGAAATTGGAGCTTACATTGCCAAGATCTTGCCTGGAGGCAATGCAGAGCAGACTGGGAAGCTTATAGAAGGTAAGAAAAATGCATTATTAAAAAAATGGAGCCTAGGGACTGTTGGGAGTTTGTTAGAATTATTTATAACACACATTTTCTCTTGCACAACAGATACAATCTTGTGCCAGGATTGAGAGCTAAACCTCCATGATGCTTAAAACACAAAAGGCCAGATAGAAAGTTATTTTATGACTTCTATGGCCAGAGATTTGCCTTGATGAGCATTATTATGGCATGTCTTCAGTAATATATGTCAACATGCTGACGGCTTGGTCACATATCGTCAGCACATATCTTGGACATAGTTTTTAAGATCTTTAACCTGTCATGATCATCTAAGTATCCATGTTTGAAATTACTTATATTTCTTGGTTGCGAATCAGATCCAGTTGTCTCCCAGATACATGCACTTTTTTTTTTTTCTTAGTTCCCTTAAGCCATACTTAATGTTATTTTTCCAGTTTAAGGAAACCATCCAACCTGCCCCAACAGGCAAGAGAGGAAAAGAAGTATCCACAGAAAAGCAGTTATTTCATTTAACTTAGACCTCTCTTTCAAGAACTGAAAGGGTCTTCCTCCACTAATTGGCTTTAAGACTGCATTAAACTTCACATCATCCTTTAGGCTACCAAAGCTAGGTGGATTGAATTTGACTTCATTATCAATACCTGCTCTACAATTATTGCCATATGATCCTTCTGTATAATAATTTATTTCTGTGATGACGAATGCCACCTTCTTTTTATAACTTCCTCTTTTTATAGCTATTTTCTAGTTCACTTTTACATATATATATATGCACCTGAAGTGTCAATCTATCCATGGACAAAAATAGAGTACATTTGTTTCTAATTCATTCAACTATTTTTTTCTTAAGCATGTACACAGGAAAAAAACCCCAAAAGCTAAGTAGGAAGATTAGTTCTTCCAGTCAGAATTCAATTCACATAAGTTTTCTGAATGATAAACAACCAAAAAAAGTCATGATTAAATAAAAAGCATTTTGCAGGCAGAAAAACTAAATTTGTTAAAGAATGTATTTACAAAGATTAATTTAATTATTCTGTAGGTATTACAAAACAGTGTCACCTGCATTCACACAGAAGCTTTTTACATCATTGGTGTTTTCTTTGCCGATATTTTAATGATATACAACAACAACAATAGACACACAAACCCCAATGCCAATGAAATTAAACAGAAAATTAAAAAGATATGTATTTTTGGCCTATAGAGTTGATTCTGATATTCATTTTTAATGGGTAGTATCTCACTTATCTAATGATAGAATGGTGTTACTTTTTGTGCATGAATGATGAAAAAATTGACCTTAATTTTGTGTGTTTTGAAGCAAGTATGTGTTCCTGCTCCCTCCATACAAATAAGTAGGTCTTTCATAACTGTGCTAGATCACGCATGCATTGTTTCAGTATCAAGCAAGTAAAGAGGAAAATGTGGTTATTCAACATTTCCCCAAGACTGGACATTTCAAGAAAGAGAATGAACAGTTACAGACTGGAATTATCTGTGGTCTTCTGGTTTATTTTGCCAGGAATCTTTCTGGAAATTGAAGTTTAAAATAGTTCTTTAGTCACCATATAGGTTCATTTCAGCAGTGATCAAGAACATCTTGGATTTACAGTAATTACAGGAGAAATCTGACATAAAATTTTACTTTTTAATCTGTTCACATATATTTTGAAGGTTTATTCCTATTTTATAAGAAGATGGATATGACAGTGAAATATTTATTCTTTTGTTTCCTTCTCCTATCATATGTTCAGTCATGTTTCTGATCCAACCTTTTTGAAAGTATCCCAAATTTGGATAAGTTGGCATAAGTCAACTCCATCAAAATCCCTATATTTCATCTGTAAAATTTTTCCACACAATGTCTCAGAATATATTTCAGTATTGATGTGTTAAATGTTCTCTCAGAGAGAAAAAATGCTTCCTTCCTGCAGAATGCACTTTGGTATACAAGACAAACATTTCGTCTCACTGTCATTTACCTTTAGGTCTTGCCTTTATACCTAGTTTAGTTTTTATGGTTTTTTAGAAGACTATCAGAGATCAACAAAGAATATTTTCTACTTCACTGTAAGTTGTGGTTGGCTTAGTGGAAATATGGCTGGTGCCCATTTAACCTCTACCCTTCAGAAGTGCTAAGATCCACTGAGGTCTTCAATCATTCTCATATTGGTCTGTGTAAATCCAACCAGAGTGCTAATCTTACCAACATGGCTAATGCTACTATCTCAGAAAAGAGAGGCTGTACTTCTTTCCTTTTTTAAGGTATGTGCTGTCTCTCACACCACAGAGAGAAAACATAGAGAAAACTTCGTGTGTTGTTATCTGTAAATGTAATTACTTTTTTTTTTTTGCAGTAATCATGAGTCACTTTTCCTGATGAAATGCTGTGTGACTACAAATTAGAGTATAAACCGAGTCATCAAGTAAACGTATACTAATGCCACTACAAGTTAATATCTTGACTCACTAGCCTTTCTAAGAACATGAATCACTGTGAAAAATCCCATCAACTTAATTAATTCCTGTAATTCTAAAAACACTGGGTCAGGTCTGAAAATCCTACCAATAACATAAGAAACAAAGATGGATTTATTGTGGTTATGAAGGAAGACAAACTCCTACCTGCTCTCTGTATGACTGCATATAAAGAAATGACACAGAGATAGCATTCCTATCCTTAGGGAATAACATAAAATTTTAGCCTATTTAAAAAGCTTTGGAGGAGTCTTAGTACTGAAAATTTATTTATAGTTCTGACTGGCAAATACCAGTCTTCTCGGTTCTCTCACCTTGAATTGCTTTCAAATGTCAAAAATATCTCTGATTCATCACTCATTGGCGTAACAAAAACTGGAGGTGGAAGGCTCATTCCACCAAGCTCATCAAGTGCAAGGACTTTGTCAATTTGATAGATGTGTCTGTGCTCCCCCTTGTGTTGACAGAAAAAGTTCAGTTGTATTCCTGGTGGATCTACCAAGTGAGTGGCATTTCAGCCAGCATTTTTCAGAAACAGAGGAACATAGAGTAAGGAGCAGAGATAAAATGTTTATGTGTGTTACCTACTCTTAAAAATATGCTGGATGCCCTCAGCATTCCAGTTTTCTTGTTGGACTGTTTCAATAAGCTGAGTGGAGAGCCTGGGAACTGATGAACAACAGGTGTCTTTATTCCAACTTTTCAATCAGCCAGACAAGCTGTGTTGCAATGGTTAGGTCATCTGATGTTCACTGAGATGAAGATATTCCATGACTTTCCATTCTCCTAGAAATTCTGATAAACTAACATGGTAAAAACTAATTGTGAACCTGATTTGTGGTGATCTTACTGCCTTTGCTTATCCCTCGCTCAGAAACCCTGACAATAGCCAGACTTCTGTTAACCTGTCCTGAGCCCTTATGTGTGCATGTCTATTTTTAATATGTATGGATCATTTAAATTATATATTCCCAAGCTTATAAACAGGAAAATCATACATACTAAAAACAAAAACTCTTGTCATGAAAAATACTGAAATAGAACTTCCTGAAAGAGAAACTACCTGATAGACATACAGATACAGAAAGATAATGCACCTGTTAAAGCTGTTAAGTAGGTCAGAGCAGAGAAACTGCACTGCTGTTGGAGAGTTCCATCTAGATGTGATCTTAGCTAATGGTGCCCTCCCCTCAGTCAAATCCTTTAGCACTTGTTTTGATCTAGACTAATAATTACTATTCTCAGGATGCAGGAAACATTGCTCATGAAAACACTGTGAGGGTCCTCTCAGAACCACCTGCCTTCAACAGTAGGTAAAAGCACATCCAATGTCCTCAGCATCAAAGTCTAAATATTGACAATAAATTAGTTCTTAAATATACTCAGTACCTTTTAGACTTTGATTCACCTGCTAAGAAAAAGATGGTCAGCTTTTCTAAATTCACTGATTTCCTTTAATTGTGCTGAAAGTTTCCCAGGCCACATGGCTAATTCCCCTCAGGAAAGTATTTTAAATGAGTGAGTCTTTGGGAATGCCAGAGATCTCTTTCATCTTTAGAAAACTGCAATCTCAGAACTTTAAGATGCCTTCTGGAAATGAAACAGAGGTGTCCCTATTTCCTCTTATCCCTATTTATCCATGTTTCTTTTCCCCTCACCTGAAAAATATTACATACTCTTATACATTCAATTGTCACAATTTTATACTGTAAGAAGACTTTTTACATAGACATCACTCTCTCTAATGTCCTAATATGGGGTCAAATAACACTAGAATCATTCCTCAGGTTGAGACTTAGAGCTTTCCTTTGGACTTTCATGGTATGGCACAGATTATGACCTCTTGGATCCACAGACCATAGCCACAGTGTCCACAAGAATACTTTCTCACAAATCTGGAGCCAGTAGAGAGAACATGTTCACTGCTTGTCACCAAGCAACTTTGCACACCAGACTGACATATGAGATGAACAGGGTGTGCCAAACAACATGCTGTTACTGGCAAAAGAGGGCCACATCTAGACCTGTGGAAAGTAAAGTAAGTGCTTTTCCACCCAAACCAAATTATGATGGGGGAAAGGGGAAAAGAGCTATTTGGATAACCTCCATCAGAGAGCAGCCCAGCTCTCCACCTTCAGTTCACAGAAGAAGGAGGTAGACCCAGGAAGCCCTGTCAGAAGCCTACCTTAACCAGAATGCTCCACAGTTCCCAGCCATGGTGTGGACTTTAGCTTCTGACCTTGTTCACTTCAAGCAGCAGGCTTCATAATGGAAAAATGTATACTGAGAGATTCTTCAAAGGAAGAGAAGAAAAAGTCAGGGACTCTTATCTACATGTTTCCAAGTATGGTTAGCACAGCTCTTCATTATTTCCAGAACAGGCAGTTAATCAAAAGAAAAATTATGATAAAGGCATAAGGAGTTGTATATGATAATAAATTACCTGCATTGTTAAGTGAAAATCTACTACAAAATATTAATCAGTTGACCACCCAGAAACAAGAGTGAAATATGAGAGTGTGAAATATGAGAGCCCTTGGTAGCAATTTTTAATCTGGGGAAGGCTGCAAATGAAAGCTGAAAGACAGCCAACATGTTCATGGTATTTAAGCAATCCCTCATGCACAAAGTCTGCATTAAATGGAGAAAAAGTATTTATACTATCTACAGTTCTTCCTCTGAGGAGAATGTAAATAAGGCTAATGAACAAACTAGAGAGGAGATGGCCAGTGTGGGGAGATGATTAACTGCACTTTGGTTGTCTAGTATCAATAAGATGAATCTGGCCATAATCAATATTGGGTAGAGTCTATTGGAATATTAGAACCATTGTTTAATCTTCAAAGATTTTCCTGAGTTCTAGGCAATGACATCTTTGAATACAGGTAGATTTCTCACTCTTCCAGTAAAAGCTGCCAACTAGGTAGCTTCCAGAATCTGTTTCACTTCAGCCATGCCCTGTAAATGTGTCCCTTCATGTATTTTCAGATCACAAATTTTCAGTCATAGCTCTTTTAAGTCCTTGTCATCTTAAAGAGTGTTATTTACTGGCACTGGAAACACATGATTTCTTTCAAGTCCTCTCAGAAGGACAGTGGGATGCAACTGGATTACTGACCAGTCCATGAAAGGATTATAAAGAAAATGTTAAAGATTTTTCTTTAAGTTACTTTATACACTTTTGGGCTACTTTGAATAGCACCAAGTGCTGAAAAACAAGGCCAGACTGCTTCAGAAGGTCTTTTGCAAAGGCAGTACAGGTGTAATGGCTGTCCATCTTATCAAAGCTGTCTCTTGTCATATCACAGACGTGCTTTGCATGTTGCTGGGAAAATGCAGTGTGACTGGAATGGTCATGGGCACGGAAATAGTTAGAAAACCAGAACAGAAGCCGTAAGTCACTATCCTTCTCTCTACTCTTGTCACACTTCCATCTTATCCCTGAGTTGTAGATGGGCACAATTGTAACTCTGGCTGATCTTTTATTGGTCACTGGCTGGTCACTTGTTGGTGGGAAGCACAATAGGCACTAGGTCTTCCTGAGTTTTAAAATACTGTAGTGAGCACTGCTTGCTGATTAGACAGCTAAAATTGGAAACATTGATTGGGGCATCACAGTGAAAAGAGATTTTCCAGTCCCCATGAGGCAAAGATGGTGAAGAGCCAGCATCCCTTCTTGAGTCTCTCTAATAATTACACATCTGGCAGAGAGTAGATAGCACAATGAAGCTAGAAAATGATGAAATGAAATTAAAAGGAACACATGAAGGGAAGGAAAAATTCTCAAAAAAACTGTGGATCAAGTCTTAAATGAGCAGTAAAAATCTTTTAACTTCTTTTCCATTTAGCAGTTTGGCTGCTTTAATTTATTTCTGCATTAGAAAAAAACATATTAATTTTACCCTGTTCTCTAAGTATTAGTCTTCATGATTTATTTTGCTGTCTATGCTTATTCTGCTGGGTCAGAAGAGAAGAGAAGAGAAGAGAGTTTGCTCTCAACATATCCCCTGGGCTACAGGCTCAGGTTTCTCTGTCCCAGCAGAAACTGGCTTTATCAAAGATAATGTGCACAAAGTAACATTAGGCAGCACCATTGTTTGGTTGTAAGCTTTGCCCTAAAGCTCTTTAGAAAGGACTTAATCTAAAAAAAAAACCCTAAATACTCCCCTTCAGCTGTAAATCTTAAATTACAGTTGTGCTCCTCTCATCCATGTATTTTGTTCTCCCTTGTACTTCTTTTTCATAGGTAACAATCCAATGTATAGGACTATTCATGTTAAGCATGGCAACGGACATTCAATATATAAAAAAATGCCTTTAAATATTTTTAAATTAATTTTTAAAGGAAATTAGGTTAGTATAAAGGACATCTTGCCAAAGTGTTTTGCTTAACATTTTGGAATTAACCTAATATCTGCTAGAATTAAAAAAAAAAGAAAGGCAGAAATCTTTGTCACACTGGTTTAACCATTCTCAGTGCTCACGGTGGTCTCAATTCCCTTCTTAATATGGCAGGACTTGAGTTGTTCTGAGAGTTTAGTTTGGCCTTTTGCTAAGATATATGAAAGAAATAAGAATTATCAGAAGGAATGAAAATTGTTTCAGTACTTGTGTGGCACTTATAAAAGAAGTGGACGTAGAAATAATTGCAATATAAAAAATTTACTTGGAAATTTATTGAGAGCTGGTTACTGTAACACTGTGCACAACTTTGTTTACTAAATCTGTTTTGTGCTGGTTGAAACACGTTTAGAAAATAGCACTTTTCTTCAGAAAATGTAGAATATATAGTTTAAGGAGTTTTAGTTTAATCTTATGGTGTCAGAATGATATAACTGGGGTTTTACAAGGATGCTTGATTAAAAAACTTCTAGTACACTTAAAATATTAGTTTCAATGAGATAAACTAGGTAATATGAGTTTATAATGTTTCTTACCAGAATGTAATTGCTGTATATTTAATTTTTCTGCAACAAAAATCAGCAGTTAAGAGATTTTAGAGAGTAATTTGCATCTAGGAAGTAGTTGAGCAGCTGTAAAAATTGAGCTTTTAGGATCTTTTTTTAATTTAATGTAAAGAATAAGGGAAAACTTAAGGTGTACTAATAAATTTTGTAAAGCTATAGGAAAGAAACATTAAATATAAACATATTATGATCAGTTAAAATATGGCCCCTTGCATAATGCCAGCTACCAATTTTTTCACCCCTGCATTTAGTCTTGTTATGTACCACATAATCTACTATAGTTTATACCTTCTTTATGATCAACAACTCTGAAAATAACTTGAACAATTAATTATTGATGAAAATCATAGAAAATACATACTATACAAATTGCACAAGGAACTTGGATAATTAATAACAAATAATTAATTATATCAAAACATCCTTATAGGGAGGGGGTTTTGTTTTTTTTGTTTTTTTCTTTTTTTAAGTCTTAAATAGTTGTCTGACTTATGGAAACGAGAAAAATGACCTGGATGCTTCAATCAGAGGGAAGAAGAAAATACAGTCACTAGATATTCCAGAGCTAATGAAGTGAAGAACCATCCCAAAGGTCATGTGAAAAACATTTGTCACATGGTTTGTAATACAAATTGTGGAAGATCACTGGTAAATGTCATTGGTGTCATAACTAGCTTTCAATAACACTCCACTAAATCATATTAGAAACTACTACTAGCTATTGTAAAGGACTTATGTGGAGCTATGCAATTAGTAATTTTCAGATGCACAGCTTTTGGCAGCATTTATTTTTCAGGACCTTGGTGAACAATTCCTGTTAAAAAGAATATCCAGGTTCTTCTTGGAAAGAACCCTCCATGCTTCCAGAGAATGTGCCTGAAGCCCTGTTTCTCTGAGCACAGCAGGTACAGCAGCAGACAGTGTTGTCATCAGGCTGCCCACAAAGCTTTCTTGGCTCCTGCTGGCACCACACAACTTTCTGCTGTCCTCTGGGATCACACACATCCCAGGTGCTTTGTGGTGCTTCCTCTGACATTGACAGATGCCACCCATCCATGTGGTCCCAGTCTTCCCATCTTACTCTTGAATACTTTGCTTTTGCTATATTCTAGCTCATTTGTCTCCCTAGAAGAGTTTAATTCCTTCTTTCACTGTTTTTAAGATGCTGTATTTAAATCCAGTGGGTGTGGTTTTCTCAGAAGATGCAGGTGTGTTTCCTGTGTCAGTACTCCCAGGACACGCTGGCAGAGGTGGCAAGAGGTCTGTGACTTTTCTGGTTTGGGTAATGCTGGAGAGAAGATGGGTTTAGTTACTGCTTCCAAGATATTCAGGGATAAAACAACATCTTTAGTCAAATTTCTTGAAGCATGTTCTATTCCAAAAACCCAATTAGATCATACATAAGGTATGACTGGGAAAATCTTGTATGGGAATATTTGGGTTTCTTTGGGAAAAAAATAAACAGGTGATTGTATAATTTGACAGTAAACAGAGAAAAATGTTGATTAAAAATGAATAATCTTTATCCAGGTTTATAATTCTGATGTTTGAGGACTACCATGTAAAATTAGGTAAATGTGACTTCACATTTCTGCACGAGAAGTCTGAAAAAAAGAGCTACATTAACTGTACTTGTACTGTAAAAATGCAACTTAAAAGCCAACTGAAATTGAAGATATTGAATTGCAAATTTTCTAATTTATTAATGACTAAAGCTTGGAAATATTTCATCAAGCAGAAATTGAGTCTTAAATCCTTATTTTTACTCCACATTCCAACAAAATAAAAGCCTTTTGGAAAAAAATAACTACTAAAGAATCAAAACTTTCAGTGATTCCTTTAAACCTTGGTAAAGCTAACTGATAGCAGACCTGTTTGAACTGTTTCTAATTTAAAAATTAATGATTTATTGCCTGAAATATTGCTTAAAAATTAGGAAGATGTTTTGTGGGTTTCTTTCCTGTACAGTGTTTGAGCTAAAACTCATTGGAATCTATATTATTTTTCCTTGATTGTAATGGAGCCATTCAGATACAAAATAGACATAGAACAGTTTGATATCTCTCTAAATACAACAACAAGTGGAATTCTATTAAGATCTTCGGATTTTATGGTCCATTTGAAAACTTATGAAATTACTTTATAGGTACATTATTTTGTTCTAGGCAACTTTTCAAACTGTTTTTTTTAGGTACTTAAATATTATCACTTCTGGAAAAACTGAATGAGTCATGATTTGGGTGGTTGTGGGGGATCTAATTGATTAGAAAGTGCAAGGACTTGCAGTTACCTTCAATTCAGTAAGATGACAATAATCTTATAGTATAGCTATTTCCTCTGCATATTGGAGATCAGATTTCATGAATGATATGTGATAGAATGAGCATTTTTAGGTCAGCATGTACTGACATTTTCTTTCACAGAATCAAACTAGAATATAAAATGTAAAACACTTGAAGGCAAAGAGGTTTCAGACAGCCAACCTTGGTGTCTGGCAGACATGGGCAGGTAGCAGCTACGTTCTCCAGGATCTGAGCTATGCTGAAGTCCCTGAAAGGACACAGCATCTGTGAAGTGGTTCACACTGCATTTGAAACATGTAGAATATTTCCAAGTCATCATATATATGGTGTAGCTGATCCTGACTGCTTTTATGTGAAAATGCAGTGGTTCAGTAAAGGGAACAAGAAACCTCAGTTCTGGGCCTTCCCCAACACAGATGGAGTTGAGTTGCTCAGGTACTTCTGCTTCTACGGAGAGCTGTGTTTGAAATCATGCTTACTATTGAATTTCATTAAAACAAGTGGTTGGGGGCATTTTGTTTTTACTTGGATCTTGCTTTCTGATTTTCAGCTGGTCCATCTTCCAAATTATAAGGCCTATGTTATTATTACGTGTTGTAATTAGGTACTTTCAGGGAAAACTGTACTTTTTTGTCTTAATAGAATGCAGAAGTGCAACACAGTTACTTTTTCTTGATCTCATGTACATTTCCCCTGGCATTATTGCACATGTTCCTGTTATTCCACAAATCACATGGTTATGAAACAGGAGCTTTCTTAAGAACTATTTCCAATGAAACCTTGAAATGTTCCAGTCATAGCACTGTGATCCTCATTCCAACTGACTTTTTTCTTTTTTTTGGTGTATTACGTTGACTTTAAGATAAGGGATTGTTCATTAGTGTATTGTTATGTCCCAAACCTTTTATGTCTAGCAAGTACCTTATTGCTATGTTTATAACATGTTAATCTTTCTTCTCTTTGGATGTTGGCACTGTCAGTCCAAAATAAAATGTGTAGAAGAATTCTATACTTTCATTCAGATCTTAAATTGGATTTTTTGAGTAATAGTAAGACTTCACATGAAAAAGATGGGAGAAAAGTGTCTGCCTTCTACTACTATGGAAATAAAGAAAAAAATTATTTGCAATTTTAGTGAAGTTTGTACAAAGATACAGAATAATGAGGCTGTAGTACTATGTCTACTTCTCAATGCCAAGAATTACACTGAAGATCCACTTACCTATGTAATATTAAGCATTTACCTATGAATTTTGCCTGTAAGGGACCTTTCCCTGGAGACTCATTGCTGCCAAACCAAAAGGGCACACTAATAACCAAGAAGTACTAAATCCTAAAAAGTCCATAAGACCTTAAAGATGATACAGGTAATTTGATGATAAAGAACAATCATCCTGCAGTAGTGAGTGCTTGTACTAGAGTACTTCCTTAGTCTTTGGAAGAGTAAAGGATCTTCTGTTGGCTTGATTTCTTTTTCTTTCCTTCTCATAAATTCATTGCTAAGAGGCCGGTAAGGACAGAGACACAGTGATACACAAAAAGCAACTCAAATTAAAGAAATAGAGAAAAGATTTGGAATCTTTTTGCTTGCTCAACTTTCTGCTCCCTTTCCATTCGAAAACAAGAGGAAGCATGTCTGGAACAGCCTTTAAAGTCACCCAGACAAGCAGGGTTAATTTTGGTAGTGCCCACAAGCTCTGTTCTATGAGGGTTCAGCTTCGGGAGGCAATTCCTCTTTCTGAGCACTTACCAGAACCAGAAGACTGCTCACAACTGCTGTATTACACAGCAGCACCCAAGTTGCTTTAACCCAGGCCTGTGAACTTTTATACTGCTCATGTGCAGTCAGACTGCATTACAAATGCGCAATAAATATGGGACAGGCCTGTGTTGGAGGGCTAGGCTCAATGTTATGGAAGGCACAAGTGTAAAAGAGCAGGAAGAAGGAAAAAAGGGCATTAGGGTGCTCTGCAAAGAGGAAAGGAAAGGTGAAAACAGAGAAAAGTAGTGTGGTGAAAAAAAAACTCCCATGTTCCTCATTTATATTCATGATGTATGTTCA
Source organism: Acrocephalus scirpaceus scirpaceus (assembly GCA_910950805.1). Taxonomy (NCBI): domain Eukaryota; kingdom Metazoa; phylum Chordata; class Aves; order Passeriformes; family Sylviidae; genus Acrocephalus; species Acrocephalus scirpaceus. Next base: position 9,392,138 of record OU383777.1, read on the forward strand.
ATATTAGAATCTGTTTTCATGGGGAAGATGAGTGCCATTTACCTGCCCATGTGCAATGACTGGGCCATTTGCAGATGTTGACCAGTCACCACAATGAACAGGTTTCATTATTTCTTAGTTACTAGATAATGTGATGAAAAGCATCCCATGAAATTAACCTTTAAGATGACAGTAAAAGGAAATGAGTCATTCCAGGCAATGCTCATCATGGTGTGAGCTCTACACTTGCTAAATGAGTTCTGGCATAGTGTGGGTGAAGTGGAATCAATCCATATAATTCATACATTATGCTGTTCATACAGACAGTTTTGGAACTGCTAAGTAGAAATAAGCATTGGCTTATGTCTAACTAAAGCAAAGTTATGTATTAAATTAACTGATTAACTTTTCAGATGGGTCTGAAGTAACTGAATAGAAAGAACTGAGAGTTTCTGACTGTAAAAAAAAAAAAGGAATCAAAATTCTAGGAAAGTACTTTCATGACTGGTGCTAATGGGGAAGTAGAAACAGCTTTAGTCTTAGACAGTACTAAAGAAAGAAAAGATAAATCTTTCATCATCTTATTCACAGACCACTGTAGTATTCTTAGAAGTATCAGCCTATCTCAGTGATACTGATACCTCTGCAATTCACACAAGAGAAGCAGACTGATTAGTTGCAAATCAGGGACTTTCTTCTGATTAAATAGCTGTAGAGAACATGAGACAAGGAAAACACTTCCCACTGTTATGGAAGGAGTGAAGATCCAAAGCAGGAGCTGAAAATACCTTCAAGCATGACAGTGATCCTAGCTGAATATGATGCAGGCAGACTGATAGATATGATAAAAACAGCTTTATAGCTGATGAGCATGAGGCACACACTGCTCTATCTGGATGAATACCCTTCAGTGGTGCACATGGATGGTCTGCAATCCTGCCTCAGAGGTTCTGCCCCTGAATGGAGACTAGCTAGGAGAGCACCTGGCAGCTACAGCAGATAAACACTTCTCTGTTGCCTACACTTTCCATAGATATGGAAAAATTTGGTGCCACCTAATGGACAACCCCCAGCTCCTGAATTCTGAATGTGTTTTACAGGGATCTACCTATATTTGTTAATGATTCACACAAAGAATTTCTCATTCAATATCCTTAATCACATCTCTTTGGATGCAATATGCATTGTTTAAAGGCAAAGACTTAATAAGCCCCATGGGTAGTACAAAGATATCTCTATTTGATGGCTTTAAATTTATGAACTGGTGTCATCTCACAGCTTCCTCAATTGCATCAATATAACAACACATAAAACTAAATTACTGCACCTAAGTGTTCTGTTCTGTTTATGGGTGAAATTTAACTAGCTATTCTGTCAGTCACATAAATTATTCTAGACCATCCTTAAGCAAGTTTACTGCTACAGCTGCATGGACATAGCTCTCTCTTTCAGTAGAAATCATGACTATGTCAGCAAAATATTTAGCCTGAGGGGTTTATATCAGCATGTGTACTCTTGCAGAGTATGTTAGCAGAAAGAAGTATGGACTATTACAATGACTGCCATAATGAGTAATACTGCAAACAATTGTTATTCATGAAAAAAGCTGTTAGTGATGACCTGATTGCATGTCATGTTCTTCAGGAAGCCAAACAGGTGAGAAAATATAAGAGTGTACCTCTTTGATCAGATGAGCCACCGGATACCATAAATTAAACATATCTATCTGTGATATCTGTATAGATGTATTATGTTTATATATATTGCAAAATGCAATATCTCCTCTTGCTTGTTTGAGCCTGCCTTCCCAGTAGCATCATCCCTAGCTGGAACGTGAGCATTAGTATTAGAATTGCAATTTGAACATCATGCTTCATTCTCAGCTGTCACTGAATTCAATGGTACAAGTAAAATCATGGTGTTTGATGAATTCCAGTTTGTAAAACTACATGCTTTGAAGAGATGCATCTCTGACTGAAACCAATTTTCCATCTGCAGTTTACATTTATAGATTTTCAGGATGCATTAAAGGTTTGGTTATATTCATTTGCCTGTGAAGAGAGATACAGTAGAATTAGGAATGTTCCTGAAGGCCTTCAAGAAAAGGAAGAAAAAAAATTGGAAATTGTATTTCTATTGCTTCCATTCACTGCAATGAACTGGGGAAAAGGGATTGGACTTTTATTATTTTCTTTAAAATTTATTGTATATGTTTTACAATCAGTTTGAATGGGGCTTTGGGCAACCTGGCCTAGTGGAAGGTGTCCCTGCCCATGGCAAGGGGTTGGGAACTAGGTTATCTTAATGGTCCCTTCCAACCCAAACTATTCTATGATATTATGATTCAATAATTCAATACAGTATTTATTATCATCTATTTAAAAAAAAAAATCAAATTAGATGAATCTGTTTTGTTACTTTTAGAGAAAATAATTAGTTTCAGTGAATGTAAAGAAATGCCTTTGAAATGAGTTCATAGGCAATTTAGCAATTCCTTAGATACTTTTCACCAAAGAAGAATTGCTCAGAGATTTTTATCTCTAAAGGATACAATATAATTTGTGACTCACTCTTTTATTGTATTCAGTATGTTTGGGGGACTTGCAGTTTCAGTTGGCATCTTTTAATTCTTGCATATATTTTTGCCTTATTTTTGCCTACAGTTGTATAACTGATTCACAATATTTCACATATGGAGTTGCTCAGCTTTGAGTGGAGGGCCCTTTAACTTAAATTTTCTGTAGAATAAAGAATATATGTAATTTTTATTCTGTTAAATACAGCAGCTATTTTTCCTTCTTTTGCCTGGGAAGGAATATTTAATGGTTTGATGTAGAAAAAGCAGGAATAATTGTTTCATTCTCAAACACTGTTTGACACTAATAATTTTAATATTTGACCCCTGGGAAAAAGATTCAGACATGTTTGATAGCTTTGGTGAGAAGAAAGATGTCTTAAATGATTAAGCAGTGAAGTGATCAAACTCCTTTGTCCTTGTTGACCCACAATATACATTTGAGCTTGAGTCTACTACAGATGAAATGTCAGTTTAACATTTATATTTGGAAGTTTAAAAAATAATGCTTGATATCTCACTTGGGCATATATTTGAAGAAGAATAAGCCATTGCAATACCCAGTGGGGTTAAGGTGAAGATGCAGTGCTGAGAATTTGGTAACAGTTCAATGTTTAAATGTGGTTTTGATGTGTAATTAAAACACCCCAGTTTGAAGAAATAGGGGCAGAGTTTGTCTTAGGGCTAGTGTGTAGTTCCTGAGTGCAGACTGTGAAAGCATCGAGGTAGACAGGCTGATTGCTGCTGTTGTTACAGGACAAGGGGTTGCCTGTTTGGGCAGCAGTTTCTGGTTGCTGTGCAGTAGCAGGAGCAGTGGGTCGAGTACCTGCACCACACCATTGTCACAGAGCACTCAGGCTGGGGACACATCTTTCCAGCACCTTTCCTACCTGTACCTGCCACAGTTCCATCAAGCCCAACTCTCATCTTTTGACCCATCTCAAAATCATATCTTATAGGCTGTCTTATTCTGTATGAGTTTTGATATTGTTTCTTCAGCAGAAAAGCTCCTATGTGCCTTCAGGAGGCTTGAAAGTGAGTCCTGAACTACCAGCCCTGTCCTCCTTTCAGTGGTCATCAGCTGCAAGCAGGGCCTTGCAGGGCATTCTTGTGTCAGTTCTCATGCTTGGGGTAACAGTGTCATCTCCCATGAGGAAACTGCTTTCCCTGGAGTGGCACAAATTTCATTTCTACAGCTATAGCTATCAGTCAAGGAATGTGGTATCATAAGTTTGTTTTGCTTGTCTTCCGGGTGCTTACACAGTGAATTCAGTACATTAATTGTGATTGTAAGAAGCACGTAAATACACAGGGACTGACTGGTAAGAGATCATTTGTTTTAGTGTAGATAATGAGAAGAAATAGCAGCTGCTGCTAATCAGTATGTGTGAGAGTATTCATAGAAGTTGATTAGGTATATAGCTGCCAGATAATCACCATCCGATCTTGCACGTACAGAATAGCTTCAGTAATTGTGCATTCAAATTTCTTTTAAAGAGCCCTACAGAGAATGACAAAGCTATGGGTGTAATCCTGCGTCATTTATTTGCAATGCTATTTTGTCATGCATGAATTCTACATTTATTACAATGAACCTATTTGTAAAAATAATGCTACTTCTTTGATCAAGTACTGCAGATCAAATTTGTATAAAGAGATGTTAATAAAAAATATTCAGATGACAGTAACAAGTATGTTGAAGATGTGTAAACATCAACAGAATTACATTCTAAGGTAGTGAAAGGAATATTAATTATTTTAAATTATTTATTTTGAAATGAAATTTAAATATTTTATATTATTATTTCCAAGACAATTTTAGTTGCATATCATGGACCATTGTCCATGGACACTGAGATGTATGACAGTCATTACAAGGGGCTCACTTTCCTTTCTCTAATTCATGTTGCAGTTGTATAAGTATGGTTTTACCTTAGTAGGCAGCTATGCCCCATGCTGCCTTTCTCTCAGTCCCCTGCAGTGAGGTGGGAAGAGATCACTATATCACATCAAACCACTACAGCCAGTTGAACTGCACTCTTAGGTATGACCATGCACAAGTTTTCATGCCTAGATCGGTCAGATCTCTCTGATTCTACTCATAAAATCTGCTTGCAAACCACATTCAACCAAATCAGATTTTTTTTTTTTTTTTTTTGAGTCTTAATTCCAAACTCAGATTGTACAAGACAATGCTTGAGCTTCCAGGAAAGGCTACTTTGAGATCTCCAGTCTTGTCTGTGCCAAGCAGCCTTAGCATCATGAGAGAACTTTTTTGCTCAGAATCCAACACCGAAATTGAACTTAATCATTAATGTTGCTAATCAGATGTTCCTAAAAATGAGCTTTGTGCCTACATTTATCACTAAACCTGGAAGAACAAGTAATTACTGAAAAATGAAATCCTGCAGTTTTTTCAACCTTCTGTTAAAATGACAGTTAGTTCTAACAAGTAATTATTAGTCTCTCATTTTTCTAGCACATATGAAACCTGTACTCCTTAAAGCTGAATATTCCTAACATTTATCACTAAACTCCTTCATGAATGAGCTATAGGGATACAAAAGTTGGAGAATTAATACCAAACCCTTAATACTTCAGAAGTACTACCTTCTACAACTCTATTATTAGTAAGATTTCTGGTGCACTTAGCTTTAGTAATAGTGCTTGTCACTTGGACATACCAAAATTAATGTACAATAATATTTTTTTTCCACTGTGCCTTTTAACACATAAAGAAACTGAGGCACAAAGAGACTGATCAGTGTGCTTGTGCTGCTCACCTGGCTGGTTGTAGCAGAAGCAGCTAACAGCTGCTTGTAAACAGCTAACAGGTTGTAGCAGACCAGCAGCTCTGTCTCTGATGGTGCCCCATTAATTCCCTTCACCTGAAGTTCACTATCTTTCAGTTTCTTCTTCTCCTTGATAAAGTACAGCTGTCGGTTTGCTAAACTGAGAAAAAAAAAAGTCCTTTCCATTTTCTAGGACAGATTTATCACTTTAGATTACAAAGGAGGGAATCAATACACATGTTTTTAGGTTTCTGAAAAGTAAATACCTTACCTCACCTTGTATTATGGGCTCTTTTTCTAACCATAAGTGGGAGAAGGATACCCGAGGGATGTGATTCATCTCACTCCAAATAGGTGTCAGTTGAGATGAGCCATCCTAAGAGGAACCTGCCTCTCTTCATTCATTAACTACCCAAAATTCCTAGACAGCTACAGAGGCAAGACACGTACCTTTTTACAGCCAAAAATTGGTACATTGACTCTAAGCCCAAAAGAAGGGCTTAGAAAACCAAAGCAGCTATATGCATGTGTGCATGATCGTTTATTCCCTGCAGACATACATACTGCTTTCTGTGCTCTTTTCTTTATTGTTCTAAGTATGCTCAAAATTAGATGAAGAATTAAAAAAAAAAAGATAATTCTATGCATTTTCACCTGTGGTTCACTTGTGGTCTGTTGAAACCAGCCAATAATCAAATAATTTTTTTCTACATAATTTCTACAGGTATGGACATATATGTGTCAGGAATTTGTACATACATTTAGCTTCCACAAGAAAAAAAAAACATATTCATTTAAATAAAGTCATTCCAATTACAGAAAAAATTATCTCAACTTGATTTAGAACGTAAGTTGATTCTGAGATTATATCATGGATTTACCTTATCTTGCATTATGAGGAACATAATTTCTGAAAACTTTTCTTAAAAGGAGAATTATATACATTATATGAAAAATAGATACATACAGGAGATGAGAACTTCATAGCACTGGCCAGAAATATTTATTCACTTTCCTCAGCTTTCAGGTTACATGACTCTCACAAACGAGATAATAGTGGGTAAATTCTACTTTATATTTAAATAATCACATAGTGTCAGAACTGTAAAATTATTCCGAGAGTACAGAGGATGATTATCGACAGAGTGACTCCTATTAGAACACATCAAGTAAGGATCTCACTCTATTCCATGTGACAGACTGGCATTTTAAGGTCTTCAGCCATTCTCATTAGGACTTGACTTTTTGCTTAAACAGTGATGTTTGCTTACTGTGAGTCACAAAAACTTTCTGTTCTTGTTTCTATATGACTTTAAGTAGCATTGGCATGCGATGCATAACCACAGCCTTTGCTCATTCCTAGCATGCTTTCAGTATTTAAATTATCCTAATAATTCCATTATTTTCTGAATTGGCCTATGTAGTCCCTTAGTGGTGACATTGCTGGAGACCAGCAAGGATTTCACCGAGCAAAGGTTAAATAAACCCCCAGATCTGTGTGAGGAGAGCCTTTTCAGGAAGCCCCAAGAGACTCAGCATGGTAAGGATCCTCATTTAAGAGCAACTTTTCTTTGGCATTAGTTCTTTTTTGTACTTTGCAAATATACCCATTCTTTCCTAAACACCAGGATGTGTATATGCAAGGGATGCCAAATGCTGAGTCTACTTCTCACTCTCTGGGTTTGTGAGTTGACAGCTGTGTGATGGTCTCAGAGATGTGCCTTTTGCACACTTTCAGAAGCAGATAGTTATCATTTCTTTCTCTACCTCATACCCCTGAGCTGGAAAATGTTGCTGGGTTACTCTTTGTCCTTTTTTCCTTATCTTGGTGTCTTCACCCTGTTCTTTATCTTCCTGCCAGTCTTTTTATAGTTTCAGGCTGCACTTTGATTTAGTCAGTGCTTTGCTAAAGTATGGTTCTACCTTGTCTTTTTTAAGCTGCTTTTCCTTACCTGAGCAAAGTGTCCTGTGAAACACATTTTAATGAGTTAGGATCTTGATGACATGCTAACCTATGTGTTGTGAATCCCTCTTTTCTTCCAGCAAAATTCTTCCGGGAGTTCCACATACATAAATTCCGACTCATATTTCATTCATAGAATCATAAAATATAATCATAGAATATCCTGAGCTGGAAAGGGTCCAGAAGGATCATCGAGTCCGATGCCTGCCCCTGCACAGGACAGTCCAAAGCATCACACCGTCACAAGGCCTGAGAGTCTTGCACAAGTGCTCCTAGCCATCTTGGTGCTGTGACCACTTCCATGAAAAGCCTGTTCCTTTTCCTAATACCCAGGTTAACTCCCCTGATAGAGCTGGATGCCACCTGCTCGAGCCCTATCACTGGTCACCAGAGAGATCAGTACCTGCCCCTCCACTTCCCCTTGGGAGGAAGCTGTACACCATGATTCAACTCCCCTCAGTCACCTCTTCTGTAGGCAGAACAAACCAAGGGACCTCAGACTCCCAAGACCATTGAAAAATCCTTGAGAGGTCTCGATAGAGACCACAATAGAAGAGTGTTTTATATAGACTTTGTTTGGCATGTTTGCTGTCATAATTTATATTTTTAGGCAGAATAGAAACTAACTAAAATGAGAGAGTGATTCTTTAGACATACAGTGTAACTTCCACAAGAACTGTTTCTTTGCATCTCGTGATAGGTGATTCTTGACCCTGCAAAAGAAAATTTCAAACCCAAATATCACTCCATTCACAGAAGTAACTGAAAGAAGACTAACAGAACTGCAGTTGTGGAAAGAAGAATAAATTATTCCTCAAAAATGGAAATTGAAATAAACCTCACTGAATTCAGAATTCACAAATATAAATAAATAATGCAGGCAGGGATATACTAGTCTAAATTCATATCTGGCATTAAACTCCCAGGAAAAATGGTTTTAGCTATTTACCATTCATGAAAGAGACAGCAAAGAGAAATTCCTGCAGTCTCCTGCAATAATATTTAGGTAAATCTTAAGGTGACTTGAAATTAACAGACTTTTTCATTCTACCGTATATATATATTATTATATAATTTTAAAAAGTATGAATTAATAGTAAACTGCTTTTAAAAGTAGAGGGTTTTCTTTGAGCACTGCCTAACCATGGAATGTTTAAGACTTTCCAGTCTATTACAACATTTTCCAGGAAACTCGTTTCTTTGGCAAAATCATTATAATCTCTAATATGATGTTACTGAAAACAAAGTAAATACACTCTGCTCTATAGCTTCAGTGAACATTAAGCTGTAAAAAAGCACTGTTTTTTCTGAAACACTGAATAATTAAAATGCACCACAACATTTTATTCATCATGTTATAACTGATCATCTGTCTGCAACTAAACTAATCTTTGAGGATATAGTAACTGTGAAAGTACGTAAAAACTTGTGATTTATATCATACTTATTTTCATAAACAGTTACTCTAAGCTTCATTTAACTTCCACTGTCAGAACTTCAATTAGGTCACACAAGTACAAGCAGATCATCACTTGTTGCTCTAGCATAGTTCAGACTGAAGGGTGATCTATGGAATCATGTGCCAGTACATATTTAAATCTGCAGGCAGTGGTGGGGTGTACAGCTGCCAAAAACTGCCAAGTACACCTCAAATACGAGGTTGATTTGCTCTGGCCTTACTTTTATAAGTGAGATTTTATAGTAGTATAACAGCCATGAGGCATAGGAGGGTCCATTATATAAATTTTTTTACTCGATGAACAACATATCCGTTTTTAGGAATCGTGAGTGTTGTCTATATAATAATTATTGTAATAAGTGGAAAATATTCAGCCTGAGTGTGAATGATGAATGGAAGAGGAAGTTAAGGTGTCTACAGAAAAGAATGACTTTTGATGTGATTCACGCTCAGCAGTTTGGGGAAATACATTAACATGTTGACTTTCATCAGCCTATTTTGAGCCATCAAAAAGGTTTAGAAATAAAAGAAAAATAACTGGAGAGCATACACCATAAAGTAATTTAGTGTTGAATGTCAGACTGAAAGTTTATGTTGTTTCTCCTTATTCTGAGTGCACATTTAACATTTATAGCACTTTCTGGGATTTCAAAGTAATGTTTCTGAATTTCAATTCTTACATGATATATAGAAAGATACTAATAGTCACATTTTACTGATTGAAGATGCTAGTCTATAGAGTCTGATTTCATTTTCCTCTGTGGGCACTAGATCAGTGAAAAATGCAATTTAAACTGACATGTTTATTATGCATAACAGTAAACAATGCAAACTATGAAGTTGCAGAGAATGAACCCCAGCAATCTGGGGGTATAACTATGGTGTAACCAAAATCAGAGGCTGTATTCTAAGACTGTAATATTTAGATATTTTAAAATTCCAGTAGGACAGCAGTTCTGAAACTTTAAAATTAATGGAAAACTAATAGGTTTTATACACAAGTAGAGTTGGAAATAATTACAAGCTCGTAGTGACACAGCAAAGAACAGTTTTTCCACTTCCTGGGCGCCTTGAGTATACTGAATAAGGGAGGCTGCAGTATAATTGTGTATTCAAAGTGACTGAGATTAACTTTATAATACTGTACATTATGTTACAAAGGGAAATAATATTCAAGAGATTTTCCAGTGGTTCATTTTAATATTTCTATATTTGAATCAACTATGTCAAGACTCATATTTAGAGAAATCAAATCCTTGGATGATTTTCAGATTCCTTTCAATTTCAACTTTAATCATGCAGCTAACTCATGTCTGAAAGATGAGTCTGAAGAGGAGAGAAAATATTAGAAATCATGTAAGATGGGTGAAAACTGAGATAAATATTGTGCCTTCCAGTTGACAGAAACTCTAATAAAAAGACCTATTCTATCTCCATATTTTATAATTTGTTTTGTGCTGTTTTACCAATGGGAATGTTACATCAACAACCACATTCAGTTAAACAGTACAGATTTATCACCTGGGTGATGGAATGAAAGATATATTTATTGAGAGTGTGGGAGCTGATATTGCTAAAAATAAGTTCTTGCTCACCCAATAAAATAATAATGAAAGCAAGATGCTATAAGGAAATCATGTATTTGATTATCAGGGAGATTACTAGTACTTCTTCAGTCAGCAGAAATTCCTTAGAGCAATGCATGTTTTCCCATCTTCCTATTTTTTTGGATTTTTTACCTACTAAGCTGGTGAATTGAAGCATATCAACTTTTGGAAATGTGGCTATCATGTCCTGAATACCAAAGATCAGTGACAGAATGTGATTGGTTTTAGGAAAAAAATAATTTATCACATGTTTCTTGTGACTTCTCAATACGTTTTTCCTCTTTTTATTACTTAGATTTGCATTCCTTCTAAAGGTTTTCTTTGTAACATTACCTCTTTTTTTGAACAAAATTTGCATAGCAGTTACATGCTGAGAAAAGAGACATCGGCTTCTTGCCTACTTTTTTTTTTTTTTCTTAGATCCCAGGGCTATCAGTCTGATCAATTCAGTCATGTTTAAATTGCTTGATTTTAAACATTCATGGATCCACAAGGGACACAATAAAAAGAACATATCCCTGTACTGGCAGCCTAAATGGATCTCTGTGTTAGCTAAGGCTGTTGAAATTCCATTTCCTTTCAGTTTGTTGCTTCGTTCACGTGTGTGTGGCCCTTCTGACCAAGTGTGTGACTGCAGTGCTGTTGCACACACTGTTGAAACTCTCACCAGTGGAAATCAGGCTTGGTTTCCAAATCCTGGCACTGCAGTGGTGCTAATCTTTTTAAAGCACTTCCTGCTAATCTTTTAAATTGAATTGTTGATGATAGCCTAACTGCTCCCTTGTTAAATTTTCTTCTGAAACCATACCAGCAGGCTGTGATAAACTCAGGGCAGTAGCTCAAGTAGCTCAAAGTATTTTGTCAATAAAATTTTCCTTTTTTTTTTTTTTTCTTTCTTTTTTTTTTCTTTTTTTTTTTTTTAATAAAAGGATCTTAACTGCTCTCTCAAATATCTGAATCTTTCAACTTTTGTTCTTGCTCCTTGCCACTACATGGAAGGTGGAAGTTGTGGTTTTGTTTGCCTTAATCATGAGGTTCATAATTTTCATACATTACATCCTATGCCATGATAACATTATGAGGGCACACATTAAAAAAGAAAGACAAAAATAAATTCAGTTCCTTCCTTTCTAGAAGCCTAAAGACCAAGCTCATGCTGTTATATTTGTATGACTGAAAATCAGGGGGAAATGAATTTTCTCATAATTACTGTTGCTTTATTCCAGAGGAACTGAGTTTAAAATCAGATCTGCTTTAACAAGCAAAAGCAAGATCATGTTTTTGAGCCATGGCTGGTAAATGAAAGGGGCTAAATTTTAGGAAAAGTCAAACCTATTTTGACATTAGGCAGCTGGCTTTACTGCCTTCTGAGCATAATTTTTTAGTCATTCTGCACAGTTTTTCTGTAAACTTCTACAAATAAAATTATAACTTCTGGCTGACAACAGTTATGAGCAATTCTGATATTTCAATTCCTAATTTATGAAATCATATGAAAAATTTTGGGATATAAATGTGCATGTTTATTTCTCATATTCTTTCATTATCAAATAATTTAGTCTGATTTATTCCATGATTTTTTGTTCATTATATTTTATTTAGCAGCATGTTTTTCTATGAGTTTATCTCCACATTTCACTTCATTATTTTTCCCATTTGTTATATGCAACATCACAGGATTTTGAGATTAAAATATGACCCAGGTGAAGACTTGGTTTTATCTGTGTAAGTGGTAGTAAGCTAAGTGTTTGTGGTTTTCTTTGCTGTGTGGGTGATGTGGTTTTCAGATGCTTTGTAATGCATTGCTTTTAGTGAACTATTAATAATTCAGTATCTTGTCCTATTAAGCAATTTTTTCCCACTAGAGCCAGAGGCTTGGATTTTGACACTTGTACATTGGTGAGAAGTTAATCTGTTTGGAGTCGTCCTTATGACTAATTAATTCAAACCATGAACCCAGTTCTCAGAACCTAGTTATAAATCCCAGATATGAATCTAGGGTTTGCTTTGTGTAAGCATTTCACCTTAACCAAAAGATTTCTTGTCTTATCAGAATATACCTCACATTATTTATAGAGGGATTGACTCTTCAAATACTGAACATAAAACTTCCTTATACAGATACATTGAACCACGCTGAGTCTCCTGACTCAATCCTGGGACACTTGGAAGACACAGCAGATTAGATCAGTATTAAGTATTTTTCAGCCTGATTAATATAGTTTTGTTTATATTCTTCACAATGAAGTATGTTCATCTGTTTTGTCAATTTTTTATGAGAAAAGATATGGAAGAAAAAATTAAACGTGAATACTACCAGGCTGATGTTTGAAACGTGAAGGCACATTTTTTTCATTAAAATTGGTTAGTCCAACAGCCTTCACTTTTTTGTATTTTTGTAAGTGACAAAGTAAAGAAAATGTATTTGAATTATCTAATCACATTCACAAATTAATTCCATTTTGAGGCTCAGCTTCTTAGCAGCTAATTTGTCACTGTAGGAAACAGTTATCTTCCAAGACCATGGCTGGCCAGGAAATGTCTGATATATAGAATGTTTTGGTTTCTTGCCATGCTGGTAGGTGTGCATGTTTTTGATACTGGAAAATTTTTCAGTATCATGCAACCCAGACTGTGGAGAGTGCATGTATACCTGGAATCAGAGAGAATTAATCCTCTGTCTTGTTTCAGCAGGTAAGTTATAGCCGAAGGGACAATGACATTCAACAGTCTAATCTGTGTGAAGTGAAAGGGCTTTGCTAATGTCTTGTGCCATTTGAACAACATTCACTGAATGTCACATCAAATTGTCTTGTCAAAGCAAGGCAAGAAGGATCTAGCTGATGCCTTTGTCAAAATCTGAGCCCTTGACCTCTTGCTGTTTTGCCTTCTTAGGAATGCAGGTGTTGGAATGGAATGGCATCCCCTTGACTGGGAAAACTTATGAAGAGGTCCAGAGCATTATTATTCAGCAGAGTGGGGAAGCAGAAATATGTGTAAGACTGTGAGTTTTTCCCCATCTTTCTGTTTCCATTTCTTTTGGCTTTTCATGGCTTTTCTTTTTTTTTATTTTATTTTTTTTAATTTTAATTTACAGTTGTTAAGGTGGAACCTTTGTTTAGCACAAAGCATGAATGTAATTATAAGCAAGAGTTTACTGTGACTGTGGGAGATCTTTTTGTTCTGTTTTTCTCTTAAAGTCAGAAGGAGAGATAATCTGAACCAGATGCTAGTAATTATGCTTTTATAAACTCCATTGTCAGGCCACAATGTCCTCTCATGACAAACATACAGTTCACTGAATTTACTGGTGTTAGAAAAAGAAGATAATTTAGTAATAACTTGGCTTTTAGTGAAATCAATATGCTTTAGATGAAAGTCATTTAAGCATCATGAGAAATGCATACACTTGCATTAAATCCATTAAAGATTTCACCTTAAAAGAAGCTTTTCTTCTCGGCTCTTTAACAGCATTGCAAATATATATCAGCTAAGAAGGGACCATGCTTGGGAGCTGCTTTCTGTCATGTACCACTATTCATTTACCTACGTAATACAATAATAAGGGTATGAGGAAAGAGTTTCTTTTGTCTCAGGCTTCTAATTGCTTTCTTTAGGGACCTGAACATGCTCTCAGACTCTGAGAATCCCCAGCACCTGGAGCTGCATGAGCCAGTAAGGGCAGGTGAGAGACAAGAAGTTGCTTTGAAATTTTAGGACTGGATAGCAACTGAAAACTGGATGTGATATAAGCTAGGATGTTAGTATTGTAAGTTCTGATGTTACATCCCAAATATTGCCATGGGGCCCACACCTTATATAAAAAGTCAAGACGAGGGGATCAAGTGCACCCTCAATGAGTTTGCAGATAGCCCCAGTTTGGACAGGAGTGTTGCTCTGCTGGAGGGTAGGAAGGCTTGTACAGGAGTCTGGGCAGGCTGGACTGATGGGCCAAGGCAAATTGCATGAGATTCATTGGGACAAAATGTCAGGTCTTGAACCTGGGTCACAACAACCCCAGGCTGGGATCAGAGTGGCTGGAAAGGTACCCAGAGGAAAAGGACCTGGGAGTGCTGAATACTGTCAGTCCCCAGGGCCTCATCTGCCATCCTGTGTCCAAACCTTGCAGCACTCTGCTGTCACCCCAGGCCTCTGCTCCTATAAACTGCATTATTAATCTGGAGTCATAAATACTTCAGTCTGCACAGTGCAATTACAGCTGTGCCTTTCTGTATCAAAATAATTAAGAATGGGCACTATACCACACCACTACACGAGGTGAAGTGTAACTCAGTCAAATTTAGGTGGTAGCCATTCAGTCATTAGGCAGTTGCTGTTGCAGCCCTAGAGGCTAAAACAAAGCTCCCAGCAAACTGCAGCCAGCCCAGATAACACACAGGTCCTAATGCCTATGTTTATAGAACCATAGAATGTCAGTGTTGGAAAAGACCTCGATGAAAATACCTGTTAGCTTAATATAAGTTTTGTGGTCTACTATAAGTGATGAGAAAACCAGTATTTACTGGATACAGAGATGCAATAGCAAGTAGTCAGTTTTGTTATGTGTGTTCTAAGATGTCAGTGCTTTTGGGGGGATTTCCTGCTGTTCAGTCAATACCACAACTGCAGGCTTCAGTCATTGTATCAGTCATATCTAAGCTAACTTTGAATCTACATCCACAATCTTACTAGTAATGCAATCTCAGTGCAGGTTAAGATTGCTTTACTCACTATTCCATGGTCTACTCCGGGTTCTGTGTTTTTGTGGCTGTTCTTTTATCTATCAGTACCTAAGTTACTTGGATTGAATTCTCCACTTTCTAACCATGTAAAATTTCCTGGCTATTAATATACTTACCATCAAGCTACCTTTAGTTGAAAATTGATATTATTGATAGTAAATGAAAGCAAAGACTAAGTATGACAGAGCTTTGAAGCAGAGCTACCCACTTTTTTTTTAATTTGTGGACAGATCAACACCACCAAAAGCATTGAAAGACATGGAAATCAGTTTTGGAAAGGACAAAAACTAGAATAAAGCAGCTTTTTTATTAATGAAGAAAACTCAAAATAAGGAACAGAATTAAACAAAATTGTTCCATTTTTGTGGGCATGCTTCCTCCTAGTCTGGCAATTTTCTAGTGGTTTTAAGTTGGAACAACTCTGTAGAATTTTTGCCATTACCTCTAAGGTTTGGCAGACAGTGCCTTAGAAAGGAGCAATCTCTATTTTCTCTGAAAGAAAAAATGAATTAGCCAAGCAGGCAGGATAAGGCTAAAGCTTTGTTTTAAATCTCTCATACTTCTGAGAACCTGGGAACCAAGCTGTGACTAGTGTCCTTTTAATTCTATTCATTCTAGTATATATAAAACTTACTTGGCTTCATTTCTGTATTAAATAGAAATTTCCATTTTGAAAGGGTAAATTCCTCCCACTCATTCCTGGGCAGCAGAGAGGGCAAGCAGATTCCTACTACAGATTCCTCATAAAGGTGTGAGTAAAAAGGAAAGATGAATGAGGGCATTCAGCCTTCTTTTGTTTAAATTTTTTCTTCTTTGATTAATTTGTGGTAGTAAATTTTTGAGGCTTTTTTCTCTTTATTTTTGTATAAATTATCTCAGGAGCAGTTCTGTTCAATGTCCAGTTGATTTTAAAAATTTAAAATGAGATTTAAACCTTTTACAAGGAAGTTCACATCCTTAGTGAAACTGGACCAGTTTCAAAAAAATGAATGATAGCACAGACCAATCTTTAAAAGGGTAATTTGATTAATTTTGATTCAATATGATCAGCAAAGCCTGTTTTTTTTTTCCCTAGAAGTACTTCCTCAGAAAGCTTTTTAGGTAAAAAGCACTAAGGTAGTAAAGTGCTACTAGTAAGTAGCACTTAGTACCTAGCACTACCTAGTACTAGTTAGGTAAAGTGCTACTAATAAGTAGCACTAGCACAGAAAGATTGGAATTGGGATGTTGATATTGTGGGAGAGATGATTACTTTTCATAGGATGCCTTTTACATCTTCAAAGTATACAGGCAGGTGACATGAAAACTTGCAAGGATTGTTTTGCTGTCCCTGTACCATGGCAAGAGGGATTTGGGTGTGCTGGCAGTTATCAATACAAAACTCTCTTGCTTTAATCCAGTAGATAAAGCGAAGTCCCCAGGGGTTGATCCCAAGCAACTGGCTGCAGAGCTCCAAAAGGTTTCTCTACAGCAGTCGCCTCTGGTTACTTCTTCAGGAGTGGAAAAGGGATCTCATGTCCACTCTGGAACCACTTCTGCCACCTCCAGCGCTGTTCCTAGCCCTGGTCAGCCTGGTTCTCCTTCAGTGAGCAAAAAGCGGCACAGCAGCAAGGTAAGAAATTTCCAAGTTATGGAGCAAGAACATTTTGATGACAGGAAGAAACTGCCTGTCTACCTTCTTTAGTGCAGCAAGAAATCCCAGCACATCTTGGAAAACTCATTTCCTGGATAACAATGAATATTACTGTTAAGATATTGGATCTGGACATAAAGAAAGATTACATGATTTATCCAAGAGATTTCTCCCTCAAAAAAAAAAAAATCTTAATATTGTTTTTAAACAAAATAACTGCCCTTTACAGTGCTTGTTGCTTTTGGTTTTTTAAGTGTATCCTACATGGTGGTGAGGTACTCTTTCCACTAAAGAAGCTGATAGTACTAAGACCATAATTTCCTTCTCTATACTAAACTGTTACCTAAAGTGCTGCAAGCTATGAATAATCATAGCAATAGTAAGTTAGTCTGTGAAAGCCAGGGAAAGATTGAAAACAAAATTTAGCATTAAAACATGTTTTATCACTAGCTAATTCCTGTGAACTTGCCAAGCATAATTTCTCATTTTCTTTGCCACATCCTGTCCATTCCTCAGCTGAAGTTATTCTTGTGCATCCACACACCTAAAAAGGGAAGAGTGAGAATTCAGTAGCATTTTTTCACAGTCGAAACTGAAAACTAGATCATAAAGTCATCTGTCACATTTTTGCATTTTGTGTCAAAAAAGTCAAAACCTGAAGTGAAATTCAGTTCTGTGAAGACAGCATTGCTTAAGCATTTTGCAAGAGTGCTGATTGTTATCCTGAATATCCAGCTTCTGACACAATGCTTCACATTGCAAACAAAGTGGTTTCTAAACATGTATTACTCTGCATCTCTATTCCTTTTTGGGACTGTCAGGTTCCCACTGCATTATAGTTATGTTTGTATTTTTGTGCTGTTGGAACTTTGCCTGTGATTTGAACAGATGAGTTAGGTACTGCACAAACCAGAACCAGCAAATGGTGTCTGCTCATTTCAGATAGTTATTCGATATGCCAACATAACTTTCCTGTGAGAGGAAACACAAACATCTTTTTCATCCAGCAAATTAGTACAAACTGGGAAAGATATTTATTGATCAATTTGGTTTGGATAGTAATTCTGTCTTGCCACAATGCCCATAGACTTTCTTCAAACTAATTCAGGTCTGTGATGCAGAAGTTAAATCCATATGCCAATATTTACTGGACCTAACTTCAGGGATGTGACAGAATTGTTTAATCCTTAGGTCAAGTGTAGCTAAATTCACTACAGCATACTCTGGATATTGTATACTTTTATATATGAACTAGTTTGCTGTGTGTATGATTTTTGCCACTGAGAATAATATGTTTCTGAAATACAGTTCCTGAGACTGGGTGAAACCTACCATTACAGTGCAGGCACTGCATGCAGAGAGCAGGGCTCTTAGTACACGTGCCACTATCTACACTGAAATGTAGAATCACACTCCGAAATTCACAGAGTACAGAGATCCAACAGTCCTTGCTTTGCAGTATATCCTGGAGAGGGGCCCCATTCTGTCCACTTGAGCAGACTGGGTTCCCAGCTTTGGCACTGTAGCAGCTCACCTAAAGTTGGATGCATAAATTTAATTTCCTGCTTCACAGAGGATTTATGATTTTTTTATGAAAATTCAGCTGTAGGCTTATAAAGATGAAACAAAAAAATATTAGAAATAATGCCTTTATGTAGGAGATGCAAAAGTCAGAACTAGTCAGGTAAATACTTAAAACATTCTTTGTTTATTTGTGAAAATCATGTTGAGAGGCATTTCTTTCATAACAAGCATAGCTCTTGTTGACTTGTATAGTTTCTGTTCATTGACTTCAGGCCAAGTTTATAATGGTGTTGAGCTCCATTAGAAGAGAAAGCTCATCCTTTCTGGAACTGCTCTTTGCCTTGGGCTGACAACATTTCTAGGCAGCCCTGCCAAAGTATCCTGACAGACTAAATATCCAAACTGCCTAGTTGTTTTTCAAACTGTTTTTAATTTTAGCAAGTACTTTTGAAGAGATTTTTGTATAGAATATACACTCTAGAAACATTGTAGTCTGTGCTACGTTCTGCAGTGCCAATTTTCTCATCTTTAATGTTACTACAGAAGGTGATAGTGCATCAAAGCTTGGCATTAACTAGTTTCACCTCATGGTCATCACAACCTGCTTGAGCAGGTGTGATGGCATTACAAAGCACCATCTTACACAGGGTGTGTGTATGCATGTAGGAGTATCAAAAGTAATTAGACTGAAATTAGATTAGCCATCAAAGGAGAGACTTAAGCTTTGGAAGCCTTGAGCTGACAGTATCTTCCGCAGACTTGTTTATTTTGTGGAGTAAATGCATGATCATTCTATCCTGATTACATCCAGGATATAAATGACCTATAGAAACATTTAATATGAAGAATGAATTGCTTTTTTTTTTTTCCTTTTAAATTCTCAGATCCTTTAGCTGCTAAAAAAGGCAACTGTGAAATACTCTCCCTCTTTACAGATTAGGCCTTACTGAGGCCATGATAAAGAAAGATACTTATTTGCATCTCTACCTCTCAATATGAAACCAGCTTCAAAATTGGCCCAGCTCTGAGCTGGGGGTTAGACCAGAGGGCCTTGAGAGATCTCATTCAGCCTAAATTATTCACGTTTCTTTAAAATATATGGATAATTCTCCATGATCAGTTTTAGATCTGCTGACATCAGAGAAAACAAAATATTTAATGTATTGAATCACAGCCTTGTAAATGATACAGAGATTCAACAATGATATAGAAACATAAAAGTGCATGTTTATTTTTACAGTCTCCACTTTACAAAGTACACCTTAACCACCTTTGGAAATCTCAATACAAATTCATCATGCCAATTCCCCTCTCTATGAACATTATCCATACTCAAACGTTCCAAATTCCATGACATTCGGAGTGAACAAACTCATTATTCTTGCTATTCCAACTCATGAAAAATGAGAGCATTTAGACTATCTGGCAGTGATTTTGTAGCCACAGCAAAGCTAACTCCATGTTATTTTTGATGTTGTCAGTATTGTCAGTGCTAGTACAGCCTGAGGTCAGAACTATTAAGTATAATAAAATCCATTTGTAGAGGTAAAGTATGAGAAATATAAGCCATTAATGCCCTATTTTGAAAGATTGCATGATGCTCAAGTCGCTCCCTGTCTTTGGAAAAATAATTGAAATTCACTTTCTACATAGTCTTGTCAAGGACCTACTAAGTTTTAGGAGTATTTTGCTATCAATCTAAAATTTCATTTCAGATTCAGAACATTTTATAAACTACTGATGACTTATTTAAGCCGTTGGGTGGATTAAACTTCTTTAAAAGCTCTGCAAGCTACAAAGAGAAGCTGATTATAAAATTTTTCATGAGAATTATTTTTCAGATGCAAATGCATTTATAGACAAATTAAGTTTGATTTGGTTTTGTTTTTTGTTTTTTCTGGTAAAGCTTGTGCTCATAAAAAAACACATCTAGAAGGCAAGGTAAAGCAGGAAGCCCAACAAGAATAAGGCAACACAAGACAGTAACTATATCCATACAACAGGCAGATTTGGGTTTTTATTGTGATAGTGTTTAGCTGGGATTTTTCTGGTTAGTTCTCATCTGTAGATCTGACTGATTGAGAAGATGTTTCTTCAACACAAACCTGAAAAGGGTAGTGCATCACCCTAACTATGTGCTGTGGTGCAGGAAATGTGGGCACTTCATTGGCCTAATTTAAAGCAGTTGATGTCCAACATCCTAAAAGAGCCTTGAAAGGTTTCTTGGAGCATAGGACAGCACAGAAGAAGCAGGTGGGTTTTACTCTTTTCAGAAAGTGATAGAAATACAAATTACGTGGAATAATGTCAGGCAGCTGCTCACATCTGGAGGAATAAGAAATGACGGCTTCCAGACCAGTCTCCAGGGAACAGTAAGTTTGTCCTTATTTGTACTCTTTGTTTTCTGCTGCATCAACCAAGGAAGCAGATATGGAGAGAATGAAAAATATTCAAATCCTACTACTGAAACAGAGCTTTCTTGCTTGACTGATGGCTTGCAGATTAAAGGTTGGTCCAGAGTGGCTTGAGGCCACCAACGTTTAACACAACAACATATTTTTGTGAGTTCAGGATTCTAATCAAGTGGTGATATTATTTTCTACAAAGAAACAGGAGGGAAAAAAAAGACAGAGAGAAACAGGAAGGATTTTATTGCTTTTTGTCAAAAAACCTAGACAAGTTTAATGATAAAGGAGAGAGGAAAGTGAGGACAGAAGATTTAAATTTTGTGCCACAGAAAGTGTGGGGAGGAATTTGAAGATGAAGTGTAGCTGAATTGACTATCAGAAAACACAGAATAAAGTAAAGGACATTATATGAGGTGGCTTGCAATTACAAAGTGGCTTGTAATAATAAACTGATACACATCACTTAGTTTTAATACTATTTCCACTTTTTCCACTCACTTTCACCTGATCTCAGTTTAAATTAGAGTAACTTTTGCCTCTCTCTGCCTTTCTCATATTGACAGAAATATAAAGCTGTGTTTATTTGGCATAGTCCTTTCTTTCTCTTGGCAGCATTCATGTTTGTTAGACAGGGTTAATGCTATGTGTTTTTTTTCTCCCCATGCCTCCTTGTCTACTCAGACTGTTAAGATTTGGTGTTGCAGTTGTATGATTCCGTACCTCCATAAAGGCTGATCAAAATGGCTGGGCTAGACTTTAAGTGCTGTTGAAATACATAACCATTAGTTATAACTGTAACAACTGGAGACAGTTTTTTAAAATTTATGGCAATACAGCAGTTTAACCCACAGCTGTTGAAAAAATTAACTTTGAAAATCTATTTATTTTTATCTGACAGCCCACGGAAACTACAAAGTCTGCTTCCCATCCAATCACTGGAGAAATACAGGTAAATACGTAGTTTTTGCTGTGTAAATTGTTGTTGATATTGTCAGTGGTTTTTTGTGAAATAAGTTTGCAGAAAACTATCTCCATCAACTTATTTCTTATTCAACTCCGATCCCTTAAAATGTCACTAATGTAAGTCAGTGTTTGATTTTTGCACCTATCTTCAATGTTGGATTATGAAATACAGCCAGAAGAATGGAATATCCTCCTGTTCCCAAAGGGACTAAAAGGATAGTTAAATTCATTCTAATCCTTAATCTTTGGCCTCTTATTGTGGTTTTCCTTAGAAATTCCCAGTCTGTTTACATGGAAGCAAGAACCACTGTGGGTTTCTTACAGTGCAGTGTATATATTTCCATGCCATACCAAGGTTATGGTTATCCCTTATGTAAATTGACTTTAGCCTTTTAAAACACTCAAAAAGAGAACAGCAGAAGAACTGAAGCCTAACTGCCTCTAGATTTCTGGGGGGGGGGGGGGCGGTTTCCCCCTTGATTAACCTCTCTCTTCTATGTTAGTATTAAGAGTCTTTCCATAGTATTATAACATCCTTGTCAGACTTGGCCTCCAGGTAGATAGGATGTGTGTAGTTAACACTCAATAAACTGGCTGTTCAGAATAATATCAAGGGTCCAAATTTCCTTTGCCTTTTTTCTGGTTGCAATATGGGTGTTTCCCTTTTTTCCAAGGTTCAATGTGTTAATCTAGCATCTCATTCTAGTCAGGACAGAGAGACAGAAACTTTTGAAATGTGTTTATTTGAAGGGAACATAGAGGTCTAAAACTCATTTTATTCAAATGGTTTAGGAGATATTGAATGACTCAGAAAGTAAAAGTAACAAATAACCCTACTGTGTTTCAATGCATTCACTAGCTTCAAATCAACTATGACAAACACCTTGGCAACCTTATCATCCACATCCTTCAGGCAAGAAACCTTGCTCCCAGAGACAACAATGGCTATTCGGACCCCTTTGTTAAAGTTTATCTTCTTCCAGGGAGAGGGTAAGTGTAGGACAAAATTTAACCTGAACTTTCTTTTAGTTTAGGTTTGCTACGTGTCATTAATAAACAGAACTAAGAGTTATTGCCGTAGAAAATCCAGGTGCAACACTAGCAAAAAATGGTGGATTTTTAATACAGAGTCAGATTCTATTCCCAGGAGAATATAAACTTTATGATCATTCCTGTAGATGTATGGAGGGTTGTTTTCCATGTTTCCTTTTAAAAATTACAGTACATATAAAAATATTTAAAATAACAGTCTTGATGGTAATGTACTAAATAGATGCAATATTTTCTGTAATATAGAAAGCTGCATGTTAAGTTTAGCATGGAATGGTTGCTTCAACTCAAGACAATCTGAATTTAGGATTGATTTAAAAACAAAATTAAAGTACCTGAGATAGATTTAAGGTTGCAGTATAATACAAAAGCCATGAAATACTGGCCAGAAAACATACTCTCCATATGTATTTTATCGTGCTTTTTTTAAGATTAAAGACATATTTTTAGAAATACCATTAATTTTTTATCTAATGACTATACAAGTCACTAATCACTTTTTCACAGATCATTGGTTTTTTTCGACTGTAATTACAAATAGCTCATTATTAATTCCTTTAAAAGATATGTTTCTGTATCAGCAATATTATAACTATATTTTTGACCCTAATGTTACAGAATGTCATATGTATGTGGAGAATGCATAAGAATACATGGCTATAATAATGCTTCTGACTTCAGTGATACAATAGATATCTCTAATATTAAGCTGATGCATCACACTCTATATTGCAAAGACAGGTTCCTGCAAACTCCTCTGCTTGTGTGATAGAACAATGCAAACAAAAATCTGTATTTCTGTTCTGCTCAGACTGACAGGAAAGTGGATGCTCAGATTACAGTTCACTGTTTAGCATATAGGCAAGCACCACTAAATGCAAGAGTGGCACAAATAAAGCCACATGTTTTCTTTTGTGGCTTGCTAATTCCACCTGTACAGTATTCAATATTGTTCAGTAGCACTGGGCCCAAAACTATTACTGAATGTAAGGGGAAGAGGTGCTAAACCTTGAGAAGTTTTTAAATGTACTTAAGACTCATGTAAAATGTTTGTCAAATCAATCTTGGTGTGAATTTGGCAGGTGTATTCACTGATATAGAAATAAGAATTTGAACTAAAGGCATATTCATCCAAAAATGTATCAGTTTAAATTTGTTGCCAAGTTATGAAGAGTTGTATTTTAGTTTTGTTTGTGTTTATTATTTTAGAACATGCCACTGTTACATGGGCATGTAACATGTTTTGCATGTAACTTGGGCCTTTAGGGAATAATGAAAATGAAGAGCTTCTTAAAAGTCCCAGATTTGTTTCTGAAAGTAGAAATGTGGGTTGCTACTGAATAACTTTTATTTGTAGTTCAGTCCATGCTAGACTTCTTACTCTTCCTAATGCCTCTATTTCCTTTATTCTGATACTAGAAACTACCCATTGTTCATGTTTTCTTCCATCACTGTTCTCATTTTCTCTTACATTGCTTCCTCTGTGTTCCTAACTCTGTAAATTCTGGATATGCAGACAAGTCATGGTTGTCCAAAACGCCAGGTAATGTGTGCTGTCTTCCAATTTATTCTTTCATTTTTTGTATGCATGAATGGGACAATGAGCCTGTACATTGAACTACAGATTTCTCTTGAGTTCTGATGGCATGAACCTGCAGTATGGTTTTGGTTTTCATTTACTAATTAGGTCATTCCAGGAGCTGGAAACAAGTAGTTAATGCTCCTTGGTGCAATATTATTCTAAAGCCAAACTCTGATGACAAGCAATATATCTTTTGAATTCTGGAAGAATTTAGTTCAGAGATATCTAAAGCTTCATTCTCACTCACTGAAAGTTGAAAAATAATTAACTGTGAACCTGTATCAAGATTTTGAATGGTGTTATTGCCAAGACAAACAGGCTCTGTTTGGTAATATTTTTCTGTATTTACCTTGCACAGTGTATAGACATTAAAACCAGGTATAATTCTAGATAATTCTAGATAATTGTCCAGATGGACAATTAAATCTGCTTGACCACATAAGTGGTTATTTGTGGTAAACAAACTTAAAATTTGATTATTGAAATTAGGAGTGCTTTGTTTGTCCTGGAAACGTAAGGCAAACTCAATTCAAGATATGCTAATATCAGGCCAGGCTAAGTCAATAAGAAGTATTCCAACCCCAATCTTAATTTTTTTAAAAAGTAATAATCTGATTAAACGAGTGAGCAGATTAATTCCAATAAACAGATTTCTATCATCTGTCTCTTTTTTAATTACTAAAATTATTGAATGAATGTATTAAAATTACACATTTCACGTGCATATTCTATTATACTTTTTAACACTGTTATTATATTCTGGTTTTTTCATTGTACTTAATACATTGTATTATATATTAATAAATTATTAATTAAGGAATCAGAGAGAAAATATAAATAAAAGAGATATGCAGTTTATAACTTTTTACACAGTATACTCTTTGAATTTCAAATGCAAATTATTTTATATTAAGTGACATACCTCTGACTAGTTTAATGAATGCATTTTATTAAAGCATCTTCATCTGTTAATCTGTTAATTGTTGGGGGAAAGTTTCATCAGGGGTATGAAAACTTAATGTGTTTGCTAGATCCTTCCCTTCAGAGGCTTAGAAACCCTCATCTGCCATCCAGCTTAGCCTGGTTCTGCACCTCCCTAGAAGAGGTCAAGGTCTCCTGCCTCCCTCTGCAACAGATACAGACCAAAGATTTCATGGATGTGGGATCAGCTCACCCTTACAGTTTAGATCCAAATATTCCATGGACTTCACTGGAAATATTTCAGAGCTGCCATGTTTGCAACAATTTCATCTTTTGCAAGCTCTGGAACTTAACACTGCGTGAATCACCTTCTCACATACTTCAAAAAAGAATCAGAAACTTTGAAAAGGTGATGAAGTTCTACTGCTGCAAAAGGAGATCCAAGAAAGGAAAGGGCATGTTGGTGTCATTTTCTTGGCTGAGTGTGCAAAGGATTCTTTCCCACTTTCTTCAAGAGATTAAAGTGTATCAGTTCCCTAAAACCAGTAGATCAAAGGACGTCTAAACAGGATGTTTTAGGCAGAGGATTCATTTCTTAAACCAGAGAGTGGGAAAAGAAGGCTACTGAGGCTTTAAAATTGTAACTGCATTATTTAATACTATTTGCCACCAAAAATCTCATTTTGAATTGGATCCAGATTTTTAATTTCAGCTTTCTTTCCAAGATATGCAAAGAAATAGCTTTGAGCAAGTTTCTTTATCATATGATCTGGGTCCCCCTAGATTTTAAATCACCCTTGCCATTCTGTGCTATGGCTGATAGAACTCTGGAGAGCTGCTGCTTCATTCTCATAAGCAGAGGTGAACAGATACTTTGTTTCACGGGTCCCAAAACCCTTCACATTTTTCAATAAACTGAAAGACAGTGGATAGCCAGATTTCCAGGAAAATAAGAGGAAATACATAGAACAACTAGAGAAAAAAAATGAGAGGAAATAGCTGCTTTCACTTCAAGATACCAGGCTAGTAGGCAACATGGGTAGGGCCACCTCATTTTGGAGAATAAAGCCTCTCTTCAATCCAGATTAATTAGATGGGATCCCTGCACAGCAGAATTCAGTTTATAGAGTGAAACTTCTGGTGCTGAGCTCCCAGTATCAACATTTGTGTGTCAGTAAAGTACATGTATCTTTCACATACCAATAAATCAGAACTGTTCCAGGTATGGTACATCATTAGTGACTGGCTGATTAAATGTGGTCCTGAGTGATCCTTCTCAGTTCATCTCACGTGAAAGGAATTAGTACATTAGGTCTGGGACCATGCCACCCTGTGAACCAAAACAGTTAAATCAGAAGTGAGAATAGCTCACTACCAAAAGTTATTGTAGAGGAAATATAAAAGAGTCTAATATGGCATATACAAGTTATTTTGTGCCATTTTGTCTTAGTGCTGGAGAACAATCCTGGGAGCACTTTGTTTAGCAATAGATGTAGCAGGTATATACTTGCAGATTGACAAAAAGAGTTTCTTTACCTTAAATCTTGTGGGTTTTTCAAAGTATTAAAAGATTCTCACATTCTACCCAGATTTTTTGAGTTCTCCATTAAAATTTATGTTAAATTAAAATTGGAATGATAGTAAATCTAACATCAAAGCTCACAGATCTAGATGAATCCATATTCTGTTTGAGATTAGTGTATTGCTTTCTCCACACTCAGGAAATGTAAAGTAAAATATAAAGCATTAGTGAATCTTTTTAAAAACAGATTATGCAGCCAAACCTTTGTTCTTGGCTATTGACAAAAAAAAAAAAAAAGAAAAAAAAGTTGTGATCCTGATGCCCTTTTATGTTTCTTTCTAGTACAGTTAGAGGGATAGGCAGAGAACAGAATCAATAAGAAATTAGTGTTTCAATCATTAACAGGATATTAGTTACTTTATGGCATTCATTAAATGTGTTTGTGAGATGGGATTCCTGTAATTAGAGATTGCAACCTATAAATATAATGAATTTGTGCTACTTTAAAGTGCTAATGGGATGGTTGTGGAAAAGAAATCAATGCATAATCACATCAATTTAGAATCAGAGCCCAATACCTACAATGGGAGAACAAAGTCTTTGTGTGTGTGCTGACTGATGCTTTATCTTGAAATGGTTTTAGGCAGAGCAAGCCTGCTGAAGAATCAGGAGATGTTTTAAAAGACTATCTCAGAAAAGCATACCAAAGAAAACATTTTAAAGGCTGTCGTTGTCCTCTCGTAACCCTGCATTGTTGCTGAAATGGAAGATACAGCTCTTTTCTTTTCTGGTTTTTGGTTTGTGGGTGTTTTTTTTGGCTTTGTTGTGGGGGGTTTTTTTTGTTGCTGTTGGGTTTTTTTTTTTTTTTTTTATTAGAGCTGAAAGAAACAAAATATTGCTAATGTAATGTTTTGTTCTTTTGTTCAAATTCAGTGCTGAGTACAAGCGGAGAACTAAGTACATACAGAAAAGCTTGAATCCTGAGTGGAATCAGACAGTCATTTATAAAAATATCTCCATGGAGCAGGTGCGTGACTGGTGGTGCTCTTCAGTGCTATTTGGTGCTTTATTATTTGCATGGTCTGCAGTGCTCACTGTGAAGGAAGCAGTACTACTGGCAATTCTCTGACCCCCTGTAAAATCTTGCCAGATTTAGGAGAAATTCTGAATTCTTTCCTTGCCTCTGATAGAGCTTACTATGGAAATACTCTTTTCTTGCCCTTCTACTTATTAAAATGGTAATTTGTGGGGATTACACTCATAATCATGTTATAAGTGCAGATGTGACAATTTAAAAAATGATAATGGAATAAATTAATGATGGAATAAATTCAGACATAAGTTTCTGAAGTAGATGCAGAAATCATAGTCACACTTTGTTCCAAAAGCCATGCAAGCTCACACAAAGCACAGTTCCTAACATTTTTAATGTTAAAAATATTAATAAAATGTAGATATACATTTTTAGATTTATCAGCAATTTATATCAATATCTTGAGATATAAACCACATGAAAAACTAGAAGATATTTGATTTCCTTTGCATAGAAATATTTAACTCACATCTGGGAAGGATGTCTGCAGAGTCTTCTCTATTTCTTGGTGGCTTCCTAACTCCAACTGTGCTTCTGAAGCAGTATGAAGCAATTGAATCCTCTACTCCTCAATCTGTCCTCATAAAGGACTTTTTACCAACTTGAAAAAGATATAAAAGGCAAAATAATGATTTGTTCATTTTTTTAAATTATGAAGTATGTTTTATAGAGTACTGGATTTGCATACAGTCCTGAATCTTTTTGCCTTTTATTCTGTTTTGTTCTTGATACTTCCAACGTCACTTTACAATGCCATTTAATCTTTCAGTACTTTTAAAAAAGCCCAGAATAACCAGGCTCTTTAGTGAATAGATTTCCCAATGCTTTTAATATTCTTCTCCATCACAACCCCAAGACCTCAATACAATCTTCCCAATTTAAAATTTCCTTTTTTCTTCTTTTCGTTCATTGAGAGGAACGTAGATTAAGATACTGATTTTTGCATGGAACAAAACCCTTCCCACAGAGGGATTTGCCTTGCTGCTCATGTAATCTACATGTGAGGACTTACCAGGCAGTAGCTCAGATTTACTTCAGAGGTGTCCTGTTGTAGGTAGTGGTTTGATGGGGTTTTCTCACTGCTTCATGCAGGCTTTTATAAATGGTAGCTATTTGACAATTAAAGCATCAGAAAGAAACCACACTGATGTTTGCCTAGCTGCAATATAAACTCAAAGTCTTCTTGGTTTGGCAAAAGGGTTTGGTAAGTCTTTACAATATTTCCAAACTCAGCTTTTCATCTAAGAGCCTTCAGTTTTCCTAATACATTAATACAATGTATTATAATGATACA
This sequence comes from Acrocephalus scirpaceus scirpaceus, assembly GCA_910950805.1. Classification (NCBI taxonomy): domain Eukaryota; kingdom Metazoa; phylum Chordata; class Aves; order Passeriformes; family Sylviidae; genus Acrocephalus; species Acrocephalus scirpaceus. Next base: position 9,421,245 of record OU383777.1, read on the forward strand.
TAAATACATATATATATATATATATATATATATATATATATATACACACATATAAATACAGTGTACTATAAAGATTGGTATCAGTTTTCCTAATTTGCTTGGGGGTTCTGCTGTGACATTTCACAGAGACATAATTGATTGTATGTGACAATTATTGTTAAGAGAGCTGGGGTTTTGTAAATTCAATGGCTGTTTGGTGCTTTGCAAAGAGATAATGATATTAATCTAAGATTTCTTGGACATTGATTTTAATAACAAAAAAATCTTGTATCTTTGATATCAGCTTTTGGACCATTATTTGATGAAATTTACCTTTAGTTTGCATGTTGGATGCTTTGCATTTTTGCTTTCTGTTTGCAAATCCCCTCCTTTTCCCTTCCTCTGAGACTATTATGAGTGTTTATGGTTTCAAGTGTGTAAACTTTATTTGAGCAGCACATATCTTTTATATTTTGGCATCTTGTCACACAGAATTCTGTGCAGAGAGCTGTTTCCTTCCATACCTTTCCATGGCCTGCATCTACTGCTAATACCAGTGTGTGTGACATTTCTCCTAAAAAAATCCATGTCCTGGCTTAGAGAATCTACAGTGGAGCACATTTCTAAGTCACAAATAGTTCAGTGCTAATGATAAGTATCCTCTACAGTCTGAAGAACTCTCATCATGTCGGAGACCATCATTTGTACTCATAACCTTCACAAATCTATATTTCAAAATAGCTATGGATATAAATGGAAATACAAGACAAGAATTGCATTAGACTGAGAATAAGTGTTCTGTTCACTAAACAAACAAAACTGCACCACACACTGTTACACAGAGTTAGCAGTCACATTCAAACAAAAATTCATGATTTTTTGTAAACAGTATTTCTTCAAAGAAACATCTTCTTTCCCCCATGTTTTTTTCTCTCTATCAAGGCATGTGTTGCTTGCAGACAGCACATAAGTATTATTAAATATTTCCTCATATGGTTCTTTTCACGTCACTGTCTAGACTTTAGCTGGTTGTACAATTTTTTTTATTTTCCTTTTCTGTTTCATAAACCAGCTGAAATTGAAGTGAAAATAATTGTGGGAAATAGATCACTCTTTGAAATGAAACAGACTTTTTCAAGGTCAGAATGGTTAGTTTTATCACATTTATAGGAAATTTTACTTTGACAATTGGAGAAAAAATAAACTGTGAATATTTAGTAATTGGGGGGGTTAAGTAATAAAGTGGAAATAATTACAATTTGAGAGGAAGCCTGAGTATACATATTACAAATATTGTGCAGTAATTTCTAACTCAAGTCCAATACCTACTCAGAGTAAGAAAGCAAGCATTAGAATAATTTAAGGAGAAGATGCTAAAAGATGTAAGTTCTGTTGCTGTTGAGGCCATTGACATGCTGTATGACCACACTGTAAGGTGTGGCTTTCTTTGCCTCGATTTCTTACTTACCAGAGAGCAAATAAAAGAATTTATGTAGATGAAATAATTACATAAAAGAAATAGTTTTGCTGTAACTTTTGTCTGTAATTTGAAGGCAATATATTTAGAAAGATTAATATTTTCAAAATCCTTGAGTGATGTGGAAGCCTATGTCTTATTTCTAAAAGTAAGTAAATCTTTTGTATGAATCAGTAAGGTATTGATATTTAAATCTTACTTAATATCTAGGACAAAAGAAAGTAAGTTCCTAAGTGACCTATAAAAAGCCTTTTTGTCCTTCCATGTACACAAGTACAAAGAGAACAATAAAATATTAAATATGAATGTAAATAAAAATAACTGTAATGAATTACCTAATACATTAATTTCTACACGTCAAACATCCTGACTGAAATGCAAATGTTTTGTATTATTCCTGAAGTAATTTTAGTATTATGCTTCTAACATAGAAGGAAAACAAGTTGCATTAAATTATTTCTTTCCTAATGCAAAACAGTATGAAATTTTCAAGGAATATGTGTTAAATATTTTAAGTAGTGCATATTTAGCTACACAGGCAGACATTATCCATAACATCCAGACATTTAAAATAAGAAACAAGCCCTCCTCTACCTCTGGGGTTTGTTATGCCTTCCAAAAGAGACAATAGTTTTCACATTAGCTATTTCTGCAAATTCCTTCATTTTCTTTAAAATATGGCTATCCATAGACAGCCTAAAGCTAACTGGAGTTCACATGCAGTAATGTGCTTCTAGGTTGATTTTTATTTATTTTATTGTTACTTTTTTTTCCACAATGCTAAGGCTGAAATTAGTAATTGTTTGATAAGACTTTGGTCAGAGTGTGTTTGGAACTCAGACGATGTTCACAATATGTGGAAACTGCATTCCTTCTTTCTGTAACTCATTTTCCTGTTGGTACATTGTCCTCTTGCAGAAAGCCATGGTCAGACAGATAGAGAGTTCCTGCAACCCATTTCAGTATTGCTGTCTGCTATATTCCTGATGATCATCTGAGCTTCAGGATTCACAACCTAAAACTGATTGATGCAAGGCAGAACCCTACGTTGCTGTGATAGTAAAATGGCTGCTTTTAAATTCAGCAGCCATTTAGTGCTCTTTGCCACCATAGTGGAACATAGATATATCTTCAGAAAAGCAGATTTTCATCTGCTTCGAAACTCATTTCATGTACTCTGCCTAATAAAGTTCTTGCCATGGTTTTTCATTGTCATAATATTTTATAAAAGCTTTATTAAACTCAAAGGCTTAAAATAGATTTTGCAAAGAAGTATAGAGTACTGTAAGTTTTCATCACAGTTTTATTATCAGACTGTTGCAAAGAAACTAGCAAAGCACAGCTGCAGTTATTACTTGAAAATCTTTTCTATTTTCCACTTTCTACCAAAAATTCTTCAAACCTTAGTGGTTTTTTTCCCATTTTCTGGATCTATACATTCTTCTCTCTGTCCTTGCACAGTCATCAAGAAGAAACCTCCTCTCAAAATAGCAACATCTGTGACAATACATTTCTGAAAAGTATTTGTGTTATCCCTATTTTAAATGGTAAAAATACATCTACTTAATATAGTACCTAGCAGAAATTTGTATCATCCAGGAAGCCAAAAGCATCATGGACCAATGGGTGCTCATCTCACTTTTTCAGGTTATTTTTCATGTGGCAGTTTAAATACTGTCTTGGAACAGCAAAGAAAAGGTACTTTATTTAGTCAGAAAATCAGCTTTAGAAATATTCTGTAAGCAATGTTCAAAAAATAATCTTTTTGTTCAAATTTTACTTTCATTTTCGCTGAGTATCTTTTTAAAATGAATGCTTAAGAAGAATATTGCTTAATTATGTAGGAACAAAACAGAAAGATTAAAGAATTGCTCTCAAATATTTTTTTAAAAAATCTTAGGTTTCAAGTCGTGCAGTTGCCTGCTTAAAGAGTACATTGTTGATGCTAAAAATAGTTTAAATTCCCCTTTGTGTGGGTTTTCCAGGATACGCTGATTTAAATTTTCTTTTCACAGACATTGGCTTTGCATAGTTGCACATTTTTCTAAAACAGGCTGGGAGCAGATGATATTCTGAATACATAATAATGAGATGAAATTATCACTTAAAGGCAATTGCAGGTTATTAGGAATTGTCTTAGTCTTTTGCTGCATTCAACCAAGGGGCAATGGAGGGAAATTGATGAGATCGTGGTGCTAATAACACCAATGTTGTGGGTTTGATCCTGGATGTACAAACCATCCACTTAAGAGTTGAACTTGGTGATCCTTGTGAGTCACTCCCAGCTCAGAATATTCTGTGGTTCTGTAAATAGCCAAGAGTGCTTTCATTGCAAGTATATGCAATATGTACAAAAATTGGTATAGCTTATCATTTTGAGCAATGACTTGACCCTTTGCTGTCCCTCTGTGCCCAACAGCCAATTAATAGAGCAGTTGGTGACAGGTTGCTTCTGTTAGGATGACAACCTCAACTATCACATAAGAATGCTTCTGAATTATTTATTCAAGTATATGAAGAGTCCTCTTTTCCTTAGTAATCCTTGCATTCTTCATTTATAACTTCCCAGCCTGACTTTGCAGACACCCTACAACCTGCAGGATTTTTTTCTTTCTCTCTTTCAAACCACATGAATTTATTACTGCCTTTCCAGCCTTTTGCCCTAGTATGGAAAATCAGTAATCAATCCTGCCCCTACATGTCCTCAGAGACCTCTGGAAAAACACTCAGGTCAGTCTTTACGATAAGGTCAACTGCTTTGGTAAACAGTTTCTCTGTCTTGTGCTCTCTTGTCATATAAAAAGAATATTTGTTTCTCTCTGTGGCCTATAGAAGAGTTCTTGACACAACTATCATGCTTAACATGATCTGCAGATAGGTTTTGACAGCTGTCATTAATACCCAACAGTACAACTTGTCCACTTGCCTGAATCACTTGCAGACTCTCATTGACTACACTGAATTCTGCAGGCATTCACAGATGAGGTTATGTAAATAGGGTGTTTGATATAATACATTTAAAATTCACACTCAAATGCACTTCAGGCAGATTTCTGAGTTCAGACAGATCTGATGATGAGAAAAGCTGCAGAAACAAAAAAATGAGGCCTTAAAAGTCAGTTTGACTCTTGTAGTGGACATAAATTCTACCCAAAACGACTTGTGGAAATTCCTTAAATAGAGCCAAGCACAAGTTCATCTCGCTTGATAACAAATACTAGTGCCAAATTATTTTTCTCAGAACAAGGTTGATGAGAGGGTGAAAATTGCCTACCTGTCACTATGAAAAAGGATACGTGGAGGAAATTATCTATAGAAACCACCACAAAGACTTGATCTGAAGTTTATGAGGTTAATTTTCCTTTTCCTTGAATTGCAGCTGAAAAAGAAAACACTGGAAGTGACTGTCTGGGATTATGATAGATTCTCCTCAAATGACTTCCTCGGTGAAGTGAGTATCTCATTTCTTCCTCTCTATTAGTAATAACTGCAGGCTGTTATTTGGAGACTGTTCTCTTTCAAGGTATGGTACATGTGATAAGTAAAACTTTTTTTTATATCCTAATTTTACTGTTTTCTTCATAACAAATGATCATGAGAGGGTTTTTTTTTAATTTAAACATGAAAGATATATCCCTTTTATCTTGATTAACTGGGGGCAAGCTAATTTAGGACTCAAAAAAAGGTTAATTTGCTGAAAATTAATACTTTTTTTGAGTGTTAGATAGCAACAACATTCACAATGACTCCAGGGGAAATTCTTGTTATGACTGAAAGCTGTTAGACTTGATTTTACCATAACATAGGAAGTCTGAGGAATTATTAGTCTTTGTAAATGATTAAAGAATTAAATTCTGCCATCAAGCAACATTTTAACACATGCATAAGTATCTTCAAGTATGAGCAATTTAGTCTTGCTGAGCAGTCTCATTTTTAGCATTCTAAAATAGTAATATCATTACCAAAGTATGACTGAAGGCAAAATCTAATCTTGAAATTAATAATAAATGAGTGCTCATGGGAAGGAAGCCTTCTCTTTAAAAAACAAATAAACAAATATATGCACATATAATACAGAATTATCAGCAATAACTATGATATAAAAATAATTAAAGATATAATTACAAATAAAGATTATAATTAGAAACAGAAGCACAGGAAAAATCAATCACTCATACAGAGTAACTAAGAGTATCCAGGCTCATTCTACATCTGAATTCTGAAAAAAAACCACACAGTTCAGCTCCAATTCCCCTTTCTGTAACTACCAAACTGAGCAATCAGTGTCACTATTTGAACAATAACTAAAATAAATGTATAGGAAGCTGCTACATGATTACTTATTTCCTGCATACTGTGTCCATATTCTTGTTGAGTTTAGCATGTTCGTCCAAATGCAGGGCTTTACTGAATATTTACATCCTTGTTTTTTATGACATTTAGAAAAGGAATGCTCCAGCAACTGTTTCTATATGAAGATTTAAACCTTTCCCCTTCAAATTTTCTTCAACCTCTAGAACAACTTTTTTTTTTCTTTTTTTTTTAATTGTGAAAGCAGTTATTCATGAAAAAAAGAAAAAAAAAAAAAAAAGACTATCCAGTGTACCTCAGCATCAGGATGTGGGATATCCAAATTGTGCCCCAAAGACTTGTTTGAATGGAGCCAGCAGCACTTGTGTGCTCCAGAAGAAAAGTTGCACATCATGGTCCTTATCCATGGAAAGTGAAGCCTCTCCTCCTGCAAAGCAGAGCCCACAGCCTACACTGCCTATTTGCAACAATCCTCAGCCATGCTATCTTCCAAGTCATTTTCAAACTTTGACTAAAAACCACAGCAGGGAGCTTGCCAAATAGTTCATCTATTAATTAGTTCATCTATTAAATTCTTAATATTAAATATAGGTCTAATTAGAAAGGCCAAGCAAGTTCATAGACAATTTACACAACTAAAAGAAAAAAGGAAAAATTATTTTAACCTAGAAATCATCAGTTTTTAAGAGACTTCCTCATCTCTAAACTGGAAGAGGCTTTTTTTAATTCAGAGTCTTGTAATAAAGTGACAAAACCATTGTTCCCTGGGGCAGTTGCACACTTTATTTGTCTAGCAGTTTTAAAACTTCCCTGCCTGACATCAGTTTTAACCGTCTAACTTCAGAGCCAGATGCAAAGCTATTTTTGACCTTCTTTCCTTCAAGACTCTGTGATGATTTTCAGTACTTTACATCCCTTGGCCCTCTCAACTGCAAACTTATTAAGGGAGGAAGGGTCTTTATTGGTGCCAGTGCTCTTTTTTTTAATTCTATTTTTTAAAAAAGAAATTGCATGGAAGTCCTGCTAACAATGAAGGTGGCTTAGAGCTGATTTCATCTACAATGTTTGGGGGGGAGCAGGGTTTAGCCAGTTTCTTTGTTTTATTCCCACATTACCGTTGTGCCTCCTGGTTTTTCTTCAGTAATGTTTAGATGTCTAAATGGTCTGTTGAATTCTATTATTTTAGTGAAGTGCAAGAGCAACCCTGTTTTTTTTCTTTCTGTCGCTACTTCTGCATATGAGGACTTTTTAAAGACTCAAGAAGCATGACTCTCATGTTGTTTAAGACCTTAATAAAAACAAATATCAACTTTTTCCCCTGTTAAAAGCACTGATAAAAGGCAGAAAATTGTACTGCTTGGTTCTCCTATTAGAATATGTCTGTACAGAGGCAGAACGACTGAATGTCTTTTTAATGTCTTTTTACTGTAGCTGTCAAGATGGTGCTCACAAGCTGAGTCAAAGGACTCATCTGATAGTCTTTACTGAGGTCCTGGTGAGAAGAGATATTGGTTCAGACACACCAATATGCTACTGAATCTGGGTTTGGGGTCACAGCACACTCAGACAGTCCTGAATCTGTCAGCACACAGCCTTAGACCCTTCACTCACACACTTGACTGCAATTCCTGACAACTCTAGTCTCTTCTGCTGCATGCAATCATTAATAGGTCAGGTGCAGATATATTATACTTTGATTTATCTGTAGGTATTGATCGAGTTATCTAGCATCTCTCAGCTTGACAACACTCCTCGGTGGTATCCTCTTAAAGAACAGAGTGAAAACGTAGATCATGGGAAATCTCATTCTGAAAAGAGTAGCCAGCAATCTCCAAAACCATCTGTCATCAAGAGCAGAAGTCATGGAATCTTCCCGGACCCCTCCAAGGGTAGGAATGACTTGGTGCACCTGATATGAAATATTTTCCCAGATGATGTGTAAACCTTTGCTATGTGTAAGTTCTAATAGAAAAATAAAGATACTGGTATGAAGTTTGTATACATTTTTATTAAAAATCCATTTATCTCTGTGAATAATTAGTTGGAGACAAGGCTTAAATTTTCTCAATCTTGCCAGCCAGCTTACTGAGTAATTATGTCCTTAAAACAGCAGCATACAGACTCTACATGCTTTACACATCTGCTATAGATTCTGTGCCCTTTTCATTTTCTTGATAGCCTTGGGCAAACTCAATACATATTTAGCTTTCTATTTTTTATGTTCCTTAAATATTCTATGGATTTTTTTTCTTCTAAAAATGCCACATTAATATTTTATAGAACAACAATTATGCTGCAATAATGCATATGCATTTACAGTCAATGATAATGGATTGTAGCACATCTCAGTTGTATTGGAGCTGATACAGTAGAAATATACTAATGTTTACAAAAGCAGAATTGATCTCCGTGTCTCCTGCTCCAAGAAATTTATCTCTATTTCTTTTTTTTATACTAAGTAGTCAGTGGACAGGTGCTCTCTTAAAACACATTAAGTGTCCTATCAAAGCAAAAAACATTGCATCCACAATCCAAATGAGAGCCTCAGAGGGACAAGACTCTGCTCCATCTCCTCTCTGTTTCTCTGTGTAACATTTTCCAGGGACTGGTGTCTATATAAGATGTCTATCTGAATTAGAGGTAAGTATAGAAGATATTGCAAGTTAGACTGTGATTTTCCTGATGACATTATTCTGGAGAAAATGACTTGCATTTTGTAAGTGTTGGGTATTCGTGTAGGTGATGCTGCTTAGCCCCAACATACTAGAGAATAGAAACTGAAAAACACTATGCCATCATTCCACCAGTTTGAACCACCACAGGTCTAATTCACAGGTGAAAAAAACCCCAATACTAAATAAATTAAACCCTGGGCCAGGTAACAGTGGGGAAGTAGAAAAAAATGCTTCATAAGAGTTTCCTAATTGTGATATATCCTGATACTTTAAATGGAAAGGCACAGCTGGATCTTTGTTTCTTGTTCTGGAATTCAGCTAGAAAGACCAGTCAACAGAAAGAGAATGAAATTGTTTGTTTTTAATAAATGCAAGAGTTGTGCTTCTTAATTTTCCTGGTAGACATGCAGGTGCCCACCATTGAGAAATCCCACAGCAGCCCAGGGAGCTCCAAATCTTCTTCTGAAGGACATCTCCGCTCCCACGGTCCATCTCGCAGCCAAAGCAAAACCAGCGTCACTCAAACTCACCTGGAAGATGCTGGGGCAGCCATCGCCGCTGCTGAAGCAGCTGTTCAACAGCTTCGCCTTCAACCAAGTAAAAGACGCAAATAAATTCCTCAGCATGGCAGCTTAATGTTCATCTGTTGCCTTTTTCCCTGCTGTCCTCCCCTTTTTTGGCTATTTCTTTTCTGTCCTTGGCACACTGTGCTCACTCTGTTCAATGTCTTTCTTTGTGTGCCTGTGTGTGAATACATATAATTACAATATACTCTTGTATTTAGAAGTCTTTTATTTATTTATTTATTTGTTTATTTTATAAAGACTGCAGTGAAACTGGCTGTTTCTCCATCAGTCCCTTCACTCATGGTCCATGATGTTCCATGGTTGTGCATGACTCACAGACAAGTCCATTGTGTTTTGATGTCACTAAATACCTACCAATGAAATAATCAAAAACTGCAGAGATGAAACTGCCAGCTGTTCAAATTGCACATAAGACTGAGACCACATTAATAACAGGATGTATCTATAAGTAGTAATCATGAAAGGACAGTACTATACACACAAAAGGAGATTTAAAGTTTAAGAAACTTTTTTTTTAACTACATGGCTGAGATTTCTATTTTTGAAACATGACTGTAAATATCTATTTTTTTTTTTTGGAAAGGAAATATAAGGCAACCTTCTTTATATCTCAGATAAGATTGTATTAGTGATGAGCAGAACAGAAATACAATAAAAACACTAAACACAATAAGTGCAAAACCATTAAACACACATCAGATTTCAACAATGTTGTCAATTAGCAAACTCAAAGGGAGTTGAGAGCTAAGTCAGGTGTCACAGTTCAATTTTTCATATTTTTTTACCATGGATTGATTAAGGGTCAAGAGAGATTTCATCTGACAACTTCAAATAGGTTAATGAATTAAAACTATTCAATTCAAAAGGATTACTCTCCAGAGTATGCTTCAGACCAGTATCATCTCATTGCTAGCTGAGGGTTTAGTTGATGGCAAATTAAATCTCTCTGACTGTGAAGTCATTGTGTTTGTCTTTAGGATTTGTCAATATGCCATAAACTCACCATGGTATAATGCAAAACTGGGGAAAAAAAAATTCCTTTGTCTTCACTGTCATTAATATAGAAACAGCCAGTTTTGATACTCTTTAATGCTGTGCATGTGGTGTCTCTTTGGTGTTTGAAAACACTACTTACTTAAATACAGAAAAAAACACTTCTGTTTGCATGAATAACATTTAAGCTGGTTCCATCTGAGGATACATACTCTGGGTTTCCATTTCACCCACACTGCCACAGCAGCACATAAAAGCGGTCAGTCTAATCATGCCAGGAAGCAGCACAGACACAGCATAGCAGGAGTCCTCCCCATTCAAAGAACTCAGTCTGACAATCTGCCTCCACCAGCCAATGACAACAAAGACCAAAGCCAACTAGCCCTCAGGAAAGTGATGTCTGATGGACCAGTCAAGCCTGAAGGAGGTGAGCAGAAAGACATGGTTAAGAAACCAACTACATCCCAAACACTTCTTGCCATGTCAACTAATTCATTGCGATATTTAATTATTTCTTTTACCCCTCCATTAAGTGCTGTAAATGTTAACATGAATCAAGAACTCTGCTTGATTTTTCCACCTATCAGCGCATAAATCCATAATGAAAAACTGTGCTAAGAAGCATTATGAAACAACAATTGTGTGCACTTCCATTCCACTGGAGTACTTGGAATTCTGTTGAATAGTATAGCTTTGCTCATGTTGTTGCCTAATAAAAAGCATGCATCCGAGCTGGTCTGCTTAAGCATGATTGGACATTTCTTGTACTGTGAAAAAAACCTAACTGCACATTTTTGTTTCTGAAAATGTAATTGGGAAAATAACAATTCCTGTTTCCTCTTCCAACACAATTATCATGTCAACAGTCATTAGCATAGATAATTTTTCAAACCACCAGTGGAAAGGAAAGGAGTTTTGATCCATGTATAGTTCAATCTCTATTGATAATTTTCCTATTAGCATCTTTAAAAATTATTTTCTACTTGTAGGCACCTGTAATACCACATATCACCAATTTATTCCCTCATCACAAATAAAGAGCCAGAATCTCAATCAGTTCAAATTGCCACTGTTCTTTTGACTTCTGGAGCATCTTGTTTATTTCCATGGAATCTGAGGGATAATCCAAATAAATGTACTGACTGAACTCCCAGATGTTTTCTTGTGCTGTAATCCCTTCCTAAGCTCTCAAGATTCATTGAAGGTTTTTCTGTCAACACCATTGCACACATTGGACAATATAACCTGGCTGAGAGGGGTGCAGGAGAGAAAGAGGAAATGGTACTTTAGACAATATATTCCAAGAGTCATTCAGATCATTCAGACAACTAGCATGATGTTAAAACAACTAGTTAATGGGGCAAAAATAACAGGTATTTTTAAACATATTTAGAAATGACAAGTTTTTTTTCTTAGGAGAACCTTTAGAATTCTTCCTTAAATCCATAAACACATAAACACAAACACACTGTATTTCTCTACAGCTCAACTCTAGACACTCAGCTCAGGCAGAACCAGAGAATATCATGGTTATGAGCTCAGGCATCCTGTCTGAAAGCTGCATGCCACTCCTGGGGGGGCAGACCATTCAAATCTAAATGACTTCTATGATCTTTTGAGGTGTCGTGTCTGTCAAGTTTTATCACAAAGACTTGTAGCCCTGTGGGGATGCCTTTTCACATAGACAGGTAGTGCAAAACATTTTGCTTGTGATATAAGGTTGAATTAAGGTTCAGATACACTTTTATAATAAGGAAATAGTGAGTCTGTTGGCTTCAAGTACCTGTGCAAACAAACTGTTATTCTATCTTCTTTACTTTAAAATTGCAAAAAGTATATGTACTGATATATACTTGGCTTAGCAATATTGGAAGCATCATAGAGAGTTATGGGAATAAAAGTCCACCTTATAAATAATGAGTCCACATTACAATAATATATAAAAAAGGTTAGAATTATCATGAAGAGATATAGTATTTTGTCTTTTTACTTGTGACAAATAAACAAAATGCATGATCAACTACACAATGTTTTAGGTTTCAGATCTGTGAGACATTTTTTGGCTTCTCTTTTTTATACCAAAGATGGTTTGTCCAAATTTATTCATATGGAGTGGGCCAGTAGTTACCATTTTGAGGTTAATGACTCTCATGACTTTTAGCAGGAACGAAAAGCAAGATGATTTCACTGCAGTTCTGTGGAGTATGAAAGTAAAATGACATGAGTCTATAACCTCTAATGGAAAAAGCACCAAAGATACTCAAAACAGCTCCCAACTTATGGACTTCTTTGTGGGATGGAGAGATGATAAAGGAAGAAGAGATTTCCCCTGCATTGTGAACTATGAATATCAGGGCATCATCAGTTTCCAAGTCCATTCCTAAAGGGATGATGCATGTTTGTGGTTCACACCTCCACTGTAGCCTACTTTATTGGTACCTAGAAAAGAACACATTAGGAAACTGGGTTTAATGACTGGAACATCATAATCTTGGCAAGTTAGTAATTTTTCATTGCTGTGTTTCTAAGCCCTTTACTAAGGAAGCCATTACAGATAATCCACAACATTATGGTGGTGGTGTTTTTTGTTTTGTTGTTTTGTTTTGTTTTGTTTTTCCGCAGCTATTTCTCTGTGCATTGATTAAATAACAGCATCTTTTAGAGGAATTGGGTTTTTTCAGCCCAAGTACACAACAGTGATGGAAATGATTTTATGCTGAGAAATCCTTCTACGCCTAAGATAACTCTCAGAAAGAATGTCCTCCTTTGATCTAGTCTCTCAATACCTTCATTTTTTCTCTTGAATTGAACTGGATCTAGAAAAAAATAACAAACCAAACAAGGCAAGGATCCTCAGTCATTCTAAGAATGTCTCAGAGAAATCCTTCTCTACTTCTGATTCCTAGGACCCTTTCTGTTTGGTCTGTTTTGTCAGTTATTAAGTTTGTCTGTTGAGAAGTAATGAGGAAATCATAATCAAAACCAGCACTTCTAGTATAAATAGCACATGTGATAACAAAGGTCTATCATCAGTTTTTTGAAGCCAGAAGTTGCAAAGGATCCAAGTTATTAAGGTAAAGATGCAAGAAAAAACACTGGTTTTCATTCAGAATCTTTGTAAAATCCAACATTCAGCTGCAGCAGTTAATTAAAAACAAACCCTGAAGTATAATTTTGTCATTGCCCATGAGAGATAAGAGTGTGATCTGCAAAGAAACCAACTAACTGCATGCTACACTTTCCAATCACATCCCTCAGAGAGGAACAATAACATTTCAGAGCCAGCTCTTTGAAGCCAGAAGTTGCAAGGGATCCAAGTCAGAGGAAGAGAGCAGTGCCTACGCTCGAGTTAATTTGATTTAGGTTTTGTGCAATATATGAATCATTTCCAATTACACATTCACATAAAATTAAGCACATTCCCTTCAACATAAATCTGTGTATTCGAGTTTATCCACCAGATGAGTCAGTTTTAGACACAGAATGAATCAGTCCACCACCTTTTCAGTCAGTAATTTATCCCACAGAAGAATCTTCTCATTATATGGAATTTTCTTGGTAGGTCACTTATGTTTTAAATAAATTATTTTAGAGTTCTTTAGATACCTGAAAAGTTGGAGATGTTCTGATGATTATCAGCAGTTCTCTGAATACATGCATATTAAACAGTAGGAGTATTTGGAATATAATTTTTACTGATTTTATACAAGAAAGTCTTTTCAAACCTAGCTTATAGATTTAAAGGAATGAATAACATACTTTAGTTTTAATACCTTCCAATAAAGTAAGTAAGAAAGACAAGGAACAGAAGAAAACTCAGCATCTGTTTTAAGCAGAAAGGTGCACCACCTAGCCTTGCCAGAGTAGAAATTGTAGCTTTCAAGAAGTAAGTCCAGGGCACAAAAATAAAAGATATTTTTCATCATTTAGTCAGCATTTATCTACATAACTGCTCATTTTTTTAAAGGATACACTTTTAAAGGGACCTATGCTCTCTATAAAGATGTAGTTTAATGGGTAAAATTTGATGTGCTTGTCCTTATTTGCACAGAAAAAGATGCCAGCTTTTCCCCATTGTCCTCCTAAAGGACAATGATTGTACAATGAAAAATCAATTCCTTTATTACATTAAAATATCCAAGGGTGAACAAAAAAAGCATGATTTTATGACCAAATAAGAGAATTTCTAAAAATTTATTTTGAATCTTCATAGCATCTTTGAGGAACAGTGAATTAATATTTAACTGGTTAATAGCTCAGTAGGTGCATTTAAGTCTCAACATCATTGTAGACCTATACATTTTTTATTCTTTCCAACAGACACTCATGAAAGAGAAGCTACAAGTCAATATACTATTGCTTGTATATCACTTGTTTATGGATGCCATAGCCAACTCCCTTTCTATTTGGCTCCCATTAACCCAACCAAACAAACCAAGCAACCTGCCAACATGAAAACACTGCTATACTCCTGACCTGAATTAGTTAGCAAATCTTAAAGATCTAGAGAAATTGTCATGTGTTTCAGTTAAAGATCCACGTACCTGTTAATTAAAGGTAATACCAATATTATAATTCCACAAGACTTTCTGTCTAATTTTCAATAATGGAAAGGGTTTTTTCAAGATTAAACCTCTAGCAATTTAAAATCACATTTCCTTAAAACATGACACATGTACCTGGTACTATTATTTTTTGTCCCTGAAAATGGCAGGGGGGAGGCAAGGGTGAGGAGGAGGGGAGAAAATGCAGCACCACAGCATTTCAGAGAGAAAATTTAATCTTTTACCTTAGCATTTTTCATTATGACACAACAGCTTTTCTAAACCTTTGTATGTCAAGTAATTTTACTGGTCAGGGGGAAATCTCTCAGAGCTGATACTGTTAGCTAGAATACCTACAGTACCAAAACTCTACATCAGCATTTTCAGAATTGTACCCAATTAAGCCTATCATTTTAAACATTTAAAAGAATGCCAGTTTAAAACACTTTAGTTCAAAAGGCAGTACACCTGCCTATGACTGCCTTGAACCAGCAACTTTGACACAAGTTCACTTAAGTGTCAACATAACACGTTAAAGCTACACAGAAATGTGACATGATGCATCAAGACATTGACATCACTGTGCAACCCATGACACAAGTCTGGGCCAGCACTGTGTAGTTTCTAAGCACTTAGCTGCAAGGAATTAAAATTGACATGAATTTTCCTTATCCATAAGTTCTATTTACTGGCTTTAGCAACAATGGAGTAAAAGGAAATAGATTCCTAGGTTATATAAACCTTCTGAATTGGATATGATTGTGGTTTTAAATACCTGCTTATTTGGGATCCCCTTTGGTCTATATCCATTTTCACACATTTAATAGGCAATGCCATGTTTTAATTTCCTACATTATTTTAGGACATTTCCTTCACACTTAAATAATTTATAGCCCAAAGCTGTTTAGTGACTCATGTCACTAGTTTCTTAATCTCCAAGTTAAATGGGCCTTCATATTGCTACAAATAACGCATTTCCAAGAATCATTATCAAAACAGGAACAGTTTGTCCCAACTCTCTGCAGATAGAAGTAATCTGAGGCTGTCTTTTCAACCTTGTTTCAATCTAATAGCTGGCCCATTTTGCTTTGGTTATTCCTGCTATTTATTCTTCCACCATTTTAAGCTGACATGTAATTTCAGAGAATTGCTCAGATTCTTCATTTGATAACTCTTATTTCAAAAGTCTTTTTTCAAAATTCTGTAGGGTAGACTAACCCTACATGGAGTGCATGGAAAGTTATTTCATTTGAATTGCTTTTCTGGGCAAAGAAATTACTTCAGCACAGTTTAAGAAGTGTGTTGTTCTTCTGTTACTCAGATCAAATGGTAAATTTCTCTGTAAAGGGTAATCTTGAAATTTCACAAAATATCCCTGCTCAGTGAGCAGTCAAATCTGTGTCTAATATACAGCTGTGACTGAGATGACTGAGACCACAGCTTAGAGTCCTGGTCAGTATGAGAGAGCATTAGGAAAATAAACTGTCTGGGCTGACCTGAGGTAGATGTATTTGATCACCGGTGGTTTATGTATCCCCATTCTTTTGCCAGTTCACAAAAGATGCAGCAAGCAGTCTCAAGAACAGTTTTACCCTATAGAGCTAACAGAGCAAGCTGGAGCACCTCTTGCTTTTAATGCTAGCAAACACTCCATAAAAACAGGAAAACTGGCATTTGGGGCACTTTGAGGTTGGAGCCCTTGAAACACAAGGCTTCTGAGAGTGAAGGGCAGCCAAGGTTCTGCAAAAAGACACTGTATGAGATGCCCATGCCCGATTTTCTGATGTCTCTTGGTCATCAGAAAATTGCACACAGATTGGTGCTCTCACCTTATTCCATGAGATGCATCTGATTGAGAAGACTCAGTATGATGCTTTCGGCCTTTTTTGTCACTCAGAGTTTCTCAGAAGATGGAGAGTAAAAAGAAAAATTTTTTTTTCCAAGTAATTAAAGGCCAATTGTGGAAACCTAATCCTGAATCTGTACTTGATGATGTTTTTCCCTCCTCCTGTTTGGTTCACAAGCAGAACCATCATTCCCAAGCTGTATTGACAGTGTATTTCTAGACAGAAACTGGAAAAGGGGAACATCCACAATTTATTAATCAGGAGAAAGTGCTGGTTGAGTCTGTTCTTCCTTCCATATAAACCACAGAACAGTATAGTCAACTTTTTAAAATGTAGTTCTTAAAAAACATCCATTCACTGTAGAAGAATGGCTGGAGTGGCTGAGAGGGCTGGATTGTTTCCATTTTCCTGCTGACTGATTTAGTAGTTCCCAGTTATAGATCTTGTGTGAATGATCTATCTTCCCTATATTAGGTTTTAACAAATCATCTTCTCTGTTCTCTGTTGAAAACAGACTTTTCTGAAAGATTAAGTGAAATCTTATGCCTTCCAAGATTTCCTCTCTTATTGATTTTAATACGCTATTGTCTTCACTAAGGCGTGACTTACACATTTTCCTTCATTCTAAAAGTTTGTTTTCTCACTGTGTCTATAAACCAAAGCAGAAGTTAATACATATTTTTGCCATACTACTAATAATTAAAAAAAAAATAGAACTAAAAAAGATGGAGCTGAAAGATGGGGTCAGTGCTAACCTCCATTTTATTGAATCAGAAATTGTTTTCCAAGAAAGGCATAAGGGAACACATGCCCAAACATCATTCTGTTGAAATTTTTTTATTCTTCTTGTAAACTATACAGAATACAAAAGATATTTATCTAACCATTATAATTTTTTCTTGGGAAATCCTGGTCCTACACCAAGTACAAAATTATCATCTACTTTCTTGGAATCTGAAATATTTACTGTAAGGAGTTGAGAACTTTTCCAACTCATTTATGTATTATTCACTAGAATGATTGAACTGAAAATTTGCTCATGCCAGAGCCTGTAAAACAGGCAGTTTAACAGAATCACTCAGAGGCAGCATTAACACCACATTTCAAACTCCTAAATGTGACATATGTACCCATTAACACCCGTTCCAAGTAAAGAACATCTCATCTCATCAAGGGAACTACCAGCTAAAATAGGATTAACAGATGAAAATTAAATCAAACCACAACAATATATTTATATAATAGGAAAATCTGTGCCCTATTTCAGAGAAAGATCATATTAGAATTTAAAACTTTCATGTTTCTATTCTTCATAGTTCAATGGCTGGGCAGCCCAGACATCATGATATTCCATCCTTAAAAAGTGCCAAGCACCTGATAAACAGTGTAAAGAGTTTACAGAAAAAGGGCTGGAGGGGGTGAAGGGATGTCTCTCCCAGAGAGACACCCAATGAAGGTGTTTAATGACCTTCAGTTAAGCTCTGTCTCTTCCATCTGCTGAGGCCTGAAGAGTCTTCTCTAAAAATGTAAGGCTTTAAGAGTCATACATAATTAGCAGCAAGACCTTACCTATGACAAGTATTTTAAAAGTTTTTGAAGCTTTCTAAGAGTTTCTAAAAGTTGCGTTTTGGGTTGGTTTGGTTTGGGATTGTTTTGGGTGGGGGGGGAGGAAGTGGGGATCACTTAAGAGACAGGGAATAATTTATGAAAAGGAAGGGCAAGGAAACAATAAAATATAGCTCTTTCACACTCTGGATATTTAATACTCAAATGACGGAATTGCCTTCACCTGAGTTCCTATCCAGATAAACATTGTAGATTTTCGTAAAGCAACTATGCCTTGTAGCTTCAGGCACCTATGTGATACCAGATGACAATATCTAATCTTTGGACCTGAGTGAATCCATATGAAACTGTTCAAATGCTAAAGAACAAAGCAACTCCTGCCAGAATTTTGATGGCAAAACCTGAGGACTAAAGGATTTTCTAGCATAGGTGGCTGTAATCAGAAGCTCTGTAGCTGAGAATTAATCTGCCCTAACACCATAATTGAAAGTAACATAGTTTCCTGTCCTTTATGTGGGTATGAACCCAATTGACCAAGCAAGGTAGAAATTATTCTGACACTTTCAGGACTTCACAGACTTTATGTAAACTGGTAAGACTAGAGGACCAACACAGTGAACTCTGACATTCTTGTTAAAGTTTCTAAGGCAATGTTTGCATTTATTCAATGAGAAAGGGCAAGACTGGAAATGAGTATGCAGACTAGTTCCTTGAACATAAGAGCATGGAACAAGTTCTATCTTTCCACATAGCGTAGAAATATAACCATAGGTATACCAATTCTTAGGGAAAATATTGCATGGCAGCAAGCATTGCCACATCATCAGAACTCCAAACTTTGGTATGTAACCAGCAGAAACCTAGAGGCCTAGATGTATCTGTAAAAATCCCGACATATAGAAAATGTGGGTGTCTCACAAGTTATGAGATGATCCTTGTATCCAGATTCTGAATTTGTCACGAAACCAGCTGTAAATCTATTTGTGGATTTCATTTCTTGTCACAAACTGACACTATGATTCATTACTTTCATAGAGCATACAGAAAAAAACCCTAAGAACATTAAACTTCAGAATTTTCAAATTCCAGTCAAGTATCTAAACATGGATCCATTATAATCATTCACCAAGTGAAGTGATCTTATGGGAAAGAAATCAATATGGAAAGTTATGTGAATTAGTGAAAACAGTAGAAAAACTAAAAATACAGCTTACTGAATGTGTAATCAGAATACAGTGGTTTCAAAAGAAACAGCTATGGGCTGATTATAAATTGATGAAGCAAAACTTCTAACCCATTTCTAAAGGCTTAATTCAAGCTTTTCTAGATTGGACTAAATTCTAGGTTCTTACTGGTTTTAGAAATCCACCAGTAGAGGCACAAGAAATTACTTCAGACACTAGTTTTTGCATTGAAGTCAGTGAAAAAAAAAGCCTATACATGAAAGATCTTTTCAGGCTACATATGGTGGAGATATATGCTACACCAAGCAAATTCATGCCTAAGGGAAGGGAAGGACTGAAGACTCTTTTCTGTGCTGGCACAATACTGTTTTGGCTTCCACGGGCTTTGCAGGTATCTTGATCTCCCATTTTTACTCACCTGTGAGACATTTGTCATGCCATGACACAAAAAACAAAAAAACAAAAAACAAAACAAAACAAACAAACAAAAAAAAAAGCCAACAAAACAGCCTAACCTAAAAGAACCCTCAGAATTTCAAACAGAAAAAAACATGGGGACACATGCAAGTCATGCAACTGAGAACTGAGGTAATGAATTAGTGTGGGACAGGCATGAGAGAGCCACAGTTCAGGCTGTTGGATACAGGGCAACTGACAATAATAAGCTATAACGAAGAGTTTGACCTCTCATCTCTGAAATGTCACTCTTGCCCAACATTTCTCAGCAGAATTTTGCTGACATGTCACCACAGGCACAGGAATTCATTCACAGCCCCACCAGCTGAAAGTGATAAAACAATCACTGCACACAGCCAGCCCAGCTGGCTGCCTCTCTGGAAAAATATGGGTGTCCTTCCTCCAGGTGAGATATTGAGAGTAACTGCTAATAACACTATGATTTTAAAATTTGTTCCTTTGTGTTCCTATCCAAGAAGGCAGCCCATGATCAATCTGGAATAGAGCTAATCAATCATGGAATAGAGCTAATGAATAATTTTATCTGAAAATGATGTAGAGTGACAGATTCCGCTTCTGGCTGTGGGCAATAGTGGAACAAACAAGATTAACAGAGTTGAGAAGATAAAAAAGTCATGTGACAACTTGGTTTACCAGTGAAGAATCACTGTGAAGAACAAGACTTCTGTCTTAAAATTTGCTCAAGGATTGATGATACAAGAATTTCTTAATTTATTGCTTCTAGTTCAAATTACTCACCTGTTTTTGCATTATACTTGAGGAATTACACTCAGCTTCCTGGTCCCACATCAGGCAGCATGCAGCGTTCTTCACCAAAAATATTATTCAGTTAGTCAGACATAAAAAATATTGATTGTCAGTATAAAGTAAGACACTGTTGGGGCTCTGGCTCTTATTAAATTTCCAGTTAGATACTTGACTAATTTATTTTTAAAGTAGAATCTCTTTTAACTACTTACATTGGAGTTTCACAGTTCTGCAAAATAACATAAAACCTCATTAAGTCTTCATAGAAAAATAACTTTGCAAAATAGTATTTTCTGTCTTTAATATATATACTCAGGAGGCTGAAACATGACAATAGCAGATGTATTGGAGGACATTTAGCAAAAAAAAATATCCCCAAACCTGTATTAATATTCCCAGACAATTGTGTTATTCAATATGAGAATAGTTACTCTATTGTTCCTGTATTAATTACTGTGTAATGTCACTGTGTCCCTTTTCATTTATATTTCTCAACTTGCTAAATGCCAAATACTGGATGATTTGTTCATGTAATGCAGTAATGTCCAAAACACAAAGTAAGACAATCTGAAGTAAAATTACCATATGCTATACTAACACCAAATGGTATTAAATTAGATTAAGGCATCTCCCATCAAAATATGTTCATTAAAATTCTATGCATGTAGTAAGTGAGATCCAGATGGGTAGGAGCAGTTGAGAAATATAATGCATAGCTGTGTTATGTCTGAAGAGGGGTGGGAAAATGCTCTGTGACTATAGATTGTGTGCTTACACATCTTTGCAAGTTCCTCTCCTCAAAATCACCAAATGCAAAAAACGTTTCACAAGGAATATGAGGAAGGCCCACTGGGGTTTTCATTTTTACAAGATTATCATATGAAATGTTTCAGATAAATAACTGGTTTTCTGACACTTTAATCAGAAAAGCAGTGTTAATCATTTTATCACATTCTTTTTTTTTACCTTCAGGCTGTTGATTTGAACTATTAACATGATTGGAGAAAAAAAATATGGTGGTGTATTATTTGGTTTAGAACACCTTATTCTATGTGAAAACAAACTTTTTAAAGTTTATTATCTTTTTAAAAAAAGATAATAAAGCAATATCTGAATGTAAAATATAAAAGTGAAAGTGTTTGCAGCATGTGATTTTGCTAAATTACATTTTTTCTTCATGTCACTAGTACTGATATCTTACAAGTATTTAGTAACCAAATGTTCCTGCCCTGTACAGCAAGGTCTACTAATCACCGACCTGCAGAAAGTTCTGTCTCCACTGGCTCATCAGCCAGTAGTTTTGGCAGTGGATACAGCATGGACAGTGAAGGCAGCAGCAGTGCCACAGGAGAGAACAATCTATTCCCCATCCCAAGAATGTAAGGCTTTTCTGTTAATATATTGCATCCTCCATGCACAATTTATAGCACTTTCACTTGCCAGTCATCTTCTTCTGTAGTTTCCTCTGCAGACTGGAGTTATGCAGTAGAAGAGCAGCTAACTGGGGAGAATTCCCCAGAGTTCACACTTTTATTCTGCTTTGTTGGGCATTGAATTGTTAATAACCAACCAAACCTCTGCCTCAACCTCACGAATTTCTTCCTGTCATATAGGAGATGTGCTGGTCTCAGCCTTTGATGAAAGGGTGTAGAGATGGGCTTGGCTTATGTTTTAAAAGTTCAACTATTGCAGGATTGAGAAAGCTTACTTTAAGTTTTCAGATTTTCCTCCCTCTGTAAAGAGGTGTTACTAGTGCAAGGGCAATTCATACTCTGTATACAGCCCAACTTTTCCAAAGGTTTTAGGAGTTTCAGTAAAATTTCTCAGTTCTTGGCTGGAAAAAGCTTTTTGGTAGAGTCACTGTAGGAATTATCAAACTACTATCAGTGTAATGATCCTATAAAATGATTTAATTTTCCAGATTTTTTACCCAGTTAAGTACTCAACAGAGAAAAGTTTTGCCAGGATTTTTTCACCTCTTCTGTCAGGATGAACCATCATTTAGCAATTTCATTTATATTCCTTAACAGGACAAAGTAACTCCTGATCGACTTAATGATTCTGGGCTGAAAAATATTTAGAGATTGACTGTTCTCAAAATATTAGTTGGTGGTCCTTGTTCATTCATTGTCTGCAATAGTTGTTCAATATTTTCTCTGGAACAAAAATTTTTGCTTTTCCCATGAAGTTGTGAACTATTAGTCACAAAAGACATAAGCTTCCTAGAAAAACTTGAATGAAGTGAAAATGCTCTAGAACTATTTTAGATATTGATATTCTGAGTATTTATTATTTTCAAAAATAAAGCCCAGTGATATTTGTCTACATCTTGTTAGTAACTAAAGGGAAAATAGAGATAAATCTGAGACTTCAATCTCACCTTCAGAATCTAGGAGGATTATGTGATCTTAGGTTGTAGGGTGCCCTTTTTTTTTATTTGTATTGGCCTTCTCACTCATGTTGTTCTAGACTAAAAGGGGAAAAAAGATTGTCTTTGACAACATCAAAAGAAAAAGAAAAATATTTAGCTGTCATTCCTAGTGAGAAAAGCAAAGATGTATAAAATCTTTGTGCGCAATAACACAAGACGGAGCTCTCAATAGACATTTTCAGTTCACACATGCCAGATTTGAGTCCAAACAACATCATTTACTTGTGTTTTGAGTAGCAATGTGACAGTACCGACAGTTACTTGCTATTTGGCTGACAGACTCATTGGTCTCTTAAGCCTGAGATCAGCCCCATTACTACTGAAGAGCAGGAGGAAGTCTCCACAGCTTAAGATTTTCTCTTTTAGAAATTAGTTCTCATGAATTATACTTAATTAAATAAAATATATCCATGTATCACTTTTTGTAAGGCTACACTATTTACTTTTATTATGGCATTTTAAAGCAAGTTATTTATATGCTGATAGTAGACAAAGTCTTTAAAATTACACAGGAAATTTATACAGACAAGACCTGCTTAATTTTTCATTATAGTCTCCAGGGCTTTACATAGCAATGTAAGGAAATCGAATGACAAAAGAACTGTTTACTATCAGATTATTCATGCAGAGAATGTTCAAAATGGATAACTGTTTCCATTTTGAATTCTGCATAAAAATTCTTATTTATCTGAATATATGTATAATTGAAATTCTTCTCATCATTTGCATTCACACTGGCTTGATAATGACTTCAGGGACTCTGATCTTGTACTCTAGTTCAGCAAATCCATAAGACCACAGCTTACAATTTGGATGTGAAGTATTAAGTAGGCTAAATAATTTTAAGTATTGGCATTTAAAAAACTTTTTTTGTTATAAGCTCTCTGCTTAGTCTAAGTTTCTGGTCTATCAACTGAAATTATTGGATATGCTGCATTTTAAACTCTTTGTTTTAGTCCAAGTGCTTTTAACCATAGGAATAATTAGTCTTGAAGCAGAATAAAACAATTAAATAGTGGCACCATGGGAATTGTTTGATGAGGTAACTAATTAGAATACTTGCCAATATTAAGTAGCTATAACTATCAAAGGAAATTAATAATTATATAGTTACATAAATCTGAATATATCTTGTAAAGTCTTTCTAATTTAGATTTTTTTTTAATATTCCTATTATAATAATAATAGGAATATTAAATGGTTGTAATATTCCTGAAAGCTACTCATGTTCTTATCTCTGATAAAGACCAGATTCTCAGTGCCTTTGTATTGTGTAACCCTTTATAGCAGTACATTGGTTGTAAAATAAAATTAATTTTGAATGCAAAAGTGAAAAACAATTGAATGATGTATAAGGAATATAATTCTTGGGACAAATAATTCTTGTATCATATTTGTAATGATTTATGAATCATTATCTGAAGAAGAAAAAAAATAGCTTTCAGTTAAAACTGAATATAAAATCACTTGAAAAACTGAGATTTTATACTAATTTTTTAGTTCTCAGTGAATTTAGACAACTTCAGACATGAAGCTGACTCACAGGTAGAAAAGAACAGTGCTGACCTTTTAACTCCCAAGGATTCACATGCAACTGG
This sequence comes from Acrocephalus scirpaceus scirpaceus, assembly GCA_910950805.1. Classification (NCBI taxonomy): domain Eukaryota; kingdom Metazoa; phylum Chordata; class Aves; order Passeriformes; family Sylviidae; genus Acrocephalus; species Acrocephalus scirpaceus. The sequence continues at coordinate 9,445,661 of OU383777.1, forward strand.
AGATAATGCCTTAGAGTCTCTATCACAGCAGCCAGAGTCTTAAGGCAAAAAGGAAACTAGAAGCACAAATGTTTGAGAGGGATTATAATCATGCCTCAGAGATTGCAACAAGTATATTTAAAGATAGCTTATATTTAAGCTAACTTTCATTGCATAAAAATGGACATCAAGATTCTAATGCAGATTCTTTCTACATAAAATACAGAAAAAATAGGGAACTCTTGAGCATGATTTATTCCACTCAACATTAACATTAAGTTTTCAGAATTGTTTCTTATGCTAAATCTAAACTGCAAAGAAAAGCAATCATTTAAGAAGATAACAACCACAAGTATGCCTTACCTTTAAAGTAATGGTATTGTAGACCAAATATCTTTTTTTTGTGACTGCTTATTATATATTTAACTGTTGACTATAACAAGATAAAATGAGAAGGTATGCAGCCTCAGACTGATGTGGGGCAGGTAGCAGAGAGCATCTGATGGACCCATTCTGTAAGAATGTACAGGCTTAGTAAGATGTGATTGCAGCTGCCTTCAAAAAATAAAAAGATAATATTCCTAAAAGAACAAGCCTCATTAGTTTAGGTGCTTCAGTGTTTTAGCTCTCATCTTTCTATGTTCTTATTGACAACAACCACCATATCTTTTAACAGAGGGAAGATGAGCCAGAATGGACAAGAACCAGTAAAGCAGTCGGGAGTAGGAGTAACCGATTCAGAAGGTAAAAAAGAAATACAAACAGCTCTACAGTGATCCCCCATGTTTGTTGGAAGGATGTGCCAATTTCTTTTACTTGTTATGCTGTGAAAAATTAGTCTATGCTCTCTTTGTATTGTAGATTAAAATCCTGACATTCATTTTCTCTGGGGGCCCTTTACACAGAATGCCAATGTAATGAGTCTTCAGTTTAAATGAGGATAGTGTCTCACCTGTTTATTTAAAGTAATTAAATAGTCAGATTACAATGAATAATATATAATAATTTCTGTCTTCTGATATTCATTGCTCTTCAAATAAGAAATACAAAGTATGGAGCTGACTCAATACTCAGTGGATTCAAAGAATATATCTAATGCCTGTCAGGTCTATTTTCATAACATTTCAGAATATTTACTTCATAAAGTAATTATTAATATTAATGTTTACATAAAACATTAATCTTAAATAAAAATATTAGTTGAGCAGGCTTGACTGCTGGACTAAATGCAAATGCATTGTAATGAAACCTTTTTTGGATTGGGAAATCCTGAATGATTTTCTTTTGGTGTTGATGTGATATTGAGAAAGAAGATGACATTGTAACGTTGAAGCTGGAAAGTGCCTGACAGATGACTTTCAAAATTTCATAGGGAATGTGATTATCTTTTTCACGTGTAATAATGGAAAACTGCATGAAAATGAAGAGTGTTTTGTACTGAAGGACACTATGAAAATTCCTTTTCCCTTTATATACAAGATATATTCTTTCAAGTGTATGTTTATGTTGACCTCAAATATAAAACTTAATTATCATGATCTTCATCTTATTATAAAATAAGATCTTTGTCATTTAGATGCAGTTCAATGCAGCTTTGAGTATCAATGAATTCATAAATTGAAATTTACCCATATAAAGGATAAATTGATCTTAAGTTTAGTCATTTAAAAAAAATCAACATTTTTCAGGTTTCTAAAATCTCCACACATGGAGAAATAATTGCTGTTTCCATATTTGAGGTAAAAGGAGTCTAATGTTCCAAAGACCTGAAGAAGTCAAATTAGAATTTACAGGTAGATCTGTAAAGTTCTCTTTTCCAAAGGAAGAATTCTTACCTGTGTATATGTATTTTACTAAGTACCGCCATACATAGTACTCATTAAAAATTACTTACTAATCTGCTTTATCAAATGCTTTGATAATCTTCCTATCAAAATTCAAATTTTCAATAGTATATTTAAACATTTGGAAAAAAAATCTGTTTTTTAAAAGAGAAATGGTGAGATGAAAATGGGAAGTCAGAAAATTTTCATTTTTACTTGGTCATGATGAGTTTTATACAGATTTATAGTTGTAAAAAAAAAAAAAAACTTTTCATGATTTTGTTCATCATAAGTTGCCCTTTAGGTTATGTCTTGGATCCTAAATTTCAGAGCCTACAAATATAAAATATTTTGATTTCCTATTGACATTATTAATTAACCCTAAACCCCAAACAAACCCAAATAAAAATATCCAAACAATACCCAAAACACTTTTTGAAACATTCTGAAAGATGTGTATATAAAATTTGGTCTGAAATTATCTTTTCAAAGTTATGTTTCTTCTTGTCTTCAAAATTTGTAAATAAGTCAAGAGCTGCAATTCCCTTATTTCCACTTACAATGCAATTCATCTCTGCTACCTTGAGAACTCTAAGTGTTACAACTCCTAGTCTGACAAAATGCCTGGTTCTTTTTGAGTGTTTTTTGTCATGGAGAGAGGCTGGTGTAGTCAGCCTGGATTTTAGTGTCTGATTTCTAGCCGGGTAAGAGAGGAAAGGTCAATGTCAAAGGATAAATTAAACTAAAAGCCGGAAGACAATTAAAGAGCATTTGAGTTTCAGCATGTAAATATAAGTATCTTTTGGGAAGGTAGTTCAGAATTTAAAGGACCTCAAGATTAACTGAGAATTACTGAATTACTTCAATATTACAGATTTATTGTGGCATTTTTAATAGATGAATAAAAGAGAATAAAAATCTTAAAATCATGCCTTTTCTATAGTTCACTTACCTGTGTGGTGGACCAGATGAGCTCTGAAATTAAGTGGAAGCAAATATTCATTCCCACTTTTCATTAACTGTAGAGATCTCCCAAAGCTGGAATTTGTATTCTTGTTTGCAAATAATGACTTAGAGGTACATTTAAAACTTCTTAATATTGGTACTCCTTTTTTTTTTTTTTTCCTTTTTTTTTTACATTTTCAGATATTCTTAGAGCATAACTTCGTTAAAAAGTAGCTTTGAGTTAGTCTCTTTAAAATGGTGAAGAATAAATTTAGTTGATTGAATATGCAGATCTACTGCTATGTGAAATGTTTTAGTCATCCAAGTAATTCACACAGGCCTGACAAACATGGCAGGGGACTTAGAGGATCTTTAAAACCAGCTGCAGACAAAGCAAGGTAGGCCCCTCAAATGACAATGAGAATTGGTTTCTAGGTGGCTGAATCAAAAGTGTAGCAACAGGGTTTGAGTTCAGCTCACAGAGGTATGACAGCAAAATTAAAACATTTACATAAGTGGAATTTCCAGGGAAAAAAAGCTCATTTTGTAATTGTTCGCCCACTTGTGTTAATGTTGGGCACATAGTTTATGTGCTATTAACATATGTTAGTATAGTCATAAGTACATACTGGAAACAGTAGAATTTATTTTGCTGACATAACCAAATGGTCAATATAAACAACTGTGATCCTGTCTATGATAATTTTTGTTTCTCTGAATATATTATCTTCTCATATTCTGTATTTTTGTACTACTTAACAATATTTTAAAAAGTCAGAGTTTTGTTCTTGGATGCTGTATTAGTTACTTGATGATGTGCATTGTTGCATGCTATCTTACTCTGCGCATTCTGCCCTGAGCAGATGAAATATTTCATCTTCTTGAGCTTCAGTAAATCTTATTATATATATTGTGATCTCCATTAAGTTATGCAAGCCAACTTCTGTATTTGTTTCAGAAAGTGCAATACACTTTGTTCAAAGATTTCTTAATGACATGGTTGGAGTATTACAGAGTATTACAGACATTATAAAAAGCCCAATTGCACCCATGTAAGGATTGAAACTAGCAATTAAAAGCACATGATTAATATCTTGATTCGGTTGTAGATCATGATTGGTTTATCCATCCTATGAAGTTGCTCAGCCAGTGGGCTCCAGATGGTATTTTCCAGCTGCCAACCATTTATCCATTTAAAAAATATATGGGGAAAATAATTTCCATATATTTTAAATGTGTGAATTTTCTAGGTAATCCCAAGATGCCATTATTTCTAGTAGAAGAGAGATATATAGATATAAATAACATTATTATGGAAATGTTGTATCCTCCTTTTGAGGATTTTGTATGCATACAAAATACCATTCCTCAATCATTCCTCAATCCTCAAGCATTGAGGTTCATCTCAAGCAAAGACTCTTAGGAGTATGTCAGGGGCTTTTTGAGTGAATGAGAACTCAGAGTGCTTCTTCATCCTTATTGTGAGGATTTTCAGCCAGAAATTTGTAGTCTTTCTGTAGGTGCAGTGTAGCACCTCACCCATATCTTCCAAGAGAGTGGGGTTTTAACCTTTTTTTTTTTTTTTTTTTTTCTTACACTCCTGTCTTGAATAGCAAAAGCTTCCGTTCGCTTTCAGCCATGTCTCAAAGGTTCACATTATGACTTTTCCAGTGGTCCTTTGAACCTCCTGCTTTGAGTGTAATTAAGCAAAGTTCTCTAAGTAAGAAACTGTCTCCCTCTGCAGATGATTGAACCTGAACAGAAATTTTCCATAGGCCAACAGAAGGAATAGATTTGTACTATTTCAAAATCTAAAGGTGCAAACATACTTACTGAAGTTTTACAAAATTCTATGATAGAGATATGCTCTCATTTAGTATAACCTTTAGTGAACTCTTGTGGGATTTTTTCCCTTTTTTTTTTGAATGCTAGTAATTTGCCTAAGTTATAGATAAAAGGAAAAAAAGAAAAAAAAACCAAAACCAAAAACAAGCTAAACAAAACCAAAAAGCAAACACAACAACAAGCCCCAAACATGCTCTGTGATCATATTTTAACAGACAAATTTTACAGTATCATGGTTTTAATTTCGTCTATTTAATCTAAGATAAAAAGCATCATTTTTTTCTTAATTTTTGAGCTCTTTCGTTCTTCAGCCAAAATTATAAACTACAAAATTAATTTTTAATAGTTTAATTTATTATCTCTGTATTTCAATAATTAAGGCAGTGTAATCTTTATTAATGAGAAAAATAGTTGAAATACCACAGAAACCTTAAAACATTCTAGGGACTCATAAGATTTTGGAAAGGTGCATGACCCTCTGACTGGGATTTGAGTTGTAAATATTCCTTTATAGCTTTCTGAACAGTCTAGTGAAATTTTCATCCATCCTTTCTGCACAGAATAAACCCCAGAGAAAATTGTCCGGCAAACTGTTTCACAATGTCTCCTGAAGAGGAGCACCCAGGAGTGATTAGCTCTCTTGAGTAAACCAAGGCATAAAACAAACTGATAGAAGAGGTACAGCTAACCAATGCCATATTCTTCAGAGTAGTTAAAACTCAGAAAAAATAATTCATTTTGCTTGATCTTTAACTAGCTTAAAGTAACACTGTTTAAACCACAGGACTCACTGTAATATGACCAAGAACAGGCTAAGGGCTTGCTGCATCTCACACCTTAAAAAACTTGCATTTTGATTTCTTTTAAATCTGAAGGTTGAAATATCTGAAGTATATTATTAGTCCTTATGAGGATGTTCAGAGAAAAATGCCCTAATATTGGACCTTCAACCAGAAAGTTATAAGAGGAGAAAAAAGTCAGATGAAGGAAATTATTAATAGATAATTATGATAGAGTTACTGATATTTGCAAGTGCATTTATATGTGCCCGAATCTATACTTTGATGACTGGTTTGTCCAGGCTAAAAACAGGAGTTTTACTGCAGATGAGAGACTTTCCTGTATTAGAATGATCAGAGACAGAACACCTCTCCTATGGAGACAGGCTGAGAGAGTTGGGGTTGTCCAGTCTGGAGAAAAGGAGACTCTGGGGAGATCTTGTTGTGGTCTTGAAACAGATAAAGGGGACCTATAAAAAAAAGGAAAAAAATCTTTGTACCAAGGCCCACAGTGACAATGGCTTAAACTGAGAGTAGATTTAGATTGAATATAAGAGGAACTGGATCAGGTTTCCCAGAGAAGTGATGGATGCACTTACCCTGGAGGTGTTCAAGGCCAGGTTGGATGGGGGTTTGAGCAACCTGGTCTAGTGGAAGGTATCCCTGTCTTGGGGTGGGGTTGGAGGTAGATGATCTTTAAAAATCCCTTCCAACTCAAACCATTCTCTGACTCTTTGATATGAAAGAGTTGACAAAGATTTTTGAAGGGCTCGACACACAAACTGCAAACATACCTGCTTGGTGTGAGTGGTGTTCTGGGAACTGCTGTCCATCCACTCAGGTGTTTGACAGTTACAGAAGTAAAAGCATTTCTGTCCTTCGTCAGTGACTTCTTCTGTACCTTTCATTAGGAGCATCAGGCACCCACATTTCACACATTTCATCCAGTGTTTTGTTTTGAACAGATAACTAAGTAACTATGTGCCAGGAAAAATCCACTTTCTTTTCAGTTTCTTACCTTTGGATTGTTTCAGCTACTGAAGCAACATCAGAATGTCACATGTACAGTATTGGGTAGCACGAATCTGAGAACTGTTTCAGTTTTTGCCAGTATCATTACATAGCATACAACTGCTCATTTCTAAATTTATGTCAGGAAGTGACTGAATAGACAGAGGAATTGTGAATTCACATGCTGAAGTAGTCTAATTTACCTACAAATCATAAACGAGCATGTATTTATTTTTCTTAAATTTAGTTAATTGAAATAAACTGAGAACTTTTATCTTCTGTGACATGATTCCTTATTCCTACCCATATAACTAACAGTATATAGACCAGCAATAAATGTCCAAGTCAGAAGCAGTCATTTTCACCATAGGAGAGAATAGTTTTGTGTTTCTGGACCAAGGATTGATCCAATTTTTTAAGGCCTTTTTAGACTGTATCTAAAAACCACAGGAAGCATCATCTGTTTAAGTCAAATACTATCTTTGATGTTTGCTGCCTTCTGAACAACTCAAATAATTCTGGAGTTTTGAACATTTAATCCTAACATATACCAAAATGTATGAGAATCTGGAAAAAGTCTGGACTTTCAAGTATTTTTTTTAATCAACAGAGTCTTGTACTGATCAAGTATGAGACTGTTGACTTGATTGTAATGGATATTGATCCATGGATCTAAAGAGAAATACAGACAATCTGAAATGTTACCAACACTGACTTGAACATAGGTTGAATTGCATTTTTTGGCTTTGAGTTCATGTCATGAACATAGCAAAAGAAATTGCTGCACATTCTCATTGTCTTTCCTCAAGAGCAATATAAACCTGTAAATCTCTTTTAAAAACCTCATTTTTAGTGGCTGTAATACCTGCTTTTATAGTCCTATTGCACTTCTTACTTACATGTAGAAGAGATCTTTTTGCGAAATAAAATATTACTGATTAAAATGTGTTTCTTTCTCAGCAAGATATCTAATTGAAAGAAGAATTGTCAAACTTCTCTACTATCTCTATAAATAAAAAGGCAAAATAAAAAGGCTAAAATTCAACCTGACTTGTTTAAACTGTCTTTAATATAAAATCAGAATTTTGCTTTCTGCCATTACCTTCTACCAAGGGTCTGCCATCTACTACTTGACAGCATAATTTTAATCAATGCCAACTAAATTTAAAGCAGAAAATAGCAGCAAGTGTAATTTCTCACATGAGCAGCTGCTACATTACAGAGGAAAAAAAGGACATAAGGGAATATAAAACAAGTACTGAAAGCACTTACAGATAGCCTGTCATATGTTGATTTTAAGAATTGAAAAGATCAGACATACTTTTTTGTCACAAGGGATCCTTAAGCAATGAATCAGGCCTATGCACTGACAGTAGTCCTTATCCTCTTCTGTTTTTTAAAAAGAAATCTGTGTTTTATGCATGTTCCCTTAGCTAGAAATAGTCTTACTAGTAATGTTTAAAACCCACACTTTAAAAACTGAGTCAAGATAAACAACAGCAGTCTTATAAACCTAAGTATTATCAGCTTCCTCTCTAAACTCTGAGTATTTTTTATTTATTCCCAATTGGCCCTATATTCTAATTTCCCACCTGGCTCTCCAGTAATAATTGGAGCAATTAGTTCTGCTTTCCTGAGGTATTTGCCAGTATAATCCAGCTGGTCTTCCTGAAAAGAAGCAGAAAGAATTTAAATAAGAAAAAAGTTTGCAGCCAGAGTTAAAATATAGAGGAAAGAAAGGACAAGTTCTGTGTGCTTGTATCCATATCACAAACAACATTGATTTACAGTGTTACAAATCACCCTATTCCTGAACTGTCATTGTCAAGTGTCATCAAAAGAAAAGTAAATAATCAAGGGAGACTGTGCTTAACTAGAAGCTGGTTTACAGCTTGTGCAATTCTGAGTTCTGTATGAACTTTGACTAAAAGGTTATTAGCCCTTAAATTATGTCTTAAGATAATTCTAAAAAAAAAAAAAAGTTGTTAAAGTTTTATTTTAAAAAAAATCTGCTTTTCCCATAGAATCTATTTAAATTTTTAAAAAGATTACTAAGAAGACAAATGAAACAACGAAAAAGCTGAAAAGCACAAGAATTTTTTCTGAAAACCAAAATATCACCACTTTGAAGTGATACTTCAGTGACCACCTGGAAATCTAATTTGTTTGCCTAATATTATTAATCACTTTCATTGGCCTATCTCTTTAATGCGTTTCTGTTAATGTAAAGCTTCTTGGAACTTTCAGAAAGTTTCTGTTGATGAGTTCTTGGAGTTACAATGAGCTCAGAGTGCTTGGGCTGGGAATCAGAATGCTAGCAATGCCATCAAAAATCTGACAAATATACATGGTTTAATTTCAGAATAAAAAAAAAATGGCAGAATTTTGAGAACAATCTCTTTTAATAAGATGTGTTTATGAAGGAAATCTGATTTAGTACTACCTGACACATTTAGTATAAATAAGCAGTTAATAATGAAGACTGTCAAAACTGGAAAGCAAGCAGAGGGATCCCCCCACCAAAATGAAGGTGAAGGCACTGGAGTGTGATTAACTGAACCTGAGCCTTGTGTGGTGTAAATCTGAAGAAGGGCTGCTTCACCTAGTGAGGAATTTAAATCCACTTTGAAATAGAGTCACTTTCCATGATTAATGTTCATTTAGGATCAGTAAAAGTCAGGCTGAGGCATTAATATGATAGAAGGTGAATTGCTAAATTCTAAGTGGTTTCCCTTCTGTCATGAAACTTAAACTAGGACTTACCAAGTAGGGCTTTTAAGTGCCAGTTTCCTGGAAAATTCAAGTGATCTCTTCCATTTAGCAGTATGATTAGGATCTGGAATTGTGTGCATGCTCCAAGGAAAATAAAATAAGTAAAATAGATCTGGTCCAAAGTCAGTATTATTTGGTACTCAAATATATATAGGCTGTTAAGCAGTAGGAATGATGTTAAGGGGGCTTCAAGAGGTCATCCCAATGATTCAAGGCATAATATTGTTCCTAAAAGGCTTTTTTTGACTTGCACCAAAAATTCTTAGTGTTGATGGAGACTTTACAGCTTCATTACTCCGTTCTACTGATTGATTATCTTTAACAGTAATATGTTTTTCCTATGTTCTAGCCCAGTTGTGTTGAAATTAATACTCAAGGACAGAAATAAGAATCTGAATCCAAGAGCTTCCATTCACAAATATAACATATTTTATCAAGCAGTTCCTGTAAATAGATTATTCTAAGCTTGCCTACAAACAATAACACAGCCTTTCCTATGGCAGAGTTCTTTATTAGAACTACACTTTTGCTGTGTTTATTTGAAATGTTAAAAAAAATCCTAAAATTAAGATTGTCACAATCTGTTTCTTTGTCAATACAGTCCTTTGTAGCTCCTTAATGTCCTAAGAATCTTAATTTTTATTTTAGGATTATTTATAATTTACTTAGAAATTAAACTGTTATGCTGGGGATTCAGAAAAGAGGTTTTTTATTTACCCTCACATATTCTTGAATACAACCCCTTTTTTTGGACTGATATTCAAATTGTTACTTTGGAATGCTGTTTAAATGCAGATAAATCTAGAGTATTTCCAGGTGGGATCACATGGCAAGCTAAAATTAAACTTCAGCTGATCTTCATTTTAGCATGTGAGAGTCCTCAAAATTATTGGACTGTAAATTGTGTTCCTCCAAGAGAGAAGGTTTTAAAAATAAGTGCATTAGAATGAATATGAATCTCTCCTATGATGACAGTGCCTGGATATGTCCAAGTCTTGTAGTAGAGAGTGTGCCTTCATGTCTATAACTAGAAACTCATGCTTTGTCCTCACTTTATTTTCAGATTAACATGCTTTCCATAATGTTCATTACTGCATCCTATGATAGTAGTCTTCCAGGCTTGCAGCTCTAATGAAATGTGTTAAACATTGCTGCAGTATGTGAATAATGGCTTGTCTGTTAGTGACTGGGAGGGAATCAAATGGCCAGGAGACCAGCCAAATCTAGTAGCTCAAAGTAATTTACTCTGTGAGTAGAATTTGATGCAAAAGTTTATTTATCCTTATCTGCAAATGGATTCAGAGTCTTCAAACATAGGTGTATTCTGCTCCTTTAAATACTCTCTTTTTCTGTCTCAATCCAGTTGCTGTTCCAGAAAGTTATGGATATCCCTCAGATTCTTAATTAAATTTGCCATTCTAGATCAGCCAGTCCTTTTTCCTTTGGTTAGGAGCCAAAAGATTATAATGAAAATTTAAAGCATTCATTTTAGCTTCTTTATCTAATGCTTAGATGGGTTGTATCAGACGAGATTAGTGCTACCAAATGGTCCTGGGTTTGCACTTGTGTTAATGCCATCCATTGCAGAAGTCTTTATTTTCTGAAAACACCCTTTGGTATGCTTTCTTTCTGTCATACCTTCTTTTTTATTATGTCTTTAGAATTTATTTTTTTTTTTGTCTACCATATTGGCTTTGCACTGACTGATTGTGATGTGATAACAACATGACTGAATATGTATGCCTTGGAAAATGTAAAAATCTTCTGGAGATTTTTGGAATTTATGACCATTTACAGCTGGGTCACATCTGATACATACACCTGCCTTCGTGTTTCACACCACTGTAACACCTAGATGTCCACATCCTTTTCAGAAGCCTGCTAACATACTGCCCATGATAATTAGTCAGTTTGGGTGATTTACTAGTCCTGTGTATAACTTGCATCAATGCCTGCTGAGTGTGCTATGGATTCTTGCTGTTTCCTTCCTCTGCTCACCCAATATCTATAGCATTATTCACCAGCCTCCTGATTGCCTTGGCTGTGCCTGGCTGAGTGTTTAGCTTTTTAGAAACACATTCATATTCATGGAACACTCTGTTATATTCTGGAAGGAATTGGATTCTCACTGATCTCAAAGCAATTATTTGCCTTTTCTATAAGCTATGCCTTTCTGGCTAGTCTGATTGTCTGAACAGTTCTTTCTTGGCAAGTAAAAGAGAGAAAAGGAGATCTTTCTAGCTTGTCTCTCGACATTTGTGAGACTAACAGAAAATGCACCTTATCTCATTGTTTATATGTTGGTTTTAAGACTATTTGGAGTTCCTTTTATATTTTAAAGCAGTATGCAAGTCTCTGACTTTACAGAGACGCATTTTTCCCATTATTTTTATGTTGGAGAAAGTGAAGCCTGCACAATATCTACACTGAGTATCTTCCTTCCTGCTTGCTGCATCCTTTTCAAACACATCCACAAAGCAAAGTTATCTAAATTCCTGTAAAATAGTAATACAAATTGTTATGATTCAGAAAGTGTCAGGGTACACAATAGCTTTTTAAAGCCCATGATAAATCTGCACATGAAAGATGCAATTTCCAAAGAAAGGAATTTATATAGTATTAGAAAAAGAATAAAGGTAAAATAACATGAGGTTGTTTGTTTGGTGGTTTTTTTTTTTTTTTTCCTGTTGGTGAACATTTTGGACACAAAAAGAGCTTTCACAGCAATAGTTAAAAAATTTAGGAAGCAGATCCTAGGAGATACTCTTCACCTCTCCTAGCAACCACACCTTACCTAGATGTTGTTCCATTGATTAAAGGAGCTAGTCCAGATATACAAAATTATAGACAGAAAATGATACATTGAAGGCCCTCAACTTACCTTCAGAAAATGGGGATACTTGAAAAAATCCTGCAGCATGAGAAAGAGATTTTTACAATTTGTCTTCAGTAGTGGAAACAATGCCAAAGTATACTGTTTTCCAGCAGCAACCAGAAAGGCAGCATGAGTGAGACAAAGCCGGTTTTCCTAAAAACATTTCTCACTCTCCGGGAAAAAAAAAAACAGCAACTAATGTGTCATTGTACACTGCTTTTTTTCCCAGACTCTTGTAATTATCTTGTTGAATCTACCTTTTTGTATGAAAGTACAGATCTATCAAGGAGAAAAGGTAGAGGCCATAACCTTTCCATGAATGTCTCATTATTTTGGATGTGTGCCTTCTTACATTATAAGGGAAAAAAACTCTGATATCATAGCTATATCCAACTATAATACAAAAAATCAGTTCCCTCTTTATTGGCAGCATCTACTGCCCTCAGGTTAGTTGTTCTGAACCAAATTCCAAAATAAATATTACAGTTTTCTTGTTGAACAAAGCTGAGTAATTTGTTTCAAGTACAATTTTCTGCCACTGGCTAAAGATTTTAGATAGAAGACAGCTTGAAAAATTGATATAATAGGAAGTGATGCAAATCCTGCGAGAAAGAACACACACAAACCACAAACAAACTTTTTTCCCTGCCCCTGATCAACTGAATATGTGAATGCATATTTAAAGCATTGACCAAAGATAGTAATTATTCCAATTTCTGCTATAATTTTGAGCAGAAAGTTCTTTCTTAAGGATATTATGTCTGTTAGGATCACAGATTAAAGTAAAAAAGAAATCAGATCTTTTTGGATTCATTTTGTGAATCTATCTACATGACTATTTTTATGTTAATAATCTCAATTACACCATAGAAGAGTTTTTTCATAAAAAAAGTCCAAAAAGTTATCTGAAAAGATTTCCTAAAGAAATTACAAGTATTGATGGTGTTTTAACTGTTTAATTAAAGCAATGTCAACAAAATTTAGGAAGGGATGAATAAAATTGACATCTTCCTTAGTTTCCTAATGAATCATTTGACTTGATAACCTGATCTTTATAATGCAGTCCCTTGTAATGACAAAATGAGATTTCCAATACATTCTCAACTGACTGAAGTGCTTTAAGCCTTGTACAAACACTTATTTTATGGTACCAAGCTATTTTTGATGGTTAGCAGAGGAACTCCAAGCTTTCTGCATTATTTTGAAATAGGCATAAGTGGAAAAGACAATGCTTCTGTCTGGAAACTTTAGATAACACACACTGCACATTCTGTCCTTCCATCTGCTCTGATGGCCTTTCAATATCCAGTGAAGGAGACTCTACACTCCACACTCTCTCTGGGAAATCTGCTCCATTGCTTGGTCACCCACAAAATAAAGAAGTACTTCCCCATATTCAGGTGGAACTTGCTGTCCAGGAATCTCTGCCTCTTGCTCTTGTCCTATTGCTCGGCACCACGGAACAGAGCTCGGTCCGTCCTCTTCTCACCTTCCCTTCAGACACTGAAAGACATTGGTGAGGTCTTCTCTCAGTCATCTCTTCTCAAAACTGGATAGGCCCAATTCCCTCAGCTTTTCCTCATAAGAGGAAATCACTTTTATAGCCCTTTGATGGACCTGCTCCAGCATCTTTGTGTCTCTCTTGTAATGAGGAGCCCAGAACCAGACACAGCACAGCATATGTGGCCTCACTAAGGCAGAGTGGACGGGCAGGATCACCTCCCCCCGCCTGCTGGCAATGCTCTTCCATTGATCTTCTTGGCACAAGAGCACACGGAAAGTACGTGCAGAGCTAATTGTCCATCAGGACTCCCAGGGCCTTCTCTGTAGAGCTTCCTTCCAGCAGGTCTAATCTGTGCTCCTCCACAGGTGCAGGACCCTGTATTTGCCTTCAGTGAATTCCAGAAGGTTCTTCTCTGCCCAACCCTCCAGCCTGTCGAGGTCTGTCTGAAGGGCTGCACACCCCTCTGGGGTATTGGCCACTCCTCCCAGCCTTTTGCCATCAGCAAACTTGCTGGGAAGTATCTCCCCCTTCATCTAAAAGTCATTGATGAATAAATTGAACAAGATTGGACCCGATATCAAAACCCTTGTGGGAGATCACTTGTTGCAGGTTTCCACCTAGGTCTCTGTGCCGCTGCACAAAACCCTCTGGACTCTGCTGTTCAGCCAGTTCTCCATCCATTTCACCATCTGTTTGTCCAGCCTTCACTTACTGATTTTGCCTGTGAGGATATCATGGGAGAGAGCATCAAAAGCTTTACTGATAAACAGCATTCCACGGCTCTCTCCTCACCTATCCAGACAGGTTTTGGAATTCAAGTGATGCTTATGGCAGGAGAGACTGCCTTCAGCTGAGTTAAAGGGAGTTTTACTGTTGGAATTCAGTATTGCCCCATTTGAGTTCTGCAACAAATTTTGAAAAAAATTAATATATTTCATTGCATTGCACAGGAAATGCTTCACTATTGTATGAATTATAGAATATTTATACATGGTCATGACAAACATGAATGACATACACAGCCAAATAGATGTAGTGGGCTGGATGAATAATGTTTAACAGTTTAGATTGGGGTGTACTTCATGAAAGTCACTGAAATTTCAGTGGCCTAATATTGGCATTAGAGAAGAGGGATCACAAAATGAGAAACTTTCAAGTATGTGAAAAAAACAGGAGTGGTGCTGGAGAGTGCAGAAAAATTACGTTTGAAGCATTTAGATGACTGAGCAACTAAAGTTCTGCAAATGATTCCTAGAGGTGGGAAAGCTGTCCTCTAAGCAAACCTGAGCTAAGACTCAACAGTTTTTACTCTATTATTTAGAGTAGCAACATTTTTGTTCTACTCTATAGGTGATCTTTAACTCCCCAGGTTATCACAGGGCTGATTCACTGCACTGTATTTACTTTAAATAAGCAGAACTATATTTCAGAAAGTTGCTTACATAAATGTAAGGAATCCTTTGTAACACAAACTTGTTGGAAGTCAGATAGCCTGTCTTGTCTTCAAAGAAATATCCAAACTATGTAATTTTAGTTGCTCCTCTAGTTGGTTTCTGTACTGATGGTAGTCAGTTGTCTTTTTTACCTTTTTTATTGCAGTAAATTGTGAAAAGGGAGATAGGATCTATGAACCATTTCAAGCAGAAAATTTGTATAATGCTACATGCTAGGATCAAAATTGGTATTAGCAATTTGAAATTAACTTACATAACTCTAACTTCATAAACTTAAATTTGAGCCCAAATATTTAGAACTGATTGGTTCAATGAGCAAATACTTTGTGCTGAGGCAAGGTAGATTCCTAGGATTAAGTCTACTTCAATGATATATATGCTTACATTTGGACAAACTAACATATATGCATACACGTGTTAGAATCCGATTATCAAAAGATGTTTCTTCCCAAATTAAGGTGCAAATGAGACCTATACCAATGTCTGAAACATGAATTTTACATAAGAGTAGATGTGTGGTAGGGAGGGCAAAGAGAGAAGAGAGAAAGATTAAGTAGAAATATATTTACCACCACGTGGGTCACTGTGATATCCTTCCTGCCTTCCTCCTGTGGTCTTCTCGCTGATGGGGATCCTTGGAATGTTCTTCTGGAAGTATCACTTTTATACAATCTTACTCCCAGGTATCCACAGAATGTAGATGCTGTTCCCACAGCTTGGGCTGGCATTTTTATAAGGACTTGGTTCCTTTCTCACGGTTTGGAAACAGGTGGAAATTTTTGCCCAGATCTGCCTCAGCCTGGCATCTTCCTGTTGCTGCCTCCTGCACTTATTGCAAGTTCCCACATCACAGTGGGGTTTTATCCAGTGTGCTAATTCCAAACCTTCACCTCAGTTTAGGCCTAGAATTAATGCCTTCCTGTTTACCATCTGTGCCTCTTGCGATGCTTTATCTTATGGAAACTTCCTTCCCTGAGAGTGTCTTGAGATATTTCACTGCATTCTTTCAGTCCTGACAACACATGTACATGCATATATAGATATTTGTACGCATATGTAAATTACTGAATCTCACATAGATATATACATACATAGGGAGATGCATTTATTATGACTTAATAGTTTTTTGACATATCTTTTTTGGAAATAAAAAACCCAAAACCCTGGGTTCTGAATGAAATACTTTATCTGTGTCTGTGGGGTTCTTCATTATCCACAATACTCTTCTTGTTTCATTGGCTTTTATTATCTGGAGAATAAACATCACTGTTTTTAACTGCCATGGATAACAAAAGAAGAAAATACCTGTGTTGCATAGTGGCTCTAATATAAAAAGGCAACAAATCCTATTAATATTCAGTTTTACAATTGACTTTCACATGTTCTACTAGTTTAATGGTCTTCTTTATTGTAAACATTTACAACAAATTGATCATTAGTGATTTCAATGGAAATTTCTTTTGATTCTTAAATAAAGGATAAGGAAAATGATGATCTGATCTTTTAGACTTTGCAAACAGAACCTACTTAAATAGTTTGGGCATTTCTCTGAATAGTAGAAGTTTTATTTCAGTCTCTTACTCATTCTATGTTAATTATCTAATTAAAAACTTAGAGTTTTGTCTACTATATATAAAAAAATCGAATTCAATATCTTTTTACAGCTGGGACCTCTGAAATAGATAATGCAATGAGAAATTTCATCATGGGAGTTATGGGAGGATCAGCCACTTAAAAAAATTTATAATCAGTGGAATGAAATAACCATTCTGAAGGTACAATTCATCTGACCTGTTTTAGAGATCTATTTGCAAATAAGACAAACTACATTCAAGAAGAGTAATCTCTCAGATAAATACACTGAGACTCAGCGAGATGAATCCTAGCAGCAGGGTCTATCTCCAACAGATATTAGGTGACAGTCGCTGTAAAACATTAGTTTAACTGCATTAAGAAGTAACTTTTAAACACATTTAACTTTATTTGACAAAAATGCTACTTTGATTTGGTACGAAGTTCTAAAATGACTGCCGTGCTTAACACTAAGTGCAATTACCATTTGGAGTGTTAAGTTCCATAATTATCTTGAACTAACAAGAAGCACAGGATGGTGACAATTTGGTTTTTTTGGTTTTATTTGTTAGAAAAGGCTCTAATTAGGGCAGGAAAATAGAGTAGGGGAAAAGTTTTGGGTTGACAGTTTACTTAGATACAACTAACCATTTTGAAATCATAGACATATAATTGTTATAGAGAATCAGGATTATTTAATTAAGGATAAACACTGAAGCAAGTCAAAAATCTACCTATTTTGTGGATCTTTAGGTAGCGAGTACTGATTCTATTTTAATTGCATTTGTATAATTTATTATTTTCAGTTCTCCAACTTCAGTGTTCCTAACCAGTCTGATGGGGCTTTTTTTATTGTTTATGTTTGTTTGTTTATTTATTGGTTGAGTTATTTTGGTTTTTTCTTTGGGTTGGTTGGTTGGTTGGTTGGTAGGTTGGTTGGTTGGTAGGTTGGTTGGTTGGTTGGTTTTTTAACAAGGCAAAAGGAATTTTGTTAGGATAAATGGTCAGTTTAGCAATAAAATAGGTTTCTCTTTCCGTTCCTCTTGAGGAAAGCCCCACACTAGTCCTCTCTTCTTTCCACCTCTCAAATCTTGCTGGAAAAGTTTAAAAAAAGTGAACCCAAAACTGCAAAGATGATAGAGAACATGTAGAATTCTTCCATAGATTTGTTTATTGACTCAATACTCATTAGAAAGAAGTAGGAACATTCCTGATTCATTGTATCTTGAGTTCTGTAGATCAGATACAGTTACTGATTGTCTCCTAATTGGTTTTGTCTCTCAGAGGAGCTGATTGTATTTGCTGAAAGAATTTCATCCACAAAAGATGCTGGCAGACAGCAGTTTCCCTTGTTGACCTGTGACAAGCCTGGCAAGGAGCTCTGGGTACCTAAAGAGACCAGATGTGCTCCTATCTGAATCCTGTACCTCTGTGGACATAGTGGTTCTATTCCTGTTCACGTCATTGCAATTCACCAAGAATCATAGCAGACAGAGTTAAAATCTGTTCTAACTTGAGGGAAAAATCATACCAGAAAACACAAGTAGATCATATTACAACACAACACATAGAATTAGTAACTTCCTCCTTTTTTTTAGACAGTGTCCGTAATATTTGTCATCACTGATTAAACAGTTCAATCAATCTCAGATTTAAACTATATATACATATATGTATCATATAATTTTAGAACTAGGCATTAGGAAAGGCACATAAATAATATCAACAGCTCAGGAAAGTTCACTCTAATACTTCAGTGATTTCTTTGGGGCTCAAACCTCACCATTATTTAGACTTATAATTCACTGTTGGCTAATGGAAGGAAGAGAGGGATCCTTCATCAGCTGGGAAGGGGAAGATAATGAATTCTGGGAGCTCCTAGAGGAACGAAGATGAAACAGGAGAATAAGGGACAAAGGTGATGTGGGAACTTGTCAGAGGGCATAAAATAATTCTTATGTTCCACACCATGGGCCTGTTTGGAAGCACAGACTTTGTAAGTCTGGGGAGTCAGCAGCCCACAAGGAAATCTTTCAAAACAAGAATGAGGAAAAGCATAAATTTCATTCTTTAGATTTTTCTATTGAAGACTAACAAGGGACTGAAGTATCCTTGAGCTCTGAGGTGTTCCCAGGCTGTTACATTAGTTCTTTTGATTTTAGCCTAACAGCTGAGCCAAAGAGACAGAAGCCAACCTGCCCACTTCTTAGAGCTGCCAAACTGTCTTTAGATAAACTCCACATTCAGCTGAGTCCAGCACATTTCATGAACACTCATTCCCAGCATTATAAAACCTTGGGATTCACAACCAGCCTTCAACTTATATAGAGCACTCTGAGCCACACATGATCAGACAGAACGATGTATCCAATGCATCTGAGCTCTCCAGCTCCCTCCAGCAAAATAGAACGATGAGGAGCTCGGCTTGCATTCATGCCATGCTGCTGCTGACTTCTGTCTCCTGCAGCAAAACTCTGGAATGAACTGGACTTGCTTTCATGCAGAAGTGCTAACTTGTTGATAGCACCACAGCTATATTTAAAGCTCTTTTCCTGAGGCAGCTTTTCTTTATTGTTGACAGTAAAATGGATGTGCTATGAAAAGAGATTTTTGTTTTCAAACAGTTGGGAAATAATGCAAGGACCACAAAGCAGATTCAATATTCTTTAGACTTCTTTAAAATGAGCAAAACTAAAAATATGCAATTGATGCCCAAAGCGATTTTAAAAAATATTGAAAGTCCTGGCATTGGAGACAATGTCTTTTTCCCACAAAGCAATAGATTTTTTCATGTTCTCATGGCAAAATGTGTAGTGTCCACTCTGTTCTGCATAAAACAGAGGTTAAAACACTCTTCAAATCAGTTTTTTCCAAGAAGGTCACTTGTACAATGAAAGCAACAATTTTTCTTTAAACAATATTAATTTAGAAAATGTCTTTGTGATCATTATTACTTGCATACAGGGCTGAAAAATTAACTATGCAGGAAGCAGGTCATAGCAGAGTTGTTCCCTTCCACTGGGTACTTTTTAGTATGAAGAAGATGAAGCCAGACTCTTCTCAGAACTCAGCAGTCAGAAAGAGGAAGTAGATAACATTCACAAGCTGAATTAAAAGAAATTCCAACTGAATAAAGGGAAAATAAAAACCTAGCTAAACCAACCAACCCAAAAAACCCACACAAAATAAAGTTTTAGTTCAAAACTCTACCAAAAAAAAAAAAAAAAAGCTCTGTTCAGCCTCATCTAATGTGGAAATTAACCCTGTGAGTATGAGGTTGGACTGGAGTGCTCCTGCAGTCCTTTGATAGAATGATTCACAGAGAAGTTTACAATTATTTCATAAAACACACTTTACATCAGCATTATTGCTGCAAAATGTCATTTTTCCTTTCCCTGACCCTCATCACACCCTTCATGGTGACATAAGGAATGTGCTGACTCAGGTTAGGTGACTAACCCAAATCAATACAATGGGATGGGGCAGGGACGGGGTGAGGTTACAGTGAGTAGGATCATTGCTGCCAACGAGCTCACTGGGCAGCTGTACAAACATTATGGCTACAGGAGATAAAGTCAGGGACACTGTGTGGGAAGCAATAAGCAGAAGCATGAAGAGAGCTCTTTCAGCATCAGTGCCTGTTTATGACTTTTTAAAATCAGTGATTAGTTACAGGTAACAACCATTTCAGCTAGACTGGTACTGAGGATGGTATCATTTTCTTTAAGGGAAGACCTCATCAGGAAGAGTTAAAGCAGCAATCTGCTTCAACTGTTTATTAAAAACTCCATAGTATTTTTCATAACCACTGAGCTGGTTGAATTCCTCCCAGGTAATTAGATTCTATTGCTTGATGTTCCCTGCTGCAACTGCCTACAATTAATGTATTCTTATCCTTCCCTAATGACCGCAACACTTGGAATATCTGATCACAGGCTTTGTAAATAACGGATTATTAAAAAAAAAAAAAGTTAATTAACAGAAAAAAAAATCAACCCACTTTGTTTATTTTGTACATTTTTTTTTCTGAGCAGAAGGTTGATGACTTTATGGTAAATCATTGAGGAAAACTCAGGAATTTTTTTCATCACTGCCTGTTGCACCAGTTTTGTCTTTTGACAGCAGAGGAGTTAATTCTGCCTTTACCAGTGCCTGTTTTCAAAGCATAACAAACAGCTTTCAAAATTGGAATGCACATTGCTCAGCAGGGTAGCAGACTTGCCTTATGTTTCTTGAAGCATTCTTGATAAAAAATACTCCTTTGCTGGAGCTTATATGTCACATGGAAAAAGGGAGTAAATTCAGCATGAAGCTTGAAAACTCCTTATTTTATTGCCTCTCTATGCTTCCCTGAGATAGTTTAGAAAAGCAATGAAGATTACCACTGTACATTTAGTTGCAATTACTTTCTTTAACTGTAGTTGCCTCACCTTTCTGATTAGAAGAACTACTTATAATTACTTATATTTTTGTGCAAATAATGATTGCAAACATATAATAAGCACCATCCTTTCTAAATTTTAGGAATCTGCTAACTACCTCTAGCATTATTATTATTAAAGGATAAACCAAAAAAAATACAAAGAAGAAATAGTGCAAGCTTCTGAAAGTATTTATCACAAAAGATCTGAGATAGAAATTTTGATTTTTTTGATGGAAACTGTGACTATTAGCTTACAGCATGATGGACACCTCAGGCTAAACTCTAATGTAGAGGGTTGTTTGTTCTGCTGAATTTTATCGTATGGATTTTATTTCAAAGTTGGAAGTTGAGTGCCTTGCACAGGATGATTAGATGTCTTGTGAGCCATTTCAGTCTCAAGTTTGCAGTCTCCCATATCAGTATGATGTCCTTGATCAGAATCATGGAGTTAAAAGTCTGCATTCTTTCCTGCAGCCAAACTATATTGAGAAGGAGGAATGGAAGTGTGCAGAGAACTTAAATTGGTGCTCGTCTGAATTACGATGTATACATAGGCTCAAATTTCAGACATGAAGATAGTAAAATGTATAGATTTGACTGGTAAATAAAGCTTCCCTCTCTTTGGAAGAGCTACCAGTAGACAGTCCTTGTGACTTCAGCACTGAGTGGAACATGAATATAACAGCACTCAGAGACTTGTGGTTCAGCAATGGATCCACAAAGTTTTGCTTGTGAAACCTCATGCAAGGGGACACTTGTGGTACATGTGGTCAGGAGAGGGTAAAATTGAGCTGAAATAACTTCAAAGGTAAAACATGGTCTTCAGCTTCTTTGGCCATGAAATCCTGTATTTCACAATGGTAATCACAACACAGAAATAATTAACATTACCATCAATCAATAAGTCCATTTAAATTCCTATGACTATGAATATGTCATATTTTCCAAACCAGATGGACTACTTGATCCTGC
This sequence comes from Acrocephalus scirpaceus scirpaceus, assembly GCA_910950805.1. Lineage (NCBI taxonomy): Eukaryota > Metazoa > Chordata > Aves > Passeriformes > Sylviidae > Acrocephalus > Acrocephalus scirpaceus. Next base: position 9,467,615 of record OU383777.1, read on the forward strand.
TCTCAGGGAAGAAAACACAGGTCAAATTCACATGATGAATCCAGATATCATACTTTCCATTTGAAAAATTTGGCTCACAGATTTTAGGAAAACATTTCCTTCCAGCAGGGGATCATAATCTGAATTGATCTTTAGTGACTTTATTAATGTTCCTGAGTTAATATATATCTCTACATCAATATTTGAATATTAAATATTTCTGCCTTTATTTTTGTGCTTATATACTCAGTGATTTACCATTTTCATTGGGAACTCAGTAAAAAGCTGTTCAAGTCACTAAATAATGTCAAATGCTAATGAGAACTATTGAATCCTTTGAGAACTTTGAATCCTTTTTTTTTCTCAGTCTTCAATCATTTAATATTTTGCATGTCCTTTAATAAGTTAAACTTATTTCTGAGATTTTTATACAGCTGTAATATTTTTTCTGACCTAGAATTAAGAGACTTATATTCTGTGAGAAAATATACATCACAGACTGTTTTTCCTGACAGATGCAGAAACAATTTGTTGGGCATAAGGTTGCTCACAAATAACACTGAAATTGCAACCTGTCACTGGTTGTTCTCTGTGATGAGGAAGGAGGAGTTTGATGTGGTACTTTACTGTTCTTTGCAAGGTTCTCTCAAGGTGCTGAGTGTCTCAGATGGAGTGGTATCTAACCATGGCCAGGCACCAGCTTGGCAAATCATGCTCATGAACATTATCCTAAAGGACAATGTATTTTCTTGAGTTTGAGCCAATTCCAAGCAGGTATTCAGAAGTCATAGTGTGTCTCTTTACGGTTTCTAAAAAGGCAGTGCTGTAGAGTTTTTAAATATTCTTTATTTCATCAAGACTCCCTTTGTGGTTACTCTTCTGGGGAAGGTATCTTTCTTCATTTCATGTAAATCTGAACTGGATGTTTAATAAATCTATATATCAGATTTTTATTCAATCTTCTCTCTTACAGTATGAAATTCTTTCTGGATAAGTTCAAAATCCAGGAAAACATATATTCTGGTTTTCTACATCTTAGTTTTTAGTTTAACCCCTTCCCTCCCCCCCCCCACCCCCCCCCCCCCTTCTGTTCTAAATTGATTGAAATTGTAACCAAAGCCTGTGCAATTAAGGTATTGGAATCATATTCATGGATGATGATTGCAAATGCAATGCTATACTTTATTATAAATTAATAATGAGTATACAACAGTAACAGCTTGGGGTTTTTTCCATGTCCCAGGTATTTTACATTTCAAAACTCACCAGACAAGTTTTAAATAACATTATGCAAAGAATCTATGTTGCACTTTCTGTTTGTGAGGTCTTGCAAAACCCTACTTTCAATTCCCATATGCACAGCTTTAATTTTTAAATGTAAATTATGAGCAAGACTTCAACAGTCATCTTCAAAATAGCAGTATTAAATCTCAGAGATTCTTGAAAATATCATGAGGGTTGGCCTCGGTACATAAAGTCTATGAAGCATTAACTCTCAAAACAAGAGATTAAACTTTTTCAGTTGCCAGAAAGTAAATCTGCAGGAGATGTCAGAGCATTAGCTCACTATGGGATACTCCTTTGTGTTCATTATTGAAAAGAGTCAGCTAATTATAAAAGTTCTATTACATGCATACTGCCCAGAGCAGAAAAGAATTTTCAATTAGTTACAAAATAGCTGGGTTTCTTTTTATCTACAGATAGATGGTGTATGCTTCAGTGACTTCAGAAAATGTAGGGAGAGTTTCTAAGCCAGACAGATATAAACACCAACATATGTGTGTTTTCTTATTCACTTTTTCTACTGAACACCATTTTGAGAAAACTTTCATCAGAAAAGTTTTCCAGTTGCAGCTGGAATTGATATAAACTCCAGATGAAGGCCAAGATATCATAGCCTCAAACTCCCTAATTTGGGACACCCTCAGATTCCAAAACGGGATTACTTCTCTTCTGTGTGGTGCCAGGGAGAGGTCCCAGCATCTGAGAAAAATCAGTCTCTGACTTTATTTTCTCTAAAATGTCCTTAAAAATATTTTAGGTGATCATATTGAAAATGTTCAATCTTGCACTATAAATCATTTCCCTTTACATCTCTGCTACCAATCTATCATATTCTCCCATGACTGAATGTCAGGCCCTTCTGTTTTACTAAAATCCATAATTCTCAGCTCACCTTTGTTAGAGGACTTCTACTATCTCTCCCATTTCCTATGGAAGTTCCGAAACTCAGAAACATTGGCAACATTTTCACCCTTGCAGAAGATTGTGACCTCTTCTGTAGCATTGTTTTGTCCACCTGGAACATGGACTAAAAATTTTGACCTTTCCCATTGCTTTTTATGTTGTATGTAATTCCAGTTAACTGGTTTCTTACCAGTTCACAAAAACTCTAAATAAGAACACATTTTTCCTTTCTCTTTTTCTTTCCATCATTTCAGTCTTCATCACAAATCTCTGAGAGGATTTGCGCAAGGGTTGTATTGTCCCTGTACTTTTTTTCTGCTCTAGGTTTTACTACAATACTTTTTAAGTCAAACATATCTCTGTGGAGTTTAATCATACTCATCAGTTCAACAGTGCAATGAAATACCAACTTTAGGATATATCTGTTATAGCAGCTTGAGGGAACCAGCACTGCATGAAATAAAGGATAATGGCACTCCTGAGGTTGAATGAGAGGGAAAATGTAAAGTATGCATTCCAATGAAAAATAGCTATATTATTCTATAAAATTTTCTGGTGGAAGGTTAAAAACTTAAACAAACAAAAAACCAAAAAAACTTAAAAAAAAAAAAAAAAAGAAAGGCATTTAATAGAAGACTCTGGGCAGGAGCTGAAAGGTAAATTGATATTTCTCCAGACCGGCAACTTTAGGAACTATGTCCACATTACTGTAAGATGTTATCAGGCATCAGTCCTCCATGGACTATAGAACTCTAAATTCTGCATACTATTATAGAATACTCTGCAGAACATTTCTGTTCATCCCTTCTGATCAAAATTTGGATTAACAGGGGTTTTTTTGGTTTTGACTGAGCTGATTCTATATTTATCATGATTAATGGAAAGGATCATTCTCCATTGCTCTGTTGGACAGATTATGCAAGTAGTAGAATCCCAGTAGTGATTACAAGTATTCATTCTTATGCTAAAATTTCCTAGGTTCTCTACAGTCAGCCCCAAAATACTCTGATGGTCCTGGAAGACAGATTTGGTTTTCTTTCGTACATTAGTCACAATGAGCTTTGTTAGAATTATCACAGCTCTTACTGTCACACAGAATAGGCAATGTCTCATACTCTTACCCTTAGTAGTCTTATTAGCAACAATAATTTCAGTAATCATTCTTATTTAATGAGCGAGAAAGAGCATCTGAACAGTGGGCTGCTACCACTGCACCAGGTAATGTAAGTACGCAAAAGGAAATCTATTAAGATAAGAGCATACCTGTCTTCCACATGAACAGTCAGTGCAGAAGCTTTTGCTCTGGTACCCAAGCTGTGCAGCACACACGGCTGTGCTCTCCAGTGTGTAGCTCCAGGGAGGTATGAGCAAGACTTTAAGCATATTTCACTGAAAGTGCCTCAGAGCTGCAGTATAAATCTGAGGGGGAATCTGGAAATCATGATGTGAGGAGTGAACAGGCACGTTCTTACCAAAAATTTTCATCTCCAGCTATCATGATAGTGTGCCTACTAGGTTTATAGCACAAAAGAGTGCTAACATATTGTGTTAGCTTGGGCATGTGTATGGACGTATTTGTGTACACAAATGCCATCTTCCACCTCCTTCTCAAAGAAAGCCTTATAGAGTTACATATGCCACCATGTGTTAAGTAATTTTTTTGTGGGCTATAAATGACTCAGCCAAGCTGTGAAATGAAACAGCTTGTTCCACTGCACTAACAGTGCAGGCTCAGTGCTTATTGTCTGTGCAGTGGAAGTTCGATGAGTCACTCTCCAAACGAAGCCACATCATATGTGATCCTTACACCAAGTCCTTTCCACTGTGTGTACATCCTTGTGATAGGACAGCTTTATGATGAAGGGAAAATATCAAAATATACTATTATTTGCACTTTTAAGTCAGAAAACAGTGTATTTTTTTCAGTTTGATTACCACTTTTAAAAACTTCAGCCTGTCTAGTAAAGCTAAGGCTGTATTAGATGTTTAGATAACATCTACTCCTGAAGCTAGAATTTTACCTTTGAATTGGTTTTCTATTTATTTTTCTAATGAAATAAATTCTCTAAAGATATGCATCTAATTCTATCCATCTACCTTTGAAGTTTAATTTTTTGTTTTATGTTTTCACAAGACTATATGTCCAAAGCAGAACTAGGAATGAAAAATCACTACTTAAACAACCCTTTGCCAAAGCAAAAGGGAAGTTCCTAAGTGTTCCTGTTATGCAACGTGTTCTTGGGTTTACATTCAAATGCAATATGACTGTTTTTGCTTCTACTTGACCCACAAGTTCAGCAGATATCATATAAATAAACTTTGTTTTCATGTCATTCTGCCCACTTCTGAGTGGTCAGCAGATTTCCTAACAGAAAACAACTTTTTGCAAATGCAACCTGCAAGCACTTTGGGTTTATTGCTTTCATCTGCTTTCATTTTTAGCTGGGTTTTTTTTAAGAAATGCATTGTTCTTACGACAATTTCTAAGAACTCCATGTTTTTTAATTCAGGCTGGTGATTGTTTACATCCTAAGTACAAAATATCCTGGTCAAATTATTTGTCTCTCTTTGGATTCCCAAAAGTAAATACAATAAATGAAAAACCTACTTGGTTATCTAGTTTTTTTCTCTCCTCATATTATGCTACATAAGACTTCTTATGTATTTATATATTATAAATTATATTTATAATTATTCCATCCTCTTTATTATATCTTTAAGGAAATTTTCCATTATCTCTTGCTACCATCCAAGTGACTAATTTTTCTTCCCTTAAGGTATTATATTATTTCTATTATACTTTGATCATATTGTCACATAAGATAAATGGACTTTAATCCATTTTCTAGGATTTCTAGTGTTTCAAATAAGAATGTCTAATTTCTCCAAATCAAGTTGACACAATGAATAAATAAATCTGTTGTGATATTCACATCTTCATATGTATATTCAGAATGAGAAGGTGTAAAATTTTCATTATTTTGACACAGAAAGTGAAGTCTGTCTCAGAAGGGATTTTGTCATTTCAGACTATGTTGTTGAAATCTCAAAATCTTGCTTATCAAAGATTAAAAGAAGATAAAAAATATTTTTACCATGAGAGATGGAAATTAGCTTAAAATCCGACAATTTTTAATGAGAACCAAAACCAATTAGCAAAATCATCCCTGTTTTTCTATAAGTGAGACCCATTTTGTGCTCTCATACTGACATGGAAAAAAGTGCAGACTCAGTTGTCCTACTTTAACAAAATATTTATGCTGTGTTACAAAAAGATTATTGTAGCATTGTGCAAGTACTTTACTGAACTGTGGGTATGTCACATTCAGACTTTTACAGGTAGTTTGCAAATTTTTTCTCCCTTTAACAACATATTTTATCCTTGGTAAACCTGCAGTAGAAAAAGCTTAAATAGTCAAGGTTCAGGTTGCTCTATATGCATGACATTAGTTTTCCTCTTCCCCGTACGAACTTTTTTTTATACAAAAAGCCAGGGCAAATTGTGCCTTTCATCATCAAAATTTCAGATGTGCTGTGGCAAGCCATCTTTTATGCAGCTGAATCTGCAGTGTCTGATATGTCTCATTATGTAAGATGCTAAAATTGTGAAGACTATGAATAGATATTTAGGCTTGGGCAGTGATTTATGGTGAGGATGAAAGGGAACAAAGGTGGTTGAAGAGAGTTTTTCCTTCTGAGATTGCATAGTTTCTCCTTTCAGATCCAGGCTAGACCTATCTTTGAAGTTCAATTAGAATCACAAGGATAATTTCAACCATCATTTTAGCTTTCTCTCAATTTTTAATTTTCTCTAAAGTTATGGATATTATGGAGCTGTAAATTTTAATTTTGATACTTTTATCCTAGTTTCTTTGGTTAAAAATCTGATTTCTAAATGAAAACCATTAACTCACCTCTCAATTAAAGCTTTAAAAAAATGCAGGCACCTCCAAGGTATATATATCCATCCAAACTACAAAAACAGGTATTATCCCTACTGCCTACAGAATTCAGGGGGTTTGCATTAGACATAAACGCTTCTTATGATTAACCCTGCCATTAGTTTGTAATTCTAAATCAAAAATAAGTATTTCAAGGAATTGCAGAGAGGATATTGATAGAATTATCAGTTTATAACACAAGAATTCCCTTCCATAGAATTGGAAGATATAAATAAGAGATAATCTAGTAGGATATGCTATGAGTTAGTTGTGTAAATATCTTGACTTCCTTCATTTCACTTTCTTTCTCTTTCTAGCTACTAGCAGTCAAATGCACACAGGTATTCTGTGTTCATCTTCGCTGTTGAAATCAATGTGTGGAGTAATCTCTGATCACCTAAATATGATATTTGCAGGTCTCATTATTTTCCTTCCACTTATTCCAAATATCTCTATGGTACAGGGAGAAGTCTGGCTAGATTACTGGAAAAAAAATCTTACTGGAGAAGCCTCTGATCCCCCACACTGTCATTTATGTTACTGGCTTGGGTAACTTCTGATACTAGTGAAACTTTTTCCTCAGGTTCACTTCCTCTGACATTATTTCGCCATTATACTCTTCGCATTGCCTCACTTTTCCTACAACATTTTAGAAAATCACATAATAGAAATAAAGCTGTTTGGAAGTGGATTGGTACAAGTACATGTCTTTATTTTTCATATTTGAGCATATTGGGAAGTATCAGTCTTATATTCCCACACATCACATTACTTAGATCAAGAGGTTTTACATATGGTATCAATGTGCAGTCAGAATTGAGTTTTGGGTTCTTTTTTTTTTGTTTGTTTTGGTGGGTTTTTTGGTTTTTTGGTTGGTTGGTTGGTTGGTTGAGCTTTTTTTGTTGTTGTTTTGTTTTGTGTTTTTCTTTCAAAAAGATGAATAAAACCTACGGAAGAGAGGCACACATAGAATGACCAATAAATGGAACAGAGCTTATATTTTTTCTGGGAAATATCCCACATCTCAACAGGAAAAAGACTTTCTCTGTTTTCAAAATATATTTTGTACAGCAGGTTTTTTTGACTTAAAAAACGGGATTTGGGGCATACAGGCTAAATTTCTGCACAAGTATATTTAAATTTCTCCCTGCAGTGAGCCTGCTAGGTCTGAGAATCACAACATAAAGCTGTCAGCTTGTTCATGTGCCTGAGCCTCAAAGTCAGCCACCCTCAGTGCCCACAAAATTGTAAATTGTGTTTGCTGGGAGCAAAGTTCCTGAGTTCTGCTCCTCTCCCCATCACACAATTGCATGTGCATCACATCTGAGGACACTGGGACACATTAATGAAAGACCTTCTTTGCCCATCTCATAATTTATAGCCTGTCCTCAGCAGTTCACAATGCTAGGTAAGGAGAGGGAAGGAGAAAAGAGAGGAGCTCCTTCTGTTCCTGCCTGCTCCCAGCACAGAGCATCCCTGTTCCCAGCAGGAGCCATTTATCAGGAGTGGAGCTGAGTTTGCTGTCTCAGAGGAGAGCAGCTGCCTGCGCACGGTGTCCCTACCTGTGTCAGATAAGGGACAGAACAAACCATAACAACAACGAGCCCTTCTTTTATAACACCACGTAGCCTTTCCTCAGGCAGATTAGAGTCTCTGAACACGTTAGGGACCCTTAGCAGCTGGAGTTCCTCTTCAGAGCAGAGGAAGATAAACACAACCATCCTCTGAGCTTCAGTTTGTTCCATGAGCTGTTGATTGCACTGTGAAGAGCAAATGAGTATCCAGTTGCAAGAGGAGCAACAGACTTCAGAACGTGTTCAGCCTCATATTTATTGAGACAGACCCATGGTAGTAATCCCAGCATGTATTTAAAGTTCTGTGAGACAGGAGGAAGCAGTAGTTAGGACTGTATTAGATGTGTGATTTTTCTTACTGCAGAAGAAAAATGAATATAAAATCAGCCTACAAGAGAAAACTGTGGCAATTTTCATAGAGAAAGAAATATGTGTGTGAAAGTGAAAGACAAAAAGAATGAAATAAAAAAACACAAGGACAGAAAATGTTGGAGCATATAAACATTGGGAAGCATTGTTTTTGAAGGTTATTCATTATTATTTTGCAGCAGCTTTGCCAGTAGCTCATGCCCCAAAAAGAGGATGAAAGGCATGAATACAAACAGCTGGTACTGCAAGTAACTTGTGTGATGGCAAAGAAAAAAAGAGAAAGATTTGCTTAAAAAAAGAGTGGAAGGTTTTGGCTGGCATTTTAACTTCTTGATATATGTATGTTTAAAATTATACTGAATACTTTTGCTTTACCTTCAGTTGGAGTTGTGTAGCTCTAATACTGAAATATATATACTATATATATATATATATAAATAGGCTACTATTTGCAGTAATATTGAATTATTTATTACAATAAGATCATGTTATCTTGTTTTTCTGAAGCACAGCTGTCTGCTGAAGGATGAATTTCTGGTTCTTAAAATAGCATTAAAGGAATCCAGCAGAAACATATTTCTTTCTACAATAGCCCTGTGTTAGACAGAAAATTATGTCTGTACAAGCTTCATGGGTTACTGTGGAGACATTCTTGACATTGGCAAGGTCCTCATCAGCCTTCCTAAGACTTTGTGTTTTCTCCTGGGATCGCACTCCAAATCCTGTCTATGTTTACACGATCAAAGTCACTTTCTTCACAGAAAACCCAATCCCAGCTACTGAATCCAAACAACTCTAAGAGATGTTATTATCTCCATCTCTGAGAGATGAAATCCAAGATCACAGAGAGTTGGAAAGGAACACGGGTCTTGTGACAGAACTCATGTTTTTGTGTTGTCTTTAATCATGTCCCATATTTTTAAGCTGTAATTCTGTCCTTTTTAAAAATTCAATTTATCAAGACTTGAATTGGAATCTCAGATTTTCTAGATTTTATGACATGCTACTACATGTTCTAACTCTCTAAATGTTACGAACATATCCTAACATAGCTGAATACAAGAATTTCTTTGTCTAAGAAATACAGCTACATAGGAGTATTTGATTTGATGGATTTTGGAATATATTTCTCATTGCACCATGTTAGAGATAACTATCTAAGTCCAAGTCATTAAATACCTATGAGACAAACAGTAGTTAAGTACATCCAAAAAATTCTTTCATTTTATCAATAAACACTGTACAGAGCCCTCAGAGGTATATTAATTTTATCTCTCAGTGTATGAAAACAGATAAAGACCGAAGGACATTATATATCTCCTCACTGGACCAATATACTGGAAGCGGTTATGAAAGACATTCCTCTGATTTAAAATCTTTCATCATAAAGTGTCTGACTCCTGAAGTTCTAGAAGAGCATTTCATACTTGTTTTGTAAACAATAATTTCACCTATAAACTTTATTCAAAAAGAAAAATGCTGGGAAATATTCGTTAATATTTTTCCCCTTGTATTTTATGTTTAATTCCACTTCTCTAACACCCCTCAGTCACTCTTCTGGAACAGGAGAGCCCATACCAATTTATACACAATTATGAAACAAAATGTCAGTTTATGTATTTTCCTGATTCTGTTTTCTGGCCATCTGGCATCTATTCAGGAAATTACTCAAGTGTGATGTTTATCAAGTAGCAGCATTTAGGCATTTCATATTTAAATTTCCAAGTTTAACCTACCCATACATTATCCATCTATGAGAAAATGCATAGTCAACGTCAGAAAGCAATTCAACTCATTCTAAGATAAAAGTGCAAATTATCTCAGAACTTCACATTTAGACAATTGAACTGAATAAAATTCCTGCAATTCTGCAGTGAGATTTACTTGTTCATTTATTGCATTGCTGAATTAGCCTTGATAACATGGAATGATGGGAAGCAACTACTTTCTTCTGTCTTGGGTAATTCTGTTTGACAGCAGGCATTTGATTAAAAAGGAATGTGAGCACAATCCATACCTATCAATCTCTGGAACTGACAACAACAGTGCAGATGACACATCCTGTGATTTACAACAGCAGTCAATTAAAACTAATAGCAAAACTAATTAACCTTTCCCAATGCAGAGTGTGACAGTTCTTCTACTAGAACAACAGCTTTGGTGTTGCCATCACCACAGAAAATTTAAACACGACTTCTCAAACACCTTGCAGCAATTTAGTTAATAACCATCTCCTTTTGTTAATGAATTATTAATAAATATGTCCCCATAAAAAGAGATATGCAGTCATTAAAAAAAGAAAAAACATGGATGTTTTTAATCCTATGTATAGATATAGATATAGATGATAGATATAGATATAGATATAGATATAGATGATATAGATACATCTTAGAATTGGCTGCCTACAGTTGGCATGTGGCAAAAGTGAACACAGTGATGCTGTGCATGACTGTAGTCCTCTTGAGATATATCAGTAAGTGTACATTTGATACATATGAAACAGGTAAAATATTGCACTAATTCAGCTTAAATATCTCTTATCCTTTTCAATTTTCACTCTAACATATGGTTGTAGAACGTCTCTTTTTCACTCTTTGTTTCCTAAGCTAAATTAGACAGTATTTTTTTTTAGTGCTTTACTACACGGTTCCTTGCCACTTTGATAATCCAGTTTTGCACTTCTTTCATCCATAAATAATTTTTATTGAGAAAAATGTTATTACTAAAGTTATTATTTTTTCACTTCCTTGGGAAAATGTATTAGTACTTTCCTAAAAAAGATATACAATATGACTTTTTCGGAGTTTTATTGAAGCATTTATCTTCATCAAATGTACCAAAATACGTGCAATCAGTTCCATTCTCACATCACTTATGGTTGCTGTTTTCTAAACTTCTATAAGAAGGCAAAAGGCTGTGGTTGGGTGCTGTATATTTTGATTTTTTCTACCAATGTAGCCCTTGTTATCCAATCCTATGACACACTGAGAAAGTTTACTTCTGTCACATCAAACACATGACACATTCATGTCCAGCTCAGCCCACTGTGAACTCTCAGCAGCTCTTAAATGGTTCACTGTTGATCACTCCTTTCATCACTATATCTCTCATTTTCATTTAAAAAATCAACTCCACAAAACAAGGCACATTTGCTTTTTTTTTTTGCAGACCTACCAAAGGAGAGATGTAATGATCATATATGAGAAAGGGAGAAAAGTTAAGCAATAGAAGGAATAGGAATCTTTTCTGAGTCTACAAAACTCTGGTGGGTTCTGAAGTGGTGACTTTTTTAGTGCAATGTTTCATAGAGCTGGTGTTAAGGCTCCTTCACTCGTGGTGTGGGAGAGATGAAAATTAGTATGGAGGCACAAGAAAGCCATCATCCTTCATGTAGTTGCAGATTTAGTTCATTATTTTCCCCATGATGTTTAAATAGTGAAGCAGGATTGCTTGTTTTAAAGAGTGTCTGGTGATATAGGATAGTCCATGGAAAATTTCCAGATGCTGAGAAATAGCATTGGAAGATTCAACTATAATTTTCTGGAAGCATAGATCATTTATTGTGCCTCACAGCATCACAAAGGGCACCCAAACCACCTCATTCCATCTAAAGTTTAATGCACACCTGAATGAAAAAAGGACCCACTAAGGCAATTAAGACAAGGTCCTAACAACTAATGTAAATAGAGAGAGAATAAAGAAAATTATATATAATATATAAAGCAAAGTACATTTTCCAGAAAAGCATGTGATTAACTAAAAATGGCCTGAAACTAATAGATTTGTCCTACTTCTGTCCATGCTGAGCATTTTTTCATGTTTCTGGGAGCCAATGCAAGAACCAATACTGATCACAAATTCAGATTTAAACAACACCTTTCAGGTGTGTCATGTTTTCATCTGCAGTATGAGAATTTTATCTACAGAGAAAAGAAGGCATTATCATTCTGCCTTGTATCTCTTTCAAGTCATTCAAAATCCACAGTTTAACCAAGATAGGCCCAATGGAAACTCAGCACTTATCAGGGAAAGAGCATAACAACAGGGATATAATGAATAACAACAGAGACATTGTTGGCCATTCCTTCTTTGATCCCAGCTGCCAATGATCTTCTCTGCTGGCATCCCAAGATGAAGAATTCACTGTCTTTACACAACCACGTAGCATGAGAAGATGCTATTATTGCATATTCAAACCTATAGGAATGGTTTTGTGATTTTTAAATATTGTGAAAGAATCACTTGCCTCATAGCAGGTCCTCTCACACCTTAGAAACAACAGAAGAAATGCTGGCCCCAGCTGAAGCTGAATTACAGATTTATTATGGATTGTAACTAAATTAAATTCCAGCTTCAGTTTATGGGGAGAGCTGGGGGCCAGTTTGTAGCTGTGATTATTTGTTATTACACTTTGAGTCATGATCCTCAAACTATTTTAAGTAGAAAAAAAATAGAATTGACATCTGTGAAACAGAAGCTGTTGTTTTCAGAGGGTGTTATTCAAATTTGATTATACATTTGTGATACAAGAAATAATCTTTACATGCTACTTGGCAACTTAACACTCTTTAATTGAGAACCTTCTCCAGATGTATAATAATTGTTTGCTTTCTGCAGAGTTGTTTTGCACCTTGCAACATCTTGGCACAAGCTTCTAGAATTTCCAGTAAAGTGTTAAAACCTGCTGGCACCAGAAACTATGTAATAAACAATCTCAGAGGCTTTATGGTTTGATTTCTTTTGCACTAATGTCCAAAGAGAAGAGAAAGGCGATATAATATTTTCAGTAGCAGGACAATAGGTAGAGAAGCACAACCCCCACTATGAAATGATGTTAGTATAGAGAGAATTGGGCTGAGGATGCTCTGCTCCCACCGCCCTACGCATTTTGAAGATATAGCCCAGCTCCACTCTGCCTGGCTTCTGTGAAGGCTTGTGGGAGGACAGGCAGAGGAAAGGCAAAGTGGCTTTGCCTACATTTCCTTCTGTGCCTTCTCTCCATCTCTGAACTGATTTAGAGAGAAGTTTATACAATGTAGAAATAATGGACCTGTATTTCTATAAGCATAGAAATAACCTTTACTTTTAAAGGTCACTCTAAGCACTTCTCTTTAAACTGTGTGAATGATATTGCTCCATGTATGTAGAGAGGTGAAATGAAATGCTGACTTCTCCAGCCTTACTTCATTGCCTTTGAATATCTTACTTTTAACACTCTATTGAAAACTCTCTTTCTTATTTTCTTACTTTTTTTTTTTTTTCAAATGAGAAAACTTCAGAGTCTTTTAGTAAATGTTTCTGAAAAGGTGAATTGTGTTGACCGTTATGTGACTTGTAATGACTCCTAGAAAAATTTCTATTCTTGGGAAAAAAAACTCCACTGAGGAAAATACATTCTGAAGCATATAATCTAGTTATACAAGTGTATGGCATGTATACCATATTTGCTCATCCAAGCTATACATTATCCTTACACTCTTGACTTAAAACTATGAGCTATAAGTATAGCTGTAAAACTATAAGAAAACAAAACAAAACAAAAACAAAACTAAATTCAGCAAACAAAAAAACCCAAACCAAAAGAAAATCAAACAACCAACCCATAAAATTTTACTTCTCTCCAAGTTAGAAAGATATATTTGTTTTCCTTTTACATTAATGAGGGTTGCTTTTTCTGCTTTTCCAGGTAAAACACAGGTTATGGGTGAAATCAAGATTGCATTAAAGAAGGAAATGAAGACAGATGGAGAACAACTGATAGTAGAAATCCTTCAGTGCAGAAATATCACATACAAATTTAAATCTCCAGATCATCTTCCAGGTATCATTAAAAAAACAGCTTCATGATACTTTGAAAACATTAAGTAGGATGTATCTTAAGTCATTTAACTTAAAATCACTAAAATGGAAAAGAAAATTTTATCTTAGCAAGGATGACATAATCTACAGGATTCTTTTTGAAGTGCTTCCTTTCTCCTATGAGCAAATTTAATGAAAGTAAAAACATTTTTAGGAGCAAATTAACTCTCAGAAGTTAATCCTCTTTTTAGAAACAAAAATCTCCTGTTCGTAATGATATTTTCATACATAGATAAAGATATACTTTTTACTTTAATGACAGTATTACATGCACAAATTCCTTTGGATTTGGTGGGGTGGGTCCATTTCTACAACATGTGAATAAGAGCAGAATGTGACTTTTTAAATATTATTTTTTCACAAAAAATCTCCTCTGTTGAAATCATTAGCAACATTTTAAATGATTATTTAAAAGCTTCTGTATTTAACTCATTGAACTATTCTTCCCCAGACCTGTATGTGAAGCTGTATGTTGTCAATATCTCTACCCAAAAGAGAGTAATTAAGAAGAAAACCAGGGTATGCAGGCATGACCGAGAGCCTTCGTTCAATGAAACATTTAGATTTAGCTTGAGTCCTGCTGGGCATTCTCTTCAGGTAATTCTGCATTTTATTAAATCCTAATTTTGGATGTTGTCCATGCTGTGCTATGGGCATTTGAGCTCAATCTTCCACCCCAGTTGTTTGCTGAAAAGAGAAAACTACAAAGTAACACAGTTATATAATAATGGAAATATCAGGCTAGAGGAGCCATTAAAAGATGGATTACTCCATCACACCAGACTAAGGAAGAGTATTTATAGATCAGGCCTGAAAATTTTAGGCTTGATCTGTTCTTAAAATCCCCCAGAGAAGGGAGTTATACATGCCTTCCAAAGGGAATTTTCTATGTATTTAGAAATTTTAGTGCAATATCAAAATTAAATATGTCATATTTTTAAATTAAGTTCACTTATCCTTAAGTATCCTCAGAAAGTACAGAGGAAAACTGATTTGCCTTCTTTTTATTTTTTTCTTAAGGTTTACATTGAAAGGGTGTTATCTCTCCTCTCTACTTTTCCAACATAAGTCAACGAAACTTCTTTGATATGTCTTTTTTTGCCTAAATGCCTAACCATTTTATCATTCTCTCCATTCCTCCAACTTCTTTAAAAGTTGTGGTATCAAAAATTTGACACAGTAGTCATAGTCTCAGGTGGTGAGATCTACAGATTATGCCAAACCAGATATTCTCTGGTACATTTGTAATGGAGTTGACTTTTTGTCAGACAGTGGCACATCAAATGATTCATGGAACTGGTTCAAGAATATCCCTCTCCTGTGTTTTAGTTGCTTAGACAGATTTGGTCATATGGCCATGCTCTTTTTTTTTTGGACAGGTTGGATTCAATTTGTCAACCTTTATTTATTTTCACATTAGGAGATATAAAGATAAACCATATATTCAGGCTTCCTCCAGAGAGGGACTGCATGCCAACCTTAAAAGTCAGTGGAAGGCATTGTTATCAAACATGTTATCAGCATCCTGTTATCAAACCTTTAAATCTGTCAGACCAACCTGAACAAGACAGCATCGTGGTGACTAAAATTAGTCTGGATTACCTAAGTGCTTACATTGTGCTTATTGCTTGTATCATTAACATTACAGTCAAAATGGATGTTACTTACAAAACAAGATCCCCTCAAAATAGATATTGTTTTTCCTGTGTTAAGGTGTCCTAACCGCTTATTGTTTCCAATGGACTAAGTAAAAGGCTATTTAAGAATTGATATTTTCTGGGAAAAACAAAGTGATCAATAAAGTCTTGTCAAAGTTTAAGAGCTTCCTTAAAAAAATTGCTACCAGTGGTGGTTTGAAGAGGAAACCACGTAGGGTAGACCAATAAAGAAGAATTCACAGAGTCCTATGGAAAAATAATCCATCAAGTTTAAGGAGAGAATTAGCAAGTGACATATCCATAAGAGACATTAGCCTGAGACTTGACAACATTTCCTCTGGAACTCTGTGATATAAAGACAGGAGGAGACAAAGGGGAGACCTCGTTGTGTTCTTCAACATGGTCCTGGAGGGAAGCAGAAGGGCAGGCACTGACCTGTTCACTGTTGTCACCAATGACAGGACTCAAGGGAACAGCCTGAAGAAGAGTCAGGGAGGTTTAGGTTGTACATCAGGAAAAAGGTTTTTCACCCAGATGGTGATTGGGCACTGGAACAGGTTGCCCAGGGAAGTGGTCATGGCACCAAGCCTGACAGAGTTCAAGAAACATTTGGACAACACTCTCAGGTGCATGGTGTGATTCTTGGGGTGCCTTGCACAGTGCCAGGAGTTTGACTCGATGGTCCTGATTGATGTCTTTAAACTCAGCATATTCTATGAATCTATGATTCTATGGTATGTGCTGATCCTGCACACCAGAGCTAAGAAAGACAAAAAAGGTTATAAAAGTATCCCGTAAAGCTATCAAGGAATAAGTTTAAAACAAAGAAAAAGCTTTTCTGCTTCATGAAAATTGGAGTTTGAGTTGTAAAATGTATTGTCTTTATATATTGTGGGTGTTAAATATTTTCACAGAATAGGTAACTGGAGAAGATGATAGGAGAAATTTACAGATGAAAGACATCAAATTCTGTTAAATACAAACTTACTGCTTGTGAGTCAGAACGTCAATGGTCCACAGACCTTAGTAGGTATTTTGAGAGACTGTAACTACTTAATTGCTTTGTTCTTATATTCTGCCTTACACACTGCCCTCTGCACTTTTGGAAGCAAAATGTTTGTCTGGAGAGAGCTTTAATCTGACTCAGTGCATCTGTTTTTATGTGCTCTTCAAGCTCAACACTTGATTTGTTCCTATGGCAAAGCATGAACCTGGATGATTTGAATGCTGAATTTGAGTGATGAACATTTAGGCCCAAAGAGATGGACGCAATCCAAAGAGATTTAGGGGAGAGGGAAATGAAACAAACCCAGAATTTATAGAACAAAAATGGAACTGGGAAGATGATGGGAGAAAATAAGATCAGAGAGAAGGAGTAAGATGATATCAAACATGATAATAATAAAAGGTACAATGTAAAGAGGTATGAGAACCAACCAGAAGCAGAAATTAAGACAAGGGACTGCAGTCTAAAATCAGCAGCAAGAGCTGTGAATATTAGCCATAAAAATGGGAGCATGGGCTGTTGAGGAGAAAAAATAAAAGGAATAAAAACCAAAATTAAGAATAGCTTGAATTGTCTGGTACAGAGTATTGGGAAAAATAAGAAACAAAACCCCTGGCACTTAGAAACTAGGACTTTGTTATCCAGGATAACAAAACAGGAATTAAGGGCCTGGAACAGAGGAAACAAGGATGAGAGAAAGATAAGCTAGAGGAGAAAGATCCTACAGTTCCACCTGGGAGAAGGATAAAGAACAGAACTAATGAAAAATTGGATAATTTTTTTTCTGTCCCAAAATTGTTGATTGTCTCAGAATGAAAACATTCTGTGGAAAACATTTTGACAACTCTCATACAGGCACTTTCCTCAGCCCCTGGCATTTTTTTCCCTCACTTCTCTGACTTCTCTGTTCCTTGGCAACTCACCTGGGGCCCTTCTGGAAAGCACTAAGCTTTTGGCTCCTGGCTCACTGCAATTAGAAATACATAATGTCCTATGTGAGGCTAATCAGAAAAACACAGAAAAACGAATTTCACAGATGTTCTGGTTTGGCTTTCCAGCTTCTGGGCAGTCCATTCTTCAGCAAACACCAAAACCAGAGACCTAGAGAGCCATCAGCAGTGGAGGCAGGCTGCCTATTTTCATCAAGGACACGTTTTCTGATGAGTGGAGTTCCCTATTAGTTTAGTGCCTAAGAGTTTTCCCTTCTCAAACCTCTTGAAACTAGTAGCCATTAGGTATCTAAGCTGTCCAGATTGCCAATTTATGTCAAAACTGGACAAGGAGGAAGGAAGCTTATTCAGGAAAACATTTGCAAATTTTTTCCCATTTGAAATTTATTCTATATTTTATTTGTAATGTGAAGTTTGCATTTTTTACATTGCTTTCCAAAACAGAATGGAAAATTTTCAAATATGGAAAAGTTCGTGATTACAGGAAATTCTAGTTCTTCTACAGATCTGTTACACTTTTACTGCCATGTGATTTCAGCAGTATAAAAACCTTGTTTTCTACTGTTAGTTTTCTTCTAGCATAGATCTTTGAAACCAAAAAACAAAATGCCCTTTTTTCTTTCCTACTAGTTCACACAAAGAGTGACAACCTCCTTCCATTATCAGTTACTCTCCTTGCTTGTTGCTTGTTGAGGTCTGCTCAGTAACTGAATATTCCAAACCTGCTGAGAATCCTGTCATGGAAATGCAAATCTTCATTATTTCTTTCTCTTTTGAAAAACGTAGGAAGTTTAAAAAAAAAAAATCAGTTACTTAAGAATCAAGAAATGCTAAAATCCTTCTGAATGTGTAACTATAACTCATGCCATGAATTATACATATTATCAGATGCATTTTCTTAGAAAGATATATAATGAACCTATAGATCCACAGAATGAGACGAGTCCTTCAGAAAAGTGTGTTGTTTGCATGACACAAACCTCTTTAGCTGGAAAATGATGGATGACATTTCACAGAGAGCCTTGTACACCCAGTCTGCATCAGACTTCCACTGACTTAACAAGAGCTGCTACTTCACTTGCACAAAGCTTTATCTTGTAACTTAAAACTTGACCTTATGCTCATCTTTGGTAACCAGCAGGTGAACAAATCATTGCTCATTATCATTCAAGATTGTCATCTTCTAATTGCTGTCTCATGATAAGGAAACAGAAGCAGGAGAACACTCAATTTTAACAGGGCTTTCTCTGAAGGGAAAGGTGACTCAATATAAAATGTGATGGTCAATGTTTCTTTTCTGTACATAGCATATTTGAGCTCAACATTTCTGAATCTTTCATGTTTTCCTAGTATTATGTTACTATGCATATTGATGATGATGATGATGATGATGATGATGATTATCATTATTATTTTCACAGATTCTGCTTGTCTCCAATGGAGGGAAGTTTATGAAAAAGACACTGATTGGGGAAGCTTATATCTGGCTTGACAAAGTGGATCTAAGGAAAAGAATAGTAAACTGGCACAAACTGTTGGTCAGCTCCACACAAACACATTGAGTAGAGCTGTCTGCTTAGGGCACAAAACATGCAGAGTCTGCTCTAAACAGCATCACTTCAAGAATATAGTTTGATATCATTGTGTTTAGCTAGTCTTTCAGAATACAAAGTAGAAAAGAGCAGTCTCTGGGCTACAAAGCACACTTAAATGAGGGCTAGTATACTTATTTTTGCTGCAAAATACAGCAAAAGGAGAAGAAAATCTGGGCCCAGAAGATAAAGTGAGGCTGTTTGAAATGAAGACTGATACGAGGGCTCCATGTTGTTGGACTCTTTATGAAGAGAGTAACTGTGAAGGAAATGATGAAGGCTGGAGGCAGGTGCTAACGCAGAGCTCGGCTGGAGCTGGAGGTAGTGTGATGGGAAGCACAGTCTGGTTTTCTGTGCATCCAGAAGGAGATCATTTTATGCAAAAGCACCTAGGGTGACTGACTTTCCAAATCTCACTTATTAAAAGTGCAAAACTTGCTCCTCTGCACCTTAGGATCTCTGATAATTTGCTGTAGTGAGATTATGCCACTTGACACAAACTGCAAGGTGTTTGCAAGAGTGGTAATGTTATTTTACATTACTTTTTTCCTTCTTTCTTTTTCTTTCAAAAACTATGCTGTGAAGAATCAGATCTGATTGTTTCATTTGTTTCTGTGTGTTAACAATGGATATGAACCACTCTCCTAGAAAGTGATGAATAATGTTATTTAAACGGTCTTTAACTTAGGATGTGGTTTTAAAGAGAAAGGACAGGTTATAAACTGCACTACATCAGAAAGATAAAATGCTGTTTCAATGTCAGTGACGCTGTATTTCACCCTACCCTTTGAGTCAGAAGGACTAAAACAGTTTGAGATTCAAGAGACTTAAGCACTGGGACTAATGCAGTTATTTCATCTAGTCCTCACGTTTTTCAGCTACCAGTCTTGTTCTGAAACTGTGGAGAGACAATGAATTCTAGGTTATTTTGTGGGGACTTTGGAGCAGCAGCCCCACAGTGACCCTCTCGATGCAGGGCTCTCTATCAACACTAGTGACACACTTGGAATCTAAAGGGAAGGGACAGCAGGAAAGGCAGCTGCATTAGAATGAAAAATATCCTCTTGCTATCTCAGGTGACTGTCTGAGTATAATCCACTCAATAGCATGGCTTCTCAGTTAGGAAGGAAGTAAATAATAAGGTAACTTGCAACTTTTAAGTCTGTGTAAGCACTCCAAGCATAAAGTCTCTCTTTCAGGGGTTTGAGGTGTAGCAGTTAGCTCACTTGGGAAGAAACTGCTGCCTGGCATGGCTTAGGCTGGTTACTGTATTTTCCCTTGTACCATGGTTGAAGAAAGGAGAGCTTTCTCTCCTGTTCCTAAAAGTATAGCAAGTTTACTAAAACCCAAGAATCAATGGTACTAACTCCCATGTTACTCAGAAGTCATTTAATTTTTCATAGCTTTAGTAAAAAGTGGTTTCCCTGGAAACATGATCTCATGGCCTTTGCATACTTTATAAGAAAATGACCAAATTTGTGCATGTCATCCATTTATTTTTCTGGCCCAAAAAAGAATTTCCAATTTTCATTAAATTATTTAATGTACATTGTCTTATATTTTCTGAATATATGTAGTACAGTTCCACAGGTTGTGCAAGACCAGCTGAAAATATTCTTCTGGAAAATATCATATGCTTGAAAAAAGAAAAGGAAAAAAGAAAGCTTAGGTTATTATGCAATTGGATTGACTGAAAAAGCAACACCATTTAATCTGGTGACACTTCCCACATACAGTTTTTGGTTTATGTTTATCAACTTAAAATATCAGCATGGAACAGGAATATAAGAAAAAACATAAAAATTATATTAATGCTACACACACAAGGAAAATCCTGTTGCTCATAACCTGCTGGTAGCCTGCTTAACTTGCAAGCAGAGCAAACTTACCAAAATCTTACTAGCTATCTTAAAAACACAACATCACTGACAGTGGAAGTAGGATATGTGCTTTAATGTTGAATTTTATGCTTTCACCAGTATATGTATACCCTACCTCTCATATATTTTAAGAACAGTCCTCTGGAGTTATTGTAAAAATTCTATGTTTTGATGTTGTATATGTTTTTATAAGAAAATACTTCAAAGAAAAAATCCCCAACAGAAACAAAAAATCCTGTGTGGGTACATTTGACATATGTGTTGCTCTCTTGGTGGGTTATCTTGCATTCCTGATGACTATACTGTGTTTGTACTTTGAAAAAAGACCTGCAAAAAAAAAAAAAAATTCTGTGTGAAGTGCAAGCCATGAGGTGTGCAATTTTGTGCAAACTGCTGGTGATTTTGTTCTTGCTAAGATTTGCTAAAAAGGCAGCGAGTCGCACTGGTAGTTGCTATGGAGATTTCTGAGAGGAACGAGCAGTCTCTGGCTGCCTTACTGGAAGCCTGCAATCATCATCTGTAATTGAGAAAGTGGACAGGCATGCTTTGCTCTCTCACACACACAAATGTGGCCGATATTTTATTGAATACTTTTGTTGAGTGGTATAGCTGCGGCTGTAGGGAGCTACAGCTGCCTTTGAGGCTAATCAGCTGTCGGCAACTGGTCTAATTCAAGCATCTTTGGTTCTCTGAACAACACACAAAATGTTTCTGCACCTTGAAATGGCAGTTTTGGACTCCTGTCATGGAACACGAAGAGTGGAGTTTGTGAGGAACGCGGCACAGCCTTGGCCAGCTGCAGCAAGGACGGGGCTCCTCGGGTGTCACCGGGGCTGGGTGTGTGTCACACCTGGACCCACACACCCGCCTTGCTGAGGCAGCCTCATTCAGCGGTCAGAGAATGCCACCAAAGTGTGCCAAGTTCCTTTTTTTGACCAAATTTCTAGGTTGTACTGAAATCACTCTATGCAACACAGATTCATGTTTGAATGCATAGTTTCTCTTTTTGTTGTTTGTTTGTTTGTTTGTTTTATGAATGAAGTCAGGAAAAACTCTCGTGACAATGTTTTTTAAAAAACCAATCAAACAAGGACTATTAGTATTTTTTACCGTTTTTGTATATATCTCAGTATATTTTTTTTCGTTTTTCTTCATTAATTTTTGTTTATCTGGCCAAATGTGCTCAGACGTGGCAACAGCTTTTATCATTTCTGAGTGATTGATTATTAATGAGTTCACACATTTCTATGATTGCTTTGAAGATACATATTGCAGGGAGGCAATAGCAGAGG
Organism: Acrocephalus scirpaceus scirpaceus; assembly: GCA_910950805.1. Lineage (NCBI taxonomy): Eukaryota > Metazoa > Chordata > Aves > Passeriformes > Sylviidae > Acrocephalus > Acrocephalus scirpaceus. Next base: position 9,489,905 of record OU383777.1, read on the forward strand.
CATTTTAACTCTTTTAATTCATAAATCTGCTGAGACAACAGAAATTGAAGCTGCTTCTTAGTTCAAGCCTTGTAGAGTGGAAACAAGCTGAAAAATGAGCAAAAGCACAGTGTGTGTGTTTACAAATGACAGGGATTTATAACATTATCATTGTTATTAGTATGCTTAAAATGAGCAGCAAACAGCCACTTTATTTTTTTCCAGTTCAAAACTAGACATGAGGGTTTCTATGATGAATGTTGAGCTAGTTCTTTATCATTACACTTTAAAGGGATAGTATCCAGGGGCAATGAGTGCTGCTTCTTTATTATTACCCACGGTTTTACATTACATGGATCTTGTATGGAAGAAACACAAACCAGTTTAGGTCAGTAAAAACCAATCTGCTGACTTGAACTGGCTTTAAATCAAGACCTAGAAAACATTTGAGTTGTTTTTCTGGATGCTGGATGTTTGCATGGCTACATTGTGGGATATGGTAGCTGGTAACCAGCTGATATTGATTCATACTTTGAGAATGATGATGAAAAAAAATAAGACATCTATTATATTGTAAGCTAGTGTGAGCCCAATAGAGATTATTTAATTAGGATTTAGTTTCATGGAGATATCATAAAGATGTTAATAGTATTTTTTTAAATTATTATTTGAATCATAACCAACACTATTTTTAACTAGTTTATTTTCATTGCTACGATGTTGAATGTCCCAGATTCATTGAGTATATATCTAGATATGTACATACCTATGTGAATAGCAGAGAAAAATTGTGTGAGTGTAACTTATAAAGGTAATTAAACAGAGAGGAAATTTAGCATAAGTATCCACCTACATTATATTTAAACTCTAGTCCTACATGCCTTGTGAATTTTCAGTACACATGGCATGTAGGATGAATTGCTCTTTATAAATACATGTTGCCTTTAGAAGGAAAATAGGAAGAATAAGTGAAACCGGATACTTTCTCTTTAAACCATAAGAAACATTTTAATGTTTTCTATATGTTCTGTTTTATTATTTTGAAAAAAAAATTAATAAGCAAATATATTGATGAGCTCAAAAGTTATAATATATATAGATATCCATAATAAAACTAGATGATTTGACGAGAGTCATTTTCTTAATTTGCTACCCTGTAAATAAATATACATTTTTGTAAAACAAACTGAGTTTAAATTATTAACTCCATTTACCATTCAAGCATGTGAGTGTGTCCTTATTTGATTGTATCTTATAGATGTTCAGTGATGTGCTCAGGTGCTCAACAATGGCTGACTAGAGTGTGTGCTGTCATGCTACAGACAACGTGTACAGCAGACACAATGTTTAAAAAAATCCAAAAAACACCAAAAAACCCTGCAAAACAACAAAAAAAGAAGAATAGTCCTTGGGCAAATGTAATGTTTCCACAGTGAATGTTGCATGCATAGGTGGTGGTTTGTTGATATTCATTTTGTTTTGAATTTCTTTTAATTTTCATTTTGCTTCCAGAATCATCAGGAAAAATGAAAACAAAACAGATTTGTTCTGAAAGTTGTAAAAACTGAAACAAAAGCAGTATGAGATTGTATAAAAATGCTTGTAAATCTGTCCCAGTTTTCACTTTATGTATAAATCCATGCCATGGTTTTGTGATTGTATACAGGATGTATCTTGAGAATTTATGCAAATTGTGCTCTATAAAGGCTGTTATCCCAGTCTGAAAAATAAATATTTAAAATATCTGGTTTGGGTTTTTTTCCTAATTAACATGAAAAATTATTTTATTGGTTTATATTTCCCATTTGTTGATCACAGTGGTTTTGTGGTGCTGCTTTACATGCTGCCTATACTCTTCTGTCCTATTTCAGCATTAGCAGACCTCCCAGGGTATAACCCATCTCCCACACTTCGTTTTGAAGTAAAGAATGGTTCATTCATCAGAATCTTCTTCCCAACAAGTCAGAACCAGAATCACATTCTTGTTGATGTTTTCATACAGTTTCATCTCTGGCATCCTATATAGGCAACAAATATTTGTGCATGCGTCAACACAGTTTAGGATTATCCAGGGGTTTGTCTCCTCAATGTGAAGAAAAAGTGAATTTAAAATGTAGCCTAACTCTGTATCCTTGTAAGCTCCTGATAGACACATAATAAGAAAGAATCTGATAAATCCTAGAAAGATTTTCTCTGCCTCTTTCTTCCAGCAGAAAAAAGGTTTCCAGGAACAATATATCTTCGACTTTATTATAAACAAGAAATCATTTTCTTTAAGCAATAATTTCGGTAGGACCGAATATTATCTGACCAGTATAACATCTGTGACACTTTCCTGTTGAGACTGTATTTTTGAGCTATGTCTAGATCTATATTCATTGTATTTGCATAGTTTCCCAATTTGATACAAATAATTTAAAAGAAACAAACATGTTCCCTGAGTGAAATAAATTGATGTTTCAGTCTGGTACTGGAACATATAGACTGGATTTTTTTTTTCTATGAGTGGATGCATTTTCTCAAAAAATAGTGTAATAAAAAATAGACAACAATCTTTGAGGATGCCTCAAGAACAGAGATGCCCTTTTTCACATTAGCTGATCTGCTACAGCACTGACGCAGTCTGACTTCTAGTAGTGCCCATCAGGAAAGAAACTCAACTTCCCAGTGCCTGCCTCCACCACTAAGGTATGAGTTCAAGGTACTTTGGGTACCTCTCTCTGAGAAAATGGTTATGACTACAACAAGCATTTCACCTCACACTCAGAAAAAATTTTTGGCATCCTCTTTTATTTTGGTGAGGAAGCTCCTGCTCAGCATGCTCTTCCTCTGGAAATGGTTAGAAAGCATTTTTTGAAGTTTTAAGGGAGAAAGAGCTGACCGGAATTATCTTTGTGGAAGCTGTAGGTTTATCTGAATCTAGCTCCAGGAAACTAGTTTGCAGACAGAAAATCCCAGTGTCCCTTCACAGATACAGAAAAAATGATTAAATAATATGCTTATTTTTAAATAATTAAAAATATTTAACAAAAATATGTGATTATTTACCCAGAGAGCTCAGCAAAGTGCACAGTTTGCACAAGCAATTTCCTCACATTTCTATTTGTGGGGTTTAACTTAGAAGCTATAATGTGAAACTGGGAATTGGGAAATTCATGGAATGTTTTTAAAACAGGCTGGACTTAAAATTCATATAGAGAGAAGTTACTGAAAAATATACATAGAGATTCAGCTTAGCATTCTGGCTGTGAGGACAAGTCTCTCTGGAACTCCAAGAATATCTTCAACATATATCTTCAACCTTGTTCTTTCTAAAGAATCATGGAATCATAAAATAATTTGCATTGGAGGAGGCCTTTCAAGATCCTGCAGGACAGGGGCATGAGAAGGGACATCTTTGACTGTAGAGGGTTGCTCAGAGTCCATCTAATCTGACCTTCAATATTTCCAGCAAGGGGACATCTAACATCTCTCTGGGCAAACTGTTCCAGTGTGTTATCCTCCTTATTGCAAAAAATGTCTTATTTTTCTCTATTTTAAATTTATCCTCTTTTAGTTTGAAACCATTAACCCTCATCTTACAGCTACAGGCCCTACTAAAAAGTCTGTCCCCATCTTTCTTTAAGTATTGAAAAGCTGCTCTACAATCTCATCACAGCCTTCTCTTCTCCAGGCTGAGCACCAGCTCTCAGCCTTTCCTCACAGAAGATGTGCTCCAGCCCTCTGGCCATGTTCATGCCCTCTTCTGGATGCACTCCAGCAGGTACACATTATATTTATAGACCCAGAGCAGCACACAGTGCTCAGAGGGGCTCTCAGCAGAGGGTCAGAAACAACTCCCTCCCTGCTGGTCACACTTCTTGTGATGCAGCCAAAATACAGATGGCTTTCTGGGCTGCAAGTGCATATTGCCAGCTCACCTCCAGTTTCCAACCACCAGTATCCCCAAATCCTTCTCCCCAAGACCACTCCCAATTCATGTGTGTCTATAAAGGGAAATTAGAGAACTCTTCTTACTTTTGAAAGCTGATTTTCCTGACACATCTGATGCAGAAAGAACATAGCGCTTCTTTTCCAACCCTACTTTATAAGTATGCAAATGACATAAATTGCAGTCTGTTAGTTAAGAATATTAATGAATTTAGGACACAACAATAAGCAAAATAACGTAATAAAAAGCAGTCATAATAACAAATTATCCAAATCTCTCATACCAGCAGACATCACTTTAAATGGGGAAAAAACCCCAAGCACATAGTAATAGTTGGATGATTTATCTGTATCAGCATAGCTAAGATGGTAAGTTTGTTTGCAGACAAGGACTCAGACACTGTAGGTCTGACAGAAGAAGGATAACTTCCAATTTGAACAGGTTGGTCATTTTGCTGCAATAGAAGTGGCCATTACTTCGACCTTTCTAAATGATCTATATTGCTATGTCTTTCAGAATTTCACTTCTGTATCAGGATTTTTGATACCTCTATATTTTAAATACAGGATATTATATCAGATAAGATTTTTAGGCACAGGTGAAAAAGCAAAATATAATCTTTTTCTCAGCACAGACTGTCAAATCTCAGAAAGTTCTTGATATTTGCAGTTTAGCAGCCACAGCTAAGATAAAGATAGAAGACAGTGACAGCATATTGGGATCTGGGATCAATACAATGTTGGTAGGGTCCTTGCTATCTAGAGGAGCCTTGACAGTCAGGAGAAATGACCTGATGGGAAACTCATGCAGTTCAAAAAGGCAGATGTGAAGTCCTACGTCTGAGATTAAATAGTCTGATGTAGCAGGCTGGGGCCAGCTGTGTACCAAAGCAGGGTCAGGCCACAGTGAAGGGCTTTAGTGGGGCAAAGGCACAGAGATTCAAGCTGCTGCACAGCCCTACATCATCTCTCCTGATTAAGAAGCCTTTAAACCAAAAATAAACAGACAGCAGGACAGTCAGCTACAAGTGGGATGAAAAAGTCAAGCAGACAAAGAAGAAGTGCAACATTTTGGTGAAAGTGTAATGGAACCAGTGCAGGGCAGAAAACTCCTATAGTCCTCTTTTTTGCGAGAGGAGGTACAAAATTTAAGCCATGACACAATGGCACACCTACTGAAAGTTCTCCAAAACTTTCTAAAAGTGGTCTTTTCTCTGTGTTGTGATTTTAACTGCTCTTATACATAAAAAGTCCTTGATTGATTTATTCCTTATTATTAAGAAATATTCCTATGCATTATTAGATCGATTTTTGGGATTATTGCATGTACATATGCTTAATGAAAACCACTAGTGGTTTTGTTTAATAATTCAGATCTCCAGTTCATCATACAAACATGAAAAATTCTATTATATTGAGGATTTAAGGGCTTTGCAGATGATTTTAGGCATTCTCTGAAAATGCTATAAGGAGGAGGTCTAACGTCTTGTATACAAGTACTTCTTCCATATCTAACTTAAAATAGTTTTTCTTGACTGGCATTTTAAAATATAGAGGAATCAAAATGCATTACTTTTAGACTTTTTTATGGTGATGGACAGAGGCCATTTGAAAGTAAGTTCTGATAATGCGAAGAAATTTCTGTATCTTTATGATAATACAAGGGAAATTCTGATTTCTCAGAAAGTTACATTTTACCAATTTTCAATTTTAAACATTTTTATAAAAAATCACTATCTATTTCATCAATTCAATCTACAGATGGTAGGGAACTGCTATTCTAATTTTTTTATTTTAGATGAGGAGCTGAAGCACAAGAAAGTTACAATGCTCTTTACAAAGGTTTTCAAGTTACCATGACTTGCTCATCTCTCCTTTGTAAATCATAGGCCTTACTCAGTCTCTTCCTTAAAGAGGAAATCTAATAAAAGAAAATCACATTTCAACTCTGTGTTCTGAAAATCAAATTAATAAAACCTGCAATAATTTTGTATATCTAAAGAGAGGAGGTCAAAACAGAAGCTACAACTGAAGGGCATTAAGCAGTTGTTTTGACAGCAAGCGTCTGGAGCTTTTGTGTTGTTTCTGAAGCAAATTTGGGCTGAACACATTTGGGCAACTGCTCAGAGCTGCTTCCAGTCTCCACTCTAGTTCTCTGTGGTAATACCAAGATCATTTTCATCAATGGCTTTGAGAATTCAGAGACTTTGCAACCTGGGGGCTTCTTGCTTCATCCTAGGCGCTCAGAAGACATAATACAGAAAAATTACCTTCTTGAAAGCTAAAACTCACTTTGTTAGAACTATATTCTGTTCTCAATCTCATCTAGCAAGAGTTCAGGGCACCGCAGAATTTAGTATTGTTGCTTTCTTTTCATTATTTTATTATAGATAAAAGGATACAGGCATGCAAAGTTTTCAACAGCTCTCTCCCTACCAAAGTTCACTTGATGTCATCTTTATTCAGCAAATATTGGCAGTTTCTGCTCTGTTGCTCAAAAGAGTTTTTTTCTTTCTAGGAGTGATGTATCACACAAACGGGATCCCCTTACCTAGTTCACTCCTTGTCTCCCACAAGCATCTGATGATGGTTCTTCAGCTCCTGAGCTTGGATTAACTCTATATTCCAACACAGAAGAGCAGCACAGCATTAGAGGACTGCATTGTAGGCATTTAAATTTAGGTAAAATAAGTAAGTCTTAACTATTTTCATAAAATTTCAAGCCAAGGAGCTTGCAGTTTTAGGAGCAATAACAGTGCCTGGTAAACATATAAGAGTGATGCAGTTTAATGAAAATAGGTCCTGTACATACTTTGGAATCCCTTGTTCATGATAGACAGACTAATCAATACTCCATGATGTCGCTTTAGGAAAAGAAAACCCAGAGCTACAGACTGACTTTGCTTACCACCACTCACAACAACAACAACAACAACAACAACAACAACAACAACAACAACAACAGGATTGATCTGAGCTATTCAGGGCATTGCAGTGACATCTAAAGTTATCTAAAATTAATCTCTTTTTGTTGTTTTCCTGAAAAGCCAGACTTTCTCTGATAAGCAATTCTATGGGTTGTCAATAATTCTTAGAATATTTCAAACTGCCTAAGACATGAACAGTGTACACTCTAATAGCTCAGAAACACACACACACACACAAAAAAACAAACAGGCAAAAAACCCCAAACATTTCCTTTAATGTTTTTTTCAGATAGAATGTAAAAATATATTTTTCAATGACTGAATATTGTTAGTCCTGGAATCAGTGTTCCCAAAAAGAGTCATATTGCAGAATGACTTTTCTCTAATAAGTAGGTAGAGCATGCATGCCAAGGAGACGTGGCTTAAGTCCTTGAAAGAGCAGTGTTCAGTGATGAGGATCACAGCAACATTTGCATACTGATTTACATGAGAATTACAAAGCAAGTCAGTGCTTTCCTAATGATGTGTTAGAGGTGAAAAAAAGTAGCCTATATATATTAAAAGTTTATTGAAATCAATAAACAGGTTTCAAAATTACATAAGATTTTCTTGAGTAAAATGTACAGTTTGGTGTAAGTTTTTAAGTTTAACATAATTTTAGACTATATATGCTGTTCTACTGCCATGAGGCTTCTCAAAATTGTCAGTGAGGATGAAATTAGGTTTATCACTATCATTAAGTTTATTTTATACATCTTGGTGCGATCAACATCAAGAGTAAATATTAGAGGGCATAATAAATCATTATGCCCACATAGAACTCCAAAGGGCAATATTAATCATTATAAAAATCTCTCAAAGGCAAAGCTTAATCACATAATATCATCAGATTAATAATGAAGTAGTTGTTAGTATATAGGTCAACATAAGAGACAAGAGAAACAGAAAAAATCTTTGATTATAGTGCTAATAAAGGAGCTATGTAACAATAATATAAAGTCTGATGCCCATGGGAAAAAATATTTCTTTATATTCCTTCATTACCTTGAAAATTTTTTATGGGCACATCTTTGTGCATGTTCCAAATAGAAGAATTAGTCTCTATAAAACATGTTTCATACATTTGAGGGGTTTTTTTGCAAAAGTGTTTAGTAATTGGGAAGAGAACATTAAGAGTTGAAATGTTCAAATTGATGCTTTCAGTTTTTTAATATCACCAACAGATGCTAATGCAGCAAGTGAAAATAACCACCAGTATTTTCTATTTCTCCTAGGTTCTTAAAAACCCTCTTGCTGTAGCAACACCAAGAAACAATATCAAGCAGTAGAATTTTTAACAGTGCTGTCTGACTTCATTTGAGGACTGATGTGTCCAGGTTTGCTCTGATTCAGCACTGTGGTGCCACCTTACTGTGTGGAGAGGTTGAAGAAGAAAACACACATACACACACACACACATGCCCACACACCTGCTTAAAATTCTGATATCCTTAACCTAGTTACATGGTAAAAGATAACACATTGGAGATGACTGCTGAGTTACAGCAGCAAAAATTGGGAATGGCAAATAAAAGAGAAACTGTTGGTCTGCACCAGAGGAGAAGGAAGAGGAGGAGGAGGAGGACCTGCTGCACACACCCAACACTACTGCCCAGGGGCAGCATCCTTAACCAGAGAAACAGGAGTGGAGTGATCCTGCTCCCCCTCTTCTGCTGCTGCTTTCTGTTCCTGCAGGAGCTGCGGCTGCTTTACATCTTCTTGTTATCCCCTTTGTGCTTTTGTAATTTGTGGGGTGTTATAAATTCAGTGAGTACGTTTGGTTTTGTCTCAGCTGTGTCTGAGCCAGGTTCTGCCCAGCTCTCAGAGCTGCATCCCTTCAGTGAGCAGCAGTACAGCAGACAGGATTTGGGTTCATGCCCTTAGGACCCCTGGTGTCGCACTGTGCTTGTACTCTTGAGGTCTCTGCTTATAGACAGGAAAAAAAGACAGTACCAGTGATTTATTTTCCTTGGAATAAATCTAGTCAGTAATTACAAGTCTCTAGTGGATTCAGGCCATTTTCCAATTGCACAAAAATTCAATCTTTATTTTAATAACTGCAATAAACATTATGTCTACAAGCATTCAAGAAAGAATCCTAGAGCCTGGTGAGGGCTCGGTGTGGATCAATATAAAGAGCTAAAAAATAAAAAAAAAAAAAAAAAATAAAACCTTGAAAAAAATTGTAACATGTTTTCAAATTCAAAAGAAAGAGAACCCCGCTTTTTTTCTCTTTTCTCTTTTCTCTTTTCTCTTTCCTTTCCTTTCCTTTCCTTGCCTTGCCTTGCCTTGCCTTTCTTCTTTTTTCTTTTTTAACTCTATATCTCTTGATTATCAAAGAACAGTTACTACATTTTAAAGATTTAGGTACTAAACTCCAGGCTGGAGGGAGGCACTTTATCTTTTTCAAGAGTAAAAGTTAAAAGTCTTTTGCTGATCTTAGACACCAACAGTAGACCAAAAAAGAGAAGTTGGTATTGTCGTGTATTCAACAACAACTAGGCACTCACCTGAAGTGTGAAGGGTCATGGTTCATAAACCTCTTTCCTATATGCTTCTTATGAAGGCCTGAAAAATAAGATTTTTTTCTTTGGTGACTTCAGCAGGCCCTTACCCTGCTCTGTCCTGTGCCTCTGAACTCTGGCCTGGCCTCCTGCAGGGCTGAGGGTGGGCACAGGGCCTTCTACAGGGGCTAGGCAAGAAATCACTGGTTTTGAAAGACTTTCTGGGAACTGGAGCATTTCTGAGTCTGAGATGACTCTTAACACTCCTACAGCAAAAGCCTGACTCACCAGACCGGTGTTTTCCAACCATTCCAATTTAAATTATTATTTTTTAAAATTAAAGGTATTTAAAGAGACTGTTGTCAACCACCCTTTGCAGAGTCCAGCTCAGCATGTGACATGTAGAGCTTGTTTACCAAACCTCCAAGTTTGATGATCAGAGACAGAAGCCAAGAAGAGGGACTGGAGTGCCTTGGTTGAATGAACCCAATGGGGCAGTGCCCATATGGCAGCTCCTCACATCCACCAGGAGCAGCACAAAGCAACAGCAGCTATTTCAAACCTCTCACGTAGGTGGCTGTGGCATTCAAAACTCTCAAAATCCAGAGTAGCTGAGGAATTAATCTGTCTCAACATTAAATTCTGACAAACCAAATTTGCAATGTTAAAGTTTTAACTGTTACTGTAGAAATTTTTAAGTATTTTTTAAGAATTTACTATTTCACATTTTTATAGATGGCAGAAGAAGTAAGCAAGCATATGGAAAGTTCAGGTTTTATGTAGAAGTTGCTGATATAGTTTTGTGTTAACCTGAACAATAATGACAAGTAAGTTAGATAGCTATTTTTACTTGAAAAAAATTGAATTAATTATTTCCTAGGTTCCCATGTGTTCTGGGTTTTCACATTAATTTTTAATCATAGTCTTGGGTCTGTGATTCATTTCCAGTATCAAATACAGTTCAGTCAGTCTTTGAAAACATTGATTCAAACTTCAAAAGAATGTGAAGAATGCTGACTAGGAAAGAGCCCAGAGATATAAGCATAGGGAATAAACAAGTCAGCAAACTCTCTGAGGAAGAAAACCCAGGGGCTACGTAAATCTGGAGCATTCCTCACAAATATGTGCTATAATTTTTATTTAGAAAACAGCAGTTCAAGATGAGGACAATAAGATTATATTTTAAAATATAAATATGGTCATAATTTAGGGAAAAAATGGTAATAGGAATTGTTTCTAAAATTATAAACTGAAAATAAACATTAATAATCATTTTATGGTAAATTTTGTTGTGCAGAAACTTCTATTAATTTTCACCTTTTTTAAATAATAATAACAGTGATGTTAATATCTAGAATAAACCAGTTAAAAATTTTGTATATGTCAATTGAAATAAAGTTGTAAGTTGCAGCTCTTACATCTTTTACTGAATTTGTGAAATTCAGAAGTCCTAACCCTAAGCTGCATATCGGATTTTTTCTCTTGACTTTTGAAGGTTGAGGATTTTAAAGCCAGCAGCAGATGGCAGCAGTGCCATCAGATGGCTCTCAGGTTTTCCCATCCAGAATTCAGAGAGAGCAAGTTTTAGAACTTGCAATAAACTTCAGAGGGAGAAGCTACCCTAATAAGTCTGAACCTTAATTCTAAGGCAAAAAATTAAACAGAAGTATAAAAATCAATTTTTTCATAACATAAAATGTTATGTGGAAACATATCTTTACAAACGTTCTCTTAGTGGTGTCACTGCTGAGGAAATGTTGAGTTTAGAAAGTAGCAAAGGCTGTGAGTGGATCTAATCCTCTAAAATTTTTTTTCATTAATACCTTTGCCTATAAAATAAGCCAGAAATCCATTAGACCAAAAACTTTGAGGCAAGGAAATTAACCAAATAAGATGTAATCAATGCACAAGTTTCTTTAATATATTTCTGAGACCCTTTGTTAGCACATAATGTTCACTATATCAACTTGACATGTTGTGGACAGCCCAAGATTTCCAGCAGTGATGTTATAAAATTCCAGACCTATGGAATGCAGGGCTCTCTTTTTGAACTCCTAGGCTGTGCAGTCAAAAAGAACTAAAGAAAACTAATCAGGACTCCTGCTGAACTGCAACTGATTATTTTGATTTTTTTTTTAAATGAATCATTTGCATGTAAACGATTATTTTTTGAAGAACTGAATGAAGATTTAGAAATAATGGGAAAAGGTACCTTTTAAAAATTACCATTACAACATTTACTTCTTGCTAATTCTCTCATAGTCAAGTCAAATGAAAAAGCATTTTTAATAGTTTTCATTAAGTTACTTCACCCTGTTGTGTGTTTTATTTCATACACCAGCTATTCACTCTCTTCTGGCAAAACCCCAGATAAAAGAGTATCTTGTTCTTGCAAAGAAATCCTCATATAATCCTTCAACATATTTGTATTCAAGTATCATCATGACATTACACTCTACTGGTGTCTGTGGAGATGTGACAGAACATTGCCAGTGACCTCTAGATCTGAAAAGTCATTAGGCCAAGACCAGGCCCTTTTAATGTATACCTATAATAACGTCCCTCAGATCTATAAACAATTAAATTATTTCAGAAATTATTTTAATAAAAGCTGGTAGAATTATGCTGTTGAAGGATTCACAGGATCCAAAGAAAATTTCTGCCAGAAGGGGCCTTAGAAGGTTGTGCCTTGTGTTCTTTGACTGCACCGTTGAGACTGAAGCATGAAGCACACTAGTGAGTACTGCAGAAATGTTTATGACATCCTGGGAACACACACTTTCTAACCTCATAACTGGTTTTCTGTTCCTACTCATCGGCTGTTGGATGTGGATTTGACTATTCCATGCTGTCGTGAAGGAAGGCTTGACTATGGAAGAAAGTCTGTTTGTTTTCACTGAGGGATTCCACCATAACAGTGTGCACACTGCAAGTAAGAGGATGTCACTCTGCACACGGGCCAAAGTGCAACTGTTCATGAAACTCTTTACAAATTCTTCGATATTTCTATTTATGGTTTAATTTTTTGTATTTATTATTATTAAAAAGCTGCAGGTAGTATAGTTCTTCTTCTCCAGCCCTCATTAATGTATCATAGGCAATTGAGAGCTCTGGTAATTGGAATGAGCTGGAGATGGAAACTTCAGGGGAAGCACACAGCTATCCTTTTTATTGAATTTATAAAAGTTGCTTGCAAACACTCCTTTTTGCCAGGAGATGGTGCCATAACTCCAAATAAATGTGGATGTGTGGTTTCAACAGGAAAGCAGAAAAAGAGAATTTAGCACCGTTATACAGGATTTTAAAATCTACCCATATGTAGTATTGAGCCCCAAAATTATTTCAGTTTTGAATGTTTCTTAAATTTCTCTGATTTGGGGAGTTTGCTTGCTTGTTCTTTGATTTCTCTATAGGAAACTACTCATGTGAATAATTATGCCCAGTACATAATTCAGAGTTTGATTTCCTTGGCTTGGTTTGTTCTTTATCTTAGTTTACTTCAGTAAATGCAGATGTTTATTAAGTACTTAATATATTGAAACTACAGATAGAGAGGTAATCTAAATAGCTGTTATGAACTGCTAGTTAAAAAACAGACAGGTACTTTGCATTGATACAGAAGAATACATGTTTGATAGCAGGATTAAGTGGAAAACACCAAGAGAAAATAAAATTGATTTGGGAATCTTAGGATCATTACAGAACTTCCTTTTCTGTTAATCTAGCTGTGCTTCAAGCCAGCATTTTGCACCAAATCAGAATGGCCCACATGAATTGAACCTGCTCAGTACTTTTCCTTGTGCCTTTCATTTTATTGTTCATTTCAGAATATTTTAACATTAAAAAAACCCACAAACAACCAGCTTACCTGTATTTTACAGAACTTGAAAAAAAAAAGAGACACATTTAGTTGACATCAGTTCTGTTAGTTCCATAACTTAGGAGAATTGTAAATATTTTCCACACAACCAACATCTAAACTTTAATCAATTTTGATTTGCAGTTTGTTGTTTAGAATTGAGATTTTTCTAGGATAAATTATTTTCATCATGAAAGGATATTGCTAGATCAAAGTGCTTTGCTGAACAGCTCTAGATTAAACAAACTTGTTTAAGCTCAGGCATGGGAACAGCCTGGGGAGCTGGAGCCCTGCAAGGATGCATTCCTAAGTGTCCATGTGCGTCACCTGAATCCCACCTGAGGTCAGGTTATTTACAGAGTCTGGCTGCCTTTTTAGCAGGTGCCAGAGGAACCCTGTTAAGACAAATCCCAGATTGTCTAGCATATGTTTGATGAGGAGGATAAACCACCAAACTGAGTACAACATGGTCTGTCTCTACTACTTCTGAACTCAAAGACTAACCAAGAATATCCTTTCCCTACCAAAACTCTAGTGGCTGACTCAGAGCATATTCCAGGTTTTACATTTTCTTCTCTCATGTGGTCCATTAGTAGGATCTACTGTCCACTGTAGCCCATTAATTTCTAGTGGCATCAGCCTAAAGTTATTTATCCATCTCTACTGAATTTATTTTGCATTTTATGCCATTTTCTACATCTACCATGGTTTCTCCTTTCAGAATTTTTAGCCAGTGACCCAAGTCAGAAATCAGACTTGAGGTAAGAAATTCCAAATGTCTTGAAGATATCTATCCACAGGCTTCTTTTAGATTTAAACATTTTTCCTGACACCTTAGAAGTGATAATTATGATTATATTCTCACAACTGATGAGAATCATTTTTATGCACTACAAGCCTACTTTTCAATGAAATTTTTGCAAACAACAAAAACAACAAATTGTCTATATTTTTAATGAAAAATTGCTAGAAATACTTAAAGGCAGCTTATTAACACTTTTTCCTGAGTTTACAAGGTGTTAGGCTTGAGGCTTCTCTGTCTTGTCTGCCTGGCTTGCCTTGACCTACAACTTTATTTTAAGTTACCAGTGGTGAGTTTGGAACTGCACAGAGGTGGTCTTAAAGGTAAGAAACCCAGTAGCTTTTGTTTAACACACACAAAGATCACAGCACATAGTAAATTAATGTGTAAGTGTGGAGGTGCAGAGCAGTGAAGACAGAAAGGTACAAATGGATTTTAGTAAACATTTAGAAATGGCTCCATGTTCTTCACCTGGTGGGTGATGTGACAGCCTCAGTAAGGCCTGAAAACAGATGGTTTAATAAGCTGACTGCTTTAATAAGGCAGAATAAGGAGAGCACTACAGATAGGGAGCAAGTCCTTTCGGATGCTGGGCAGCCTGTATTTGTACAGCTTCAGATGGAGTCTGCAGGGATTTTCCCACAGCATGCTGCAAAAAGTGAAGCAAATCCCATCCACAGAGAGAGGCTTTCCCTTGTGATCTTCTGAGATGTTATATAATTTCCTTCTGAGAGAACAGCTCTGTTCCTAACAGATGTTCTCAGGAGGAAATCCTTGCTGCACTGTCAGATAAAGGCAAGGCCAAGTAGGTGGCAGTGCCACAAATGGCCTGCTCCAGGTCATTATCTTTTCCAACACAAAGTCTACCACAAGGGTCCCTCTATGCCTTATGTAGATCCAGACATGAGGAAATACAAAAACATTGCCATGACAAAGGACTCCAGATGCTGGCTACTCATTATTTACTACTCCCTAAAGGAAGCTGCCAGCCTCAGGAGCCAGAGGAGCAGTAAGGATAAGCATCACACCTGGAAAGGAGTAGAAACTAAGCACATATACAGCAATTTTTACTGTTTTATTACACTGCTGAGACTTTGTTCTGTGTTCTAACTATTCCTCTTTGTCTTTACAATTAGATCTAGGCCATGACAGAGTTGCTGCCACAGTTAACAAGAAATGACCAACAAATGCCAACTATTTAGACTTCAATAAAGCCTTTGACATGGTTCCACACACATTCTTATCTCCAAACTGGAGAAACATGGATTTGTAGGGTGGACTATTTAATGGATATGGAATTGGCTGGATGAATGCAGCCAGAGAATTTTAGGCAACATCTCCATATTTAAGTGGAGGCCAGTGATGAGTGGTGTCCCTGAGGGCTCTGTCTTGGGACCAGTGCTCTGTAATATCTTTATCAATGATGCAGTCATGTTGGTGACCATTCAGCAGGTCTGCAGGTGACATGAAAATGAGTGGTGCAGTTGCCACAAAAGAAGGAAAGGATGCCATCCAAGAGAACCTGGAGAAACTTGAGAAGTCAACCCATGAGCACCTAATGAAATTCAACAAGTTCAAGTGCAAGATGTTGCACCTGGGTTGGGGCAATCTCAGGCATAAGAATGGGGAAAGAACTCCCAGAGAGGAGTCCTGTGGACAAGTACTTAGGGGTCCTTATGCATGAAAATCTGGGCATGATCAAACAATGTGTGCTTGCAGTTCAGAATGCCAACCTTATCCTGGGCTGCATCACAAGTAGCATGGCCAGTAGGTTGAGTGAGGTGATTCTGCTCCTCTATTCTCCCCTCTTGAGAACCCACCTGGACTACAGCGTTCAGCTCTGGGGTCGTCAGCACAAGGAAGATGTGGATCTGTTGGAGTGAATCCAGAGGAGGCCACAAAGATGATCAGAGGGCTGGAACACTTCTATGAAGAGAGGCTGAGAGAGTTGACATTGTTCAGTCTGAAGAAGAGAAGACTCCTGTGAGCTTAAGAAAATGAGAGAGAGCGACCTTTTGCAAGGACAGCTAGTGATATGACAAGAAGGAACACTTTTTAACTAAAAAGGTAGTGATTTAAATAAGATGTTGGGAAAAAATTCTTTGCTCAGAGAGTGGTGAGGCACTGGAACATGCTGTCCGAAGAATCTGTGGATGCCCCATCCCTGGAACTGTTCAAGACCATGTTAGACTGAGCTTTGAGCAATCAGCTCTAGTGGAAGATGTCCCTGTCCATGGCAGAGGGTTGGAACCTGGTGATCTTTAAGGCCCCTTCCAACTCAAACCATTCTATGATTCTATTATAATAATAATTAAACTTTTGAGATTTTTTTTGACAAGCAAAAATTTCCTGGCTTTATATAAATCTAAAGTGTGCTTCTTCTTTGCCACTAAACAAGATTTTGAATTTAATACTGTCTTCATCTGAATGAATCATGGGATGACACCTCTGATGCTTGATTCAAGAATGAGTAAGAGCCTGGATTTCTCTCTTTCTGTACCAGGCTCTCTCACCTCTCCAAAGCTGTAGTGGTGAAGGTCCAGCTCCTTTCTAAACCTTGCAGACTGTCAGAGGCACAAACTATGTAGCTCACTGTTCTCCATGTATTATTTCAAATTATTTTCAAATCTTTGTCACAGATTCAAGTCGGGTGGCAAAAATTTGAATAGGATTTCTCCTCCTGTGATACAGCATTTCTGTTCTCTCAATATCTATCACGGTGAGCCTATGGAATTTTGTGTGTACTGGAGATTGTCTACAACATCACTGTTCCTTTTGGGTTTGGATGAGCACTCCAAACATCCTTGAGAGGCTATATATCAAAGATTTCTAAATATTTTAGAAATATTTTTCAAATATTTCTAAAAACATTAAATTACTTTATTTCTGATCTGTAACACTTTATCTTATGAGGAAACAGACAAATCATATTTTTTTCAGTGATGTTGGGAGCTGAGATTAATAATTCTACTGGATACACAAAAAAGCAAACTCAGTATTGCTTTTAGGAGATGCTCTTATTTTCTTCTCCTCTACTAAATTGTTACAGAACAGAAGATAATTACCTTATGATATTTATTTCTTTCTCTCTCCTTCCCTGCTCCCTGACAAAAATCAAACAGCTTTTCTCTCAGAGATGACCTTCCAATATCTGACTGCCTGGACAATTTTTTTCAATTTCTGCTTAGCTTTAAAATGTACCTAGCCTATTGTAAACCTGAAGAAGGCCTTTGACACTCAAAAGTTTGTTTACTTTTTTCCAGCTATACCGAATACTCTGATGAGACATACTATTTCACATTGAAAAAACGCTTTTGCTTGGTAATAAATGTCAGCAATGGTTTTTTCAATGTATTACTTCATCTCTCTATGGAAACTAAGGTTTCATCAAAGGGGTTTATAAATTGTTCTGCTTTGGCTTATAAGCTGAAGGATTCTTACAGTTATGTTTGTGTGAAGAAGGCACATGGTATTTACTGAGTGGTGATTCAGTCCTGAGATTAGATGAGTTCATGAGTCATTCACACCTGGTATTTAGATGTGCCTACCGAAAATCGTTTCCACTCCAAATTCATTACATGCTGATTTGCATTTGGCTGCTAAGCCTGTTTCTAGCACTACACCACTTCTAGTAAGTTGTCCCTCAAACACACAAATATGCAAAAAAAATTCCTGTTATTAAAATGTCTAGAATATGAATTAATCTAAAGTGGTCGGTTTGTTTGTTTGTTTGTTTTTATTTATAACACTTGTGTATCTCTTTCAAGGATGAAAATCTCTAAATTTGGAATTTTTTTTTTCATCTCAAGGACAAAAGAAAGATACTTTCAATGGACACAAACATGTCTTTAAGGGTAAAACAGTAGATGTTTATGAGCTTTCAGTCCTTCACCTCGTCTATACCATGTCCTCGGGACTAGGTTAATAGCAGAGGAACTGATGGTACAAGTTTAGGGTAATACCACTTGTTCTTGGGGAATGGCAGAAATCTCAACTCCTTTATATTGCTCACTAAAGCAATGCAGTCCCAAGAGGTGGGCAGACCCTGACTTGGGCACAGCAGAAACAACATGAACCGTGTTCAATTGCATGTAAAATGCCCCATAATGCATGAAAGCACAAAGGGGAGAACAATAAGGTATAAAGGAAAATCACAGCCAGAACAGGGCCAGAAGCAGAAGAGAGAGAAGGATTCCTCCAGCCCCTCTTCCTTAGGTACAGATGCTGCTCCTCGGCAGTACTGTTGTGTATCTGAGCAGGTCCTCCTCTTCTGGTAGACAAAGCTCACCTCTTTTATTTGTTATTCATCACATTTTGCTGCTGCAGCTCAGCACTTATCTCTAATGTGTTGTCTTTTACTGTGTAACTAGGTTAAGTATATTCAGAATTTCAAGTAGGTTTGTGGGAGTGTGTGTGGTTGTTTGTAGTTTCTCCTCTGGCTTCCCTATGTAGTAAGGTGATTGGTACTGCAACCCAGAGTCAACAAACTTGGATGCAATAGTTCACAGAATTATAGAATATACTGAGTTGGAAGTCACTCACTAGAACCAATGAAGTCCAGCTCCTGGCCCTGCACAGACAGCCACAACAATCACACCATGTGCCTGAGAATGTTGTCCTAAAACTTCCTGAGCTCTATCAGGCTTGGTGTTATGACCACTGTCCTGGAAACCCTGTTCCAGTGCCCAAACAACCTTTGGGTAAAGAACTTTTTCCTAATTATCCAGCTTAAATCTGCCCTGACACAACTTTGGTCCTTTCTCTTAGGTCCTGTCACTGGTCACCAGAGAGACGAGATCAGTGTCTGCCCCTCTATTTCTCCTCATGAGGAAGTTGTGACTGTGATGAGGTCTCCCCTCAGCCTCCTCTTCCCCATTCTGAACAAACCAAGTGACCTCAGCTTCTCCTTGTATGGCACCAGTGCAGAGCAAAGTGGGACAATCCCCTCCCTTGACCATTGGGTGATGCTGGGCTCGATGCACCTCAGGAGATCTCGGATCCCGGGCTGGTAGCCATCTGAGAATTGTGGGTAAAGTCCTTTTCTCCAAGCCCCGTGCCAGAAGAAAGAATCAGGACGCGTCGATTCTTTTATCAGAGTTGTTTATTCCTTCGTGTTCTTAAATATTTTTCCTTCAGCCGGCGTAGGTGTCACCTACACCGCAGCCAAAGGCTATCTGCCCCGCTCCTGGGCGGTCCTAATCTTTTATACTAATTATTACGTCCCCATTGTTTTCATTACTATACCAATATCTACTGCTTTTATTAAACTGTGCACTTTTACACTAAACCAATAAGAAAATGCCACCACCTCACCCAAAGATGGAGGACAAGAAGAAGAAGGAGAAAGACAAGGGACACACCCAAATCCCTCCATCTTGTCTCCTTGAGTCCCCTTTGTGAACCCCCAAAATCCATATTAATACACAAAAATAAGTTATTTAATATCCTAACTACACACCTGTGACTTGTAATTCTTCATATAACGTTGGCAATCGCTCCCAGGGGCTAAAATCAAAGGCACTGGTGTTTTATCGCTGTTCCAGGGTCTCTGGACCCCCTCCTGGGGTCTCGGACCGCCCGGGACATCCAAAGGGATGTCTTGGGTTCCGACAAGGATACTCCTTTCTGTCCTTTTCACTACAGGTGTGCAAGCAGCAACACTTTCATGGATAATTAGTTTTTCTACTGACAACAGCAGGTTACCTCTTCTTTGTGTCTGTCTACCTTTGTACCCAAATAGCTGCATGCAGTATACAGCACTTACCAAGCACTTCATGAACCATTTATCCTTTCAAACTGTTAGTTTTATTCTAAAGAACAAGCTTCATATTTTGTTTATACACTTGGAGACCTTCTCAGTGACTTTATGTAAGTTTTCTTTTGAGCTCTGACTTACTTCTTTTAACACAATAATATTCAAAAGGGTTTTTTTCATGAAAAACATGTTAGGGAATTTCTAATAACATTCGTTCCAGTCCAGGCTTTTGATACATCTAGAAATACAGACCTTCACAAGCTTCTAAATAAATGAAAAAAAAAGTTACATGAAGTGATACTAAGTATGAAAATGCATTTACTGGTGTCTCCAGTTAGTCATTAACCATGAGATTTTTTAATCTGTAACATGAAATCATATATACTGAATCTATTAAACAAAACCAGGACTAATTTAGGCAAATGAGGATACTGTAAACATCCAGCTTACATTGGAAAAACACCTATTAGATATTATATTAAAGGACTATTTTGTAAAGTTACTTTTTTTTTTCCATTTCAAACCATAACAACTATCAATTTACATAGATATTTATCACCTTAGACGTCTTGATAAAGTGTTAAACACTTTATATGTTTGAATTCTTCAGGCTGTACCCCCCAAAAGTGAAGCAAGGACTTAATTCACGCTAGTGACATTTTTCTGAAGGAACTCTGTTTACCAAGCCATAGCGTAATCATACTTACAGAAAATAGGGTCAGATATCAGTGGGAAGGTTCTTATTGATTTTGGTGAAAACTGGAAAACTGGAGAATGAAATGTGGGACCAACAAAGCTATGGCAATTGATAAGTCAATTTGTCACCTAATGGGATTGTAATTGCCTATAGATCAAAGAGCTGGAGAAATACCATAGCTTTTAGCCCTGCCTAACATCTCTGTAAAGATTCACTTTTTTTCCCAGAAGGAAAGAACATGAGTAATTTAGCAAATTACAAGCTGTAAACGGCTTAGACTGTTCTAAGACATAAAGTGGGATGAGAAGGTGGCATACTGGGAAATTGTACGGGGAATAAAGGATACAAGGAATTCCTGGTGTATTTAAAGAGCTCAGTCTGCCAACACAATAATACACATGACTCTCCAATAGTTTTGTGTCCGTACATATTTCTCTCTACTCTGAAATACGTTCTTAATTTTTTTTTGTTTAATGACACACTGTAATTTAATGGTTCATGTTTCAGACATAGCAACTTTTTCCATACTTTTTTTTTTCTTTTTTTTTTTTTTTCCTGGAACCTGTAATAAGATTCTTTACTTTCTCAGTCTGCTTTTGTCCACGCACTGCAATGTGTGCACTAGATGGCACTCAGTGCTTAATGCTCAGTTCTGTGTCCTGTCCAGAAAATAGTTTATAAGGACTAGTGAAATGATTGCTGAGCTTCATTTTACCTTGAACTGATAGAATTGCTAAAGACAGAAACAGGAATTTATTACTTTGAAAATAGGCTTGCAGCAGAATGAAAGGTTGAACAGGTCCTGTGTACACCAGGTTATCATGCAATGAAATAGCAATAAGAAAATTTTTAAATCTCCTAAGATGATATTGAATGACAGAATTCTCACCAAAATTCAGGCAATAAAGTCCTAATTAGAGCCCTTACCAGATCTGAAAAATGTATAAACAAAGGAACTATGAAGAAAATCTTTTCATTGTCTGTTTAATTTTTAATAATTAAACTGTTTAGCTGGAAAAGGAAGGCTTGAACTCCAAAGTAGACATCAGTGCAGAAGTCTCCACACTGTTGTGCTCTTTGATATGAATATTATTTATGTTCTGGGAAAGTATTATTTACTTTATAGAACACAATTTTCTAAAGTACAGAGTTACAAGAGAGATTTAATTTTTTTTTGATCTTTAGAGTTTTTAAGCTAGATGAAAATAATAGGTAAGTTTTAACAGTTAATTATTTCACTATAAAATTCTACCTTAGTTTGATTACAATCAAACTGATCAGGACATGATTTACAACAAAGCAAGAATATGCTGAGTTAATGGGAGCATTTCTTGTGGTCCTTTTTGGCATTTCTGCTGGGTATATGTGTTTCTCCTTTCATACATAATCATGTTCTTTTCCAAGCACAGTAAGCCTGGGGATGCAGCCAAGTCCAGTTCCTATTATCTCCCAAACTCTGATAGTCACACAAGGACCAAATCTCCATGATATTTTTCAAGAATAATGAAAAGTCACATAAGAGCAACAAAATTATCCACCTAAAATATCAAGCAGCTGTGGCACTGGCAGGGTTTTAGAAGCTAGTGTCACATCAGAGCAATGTTCTTGGCTCTCCTGCCTGTCCTTCAGACAACCACTGTGCCTCTGGCTCCCAGAGATTCTGGTGCTCTCTTTAATCACCATCAGTTATCAAAGTCACTACATTCCATGTGCTTGCTAAGGCTCCAAACAGCCAAGCTGGAGAAAACTTTTATTAAAAAGTAACAGACACAATGAAGTTTGAACTTTTTCACTGTAAACTGAGATGAGATCAAAGACACCATTAAGACTGGAGTGTATAGGTGTAAGAATACTGTGAAACACTGAAGAAATGGCAAAACCGTACTCCAAGCTACCAATTCTTTTTAAAAGTCTCTTTTATTGGATCGAGGTTCCCATCATTTCGATTTTGATTACTTCCTGGAATGATGAACACTTCTCGTCAGCCTTCCATGAAATACTTCTGAAAATCTGATCTTGTGCCTCTTTGAATCTAAGAGTTTTTGAAAATATCACTCTTGTCATCCAGTGGGGGTTGTATTGGGAATCTTCATCTGACATCTCATGAAGTAGACATCACAAGTTTGGTGTCACAGCTTTTGCTAAATTTTGTTGTTGTTGTTGAATTTTTTTCTTTTAGTATTAGTCCACACAAATAGCAGAGGAAACTTTTAGCTTTTTTTATTATGAAGAAAGCTTTTCTCAATAGGATGTGTTCTTAATCTAAGCTGATAAATCACAGCAAATCAATTTTTTACAAGGAAGTCTCCAGTTTTTCACTGTTAAGGAGTAAGTTAAAGTGCAAGACTCTCTCTATCTGTAGAGTGTTTCCAGACAGAACTACTGATATCAGTTCTACCCTTACTGTATTTTATTACTTCTGTCCTCTTAAAGCAATTTTTTTTGCTCTGTTTTGTGGACTGAGAGCTCTTTACCCCACTATTATTTTGTGATGCTCTTCTGTAGGCAATATGTCTTAGGTTACAGTGTAAGATGTGCCCAAAGTATGTATTCTATCACCACCTTCATGAGCTGTTGAAAGCAGGTGGGGTAGTGTTTCCCTTCTGTTAACAGGCCCATCAATGCCTTGCCACATGACTCACAGATAACTCCCTCCAGGAGTTATCTCTGTTTAATGGGCCATCAAGGACCCACTGCATGACTCATAGAATGAGATCATCCCATTGGGAGATGCTCCGCCCAGGGGGAGGAGCCAAGCATTCCCACCTGGATAAATCCAGGGTTTGGGACAGCACAGGGAGCCTTTACCCTACTGGATTTGCAGAGGACAAGAGCTACCAGATGTTTCTACAGGATCACTGCTTCGAAAAGACCATTTCCTCTGGACTGCTACTACCACCCTAAATAACAGGGTGTCGGGTTGTATTCTGACTCTGTCAGTGTTTTTTTGTACTATTGTATTTATTTTCTTTTACTTTCTTTTACTTTCTTTTACTTTTTTTCTTTTCCTCTTATTTAATTGTGTTTCTGACTTGGAGTCCTTCACTGGTTTTGCTTCCAAACCAGCACACAATAGGAGAGACTTATTTTCAATTTTACACTGTGTCAGCATATTCTACCTGTACATATGATGTGAGATCTCAGCATATTTTCTATTAATGTAACAATAACATACCATACTGGAAGCAGTGGAAACATAACTTTTATATTATTTTTGCTTCTTGTCAACAAACAAACTAATTAATGTTCCAATGAGTGAAATCAGGCTTTTGTCATGAAGCTTTCAAAATTTCACAAGAATATTTTACACTGAATACTGTACTAACTCTCTAGTTTTCATTCTACAAGCAGTAAAATTTAATTCAAGAGACTGTAAATTTGATTTGGATTGATAGCACTTGCCAGTAGAAAAGAACAGAGATTTCAAACAACTTTCATTTTAACTAAAAGAAAATAATAATACCTTCTGCTACATTGCATTCTGTAATAGCCACCCCATTAGTTACTCTAGATTATCTCCTGGCTTTTAGTGCTCACTTCCAGTTATAATGGGCACTTGTGTACTAAAGGAACGCCATTATTTTTTTGCCCAGAGTACATGCGGAGTTAATCAACAGGCCATTTAGGGGACCACAAATTGCAAGTCCTACAGATACAGCCACCTCAGAGTGTGATAAATGAAGGGAAATGTTAGAGGGATAGTACTTCAGAAACAATCAATATCAGAGAAAAAATTCTCATTCTCTCTGCACTAAGATCATGGTTTCTCCTTACCTTAGTGTATGTCATAGCCAGATGGATACCTAATCAGAGATGACAATCTTTTCATTATTAAGTTGCTCCTATGTTCAGTTACATAAAATGCTATTTTTAATCTGAATTTGTATTATACCATCATCTTCCTTCTGAATCATCTGCATATCTGAATTGAAAACTGTCAGGCCACCTTTCTCAACTACCCGCTTCATGAATATTTAGCTTTCTGTTACCCCATATAATTCACATGAAGGTGCCAGAGAGAAAGAGGTGCCTGTAAAAAATCTATGGGGAGCATTCAAATTCATCCAGTTCAGACATTCTACTCAATTGATGGACTAGAGTAGTGGTTAAATGTCTAGCTCTTTTCCTAGATCAACAGGACAAGGCAGACACTTTGATCAGCCTGGAGTCTGGTTTCCTAAATTTTCTTGCTGAAGGAGCATGGCATTATGGTGGTGGGTTTTAACATACAAAGGTTATGGAGTTACAAGAAGAGCAGGCAAATTGGATCCTGGGGTTAACACTGAAATTGGCATGTCTGGCTGAGTTGGTGAGGTGTTTGATCCCTGTTCCCAGGATCTGCACTGACTTTTTTAACCTGATGAAGGTATGAAACCCCATTTCAGGGAGGTAACTTCAAAGCATCTTGCCTCCTCTAAGAGCAGACTTGTGGCATCCAATCACAAGTACTTGAATTGGGCTCTCAGTCACCAGTTCTCCAACTGGTCTTGTATTTCCCTCATGTTTGCATACAGAGCGGCTCCATTTCAGGGTTCTGAACATTATTCTGCCTACAGGCAAATGAACTTAAGTGGATCTTACCTAACTGTGTCACTGAAACCCTCTGAATTTTATACTCAGAAATTAAATCTTCTGTGTCCTGGACTCAGACACATCTGATCTAATGTGGACAGCTATAGTTAACTTTATGGAGACCCTCAGCTGCTACATAAAAGCCCAAAGATAAGAAACCTTGGAGAACAGACATTCTAGATGGTAGTCTAGATTGGATACATCAGGATGTAACACTCTTAGGCATAAACCACAACTTATCCAGGAAATAAGCAGTTTAAGGGTTTATTTATCTAACAGGATCAATGGGGATTTTCTTTTTTTCATAAATTCAGTAATTTAAATTAAGGGAGAAATGAAGATATGAAAAAGCAGATGTCAAGCACCAGCGGGGCTAGCAGCTTCCGGAGTGGGTTCCAGAACCTGTGGGTGTTCATTGTGACAAAGGGCTGCAAAGAGAATTAACATCCAAGGCAATCATAAAGACTAAATAACTGAGCACATCTATCAAAGATTCTACAGATTCATAGAGGGTGAATCTGTAGTTTATCAGAAAATAGCAAAATTACCTCCTATGACTCATAGAGTCATAGAATGATTTGGGCTGGAAGGGACCTTGCAGATAATGTTGTGCCAGTACCCTGCCATGGACAGGGACACTTTCCACTAGACCAGGTGTTCAGCGCCCCATCCAACCCGTCCTTGAACACTTCCAGGGATGGAGAGATCACAGTTTCTTGAGCAGCCTCTTTCAGTGCCTCACCAACCTCACAGTTTATAATTTCTCCCTAATATCCAATTCAAGCCTTTCCTCTTTCAATTTGAAGCCATTCTTCCTTGTCATGTCACTACATGCCCTTGTAACAAGTCCCTCTCCAGTGCTCCTATGACACCCCTTAGGTATCAGAAGGTGCTGAAGGGTCTCCAAGTCCTCTTTGCTACTAAAGTGTTCAAATAAACAAGGTTTCCTAAAGAGACTGGGGTGTAGGGAGGGGCTAACAACACAGACAAGCCTTTAGAGAAATGTTTACATTAAGTCAAATCCTGGATTCACAACAAACTCTCACTGATACATAAGTGTGATAATTTTACAGAAATTAATTTACCTGAATTAGAGTGTGATTTTCACTTAACATCTATCTCTATGACAGTGCTCATTATCATATTTGTCCAAACACCCAAGAGTTTACAATCTTATTTCTTCCAGGAAAACAATTCTCAAGGTCTTGAGTATTTTACCTGTATTAACATGCTTACATGATGCATTTCTTTGCAGGTGAAGAGGTCTTTACTCATTTCCTTGTTTTTGCAAATGCTGAATGTCTGGTAGTTTCTAATAAAATCTATGACATATTGTCTGTTTATCAGCTTTAGAAAATAGGGCTAGAATTTTACTTAATTTGCTTAATTTTGTATTTCAAAGTCAGGTTACATATCTGTGTAACAAACGTTTATACTATTCAGCACAGTTCCAGGCTTCTTTTTAATTAATGTCATTATTTAATTTTAAAAAATTCCTTCCCTTTCTAAAAATCTTCTAATTCTATCAATATTCACAGTCAGCACAAGTTTCAATATAAATGGTAAGAAAATAAAATATTACCTTTCACAAAACAAAGTCGTTGCGGCAGTTCCCCTGAAGTTATTATTGTATTCCATCATATTTATGAAGATACAGTACGCTTGTGAAATACAACACAAACAAAGAGGCAGTTAGGAACAAAGCAAAATAGCTCATTTTATGCTTAGTATGACAGTTTCATTACTGCCTTACACAAATTTCATAGTTGTAATAAGATCTGTAGTTTCTATTTTGAGACTAAAAACACAGCATGCCTGAGTTCTGTGTAGCTCTGCAAGTTTTGATTTTATGAATCATAATATCTTAACTTGAAATTTGCATTAAAATAAGGCTAAAATGATAGAAAGGAATTGTGGGACTCTAGTTAATCTCATTTAGGCATCTTAAATGCCAGATTCTTAAGATTAGAATCAGTCCTCTTAAACAAATTGGAGAAAGGGAGAGAGAGAGAGAGAAGGAGAGAGAGAGAATATGAAGGAGAAAGAGAGGAGAAAGAAGAAGAGGGATGGAGGGAGAGGTATTTCTGAAGGGTTCAAAGGGAGATTTGGTCTGTTGGAGTTAAGGCATTTAGGTGAAGTTCAGTGGCTCCTACTCTGACCAGTAAGGCACTATAACTGGGGACATTACTGCTGTGTAGTTGGCAATGGCCTGTTTTACATAATTGCTGTGTTTATAGAAAATCGGAGTCAATTGGTCCAATAAAAGCAACCCATCCTCATAAAAAAAAAAAAAAAAGTTGAAATATATAATAGATTTTTGCATGAGGTCTTCATGTGTTGTAGCCTTTTACAAGTTTCAGCAAATAGAAAACCCATAATGGTTCCATGAAATCTTTCCAGCACTTTTTTTGTCTGACTATTAAAATGTATGGTCTTCTACATAAGGCTATATAAATATGTAAGGTTATGGAACCCTATAAAATATTAAAGCTGTTCCATTATTCTCTATCCATAAGATATGTATACATACATTTATTCTGTGTTGGGACTAAGCAGAAAGTGTATGATCCTGCTTACAAAGATTATTTATCAATTTCAAATTGTGGTTACTTTCTGAAAGAACCATAATTTCTTTCTAATGGGAAATATGGTGATTTTGTTTCATTGTGCTTACCTACAAGGCTGGTGGAATCAAGACTCCAATCTTACATTTATAAATTAAACAAGATATAAATGATTCCTGTTATACACTGGTAAAGTTTTAGGCTAGATGTGGTTTTGGCCCATGCCGTGTGAAACCCTTCTGAAATATCTGCTGGCATACTTCAGGAGTTAGTCTGGACAAGAGACACATGCAGAAATGAGGCACCTTCAATATGACCACGTTTGGAAACAAGGAAATGGAAATGCCAGATACAGTTCCAGCTGGCTTATGTGTCAGAGCAGTACCGTGTGCAATGTCAACTTTTCAGATTGCTATCTGGTATGTTTTGCCTTTCTTGGGGAGCAGGGAGTATTTGAAAAGCCTAACCCAGATGTCAGTGCCCTGAATTTGGACTCCTTGGAGATAAAGTCACACTCACACCAGTTTCTTTTTTTTTAATAAAGTTGATTAAAGTCACATACTTTTCTTGTGCCATAGGCCTTTCATTATAAAATGGGGTATTATTCCCTTACTTCTACATCTCTCTATCTCTCAAGACAGATATCCATTCCTGACTCAAAAGAGGAAGCCCTGTGAGCATCCACTTGTATAATGAGGCAGGTTATTTTTCAAGGTACAAATTTATCAAAAAGCTGCAACAGTGGGAATTCCTTTCTCTTCTCTGGAGCAATTTTAGTAGCTGCTTCTTGTATTAAAATTAGAGTCCAAAAATAACTAATGCTTCATTATGGATGATTAACCTGCTATAACTAAAAAAAAAAAAAAGGCAGACAAGATTTTCCACAGAAATAATTGTGATTCAAAGTGTGAAGTGGAAAACATTCTAAAGGAAAACTTGCAGCTCTGGGAGAAAACTCTTGTTCCCCTTACACTGTAATACCCCTCATGATTTCCAAGCATAAAACCAATGGGACTCTGTGTGCTGAATTATTCTTCTTTTCTCATTAAGTTTGAATTTTAATAATGATTTTTTTTCTCCTGTTCTTTTATTGAGGGAATTATTTGAAGTTGTATATTGCTTTCAGATTCATTTGGGATTACAAGCCCACCAACCAGAAAAGTTTACAAGCTTTTCACAGGCACCTGTGAACAGAGGCCACCAAACATTTGACTATGTGATACTCATTGTGACTGCAGCATCATGCAGGATGATGATAAACTTTGAACCTTGCAAAGCCACCAGCAATGGAAAAATTATATTTCAGATCTACCTCAGAGAATCCATCTAGAGATTTCCAGCACCTCCTGAGTTTGAGCACTGTATGTAATGGAAGGGTTAGAATGTATGGAGCTCATGATTGTCAGTGGCACAGTTGAGAGCCTCTAGGTAAGAATCAGGGGACAAACAAGCAATGTGGATGTCATCATGGGAGCCAACTACAGACATCCTAGCCAGGAAAATCATGACAATTAATTATTCTTCGAGGAACTGAAGGACACTTCCAAGTCAACTGCCTTTGTACAGCTGGCACAACCCAGGCCAGAAGACTCCTAAAAAACCTAAATGAAAACTGTATGGAACAGGTCCTAAGGCAGCCAACTGAGTGCCCTCCTTGATATGCTGCTTGTCCACAGAGTGATGACTGGAAGCTTTCTTGGTCACAGCAACCACATAGTGATCAAGTTTAAAGTCTCTGTTGACCATAGGAAAAGTGCCAGCAAAACCTCAACTCTGGACATAAATACAACAGACTTTGGGCTGCTCAGAGAACCAGATCCCCTGGAAAAAATGTTTTAGCAAGTGCTGGGGACCATCAGTATGGGTCACTTTTTAAATATCAACACCTAAGAGCACAGGAGCAGCAACTCCAAAATGTCAGAAGCCAAGCAGGTGAAGCTCGGGGTTGGCAGAACAGGGGGACCTTCTCTTGGAAATAAGGCAAAAAAGGAAAGTGTATGCCCAGTGGAAGCAAGATCAGGGGAAGAATATTGAAATGCTGCTTGCCACTGCAGGGAGAAATTTTGTACAGCCAAAGCTCAACTGAAGTGGAAGCTGACCAGAGATATGAGGGACAATAAAGAGCTTTTGAAAATTCATTAATGGCAAAAGGCTGTGTAAAAATAGCATTGTCCTGTTACTGGATTAGGATGGTCACTTCATAAACAGGGACAGAGATGAGGTAGAGATTTTTAATGTGTTCTTTGTCTCTTACTTCAACACGGATGACAGACCAAGGGGGTTTCAGTGCCCTGAGCTGGAGGACCGTGACTGCGACAATGATCAACTCCCAGGTGACCCTGAGCTTGTATGGGATCTGCTTCTCCAGCTGGACTCCTACAAATCTATGGAGCTTGATGGGATTAATCCTAAAATATTCAAGGGCCTGGCTGATGTCATTATAAAACCTCTTTTAATGAATTTTGAGAAGTCTTGGGAGTCTCAAGAGGTCCCAGCTGACTGGAAGCTGGGAAACATTGTCCTGATTTTCAAGAAGGGGGAGAAGGAGGACCCTGGAAACTACAGCCCTGTTTGTCTCACTTCAGTGCCTGGTAAAGCTATGGAGAAAATTATCATGAGATATATTGAAAAACACATGGGGAAAAATATAGTCATTGGTCACAGCCAGCACAGCTTCATGAGAGAAAAGTCCAGCTTATCAAACCTGATTCCTTTAATGACAAGGTAACTCCCCTAGCTGATCACAGGAAGACAGTTAATGTAACAGTTTTGGATTTCAGTAAAACTTTTGATAATTTCTCCCATAGTATCCTTCTGGATAAAATGTGCAGCATAGAGCTGGATAAACACAGCATACTCTGTATTTGCCACTAAAGTGAGGCACAACACCATTCTTTAAAGACTTAAGAGGAAGTTTCCATCAGCAGTTCAGTATAAACTATTTACTTATTATAACTAAATACAGAACCTTTCTGAGCTGCAAAAACACTGGCAACATACCTCCATTGACTGCAGGGAACTCAGTATACATTTGGGATGAATTTGGTTCTAGGAGTTTAAAGCTTGAAGGAAAATCTAAAGGAATCAAGGGAAATCAAAAGTATTGAATGAATTCCTGATGCATATGTATTTTTTTATTGAATTGTCTCCTCCAGGGTTTATTATGGATGCATAATTTTTTTGTTAGAAAAAGTTGTTCAAGATTTATTTTTTTAAAGACAGAGCCATACCATGAAGGATTACAAAATTATCTTCTATATTAACCTGATGTTAAGACAGAATTTCAGCCAAGATTATAAAATGATTAAGTAGTAGTCATCTCTACCCGCTGAATTTGAAATTTTTTAGACTTCAGTGGTTATGGGTGCCTTAGGCTATAAGATGTTCTGCCACATTCACATACATCTCACATCTCTCCTTGCAGGCTCATATTCTTGGGGGATGTTAGGAGATAACAGCAACCCATCAAAAAGTCCTACCAGTAGCAGCCAAAAATCTGCTGCTGACAGTTGCCATGACCAACTAATCAATCTCAAAATTAGGTCAGCTTTTTTTTACCAGCTAAACAAGACACAGTTACATCACTGAGAAGACTACAGATGAAATCAGCCTGTGATGCTTTCATAAAATACCATTAAAAATATATATTTTAAATTTTAATTTTCTCTTCCAAATAAATGTCCTGTGCTCCAGTACAGACACTTCAGTACATAGGTATGGAAATAAGAACAACAACAACAAAAAATTGACTCATAAATCTGACTTTCTGAATGGATTTAAAAGTGCCAAATATGAAATATGTGTCCTTAAGACAGAGTGTAATTAGAACCCAATACTGAAAATGTTGCTAACACCAGATGTTATTCTATTTAACATGGCTCATCATGCCTAAGCTTTTGCCACTAACTTGTAAGGACCTTATCTAATTAATAACCCTTTCTAAGCAGACTGAGCTTTTAATTAAGGCAGAAGTTCTGCTTGCAAGGCATTGATCTAATAAGGTATTCAATCAAACACACATTACTGCTTTGGTGGCCTTTGGGGAGTATTGTCTCCGAGTTGTTACTTAGGAGAACAGACAGATTTTGGCTGTGACTTGTAGATGCTGCAATAATATAAGTAAAATAATCTCAAACTACTTTCAAAATTATCAATAAGGATAAGATAGCCTAATAATTTTACAACATCCACTACAATGTAGAAACTAGCTGTTCATGATTTAGATAGGTGCACTCTTTCCTGGGAGAAAAACTTGCTGGAAGGGTGAGACCAGATAGTGGTGGTGAGTGCATTTAAAATCACTTGGTGGCAGGACACTGGGGTATTCCCAGGGCTCAGTTTTGGGGTCGGTCCTGTTTAACATCTTTATGGATGATTTGGATGAGAACTCAGTAAGTTTGCAACTGGCACCAAGTTAGGTGGGAGAGTTGATCTGCTGGAGGGTAGGAACACTCAGCACAAGACAGGCTGGATCAATGGACTGAGGAAAACTGTATGAGGTTCAACCAGGTGAAATGCTGGGTCCTGCTCTTCAAACACAACAACCCCAGACAGCTCTGCAGGCTGGGGACAGAGTGTCCGGAAAGCTGCCCTGAAGAAAGGTTCTTGTGGGTCCTGTTTGACCATTGGCTGATCATAAGCCAGCAATGTGCCCAGGTGGCCAGGAAGGCCAATGGCATCCTGGCGTGTATCAAGAACAGTGTGACCAACAGGACTGGGGAAGTGATTGTGCCCATGAACTCAGCACTGGTGAGGCCACACCTTCCATCTTGTATTGTTTTGGGTCCTTCACTTCAAAAAGGATATTGAATTTCCAGAGCATGTCCAGAGAAGGGCAATGGAGCTCGTGAATGGTCTAGAAAATAAGTCCTATGACTAATGGATGAAGGAACTGGGGTTGTCTAGCCTGGAGAAAAGGAGGCTCAGGGGGGACCTCATTGCTGTCTGCAGCTATCTCAAAGGAGGCCATAGTGAAGGGAAGGTCAGTTTCTTCCATCATGTCTCAAGTGAAAGGATGAGAGAAATTTGCCTTAAGTTGTACATTGGAGGTTCAGATTAGATATTAGGGGAAAAAAAAATCACTGAAAGAGTGGTTAGGCACTGGAATCAGCTGCTCAGGGAGGTGATGAAGTCACAATCTCTGCAAGTGTTCAAGAGGTGTCTGAGTGGGCACTTGGGGATATGTTTTACGGGTGATTATAGTGATGCTGGGTTGATGATCTGACTAGATGATCTTGAAGGCCTCTTCCAAACTTGATGATTTTGTGATTTGGTGATTGTGTTTTATTTTTAGTCACTGCTATAGAGTCTTGAATGTCATTATTTTGTGTCCAGACTCGATCTCTCTCGCCCAGCATCTACCTGAAGTGCAGCAGGGCTTTCATGTCTGTTTTCACATCATCTGCCTGGCTAACAATCATTTTTTCATTGGTAATTCCTTCCTAGCTGAATACTCCTTTTCTTCCTCCACCCTAGCACATAGTCCCTTCGCTATCTTCAGTGATTTTGCCAGTGTTCCCAGCTCTTTGTACCCATGTACTTTCTACAGTATGTTTGCGAGAGGGAGGGGTGACTTAGAAGTCTTCCTTTTCAGTTTTTTACACCTAAACAAAGGGAATGTTGACTGTTAATAAATGTATCTGCTCTCCATTTGTATGCCCTGAGCAGCATCTATGTAGTACAGTATGCACTAGACCAGATAAGAGTGAGGAATACCTTGTTAACTGAGTGGAGGGCATCTTAATTGAATCTAAAAATTTATGGAGAGTATGTTTTAAAATTTAGTAATTTGACAAATATGATCAGCTTTAAAACCATGCTTCCCATTTCTGAATTCTAAAAATCATCTGCTTATCATTTGTCAAGACCCTGTTGCTTGAAGACACCAGAATTTTAAAAAGAAATGGAAATATTTTCTGCCAAGATCCTGACTTGATCATATTATTGAATGAGCTTTGTAATAAATATAGAAATTAAACAGTTCCTTTGTGTGCCAATATTTTATTAGTTATCACAGATTAACAGATGCTGTAAATCCTGTGTAAACTTCTAGGACTATCATTGCCATCAACCTATTTCACCCCTTTTAGAAACGTGCTCATCCCTGCATTCATGAGCACAGTGTATGCACTAGCCTAGTATCTCTGCTAATAATGAGGGGAAAAGTAAGTATTAGTCCTTAACAAAATAACACCTTAGAAGGAAAATATTACCAAAAAAAACCAAAAAACTTGACTGAGCTTACACTGTGAATATTATACTACTTGTTCTCTGTCTCAAGAAAAGTTTAAAAAACTAAACACTCTATATAACATGAACATGGGCTTAAAAAAAGGTAGTTAAGCCAGATCCAATAGACTAAGCTCCTGCAGGAAAGATAAATTATAACTAATTTCAAATTAAAGATTAATGGCATACTGCTTGTATTTGTGTGAATTTATATATCCCTTACACAGTCTAGTTCAGTTATTTTCAGTCTATCTTTAATTTTATCAGGTGGTCATGTTTTTGCCTTAATGGTCACACTCCTCAAATGTTGTACTACAATAAACAATTCATAATCCTGATATAACCTAAGATAACAATAAGGGCTCATACCATGTCAAACTTGATGTACCTCATAGCATTTCCCATTGAATGAGAATCCCTCATGCCCCAGAGATTTAAGTCCAAGAAGCATACAAATTATTCTAACAGAAAATAGGACAAAAAGATGAGAGATGGAGGAGAGATGGTACAGTCCACATAAGATAAGAGGCACAGATTTTGATGTCCATCCTGGAGATTTAATATGGGTACCACTTTGCTAACAAAGCCATTTCCATTGCATGCTAGGAATAAAAGGAATTACAAGGGATCTCAGTTGTATACTGAAAAATGTAGTGTAATAATTACTAAGCAATTATACCACAAATCTGTACATTCCTCTTTAGTTCAGTTCCTAAATGCAAAGTTTTGCCACCTTTGCCTACCCTAATAATTTTCAGTCCTCTCTAGGAAGAATATGAATTCTAATGAAACACTTAAAAAAACCCAATGAATAAATCATTGAGTTAATCCCCCTTGATAACGCATGTGCTGAAAAACTTAATTCCTAATTTCCATTGACACACACAGAGAAATGGAATTTTCTTTTCATTAAAACTAAAATGGCAGATGTGAGGTGTTTTTATTAAAATTGATGGCAGGCAATAAGTCTTTAACAGCTTCTAATGCTGTATATGGTATGCAAGGTATGAGCAAATCATCCCCATGGGACTGAGTTGTAATGTTAGTTTACCAGTGATTGTTAGTGATTAAGGTTTTATTTTCTCCATTATATTAAAAAGTGAGAAAGGAAATAGCAGCAGTAACACAAGAGCTCAGGCCTTATTATCATATTATTTGTTCATGAAACCTACTGAATGTCACTGACAGTCATAAATATCCAGAGGCAAATGTAAAAGTAGAAAGGGAAAAATCTTAACTTTCAAATTATCTAAAGAATACAGTAGAAGAAACAGTTCATTTAATTTTTGTTGGATTTGTTTATGCTGAATATTAAACTTTACTATTAGGCAGACACTAAATCCCCTCATCAAAAGAAAAACTAAGATACATATTTGCACTAGAGTGTATGAATAAATCCATATAAAAATCAATCACAGAATCAATCATAAATCATACAACTCTAGCTTGAAAGAGATCTCAAGGAAATAAATAGAGCTCTACGAAAACAAAAAAAAAAAAGTTTTACCAATATTATACAGGGACTTGAAAGTCTAATTTGAACTTCAGGATGTTTGTATATAGGATATATAGATAAATGGAAAGACTGATGCTAGAGGAAATGTAAGGTTACATTAAAAAAGATTCAAGTGTTAAAACAGCCCTCAAAATCTTCTCTGGACATGTCATAGCTAAATGACTATCTAAATTTTAAGTTTCTCCCATTTTAAGATACAGAGAACAAACTTTGATTTTGTAACCATCTTTATAACCAAACTTTGAAACTTTTGTAACCATCAGGCTATTGTCTGTTCTGGATATTTTACATAAGCTGAAGGCTATAGATATACTTAAGCAGTGCCATATTGCTTTGAACAATTTAAGACTTAAAATGTGAAGGAGCAGAGCTCCACTTTTTAGCTAAAGATATGGCAAAAGCGGTAGAGGGAAAAGAAGTATGAAACAAAGAATTTACAAGAGTATGTGGAATAAAAACATCTCAATTCCACTTCATTCTTATGTAAAGTTTTTATTTCAGGGTAATATAATCAAGATGACAGAGTTGGCTAGTGGCAGGGTTCTGAAAGAACTCCAGGTTCCTGATTTCCACTTGATTTCCTCCGTGTTGAAGCACATTGCATCTCTTCAGAAGAGTAATTGTATCATGAGGAAGCAGAACTTCCAGAGACAGAACTTTCTGTCACTTCAGCAAGATGCTTCACACCTCACACTTTGATGAGCAGATCAGCATAAAGAAACATAAATTGAACATAAAATACATGCCAGCTCATTCTTTCTTACCTAGAAATATGTCCTAATAAATCACCCACATTTGAAATGAGGGTTTAATGAAATGAAGCGTAAAATACAAACAGATCCCCATGTCTGTGGCAAATTGAATCCTTACTGCTTTATTCCGCAATGGCCATAAAAATACTTTCAAGAATCTTTAGAAACATATTTTAAATTATTCCCTTAAGCCTACTCAGATCTGCCTTATGATGAATGTGGGAGGTTGAGTGAGAGCAGTTTATATGCCAAGGAGCAGGAAAAACAAAATGACAAAGGACAGATTTAATAATAGGAGAGAGGGTGTTAGTTACACATTCTTATGGTTTCTTTCCCCTAAGTATGTCTCATGGCCCTGTTCTTATTTCCTTACACTATAGCCAAACAGAAATTTTTGCTATGAAATGAGACTACTGGTTATAATTTGTATTGTCTTTTGTATCTTTTCTGGTGTCTTTATCTCTTTAAATGTCAGTTACAGGCAAAACACTTTACTAATCACAGTATTTTTAAGATGTTTGTCATCTGAGTTCTACAACTGGATAAATTCAATAATCATAATGTAAAATAGCATAATATCATTATCTAGGTTAATTTTTTTTTTTCTGCCTATATCCTGGAAGTTTTGTATTCCCGTAATTATTTTAAACTTGCAAGGGAAAACAAGGTATTTTCTTTGGTCAGTATAATTTTTAAAAGCATGCTTGTCTTCATTGAATACTTCTATCTACAGAATGATTTCAAATTAAATTGAAGTACAGATTTTCATAGACTGTCACAGTTCTTCAAAAAGCACTTAAAAGACAATAATTATTTCAAACAAGTAACAAACAATTGGCTGAGCAAGTGTCCTCAAGTGTTTATATTACCACTGCTTGATTGGTTCCAAAACACCTTCTCAAAACACTACAGCTGCCCATGAGGACCACTATGATCTAGGAAAGGACCAGACCTTCTGAAAAGCTACACAAGGGTATATCTCACATGCAGGTTATAAGTCAGAATCACAGAGGTAAACATCATGACATCTGAGGGACCTTGTATTAGTTAGCTCAGAATCCAGCCTCATTGACTGCTGCCCAACAGGGATAACACACAGACCTTTTCATACCACTGAGCATTAATTAGGCTGCTACCAGTCTTCTTTGTGCTACCAGTTATAAATATTAATAACATTGTATGTTTTATTCATTTCTCTGAGTGTCAACTTTAGGGTTGTTCCCATTTTAAATAGGTCTCTACAATATGTCACACCAAAATGTTCAAAATTAAAAGAAAAAAAATCAAGGTAAAATTATTTCTGCCTTTATCATGAAGGCAAAAGGGAGTCGTATGTTACTGTCGCTGCACCGGTAACTGAAATCTGTCTCCTGAGAGAAGATTCCTGATGTTTAACTGCTACATGTTCTTCACATCCCTTTTTTTCACCACATAAAAACAAGGTTACCTTTTTGATTTTCAATGCAATTACTCTCCAGTCAGTCCCGATTTCCCCAACATTGTCTCAATTCTGCATGGTCCTTTTTAATTCAGGGGCACAGATTGCATACAGATGGTATGTGCCTTTCTTTACTGTGAGACAATCTTATATAGTGGCTGATATCACAGCTTATAACCAGAACAAAACAATTTATGCCCTCTCACTTTAACATAGTAATTCCTACTCACAAAAATAACATTTATGTATGCTTTGCACCTCTAGGATTGAATTCTTCTGATAACAGATCGTTTACCAACTTAAAATGCTTTCTTTGGATGTCACAAGACATCCACTCCAGAGCACGTTCTCTTCAGTGATGGCTAAAAATGTTTAGAGCAGCAAGCTGAACTTTAAACATATAATTCTTGGATGCTTAAGATGGAAGCAATGGATTCCGTTCAAGTTGTCTGAATGTATATTTCTGTAACAGAAGGTAGCACTGGAGAACTGATATATCATTTCTGCTTCAGCTGTATTCATGGGTCACAGATTTTGAGCAAATTAAGTCCTCTTATTTTGCTTCATGTTTTATTTTGAAGATAAACTCATTTAAAGATTTAGCCTTGACAGCACAGAAATCTGAAGCTCCCTCTATAGGGGAATTAAACTGCAGAATAACAAGAGATGGACAGTACTTGTGGAAAAAGAGAAACATATCTCCAAAGCTAGGAATAAAAATACAGGGATGGGAAAAGTTCATGTTTCTCTCATAGAAAAGTCCTTTTTGTAGCTGTCTGGGTGGGCTGCTGGTTGCAGGGGTCTAGTAAAAGGATATTAACAGATAGGTAGGTAACTAGGACCCTGGATATAAGAGTGGGCCGGAAACAGGACACAGAAGAGTGTTGCAATACACTAAGGATATAAGCAAAAGCCAGAAACTAGACTAAGGAATGAAATTTGGTGAGTCTTTTTTGATGAGTCCTTCCTACAATGTATTCCCAAACCATCAAGCAAAGTCAGGAATGCATTACCCTAAGCATTCAGAAATCAAACACAGGAAGGAATCTGCAACACATGATTTCAAATGCCTTGCTTGAGAAAGAAATACTTACGAGGCAATTTGAAGTTTTCTTAATCTGAATGTAGTTGAAATTTCATCAGGATTAGCTGGAATCAAAGGAAACCAGTTTTAACCAAGATGCTGGATATAGATTCTGGCTATATCTACTTTGCTTTATGATCGGCCAACTAGGCAATGATCCTGTTATTCCAAATATTCCTAAACTACCTATAAGATGTTCTCTCTTGGCAAGCTAAGAATATCATCCATGGTTACAAGAGGTACTACACTCCTAAAGTGAGCAAAGTTTTGGATATGCTTAGGTAAGGCAAAAAAGCAAGACAGTAAGGAAGGGCAAGAAATTCTTCAGGATTCCCCAGTCTAGACACTTAATACTTCTGTGAGGAGAACGTTATTCAGAGCATGGTAACTCAGAGGCAGTTCTTGTGGTTGTCGAGATGGACACTGCACTCTAAGTGTTTCTTCAAAAACTTCTGAGGGCTTCAAGCATGAGCTCCTTGTTACTTAAAATCTCTTGTACTTTTTCTCTTTAGCAATCCCACTGGGTAGCTCCACACAGCCCCGGCTCTTTCTCCACAGTCTTCTCTCTTCCCTCTGCTGTTCCAGCTCACTCCTTTCTGTCCCTATCACAGCCACCTAACCCTGTTTGTCCTATGTACGGTGTCTTACCATTTCTGTCCCTTGCACAACCTCCTGTCCCTTCCTCCTCACAGTGCAGCCAGCAAACTCCAACTGAGCTCTGTCCCAGCTAACTCACTCTTTATCACACCCATAGCTGGGAGGGCAAGGCTGCTCCCACTCTTGGATAATTAACACAGCTGCAATGTATCAAGGGTAAGAACTCCCTTTAGTACTATCCCTCTTTATCTCTCCACAAGTTCTCTCAGAGATGTTTCTAAAATAACATAAAGTATTTCATGTGGCTTAAATACAGGAAAATATCCTCAAACAAAAGTGTTATATTTCATACAATCTTTAATGGAAAGGTTTCAACTGTGAAGTCTCATAAAAACTCAACAAGAGAAGGAGAAATTACTCCAGAAAAACAGTTGTTAAGATTTTCTGTTGGAATAAAGAAAAATAGGGAAAACTGTGAGCAGCTGCTCATGATACCACAGTGAGAAAATAATCCGATTCTCCTATTCAAGTATTGACGAAATTTGCAGAAGTCAATGGCATTACTCACATAGTTACTCACCTTTACATGACTAAGACTATGCAAATCCATCCCAGACAATGAATATTCTCAATAGTATTATTCTATTGTGCTTCACACTTCTTAAGTGAAATGTCATCCCTTTTTTCTGGGAAAATCTTACCCTTACCAAAACAACTCTATAATTTGGTGCCCATCCAAATTTTAACACCGATAAACTAAAGATACCAAGAAAAACAATACACCCATTCAATTCTCCTGCCATCCCACCACTGCCAATCCCCAGCCACAGTCTTGGTAATGTTAAAGGACTTATGAGACAAATCCAAGGAAGAGACAGAAATATCAGTTTGTAATAGATTCAGAACAGTTCTCAGCCCAAATTTTCAATGAAAACATGCAAACAAACAAGCAAGCAAAGAAAACTTGCTAACAAAAGAAAACAAAAAACCCAAACAACAAACAAACCAAAGCCCAAAGCCCAACCCCTCAAAAACCCAAAAATACCCCACAACACAAAACAAAACAAAAAAAGGCAAACAAAAAAACCAACAAAACCAAAACAAAACCCCACAATAAACCACACCACAACAAACCACACCACAACCAAGAAACAGCAACCAAATTGTTTTTCTCTCATTCTCCATTTCTAAAATTTTCAGCATTACAGACTAAAGGAAAATGCTCAGGCTCATGCTATGGCCTATGGAAAGAAGACAGATCTTCCAAAAATCTTGTTTTAGGTAATATTGGTAGGATTAACGGGAAATGTGGCAGCATTATTGCAGAGAGCTGGGCACACATTTGAGATGCACATTTTATTCTGCCTTTGTTTACTAGATTCCCTGTGAAGCAAAAATTGGCACAAGGAAGACACATTGCTCTGATAATTTTAATTAAAGTTTGTAATGCATCAGTGGATACCTAAACCCAAATATCAAACTCATCAGCTGTTCTACCACTACTCCTTCCCCTGAAACACACACAGCATATGAAACGGAAAGAGCTTAAAATCTAACCATAAACCTTCATCAGCTATAGAACTGATTTCAGCTTTTTTTTTTTTTTTTTTTTTTTTTTTTTTTTTGAGGGGGGTGGGGGGTTAGAGCATATCGAGGAGCCCCTCTGTCATATGCTATTGGGAGCAGAAAAGAGGTTAGGTTCAATCTGCCTGGGAGTCCCTTCAAGTCTACGTGATGGGGAGAGAACTTTCCCAGAGCCAAGCACTTTATTCCTGTCTCCTGGCAACTGACACAGAATTTCCTTGAATAAATGATTAATCAAATTGTACACAGAAACTCCTGCTTGGCAAAACATTTTATAAAGAGCAGACATATCTAAATGCCATAGCAAATGTTGCCATAATCACAAGTGGTTTATAGTTAATGCCATGAGCAGTGCCAGAACCTCAGGATTTATTCAGGATAACACACATGCTCAGGATTATATATCTTTCTCACTTTTCCTATGTTCCTCCTTAATTCCACGTTTCTCACATCTCTTCAACTTGAAGGCATGCTACCCATTCCCTGATGCTAGTGTCACAGCTTGCCAAATGAAAAATCCATGTTTTAGTCATTCTCTAGGGTTGCAAACACCAGGATACTGTGTGGCACCCCAGCCTCTGTGAATGAGCATGCAAAATCAGCTCCTAATGGCTGCATTTGTAATGTCTATATAATATGCACACACATGTTTCCCATCAGGGTTTATTCCATAGATGATGCAGCTACAGGCTGGAAACAAGAGAAAAAAAAGCTGAAAACTTATTTACAGGAAAATATCTTGTTTATATGAAAGAAAACAAGTAGGAATTCCTCTTCCATATACATCTAAATCCATAAAAAACTGTAAAGAACACAGAAAAATACCAAACTAAATGCTGAAGTATTTTGTTAACATCAAATATTAGCATTTTTTCTTTCTTAAAACAATTAGACATATTCCTACCAACATACTAAAAGCTGGTACATCACTGGTAAAATAAACCAAGGGTTCCATAATGCTTTACACAGAAGTTGAAACTATGAATAAGGTCAATATAAAAGTATAAACTTTTACATTTCCCTTTTGCTCTTTCCCTTATAGACTAGCCATTAAAGCCAATGTCATCTTTTTGACACCCTGTGATTTCTCATCACTGTGTTATTGCACTGTCTGCAATTGTGTTATGAATGAGTGTTGGAGATCTTAAAAAATCATCAGAAAGGCTATCAGCAAAAGCCAGCTTTAAAATTAAGCGACCACATGACAAATTTTTTTGGCAAAATTCACCTTACTACTTACAGGGCAGTTAAGGCCCACCAAGGAAAAATGAGCAACAACAAAACCAAACAAAATCCAAGCAATCAAAACAGAAATTAACTGGGAACTATTTAGGCTGTGTGTGTATAGGTGAGTGTGACAAAAGACAAGGGCAAGGATAAAAAAGAATACAGCCTAACAGTTTACCAGCACTCAAACTTAACAGTACTTTAACATGTTATACCTTAAATCTAACAATTTAACAAAGGAGTAACACTTATATCTAACTTAACTTAAACCTTAATTTATAACTTAATAGTTTAACAAAGAAATAACACTTTACAGCATTTAACGTAACTTAAAACTTCGAAGTATATTTAGCAACTTAACAAAAGAATAAAACCTAGCAGCATTTAAGTAAATCATAAGACACAAGCTTAGAAGCCTAACTTCCTTAGACATCTAAGGTACTTAAATGTCTAATAAAGAAGCATTTCTCCCAGATTTGCTATAGCATATGTACAAGCTTATGCATCCAGACATAAAGAGTCAGTGCAAGCAAGGCACCTGTGAAAAATCCCCCCCAGAGGTCAGCAAAATACTCTGGATGCCTTTGCATCTCCCAGTGGGTGAAGGGTCAGGCCTCGAGGAGTGAGGGTACCAGCCCAGGAGTCATGGCCATTCAGAGATCCTCCAGGTACAGCAAACATGAGAGCTGGCTGCCTCTCAGGCCCCACTCAGTGGAAGGCTGCTGGTCACAACCCGCTGCAGCCAGGAGAGCTCCAAGGGTCTCATTTAGGGCAGCTGTTTGTAGGGTCAAAAGGGAGTAGGTTTTGGTCATAACACTGCTTCATCCTGGCCACAGCTGGGGTCGGCATCCTTGAAAGTGTGAGAACAGGGGCGTTTTGCCATCCAGGGAAGAAAAGTATTTTCCAAGGCTGTTCATATGGAAAGCAGGAGCTTGTTAGCAAAGAAGCAGACAGTATTTCTGATAATCTTGGGAAGAGCTGAGCCCAGGTGCTGTTTTTCAAGGCCTAGACCTAACTATTTCCCAGATCACACTGCAGCCTGGAAAGGGTGTGGGAGAATGCACCACCACTGACTGTTCCTTCAAAACAGCAAAACCATTATTTAATCATAATGTGAAATAGATGCAGATACAAAAGTGTGACTGTAAGACAAATACACTGGTTTTAGTTGTTTAAAACTTAGCTAGCCATTATGTAATCATTCCAAAACTTTTCATTCTTTTTGTCTACTAGATTAAATTTTGGAGTGAATATCTGTACATAAACAGCGAAGCCTTT
The DNA here is from genome assembly GCA_910950805.1 of Acrocephalus scirpaceus scirpaceus. Classification (NCBI taxonomy): domain Eukaryota; kingdom Metazoa; phylum Chordata; class Aves; order Passeriformes; family Sylviidae; genus Acrocephalus; species Acrocephalus scirpaceus. Next base: position 9,533,237 of record OU383777.1, read on the forward strand.
CTGCAAAAAAGGAAAAATATTGGTTTCCAGACCAAGAAGCATGCAAATCTTTGAGAGTTCAAGTACCTCCACCATCTGGTAAAGAAACAAAATACTTGACAGAGCATTTCTCCTTGCTTCAGAAATGTTTTAGCATCCCATGAGATTTTTCCTAAATCTAAGATTTCTTCCTGGGCAGTTTTGCGGAACAGCATATCCGTGCTGAGCATGTTCCATCCCAGGAGAGTCAGAAATTCCTCAGACAGTCAGAAACTGTTCCTCCCCACCAGTGCCCCCCCCACTCCCCAAGGAATAATCTGATTCTGCATTCAGGAAATGAGAGAAAGGAGGGTGTCTGGGGATTCCAGCAGACCCAAAAGGGGTATCTATCACAATTCATATGCAAAAGGCTATAGAGAAGGTTGCACTGCTACTATTAATGTCAATATCTGACTACTTAAGCATAACATTCTGTAAATTGCATGTAATTTTCTGTAAATTAGAAATACAAAGATCCTTTAATTTCTGTCTTTTTTATCTCAGGCTGTTGCTATTGTGTACTTGTAGTTGTTTCAGAGGAATGGCTCTTCAGTTACTTCTCCTAGGAAACCTTGTCATCGATTAAGAAACCTTGTTTAAGTTTGTTTGTTTGTTTGTTTTTTTCTCTTGCTGTACATAATTTTTTTTTTCCTTTTTCATCCCTTAAGTGGGTTGACCCTGGCTGGATGCCAGCAACTATTCTATCACTTCACTCCTCAGCTGAACTGAGAGAGAAAATATAAGGCTTGTAGGTCGAGATAAAAACCAGGGAGAGATCACTAGCCCATTACTCTCATGGACAGAACAAACTCAGGGAAATTAACTGAATTTATCATCAATCATATTGGAATAGGGTAATGAGACATAAAGCCAAACCTTCCCCCTCACTCATCACTCTCTCCAGGCTCAACTTCACTATTTTCTCTCTCTCTTCCCCTACAGAGGCACAGGGGTAATGGGTGTTGTAGTCAGTTCATCACATGTTGCCTCTGCTGCTGTTTCCTCCTCAGCAGGAGGACTCTCACACTCTTCCCCTGCTCCAGCTTGGAGTACATCCCACAGAATCACAGAATATTCTGAGTTGGAGGAGACCTACGAGGATCATGAAGTCCAACAATTAAGTGAATGGCCCTCCATGAATGTGCTTCTCCAACATGAGTCTTTCCCAAGGGCTGTAGTTTTGTAGGAGCTGCTCCAGGGTGGGTCCCTTTTCATGGGGTGATATCTTTCAGGAACAGGCTGCTCCAGCATAGGTCCCACAATAGGTCACAAGTCTTCCTCTCTCCATGGGTCCAGAGGTTCTTCAGGGAACTGCTCCAGCTCAGGCTTCGGACAGGGTCACAGCTTCCTCCAGGCATCCACCTGTTCTGGTGTGGGGTCTACTCCATCACCTCAGACCTGCAGACCTCCTAGGGCTGCAGGAGCACAGCTGCCTCACCGTGGTCTTTACTACAAGCTGCAGGGGAATCTGTTTCCAAGTATGGAACACCTCCTACCCCTCCCTCTTCGCTGCTCTTGGGGCCTGCAGGGCTGTGGCTCTCACATGTTCCCACTCCTCTTTCTGATGTGGTTGCTGTTGTGCAGCAGTTTTTCTCCCTCCCCCCATCCTCCTGCTACCAAAACCTCTCAATGCAAACCAAATACAATCTCTATGAATGCATATCTATCCAAATTTGTAGAGCACTTGAGCCAGAGCAGCCAGAGAGCTCCTGTTGGAATGGGCGTAATATGAAATCAATAGCAAAGACTACCTAAAGAACACCCAGGAATATTCTGTGGGAGTTTTTGTTTGTGGGAACAAAGCAGAAGAGAGGTGCAGGAGTGGTCACTGTAAAATTACTGCTTGTGCACACTTGCAGTGTGGGTGGACTCCAGCACCCCATTAGCTGCTAGAGCTCAGTGCAGAGCAGATTACAGTCTGACAGCAACTGTCAAGCTTAATTCAGCCAGCAAACTACTGCTAGAAAACAGACACCTTGCACAGTAGTTCCCTCAGCTCCCAACTCAGTTCCACTTGGTGGATCTTTGTGGTGCTTTAAATAATGAATCTGCTTTTTTCATGCCTGATCTATTGATTAAATTTTGGGTTTCAAATTTGAGCAGATCTTCCTGTGTTTCACGAGGTCTTATTTATGTTTTCTTCCAAGGGAAAAATGTATTGTAAGGCTGGTTTATTTGCAAGGCAATGTTTAACAAAACTGTATGAGATGTAGCTGATTAAAAACTCAGCCAACAATAAAGTGATTATCTTTCAGCACAGTGTGTGGTGCCATATGGTGACTGAGCAAGTGGGAAGAACTAATGCTTGATATGCAGCTCTGGTGATTTACGGTTACTGACTTCCTGTAGAAAATGACTTCTTCTTTCATAAAAAACTAATTATCTTAAAAAGTACATGTTTGCAGAGAAAATTTATATTGATAAACTTGCCAGTGCAGTATTCAAGTGAATTAATGATCTATAAAAAGCTCAAGAGGTAGGTGCTTTTTGAAACACCTGTCTCGATCTGTCCTGCTGACCCTGATCAGGAAATTTGCTTGAAATAACAATGAACAGCTGTTTCTAATGGTTCTTTTTATTGTTTATTATATTTAGAAACTGTGCATAATTGCACCAAATCAGGAAACATACATATGAGCAAAAATTACTCTTTTTTTTTAAATTTCTACTAATAAAACTGAAGACTTTGTAAAAAAGGTCTATTATTTCATAAACTCAGGGAGTTTTCTCTTCTTACAACAGAAAAAAAAGTAACAACCTGAAAAACAAAGAAGTAGGACTTAAAACAGCAATCATATTTTCACGAAGAAAATTTCATGTAAAAATTTTCATTGACTTGATAGAACTACATGTTTATCCTTATTGAATTCATTCTAAACACTTCCTCTCTCAATGTAGTATAAATCTAAAATACTGCTACTATGTTAATAGATATAATTCTAAAAGGCAGGCACCTTAAGAACCATACTTTTAGCCTAGTAAAAAAATGGGGAGCCTTTACACTCAAGTGTCTTACTCCATAGATTAGATATAAACATTCTTGCGCATAAGACATTTGGTTGTTTCTAATATGTAAAAAAATCTGTCATTTGGGATATCACAGTATATGTCCTCATTATTCCACAATTCTTCTGTTCAATCATTTCTTCTATTTTGTAGGTATCTAATGCCTCCTTTTTTTCTTCTGAATGCAGTATTATGTAAGTGAATTCTTTTCAGTCAGTCAATCTCATATTGAAAAAACAGACTGAATCCCACAGAGGCTTGTAGTGGCTCAAAATATGTTCTTCATTTCTCTCTGAAGATGACAAGCACAACTGTCCTCTTTTCATTCTCCCAATTATTTATGGTCTCATTTCTTTTTTTAAAATTTATTTTCTCACAGTTATTAATATTTAATATTATTTATATATAAATTATATAAATTAGAGTCTTCAAATTTTTTCTCCACCCTAATTACTTTAAAGGCTCATCACCTTGACAGAATAAAGCTGTCTGTTCCTTCTTTATCTTAGTTCTTGCTTTTTTTTTTCTCTAGGAAAACAGAATTATTATATATTGCACAATTATATATTCTAATTCTTCCTCTTATCTTCTGCATATTTGAGTTTGGTGATCTTATGTGGTGGCTCTATTTTCTGTAATTTTTTATAAGCTCTGATGTGGAGTCAGCATAAAGAAGGAATTATTCACGTAGATCCTTATGTCTACAACTGACTGATGAAGGTACATTACTGCTTTAATATTAGGGTAGAACAGTGTTAAAGAGAAGCAACTTTACTGAAAATAGCAGTTGTAATGAATTTTTTACTTGAATTTTATTCAAATTTAAAACCAGTAATCAGTTGAATGAAGACTGAGGATATTCTAGCTGTTCATTCAACAACACAGTAACTCATATTGCTTGAGGGATATAATGGAGGGACTTTTTATTAACTAACTAACTAAAAAAAAAAAAATCTGGGGCTTAGTCTCTTTCTTCTGCATATATACAAATCTTTAAGATCCACTGCAAAAAAAACATGCATTAGCAGAATACCATAAATCATATCCATCTGTTTCTCTACTAATACAATGACAAAATTGCAATAAAGTGTGTAGCTTAATACAAAAAATATGGTTTGCTGTCTAGCTTTAACCATAAATTGCAAATATATGCAGAATATTAAACTATATTCTGTCTATTATTCTGAATTATTCCTAACAAAACAACATAAAAAACTTATCGGCTAACACTAGTTCAAAGGTACTATGATGACATGATTAATGTTCTGAAAGTAATACTGTTATGGAGAAACCTCTAAGATCTCCATAAAATGAGAAGAGAAAAGAATAGAAATAAGAGGGAAAATTTCAACCTTGTTTGAGGGGTTAAAAAAAAATAGAAAATCATAAAGATAATGATCCCAGAAGACAATGGAGAGAAGGCAGAAGGAGTATCAGAGTACAGGACCTAATGAGCAGGAAACATGAAAACTACAAGTTTAGATGAAAGGATGTTCCTTCCTCCTTTAGAATATCCTTTCTTCCCTGGGAAGTTTTGCTGCAGAAGTGAAAGGGCCAACAAAGCAGCAAGGACTGTAGCATCTCAATTCCATGGATTCCATCAGAGGATGTTACTGCATATCTTACTGGAGGGTGCTTCTCTTGGGTGGAGTAAAAGAAAGGATAGAGAGCATGACATAGAATGAACACTGAAAGAGACTGGAAAAGAGTCCTGCTGTAATTTAGCTTGAGAGAAATATCTGAAGATCATCTAGTCCAAGTGTTTGCAGGAAAGTTTGGTTTACCTCAAAGATAGGTGGGATTGCTTAGAGTCTTTGTCAAATTAAGTTTTGAGTGTCACCAAGCACAGAGATCTCATACTTCCCTGGAAGACCAATTTTCATTTTTGTTCACCCTTATATGCAATCTAAACTTCTGGCAGAGGAATTTAAAATATTGCTGGCAACCGTCAGCAAAATTCAAATATGCCCGATGGTATGAGCACATTTTATTGTGTTTTATCACATTTTGATGTATTATTAAAACAAAAACACTGGTAAAACTGAAACAGAGCCTAACACACTAGTAAGACAGGATGGCTGAGCTTGTTTGATGGTTTCTTATGAATTCCAGATCCTTATTATGTAGTCTACATAATCTGGACTTTTTTGCTAAAATGGTACGTCAGAAAATCCAGGGATGGTGTCCTGAGCTTGTCTCTTCTCTGTGAATGCATCACAAGCTCACAAACATGTGGGTGGGATATAAAGAGACAGAGAATTTAGTTAATTTACCTATTCTCAAATCCATGTATAATCTTACAGTGCAGATATTTTGATTTCTGTTAGATGAGTAATTTTAAGTACTTAAATGCTTCACTAGGTAAATGTGAGAGAAAGACTACATTATATCTTCTTATATAAATTCTCCCTGAGAATGGATCCACAGCCACATTGGAAATGCAGTCAATGCAAGGGATTCTTATACATCACAGCCCTTTCTTACATGGCATTTTTGGGCCTGAGGGCATTTTACTAATCTGAACATAGGAATTATAACATCTGCTGGTTTCTGAGGTTAGGAAAAGGCCTGTAATTTACAACCAATTTACATGAATCATTTACAACTGCCTGTTAGTTTGTTTCAAAGTTCATAGAATATAGATCATTAACCTAAATTAAAATTGCCTGTGCACATATAAAAAGCATAAAGGCTAACATGATTTTGCATAACAAAGAAGAATAGCATGCTTAAAATATACCACATTTGACATATAACAACATGATGTAACAGAAACAATCCAAAGAAGTGGGAAATAGAAAACTAAGGTTCATTTATTCAACTCTGATTTACATAACATTTTTATAGGGATATATTTAAATTCCTTAAGCTATATCCTAAACAAGAGACTACTACTGAAACCTGATTTTGCATAATATGATTTTTAATAATTATAACTATTTTCTTCTTTTACCTCTGTTCTCATAGTTCTTGTCATTAAAAAAACTATTTAAGATTATAGTATACTACATTTGAGAAGAAGAGGTGATGCTATGTAGAGGAATACAAATTATGACAGGAAATTTAAAATAATTGTGACCTGCAGACTTGCAGAAAATGAGGAATTTTAAAAACTGAGGAATTTATAAAATCAGCAGCTGCTTGTCATTTACAAAGATGAAAATGCACAATGGACGGTCTTATTTCAACACTGCTCAATAATAAATCAACAGGCCAGACATGACTCAGAGTCTGCTCATAAATTAGTCTTTTGACATGGAACAAGGAGACACAAGGAAAAGGAAGGCAGAAAAGAGAAAAGGAGATAAATAGCAAAGCCATGCCTCAAGTGGCTTTCTGCTCTATTACTCTTAGACAATTACATGAAATATTAAGTAGTGAAATTACTGACAAAAAGAATAAACAAACATACTGTAATGGACCAAGTTACTGAAATCAATAGTAGATTAGCTATAAATTGATGTAAAACCACTGTAGAATTTCTTCCATAAGATACAACAATAGGCCTAGAGAAGATTCTCATTACACTTACAATCCCAAAATTGGCAATTTTGAGAACATAAAAGTATTTCTTATTCCTATCAATGGCAAGAAGAAAAACAACAAAAAAAGGCAGATTAAATTGACATAACATTAAGAATTTACATGGGTCAAATCTACATGACACAGAAATCCCACATTACGCCTATAGTCAACACAACCAGGTCTGTCTGTTTACCACCAAAGAAACTGGTGTTTGATTTAGAGATCTCAATTATGGGCTTATTTTACACAGGACAAACCCAGGCCTGTTCTGCTTCACTTACAGTGGAAGGTGATGTTGGAGGGAGGTTGGCAGTGTGCTGTCCTCTGCCTCCCTCTGTTACATGCATATCTGAGATTGCTCAGTTAAACCAAGAAGTCTGGCAGATCTCAGCTTTTTTTAAAAAGTAAATATAGATAGATAGATAGATAGATAGATAGATAGATAGATAGATAGATAGATAGATAGATCGATCTTTTGAAGTGTTTTCGATGTGTAAAAACAAAGCCAATCTCTTATACATCCAGGATACTTTCACCAAATAAATGGGATTCAGACAAAGAAATTCAGTTGATGAAACTGAGACAAAGGTATATCACATCAACCTGTGTAAAGCAAGCCTGCAATCAAAATGAAGCAGGAATTAGTGCTGTGATTTCTGTGAATATTAGCATTCAGCAGTTGCTAGTTTGGTAGCAAGCCAGCACCAAAGTCTATCCAGAAGTATGGTATTTTATAGCTGAAAGTGGGGCTGAAGTTGCAAGCTAAACGATTTAAGAATCTTAAGAACCTTGTCTGGATCTTAAAAGCATTTTCAGTGTCATACTAGGAAAAACTGTGAAGTAAGACAGGAGGAGTTCCAGTAGTATAAAACTGAAACTGGTGATAACATTTTTTGTAATATGTCAAAATTAAGGAATAGAATATTTTGGAGAATTTGAGAGTATTTTAGGGTGTCATCAAGACCACTGTTAAGAAATATACATTCTCTGGCTCTGTTCCCTCATTGTGACTAAATAATGGTGGCAAATTAAGTGTTAAAAACTTAAGGAGAAAGAGACAGTAAAAAAAACAGGTATAATGGGCTCAGTTAAGGATTCAGAAACAGCACAAATGAAACTGTTTAGGAATTATGATTTTTACTGCTTCGTTAAGTCTCTGGGCATGGCCAGGATAAACAAAAAGGCTTAAATTTAGATTTAATTGGGAACTCATTAAACTGTTATGTAGCAGATTCTGTCGCTTGGGAAGTGTTAAATTTAACATCACATTTCTCAGTCCAGTGTGAGCAGGAGGGACTGGTTTGGCTGGCACACTGAGTGCAGACATTCATCCAGCATTGATGACCACAAACACTTTGCCAGTGTAATCAAATGGCAACTGGTGGAGAAAAAATCAGGCCCACTCTACTATTCTCAAGATGTTTTCTTTTTGTGTGGGCTCTAATAGGCATGTTGTACCTATAGACAGATTTGGCATATTCTATTTTGTCTATTTTCCTTGGATACCAACATATTTCTGTAAATCAAAGAAATTTGTGCTGGACTGGTTCAAAGGTGATATAGTTCAAAAAAAGTTTGCAGCTTCCATTATCAAAAAGTTTATGAGTAGAAGTAACTTCTATCTTTCTTCAAGAGCTTTTATATCTCCTGCCAGAAAGGTGACAGGACCTGCAGAGATGAACAGCTACACTGCCTTTATGCAGTGTGGACAGTAACCTATGGGTGACAACAGTGACAATGGATAAGGGTCAGAGGACAGAGGGTCCATCAGTGCACTCTCTAATCCCAGCCCCTGAAACATGACCCAGGGAGCCAAAATTTTCACCCTCTTTAAGGAATTAACGACTTTTTAGCTGCAACCCTGGACTTGCCCCTGTCCCAAATTCCCAGTGAAAGGAGAATTACAAAAATGCACAGACCAGGAGGAGAGTTTACCATCTCGAATTTGCATTGGAGGATAACATACAAGACAAAAATAAACAGCGAAGGGAAGTGTGCAACGTGAGTATCTAGTTCTAAGGAGCTTCTAAATTGAAATTCGCACTGTTTAATAAAAAAAAAAATTCTCAAAGGACAAAAGTAAATCAGTGGGCACTCTGGAGAAAGTTCCTCTTTTCTCATTTCTCCTATCACAATCTATTTTCACTAGCTTTTTCTCCAGAAGACAGACTTCATAATTTGCCTGTATCCATGGTTGACACATTCCTTTTTTCTCCAGTTGCCTCATCATCAATCATATGGACTGTTTTCCTTTATAATCAGCATGTTTCCCACTTACAATGACCAACACCCAACAACCCAACCCAAAAGAAGTCAACCAGAAAACACAGGAAGATGCACTGAAATGATCTATTTTGACCAGTGAGTGGTTGTAAAAAGCCAACAGTTCAGCTTGTTGCCAGAGGCAAGAATTGCTTTTTCTGGGTGGCTGAGTAATTGGGTTTCAATTGCCTGTGTGGAGGGTTTCCAGAACTTATGGTTCTGGTGGTCAGCATGATGAGTCAACAGGAAGAGCAGAGAAGTGAGCAGGCAGTACTGCCACAGGTGAATGCAACACCTTGGCCCTGTGCCTGCAGCTCTTTAGCTGAACAGGAACTGCAGGTGAACACTGCAGTGTCTGCATTCAGGGGCAGAGGCAGCTGCTCCGTGTGCTGTGTCCTGGTGCCGACACAACTGACACTGCTGAGTCTGCTTGGGACAATTATCAGGGAGAAGTCTGAGTGCTGGGAAACCAAGAATGAGTCTAGAACAGGCAGCAAATAGATGGAAATTGTTACAGGAATTAGCTATTCAAGATAGGGAAAACTTAGATCAAAATTAGAGGCCTTTTATCTTTTGTCTCTGCTTGTCCCTTGTCCCAGTGGATTTTTCCTGCTGAGGATCACATTGTAAAGAAATGGGGTGGCACTTGTCAATATAGAATGTGTATGAACACAACTAAGTACTGTTTATGCAATTTTTATGTTGTAAAGAAGAAATAGCAGAAACAAATAGTTAAATTAATTACTAATTTTAGCTTTTAGTATTAGTTTATCAATTACAATTATCAATAAATAGGAAGTAGTGCATTAGATCTTTTAAAAACTGAAACATGGTAGCTTGTTTTAGGGATTTTTTTTCATTTAGCCTAAGATCCCACCTTAATTTTTTCTCCCTTTCTACATATTGCTATTCTTCCACGATAGTCCCTACTACCATGATCTTTCTAGGCCACTGAAACAAATATTTAAATACCTGACATAGACATAGTGTTATCCTTATCACTAAAAATTATTTCTGTCATCCAGACCCAACCTGACCCAACAGCATTCTTTAAGTTTTCATACAATAATTTTTTCTATATTTTATTTTTTCAGTTGTCAAAATAAAAATAGGTTATCAAGCTAGAACTTTAAGACTTATCAAAGTTGTCACACTGAATGTTAAAGTTACTCTTTTGTGTGTTTTCCAGGTGATTTTCAGACTGACAGGGATGAGAAGTCACTTTGTTGAAACCATGAGACCTCCTCTCACCTCATCACAATGAAGGTTTATCAAGGTAAAAAAGCAACTTTAGAAGGGCTAGAAAGAAAAAAAAACAAAAAAAACCCAAAAAAACAACCAAGCAAAAAACCACAAAAAAGCGATATCTCAACAGTTGACAGCAGGGTGAAGAACTTCTTCAGGTCAAATTGAATCTCTTCTTTTTGATGGGTAAAGACATGAAAAACTTGTCAGTCATACACTTGTACTAGCTGGGATAATATTATGTTGCTATTTCTTCATAGAAAGCATCTGTAAAAGTGTGACAGTCCATTGCAGATATTCTTTTTTTATCCATATATTAGAAAAATCATGATCAGTTTACTCAAACTCTTTTTTTTTTCCAAGTGCAATATTTCTAATAGTGAATTGTAGCATTGTTAGAATACTTTTTTTCAAGATAAAATTATATCCTCAGAAGTTAGTGGGACTTAGTTTAATGATTCCTCCATCAAAAAGTAGTTAGACATGAATCAGATCTAGGCTTGAAAGACTGAATCTTCTAATGAGATTTCACAGCTGTGGATGCTTCTGTAGATAATACCTAGAGATACCTAGTAAAGATTCATTTGTCTAGACTTCCAGATACTTCTAGGTTCCCGTGGTTCAGATGTCTCTGAAGATCATGAGGTAACATTAATCTTAATTATTTACCAGGGCTTTAATAACTGCCTTTAGGACCTACCTACTGAGAGCAACATCCAGTGAAGGTACTCAAAAAGAGTAGCCTCAGTTTATTTTTTTAAAGATGGACCAGAGTCTTGAGGGTTTTTTTATGTTCTTAAATCATATTGAAACATATTGATAAGAAGTTCCATTTGGCTGTGTTCTACTACTTTGAGTAGTACTTAGCCATTTCTACAAAGTGATTTCTACAATATAACAGACAAGAGTCTTTGTAAACCTTTTGGACTCATGTAATCTTCTTTTGAATTATGTTAGGACATGAAGCTTGTAGTATTTCCTTTCTTTCAGCCAGGTGACTAGCTTCAACATCCAAAAGGAAGAAAAAATATTATTTTGTCAATTTTTTTTAATAATTTAACAGTAGAGATACAAACACATGTATTTTGATCTTTATTAGTGATTTTGTTTACCTTTAAGATTTTCTCTCTCAACTTAAAAATATTTAAGAGTTCCACAGTCAGATAAAGCTCTATTGTATGACATTTGGCTGCTTATGCTGCAGTTCAGAATGTTAATAGGCCTCTGCTTAATACACATTAATTCAGACTGTAAGGGGCACCAGACATATCTTCCCCTGAATATTAAAGGCTAGAATTAGCTGAGGAGTTGACATCTGTGCTGCAAATATTGCCATTTCTTACACCACTGACTTGATTAGGTCAATACATATGCATAGGTAATATCTAGAAATGAAAATTAACTCCATGAACTTCAAGAGTGGGCTTTCTTTTCTGCTTTTCTTTGACTTCTAGCTATTTCACAGTAAGTCATAATGTATTGTAAATTAGCAATGAGGACTTGACTATTTTGTCTGTACTATATGTATTAAAATCTCACGGTAGCATTATTTAACATTTCTTTTGGAATTACATATAAAATAAGGAGATCTTTATTCCTCTAGTTCAACATTGGCAGTGAAGAAATGAGAATACATAAAAAGTCAGAGAGGAAAAGTCCACAAATATCATAATCCCAATGGAAAATGCAATTAAATATGAGCTGTGTGCTTTTTCCAACACTCCTCTATTTCCAGAAAAAAGGAATTAGAAATCCCAAAGGGCAAGAAAAACTGTGGGAGTAATTATTCACCCTACAGAATTCACAGAGGAAACACACTGCATACAGATTTCAATCACAGAATGGTTTGGAAGGGACCTTACAGATCATCTCGTTCCAACCTCCTCCTTGCCGTAGGCAGGGGCATCTTCCAGTAGACCAGACTGCTCAAAGTCTCATCCAAAGGGAACTGAAATGAAGAACTTAAATCCTAGTAAAAGTTTCCTATATCTTTTCTATCATTTTTTGGCTTCTTATCATTTTTTTACAGCTTATTTGTTATCATCAGCCATAACCAGACTGGTACTGGGTTAAGACCTCTAAAGTACTACACATACCAGCATTTATGGCACATACCAAACAATTACTTATATTTAAAAGAAAATATTATTAGAGTGATAATTTTTGCTGTCTCAATCAAACTGTGTTTTATAGATCTGCTACTTCGACTGAAATGTTCAGCAATGAATTACACTCTTTTTTCACTACAATTACATTTAGTGAATCAACATAAAATAACCAGACAACATCTTGCAATGATTTAAAGAGCTTTTTGCAGTAGCTGTTCTATAAAATTTTAATGAGTACACACAAAGTGATAGACTTGTGTGTTCTATAAAAGGCAGACAAATCTGCAGGTAATTTTTGCAGAACTTCAACAGAGTTTATTAAAACAATATTTTACTGATGCTTATGAAACTAAACAGCTCCAACATCCTGCCAATATTTTATTGGCTAATAGTTTTCAAAAGTTAATTTTTGAAAGGAATGGAAAGAGAGAGGGAAAGAGAGAAAGGAGAACAATTTAAATTCCATACATAGGCTTTCAGTTACTATCACTTGCAAAAGAATAAAAAGCATAGCTGAAGGAGTTGGGTACTGTTCATGTACACTATTGATGGTCGCCCTCATTAAGCCCTAAAGAGGGTGCTGGGAACCTCACAGAGTCCCCTGTGAATTTTCACAGAAGTCCTGCACCAGTTTAGCCCCACCCCTGAATACACATGCCAGTTGCTTCAACAACTACAGGCATTTCAACCCACTTGCATTTTTATCCGTGCCTTCCATCAAACAAAGGAGTCTGACTAGTGCACAACTGCAGTGGCACAATAGCATCCAAACTTCCTTACTGTTCAGATTCATGGTCATGAGATAATAATAATAATAATATAAACAAAAAAGCAATCAACCAAAACAACACAAATACACATACCAAAAAATCCTAAAAAGCCAAACTACTGTCAGACATGTAAAAAAAAACAAAAAAACAAAAAACAAAAACAAACAAACAAAAAAAATAAAACACAAAACACCAACACAACCCAACCCAAACAAGGAAAAAAAACCCAATCTAAACAAACAAACAAAAAAATCCCAAACCCCACAAAAAAAAACTGACCAAAACCCCAGAACCCTAAATAACAGGGCAGGAACAAAACATAGAAGTCTGAGAAGCAGCTGAACCTACTTAAAATTATTTCTGAAATCCATGATAATTATGTCACCAATTAACACTCTTCTTGTGCTTTTGGACAACACAAATCTAAGGTTTTTAAGTTTTACTTAAGTTTTACTTTAACAACTGAAATGTTCCATGACAATCAGAGGTAACTTAGAAAATGTAGAAGGGATGGTCATATTTCTTCCATACCTAAACATATTTAATCTCTTAATTCTTCTTTTCTTTAGGTGGCCTGAATTCCCAAATTGTACTTTTGATATCTGCAGTTTTAGAGGGTGGAATACTAAGTACCACATGAGGCAAGTGGCTTGCACTGCTTGTCACAAGGTGGGACATTCTCCAGCTGCTGTGCAACCTCTAACTTCCCAACTTCCTCCTTCTTTCCTTCTTTGGCCAGAACAACTTCCATCTTGGATGAAATGGATTTTAACTCCCACTAGGACCGAAATGAATTTTAATATGAGATGTACCCATGCTTGGCCTTGCAAGCCAGTTTTGTGTCTTTGTACCTAGTATTTCCTTAATAAACGAGACACAGCAAAGAATATGTGACACCTACCAGTGGCAAAAGAATTATTAAGGAAAAGTATCAGATTTGCACTTACATGTCCAACAGTTTCTCTAGGCAACAAATCTACATAAAAAATCCATTGTGGATGGAGAAGTTTGTAGGAGTGGGAGTATTCCTGCTGCGACATGTTTAGATTCTCTGGTACAAGCAGAAACGAAGGTGGCTAAAGAAATCATGTTGCTCAGCTTGCTGAGGAATTCATTCCCCTAGAACAGAGCGCAACATGCACTAACTAGGAAAAATTACTTAATCTTCTCATCACTGCATGTTGTAAAATTGCTTTTGGCTGAATGAACATAAAATGGGCTGCTCAAATACAGCCAGTAAGCTTCTTTTAAAGTGAAAAGGTAAATTTTACAGGCTGCATAGCCTTGCATCATCAGTACATGATCAGGTCTACATTAAATACTATGTAATATCCTACAATTAAATCTATATATATAGATACTAAAAAAAGGGGAGAAACTGAATCTGATTAAATATTTGTCCTTAAATATTTATATTTTTAATCAATATTGAAATACATATCTTTAAAATAATACTTTATTATGATAGTATTTATGCACAGAAAATTGGAATGCAATTTGTCTGCAAAATATATATTAGTTTCTTAATTCATATCCTGCACTATATTGTCAAGTGACACAAGGCATTTATTCTACTTCCTTTCAAATGACAATGAAATTAAATAATTTTATCCTTAAATATACTGCAATAGAGGCAACACATTGTTACAACCTATAGAGAGTGCTATTGACTAAAACAGGAAATAGGAAAACTTATGGCAGAGTTATGCTTTCAATTAGAAAAACCAAAAAAGGGAATTAATTAGATTATTCAGGGCAAAGAACTCAGATGCCAGTTCTCTGCTCATCATGCTGCGTTCTGATATGAATCCAAAAAATTGCCTTATTTCATCTTTGATATTTCATTCTGTTATGCTTAGCAGGAAGCCACTGCAGTCACTAAGGCAAGGTAGGTCATCTTCAGCTGTGTGCCAAATTACATTCAAATAAGCTCAGAGTATTCTAGTGACTAGTAATCACTAACTTGTCAACCTCCTCTATCAAACCTCCCTTTTCTCTAATATAACACACATGACAGAATTGAATTTGAATTCAGTATGGTCATTTTGTTATTCCAGTTCTATCCAGGACATTTCATTTTGATTGTAACCTCTGGATTCTGGCACCAGCTCTTCATTGTCCTTCACTAGTACTTGTCTGAAACAGAATAATTTGAATTTTTACATTTAAACTTTTCCTGAACTCCTTCTTGAAGATGTCATTTTGTTTTTAAAGTTCACAAAATCATGTCAGATCTTTCTCCTATATCAATTCAAGCTTTGGGAAGATAACCTCATGTGTAAAAACAATGTCATCAGCCTATACACCAAAAATATGAAGAACAGGAGTCTTATTCTATGTGAGAGGTTTACCATTTCATTGTGTGCATGTTACACTGACATAAATGCAGTGTAACCAGTCTCATTCACAGAATCACAGCATCACAGAATTGTTAGGTTGGAAGAGAACTCTGGAGATCCAAGGCAGGATCATCTAAAGCAGGTTACATAGGAATGCATCCAGGTGGGTTTGGAGTGTCTCCAGAGAGGGGAAACTCCATGGCCTCCCTGGGCAGCCTGTTCCAGTGCTCTGCATCACTCAATGTAAAGAAGTTCTTCCTTATGTTTAGGTGGAACTTCTTGTGTTTATGGTCACAGTAACTCATCCTGTTATTGGGCACCACTGAAGAGAGCCAGGCACAATCTTCTTGGCACCTGCCTTCGAGGCATTTACATGCATTAATGAGATCCCCTCTGACTTCTCAGACTAAACAGGCCCAGCTCCCCCAGTCTCTCCTCACAAGAGATGCTCCAGACCCTAAATCATCTTTTAAATGGCCCTTCACTGAATCATTTCCTGACTTGCCTCATCTTTCATATACTGAGGAGCCCAGAATTGGACACAGCACTCCAGATGTGCCTCACTAGGGCCAAGTGGAGGGGGAGGATCACTTCCCTCAACCTGCTGGCCACACTCTTCCTGATACACTCCTCCTGATGCAGGATACCCAGGATTCATGTTAGTTCAAACAGACATGAAACAAGATAAATATTTAAAATTTGGTTCCCATATAAAATTTTTTCTCCTGACCCAAGTCAATAAGAAAGTCAATAAGAAACTTTTTGCTTACCTTGAGGGACTATTTAGTAGATTCCTATAAATTAATTTTTAGGCTTTTTGCTTTTTTTCTTGGAAAATTCTGAGATAAAATGTTTATTTTCAGAACTGTACTGGAATAACTAAAAGGAGGGGAGGTTTTTCATACTACCAAAGTAGCTTCTTACAGTACTGTAAGTTTCTTCTCTGGTTATTGATCTGCTTTAAATTAACATTATCAGAAATGTACAGAATATGGAAATTCTAAAATTTACTTCTCCTCACTGTGGCCAAGTAGTTCTGTTGCAGTGGCAGCTTCTGTTATAAATTCTGCAATATTCTGGTCCTGGTGTCACATCTAAACTTTTTTCAGATAAACTAGGATGTAATATCAGGAAACTGATATTATGAAATTTGACCATTCCATTGGGCATCCTTAGTTAATCCTCAACTACCCTCAGATCTGATCAGATTTCAATCACTTAATTTTAATTTAATTTTTGACTATTGAGATACATACATATCTTATACATATGTAGACAGATTGTAAATGCTCCCAAAGAACCTTTGAATATTTTTACTTTTATAACTCATGAATAGGTACCAAGTAATGATCATTTTCAGTCACTGTGCTGGGATGAATCCAAATCAGATCATATTTCTTTAATTATCCAGTCTTCCAACTGCACTTTTTCTTCATAAAGAACAAAAGAGAATTTTCCTTCGCTGATAAAGACAGTTGTATTCATTAAACAATGAATAGTTAATAAATTGGACAAAATGAAAAATTGGCTTGTTTTGAAAAAGTGGACAAAACAAACACTGACTTACAGACCTTTGGAAACTTTCTATATACAGCCTGTACATTCAAACTGGCTGCAGTCAGATCAACACTTACTGACATTTTTCTTGACAGATTTAGTTTTGGGGCCTTTTTTCCCTTCTAAATGTACATTCCCAGAAAAATATGGTGTTCTTTGACAATGAGTGTGCATTGCCCAAGAACTAGGTAGAATTCTTTGAAACAGAGTGAATTGCTCATTAATGCAAAACAAGGTTTTTTCATTTTATCAGTCCTGCCTGAAACACCAAAACACTTCACGAATGGACAGCCTGGCACTTCTTGCAGGGTAAAGTCATTTAATTCCACCGAGTTCCTGATATATTGGCAATGTCAGGCTGTCATGTCAGAGAACCTTTTCTCATGTGGAATGCTTCCAGCAAGCATTTCTATTGCTCCTGGTCAAACCCTGTGCAGCACTCTGCCACGAATAGGTTCATGCATCCTGAACATTTATTTCCTGAATTATAGGCCGTACATTGGCCAGATTCACATTTCATTTTGATAACTTTTTTTGTTGGCCAAGTTTGAATTGCCATGACTGCAAACATTGTTATATAGCCTTTATAAATATGTTGAAGAGGTATGATTCAGTATTATTATCTTTATTGACGTGAGTTTTAATTCAAGTCATTTACTCTATAGCACTTATGTCCATCTGATCTTCCTTAACAATTTCAATATAGAAAATATTGTAACACATTGGTTTATTTTTCAGCATATTGCCTTAGATGCCTCATTTGAAAATCTGCATCTGAAATATAAATAATATGCAGAAAGATGTACTGAAAGAGTGGTCATTAGAGCACATCTGCTTTGCTTCTGAGGAGGGCAGCAGTCTCAGGCAGGTTGTTTCATGTTTGTTTACAGAATAATGTTCACTTTCTGGGCCCTTCAACAATATGAAACACAATTCAGAACATTGAGGTCAGCAATATTCTTTCAACCCTGGAAGCAGGAAAAAACAGTGTGTTTTTGGTGTGGGAGGAAAAAGAAACAAACAGCAAATTGATATCCCCAGTTTGTGCCTTTTTGCAAGAGAGAACAACTGTGTTATGAAACAGGTTAGCTCTGCAAGGCTTTAGTGAAACTCTTGCCTTACCCATCATAACCTCTTTCCCCCTCTCTACAACAATATTCAATGAGTGTTGCTGCAGGAAAGATCATTGCGTGAGCACAGTATGAGAGGAACATTGAAAAAGTGCATAAATACTGCACTTTGCAAGACTTTGTAAAGGCTTTTTACCAGATCATAGAATTGCTTAGGTTGTAAAAGACATTTGAGATCATCAAGACTAACCTACTACTGCCACATCCACCACTAAACCATGTGCCTAAGACTACATGTCTTTTAAATACCTCCAGGGATGATGAATCAACCACTTCCCTGGGCAGCCTGTCCCAATGATTGACCACCCTTTCCATGAAGAAATTTTTCCTAATATTCAATTTACACCTCTGTGCAACTTGGGGCCATTTCCTTTTCTCTTATTGCTTGTTGCTTGGAAGAAGAGACCAACCTCTACCTCCTATAACTTCCTTTCAGATAGTGGTAAGGTCCCCGCTGAGCCTCCTTTTCTCCAGGTCAAACACCACCAACTGTCCCAGCTGCTCCTCATCAGAGTTGTGTTCCAAACCCTTCCTCAGCTCTATTCCCTTCTCTGGACACACTCCAGCACTTCAATGTCTTTCTTGTAGTGAGAGGCCCAGAACTGAACATCAGTTTTGAGGTGTGGCCTCTCCAGTGCTGAGTGCAGGGGCACAGTCACTGCCCTGGGCCTGCTGGCCACACTATTCCTGATACAGGCCAGCCTGCCTTCCTTAATACTTACAAAAAACCCCACATATATGCAAGCAAGCAAGCAAACAAGCAAGCCACTACTGAAAACATAAACTACAGACAATAAATGTAAATTATAATACACACTGATTTAATGCATTGAAATAGCCATGACATTGGATGTAGACTTCTTGAATGAAAAAAAAAAAAGAGAAAGTACAGGAAAGACAAAACACAGTGAAGGCAACTTAAAATCTAATCCACTTATTTTTAGGAGCCTAACTTAGCCAGGAACTCTTATTTTCACAGGAACCCGCTTGTCTATAAGGACACTAAAGCAACTTTAGGATTTTTAGCTGAAATAAAACATACATTTTCATTAAACTCATAGGATAATGCCACTGTCTTCCATATTTTCATGGTTCATGAAGTACTACTCCACTTCTAGACTCTGTTGCTGCTGGCTGATGCCTCAGGTTTCAATGTGCAAGCCCCGACTATCCTGCTGATAAAACTGTCTACGTATAGGACCACAGAGAAGGAGAGTGTGGGCTTTGCATAAACCTTTAAAATTATTGCTAAGATGATCCTGGGGGCAAAGGCATTGCAGATTGATTCTTCTTGGTTCAAGTAAATGGTAGGAAAGATCTAGTCTCAATAGGATAATGATGCCATGCTTGAAGGAAATGGGAAAATTGATTCTCAAGAAAAAAATTTATTACCTTCTTCTGTTACTGTACACATGCATGGTGCAGATTTAGAAAGAAAAATCAGAACAAATAGGAAGCATTATGTGACTGCTTATTCCTGTAATAGGTGAAAAAGGAAGTATTTACAGTAACTTGTCTATTCCAAGCCATACTGTTGTGAACTGAAGAGTTCTGCTCAACTCTTTGGCTTAATCAAAAATTTTGCCTGTGGCACTTACATCATAGCTATTATGTCTATTTTCACTCTGTCTGCAGAGAGAAATGAATACTCTAATGTTTTGAGTATTGCTACTTTCTTCATATCCCAGGAAATTCCAGAGGAAAGGAATCCTAGATCTCCTTGAACATATTTATTTGGAAGTGACAGATGGGAGTATTACTCATGCCTTATCTTATGTTCAATATCTCAGAATTAAAATTGGGGGGGAGGGGGGTTGGTTGGTTTTTTTAAATTGCATTTTCCATAGGTGCCATTTTCCTATGGTAGTAAATAATCAAATCTAATATGCTTCTAGATGGAATAGTTGGGCTTCAGGAACAGTGTTGAGCACCACTATCCTTGCCACAGACAGTCACACCATCATCCTTCAGCCTGATTTCATTTCTTACTTAAAGGATCCAAATTGTGCAAATGCTAACATTTGCTTGAAAACTAGTTTCTAATTTTTTAGACTCTGTAAAGGCTGCCATGGCTAATGCTAGAAAGTGCTCCAGAGCTTGGGTGAAAGCAGCGTCTGACAGTGTTCAAGCTGAACTCTGTTCCTGGTGAGAAAGTCTGGATCTGAATCTAGTGTCAACACCCAGGCCAGTATGTCAGGCTACCTAGAGCTCAGCACACTTTGACTTTCTAAAATTGAAAAAAACCGCATGCACCAAAGAGCCAGGAGGCAAAGTAACATGACTATCTCTATGCTTTAATTAATACCCCAGAGCATGCTCTTCTCAGTCTCACTAATCATTCCTTCTATATCTTATAAAAAACCCATAAACAAAGCCATATTTTGGGCAAGAAAACATATTTTTCTGCACATAGTAAAATGGTACTAGTCTGAACAGCTTGTCATCATAGTTTGAATGGAGGCACAGATGAGGAAGTTAAAGTTTGTCCAAATTCTCTGCTTGTTCATGTGCTATTTTAGTGTGATGCTGGAGGGGAAATAGTAATTGTCAGGTCTAGGATCTCAGACATTGTCATATTATGGGAGATTTTGACCTTCATCTGATATATCAAAGGTCAATTACTGTGAAAGACAGCACATTATTCCTGTGTCTTCACAGGATTTTACAGCCAAACAAAGACAGGTTCCTACCCTGAGGAGGATCTTGCTTCTAAATTAGCTACAATAAGCAACAGATATCAATAAAGAAAAGACAGAGGGACAGTTAGTTAAGGTTGAAATACTGAAATAATGAATGTAATATTCTGGATATTTGCTGATGATCTAATTTTCAGGATCAGGAATGAAAATTAAAAATTCGGATGTCTTTTTTTTTCAAATGTATAATAGTTATGAAGGTATGGACAGAGAAAGAAATTAACATGAGCAAATGATGCTTTGGATTTAGAAGATGCTACATTTTCCATAATAAATTGTCCACAGTGAATCTTAACTTTTGCAAAAGAATTTTGCATTTATTGCCAAGCATTCATTCTAACACTGAAGCCAAGTATTTTTTGCCTTATCCACAACTCTTTGCATGCTCACCCTCTTTAAACATTTTTATTATTAAGTTTTATTTGCAGAAGTGCTGAGAGATAGTCGATTTAAAAAATTAAGTCTAATACAACCATGAAAATTAAAGGGATTCACTTCCTTTTGCATAAATACAAGTGTGCAGCTTTTTTCAACAGGTATAGTCAGGTAACTGGTAGAAAAACACTTTAGTCATCATGCAATACATTTTAACAAGAAATGACAACATAAGGAATAGTCAAAAACAAAAGATGAGAGTAGTTTTGTTACGAAAATAATGGAACCAAAATGTCCAGTGGGGAATTTTTAGCTTCTCTGCTGAAGAATAATTCTACTATTCCAGTGATATTTATGCTGCTACAGCAATTTAGTAACTGTAGAAACATTTTTTCTTCTCTGTATTTTGGTTATTAGATTTTGATTCCCTAATTTTATGTTATCAGAATTATGTAGTGACATCTTCTCTTTCCACAAACTGTAGAAATTTCCCATCAGTTGAAATACAAGACTAAAGATTGCATAATGGGGCTGATTTTATTTCATGGTTCATGCTGATATTGTGTATACTCTACAGGAAAAATCATGTAGTCTAGGAAACTTACAGACATGTTTAGTCCTGATTGCTCCAGCTGGAATATAATCTTTAAAAGTTGTACATTGTTGGAATCAAGGGCAAACTTTACTTCAAGATTCACTCAAAAGATTGATGACTCCATTCAAAATATTTCAAAACCATCTAAACACAGTCTTTATGTTTGGAAATACCCACAACAAAAGCCATCAGCTCCTAATTTCTATCAATAACTTACCCTTCAAAGTTAGAATACTACAAATGTGGAGGCACTGCAAATTCTGTGTTAGAAGAGATGTAACACCAGCCTCTACAACCTACACGTTCCTCTAGGAAAATGAGGAGCAAATGTTTCAGGGAACAGCTTCCTTCAAAGTACTGCAGCAAATGAAAGCTCTTCCATTAACAAGCGGCCAGTTTAAATCAACCCCTCATTTGTGAGGGACTAAAAGCTTCATTCGAAGCTCATTAAAGTAAATGTCAGTCTTCTCATCGACTTCAAGGGGTTTTAGCTTACAACTGAAAATCAAAAACTGCAGACATCTGCTGATGTCTGTTCACAGGCCAAGATGAAATTGATATTTGTTGCTGGATTGGGTTTTGATGCTGTTTGTGGTGCGGGCAGAAAAATGAGTTAAAGCCCACCCTCTGTGCCAGTACAGAGGAGAAAAAAGTAGTGAGAAGCACTGCCTACACAATTCAAGAGGGAAAGGGGTTTTTTTCCCCTTACACCACAATGTTAATCATCCTACACTGGAATGTGAGAGTGGAGATTTAATTCCAATACCATGATGTGCTATCATGACTCTAAGCATTTATTTGGCACAAACTATCTAGTTCCCCAAGGCTAACGACATACATCAGAGAAGGAGTTACCAATTTACCACTGGGTTCAAAATAGATAGATGAATCCTTATATTCCTAAATCATGTAATTCATGTTAGATAGTTTTGTCTTGGAACCTCTGAATCTAATCATGTTCAGGCGATGTTTCTAAAATTTCCCTCCTACAGGTAGGTTTTTGGGATACAGATTCAGGTGCTGTTAGCATCCCTGATTCTGGAAGATCTTTTGCTGCAGACTACCAGCTTCATTTCAGCAAATCCAACATTTTTTTCACACTAGCAGCTGTTCTAGTTACAGTAAACTCTATGTATGAGAACAACTGAGAAATTAAGATTTGGAATTGGTAGGATCCTGCCCAGGAGATAGATTTATTTGCAGAAAACAACTGAATAAATCCTTAGAGGAAGTTATGGGGAAGGGGAATCATTCATTTTCGGAATGAAAAGTTGAATTGTAGAGGTGTAAAGAGTAAAAGAGTAATAGGGCAGAATGGGATATATAAAACCAACCAATTAGCACTTCATCATCCATATATTATCTAGACAATAACATTTATTTCATAATTGTAAATGCTATAAAATAAAATAAAAAGTAATACTCAGGATATCTTTATATGTATCTAGCTACCAGGCAATTAGGTTGGAAGAATATTTCATAGTTCCTAAAGTATTTGCAGCAGTAGAGATTTCAATTCCTATAAGGGTGTGGGTTTGCAACAGAGGGAAATCAACCAGTAAGTGAATACCAAGCAACATGAGAAGCATTTCCAATAATAAACACAATTAGCAATGTAGATGAGAAATCTATCTGATTTATAGGCTGCATATGCAATTATAACACATTAATAAAATGCTACCCACAGAGCAATCCAATACATTTGTTTACCCATGCTCCCAGATTAAGAAAGTAATGTTGTCAACCAACCAATTGTGGGCATTACATATTCAAGATTAATTACCATCTGCATGGGACAGATGTTAAATCTTCAATTTCACAGCAAGGCATCTATAGCTTATTTCCCTTGGACTGCTTCTTTCTCTGATCAATAAATGTATCAGCCTAGCTCTTCATCTTGCCACAGAGGTCACAGGAATGACAGAGGTACATTTGGTTTTTTGACAAATAAGGGCTGAGGAAATGAATCCTTTCAAAGCAGATAAGCAGCTCAGATGCAATTGTCCTTCAGTCTTTTACTCAGCTGCTCATGATTAAGTTTCAATCATTTTGGGAATTTGTTAGCAAAAAAACCCTCAAAATCAAAACCAAACCCCAGGACCAAACCACAAAAACAATGTTTTGCATATTTTCAAACTAGAATTCATGTTCAATTTTCCTGTGAGCTGGGCTCCCCTCCCCACCGCACCTTCAGCTCATTCAATCATGCCAGGGTAAGAGCAGATTTTTGGCTAGGAATATACTCACAGAAACTCTACTTTTTATTATTATTTCTACTATTATAATTTCATTTTATTGCACAAAGAAAGAAAATCAACAGTTGAATTAATTGTCATTTTAGTGACCCGAAAATTCTGTCTTTGAAAAGAAAGCATAAGAAATAAATTTTAAAGGCATAATGACTTCACAAAACAATACATATTCTCAAATTAGGACTTGACCAGAAGTAATAAAAAATCAATCTTGCTATGACTAACCATATAGGTCTCTACTCTTTAGCTGCTTTCCTACTTTCCTTAAAGCTCTCTGCAATCTCAGAAACCTCAGTTTGTGCCACCTCAGTTACCCATGACTGTTCTGAATTGTCAGCTCTGTGAAGATGGGAGCTCTAACACAGTCCTGATTAGATAGACAGCTGTTTCTGTTCTCTTTAAGTTCCTTGGAAATGTCCAAAGGCACAGTCAAGGCTACAATTTCCTTCATCCAATGAAATGACAGCTTTGCTCAGCTCTCACATACGCGCCAGGTCATCTAGGTCTTCTTCGATTGTTACTAACCTGAGGAAGTGACCCTTTCTATTCCCATCCCAGAGGAGTGCCCCAAGCACCATGGACTGCCCTGAGCACAAAATACCTCTCTGCTGCTGATCAGTCCCTGTTCAGTCAGGTGTGCAGCAGTCAGGGCAAGACAACTGGGAAGGAAAGGTTTCTGGTCCCTGCCCTGAGGGGAGATTTTAATAAACCCAGCAAAACTCTAATAAAAAGGACACATTGTTTGAAACCTTGCATCTCCCTCAACATGTGTGCGGGGTTAGGTCGCTTTGACCAGAATTATTGATGACTAGATCCTCCTTTTACAGTCTGAGCTCAGTCCCTGTGGGTGTGTATAATGGTCTCAGTTCCTGGGTGACTGATTTGGCTTCTGGACAATTATATAAAAACAACATGACATTGGCATACACTATACCATTAAACATGATCTCAGTAAGTGTTAGTTATATTTTCCCTCAAGAGTGGAGATGCCAGACATTTCTGCACAGTTTCCTGAACTAGCAGAAGCCAATTAAAATGGATCTTCTTGTGAAGAGGGAGAGAGATAGTAAATTAAGAGGTCTAGATCCCTTGCAGAGGGAGTTGAGTAAGGCATTCAAATGTTTGTATTATATTAGGCTGAGCATGGTTTCCTGACTGTCTCTCTATGTAATATTTCTGTGAGGTAATGCCTATGTTAGACATAAAACAAAGGCAGGGTCTCATGAGTTTTAAGTTCTACCCAAGAATATAGATGCAATATATGCTATAAAACATTTGCTTAAATAAAATCTGTGGACAATTGCTACAGTCATAAAGTTGCAGAATGGCTTGGGTTGAAAAGGACCTTCAAAGGCCATACAATCCAACCTGAAACCCTTGGGGACATCTTCAACTAGACCAGGTTGTTAGAGCTCCATACAAGCTGACCTTGACTGTTTCCAGGAACTGGACATTTATCACTTCTCTGGGCAACCTGTTCCAGTGTCTCACCACCTGCATTGTAAAAAATTTCTTTCTTAAATCTAGTCTGAATTTACCTTCCCTTCATTTAAAACCATTATCCCTTGTTCGAAAACAACTCCTAAAAAGTCTGTCTTCATCCGTTTTTTAAGCTCCCTTTAAATACTAAAACACAACAGGGTGTCCCCAAATCCTCATCTCCAGGCTGAGCAATCCCAACTCTCTCAACCTTTCCTCTTCAAAGAGGTGTTCTGCTCATTTTTATGACCTTCCTCCA
Organism: Acrocephalus scirpaceus scirpaceus; assembly: GCA_910950805.1. Classification (NCBI taxonomy): domain Eukaryota; kingdom Metazoa; phylum Chordata; class Aves; order Passeriformes; family Sylviidae; genus Acrocephalus; species Acrocephalus scirpaceus. Next base: position 9,558,853 of record OU383777.1, read on the forward strand.
AACCTTCTGCACCAGGTCTGTGTCTTTCTCGTTCTGAGGATCCCAGAGCTGGATGAGGTGGGCTGCTGAGAACTCCAGGTGGGGTCCCACCAGAGCAGAGGGGCAGAATCACCTCCCTTGACTTCCTGCCCGCACTGCTGGTGATGCAGCCCAGAATACAATTCTTTTTTGGGGTGTAAGTGCACATTGCTGGGTCATGTCCAGTATTCCATCCACCAACCCCCAAGTCCTTCTCATCAGGGTCACTCTCAATACCCTTTATCTCCCAGCCTGTATTGATACCAGGGGTAGTCCTGACTCAGGTCAGGATGATGTTGAACATCATTGCCCCATTCCTCAAGCTTAAAATATTATGTAATTTGTACTATGGATAAAGGCAACTCGATACTATGTATAAGAATTAAAGTTGCACAACTGAATTTTACTTTGAACTTTTATTCTTCATCACCTTATCAATACTGGCACTGTTACTAGGTCAGAAAATGTAATTCCCATTCTATAAAAGATAAAGGTAATGCCCATTTTATACATGGAAAATTAAGATGAGCATAGACTCATTAATCTGTCTAAAAATTAATTTTTTTACATCTATTCTAACTTCTTCAAGTTCAAGGTGAATTTACTTCCATATTCTCTTTATTTTTAAAAAAAGTTTCAGATATATTACAGTAACAATTGTGACCAACGTTTTGTTCTGTACTGAAGGGAAACATGCTGCTCTCAAGATGTTATATCTTGTGGACACTGTGTCCAGGACACAGTGATTTTGAGAATCTGGTTTATGATGGACCACTTTATCTGCTTGCATTGACAGTGCTCTCTGTAAAGATTAGCACACACCTGTGCTGCTGGAGTTTTGTGCAAGAGGAACTCGTTGACTTTGAACCTTTGTACTTTTGGTTATATTTGTTTCAGTGGAAAAAAGGATAAACAAGGCTCTGAATCGCTTTAAACAATACACAGAAAACTTGAATATTTCATTTATACTTTTAGCCATGAACTGTAGGAAAAACAGCATTGTCCACAGAAGTACTGTTTCCATAATACTGTTTCCATTAAAAATAAGCTATTCTCAGTGCTATTGTTGCAGCATTTAAAATGGGAACTATGTCAAAAGTTAACACTTATTAAAGACCTGCGGGGAGTGGCATGAATTGCTGTTGTTGCTAGAGAAAGCTAAGTGGAAGAAACAAAGCAGGCTAGACTAACAAAGGAGTTAGTCTAACAGATGGAGGCTCAGACCAAGGCCAAGGACATTGCCAGGGAGCCTGAAGCTGCAGTAGAGGCATTTCACATGCAGGACTCACAACTGGGCATGGGAGAAGAGATGCTTGTTTCATGAGGTTTCTTTCAAAATCCAGAGAACACCCTGCTAAAGTTGTGATACAGTTTCAAGGTTCAAATCTCCTGACTCCTTTTGCAGTCATCCTTGTTTATTACCAGCAGGCTCCAGAAAATAGTTTTAGGAGCCCTGTATGCCAGATAACTTGCTATCCAGTGGAACAGAAAATGTTGATTTTTTTTTTCTTTAGACTTTTAAATACTGAATTTGTAGTGTGATTATCTGCACTTCTCCAATTAAAGGGGTCTCATTTGGCAGAAAAAAAATAATAAGATTGTAGTGAGAAAAGAAGGGCAGAAAGGGGGAATGTGATTCTACAGCTTAAAAATACTGACATAGAAAATAGAGTTTAATAAACACCAAACAGGAGAAAATGAAAGACAGAGCAAAAAAAGTTGTCAAACACTAGAATAGGCTGCCCAGGGAAGTGGTGGAGTCACCATACCTGGAGGTGTTTGAAAGACATGTAGTTGTGGCACTGAGGAACGTGGTTTAGTGGAGGACCTGGTGATGTAAGGCTAGTGTTTGGACTCAATGATTTTAAGAAATTTTCCAACCTAAAAGTTCTATGGTTCTGTGATTCTATGTACTCTATGTACTCTATCAGCACTCAGCTAGGACAGTCAGATTCTGGTGTCCATTTCTGCAACTGCTTCCATGTACTGCTTATTGACGAATCATTTATTAAAACAAGGAAGGAGATGGCCTCCTGTGCATACTGATCAAACTATGGAGGTAAGTGGAGTTTTAAGGATCCCCCACTATGCAACATCTGCTGTCTAACACCACAGTTTTCTCATGAAGTAAAGAGATTTCCTGGAGTTGTTAATGAAATTTTTAACTCTTTTTTATGGGCTTGATATTCAGCTTTTTATTGGTGTCTTATATAGTTTCCAACTGATCTCTATGGTATGATCTTTGTAAGATCTTTTTTTTTTAAGTAAAGATAAAGAGAAAAAACTATTTGATAGGAAATGACAAGTGACAGTTACAAAGTTGGTTGGCATACAGGATGGAGAAAAGGACAAACCCTGGAAAAAATGTAGGTGACCTGTCTCACTGGAGATTCAAACGTTTTGATGTCTGTTTGTCTCAGACAAGAGAAAAATATGCTGAAACATCCTGAGGGAACAGCCATGGTACACAATGTGGGCACAGTTAGAGCTGTGTGCCACAGGAATGCATGGCATTCCAGCCCTTGACAGGCACTGGAAAAAAGGAAAGCTAGGAGCCACTGTTGTTGATTTTCCTTTAATACTTGGAGATGTTTTCTTAAATAATAATATTGACACATATTCTCTATTGTATCAGAACACTTCATCAAAAGTGAATATATTCCCTGCAAAATTCACCCTAGACTTCACCACTGAGACATGGAATACTTTGTAATTGCAGAGATGGAACTTGTGATTCTCCCTCTGCAAACCACTGCTTTTTTTCTTCACCTCCAAAAGTATATACTTGAGATAAAAGAGATTTTTTTTAAACTTTCAGAACAGTTTTCTATATAAATTACTCCTCTTATATCTGTTGTTAACTGTTCCTGCTACTCTAGTCTCTACTTGTGTTTCCTCATACTCATGGTAATATCTCTGCTTTTGTGGCTGTGCTTTGCCACAAATGTGGTTAATAAATGACTCATAATATGCTTTATAATTTAGTATGGTACTGTGTTGCACTGGATATCAGGTGCATGATTTATACCACATAATGAAACAGGAAAGGTACTGGAACAGTAAAATTTTAATTTCAAAATGAAATGTGTTTGTATAGTTTATAAACATCAGATAGGTAGCAAGAATCAAAGGTAATGAAATCCTTCAGATACCTTGTAGGAGCCCTCACCAGTGCAATAACACCACAGCCCACAAAGGGGCACCCAGATGCTACATTTAAATCCACAATCCTCTCGTGCCTTCCCATGTGTATTTCCAGACAATTTAACTTTAGAAGTTTCCAGACAAAAGTTTCCTCTCACCACAACACCACTCCCAAGTCTCACTGAAATCCCAGACTACAAAAACCTCTACAGTCAGTAGGATTCATTTGAATATACATTTAATTAATCTCTCTTCATTTATCACCCTGACAACTATGATACAAGAGTAATTTACAGATATTGCTTTCTTTTTACAAAACTACCAACATGTTTTAGACTAATGAAATTGAGGCCAACAACAACATTAAAAAACAGCCTCAGAGGAAAACTGCCAAATGCTTGTTTGGCCAGAATATTTATGATAAAAATAACATTGCACATGCTCAATTCTTATCAGTCAAATGCTTCTTGAATTTGCTCTATATCCATTTGGCTATACCCTTCCATTTTCTGTTAAAGTCTATCCACACAGACATTGCAATTTTGCCCCTTTCTATTGCTTTAAGCTCAGATATGACTCAGCTTTTCCAACAAACCCTCTACATTCCCAATTTGCCTGGTATATTGCACTGAACATATGTATGCCAGTCCTTTTTTCATGTAAGTCTGTAACATCTCTGACCCACTAGAAAAATAAAGAAGTGGTGGGGCCAGTTTTGAGGCAGTCGTGCTGTTGTTGTTATTCTCAGCTGTTAAGGAACCTGAAATGAAAGGGGATTTATAGCAGTTGTAGCCCACTAAAAAGACCTGCATAATTAATATATGGCCATGATTTCTGCCCAGTATATTTGCCAGACCATGGCTTTAAATACTAATAGTGTCTCAGAAACAGAGCTGTGCTTGTTTTACAGCTGAGAGGCCAAACCAGGAAAAGTCAGACTAAGCCAACGAAGGTAATAGTTTTACTGAGAAACAGCTGATTGGCATGTCTACGTGAACATCCAGGTCAGCATCTTGTATTCTAAGCGAGGACATTCTACAATTCTAAACAACATTAAAAGCATCTTCTTGTATATAAAAAGTTTCTCACTATTTTTCATTGCTAATTAAAGAGGAAGAAGTATGCAATGATTGAAAAAAGGGCATTGGGGCAATGGCAAGGCATCAACTTCTATGATTACAAATTCTGCCTCTCAGTTTTAACTGTCATTTTCTTCACAACAATGCCTAACACTGTATCTGCAATGACATCCCCTTATAATATGAATTTTCAGAGGTTTACATCACTTTACAAAGCTAGAAAACCTGTCACATTTCCAATAAAAAATAACATATTACATCAAATGGTGATAGCTTTCTCTCAAGAATAGTGGCTGAAGAAGGGTAGCCACATGGAAGTAGTGAGATTTGAGAGATTTTATTTGGAATACTGTGTTGCAAACAAACAGTGTACGAGTATCTGAGAATCCTCCCAATTTTACTTCTTTTTTTTCAAAAACAAAATTACACAGTAAAGTGAGCAATCCACAATAGAAATTCCAACTATAGATGACGTTTGTCTTCACTCATTGTCCTGTTCTTTTGCAGACTGAAATAAGAAAGATGGCAATGTTGTACGTGACCAGCAGCTTGCAGGAAATAACTTTGGAAGTAGGGGGCTATTTGTCACCACCTGAACTCGTATTAAGCCATTCAGCATATGCTTGCTTAAAATCTTGCTGCAGAATGAGAAATGAAGTGTCATGAACTCAGCTGTAGGATAATAGTACTCAGCCAAGCACACTTGTATCTTGGTATATCTGGTACAATAGAAAGATTTATTATGTCCTACCCGTTTATTGCACATTTCAGGCAGAGTTGTAATTGGCCAGGATGGTTAAGAGTTGATTTAAGACAATGCTTCTATCAGCTTGATTTTTGTTAATAGGGCATAAGTGTTCCATACAGAATTATATCTTCCTATGTTACAACCTGCCCTGGGTTAACTGTGTGCTGAAGTCACATCTTTTCCTGATTTTACATAATTTGTTATGAGAGAATACAGAGGCAGGAATCTGACCACTCCCCATATTTACACATGAGGAGAATGATATTTCTCAGCAGTTTACCCAAAACCTCACCATTTTCAAATCAATAATGACTGTCAAGAGGATTGCAGACTCCATTTTGACTCACTAAGACTTTTGATGGATTACAATGAACATAGCTAAATATCCTTTGGCATCAGACAAAGGTCTCTTTTTTATACTTGTTATAGTCCAATACAGAAAATTCAAAAAATTAGATGACAAATGAACATTAGTGAAGTGAGTAATTAGAAGTATGGTTTATGGCCAACAGTAGTTAAATGGCTTCATCTTTATTAGAAGTATGGTTTATGGCCAATAGTAGTTAAATGACTTCATTTTTAAATATATATGATGAATCATGTTAGCAGACTGGAGTGTAATGAAGGTAATGAATGCCTAATTCTCTTATGGAAATGCACAATGCCAGTTTCAGACAGAACCGACAGAATCCTAATGACATAATTGTGCATGAGGATTTTTCCTTGTTTGTTATTCTGAAGTCAGACCTTTAAACAGTTTTACACTACATTCTTAATAGCTCTTGCTTGGTTTTGGTTTACATTTTGGTTTTGTTTGGGGGGTGTGTTTGGGTTTTCTTGGTGGGGTTTTTTTTGGTTGGTTGGTTGGTTGGTTTGGGTTTTTTGTTTTGTTTTGGTTTTTGTTTTTGTTTTGTTCTTGTTTGTTTGGTTGGTTGGTTGTTTTTTTTTCCTGGGAGACAAGATGGCATGGAAGGAGCCATATGAAATCGTCCACCTCTGATATCTTATGGCAGTGATTTGGATTGTCCCCAGATGAACAACAGTTTTGTATTAGTAACATTATTGAATAGATTTTCAATAGAAATCTCAGTTAATTTTTCTACATGCTAGTGGACTAGCATGTAGGACAGAGCTAAGAACAGGATTTGCATCTTCAGTGGAGGCATGGAAAATACTGGAAGCTGATAGATGAGATCTGCTGGTGGGGCCAGATTGCATTAAATTTGATAACTGCAGCAGCTGATAACAGCTTCCTAATGCTATGGAGAGTAGGATGCCGCAGTTCTAATCTACTGTTGTGTTTTTCAAATGTGAGGAAAAGAAACAATTGAATCAGACATGTTAGAGGCTGGGATTTGTAGTCCATTCCTCCTTCCTTTGGCCAAGGGATCTCATGGGTTGTAATTATATCCACCTCCTCCTTTAAATTGTCCTACAATTAGTTGTCACTAGTGGCTAAACAATCAGAAACTAAGTTTAAGAGTTCCTTTCTTTGATGACAGTTTCTCATTTGATTTGTGACATGCCAAATAGTCTCTCACACTCCTTGTGCATGGAAATAACCCACCATGATGTGTCTTGGCTTCTGCAGCACCTATTGTCTCAAATATCCAGATTTCCTTGACACAGGGAGTAGAACACACAATTGAGGACAGCACAGAAGTGCTTCCAGGTTCCCCAGTTTAAACTTTGACATGGTAAAAAAGAGAAAGAAAAAGCACTTTCTCCTTACTCTACTGTAAATGTTGTGGGACATGGATATTTTTGAATTGGGCTCTATTTGCTACATTAAGTCAGAGTTCTAGGAGGTGCTGCTACCAATGCCAAATGCAAAGACAGTACAGGCAGGGGTTTGGTTTTCTTTTGTAACATATGTTGTGCTACACATACAATTGTTATCATATTTTCAAGGGCAATGACAACATTAGGATCTTTCTGGATACACCCACTTCCAGATTCTCTTACCACCAGTTTACGTTTCAGCAGAAACATGATCTAGACAAGTTGCCTGCCTTTTTCCCTTGGCCTTTCTGCACAGTCACACTTTAACAGTAAATAGTTGATGCAACAGCCTGGAACAGCACATAGAACATCTTAGTAAAGGAAGAGATATTTGTTCCTCTTGCTGTTCCAAGGGGGAAGAGTTCATTTATACTTCCCATTTTTTTTTCTCTTTCAGCAAAAATCAAAATGCAAAAAGGTCCACATACCTGTGATTTAATTAAATATTGAGCCCCGTGTAATACTAAGAAAAGGTTGCATTTAAAGCCACTTATCTTCAGACGCTAATGCTTTCAGAAAAATGTCCCTGGCTAGGAGGTTTCTTGCAGCTCCTGTTTTTAATTCATCTCACAGAAAGTAAATTTGCAAAGTTGTTCTGCTCTGAGGGAAAAGGAGCTAGGCTACTGTGTGTTGGAGGTTCCAGAGGGAGAGCTAGAGAAAAAAATCATACCAGTCAAAGTCAAAGCAAAACAATACATTTTTTTTGTGTTTACCAAGAATCATTGTTCTATCTTTTTTTTTCAGTCCTTTTCCATGAGATATGCTTCACAAGGGACTGTTGGAGTGTACACAACAAAACAGACAAATGCAATGTTAAGTCAGATTGTTTAAAAAGAAGTTAATAACAAATGTTAAAGAACCACAGTATGAAACTCTGGGGAATGTTCCAAGGGAACAAATGGCTTATGCAATTCAGGGTATGCAACTCTGGCCTGCACAGAGCATCAAATAGGGGTGAAGATAACTATATGATTTTAATTGAAAAATTATGGTTTTAAGCCAGTGCCAGTTTCCTTTGTTACATGATGCACAAAACCACTCCAGTCAAAGGACTCAAGTGACTGAGCTGACATTTGAACAAGCACTGAATGTTTGACAATTTTTTATTACCTCCCTTAACTTGCAGGGTTAGAAATGCCCACTAACATTGAGACATGACAATATTCTCTAAACAGTTAAGCATTCTGCCAGTTAATAAGTAAGATTGGAATAAATTACTTTTCTGTTAATGAATTTAGTTGTGTCCAAAGAAAATTTGGTTACCAGTCTTTCACCAAAAAAGTATTTGGAATAAGTTAAAAAAAATAAAAAATTGTAATCCCATAGATTACATTGTTTAAATAGTTTCTGGCATCAAAAGGAGAATTTTTTATCACACCCATCTCTCAGGTTTTATATACAGCTGCCAGTGAGGTTAGAATTGTTATCAAGTACAGGTGTGATTTTTTTCTTAACTTCTCATTTAAATTGATACTTGTTGCTGAACAATCATTGAACAGACTGTTGGTATTTTCAGAAATAAAAGAATTTGAAGGCTCTATTGATTTTTTCAACAGAAAAATCTTTGTCTTAATTTTTTAAAATGCAATTTCTCAAGTTTTTATACATAATTTTAATCTATTATATTCCAAATCTCTGTTTCTAAGCAGCAAGGAAGATTATTTTTTCAGGCCAGAAGGATAGATCCTGAGCAAATATAAATGCATACAAGTGGCTGAAATGAAGTTATTTAAATTATAACACTTCAGGTAGAATTTAAAATAGAACAAAGCAAAGTTCCAAATAGCCATAGTTTACTTGTATTATTTTAGAAAAAAATCAGGACTAGGTCTGGAACAAAAAGAAGCCCTTTTCTTAAATTCAAAATTTGAAATTTAAGTTCAAAATTTCAAATCAAACCAAGTAGTTACTGCACTTGTCTGGCCCAGGGGTGGGGGAGAATGTATGGATGGCTCCTCTCTCCCATAACTTAATGTTAGCTTATTTTGATTCATTCATCACACCCCAAAACATGATTTATTGTCTGTTACTGTGTATGTGATATATTGCTATTTCACAGAGCTTTGGATGCAGCCCATCTTTCAACATGTTCTAGGAAGCAGAAGCTCCAGTATATACACAAGCATTGTTTATAGTGGTATGCATCATATTTAATGCTGTGGGTGTATTGGTTATCCAGGTAACTCTGTTATCTAACAGGCATTCATCTTTTTCCTTTCCTTTTCTCTCTTCATCAAAAGTTAAAAATAGGATTGGCTTTGATGCAGAACATTAATTTGAGGGAACTGATGTGAAGACCACAAACGAAACCTGTCATCTCCCACCTGCAGCTTTGTCAAATGTGAGGTGGTCTAATTTGCCAAGTTTCTGTGAGATGTCAGGCACAGCTGCTACTCATTTATGGTTTATAAAGGCACTTTAATCAAACCGATATGGATTCTCAGGGCTTGTACCAATGGCAGGGATAGACTAAACTCACTAGATCCTTATTTATTATTTTAAAGTTAAAAGGTTTTTGAAAAGTAATATCTGGATGCTGTAGTTGGAAAGATCGGTAGGATTAAATGTAAGTACAGTAAGGGCTGTACAATAAATATTTGTTCTTGAAGAAAAGTCAACAAAGATGTAGCTTCTGAAAGATAAATTTTTCAATGGTAAATGTCAAATATTGGGGCAATGCTAAGAAAGAGATTTAATATCCGATGTCTGTAGGAGGAGAGCCAGATAATGAAAGCATTGAGATTACGCACAGGATTTTTCTTCACATAGTAATTTAGGAGGGATGGAAAAAATCAAGGATGTTGATACAAAGAAAATTTAGAATCTGAAAGAGCTGCAAGCTTGTTCAGCAATACAAAGTTTCCAATGATCTTTAATAAGAAAGAGTATCTCTGAGGCAGACTCGAAAGCTGAATACTAGGTAGTAGCTCTCATGAAAAATTCAGCCTTCTCTTTGAAAATTTCAGCACAAATCTCTTTTTCTAATTTTTGTGTCTTTATTTCTATTAATACTTCTAATTTCAATTTCAATTAATTCTTCTAATTTCAATAAATATCAATATCGCAAGCTAAATGATTGTTCAAACCAGAAAAAACATACTTAGTGGCAAAAAGCAATGAGAAATTTTAAGGTAAGTTCCCACAAAGGCACAGCTCTTCGTCTTGAAGGGAGCTGCTAAAGCAGTTATGAAGGACATAGAGAGTGACATATGTTAGCATCTCACAACTCAGCAATTGGCTGTAGACAAAAATGGTGATTTGAGGCCAAAGGCAAGCAGATGAGCCATAGGTTTAAAAATTATAAAAAAAAAATAATAAAGGAAGCTTGTCTAATTCAGCCATGATCTCATTATAGTTGAGCTAATAGTCAAATACAGGGCACTGTCACTATCAAAAAAAGAACCATGATGTATTTAGTTGGCTGCTTGTAAATAGGTAATGGATTATTTCAGTGAGAGACTGCAGTGGTCAGGGGATCACAGGCTAATCAGAACAGGATGACTGTGTGCCAACAAACACTAATGAGCAGCTATTCTCATAATCAGTGGTTTGACCTGCAGCAGTCATGGAAAGGGCACAGCACATGCAGATGGGACACATCCAAGTCTGGCACTGTAGGCTATTTGCCTGAATACAGGAACTGAAATTACAACAATTGAACAACAGTTACAACAATTGAAATTACAGTTGAACCATAGGTGTGTTCTAGATATATTAATAAACCCATTGACCAATTTAAAAACCTCTAATATTGTTTTTGTGTATTCTGACATTGGTAGAAGGTAGTCAGTCAGTAGGTATCTCATTAAAAGTATGTGGGACAGGAACATGACTTTACAACTTTGATCTTGAGCTGCTGCTATAACATTCAAACCCATTGTGTATTGTTTGGTCACTATCATTTTGCTTCCTGCCATTTATTGTTGCAACTAATGAATACAGAATAAAAGGGAATAATCCAGAATTGATGCATTTCAGAAAACCTTGATTATGGGGTAAACAAACTTTGGAAGAATGAAAACTTGGAAATATTATTTTATTGGGATTCTGGGAGAATGCAAAAATGAAAGGCCACAGAAAGCTGGAAAAGGATCAGGAAAAAGATATGAACTTTTCCACAGTACCATGGTACTTGCAGACTGAGCACTTTTTCCAGGTCACCCTCAGAGCACAGATAGTTATATTTCCTAAAACAAAAGAAGTATGAATAAAACATAAAAACAGCTTTACAGCCATTTGAGCGTGTGTGTGTGTGTGTATTATTCTTTTCCCTTCTGGTGAAATTATTCTCATCACTAAGCTGAGGAACTCAAGTCCTTCCCGTGCTGTTTTTCAGTCATCTTATCATTACTGCTGACATTACTCTGGCTTAACTCCAGGACTTCCCTATGCACGTGCCGCAACATCAGCAGACAGGCTGGCCTTATCCAGTAGATTTCAAAAGTTCTTTTTCTTTAGTCTAGCTTTAAAGACTTTCCTGCTTTTTTCTTTCTTTTCCCTTCTTTTTTTTTTTTTCTTTTTTTTTCCTACTACAGTTTTCTTCCCAAGTTCAAATCAACATCTGCTAATTTGCTCTTCCACACCCAGCACTGGACCTCCAGACTCTTATCCAAAAACTCTATTCCTTGAGCGAAGCTCAAAACATCATATTCTTATAAATAGTTCTCCAGTTAAGTCATCTGTTCTCTGTCACATGAGCAGGAGTAAAGTGAACTTTAGACCTGGAATCTGTACATCACAAAGGCCCAGTTCATCTTCCAATGTTTCGTACCTAAAATGGAAAGACTTGCTAAATTTAACTTTTATCCTCTGGATGAGAATGCAGACTCATGTCCTCAAAATTCTGGAAGCAAGGGTTTGTTTTTTTCTTTGAGGGTAAAATATTCTGGAAACTGCCTTGTCTGAAAACTGATATTAAGGAAGTTTAATAGTAACAAAGCTGACCTACAGAGGAGTTTCTCAACACTGCAATATCTACAAATACATTTTACCTTTTCGAATCTAATGCATGAAAAAAATAAAATAGCTTCATGTCTTAGAGCTTTAAATATCAATTATGGCAGGTTTCCTCTCAGGGAGGTGAGTTTATATATCTTTAAAGTAGAGGTACTTACCCTACATTGTGGTAGGAAGCAGTCCTCTTTCTATAGATACTAACACTGGACAAAGGAGAGCTCTTCTTTTTATTCTGTTCTTTCTTCATTTACAGTAGAGAACCAAAGCTGCTCTTTTCAACACCTAATATTTTTATTTGAATGGTGTCTGTCTGTGGACTTTTCTGACTACTGTCTGAACTGACATAAGAGCTTCAGGTACTGTGCTCATCACTGAGCTTAAACAATCTGTTCTCTCAAAGTCAGATAGCATCATTATTTACTTTTTAGAGTTTCTGTTCAGGGCTAAATATATCCAACCAGCCAGGCCACCATAAAGACTGTGCCTGGAAAATAATGTTAAAGCTGTTCAGATAGTGAAAGCTTTGTGCAATATGCTTCAGTAAATGAATTAAATTAAAGGCACGCAGATTTTTTTTTTTTTTTTCTGTGCTTGTTCTCACAGCAAACAGGAAAACAGAACAGGTCAAGTACCCACTGTTCTCTTTGTCCTTACAGTGGTCAGGTTTCCTTATTTCATTTATGGCCAATGCAGTGATTTTATGAGTCATTTAGACCTGTTTTGACAAAGTAGAGTTGGCAGGATTAACTTTTCTGAAATGTCCATTGCTTCAAATTGTACATAATGGCATTTGAATGTGTGTAACATTGTATTAGCAGTAAAACTGTCACTAAGCACATGGCCATTTCTTTTCATGGTGCAAAGACATTCTGAACATGATTTAAACCCTGGATCTGTAAATAGAGAAAGGTGCCACTAGAGAAAGAATAAGCAGCTAATATTTTGCTGGACTTTTGGACTGGGTTAGGACACTGAGGGCCCATTTGCTGTCTAGAGAGGAGGCCTGAGGCTGCAAGATGTGGCCCCACTTTGTTGCATCCTCCTCACACAGCTGCATCACACACATCTGCTGCATCTGTGTTCTCTCACCTCTGAAAGAGATAAGTCAATGCTTATCTTTGCAGGAATATTTTGAGATATAAACAACTATTATTGCAAAAGTACCTTTCATGGTTTAATCGCACATGGCAACTCAGCCCCATACAGCCACTTGCCCCACCTCCAGCAGGATGAAGGAGAGAATCAGAGGAGTGAAAGTAAAAAAAAACTCATGGGTTGAGATAAAGACAGGTTAATAGTACAGAAAATAATGGAAAGCCATTAATAATAATTAATAATTGATAATCATAAATTAATAACGATCATAATATAAAACAAAGTATAAATTAAAATATAAAACAAAGTGAAAGATGCACAATGCAGTTTCTCACCACTCACCAACTGATGACCAGCCAGTCCCCAAGCCATGGTCTCTGGCCAGCTTTCCCCCCAGATTATATACTTACCCTGTCACCATATGGTATGGAGTATCCCTCCGGGTGGCTGGGGTCAGCTATCCAGGTTCTCTCCCCCAAAATTTCTTGTGCCCCTCCAGCCTTCCTCCTGGCAGGACACACAAAGCTGAAATGTTCTTGACTTCGTATAAACACTACTTAGCAACAACTAAAAACATCCCTGTGTTACCAACATTATTCTTCATATTGCATCCAAAACACAGCACTGTATTAGCTAATAGGAAGAAAATTAACTCTATCACAGCTGAAATCAGGACAGAATTTCAAAGTTACAGAACAAATATTCTTCTTCAAGCTGTTATTATTCTCTAAAATTCTTTTATTTGTAAGCAAGGAAGGTGTCTTATTGACCTCCTTGGTCTCCTCTCCCCCTTGTTTGCCATTCTTATTCTGGATACGCATCATATGTGTGACATATTACATCATGTTACACAGATTGAAAGATAAACTCATTACACAGATTATTACTTGTTTCACAGCGTTCATGGGTAGACAAGAGCAACTATGTCATTTTTCAGAGTAAAAAAATTAACAATGTGTGCATGGTGGGATCACAGGATAACTCGTGCTGGAAGAGACCACTGGAGGTCCCCTGGTCCAGCCCCTGTGCAAGAGTTCTGAGCACATCCTGAGCTTTGGAGGATGTCATGTCTGGGCAGAACCATCTTGCTGATGGCAACATGTCTAGTATATAGCAGTAGGCTAGAAATAGTAGATTAAAAATCTGGCAAAAAAACCCAAACAAAACCAAACCCCTCCCACAATCTCATTATCTTCTATTTATTGGGAGAAGCTTTATCAAACCTTAAGCACGGGCTCTACTATTAGAAAAAGATCATCCCTCCAGTAAGGAGCCTGTGCTGATATTTAACAGAAGAACACCTCTAAGCATTCATTGTCTAATCCAGCTCTTCTTGAAGTTCCTGAGAAAATTCTTATTAGTGAGCAGGATAATTCCTATTTCTCTTTTTAACAGATTTGTGTGTGTTTACATGAAGGCCCTGTAGGCACCAGTTACTCTGTATTCATATAGCAACTGCAGAGCTTAAAAATCCCTGACATCCTCTTCTATTGGTAATTCAGAAATTTGCCTTAGCAAGCAACGAGACTGAGAGCATCCATCTCTTTTCAGATATTAGGATTCTAGTATTTATCTGTTGAAATGAAGTTTTTAACTCATATGATTCTAAATATTAAACAAATATAAACCAAATACAGGGTACTTTTAAGGCAGTACAAAGAAATCCCAGAGTTTCTGGTCCTGATCACAGCTTTGCTGAGAATCCTCAGAAAGGAATTTAGCAAGTGTGTTCAACTTCACAGTTACACTGTCAAATCATGTGGGCAGAAGGCAAACAGTCAAGAATTACATGAGCCAAATGCTGCTGCAACTTTTCAGGAAATTCTGAGCAGCAACAGAGGAAGACAAAGAAGAAAATCACAAGATAAAAATGGTCAAAGCTTAATTGCTTTGCCTAGATGCTCTCTGGACTGAGAATCTTCTGGACTTTCTTAGCTCCTTGCCCACTCATACAGTTATGCCTATAGAATGCTTGCTCCACATAGAGGAATACATCAGCATGATGTTCTATACATCCCATGTGTTTTATACACTCCACAGGATATTTTTTCAGAAGGCCCAATTTGCAGGATGATTGACTGCACAATACATGGGTTTGGTTTGGAAATCAGCCTAGGGGCTGTCTTTAGGACAGTGCAGAAGAACATGGTGCACTCTGCAGCCCGGAGGTTGAAGGGAATAGACTGCTGGAGATCACTCCTTATTTTACTCAAGGGCCTAAAGAACAGGAAAGAGGCAGAAACCTTTCTTTCATGCAGCGCCTAAAACAGGCAGCCAATGGTTTATACATATATATATATGTAAAAATATAAGATATTAAAAAAAAAAAAAAAGTTGAGGGCTTACTTCCCAGAAACCAGGAATTTAAATTATTGTTTAGATGAAGGGGGTGAAGTGGGGTGGAGGAGGAAGGAGAACAAAACATTATCAGTGTATTCACTATTCCTGCCTTTTATCTGTGCTTAGTAAACCTAATCCTGCTGACTGATCTTGTACATGTTATTGAACGGAGAACTTCCCTTTCTATGGTGTGTCTTTACCCTGCTCCTTTCTCTTTAATGCAGATATTCAAGGCAAATGCAAATGTTACTGCAATAGAGAGAATTATTGCTAATTACTGCTAATGTTAGACTGTCTGTGCTGGTTCATCTGGTGGGAGACAGAGCTCTGGTGCAGGATGTGGTGGCTCATCACTTGAGCTTTAATGATACAGGTAAGTGGTGAATAAAAATAAGGCAGGGATAGAGAAAGCCTCATCAAATGAGAGTCGAAAAGAACTGCAAGTAGTAGCAATATGGTGAAAGCACTGTCATGAGGGAGGACAGTATGAGAGCATGGTTTATTTAGCATAGTAAAGAAAGAGCTGAAGGCAGTTTTGATTGTTTCCTAAAAATACACAAGCAGAGTGAGAGAAGTGAGAAGAGGAGAATAAATATCACCAAGGGAGAAGATCTTCACTTTCTAACCAATACCAAGACAGGGATAAACATATACAATAACCAAGAATAAATTCAGGGTAATTTTTTTTTTTAATTATAATTAAAAAAATCCTGAAATCACAGAATTGATGAAAAAAGATCTTCAGTGTTAATAAGATAGAACTTGTGGATGGTCTGATTGACAGAGACAAGGGAATATGTAATTCAAAATCTTCCTTTAGTCCCTCTAAGTTCAGAGTTTTGTGGAGGTGGGTGAGGGCAAAGTTAGACTAACAAAAGATCTGGTTTGGGGTACACCTGGAACACGCTAAATTGGCAAAGAAACAGGGAGTAAGACTGAAAAATCCATTTAGGTATTGTATATTTCCAAAGTTAGTATGCTGCAGTTGGGTCATAGTTAATGAAGCAAGAGTCATACAGTTCCTGGGAAGCCATTTGGAGTGTGAAGGTATTTTAAAACAAAGGCAAAATTGTAGGCTGCCTAAGGAATCCAGAAGGTCAAAGCATGTTGAAAGATCTTTTGTGAGTCACCTGGCCATTCTGAGTGCCCAAGAAATATCAGATATTTTATGAATGTGTTTGATCTGGCTGGGATGGAGTTATCTTTCCCCACAGCAGCCATCTCAAAGCTGTGCTGTGTATTTGTAGCTAGAATGATGTTGATAACACACCAGTGCTATGCCTTTAATGAGTCACAAATAAAAATCATGATTGATCACCTGCAGATAATCAGTATTTTTCATTGACATCTGCTATCTGTATTTTGTTGAACTGGATC
The DNA here is from genome assembly GCA_910950805.1 of Acrocephalus scirpaceus scirpaceus. NCBI lineage: Eukaryota > Metazoa > Chordata > Aves > Passeriformes > Sylviidae > Acrocephalus > Acrocephalus scirpaceus. Next base: position 9,575,392 of record OU383777.1, read on the forward strand.
ATGCATTGACAATGTCCCATGTGTCAGGCAGACCAGGAGTCAGTGTACCCTCTTTTGCCAGAACTAGCAATGAGTAGCCCACTGAGCTTAGGGATTTAGGCTTCAGCTTAATTTACCTGTTGTGCAGGAATCTTACATTCAAATTTCCTGTGCTTTAAGCAGGGGGTCTTTGAAATGAATGACTGAATATTCATTAAGCCAGAAAGGGTGTGTATAACCATAATGTAATGATGAAAAGACCACTGTGTCAAGAGAGGAGCCGAGCCTGTGTTTGAACCAGTGCTGTAGCCTGAGACCATGATTGTCTGCAGTAAGGAGACATTTTCACAATCATTTTATTTCTTACACCCTTATGAGAAAGTGCTGTGGCTCACACACATCAGTAAATCTTTTGTAACCCTACCTGCACATGTATTCAGCCTGAGAAAATGTGACTTGGTTATAATTAAAGAGGGTTTACATTTTCTCTTACCTCATAATTGTAAATACCTAGTGTCTACAGCAGAGCAGAAACACAGGTGAGGGAGAAGCACAGCACTCATGTTACAGGAGTAGCTTACCCTGGTTAACAGGAAAGTGCAGAGGAAGTTCCCTGGAGCTGCTAAAACTTTTGGCAAAATCATATAACTGCTTTAGAACTCTGTTGTTATGAATTGTTTATGTCTTGCAGAAATGAAATGATCCCTTAAAATCTTAAAGTAACTATTGATGTATTTTTTCTGTGTTAAAATTTATTGAATCTAAAATGCTTAATCGTTGGTATAAAAGGTGGTAGGTGGTTCCCATTTCAAACCATGGTCTTTGTCAGGCACTCTCATGGGGTTTTATGCCCTGTACAAATCTTTTCAGCTGGTATGTGATAATTATCAGGATTTCTCACGTAAGTGGAATAAAAAACTGGGCATAGTTTGAGCTGCAGAACCCCTCAGGCACTGTCTTTCATTTGCCAGCTTCTAGCTATTGTGTATTAGAAATATATGAAGGGCTCTGGGAGACAGGTTTATTTGGATTTGCTTCACTTGAGTATAATGCCTCTTTAAAAAGGTCACTGAAGTCAGAAGGCAGCAAAAAATATGGACTGATAATGCATTTTGTACCAGACCATAGATACCAACAACCCTATTTCCCATTGTGCTGTTAATTACATATCAAGGAAAGAGGGGCACTCCTGCAATAGACACTGCTTCAAGCAGACTCTAATAGAAGAAGAAAACACATCACATTCCACATGATAAAAATGAATCCTATTGCTTAATGTTGCTGCCATGAACTACCAGATCAGTCCCTAAGAATTCATTGTTTATCTCCTTTTCCCAAGAAGGAATTTCTAGTCCTGTAGGAATAGATAATTACGCATGGGAAGATCCTACTTTCCAGACCATGCTGCCTCAGTGTGCTATTTTCACAGCCTTCAAGAGCAAGTTCCACAGGCAAAGGGTTACAACAAAGGAGAGAGATCCTAACTATGCCCTTCCACTACAGTTTAAGTTACACGAAGGGAGAGATGTTTGAACAGACATCAGTGTCACAGGTGCCAGTTGTCTGATTTATTCCCTCTCAGAGGAACGTACTGGCATCTGTGTGCATAGTGACACCTTGCCAGCTGGCCAGGAGGCTGTCCTCTCAGCTGTCCTTCCAGACAGATGAATTGCACAGTGCACATAGCTGCCTGCCAAAGGACAGACTTTCCAGGAGAAGGAGAGGGGAAAAGCACTTCACGTATCTCTGACAGTAGTTTTACTTAAAATTTGTTTACAGAATTAAGTTTATTGGACCAGCTTATCACCAAAGCCATCTTTCTGACACTGCAGTAAGTAACTTGGATTGTGCACCATAAACCAGAGCAATTCACGTATGAATTTACATTCTCTCTGATGTTGCTGAGTGGAGTATATTTTTCTCAGTCTGGTCATAACACAGTATGGGTAATATGATCTCACTTAATCTCCTTTTTTATAATCCTAGACCACTCAGCCAAAATAAATGCCTCTACTTTTAGGTAACTATATTAAATAATTAGATTTTAAAGCCTACCTTTTTAAAGCTTTAAATGGTCTGAACACTCAAAACTCCTGACAGCAGTTCACTTGTGCAAGTGTGCAATAAAACCTCAGCTGGCTTTAGGGAAAGACAGTTGTCAAAACCATCACAATTCACATGTTAGTACCAGCCAATGAGCTGGCAATGCTGATGTACTGGTTTCTAATGGTTTCTATAAAATAAACCCAAATGAGGTTCTTTACTCATTGACAGTTTGCGAATCCTATGCAATTTAACTATGAAGTGAGAATGAGTATTTCTAATTTGTTTGCAGAATGAAAACACATTTTCTGGTGTGTAACTGAAAGAATGGTAAAAACAATATTTGGCCGAGGTTGAATTGAGCTAAGTCACTACTAAAAGGTAAATACTGGGGGAAGGTATTGCATAAGATTTGTAAAGCTCTCAAGGCAGAAATATAACAATGGCATTCAGATACTGTGAATAGTGGTAATGCATTAAAAGAGCCTGGGAACTCTATCTATTCTCCCCTAGAATATTCACCTCTTTTCCAGAAATGAATTAGCAGGTTTGCTTTTTTTTTTTTTCCTTCCATGTTTATACTCTTATTAATTATTTCCTCAGATTTTCAGTTCATTCTGCCCACAGAACCTACACAGTTTGGTATAGAGCATTTTACAATGCTTGGTCATATTGTTTGAATATAAGAAATAACTACCTATGCTTTTTTAATGATAGACATGTCTGCAAACATGAATGCTCATTGTTATTCTCTTTACACCTCATGCCCTTTTACTCACTTATTTAATACATTTCAGCTGAGTGAATTAAAAGCAGTATTAAAGACAGTGAATGGTTGTTTCTGGCTCATCTGGGTTAATCCAGTGCATTCTAAGTAATATACCTGGTTTCTCCACGGAGAGAGGAGTTTGTTTCCTAACCTTTCTGAAACACGACTTCATACAGGCAATAGCCATAAAGTCATAGAATGGTTTGGGTTGTAAGAGACCTTTAAAGGTCATCTAGTCCAATATTCCCTGCAATGAGCAGACATCTTCAACTAGATCAGGTATTTAGGCATAAAACTGACTGGACTGCATTTCAAGCTCATAGGGTACCCTGCCTTAAGTCCTATCCTAGGAAATTTGAAACTTATCATTTTATGGTAGAGCGGCAAAGGAGTTGCTGGATTCCATCTCTGTTGTCTATGTCTCAAGTAAAAGAGGAAATGAAGCAGGGTATTACTCTGCATCACTGAAGAGGAAGTAGTCTCGACATTAGCACATCTAAATAAGGTCTTCTGCAATTATAGGAGTTTAGGGCTTTTTTTCAAGGTTCATTCTTATTGATTCTTCCTGAGAATACCAGGCCTGTACCTGAGCCAAGTCAATGACATGAGTTAGTGCATTCCTGACACTAAACAAAATCATATGCCTTAGTCTCAGTCAACCCTAAAGGATGCTTTTAAATATGTGAATGGAGTTTTCATGCAGGATGAGCAACATTCACAGTAAAGGGTAAATGTGGTTTGCTTTGCAAATACAAGTGAACAGCTGGGCAGTACAATCTTAAATCACCATAACGAGACATGCAAGGCCACACTATTCATGCCCAGAGCTCAAGTTCCCATTATTCATCCATTTCCCACCCCTATTAGAGTTGGACTGTGTTCATTCTGATTGAAATTGCAGGGGCTACTCACAAAAGCAACCTCTTCTATATATGTAAGTGTTTGTGACTGTTGAACTTTCAAAACTGGTGTTTTTGCTTTAATTAAAAATATAAATCTGTTACATTTCACAGATGGACACTAGCAACATGAGCTTCTGTCATGTCCCTCCTCATGTAAAATATTGATGTCAGGCTCTGTGATGCAAAGTAGCAAAACACTGAGTGCAGAAGCCATCCAAACCTCATTTGGATTCCCAAAGGAATTTGACCCATCCTAGCAAGCACACTTTAGACTGATTATGTAGCTGTCAATTAAACTGCTGTTCTGTGCACTGAGATTACTCAGACTGTATTCTTTATCACAACCAAAATAAACCTACTGCAGTGGATTGTTTTTCTCCCTACTAAACAAATGCATATTGAACATGCATAAGTAAGCTTAAGCACTAAATCTTTTTGCTCAGATTTCCCAGTGACATACCCAGTAAACGTCTGAAGTTCAAAGCTGACAACAAAGGTACAGATACAATTCTGCTTTGTGAGGTGAGGATTGTGACACTGTATAAACCTGGGTTTATGAATTATGAAATGCAGTATTCATCATGTATATATTATAGGATTGCATGACATTAACAGCCTTGGTCTCCATGACAATACCAGAAGAAGATGTTGGATGAAAAATGGCTATGAAGAATATGATTTAAATAAATATCACAATACTTCTGAGTCTTTTTAATTTAGCAGAATTTTTAACACGTTTAAAGTAACCAAACTATTATTTCATCCTTTATGTAACTAGACATAGTTTTATCAGAGAGAGATCAACTTTTTGCTACCTCTATGTAAAAGCCAAAGCAGATTAGAGACTCATGGATGATGGGTTGCACCTGGCCAAATGGATTTAGTGCGCCCTGCACTCAGTTTACAAAACACTGGCACTCTAAAACGCAATGCCTCTAGTCGTAAGAAACAATTTTATCCCACCCTCAAAGTTTTTGGGTTTCTCTCTTAATTACAAAAACAGCCTCAGGTGACCAGACAGAAAGAGATAGACACTATGAAGGTGAGTCACAGCAGTGTTAGCAAGTCAGGCAGGCACAAATTTCTCTGGGCATCCCTGTCTAAAAGCTTTACAATTGCATTTTCCTTGTGCTTGTCATGCCACTAATTAGGTGGATCTTGAATAGGTTCATATTTATGTTGTCAAGTGAACATGTGGGTATAAGTACACTGGGACTTTATACAGAGCTCATTAACACCATTGCTATACAATTCAGTAATATCCATCATTTCACAGCAGACAACAAAGACAACTTCTTTGTCTTCGAATTTCAGTTCTTTCTTCTGGACCCATGTTGAGGGTTAGACTTGTTTCTTTTTTCACCTATAGAATTTTTTCCCAAGAGTTGCAAGGCAACTAATTGCTGGGTACTTATCAGTGCTCAGGTGAAACAAAGCATAGAGGCTGGGTAGAGGCTAGCACTTGGCTACACCCTTTGTCTCCAGGAGTTTCCCCCCAAGGTGGGGGAGAAAGACGGGGGCTGGAGGGCAGCTTCACTTTTAGTGTGGTCTGCATCGGGAGAGGACGAGGCTGCCATTGCTGCGTGAGTTTTTCACTGGCACCACCGGGATCTGATCCTGAAGAGAGCTACCATCGTCTGCTTGTGTGCCCAGGAAAATCCTGATCTCTCTCCTTTTGCTGCCCTGCTGGAGATGGCTCAGCCCTGTCCCACTGCCTCAGCGCTGTTTTAGAGCTGCTCTGCACCGCGGGCCCGCACTGCCCTCCCTGTCAAACATCCCTGCCCTCCAGTGACCACCGACGGAGCTCCGAACTTCATCCGATCCACCAGCCCGGGATACCCCGCCGTTCCAGCTTGGTACCTTTTTTTGGAGTCCCCAGAGACCAGACTGCCCCGGGTTTTTTGAAACCAAGCTCTGTCAAGGTCCCTGGTTCTGTTTTCGCTATTAATTGCTGTAGTTGTTTGTTTGCCTTGTTATACCTATTAGTAAAGAACTGTTATTCCTATCCCCATATCTCTGCCTGAGAGCCGTTTTAATTTTCTAAATTATAATAATTTGAGGGAAAGAGATTTGAATTATCCATTCCAAAAGAAGCCCTGCCTCTCTTTAGCAGATACCTGTCTTCTTTCAAAACCAAGACAACCCATTCTTCATTTTCCCTTTCAGGACCATGGGTTCTCTTAACAGAAGATAAATTCAGTAATAAAAAAAAGCCAAACAAAGCCATAAAGGATGGTCAGGACCATATAGTTTAAGTTAAAGAAGTTTGAAAGGAGTCACACAGATTATTTTAGGCTAACCATGGGTTTTTTACATTTTATTAAATCAAATGCCTTATTCTAACCTTAGATCTATTTTTATCTGTATGAACTATTCACTGTAAGTATGCTGGGTGCTGCTACTCTCTGTCACCTCACCACTTCATATTTGTAAAGTGATGCAATAGCAATTTGGGGGCAGCATTAAATTCTTGTTATTAACTTAGTGTCTGATCTCTTTTTAGTTTCTAATATACATTCAATTCTTACATTGTCCACAGAGAGATAAAATGCTCTATTATTCTTCTAGTTTATGGCATGACAATTTGAGCAGAAAGTACATGGTGTGCACTATGTAACTCCTGCCTTGGAATAGATGCTCCTTGTTTTGTTTCTTCTCAGCCATCTTGCTCTCACTTTTCTCAAGGGATGATACCAAAAGAGGAACTCAGACTGTAAGACTCAGATTTTATGAGTTCATCTTTCTATAAGCAAATTATTAATCAGAAAATATTCTCTCTTTGTTTGCTCCTGTCACACTTGAACATCCAAACACTGCCTGACTGCAAATATAGATAGTCTGTATGAAACTCCTATGTAAGGATGCCTAATGTAAGACATACCTGAATGCTGTAGCTATATATGTTTGTTTTAGTCAGGATGCCTCACTTTGGCAGTGTCTGTGCTATCTCTGTTGGATAGACAATCACTAAATTCATTCCTAGATCCAGTACAAAGGATAAACATTCTTCTTTGCTCCTCATGGCTGGTACTTCTATGTGACTTTAGTCTGCTACAAGATAACAGTTGACATGGGCTTCCATGGCATCCCTTGTCTAATGGTTAAGTGTCTGGAATATCAGTTTCAAGGAACATCACACCACACTGAAACTTCTGATGATCTCTTTTGTTTCCCTTTCAAAAAGCAAACTTTTAAAATTTGCTGTTTAATTGATGGTTTGGTTTTGGCAAAGGGTTATTGAAAACTAGAACATTCCATAGTTTTAAAATGTGACTTTAAATATTTTTTTCCAGAGGCTTCATTTATTTGGAAGCAACCTTTTTAGTGACTGGAATCCTAATCATATTACGTCAACAATAGCTTCTCTTTATTCAAAAGGTGCTTCATTGATATCAAATACAAAACAAATACATGAAAATAATTTTTGTTTAAGAATAATGCATTTGAGGCACAACTATCATTTCAAAGTATCTCTAGGGCATTATTAGGGAACCCTACTCCTGGATTTCACTAACCAAATAAAACCTTTCCAGAGAGATTAATTTCAATAATTCTCTATTAATAAAGACAAAGACTCACTTTATCTGCAGATAATCATCCCCAGAAGGTACCATTGCTACAGTGCCTATAAAAATCTTCTTAAATTTAGAAAAAATGCAAACTCATGTTACATTTCTGAAGCATTGGCAACAATGTTCTTTCCTGTCTCCCAGCTGGTCCTGAGGTCATCAAAGCATCATGGAGCTCTCTCTGATCTCAAAACAAAGGTTATGGTTTGATATGACAACCAGCACTGAAATATGTGATAAAACTCAATAAATCAAGAGAAAAGAAAACATTTTCTCAAATGTCTTGTGGGCATACGACTTCCAGTGAACACTGGACTCAATGTCATTTTCAAGTCTAATTCACATTTTTACATGTTTTATCAGCTGTGTGTATTAGAAAGCCAGAGTCAAATTGAAACCAGAATGCCAGGTGGTTGCAGAGAAAGATAGAAACTCATTACAAACAGAAATACAATCAGTTTTTCCTTAAACAGGGAGATAGAATACATTAAGAATTTTGATCAGCCTACATTTTAAAGAAGAGCTAATAGATTTCTTTTTTATTGTCACAATTGTGAAAAATACCTTTCACAAATAACTGTGAGTTTTCATCACAAAAATTAATAGCTAGCATATTGCATTAAAATATTCTCATTTCTAGAAAATATGTTTTAATACCTCATGTTCTTTTTAGAAAATTAATCTTTTCTAGGTGCTTCTTTTCATAGTTTACTTTTCAATTACCATGGGACAACTACAGCTACACTTCTCAGATTTTTTTTTTTCCTATGGGTTCTAAGATGTTCTGTGGCAGCTGTTCCTTCAGCTTCTCCTAGAATACAGAGCATGCTGCATCATATCCAGCTAAAAATTAATTTCTTCAGCAAATAATCTTTTTCCCCTTCTTTTACAACATCAGAGCTTTCTTGGGCTGAATTCACGTGGCAACATCAATATATGGGAGCAGCTCTCCAGCTGTATGCACGTTATTCCATCTCCCACAACCTCTCCGAGTCAGACACACCAAAGACCCTTCCCACTCTCCTCTATGCAAGAGGAGGTAGGATCATAGGCTGCCTAACGAGGCAGAGACATCTACATTAAGCCCTTGTCTCCAAGCAGACTTAAAACTGAGTCATCTACTTCAGAAGCTGCATAAAATATGCTGGAGGACATAAATAATTCGGGCAGCTCAAAAATTAGATTTCTCACTGACTTCTCTTCCCTACAGAGGAATGAAACCATCCTGATCAGCAGCTACTCACAACCTGGGCTTAGAATCAGGTTTTATTTTTTTTTTACTTGCACTTGATAGACAAGGAGGTACCTGTCACTTATCTATGCAGAAAAAAAAAAGGTAGACTTGTTAATATTATTTAAAAGCATAATATAGGAGTCTGAATTTGCAGTGAATATACTGAAAATTTTATTCAAAATGCAAAAAAAAGCCCTAAACCAGTCTGTATACAAAAACCTGTAAAAAGCTACCAATATTAATAAAGCTGAATTTAAAAAGATATTCTTTAAATCACAAGCAGATACCAACACACATACAGTAAATCACTGGAGACAGGGAGGTTTCTGAGCTCACAGTCTTACCCCAGGGGTTTGGTATTTGCTATCTCTCTTCTTACCCTCTTCTCCTTACCCCAAAATCTTTTTCTCAGGCCCTGATCTAGAACTCACTTGTGAGCAGTGGAAGCCTTTTCACCACTTTTAAGGGCATTAGTCTGAGGGTTCCTTATTTTATGGACTGCATCCCTTCTTCTCACTGCTGCAGTGCTTTCACACCGTTGCAGTGCAGCTTTTACTGTTTAACTTACAATTCTAACTACTGATGTCAGCAATCTGAGTTTCAGCAAGAAATATGAACACATAATGCAGTGTTATATATAACTATTCCCTGAACTACATTAAAATATAAAATTCCCTGATACCTGCACATTTGGAAACTTTTCCAAATTTTCAAATTCAAATACCAATTTTTCTAACACTAGCAGAATTAAGTAAGTGGAGAACCTCACACTTCCTTATTGTTAGCATCTCAGACTTTTAAAGAATATGAATTTGATCTGATGGCATTATTATTTGCACCTAACTTTTCGGGGCACTTCTCAAATGTCAGACTCTAATACAAATCAATCCAGAAGAATAATGCAATGTTTACTAACATCAAGCAGTTCAAATACTAGAGGACTCTGCTCTTAGGCTTCTCCACTAACACTAAAATGTGTCAAAAATAAGAGTTGCCTATCAGCAAAGACTACATTTCTTGGAAATTACATAGATAATGAGAAGATAATGAAACTTCCTAATAAAGAATATGGGGTGAAAAAACCTTGATTAATGCACAGTGATGTTTTCAGAAATTAACTACTATACTTCCAAATTTTCATAGGCCAAACTACTGAGTAACCTAATGACTTGACCCTGCAACTGCTTCCATACATATGGTTCTTTATAGCAGTTTCTGAATATATTTATGCAGCTTTAGGTGCTGCAGTTAAAAACAGAATGAAAAAGGAATATGAATAATCTTTGAACATGTAGGAAGCATCTTTAAAGAAATCTCGAGTTCAGAGTCCAGAGGCTTTGATGCCAACAAAGTTCATCCTCTTGTCGGAACCTAGGACATCCCTCTGGCTGCCCTGGGTGATCCGGGACCCTGGCAAGGGGTCCAGAGACAAGCCACAAGAATTTGATTAGTATAATATTAATTTATCACCTCATGTAGATGTAGAATTTTGGGTTTTAATGGGGGTTCAGGAAGGCAAGATGGAGGAATCTGGGTGTGTCCCTGTCCTTCTGCTTCTTCTTCTTGCCCTCCATCTTCTGCTGTGGTGGTGCCACTTTTGGATTGGTTTAGCACAGGAGTGCACTGTCTAACATAGGTGATAGGTATTGGTATCTTACTATAAACATATATCACGTAATATTCAGTATAAAAGATTATGACTGTCCTCAGGGTGGTGAGTTGATGACGATCCAGCACTGTAGCTAGCACCCAAGCTGGGTGAGAACAAAATGTACCAGATAAGAAACAATAAACTGCAGTGGCGTGTTTTCTATTTTTTATTTATTGTTAATATTAATTGTTTCTGTAATGGTTTAGTCCATGTTCCCCTATCCCTTCCTCCTGGTGGTTTCCCCCTGCACTTGTTTGTGCAGCAGCTGTCTTGTCAATCTCTGGGAAGGACTCGCCCCTCTTTCCAGAAAGATTGAGGGCGGGGGGGGGCGGGGTGGAAGTCAGTCCCAGATTGGACCAGGCTGGGAAATCCCCCACCCCTCGTTCCCTATTCGTTGTCTGTGTTCCATCCCCACTTCCCTGATTGATTTTCCCTCTTGTGTACGCCCCTTCTCCTGGTCCCTTATAAGCAATCACCCCGCCCCTCTGGTTCAGACTTTGGTGGCCTCGCCTGCACGATGAGCAGGTGACAATAAACTCCATCTTGCCACGAAGTCTCCTTTTCCTACCTTCGTCGTAGCCTCACCAACAGCTCTCGTGTAGCTCCTGACCCACCGGGGGGTGGTGGCCGGTCCCCCTGCTACTGCCTAACCGAGCCTGGAACGATTCCCAGCCAGGGCAGCCGGGACTAGCTGGAAGCCACTTTCCAGCAGGCAGAGGAATCATTTCAATAAACAACCTTAAGAACCTACATGGACACATCCCAACTCTCTCTTCTGGCACCGGGGCTTGGGAGAAGGAATTTTAGACGAATTTTTTGGGAGTTATCAGCCCAAGAACCAAGATCCTCTAAATAAAATCATTATATAAGCTTACTTGCTTCAATGTGTTATATATTAAAAAAAAAAAATTGTAACCTTTTTCTTATAGGAAAGAAGTTAGTCAATCCACAACAAAAGCAGTCATTATTTCTAGAATACAAGTTGCTGTGATTTAACTATTCTAGTAGGTGAGACAAATGTGTTTGATACATGTGTTAGGCAAAGCTTTGAAAAGTCCATTCATGCACAGAAAGTGGACACATCCCTTGAGAACAAATGCATCATTCTGTCCCATTTCCCATTCCTGGTTGGAAAAAAAAAAAAAAAATATATATATATATATATATATATAGGAATTGCTTTTGGTATGGCCTAATTAACAGAAAAGGCAGCAGCAATGTTGCAGAAGTCCAACATTTCAGCCCTGTCTCAGCTCAGAGAAACTGGTGAGAAAGGGTATATTGCTTCTTAAAATGTAAGGAATAGACTAAGACAGCAAAAGAGAAAGAACTTGATTCAAAGTCAGAATGAGCAATGAATTCATCAGGCTTTAGATCAGCACAAGAAGAATGAATGAAGTGCAAATGCAGTTTTTCAGCAGCACTCAAATTTGTGAGGGATGTGCACAGGTACCACATGCAGAAATGGACACTTTTCTTCAAACAGAAAAACTTATTTTGGTATCATGTTGCAATCTACTTATCTTCTCACAAGTGTAATAAACAAGTTATTCAGCTTAACAAGGATGAGTTAGCATGAAAATATCTGCATATTCTTTGTGACTGGAAAGATTTATGGAATGAATGAATGAATGAATGAATGAATGAATGAATGAATGAATGAATAAATGTCACGTGACATTATCAGTCCAGAGTATTACCATCTCTTTAAAATTGCATTTTCAAACTGATGTTTGCATACCTTTTAGAAGAGGAAAGTGCTTATGCAAAGACAGACATTGCAACAGTCAAATATTTTTGAATGCTTATTTTCAGATTACATAAAAAAATGTAGAAAAGAAATAATATATTACTACTCAGGAATCTGTGGCGAATGTAATTTTTCTGATTTCTTGTCTAGCAAAACATCTCCCAGGTGATGTTCAAGTCTTTTTTCCATACAAAAGTTTAATTCTGAACCTATGAAAAATTTTTGAATGAGAAAAAGTAAGAGGTCAACAGCAGCTGACATGAAGCAGTGACTCCCAGGACAATGATAGCAAATTCTTATTTTAATTTTTGCAAACAGCTTTCTCTTAATGAACAATTTACAACATCTCCTTTCTTCCCCATAATTAAACAGACTCTATCTTCATAAGTTCTCTTTAATCACTTTTGAATACTAGCCAAGTATTTTACAGTCTAACTGTGGTAATAAGTGTTTAATTTGCAAATAAAACTTAGTCCCTTATTCTTTTTCCAAAGTACTAACAGTATGATATACACATATATATGATAAAATATTTTTGCAAAAGAAAATACTGCATGAAATAAGGTGCTGTGTGTTAGATGTTGGTATGCTTTGTGCTTCTGGAGAGTTAGCCTGAGATTCATTTTTGTGTGACAGGAATCAACTACTCCTTCCAATGTTTTTAATTTGGTTGAGACCATTTAAGTGCAAGACAGTATAAAAATACATGTGTTATACTCTCTCCAAGCACCATGGGTGTAAAAATAATTGCAGATGTAATTTATAGCTCAGAAAACGTCAGAGTTATATTTGCAATGATCGAGATCTGGAAGAATATATTATCATTTCCACAGACACAGCTGGGTTTGGGATCTCTTCTCTGTAGCCTTGGATGCAGTATAAGCAAATCCCACGTGCTAGTTTTGGTTCTGTTCAATCCAAGAGACACTACAATTTCCAGCTGCTCCACAGGAGCTTGAATTTCCCAGCAGCTCCACCAGACTAAAGTGACACTGCCATTTAAACTAGTCTGCTCATCTCAATATGTAACTTTAATCAATCCAAGCATCTGAAAAAGGTATTTCAGAAGTTCTGACCACAAAGAAATGTAGCTGAAGGTAGGCAGCTATCTGCAGGAGTGTGCCTGTTTACTTCTGCAGCTTTCTGTGCCTCAGAGGTGGAACCTGCAGTGACAAGTTTTTTCCCATCTCTCAGAGCTCTCTCCAGAACTGAGCAGGCATTTACAAGAACCCTCTGAAGCAAGTACTCTTCTAATTTGGCACCACAAGTGGTTCCTGTGTTCTGTAAAACAGTAGGAAAGCTCAGATATGTTTAGGTGCTGAAAACTGATGTCCTTTCTTCTAGGATAACCTGTACATTTTTATATGATGAGATGGTTACTAAAAAACTAAAATCCCAGGAACACTCCAGCATCTCTATTTCTCTAATGGGACATTAATACCACTTTTCCAGTGTTCAGATCCAGGTTTTGGAGCTAATATGCCCAGACTGAAGGAGTTCTGGTAATGGATCCTAGTTAGATCATCACCTAGTTAGATCCCATTCTGCAAGCCACAATGGGTAACCCTGCCAGTATTTACCAAGGAGGGAGACTCAATAGGGGCTGAAGGCCATCAGAGCTCTGGGTCAGGCTTTATAATCTGCACAGCTTTATGCAGGAAAACCAGCTGGGATTGACACCTCTTGCCCATACAAGCTAAACCTCCCAATGCCCAAGAGCAGTGACATGCAATATTTCTGGGGCCATTTGTTGTTTCCTCTCTCCCTGTGTCTGTGTTGGATCATAAAGCCTTCCCTTTACCTCACACTCACTCTTGTGAGAAGGCCAGGAGAATGAGCATCTGTGTCCCATCCCTAGGCATCTCTGGAGGAGGAGATCCCCACCCAGGCTGGGTGCACAGGCAGGCACACCTGCCCACAGCCCCCACCTGGCTGCACAATTAACACCCAGATCTGGCAAATAGAGGCTTGTGTCCCTCAAATCCATCAAATATGTCTGCATTAAACACTTCACCCAGCTGCTTCCATTTAGTATTGCAGGGAGCTGGGAACACACAGCTCCACAAGCAGAGTTAACTTTGCTAATCCTAATGGAGGTTATCTCAGAGCAAAATGGGTATTGACTCCTCTTGAAGGCTGCAGGACTTGAAAACAAGTCAGGAATACACCTTACAGAGAGCATCCTGCATCCACACAACCAACATGAAAAATAATGAGTTTCCTCTGTAAATGCACTTCAGGATCATTCTGTATTGACAGAGTTCAACTGGAGCATTTTTCTTTGTTTGATGGGGAGATAGATGCATTAATACATTCAGGTGAAAAAACAAAAGAAATTTCTAATAAAACAGCAACAAGAGCTGGTTTTTTTTCTCTTGTTTTGTTTTTTTTTTTGGTTTTTGTTTGGTTTTTTTTTCCCCCATACCCTGCTAATGGATGCCTTCTGCTCATTGTAGGTGTCATTGTGCTGATGTATTCTTTTCATATATTTCTAAATTCCTCGAATCAATTCTAAGCAAAAGGCATTGGAACTAGTTTTGTCAAAACAAAACTACCCCTTGGAGCCAGTGAAGCTTTGACATCACTCTAGGATGTGCTAAATGCACTCATTTACTCAGAGCTCGTTCTTGGATACTATTCTCTCTGGGGAGCAACTATACATCAAACAAATGCTTTGTAAAAAGCTCTACTCATGGCTCTATGACAGATTCATTTTTAATATCTGTAAGGCACAGCTTCTAAAGCAGGATTTCATGTACCAATAGATTTCACTTATTTCCAAAAGCATTGCTATGATCATGAACATTCTTAACCAAAAGTCCATGCACAAAGTCACCAGCAGAAAATTCGCAGTTGCACATAAATAACATCCTTTTCCCCCTGTTCTCTGAGAGTGTTTTCTCTGGTGTGGTCTTACCTGCCAAACTAAGCTCAGGACCCTCAGTGAAGACTGTCAGATGAAACAGAAAAAATTGAGAACAATTCAAGAACTACTTTTAAGTCAGAGGCTGCCTCTTTTTACTTGTATCAGAATCCAGACTCTGTAAAGCAATTCAAATTAATGAATGCTTCAACATGATGCCAGAGTGAGTTTAGAGTATTAGCAAAAAATCCGTACAAATTCTTATATTACATTACATTTTTACTTTACAAAGGTAAAAATGAAGGCAAAAATGTAAACACACCCCCCCCAAAATCCCTTTTTCAGAAGATACTTTCATTGATTTTTACTAAATAAATTTCAGTGTGTACACAGTTTTCTACTTGTGGGGTTTTTTTCCTATGTAAAATCCAAACTAGCTGTGTCTGGAGACAAAGTTCTTCTTTAAGAGTATTTGTCACATCTGAAGCCTGAACTGAGCATTGCCTGTTAATGAAGGTAATATCAAAAACTTGGCAGTAGTGGTAAAATTGGACAAGAATGCAAAAACCAGAATCCCCCTCACTAGCCTCTTCGAACTGTTTGGATGTATATATAGTGTATATTAGCAGTAAGCAAGTTGCAGCCAGAGGCCCCAGTGAGTTTGGAGCCCTCACTGTGCTGATTATTGTATGAGCATAAACAGGAAATATTCCTTCCCTCAAAATCACTACAATCAAGACATCAGCAATGCACATCAGGGCTCGCAGGAAGCAGTGTGGAAGAAGGATGCTGAACCTGAGGGCAACTAATTGGAACACAAGATTGTGAAATCTATTGGCTGAACATTCAGCCGCAAGCTTTAGAGATTTTTATTTTTTTTTTAATTCCATGAAACAAGTCGACAAGAGCTACAAATGAATCACTTGCAGCCTGTCTACTTAAGGACTCTCATTAACCACGGGTATCACGGTGAAGATGGATCTTTAGAAAGAAACGAAAGGAGACCAGGGTAATGGTTGTGTCTAATGACTTGGTTGTAAAGGCACAGAATCTAATAAAGCACGAGTTAATAAGCTCTTACTATGAGAGAGCCGAATATGACAGAAAGGCATGGTGATGACAGAATTTCTATAACCAGATTATATAAATAATGTGGGTTGGTAGGGAGAGCCATGGACAGAACTCTGCATTAAATTTTAAGCACTTGCATTACCTGAGCTAGAGAATCCATTGCAGCAATCAGAAAATTATTGCATACCCTTAATTTCATTGTTTAAGCTATTAGAAGGGTAAAGAAAAAGCAATAAATAAAGAGTTCAGTAAAAAAAATATATTTATAGTGTCTGAGCTCTGGGCCATTCCTGTGCTGCTGCTGTTCTGGTTATCTTTCTCAGTACATCAGGGGTTCTGAGCAGAGCCTACCACTCCTGAATCATCCTTTCTGACAGGCAGGAATTGTGTGAGAGGAGATAGACTTATCATTACAAAGTCAATGACCTGAATTTTCCCAAGACTTCTAATAAAAACAGAACATGATATTGAAAGTCTCTGCCTACCTAGTTACAGTTCACTATCTTTCTTAAAATGCCAACAGTGAATAACCAACGATGGAAAATTGTTCAGGGAGAACACTTTCATCTTTTCTTCAATGGAAATTTTAGCTGGGAGAAGGAGACTGTTAAAGTCTGACCAAAAAAACCCAAACCAAACCAAACCAAAAAAAACCCCCCCAAAACCCAAACAAACAAACAAAACAAAAAATACTCACAAACAACAACAACAACAACAAAAAAAACCAACCCAAAACCCCCCCACAACACATAGTTGCTGGTAAAACAGAACTTTATAGGATGTGTAAGCAAGACATCAGGATTTTAGGATAACAATCAATAAAGTTACTTGCTATATTATTTCAGCTACTGCATCCTGTGATACATTTGCTGTTACTGAGACTCAAAACATTGTGTGAGTCAAATTCATAAATATGCAGTATAATGACTTTTATCACATTTCAAAGATTGCTTTCCTTTCTCTTGTTCTGGTTAGGACAATGGTCTAACCATAGCCCAGGAAATATCTTGATTGTAAATCCCAGCCAAGTACTAAAAAAAAAAAAAAAAAAAAAAAAAAAAAAGGAATTAAAAGCAGGAAAAAAAAAATAAGAGAAGAAAAAGCAGACAGGAATTTGCAATTTCAAAACTGGTATTAAGTAAATTATTATGACTTGGAAAAGAAAGTTACAAAAAATATTTGCATAGAATCTAAAAACCAGAAAATTACACTTGCTAAAAGCAAGCTGATTTCCAGGGTAGGATGAAATTCTCCCCTCAGCTTCTCATTGCTGCTGCTCCCCTGCCCCACCTGCCTCCTCTTCCTCACTCCTGAGCCGCCAGTGAGGCAGCTGGCTGTGAGGGCTGGGACAGGCCACAGGGAATAGGTGTGACAGAGGCAAGGAAGCCCAGGCCGAGCTGCTGGCAGGGAGATAGATTATTATCCAAGGCTGCTGTCATTGCCGGGCAGCAGCGCGGCGGCCGTGGCTCCCCTCGCTCCTCCCGCTGTCCTTGACGGGAAGCGTTCTGGAAAGCGTCTCTCTGAGAACAGGCCTGCTGAAGACAGAGAACAGAGTAAACACGGCAGCAAGAAGTGATCGCTCCATCTTCCCTCATGGTGCGCCTGACAGATCACACAGACCTGACGTGACAGTCGCCTCCGACTCGCAGAGCCCCCCAGCCAAGGGGGAGGGGCGGGGAGGGCAAAGTGGGATAAATAATGATACATCCACGATAACAGGGCAGTGGTGTGGAAATCTGTCAGGAAGTACACATTTCTTATAATAGGAAGACAGCAAGGCCTGATCTTGTTTAATACAAGGCTGGAGTTAACACGTTCTGTTACATGGGAAATAAACCATCTCCTTTCTTCGGCAGCAGAGGTTCCCTCCATCTGCATAATAGCTGTGCACAGCTTGGGATCACTTGATCTTCCAGACCCCCCTCTCTTCCTCAGCTGGGTTGTTATCATCCTCTGTTATTATCTTCATATTTCCCCTGGTTATTATCAGCGTGTTACCTTTGCCTTTATGTTGACAATCTACCTGGCAATTTTCTCCTCTCCAGCTGGCTTCCGTGTTTCCTGGGTAAGAAAACTAATGTTCCTTGCTCCAGAGTGAATGTCCTATTCATTATTCTCAATGTACTGTGACACAGCAACACTGAATATCAAAAGCCTGCAGTAAATTCTCATCTGTTTCTCAGTCATATAGAACAATTAAGCAAACAGCACAAATAACAACCTGCCTTTAATCATCCCTGCTGAATTTAGATTTGACTGTGCTACATTTAACAATTGACCAGACCCGCAATGCAAATGAATGTGTGGATAAACACTGCTTAATACTGCACATTGTGCCAGAGAGCACTTCCACTGTACCACACTCTTGATGGTAACCCAGATAAATCACTTTTCATACCAAAACAGGCTGAATCAGGATGAAATTAGTGAAAGAATTGCTGTAAAGAAACTCTTTACTGATACTGTGTTCAGCTGTCTGCATCCATAGGGCTCCTGGACTGGCAGGGAAATGAACTCTTGCCAAGGGTTTGTCTCTGACCAGTCTGTACTCCCAGTCAAGTCTCTGGAGGTATGGCTGCCTTGATGTCACAGTCTGGATATCCTGTTTCCCCAGAGTGGTACTGAAAACTGTAGCCACCAGCATCTCACAGAATGGACAAGGTTGGAAGGGACCACAGTGGGTCATCTAACCCAACCTCCCTGCTCTAGCAGGGTCATCCCAGAGCACATGGCACAGAATTGCATCCAGACAGTCCTTGAATATCTCCAGTGAGGGGAATTCCACTACAACTTAAAAATCAATCTCAAAAACCTTAACAAAAACAACAGAAAACATTGACCTGGTTCAGAAGAAGTGACTGACTGCTCCATCATTCTTGACAATCACACTGAGGTACACACTGGTCATTTGTTCTTCCACGTAAGTAAATTCCCTCTTGTTCTTTAAAATTTGCCATTCTTGCAGTAAACATCTTCCACCTTTATTTATAAATGCATCAAAATCTGTAGACCTCAGCAAAGACACATGATGATAGCCAGCATTTCTCATTCTTAGAATCTTAGGGTTCTGCAAACTTTACTAAAGTGCAGGTCAAGCTAACTGTAAGGTCAGAACATGCAAAAATCAAGTTATGAAAACCTTAGATCAAAATCCAAATATGAAATATCTCACTTAAATGTAATAATTAAAACTAATAAATAAAACAGCAATTAAGTCACCATTATTTACCACCATTGTTTCTTCATTTAAGAACTCAAAAATTATAAGAATTTAAATGAAAATGTAGTTGTCAATTTCCATTTGAAAAGGCTATTTAAGGAGGGCTTAATGACTTCACTTTTTAAAGTCATTTTGTACTCATGGTTAATTAAATGCACAAGGACTTCCACTGAGAATCAGGATGTTCTAAATAATGTAATAATAACTTGTGTAACCAATTACTGTAAAATAAAACTGGATTATCCAATATGACCTGTCTGGCTTCAGTATTCATAATTTTAAATCCCTTTTAATTAAATCCTCAGGGTACTATATTTAACGTAAAACAACCATGACCTCCTTTATAATATAAATGTAGTAGCCATAGTGGATCAGGAATGAATTGTGGTTCCACAACTGGGTGACTCATTCATCAGAAAATTTTCTGGGCTGTCATCCTATTTAAACAACATTATGAGCCAGTTTCTCAGCTGGTGTAAATAAGGTGTTGTAAATTGACTGTAATGGTGCTAGGGCTTTATACCACTGCTCTTTATTTCTAAGCAACAGAAAATAGAGGAAGGTGTACATGCATTCTTTGGTTTACTAATGAAGATGAGGTTTATTCTGAGAAAAATATATCACTTCTTCCCCCTCCTTCCTTGGCATTTTAGTTTGGTTGTTGACGGGTTTTTTTTGTTAGGTTTTGGTTTTTTGGTGGTTTTTTTTTTTTTTCCTTTTCTTGTAGGGGTCCTGGTGAGTTTGCATCATTGTGGGTTTGGGTTTTAGATTTTGTTTTTTCTGTTAGTGTTGTGCTTTCCAGAACAGCATCAAGGCCAAGTGAGAACTTGTTATCTAAAGGGCATGAAAATGAACATATCAAATTGAGGAGTGATTTTTCTATAATGTTAGCAATCTACCCACATATGCTATAATAGTTTTTCCATTTTTCTGATTTTTTTTCTGCCTATTTTTAAATCAGCTGAACGATCTTTTTCTTCACAGTGAAGACCTGTATGTTATCTCTTCATTTTGCTTTTTACATCATTTAAGTAGTTGTTGCATTTACAAAACACAGATTTTCTCAAAATATAATAAGTCAGAACTTAAGTGCAGACACACAGACATGTTGAATATCCAGCTATGGAAAGTTTCAGAATGAATTTATCATATTTTTTCGAGTGACACTGATGAACCTTTGATTAAGTCTAAAATATCCTGCAGTTAGTATAGGCAAAATGTATTGCACACTGGATTAATAGACTGAATTTCATCTATAGTACACTAATCTGAAAAAAAAACCCCAAAAACCAGGACTAATCAGACCACGTTAGAAGGCTGATTGTGGATATCTCATTGCTCATTTTTCTTTGTCATTGCTTTTCAGAGGATGCCTACAGAAGTTTAAATAATAGCTTAAGGCCCTAACACTAAAAATGTAACAGAATTATGTAAAAAGCTGTTCAGATTTTTAATGTATGTGCTATTTTCTTGTGAAGGCAAAGTATGTGAGAGAATCACTGAGGAACAGATCAAGGAGTCCTGACCTCAGCACTGGGCAGGTACACAAAGCATTTATTGCAATGCAGTTAACATTCCATTTTGCTAATCAAAAATTATCAACTATTTACCAAGATTTAAGACCTTTTCATTCATGAGGTCACTTGATCTATTTTTTCTGGAACATTAAGCAATCTATCTGACAGTCTTTATTTTTTTTGTCAGAAGATTTTATTGCTGAAAGAACATGGTCCCAGAATACATTCTGCTTTATTGTCATGGTTTTGCAATGGTACTCCCCAGCTCAGTGTTCCCACGGAGTTTCACCTGGAAGGGACCCCTTCTCCCTGGAAAATGTTCCCTTTCCCCTTTTCCCCAGCTCCAGCAATGACGTGGCAGCACAGAATAACCTCTAAGTCCTAACCATGACCCCTCCTGGCTACTGCCAGCGTTAACCCTGTCCTGCCTGGAACCAGGACCCACATATTACCTCTGTCATATCAGAAAGCGGGAAAAAAAGAAAAAGAAGAATCTCTTTTTCTGCTTCTTTTAAAAACTAAACCACAAAATTTTTATCTTTAGCGGGCTTTACTCCTCTGGGACTGAGGTAGTAGGACAAGAGAAAATTGAAACGAACTCACCTATTGCTGTGGACTGAGTAGAAGTGTGTGCTGCAAATACGAAGTATCAAATACAAGAGAGAGATACATAAGGAGAAAAAATTCATTCTATCAAAGGTAAGGCGTAGTAACCTATGTGTTTTTATTGTTTTCATATTCAGTTCTTTATGTTAATATATAAGATGTACTCTGTGTGCATATCATGTAAACACTCATGCTCATAGGGTAAGATTAAATTAGATCCTATTTTCATGCTCAGAACATTGATGTGGAGATGAACAAAACACACATCACTGATTTGTAATTCTTGATTTCCAGTGGGGAGTTATCCAGAAGTACTAAATCAAGAGCCACTGAACCATCCTATTTGTTATTTTTGAATAGATTTTATCTTTTTCCTTCTCACTTTCTCATGCTTTCTTAGTTTTCTTTCTTCACCAACACCTTTCATTAGCTAACATGTCTACATGTGCATACAAATGTAGAAATATATGTATTTATTGGGTTTTTTCCAGTGACACCAGGAACCTTTGGATGATGGTCTAAATAAATAATCATAATGTGTGGGTGTGTCTGTGTGTGTCGTGCCCTCTAAATTTTCTATCCTGTGTTTGAAAGATTTGTAACAGTATGGATATTACAAATAATCTGTTTGACCAGCAAACAGAGAATACCATAGATCTTAGAGGAAATTAGGGGGGTTTGTTTGTTTTCTCTGTGTGTCCTAATTAATCCTTCCCTGAGAAATACTTTTCTTTTGACAGGAAAATGAAACAAAATTAAACAAAACAAACCATGAACTAAACCCCAAGAACCCTGCTTTACCATCTGAAGGTCTTAAAATATCACAGATACCAAGATATAAGAAACTATCTCATTTCTTGCTGTAGAGGCAACTGAAGTGGAATCGTTTTTCTTTATATTAATTTTTGATCCACTGGCTATTTTTCAAAATAAATTAGAACTGAACACATTTCAATCATCCTGGTGTGCTCTAGCTATTGTAAGCAGCAGGTGCATAACTCGTCTCAGCCGCAGACAATCTGAGCCCTCTTCAGGGATAGTCTCAGGTAGGTTTTCAGGCACAGCTCTTATACATCACTATAATGAAAGTGGCACTTTCTTTTTTACAGAGTATGGTCTCCTGGTTGCTTCTAAATTCTCCCTCACCTCACTGGATAGAATGGAAATCTTTTCTCATTCTAAGTTTTTTATCTTTGTCCCCAGTAAATGTTATGGCAGGAACTAACTCTATAAACAAAAATATTGCAGTGATGACATACTAAAATTTCAGCTGAAAATAGCCATCTCTACTGTCCTTCATATTTTTGGTCTTTCATATGAAAAAGAATGGATAAATTCTGATGGGAAAACGAAAATGAATACATTTGCTAAAAGTATATCCTTCCAATGAGGATTCTCCACTTACCTTTGGAAAAAATATTGTTAGCTACAAGTTCTTGAGTTCTTTTTGCTTAGAAACTAGAATAAATTTCATAAAATTATGTCAGGAATATGGCTAGCAATAGACCCCTTACTTATTACCTCTGTCTTAAGACCTATTCTTTAATTTCAAGATTACTGCAGGGGTTTTTAATAATTAATTTTGAAAAAATTCTCTCATTTAAGGTCACCTGCAGCTCTTACCACAAGTTCCCTTATATGTACAAGGGACACAGATACATGAGTACTTTCTGGGAAGGACAGTAGAACAATATCAAAGATTAATAAAAATATATGATAAATAAATATAAGATATTAATAACAGTAGTGTGAATAAGGCATATTTTCCAGACAAATATTTAGTTTAGATAATGTACTTTAATTTAAGTGGGTCATGGATAGAATGTCCCGTGTATGTCACTCTGTCAAAAGTACAAACCAATTATCATAAATCGGACAAAAGCAAAACATGAAACAAAAACAAAACAAGAACAAAAAGATCTGTTTTGTTCCCTGCTTAGTTTATTTACACATTTATAAAAAAGTTATAAGGCATCTACATCCAGAAGCTTTTGTTTTCATTTGGTGGGAAAGATAAGAAAAAGGGTCTATATATGGAAAACTTGAAAAAAACATAGCTGCTGAGCTGAAGTTTCACACTCATGGTCTCTGAAGCACATATGTAGCTGTCATCATCACAGCTCATAAAAACTGCCTACATACAGTCACAAGTGCTCAGGGTTTACCAGGAGCCAAACAGGCAGATGGATCATTCTCTGTATATGTGTCTACATAGTTTTACTCTTGCTGGATGTCACTGATTATCCTCCCTCCATCTGCAGGCTCTCTTCAACTGCATGTTTGTCCAGATCAAGCTTTTATAAATAGTAGAACAGAAGTGTGGGATGATGTGGTGTACATGTATTCTAAATGCACTTGACCCAGCTCCAATGGGCATGACACTGGATATATCTATGTGTTATCATATACATTTATTCTTTAGTTCATTATGAGTCCCAACTTATACATCCACCACACTGCCTGCCTGCATTTTGGTATGCCTTGAAATTCAGGTTCGGGATATGACAACTGGCATGCTCATGGAAACCAAGGAAACTTGGTTGGAATATATGAATGTAAAAATATCCATATTAGGTCAAACCAGCTGGGGTCCACTCCAGTAAACTGATTCCAACTATGGACCAAAGTCTGGAGGACATGATACCAATGAAGAGCAACAATCTGTATCTCTCCTTATCATTCTCCTCTCCTCCAGGTACTTCTGTTTCAGAGATATTTCAAGCCAGATGAGGGGCTTTTGTGTTTGGTAAACCTTGATAGGTTTCTTCTACATAAACTTGTCCAATCTTCCCCTAAGTCCACAGGGATGTTTCACATGCAAATCATTCTTTAGCAAGAACTTGTCCCTCTCTAGTGTCTTGTATAATCTATCAACTATCAACTATCACCTCCTAAAAAAAAAAAAAAAAAAAAAAAAGGTGAGTTCTGAGAGTTTCATTTGACTGCCTCTTGTTCTTCAACTAGAAGAGACTGTGAACAGTTTAATCTCTGCCCACTATCTTCATATCACTCAAGAGGTTTTTTTAATTTCTGTCACATCCTTCCCCCATGTCAACTCTTTTCCAGACAGAAGACTTGTAGCTCACACAAGGATTCCTTGCATGAAAGCTGTTACAGACAGTTGATCATTCTTGTCACCTTTCTCTGCATTTTTTCAGTTCTCCTTCATGAATTTGAGATGAGAGGCTCAGGACTGCAGAGAATTTCCCAGGATATGTCTGAATCCATGACTTTATATGGTGAAAGTGATCTCTGTTTTGCTCTCACTTTCCTTATAATTCCTAACATTTGCTTTATGATGGCTACTGAGCACTAGTTGACATTTCAGTGCAAATCTCTTTCTCAGCAACAAAAAATTGCTCCTGACTGGCAACAGTTATGTCAGTGCACGTTGCATGTGAAAGTAAAATTCTTTCCTTCTTCTCATCCTTTTACATTTAACTACGCTGAAATTCTTCTGCCTTTCTTTTTTTCTTCTTTCACTTATCTCATAAAAACCTTCTGCAATTTTTTCTAGTTAGACCTCATCCTACTTTGAATAATTTAGTATCATCACCTGCTTTCTTACATCACTGCTCACCCTGTTATGCGGGTCACTGATAACCATATTAAGCAGAACAATCCCCTGCACATATTCCTGTGGAATTCTACTGCTTTTCTTCCTTCACTGGGAGAATTGACTATTTACTTCTACCCTCTGTTTCCTGTTTTATAATCAATTATTTATCTAAGTTATGACCTTCTTACCTCTTATGCGTGGCTGCATAATAACTTAATCCAGATAGATTATATCAATCACATCCACTTTATCTATATGCCTGCTGAGCCTTTCAAAGACCTCCAATAAACTCCCAAGACAGTAGTTCCCTTTGCAAAAGCCATGCTGACTTTTCCATGGTAAAGTACATCTACTCACATCTACACCAATTCCATTCTTAATTATAGATTCTCCTAATTTTCCTGCTGTAGATGCCAGGTTTACAAGCCAGCATATCTAGAAATGTTGTGCAGTTTTTGTTTTGGTTTGGGTTTTTTTAATTGTTGTTTTGTTTGCTAGCTCTCCAGTCTTCAGTAAAAGGAGTTTTAAAGATAAGTTATCAGTGGTCTTAATTCAGCTATTTCATCTCTAATTTTCTTCAGAAAGTCTAAACATTCCATGCTCCTCTCAGGTTGGTTCTCTTCACTTTGACAGTTAATTCCATAATGCTCACTTGTGTCTTAAGTACATCTTCTGGAAATTCCCTGCAAAGAAAAGAGAGAATGAAGATTTTTTCATGCTGACAGAACAGTCAGGAAAGTTGATATCACCCAAGAAGAAGGAAGATTTTCAATTCTGTAAAGTCCTCTAAAAAGCAGAAAGTTCAAAGGTGCTTCATTTCCAATTTTAGACAGAAAGCCAAGACATACAGACTTTTTTTTTTTTAAGTTTAGATACTTACTGGAGCTGCAAGGATGTAACCAAAGTCTTTCTAAGCAATTACAATAAGCACATATGATATGGCTAAGGTTTTTTTTTCCATAAGGATTTTTGGGCATTTCAAGCCTAATAGATGGTCTATTTATTTGCCCTCCCCTTCTGTAGTTACCGTGTATATATGCAGTTTTAACTAGATGAGAAACATCCTCATACCTAGAGCTTGCTTTTAACATCTCATTCTTTAAAATAGGTTATCTTAAAATACTGCTGCTAATTTCTGCTTGTTCCCCTTATGCAGCAGAACATAGTGCAGCCTTATGCAAGCAACAAGTAACTCTAGAAAATGAAAAATTACTGGCAAAACAATAAAGACTTGATAATTTATGATATATAGTAGCACTGACAATATGAAAAAATAATTGCATGCACATGCAGCCTACAGAAGTACCTCTTAACCTTCCTGCAGCAACTACTTGCACAGTCTCCTGCCATGAAAGAGGCTGGTTTAAGGTAGTGTCTGATATTGCATCTGTAGTGGGGTAAGTGCTCAGCCAGTCAGGTATTGCAGCTCAAATGAGACATCTTAATTTATTCAATTGCAGTAACCATTTACTTATATTTCAGTGATTTGAAATAGGAAAATTGTGTCTCTGATGAAAAGAATACAGTTTGAAATACACCTCAGAAAATGAGCAAAGGCTTATTCTCTTAAGGAGAGACTGCTTGGTCAGCAGATGTTCTGTGAAGTAGAAGATGGACAATATTAGGTGTAAGGCCATGTGTTGTTACAGCATCTTGTTACTGCAGAACTTTATGCACTCTGCATTCTCTTCTCATTATAATCTTTATCCTATTCAACTATAAACTCATTAGGGTCCATCAATATGACAAGCTGTCCTGTTTGCATCTCTCAGCTATTTGGATATTTGCTAATAATCATCTTTTTTTATTTCATATCCATAAGTCAGCATAAATTATATATGACTTCAGCCATCTTGTATGCCACAGTAATTTGGCCATTGGCAATGTGTGACAGTCTGAATTTTGATCATCTGGCTGAAGCAACACACCTCTTCAATATATTTTTCTAAATATTGATAATCTACAATTTCAGTTAAATCACATGCAAGTAAAATTTTGTCTTATTTTGAATAACACAATTGTAATGTCTTGCTTTTAATAGTTTCATGAACTTCATAAAACTGAATTTAAAATTGGATAATTGTGTATTTTCACATATTACTATGGTCTTATTTCTATATTTTTATGTTTATATGCACATTTGGGGAATTCACCAGGTTTTTTCAGCTCCTGAAAGGGACCTGTAGAGAAAAACCACTTTTCTCTTTGTACTTATATTTCTAAGTCTAGGGATACTGTTTGAGAAACTTGGTCTAGTGGAAGGTGTGCCTGCCCATGGCAGAGGGCTTGGAACTAGATGATTTTTAGGGTCCCTTCTGACCCAAAGTGCTCTATGATTCTATGAAATTGCAACAGCTGAAAACATTTTGAAAACTCAATAAATGTCACTTATTATTCAGGTTTTCCTCTTTTTTTCTTGTTATCTGAGAGACATGTTAGACTTCTTATTTCAAGGTGTGAAAATACAGCTGTGTACCTTGGTATCTTGGTAAAATGCATCTTAAAGATCCACTGCTGGGAAGGGTTATGAAAAAAATGTTGCCTAATTCCAACAGTTTCATTAAAGTAGAAAACAAAACACATTCTATAGAAGATAGTTGAAATTATAATTTGTAAATTTTGATAGAAAAGAACTGAATTTGGTCATGGAAGTAGGGGAATAGCTGCTAGGTAAAACCAAAAATTTAGGAAGGATCATAATTGTTTCTAAGCTGCAATTTAGTCATTAAGTAACAGTACAGCTGCATTAATAGAATTTAAAAAAATAGATTAAATGTCTAATTAACTTGAGAAAAGCAATTTACTTTGGTTTATAATCAAACAAAGATTATTTTTCGGCACTGAAAGATTATTTTTGGTATAATTACTTTCGCTTAAGCATCATTTAAATTGCTGAGGTAGAATTGCTAATTGTCTAATTTGATATTGATTACATTGCTGTATTTTTTATTTTTACTTAAATATAAGCAATGTCTTGTTA
Organism: Acrocephalus scirpaceus scirpaceus; assembly: GCA_910950805.1. Lineage (NCBI taxonomy): Eukaryota > Metazoa > Chordata > Aves > Passeriformes > Sylviidae > Acrocephalus > Acrocephalus scirpaceus. The sequence continues at coordinate 9,603,105 of OU383777.1, forward strand.
CTGGTGATAGCGACAATTGATTTACTATCACTCTTGTTCAAATGTGTTCATACAAATATAAAATATTGAGATAATTTTATATATCTCAGCTTCCGTAAGCTAGTGGACTAAGCTTTAGTGACCTCTAGAAGTTGATTAGTCTTTGTGTCTCCTATATCAAATACAAGATTTTAAAGTTTAGATTTAGGCGATCATTTTCTCAGTTCTGCTATGATGTCTCAATAAGATATTTTATGTATTTTTTGATTGAAGCAGTAAGATCTAGACACAGTCTCTTGATATTAGTTATAGAACTAGGAATTATGTGATTTAAAAAAAAAAAAAAAATCACGTCCAAATTCAACAGAATGTTATATTTCCTGCTTTTAAAGCCCTTGATTACTGAACTATGACAGTCAGCTTGCTAAGAGGATCCACCGCTGGTCGTGAAAAGAAAATTCCTCATACTAGACTCAGTTAAAATGTCTGATCCTTAGTTTTTTCTCCCTAAGGACTAAGCACAGTACAAAAAGCTTCAAAATGTGCAAAAGAGTGCACAAGATCTCTGTGAACGCATAGAACATCTGTCTTCAGTGCTCTCTGCTAATTCTGCTCATGCAGTTTAGGAACAGCAATGCCCAAACAGGCTAATGTACTGTCCTGGCAATTTCAGTAGCACTTTGACATACATGGCATGCTTGTGGCTGCAGATTAATCATTTCTGCCCATCAGACATTCCAGACAATGAGTGTTTACAGAGGGACTGATGCAGCATCATGCTTTTGAGATCTCTGGTTATTCAGCCACAGTGAAATACTACATAGCAGTATCATAATAATGAAAAACCCAAGGGAAAGACAGCAAATTCAATAATCTCTGGAATTTTACCATGATCAAATTCTTATCACTCACTTCAGGAAATGCACCAGTTAACATGCTAAAGACCCTTGTGATAACTTCTCTTCTGTTAATAACAAACTGGAACTTCACCTAGAGTCATGAAAGATAGTTTGTGAAACACACTTCACCTCAAGAGTCATACAAAAGGGTGCATCTCATCCTACAGACTGATTAAATCACTGACTTTTGAAAAGGAAACATGAGCCATCTTCATATTTTTTATCCAATAACTGACTAATGTAAAATATATACATATACAAGGCCTGAAACACGGTGCTAGGTAGCAGGACAGGTATTCCTTCAGCTCCCTTTCTTGTCAAGCACTGTATCTTGTCAATGAGGAATTGAAGCTGAAATGTCCTGTAAGGAAAACTGAAAGCAAGACTCCAGCTCTGTGGGGAGCTCTAATCAATTGACAAAAGGAGCATCATATTCAGACCTCAAGAAAATGTTACGACTGTTACTTCTGTGTTTTGTGCTAGGTTCGATAGTGTCAGCACTGAAAGAACATTCTGCACACAACTAAAGCATTAGGGCTTTCATAGAAATTCCTCTTGTGGCTCATAACAGAGCTGGGAAATAGAATTGCTTAAAAAAACTAAATTGAAATACATTCTGCAAACAAAATAGGAGCATTTTAAATCCCCTCCAGATTTCTGGGGTCTCTGCTCTGATTCTGCATTGCTATCAGAATACACAAAATCTTGTGCTTCTCTGGAGCAGAAACCTGGTTGCATGATAGACAGGTTCAGGATCCGCTGTCAGATTGATATCCAAATTCACCCTTAATACATCACCCAACAACATCAAAGACAGGGATAAGGTTGTTGCAGCCAGGAAAAAAATGTTTTTCCCCCCAATAATAAAGGAGAGAGATTGTCAAACCATGGTACTTCAGTAGAATGATGTCTATGGAGGACAAGGTAAAGACTCAAAGACCTATTTTTTATTTTGCAAACACATACCAAAAAAAAATCCACCGAAAAACAAGACAAAGCCAAGATGAAAAAGGCACTCAGAGTTCAACAGGAAACCTTTTAGCGGCTCTTGAGCCAGTCAATATTCCTATGCTACATGTTTTCTTTTGCATCCCATGTGTACTAATGACAGATTAACGAGCCACATAGGTAGAAGTGGGAGTTTGAAAGCCAGTTAGATGCTGTGAATTTTCCCAAACGTGTCAAAATAAGAAAAGTGACTGTGCTAAATATCTCAGTGCTGGTACACTGGAAAAAATGAGTGTTTAATAAAATTCGATGCTTTTATTTGCTTCCTTGAGGCATGGTGATGTGGCTGCTCCACACTGAGAAGCATAGAAGTACACATACAACACAGACAAGAGTATATAGGTCTTCAAAATCAGTATTTCATTTTAAATGAAACTTCCCGTCATCTGCTTAAGAAAGAATTTTGATTCATATGTCATACTTATAGGAGTGCCATAGGGTTTCTCTCATTACTTTTTGTTACAGTAATGTTTTGAGGACATGGATGAAACTTTCATGGACGGGTCCTTTTAATAGTTATATGTATGTAGAGAATTGTAGAAATCTGAAAATAAGTGTCCATCTAAAGAGGACACTTCTCTCTAGGAATCACAAGTCCCTGCTTCTCTAGTACTCATTGCTGGAAAGAAATTTTGTGAATCAAATGCTTTGGCTTTAAGTTTGACCTACAGCCTTCCCTGGCTCTCTGACAGTAACCCTGCAGAGACAGAAAAGGAAAGATGTGGAGGTAAATACTATTTGGCAGCTCATTTCTTAGCTAATGTCAATTTTAGTTTTGGCCTGAAGTGCAAATGTGAAACTGCCAAGAGATTTTGGATGAAGAAATAGGAAGAAAAAATTATTTCAGATTTTGTGAAATGGTAGATTTCTATCAAAGTCTTTAAAAAAAGTAAAACAAAATCTTGTTTGAAGCCCCACAAATCATTTTGTAGAAGCACTTTACTGATCTCTGTTCTTATATCTGTTCAGCACAGATACAGCTGTATTTTCCAGAGAAAAAATTTCTGTTACTTGGATGGCAACAGATTCCAGTTCAGTGCCATTAACACTGTAGAAAAACTAACTGTTATGGTTCACCTCTCCAAAACTAACACATAGGTGGAAATTTGCTATTGATCCTCATAGCACTCGAAGTTTCCATGACACTGTCCTTTTGAAAGACAGAACAAAAGGTACTTGAAAGACAGAAAAGTCAAACCACTCACTTACCACAAAAAGGTGAACAGATTAAGCCACACAGACAGTACAATTTAGCCATGGTTCCAACTTTTAAGTATCACCTGCTTGTAGAAAGCATTAGCAAATTTGGGGGAACTATGAAAACAACAACATGGACAGCTCTTCAACATTAACAAGTCATAGGATGGACATGTTCCAAAGGTAGCCTTGAACATCTGCAGGGTGGATTGGAGGAGGAGAGATGAGCTTTCACGTTGCAATTATAATTACTAGGAAATCAAAGCTGTTCATCAGACGTGGGATTTTTCTCCCCAAATCAAAAGGACAGCAGCATAGCAATCAGCTTTGTGCTAGATGAGGAAAGGACCTTCCCTGTGGAATGGATGATCTAAGAATGCATCTGAAAATAACCATGACAGCAACAAAAAACCTCACATATCTGTGAGCAGCTTCCTCCTGTACCAACTTGGTGAAAGGTGAAAAGGAGGCACACAGAACATTTCCAACAAGCTGTCCATATATTTTGCAGATGATGCCATCTTCAGTATTGAATCCAATGCTGTGAGTTTGCTGACCTTCCACAAGGAGAAAAAAAGAGCATGTAATTTATAATGAGTATTGACTTTTTTACTTCAGGAAGTGTCCTCACTTATGATCTCATTTAACTGAGTCACTATTTTAAAACAAAGGTTTTGCATCAGAAGTTTGATTTTTTCATTATTTAGGAAAAAATCTACCTTTCTGAGGCCAACTTGTAATAAAGCAAGTAATAGACTTATGGTTTGTGCCTAGTACGTCTTAATGTTAGGAAGGATAGAGGGATATAACAGTCTTAAAAACCAACAGCAAGTATGAACTTAAAACTAATAAAAGGAAATATAAGGTGAGCCAACCACTATAAATATCACATGTATTTATCTGCAAAGCTGTGCTATCGTACACTTTCTGAACAGTAGAAGACAAATAAAATGAAGTATTCTTGATTGTCAGTGGTCTCTGTGCTGAAGAAATATCACTTATTATTGACAGAAAAATCATTATTTCATTCATATTGACCCCTCTCTGAAAGAAACGCTTTTGAATGGCAATTTCTTGGTTTCATTTTGAGTTTTTTCTTCCAATTTTTGAAGGCAATTCAGTGATGTCTGATGCTGGCTTTCCCATCGCAAAAATGGAACAACCTCTCATAAAAAAAAAATCTTATAATAGTTAAGGATTTTAAAAATTTCCAGTTTTAAATTTGAAAAGCATTATGCAGACACTTTCTGTAGATGGGAAAACTTTTTGGCCAGGGTGTGCAGTGTAGAAAGGTAGCACACCCCCCTGGGCTCACCTGCCTTCATCCCAATTAAGTGGAGGAGCATTTCCCATAATGTTAGAAGCACTTTAGTGATGGCCGCATATGGCACTAGCATGTGGTTAGGAACACCTTACATGAAAGTATATAAGATTTGAACCTTGGATACTGTGTTCAGTTTTGGGTACCTGTGCTGGTTTGAAAGCAAAACCAGTGAAGGACTCCAAGTCAGAAACACAATTTAATAAGAGAAAAAGAAAAGAAATAAAAGAAAGTAAAATAAAATAAAAGTAATAGTACAAAAAAACCCACTGACAGAGTCAGAATACGACCTGACACCCTGTTAGGGCGGTGGTAGCAGTCCAGATGAGATGGTCTTGTCGAAGCAGTGATTCCTGTAGAAACGTCTGGTAGCTCTTGTCTCCTCTGGGAGTCCAGTGGATAAAAAGCTGCCTGTGCTGTCCCAAACCCTGGATTTATCCAGGTGGGAATGCTTGGCTCTTCCCCCTGGGCAGAGCATCTCCCAATGGGATGATCTCATTCTATGAGTCATGCAGTGGGTCCTTGATGGCCCATTAACCAGAGATAGCTCCCATAGGGAGTTATCTATGAGTCATGTGGCAAGGCATTGATGGGCTCATTAACAGAAGATAAGGAAAACACTGCCCCACCTGGCTTCAACAGCTCATGAAGATGGGGATAGAATATATACTTTGGGCACAATTTACATTGTAACCTAGGACAGTAGCTCACTTCAGAGAGGACATTGAAAGGCTGGAGTGTGTCTAGAGAAGGGCAACAAAGATGGGAAAGGGTCTAGAAAACATGTCCTATGAGGAACAGTTGAGGGATCTGGGATTTAGTGTGGAGAAGAGAATTCTCAGGATGCTCAGAATGAGAGGATTGCTCTCTACAGCTACCCAAAAGGAGGCCATAGTGAGGTGGGGTCAACCTCTTCTGCCACATCTGAAGTGGAAGGACAAGTGGAAATGGCCTTAAATTACACCAGTGGAGGTTCAGATTAGATATTAGGAAAAAAATCACTGAAAGAGTGGTTAGGCACTGGAATCAGCTGCCCAGGGAGGTGGTGAAGTCTCCATCTCCGGAAATGTTGAAGAGGTGTCTGGGTGTGGCATTTGGGGTGTTTTAGGGGTGGTTATGGTGGTGCTGCAGTGACGGTTGGACTAGATGATCTTGAAGGCCTCTTCCAAACTTAAAGATTCTCTGATTATGTGATATTCTGTATTTTATTTTTTGATCACTGCTGTACAGTCTTGAATAGACTTTTTTTGTGTTCAGACTCAATCTCTCTCACCCAGCATCTTACTGGAGTGCAGTGGGGCTTCCATGCCTCTTTTCACATCATCCACCTGGCTCACAATTGTTTTTTCATTGATTCTTCATTGATTAGATGACCTCGAAGATGTCTTCCAACCTTGATGATTCTGTGATTCTGTAAAGATGATTAAAATATGCCTGCCCAGAAAGAAGCATCAAAATGCTTACCCACTCAGGAGTATACAAAGTAATTATCATCCAGTAATTTAAAATTAAGAAAATATGTTGCATTTTTGAGCCTCAGGCTAAGTTTACTTATTCATTGTCTGAGCCTGAATCTGAAGAAGTCTCCAACATTGATACAGACATTTAAAATATTTTGCTAGGGGCTAATTTTTAAATATCTGACTTACTAATCAGTAACATCAAAATGTGGAACTCTGCATCACCTTTGGTATCCACCTACTGCCACAAATAAAATTTCTCACATGCTGTTGCAGTGTTTTCAATACTGAGTCGCTCTTGATCGCTTTTTGAGTGAAGGCAAAGGACAGTTTTCAAAGCTGAAATTCTGAGCAAAAGGATACAGCAGATGTAGTCCTCAGATTGTCCAAGTCCTCGTGATTAAATTATTGTCTTTTTTCACTAGGCTAGCACGAGAAAATGTTATTCTGCTCCAACCCCTAGTCCTTGGCAACATATGGAAATTCTCTTAAGGAAAGGAGGTGAATAAACAATTTGTGGCACCATCTTCTCAAACACCTTCTGTCATCACCTCATCTCACCTCCTTTCTAGGATTTTTTTTTTCTCCCTACCTCTGTTTATCGTTACTTTTGTCATAAGTGATTTTCTCTTGGAAGACTGTGTTTGACTTTTCTGCTCTGCCAACTCTTTCTGCTAAAGCAAAAAAAAATCATTAAGAAGTCAGGATCAAACAAAGGAAAACAAATAATCTATAGTCAGTGCTTCAGCATGTCTGAAAAAATAGGAGTGACTCCACATTTTTTAACTCCTAGTAGGCTGTTCAATCTGCAGTGTTCCTGTGCTATACAGACAGCATAAAAGGGAATCTCCCTTCGTGCTCTGAGTCTCTCAACCTTCTTCATTCCTTCTACCAGGGACAGTAGAAACATAGAGGAGGCAGACAACACTCTATTTCTTGGGATTTCTTTGGCAATTCAAAAGTCTGTCTGCCAGACTTTATCTAAAGGCCTTCAATCCACTAAATTCTGCCTTGCATCACTGGGAGACAAAGAAAAGACTGTCACTCAAATGACCCCTACCCCACACTGGCATAACATCTTCTAGTTGTGAGAAAACAGCATTATTTTAGTTAAATTAATAAAACAAAAAACCCTGCCTCAAAAAAAAAAAAAAAACCAACAAAAAAAAAACCAAGGCAGATGTTTGAAGTTCACGCCTTGAATACACCACTACTAAAAAAGAGTTTAAGACTATCTATATATTTTGCTAAATTCAAGTGATGTATATAATTAAAATAACCAATTAGAGTAATTAAATATTCCAAGGATTCCCAACATCCCTGTTAACTTGGTATATGAGTATCTGACAGTCTTAAATGTATTTTCTTCCCAGTAGCACTCTCAAATAGCAAGGTATTATTAATTCCACACATGGAAACTGAAACTCAGAGTGCTGAGATGGTGTTTGTCTGTGCATTGACATTCAATCATGGCAAGATCCACAGGTAATTAGGATGAGTGTCCTATGAAAGTGTCATGAAATTTCCTGGGTTCAAATTGACATCTCTGCCAGCCTCCAAACATCAGCTCAGATGGAGCCAGTCTAGCACTTCTGTGGGGTCTTGCCCTGCATGGGTTTAGCAGCACTTCAAAATTTACACAAAAATAGGGATCTGAGCTGGGGCTATGAAAATGAGACAGTCAATACCCTCAGTGTTGGGCCATCTTTCTTTTTTGGATGTTGAATTAGGCCAAGGACATATAACAAAAAGCAGATGCTTTGGAGCTGATCTTTGGGCTCATCACTACTTAAGAAGAATAAGAATGACACAGCAGGTGTACTTTACAGAAAAGCTACTTCCTTTAAAACACTAACATAGAAATAGCATAAAACTTGAATTTCTCAGTTAACCACTGCTCTATGTAATCCCCAAGTGATTTATACTAATGGGAATGAAAATAAATATGGACCAGAGTAATAACATTTTGTACCCACTTTACAACAGTGTGACTGAAAAAATGAGACAGAAGGAGAAAGCAGATTAGACCCCCTGTGTGTGTTATATTGTTTTCCATATCTGAACGCTAATGGCTTTCACATTTATTCAGTTCACGATGAGCAGGCACATAAAATAGCCCGTCAGCCCTACACAGTCACTTTAATTCCAAAAATGGTGTGTAGACATTGTCAGTGAAATTTGGGCCACATCATTTTATTGATTTTCCAGCAGTCTTGCAAAATCAATGGACAACCCTGCGTAGCAATCAATGGTATTATCTGACCATTAGTTGGTATTAGAAGAGAGATCCAAACATCTGATAGACATAGCTAAATAGCACACACATATCTTTAAAGCTGTGCAGATCAAACCAAATAACTGATAGAAACTTTATCTTATATGGAAAAGCTGCTAATAGAAATGAAAAAAAAGCAGGAAAAAATGTTGCTATCATATACTTTCGTAAAGAAGGCATATCACCAGAAAGCAAGCTGTCAGGGTTTTTGGTAATGAGTTCTCTTCCCCAAAATAAGAGAGACGTGGACTTGTTAAAATGAGTCCAAAGGAGGGTCATGAAGATGATCAGAGGGCTGGAGTATCTTTCCCATGAGGACAGGCTGAGAGATTTGGGGCTGTTCAGCCTGGAAAAGGCCCCAGGGAGAGCTCATAGCACCTTCTGGTACCTAAAGAGGGCTACAAGAGAGATGGATAGGGAATTTTTACAAAGCCATGGAGTGATAGGACGAGGGGTAATTGCTTTAAATGGAAAGAGAGCATGTTTAGATTAGATATTAGGAAGAAATTCTTCAAAATGATAAATAAGTTGCCCAGAGTTGTGGATGTTCCATCCCTGGAAGCGTTCAAGGCCAGGTTGGACAAGGCTCTGAGCAACCTGGTCTAGTAGAACGTATCCCTGCCCATGACAGGGGGGTTAGAATTGGGTGATCTTTAAGGTCTCTTTCAATCCAAACCACTCTATAATTCTATGATATTAAACTATCACACTAAAATCTGCAGCATTTCAGATTAGCAGTTGCTGTTGAAAATCTTACCCATTCCTGTCAACAACAAGAATCTGTAGGCAAAGCCTTGAACCCACCCATTAAGCCCCAAATCTTGGCAATTAATTTCGTGCACTTTTTACTTCCAGTTAGTACTAAGGAGAAGAGCTAACAGGGTTCAATAACCTTTATACCAGAGCCGATTCACCAGATGGACTTTGAAGTCACACCTTATATTGTCAAATGTATGTGTTTTCAAGACTTGTGATATTTTTAGCCATGCTGCTTCCCTTGATCTGTGCTGAGTTTTGAATTGTTCAGACACCATTTGATAAAACTAAAAAAGAAAAAACAAAAAAAAGAGTGCATATGTGTGCTACAGTGACTTCAAGCAGAAACACAGGTAATTCCATTTGCCTCAATGACAGAGACTTCCTGCACAGTTATCTCAGATTTAATGGTCAGTAGGACAAGACAATACAAGGCATTGTCTAAACCAGTTAGATACCTGGTGAAACTGAAGCAACATGTTTGAAGCTATCTCAACTGACTTTATTTTATATTCTATTAATTTCTGCATGGGTATGGCTGGGTGTCACTACAACACTGGTACCAGTGTCCATGTCAGGATAGCTGCTCTTTTGAACAGAATTTTACTTAATGACTTCAGGTTTTTATTCATGAATGCTATCTACTGCAATGCCAACATCTTTGGGTATCCCTAGTCACAGAAGAATTTTAAAACCAGGGGCCTAACTTAATGGAACCACACAATGAGCTGATATGATAACTACTGATATGAGGTGGGAGAGCTGTAAGACTCATCCTTGGTTTACCCCCAAACATTCAGCAGTACATTGAAGAAAACCCTTTTGGGGAACTATATTTCTGCCTTTGGCCATGCACTAATCCATTAACTACTGATAGTCCAAAGAGCTGTATTGAAAAAATAACAGAATTCATAAATTAGATCTCTCCAGTCAGCAGACAATGAGAAAAAAAGTGATCCATATCTCATCTTATACAACAGATAACAAAATGATAGCAATATGAGATTTGTTTTGAGTCAGGAGTTTAGCAAACAAGTAATAGCAAGGAGATCAGGAACAAATTCTTGGTTTATTTGATTTCTATCTGCTTGAAGAGTCCCATGGTTTGGAGGTGTGCTACTTTGAATCTGACTTTATATGCATAATTATCTACTCACTTGGATCTAGGCCTCCAAGGTAATGGCCCTAACATTCTCAATCTTTGCTCCAACGAATAATTATTTCCCTAATAATAATTATATTATGCAAAGTGGAAGAGTTTTTCTGAAATGAAGTGTTATATCTCCATTTGGTCAAAAGTGAAAAAGATAAAAAAGGTAAAAAGAAAAAAAGTCCTTTCGATATGAAATCTCCTTTCCTACAGTTCAATTTTCCTGGCATATGCATACAGTCTTTCAAGTTCCCAACCAAGTCTGGGACAAACAGAATGTTTAGCTTTCATCTCCATTGAAAATTTATAACTTTTTCCATTCATATAACTATACTTAATTTTCAGTCTTTTCCCCAAATGAGTAAATATCATTTGATATGTCTGAATAAATGGCAGGTATGTTCTGCTCATTAACTGAATTGTGCATGCTAGAGACCAGCTAATGAATCTGTCTGAGGATGGTGTCTGCTCAGGATCACATCAATTCTTTGTATAAAAGACCAGTGTAGGGGTTTCATTAATGTCTCTTTAACTGCTTTTTAATTAGCAATTATGCTACTTTCCTATGATTTTTCAAAAGTTAATACACAAATAATACAAAATGTTTTTAGTAAAGAATAACAGTGCTTTAGAAAGAATGTCCCCTTGTGCTATAAATATGGTCCTGAGAAATAATTGCCAGCTGGCTTTTTTAATGCTTATTTTCTACAGGAGAGATGATGACAGCTATATTCACTGCAAGGAGACTGAATAAGTATAGAACTCTGCTGGGACTTTTTCTCTCAGACTCCCTTTCCATGCTTGTATTTTTCCTACACCCTTTTGGAGTCCGTCAGACTGCCACAGACAATTTCTAATGGATATCATGTGCTTTGCTCACTGAGGAGACTTAAAATGCCTGCTACAGATTTGTAAAGCCAATCTGCTGCATACAAAGGCTGATGGAATATAGCTTTAACCGTGACTCAGTTAGCCCCTCTTTGAATTAGTGTGCTCATGAGAGCTGAAAATTAACACAAACACATGTGCAGAGCCTCCTTTGAACATGTGAGCAAGCTTGGCAACTGGTAATTTTAGCCTCTGAAACACAGGGTTGATGGCCTTTACATAATTGGCCCCATGAGACAAACTGCAAAATGTAGCTTGAGGCTTTTCCTCTGAGATTCCTCTGGGATTAAAGAAAACAGCCACCTTTTTTATCCATAGCAAAAAAAAAAAAAAAAAAAAAAAAAAAAAAAAAAAAAAAAGTATACCCAAATCCAGACTGATTCTTTCCTAATTTATTTTTCTGAAAAATTAGAAAACTTTGAGAATAAATAAAATAAAGGAAAAAAAATAGCCACACTGATGAATTTCAGGAATATTTCCACTTATTTTAGGCAGAGTTTTAAACAATCTGATACACAAAGAGACTAATCTGACATCTTGTACTTGCCTCAATGTTTTCATTAGTTCCTTCATGTTCACCAGTACATAACCAGAGCTGTATCATGAACAGCAAGGGAAGAAGGTCCCATTGAAACCCTCCTTGATGGGACATCTTTACCAGTAAAGCAATAGCAAGAGGCCACGAGTGTGCAATAAGCCATAGATTTGATTGCTAAAAACCCACACTGTTGAGGAGTGGGGCAGTCAATGGAATAACCTTACAGTGCTCCTAAGAAGTACTGTGGAAGAAATTGCCACCATCAAGGAGGGGAAGAGAATTCTGCCATGTAGACACACATCATGTTATGTTACTAACAGGTTGACAGGGTAGGATCAGGCCTGTTGCTTTATTACAATTCTTTAACCCAAAATGTTAAAGGAAGTAAAGATTGCAGCAGACAGGCACACCTTCATTCCAGTTGGAGGAAGACGAACCAGTGGTGCCAACTATCTATTATCTATCTGTTAGTGCCTTACACTCCTATCTTCAGCTTAAAAGATTCAAATTCAGGTAATTTGCATCCCTCAAGATGCCTTAGGTACCATATGGCTTTTGTGCCTCCCTTTCCACCTTCCACCCCACCTGCTGAAATTTGACCTACTGAGTAACAAAGGATTCATGGGAACAGAATGGAAACAAACAAACCAAACCAAAACAAAACAAAAAAGGAAAAATAAAAAAGAAAGAAAACCTCAGTATGCACAGATGCCCTAACATAGCCTTTAGGGCAGCAGGAGAGTCCTGAACTCTGGTAAATATTCCCATCACTGTTTATACATTTTATATTAAGCAGTCACTGGTAAAAGTAAAAATAATTCTGAGAGCAGGGATCTGGAATTCAGGCTTCCTGTCACCTCCTTGATGAATATCTTAGCAACTACGCTGATTTATTTTTAAAGTTATTCCAATCCCTGACTTAGCTGGAGGAGAATACTTTGTGTACAATGTACTACTGCAATGTTCTTCTGGCCAAACAACAGTAATGAGTCTTTAGTCATTAATCAAATTACTCACTTCATATAATGAGGTATTAACTTTGTCAATTCACTTTTCAAACTTCTTTCTCTTGCAGACAAGTAACCAAAATCAAGGTTCCTTTTATGGTCCCAGACATTTCTGGGAACAGCACAGGTGCTATAATAATTAGAGCTACCTAACTGTTTTAATGATGGGGACTGTTATAGCAAGTTACTGAAGTGAAAGGTTGCTAAACTGTTAAGGTAAGGAAGAGGGAGACATATACCATTAGGAAAAAAGTATTCAAAACATTGGCAACCTTATGAAGAAAAATCTACCAGTTCACTGTGTGTCAATTAAGATGATGGCATCAGCTATGTGCACTTTTGTGTATGCTTTTCATTCTGTTTAAGTATTCTTCTCAATATGTCCTTGCATTCAAGCTAAAATGAAAAAAATTTAAATGCAATCTCATTCTACCTGCCAAATGACAGATCACTGAAAAGATGTTCTGATACAGAGTGGCCTCCTTCACCTACCCCTTCTATCCAGTCCACTTAAGAAATTATGTTCTTCTCCCTGCAATGTCCTTCTTTTAATACCTTTCCTTTTATTTTCTGTAATGTTCCTCCTTTGTTCATCTGTGATTGTTCTGAATGCTAATGAGTCCACTTCTGATTTGGCATTTTGAGAGGTCAGTTTGTGAGGAGACTAGAGCAGACATTGTATTCTGAATCTCAGATTAATTAAAGAAATCTCAAACAAGGACTCAAGGTCGCATATTGGGGTAGAGAAAGAAAAGAAAATATTGGTTCAAAGCCTTATAACCAGCAAATTAAATTAGGGGGAAGGTGTCAAAAATGTTGCAGACAACTCAGAGATCCTATATCTTAAGGATACAAATTTCAGTGTTAATTAGTGCTTGCAAGGTATACACAGATGGTGGTGATAGGGGGTGATGGGTACCTATGAGTAGATATTTCAAAACATGTGCCCAAATAAATGGATGCTGGTTCAGAAGGACAGCCAATTTCTGCACTTAAGTAAACTTTGTTTTCTTTTTCTCAGTATGATAGATAATACCTAAAGAAGCCTACACTTCAGCATAGGAATAGTATTACCATAGAAATAGTATTACCATAAGAGCCTAATCTTTTTATGTATGTGGAAAAGTGGACCTTTCTGCATGCACAAGGAAACCTCTGGGTCTTGGCCAAGTTGGGTGGTAAGAAAGGAAAGCATCTGCTTTTTTTCACCGTTTAGTTCTGTGGCTGTAGATGAATTACCTTCATAATATAAGGCAGAGAAGTAGAAAATAACTGTAAGGTCTAGAGTGGGTGAAACATCTCCTCTAAAAAGACTTTGTGTCCAGTTGCAACTTTAGAGGCTTTAGAGTTCTGTTTTGCATACTTATTCACTGTCTAGTGGTGAGAATGACCTCACATTTCAACCAGCATGGCTTGGGACGTAAATGTTTTGCCTTCTTTACAACTGGATAAAAAGAGGTATGTTCATACAGTGAGTATAATTAAATAATAAATAATAAAAAATCACAGACAACAAAAAATAAACACCCAAAATACTCCAAACCAACCAATAAAATAAAGAACCTCCCAAATCCATTTAGAAAAAGGAGCTTTTGGTTAAAGCTTTAACCAATACTTTAAATTTTAAGTTGTGACAAAGAATAAATCTTCTTTCAAGAATTCTGCCTGCAAAAGCTTCTGCAGCCACTGGAGAAAGATTTAGACACAGGTTACCACCAGATCAACTCAGCCTCTCCCTGGAATCCCTCAAAAATGAGGAAACTTCTGTTTCTGTTGTGCCTTTATAGACATCAAACTCTTCAGACGAAGAGTTGTGCTGATTGGTATTGGTGTTTATGTTGAACAGTTCTTCTTTGGACCTAATCCTATGTTAAGTTTAGAACTCCCTAATCTTTTTATGTATGTGGAAACAAATTAAGAGAACCTGAAGAACTTCCTTAAACCCTATCTGATAGCATGGACTCCCTGGAGAATCAGAGTAGCTACAAGTGCTGTTGCTTTCCTTTCCTTCAAAGGGAAGTTAGGATTAGTAGTCCCCCAAAGCAAAATATTGTGCCCAGCCATGAAACAATAAATCCAGCAATCAAGAAGCCCATTCATCAAGCAGAGATCTTCCTGAGCATGAGTGCACTTGTTCCACAGTCTGTATGTGTCCATGCACCCCTTCTGCCTGCAATCAAGAAAAACAATGAACCAAGCACAGGACACACAAAGCACTATTACACACTGAAGAGATGAACAGGTAATTTCAAATATTGACAGATGGAAACACAGCAAAGAGTGGCTCCATCCAGACAGTCGAGTCTCATGAGCAGGAACTTGTGATTTCTGCATATATTAGCCAGAGCCTTCACAGTACCCTCATTTCTGAGTCAATCTCTCCAGATCTGCTCCTATCAAAGTGAAGTTGCTCCCACTACTGGGGATTGCTGCAGTCATTTTGTTGGTTTTATTGATTATTATTGTCATGGGAAGTTTACAATTGTCTCCACCACATTCTCCCAAATTACAAGATCTGAGATTGGTCTTGTGAAACAGATAAACAGACCACTTCACTCCAAATTCCATTTGACTAAGAGAAATCAGAAGAACATAAGTTCAGTCTGACCTGAGATTTTGCAGGGACAGAGAGAAATAAAGACCAATCTTCTCAATTTAAAAAAGAAAAAAAAATAATAAAAACACAGTTTTGACAAGTTGCATGTTTCCTTTGATTGAATTTAAAAGATTTTGTGTTGAGTATTTTGAAAAGAAATAAGAGAGATGGTGAGGAAGTATTCTATTTTATCAGAAAAGACTGTAGTTAAGGTATTAATTGCAGAAATTAAAGGTTCATTTCCTTTGTCTGAATGAGGATGCTGAAATTCTGAGTCTATGTGTAACTGGGCAAGAGCTCAGGTTGGGCAGTTCCAGCTGCAGCTCTATCAATTTGCAGTGGGGATGGAACTCCAGAAAAAATATCTTCTCATGTTTGTATTCAAAGAAAAAGTCATGGGGTCATTCTCTTCTGCCTTTTGTCAGTGAATATTTTTTGTATTTTATACCTAAGAGTATTTCAAAGAGACCTGTTTTGCTCTGCTGCACAGCCTGATGAAGGGTGGTTAGGGAACCTGTCTCAGAATTTCATTATGATTGTCTATCTGCTTTGCTCAAACCAAGGCTTCCCAGTGCAGAACAGTGCTCTAACTACCAGGCAAGAGGTAGAGCTGTCATATCTCCACTTTAATGAGCATTTAAAATACTCTGTTCTGTGCTTCCAGACAAACAAACTGTCACAGAATGTCATTATAACAATGTAATGAATGTATTTATATGCCAATGTATGTATTCAGAAGCTACCTTCCTACTGAAGAAAAATGCACTAATCTGCAGTTGCTGCCGCTTGAGCTGTAAGGACATTTGCATTAACTGTTCTCTTTTTCTCACTGATATGTTAATCTCTTAGTTTATAGCACCAAGCATTATGCTAGGCAGGGACAGTCATACAGTCCTGCCAGGTGGCATGTTTTTAGCCTTACCTATTAGCTTAATAAAGCCCCTCCTTGCATACAGCTGAGATGGATGAAAAATATTAAAAGTCTTGGGATCTCTTAATTTCATTCTTCTGATTACTATGGGGAGTAGAGGGAGGCATCTTATGCAAACTATATGTAAGTACAATTAAGTGGCTGCTAGGTCATGCATCAAATTCTTCTTCAGAATGGTCCCAAGAAAAATCTTGCTGCTCAGTCAGAAGCTGTTTATACACCATGTTAGTCGGATAAATCCCAGCTCAGATCCCTGCCTTGTTCTTTTCCAATGCAGACTACACATAACTATCCAGAAGAAAAAGAGCCTTTTCTGGCATGTCTGCATGTCATGCTTCAGGGAGTTCCCAGCAACCCAGCAACCATAGCTCACAGCTGCTGCTTTTTTTCTTTTCAGTTTTCACTTTTGCTCATTTTCAGGGCATTACAAGACTTACTCATTTTCTTTCAGCAGCTGAAGTACTGTAAATGTTATGAAGAGTTTAATAACGTATGAAACATTCTCTCGGAAACCACCAGCCAAGCACTGTATATTACAGACTCCCAGTGTTTTCATCTAGACCACAGAGCAAATGCTCAGGATGATGAAAACAGGACTCATTGGACCTTCCTTTATGTGCTGTGCTATGACAGATTGATTTCATACATTAAATAGCAAGAAAGAAATCCAAAAGACCTCATGTGAGGCCATATACTTAGTTTTTGCTGCATCAAATTCACATCAGCTACAGATGGAGGGAAAGTAAAAATTGAGAAAGAAATCCTGAAGAGTGAACTGCCATTTTAATTTATTTTTATGCTATCCATTTGTGGCAGAGATCTAAATGATAACATCTAGTTATTTTTCTCATTCTAGATGCAGTACTGTAAGCAGACTTGTGATGCTGAGGGCACATCAATAGCTTATCATAAATAGCATTTAGGTATTGAGGAATTTGGGGTCAAACCTTTGATTCTTCACCACTTGCACTTCTGCTTACACTTGTTTTTATACTTCACTCTTTAAAACTTTGATCCTCCCTTCTCCCGATTTTAGAGTTTCTTTCAGTGGTGCTTACTGGAGATTGGAGATCCAGCTATCCTGAGATGCATGTAAATTTTACTAAAATCAATGGACCTCTCCATTGCCTTTGAACTGGAATATTTTATACTTCACTTGTGGACAGAGAAACGCAATTGTTAGCTAATAGCCCATAGCTATTTTTTGGTTTACCAGCTCTTTGACCTTGTCATTAGGAAAGCTTGATTCTCTTAGGAAATAGTCCCAGTAGAGGACCTTTAATCCTCTTTCCCTAAGCAGATACTATCAGAAATCTCATTGCACTTCCTATCCTATATGCTATCCTTATCTAGGATCCTAATAATTTGAATATTTTTGTAGCTACTGGACAGAATTCATTAAACACTGACCATAAAAATATTCTCTAGGGAATCCAAAAGAGAGGTGTCTAGTATTGATGTTAGGTCATGTCTGGCTTGACTGGAAAAGAAATGAAATCTTCAATCAGAACATACCAAGAGCTCAATTCTTTGTTGCAGAAAGCTATGCATTCACCCTTTAAAACTCTGATGCTTTACAATGCTATACCCGCTTCATCTTAAAAATCATTGCCTGAAGTGAAGCAGAATTTTGGAAATTACAGCTAAGAGGATGAAGACAGAGGCACTGAATATTTTTAATCATATTTATTAATCATAAGTCGAAAAAAGGGCTGAGAATTGTTGTCTGCTCAAGGAATATGATGAGATGGGGACTGAAATGTCTATATTCTAAATGTCTGTATTCTTCACCAAAACTCAGAACTACTCGTGCAAATGTGCAGCTGGCATGTGGAGAAAAGAAGAAAATGGGTATTTTTCTACACTAACACACTGAATAAACCCACTCATTCTTCTGACGCAGTGGGAGAGTGGGAGACGTTCAGAAGCAAGGTGGACGTGGGACTGTGAACTTGTATTAAAATAGCAGCCATCATTAAGTTTTCCTCATGTTTTCTAATTAACACAATTAAAAAAAAAATCAAATGAACCTGCCAAGGCTTTGAAGTACCTTATTATTCACAGTGATTTGTTTATGATGCTTTTTTCTCTTGAACTAATTTAGAGTAGGGATGCACTGAGAAGGCTGCTTTATTACTTCATTTTCAGTTTATCAGTGTTGAATGTGCAATCCCACAGCTGGGTACAATTCTCAGCAGTTCAGTCACATGAACACAGTTGGGTATATTTAAAGTCAAAACCAATTCCTGGTTTCTTTTGCAATGTGTATATCTCATTAGCCAAAGAGGACTGTTTAGAAGCAATTAATCAGTGAAATTTACATTACATACACTGCTTATGCTAATTTATAACAATATATAGATGCTATAATCCAGATAAAAATGGTTCCAGGCCAAAGAATGTATGAAGCACACAGGAGAGCAAGTGAAAACAAACAAAATAATTTAATCAGAGGCGGAAAATTCAGTAAAGACATGAATTTCATTTTCTTAAAATTAAAAATTATTTCTGAGAAGAATAAATTAGATGGATCTGAAGTAATGGCAAGAACTTAAAAGGTTTCACAAAGCTAGGAACTGATAAAAAATCCTTTACAATTCTAACAGCTTTGATTTTGGTGGTTTCTCTACAGAATTCAAGTACCTTTTCCTTAGGATTTTCAGTGTTTTAATTTTCCAGCCTTTTTGTTGAAATTTTTTTCTAGGCAGTGAACTCCTCTGCCACGAGGCAGAGGAATCAAAAGCTGAGTGCTTATGCTTGGCTTTGCTGACTGCCCCTTAGCACATCCCTTCACCCTTCCCACCTGCTTCCCACCTGCTTCCCACCATGCTTTTCCTGCTGCAGCTGAAAGCTGTCTGGGAGACAAGCAAATTCACATCATCCACCCCAGGTTTAGCACATTCACATTGGGGCACATGGGAACAACTACAATACAAATAATAATGTCCCTTTCTCCCCAGCCAGCAGGGTCTTATCATATTAAAAACCACTGAGGGTCCTCACCAGGAAGACCATTCATATTACTTTTTTTCTTATTCCTAATTTAAACCAGCTGTTTATTTGTTTTCATTTTAAGGTACTAAAGAGAAGTCTTATTTCTGTAATATTTCATGAGTACGTAATACCAATAAATGAAACAGATCCACTAAATGCCTTTTTGGGGGTGAGTTGTTTAAAAAAGAAATGCAACCATACTGGTTGTCCAGTTGCAGTAGGAAATGAAAATGCATCTATCATCAGCACAAAAGGAGACAAAACCTACCTACTACTGTATTCCCCTGAAAGCATGAGTCACAGACCTATTGAGAACAAAATATGGATGTCAGATGGTAGCCCCTCAGGCTGTCTGGCAACCTGCTTGCTGCTCAGAAAGAGGTAGCAGCTGCTTCATATAAGACTAATAAGGATGATAGAAAAGCCTATGCTGGCTTTCACAGATCCACACCTGAAGAAAATAGGCAAGGCAGGCTGTGTTTGAACCTCAGGAAATAAGTAAATTCTAGTAAATGGGCTTGGAAGCAAGTATTGGTGGGTAGTCCATTTGTCTCCATTTGTCTATGGAAAATCAAGAGCGATTCAGTTCTCTGATTAATTTTTTTCTTTTTTTTAATTGAACTTTAAATACTATAAAAATAGAAATATTTAATGCTGTTTTACACTGTCCTACATTATATTTGTGTTCTTATACTGAGAATTTAAAATGAGGTAAGAGAATTCAGCTGCCCACTTCGATAATCCCACTCTGCTCAGTAGGCAGCTGGTGCTGGGATGCTGTGAAGAAGGGAGGGTCGTATGCAGAAATCCACCAAGATACTGCAGTATCAAAAACTGTCAGTTACTGGAGGAAAAGGTTGGAAAATGGTCCAAAAGTACCCTGTTATTCTAGAACAGAAACTTCATAGTTTTCTTTGAAGTACTGAAAACAAAAGGGTTTGGGGTGCTTTCTTTCTTTGAAGAAAAAGAAAAAAAAAAGAGGGGGAAGAGGATGCTTTCTTGAGTAGATTCTTTCTGTTACTGGATCAGTCAGAAACAGTGTCTATAGAAGTATAAGTGAGTGGAGGAGGAGCAAAATCAACCTCTGGCTAATAAATTGATTACTTTTAATGAAAACTAGAGTTTTGGGAACATAAATATATTTCTAAAAGGTGAACTGATTTCACAAATTAACTTCATTGAAACATAACTGAAAAAAAGTCATTCATTAGAAATAAACAAAAGCAATCATTGTTTTTTCAATTTTTTTATAGTCAAAATGCTTTTCATTATTACACTTTTGTTTTCAAGCCTTCTCCTCTTAAAAAAAAAAAAAAAGGAAAAGTTTTATTCCCTGTCAAAAGCAATGCTTTGTTTAATCTAGAGTGTTTTTCAAAAAAATTCTCTTGATTCACTGAGAGGCTAAAATAAATCTTGGCTTGCCCCAAAAGGTGCTTTGTTTTTGTCATTTTCAGAACTTCTAGGAAAAAAGGGATTTTCTGTAGCGAGGCAGAAGGGAAGAAGTGGGTCGCTGATTAGAGGAAACATGCTGAAGCCTCTCTCAAGAGATGCTGCAGCCAATGTATTTCAAGGTCTACTGTGCCATAGCTGTTTCCTTTGTCCTTCCTTATAAAACAAAAGAATGTGTTCCTCTTATTTTTGCTCCCCCTGCACACAAGACAGCTGATCCCAAACAATGAGAAGCAATAACAAACCCCTGTAAACCAAGCACTGGGTGACTTGGGCCAACCCTGGCAGAAGCCTTCAGGTGTGTGCAAATAGAGATTCAAGCAGGTACTTGTGCTTGTAGGAAGTTTGTAATTTACAGGCTGAAATAAAATGAAGGAGTACCAGATCATCACTAAAATGGTTGGATATTTCCACTCCTTCAGAAACCCAGATGTAAACGGTACCTGGCTTAACAATACCTCTGCTCAGGTACTAGTCTGACACCCAGAGATGCTCTTTCTTTGAGGAACATTATTTTCAAATTGAGGTCGGGTCCTAAATGTAAGATTCAATCTAGATTAAAAGATTCAACTTGTCATGTTCCTTTCCATGACTTTATTTGCTTTCTGTTGTTGGTGACAGGTCTCTCAGCAACACTTAAATCTGCATAAAGAGTGGGATATCTAGAAATAAAAGTTTTAACATTCCAACAGTCTACTGCAGGCTCCCCCTCCTGACCTCTGGGGAGCTGAAATCCTCCCTTCAGCTTCCAGCCTGTAAGGCAGACACAGTATTATAGTTTCTTCCATTTTTTTCTCCCTGCTTCCCTATTTGGTGTGGGATGTTGTTTGCAGAAGCTACTGTTAGGGAAAACTTTAGACCACTTTTTCCAGAGGCTTCCTTAACTGCCTCAAAAAATGTGACAGAAAATGCCTTGTTCAGGCCCAAAACTAGGCTTAAGCTCCCTGCAAATGTGTACATTTGAGAATTTAAATAAAAGCAAACCTCTTGACAGTTCACCCACGGCTGACAGAATCTGTAGAAATTGTTAAAATCATTTTCTAAATCAAGTTATAAAAATACATTCAATGAAACTGTGTCAAAAGCTCATAAAAATAAGGGAGTGTCTTAAATGTCAAAAAGTATTTAAATGCTAATGAATGTCTGTTTCACATATAAATGAACAAGACAATTTAGGAAATAAAAATGATCTTCCTCCATGCCCTATTGATTATGCACCTGTAACACCTCAGTGAATAGGATACCACCCACTTCTTCGATCAGGCTTTTTATTCATTATAGATATTCTGAGATATCTTTCAAGCATCAACATGTGTGTTTCAAATATTCAGGAGATGTGATGGCTGAAGGGAAATCTTGTTATCCATTCAGATAATGAACAGAGTGCTAAATGCAGCCATTATATTAAATCCTGGAAGAAAGTCAGCATTGTCATCCCAAGTGATATGACGTACATTTCTTTTATAAAAAGCTTTCAACACCTCTCTAAATTAGTTAATGAAGAAGTGAAAAAACCTGACAAATTATAGCAATAGCACAAAATTAAAAATATGTCATCTTGATTTAAAATATCTGTAAAATGTTATTCACATTAATACTTATTTTAGGAACATTCATGTTTAAAGGTATCCTGGTTATCACACCTGAGTAGAGGGTCTTTTTCTCCCAGTTCCCTTTCTGGGAAAACTGGGAGACTGAGAAACTCTCCTGTAGGTTTTATGAAAGAAAATTCTCCTGAGGTTTTATGGAAGAAAAGATTCATCCAGAAGTTTGTTTTAAAACCATTATTGAAAAGAACCCTACAAATACTAGAACTTCCAGTCTCCAAAACAGCAGGTTTTTCTGAAAATGACTGTGCATGGATATGCATATATATCAATGATAAAGCCATTTTCTCAAGGCCAATTCAGTGTGTGCATGTCTTTCCAGTCCTAGCTTTGCTCTCAAGGCTACACCACATGTGAGCTGGTTTGGAGAGACAAAACACAGCTCTACAGAGCCCTCCATCTCTGCAACAGATTGCTTTTATTGACAAAAATGGAAAACCCAGGGTCCAGTTCAGCCCTGAAGCATTACTCTCCTGCAGACTCTCACACTTGTGTTTCTGTGTGGTAAAACATGCAGCACATGGAGCATTTTCTCAGCTGCTGTTGAAAAATGCTCTTCTGCAAAGAGCTGGATGGGGATTGCTGTCAGATACCTCAATAATGTCGACTGTTCTCCCCTTCTCTTTCAGAGATACATGTTGTCTGGGCTCTGAAGTTCCCTTCTCTCATCTCATGGAAAAGCCAGCATTTCCCTCTCCTGCAAGGAGCCAAACTGAAAATTGTAAAATCAGGAAGGTGAAACACATGAGTTCTAAGCATATAAACATTTAGATTAGCACTTAGGTGTAGTCGTATTATACCCAGAAATTTATTGATTCAGCTATAACGATAATGTAAACGCACAAATCACAGTCCATGACTAAAAAACTGGATGCCCATGGAATCCTTACAGGCAAAAACACTAAAGTTGATTCTTTTTTTCCTCATTTGAAAATTAAACAGAAATTCAATCTTTTACTCCTCTAAAAATAAAATTCCTTCTGCAATTTTCAAAGGTACTTAAACTTCCAGCCCATATAAAATTTATGCTACAGGAGACCTGATTTTTTTAAAAAAATCAATATCTAATTCTTAAAAATTAAGCTTCAGATAGGCCAAATATTGATAGGTATCTGCACGGAACTTATGTCTTCAGCCCTGATATATAAATTTACACTTCTAATTTTTAACATATTTTCAATTCAACATGCACAAAATTAATAGGGTTCCTTTTCCAACCTTAATTTTGTACTTTGAAATAAAAAAAAATTTGAAATTTAATGTTTCCTAGTTTCGTGGGATTTTTTTTTGTGAAGAAGGTATTTTTATTTCAGTTGGGTGAAATAAAAATTTGTCCCAAAGTTTCTCAGCACAGCTGGTCATCAAAGCTAAATTACCTAAACCATTTTGCAATTAAATGTGCATTTGACTAGTAGATTCTTTCTTCTCTAAACTTTTTTTGTAGACAAAACAGAGGCAGGTGTTTTGGTTGCTCAGTTAATCACAGAATTAGAGAATATGCTGAGTTGGAAGGGATCTACAAGCCAGCCCCTGAGCCTGCACAGCTCCATCCCCAAGAATCCCACCCTGTGCCTTAGAGCATTGTCCAAAGGCTTCCTTCCTGTGCTTGTACCGAGAGAGGGAGTTGTGGGAAATAGTAAAGGTAAGAAGACTTTCAGAGCTGTGAAAGCAGGCTCCAGAAAAAGAAAGAGCAGAGAACTTAGAGCTAGTTGCAGCTGCAAAGCCTGAAAGTAGAGAAGATACACTAATACAGAAAGCAAGGACAGGAAACAACAGTTTGAGTTTTTTAGGTTTGGCTAAGATAGACCTTAAGACTGCAGAAAAATATGCTTAGCAAGATAGTAGATGGTTTTGAGCTTAATAATATATGTCTTGTTAATAGAAAACATACAAGCAAGCATTGTTTGAAGCAGGTGTATGTGTACTTTTAGTGGCTGGCTAGAATAATAGTCTGTAAGCTTTAGCAATATGCTATTGGCTGGAAAATGTTTAAAATTCCCTGTAACAAAGAGATCTTTGTCTGCTGTTGGCAAGATGTGAGCTGTGTCCATCTTTCAATGGTCTCACCCTGTACTGAGGCTGATGCCTCAGTAAAGCTCGTGGAAACATCTCCCAGCAATCCCATCCTGTATGTGAAAAACACCAACAAACTTCCTGAACTCTGCCAGGCTGGTGCTTGGAACACTTTCCCAGGGAGCCCGTTCTGCCCAAACAACAACTGGTTGAAAAACCTTTTCCTCATATCCAGCCTAAACTTCTGGGTATTCCCTGTGGCCCTTGTTTTGAATATTTTATGTTTTGAGGGTACTGTTTTCAACATAAAGATATTAATGTATATATTCTGGTGTAGTCTTGTATACAAAGGGCATCTTGTTTAATGCTGGGTCAGTGAAGGAAAGTGACTCATCAGGGATTATGCGGTTCTGATAACTGCTGCAGAGCAATTCAAAACTCCCAGGTAATATCAGAAGGAGCCAAATTAATCAATACAAACCAAATTCTTCAGAAATGTGTGATCAGCCAAAGCAGCATCCCTGCTCCACAAGAAAGTTTGGAGAGGGTGGCTTTCTATGGCTTTCACCTCTGATGTCTTGTTCCACTAAAGGCCAGGATTTCTGGGATTGTGAAAAAACAAAACTTTCCTGCGTCACCCACAAGTGAATTAATTCATTCATTTTCTGTACAGCCAAAATCTTCATTTTTGGCACTCCATCCTGAAAGTAGACCAAATGCAGAACACAAAATCCCATGAAGATCATCAATTATGAATTTCCAGCCAACAAAACCCACTGTGACTATTGTATCAGACAGCTGTTTTACAATTCCTAACATACCTGCATAACATAGTACATCATGCACAGGAATTATGGCAGCAGGTATCAGTAAGAAGTGAAGTTACTTTTCAGCATTAAGTATGTACAGCTCTGTCTAGACATCCTCTTCCATCTGCCTAGATGTTTTCCTCCTGTTACAGGTTCTGCAATCTATCTACTTGAACATCCTCAATATTATACAAGTTGAATTTAACAGTCAGAACTATAAAAAACAAGCTTCTAGAAATAGAATCTGTTTGTCAAATATTTTTAATATCCTTATTGCTGCATTTGTTCTATGCTAATTTAAAAATTAATACTTTAAAACTTTACCCTTTTTTTTTAACCTACTTTTGCAAAAGAAGCCTGCATTTCTGAATGCTAAAAAATAGATAAAAACTTACCTTTTTATTTCTGAAGCCCAAAAATCTGAATCTCAGCAAGAATTAATACATGGAAGTGTATGTAACACAAAAGATCATTATCACAAGATTCTAAAGTGAGTGAACATATGGTGGTAAGTCAAATAGCACAGAAATAGTATGAATAACAAGACCAAGTCATTAGGTAAACAGAGAGGAAAGGAAGGTAACATTGCATAAAATAACTGGTGACAGGATACCATTTGTGAGCTGACTTGATGTTTAATGATGTTTATTTTCTGTGGGGCAACCAAGGGTAACATATGATGCTGGTGATGTGAACATAATTTGGGTGCACTTTTCTAATTAAGTAAAATGCCCTTCGAAGCAACGGTGAGAAGATCACAAAAGTCAGGTGCTGCTCTTTAGATTCAGACTTAGAGCTCAGGACAATCCAAGGCACAGAGAAGGTTAATGTGTTGTCCTCCCCATCACCCTGCCCTTGGATGCTTGCTGTATCCAAGCAAATGGCCCACAGGACTACAAAGAGGCAGCTCATTAAACCATTGCTGTACTCACCAGGACACCCAAGATCACAGAGTCATAGTAACATGCTGCAGACTGATATTATAATTGACAGAGCTGCCCTAACACAAGTGCATTGCTCCAGGATTCTGGCCACATTGAATTTGGGGAACTCAGGAGCTGGGCAGTGCATTGCTGAAGTATAGGATGACATTACAGTGAAAGGATCCTGAAGCTATATCAAACACTTTGGATAGTAACCCTCTCAAATTTTAATCTGGCACACTGTTGACTATGACTGCCAGCTCTGAGAAGGAGGAGGGGAAGGATTGATATCAGTAGAAAGGGTGCTGCTTAGAATTGTTTCTTGAGAGATAGAAATAGCAAGAAGCTGATAGGAGCAGCTCCAGGGAGAAATAACATTCCCTAGTGAAATCTAACAGAAATAGCCTGCACAGTAGTTTCACCATGTCACAGAGTGAATAGTGACAGTGCACAGAGGGTATTTCTATGCAGAAAATTACTGAGAAGCAGTAGGAGCAGGAGACATGTTACAAGATCAACATGACAAAGTGAGCAATTAGGCTTTCATGGAACTGAGGACAGAATTTTTCTGCGCTCTGTCATCAGCTCTCAGGGCTAAGGCTGATGCTTATGACCTTACAGAGGCTGATCACAACAGGCCATGCTGGGTCAGGACCTATTGAGTTGCTTCCTTCAGTGGAGGTGATGGAGTTCATTCCAAATGTAGCTACTCTGAGGCATTAAACAAATAAAACATAGTATGCATTAAAATAACATTATTGAGGTTACAAAGGTTACAGAGTCAAGCATTCCAAAGCTACTTCTCCAGCCTTAATTCAGTCCCCATTGTGTGTTTTCTCCTTCTTCCCATGACTCTATACATAATACTAGACTAATACTTCTACACCATAAATTTGCCTTACAGCAAATTTTGTTCACTCCATCAGAACAGTGGGCAAGAGCTTGTAGAAAATATTACATGTACAGTATGGAAAAGCTTATACAGGAACTATCTGTTCACCATTTGTTTGCTCTTCATGGTTCAATATGTGGTCCCAGGATACATTTGCTGAACGATATGCAAAGTGCTCAGACCTAATCCCTGCCTTTTTGACTCAGACTAGTGTAAGAGAACCTTAGGTGTCTCAGTGAGGCACCCAGATTTGGAGGTTATGCTCTCCATGGCAATAGAAAGAATAACTCCAGCTACAGGGAACAGGGAGATAGAAGCAGAAATTGCCATTTAGTTCTGAACCCAGAAAGCTCTTCTGTAAAGAGATAAAAAACAGGGGGGAAAAAATTGCCTTAACTTCAATTAAATAATGTGAAATCACTGAGAAAGTAAGTCTACTACCACTCAGATGAGCACTGGTGTATTCCTTTCCCTGATAAGCTTTATTTTTGCCAAACTAGCACCAATATAAATGTTGCCGTATGTTTACTTCTATCAGGAAACTCCATTATAAGCCAGTAAACAAGCTAGACATTACATAGTTATAACTTAATTGCATCCTCTGGGAAGGGAACTGTCGTCAGGTCAGGTTTTCCTGAAGCCACAGAATTAACAAATTTCTATCATTAAGCCTTTCTTAAAGCAACCAGTGTTTGAACAGAAAACCCATTGGCAAAAGCTACAGGTACTGGTGAAAGCAGCCATGACCACTCATTAAATCAGCATTTTTCCAACATGTGATTGAATTCCTGACTGGGCTTTTTGTTGCAGGTTTTATACCACTTTCTCTGACATTCTTGGGTCAAATGTCTCTCTTAGCTACAAAAAAAAAAAAAAAAAAAAAAAAAAAATTAAAAAGTTGAACTGTGGCCAGCTGGACACTGCAGAATTCTTACCTCAGGCCTCACGGTATGTTTGGGAACAAGTGTGGTAGCTCTGCTAACCAAAATGGCCTTAAGTTTTTTTAGTCCATGAGCCCAAATAAACATTACCTGAGAATAACTTACAGTGAGTATCTTACAGGCAGAAATATTTGGTCGCAATAATTTTATAACACAACAACAGCAACAACAAAAATAACCACAGGAAAACCAAAAGCCAAAAGAGAGGACATGTTAATGGTTATAAATCAAAGCATCTTTGTCAAAAGATTTTATTAACTGAGTATCTACTTAAACCATTTTTTTATTCTGATTTGTAATATTGTGATATCATCCCTCTGGAAGAGCAGAGCTTGGAAACTTATGACTTAGGACCTTTATTTAAAGGAGCTTTTGCCTCCTTCCAGTGTAACTAAAGGCTCCAGGAATTAGGCACCTATTTTTAGCACTATGAAAGCAGATAATTAACCTCAAGAGGTTCAACAAGGCCAAATGCAAGGCGCTGCACATGGGTCAGGGCAATTCCCAATGGCAATATACACTGAGGGATGGAGGATTGTGAGCAGTCCTGGGGAGAAGAGCTTGGGCACTGGGGGATGAAGAGCTGGACATGATCCAGCCATGTGCACTCACAGAAATCCAGACATGTCCTGGGCTGCATCACAAGAAGTTGGGACAGCAGGCTGGGGGAGGGGATTCTGCCCCTCTGCTCTGCTCGGATGAGACCCCAGCTGGAGTGCTGCATCCAGCTCTGGGTCACCAGTACAAGAAAGACATGGACATGTTGGAATATGTCCACAGAGGGGTCATGGAGGTGATCACAGGGCTGGGACACCTCCTGTGAAAACAGGCTGGGAGAGTTGGGACTGCTCAGCCTGGAGAAGGGTCTGGGCAGACCTTACTATGGCCTTTCAGTACCTGAAGGGGGCTTATAGAAAAAAATGAGGACAGATTTTTAGCGGGGCCTGTAGTGATGGTTTTAAAGTGAAAGGTGGATTTATACTGGAAATAAGGAAAGAATGATCTACTATGAGGGTTGCAATACACTGTCACAGGTTTCCCAGAGAGGTGGTAGATGCCCCAACTATGGAATTGTTTAAGGCCAGAATGGACCTTTGAGCAACCTGATCAAATGGGAGGTGCACCTGCATAGGGCAGGGATGTTGGACTAGATGATCTTTAAATGCCCCTTCCAACCCAAATTATTTTATGATTATTAATAATAACTACATTCTTCAGCATATAAAATCTTTATCTCTGTAAATACAGCACTTTGTGGTTGTCTTAATAAGCTTTTTTCTTGTAGGTAACAACCTTCCTCTATTCTATCACATTTAGAAACATCTACTATTTATATAAGTTTGTATTAGGAATTATTTTTAATGGGTTAGTACCTCTCTGATCTCAGTGACCACTAAGGGGGATATTGCACAAACATTGCTCCCTCCACACCTTTCTTATCTGGGTCTTCAGGACCTCAGTCTTGGTCCCCAGCTGACATTAGGGTTAGGGTTCAGAGTTCCACAGGACTACAGTTCCAGGGACACTGGGGCTAAAAACGTCATGCCAAGGTGAGTGTGAGATTTGCATCAACATTGCTCCCTCCACAGGTTCCTAATCTGGGCCACTCACAATGCTGAGGACATCAACCTCAGCCTTTAAGTACCCTTAGGATTAGGGTTCAGAGATCCACAATGCCTACTGCTTTAAAACTTAAAAAATAAAAAAGTCAAATACAATAAACTCCAAAACTGATGAATGTTTTATGGGATTTCCACTAAATAAAATGCCTTTTGTTTGTGAGACAAAATATTTTCATAATTATCTGTTTGTCTTTACAAATTTTGCCCTATATTATTCATTTTTCCTTTGAGAAATAGACTCCAGCTGTCAAAAAATAATAATTCCAGTGTAGAAGCAAATAAGAGAAATAAAGTACAAAATGAGAGGAGGCAACAAGGAAAAACAAAGCATTAGACACTCGCTTTCATGGCACTGAAGCTGTGTAAATTACAGGTTATATTTCAGTCCTTCTTGGTCTACATTCCTCCTTTGGCCTTGACTTTGACAAAACCCACAAATTTTTGGGTCCTCTTCCATCTACGTTATGATGGGCTCCTCCACCACCTCCAACCCTGCCAGCAGCAGCACTAAGGACAATGCACAGATGTCCCCCAATTATTTTCATAATAACTGAAGACTCCAGATCACAAAGAAGTTCCAGCCTGAACAATAGCACACTTATTTGGGTGAAAACCTGTAGTAACAGCTTTTGCAGCTTGATGGTAAACTGACATCTCTCTGTATTTTTTGTTGTTGATGGCAGTGATTAGTTTTCTTTTTTCTCTGCTCATTTTTTCTTCCTTCGACTTTAGGATCTTGAGTTTATTGGGTGTGTTCTTCCACCTGCAGAGGGCCAGAGGTAGATTCATCCATAAATCACCATGAAAGGTCATTTCAGGAAAGAGCTGAGGGAATATTGGACTTGGGAAGTTCACTGACAGAGAACCAATTAGATGAGGTTAAACTGAAAAATGCCCGAACTATGTGATCAAATTAAGATTTTTTAAAATTGTTTAATTTAAATAAAGATATTTAGTTAATTTTGTAGTTATGTAAGTCTTGTGCAAAATCGTTCCGATTTTATTTCAGCTCTTGAAAAAATAGAGTATGGAGTGGAGCATTGAAATTAAATGTTACAAATTCCAAAAGATACTCCTCCATTTTTTTTTTTCAGCAAAATGTTCAAAGCACTTAGAAAATTTAATCCAATTGTGATAATTGCTCCAGTACTGCATTCACATTTATTACCAGTGTTAACATTTTAGATGTAAAATCAAACCACTGTTTAGCTGGCTCAAATTTACTGCTTTATTTATGTGGAATATTTAGAAGGATTAGGATTTCATGCCTACCTGGAGCAGAACCAGATATGAAAACTCTTTCTGAAGGGAAATATCTATGTTCTCATTGTTTTTCTGAGTGAGGACCTTGATCTGACAAGGGCTGAGTTATTAACAGTTTGTAACTCATGAAGGGTTAACAGCAAGCATGCAGTTCCTCTCTGGCCATCTAATCCTCATGAAGCAAAAAAAAAAAATCATCCTTATCTGGGTTTGCATAAATTCATATATTAGCTTTAAATAAAGACAGAAATTGTATCTGATATCACTGAGTTTAACATTCTGACTTCAGTCTGAAAAACTGAACATTTTATGGCTGATTTTCAAGCAATTTTTGCTTACACAGCCCAGGAACTGACCCAGACTTCGAGTGCACCAAACAACTGTCTTGCCCCAAAATAGCAGTAATGGTAATTAACCTATTTGAAAGTCAAATTTTTAAAATGTTTTTGCTAGAAGAAATTAAGATAAAGGGGCTAAACAACTAATCTTGGAGACATTTTGTCTGTCAAGAGCCAGTTTGAAGAGGTGATTTACATTATCTCTTGTCTTAGCAAGTACCAGAAGTTACTAAGAGCAAACAAGGGTAGGATCTAAGGGGGATGGGATCTTTGAGTTTTGTAGGCTCAATATGGACAGGCATACTTGAAGAAATATCTTTCAGAGCAACTTTTTTTGAATGTTGAGTCACTGCTATAATTAGATAATTAGGATAACAGAGAAAAAGAAATTTAAAAGACTTATGCTTGTATCAGACCAGGAAGTTACATGCATTCTGCCTGCCTGTTCCAATCTTATGTTTGTAAATTTTAAGGCTGCTATAAATGATGATGACAGAGAATCTTGTAACAGAGTCACTTTTTTGAGCAAGAAATGATGTTTCAAATGCTTTGGTGCAAAGTTTGGCTAAAAAAGAAGAAAAGAAAAAAAAAGAAAATAATAAAATTAATTATATCAAGATGCCTAGAAACATCATGCAGCAAAAGGAGCAAGGCATGTGAGGAAGGAGAGAGAAACTCTAAAAGGGTGAACTAGCACAATGAAAAAGAGCATAAACACAGAAACTGGAGGGTAGTCAGAGAACAGCAAATGCAAACTCTGAAAGACAAATGATGCTTAATTTCTACAGCCTGGACAGGCTTAACAGAGGAATCTGTTAGTGAAGAATGGTGTTACTGATGTTAAGCGAAATGCATACCCACTGCCGAAATAAAAATTAAGTGAGAAACTGATCTGGGCAAAGGGGCACTGCTATTTCTGTTTTGTGAGCTAGAAACAAATGTTCCCCTTTTGCCCTTATAGACTCTCACTGCTCTGATGGTCTTGATTTTCCTCTTCACACATAACCATGGCTAATTTGTGCCTGTTTATCCTTGTACCAGCATTATTCATTAGTTAAAATGTGTCTTCTCTCTCTTCTGTCTGCCTTTACAATTCCAGAGGGTGAACATCTGTTTTATCTGCCCCCAGTTTGTAAAAGCAAAGTACATTTAATCCCAGGACCCCAACTTAGCCCTTTTTCTAGTCTGAATTTATTTGTTTCATATGGCTGGCCAAAAAGGTATTCCACAATCAGGATGGGCTCTCACAGGCTATATATGCATGGGAATGTAAGAAGCATGGTTCAAAATCACAGTTTTTCACACTCAGCCCAAAGTCAAGTGCTTTACAGGATCACAGAATCATTTAAATTGGAAAAGACTTCTAGGACCATTGAGTCCAACAATCAATGTAGCACCACTGTATTCACCACTAAACCATGTCCCTGAATGTCACATCCATAAATTTTTTGAACACTTCCCACAATGGCGATTTCACCTCCTCCCTGAACCATTCTTTCAATGAAGATTTTTTTCCTAATATTTAATCTAAACCTCCCCTGAAGGAAACAATACAGAGGAACAGAAAACAATGAAAATATAAAAGCAATACAGGGAACACAACCAGATTACAGGATCATATTTGGTTATCTTGTATCTACAAAATATTAATGAATCATAGTCATTGTGTAAACAACCAAAATGAGCAGCAAGTAATTTTTTCCTATTAGTCCCTAAAGTCATAATTTTCTTCTTACTCTGTTATTGCCATCATCATTCTTTTTCATCCTGTATGATGTTTAACTCTCCCCTATATTGGCAATTCCTTTGTGTCATCATTAAATTTTAACAGATCAACCACATGCCATGAGCCAAGATTACTAATGAAAATTTTAGATGAAATAATTCTCTAATCTAGTTTTCAAGACAATTGTCTAATTAACAGTTTATGTCAACGTTTCACTTTTTCTCTTTTAAGTCTATTCCTTACTCATTTTAAAATTTTTGTGCTAATCCCAGACTTCTCTATTTAGCTAATAATTTTCCTTGTGGAATTGTAACAGATGCTCTGTAAAAGTCTAAGTAGATTATATGTATTTCATTTCCTTTGTCCGGAAAATCAAAGTAAAATAGAATCTTAATCCAGCACAATCAAGTAAGCCTTTGTAAATCCATGTTGTATTTTTTCACTTTATTTTTCTGTCTTAAATTACCATCAAAACCTAGAATCTATAGAAATGAGGCCAGAAACAAAGGAAAATATATTTTTTGTTTAAGGACCATATCATAACTATAGCATAATTATAGCTCTATCATCTTTTTCCTTAACTCTATTGCATAATGCTTCTGCTTCTCTCTCTTGTGGAAGCTGTGAAACTTCTGGTGCTAGTTTTAAATCAGTGGTATTTCTGGCAATTGTTACTTTGTTCTTAAACTTTTTGACCTCAGCAACACTGCTTTTTCTGAGCATGTTTTGCTAACTTCTAGTAAGTCATTTTGTACAGCAGAATTGAGAAGAAATTAATTAATCTAGTTGGCAGGAAGCTCCAAACCACAGGATGACTTTCTGGATTATTTGCATCTTCATCTGTTGAGCTAGATACAAACAGAGGAAAACTTTGCTTTTGGGAAGCTGAACCCTTAGTGTACATGAGGTTGAAGCTGTATTTCTAGACCCATTCTCATCTCTGGATAAAGAGGTTCAAAGATATCTGGTGACCAGTTAAACACCTGGAATGATGGCCACTTCATTCCTTAGACACACCAATGTACTTACTAGAATTGTCAGAGAAAAATACATTCTCCTGTTTGCTCTTGCAAACTCTTTGGTCTTGTTTCTCCTCCCCAAACATCTGCAAAGGTTCACCTTCTTCCTGTAAGCCCTGTCCCCAAAACTTGACCTCTTTTAAATTATCCCATTCTTCTTGCCACACCAAAACCTCATTCCTACTTTCTTATTTATCTACTTTTCCTTATTTATACTCTCATAAGTTCTTTCAGCTGCTAAGAAGCCACTTTGCTTCTACATCAAAACATGTTTCCTGTTGGACTGAAAAGCCTGAGGTGGGGCCACTCTTCTCACCTGACCACAGAGTAAGGTGTGCTTCACTTTCTAGTGCAACAGATGAAGCAACAAATGAAAAAGAAAGTATATATAATAAGAATAAGCATTCTTCATATCATTAGAAAAATCAGTCGTGAGGAACTATGATGAGGAATGAATAAATGAATTTGTATAACAAGCAATAGAGCCATCTCCCTCCTGCAACAACTAACATTTGTTGCAAAAGGTGTTCGTAAATAACTGTCTCCTAAATCAGCAACTGTGCAACAAATCTGAAGAGGATGCTGAAAGGCACTGGCACTGGCCCAGGATCCAGTGAAATGCCAGCTTATCCCACAGGTGGAAAAAGGGTGATGATGCTCTCCCAAATGCAGGATAAAGCATAATCTTCATACCCACAGTGTTCAGACAGAAGGTTCAATGTAAGAAATAATAAGCTATCATTTGTTAGTTTGATATAGTAAACATTTTGATATCACAGATTTACTGCTCATGGTTGCTTCCACAGATTATTGGGCAACATGTGCCTATTTTCACTCTGCAAAGTTACATTGGTCCATATCCATACTCTAGTACTCTGTCCTCAATACTTATGCCATCTCCTAGCTGGTTTTGATGTGTGAGCTGAAATATTAACCTTTAAAGGTGCTGTACTGGAAGTGGCTTTGAATCAAATAAACATACACCCCATAATCACTTTACTTTCTCTTGGAAACACAAATTCTCTATTACTCATTTAACAATAGAGTTATTAAAAAAAGGAGCTCAATTTTTTTTTCCTGTTAAGCAGATTTCACCAAATGAAACCATATTAGAAAATGAGATGAAACATGAAATGGACTGATGATATTTTAGCAACATGGAGTATTACAATAATGAGCTTTCATTTTTCACTATAACCATTACAGCCTTGTATTTAGGGGTCACAGCTGAGAAACTGTAGGTTGTATTGGAATAAAACTATAGCTTAGAATATCTGAGTTGTCAAGACTTTTGCAAAGCAAGCCATTGGAAGATTTTTTTTTAATTTATTTTTTACTAGTTGTACATATTCTTCATTCTTTTTGGCTGCTTTGAAAAAAATAAACCAGACTCTTTTTTTTAAAATACAAAATGTTCTTTGCAAAAAATTCTGTATTTCTGGGTATTTTGTAAGCATTTTGTTTGAAACATTGTAGATTTTTCCAGTTCAAGAGAAAAATAGCTACCAAACAGATGCACTAGCTATTTCAAAATAATCCCTCCTGCTACACCAACAGAAAACTGCACTGTTGATTGCCACTGCTTAATAATGTTTCCCACACATTTAGAAAGCCATGATTTTCAGAGTGAAATATCCAGGACAGTTCACTGAAATGAGGCTTGGCATCCAGATTGCCTGCCTGGCTGTAATCACCCTTCGAGTTATTGAGCTTGTAAATCACATATCAAAACATGGGAACACATCAATTAATGTTCTACTGGAAACAAATCAAGGACAATCCTACAGTGTGACATTCTGCCAGTTTTTATTTTCAATAGACATGGGGAAGAAGCTGAAATGTTTGGTCACAGCCTCTATTTACCCAATCTGTCTTATATACTATTGCATAATGCTATCACAATATTAATATGCAAATTGCCTCTCAAATAAAAGCCATGCTTTTCCCATTGATTTTCAGCACAGCTTCTGTTACAAAGGAAAATACTTAGCACTTAAATTTCTTTTTCATCTTCAAAACTCCTTTAGTATATTTTAATTAATCCTTTTCCTTTCAATTTCCTGACCCTGCATTAAGTTTTCTGCCTCCTTTACCCCTGTACTCTCAAGGTTATGTCCTCCATTTGATGTCTCCCATAGACTTCTCATGTTTTCAAAAAATGATCTTCCTCTCATCTCCTTTTATGCCTACAAAACAGACCTCAGGAGACTGGACAGAAGAAAGGCCTAGTCAAGGGCAAAGGAAGTTTCCAAAGTGGAAAAGAAACAAAGGAACTCTATTTCCAGGGCCTACTGATGGAATCTAGTACAGCTGATCCTTTCTCTTAGCAGGCACCTGAGCCTGGTCTCAGTCCATCTCCGGAGGTGCGGCGGTGACTCCTCTGCAAGACACCACGCAAGCCGTGGCTCAGCTGGCCTCAAGGACACTGTGCCTGGGCAGTCAGTCCAAGGCAGCAGATGAGGAAATAGCAGAAGCCTCTTGCAGAGAGCAGCCTCTCCTCAAAGAGGATTTCTGCTGCAAAGCATCGCGTGGGAGGCAGAACACGCTTAGGTCCTACGAGAATTTCCCAGCTCACAGGGAAAACATTGATTTGTGGTATAAAAGAAAAACTCTCAGTCCAGCTTTATCCTCTTAGACACTGAGATCCCTCTCTTTTTTCATTACTTTATTTTAATGCTTAATTATTTTATTATACCCTGATTTATTTTTATTTACTGTGTGCTGTATGTAGATGTTTTGGTGACAATTTCAAACACTGGGCTACTAATGCATACACCAGAGGAGGTGCTGTGTACCCTTCTGAAGATGAGTCACAAAATGGGCATCACTCTGACCTGCCTAAAGTGTAAACCCAGGACTTCATCAGTGCATGGGACAAATTCTTATCTGCTGCAAAAGGTTATATTTCACTCCCACAGGACAGATGGGTGCACATGGGACTTGGCAATGAGCTTCCATGGAAAAGAAAAATTCTTGCGGTACTCCTGGAGTCAGTCATCTGCATTTCAAAGAGGTCGAAAGGTTTTCTGTACTCCAGGGAGGGAGAACTGGACATTTAAAGTCAAGTTTTCTATCATAGCTATTGATGGAAATAAGCTCAGATAGTTATAGTGTTCATATGATATTTTAAGAGTTAGAATATGATAAATGCTACACTTTAAAAGGAAATATTTCTGTTCTTTCAGTGTATCATCTTGAAATATCAAAAAAAATCTATTTTTTCTCACCCCTGGTAGTTTCAAGAGACAATAATTTTTAATTTATCAGTAATTTTATGTATAAATCTTTAAATTTATTTTCACTTTATTTTCTGATATGTGTAGGGAGTAAATATTAAACTATCCACATCTCCATTCTACCTGTTTTTAGAATACTTGTTAACCAACAGCATGTGTTGAATGAAGACAGAATTTAGAGATGACTCAAAGATAACAGATATTTGATGTGTTAGCTGATACTCTACTACTTTGCTCTGTTCTTGTAAATATGCTGGGTAGTGAATGTAAAAAACTATATTTCAAATGCAGGATACAAAGCAGTGGTTAATTTATAATTCACATAAGAAAATGAATTTATTATTAAATCTTCTTAGAGATGTATGTTTTAAGCCTTTTAGTCCTAAGCCAGCATTACTGGTAGTGTGTTTGTATCTAGTAAATCTGTGATGCTGGACACAGACACAGATCTGTGTTTGTCTGCACTGCATGCACTCTGACTTCACTGGACTTTCTAGATCGTGCCAAAATTCACTAACTTAAAAGGATCAAGTGAGAGCAGATTGTTAACTTAGGTAATTGATATCAGTTAAGTAGCTTGATATCTTCTGAAAACATTAATGTTCCTCTGTGTCATTACTTTATCTTGCACTTCTTGCAGTGCTTAGGGTTTGGGTATTCATACATATACATATATATTTCTATAAGTGTATATATAATCAGATTGCCTTTGTCATCCTTTTAGGGGAAAAAAAAAACCACCCAACAAACAAAACAACTACTCAACTTACTTCCTTTCACACCCTCTTAAAAAAAAATCATAGTTACTATGGAAACAGCTATTAAACAGAGAGTAGCAGTAATTAATAACATCTGCAAGTGCAATATGAAGTCTACAACACAATTCATTCCAGCATTTGGAGTGGTTTGTGCAGAGCTGCCCTTTGTTACTTTGCATGGAATAGCAGACTGTACAGATCCAATTATAACAAGGGGGCTTAACATTACCATAGTGATATACTATGGCTTGTGAAATAGTTTGGACTATTGAGGCATTAACCCATATAAATAAATTACATCATTATTATATAGCTTAGTGGCACATCATTTAGGAAAGATTTAGACCCATATAGATATATGAGCAAATGCAAAAATTTTACTTTATCCTTTCAAACAAAACAACACAAAAATCTCACTTGCGGCTGAAATGAGAGCAGAAGCTTGAAATGTAACTTGTAAATCCATTCCTTAATTTGAATTATAGAGACATGGGCAGATCAGATATGGAAGTTTACCTACAGATGCTTTTATCTTTTGACTTTTCCCTTTAAAAGTCAAATTGGATTTTTTAAGAACAGCCAATTAAAGATTTTTAATAAATCATGAAAGAGATGAGAGAACTTATCTGTCTTCAGGCTTTATTGAAGAAGAATATTATAAATATTTATTTGTTATTTTATTATTTCTTAAGGCTACTTGGCATAAAGTCTACTATCTATCCCACTAGCTTCTCTCATTAGAAACCATGAGTATACTAAAAATTCAAATTTTCCTTAAATCATTTTTGCAGCTGGTGTGAATTGTGTAGCAGAAGCTGTCTTATCAGATTGAGGTATCCTGTGTTATACAGGAGGGAGCTCTGCCTTCACCCTGAACACAAGGCTTGGGTCTTGTGCTCCTAAGCCAGGAGCTATGTGGCCTTTGATACCTGAGCTGATCATCTCTGCTTAGGGCCAGAGCACATCAGATGGGGCCTGACCCCAGCTAACACGGCCACCTGGCTCTGATCCAGCACATGGCAAAGCCCTGTGCTCTTCTCCCCTGGCATAATGGACTTGACTTCTTTTTGCCAATCTTTTTGCCATCTTTTAAAACTAAATGGGCAAGTGCAGTGTGGACCACACCTCTCTTACTGAACTTATTCCTCTTTTTCCTCTTTGTTATTTGTCCTACTTACTGGCATCTCTTCCTTATCAGCACACAGTTTTTCTTCCCTTTACTGTCTCATCTTCCCAACAATTTTTTCCTCCTCATATTCCTGTTTTCCTGATTCACTTTACTTCTCCCTACCTATTTCCTTTCAAAATTTTTATTTTCCTTGTACAATATGTAATGAAGACAATATGTGTCTCTATTTACACATGCATAACCTTCCTTTTTGATATTTACTTTCCTGTTATTTTCTTACTGTTGCACTCTAAGCTTTCATTCTTACTTTTTCTCTATCCCCTTGTCCAGCATTCCTTCCGAGTTATTTTTGTATTTACTACTAGTTTATAAAGCAGATCAAACAGGGTACCAATGCCATCTCAACAACCCATATTTTAGGATAGGATGAACCAATCTGTGGAACTGCTGGTCTATGCCCATTGATAACCACGGGGTAAGAAAAAAGGAAATCCTTTTCTTGTAGGCAGTCCATAAATATCTCACCAAATGCAGAATGGTAACAGCAACAACTGTGTTCCAAAACAGGGAGACAAATACAACCTTTTTACTAAAGTTCTGCTTACCCTGTTGAACTTCCAAAAGTTGCATCTTTGGCTGGATGGCACAACAGCACCCATTCCTTTGCATGAATATTGCAGTAAAATCTCAGCAATAACTTTGGAATCTTGTATCTTTTGTAACCACCTGGTTAATTGGGTTAGCTGGATTAGGTAAGTATGAGATGCTGAGATGGCTTAATTCCATTTGGCTGATAGTGGTTTGCTATGATCATTCTGTTGCCATCACAGAGAGTGCCCCTCTGTGGGTCAATGGACCTTTTTCAGTCCCATAAAGTTGCAAGAGACCAGATTTCAGGAGAGACCTATCCTTAAATTTAGAAAAGTATTTACTGGCATAAGAATGTGTCTCACAGGGTAAAAAAGAAGGGGAAAAATTCTGAATTACAAGATTAAAGAAGAAATGTATAAATATAAATATAAATATAAATATAAATATGTTTGGTTTCAAGAAAGAACTGTATATGCTACAAGTCAATGGAAGGGATGGAATAAACTAAGTTAAAATAGATTAGGGACTTGGTAGAAAATAGACAAGGTTGTACAAAAATACTGTGTCAATTTCAACCTTATAAAACATATGTTATTTGTATAAGACTGCTCTTGGAAGTTATATTTCTTCACAAGTTCAGAACATATCACAGTTTAACATTTATAATTGAGGGTTTTCTCCAGAAAGATGACTGACATTCATGGTTTTCTAAGAATAATGTCAAAACAACAATATGAGATTTACAATGAGCACTTTTACATTATACTGTGAAATATAACACAGTGATTAATGAAAAAAAATAATATTCCTTTGAAACTCAGAAACATATTAAGGATAATATTAGAATAAACACTCTGTGTGAACCAAACTGTCATCTCCATAGAATGCTACAGTGTAAGCTCTGCTTATTAACAATTAAAACATCCCTGTATTATCAACACTGTTTTCAACATAGTTCCAAAGCAAAGCCCCATACTAGCTACTCTGGAGAAAATCAACTCTACACCAAGCAAAATCAGTTTTAGACTGGCATTTTGTTATAAAATATTTTTCTTGTTATTCATTGGGAGAATGTTTTTTGTCCCAGATTCCAAGTTTTAATATTAAAGTATCCTAAAATTATTGTTGGTTTAACTGCGGTATCAAAAAACCCAAGCAAATAAAAAAACTTTCCTGTGTGACAATGCATACAGCCCTGCTCTAATGACTAGAATTAGAATGAATGCTTTCCTCAAATCTGACAATAAAAAGAAAAGCATCTGATATATCAGATACTGAAAGTTTTGTTACCAGATCCAGCATGCTTACTCAAATATGAACAAAAGCAAGAGTGAGAACAAAACCGTGTTGATTATCTTCCTGCTAAATGTAGGTCACAAAATTTTTGCAATATAAATTTTATCAAATTCAAATATGTAAAACAATTCATCTTGCAATCGGCTGGATCCTGCATTTCCATCTGGTGCAGACTTCAATAAGAGTATTTTTACCCCTGAAATTAGAAATTGAGATCAGGCTGTCTGCACTCTCTAGTCAGTCCTGCACCACCAAACAGAATAAGAACTATTCAGTAAGATTACCCCTTCCTTCCCTATGTAAAACACAGACATAAAAAAGATATTACATGCCAGGAAGAAAATAGTATTTTGGTATGTGGCATTGATTAGCATAGAACTACAGAACCACAGAATCATTTATGTTGGAAAAGACTTTTAAGATTATATCGGTCAACTGCTAATCCAGCACTGCCAGGTCCACCACTAAACCATGTCCCTAAGTGCCACATCTACACATCTTTTAAATACCTCCAGGTATGGTGACTCAATCACTTCACTGGGTTGTCTGTTCCAGTGCTTGACAACTCTTTCCATGAGGAAATTTTTTTCCAATATCCCATCTAAACCTTCCCTGGTGCAACTTGAGGCCATTTCTGCTTGTCCTATTACTTGTTGCTCATGAGAAGAGACTGACCCCCACCTTTCTACAACCTCTTTCCAGGCAGTTGTAGAGTGTTATAAGGTCCCCCCATGACCCTCCTTTTATCCAGGCTAAACATCCCCAAGCTCCCTCATCTGCTCCTCATCAGACTTGTGCTTTACACCCTTCTCCAGGGTCGTGCACACACTTCTTGCAGTATTTCGGCAAGCACATTTTGGCTGAACCCAGCAACACCTGGGGGTTCCACTTAGCTAAGTATGTGTTACACCAAGCACAAAGGTGGAATGTGGTCAGCAAAATGCTGATCAAGGCTTGCAAGAATAAAGCCAGTACAGATTTATTGCCCATAATGCCCCCACAAAAGACACTTAAGGCACTTGGTAACTGTGTCCCATCTATTCACACAAGTGCTGAAATCACTGCATGTGTGGTCTTAACCTGTCACTGGCTTAAATTTTTTTTCTGAAAATGCTGATTACTGAAAAATGAGCATATATACAAGCAGAAAACCAGATGAATAAAACTTTTATTCTGGTGCTAACATAATAGATTTGGATATTTAAAAAGTGGCTAAAAGACAGAGGGCCCTTTTCTTTTGTCTTTTATTTGCAACAGTGTAAATAATACATGAAAACATAAGTAGTATATCCAGAAATTAAAATAAATGAGAAAAGGTTGATCGTGAATTAATACTTGCTATGGATTAAATGAACTGAGAAGAAACTTTTGATGCAAGCTAAATTTTGTAGTTTTGCAATACGAATTTTTTTCTGACATACGGACTGCCATGTTCAGTTGAAAGATTTCCAGCACTTTCAGTAGAATCATAGAATAGAATCACAGAGTCTTTTAGATTGGAAAGGATCTTTAAGGTGAGAGTCCAACCATAAGCCTAACCCTGCCAAGTCCACCAAACAGCAACACAGCAAACTTTCTGTAAGATGCCTCATTATATCAATACCTGTCGCTCCTGTGCTCCTTCACAGAAAGGTCTTGGTGAGATATGACAGGCAATAAATTCAGAATGAAGTGAGGTAAGAATGAAGAAAGATTTACTTTTGTGGTTTGTCATTCAAGTGCTTAAAGAAAAAGACTTGTCAGCTTTAATAGATCTTTAGGAATCTCAACGCAGATAATAAGAATTTCTGCAGTGCAATGTTACTTGGAAGTACAAGCCATGTATTTAAAACAGTGACTATATAAGAAAATAGTTTAATCAGCAAATGTAAAGAAATTTATTGTTTTAGAGACTTTAATGGCTTTTTAAAACTTCATGATGGAACTACATTTGTACTTCTTTTTTTCTGCATTATAGGAGGGTGAAGACATACAAACAAACTTAACTCCTCTAATTTTATGTTTTAAGTCAATCACACTTTCTTGTTGAAGGTAGTGGAAACTCATTTGAGGCCTATTACTCATGTCCATACACAGCTGTAGGATGAGGTCACCATTTCTAAACATTCTGCATCTTTATTCCATACCTGGAAAATTAATTAATTTTTAGGCCATAAATAATTAGGTGAACCAAAGATTGGGTGATTAGTAAATAAAAAATTGCTCATGGAATAAGTCCTGCTTTCTTTTCTTCTCTATGCTTCAGGCTGGCATTGGATTCCTGAGTTTCAGATTCAAAAAAAAAAGGC
Organism: Acrocephalus scirpaceus scirpaceus; assembly: GCA_910950805.1. Classification (NCBI taxonomy): domain Eukaryota; kingdom Metazoa; phylum Chordata; class Aves; order Passeriformes; family Sylviidae; genus Acrocephalus; species Acrocephalus scirpaceus. Next base: position 9,646,004 of record OU383777.1, read on the forward strand.
AAAACTTCAAAACCTGACTTCCAGCCTTACTTAATTTTATAGGAAAACTGTTATTTGATTCCACCTTTTCTCAAAACTGGGCTTCAGTTCAAATTTACTTGTAAATCCTGAAAAGCTTGCAGGTTGATCTTGAGTTGTCTATTACAGACCACAGAATGCCACATCCCTTGTCAAGCTCCATTTTCCAGCCCTGCCTGCTCCTCCACACCTCAACCAGCTTGTTTGGAACTAACCTGTGTATTTCTCCTCCAGCTGGAGCCATAAAATACACAACTTCTCTCTTTGATCTCTAAGTTTCAATGGGCTCCACAGGCATTCACTTACACTGTTCACAGTAGGATTAACTTGCAGAGGGTCTTGTTATATAGTTGTAAATAGCACAGTAGATTGAAAGCTTTGAATACTTTATTAAATCAGAGCAGTATTTTCTCTAGAATCTTTTTCACTTTTCAGCTGTTTTTCAGTATATTAGTACTGATTAATCCAGACCTTACGTACTAGGCAGGGTGTCAACCAACCCATGCATTGCATAGTTCCATTGCCAGCCAGGTGTTACTGTTGGAAGTATTTTGCAGCTGTAATTATTGCCCTAAGAAGCTCTACAAGCATCAGAAGTGGAGGCTTACAGAAAACTATATTAATGATGAGAGAAATATTCCTGTGTAACCCTTTACTTATCTATTTATTATTTTATATTACCACTCTCTGACCTTCTGGTGTGCTTTACATTATATAAAAATGGTACTTGTGGGTAAGGGTGGTCTTGCTTATTCTCACCTACTGAAACCATCTCCTGTGTATGTTTGCATAGTTACTTGCACCCTCTCTCTTTTCCATACCAACAAGTCAGTACTTTTCTGTTTGCCCACTCCAGGGGGTTCTCCCCTGGGAGAGCTTCTCTTTCCTAGCTCAGTGCCCACAGCTTACTCAACAGGCCCTTGGGACTGCTGGGAATTTAACATGAACACTTTCCTGCAGAGAAGAGAAGAAATGGGCACATGCTCAATCCTTCAGGTAGGGAAGGAGCTAGGTGGGGCATTCCCTTTTATTCTGGAAGGGTGGTGCCAGTGTCAATCCATTACTGTGTTGCCCACTGCAAAACTGTAGGTGTTTTGGGGCACAACTAACTGAGGAAGATCTGGTTCCTGGTAACTCAGCAGAGGTTAGGCATGAACTTGAGCCAAACTTCAGAGTCCTATCAATCAGCAGAATCAGTATTTTTTTTTCAATATTCATGTTCATAACTGAACTGATGTTAACTTGATACTGATAATGCTGCTCTTAGTGTAAGAGCCCAAGAATGAGGAGCGTTATCTAACTAAATGACTTCATCTAAGTAAATTTGTCATGATCTTGTGCAGCCTGTACTTGTTCACATCTTCAGCCCCTTTCCTCTGTGCATTTCTCCAACACTTTAATCCACTTCTCAACATCTTTCTACCCCAGATCTCCTCACGATACCTGTCATGTGAAGCAGGACCTTTGTGCCACAGGGCCATGACTTGCTGGTACCCTGGACATCCCCGTGGGGAAGCAGAGGTTCTCAGGTGAGCAGTTACAGGTAAGTATCCAAAGCATTGCCAATTCCTGCGGCTAAACTGTCAGGCCTGTGGAGAGTCAGCCTTCAAAAGCTGAGCTATAGATACTCTTCAGACTGTTTGAGTCTAAAGGCTGCAGAATCATTTTAGAAAATGCTATTTCAGACTTGCATCCAAACCCTGAATCCTACGTACCTATAGGTAGGTGGATAGGTGAAGACAACTGGGAGTTCTTCCCACCAGCTCCCAAGTGCCAGCTCCAATCCAGAAACAATGTAGATGAGTGACTGCATGCTTTACAGATTGCAACTGAAATATCATGCTGGCTTTGAGCCCGGGCAATGTGAGCACTCAATTCTTCATTTGTGCATCTCAGTTTTGATCCCTTTGCCACCTTTAAAATAGTGATGAGCACTTTCCTGTTTTATAGAAATTGTTGTGAGCTAATACAGTCAAAATGTGATCCTTAAATACGAAGGATGTGAAAACAAAGTGAATACTGGGTCTGCTCTTTCATTTTCACCTGTTGAACTAAGTAAATATATTAAAATATAAATATGTAAGCACATAGAAAGGAAAAAAAAACAAATTCAACCCACAGATCGAAAAGAAAATCAAATTTGTCACAGAACTTCTAACTGCTTTAACAAATAAACTAAGAAATAATTCCCTGGATTACTTCCTACATTTATACCGAGAGCGTACAGTTGCCACAGAGACTGGTGTGTGAGAACATGGGCAAACGAAAGGAGGGGAGAGGGAATTCGCCCTCTGAATTTCCAGCGGGGTCTGAAATGACTCTCCGGGTTAGCGATGCGGCGGGGCGGGGGTGCGGCCCCAGGACTCCCGGCCGTGCCCCGGGGGCGCTCAGGGACGCCGCGGGCCCGGGACGCTGCCAAGGGCGGGGGCGGCGGCGCGGGGGCCGGGCCGGCTCCGCGGGGCCGGGCAGCGCTGCTCCAGCCGGCCGCGGGGAGAGCGGCATTTATAGATGCATCCACGGAACAGCTATTTAAATCGCAGCCCAGACTGGCGGCACACGGGCTGTGCGCGGCTGCTGCCGCTGCCGCCGAGCAGGGAGGGGATGGGGCCTGGAATTAAAATAAGGCACGAAGCGGTTTTAAAAATAGCGTGCGGGCTGCGCGGGGCGGTGCGGGGCGGGGCGGCGGCGGCGCGGCCCCGGGGCGGCCCGGCCGGGAGTTCCTGGGCGCCTTGTATGGAGCGCGGCCGCCGCAGGGCCCGGCGCCCGCCCCCGCCGCTCGCTCCGACTTTCCCCGCTGCCGGCAGCGAAGGCAGGAGCCGGCAGCGATCTGCCCGTCTCCAACTCTACCCCCTGCTTCCCTCCTCTTCTTTCAGGAGCCGCCACCCCGCCTCGCCTCTCTCCTCCTCTTTCTGCTCTGCAATCAGTGGAATAAATCAGGGAAGGACGCGCGCACACACACGCAGAGTAGGATCTGTTACAAAAGTAGCGCTGATGGCGGCGGATCAGATGAAGCTGGAGCTGCTGCTGGAGTAGCAGAGAGTGGAGTATCTCTCGCTCTCTCTCTTTTCTCTGTTTCGCCTCTTCCCCCACTCCACCCACAGATCTCCATCGTTTCTCCTCCTCCTCCTCCCCACCCTCGGCCGCGCTCCCGCTTTTCCGCGCATCTCTGGGCTGCGCCTCCTGCGAGGGGGCGGGTGGGGGGAGCGGAGGAGGCTTTAAAGAACCACGGCCCCCCCCGCACCGCCACACACGATAATTGAATTTATTATTATTGCCGTCTTGCCGACTTGGGGAAGGGGGATCGATCTTCGATCAGGAAGATGGCTGCTGGCTGGCTGCTGGTCTTTAGCCTGACACTTTTCCAGTCCCTGGTGATGAACCACTCCTCGGAGGGACCCTTCCCCTCGGCCACCACGTAAGTCCCAGCGGGGTCCGGGGGTCCGGGGCGGGGGCAGGGCGGGGGCGCTCCTCGGCGCCAGGGACAGCGACAATACAAAGGGAAATCAAGTTAGACCGGGCGGAAAGTGACGATCGGGGAAAATTGAAGGTTTTCGGTAGCTTTTGCTTAGAAAAGAGTCGGGGTAGCTGAAGGTCCCGCCGGGGCGGTCGCAGGGAGGGGGAAGCTCCGGTGACGGCCGGCGGCGGGACTTTTGAGGTAAAGGGTTCGTCTGGGAATCCCGCTCCGGAGCGGCTCCCAAATACAGCCCGTCAGGTCATCCTTGCCGAGAAGAAAGTTTCCAGTTACACGGAGTCCGCCCCTTCCTCCCACAGAGGTTATTCCAGCCTGGATGGCGTTTTAACACTGTTTATAAAAAACCCCTGAAAACTTTGGCAATTTTATTAAAACCCACACAGAAGGCGGATTTCGTTGCCTTTCCGCGGCCGGCATGGGAAGCGGAGCAGGCGGGCATGGTCGGGAGCTCCGAGCCCGAGCTCCGGCTCCCTCCTGCCTGGCCGGGCTCCAGCGCACCCGCGGGGGCTGCGCTGGCTCCGCGGGTGCGCACGCCTGGGTCCCGCCGGAGGGGCTTTCGCACACTTAAAGCCACTAAGAACTGTTTTCTTCAGCCTTGGCCTTGCAGGTCGTTACTTCTCAGAAATACCTTCGCGAGAGCTGAAGGATGCTCGCGGTGCACGCAGCTCGGTGCCTTGCCTGGCCCTGAGATAGAAATCTTAAAAGCACTGCGGAATTATTAGCATGAAAGTGTTGCCCAGAGCAGTGCAAAGATCAAATAGTAATGATGCAATAAAAGAAAGGCAAAAGGAAGCCAATACATCATATTGAAGATTCGCCTACAGATAGGAAAAAAAATATCCACGACAAGGCACTATGTGATCGTGTTTTCTTCCTTTTTCTTCTCTCACACCTCATTATTTTTATAATCTTTTTGTTTGATTGGTTTTTTGAAGCACTTACCTTAGTCCCCGAATCTGGGTTAAAGCTACCAGTAGGTAACTTTTAAGTGGATGACTCACTTTAATGCATTTTACATAAGAAAAACAGTGCTAATGGTAGTCTTTCTTTATTGTTTAACACTGGGTGGAATTTATTGGTGTCGTTCATCCTGGGAAGAGGGATGCGTTGCAGTAATTACCAGCAATGCATTTTCACCAATTAGTACTGCTGGTAGGTTGTTATAATTGGATTCAGTTCTGAGTATCGGTTCCATTATGAAAGACTCAAAGGGATGCTCGCACTGTTAAATGAAAGGAATACAAAGATAAGTGTAGAATAACCACTTAGTATCTTCTCAGTTGAATAAATACAGCCTTTCATTGTAGGAAAAAATACCTTTTAAAACATTCTCGTGTTGCAGTTATAAAGACGTGACATGTAGAAGCAAGTGTAGCAAATACGAACCCAGGGCTTTTTAATTCATTGTTTTCTTGTGTTTGTAGGATTTTTTGAGCTCTGATATTTACAGTTTTTCACTGAGCTGATAAGGTTATCAAACACAACTAATTACAATTTATATTCTGTGTGGATTTTTCTGGGTTTAAAAGAGAAAGAAAAATGGAACCCAGTGAAAATAAAGGAATATAATATATAAAGAATATATATGATTTCAAATAGAAGTCCACATCACTTTTTAACATAAGAATATGTGATAATCTTTTAAAACTGATTTTGTTTCCCCATCTATTTTTGCTCATTTCCTTCCAAATTTATCTTTATTGACATTCGTGAGAATAGAAATTGACAACACTGAAACATACAACTTTAATTATAACTTTACCTATGATAAAGTAATTCAGAATATTATGTTAGTCATCAACATTTCCATGTTCTGCACAATCTGCTTGCTGTTGGTTCTCTTTTTTTCTCACCGTTGCTCCATTGAGATATTGCAGAAACAATCTGTAGCGACTGTGAATCCTTCATAGTACTGTTTCCCCTTTGAAATGGAATCAAAGTGCAAGCAAGGGTTGCACGTAGTTTGTTTAGAAGGCAGCGCACAACAGGTTGATACAGGGAGAGCTGCTTACCAAAAAGTAATGATGTAACAGGTGAAGGAGAAAACAATTTTTCCATTCTTTTTTAAGTCTTGACAGCAGTGTTTCATTTCTTACTAAAAATTACAAATGGGGAAGAACAAAGAAGTGACGCAAATACTCTTAATGTAAAATATATTATATATTAAGAATACTAAAAATAGGAATAAAAAAAAACATGGGAGAGGAGAATAAAGGAAAGAAAGGATATGAATAATTGAATTACTGGAGGTTTGCTGATATTATATGCTTATCCACCTGCTTTCTCCCTGTTATTTTCAGTCTCTTTTTTTCTCTTAGTGAAAAAGTTGTTCTGAGGAAGCAGGATTTCCCAGCTGTTGTGTGAAAAATGTGCATATTCAGGGCTACAGAGTATAATTTCTTCAACAACTCATTATTGTACAATCCCTTTTCCTTCAGTCATCTGTTTCTTCTGCATTAATAAATATTTAAACTTGTGGTATTACTAAAACATTCAAAAGTCCCTATCACCAATATAATCATATAGAAGCATGTAGTATTCTTAGCAAAAAAGCTGAATGTTTATGCAATGCCTGTTTGACAGAATCTCAGTAATTTGATTTCTCTGATAAGGCAAAAGGCCCTGATATGTTTACACAGTAAAATATAGAGCATTTCTGGTGCAGGTTTGTGTTGCATGAAATGATAGCATTAATTTTTCACTGAAAATCTGAGCAGGTGGTATTGCTTTCCTTGCTTCCAGTGTTGAAATATTTCACTGCAAATAGTGAAGACTGTCCTTAAAAACACTATTTAAGTATAGGAGTAATTGTGTCTTGATCTGAGCTATAAAGCTTAGCTGCTGATTGGTGCATACAGCATTCCGTTTAAATGTATCATATTAAATGTGTCATGTGTTAGGGATCTGTTTGTTGGTACAAGATACCATGTTCTTGCTTTTAACACAGCAACTCCAATTCCTTCAATTACACCTGCAACACAGCAGATATTTTGCACTTAGATGAGAATATTGTATATAGTACTCCTGGCACTATAACCACACTACTGCTGTCAGAGTATGCAAAGCACTTATTTTTTGTAGCCATATATATTTATTTATCTTTCACATCTGTACAGACTTCAGAAAAAACATACTATTAAATATGCAGGGTTTATATGTTGCCTGATAATGATAGCAGAGGACTCAGTTTATTTCTGTTCTTTTTTCTGTACTGCATCAAGACAGATAGTTTTGAGTTTAAGTATATCTTGTAATTCCTAAGTATCCTTATGACACAGCATGTGTTGATATTGTTACTGATAGTGAGTAATGTACTACATAAAGATACAAATTCTTCTTTCTGATAATAAACCTGTTTGTATTGATTAAAAAAGGAAAAAAAAAGCCAATCTAAGCAAAGTTTAATTTTTATAAACCTACAGATGAAGCCTTTCAAAATCAATGGGACTGTTTCTGTAATTAATACATCATTGTGGATATATCTTAATGTCTTTTCTTTTTATCCCCCCTCTAATTTTCCTCTTCCACTCCTTTTCTCTCTTTCCTTTATTTTTTAATGTTTTTTCCTCCTCAATCACTTGTTCCGTATGTATCTATTACATTAAATACTATATTCAAGACAGATTTGCCACTTATATAACTTGCTGTAAAACATTGGTGGATAAAGAGAATATAAAGATAAAAATAGTATACATATGAACATATATCTATATGTATGCAAACAGGACATTTTTAGAAAAGAAGTTGTGTATTCCCATTTTTTATTTGCATGAATCATCTTTACTGTTTTGGTGTCATTAGGACAACTCAGGGAAGTCTATATGAGTCATATGAATTAGGGCTTGCACAACTGGGACATTCATATTTTTGGCTTCTGTATGGACCTAACAAGTGTAGGTCCTGCTGAGAGTGTGGCTGGGCTTGGTCTCAGCATCACTTTCTCTATGCACCAGTAACCAAAGGTAGAAAGATGACATTTATGATGTTTTCACCTGTTTCTACTGTCAGACTTAGGGATTTTGATACCTCTCATATGCATAATTCCTATTGGTAGCTTAAATCTGTGATAGAAGAATGCCAGTTAGCTGCTGATGGTAATTAGAAAAGACTGCTCTGTTAATGGATTATAAAATATCAGGCTATTTCTCATTTGAATTTTTTTTCTCAACCTATTTAAAAATATTCACTATTAGGAAAAAAATAAAGTACTGAAGTGTACCTTCATATGAGTGAATTGGAAGGAGAGCCAAAAGATGTAATCTACTGAGAATCAGGGAAGTGCAATATCACCTCTTAGTGTTTTCTCAGCAGCATATGTCTAAATGCTGAGCATTATGCAAGATGCTTAAACCCACTGATATTTTAAAGAGTGTTGTTCCAATCCATTCTTCTAGTGGAAGCATACCTAGAGTAAGTGTGAAACAGATTGTTGATTGGTGGTGTTTATTTTGGTGTTTTGCTGGGATTTTTTTGATTGTGTGGTGAGGTTCTATTTATTTATTTATTTATTTATTGGTTTTTTTAATGTCCCTGTAAATATGGTGATGATAAATGCAAATTATTTGGATCCACAAAACATTTTTATGTTTTACATATTTTATGATGTAAATTGTGAATGGGCAATTTCTTTGTTTGTTTCCCTCCTAAGTATTTATGCTGGAGCCTCAGAATTAACAAATTCTATAGATTTACATTTTATTAAGTATGAAAATTCAGCTGAAAACATCAAAATAGATACTAATCATAAAAGATGAAATTTCATTGAAATAAATCAGCATTATAGAGGTTCTTGCCATCTTTCATTTTGCAGTGATGCTATTTTCAGAACTGCATTGCTCATACCCTGCAAAATGATTTTATCCAAGAATTCAGCTGCTAGAAAGAGAGCTGGAGCTTGGCAGCACATTAGCCTGAAATGTATTCATTGTTAAATAGAAGGCCTGTTGTACAGATCTTAAAAATATTTATCTAGCAGAACATTTTAAATTGATGGAAGCAGGGTCAAATGCTTACTGCTTTAATGTTTTATAACAAAAAAACAACCCAGACTCTGGTTGCCCACTGGTAACTGACATGGTTGTGCCTTGATCCTTTCTTGCCTTCTCCGAGAATCCTGTATCCAAGGTAGTGTTATCTTCCAGACCAATATTTGACTTAAACCTCTGTGAGATAGGGATTGCAGTTTAGAACCATTTTAGTAGAAAAAAATGACTCATTCTCTCTGTTGCTGACCATAGTAGAAGTGGAATTGAGCCCCAGACTGTTTTGTGCTTCTTTGCAGCAGTAGCCAGGCTTTTGATCCCCTATGTTCGAGCTGCATGTTGTGTTTAGAGTGCTCATATAGACCTTTGTGACAAAAGGTGATATATTTGATGGCAGAAAATGGTTTTTTTCTAGTGTCTTGTTAACAATTTTTTTTTAATAGAAGAGAAATTTGCCAGAAAACAACCCTGGAATAAAATTATTGGACCATACCTACAATTTGGTAAAGCCAGACGCCATAATTAATTTATGTCTTTTACAAATGCTGAACCAGACTTCTTGATAAAAAGAATGACAGCTCAGTGTCCTTAGTGTTCTGGTAAAAAAAAAAGAAAAAACAAACAACAATCTTATTAGCACCTTGAAAATACACGGAAAATAAGAAGTACAAAACACTAACTGCATTTGTGCCCCCAGCCCAGCGTGTTCTGTCTTAGATCACTCTTAGGCCATTCCTGCATCAGCGTTTTTGTTCCCCCTACAGCTGCTGCAAGACAGGTATCAATGAATATGTCAATGGTTTGCATTTGAGATTACAGGTCTGATTTATCTCTCTTACTAAAATCTATTAAAGAGCCTGATCCCACTCAACTTTTCTCAAACATGCAGAAGGCAATGCTCTGTTCTGTAGGATCAGACCAAGGACCGAGTTTTGCATCAGTTGTGCCATTACCTGCTGTAGCAAATTGGTCATTGCTTTTAGGGGGAGTTATGGTTCTTCTTTCCCTCCTGATTTCCAGTAGTAAGGAGAAGTGGTTTGAATATGATTTCAATGTTACGCAGTACCGTGTAGTGCACACAGTAGTGCTGCAGGGGCAGCTCACATTTAAGGTGGAAAAAGCTAAAAATGATAGTGAAATTACTGTCAACTGCACTTCTACTTCAGTAATGTTCATGGCTTGTATATTCCCAATTTAGGGCCAGACTGTGCTCCTTGTACCCTGGAATGAATGAAAAAGTCCCATTGATAACTCTCAGAAAAATCTGTGCAAGAGTGAAGATTTTCAAAATACACTTCAGCACTTTTTAATAGCTAAAATTAATGGCATGTGCCTGCAGCTATTCAGCTCAAGAGGGATTTTTCTTTTCCTCCTCCACTGCTTTCTAAACTATTTTTTTACCTCCTCTGCTTCTAAGCAAACTCAATGTTTCATATCTTCCTTCCTTTCCTCCCTCCTTCCAGACTTAGTAAGTTTTCAGGGTGAAATATAAAACAGATTCTCTTTCACAGCCACCCTGTGACAAGATATGGCTCACTGTTTGAGAATGTTACACTAACGATGGCAGGGAGAGGACCATGGTTTTTGCTTATGCCTGTCCTTGCAACACCTTTTTCTGCATGCCAACAGCAAACTGATGACAAAGAGTGAATTTCTGTTCCTTGTATCATTTTCTCCTGTTTATTTACAAAGTTTCTAACAAGTTTATGAAAATGATTGACATTATTTTGCATCAACAAATCAGCAAGCTTTTGCAGTTAATTACAGTAATTCAAAATCAGACTTTTTTTTTTAATCTGAGGCAGGCCTGAAATAACCATGGAATGTGAAGTTGTAATATTGCTGACTATTATAAAAAGTGATCTATTGAATTTTCACCCTCTTTGAATTACATTCTCACTCCCTCTCATTTGAGAGTTGGGTAGGGTAAGAACTATAGTCTAATTTTGTAAGATTTTCTACATAGTGATTTAAGAATTTTCCTTCTTTGAAATTTCCTTTGTTTCTCCAGGACCATGAATGTTCATCTGGAAACGCAGAAAGAAGATGATTTTTTTTTTTAAAAAATGCGTCCTATTGATCATATTAACTAAGAATAATTTTTGCACAGCCTTTATTAGACGTAACATGGAGGTATATATTAGATTAGTGGTCCTTTTTTTCAGCATATAAAAGGTTTCAGTTGAAATCTGTGAGCAAAGTCTCTCAAATTTATTCATTATAATAAAATCTGATTCACTTTTGACCTGATTTGAGAAGTAAATGAGAATACAAAGGAGTTGCTGAGTCTAGTTTTTGTAGCAGATGATAAATTGTGTGAATTTTTATTTAAAAGAAAAAAAGCTAGACTTGATTCATTCAAACAATATTTGAACTGAAATGCCCCTATTTTCCCTGTGCAGGTTCCCACTAGACTGGTCTAGTAGCTTAAAATGTTCCCCAGTGATATCTCTCCCATCTTATTTTTATGTTTTGATAGCACAGACTAAATATTCTTCCAGGCAGGCATAAAAATGAGGGTATGAAAGATCTGTAGCTAAGGGTGGTGGCAATACTAAAACCTAAATCAAATCATGCCACTGTTCCAAATTGTCATTATTAATACCATGCTGCATTTTTCTTAATGCACTAAGGTAGTCTTAAGCAAACTAGTAAAAGGGAAGTTTTCTTCATTCTTGAAATGAGCAGAAATTTGCCACACTAGGTACATGTTGACTCTTGATTAGAAATCCCAACCTTTTTCATAGGAGGGAACTGAGTCATGGGAGATGTTCTGTCGAAGATTATTGAAGTGAAACATTTTTCACTCTGAAATAGATGAATTGTGTTATCAACACTGCAGGAAGGAGAAAAGTAATGAAAAAGAGAAGACAGGAAGTATGAATTATAAAATTAGTACTCTTACTATTCCTTCCCTGAGTCTTACAGGTCACTCCTGCACATGTAGATCAAATGTCCCATGAGCCCAATCAAAATGTTGAGGGATAAGTACAACAGTCCACTAAAAGGCAACTTTTAATTAATGATATTCTGATGTGGACTAGTGTTGAGAAAAATGGTTCATTTTGTAAATGGCTAAATGAAGCCTCACAGTAATCATTTTCTCCCTGTGAGAATTGGGGTAGTCTATTTGGTAGAAGTCTTGTGGATCCTAAGTACAATCCTATGCTGGAAGGCAATGCTCTTTAGTTGGGGAATGCTCTGCCCTTAAAAGTCTGTTTGTGAGTTTAATTCAGAAATGTGGTGGTTTCTCATGTGGATGTTAATGCAGAAGTTCCTTTATTTTTGCAGTATATGGCAGTTTTCTTGCAATTTTATTTAAGGAGAATACAATATAATACTATTTTATTTAAGGAGAATACAATATAATACTATTCACTGATAAGTAGAGTTCTTTCCGCAGAGCTTATTGAACATCGATTCTTTCTGTTAGCCTCACTTGTAATTTTATTATTTTTACATATAGGTGTAACAAGTTCTTTAGATTTTTTTCAAAGACAGGTCAAAGTAAAGAATAATCCATACAAGGATGGAAACTAAGTGTATTGAGAATGAATCTTCTTGCACCCTCATCTTCTGTTGAAAGAATCCCATGTTAAGTTTGTTAGCTCTGTGTGTGTTTCTTAATACAGGAAATACTTCTTGATCTGAGACTTTTCTTAGAAATGAGTTCAGTGGCACTTATTTTTGGAAAAAAAAGAAAAAAAGTCAGTAGACTCTGTTATTTATTTAATCACAAATATTATTTTTTTCTATGATGTAGATTCTGAACTGTGTGTACTATGGCTGAGCTTTTTATCATTAAATGCCTCTCTTTAATATTATCTGCCTCACTTTATTTGTTTTTCCTTTTTTCTCAAATTTTGTGTCTTAGATTTTGATATTAATTTCTCTCAGCAAAGTAGGAAATCAGTATCTTACCATTTAGTCAGGCAAGGGTTTATTGTCAAGATTAATTTGTTAGCTAATGCCTCTAAAGCCTTCTGTAGTTGAAAAGTGTTGTTAAGCTGTTAAGCCTAATTTATTAAGATGTGTGTTTGCTATATTCCCACTTTACCTCAGAAACTTGCATGACCAATCCTTTCCTAGATGGATGACACCTCTGGTTTACCTGGTTCTCAACGGGGTTTTTTAATAGAATCTCTATAGAAAAGTTACCATCATATCTGCTTCTTTTGGTAACTTGTGATCTGGAGATTTGGAAGAAGTTAATCCCCGCGATCTGTACTTCTTGGATGTACACAGATTGCAAAACATAAGCTTAACAGCATTTTTAGAAACTAACAGGAGTCAGCAAAAATCTGCAGACAGTGTGGTGAGGAGAAGCCAATCCGTGACTCATGCCTCCACCGAGCGCTCGTGGCACTGCTTCACCAACCGTGCCAATTCCTTTGCCACTGTGGAAAGCACTGGGAGCTGAGGATCTTGGGATTTTCTCAAATTTGTACTGTGAATATTTCGTACTTGAAAAAGAGGCAGTAGTTAGATACGATACTAGACAAGGGCTTGTGACACGAGTTCGTTAACATGATCTATTGCTTCTTTTGCAGCACAGGCGACTGCTGGTTTTATTCCATTTCTAAAATGGGAGTGACACCCAAATTGTCATCCTGCTTGAATCAATGTGTTTAATAAAGCAAGGCATCCTGTTTCTATAAGAAAGATAGTAAGAAAAATACATATCTTTTTTTCTGTTTACAGACTAGTAGTGGTAAGATGATCATCTAATTACCTGACAATCACCAGGACTCCTAAGATTTCAAGCAGGAGAAACATAGTTTTTAATGCTTTTTTTTTTTTTTTTTTTTTTTTTTTGCTACAGCCAGTAGCAATAGTTCTTACCATTTTTTTTTTTGTTATTTACCAAGCCATTTTTGTTGCCTTAGCATCTTCTTGATTAGATTTTTTTATCTGTTGTGAACATATTTTAGATTATGTAGTAGGTGTTTAAGCTGGGCGAGAATCACTAATATGTGCAGGAACATATCTTAAGGAGATTTCACTGTAATAAAAACATGGGGAAAAGGTTTGTGGTAATTGAAGGCAGAATCTGGTCTCTTTTGACTGATTAGAAATACATGAGGGATCTGTGCGTGACTAAGAACATGTCTAGGATATACTCTAAATACCTTTGGAAATGGTTGGGTACCTAATTTCATCCTTCTTTCCACCAGTGTAATTTCAGCATAATGAGTATCAGTCCTGTATCATTTAAATCCTGAGCACAAGAATGAATCCAATAAAAAAAATTCTGATTAAACACATACAGGTTTCATTGCAACAGAATGAGTCATCACTGTCAAGGCCTGATGGTGAAAATACATAAAATAAAGTGTAGTACATAATTTTATTAGGCTTTGCAGGGGGGGAATAGTAAGATATCCCAAGGAAACCATGTGTGATGTCAGATGTGGTCATTTGTCTTCCTTTTAAATGATAAGCTCTGACATCACTTCATTGTCTGTGCCACACTGAGCAAGTGTCTGTGTAAAAAAGGAGTTCTTAATGTGCTGGAAGGTGCGGAAAAATGTAACCCCAGATTAGGCAGAAACATGATTTTATTAAATAAAACTGTAGGATTGTAAGGAAGAAATACTTTCCAAAGTACTTCAACATCTAGTAATGTGCAGGTTTACATTAAGTGGCTTTCACAAATGTACTTTTTTGTTGTTTTGGTTTTGTGGGTTTTTTTTCTTTCCTTGTTAAACAGTTAGTTGTAGAGCTTAATTTGGAATGGTAGGAATGATAGAAGTAATTTAATTTAACTCCTCATTATGCACAACCGAGTACTTAATTCATCTTTGGGTATGAAGTCTTGAGTTTTTGGGTAGTTAGAATTAAAATCAGCAAGAAAGTTACAGACGAATTTAAATTTGTTTCCAGTGAAACTGGATTTACTGTGAAAGATGATATTGATACTGTATGGTGACACGAGGTGAAATTCTGATATGATAGCTGCTTTGCTGATAGAAGCACTTGTGTCTTAACTTCTATATATGTTCTTGTATAGATACACTCTCCTAGTCTACAAAATTAGGATTAAAACCACCCCTTGCTTCGTGTTGATGATGCATGGATGATGAGAGTTTTGGTTAACAAATGACCATAAAAAATATTATAGTGGATGTACGGAACAATAATTTGCTTGCAGATATTTTGCTGAAAGCATTTCTTTTCCTTTCATAAGTCCATTTATTGATAAAGTACTGTTATGGCCTGCAAGGTAGTCTTGGACAAACATGCTCAGTTATTCTTGTATGTATCCATGTTTCTACAAACACTTTATGTATTCATTAGTGATGCTCTCAACATTGCAATACAGATTAAACGTAGATGATTGAATATTTTGTTCCACACATCTCATTAACTGTGGCTCTATTTCATTTTTGTGAATAGTATTCAACTCAGCAATTGTCCCATTGTTTTCAGTTACAAAACCAACTGTAATTTTTTTCTTCTGAAAACACCTTTCATTGAGAATGTTACTCAAAATGCAATCCCACTGTATGACTTTTGTAGATAACTTTGGTAAAGCTGCAAAGGACCTACCTTGCCTTTTATAATGTAAAACTAGTAATAGTTACCACTACATGGAGAAAGTGTAAGAGCATTTGACTTTGGGAATTGAAAGTAAACTTCAATAAAGTAAACTTTTTTATTCAAAGCTATTCTCTGAACCCAAAAATTATGATAAAGATATCCTGTTCAAAGAGATATTTTGAGATGTCTGGATTTTTTTGTGTCATTTAGGACCTTGTTTCACTGCAGAAAGAGGGAGGGCTGGTTGCTGCCATAGTTTTTATGCTGTGTGACTTCAATAATTGGTACAGCCTTTCACTGAGTAGGAATTATTTTCTAGCTGGAATTTTTCTTGAAAATTAACAACAAAGAAATATCAGCAGTATACCAGAGAAATACTCATTGTTTTAGATACCTACATGGTTGGAAAAAAATCAAACTTCTTGTGTGTCTAGCTCTCTATTTTAATTATGAGGTGATTTTTCTGAGCAACCACATGCAAATTTAACAAATTTCAGTACTTTACATGTTAGATTTGTTGTGTACCAGATCTAGATTTCCTACACTGATACTATGGGATGTATATTTGGATAGAACTTACTTAGGCTTTCTTAATGGCTGGAAAGTTAACCTGCAAACCAGGATCATCTGCAATATCAAAGACTGCTTAAAATAAAGCAGTTCTTCGTTACTTATAATGAAACCTTCCTACAACGTCTGCAAAGTAATACATTAAACCATTTTTTTATTAATAGAAACCCCCCCAAAAAAACCAAAGAAAAAACCCAACAAAAACCCTACAAAACTTGCAGTATTTTAAATGTGTTTTACTGCAAAGTTCTTAAACAAATATTTGGTAAGCAAATCTAGGCTGCATGAGGCACAGTTTTGTTTGTTGCTGTGAAATAGAGCTTCTAATTCAACAGTAATTTAGATAGATTCAGTTTGTGGTTTGTTACTATGTGATTTGACACAGAGACACACTCTCCATGCAACATTTCTTTCACCTGGGAAAATTGGATAATGAACTAATGAAGGTTTTCTTGGCTGATAATGCTGTCTGTTTTCAGAGTGTAGCAATTACACAATCTTTTTAGCACTCAATGTCTATCTAAACAAAATCAATGCAAAAATAAGGGCTATTTACAGTGAAGTATCATTATTTTACATTGTTTGGGTAGTTCTCTGAGAATCTGAAGTGATATTGAAATGATACAGTAAAAAAAAAAATCTCAGGAGCTTTAAAGCCAGCAATCTAAAGGCCACCTGATTTTTTTCTCAGCTCAAGTAATTCACCACTACTTGTCTGCCTCTGTACAAATGTAATACTTATCATTGCTGCTACCTTTACTTTTTAGAAGAAAATCTCAATTCTATGCATTTCAAAAAGACTTGATTTGAATTTACATAGCTTCAAAGTTGTAAGTTGGGATTGGATTAAGGCTTCCAAACCATTTATTTACAGTAATACGAGAGTTTTTTGCAGTCTGTTTCTTTTTTATTCCTACCAGTTTTCGCCTTCATCAGCGAATTCTTCAAGGGGGCATGGAGAATTGCTTGTACAATTGCTTGTAATATGCTGTGTAAGTGCTGATTTTTGCTATTTCATATCAAAGCAGAATAAAGGGCTGAATTCTTATTGCTATTAAAATTATGAAGGCATATTCAAGCTATCAGCTACTTCACAGACTTTAGCCTGCAAGTTAAGGTAAGGAAAATTCAGATTAAATATACAAAATGCCTTGATATTACAACTAAGTAGCTTGTGGATCCATTCTCTAAAAGCTGTTGTGGTGCTTCTGAAATGTTAAGCTTCTAAATTTGTACTGAAGAGAAATCTGAAAGAGCAAGAACTCTCATCTGTGTTACTTAAGAGCTGGACAGTACCTTTTCCATTTCCCAACTCTTTTATTTTCAACTGGTGTTTTTCTAAAAAGGAAAAAACTAAAATCCTTTTCAAGTTCACATAAAAGGTGTAAGTATGAAATGGGGTCATAATATGAGATGAAATAAAATATTTCTACTGTAGTCTTTCAGATTTTTTTAATGAAGTAATGGATTAGCTACTTGATCTGAAGAAAGTATTACTAAATGACGCTGATAAAACATATTCCCTGGAAACGTTTCAGGTCAGTTTGGACAGGGCTCTGTGCAACCTGATCCACTTAAAGATGTCCCTGCCCATTCCAGGGAGTTGGATTAGATGACCTTTAAAAGTTCCTTCTGACCCTGACTATTTAGATTCTATCTAACAGATTCTATCTGTTTTTACGTTATTTCTGAATTCTTCTTTAATTAGAAGATTTGTGGATTATTTTAAAGACTTCTATAGATGTTATCTTTTTTTGCCAATCTACTCCAGAAAAGCAGGGTGATGTTGACTAGCTTTCACTTTTGTCTTAGGTAATACCTTTTAATGATGTTAACCTTGACCTTTTCCATTCTTACGTTGTAGAACAAAATAATGCTAAAGCTCTACGGAAATGGTCTGGAACCCTTGCTTTCTGAGTGGTGGTAAAAAAAAATTCAAAAATTCATAGAAATTATGTTCAAAATATAATCTGTTGCATCATTATTTATATCTCTGGTGCATTTCTGGATCTGTTCTCCAATATGGCTGAAACTGTTGTATATAATTCAGTTTGACATATGTGAATGAAGTATGTCAGGCTAGGTGACCGAGTTTTCCTGTGTACACATCTCAAACAGCAGCACTGCACACATCATGTACGTGTGTCTCTGTTCCTATTAACACAGTGCTTGAAACCTCCAAACAAAAGGAACCGTGCCTGTATCACTACAGATTCTGTGTGGCACAAACTTATGAGAATGAGGCAGAGATCCTAGACAGAAGGTTTTCCAGGGAAACAGCATCCCTAGTAATGATATAGCAGCATATTTCATTTCTCCTGAGAGTTTTCTCTAATAATAAAGGGGAGTAAGTAATGTCAGGGGTAATGTTATGTATACTAATGTGTGTGCACCTCTAACATCACGCAAGACAGCCAAATTGTTCTACAATCTTTTTCTCCTGTGTGTTCGTTGCAGTTATCAATATAGGAGAGACATGGCTTAGTACCCAGGAGAATGGTATAATGTCTGCCATGGATGACTCCATTAGTGACAGGTAGGATAGAGCAGTAGTTTTCCCAATATTTACTACAATGCTCTTAGTGCTTTGTAAGTGTACGTTGTCACCCTTTAGGACTTCATAAAACTTCATAGATCTCTCCCTTAGCATTGTTATGCTGCAGTTGTTTTTACATGCGAATATTTCTGAACAGTCAGGCCATGCAACAGATAGGAAGAAAAAATTTGTAGGACTGGGCACAGCTAATTTTTAAAAAGAGCTATGTTATTTTTTACAGTACAGCAAATATGGACCCATTTTGTCTTCAGGCTGTGATCAGTGGAAGAGACCTAAATTTCTGTTTCTCTGTTTCAATGAAATGTTTGTCACTGTTCAGGCTCACATCCTATGTATGAGTACACTGAGATCCCTTGGTTTGGATGGGAGTAGCATGTGATATGTTGTAATTGTTGATACATGCTTTGCTGTATTTCTCTGTGCTGGCAGTTATTGAGACAATACAGCAGTATCATACTTCCCCATTATGAAGTATGGGATAACTAGTAGAATATTCTTAACTGCAGAATTACAAAAGATTAAATATTAATCTGCATGACCTTCAAAGGAAAAAAAGAGCACAAAAAAAAGTTTTTCAAAAATATAAACTGTACTTCAAACCTAAATTATATTATAAAGTCCTTTTATAAGCAGCTAGTGAAGGTGTGACCTCAGATGTATGGCATGGTTATCTCTGCCTCTGCTAATTGGCCTGCACCACATGTCACTGCCACTCTGCACCATGCCAAGACATGCCCTTGCACTGAATTCTGTTCTCCTCTAAGTGTTTAATTATTTAATCGTCTATCTTTTAAACTATGGGGGAAATACATGGATGTAGATGTCAAAATTCATGTTGATACAGGCAAACCCATAATTTTTACCCTATACAGTTTGAAATTATTCCTGTGACGTTAGGGTACGCAGAACTACTGTACTTGAGTGTGGATCACACACAGATTTCCTCTGCGAGCCTTTAGCTCTTTATTGAGCTGAATGCAAGTTCATTATCTTCCATGTGTTTTTATATTCATTTGCCTCTTGCCTCTGTGTAATTAAAGTTAATATCTACATAAAAATTAGTTATGTACACTTAGCAGATAAGTGTAACTACTGACTAGTGGTTAAAACTACTACTAGTGGTAGGCAAATAATTATGGTTACTTATGAGAAGAGTCAGAGGGATTTCTGCAATTGCTTCCTATGCTCTGTATCCAAACTGAAACATCCACATTTAGAAGTATTTAACATTTTTCAGGAGGACTGAGCATTTTCTCACAGTCATACACCCACATCATTAATTTTTAACAAGCAAATATGGATTTCATCTGATACTGATGGGAAAAAAAAGGCTGTTCCATTTATTTTCTGAGAAAATAATAGTTACAGAAGCATAAATTAGGCTTGGCCAGCAATAGATATAGCTTATTGAACACTGGGGAATACTTAAAGGCCATTTGGCTTCCTTTTCCAAGAAAGATTGCAGGCTGCATCAGATATTTTTTAAAAGGTTACCTGGATTGTTGTAAGTTGGAGAAAGTGGAAAGACGTTTGGTTTCTTTGTTTAGGAATTGCCATATAGCATTTAGAAAGGAATATATGTGTAAAAAGAGAATGACTTTCTCTACTTCCCAGCAATGCTATTCCTATTCCTATTCCTATTCCTATTCCTATTCCTATTCCTATTCCTATTCCTATTCCACTTCCCTCATCTGTATAAACCCAAATATTTCTGTTTACTGGGAGATCAAAAATTTGAAAGGAGTGGCAGATCTCAGGTAGAAGGAAGGTAGCATCCATGTGTGGGAAGCAAGTTCCTGCTGCATCTGGAAGGATGCTCTTTCATTTGAAATGCAGTGCTGTTACTGTGTTAAAACAAAGAAAGGGATCTGAAGCCTTTGCAGAAGAATTGTTTTATTAATTGGCTGCATAGTGTTATTCAAAGAAATCTACTTGATTTTTCTTCTGTTATGTTCACCTGTGTACCTATGATTCATCAATTTAGAAAGGAGTGCAGTCAGATTAGCTGAGGAGGAGCATCCTGGATTCAGGCAGATGCCAATCAAAGCTGAAGGCCCATTTCCAGTGACATTGCTAAGCACAGGGATGGATATTTGCTGGAGTTCACTTTTGAATGCAAATGTTGCTGCAAAGGCCTCAGGCTTTTGGCTAAGGAGCAGCAGGGAAAGGGATCCACCTGAGGAGGCCAGGTTTGACACAGTTGGATTGCATCCAGCTTGGAGTATCACTGTGCCTTCCTGCAGGAGCTGGAGTTGCTGATAACTAATGAGGTCTGTACCCTGTTCAGAGTGCTTGCTGACAGCATGTCACTGAGCAGCGGTGTAATACAAATAATAAGATTTTGCTCTGTTTTCTTTATTGCTCTTTGTTTCTTATATTTTTAGCTGCTTGCTGCAAGAGATGGGTCTCTGGATTGCTTGCTCTGGTGCACACACTTTCTTTTTCGCTGGCTGTCTCTCTCTGTCTCTTGACAGGTGTAAGGAGGATCCTAAATATAGAAGCCACCCGTCAGTTGGCTTCAGCAATCAGCAGGCACTGATTTAGTATTTCTCTTAACCAGCTAAGCTCCAGAAGGGTGTTTCTTTTAAACATTTATCAATTTATTCCACTGCAAGCTTTCTTTAAAATTATTAAAAAACCTGATTATCCTACAACATGAAGAATACTATTAGCAGTGATGTTTCAGAAATGATGGTTGTCAAGAAGGGCTCTTGCAATGGAAAGGAGAAAAAAATGCTTTTTAAAGAACTCCCTTGTTTTAGCAGTTTAGTTAATGGTGTAGTACCTCATTGGGGAAAACACTGACACTAGGTGTAAGTACAGTCTCCGATTTTTAGATGCACACACATTCAGACATAAGTAGCTGCACACTTTCCTATGAATTTTTCCTTATGAGAAAAAACCTTAATGCGAATGTACTGATTAGCTGGGATTTACTTTGCTGTACACAGACATTAGGCATGTGGTGAGAAATGGAGGTGTCTTAGTACTGAACATTTATAGTGCTCACTAAAAGTATTTTTAACACAAAGAGATATTTTTCTTTATATTAGTTTCTTTATCCTGTGGTTGAGGTCAGCACAAAAATACTGATTCTAAAAATTACCTGGCTGAATTTAATATATTATCACTGCAAAAATTCTAAGTAGAATATTTGTGGAAAAAAAGAGCTGCAACACTGCATTAAAGACAACTTAAACATTTTCTGTTAGTTTGTAGGCAGGCATCTCAAATTCTTTCTCTTCCTTGTGACCAGTTGCCATTAATATTCATAGAAATTGTTCCCAGCCTACAGAGGAGGAGATACTTATTCACTATCTAATTGTGACAAGTGAGTTGCATGTGATGAAGAGCCTTTTTGATACCGATGTGTTTTGATGTTTTATGAATAATGATTGTGCTACACTTTTATTATTTAATATAATTCTTATATTCTAGTGTATTAAACATTGTGTTAAACATGGACGCAAGAGAAGTCAGTGCCTTTATGTAGTTCAGAAAGGCAGTAGTAGTTTTTTGTGATAGTTGTAGTGGTTGCATGTGGTCTGTCTGGTTGTGAAAATTCTGTAGCAAAATATAGCATGTGTTTGTTATGCTTATGTAAGGTTTTATTTTTGGCAACCAGTGCTTTCTATACCCAGCCATGAGAAACAACATGCTTCTCTATTTCTTTTTTTACTCTTCTGTAAATTGGTATAGTTTATTGGAAGCTTCTGCCATGTCTGGGACAGCGGCTTCCATGGTTGGTGGAGCCTGATTCAAAGCCCAGGAAGAAGTAAGAGGGCTGTTAGGTGAAATAGCAGGACTGGCCCTGAGAAAAAGAAGAATGGTTTAAGATAGAACATGTTTCCAATGAAAGCATGCTTTTTCAAATTTGGCATAAGAGATTCTGGGTAAGTCTAACTCTCTTAGTACAGGTTGTCTCAAGCTTTATACCTGAAAATCCAAACTGCATCTAATGCACCTTCTGGGTGGAAGCTTTTTTACATTTCACAGATCAGAATTTGAACTACTAAGCATAGTAGTTTTGCTTATGAGCTTTAGTTTTTTCATTTAAGAAAAACTGATTATTCTTTAGTGTGAACTCAAAGGAGCAAACCAGAGTTGCCATAAGCTGATGATGCAGCTACCAGAGCTGTTAGAGTTCTAGCTGTAACCAGCAGTTACATGTGTAGGCAAACATATCTTTGCTCTGGTAAGAGCCACCAGGTTGGAAGGCAAAACTGCTTCTTTGAAAATCCTTGTGCATCTAATACCTAGAATTTTAATCTCTCCTCAGTCTTCCAAATTTATTTTTCACTGTAGCACTACGTCTTTTTTTAGCTAGAAGTTTATTCTCTCCTCAGTCCTCCAAATTTATTTTCACTGTAGGATGATGGGTTTTTTTTAGCTTGCTAGAGACCTGGCTAGCTTCTTTCTGTCTTTGGCACATCATTTAATTAATACAGCAAGAAAAACTTTTCTGCTGAATTTGATCTTACCAGCCTGGTGTTTACTAGACAGAAAAGGTGGTAGTCTCTCCTCATGAGCATTGTCACAACATACAGGAGTGTGTTGTGGCTGTATGTCTACGTGGTTCTTCTTTGCCCTTTATCCAGGGCAGAATCCTCATATTCTACTTTCACCTTTGTGTTTTCATACTTTAGATACATTTTATAAATAGAATAAAAAATTGAACTGAATGTTTTTTCTATTAACCCCCAAGAACATTAAATCAGATTCATATCAGAATTATGTGAAAATATTTCCATTTTGTACTGTATATCATAATAATAATAATAAAATAACGCCTGTTCAGGAAAACTTGTACTAAAACAGCTCCTAGCAAAAGATAAGGAAACAAACAAACAAACAAACAAACAAAAAACCCATTTATTTTGTATGAGTTAGGAAACTCTTTTCCCAATAGAAAAATCTTTTTTATCTATCTATTTATCTATCTATCTATCTATCTATCTATCTATCTATCTATCTATCTATCTATCTATCTTTTTGATATTTCTATCCATATATCTGTTTACTGGGATGAATTTGGGGATAAGAAACAGTGCCTATAACTGGATTAAAGATCTAAGAGGGTTACAAAGAGGATGTAAGGGTACTTTGTGAGCAAAATGACTAAGATTGTTGATAAAAATAGACCAACTGGTCATGTTACATGCTTGTTAATACTGTGCTTGAAGTGCAAATATATGGAACAAAAAGAATCACTGGAGTTCTGTAGCATTAGGGATGGTTTGTAGTGCTGATAGTGACACAAATGTGTTTGTCAAAATGAAGAGAGGAGGAACTCTAGAAGCAGAATGGATAATCTGTTATGCTGAGCTAGTTTCTGAAATGACACTCACTTTTGTATATACATTTTGGGTACAAGGAGGGTTTTATTTCCCTTTTCTATGCTGGTCATTAGAACCTGGCCAGAGCAGTTGGGGGGATTATGCACAAGCCTCAGGCTTTTTCAGACAGCAGAGATAAAGATTAGAAGTATAAATCTTGACAAAAACACAGTCAGTTATGATTTTCCCACAGAGAGAAGCAGCCCTTCTCTGTTTTCAAAACAGACCTGTGACTAACAGTTAGCTGTATAAATAATGGAGATCTTGCATCTTATGTGATACATAAGAATTATCCTCCCAAGCTACATGGCTGTTCCTTAAGCAAACAAAGTGTTTGTTTTTCAAAGGGCTGGATAGTTTTTAAAAGGTTTTCTCTACTCTCATTTAACAGTACTTGTATTACTAGAATTTGTATTTAAGCATTTCACACCTTCAGACTGGGGGAATATCAAGTATTTTGTTTGTTAGCATGAAAGTTGTATATGTCTTCATTGTTGAATTCTAGTCACTGCTTTTGAAGGCAATGCTGAACAAAATCATCCTCTTGTGAGGTGCCATACTTCTAGTGCAGCAGTATTTTGGGTTTGTATCCCATGAAATAGAATTCTTTATGGCAAGAGTTCCATGGAAGAGGCCAAACTCAGTGCTGCCAAAGTGAAAGGTTCAGAAAACAGATGGGCTGGATGGTGGTTTTAAGCAGCAAGGAAGAACTGTGATCCTCATGTCTGAGTGCAAACCTACACTGTGGCAATTACATAGTATCATTTTGCTGTAATTTCTGGCTCAGGATTTACAGGCTCTCAGAACCTGTAGGTCAGACATATGCCTCCCGTTTTCCTTTCCCTCAGGAAAAAAAGGATTTTTTAAAACTCATGTTTCTGAATGTTTTTCTTTGTGTTGAAGATTGAGACTAGTTTGGCTGTTAGGAACATCACTCTTTGGTGAAAAAACCTTACCCTAGGTCTCTTCTGACAACTCTCTTTGTTCTTTTTTTGTAGAGCTATTGTTCATACACAAAACTTTTTCCATTCCAGGCTAAAACTCTACCTTAGGATACCTTTCCTAAGAAAATGAAAGAATTAGTACTTCAAGAAAAGAGATCTTAAAAATTGAAATTATTATCTCTATTAAGATAAAGCAGCAAACAACTGTGTGCATATAATGTAATTATGTATGCTTTAAAAAAAACCAATTTATAGATCCAGAGTCTTGAGTATTTAACTGCAAATTTATTTAGAATATTTATCTCAATCCTATGACAGTGGTGTACATGTGCACAGCATTTTTCACCAGATGATGGTCAGAGGGCAAGATCTACCCAAGTGTCCCTGAATGTGGCAAAGAGTGGCTGGCTACAGCTCTGCCATCCTGCTCTCAGGTGCTGGAGAGCCAGTGCTGGATCAGCATCCAACAGCTCTACGTGTGTCAGTGGTATGGAAGGCATGGGTTGCAAAAGGCAGGGCAAGTCTGGTATAGGTTCACAGCTTTCCCCTGTATACATTCATATAGGCCAGGACATCTCAAATGCAGTGTAAACTATGCTCTCCCCAGCAAAATTTTAATGGAAGAACTACCCTGCCTGTTTTTCAGGGAGGACTTAACTGGAAGTGCAGGCATCAGTTGTGCCTGACACCTGTGTGCCTCTGTCCTGGGGAAACTACTCAGTGCAGTGTATGATACTGAGATAAAATGTCAACATCAGCACAGCTGTAAACCCATCAGCTAGAGACACAAACGCAGAACAACTGAAATACTTGTGTCTAAAGCTGCTGGGCCCTGCTTCCATCAGGGAAAGGAAATCAAGAGCCTCACAGGAAAGTACTCTTTGTCCTGCGTAGCCACTCACTTTAAACCACTGATAGCCTTTATACTTATTGCCTTGTTTGCGAACTTCTCTGACCACAACATCCCACTTCCAGTTCAAGAATTAATGCCTTGGTGGCTGAAGCACAGGAGTGGCAAATCCTCAAGGAGCCTGATGTTCTTAAGACAAGAGTACATATGCCAGAGTTGTGTCTCTGCAGAGTGCTCAGTGGGGCACTTACAGAGACTCTCACCTGTGGCTTGTCCAAACATATATGGTTTTATTACATGCCTTGTAACTGTAGAGATAGGTTGGGGAGGATTAAAGGGACACTTGCTAGGAGAGTTGCCACCAGGCAGTGCAACAGCTTGAGCATCCCAAGTTTGCAATTAGTCTTTCTAAGGAGAGATTTGTAAGATCTTATGAATCAACTGTGCTCAAACTAATCTTGGGTTGTTTGATTAAGGAATTTAATCTATATTTCTGAAATTGCTAAGAACCTAATGATAAAAATATGAGTAACTTCTGTAATTCAACTATGTAGATGCTTTTATTTTCATATTAAGAAGTCAAATTCTTAAAACTAATCACACAGCAGCGCAAATGCTTCTTATATATGTCCTTTGTGGAAGATTTGTTTGTCCATAAGTCATGATGTTTCAGCAGGCAACAGACAGTAAATGTATTTCTCCCAGGCTTACAGGCCATGTGAGGACTGCCTGGAAGTGCAGACCTGGCACTCCAGAACTGTGTAGCTCTCAAAGGACAGCTGAAAAAGGGTGGTAAGACAGCACAGCTTTGTGTTCACTGCACTTCATGTGTTAGCTTTTGGTGTTGAACATTCAACTTTTTAAAGAATTGTCAAAGATTTTTCTATTCCTAGTTCCAGCAAGAGCCCCAAAGAGGATCTCTTCTGGAGCTGTTGATACAGTGTGGCTTAGGGTGACGTGCCAAAACAGAGCACTTCATAAACAGTCAGCACGTTTTTAATGGTTTTCATCAGGAGACATTTGCTGCTTGTCAAAGTGTCAGTCTGACATCTAGAACGACTGAAATGCACACTGAGAACGGCAGCATGTGCAGGGCTTCATCAGCTGTTTCCATCCATGATTTCTAACATTGACAAAAGTATTAATTTTAGTGGCCCCCAGTCCCATTTGTAATTCTTAAGTCTTTCAAGAGCAAAGTGTCAGTTCTGGACATGGTGCAAGTGTTGCTGATGTTGCTGGAGAGCAATCCCAGGGCAGCTGTGAGAGTCAGCTGCAGTGTCTGACGTGCACGTGGCCACCTCTGAAGGATGGCTGGAGGCATTCCTAAATACTTGCTGGAGGTGTCACTGGCTGTCTCTCTCGATCTTTTCTGTCCTTTTTAATGTGCTTTGTCACCTCTTGTAGATGTGAGCTAACTCCAGCAAGCCAGACTGTGACTCTATTTCTGCAGTGCTCTTGCTGTTCCTCTTGACGCTGCTCCCTTGTCCTGCACAAGGAACATAAAGCAGTGCAGGGGTGAGAGAGGATAAACCTTTGCTCAGTGCATTTGTTATGCAACTTAGCCAGTAAAGGGAGCTGGCAGATGAGATTTATTCCTGAACGAGCATGTGGCATACAAAGTTGAATTTCACAGTAACTGCTCTCACCCAGTTCTGACATCGAGCATCGTGACAAAAAAAGTCATGCACTTCTTTTGTGCTGTAAGGACATATTTGTTCTATCTCTGCAAGGAAGGAGTAATGACAACTGCCTGAATCTGCAGAGATCCAAGTGCTTCCTCTGTAGCCTGAGACTGGAACTTAGTTTCCTTGAGTCTCTCTTCTGAGCTGCAAAGACTAAAAATACAGGGATGTTAAATTAATTTTATATTGTAAAGCACAAAGGTTTTAAAGTAGTGTGCACTATTTCAATGTTTTGTAGGCTACTGCCTGTATATATATAAATTATCGTCTTCTTTAATTCCATTATAACCAACATTAAAAAACTCCAACATAAGATATATTTATATGGTACAAGCTTTCCTTAGCAGTGGGGAAAATTAGTTGCAGTGTGATTCAGGTGTTACTAAATGAGAGATTCTCGTACAAACTGCCACTTTTTCTCTGAAACCTCTCCTTGTCTTTCAGCAGCCAGAAAGATTAAGCACCTTTTCTCCACAGATAAATAAAAGCAAGAAGAAGCACTCTGTTCCATTTACACTGGAAGGCAGTTGATCATAAAACTAGTGTTCTGGTACCTAGTTCTGGATTTATTCACTCTCAGCTTGTCATCTTCCTCAGGCATGCTGTGGTCCTGGTAATTTTTCTTGGACAGTGCTATTGCTGCAAAATTCATGACAGTTCCTTGTGGATCAAGACTGATAGGTGGCTGTGGAGTCCAGTCAAGAGAACGAGACCATTTTTTAACAAAATACTGTAAATATAATGAGATTAGTATCAAACTGTTAAGGAAGCAATTCATCTTATCTGCTTGCAATTTGAGCCTGGATCTAGTAATTAATTTACATATAAAAAGATTTATTTCGGAAATAAAATCTGATACAAAAAACATGCCAGGAGCTTTGTCAAATTAAAATCCCACCTCAGTCTGAACAGATCAATAGACTCAATGAAGACTTAACCATTACACAGAAGCATTCAGATTTTTTGTACAGAATTCAAGAAGTTTTTTTATATGAATGTGCTGCTATGGAAAAGACTATAAAAATAATATTTCTTGAATGAGTGAACCATTCAACTCAGCAACCAATGCAACTCAGCTTTTTTTGTTCAAAATGCATTTTCTTTTTCTGAATTTATAAACTTATCCCAAGGGGCACATTTATCACACAGATTTTAGTAATCAGTAAGACTTTAAAAACAGTATAGATTATAGATTACAGCTGCACATCTTACAGTTGTGTCTCAAAAGACTAAACAGAAAAATTTACAAGAAGTGGGGAAAAGAAGGAAAGTAAAGGAAGAAGAGGGCACATTATCACAGCACTTGAGGAATACGAAAGGATTCAGATTCCATACTTGGCAAATGTCAAATAATTGTAAAATAGTATTAAAAAAAAAAACAACAAACCCTCAAAGACTATAGGATCTATAGCAGCAAAACCTAAAAGAGACTTGTTCAAACAGAATCCTGAAAAACTAAACGCAAATTCCAATTATTTTGATTTTAACGTAGGTCTTTAAGACCATGGGTTAATAGAAAAGATGACTACTCAGTTTTCATCAGCCAGCCATGTCCCCAGCCTCAGAACCTTTGAACTTCATTATCCCCCAGCAGTTGTCAAACTGTCACCTTTGCATATCCCCCAGGAAGCATAAGTGGAGTGTTAGACTTACACAGTCTGTAAATGTGCAGGCCCAGGCGTTAGATATTTTAGAGTTCTAAAGGGACAGCCTTGGAATCTGTGGAAGTGGTTGTTATGGTTTAATCCCAGCCAGCGACCGAGCCTCACCCTGCCCCTTGCTGGGGTGGGGGAGAGAATCTGAGGAGTAAAAGTGAGAAAACTCATAGGTTGAGATAAAGACAGTTTAATGGGGAAAGAAAAAGCTGTGCACACAAGCAAAGCAAAATGAGGAATTAATTCCCCCCTTCCCTTGGGCAGGCAGGTGTTCAGCCATGCCCAGGAAAGCAGGACTACATCATGTTCAATGGTCACTTGGCAAAACAAATGTCATGACTTCAAATGTCTTCTCCTTTTCTTTTTCTTCTCCCTTCTTTTTATGCTCTGCATGAGGCATTTTGGTCTGGGATACCCTGTGGGTCCATCAGAGTTGTCCCAGCCCTGTCCCCTCCCAAATACCTGTGCACCCTCAGCATCCTCTCTGGGGATGAGGTGAGAAGCTGAAAGAGCCTTGATGCTGTGCAAGCACTGCTCAGTAAGAAATAAAATAGCCCTGAGTTATCAACACTGTTTCCAGCACAGACCCAAAACTCAGCCCCCTACCAGCTACTATGAAAAAAATTGACTATAGTCCACCCAAGACCAGCACAATTTAAGTGTCAGAATAAGTAGTTGATATTTTAAGGGAATGGGAAAAACAAACAAACAAACACACAATCAAAAAATTTCCCAAAAAATTAGAACAGAGGCTGACCAAGGGAGATACCAAATCATTGCTCTGTTATGGAAAAATATGTCAACGGTGTCAGGAGTAATTACAGAATATTTTTACTGGTGTTATGGAAGTAACTAGAAATACTGTTAAAGATTTTGAATTAAATTTAGTCATTTTTAGCAAAAGAAAATGGAAGAAGGAATTGATATGAAGATGCATAATAAAAGTCTGAGTTTATCCATTTAAACAGTGTTGAGGTACTGTGAGCATTCAGACTGTACCAAATGGACAAAGCTGACCTTGCTGTACAGTGTCTTGGAAAGTTTAGGAAAAGATTTTTGCAATGTTCTCATTGTTAATTCATTAAAAATAACCATTTTGAGAGAAGAAGATAGAGGAATATATTAATTTTTTGGGGGGAGAAGAGCTATTTGGAAAGTACTGACAGGCAAAAAAAAGAGACAGCTGATATGAGGTGGATAAGTAGCAACACTACAGGAAACAAACATTCTCTCAGAAAGAAAGAAAAAGTCTCAAAAATGAAACAAGTGTTTAGATAAGTATCTGTGCATTTCCCAAAGTGCCTCTGGGCTTCTATGTCTGAGGTTAGACTTTTGTAAAAGTAACCATTCAGCCAGTTTGGAAATCAGTCTATTTCGCCATGTTTTGCATACCTGTGCAGAATAATTGCACTCTTAGAAAAGTCTTGATCATAAAACATGCGAATTTAAGACATTAAATGTAGTCTTGTAGACACCTTTTATAGTGCATTTGATTTCTCTCTACAGCCTGTTAGGAAGGATGAGAGCATGAAAGAACAGGAGAAAAGACAAGGATCTCTTTAAAGATCTAAACATTGGAGTGTAAGATTTGGAAAAGGTTAAAAAAGCTAAGTGTATGTAGTTCAGAATAAGGAAGACTGTAGTTATGCTCTATATATAAATACCTTCAAGATAATGATATAAACAAGGAAAAGGGGTTTACAGATTCCCAGAAGAAAGTAGTAAGAATATATCCTTAAACTAAGGAGCAGGGAGGGAGGAGGAATATATTTACAAAAGGTTTTAGATCATAAGTGAGAATGGAGAGTGGAATAGACAACCATTGGCAAGAGTAATATCTAAAGATCTACATATTATGCAAAAAATTGCAGCAACCTCATCATCTTTATTATTGCAATATTTTGTTTTACTTATCCCCCATCTGCAGGATCAAAATAGTTCCTTGCCATCTGTGGGTGCTCTGGTGCCACAAAGATGACATAACTGCAGGCATGGAACAGCAGTATGGCTCACTGCCCGTGAGTGTGACTTTGTCACAAAACATCAGTAATGATAACAAAAGTAACAGAATTAACTGGCAGATGATTATTTTCTCCTTGGGCCATGTCTTCCATATGAGTTCAACGGGGTAAGAGCCAATTGTAGGTGGAGATTTGTGTTGCAGGTATTTCATAACAGAGTCTGTACTACCATCACAATGACCCTATAATAATTTTCTTGGAAGATGGGATGAAATTCACTCTGATGTATTTATGGTGTGATGGTGAAGTTCATAACCATATGACCTGAATTTTCTCTTTTCCTGGAAAAATTATAAAGAACTTAAAATACTTGTAGCAGCAGGCTTTCAAGACTTGCAGCAGGTAGTATGGTGACCTAGAGCACAGATTAGTGTGGCTGCCTGATTTCACTTTCTGGTTCATGTGACACCTTGCACAGGAACTTCTATAGTCAGCACATGACCCCTCCTCCAACTCTGGGGCTAGGTTTCATTAGAGAATTTCCTGACCAGCTGAAGGACATAATTCAGTAAGGACTCAGACTCAAAGGATGAAGAGAGTAGTGATTACCCACACAGAGTAGGCATTTTATTTCCTTTCAACTTCTTTAAATAAGATCAGTTTTTCAAGCCAGTCTTGTGTTGAAGAGGCTGAAAGAGAAGAGGCCAGTAATCTGTCCTAATTGTTCTTCTGGCTGTCGAAGCCACAATGCCCTTACTTATCCCTTTTTTTATATTTATTTCTGTCTCCATTTTATTAGCAGGTTTTCTTTTATCTGTCACTGACCCTTACAGAAGCTGCTTATATATGTCCTTTTCAGAGTGATGGTACAAGTTTGCAATGTCCTCAGAATCAGAAAGATCTAACTTGTAAATGTGTCTTGACTTTGATCACAGGGCTTTACACAAGACAAGCATTAAATGTGTAAGACACAAACCTCTATGTGTTAGACTCTCTAAGAAACAAAATTTAGTTCTGGGAATTAGAAACTACTGGGTCTTCACAGTGCAGACCAAAAATTTCTCCACAGAAAACTGAGTAAGTTCCACGTCATGTTGTGTAATCATAGACAGAAATAAGCGGAAGGAATTTTTCTTTTGTTTTCTGACAAATTATGAAATTAGTATCTTTTGCATCAACTGGTGTGGCAGTTACACTGCTGTGTAATAGTATGTTGAAAAGAATTACTTTGTTGTCCAAAGAATTTTGGTAAGAATTTCTTTATCTTCAGCTATCCCTCCCAGTTCAATTATCAGGTTTTCTTCTTTAGTGAAAAAAACCCCAAGAAAATGAAAATTGTCAGTCCCAGCTGACACTTGAAGGTGAATAGATACTTGTTTGATAATAGTAAATAAGGTAAGATAATTTTTTATCAAACTTCTCAAAAATATTAAACTGCTCTTTAGATTGATATGTTTTGCTTTACATTACGTATAGTAGATCATAACTGGGACTGACAGAAAACCAATGAGGCTGGAAAGGAATAAACAGAAACTTTGACAAGAAATTTTCAGATTTAAAACCATGTCAGGGTTTTTTTTTTTAATGTTGTGTATAGCTAAGACATTCTATTTTTCATAGTCCTTCATTAACTGTAATGAATAAATATTATTTGTAAATGAAGGACTTAGAATAAATTTTTAAACTTAAATAACTGTCAGAAATGTCTCTGTCCAAAAGCTGTCATGAAATTAGTGTCTAGATATTGCATGTTTTTTTATAGTGTGCTAATGAATTTTTGTGGTATTTTTCCAAGCAAACCTGATTTTTAGAAAAAATCCGGTTTGAAGGCAGAAATTTAAAGAGTTGCTTATATGGAGCAGAGAGCACGTTGCTCTTCTGAATGTGATGAAGATGGAAGATTTGGCTATTTCATATGACGTGGAGATATGTTCTCCCCAGGAACCACAACCCTGTTAGTCTCTGTGTTAAAGAATTCCCTGCTGGTTCCACCCAGCAGCAGAGGTAACTGGAAGGTCTGCATTAACCCTGTCAGTCCCATACCAGAATGGATGGCACTAGACCTTGGGGGCAGAGCATGATTCTCTCAGTAAATAGACTGAGGAGTGAACAGCACTGTGATCTGAATGTCCTTTCACCTCTAGGAATTGCTTCTCAGGCCACAGGTTATGGGATATTGACAGGGCCAATATTACAGTCGCAGAGTCATGTCTTCACTGATAAAGAAGCTGCTGGTTTCTGAGCTGGTTGAACTACAGGCCCTTTGGAATAGATGCCAGAAAGATGACATTAAATGGGTAGAGGTGATGTTCACACTTACTCTCCTGTGACAGGTAAAACATTGGCACAGGTTCTAGAAAGATAGAAAAAAATCATATTACTCTTGAAGTTTTGTTCTGCACTCAATAGTATTTCAGTCCTGGGGCTCTGGCTTGCCAAGACACTTGACCATGCTGCATGAGAGTGAGCATATGTGCCAGGCAATTTGCTTGAAGGTCATTTTCTTAAATATGGTATTTAATAAAAGTTTTACACCTCTGCTGCAGCATCAGGATTCTTTAAATATCTCTGTGGCTGCCTGAAGCCTAAATATCAACAGATACTGTGCAAGCAACATATGGTGAGGTTCCAGTGGAGTAATTTGTTAGCAGAGTAGTTATCTTGCTTGAAGTGCAGATTTCTGGCAGGATAGTTTTTTTTTCCTTTTTTCTTTTTTCTTTTTCTTTTTTTTTTCCCTTTCTTTTTGTCTTTTTTTCTTTTTTCTTTTTTTCTTTTTTCTTTTTGTCTTTTTTCTTTTTTCTTTTCTTTCTTTTTTTTCTTTTTTTTTTCTTTTTTTTCTTTTCTCACTTTGAACACTATTATACTCATCAAGGGAAAAAAAAAACCCAAAAAACAAACCTTACTGAGTTTCTATTTAACAAAAGAAATGGGTAAAATATCCTCAGTAAGCCCAGGTATGACTTGTCAAGGTTGATAATATTTGTGATAATAAACAAAGCTGTGAGCCTGCAGGCCAAACTCTGATCTGAGCTAACCCTTTGCAAGCATTAAGTTCTGTGTGGTTTTAATTTATTTTCCTAACTGCTTAACATCTGCATTGCTCCTGATATCTGTTTAATTCTTTTTGTTTTGATAGCTGCCCAAAATCCTCTGCTGAGAGGGTGAAGTGATGTGAGACAATTGTATGGCCAGAGGTGTTCAGGTGTTCCCTGTAAGGACACGGTCTGTCAGCAGGGATTGCATGTCACATGCCTGACACATGACAGTTCTGCTTTGCACCTGAGCTGTGAAAAGATGACAGAAACATGAGGGTTTTGCATATGACCGAGGTGTTCCTGAAGCTCTGACTGTGTGTGTGGGCAAACACAAGCTCACTTGGCTGGAGCTGCCAGAGTGTGCAGAGCCAGGCAACAGCAGTGCTGGGCTGGCTCATCGGGCATGTAGTAGGGAGGTAGGCTGTGACAGCCTGGCCATCAGGCAGGGCTGACACAGGTTTTAGGGTGAAAATGGCTCTTCTCCAGCCAACTGGAAGCAGAATTTCCCAAGAAGATTCACACTTTTACTGATGACTTGTTGCTACAGAGATGAACTTTGGACTCACTGGTTTTGTTGTCAGATACCATGGGTTGTGGCTTGCCACTTGCTATTGCAGAGGAAATAATTATTTCCAATAAAATTCAGTATTTGCTGCTGTAGCATGTTGTAGAACTCCAGAACAATATCTGTCCATGTCAGTAAGCTGTTTTTTACTACCAGTGTGTTCCAGGTTTCTCCAAGCCTCCTTCTCCCAGTTTGTCTCTCATTTATTTCTGTGGCTTATCTTCAAACCCTCTGTAATACTTGGGTCCTGATTCATATAAGTAGTCAATGTTCCCGTAGCTCACCTTATCTGCTTCACTATCTTAATTTGATAATCTTCTAAGATGGCAGTCTTTTTATCAGTTTGCTGATGTGAAGATTAAGTTACTCACCCTTTTAAGTTCTCCACATGAAAATCAGCTATGGGTTCTCCTCCGTACTAGATGTGGAAGATAATTATAATGCTTAAAATCCTTGCATTGATTTAAAGGACCCTCCTGGCCATGGAATATACTTGTTCTTTTCAGGAGGCAAATTTAAAAAAAAAAAAAAGAAATAAGTTTTTTATGCTCTTCTTTATCTGGCAAAGCTTTATCAGCTGTAATACAAATACAACCTATTCTGGCTTTTTGGAGCACTGCTCTGATTTCTTACATAGATACAAATATATATATTTTTTATAGATAGATAGATAGATAGATACAAATATAATATACTAGTGTGTTAGAGATTGTCTTAGCAATATTTTTATAGGTAATTTTAGATGTGCTTCAACACCTTTGTAAAGCTAATCCTTTTGAAGAATGTAAGAGCTCTGCTCTTTTCTTCATTAAACTGGTATATCACATCTCAACCTTTGCCCCTAGATGACTCTTTTGCTTACCAGAATAATCTGTATCTACATAAGAAAATGCAGGCTGAAACAGCAGCAAAAATCTGTTCACCAGTCTGCATTGGAGGTCTCTAATTCTTGCCATGAAGCTCTTCTTGGCCTGGATGTCTAAAGCCTTGAGTGGAACTCGTGTATGGGATGAATAGGAAATACACAGTGGGATGATGAGTAGATCCATGCCCTGCAGTGTAGAAGTTTAGCCATTTTTATTAGCTAGTGCAGGGAAGCTGATGCTGCCACTGTCTCTTCTTTGCTCTATTAATTGTGGATTTGGTCTGTTCTTCTGTCTTGTGTTCCATGTGGGAAAGTGCAAGTTATTTTTTCTCATTATCTTTTTTGGTTTCCATGCAGTTACATGAGGCTTCTTATGCAGAACAGTTCACAGGATTAAGGACTAGGTTAAGGACAGTAAAATATTAAAATGGATTTTTAATAGTCTAAACCAAAAATATTAGATCTGTATTCTCTTGATAAAGTGATGTGTTGAAAGGTATGTCTCTAAATCTCCCTCCTCCCAGAGAAATTCACATGGATTTATTTACAGCAGTGGTTTGACACACATTAAAAAGTAATAAAGACATGAGTTTGCTAACTACCTTTTATAAGAGTAGAGAAAAACGTTTTCTATAAAAAACAGAGAATGAGAAATAGTGGAACTATATCCATTAACTATTTGTATTTATTTCTAAATAATTTCCAGAATAATTGTGAATTTGAGATGTGTAAATATGACCTTCTGTTACTGCTAAAATGTTTTGGGAATTAATCCTTTGATATATTCATGAATCATTGCAAAAGACTTCTTTTGCAGCCATTTAAAGAACTCAGATTTGTTTAAAACTACTGTGAAAATACTAAATTTCTTATGCAGTTTTTTTTTGCTACTGAAAGTTAGAAATACTTTATTACTTTTCTGCGTATAATTGCATTACTTTAACAAAAACTTTGAAAAACAGCTGTCAGGACTATTTTATGGTTTTGTAATGAGCACTGTCTCCTGAATTCTTATATCCATCCAGTGGTCACTGTCCCACATGAACACTTGAGTGCAAATATCCATCACTATAATTTATCTTAAAGCACAGTATTGACACAGGAGCTCATCAAATTCCCCAAAAGTATTTCAAACAGAAGCTTCAATTACTGTTGTTTGGTTGTTTCCAGCATGTCAAGCTCCATATTATGAATGCCTTTGCTTCATGCAGTAAAGTGTTCATGCTGTTGCAAGGAATTCTGGTTCTTTACTGCTAACACCCAAAGACTATGTTGAACATTTTGGGTATGTGCTGTGATTTTCCTTTAGGTGCTTCCTTCTTTAGTGATGCAATTTTAATGTGTATCATTAGTTAAAGTGGCTGTTTAACTAAAGTAATTGGTTATACAGAATCATGGAAGTAATCATGATTGTGAAGGCAGTAGATAACCAATAAAAGTCAGTGAAAGTATTTTATAGCTTTCCATGTTTTGGGAACAGAGCTATGTGAAAAAAGTACAGACAACAGAGAAATTATATGTTTGCTTTCAATAATATTTTTGTGTTCCTCTACTACCAGGTTTGAGGGGGTTTTTTGTTAATTTTCCTCCTTTCACTTTGTGTAAAGAATTTTTAGGGAGAATGAAAATGATTGAGTTTTGCCTGGAGCACATGGGTGACTTTGCTTTAACATTTTAAAAATTATTTTTTAAAAAATAAAAATAACTTACTGGAATACCTACTGGTATCTCCTTTTTTTCTCTCTTTAGATAGGCTTCAGTGAGTGCAGTGAAAGAATCCTATCATTTAAGCCCTTAAATGGTGGAATTATTTGCAGTAAGATTTTTACTGGATCAATAGAATTTGGCTGGAAGGAACGTGCCATATCATCCATTTTTCCTTTGCTTAAGGCTATGACAGTGTTACATGAGTCTTAAAAAATACAAAGTCTACCATACGCGTGTCTCCTAAGTAATGGGAACTTGAATATGTGGCTGATGAAGCAGTTTAACTATTGAGTAGACTGTGCATAGTCACAGAAATGACTCTCGAAGGATTAACAGGAGTCCACACAAACCACCTGTAACACAAACCACAGAAGATGTGCAGACCAAGAGGTATCTCAGAGGGAATAAAAAAGCACATAGCACAAATGAAACTCATGCTGTTTGCTAGTAATTGGAGCTTGGGAGTGTGATTAGCATTTGGCTAAACCAATGAACTAAGAGGAATCTATATGATAGAAGCTGAATCTATATGATAGAAACTGTTGGAGGAAGGCATGAACCAATGCATGAGGAACTTTATAATTTTATGTAAAATGGAGCCATAGTTTGGATTATTCAGACCAGGCTATAAGACAGCTAACCTCAGCACTTCTCCAGTTTTTAGGCTTTCTGGCATGGTGCCATAAATAAAACAAAAGCCCTATATGAGAAATCAAGTGTTAAGTTTTCTGACTGTGTAAGGAGTGGTATTTCCCAAGAGGAGATGTGAGTAGACACAACTCTGGAAGAATTAGCTGGAACCACTCCATGAGATCCCTCTGGCCTGGAGTGCCTGAAGGTGGCATGTGAAAATCAGAGAACTGTTTGTCTCTGAGTTGACCTGTGCATGTGGGAGAGGCAAGCTTGGAAAGGAGCAGGGAGCATCTTGTTTTATCTATAATCAGATAGCTTTAGAAAGAAATAATGGCTTATCATTTAAACATAGCCCCATAGGAAGCTATTTGTTGGCTTTTCTTTTGAAATTTTAAATGGCTTGTTGGTTAATGTAAATTTTTCACAATGGAATAGTAGGACTTGGCTTTAGGTATTGTCTTGTCACGCTTCCTATGGAAGTTGTTAAACCAAATGAAATTATACCAGAGTAAATGTACTGCAAAATAATGTAGCATAAGATAACTCTTTTACTGCATCAACTGAATGCTGATTTGAGTGGATGTGGAGAGCTACAACTGCTCTGAATGGCTTTGCTTGATGCTTTGCTCTGAATATTAGGGGATTGGAGAGTTTAGGCATTTGCAGAACTAAGATACGTCTGCTCCCACTTATTTGCCCAAAAGTCTAGTGAATCCATGACCAGGATGGTGATTCTTTTCATGGCTCTGCCATGATTTCCTTTATGATTTGGCAGGTCAGTTGTAATTTGTTTAGCCTTTCAGGAAATACCTATTTGGAGCTTGTAGTGTTGACAAAAGGCCAATAAGCATAACAAAGAGGGTGGTCCCTTTCACTTGTCCAGATGACTGATAACAAATAAAAGGTCAACTTCACATTTCATAGGTCACTTACTTTTTTTTTGTGGGAACATAGTTGATCTGCCCACTTTCCCTCCTCAAGACCACAAACAATGGACTGTGTGAATGATGATGTGACTCCCTGTGCTGATGTGCTTTTCGGATTGGCATTTGAAAGGACATGGCAAAAGTCAACAGTCAAAGTCATAAATGTTCATTTGCTAAACGTTAAATAATTTTAGGTGTAGCAAGAGACAACTTCAGGGTATCCCATCAGAAGTGGAGAAGAGAGAATACTGCAATCTCATTATTAATAACAGTGAATAGTGACACATTTCACAGTTTGCTAGTCCAGAACATGCTACTTGATTATTTTGTATCTCACATTGTCATGGGTATGGTAACTGAGCTGCCAATACCTTGCTTGCATAGGAAAGCCGATAGCCATTAGATACTTTTACAGCACATTTTCAATATTTCATTGTTGTATACTATAAAAGTAGAGTGTGTTTGAAGAAACCCCTTGTATTACAATTTTAAGGTTTGTGTACATGGACCTTTCTTCTCAGCTAACACTACTTAGGGTGCAGATGCCCAAATATGACACCATCTGTAAGAATTTCATTACTTTTGTGCTGAAATCTATTACTCTGTTTGGCCTTTTCATGTTTTACCTTCATTTATTTTATCAAGAAGTGCTATTAACTGTCTCAATAAAAGATTTCTACAGTGTTGAAGAACGTGATAATAGACCTGTATTGTGTGTGCATAATGCTTCTCTCAAAGTCTGACACTAGTGCTGTTTCTCTGTTGGAAATTATGATAAGCTAGTGTTTTATGATGAGTTTTTGTCATAAACCATGGTTTATAAATGTCTGATTTTGTTGTTGCAATGTGAAAGTAATTTATTCAGAGAAACAGGAGAACTATAAAAGATTTATACACAATTAGGAGTTTAACTTGACTAGAAATATCAACATTTTTCTCCCCAAATGCTCTTCTGTGAAAGTACTCTCCTCTTTCCCTTTGAGGACATACAGTAGCCTACATAAATCAAAGTATTAAGTTGATGAAATATTAAACACAAATTCTAAACATTCATTAAAGTGGTCTGTTACCTTTGTAAGACTGAAAGCTATCTCATCCTTCTTATCTAAAGTATCATCAGTTGTACTGCAGGCAACAGATCTCAAATAGCACTGCACTCTATTCTAAATGAAAAGAGGTTATGTTTCAGTGACGTGCTTAGAAAGGGGAAGAAATTGATAAAATTTTGATTGTGCTACTTTGTTTTGTGCTAAGGGCCTTTTGAACATCAGCTGATCTAAGCATGCTTTCAGGATAGCCTTCTGCAATCATGATTGCTATTACACAGAGAGGATGTGCTAATCCTGCAAATGAAAGCCGATCAGATGTCTCTGTTTACCCTCTTCCATAGCCACACAGATCAGGTGGTTGTGGATGTGGCAGACTGGCCCATTCTCAAACTCTCACTTGAATTTGAGAGGGGGATTTTGTTAAGAGAGGCAGATTGACAATTTAGTGGAGGAATGGGTTTTTGTGCAGAGGAATCATGAAGATTTACACTCTTGTGAAAGCTCCTGTACTGTGTACCCCGTGATACAACCCTGAGGCACAGCTCAGAATGCCCAGTTCAGGCACTTGACTTACCCACACAATGGCAAGAGGCAGAAACTTCTAAATAGGAAATTTAGAAAACCTACAGCAAGAATCTAAAGTAGATCACACAAACATCCCTTCAGTTGTTAATGTGACTGGAGGTTGGGTACACAGATTCTTTAGACACTGAAAAGTATCTCAGCCTTGTACTAGGGAAACATTCAGAGATGGCACCTGTGCTCTGTATCGCTAAGCACTGTGTAAAGTTACAGTACGGGTACAGCCTCTATCTATAATCATGTAACAGAGAATTAAAGGTGTATCAGTCAAACAAACCACTCTTAGTTCTTGCCAGATTAAAATACCTTGTCTGCACAAAAAGTACCTGCCTGTTACTGCTGCTTAACTTTCAGACAGTAAAATCATTGAGAGGGTTGGTTGCCTTTAGTATCTCCTGAAGCTGGGCTAATAATTAAAGGGCCATTGTCAACTCTCTCAAATAACCCAGTTAAAGTCAAAGTAAGATAAAAATATTCTGAATATTACATGTAAGCATAAATGCATTTTAAGCCCCTTGAATCTGAGGCCTGATTGATTTTTGTGCAATCTAACTAGAATCTTTGACAAAATTCAGCTAATTGGGTTTGTGCTTGATTGCAGGCAGTTCTGTTTGAGTTACACGTGTTGTGTAAGGTGTTCAGGTACTATGAAATGATGAAAAATACCTCTGTGTGAGAGTATTTTCAAATAAGTAAATGGCATACACTTCACCATGCTGTGAATTTTATTTTAACATGCATGTAATGGAAGAGGTTAGAAGGAACTTTGATACAGAAAATGCTAGCCTAACATGTCAGATGCAGAGAAAAGTAAAAAGAAAATTATGAGAAATATGCTTATGGAGAAGGTAACTGTACAGATTGTGACACTGTGAATGAGTGTCTGGCAAAGATATGGATGGCTCTGCTGTTTCAGAGCTATCTTCATGGTGAACACAGTTGTACAAAAGTTTTTGCCTTCCCTCCCATCTGGAGAATGTTACATATTCAAAGCTCTTGAGGCATTCAGTGTATCCTTGGAATCTTGTATGTTGTCACAGCAAAATTGTATTGCAGTCTTGACAATGAAGAGAAATACAGAAACTTCACCTTGCTTAAAAGATTCCTTTATCTTCCTCTAATGATATTGACAGCTTTCACACTAAGCAATTTGGAAACTGCCTAGGGTAGCATTTTATAAAAATAATTTTTTAAAAAGTTGAAATGCAGTTGTTCACAGAGGTCTATCTAAATTAAGCAATTCAATCTTTTAGTTTGTGCTTTTGTAATATAAGATCTCTCCATTCCCATTTTCTGTCTCTGCCATCTATTATTCACTTCTACTTACTGACACATAGCCAGGCCTAAATAAATGCAGCATAACCCCCCAGAGTTGGCATTTTCCCTGCTTGTCAAGCTATTTCTTATTTTCTTCTTTTCTGTTGCCTGAATACTTTCTATCTGTGTCCTTTAAATATTCTGTAGCTACATCTGATAACCCAGGTTGGAACCAAGGCATCTCTTTACTTGTCACACACAGTACAGATTGTAGCATGGGAGATGCAGCCTGCGGTGGAGGCTTGTGTTCTTTGCATGATCACATTCAAATTACTGTTTTCTGTTTGTAAACCCTTATATCTTCCTTCCTTCCTTCCTTCCTTCCTTCCTTCCTTCCTTCCTTCCTTCCTTCCTTCCTTCCTTCCTTCCTTCCTTCCTTCCTTCCTTCCTTCCTTCCTTCCTTCCTTCCTTCCTTCCTTCCTTCCTTCCTTCCTTCCTTCCTTCCTTCCTTCCTTCCTTCCTTCCTTCCTTCCTTCCTTCCTTCCTTCCTTCCTTCCTTCCTTCCTTCCTTCCTTCCTTCCTTCTTCCCTCCCTCCCTCCCTCCCTTCCTCCCTCCCTCCCTTCCTCCCTCCCTTCCTCCCTCCCTCCCTTCTTCCCTTCCTTCCTCCCTTCCTCCCTCCTTTCCTTCCTCCCTCCCTTCCTCCCTTCCTTCCCTTCCTTCCCTTCCTTCCCTTCCTTCCCTTCCTTCCTTCCTTCCTTCCTGCCCTTCCTGCCCTTCCTTCCTCTCTTTTTTAAAATGAATTCAGTAATTGCCTAGATCAGTATCAGTGAGTCTGTAATCGATTACTAAATTGTTGATAGTGCACTTCCTTCAGAACAGCTAACACCACTGTTCTGGATTCACACTTTTCTTAATCAAATGCTGTTTATGACTCTGAAGCTTAAAACCTCAGTGCTTTTTACTGGAAATTGGAAACAGAGAACAAGGTCCTGGAAAAGAAAAAGGAAAGCACCTTCCTTACATGTCTGTTTTGCATAACACAATTTACTTTAGCAGTTGACTTTTTTCCTTTGCTGTGTAATGACTGCTAGAGATACTGATTTAATCAACCAACCATGCAAGCGCAATGATTGTGAACCAGATCGTTGTGAAACAAACAAATGTTTCACAGTAAATTGCCAAGGGATACCAGCTACTCTGCACTGGTTTTGCTCAAATAGATTGTCTTTTAAGCAGCTGCCTCATGAAAAACCTTTGTTATGTATGGACCTTTAATCAAAATGTCACTAAATCCTGCATTCTGGGATGCTTCATTTGAAACACATCCAATGCTCTTATTTATTAGATTGTCCAGTGTTGAATCCAGCCACCATTATCCCTAGTAAGCAAAGATGGATGAGGGAGTGACAAAAAGCTTGTGTCACAGCTGAGATCAGTTATGTGTGTGTGATGTCTTGATCTGTTTGTACAACCCTCTTGGGGACCATCGGGCAATTAAGTTCACCCATTTCAAACCCGGCCTTTTCTGTACACTCTGATTTGATAGGAGAATGGGCAATTCCCAGTAATGACTACTACATCAATTATACTGCATTGTATTGATACTTAATTAGAGAATGTGTTGGGGAAGGGGACAACTGGAAGAGGGGAGGGTTGGCTCCCAAGTAAATGTCAGAGACCTTTCCTTAATAGCCTGTCTTTCTAATGTGCATTGAATGCACTGACAAGCACTGTGGCCTCCTGACCTTCAAGCATTTACCCCTGCCTGAGAAAGGAGAGCGAAGCCGCTTTGAGAAGGAATTGTTTTAGAGCTGAATTACATTTAGTGTCATTCTTGTTCAGCTTTACTGTGAAGTGACCCTTATAGCCCTTTAGCCCCGTGTGCACAGTTGGAAGCCATTTTTGTGCCTGAGCTTTCTGAATCAAACACTTGCAGTCTCTTCAAACAGCCTTTCAAAAGTGAAACCCAAACATCATGAACGTGAACTCTTATTTTTCTCAGGTTTATGTAAGTAATCCATGAGCTTTCTATAATAGTTCTTTAAAGGAAAAAGAATAAGCTAAGGCTTTCGTATCGCTCAAATAATGACATTAAACACTATCTTTCAAATCTCCAGTTTCTTCAGATTTAAGAAACATACCATACATCACAAATGGAGGATTACAGCAGAAATACAAGACCTGCACGGTTGTTTATGACTGAACTGGCCTGCAACACCTAACACCAGCCATTTCTAAAGGTTGATTTTCTAAAGCAGAAGATTGCAATGTGGTTTTGGTTGTTGCTGGTTCTTTACAGGGTAATTGCATTGAAATTTTCTGGTCGTTTACAGTATGCTAGCACTTCTGATACACAGCTGCTCTAACACCCTGGAGAAACACCCATGGGTTTAATTCATCTAAGGTTCTCCTGCTCTGCTCCAGCCTGTGCAGGCTTGTCCTGATCCTGTGATCAGGAGTCCTGACCTCCTGTTTTCAAGACAGCAAACTGCAGTGTATGTGGGGGGAACACACTGACAACCTCTTTCTGGGAAAAGAACGCATTGCTTATTTGTCATATACTATTATCCTTTTCACACAGCCATTAATATGCATCTGCATCCCAGGAACAACGATGTGCCAGCTGCGCCTTTAGCAAAAACTCCGTGTAATTCAGTGTGACTTTGTGAAATGGAAAGAATTTAAAGACAGTGTGGCTATGCTAATTTTGATGTTAATTTCTGTAGGAACTTAATATTCTGTGCCGTTCTTTTGCTTGTGCAATAATCTCTGCTTTGCATCTTCTGTCATGATATTTTACTACTTCTTTTTAAATGGCAGCACTGAATGCAGATTGTGTGTATCTTTCAGAATATGGAGTCAATTTAGGTCTTTCCAAAAAAAAAAGTTTCTTCATTACTCTAAATGCTATTACTACACATGCCACAGCAGTGGCACATTAGGGTGGTGACAGCTTTGCACATTGGAAGTCAGGCTTTGAAAGAAAGAATATATTTGCAAAGGAATTAGCTGATTAATTTGGATTTGCAGCTTTCAAGTAATAAGCTTTGGAGTACACTGTACAACAATTTTTTTTAAAGTATTTAATAATTTAAAAGAATATAATA
Organism: Acrocephalus scirpaceus scirpaceus; assembly: GCA_910950805.1. Lineage (NCBI taxonomy): Eukaryota > Metazoa > Chordata > Aves > Passeriformes > Sylviidae > Acrocephalus > Acrocephalus scirpaceus. The sequence continues at coordinate 9,690,298 of OU383777.1, forward strand.
AATTAGAAGAAGAGTAGCTTTACATTGATGCTGTATATTTGGAGTCAGGTGGGTTTTTTTCTTAGACTATATAGGTTTATCATAAGGTGACATTCTGATATCTGATGTAAGAGATGTTTTATTTATGAAGCCTTGACATTATTAAACAATAGGGATCAACACCACAGAAAAATGCATTCGAAAGAAGGTTATAAAATTTGAAGCTTGGTAGCAAACAACTCATAGTTGTGTAAAAAACCCCCACACTTTTTAATCAACCTTTGTTCCTTTTTTAGTGCTTAAATGATCATAAAATATTCTCAGTATGAATTTCATATTAAATAACTGTTATAAATAATGTATCTTTTTAGCAATTTAACAATTTCATACAAACTTAAAAGGCAGATTTTCCATATACAGTCATGGCCTATTTTTCAGAGCACATAAACACCTGATTTTCTTTAAGCATTTCTCAATGTTTACTTTTAGCTTTTACATTTAGGCAACTGGCAAACTCAGAAAAGATAGACTTGCTGCCTAGGATCTGAGAGCAGCTTCCCAATTCTGCTACATCCTTCAATTCTGTGATTAGTGTGACTTGCATAGGGGGAATTAATCTCCTGCTCCTGTACCTTGCTGCAGCAAAGAACAGGCTGGGTACTTTAGGATTTTGCTGGTGCCAGTGTCAGTCCTGGGTGTTGGACTTCTGCTGCTACAGCCAAAACCTACATCAGACAATCAGATAAAAATAGAGGAATGAGTAACTCAGCTCCCTGATGATGCTGCCATCGCCTTAGTTGCACTTGCTTAATATATTCTATGAGAGGCAAAGTACTTTAATACTATTTTTTCTCACTAAAACCTCCCAAAATCTAAAAAAACAAAAAACCAAAAAACCTTGTTTTTTAATAAAGGTGCTGATTTATACCTCAGTTCCCTGAAAGTCAGTGAGAAACACTGAAGACTGCATCCATGTGTTGCATCAAGGGAAGGTTTGCTATTCAGTTCCACAGCAATGTGGGTGATGACATAATGAGGTGAACATGGGGTCATTTCTCTCAAAGCTTATCTTGGCTTTCCTGTAAGTATAACTTAAACCCAAAACAGCAGATCAAACTAACTGCATGCTTTAAGGAGATAAATGTATGTGTCTTGTTGCGGTGGCCTGTACAATTTATTCAGTATGAAGAAGAGACAAGTCCAGTCCATATGTGCAGCTTCTGCATTAAATATGTGTGAAAACAAGATACTGAAGTAGTTAGATCATAAATTGGGTGGCTTAGATGAAATACTCACTCAGTTGAATTGGTGCACATATGTGATTATGAATATGTTCCTAGTTTGTATGAATCTCAGCTTTTTCCTTTAATCTCTTCTTTACTGGTATTCAATGTATCATATTTTAATAGCCTTTTTTTTTTTTCCTGGTGTTAAAATGTAATACTTAGTAGTGTGGGGAAGAAGTAATTTCAATATAAATAATGGTTTAAGTATGAGTGTGATATGTTAAACACAACTGATAAAGTAATTGTTTGCCTGAAATGTCTTAGCGAAATTGTGCTGTTAAGCACTTTGTAAAATTCCATTACAACTGAGATTTATTTTTCAATCATTTTTAAGACATGCTTTTTTATTCTCCAAACTCATTATGCTATTAACAGATTTGCCGTATAATACAGAACCATCAAAAATAGCAGCATTTACATCTTAATTTGCATAAGGACTAGCTTCTAATCCAGGTTCCATTGTTGAAGTACTGGAATAACTGCACTGATGTATGTAAGATTAAATTTCAGTCTCCTTCTTACCACATTGCATGCATAATATAAGTGGAGTATCTGTGTTTTAATGGAGAAATTTAACTGAGACTAGATTGCATTAAAGAGAGTCCAGTTGCATCGGACACTCATTTAAATATGTTGTCAGAGGTGAAGCAAAGAGATGATGAGAGGCATATTACCTGATCTTTTAGGGGATCTCTGGTGAGTTTAAATACATCCAGGTGTTTCCAACAATGCCTGCTCCTCTATGAGATCTACATCCTTGGCCATATGTTAGACCATTGCAATTTGAAACTAAATTACTACTTTTTATCTGGTACAGGTTAGAAACAAATTAGAGAGTCTTCATTCTGAATTTATATTTCTCAGTCACAAAAATGGTAACTAGATTTGGAAAGTTTGATGGTAAGCAATAAATGGGACTACACGTATCTCTTGTAAAAGCCTTTAATGAAATATATCTGAGCTCTACTGGTAGTCATTTGAGCTGAAAATTTGTTATGTCTTTTCTGTTGAACTGTTTTAGTGGTATAATCTTTGATAATTAAAACATAATCATTTTTAAGGAGTCCTTTTTACAGCTTATAACAATTTTGCAGCTGACTGTGTCAGGCTTGCATTACAGATTGAGCTTAAATTATTAAATGGTATTTTGTGCAACTTTAATTTCCATGAGAGGATATTTTTCATTTTATTTACTAGGAAGCTTTAGACTGTAAAAGAGCACTTTTGGCAAAATAAAGGGAAATATTTGTGAAGCAGAAACTATAATTATGAACATGAGTAGTTAAACACGTCTTAGGCATTTGGCTCATACTGAACATGGTTATAAAATAATAGGGCCATGCTCTTGACAGTGGACAACATATTGAAGGAATTACCTGATCACTTCTGCTTAACATCTGGATGCTTTGAAGAATCTGTTACACACTTGTTAAAATGTAAAGTGAAGTTCCAGATGAAGAGTTGAAATATGAGGATAGGTTATTTCAGTGAGAATGAGCAGCAGTCGGTGCGTCCAGCCTCTGGGTCAGAGGGAGATCTTCCCAGATCCATCTGTGAAGCCTTCTGATGGAGGTATTTAGGCAAGGTTTTGTTGGAAGGTGAGAGCAAAACAGCCATTCAGGGTTGTGTTCCAAAAGAGAAGTTGAGGTGAAGGAGTTAGTTTGGCCTAGAAGTCCTGGGTGAGGATGAACAAAAATTTCTGCTTCTTTGGGCAATGGGGCAAGAGCTAACCAGCTCATGGTGCCCTTCACAGTTGACCATTTCCATCTTGGAACCTGCCACTGGGACTCAGTATTCTTCTCAAAGCATTGGTTTTTTCTCAAAATATAGTACATAGAAAGGATACATGACGGATCTGCCCTTCACGTGCCATGAACAATTGACTTGCCACTCACTTTCTCATTGAAGTCTGTGGTGGAACTTAAATATCCTGAGCTGCTGGCCCAGTCAAGGGGCCATTCCTTCTCCTTCTGTCTGTACCAATGCTGTGTCTCTGGATTCCTTGTTCCCAATTGATCAGTGGTACAGGGTCCTTGAAAGAACAGGTGGTAGAGCATCAATTTGTGAATGCTCCTGAGAGCTTGTTCTGTGAGGACTATTCTGGAGATGAACTATGTTCATATGAAGGAGGAGTGTTTGGGGGAAAAGAAAAGGAAAAATGTTATACCTTCTGTGACTGAATGGTCTAACCACATAAATTAAAGGCTTAAAACCCCCAAGTAAACCCCCAAGTCTGAACATTAGGATGTCTGCTACTAAAAATCAAATGTAACCTGAAGAGATTTCCATCTACATTGACATCTTCTAGCTCCAGAATGACAGAAACGACAGAGAAATTATGTCTTGCTTTCCAAACATTTCTCTTTGAGAAAAGTAAAATAACTATTCCAAGCAAGGGTTTTACACTTTGAAAACAGGAAAGAACAGAAGGGCCCATCTGGCCTTGACCATTGGATCTGTCTTATCTCTGGAAGGTCCTTGCAGACTACATAGCCAGCAGCTTGTGACATTTGGGAAAGTAAGAGAGTCAAAAAGGGTAAAGAAACAAAGTACTAATTTTTCTTTTTTTTCCAAAAAAGGAAATATCTTTGCCTGTGGAGCAGAAGATGCAGAAGATTTTGTGCATCCATTTTTATGCACAGAGATCTATATTTTCCTCACTCAGTATAGCCAAATGTCATGAGTTAATCTTTGCTTTGCTTTTATTACACAAACATTCTTCCAAACATTTACACAAAATTGTGTGGTATATTTTTAACTAATAGTTAGCACTTGGTATATATTCCTGTATCATTATTGCATTGGAATAAAAGGAGGGTCTTTAACACTTGCAGAACACACTTCTTTTCACTTGAATTTCTGAATCCTTACCTTCATTTCAAGATGTTACTTTCTACGTATAGTACTTGTTCCTTCAAATAGCACATAAGCAAATTTTCACACATCAGAAAGAGGAGTGTTTGAGGACTGTACATCACCCTGAGGTGTTCATAACCATAGAAGTCATATGAATGAGGTGAGCCTGTCTTTGGATGATGAAATTGAATCTCCTCTGTGGAATCTAACTGGACTATTACAAACACTGTAGTAAGATCCGGAAAATTCAGGAAACTTTAGATGGACTATTTTGCCTTCATGTGTTTTTATGTCACATCTAAATTATATAACCCTCTTCTGTTCATTTTCTGACTATGGAGACAGATTGCACATTTGAGAGATTGATCTGATAACAATGGGGTTTTAGTGATCTTTGCATCAGTTTCTTCATATCTAGCCCCTTTCATTCTGTTTTAGAATCAGTAGAATTTTGGGACATTATGAAAACTTTTTCAGTATTTCACAAAACTTGTTATTATTTCTCCTTCAAAACTCTGATTGTCCATAAATCTACTCATTTGTGCCCATACCTGAAAGATGAGTGCTGTCAGCTTAGGTCATGAAAAAAAAATATATAGTGGTATTTATAATCACTAGTTGTGCAGTGAGAGGTGTAAATGGGTAATTTCTGGGTAGAAGGTTAGTAATTCTATTGTAACTTCCATTCACATACCTTCTATAAATTACTGTAAGAATTTCTGTTTGCCCTTTGATGTTGCCTAAGACTGACAAAGAATGGTTGCGAAGCCTGCTGCTATGAAAATTTCATAACCTTTTCCTCCTCCTTCACTAACAGCAAATCTTCTAAAAAACATCTAAACCTGAAAGTGAAGGATTTTTCTGAGCAAGAAAATAAAGTGGGGTTAGCCTGAAAAAATATAGCAAGGCTTACTCTCTCAGTTTCCGAAACTAATCTCATTTATCTTCATTTTCTGAACACCACTTTTCAATTGAATCAGGAGCAGTGTGTTATATATTTCTTTTCCTTTCTGATAATCAGAGAAATATTGACCTATTTTGAAAACACTTCTTCCTCTCACTACTGACGGCTTTCATTACTTGAATTGTTGCTATTTTTATATACAAGAACTATAAAGAAACTTGAGGTGAATGTAATCTTAACTGTAGAGATGTGGATCGCCAACATACCAAGCACCTTTGATTGTCTGAGTTAAGGTCCATCCTTGCCTCTTTAGATTATAGTACATTATCCAAGCAGAAGTCAGCTAATGGACCTTAAATTAGTGTGAGTGGTCTGTAAAGATATGGCATATCATTACACGAATCTACTTTCCTTGAAGTCAGCAGAAAAATACTGCATCAGTTTCAGCAGAGGAAAAAAAGGTTATAGGCTGGTTACTCTGCATCAAGACATCTTGGTTTCTTTTACCTTTGTAATTGAGCAGTGCTCTATTCTGCGAGCACAGGCTTAATATAAAAATAGGTTTTAATGAAAGAAAAAGAAAGATTTTTTAGTCTAGCACCTGCTATATTTAGTTCTGTCTGGAGTGTGGCGAGGGGTGTACCTGTGAAAATCCTTTGACTTTAGCAAATGTAACTGTCCTGATTTAAAAAAAAATGAGAAAAAAATACAATAAGAAAGGAAAGAAAACAAAATCTTCCTGTGCTGTCAAAGCAGCTGTTTCACTAGGCTGTCTAGTTGTAATGTGGATGGATGGCTCTTTAGTGTTTTGGCTATTTTATCATCAGTCTGATCACAGCCCAGGTGACAGGAGCAGGGTTGCACCTTCTAATTCCTCAGTAAATGACCCATGTCTGTCTATCTTTAATCAGACAGCTCCCTCCATCATTCCAATTACTTGGAGGTTGCTGTGGGAAGGCATGGGCACACTCCTTTTGTCTTGTCCCTGCTTCACACATGGACAACCTATGTGTGGGAGAAGGGGGTTATAGTCAATTGTCCTGCAGAACATAATCACCTTTCAATAAGACATCCATTGCAATGTTTGTGCCAAACTAATAATGATAGGAACAAATCAGCCTTTTGTACAGGCTTTCTGTTGGTGCCCTGTGCAGAAAAAAAATGACTGCTGCTTCTTTAAGTCATGGGAGCTCCCATTTACTGTGACAGCTTTCCAATTGTTAAATAAACTCTGACCATGAGCAGCTGTCAGACAGATATTGCACTGCAGGCTTCAGTTAAAAGGAGCACCAGACAAGCATTTCAGTGCCTAAAGGCCCTTATTTATTTTTTTAAAGACACACTTGAAAAAACCAAAACCAAAACCACCAATGAGATAATGTGAGTCCTTAACTGGCAAAAAGCAAGCAAGCAAGCAAACAAACATGCAAACAAACAAACAAAACCAACACCCCCCTCCTCCCCCCCAGATTTGGTTTTTTTTAATATACTCTCTGGAATTTTCTTGTGAAAGTTATAGAATGTGAGTATGTCCATTTCTGAGAAAAAGCCTGTGTGGAGCACGAAACGTCTCAACGTACACTTTTGTCTGGTAGCAAGGTAGGAAATGGAAATGCAGAAATCCTGACATTAGACTCTATAAGTACTACTAATGATATTCAGGTTCTTGTGGGAAAGGAAGAGGAATTATACTGAGCTTCTTAAAAGTGATAGAATGTCATTTTATCATTTGTACTTTTGACAGTAATGTAGCTCAACACTTCTGATGCTATTGCTTTTTGCCGTCTGAACAACTTGAGGTGGTTGAAGATGTCCTTGCTCATTGCAGGGGGGATTGGACTGGGTGACCTTTAAAGGTCCCTTCCAACCCAAACTATTCTATGATTCCATAATTCTGTGATGATGTTGCACCCTGATGTACAGGAAAGTAAAAAAAAAAAAAGGACAATTTTCACCGCAGAAGGTCTAACAGGCTAACTTCAATATGCAAGAAAATCATCTTAAAGTAAATATATAGTGAGTATGTTGGAAGAAGCCTTATTATTTACGTTTGTAATTACAGTTGTGAAAGGAGATTGCCATTAAGTTGGGAAGAAGGTGTACTTCCTCCTATTCTGGTTTACAGACTGATACTCTCTACCCTTACCTGACTAAAGTCAAGCTGGAGAACTTGGACTAGGAGTCAAAGTTGTCCAGAGCTCCACTAAAAGATACGTAGAATATAGGTTCAGCTCACCTGGCTGAGGAGAGTCACCTCTGGACATGCCTTTTCCTGCTGAAATTGAAGCAGAAGCATAGCTCAAACACAAATCAAAACCAAACCAAACCAAAAATGAAACAAAAACTAATCATGGTGACTAATCTCAAAAGGCAAGATGTGGGCTAATTGTGTGGAGGTAGGAGTTCTAGACAATATATAAGAAGTACTTATTGAAAAATCAATATTTTTTCATGTAAAGATAAAATATGATTAATTTACAAGTAAGTAATTACTGGTTTTAAGGGTAGCTTCTTCCAAAATTTCAAATTTAAGTAACTAACTAGCTAAATAACTAACTAGTTAACTAGTATATGTTTTCACCATTCCAGTTTTGTTTAAAGACAGAGAGGAATGTATCCAGTAAAAATATAAAGCAGTAGGAAATGGAAAAAAGTTAATTTAAAAAGCAATCCTCCCTGATTTTTTCTATCGATATCTGTTAGAAATAACACCCGCAATTTTTATTACTGAAATGGATCATAAAAAATTCTCAGGGTGTTCAATTATTTATTTTATGCTTTTGAAAACACTTTTGATTAATGGCTTTCACTTTTTCACCTTTCATATACCTCATTCTTTCACACAGAAAAAAAGAAACCATTCAAAAATGGAAAATAATAGCATTTTCTTGTTTGTGCTCATACTTGTGCTTTTGAGTCAATATGCTTTGCACAGATACAAATGATGGTCTTAAAGGCATAGTAAATGTAATGTACTATGGCTTTAAACAAACTGATTTCTATACAGAGCTAAATGTTTATATAATATAGGGTTTTGTGGAGACTTTAACCAGGAAATGAATTTATTTCAGTTTCTGGAAAGCAGAGTATAGAAGGGAAGGTTTGGGAGCACTATGCCAACAATGAAATCAATTGCTATAGTCAATGCAAATGTGATTTTCATGTATGAAGGAAGCATGAGGAGAGGTCCTTTAATAAAAATAGTCAACTTGCAACAATAATAGAGATGGTACTCTTTGAAGATACTAGTTGTGGATTAGCAGAAAATGTGTTCGTTTAAGCCATGGAAAGGATCCAAATCAGTCTTCCATCTTCTTTCTTAGACTTCCAAATTTCCTATTTTGAAGCAAAAATGGAATCTCCCTTTTTCCTGTCTTTATTAATGAATTAATCTAAGCTCTAATCCGTGGGGTATGAGATTAAAGCTGGGAAATGGCTGAAATAGATATCTTTGTCTGTTCTAGGTTTCAGAGCAGAAAGCTGGCATAATGGCAGGGATAATGTGAGAGATGAGTTGGACATGAAACTTGCAGGCTAGGCAGGCAGGACAGCCTTCTTCTGAACATGGATCTTACTGGAATAAACTTTCACCATGCCTCCTTTCCTGCTATGTGACATGTGACATGGCACAGAAACTGTGTTGGATCCAATGCTTTTCCAGAAAGTCAGATTTACTGGGCACAGGGAGCAGAGCAGGCACAGCAAGTGACCAAATCACTTATTCCCTGGTGACAGCAGCCAGGAGCAAATGTGCCTTTCCAAGACAGCTCGTGGCCACTGCTGCCTGTCCTGCTGTTGCTTCCTTGAAGAAAGGCCACAGGCGAGAAAATCTAGTGTGGTTTGTAAACCTCCTTCCAGCTGCTGTTTTTCTCTGCCTGCATTATCTGTTGGGAGGACTCAGGAGGACTCATTATCTTGGGGCACTCAGGAGAGGCATTTCTGGGAGTGAACTGCAGGGCAGGCTGGTTGTCCTGGCAGGTAGTGTGCCAGCTCTTTTGTGGGGATTTTTGCTGCAGCTTGGCTGTAGAGATATTGTGGCACTCTTGGGTTTACAGGTGTCATAGCATGGTGGCCACCACAGACAACTGTATGAACAGATTCAGGTCAACAAGGCTGGGTAGAAGAAAAATCTCAAAGACAAGTCTTTTATGTTTTGTATTCAACTTTATCCCTTTTATTTTTTCCCTTTTCTGTGCTATATGCTTGTATGCCATTTCCACTTGCAGTGATCTGATAGGATGCCTCTGTTTTCTTTTTTGTTTTCTGCAGGATAAAAGCTTGGGTGGATAAGATGCAAGAAGATCTCGTGACGCTCGCACGAACCGCAAGCGGAGTGGACCGGCTTGCTGATGTAAGAAGAGGTGTCCTAGACTGCTGTAACTAGAAAGCGAAGGGCTTCTTCTAGAAGCATCCTCTAGGCTTTACAATCATTTCATCCCAACATACAAAAATTATTTTGTGGGATTAAACTCTGCAGTGCTTAGAGAGAGAAATGAAGAACAGACATCCATCAGTTCACTCTCAGTGTTGCAGCACTTCCTCAGTGATAATATTTAATCAGCTTTGCAGTATGAGACATAAGGCTTGCCATTGTTGCAACACTTCCACCTGAAGCAAGCACTTTTATGTTCTATGTTTTTCAAATATGGTATCCAGGAAGCAACCATTCACAGTGGTGGAGAATTCTGCTCTATATTAATGAAGGAACCTGTCTTTCTGACACATATTTCCTGAAATGAGGCAGCTTTTGGTTAGCAGAAACATAGATGAGAATGAAAACTACTTTTATTCAGCTGTTCAAATCTAACACCAAGTTTGTTTTAGAGGATTTACAAATCTCTCATTATTTTTTTTTGTTATTTTTCTGTTCATAGATGGTGACAACACGTGTCATTGCAGAAAAATGAAGGCACAATTAAGATTATTTCAGAATTATGCTGCCTATACAATTTTGGGTGTATACATCGCAATCCACTATACAGCCATATGATCATACATTTCTCGCTCCCTATCCCTGCACAAGTGCTATGGCTCTTTCTTTGAACTGATGGATGTCTGATTTGAGGTGAGGGAAATTTTGCTGCTGCATCAGGAAACTGAATTATTGTTTACCAGCAAAAGCCCCTGGTGCTGGGAAATTGAACGTGAAGCCTAGAGATTTGGTTTTCAGAAAATGATCCCAAATGATCCATGAAATGGATAGCAGAGGTTTTGAAGCTGTTAAGAAACATACAGAAAAAAATCCTGTGTGGAGTTGTCAGATTTAGTATTGTGTATTAATGTATTCCTTTGACCTTAATGAACTTTTGCCCAGACATTCATGTCTTGTGTGTATCCTGTCCCAGAAGGACATTTTGTCTTTACTGACTATAAGAGGAGGTTAGATGATTAGCTCAGATGTCCATTAGCTCAGATGAGATCACCACTTTCTTATAAAAGAAAGGGCTGTGTCACTGCATGCATGATGAACATAAATGGAGATCGCAGGGTTTATTTTATTTCTGGCCTTTCCTAATATTTGACAGCATCATATTGCAACACAATTTAAGGCAGATGCTTTAGATGCACATTTTAATCTTTAAAAACTCTAAACAAAGTGAATGCAAAATCTCGAAATCCTAACACAAATCATCAGATTCGTACAAGCATGGGTTTCCAATGCAGAAATATCTAGCACTTGGGCTTCCTGAGGAAGTGTAAGGTTTGGAAGCATTGACCACTAATTGGAGTTTTCATAAATGGATTTCACTCATATCTGCTGACAGAAAACAACAAGACTTGCAAATCGTCCTGTCCTGGTGGGGAGTTTTCGCTACAAGTCCTTTTTTGCTTATCTAATTTAGGTGTGATTGGTCTATTCTGCACTTGCTGTGTGTCTTTTTTTCTCTACTATTCAGCATCTTACCACTGATTTACCATTCAGCTTTCCATTCCTTTTCTGCTGTGTTGCTTGGCTGTCTTTCATTTCTCCTCAGCCTGTGCTCTGTTTCTGTCTCAGTTCCTGCCTTTGGTGCTTGGCCAGTTTGCCTTTCTATTTTACACTAGTTTTCGTCTCTGTTTTAAGGTCTATCTCCTCACCTTTTTCTAGATCAACACCTCTCTGAACTCTTTCGTTTTTCTCAGCATTTCCAAAACATTCTGTCCAGGCATGCGTGGCCAGCCTGTCACAATACTCTCATCTCTTCCACAGGAATTTCTCTTCCCCTTTCTTACATTTATTTCCATCACTAATTCTCAGTCCCAGACCTGTTGTTTTCTCTTGTATGATTTTTCTGTTTCTCCTTCCCTTGCAGTCTCTTCTCTCCTTACTCTTTGCTTGCCATTTTCCAGTCTGTTATCTCCTGTTTCTATATCTCAGTCTCTTGCCCTTTGTCCTTCATTCAGTTTTCCTCTCCTCCATCTCCCACTGTGTAGACCTGAGAGACCACAGCAAGTCTGATCTTTAACTGCAGAGGAGGTGGGACATTCTTTAGGGACGATGTACTCTGAGTTAGAATACACCTGTGTTCTCAGCAATTTAGCTGATGAAATCTCTGCAGTGATCTGCAAGTCCTTTTCAAGCTAAAGTTTTTTTAACACTAAAGACTAAAACATATCTTTAAATACACAGGATTAAGGTTTTAATCTACAATGAATAGGCAATAGGAAAATGAATATGAGTTATGCAGGATTTCTAACTGGAGCAAAACAATGAGTTAATGTCTCAACCATTTTGCTATGCCTTCCTGTGCAAAGACCACACAGTAAAATAGATAATGAAAAGCTAAGAGATTGATGTTGTCATTCTTTTTTTCCCTGACAAAAATATTAGTTTATGTAGTTAATTTTTGGCAAATTTACAAGCTGCTAAACAGTCTTATAATGAAAACTGTTGGGCAAACCTAATAATCTGTAGTGCTACCAGCTTTGCCACAGTGATATTCATGTGGATAAAAACAAAAAACGTGGATGTGTGAATACTATAGGTAAGTTTCTTTTGAAAACCCAGAATTTACAATGGACTTCAGGCAAATAATGCTATCTCAGAGGATATTCACAAGATGGTCGATATGTGCTTGTAATCCTAGGATTAAAAGCACGAAAGGGGGATGTTTCCATGTAAAATATCCCACTATATCAAAGCCATGTGTTTGACCTAAGTGGCACGATGTGTTTTTCTAGACATGAGGTTTTAATTAGCTCTCTTGGCTGCAAGGGAAAATGCAAAGCCCTGCAAGGTGTAAGCCATGCAGTTTTTGTTTACTGGCTATTGTCATTTTCCCATTTCTGAATGACATCCTTTTCTTTTTTTTTTCCTGCTCACTGCCTATTAACATTTAGTTAGACCTCTTCCAAAATGAACCACAGTCTCGGAAAAAGGGAGACTACAAGACATGAAAAACAGCATGCCTGCATGCTTGTCACTTTTATTTACAGAACTTGTCTTCAGTTGCTCAAGCTTTAAAAATGCTTACAGTCAGATTGAATTTTCAGCTTTTTTTTGTGATTTATTTCTTCTTCCAAATACAGAATTATTTGGACCAAAACTGTAGTCTTCATGTAAACTTGAAAAAAGAAATAATTTGTTTGGGTTTTCTGCCTCTTCTCTCTCTAAAAGCAGAATGAATAATATAAAAAGAAGTAGCAGATTGCTCCTATTTTAAAATAGGAGCCAAACATTACTTTCTGTCAAAAGCTGTACTAATCAGATTGGTAGGAGAAAAGTCTTCCCTTGTTCTAGGGAAAATTGATTTTAATTTGGCCAAGTGTGTGGTTAAAGCTCTTAGCAAGAACATGTAACAGATTATAACCATTTCACAGCCTGGTCAACATTTCCCTGGATTCAGGAAGAATTCCCACTGATTCAGCTGAACTAACAATCTGTGTCTGCATTGTGCAATTAAGTCTTTTATGAAGATCTCTAAAGCGACCAAGATAGCTCTCAAAGTAGCAAAATTAATATGTTCTCACCTAGAGTGAATTAACAGAAACCAGAGCTTTTTCAATTAGCTGCAGTGCTAATGGTGCTCCCATAACTTGCTGAAAGTATCTCAGGGTTCATCAGTACTATTTGTGCTTGGATGTGCCTTGGATGTCTGGGAGTCTTTGTGCTGCAGGGAATTACACTATACAATGGTCTCTTCTGGAGAACTATAAAATATTATTTTTTTATGACCATGACGGAGATGGATAGGAGTACTATCTTAATTCTCAATTATTTTGATTTTAGACTGGGAGATCCTTTGACCAGAAGGAATGTAAAACTCAGAGTGTAATATGTACTTAAAAAGGAATAAAAAATTAAAATGTAGATGACCATTAATGTTAGGTGAGATATGTTTTATATGGATAGCTGTCCTGTTGAGATCAATACCTTCGTAAAAGTCTCATTTATTCTGCAGCGTGGACATAGATAACCAGGGAAAGTATTTTTTGTATTTGAGGTGTTTGCATTCAACATGTATTAAATTTCATGGAATCATATTTAAGGAGAAGAATCCCCTCAGAAGAGGATTCCCTTTTCTTTGTTCATTGACAATTTTCTTACAGTGATTTGGAATCACAATCTTGTCCTAGTGAGTAACCACTCTTTCTCTTGCTTTTGCTTATACAATGTAGCCATTGTAAACCATTGTAACTCTCACTAATCACAACTTCTGAAAATACCTGTACAGCAAGGTCACACTATAATATATTAATGAATATTCTGCATAGTGTTTAAAAAGACAAAATATTTGGGAATTAATTAGTTCATTAGTGATACTGCCTCTGAAAATATGAATATGTTTGTGCTGATGCACATTTCTTACCCCTTTTCTCTTGTTAGCAATGATGACAGCAATATAATGCCTATAGTAAAAAAAATTGCACAAGAAAGCTTGGATACCATTAAAATTTAGGAGTTTTACATTGGGGCTACACTTATCCATAGCCTTTACCAGGCAAAGCAGTATAACTGCTGTAGAAGAAAGAAGGAGATGGAGAGGCAGGTGAGAGCTGTTTTTTGTGATGCCCAAAGGAAGCATGGTGGGATTGGAGTGTCCTGCACAGGTCCAGGAGCTGCACTCTGTGATCCTTGCAGGCCCCTTCCAAGTCAGCACATTCTCTGTTTCTGTGATACTCCCTGGAAATGGTCTCAAAATAGTCTTCCAAAAATAGATTTAAAGCACATATTTAAATACTGCTATTTTGGACATTTCTGTGAGTTTAGGTGAGATCTGGGAGAACTCCAAGTTGGATGTAATGCCAGTGTAATATCGCCATTTACAGTAATGCAATGATTGCTTCAACAAGGCAAATAATCAGAACTCAAGATGCCAAAATATTTTCAGCTGGTTGAAAACTTGCAGAGCTCTAGTGGCTGCAGTGGATTACACTAATTTACATTTGCTAAGAATCATGACTAACAATATTTAATTTACAAGCCAAGCAGGTAAAAAATATTTAAAAAAACCCCAAGAGATTTTTACAAAAAGTAGAGGCTAGTGCTGCTGTAGTTGCCCAGCTGAAGAAGGTACTGTTTAGTCCTTCCTAAGGATTATTTTTTTCCCCTAGAAGAGCAAAGGGAATGTTTATGAATAGGTGTTGTATGTACAACTTGAGACTTTAAAGCAGGAATACAAGATACGCAGGAAAATCTTGTCCAGTATGCTTCTTTAACTGTCTCTCAAAAAAGCACAACTCAGTATATTCTTTTTAGTTTTATAAGTATTATGTTAAAAAAAAAGAAAAACCAAAAAACCCAAAAAAAAAAAAACCAAAAAAACCAACAACCACCCAGCCGCAACAAATAGTCATGTAATTGTCATTTCAACTTAAGAAGGTTCATGTAACTTCATCTTACCTGTGAACTCTCTGTGCATTCAGGCATTATGAAGCTGCTCTGGTGTGAATGATACATGGTTTCTACAGAGCCAATAGGCTGTTAGAAAAAAAAAAAAAAAAAAAGAAGGAATAGACAGCACCTTAATAGAATTTTAAAATCCATATAGCAAAATAAATATTGAGGCTGATCTCGCTAGATGCATTTCTCAGTAGGCATTTTGTCTTTGAAAACACAAAAATATGTACAAAGTTCAAAGTCTCATTCTGGTCTAAAACTAGATACCTCAGCATACAGGTAAAAAAAGGGTGAAGAGCCTGCTGAACTAGAGAATTAAGTAAGTACATGCGCAACTTCCATTTTTACATAGACTGTTCACAGCAAAGACTCATGACTAAGCTAATTGACAGCTCATTTAATCTAATAAACTACTACAAGTATGCTTCTGGACTCCAGCTCCTAAAATACCTCTAGGGACAGGAGAGAGAGAAGGAGGGAAACCCTGCAGTGCCCAGAAAGGAAGGCCTTGGATTAGAGAATATGCCTTACAGCAATGCACGAGCTTGTCTGTTCCAAACTGATTGAAGAGAATCCTCTTTTACAGAAACACTGAATTAAAAAATGTGGGTCTGTGTAAAGAGTTTTGATGTGACAAACACACTGGAGCTTCACTATGGCTGTTACAGCAAAAAAAATTGCCATCTTGTGCAGTGTAACCTGTTCAGGCAACGGCATAATTGAACGATGCAGCGGATAGAGAGGCAGTTCCAAGGACCTCTACTCTCTGAATCTGCTTCCTTTTTGATACATCTCTGCAAAAACAATCCATGCATGATGTTCATAAGGCATGCTGTTATTACAGTTCCAGGAGCTATAGAGTGAATCCATATAGTCTGACATGGCCTTTAAATGATATTCCTACTGAGATAAAAATACTTTTTCTTCCTACAAAATAAAAAGGGAGACAGCTAGGTATGGGTGTATGATGTGTGGTGATGAGTTTCATTCACAAAATGAGTCCACCAGCAATTGTTAAAAGATTTTTATTTATTTTGTCTTTTGAATGCTGTTTTATAATAATTAGCTCTTCCTTAGTGAACAGCCCAGGCGAGGTTCTGCAGGAGCACAATTCATCCCTTGCTCAGTGTGAGGTCTGTGTGCCTGATGCACAGATGGTGCCAGTCTGCTCAAGCACTCACATTGGCAGCAGCTTCCCAGGCCACGCTTTCAGCTTTCCAGGTCTTGGATCAGTCTCTAGAGTTTAACTGAGCTGAGTGACTTGTAAAAGAGCCTGGTCTCTGCTTTGAACTGCCCTGAAGCAGGGATGTTCAGGAAAGCTTCCTTCTGCTAGGAGGAATTATAGCCCAGAGTAACCTTCTGTTGGATTCTACAGGTTTTAACTAAATTAATTTTAGAAGCTTTCTTCTAGAAGCCCTACAGACACACCACTGACTTAGACCTATAGAGGCTGTCATACAGTGCTTGCCTTGTTCATTCATTACCTGTGTGGAGGTCTGTGCAAGGGGAGACTTTAACAGCTTACTTAAAATTCATGTAAGACTTGTATCTGGATGATCTTCCCTGTTGTCATAGGAGCCTGCAATTCCTGCTTAAGAAGGGGATTTGGCAGGTAACTTAGCAGTAAAGGATTTCGTTCTTGCTATTTTTCTCAATGATTGGCATATTTATGTGGTTCTTTCTTCACAGTCATGAGGTAAATTGAATGCGTTAGCAAAGGCTTTATGAAAATTTGAAATTATTTTCTGAAAACATTAAACAGATTCATGGAGTTGAAACGTCTGTTTATTTTTACTCCCTTTATTTATTTATTTATGAATTTATTTATTTATTTTTGACTACTGTATGTATCAAGTTGGATCGTATTTGTATATGCTTTAGCCAAAGGCAAAGAGTTTTGTAACTCATGCTATTCTCTGATGAGCTAGCAGATGGACCTAGGGGATGTATGGACACATTCCAAAACATGCTACATTCAACCCTTGTTAAGGTTGAAGTAATGGAGAATTTTATGATTAAGAAAAGTATAAAGAAGAAATGCAAGAACTGGTTTTTTTTTTTAAGATAGATGATTTTAAGAATAACAACCCAAATGAATATATTTGGTGGACATTTCTCTGGAGGCCCTGGCTGTGAACTTTGTAACTTCGAATGTCATTTGAAAATGAAATTTTTGATTGAAATGTTGTGATTGCCATAGGTTCTGAGGAGTTTGTCAGTATTTTGACCCTGGATTTCAAGATACTTCTGATATATAAATTAATAATGTAATGTGCAGTCCATCCTTCGTCACCCCTGAAAATGGAAAATGTAACTGATACCACAACACTTGTAGACACAACTGGTGTAACTATGAAGCTGTTTCCTGTATGTCCTGGGTGTACTTTCCAGTACTCTAAGAAAAGAAGGCAAGTGTTTAAATGAGTTAAATTTTGGAAATAAAGAAAATTTTCTGTTCATTCACATTGTGCCACTCAGTGAGGTTCACTATGGCTGATCTCAAAAATCAGAAATGTGTTATATTCTTTCTTTTCTCCTTTTGTCTCTTTTTTGTTGTCCTCAATGAAACAAAATACTAAGCAACTCTTTTTAAAACATAGAGAAGGCTTTTTACCCATATAAACAAAACTACATTTTTATTTAATCTTGAAATGAACATTTAAACAAGCCAACTATTTTGAAGATGTTGAAACACTCTTATTCTCATTGGGTCACCAGTTTTATATTTGCTGAAACTTCCTTGAGTTCAGGCTGTATTTATGGGTGGTTCTGGTCATCTACAACTGAAGTTTTTTCACTAAAGTGAGTTTTGTTATGTTGTTTCTCTAAGGAAAAGAACAAAAAAAAAAAAAAAAGGAGCAACTCTGTTTAATTTTTTCAATTACCTCAGTAATATGTAATAAAAATAGTATCAGAAAGTTTGGCCGAGTGACAGTATATGAAGCCAGCCTCTGAAACACTTGCATTCTTTCTAAGCATAAATAGGCTATTGCACACTGTTCACACTTGTCTTTCTCTCATTCCCAAGGAGAGGACACCAGTCTGCTGTCTCTGAGAGGGGTGTGGTGAAGGGAAAGGAGGTCAGGATTACTTTTAGAATGGAATTATGAGGGGGTTGGTACAGTGAAACACGGTCATTTCAGATATTTATTGAGGAGTCAAAGTCCATTTACCAGAATTATAATAATGTATGGGATGGGTTAGCCTGGTTAGGCACTTCCAGAGTTATGAACAGGTTTTTTAACACTGTATGTCTTATTTGAGGTGTACCACTGCTATGTTGTGCATGCAACCAAATACCAAAGCTGCAGGCATTAAAAGTAGAATTCCCTAAACTAAATTCTACTGAGTTTACACATTGTTGACCAATGTCGAGATGTCAGGGAAATGAAATCACTTTTAAAAATGCAAGCTGGGAAATATGAATACATATCTGCAAGTTTTCTTTGTAATCCAAATGGAAATTAAGAGATTGTCAAAACACAGAGAGCCTCATTTGCTATTTGCAGACGCCACTTTCTCTCTATTCCCTTAGCAATAAACTGACATTTTGAAGCATTCCTTCTTCCAGCAAACAAAAGCAGCTGTAAGTCACTAAGAATAGGTGGCTGCATTAACAAAGCTTGCTCAAGCTCAAGGGACGAGATGGCCTAATATTACCACAGCTTTAATTACTATTTGATGATCTGGATAATCTTTGATCAAAGAACTGTTGTTGATTAATTTATAATGTTCCATTGGCTTTAACAATAATAAATTCTGTCCTATTTGTACTTATATTCAGATGTTTTTTGTAGAAGCTGAGAATAAAATTAAACATTTTCTTTAAAAAAAAAAAATTCACACACCAAACCCAACAAAACCCCAAACATTACAGCTAATAATTTTCCAAGTCCTGTGCTTAGTAAAATGCCAAAAAAAACCCATTTGAGTTCTCTGAGATTTAAAATTAATTTTGGGGAGAGAGTCAGTAGATGATAAATTGCTTTAAGAACAGCTAAGGCAGGCCAAAATTTCGTATGAATAAGTGAGTTTAAGAAATTGCATAAGTGCCCATCTCCAAATATACCAGGAGTGCAGAATAAATGTGAAACATTTTCTTCCTATTGTTCTTCTTCCATTACAAGAATGATGAACTTATAATAATGAATTGGGATTTTTGAGTTTTTACTCAGTCTCAGCTAAAAGCCTGAGTTAAAACTAATATGAAACAAATAAATTATGTCATCTTGTTATTTGATACTGTGTTTTTATCACTAGGAAGCAAAACTAAATACTTTAAAATACATTTTTCTTAACAAAGGGGGATGTAAAGTCTGCTTTTGATATTCATAAAGTAGCAGAAGTACAAAGCTGAAGTCCTGGTTTATCAAGGATTAAATACAAAGTGGCAATTACAAAAATTGCTTCTTAATTTGAAAGTCCTCTGGACTACTCTATTAATTATCAACAGTGAAAAGGGGCTGATGATTCCTACAAAGTGTGCCTGATTATGTGCTTCCCTTTGAGTAGGCACCTGAGTGAGCCCATTGACTGTGGCACTGCTTATCCTCTCTCTGATGTTAACTGAGGCATAAGTGTTCCCAGCATCTTGCACAATTCAGTCTGAGTATTTTACTTAAGAATGAACTTGCTCTGATATTTTTTTTTCCCTAACATTCATGTCACTACTATGATAAGTCATGGTTTTCAGCACATCAGCTGCCCTGTCACTTGTCATGCCAGACCTTTAGAGCAGCCAGTGATCAGGCAAGTGATTCTGAAAAGCAACAGCTACAGTAGACTATTGGAGTGGTTTTCTCCTTTGTGTTGTTGCCATGAATTTCAGGAATGAAGGCATCTGTGAGTTGCTAGGGAGCAGCTGTAATCTTATTTATACACTATATGGAGCAGAGAGTAAGACATATAAAATACTCAGAGTGATTTCTTTGAACACATAGAATGCTTCTTAGAAATGAGCATTTTTCAATGTATTTCACAATGAATTGCTACTGTTTCAAAGAAAAGAAGTGTCTTGTGAGAACGAAAACTTGTCTGGCATGTTAGAAATAGAAAGTATTAATATAACTTTAGAAATAGGATACACTAGTAAGAAGATAAAATTTTCTTATGCTGGGCAGATCATATTGTTTCTGGCTACTAAAATTTCAGTTAAAGGAGAATATCTACAATAATGAAAAGTTAGCAATAATACTATACTATACTATACTATACTATACTATACTATACTATATACTATAATATAATATAAAATAATGTAAATAATACAGTGTAATGTAATGTAATATAAAATTAGAAAGTGGTTATTTCTTTTTTCTGACTTTTCCTGCTCCCAAGATCTCATCATATGTTCATATGTCTGTCACATGACCTCTCCTCACTGCTTTTCTCTCAGGAATAAGATCATGGCATAACTTCATGGTATTGGTAGAAACAAAATCTAGAATTACGAAATATATGTGTGTTATTAGTTGATATTTTGTTAGCAAAAAAAAAAAAATTAAACCATAAACTTTGAATTTTTTTTAAACCAATGAATTATTAATAAACATTTATTTATTTATTTATTTATTTATTTATTTATTTATTTATTTATTCTTTTAACATTACCCAAAATTTCAGTAAGAAATGAACATTTTTCTTCAGCTGAGGACTGGGCTGAAATGGAACTGATGGTCCAGGGTACAGGCAGAGGTTCCTGGTGAGGCAAGTCCTTATCACTGAAGCTTGGTAGTGCCATAAAGTGATAAAAATTTTAAGAGATTGGAAGGACCAGGGGGAATTTGCAATAGGAGACCCTTTCCAAAAGTGTGGAATGGGCAGAAAGGGAATACTTTACTCAGCCAGGTTTTTTTTAAGTATCACTCTGTTCAGAAGGATTTTTCAAATTTAATAAATAGATTAAATACTTTAGTGCACAAGCTTGTAAAACCTAGGTCAAGATTTCACAAATACTCTTTGTAGTTTGGTGTGGTTGCTTTCAGAAAAGATGGAGGAAAACCCACCACAAAAATTTTAGTTGATTTTACTGCATCTCAGCACTGTCTTTGAGCAGTAGTTTTTGCCATCATGGTAGTCTCCAGCTGGTCTAGACCGATAACTAGGCATTTGTGATAAGGCATTGATTGGTGACAGGGATGTCTCAGCCTAGCTGACATAAGTGGTCTTGAAAGGAGTATTGAAATAATAAAAACATCCATAGATTTACCTTTTACAGACAATTATTACTGGAATTCTTGAGCTTTCTTATTTCTCTTTTCCAAAGCTGGAAAAATTACAGTGGATTTGGTTAACTTTTGAAATTGTGGATTTGAACTTCTGAAGGCATTGTCTGGTATGATTTCTGTGCCCATGGAAGTATTCGGTGATGGAAAGGAGATTGGCATGTTCATGTCCTGTGTTTGGGCCCTCAGCCAAGTTACCATTGCCTGAAGGAAAGGCTCTGTTATTTTTTAAACTGGGAGACTGACATGTTCA
Organism: Acrocephalus scirpaceus scirpaceus; assembly: GCA_910950805.1. NCBI lineage: Eukaryota > Metazoa > Chordata > Aves > Passeriformes > Sylviidae > Acrocephalus > Acrocephalus scirpaceus. The sequence continues at coordinate 9,711,620 of OU383777.1, forward strand.
GAGCAAACAAGCAAAGAGGCAAAGGAGTTCTACTGCAGTTGAAAATAATTCTTTTTCTGAGTGTGATACAGCATGAGGGCCATTTAAATAAATTTTCAATGCTAGGGCCAGCCCCAATACCTGCCTCAATATAGCAAGAGCCATGTAATAACATCTTTCATTCTCTCTCAATTTGTGCAGAAGTGTTTGACTTGCCCTGGTGAGCTTTATAGGAAGCAAGGAGAACATCTCTTTGTGAGAGATTTATAAACACGTCCTTGAAGACTGAACAGAGAGGGGCATGTTCTGCTGAGGAGCTGGCAGATTTTCTAATCTTTGTCACATTCAACTATTGTTGTGTTGTTTCACCTTAATGTGACTCTCTCCATCATGTTCTCTCCCCTAAAATCTTGCAGTTCATTATGGGTAATTTTAGTACAGTTTTTCCTGAATAAAGAAGTGCGTGACTATTGACTTCAGAAAAGAATTAAAGTATTTTTGTGCTATGACCTTAAAGGTTTTGCTTAGTCATGCAATGAGGCCTTATTCTGTGAGAAATTACAGGGCAATTGGCAATTTGGAGATCTTTTATCAAAATATTAGTCATTAAAGTACTAAAAAATATTTTAGATGTAAAAACCAATAGAGACTGGTATTCATTTAGTTAAAGCAATTTAATACATTGTATTCAAATCAGCTCCTTTTAACAAGCTACGGAGCCTGCCAAATTGTATTTTGTAAGACAAGTGAGCACACCTTTGCCAATAACACCCTTTATGGCTGTTTGAGCTGAGCATTTGCTAATTTTGTTAGACTGCTAGGTGGGAGGCTTGGAGAAGGAAAACTTTGTCCCAGGGTGCCAAATCCTGAGGTGTGTGTCATTTCCCTGTGCAGTGTTGTGCTGAACGGCTGCAGTGCTACAGTGAATTAAAGAAAAGGGTAGTAGGCAACAAATAAATTATGTACACACCTCCTAAATAATTAATGAACATTACACTGTTCCTTGGTAGTTGAGACAGGTCTCACACTTCAGTAAAATAAAGAAGTGTGTGAAGTTTTGAGTAATTTCCAATGCTGTTTGTTTAGGAGCTTGCAGGATAAATCTTTCACAGGCAGTAGAAGCAGGGTAGATCAGTGCTCCGAGCCCTGCCATGGGGTAAAACAAAGAAGAGGAGAAGGAAAGTCACTGATTCAGATCTATGTGGAATCTTGTGCAGATCTCAAACTGTTTTATTTTGGGTGGGAGTTGTTCAGAATTCTATTTTTTTGAAATCAGTGACAAATACAAATTGTGAAGCCAACCTCAAAGTCAGGCTTTCTTGGTGGTAGGACCCACAATGCATTTTAGAAAGGTTTTAATAGTGCTCCTGACTCTTGGGGTGATGATCTCCTTGTTACGTGATTCAGGCTTTTGAATTTTTCTGATAGGTGATGCTGGAGAAGAAAGATGAAAATGTTTATTTTTTTCCTACACATGTCCCACTGTCCAACACTTTGATAGTCTAAAGATTTCAAACCATTCAGGCTTGGGGATATGGGAATAACTTCCCTATAGGAATTGGGTATGTGAAAAATGGGAGTGCTTTCAAACTGGGCTTTATGGGATCATACATTTGCTGGAAGAATAAATTAGATGCAGGGATAAAAGTGCAAATTTTCCATCCAGGTTCTCAATCCTTTACCAGAATGGCTTACTCTAACTTTACATTGAGCACAGCACAAGAAGGACAAGGCCTGTTGGAGCGAGTCCAGCAATACGCAAAGGTGATTAGAGAGGTGGAACATCTCTCCTATGAGGAAAGACTGAGACATTTAAGATTATTTATCCTGGAGGACTTTGGGGACACCTTATGGTGGCCTTCCAGTACCTAAAAATGACTACAAGAGAGTGGATAAAGGACTTTTTACAAGGGCATGTAGTGACAGGATGAGAGGGGATGGCTTCAAACTGAAAATCAATCAGTTGGTGTAGATTGGGTGATAAGAAGAAATTTTTTGCTGTGAGTGTGGTGAGACACTTGCAAAGGGTGCTCAGGGAAACTGTCGATGCTTCATTCCTGAAAGTGTTCCAGAAAAGCCTGGATGGGGCTCTGAGCAATCTGGTCTAGTGAAAGGTGTCCCTGCCCATGGCTGTGAGGTTGGTACCAGATGATCATTAAGGTCGCTTCCAACTCTGGTCATTCTCTGTTTCTTAAGTCAAATAAGATATTGTCTTTCTGGTTGGTGGTTGTGTGAATGCAGTATGATATCCCCTTAACTTTGACTGAGGCTGTTCAATCACAGCCTGTTAGAAACCAAATTTCACTAAGTGCTTAAAAATACCAGAAAATCAGCACTACAGCACTTGCCCTTATATATCTGGTCAGTGTAATCTCCAAGTCATCCCTGTCATCCATCTGCTTCAAACCTGCATTACTTGAGCACATATTTCACTGTGCCTCTATGTGAATTTTCTTTTCTTGTGGCTCTCTTAATGTTTGTTTATCATGTTGAGTGAAAAGATTAATTACCATGAAATAGCACTTTTGCAATGAACTACCACTTTCCCAAATTTTAGATTTTTGCCTAATTGAAACTCCAAATGAAAAGGTTTTATACTTTTAATAAGAAAAAGCAATTTTTCTTATTGCTTTCACCATTGAATAGAAAATGAAAAGTAATTGTGTAAAAAAATCTGGGAAAAAAGAGACCAGAAATAAGTGAACAAAGGAAACCAAACATTCAAGCATTTTCACAATTGAAATATATGATTGCTTTAAAATAATGTTTTAAATTAATTATTTAAAACTTCTGTGAAAGTTATTTTACATTTTTAGCCCATTTGCATAATCTTGTTTCCATTCCTCTGTAAATTTAGTAACTTTTAATTAAGGTGTAATGAATTCCTTAAACTTCACAAATGAGGTTTACATTTTTCTTCAAAGACCAATTATATTGGTCTGTGGTATATTACAGTGTCTGTTCTATGTGTGACCAGGGTGAATGTTGCTGACAATGTGAAAACCTGAAAGTTTTACAAACTTTAATTGTCATTCCAATATAGATGTTCCTCTGAAATTTTCAGTCTTGATTCAAACCATCTGGAACTATAAAACTGATTTCTACTTTTGCCTTGTCTGTAGGACTAGTCATGACAGTCAATTTAACTCCAAAATAGTTGCTGACTGTAAATTCAATGTGTTTCAGAGAAAAATAAATGAAATTCTGAAGTGATCAGTTGTAGAATCAAATGTCTTTATTTCCAAATTTGTTTGATTAATGATTGGCCTATAGACCAGCTCTATTATTAAGATATGTCCTAAAAAATCTCCCCACCAAAACAGCTCCCATCCCTGAAAATAAAACCCCAAAACCCCACAAGCCCCTAAAAAAGATATTTTTGGGTTTAACCAGAGATAAACTTTTAGTGGGGCTATTTTGAAAATCAAACACCTCAAAAATATCCAAACTGCTATCTGAGTTGATCAGGATCTGTCATCTGTTAAAATAGTTTTCTGCTCATGGTGCACTGATTTTTTAAAATAATCATTACTATATGAGGAATAAAGCTTATTCCAATTGCTCAATTACTGGTGGAAAGGAATGACTGTACTTCTGAAGGAAAATAAAGAACAAACCAAGACCCAACATAAATTTTGTAAAACCCAGAAGTGCTGAAAAGCTGTGGCAGCTTAGGGGACATGCCTGATTAAAAATTTGCATCTATAACTGTAGTTGTCAGAAAAGTTTTTGTGGTACTCATCAGCTACAAGCACCAGAGACATCCTGTGGTGAGTTTCTTTAAGGTCTCCATAGCCTGAACCCGAGAAAGCTGGCGGGGCTGGTAGGCTCAGTGTGCTTGGCAGTTTTTGGGCTCTCGTGCTGGATGGCAGCCAGTGCATCAGTGCTGGACCCGTTCCTGCCTCTGCCTGGAATGACTCCCTGGGAGACAGCACAGCCCCCACCAGGCAGTGCTACAGAGGCCAAGTACTTGAGTAAACTCAGGCCATCTGTTGGCTGCATAAATTAGTTTTCCCCATTTGCCCATCTAGCTATAAGGTATCCACCTCTTTTTTTTTTTCCTTCCTTTTTTTCCCCTCCAAATAATGTATTTTTTCTTTATCCAGTTCTAGTAGGACAGAGATAGGCAAATGCATTTTTTTGCACTTTTTTTCCTTCCTTCCTTCCTTCTTATAGCTATGTGCATTTCACTGTAGTGTCTTCAATAAACAAGAAAAATAAACAAATAAACATTTCTTAACAAATAAAATTATCTTCTTCATATACATGTTCTGCTTTGGAAACTGTTAATGGCTTCTCAGAGATAACCTTTATTCATGATAGAGGAGAAACACATTTGTATTTGCCCTCTTCCCTCTCATCTTTTTTCCCTGTTGTTGGGAAAGATGAAACAGGAAAGCCTTATAAATATGACTGCTTATTTTTAGAGAATATGAAACACATAAGTGAAATAGAGTTGAAGGCAAGTTTCTGTGTCTAAGATGCCAAGCTTTAGTTACTGAACAACTGGAAAACAATGGTATGGCCAGCCAAAAGTAATCCCCCCTTGATGAAACAATGCCCTTCTCTCTACCAAGAGTCTAAGGGTCAAAACAGATCCTACTAGTTCGGCAGGAGGGGTCCAAAGAGTAGGTTTTAGAGTTTAAAATATAACTCTGTATGGTAATGTAGTGATTCTTATAGACTGTATGTAAATGCTATAGGATTTGTATCTTGTACTAGACTGGTTGGTGTAAATTAGAATATTCAGTGTAGACGAAGATTTAATGTATTGTAACAGGAACTTTGCTCTCTTCTTCTTCGCTCTCTCCTTTATCCTCTTCCTCTTCACTCTCAGACCTGCTCTGAGCTGTGGCTGGCAGCTCATGGCAGGGCCCTTTCACCCACGCCCTATGCAATAAACTGCACGCTCCAAAACCAGGCTTGACTCCAGAGATCTCTCGTCTCCGTTTGTCCCATCACCATCCCATCCGACCTCATTTCCACACCTATTTTCCCTTTTGTATTTTTTAACATTTCTCTTTTTTACTCTAATTTGTTCTTCCTTCTCTTTCCTTGTGAATACTAATACGATGATATGAATAAATAGATAAGGGACTAAACTAATTAAATTAGCATAATTTGAATTAATTCAATTGGTATGTTTGTATTTTAGCTTTCAAGGCAGAATTCAACTCAGCAACAACAATATTATTTGAAATTCAGTAATTTTAAAAATCTCCATTTTTCTTCTTTCTTAACACTGTAGGAATCAGATTCCTTGGGCATTTTGCAGTTGGTTAGTTTATCACTAAAACTGGTCAATTTTTAAGATTTAATAAATGGTTTTTAGTGTTGGCTTCTGCCTCTCAGACAAAAAAAAATGAGGTACTTCTTTCACAGAGCCCATTTGGATTTTCCTAGCAGTAGTCTTTATGAAGCTCTAGTAAGAACAGAAGACATCTTGATGCCTCTTCTGTCAAGTCACTTGTCTTATTTTGAATGTGTACTGTCCTTTTGATTTATTTCCATTTTTTTCTTTTGCAGATTTATTTGAAAAACACAGACTTGTATACTGTACAAGCAAACAACCCTCGTCAGCTAGTGGAAATTGCAGCCAGAGACATTGAAAAACTTCTAAGTAACAGGTCTAAAGCCTTGGTGGTGAGTACTAATGGGTTAAGTTTTCTATTTAATATTTTAAAAGATCTTTATTTACTATTGAAACATGCTTTCATTGTTATTTTTACTGCCTATGCACTTAGAGGCAGTGTCAGTGTGATGTGTATAAGACATGACATGTAGAAAGATGGCTCCTGACTTCATGGTAAAAATGAACTCGTTTGTTGGCATAGGGCAGATGTTTATAATATTGACCAACATAGGAACCATGGCCAAGTAAGAAATCAAGTTATAAATAGATTGTGGAAAATATTCCTCTAGGTGACGCACTTGAATGTTTATGACTTGAAGATCGCTGTACTGTATAGTCAGTAATGAGCTTGGGGAAACAAGAAACAGGGCTTTTTTTTTTTTTTCTGATTTGCTAATTTAACCTCTATTTCAATCATATTCTGTGTGAAGGCCATGCTTCATTGTGACCTCACAATTCTTTATGCTTTAAATAAAGAAGTATTGGTTTCTTTATAGTGCTTTTGCCAGAAGTCCCTTTCTCTTCTATCCTGTAAGACACTAGACCTGGGTAATTGCTTTCTATGCTTCTACTCAATCACTGTCACCAGTATAAGAATTTAAAGTGCTTTTCAGAAGATACTGACCAAACATGCATGGAGGGGTCTGGATGAATTAATAGACATACTTCGTTCAGAGTAGAACTATTACAAATAGGTTTAAAGGATGGAAAAGCAGACTGAATTTCCTTGGGCAATTACAAATCCACATAGGCTTGCAGATGAGTTTGGATGTGTCAAGTGAAAGAGAGGAGAAAGAGGGATTAATTCATGTAACTGTAGACATCTACTCAGCTGGTTGTCCTAAGCTCCGTTTTTTGTTCAGTGGAATAAAACAGGCACTCCTCAGTCAGGACTGACCTGACATTTTCTGAGTAAGACTTTAAAATGGGATGAACAATAGCCGAGAAGAACTTACTTCTCTCTTTCTCAGCTGGAGAAGCCTCAAATCTATTAAGTGTGTAAAGCTGGGGGAGATGAGTCCCACCCAAACAGTCCTTTTATAAGTACAGTTTCATGCAGCTGAAGAATCAGAGTGAGTGAAACTGCTGCTGCTGCCCTGAGGACTCACCTTCTTGTAGGCAATGAAATTTTGCACTGTCTGTTGTCTGTGCATAGGTAACACAAGAGGACTCATTGCCCTGCCTTTGGTTCTTAGCAGGAGTTCATTCTTCCAGTTGCCATTGTTCAGTTAATATGCAATGTGCATCGGTGTTATGTGGGCCAAAGCTTCTCTAATTCATTCAAATTACTGGAAAATAAGTCTGGTATTCTTCTTGTTTTCCTGTTTTACCTCAGTGGGTACGTGTTTATGTGGCATTCTGTGGACTTTGTATTACCATTGCAAAATACTGTAAGTTATTTGCAGACCTTTGTGAATACACAACTTTTCCGCCATTTTCCCTTCAATCAATATAAATTTGATGTCCTTAAGTTATCACAGCAAAAGTTTCTATTTTCTCAAGACTCAAGAATAATGTAGGGGGGGTTATATGTGACTGTGGTAGTTTTTTCTTAAAATTTTAAGGAAATTAAATAATTATCTCATGCTTACTTTGAGAAATATTCCAGAACAGTTTTTCTGTGAATGAGGAAGGAAGGTGCTATCTCACTTTAGGCAAGCACTTGGTCACATTTTGAAAAGAGCAGTATGATTCAGTTTCCTGAGGTAAAAAAAAAAGACTAAATTAGGAGAAGGATGGACCTTTGGTCCAGTAGATCCTAACAGGTCAGATATTTATACTGACTTTTCTATTTGCAATTATCCCAAATGTATACCAGAACTTCCAATGACTTCCGATTTTAAATCTTTCTGTACATTCTTTATACACAGGAGACACTCAATATGTCCTGCACTTGATCTATTGAAGAGGTTTTCTTCACTTTCCATAGACATATTTCTCTTTCTGCTTTTTTCAAGGACTACCTTTATGCTGTCAGTTTATAAACTTTATGTAATGAGGCTGAAATATTTATCTGATGTTTCAGTCTTCTTAACTCTGATGGATCACATTTTTTCTGAAATCAGGAGTAGAGCTGAATGGAACTGTTACTAATGACTGCCCAGAGGGTTTTACCATTGTGGCTAATATGACTGAAAGTGTTAATTAAGACCTGAATGCTGAAAAAAAGTATGATGCAAGGACATCAGACATCCTCCAGTGATGCCATGAGAAAGGTGCTGGTGAATTACATCAACGTTATTGTTCAGAGACTAGCATACATCAGGGATGCCATGATTTCCTCTAGGCATGCAGCAAAAACAACCTTTGGGCACGTTTATAATTAACAAATATTACTGATGACTTTTCTAATAATAAGTTGCCTTCCCTTGAGCCATAAGAACACCTTTAAATGAGAAAGATCTCTTGCATTCTGAATTATTTGTGTTTTCATGTAACTATGGGCTAGAAAAATCTCTAGCAATGAGAGTAAAATTACCAGGTAAATGGGCATGAGTTTCTGTGTGACAGAAGCTTAAAACTGGTGGTTGAAATAGGTACCTAGCTGAGGAAGGAGAAAGGGGAAAGCCCTGATCTGAACCCACAGGACTTTCCTCTTACTAGGATATGTAATACACAGAAGAAAAAGTTTGGATGAAAAGAAAATGGAAATTTTTCCAGCAAAGAGCAGTGGAGGAAGAGAGTAGTATGAGTTGTAAAGGGGGAGACAGGCAACAGCTTTCTAGTGAAGGATGTCAAAGACTGTCTTGCAATGGAGCCTGTTTAAATAGTGAATGTCTTTTATAGCTTACTGCTGTTTACTATTGTTTATTTGTCTGGCCTAACCCTACTGAACACCTCCTATTTCAATATAATGAATTCCCATACGCAAATGGTCTTGCAAGGAGCAAGGAGTTGGACTCGATGATTCCTATGGGTCCCTTCAAACTCAAGATATTCTACAATTCTACAATTTCACGATACTACGGAGAAGTTAATATTCTGTCTCTGCGTACCTTGCTAAATGGTGGGCACAGATAAGCTGTGCTACATTGCAGCCTGGATCCCCCTGTGTCCTGGCAGATGGGTTTCACTGAAAATGTATCTTATTGCAAAAGGATCGAAAATCCTATCCCATCCTATATACAATAACTATTGGCAAAACTCACAAAGCCTTTCAAAGGATACCAGCAAATAGTATGCCTAGGCCACTGGGCTGTCTGGCACCCAAATTGTTCATTTTTGCTGGACTTAGCTTCAGTTTTAGCATTCCTATCCCATTCATGAGTACAATAAATTTCTGGAGCTATATAAATCATGCTAATAGATCAGAATCTTTTCATTTAAATAGAAAATTTGGAAGATACTAAATCTTATTTGAGGAGTAACATTAGAAATACTAAATCGCGTACCTGACATTGTACTATATTTATAAAATATAATTTGAGGAGTTACAAATGTTTCCTCATTGACTGTAAAAAATTAAACCCTTTTAAAGTTATTAATATGCAAGATGGATTAATAATACTTTTTTATTGCTTATGTAAAATACTGTAGTAATCTTAAGATTTGCAAAGATCCTTATTTTTTTTGTCATACTTTAAAATTAGAAAGGTATACTTTAAATACTTCTGAGGTTTTGCTTTCTGTTATGCATTATATCATGAGGGGAATGAAGTATAATTTTGTTAATATAATATATTCAACATATAAAATGTAATATTTGGCCCAGTGCTGCACACCAAATGAAACAGCACCTTCACTCCTGTGCAGTATGAAGTTGGTAGCTGTGCAGCCCTTGGCCTTCCTCTCCCCATTGCTCAGTACATGTTGGGGAGCGTCCTGAATCTTCTACAGCAGACCAATATGCAGTTTTACCTCTTCTCCTTTTTGTTCAGATATTTGAATTGAAGATAGTAAGCAATTTGTACCTTTTAGGTAGAAGAAAATTAAAGAAAGAAAATTAAATCTAATGGATACCTAGTTATAGTCTTTTCAACCCCACACTGTAGAAGTTTCAGGGCTAAGGATCAAGCCATCTTATTTCTTGCTTAGCTAAGATCCCTTTCTGCATTCAGAAATAATTTAATGCTTGACTGTTTGTTTAACAGTTTGAGATTAATACTAATTATCCTCCTCCTATCCAAAATTGGAATTTATGCATATTCTCCTGCAAGCCTTTTCCACACTAAAATATCTCTTTCTGGAAAGCTTTCGTGTCAGGATATTATTGTCAACACTATGTTGTACACTCACAATACATTTATTAGTACACTTTTCTTATATTACTGCCCACACTGTAAGGCAACAGCATAATCATTAGTGTAAAGCAAACACTCAAGCTGCACTAAAATACATTTCACTGCAGAATGAGAGACAGTCATACTTTCTCTGCCGAATTCTTGCCTATGATTTGTTTTGCTTTGGGGTCATTTGTGTCTGCTTTTAACTAACTCATGTTAAGGTTACTCAAGGGAAAGCTCTAGTCAGTACCCTGGCTTCTTGAGCTGTGTGTAGATAAAGATGAATTACATGCACATTTGCACCTTATTGTCTAGATTTCTTCAGACATCTCAACCAGAGGCATAATATCCTCATTCTAGCCTCCTTGCCTTGATTTCTTAATAAAACTGAAGAAGCTGAGTTTCCATGGAAACTGAGGCACAGATTGTGTGCTAGGAGACAGGTTCCCTCTACGTGCTGTTGGGAAATGTCCAAGGAGCACAACTGTGTCTCTGAATGAGGAGCTCAGAATGTTTATCTGCTGGTTAAGATGCAATTTCAACACAGCTGTGCAAGTGTGTCCAGATCTCTCAGTATTTCCCTGCCTGCCTGAAATAAGGCTTCAGTGTCTCACAATAAAACTGGGAAGCTTAAATGTGTTATATTTTGAGGTTCCCAGGCAGAGATCCTGTGCACTTTAAATAGGGTTGGGAATTTTTGTGTAGCCTGAAAGACCTATAAAAGTAAAATAAATTTTTTTAGGTGTGCTTGATACTTCTGTTTTTAGAGAGGTATCCTCACTCTAGCTTGAGTTTTGTTTTGATATCTTAAACCAACCTAACATTCTGAAAACCACTCTGGGGCACCTACCTTCTGGTCTGCTAATCTTAAATTGCCTATAGTAACAAGATAGCTTTCCATTCTTTAAAAGTACTCTATAGATAAAATGGAGTTGTGCTTTCATTTAGCAGAACTTGGAGCGAACATCATCTCTTGCTTTTGGGACTCAATCACCAGTCTCCTGAGCTCCACTAAGAATTCCAAGAGGCTAAATAGTCACATCTCATAGCTGAGTCCACCATTCCCCCATGCTAATCTGAAGTTTAGAGCTGATCACTCTGTGATGTCTTGGGCCAGGTCTCTAAACTGAAAATATCTGTGAGTACATGTGGATACATATTTGGATATAGACACACTTTAACAGGTGCATTGAAATTGATTCTGAACTATATTCCAGTACCCCTTCAATTCCAAATGGTAAACCCATTTACTTTTATTTTCAGCCTGAGGGCTGAAGTCCTTGTCTGAAAATAAAGTCATTCTCAGTGGTGTAGTTTGGATTCTCCAGAAATTGAGGGCAATCTGTACTTCTGATTTCCCTCATTACTTTGCAAACAGTGACACAGTGAACAATGTGATTTTGTCCTTTGTGGACACTGATGAACCAGGTCATGGGTTGATGGAGGAATCTGATGTTTCTTTTCGGTTATTACGCTTATGTGTGATATCCCATAAAATCCACAGACAGAGTTTTACCCTTGAGTTGTGGTCATATCAGAGGTTAATCAAGATGAAATTTCTTTGCCTTCCTCTCTTTCCTAGATGATTTTAAGAATGTAAACCTTGTTGAGAATTGATTTGAAAACTGGTATCAGTACAAAAAGAAGCATCGCCATGTAACCATGTCTTGGCAGATATGCTACTACTCAATTTTTAATTTTTAGGTGTTTCTATTCCTTTGACTCTTCCAGTTACAGGCAATGTTAGACAATGTTGTTACAAAGGGCTCCAGTTGGTGAAATTCAAAGAGGGAAAATAGCTTGAACTGTGCTTATTCTCCCAGCAAATGACAATTTTCTACATTTTGTTAGTATTTTTTTTGTTAGTTCTTTGAAAAGCTGAACATCACAAGGAAGCTGGCAGTGGATTGTATGTGCTGGATTGTTTGTGAAAATAATTTCAGATACAACTTCTAAGAAGAGGAAGTCTACAAAGATGGAAAAGAACAAATTGACTGGAGTAAAATACCAGTCAAAAAAATGAACAAAGTTTTGTTTATGCATGTTTTTGTGGCATGCACAGAGGTTTAATGTTATTTTCAGGCTAACATTTTAATTTTTTCCTTGAAATTCTTTGGCTGAGCCTGTTTCTTCTCTTTAATATTTATGAACTTTTAATTTCAAGGTGGCATTGCTCTTTAGCTGTAGGAAAAGATTACACAAAGTATATACCAGCATAATGAAGCAAATGCTTTAATTGCAATGATCCTACCAGAAAAATGCTTACAGTTTGGAAAAATACAACTCAAATACACTTTCCTCTGTCTAAGGACTGTAAAATCATGCATGCATGCCTGTTTTTACATGACAATATGTTTTGGTTCTGTAACTCTTTTCTGTTATGTATTTGGTAGAATTTTACAGTGTTGGGACTCCAGGTGTATTCACATGTTTACTTTTTATATCTCCATCAATTCTCAACATATTGAGTAGATCACCGAGGTGGAAATTTTTAAATTTTATTTCTAGATGCTTCCTTTGAGTATTTAAAATAGACATTGTCATCTCCTTGTTGCAGCATTAGATTTATATTTCAGTCCATAGCTAGAGTTAGTCTAAATAGCTTCTTTAGATATGGCAGGAACTTCACAGGTGAGTTTAAGGCTAATGCTTTGCTATTTTTGAGACTACTCTCATTGGAAGTTTGCACACTAGCAGAAAAAAGTTTTACATATACTCTTTTAGACTACAGTGTAGTCTATTAGCCTGTGTGAACATTGTTTAAATCTCCAGGTGTAAATGTAGTCTATTTTGAAAGTCAGCTGTAGTTGCTGAAGCAAATGTGTTTTGGAATGACAGCTAGTGAGACGCAACACTTGTGAAGTCAAACATTTTTCAACTTGTCCACATGTCAGATGTTTGAATTTGTTTTTGCTTGTCTTGCCTAGAGTCTTATTTTATTAACTGAAATACAGGTTGTGTGGATGCAACATTATGCCTCAGAGGATAGATTCACATAACTCACATACCTTGCAAGTCATCATAAAAGTCTGGAAAAATAAATCAGAGGGCTTGCAGTGAAAATTCTTATGAATATTGCCTATTTCCATGCTTTTCTTTTCACAGTTGACTTGATTTGCCTTCTGCAGATCTTGTATTCTTGTTAACAGATAAATAGGGGGTCATCCCTCCAACTTCCATGTCCTCATAGGTAGCCACAGTCATCATTTTGATTTCTGTGTCCCAGAACTGTACATAGTGCTGAAATGGAATCAAGTCTGCAAGCTTAGAGAGACACCTGCTGAATCTCCATCCTGCCAGCACAGTGCATTGCACTTGGAGCTTTAACTGTGGCTGAGACAAAGAAAGCTAAAAAGTGCTTGTGGCAAATAATATTTGATGACCAGCTTCACAATGTGACATTTCTTTCTCCTTACACAGTAAATTGTCACTGTTAAGATAGTTTTGTTGCATTCACATTTGATATAGAAAAAAATAAAGAACACTGATAGCTGCAGCAGTTGTTTCCCATTTAGATCCCTTTATATATTCATTTGCACAAATTCACTTACAAAGTAAATGGCCATGGTTAATTTTGCAGAAGTTTTGTTGCAAATTTTTTTTTACTCCCTGTGAGATATTCTTCATGGATTTGTTACAAGCAGATTTCCTTGTCTAGGTTTATGGATACTGAAATTTCATTTATGAAAGGTGTTCTGCAGGCACATGACCTCATTAATGCCAGCATCACCCTAAGCTGGGGGTTTGACTGTGAAAAGTGAAATACTGTTCAAATAAGTCTTGGTTTCTTTTGGTTTAAAAGTTTCTTTTTCAGGTTTGGAAGCTCAATATTGAAAATAAAACAATGCAACTCAAATCTCTGTAGTTCCTTTTCTTGGATTAGTTCCAGTTTTTGTCTCAAGGGCTTTGCTAGCCTTCTTATCCTCAAGCAGCTTCTTCTCCTGTAGTTATTTTTGTTTTCCTTGTATGAGCTTCTGCCTGATAGGCGAAGAAAACTGTTTTTCTTCCTTATTTCTTAGTCTGATGACTTCCATTCAGATCATGCCCAAAAAACCACATTGATGATGCTGGATTTTGTTTGTTTTGTTGTTGTTGTTGTTTTGGTTTTGTTTGTTTTTTGGGTTGTGTGTGTGTGTGTGACTTTTTCTCTGTGGCTAGTGGAGAATTTTACAAAAGAATGATTTTCCATGGTAAACCACATTTTTCAAATCCTAATATTACATGGAAATAGTTTAATTTGCAAGTTTGGCTTCCATACCTTTGTGCTGTCTAGTCAACCCTCTCAAGACTCCTTATTTTTTCTTCAGTCGCTACATTTACATTTTCAACCACAACAAAATAAACTTTGAAAAATTTATAAATTCTCTGTGAAACGAAAATTCCACTTCCTTACTGGAAGCTCTATTAAACATTATGGAGAAAAACAAAGTGCAAGTGTTGTTTTCAGAGATGCAAACTTGCACACACATATTATACATAAACTGAAGTACAATAGTTGTGTATTGTACGCAACCCCAAGGCTGCATTCTGCCTTTGTGAGGCTTTTTTTCCCCCCGCAAGACTGGGTTAAATTTGGACTCTTAAACTTCTGTTGTCTTTCAGAATCTTTGTTTTAAGAGCATTCATACGTGACTGCATGCATGATTCCAGTATTTGTCTCAGTGGAATTCTTTATACCCTTTTCTTTTCTTTTTTCTACATTCCCCTTATTAAAAGTCCAAATTAGACTGGACTAACTCATGCTGAATTGTTCATCCCATTCAACTTAAGCACTTTCCAGAGCACCTGTGTCTGAGCCAGTGTTTTTTTTAATATGCTATGAAATCTGTACATTCCTTGGTTAGAGAGTTTTAGTTAGTTGTCAAAACATTTGAATTGTAATTCATTTCAATTTCCACTTCACAGGGTAGAATTAAAGCACAAATGCAAAAAGATGTTGTTTCAAATGGAACCCTTCCTAATTGTTTACATGTCTGATAAAATGCCCAAATGTTTTCTCCTGCCTTTTCTTGGTCAAATTTTTAGTGAGATTAAGCTGAGTGCAATAATTTCTACTGTGGTGCCAGAGTAGGAATGCATTTAGAAATGCCAGTTTTGACTGATGAAGTATGTAAAAGCATTAGACTTTTGACTTCAGTAGAACTCTTGCTGCAATGAAAAACTATTGAATTGCATAATGAACGTCAGAATCTGTCCTTTGCACAAGCAAAAGATAAATCCCCACTTTTGGGTTGGTTGCTGGTCATATAATTTAATGAAGTAGCATTCAAGAATGAGTAGTTGAACAGTATGTTCTTTCAAACAGGCTTCATAATTTTTTTTTCCCATTCTGTAAAGGGTAGTGTTTTCTGAGTGTTATGGTACCTATCTACAGCAGGGCCATAATGCTTATTCTATAGCTGCAGTATCCTTAACGCACTGCTAGGTCTGGATAACAACGTGTTTACTAGTGTAACACATTTCCTGGAATATTTGAGTTTTTCTTCAAGCATTTTGGAAGCACACTTACTGCCAGCATTTCAGGAGCACAGTTTATTGGACCCTTCAGGAAGGAACACAGGTAAATCTGTGGCTCTTCCATATAAGCTTTAAAGGGATCAGATCAGCTGCTTCCAATCCTGGGACACAGCTTGTTGCAGAGTTAGTTAAGAAGAAATACTGAACTTCATGAAAGTATGAAGCAGTTTCATGGAGTGTGTTCACCTGGCATCTTTCTTTCATGTTTTTCTTCCTTATCAGTTTAAGGTGTCCACCTGTCACCCTTGTCGCACCTTTTGGGCTTTGTAGTGAAATTTCCATGTTAAAACTTTCCTTAAGAGAGCTCCTGTCAGCTTTCTTTGTAACACTGACTTTCGAGGTACTTGTTAGTACAAAAGGTAAAATTCCACAGGAACCCAGCAAGTTCTTTGTACCAGAAGTCTCTGTGGCAAAACTTAGAAGGCAGAATATGCTGAGGGAAAGCACAAACTGTTTTTTGCTCTTTTCTCAAAGTATAACTTTCTGTGATCCAGCTGTGAATTTGCTGATAAACAAATGTTCACCTTCAAAAAGCTTTATTAATCAGTAGAGGCTGATGTACTCCATATATGTTTTATGTTAATTCTTTTGTTGGATTAAAAGACTCCCTTTGATGGGGAAGCTTCAAGAAACCAAGTGATGACACATTTTATGATGTGTCAATATGATGAAGTATCCAGGAATATTTTTCACCCCCTTTTAATGAAGCTGCTTAACAGATACAAATTGATGTTCTTCAACTAGATTCCTAAAGGGATCAGATTTATTATTTAAGGGATTTGATTTATGAATTCACATGGAGGGGGAAGGGATCCTCAGTGGACCCTATAAATGTGTTCACTTGTCTCTTCCTATGGCACAGTGCATAGGAGATTTTTTGCATGAGCTCCAGAGACTGAAAAGTCTCCCATATGTTTTTGATTTTAACACAGCTGACTGTCCTCATGGAGTCACCTAGGTCCAAATTCCACCTTTGGTATTTGGACATATGAGGAGCACAGCTGAAGGGCAGATATATATGTGCAAAGCACAAGATGTCTTACATAGATGAAACTGAAATCCTCTATCTGGAGCATTGCATTTGGGTCAATGTTGCAAGATGATACTTTAATTTCTTTAGGATCAGAGACTGAAATCTTCTGCTTAGGATTGGTAGCTACAGAGACCTTGTGTGCATTTTGTGTTGTTTTGGTAAGAGGTTTTTTGGTAGGGTTTGTTTTTTTTTTAATATGTTTGAAAGAGGATTCCATAACTCAAGTGGCTGTCTAAGAAATCAGGGATCTGAGATGAAATTTATCTTCAATCTAAGAAAGTTTATGTTTGTCTCCTACCTCCTACAAGACTTCTCTGATGACTTAATTACAAGCTAGATGGAATGAAAATGGCCTGCTTGTCCTTGGTTATTCCTTCATCTTGCCAGTGCTGAGTCAGTGTGAGGAATGGAGAACTAGGAGGTAGGGTAGCACAGGAGGGCTTGAATCTTAGTTTTTACCCCTCTCAGTTATGAGAGTAAAATATATTCCCATTGGTCTTGTATTGTTGCAATCATCATCACCATCTTCTTTATATTGCAAGACACTTCAAAAAAGCGTGGCAGTGGGTCAGGAGGCGTGTGAGGCAGAGCATCTCCACGTTAGGCACTGCAGAGGGGTATTTGGAGCATAAGTAACTGCTCTTGCACTTCTGCTAATGCCCAAAAGTCAGGCATACAGTTAACCTAGGGAAGCCTCTGCTCAGCTTCTTTGAACCTTTGATGTTAGGTTTCCCCAAAGTAATGGGGTTTTTTAGGCTACCTTCTCCTTAGTCTTATTCTGGTGTCTCAATTTTTTTTAAAATATTATTTTATTCTTTCCCTTTATAAATTATGTCTTTTATACCTTTTACATTGTATTTACAAAATTCCGCTAATATTTTGCAAACACAAAGCCAGTCCATTTCTTATTTGAAGATGATGGATATGATCTTTGTCAAACAAAACCACCATCAGTAGAAGGTGTAGAGCACTAGTTCTCAAGCAGGGAGGGATGAATCCCTAAATACGTGTCAATTAATATTAATTGAATTAGATTGTGATTGTCAAAGAAATTAACTTTTATTAAATATTAAGTTTTTAATTGTTAAAAATCAATATTGATTTGGAACTGGTCTCACAAACAGAAATAATTTAGAAACCACTGCTGTTAGGTGACTAACAAATATAACAAAAATGTGTGGTGATATGTATTTTATCAAACAGAAAATAAAAATTTTGTAATTTTGTTTAATATTTTTATGGGTGTTTTCGTTGGGTTTTTTTGCTCCTTTTTCTTTTTCTTTTTCTTTTTCTTTTTCTTTTTCTTTTTCTTTTTCTTTTTCTTTTTCTTTTTCTTTTTCTTTTTCTTTTTCTTTTTCTTTTTCTTTTCCTTTTCCTTTTTCTTTTTTTTTTTTTTTCTTGTCTTGCTGGAGTCCATTTCATTCCTTACAACCTGAAAGAAATACATTGTCTGAGGGTTTATCACCTTGCCTTTGTTTAGTCAACAGTGACATCATTAAGCTCTTCCAAGCCTACCTTTCTTAATAACAAGAGAAATTCCGCCAATCTTTAAGTTCAGTATACCTAGAGACAAATACTGCTTTTTTATAGAATTGTTTGGGGATTTAATTTATTTTCAATTCACTATTTCTTATTAAAACTTCAATCACTCTCCACTTGATTGTAATTAAAACTGCCCCTAGGCAATAAATTTTGTTCTATGCAAATATGACAGGTATAATTAGGGAAAAATTTAATTGTTCATATATCACTCCTTTTCATGTGTTGTTAAAATAAGTGATGAAGTAATTAGATTTTTTCCCCTTCAAATATCAGAACAAAAAGGAACAACAGAATTTGTACTTTTCCTTGAGCCTGGGTTCATAATGCACACTCCAGATTCTATGAATTCTGAAATTATCTTCAGACCAAAGATAGGAAGTTCTTGGGTTTTTGTCCTCTTGATTTAGTACAGGGAAGATTTTTCTGTGCAGTGGTGGGCTTAGAAGAGCAATGTGAAGAAAGGTGAGGGCGTTGGGGTTCGGTCCTGGAGTTTGGTGGGTCCAACAAGGATGAGACAGTGGTGTTCCCTTCTAGAGTTTTCCATTAACATCTTCATTACATCCAGCTCTGACATTTCTAAGGAAAAAAAAAAATGTATCTTTCTTGACATTTAGGTAGGAAACCTAAAATTGATCAGTGGTTATGTTTCAAGGGTATTTCTTTATGGTGCAACCTGTTGCAGATGTCAGCAGGTTGCACTTCATTGGGAAGGGGAGTTTTTTCCTGCCAAGAGGCTAGTGGGGAACGCTTGCCAAAACTGAAAAGGTCATGAAGATCCTTTAGGTCTCACCCTCTTGTACAGAATTCCCTTACATAATCCTTCAGCTTCAATTGCTATTTGCATGCTGGCGATGGCCATGTTCCTGCTCCTTTGCTCGTTATGCCGTCTCCAAGTTGGTTTGTGTTACAGCAGCAGTGACTCACTAATGCTCAGTCCACTGGAAAGTACTAAACAGACAGGCTGTGCTGCTAAATTCAGCGGCTATTCCCCGAGTACCTTCTCTGAGTCAGAGACTGTGGAGCAGTGATTTTGTTTTTGCTGGATGTGTTTGGGCGGACAGTGCCGGAGTGGGCGGCAGTAACACTCTCATTGCTGAGCAGGCAGTGAGCAATCGCCCTTGACATTTGTTGTGCCACTTTTTCCGCCCCCCCCCCCCCCACCCCCTTTTTTTTTTCTTGGTAAGGGTTTACATGTATCTGGAGTTGTCAGGATGTATTTATGTTTTACCAGGTCTTTAAAAAAATTAATGTGAATGAACAGAAAATGCTAGAGGAACATGTTTACCTGTTCCCAAGGTGATAAAAGCAGATTGAGTTGAAATCCTAGGGGTGGTGAGTATTTTCAGGTCAATTTCAAATAGAATCAGCCTTTAGCAACACAGAATATACTGACGTGTGTAAACCATGTGGTCCCACCAGGCATTTCCTCAGCATTTCCAACCCTCTTCTCTTCCACAGAATTGATGACATGCCAGACTTCCCACTGGGTCAGCAGAGCTGTCCTTCCCTTCTGGCCCCTCAACTATCCTTCCTCCCCCCACTTTGCTCCCCAAAGCTTGTGTGCATCTTAAGGATATTCCTTTCATAACCAGTGGAGGGGAATGGAAGTCAAAAGACTAGTGCATGATGTTTTCAATTCTAGGGACAGTATTTCATCTCATGACACATTTCATAGGCTTCAGTTCCATATAAAAAGATGGAATCATATCCAAATGTAATGTAGTATTAGGTACAAATATGTGGATATAATGAAAGCAAAATAAACTCAATTTTAAGGTTATAATCTAAGAGTTTTCATTAATAATTTATTGCTCTTTTTTCCCTAAGTAGAAATCCAATGGTGTACTTTTACCTTCAGTTATTGTTTTCTATATCTTCTGGTTTTTCTGTGTATTTTCCCTGTACTCTTTATATGACAACCTCAACTCTTCATCTTCAATATGCATCTTATTTTAAGTTTTCATTTTCTAAATCCAACTCTTGCTATAGCCAGCCTTTTCATCTGCTAAGAATATAGTATACAGGTGACTAAAGAGGATGAAAATGAGGAAAATTTAATGTTACGAAGTACAAACTGTGGCATAGCATAACTATAACCATGTAGCTGGGAGAATGGAGCATAGGTATTACTACAAGGTGCTTTAGCTTTTTGATTTTGTGTTCTAACCTTGAAATGAACCACATTTTTCTTTTAACTGTTGTTATACTGTTCTAATATTTCATAAAGGAGCTTTCTGTATTTGCAATAGATTTACATAAGATACATATTTGCATAGGTAATTATTGCTGTATTGTAGGCAAAGTTTATGGCTGCAGGCTATGTTCCTGATTTTGTTCTGAATAAAGTATGCATTTAGTGTTAAGCATGTTTTAGTATTAATGACATTTCTTTTCCTTGAATCAAAGTTTATGGTATGACGTGGAATTGGAAAAAAAAATTGTAATAGTGAATATAATAATAAGTGTAATGGAAGCACAAAATACAATTATGTTCATGTGGTGCAAGCAAACAGTCTGTCATCTGGTTTATTCTAGAGTTAGAACTCCTATTAGTTTCTCATTGAAATCTTCTCATAAATTTGCACAATATTTCTAAAGTTGTATGTCTGCAAACAGTTTGAGTATTTCCTGTTTGAGATTACTTTATGCTTATTCACCTTTTTTTACCTACTGTTAAGAAATTTTCTTTAAGCTTCTGCAAAATCACTTCATGTAGGAGACACTTTTGGTCTTAGTGTTCAGGGTTTGGTATTTTTCAACTTGGTGATCTTGAAAGTAGGTGGGGATGTTTTGTATCTAAATATTGGTCCTGTTCAGACTTGCCTTCCCTATTAGTATAAAACTTTGCTCTCAGGATAAGGGAGGAGTGTGAGTATGACATATGGGCTTGATGCAGTCAAACTTTCTAAAGTGATATCGAAGGAGTTTATATGGAATGGAACTAGTGCTGCTATAGTCTTGATAGATTGTCTGGATCTAAACTGAACAAGTGGTTCAGAATTTTTATATATATCAGAGAATCACAGAATCAGCTGAGTTGGCAGGAACCCATGAGGATCATAGAGTCCAGCTCCCAGCACTATTCCCAAGAGTCACACCATGTACCTTAATGTCGCTGTAGGACACAAAAGAAAGACAAAGGACTCCAAGAATAGTTTAGAAGGCAAAGCATAGAAAGCTTTATTGTCTAATTCTTACCACTTTTTAATAAGATGTTACGATACAGACTTAACATGATTGGTGAATAGGAACGACACCTCTCTAATTTCATTGGTTAAACTAGAGAAACAGAAAAACACCACCTGGAGAAGATTTGAGAAAGAATAATTGTTTTCCAAGATTTTTTTGAGAAGAAAGCTTGTTGAGAACTTTTCCCTTGGGAAAGAAGTTAGCAACTGCTAGCAGGCTAAAAATTCTCTCAGACTCACAAATATCAGGCCCACACCTTAGAGTATTCAAATGCTTCTTCTACTCTACCGGGATTGGTTCTATGACACCCTCACATTCTTTAGAGCAGGTTTGAGCTTTGGGGGCTTGCAAAAATTTCTATAGAACAGCTCATCAACTTTGTGCTTCTTTTAGCTTCATCACAACACAATATTGTGCTTGGTTTTTTTCCTGGTTGATGGGGTTTTTGTTTGGTTTTTTTTGGGGGGGGGTCTGAGTGTTTAGTGCATAAAACTGTGCATAGTTTCATGAATTACTAGTAAAATTTTTGGTTATGCTGTTTAATTGAAATGCTTCTACTAAGACATCCTCATTGTGGTCTCAGCTGTAACTACATCTGCATCAGCTATTAGCCATGGATTAGAATTTCCAGGAAGGACACAAAGGGGGCAGAGATGTGAGAACAAGATGTGCTTTTGCAGAATGCTTGACTACATACTCTGATTTATTATTTAGCTGTGAGCTATGTTCAGTTCAGCAGGGGAGCTTTTCTTCCTGCAGTTCCATTGAGATCTCTGTGTCAAGTTACTCCTGTGCAGTGACTTGGACATTGTTCCTACTTATATGCTACTACTGCTTCAACAGTTTATTTTCAGCAGCCTCAATGCCTAGAAAAGACTGTTCCACATTTGTTTCTATGTTCTCTGATACCTAGTTTGTTCACACAAACATTAAACTGCTGATATTTTCTTTACTGACAATCATTGGTCAGCTGGAAAGCTACAGTATTCCATTCTATTGTATAGAATTAGAATAATGATAGTAAATAGCTGTATAATTAGAAGCTCTTTTACCATGTCAGGGTAAATTCCTGTCCTTTCAAATTGCATCTAGCCTCGGGAAAGTTTTCTGGTACATTTTTGATGTATTGCAGTAGGGGTCAGGCAGGTGAGTGGAGACGGTAATCGATGTTGAAGGAAGCAAGTTTTCATTTATTTCCTATAAACAGAGTGTTTGCATGGAGCAATGATGTATATCACCCTGTACTAGAGGGATTTCTGCATCTGTGAAAGTGTCCTATGTTATGAATTGAAAAATTTGATAGTAATCTTGTTAACTTTGTAAGGCACTTAATGCAAGGGAAAATTCTAGTAAAATCACTATACATAGAAATGCAAAGTTTAAGCAGTATTGAAATAAAACTTTTTTTGATCTGTGTTGAGAATCATTACAACGTCTACATCAAAGTCGGGCTTCTGATATTTTCCCAAGCTATTTTTTTATCTGCAGTTGTAACGGCCACGATAAAAACTGAGCACTACAGTAAAAGACATTGGAAAACTTTTGGGATCAGAAGATAAATTCCACTGGCAAGGGCTTGGCAACTGCTTAGAAGCTGTGTCTAGCTGCTTTCTCAGTTCCATGAGCAGTTTTGCCTGGAAGCATTTCACAGCAGCCCACAGCCTACTGAAGGTAAGGGACTCAGATAACCTGACAGAGAGGAAGATTACAGATACTTTTCCATTTCTCACATTTTTCAGAATGGATCCTGGTATGCCACTTGTGTCAGTACTTGTGCTGCTGCTGAGCCATTGCTATGTCGTGGAGTCCATGTGTGATGTATCTATTGCCTCTGCAATACAATTGCAAGCAGCATGCAAAAATCCCTGACAAAGGACATGCCAGTAACAGTTTCATTTTTACAGCATTGCCCATAAGCTATCCTCAAGCTTACTGTGTTTTTTTTCTATCTCTTAAATGCTAAATACAAAATGATTAAAAATCAAGTTGCATGATTCATTTTGCTTACATTAAGTTTCAAAAGAGAAAGTTGTGTAGTTTAAGCTAGGAGTCTAAGCTAGGCTTCCTCTGTGCCTGTTGGAAAATAAGCTCTGCCACGACTGAGTGGAGGATTCATTTCACTTTCTTTCAGTCCCTTTGGTGCTATTTCCTCTTTTGCAGCAAAGGAAAACATATGATCCTTTTAAATTTCTTCACAGCTTGGCTCCTTCTTGCTCATCTACCTTGTGAATTATTTTTTTTTAATGCCAACTGTGATCTGCAACCCTTTTGCACACCTTTCAAACCTTTACTCCCTTTGAAAAGTGCAAGCTCATATGTTCAAGAACAAATACAAATTCTTTCATTTATTTGATGGATTATCCAAATTATCAAACATCTGCAACCCAGCATTAGTTTTTATTTGCATCTTGATAGGTAGTGGACATCATTTACATTTGTATAACCTCCCTATGCTTGGCAGATTTTCCAGAATTATATTTTCCCCTATTAATTGAGAAAAAAAAAGGCTGTAATGTCCTGCCCATCAGAGATCAATTCTGGCACTGGCAGAATCAAAGGAAACATTCTCTTTTGTCCTCTCCTATTGTCTAATAAAGTTGGTGCCAATTACAACAGATTTTTCATCTGTTATTGGCTAAACTTGAATGTGTTTCTTATATGTAGGTCTGGGTCAAGGCAGTTTTACAGCAATATCTTTGGGCTTCTTGGGATGATTTTTAGTATGTATTTATGTGACATTAACTGTTTGAGGCAAATTTAGAAGACTGCAAAAGGTAGCTCAGATATCTTCTGTGTAAGTTGCCAAAATCATACAATATGTCATGGAATGGTTTGGTTAGAAGGGACCTTAAAGATCACCTAGTTCCAAAACTCCTGCCATGGTCAGGGACACATTCCACTAAATCAGGTAATATGGCTTTTATTTGGCAATTTCCGACACATTGTTTTCAAGAAATTTTCATGGAAGAGAGTTCAACTGCGCAGAGGCTAAAAAGAAGAGCCAAAAGCCTTTTACCAAGATGAAACAGTCACATATGCAAGAAGTTACAGAATGGGATTTTTAAAGCACTGAAGACAATTTGGCCCTGAGTGTCCTGCTTTTCAGTTGGAGGATTGCATCCAAACTTGCCTCTCACTTGTGTATATCATCAGATGCTAATCCTCAGAATCAAAAATCTTGGAAATCTGACCCAAGCTACTTTGCAGGAGGAAGCTGTGGTTACAAAACAAGGAGATCCTCTTCCCATTTCAAAAATAATAATGGTTTGGTACAATTTGCAATTCCATGTTAATTAAGTTCATGGAGCCATTGGATGTATTGTTATCAACTGGTACTACCTGTGGCATGTGTTACTATTTGAGAGGCAGGGTTACTTCCTGATGAAGATTTTGGCTTTCAGTCCCTTCTGAAGCATGCAATCCACAATGTGTATGGTTCAGGGAAGCATCTTGCACAGATGTTCTGGTTTGAAAACGCAGCAAATGCACACAGAAACACAAACAAGGAATGTTCAGCAGGGATTCAGGTATTTGAACTGGAATGGATGAAAACATCCATGGGGCAAACACAGTAACAACTGCTTCGTATTGAACAAAAAAACCCACCCCAAACCAACAACAACAACAAAACAAACAAACACCCCAAACAAACAACAAAACCTTTGTCTGGATCTGCCTGCTTTATAGGAACTTAGCTAATAGCAAATTAGTGTCTTTAAATGAACAATGTAGCTATGGCAGGGATGCAGGAAATCAGAGAAGGCTACACAGCCATACACTAATTGATGTGCACATCTGACCCTGGGGACTTGCTCTTGAGGCAATGTTCTGGAAGCTGAAACATGTATCCATGCTTATTGTTGATGTTCTCAGTTGAAGGTGGTATTTTAGTGATAAAGAAAAAAAACAGTGTGTAAAGGATAGGCTTAGTAAGTAGCAAATGAGTTGTAAATTAGTTGACATTTTGATGTTTTTGCCCTTCTCCCTCCCAGTTAGCCAGGCTGTCCCTGCCATCTCCCTGTGCTGCCGGGGGAGCTGGATTAGCTGTGCTGTGCTGTGGCACCTGTAGGTTGGTCAGATTCCCCCAGGTTAGCCCAAGGGACATCATGCCATCCTTGTTTGGAGGGAGAGGAGGTAGGATTGATCTTCATGTTCAAAACCAGACCACAGCAAGTATTTCTAGCCATTACTTCCCTTCATTGTTTTTCTCTACATATTTCTTTCTTTTTCTCCTCTGTTTTGGAGGGGGATTTTGGTTGTTTTTTTGTACTCTGGTGGCTCTGACAACAGTCAACTGGATTTTATTCAGCCTGAGGACTATATTTCTGTCCTGCACCATTTCTGTTTTTCAGATTGCTCAAAATAACTTTACAGAGTGGATATGGGGAAAATGAGCTAATATTGTCATTTGGATGTTTCTCTTTATTTTAGGGAATAGAAAGGAGAAATGGCATGTTCCCCTAAATGCACACATGAATTATATTTATCTATATTTTATTTTTTGTGTCTACTATGAGCTTATAAAATGAGTTATTTTTGAAGAGGAACAATACTTTTCAGTCCTGTAAATTATTCTTTGGTTTCTGAAAGCCCCTAAAACAAATTGATAAAGAAACAAAAATCAAAGTTGTTATCACTGCAGCAATTCATGTTCACTTTTGGCAATCTTATGTAAAAGTAAAAACCTTGAATGTTGTTTAATTGAAACAAAGATCTGGGTTCTGGGAATAAAACAGACCTTTACAACAACACCAGAGACCTTCAGGTAATTTGTTTACCTTCTGTTCATGGAAGTCAAGGAGCAGCATTATCATTAAAAGGATGAAGTGCATTCAGACAACTGAAACAACAGTAAGATGCTAATTAAAGAATTTACAGAAAAGTATCATGCTGTGGTCTTTTGTTTTATAGAGGAATTAAACTTGTAGTCTTTTTTTTTAAGTCACAGAAGAAATTTATTTTATTAACATAGGTGTTAAGTAAATAGAGAATCCTGTGGCAGAATGGCAGAACACCTGACTCTTACACAACAGTGGTTATATACATCAATCTCAAAATATAATTAAAATTTGTCTCAAGGGTCTGCAAACTACCAGAAAGGTTGAGAAAAAAAGCAGAAGAGAAGCCAGAAACATGGACTAAAAACAAAGAGGAAACTACAAAAGAAGGTAGACAGCAATGGTGCATTTAGGTAAAAACAACAGAGAGAGCAAAGATGAAACTTGAAATATGAAAGATCAGTCCAGAAAGATGAAACACAGAAATTGTTTATTTTGTCCATGTTCATAGTTCTCTTGATCCTCATGTTCTGTCTTTTATAACTAATCAGTAAATGATTCTTTATTAACTTTTGATTGCGGGCTTAAAGGTTTTATGATTAGGTTGGGGATCTTGAACTTGGGAAGAAAGCAGACTTGGGACTGTGTACATAAACCTTAATGAGATGGG
This sequence comes from Acrocephalus scirpaceus scirpaceus, assembly GCA_910950805.1. Classification (NCBI taxonomy): domain Eukaryota; kingdom Metazoa; phylum Chordata; class Aves; order Passeriformes; family Sylviidae; genus Acrocephalus; species Acrocephalus scirpaceus. Next base: position 9,738,183 of record OU383777.1, read on the forward strand.
CTTGAGATGGGTGAAAACAAAATATAAAGTAATTTCTGTGTGGCGTAGAGGAGGGTTGGTGGTGGTTTACCTGTAGATTAGCAACCAGGGGGTTTCTGAAGACTGCAGGTCAGAGAATGCAGATCAGGAAACAGTGGAAAATCTGGCATTGAGAAACTGGTCCCTGAATTAACTATGCTTTGCATGCCAGAAAGACAGGGGTCCCATGACATACTGGTTGACTTGACTGATGTAGTCTTCATGGAGGAAGATGGATGATGGATCAGGGAATTACAAGTTTCTGTTGGCATGGAATAGATACTCTCTGTATTGGTGTTTCTCAGTTAGAAACTGAAGAATAAACTCAGTTTTATACCCTATAGGTTTAGTATTTTTTATTTAGTTCACCATAATTTGATAAGACTAAACACTAAATCTGAGTATATTCTGAATACAGACCAAAACCTTAATCTGTCATGCAGAGTAAGTGGCATGGCAGTACTTAGTTGATGGAACAGTAAATCTCATTAACTTTAACAGTGAGTGAGCCTTTAGCATGTTAATTAGTTTTTGATCCCTTTAACAACAGATATCAAACACCCAGCAAGCTCTTTCTTTCTGTAAACATATTTTGAAGAAGAAGGATATTTTGAAGAGGTAAGAACTGGTAAGAACTGGAAGTCTTATTTGTCATCTGTCAGGCAGGACTTTGATAGAGTCTTCTCTACTGCAACTTAGATGAAGGCCGTGGTAACAGAGACCAAAATAGTACTTTAAATCCTTTCTTGGCTTATCCGGATTTTGTGATTTAAAGGTAGCAACTCATTCAAACCCAAGAAAGTCACTATTAGAAAAAGCAATAAAGTATTAAACATCATAGTTTCTTATTGATTTCTGAAGCAAGGACTGATGCCCTAAGACTTCAGTTCCTACAGATGAGTGTTACTGTGATTTGATATTTCATAAGATGGGCATATTGGTCCCTCAAGGGAGAATGTATTGTAGGGAAACATAATTACTCCAGCTCATTTCTTGCATTCACTTTCTTTTGTTTTGTTTTTTTTCTGAATTTGGGGAAACAAAAAGTCCTGTTCAGTTCAGAGCTGAAGTTAAAAATCTCTCAGAAAATTTAAAGTACAGAAACACAGAAATATGTGAGCAGTATTATGGAGACACAAACCATCAAAGGTTGTTAGTGGGAATTCCAGCAAGGAATTTATATATATCCTGTTTTAATGTCTATTTAATGACCACTTAATGGGATTTGTGCTTCAGTGTTTTCCTTATGGTCAACTGAATGACCATTCTTGATGTGGTTCAGGATTTAAAGTGCATATGCCAATGCTGAGCCTCATTTCTTAGGGAGATTAGGACTGTTTGCTTACACTTTCTTGTGAAGAAATCCTGGGTTTTTTGTTATATAATTGTCTATTTATGAGCTAGTTTTATACAGAAAATTTGCAAGCAGTAGAGACAGCCTTTTCTAGAACATGATACATTTGGTCCAGTTTAGATACTTAGGGAGGGGATAGAGAAATTTAGGACTGCCTCAAGTGTAGATCAGTGGTGAGATGAATATCACCTTCCCTTTTTGTCTCCTCCCTTTATCCACTCTTTCCTCTACTAGTAGACTGTAAATCAGGAAGATGGAGAGGTATTGATGGGACACTACTACAGCCCAGAAGTTTAGGAATTGACTCTAGTTTTTTCTCTTTTTCTTTGTCCACGTAGAGGACATGTTTTAGGAACAATAGATGAGCCTGCAGATAAGCCTCATCATTTGCATGGCCCTCCTCTGTACCCACTTCAACTGGTCTACATAATTCTTATGTTGTGGGCTGCACAGCTGGACACAGCACTCTGGGGGGAGTCTCTCCAAAGTAGAGTAGAGGGGAAGAATCACCTCCCTTGAATGCTGGCCACACTTCTTTTACCTTCTCTTATTCTACCCTAAAAAATTCCATCATGGTGTACCATGGTATGGCAGTAGGGTTCAAAACATTTTCTGTTCCAGAAAGTAGTTCTTTTTCAGTAGTCTCTAAACCAGTATATTTGTTCTCAAAGTGAAAGACCTATAAACCTGATGCAGTTTATTTCCTAACATAAGACAGAGAATGTACTGTTGTGTGTTCCTGGACTTTGTATTGCAATTTTCTATTAATACGGATGATCCTGATAAATACTAATTTCCTATAGACTTCACCTTTCATCTGCAGTTCCCACTGCTGATGGTAAGAGCAGTCCAGTGGGTCTGGAGCAGTAAAAGTTCCTACAGCATTATGAGAAAATAGTCTTGGACATTTAACTGTATATTAAAAAAGTGAGTAGAGTAGAACTGATTAAATAAGTGAAATACGTGTACAGAGCCGGAGCCACAGAAGAGCATTAAACTTCGGTCCTGAGCAAACGTCATTAAATGCTGTGTCTTTATGTGAGTCAGCCCTGATGAGATATTCCCCTTGCTGTCTGTGCCTTGTCACTTTGTGCCACTGAGAGTCTTTGTCCTTTCATCAGTTAAACAGACTGAAGTGTTGCCTTTGGAAGATAATTACAGGTTCTCAACAAAAATGGCAGAGTTAAACCCTGCTAGATGGTACTTGTCTCACTGGAAAGAGCACAAAAAACACCCAGCGGCCATAGTATTCTCTGCACAAGGGCCCCTTCCTGAGATAATGATACAGCTCTGTGTAGGAATGATGGATCTGGTTAGGAACCTGGTGTGGGATCTGCAGCTTTACCTTACGTGACTGGCTGTGTGAGCCTGTCCAGGGAGCTGCAGGATTGAAAAGGAAATGCTGAACAACAGGCAGCCTGTACCAGCTCCTCATTTTGGGGAGCATCTTTGCATTTCAAAAATCTCTGATGAAAAGGGATTTGTTGGCTTGGAGATATTCTGGGAAGTATCCAAAAGTGTTACATTCTCCACTACTCTTTCAGAAAGCTGCTCTGAGAGATACAAGTCTCTTGCTGGAGGTCCTTTGTAAATTCTCATGTTTAATTAACGTGCTAAGGTTTACACTGCCACTTAATTGGTCTTGCCATTGAGAGCTGTCTGCTTGGTGGCTGGAACAGTGTGTAGTGCTTGTGTCTGAGTATATGACTTTGTTAAAGCCTGATTTGTTATTGTTAGCGTGATCACACTGCAGGGATATGGTTACTGAGCCAAATCTTCAGCTGATGAATATCAGGATAAGTTCAAATGAAATTAGTGGAACTTTCTGGACTTGACTCATAAATTTCAGGGGATATTAAAGTCCATGTGCAGAAGACTTAAAACTTTAAAAGTTTCATGAAAGTCTTTCTGTATTTATTCAATTCAAAAAAAGCTGAATACTCTATTTTTAAATTTAAGAGTAAACTTCATTTTATGTTTTCAGTATTTACTACAGTATTTTTGAGTGGAGGATACAGAATAGTGTTGAAAATCTGTTGTTGCCACAAATGCAGAGAGGTAAAAAAATTATCAAGCTGCAAGGGCACAATTGTTGTTCTGTAAAATTCTCTTTAGAATTGAGCATTTGTCTACAGATTACTATATATCAATAATTTACCAGCTCTTTTTGCTTTCAGAAAGCATACATGAATTTAATATGAAAGAAGAATTTATCAATATAGAAGTTACGAGTACACAAATAGAGAATTTGAGAACCAATTATTTGCTTTTTTTTTTTTTTTTTTTTCCCCCAAAGAATCTGTTACAATGCAGGAAGGACAAGAAAGAAAAAAAAAAACACCCAAAAAACTAGAAAAACAACCTGAGAAATGAAATCAAAAGAATCACTGTCAGGTTGGTTGCACATTTCTGATATGGATGCTGGCGAAGGACTTCTCAGTTATGGAGAGACAGACGAGAAATTCCCTTTGTGAGAGTACATGAGATGGCTGCAAAATCAGAAGCAATCTTATTAGTTCGACAAGTTGTCAATTTTCACAGACTCTCTCTTCAGGCAGGGAACACTGATGGGTTTTGTGTATGGAAGACAGATGTTCTATTTACAGTCTGTACACAAGATAATAAAAGTTCCCTGTCTTGCCAACCCCCATTTGAGCAGATCCAGAGATATCTAATAATGTATTGCTGCTGGTTCTTTTGTACCAGAAGTGGGAAGGCACAACAAAGATGAATCTAATAACAGTTGCAAAGGCCTTTGTGCTATGTATCTGTGTTCGTGCTACAGAAACCTTGGCTTCTCTTATTTATTTTGAGATGTTACGTATCTTGCTAATGCTTATTTTTAAGGAAGTATGATAAAAATATTCATTATGGACAACTATATGGGAGTATATGCCAGAAGAAGAAGATTGAACAGTAAGAACAATCTCTACCCTAATCTTCTTATGAATTACTTAGCAAGGTTTTTCAACTGACAAGATGTCAGGTCAAGCGAAATAACAAAAGTGCATATGACAAGAGAAGGAGAGAGAATAGGCAGCATTTAGAGCCACACAGGGCTAACTGGTTTGAAATGGAATATTTGTATTCAGTAAAGAATCAATGCTATTGCAGATCCATACCTAATGCTACCTCAACTTGACCCTTGAATCTAATTACATTAGAATATTTTTGGTTGAATTCATATGTGATCCTCAAGCATTAGGATCTGTTACTGTAGACTGGTGTTTTAGTTGGAGCAGAAACAACAGGTAATATATAGTCCTGGCTCTCATCTGGATGCACACTGCACCTCCCAAGAGCTGCTGTATTGCAGGATGCACATCTCAAGTTTTCAAAAGTTTTGTGTAAAGATGTGATTTTATGCAGTAATTGTTTTTTGGGGCTCAAATGTTAATATTAAATGAGTTTTTAAATTACTAAAAAAGTTTACGATTCCTTAATTTGATACTAGTTTAAGCTTCTTATCAAAAAAGATGAATAGGCACCAAAGTGCTGCTCCAAGCAATGTGGGAAAAAAACCTTTCATAATTGAAGAATAATATTAATTGGAAATCACTGGACATATGACAGGTCATCTGATGTTAATTCAGGCCTTTGCATCTCTTGCTTCTTGTGTAGCTTCTCTAGACTTCAGACTGTCACATCAGCTCAAGGACAGAGAAGGCAGATAGAAAAGATGATTGAAAAGTTGCAGACACAATGCTCTGCTACTGTAATTCCTATGAGGCTTAAGGAGTTCAACAAAAGGAAAAATAGAAGCCAAATCTGTAGGGTTTATTTCATCACAGCAGAAGAATGAAAAAGAAAGAAAGCAGAAAAAGGTCTCCAACACCACATTATCAAAGACCTTCACAATATATTAGCACATGGCACTATGCCCCTGAAAATAGCAAAGGCAGTTTTGGGGACATTCTTTGGTAAATTTCTCAACAGTACTTAAATCTTGTCTGTCAAAAGCAGTTTGAGAAGCTTAAGTTTGTCAACTGGCAGTGGTGACTTCAGACTCTAGTGAAAAAAGTAATTCAGAGTTTCTGCAAACTGTCTTGAAAAAAATTGTATTTAGTAAAATCACACTAAAAAGCCAGTCTTTTTCCATATTGATTAAGCCAATCTTCCTTTAGAATTAAGAAAGAAAAAAATGCATAGATTTAGATCAAATATGCACCCTAAAAATCTCTGTTGCTGTGTTAAATTGGGCTGTCTCATATGCAAAGCATTCAGTGGGAAAAATTAGATCCTGTGGCCTTTCCTACAGGCATGATTTCAATAGTCAAAATAAATTCTTTCTCTTTGATTAACTTAGAAATTCTGACTGATCATTTAGGAGTTTAGGAAGAAGTAATTTAGCAGTCAGCAGTAGCTCTTAATTAATTCTGCATCAGTGTCTGTCGATTTATATTACTAACAAAATGTAAGAATTGTTTCTCACTATCTGCTTTGACACATTAATTACATGTTGGCTTCTTCTGGGTTTTTTGTTTATTTATTTTGAGCTTTTTTGAAAGCTATTGATTCATTGATCATTACCACAGTAGCATTTAAGGTGGGCAAACAAATCCTATCTTTAAGCATCAGCTTCCATCTGTGTCTTGCCATATAATTTTTTTTCTTTATCCTAGGCACTCTCTTAAATCAGTTTTCTTGGTTCTCTGGAAATCACTCACAGATTTCACTCTCCAAGTTGGCTACTTTACTTCACACAAATCCTTGCTTACAGCAGATTAGTGAAACTTGTGAATCTTGAGCTCTCCGTAGGGCTCTGTAGGGAAATGTGTTACTTTAGGTAGAATGTCTTTTGCCTAATTACTGCCAGATATAATTGGCACTTACCTTGCTCTGCTTGTCCTTATTTTTTTTTTCTCTCTCCCCCTTAACCTGCCTCCTCATTATATTTCTGTTTCCCAGCATAGAAAATCCTGCCTTTCTCTTTTATGCTGCTTATCCTAGCCTGAGTCCTCATGATCAGAAGGAATCTCCAGAGGTTTCCCTCCATCTGCCTCCATCAACAGTTCCAAATCTTCCGTCTGGCTTATCTTCTTATCTTTTCCCTTTTTTCCTAGACTTCTGTTCCCCTATTTCTTCTCTTAGAGATTTCCATCCTTTGTTCTCACACAGTCTGAATCAGTACTCCCATGGCACTGTTGCCCCTTCAGTCCTACTTTTTTCTCTGTGCCACTCCCACGTGGCAGCTCAAGAGTGAGAGTGCTACATATTTCTCTAAATGCTGCTTTGAAATATAGACCTCATTGGCTCCTTTCCCTGGAGGTGAATAATTCATAGATTAACTGTTTCTGCCATATGCCAGCATGTTTATGTTGCCGTGACTATCAAATCACAGAAATGTCAGTAGGAAGGGACCTCTGGAAGTCATCTAATCCAGGCTCCTGCTAAAAGTAGGAATGTTGCCAGTATTACAAACAGATCAGCCATGTCTCAAAAACCTCCACGGATGAAGATCCAGTAGCTTCTTTGAGAGGCTAGATTCAGAGCTGCACTACTCTCCGGATGACCTGCCTCTCCTTAATGCTTATCTTGAATTTACTGAGCTGCAGTTTGTGTTCACTGGCCCCTCTTGAATCGTCTGCCAATATGACAAATGGTTGTAGGATTTTACTAGGCCACTCAGCCTCTCCTTTGCTGGATTGAAAAACCTCACTCTCTCCTTCTAGGCCATGTGTTCTGGGCCTGTGACCATCCTGGTAGCCCTCTTTTTAACACTTTCTGATTAGAAACGACATCCCTATTGGACAGTGTGCGGGTGGACACAGTATTTCAGATACTGCCTCACCTTTGCTGAGCAGAGAATAAAAGCTTCCTTACATCTACTATCCACATAGTTCCTGGTACAGTTGACAGCCAGGCTGCTTTACATGCAGTGAGAGACAAGTGCTGGTGTGGTTTTAGTGTGTCCTCTCTGCCAAGCACCCCTGCAGGGTGCTCATACCTGGTGCTGCTGCATGGCATCATCCCACTTTAGATGCAGACCTTTGACTTTCTCCTTGTTGATCCAGAGGAAGTTTCTTTTGATTCACTTCTCAAGTTTCTTTGGTTTGAAGCTCTCTCATTCAGCATGTCAGCCAATCTGCCAAATTTAGTGTCACCTTAGGATTTGCTGAGCATGTACTCTGTCTCATCATCCCGTCTGTCAGTGTAGGTATTGAGCAGCATTGGGCTCACTATTAACCACTTATGTGCTCTGCTTGTTGCCACCCATCAGTTAGACAGTAAGAATTCTTGCCTTTCAGCATGGCAGTCCCTCTCTTTGCTGCCCAGCAATACAATACAGCTGTGCTTCTCTTCTTCACACTCATTTTGTGTTTTTAGGAAGGAAGAAAATTCAAAATCCCCATGGAGAACAGAAATACAAAGAATTTTTGAAGAAGAGTTGTGAGAGTCAGAAAGCAGAGTCCCAAGTCTTGTCTTTCAACCTATAATAAGAAGAGCAAAGAGTGGACATTTTTTCCCCCCCCAAGGAGCATGTAACTACAAGGTTTTGTTGTTTTGTTGTTTTTTTATTGATCTAGAGACATTTTTCAAGGTAGCATATGCTTCATTTCCACAGCAGATCAAGCTGTTATTAGCCCAAAGCACTGTAAAAATCATGCTCAGTATCAATTGTTTTTTGACAGAATAATAAAGTACATAAAACCCTCAAAGAGGCTTGCCTTAGGTTTCAATATATATGTTGGAATTCACAGAGAATTCAATATGGATTATTTGGCCTTCTTCATTCGTGATCACTAATTTATAGTTTTTGGTTATATCACTGAGTCAAGTAACAACCTTTGTAAGAAAAGGACTGTCTTCTTTCCCTGTCCCTGGAAAAGCAGACTAGACTAGTATTAATTTTTTATGCCTGCATCCAAACGATTGATCCTCCACTTTTGGTCTAAGTTCTTAAGTTTTAGGTTCCAAAACGTCTCTCTTGTGCATTCTTCAAGACTGTACTTTTCTTGTTCACAGACCATGTTTTTTTCCTTGCAGTTAATGAAACTTACAGTCCTTGACTTTTTTTCTCGGATACATGGGTTGTGAATTGTTTAATGCCTTTTAAGTCCTTTCACAAAGTTGAGTTGTTCATCATTCCACATTCCTCAGGTGTAAAGGGATTGTGCTGCTATGCAAGACTGCTCATTTTGGAGAACACGTTAGGTGAAAATCTGTGATTTTTTTGCATCTCTCTCATGAAGGGTTTGATGGGAAGAGAATTATTCTTTTTTTCACAGTGGTCTGTGATCTCACAGACTTGTGATCTGACAACCTTCCACAGAGAAGGTGAGCTGTATTCTTTGGAACCACTGTATTTCTAGGACCTCATTGCATGACATAATATCTCACACTTAAAATAAAGCCACAGTAATACAATAGAATGGGATCCTCTTGCTAATGTAGTGTCGATCAATTTTGCTAAGCTTCAGTGCTTGTTTACTCTTCCAGTTGTAAGCTAATACCCAGCAGACTTTGTTACTTGAATTATTGATAAAGCATTTTGTTCCATGTAGGAATGCAAACCCAGTTTTGAATTGCAAAGGTAAGAGAATACCTTGTGCTCATTCCCAAGGTGTTGCTGTGACTGTGTAGCTTGGAACTTAATCACAAAATACAATTGCTTTTACTTTAGCTTCGCAAAAAATTATTAATGAATGAGATCATTAAATATTAAATTAACAGAGGCTTTTATTTTGCACCTTACTCAAAAGCCTTTCTGTCCATGGTTTATGACAGCTAGCCATGCTGCAGAAGGAGCAATTACAGTTTTCAAGATGAAAAGTTTAGCATCTTACAAGCTCTACTTTTTAAATTCAGCCTAAATGGTGCTTTTTGTTTCAGTACAGAATTGAATTTATCACTGCTGCCAAACAGCAAATAAGAATAAATTTTACATTTTATTTCACCCTGAAAAGGCAAAATTCACTGGTTTTGAGTCTAAATCAGACCTTTATGATGGCATAGTCCCAGCCCAGCTCATGGCAGAAGCTTTAGGGTCTCCCTTAACATTTTTCAAATGAAGTTCACAGCCAGAGGCCAAGAGTTTCCTGTGGAATATGTCCCAGCTGCAGGCTATGCTGCAGAATTATGCAGAAAGAATAAACATGAGTTTCAACCTAGAGCTTCTGGAACTGAATTAAAGTGAATGAGAAATAAAGAAAATTAATTTGATTTTACATATAATTCAAATGTAATTACTACAGCTATTTTACAGGAAGTAGTTCTAGTGAAATAATTTTCAAATTTGGCAGCTTTTTGTATGTGGTCTGTATTTTTTTCAGAATATGTATATTTATTATTCCCAGTCTAAATGGGGACTATGTGAGTTCATGAGAATAAGGTGTTGCAAGTGATAGAAGCAATCTATTACTGAAGCAATAGATGGAGGAAAAGAGAAGGATGGTAGATATCTGTAAAAACTACATTATTTTTCTAAAATACACTGAGACCCTAAACCTTGTAGGTGAACTCAGGGATCTGTTTGCAGCCCTTTCAAGTTCATTCTCTTCCAGTGAAATTCATGGCAAGGACAATGCAGTGTGTGTCAGCGCTGCAGCCGGTGCTCCAGCCACCCCTGATGTCAGAGACTGCAGGAGGATTCATTTGCTGGGGGATTAATGTTCCCAGATTGCTGCCCTGGGAAGATGGGTGAGAGCAGAAAGCAAGAGACAGTTTTATGAGGCTCTGGTCACTGTGTGAGATCTGAAATGTCAGAAGATGTGAAGGCTGTCCTAGCAGGTGAAGGCAGGCAGCCGTGCACTTGTTTTACTCAGCCCTTCTTGTTGTAGTCTGAGCTGTTTAGACACCAACTAGATAATGGAGGGAAAAGACATTTATTTTTCTCCTAAGTGCTAATGCCTGGTGAACTTGTCAGATAGGGCTCTGACTGATGGCACAGGATACACCCTGATGGAGAATGTGGTTGTGGATTTCAGATGAAGTCATTCATTTATTTGTTTCACTTGTTTTAAAAGATGTGTTTACAATTCCAAATATATATAAATATATTTTTTGTCTTAGGCACATGAAAAGTTGTGAAGAATCATTTTCTTTCCACTAAATTATAATAGCTTCTTAATGAGTACACATACTTTTCTGCCTTTTTCTTCGGTTTACATGTTCACCTAAAACCGGAGTTGATGCACCAGTTACTTAGCAGCTAACCCTGTGTCAACCCTGACTTCTCTGACAACCTGTGCTGGAATTTTCCAGAATTCACAGTCACTAACCTGCTAACAGAGTTTGCAGGGGTGAAATCTCTCTGAAGTGAGTCCTACAAGAACATCAGCTCTGGTACAAGCCCCACCTCTGAGGCTCGTAGCTCAGAAACATCTCTGCTACTGCCATAAAACTCCCTTTTTATATTAATTTATACACGTTTTAGTATGTTTTGCCGTCATAATCATCTTCCCAGTCTATGTGTAATATTCAGTACTGGATAGGGACCAAAATGTCTCATCTTTGTGTTGTGGCTGTGTCTTTCTCTGCTTCTGGGGCCGTAATCATTTCAGGAGGGCCAAGAAATTCAAACAACCATTTATTTAAAGAGGGTTCTTGTTGAAATGGTTTTGTTTTACATTTTGCATATTTTACATTAAAAAGTCAGAACAATTTTAAATCATCTGCTTAATTCTGCCTTTTCTCTCTGATTTTGATGTATTTTAACTTCGATTTTTTAAGATGTTTATTAGCAAAACCCTCAAATATTTTTTTTGTGGCAAACATTCTAGTTAAATATTGAAATCACTTAAAATGTTTGCATTACCGTGAGATACGATCTGAGTTACATTTTTGCCTTTTAGTTTTTTGAAACCAGGGAGCTGTGATGAGGGGCAGCAGTAGCCGTGTGGGTTTGTGGCAGGTGATTTCTTGGCTCGCTGTGGTTTTCAGTGTCATTCTGTGGTGGATAAACCCAGGGAGACTGAGGAGGTTATCGCCAGGAATCTGTGTGTTCTCACTAGTAGGAGGAATACACTCTTTCCCAGGCTTATGTTGTACAGGGGTAATTGCCTTAAAAGACTCACAAAGGAATAAATAAATCAAATAATAAAAAATCAGAAAGCCATGTTAATCATGCCTACTTTGATTCTCACTGGATGGATGTTAAGCATAATGTAACATATCCACTTTAAAAGTACCCTGGAGTCGAGCTTCCTTTCCATGTCTGTGTAAACAAGCTCTAGATCTGTCTTTACAGATTTTGGTTTCACGTGAAGTGAACGAGATTTTTTTGGGGAGAGAGAGGACTTCATTTAGATACATGCCTCCAGGGTGCTGCACTCTCTCTCACCATCTGAAAAGTTAAAAATGCAAAGTTTTTGCCATTTAAAGCTGATATTTTCTGAACAGATGGTGAGACTTCAGCCCTGGGTAAACCCGACCCATGTGGAAAATCAAAAATTCAAATGCTGGTTCCGAAGCTTGCTGGGAAAATTCACATACACAAAGGAAAACAAACATGGAGTTCACCATATTTGCCTTAGATGACTTATACAACAGTCTTGGGCATTCTCATATTTTGATAATGAGATGAGGGAAACTTTTTCAGGAACTTGATCTTCCAACCACCTGGTATTTATATTCTGGTTTAGCCACTGAATTTTGTAGCAAACTCTTCCAGAGTGCAAAGTTTATATTTACCTTTACAGTAATAAAGGTTTAAACTTTGTGATGAGCTTTGAGGACTGACTCACTGACACAGCTCACAAAAACACAAAGTTTATTTGTTGGCATTTTTTGGAAAAAAAAAAATCATTATGTCAAGTCAAATCTACAAATGCAGATTAAAAAGCATCTAGTTTCCTCCATGAGGATTTTTTGGTGAGTTTTGTTGCTGTTTTTGTTTTTCCGTTTGGGATTTTTTTTGGTTTGGTTTCAGGCTTGTTCGGGGTTTTTTTATTATTATTTTGGTGGAGGTTTTTTTTTTGTTTGGTTGGTTGGTTGGTTTTTTTGTTTTTGTTTTGTTTCTCTTGTTGTTTTTTTAATCAAAAGAAATGGAGGGATTGAAGATTTGAAGTTTATGCAGAACATATGAGCTCCTTTGCTGTTTAGAACAGATCTTTCTGCTAGTGATAAGAGCAATCTTGGGTAGAAGCTACCATACAGTGGAAGAACAATATTAGAAAAGTGAGCTGCCTCCAGTGGCATGCAGTTCTGTTTGAATTTTAGAATTAAGAAGTTTTGGTTTATTGTAAGGGGAAGTTTTTGCCAAGTCTTAAAACTACATGAGATTTATGCAAACTTGGAATTGCTTATGTTCATTGGTTTGGGGCATTACCAGTGCACAAAACATGCAAAACACTAATTGAGGTTGTGACAATGCTCTAGTTTTTAGTTAATTCTTCAGGAATAGAGCACTGAGTGGTTAGGAGTATTTAGTATGTGCCTCTGTGAAGAATCTAGCCCAGGAGAAACCATCTAACACACATGATATTTACATCCATGGCTTTAAAATAGATTTTTTGAAATAAATAATTATTTAAGAACTTTACAGCTTTTTTCTTTCTGTTGGCTTTCACTTGGATCCTGGACTTGAAAAGAATCAAGTGTGCTTTATGCTAATTTTATGCTTATGAACATAAAAGTTCTATGTGAAACTGTAATACAAAAAATGGCAGCATCTGTTTATACATTAACTTGTGTTGGATGGGAACCTGTGTGAGAAAATGGAACAACCGACCCATATTTAGAGCTTTAGTCTCAGACATAGGGAATGCTGGTTGAAGATTTTGCTTTGCTGCAGTTTTCTTGTGTGGCTTCAATACAACTATTTTCAGGGTTGTCTAAGCAGCTATTTCCCTAAATTAGTCACATGTACTTCCCTCTTCAGAAGACAGGTGGGTGTTCCCAGGTATTTTTGTAGAGGAAACATGGATAACTAGTTCAGGCAAGATAGCTAATATTTTAGTAGTTGGAGTTAGATACCTCATCATTATATCTTCTGTCTGATTTTAGCTATGCAGGATGTGTAGACAAATGAAGTTGTAGAACACAACACATCCTCTCTTTCCCGTTCTTTATTTTCAGAAGTGTTCCCAGGTGAGATACTGGGACAACCTGTATGGTGCACATGTAACTCCAATGCAATGAGCCTTGTCTGGCTTCTCACCTTCTCACTAATGCCATGGCATGCAGCAGTATCATGTTGCTTGCACAGAAGTCTCTTGGAGATGTGATTTAAAGTTGATCTCAGGCTGACTTTCTAGTGTTAAGATGTTTCTGGGACAAGCCAGGTCAAGTGCATCTAGAGATTTTCATTCTGCATTGATTGTTCTCTGAAGAGTAAATACTCTTCTGTGTTACTTTACAAAGACTTAGTGAAGATTAGTGCATTTAACATTGTCCCTTGGCACACACCTTGCCTGGGTGTGGGTGCACGATGTGACACTCCTTGTCTGTTGTATCCTGTTCCTTTCCTCAGAGTCTGCGGGTGATGAAATGGCAACACAGGTGTAGATCTGGCTCCAGGACAGGTTGGGACATGGGCCAAAACATTTGGAATTGTTCCTTGTCAGCAGCTTAGCTCCAGCTTTAATTGCTATGATAATTGGCCATATGTATCACAAGATTCAGCAAAACTAAAGGTGACCAACCTCTATACTTTTCTTGCTTTTATTTATTACTGAAGTATTTGGATGTAAAACAAACTGGAGAAGTCAAAACATGTAGTCTCAGATGAACTGTGTTTCCTTAATAAAGTGCACTGTCCTGTGTAATACAGACCATTCCCATGACCTTCTGATTACTAAAGAATTAATAAATTTCTAGCAACCTATCATTATATTCTATAAAATACCATTGCAGCAGCTTTGACACAATGAGCTTTGGCCTGTATAACAGTGTTGGCTGAATTCTCTAACCTGAATTCTAAAATTTGAGTTGTGGAAGTCTGTATATGGTAGCAATGTAAAATACTGTTGCAGGAAGGAACCAAGGCAAACCATATAGCTGCCATTCAAAGTGAATCTTGTTGATTTTGGACAAAAGCCACAGTCAGTTTGGATTGCTTGTTATTTTTTTAAGGAAGTTTTAGAAAAATGCATTAATATGCACAATATAAATCCAACCCCACAGGTCACAGAAAGTTTGCAATTTGCATGTGTTTTAGGAATAGTTGTTAAAGATGGAAGAGGAGGAGGGGTAGGAAGTGTCAGTAGGAGAAATAGTGCTATAGTGCTAATGAGCAGATGCTCTGCTGTGTATTGAGAGACCTCCTTGCAATTAAAAAATAGTTGTAGGTAGGAGGAGATCATTCATCTCTCTGTGTGCTGTCAGTTGTACCTTGACCAGCTTTTTGTATGTCAAATGAATTTTGATTGAAGCAAGAAAAGAGTTTTAGCAGCAATGTTTTCTGCAGTGAAAAAGTAGAACCGGGATGCAAAAGGAGCTTCAGAACTTCTCTGTGAGGAGAAGGCAGGTGTCATTGCTGTGCTGCTAATGGTTTCCTCCCAAAGTCCTGGCCAATCTGTGCCTAGGGGAAGAGGAATATTTCCTGGAGGAGGGCAGATGGGCAGTTCCAACAGTGAGTTGCAGGGGAAACCAGAGTAGCCAATATTGGATTACCAAGACCCTATAAAAGAGTTCAAAGAGGAGGAATAAGGAACAAGAATTCAGAGTAGAGGTTCTTCTGTGGCTGGTTTACTCCCTGCCAGTGTGGTCAGGGCAACGTGCAAGGGCAGGGAGGTCAGAATGCTCAATTCACCCAGAGCAAGAGCATGTCTCAAGCACGTGTGCACCTTGTGGAACAGGGAAAGTGAAGGGAAAAGAAGCAGATTCCAAAATTATTGTCTTAAACTCCCAACTTTTTATGTAATCCTGTCATTTTTATTAGAGAATCACTTCAAGGTTCAGGTAGGAGGTGTGTTTTGTAGGGCCAGAATAAGTAAGTGTAGCTCAGTTGCTTGCAGGCATTGTTTGATCCAACATGCACACTTTTCCCTTTGCTTTTCCCTACCTTTCTGCCTTTCTTTTTCTTCTTCAGGTTAGGGGGCTTATAGCATAATTAGAAATTGAATTATTTATGAGAACTCATTAAAATAGGTGGCTTGCAGATTAATCAAAGACAGGAGACATATGATATGAAACTGCCTTTTCTTCTGCTGCTTTCACTCATAGTGGCTGCAGGGAAGCCTATATAAAGCACCCCTAGTTCCGTAACAAGAAATTGAATGCTCTGCAATATTGCCTTGTGTGTATGTAAATATCTCTCTGAGTGTTGGGGGAAAATTGAAAATATGGGGGAAATTAGCCAAGAAAAGGTATTATGAGGCGACAAAGGGAAGGGATAGGTCATGAGTCATTATGCAGCTTTGGAAACCAGAAAATGTAATTTCTCTTCCAACCAGAGGAGCTTATGAGCTTAATGAAATTTAAAATCAGTGGGAGCTCAATGAATAGCAGTAAGACATATAGTATTCTACTAATGTTATGAGGAGTATGTCTAAAAATAACATAGAAGGCCTTTATTTATTTCCTGTTGTAATAATAAGGGCATATCTCTGAGTAGATAAGATCTATCCCTCTAATAAATGCGATTCAAGGCAAACCACGTTGAGACTTTTAACTGCTCCTCTATTTTTTTGTCTTTATAAATGTTACTTATCCGAAGGTGTTCTGAGATGCCATTGAAATAGTCTATTTAATGCTGGCTTCCTGGTTGTTTCTGGGTGCAATTTGGCTGTTGCTGTTAGGCCTTCCAAAGCTTGATCTTTAGAGTGTAAGAAATTGTGGGGTTTTGCTACAATTGCTGGTGAATTCAGGTCATTTAAATTAGTGAAGCTTACTGGTCCCTACCTATTTTTAGAGGTGTTTGTGGCCTTAGTTGTAGCTTTACTGGATTTGGTATATGGTGAAAGGATTAAAAGGGAACAATAATATACTTTTTCTCAATTTCTGGAGTAAATAGCTTTCTATACTTTTTTGTTGTTGTTGTTTATATTTTTTGTACATTTTCATATTCTGAGCCTATTAAGGGAGGGTTAACAAGAACAACAACAACCACCATAACCAACTATAAAAGGGCATAGGGAGGAGCTGAGGTCCTTTCCATGAGGTTCTTCCTCTTGCTCAGATTGTACATAGTAAGTTTGGTCATCCTGGCAAATAATTACAGTCCATCCCCTATGGAAACAAGTACACCTGCTACGTTGGTGTTTGGAGTCAGCATGGAAATGGACCATACATGATATCATTTAGAAGGGACATAATTCAATGAGTACCTTCCTTCAATGCTTGTATTTCAGGCTTTCTTCATTCCTCTTTGAATGTGCATGGATCCATATGCATGTGTATGCTGACCAGGAGGTACAGAACTGCCCCTATTTCTTTAATCAGTTTTTAAATTCCTCATTGAGCCATGACTGATACAATCTGCAAACCTCTAACATCCATTTCAAATGTACTTCTGTCACTCTACTGGCAGAAGTGTATGAATGTACATGAAGAAACTCCAGCAGAGAACCCACACTAGCTGAAAGGTAGTATTCTTTTGTACAGTAAGTATAGAGATACATCATCATGTTAATACAAAATGTTTAAATTCAATATTAAGATGAACAAGTGAAATAATTTCTGGTCTTTCCTAGCATGCTCATGGTTTGCAATGATTTACAGTGAATGCTCCCATGGTAATTAATGTTTTAGTCTATATTAATGAATAATTGCCACAGTGAACTCAAAGGTCACTTCCTGCTCAGGTGCTACAGTACTCATTTTCATCAGTGAGATGTTCCCATAGTATTCACAAGCTGTTACTATTTGTAGCTAATCAACATTTTCAGGAAAGGCTGTGCTTTGGAGTTTTTATGATCTTTGGGTGTCTCGCATGCAACAGCATTAAGGGAACTTGGTTTTCAAAAAGAAATTTTTTTGACAGCCACATACCTGCACAAGGTGTACCACTTTGGTTATCCTAAAACCAGGGTTCTGTGAATAACCACTTTAAAATACAAAACTAAATAAACTAACTAGAACCTCTTCTACTTACATGTTATTTGGCTAGCACAGCTCAGACTGTGAGTCTGAGTCACAGTCATCTTCTGAGGTCACTAATATCCATTTAATGCATTAATGATGTGTAAATATAATAGTGTTATTTCCATCTGTAAAGATACTGGGCCATGTTATGAGTAGGCAGGGTGTTTATTTTGCACCCTGATAGTTTTTTTTTTCTTGATAGTTTTTTTTTTCTTGATAGTTTTTTTTTCTTGATAGGTTTTTTTTTTTCCCCAAGATTTTACATTTATGTTCCTTAAATGGCATACTGTATAATACTTTTTAATAGAAAAAGCTAGTAAAAAAAAGAGAAATCCCTTTTTCTAGTTTAATAGTGATAAAAGATGAAAAGAAGTTGTTACAGAAAGAAAAGATACAAGGAAAAAGAAGAAAGGAAGAAAGTACAAGGAAAACCAGTAGGCTATTCTAAGAATGGGTTGGTAATTTGGGGATGGCTGTTAAAGGTGTTTTGGAGTTTGTTTTAAACAAAAATTCATATCTATTTAGAATATTTGTTGTGTCTTTATTCTAGTGTCCTTCTGGTTTTAGTAGTGATCTGTGTAAAGTACCTTGTCCAACCTAGCAAGCCTTTTAATAATGTAAATGTTTGCTCTTAAGCAAAGTAATAAGTTTATAGATGTTAGAAAAGGCTTCCTAGCTTTTGTTTATGAGCTGGTTCATCCTTTCCAGGCTTTGTGCCAGATCTGTGCCTTTAACAAGTGGATGACAAGTAGTGGATATTAGGAAGGTTGCATAGTGCTGCTTAATGGGATGCAATCTCTGGAATCCTCTGGGACAGCCCCAGCATGAATTGCATTGCTCTTTCAGAGATTGGGATATGGCCTACAATGTCTTTTGCCACATCTCTCCTAGTTATGTGCTGGTTTCTCATGTGAGGCAAAACCAGCTGCTTCTTTGCCCCATGTTTCATGCTCAGAATTTTTTTTTTTTTTAATAGGAAGCTTAGAGGTTTAAAAATGAAAAGACATTTACTAAACATGAAGCAAGAGGGCTTTGTTACTTTACTGCTGTGTAAATTGAAGGACTTGAACATCTCTGGTACTTATTCCTGTTTTTCTGGTCTAGCAATAGTATATAATTCATGAATTCTTGTCCTCATTACAGATAATGCCAACATTTCTGTGTTATACTCATGTTTTTAAATTATTCCTACAATCTGTCAAATCCATTTAGGTACATCCCACATTTGCTTTTATTTATCTGCAAAGTGCAGCCTCCTTATTCGTTACAGTTTGTCTGCCAGCATGGATGGAAACCATCCCAAGACGTATATGAATTTAAATGGCACCAGAATGACTGTCACTAGATATGTGTTTTTAGTGTCAAGGCTATGGTAATGTATATCATTAGTTGTTAAACATAGTCTGCTGTCGGCTCGGTGCCAGAGTGTTCTTATGTGCAATGCCAAGCGTTGCTGGGAGCCTACCATGTTCTCTAGTTCAGTTGCATATTTTCTCAGTTGTAGCTGCAGAAAAGAGAGACCAAATGTAGTGACACAAAAGAACTTCTGAACCATGGAAATGCTGTATTCCATTGTGACATGGAAACCAGTCTTGTTTTGGGCCCCTTTTGTTTTCCTTTTGTCTTCATTTCTCCTTACTCATCCATCCTTGGTGAATAAATGGGAGTAAAACCATCCCAGAGTATTTTTCTCAGCTTGTTGCCGATTGTGAATTTCTGTGGTGGCTTCCTGACACTTACTTCCCACAATCGCAGCAGGATTATGCTATGGGAATAAGGGACAGTGAGGAATGTTATGCCACAGGTAAGTATCTCATGATGTGGGGCATTTCCTATGAGATGAGGGGATAACAAAGTCTCTATCACCTTGCTCTGTGTTGCTTGTGCACCTTGCTGCTCCATCCAGCTCTGGTACTGGATAAGTGGGATCACTGAGTGCTCTTCCCAGCTTTGCTGCAGAGGGTGAGTAACCAGATGGAAGGAAAGGCCATTTCATGAAAACTGTTGGCATAACTTTTTTCCCTTCATGGTAGGTCTTAAGAAATAGGACTAAATAGTGGTTCATTTCCAATTTTCTTCCCATTTTGTGGGGCATCTCCATGCTATCTCTTACTATGGGTGAGGCTAAAACTTAGCTCGTTCTATTCTTCCAGTGTTGCCTGCCCTGAAGTAGAAGACTTTGAAGACTTGAATATTGTTTACACACATGAGCATGTAGTAGTGATGCGTGTAGTCACAGCTTGCAGTTCCATAATGCCCTTTGGTTTTTGATGTTGGGGTATTCTGTCATTCCTGCAACTAAAGCTTGTATATATGTATCTGTATGTGTGTATGTGTATGTGTTTGTGTATATATATATATAATATATACATATATATGTATTTATACATAAATATATGTGTGTATATATATATGTATGTATTCACATATGCACACACATTTATTTATAGCTGTTACAAAATCAAATTAAACAAAACAAACCAGAAAGTAATCTAAAATTAATCAGAAGCACATTACATGAAGGCAGAGATGAGACAGTTTGGTCTGTTTAGCCTCAGTAAAAGAAACTAATAGGGGATGTTATATAGTATATACTAAATATACTATTTTCTCTGACTTTCCTTATTCTGTTTCATGAAATATTTTTCATATAAACTCTCACTTTTTTGGGGGTGCTCTGTAATTGAATTTAAATAAAAAATACTATAAAAGTGAGCTAACCTTTTTGTTTAAATGCATTTTGTGAGTTTGTGTTGTCAGTGCAGTCATGATGTAAGATAAAAGACTTTTATGCAGCAAGAAGAAATGACAATTTTTTTCACAAAGGAAAGGATTTAACAAGAAAAAAATGAGTGAAAGAAAAAAATATTTTTGTAGAATGGTTTAGTTTAGTTATTTGAATCTCTGAATGAAAATATTTGAGAAATCAAGAAAATTTAAAAGATCTGTTATAAGCCACAGAAAGGGAAAAGGTAGTTCAGTAGCAAGTTACAGTCTAAGTGGTGATGTAGGTGAGTGCAGATGGGAAATAGGACTGCAGGGAGGGGTGAGCTTGTTGGAATAATACCTAATAATACAGGAATAAAAATCCAATTTTATTTGTCAGATAGGAGTACTTAGATTTACTTCACTCTACAGACAAATGGTCGTGCCTATCTCCTTCTGTTTCTGTAGAATTATTTTTGTCAGACACTGAGATAGAGCAGAATAATTGCTAGTTTGCATAAGTAAAATTGCTTTGTTTGTTATTTCTTAATAGCTCTTTTTAATTATAGGTTGCCTTTATCAAATGGTTTGCTTAGAGAACCAAAAATCATCTTGTATTTTTAATGCTGTTACCAGTTTTAATAATGATTGATTTTTAATTGGAAATTAGACTATATTGCTTGTGGGATTGGTTTTCTTAGTTTTTGTTATGGTTTTTGTTGGGTTTTTTCCTCCTGTCTCTATAAAAAGAACTGTATTTTTTCTAAGGACATGTTGGACATTTATTTTGGAAAATTGAAAAGAGATATAGATGCTATACATTTCTTAGCTCTCACAATTGAAGCGTGCAAGGCTGAGTGTCAGCTACTGTCTAATGGCATTAGAACTTTCATTAGTAATCACTGCAAAATGGCCACAGATTGTCTGGTGACCAGGGAGAACTTAACATAAAAATAATCTCTGAAACAGCTACAAATAAAGCTTAACAGATTTCATATGTTAGTCTTGATTTACAAATTGAAATTGAAATTGAAATAAAAGTTTTCTAATGTTATGAACAGAAAAAAAAATATTTTAGTACAAAATTGCATATAACTCAGTAAGCTCAGTTTTCAGTTCAGACTGAAACTTCAAACAACTCCAAGATAGCACAGGTGCCTCTGTGGTGCCTCTGTGCCTGTTGTTTGTTGAAGCAGACTTTATTGGGCTGCCCCACAACAGCTCTCTTCTCCACACTCAGCAGCATTGCTGCTTTGGTTCATCCTTAATTTAATTTATATTGATCAAAAAAAGCATTTTGTTTTTAAGAGAGAAGGTTGAGCTCATCACAAGCTCTTCCACTGCGCCATTGCAGCACTTGTGCCGAGTGCTGGTGTGATGCTGTCCTTCAGGGAAGGCCCTTTCCATGTGGTCCCTGCACAGGAAGGACATGGGTCAGAGCAGAGCTGAAAGCAAGGTTGGAGTCAGAGGTGGCCCATCTAATTGGGCTACCAAAGAAGGGTTCTATGAAAGTAGGCTAATTCAGGATGATGGAAACAGCAGCAGGGATCTGTAGGAGAAGAGAGGGAGTGGCCATGAGGTTATGAAGCCCAGTTGCAAACATCTCTCCCTGCTTTTGCCTATCTGGGTGCTCAGCCCTTCCCACATGGCAATCAGTGCTTAGAAAATTCAAGTAATCAGTGTCCCTGCATCCTCAGTGGTAGTGCTGTCAAAGGTTAAAAAGTTTCTCAAGCACAGTGACAGAAAACTTTGCGTTTATTTGTTGCCCCTCACAAGACTTGAGAACTCCTCACTGTTCCAGAGGTTTCCTATTTGACTTTAGGCAAGTCCTTTTCATTTTCTCAACATTTGGACTTTCATAAGCTTGAAGAATAATATCATTTTCCTGCCTCCCGGGACAGGTTAGTGGAGCATTGCTGCTGAATAGTCTATGTCAATACTTACACAGGAATGCTCAATATCTTTTGGAATTAGGCCAAGGTCTTAATTCCATGTTAATTTTGTGCAATGAGTTCCAACTGTTAATTATGTGTTGAGTGAGAATGTATTATGCATCAGAGGTATTCACTGGGGGAGGCTGCAAAGTGACACACTTAGGTTTGCATTTTAGGGCTTTTGTGTATTTGCCTGTGGAGCCTTAATTTTGCAGTGACATCTGTTTTGCTGTGTTTTGTTTTCAGATTATCATCTTTAATATTTTTGAAGCCTTTGTGATTTTTAGAATGAGAATAGTAAAGTGACATGCTATTGCCTCTCACTAAGAATTTCATTTTTTATTGAGATTTTTTTTCCAGGAAATAAATTTTTTGTTTCCTAAGGTTTTCCCACACTACCTGAAGGCATCTGGACCTTGTATATAGGGGATTCACCATGACTTTGCTATGGAGTTCGGCATTCATTGACTAAGTTTTGTCTCCTTCGATGTAATCAGCATCCGTTGGTGCCATGGACATGGGCATCCAGAGGGGTATCACAGAAGCCCAGAGTGGCTGAGACTGGAAGTGACCTCTGGAGATTGCCTCCCCACCTCCCTGATCCAGCAGGGCCACCTAGAGCCAGTTCACTGGAACCATGGCCAGATGTTTTCTGAATATTTCCAGTAATGGAGACTCCACAACCTTTCCTGGTATGGATGCTTATTTTCAACAATCAAACAAAAGCAAGTTATGAAAGGCTTTTGATGAGATTCCCTGTCTCTTGTTAGGCTGGATAAAAAAATGAAAAAGAGAGGGATGCTTTCTGGTCCAAAGCTTTGTCTTTTCAAAGACATTTCGTCTTTTTCAAAGACATGTTTGATGGGTTGAAAATGAGTTCTAGTTTTGCTGCTTGGGCCTCATGTCTCCTGAATGTGTGCCTGTGACTTTTCCATCCACAAGAGGAGTAGTAGAAAGTGCCTTTATTTGAGGTAGAACTTGGACAGCAGGATGGAGCAGTCACAGGATGTGTGAGTTTGTCCTTCTAAGGATTGCTGAGAAAGATGGATCCCAGAAGAGCAGGGAGGCCAACTCTCAGTGCAGGCAAGCACAGTTCATACAAGTAAAGTGTTCAGCTCTCCAGAGATGATAATGCGGCCATGTAACTAGAAAATTTTATTGTATAGGGTGGATTTCCTTCAAGAGTTCTTTGGTTGCCCATCTCTTTTTGTTTATGTGTGAAGTGAAGCCTGGCAGAAATGTTAGGCCAGATCTCCTCTCCCATCCTCATAGTTCAGATTTACAAAGTTACAATAAAGCTGAACCTGAATTGTGGATGAATTGGGTTTCATCCAGTAGTTTTATACAGATTTATATGATATATAAATCTGTATAAAACTATATAGATATAGATATAGATATAGATATAGATATAGATATATAGATATATGTATAGAACTAAAATCTTCCAAGTTTAAAGTACACAAATAAACTAAAAAACACCCCCACTTTCTTCTTTCTTACACTACTTCTTGCTGAGTGCAGGCCGATTTAGCTATAACACATAAATAATAAACCATATATCAGGAAAAGCTTTTTTCCTAAGCAAAAAAGGAAAGAGAAAGAAGATTTGTGCTCTTTGATTTTTATTTTAATATGTCAGGGAAAGGATGAATGACATGACACAAACACCTTTAAATGGATCAAAGAGAAACATAGACTACATTTTCTTCAGTCAACAATTGTTTTGCTGCACTTTGCATCTTCTGTGATGCATGCACATCAGTTTATATTGTAAATTCTGTAGGGTGTGTGACTCCATCATCTCTGTTGACACATGTTCTTAACCAAATCAAATGACATTGTCAGCTTGGTATAGTCACTGAAGGAACAGCAAATTACAGATCCATTTTTCCTGGAGGAGGAGAGGGAGGAAACCATAAAGCTGACTGTCACCTAACTCTATGTCTGTGGCCTATGGCCTTGTTAAAGTTGATAAGAAATCAAGATCTTTATTTGTATATTTAAGTCACAAGTTTTTTAAACCTTTAAGTTTCTGTGAATGAAAATTGAAGAAAGTTTCAGAACCTCAAATGTATTTTATATATTTGATGTTAAAAGTCAAAATAGAATGAAACTTTTATAAAGCAGTAAAGGAAGGCAAGTGAAGTGAATCACTTTCATATTTCCCTAATTTCACTAGAACAAAATCACCACTTACAAAAAACCCAACTCCTCAAAAAAACCCCTGAAACGACAAGGGTTCTAAAAACCCCAAACCAACTGACAAACAAACAAACAAAAAAAACCCCAAACCCAGGAAAACCAAAAAACAAAACAAAACAAACAAAACAAAAAAGGAAACAAACAAAAAAACAAAAACAACAAAAAAAACCACACCCCAAAACCAAACCAAAAACCACAACCATTTTTTAACAACAATGTATTTTTTTTTCCCCACTGGAAAGTATCTTGGTCGACATTCTCATCATCCTCACCATGATGGGCACATTCAGACTGCTGAATTGACAAAGTGGATTTACTGCAGAGGAAATCAGGGACTTGCACTTTTCTACCAGATATAAAATTAGAATTGAAATAGATTCTCAAAGTTCAGAAAAATTTTTTAAAAATCTCAAGTTTTGTATTGAATTGTGATTTCATAGACCTGTTATTTGACTTAAAAGCTTGAGATTTTATTCTTTCATTTTAGGGAGTGTTTAAGAATGATGTTGGTTGCCAGACTTCCAATATTAAGCATATTTACTTCTAAAAAGAAGTCACATTACTTATTGAAGTGGCTGAAGGGAAAATGATATGACATCCAATAAATTATCATATAGTAATAACATTTGTATTGCATTTTATTGTGCTTATGGTGTTAACTTCTGTTGCAACTAACAGTGTCACTTCTAGTTTTTGAAAGCAAATACATAATTGGAGCTTACAAAGCCTTTTTGGGCATATAGTACATTTTCCAGATTTCAAAATATTAGGGCAAAACCCATCAGGTAAGACAATTTTATGGAATTTTATTATTTCAGTTAATTTTATTTTACTTTTTCCTAGCATTCTTTCATGGCTTTTCTTTAAAGCCTGATCAGAAAGGTGAAATTACCTTAAATTTTATGACTGAGAAGGTTTGAAATACTCTTCTCTCCTAGGAAATACTAATATTTCAGTGAAAGAAAAACTACAGGAAGAGCTAAAAGGCCTCTGAATTAGATTTTAACTAGAGAGGAACAATTTCACATTGGAGAAACACATCTAAAAATGTACTAACAGCAAGAGCTTCACAGAACTAGAGGTTCTCCTCTTGAAAGAGCTTTTAAAATACCTCAGTGAAAGATGGCTGGCTACATTTTAGACTTATTTAAAAGTATTATGGGGTCTGCAAGGTCTGGCATGTTCATTCTTTCACTTGCATGAAGCCTAAGCGCAGTAACTGTTAAAGGTGTTTAAATTTTATAGTTTTGTTTAGCCTTTGAATGCCCCAGTACTAGTAGAAATATTTGTATTGAGTCTATCAAACTAGAAATTAAAGCTTTTTTTCTTCTCACTACATCATTTGATTTATGCCTTGAAGGCTTTGCAGTTCAAATGCCTCAGCAGCCTGCAGAGGAACTGAGCAATGAAAGGACCTGCAAACAGAGTCAGGTAGTTTCATCCCTGAGTACTTCCAGAGTAGATGAACAGGAAAAAAAAAAGATCTCACCCAGCAGCTGGACCCACCCACACATAGGAAGTCAGTGTTTTTCAGACTGAGCTACAGCAGTTTTAACTATACTGTCCACTTTTACATTTGAGAGTAAATAGCTTCCAACCAATTTAATTTGAAGGGAAGCACTATGTGGACACATCCTTGGTTCTGAGAAAAACTGACAGCCAGAAGTGACCTATCTGAAATTAATTAGTACTCTCATTCTGTCTCACAGTAGATATGTGTCCATCAACAAAAATTTTGCCAGGTCCAATTATCACTAATTGGCAGTTAATCTGACAGGGAAATACAAGACTAAGTATTTAGGGGCCAAACATGCACTTACTGACAGAGCTAAAAAATACTAAAAATACTAAAAATGAGGCAGGAGAGTAATATAAATGAATTCCTTTATTGGCTCCAAGCAATTGGTTGTGGATCTGATGGGGTGAAATAGGGGTTATTGTGCTACTAACAGACCTAGCCAAAAACTGTTGTGTAGGAAATCGCAGACCAAGGAAGATATGACCAAGATATGATTGACCAAGAAATTCTTTGGGAAATGGGTTAACAAAAGGAATTTACTTTATTTGGCCCTTAAAGCATCCTTTAATGATACAGTTTGTAAACTGTTAAAAAAGAGATGCAGTTCCCATGGTGTGTACAGGAAGATTATAGACTTCATGAAAGGGGATAAGAAACAGCATTTTTCCCCCCTTCTGCAAGAAATCTATTCCTTTTTGTATTTAGCAAAAGAAGCCACAGAATAATTGCAAATGGGTTGGACAGTGTCTTTGCACTGAGATAGATCTCCTTTCATTGTATAAGAAATGAATGTTTCTGTGTAACAAAGGGCAGTGGTGATGTTTTATATTTCATTCCTCATTTTCCTTTTTCCTCTGGCAGAACTATTTAATTGGTGGTTAGTGAAACCCTCTGCACTTTAGAGCTTCTCCTCTTTTAATTGAAACAGATACTATGACTGCTCAGAACTACAGCTGGTTCTTCTATCTGCAAATCTATTCTGTGTTTCACTTTATATTGAGTAACCATTTTCCCTTCTTATCATCAACATGAAAAAAAAAATTCATTGTTTCTGTGAAAGCTCCATTTACTGTCCCTGGCATGCTTTGTGCATTACCATGTTGACAACAGACTAAATGCTTTTCCTAAAGGAAAAGGAGGATTTTTTTGTCGTCTTTTATTGTCTGGGCGCTACTGGTCTAGAGTACATCTGGGTATCTGAGTACACAGAGTGTTTGGCCTAGAGTACATCTTTTAGAGTCATTGAAGAAGTAAAGTAAAAAGCAGTACATGGTGAGGAGAAAAAATGTGAATCATAGAATGGTTTGGGTTGGAAGGGACCTCAAAGTTGATCTAGTTCCAAGCCCTCTGCAATGGCAGGGACATCTTTCACTAGACCACATTGCTCGAAGCCCATCCTGTACTTGAAAGGATTTCCAAACTTACAAGTTATTTGGTCTGTAGAGTCAATTGTTTTAATAATAATTATACTGATAATTGGATAAAATGACATAGTTTTTGTTGGTTAGGGGTTATTTTGTGTATTGTTTTGGTTTAGTTTAGGTTTTTCTTCTGGATTTAAAATATGTTGGCATCCTCCCCCACTACATTTTTCACTTCTCTTGATCTTTGCAGTACATGCTGATTTCAAGGCAGCAGATCCCTTCCAGCTGCTTGCTTGAGGGGTCACATCCATCTAGCGTCTGTGCAAACTGTGCAGATGTGGTAAGAGCAGTGTGTTTGTTCCCCTGGGAGGAGCAGGAGGCATCATCTGAAACTATCAGACACAGGCTGAGCTGGGGGAAGGAGACAGGACCCATCATTGAGCTGTGCTGGCTCCCATGGCTGCAGGTCTTAGAAGGACCTTTAGCTTACAGCTGAAGGTGCTCAGCCAGTTTATA
Organism: Acrocephalus scirpaceus scirpaceus; assembly: GCA_910950805.1. Classification (NCBI taxonomy): domain Eukaryota; kingdom Metazoa; phylum Chordata; class Aves; order Passeriformes; family Sylviidae; genus Acrocephalus; species Acrocephalus scirpaceus. Next base: position 9,765,765 of record OU383777.1, read on the forward strand.
AAGCAAAATCCATCAAGCCTCTTAAATAGGAGAGCACCACATGGGGCTCAGGCTATGGCTGAATGGCAAATTATTGACATTATTATTATAGTTTCAATAAATTATTATAGTTTCAATAACTGCCATAAATTGAGCACTTGCCTACAAGTAAAGGCTAATGACAAAAGGAAATGGGCATGAGTCATTGCTTGCATACGTTGGTGCAAGTTTTCTTATTCATTGAAATTAGCCTTCGTTTATAAGAAGAGTAAATTTGACCAGATTTGTTAAACTGTGAATAAGTGTCTAATGAAGGACAGATTTTAATTTTGGCCTTGATTAACATCATCTTTAATGATTTGAAAGAAGGAGACAGACAGCATGTTCACTAAATTTGCATGTGATATGAAGATTGGTTTCAAATACTATTGAAGGTACAAAACCACCATGGGGCTGAAAGAGACTTCACTGAACAAACACAATAAATAAATAAAAACAAACAAACAAACAAACAAAAAAGAAACCAACCAACCAACTAACCCACAGGAAAAAAATAAAATAGAAAGAAGAGGTTCAGCTCAGCAAAATGTAGTTTGATAAATGTAGTGATTGATACTCAGAATTAAAATGTGGGAAGGAGAAGTTCAGATAATGCAGAGGAGGACCAAGATTTCTCATCTACCAAAAATAATAATAAACAGATTAAAATCATGTTTACACTGTTATTACTGGGATCACACCTTTGATTTTTTAAAACAGGGAGACATAATTTGTAGGCTTCTGGAAATGTTAAAATATTGAAAGATTTAAGGAAATCAAAAGAACACTTACAAATACATCAATAACATTTAGTGAAAGGGGATTGATTTCAGAGCAGAGGTTTAAAAATATGGGCAAGGTAGCAGAGGTAAGATATACTTTCCGTGAGGAGTTAAGGTGTTGGGAATATTGTGGTGCACATGTGAAAATGGCTGATGTGTTCAGGGTAACACTACTGGAGCAAGGGGAATGGAATCACAGCACCAAACATTCCAATAGAGCATCAGGAAAATATCTTGGAAGTAAAATATGTTCACCTGGAAAACAGTTTCCCCAAGGATGGTTAGGATTTAACATTTCTGTGCATTTTAGCCTCTCTATTATATCTTTCTCCCCAAATTGCTGTGAGATAGCCAAAGGCTGTTTATTATCCCCATTTACCTGATGGAGTATTAGGGATACTTCTAGACACTGCCACCAAACTATCACAGGATGTTGCAACTGGCAAGGCTGGATGGGTCTGGGAACATTTCCTTGCAAGAGAGAAAAGCAAATGTGCCTTCATCTTCGTGGTTTTTTTTGGTGTTTTGGTTTTTTTGTGTGTGTGTGTGTTTTTGTTATTTTTGTTTCTTTGTTTGGGTTGTTTTGTTTCATTTCAAAATGAAACCTCAAATTAAAACTATTTGTATTTATTGCATCAGCCTCAAATTGGAAGTGCTATAATTTTTCCTTTTTTTAAGTCTCCTTTTCTAGGATTGAGGGTCTGTACTACATTTTACCCTGAATGAGGCAGGTTTCTCAAAGTATTAGATGTTTTAAAAGACTAGTCTGCCTCAAGTATGCCCTCGTAGTGCCTAATTTTGCTTTTTCTTTTGAATAAACACTTTTATTGGAAAGAAGCAGGAAAATGTATTTTTGCTTTAATCATGTTGAAATTAGAAATAAATGCTTCAAAGAAAACTACCAGTGTTTCTTTTATTCCAGAGCAATTTATGGATGATGGATATTATTGCAAGAAATATTTCTTCATTAGTATCTTGTTTGGTGATGGCCTCATCAGCTGCTGTAGTGAATTTAGTGAGTCTTTTTAATTTGTCTGTGTGTTTCAGTTAAATTAATTTTCTTGTTAGGTTTTCAGTGATGAACGTGTCTAGGAAGGTTTGATGGAAGTAAAAGATAAAATTCCTGCTTTAGATACCAGCTTGAATACATTAGCAAACCAAAACAGCAGCTATTACTCACTGTCTTTAAAGTTTTAAAAATAAATTTTCTTTTTCTTTGCTGTCACATATTCCTTAAAGCCTATAAATTGTTTTCTAACCTCTTTAAGCTGTAATTACTGTATCAGGAATGAGAACTCGGGAGACCTTTATTTGTATATGCACTTAACCACTGAGTGTACCAGTAGAAGGATAATTTTTGAGATACTGAATTTATATATTATATTTATAATTTTTTTAATAAATAAATTTCTGATGTAATTTATTTAACATTGTAATTGAATCACTTTCACTTAATCACAGAGTCACAGGATGATTGGGGTTGAAAGGGACATGAGGAGATCATCCAGTCCAACCAACCCCCTGCTAAGGCAGGTTCACCTAGAGTGGGTTCCACAGGGTGGTGTCCAGATGGGTTTTTATATCTCCAGAGGAGGAGACTCCACAACCTCTCTGGTCAGCCTGTTCCAGTGCTCTGCCACCCTTAGAGTTGAGAAGGTTTTCCCTATTTCAGGTGAAACTTCTGTGTTTCAGTTTGTGCCTGTTGCCTCTTGTCCTGTCGCTGGGCACTGCTGAAGCGCCTGGACCCATCCTCTTGACGCCCCTGCCCCTCTTTTCAGCCCTTTCCTCCACTTCAGATGGTCTCTTCCGGCTTCAAACTCTGTAGTAAGAGTAGTGGAAAGGATTGTTATCAATCTGCTGGTGTGTACAAAGTGCTTTGTCTTTTGTTTATACAAGGCACCTCTTTATCAGCATTTCTAAATAGTTGTGCCTAGCTGTAACTGTGAGAACACAAAGCATGTCAGCACAGAAACTGCTTTAGGTCAACTCTGAAATGAAATCTAAAATGACAATGAACTCTTTAAAATAGTCACTCCATCAGTTACTTCACATGCCTGCTGTGAAATGATAGCAATATAGAGCGCAGGCAGAGGGAGAAAAAGGTGGCTATGAAAAGTTTATTGAGTCTATCAGGAAAGGAAAGCCTGTATGTCAATAATAAAATAAGCAGAAAAAAAGCATTCCAAACAAATGGTATCATGATATGTCCATAATATAATTGGCCTGTGCTTCAGGATTGATGCTTTCATTTTGTGACGAAATACCAGTCCGAGTTTTCATTCTGAATTCAAAGCATTTGGAAGTATCTTCTCTGCCTTTTTGATTTGTATTCATTTATTATTTTTTCTTTTAAGACAAGTAACTTGAACTGTGGGAAGTTAATAATCCTGAAAGTAGATTGTATACTTGTGGTAACACTTCATTGCACTTATCCTGGCAAGCAAGACTTAATGCTTGAATAAGTCGGCTTCCATAGATCTGTAATGGGTAGTTTCAGAAATAGGACTGAGTGGCCCTTAGAAGACATGACTTCTTTGCAATGGAAATTTCCACTTACTTAATTTCTAAATAGTTAACTCTGATATGAATTACTTTTAACTGAAAATTAAGCCAGAAGATTCTCATTTTGCCAAGGAAATTGTGTGTTTAAACAAAACTGTTATTTAGGATAGGAAGTATTTCATGTCTCCCAGCTCTGTTATTATTGCTTATATAGATATGGTTTTCATAGTGAGTAGTGTGATTACATGTTTAAAAAAACACATCTGTCAGGGCCTGTCTAAGCTAGATCAGAGACAAAATGGGTTACATATTACAGGCACAATTCTTCCATGAGAAGAGGAGGTTTTAATCTGCAAATACAGCATAATACCTATTCCCAGGTCAATTTCTGCTTTGCTCACTAAGGCAAATGGTGTAAATTGATTTAAATAGGTGCTGGAATTGAAGTGACAAGAGTAATTTATATTACCTGGGGTTCTGTTCCCTCCTTTAAAAGATGAAACACTGTGCTAAAGCCTATGCAGACTGCTCTAATTGGTCAGGCTAGAGGGATGTTCAGGAGGTTTCCCTGGGTCCTGCACCTCGTTTTGCAGAGTCTGAGGGCAGAGTTCTGCAGGACAGCTGGGATATCATTCCTTCCACCGTGGTCTCGGTAACAAATTACATTCCAGACTTCATACAGGGTTCAGACTGGTTTTGTTTCTACCACTGTATTTTTAAATATTGAATGTGCTCTTTGCACTCACAAGTTATCTTTAGTGCTCAGAAGTGTGTGAAAGATTTGAGACACAGAAATATCTACCTTAAATCCTTTTTATAGATAATGTTCAGTGATCCTGAAACATGCACAGGTTGCACAAACTGCAGCTAACAATGTTTGATCCACAAGGTATGCTTGTAGCAAACTGTACCTCAGTCTCAGATATCACAGTGCCAAAAGAATGCAAGTTTAAGTTGGTTTATATGACCCTCACTATTCAAACAAATATTTTTAGAGCAATGCAAATTTTTCTGCTGTAGAATTGTCAGTCAGTGGAAGAAGTGTGGCCAAGGAAATAAAGGAAACACTATTTGTTCTTTTTTTTATTCTTGAAAGAGGAGCAGTGATGTGTCACTGGAGCACTCTTTCCTCCAGTTTCTTTCCCAGTAAATTACATAGTTTCTCTTGCATGCCACATGCATCATTAAACATTCTGTGTATCTCCCAATCTTCTCCATCCTAACATGGAGGAAGCCAGTAATAAGATTACTCCTTGTCACTAAGAATTACTTGCATAGCTATAAGGGAGCAACATTATATTTGCACATGCACCACAGGAGTCAAAGGATAAGCTGAGCACTACTGAATTAAGGGCATCTATCTCTACACTCTACTTTCTCATACCTCTTCATGTATTCCTGCAATGCTTTTGTATTCAAGAATTTAAATGCTAATGCAGGGATCAAAAAAATTGCAGTTAGCAGTCAGCACTTAAAATGAACAATAATAGCAATGAGAATGATGTCAGTATAATTGCCACTTAGAGGACTTTCTTCACATCCTTGAGGATCAATGCTTTCATATCTGAGGTACCCCTAACTCTTAACCAGAACTGTGAGTTAGAGGAAATAGCTGGCTGGGCTTGCTTGAAAACATCAGGATGTGATTGATCCTGCAGATGATCATACCCTTGTATGGTTGTGCTCAAGGAGGAGGAGCTAGTGTTTCTTTGTTGTGGAAACACGTGCTGAAGGAGTATCCTGCAGCTCCCATGGAGACTTCACTTTGTAACTCTGTTCTTCTCTGTTGCTGAATCCTGCCAGTATTATGACCTCTAGGAGTTGGTGACAGCCCATACTTTGGGCATACATTGCCAAAAGCAAAATACAAGTTGGTTTAAAGAGGCAAGTGCAGTTGGATGAGAACAAGGCTGTATTCTGGATTCATTTTTCTTCCACTGCACCACCTGCTTCTTTTTAACTAGTACCACAGAACTACATGGGTACATGTGAACAGGACATGATGTCACTCATATGTTAACAATCAGTTAATTATTTTACTTCATTATGTGTTTCTAGACATTAGAAATGAATTAAAAGCTTTGTCAGAAGAAGTGGTGAGTCCTTACTTTATAGTGACCTAGATAAGCAAGATATGTCTGGGAAATGCTAATAAGCGTTTTACCTCTCTGCTCTCTTTCTGCATGGCTGATTTATCATTTAATACAACACACTGCTATGCAGATATCCTTTCTTTTTATGATCCTGGATTCCACCTAATAAGCCCTGCCTTTCAGCTAGGCTTGTTAGCACAAGCAGGGTGCAGCAGTAATAGCTGCTCCTGTGTTCAGGTCATCCCCAAGCTTGGGCATGGCTGTTACAGACAGCATCTCTTCTGAGTTTGAGCCATGTCCTCTAATGCAAGTCCCACAGCCCAGAGAAACAGATTTGGAAAGAAACAAGTTCTCTAATCTTGACAAACCAGTGCCAAGGTTCTGGGTGCCAGAGATGTAATTTTCAGTCCCCCTAATTAACCAAGGTGCTAAAACAGTGAGAGGGTAGGGCTGAGCAGAGAAGGGTTCCCCAGTTCTAAAGTTTATGTTGTACTTTAGGAATTCTTCAGCATGCAGAAAGTGATAAAACATGTAAAAATGAACATGTGGAGTTTATTTTCCCTTCTATTCAAACCTTAAAGGTAGCCAGCTGATAAGGAAATTCAGTCCTCAAGCATATTCAGTCTCTCAAGTGTGTTAAGTTCATTTACTTGGTGAAATATTTGACAACATAGGTATGTCTAAAACCTTTTTCTCTTTATTCTTCAAGTAAAGCATCTACAGCCAAGAACTTCTTCTGAAGGGAGTTCTGTAGGTTTTTTTCAGGAAAGAAAAAAAAAGAAAACATTTTTGTCTATTTTCTGCTAAGAAAAATGGCTTGAAAGAGAAAGGTGTCTTTCATATAAAATAAAATCATAAGACATTCTTCACAGAGGTGCAAGGTAAGGTGTGAGTTTTCTCTCATGCTTAGAAAAGATGGAGCTTGGTTTCGTGTTCTTGTAAGTACTCAATTCCTAGTACTAAGTGATGCTGTGTGTTTAAGAGGAATGGGAAGGATACCCCTGTGCCTTGCCCTGGACTTCTAGGTAGTTGTTAGGCTCCCCTTGGGAATGCACATGGGTAAGAGTACTTATGAAGATGCTGAAGAAGTGTTTAGTGTCTGGATTTTACTCGGGCTTATGTGTAAGGTCAATGCCAAGCTACTCACCATTGCCAAAAACAAAGTATTTCCTGATACGTCCAGGAGCTAAACTTGAAGGGCATCTTGATTTCATATGGGAAAAGCAAGGTGAGAACAAATTCCAGGAGACCAAGGCTTCATCTCAGTCCTTTTCTAGGAACTCCCATCTTCCTTGACTGTTTCCTTCCCTGTTGAATTTGACTTTTAGTATCTACGTCATGAAGGATTTCCAAGCCCAAAGTAATTAAGTCTGAAAAGCGTGTTGAGACATTCAGATGGAAAGCACTGTCTAACTGCACTGGCATAATTATACACTGCATAACTGATCCAAGTACCAAAAGAAAAGTGGAACACGAAAGAACAGCTAAATTTATCCTAGAAAATGGGTTCAGCAGTTCAGCATTCAGATTTAGATCAGTAGAGCAGCCTCACTGCTGTTTAAAGCCACACAATCAGCTAATTTTGGCTGATGTAGGATCAGTTGTTGTGAAGTGCTTTTTAATATGTGTTGATTTAGCTATTAATTAAGAGGATTTTTATCATGCAATTAACCTTTAGTTTTGTTTTTAAAATGCTCTCTGGATAAAACATTCATTGCTTGATTTTAATTATTGAACACTTTCTATTAAATTTACTGTAATTTTATGTTTTATAACCCATACCTAGATCATAGCATTGATAAAGCATTTTTAGGATATTTAAATGAATAATTTTGGACAATTTTTTCACACTGTAATGAAAACTGAGAAAAAAAATTCATGTGGTTGTGTGTGAAGTGTCTCACTGGTCTACAGGTACAATATTTAATCCCTTAACCTTTTTCATCACCAAGTTCTAAAACAAATGCCAGCATAATCTGCCAGTAATGTAATCTGGTTTGTAATACGACTAATGTGCTACTCCCCAAATTCTGAGAGTTGTGCTTGCTCAAATTAAGATTTTATATCTCACACTCATGCATTTGCAATGAACTGTGTTAGCTGATAGAGGTGGTTTTGTGTTTTTTGTGATGCCAAGGGCTTAAAAGGTCTAGTACTTTTAAAAACTGTTTTGTTGTAGTTTTGGGGGTTTTTTTGTTTGGTTGGTTGTGGGGGGTTTTTTTGGGTTTTTTTGGGTTTTTTTTAAGTGCAGAACCCATTTAGTAAATGAGATTATATAGGTATGTGTCTGAAATTTATCCTGATGTTGCAGATGTGCTGCAGTAGTGTGCTCATTGAAGTAGTGCTGAAAAAAACTTTGACAGAAAAAGAGAACTATAAAAGCAGCCACCCAACCCTGTCCCCAGAAACACATCCAGGACCTAATTTTCAGTTAGAGTTAATTGAGCTAACAGTATTGTCATCAGTGTAGATGGTAATTTATATTGGTTTATTACTGGTTAGGTAAAGTGTGAGTATCATGTTTTTCCAACTCTTTTCACTGAAGAAGCAAGCAGAAAGGTTTGTCCTCAGCTGGTGGCTGTGTGTCTTGAGGGCTGGGTGACTGTGCAAAGAGCTCTGCCAGGCTACACTGGGGGATAGCCGAGTCAAAATGTCCAGCCTGGGAAAGAAATGAAGTAATGTAGTCAGACTGTGCTGTCCTGTTGTAGGCTTATGCACAGGGAGAAAAATCATCCCCATGTGCAACATTAAATTCAGTGTTCTCAGTGCTGCTGGCTTAAAATGCACATATTCTTTATTGCTTGCAGTGATTATTCAAAATACTGTATCCTTAATAGCAGTGAAAGTATAATTCAAATTATAACACATTAATGATGTTCAGAATTATTATGGTCTAAAGGCCAATGGGAATAGTGTATCTGGGTGAGATAGTGGTTGTTGAGTTTGAAGTGCTAAAAAAAAAATGCTGCAATTACTGCTGGGTAATGAAAGGATAGCTGGACAAGTTTTGCTCTGTCACTGGTATGTGCTTGTTGTACAAGGGATAAATTCAGAGAAGTGCTTCTGCTGCTTATTCGTGATGCAGAAATCAGAATCTTCTTTTCCTACCAGATGCTGAGAAATCAGGCATAAATGTTGGAGTGCTTACCTAAAAATTGCTGTCAAATAAAATCTGCACTGAGACTCTGGTAGTAATAAAACCTCCTAGAGAAGAGAAAAATTTGTAAAAAGACAAGAATAATAAAATTAAAAAGAAAATTATAAAATAAGATTTTTAAGTTGCTCCTGGTGTTTCTTAGTGGAATAGGAACCAATAGATTTTCATTTCTATATATAAAAAGAAATAATTCTAGATTATATTTTCATTTTTGGCATCATTCATATAAGAAATTGTATTATCATTTTAAATTGCAACTTAATGTCAAAAATTGAAAATTACATTTTACTTTTCAAGATAAAGACATTACAGTGGAATTATTCTGTTTTAGTGAAAAGTTCTAACTGAAACTATGTATTTGAATCATTTTTAAGGCCATGTTTCAATTAGAGCACATTGCTAAGCATACTTAAAATGGAATTTAAAAAATCAAATTCATAGCAATGATTTGGGTTGATTCCACTGCTTACAGAGTGATTGTGTGTATATACAATACTTTGCTAATGTTACTTTGCTGTGCTGCTGCTTGTTTTTTTAAATATTACAATGTTTTATTTATTAGTGATTTGGTTATTTTATTATAGTGATTATTTATTAGTGATTTTCATAGCAATTTGAATTGATCTATTTTTTGGTCTTTAATTCTCCCTCTCCAGTAGTAGTGTCCAAGCTGCTTTTCCACCCCCCTCCAGCACCTGGAGAGGCAGCTGGTTCTCTGCTGTGACAGTGCGAGGATGGGAGGGGGTTGGCCACAGATTTTCATACAATCTTAAAATGGTTTGGGTTGGGAGGGTCTTAAAAGATCTGACAACTTCCACTAGACCAGGTTTCTCAGAGCCTTATCCACCCTGGCCTTGAACACTTCCAGGGATGGAGCACCCACGTCTCTGAGCAACCTGTTCAGTGCCTCATCAGCCTGAGGTTTTCTGAAACACCCAGGACCAGAGGTGTTATTTCACCTTTAAAAACTGCTTAATGCAGAAGTTTTGGTTTGGGGAGGCAGTAGGAGACTTAGTGATTTATTCTGGTTCCATCAGTGAGAGAAAAATTAGAGGTAGCTCATCGCCCTGACATTTCTGGGAATAGGGGTACACAGGGGCCGGGCCGGGGCACTGACCACGGACATACATTCAGTTCTTGCTGTGGTCTGCCTTGTGGGATTTCCATAATTATCGACATTTTAATTGTAATTATACTTATTACTATTAAAACCAAATATTTTCACTACTATTATTATTATTTGTTTTAAGTGTTTCTGGCAATTCCGGTGGTATCGGGGACTCCGCGGGGCGCGTCCGGTGGGCGCTGCCGGCAGGTGGTGCTGGCGGAGCGCGGCCCCCGCGCAGCCCGGCCCCGCATCCCTGCCCGGCCCCGCATCCCTGCCCGGCCCCGCATCCCTGTCCAGCACCGCATCCCTGCCCGGCCCCGCATCCCTGTCCAGCACCGCATCCCTGCCCGGCCCCGCATCCCTGCCCGGCCCCGCATCCCCGTATTCCCTGTATCCCTGCCCGGCCCCGCCTCCGCGCCCGTGTCCACATCCCCGCTCGGCCTCTCTCGCGGCTTCCCGGCGCTGCATTCGCGGCTTGAGCGAGCCCCGAACACCGGTGCCAGCTCTGACATGGGATGTATTTTCCCCGGAGGAGCGGCCCGTGCCGGTCCCTGTGCGGGCGGTACCCGCCGGCCCCTGTCAGGAGCTCTGGAGGCCGAATGATCCCGGGCTGTTGCTGCATCACACCCGTGCTGGTGCAGGAGCTGCACACACAGCTCAAATGAAGGCGTTTGCCCAGTTGCATAAACTGAAGAGAGCAGATGTTGTACAAACGATGAGTAAACAAGTGTCACTGGAGACAGAGGGAAATTGCCTCAGGATACTGCCCGAGTCTGGCTTTTGTCTGGGTTTGAGCTTTTTTCTTTTGTTTTGCTGGGAAGCAGGAAGTTTGAATTTGATTTTAGGCACTGAAATTGAGCCAATCGTCAGTCACCCACAGAAAGTTTGGACAAGTTACAGGTTTGTGACTAACACATAAGATAGTGCATAATCAATGGTAGCTGGTGAATCTCAGTGGAATGTGCAGCTATGAATAATGTATCCAAGAGATATAATGTAGAGGGGAATAATAAGAATACTGTAGCCAAACCTCTACAAAACTCCTGAAAAAGTCCTGCAGAAGAAATGACATATTGATATAGCAAAAATCCAGAGTAGTGAGGGGAGAACTAGGAAAGGATGGTATAAGGGAAACTAGTAAAAAATTTTTCTAAGGATACCCTTTGTGCTGCAAGTGATGCATTTGAAAGATGAAGTTTGAAGATGGATTCTTGAGGCTGTCTAATAAGAAATTATTAGAAGAATTAAAGCTACTACGGTGAGCATATTGCAAGGAGCAAATTTGATTACATCTGTTTGCTCATCCCATTAATGAACTTCACTTAGCTCCCGTGATGTGGGTTTTTGGTTGTTGGTTTTTTTTGTGTTCAAAGCTGAGTGTCCAGAATCTCTAAAGCACCCTCCTGCAGTCTACATATATCCTTGAAAAATGTGGCAAGGGTAGATGAGAAAATATTTATTCATAAGTGTCAGAGACAGTTAGGAAACCAGACAATTCTTAGGATGTTATTGCCAGTCACAGACCCTGAAAAGATTGGCATATGATAATGCCATGAGACAGCCAGATTGGGAGTTACACTGGTTTGAGGTCAGGCCTCTGCTGGTGAGAGATGCCTCTTCCTCTAGCTTTGTCCTCCAGAATGAGAGTCATTTCTTCCTCTGGGCTTTCTTTTCATTCTTTAGGTACAAATGTGTATTTCTAGGTGTAAGCCTATCTAGCAAAGACAATTCTGAAAGCAGTATTTTGATCCAAAAGTATAACTTGGAGAAAAAGCCATGATGAAGAAATGCTTCAGAAACTATAATTTTCATTTTTTATTTGCTTGCAGCTTGAAAGTAAGGACACAATAATACTATACATATTATGTCTTTGCATTTGAGGAATAGGGTTATTAAACACGTGCTGGGCATGTGTTCCAAAACACTGTTAGCATTTCATAAATGACCATGATATTCTAAATTTTGTATTTCATCTTCGTATTTATGATTCACATGCATTTCACTGACTGCTACAGCCATGGAATGGTTGTTCAGCTCTTGAATTAATTTGTTTTCTGGTTCATGTAATAAGAGGTGTTTGGCCTTCTCTCTGAGTCCTCTTTCAACTTGCAGTCTAAGTTCTCACAAAAATTGAAAAGCAATGACTCAGTGTGTCTCAAAAATAAGCCATTTCCTGGGAAATTTGTGGAGAGCTTGGAGTGGAAGGTTTTATATTTTAATGAGATGAGTCAGAAACATTTCATTAAGAATCTCTTGTAAAGCATGTTTTGAATAGGAAATTGTCCAAATAATATAAACAGATTTCACTTTGCATTTGAGATATTTCTATGCTTGATATCATGCAAATGTAATCTTAAAAACTGGACTCCGTATTCTGCTGCTAAATCAATGACTGGTCTTAAAAGACACAATGTAACAAATGGCAGGAAGGATAAAGCTGGCAAAATCAGCATCTGTTATCTGTTAGCTAATCTCATTATTTGTAAAAACAAACAGCTAGTTAAGTCCTTAATAAAACGTATAAAACTCCTATTAACTAACAGAGACACATTGTGGTTTGAGGCAAGTTGCTATCATTGTTAGCATACTGTGTGAGAACCTGATAGAGCAGAGCAGCCCCTCTGTTGGTGGGAAATAATGTATATCATCAAAATCAGCCTTAGCAGACAGCCTTAAACCACAAAAAATAAGAGTCTTAAAATAAGATCTAACAGACAGAATGTTATCCAGAGGCTACCAGGAGCATATACACAACATTGAGCATGCTGAGAATTAATGGAAAATGCATATAGGCTGGCTGAAATACTAATTATTATTTTGTATGTATATTTACATTTCCTTCCCATTCTGCAGTGCTGTGACTCTGAGGTGAATGAGGATGTCAGTGCAGTTCTGAAATAACCATTTTCTTGCTTCACCACAGAGATCTGACTAATAAAGGTAATTTAAACCATGGGCATTGAAAAGACCAATGGATTCTGCATGAGCAGAGCTCTGTTGCCACAGTGCAGGCTTAGGTCATTGACTCTTCCCTCTTCCTTACTGCACCTTTTTTGAGCTTCATAAATCCATACTTGCTGGAGAAATGCTTCTTTGCACACTTGCTACCCTGTGTCTTACAGAGTTCTGAGAACCAAAGGAACAGGTACCTATATTTTATTTCAAAGGTGTTTGCACTTGAGAAGAGGATAAAGGGTTGTAGGTGAGAATAATCAACTTACTGCATAAAAAACTAAGGGATCCATATATTAGGAAAACTAAGGATGTGCTAATTACAGAATTTCATTGGTTACAATCTAAACAGCACTGTGTAGCTTAGCATCATGATCCCACTACAACTTTACTAGTATTTTTTGGGTTTTTTAGAATCTCTGATGAAATGCTACATAAAAGCAAGGGGAAGCCAAAGCAAAGACCAAAGAGTTACATTTGGAATGTGGACTTCACAGTGCTTTATGGGAAGTGTCTGACAGCTTTTTGTTGTCCTGAACTTACCTCATTGGTCTTGACTTTGAATTCGTCTTTTTTGATCTGTGTCAAAAATCTTCAGCCAATAAAGCAGGAGGCATTTATTGTTTTGCTATTACTCATATTTTTCTCAAATTTGCAAATCTTCAGGCTTGTGGCAATGATTTAGGAATGCTGAGGTCTGAATTTATTTATGTGACATCATACTTATATAGTGCTCATTAACAACTATTACTAGTTGTTCTAGTTTGTTCCTAGGAATGGGGCAAGGACACATAATGTGGGTCTTGTTTTTCTGTCACTGTTTATTTTGCCTGTTCCTACCTGGCTGCACAGAAGATACAATGAATTTGTGCTGAAAAAGAGCTGACCAGAGTTAAAATTCTTCATTTTAAGGCAGAATTGCCCTATGTCTTCCTAGCTAAGGTCTTCAGAAAAGATATTTATTTCATCTGAGGGTTTTTTTGTGCGTATGGAATTTTGGAATGTGCATGGAAAAGGTTTTGAGGGCATGAGGGCATGAAGACATGAAGACATTCTGGCACACATAATTTTCATCAGTATTTTTTTTTTACTTCATTTTACCCCATGAAGGATGGATACACAGGGTATGCCTCTGATTCTCTCTCTCCAAAATGGTACCCTGGAGCAGTACCCCAGCGCATCCCTCAATAGTTTCTCTCCAAGGGTCAAAAGCAGATGTACCAGAAAGGGTAAAGAACCAGGAGAGATGCAGTGGTACCTCCTCAAAATACTCTCCTCACCTCCAGCCATTTGCAGTCCAGGGATTTCTCTAATCACAGATGGTTTTAATTGTATTAATAACCCTCAGTAGATTTTCCTTTCATGTCTGGTCTGTTCTAAACAGATGTAATTTTTTCATTTTCTCAGTAATCTGTGCAAGCCAGTCTGGTGTGTGGAGAAGGGTTCCTTCCTCCTCTTTCTTTCAATATCATCCCCATTTACGCTTTTAGTGGAAAAATCGGGTCAAACAGTCTATGGCCATCCTCTCTACTGAATAATATGGTCCCAGCCATATTTTACAGGCTTTGATCATATGTTTAATCACTTGTCTTTTACAGGTTTGTAAAAACACATAAAAATTAATTATATAACAGTATTCCTAAAGTTATCTTCTGCAATGTGATAGCTTACAGTTGTTGATTGGACTTTCCTTGGTTTCAATTCATAAGCACATGAACAGAAAAGCTCCCTGAAGTGTCATGTGATGTCCAGTTTTAGTTTGAAACCAGGTGTGTGTGTGTGTCTTTATGAAATGTTATATTTTGTCTGTAAGAAATACTGTAAATCACTTTAAAATTAAATATAACATGAGCTGTGTAATCCATATTAAAATAAACAAGATGATTCAATAATAAATATCTATTTAGAATTAGATCTGGGAGATTATTTGGGAGATGCTTAATGATAGAGTGGGTTTCAGGGGAAATAGGCAGATATGAAAATGAAACTTGTTAAACAAGCCAAGTCCCTAAACAGCTTCTCATTCAACTTGGCCACTAATTCATGGGCTGAGTTGTAATTAACAGCCCAGGATTCTTCATCTGCTGAAAAGTGATGCTCATCTCTTTGAATATATCTTTGGATAACTGTACTAGTAATGATTAACTCTGAAAATGCATGAGTGAGGGAAAATTAATGGTATGAGATCTGGATGGAAGGCAGCTGAAACTAAAAGCCATGATGCAGGATTTTGAAAACTAATCTCTGGACTAATTACAGAATTTGGTTCAGTGAGGATGAGGGTTACAGCTAAAGCATGTACTCAGATCTCATCACAGCCATGTGAAGGATGTGGCTTCTCCAGGGTTCTGTATTATGCTTTAGAACACAGCCTGATGTAAAGACCCAAAGCTTATCAATGCTGTTGATTTCTCTGCCGTTTATTACCACTTTTATCAATAGGTTCAATATTATCTTTTCCTTATTTAAAACCTTGTAGCACAACCTTTCCAAATGATGCAGTGAATCTGAACAATTCTAAAATTGCACTGGGTATTTGTGATAACCATGTCCCTAATTATGGTCAAATATTCATGCTGATCACCACAATACATGCCACAAGACAAATTTCCTAAGTTTTGGGGTTAATTTCCATTTTAATATGTGGTAGCCCAAAGGTAGAAGAACAGTTCTAGAATGGTGGTATCCTTAAGCCCTCCTCTGGAAGTGGTAATAAGCCTTGCTACAGGTTTAGTATTCTCTCCCTGCTGTGGTGCTGCTGCTGCTGTAATGTAAGGTTGCCCATACTGCTCTCATGCAGTTGGATTTGTTGCTTACAGTATCCTCGTCCACCCGTTGGAAGAAGAAGGAAGTTTGCAGTGGAAATAAGCTGTTACTGTCAGCAAAAAATCACTGCGTGGGGATTACAGAGCACCTAAGGAACATTTAATGACTTGGCAATTCCAAGCTTTTTGTCATTGTCTAGGAGAATGGGAAAATTAATTTAATTGGGACAATATTTCATTTAGAGTTAAGCTTAATAGGCATTTTCTTGTCACTATGAATGTATGTTATTTGCTGGGTTTGTGTTTTCAGTGTTTTATCAGCCTTACATCACCAGACCTTACTAAAAAGAAGCTAAATTTAAGTTCTACCTATTTAGCTTAAATTTCTCTACCAAATTTATTATGAAATAATAATAGAAGACTGAAGAATGGAAAGGCTAATTGAAAGTCAGTATTTTTTTTTTTTTAATCAGTGAGAAATATAATTAATACCAAGTAGGTTTGTTATATTAATATGTCTTGGTCGTAAAGGTAACAACATGGAAAATCTTGTTTTATATAAAGAAGGTGAATGAGCAATGTATCCCACTACAACAGGCTATAAAGAGTATCAAAAGCCAGAGGAATTTTAGTAACAAATTAAAGAGAAATTGAAATTTTTTAATAGAATAGTAAAGGAATAGAAAGGAATAGCTTGGAGACAAAGTCTGGAAAAGAAATTTGATTTTTCAGAAAATTAAGGATCTTCCTTTTAGTTTTTAATTATCACAGATAAGCAGTGTGTCTGCTTTTATCATATCTGAATAAAAATCCTGTGGTGAGGGGGAAATTTTATTTATAATGAGTGCTTTAGTTCCTAAGCAACAATATCAATTTTGCTTGGTTCTGTTTGCATAATATTTTATGAGTGTCTGATTAAGGTTTTATTAAGCCTATTTCATGAGGCTTAATACATCTGCAGTAGGTTCGGTCTCTACATTGAGGCTCTTGTCACAGCAGCTATCCTCATTTTCATGTGATTAATTTCATTTGATAAGTAATGTCAGCAGACAAATACATCTATATGTAAACTGCATAAATAAATGGTTCCAAACAATCTTCTTTTTTTTTTTTTTTTTTTTTTACAAGGTGATTTTAATCCTTCTCCAGTTCTTTGGTTGGGAAGAAATCAGGATTAAAGTCTCCTTTTCTCTTCAAATTCCATAAAAGTTGAATTAAAAAATACACAGAAAATTCCAAACCTGATTCTTCAACAGTTGCTTCACAGCAGCTGCTCCACAGTTAACAGAAACTAAAGTCACCAGTTTACACGTTTGGGAAAATCGGTTGTTCAGAGAGAAGCTTTTCATTCTGTTCTTGTCTTGCGTTGATGGAAAAATAAAAGTAAACTAGACAATAAAATTATAGAAGTAGTGGGGCGCTATGTTGTGGTGACTTTGCAGGTACAGGTGCTCGCCCTGGTTCTCTTTATTTGACCATGTAGCCTAAAGGCTAAACAATACCATCCTTAGTAGTACCCTGTCAAGGGCAGGGTTAGAAACAAGGGAGCTGCTCTTTTGCTGTCAACTGGGCTCAGAGATGGATTATTCATGGTGATTTGTTTCAAGACATAAAAATAAAATACAGGAAGAAAAACTTAGCTGTCTCATCTCTTAAAAAATTCCTCCACCATAAGGTTTGCTACCTAGATACTTAGAAAATCTACAGAATACATGGGGCTCACTTGTAGGGCAAAGCATCTTCCATACTCACACGGTATTGTCAGTTTCTCTACTATTCAATGCTGCTGGGAAACAATTATTCAAAAGAATAATTCTATCATAAAAATTGTTGTTAAAGCAAAAAATTAATTTACTTTTCCCAAATCTGGCATGCTGCCAATGGAGCTAGGTATATATGAAAAAAGGAAAACATGCTAGGGAAGTTGTATGGTGGATAAAACAGGTTTTGCTGAAAGCCACTTCCTCTCATGCTTCTTGAGTTCTGGAACAATGTCGTTAATTATCTTGGGCAATTGCCTCCCCTAGTATTTCAGTTTGTTATTTTGTGCTTCATAAACCATGCTGAATGCTCCTGTAATACTTCCACACTGTCCAGCTTAATTTCACATTCAGAGTTATTCTCCTATGCATTGCCAAGGTCTGGCTCTGAGTAGCTGTCTAATTAAAATATTTGTGTGTCAAACCATCTGCATGCAAAACGTTTTTTTTTTTTTTTTAATCCTGAACCTCTCCTGGTCTAACTTGTATGAAAAATAAGGAAATGCAGAATTCAGTGGAATACTTCACACAATATTTTGGTGTCAGATATGACACTTGAAAATGGGAGAATAGATGCTCATAGGCAAGTCAGAAGATATTTCTGTCATAGCTTGATGCACTACACTGCTGGAAAGGAAATTTGAGGAAGAAGACAAACTCTTATGTGGGCTTAACCTGGACTACCAGAGAATAAGAATTATTACCCTTATCTGGAATAAATGATAGTGAATAAAATAGCAATTGTCATAAAATTGAAAGTAATGTTTTTCCTAAAGCTGCCATCATTTTCATTTAGCCATCAGATGAAAAACTGTTGTAAAAATCCAAATGGTTTTGGCTCTAGCAAGTGTATGCTTAAAAACTCTTATTGATTTTATATAAATGAGATATGGATTTGCAGATGGTTTGTACAATTTCTTTTGGCTTTTTTTACTCATGTACTTTTCATCTGTTTTTAAAACTGTTTTCCTTAGCAATACTCTTAGCGGAAAAAAGGAATGTTCAATACAAAAAATGTGAAAACCTGAAAATGGTTTGCCCTGTGGGTTTTTTTTTTTTGTTTTGTTTTGGTTTTTTTTTTGGTTTTTTTTTTGGTTTTTTTAATGTGAAGCACCAATATTTATTAGGACTGGTGATCTACCTAGAAGTCAGATTGAGAAAGGATTTCTTGGCTCTAATGTTACACAGGTGTCGGTGTTTATGTAAATTTGATAAATATTAATATTTTATATGTCCCACAGAGAATACTTCATTGATTTCATATAACACATAGTTGAGATAGAAATTCAGTGAATAACATATGGAGATCTTCCTCTATATATATTTAATAGGCAATATCTTTGCCAATTGTATAGTTTTCAACTTTGATTGTACTCAAAGGCTTTTAAAGTGATTTTAAAAAACATTTAAAGTTATATTAGTCAAATACATCTTTGCCTTTCTAATAAATATGGAATAACTTAGCATGCATGGAATTCATGAAAATATCTGGTCCAGGGATTATGAATATGAAATAGAGGTGTGGCTAAATAAAGAATTTAACTTTTGTTTTCTCTTGTCAGTCAGGTTCCTAGTCCATCCTCAGGTGATAGTGGGTGAAGAATGAAGTGTTAATTTCTTAGCAGTTAGATAAATTCATTTCATTCCCAGTGAGCCCCATGTCTATTTTCACACCGACAGACTGAAAGATGTAAATGAGGCAGTGGCTTGTTGAAATGGGAGGAATTGTAAGTCTGTATCTTCCTATGAGTTACATACCCTTTGTTTGCTGTCTCTGTGTCCCTTGTTGTTATTGTATCAAATTAGAAAAGTTGGCATGGAATATTCTGATCCCAGTATAATTACAGTACTTAAAAGTATTTTAAGGTTTCTTTAAATTTTGTGCCAATTTTTCAGTTTAAAATAATATTATATTATTACTTACATTAATAATTATTATATTAGTATCTGAATGGTTTATTGTTTGGATAACTGCTGCACAAAATCTATATTACTAGCAATTAAGAAAATCAACAAAGCTTTGATTTTAGTTTTCCTTTTTTTTAATCAGTTGTTCTTCTGATTGTTATATAATGAGACATATTATGGATGATTGTATTTTGAAATAGGAAATGATTAAATAATGAGGTCATGTATTAATAACTTTTAGAGTTACTGGTAAAATCTAATTGCTTAAGTAATGAATTGGAATATCAAGTCCAAGGGCAATGTGAAGTGACATGTTTTGAAGTTAATGTTGTACATAAAATGTTATTTTATTATCTTTTATAATGAGTTTCTTATTCCATTCCAAAATGCATGTAGACATACACACTTAAAAATAACTTCAATTCGTAACATTTTTATGTATTAATGTACTTGTACAATGTTTACTTCACTAACAACCAGTTCATTTTTTCTTCAGTATCAATATCTCCATGTCTTGGAACAGGTGAAAAACAGTGTGAAAGAAACTAAGGTTGTGATAGAATCTTGTGATAGAAAGAAATTCAATTTCAGATTGAAATCAGTTTATACCTGGCCCTGCTTTAATGATACAGAAAGAAGCTTCCAGAAGGGAGTAATCAGATTATATCTATTGCTTGCTTTGCCCCTATTAGTTCATCTACAATATTATACGGTAGATGTGTGCTCCCCTCTTCCCCCAAAAACCCCCTTGAAACACAAACCTAATATAGCAGAAAATAAATGAATATAGGATAAAAAATATAAGTGGAAGATACAGAAATTGTATGTGAGCATGCAACTGGTTAGTATCTTGTGTTAGCTGAGATATTTCTTTCATGATCAGGACAGTTTTTGAATGTTTAGTGGTAGTCCAGAAAAAATTAGGTTGTTTAAGCATATGACTAATTCTACTCCTATCAACAGAATTTGTCATATTAGAAAATTAATTTTTTCTGTTTGATGCTGGTCGTGGCCAATATAGCAGTAGTGTCCATCTCCCAGTTTACCCTCACATTGTACTTACATTTTGTAAAAAACCTTTCACTGAATGCAATACCAGTGCAACCACAAAGCTTTTAATTTCTGCTAATTCCCCTAGGAATTCTGAATTTTCTGGAGTGGAAGTGGATCTCGTTTGTCATTGTAAATCTTGGAAAATTTTGTCACATTGAGGATGCAGAGCAGATGGCCTTATGATAAATAAATAGTAACAACATGATAGCAAGTTGGTCTGAGATGGAGACAGTTTCAGATCTACATAAAATATTGTCTGGGGACCTGAGGCCAGATAAGTGCAGTTTTATTGTTCTGTTCCTGCCAAATTGGATTATAAGTTTCTCCATGTACTGGGAATAGATAAATAAACAAATATATAAATATAAATATAAATAATGCATTTAAAACAGTTAGTGGCTCCAAACGTTTCCCCAATGCCATAATCTTTGCCTATTAAGGATTTGGATCATAGGTGGGAATTTTCAGACTAGGATTCTGCTCATGCAGTATTTGTTGCCCACTGCTTTTCTAAAGGAAAAAAGGTGTGAAAGGATAGCAGCAGTATCAGTTTGTTGAGAGTTTTTCTATCAACACCATTTATAGATTTTTTTTCCAATTGCCTAATGGAAGAATCCCTTGTTACTTACAATATTAATCCTTAATTCTTTCTGTATACTCTCTCAAAAAAATCTAAAAGGCTTCTATCTTTGAAAAAATCAAACTTCATATGTGTAAATAGTGAAAAAACCCTCTCTTTTTTCAGTAGGACTAACAAGGTAGTCAAATATCTCCTGGCCTGCCTGTTGTGCTCCTGAAGGCAAATCCTTTCTTCCATGCTTAGTTGCAATTCCCTTGGCATCTCTTTGGTTTGTTGATGCTCTGTTAGTCCGTTATGGTTCCTAAGAAGTTTGTTCTGTCTCAGAGGCCTGGCAGGCTGCTCCTACTCCTCAGTGAAGTTTCTCAGTCTTTTCTGGAGTCTTCATGACCACTGCTGAATGCTATTTCTCTCTTGCCTGCTTCACTTGGTGGTTTGCCATTGAAGAGTGGTCACTTTGAGCATCTTTCTCCTGAGCCTGCTCAGCTGATCCAGAAGAGATGGAGTGATCACCTTCTTCTCTGGAGGTTGCATCCCACCACATCTTGTCAGAGGAGGTTAGGGCACAAACCCAAGGATTCCCTGATGTTGAAGTTGTTATGTTGAAGTGCTTCTGGAGTTGTTTATGTTGAGGCAGATGAAAAGAAATGAGCTGTTGGATTTGGGGATAGCAAGGTTTGCTCTGGGGGCTGCAGAAGGTTCAGAGATGCAACCATTCTCCACTTGCTTTTTCTCTCCCATGCCTTCTTGAAGATACTGTTTGAGCAACCATGTGTTTTTCAAAGCAGAGGGGATCTGACTGTGATTTTAGGTCCACTAGTGTACATCAAAGATGTCTAAATAAAGCTAATATTTTCAGCAGTGCAGAACCCAAGCAGGCAAAATCTAGCTCTTATTTTTAGGCACATAGGCCAAGACCTGTAGATGATACCAAATGGTTTGTCTCAGTTGACTTCAGTGAATGTCAGAGTCCATAAACTCCTAAGTGAAATCAATGCAGCCATAGTAGGTTATACACAGGAGAATTCACTCAGCAAGTTTAAATGTACTCAGTGCCCTTTTACTGCTGAATGTTTAAACCTCCTGTGTGAATTTGTTATCAGACTCCCTCCTCATGAATTTCTCTAAAATGCTTACTGATACAAATGAGGATGCAGTGAGGTTATTGCAGAAAGCGTTTTATTTTCTGCTGCATGCTTACTGCTATGTGATTATCAGATATGCAGTATTAAATTTCTGTAGAAAATACAGTCATTTTATTGACTGAAATCAGCTGTGGAATAATTAAATGGTGTTTATTTTCTTTCCTTATTCCCTGTGGTACTGATTTTACCCCACATATAAAATTAGTGTATACTGAAAATTGCCAGTACCTTATTTGAAAACCTTCCTCCTTGTCTCCTTCAGTTTGGTCACTCAGCTTTTTCAAGTTTTCCTGTTTTTCAGTCTGCAGTGTTAAATTATATCTATCTGTCCATCCAACCTTCCTGAACTTTTTCTTGTTACCTCAATACTTCAATTGTTTATAGCTGAAATCTTATTCTTGCTCTCATTTGGCCTTGTTTGATTTTGAACTTCCTCCATCATTCACTTTACTTTTCTTCTCTCTATCAGAAGTACTTTTGTCAGTTTGGGGTACAAGGAAGTATAAAATCCTCTCCTTGGTTGCTTATAGTTCTGGTGATATTTTATTACTAGAACAAAAACAGGAAAGGAAGGCTTATCATGGCTCCATAGTCCCTTTCAAATGTGACCATCTGCAGAGCTTAGCTAGAACAATAGCAAAAGAATAAAAAATATAATTTTCAGTAAATTAGTGTCTTGATGGAGTGAAAAAAGGACATAAGCCTAAGAGGGAGACTATTCACAGAATAATTAAGTTTAGCAATTAAAGTAAATATAGTAGAATATACTCTTATGAGATCATTGACCTTTACATGTCTTTCAAAAATGTCACTAATTCAGAGGAAAAAAACCCAAGAAGGTATGGTTTACAAAGCATCTCCAATCAGAATATTTCTTTATAGTCCTGTGTTTGACATTCTTAAACCTTGAAAGTTCCTTTAAGAGTATTTTGTATCAACACTGTGAGAGTGACTTGGGGAAATTTTTATGACAGTTTAAAATGGGACATTTGGGGCTAAATGCAGTCAGAATGTTTCAGTAAATCTGTCTGACACTTCTGACATTGAGGTTGGTAGCAAGTGGTAATTATGGGATCCTTTTCTACTTATGAAACAGTAAAAGAATTTCAGTGTTTCTATAAAAATAACAGTTAATGAACTTACAAATTTAAACTCACTTTACACGAGATATATTTTTATTACGCACTTCACTCTATTATATTTGCATTCAGATAGGGACTGTGACTTCCCTAGAAGATGAAACCTTTTTTATAAGCACTGTAGCAATGAACCCAAAATACTTTACTAAACTCAGAGTAGAGAATGGTACCTGTTCAAAGTTTTTGCAATTCAATACAAGAAACAAACATGAGAACATTCCAAGTCCATAATGCCATCAATTCCAAAACTTAGGAAACAGTGAAGACTAATGGTAGACTGTGGATTACTCTGTTACAAAGAAGTCTTTTGTTTGAATCCACTAGAGTGCTTTTACTGACAATGGAGTAAGATAAAATATGTTTTAATTGCAACTAAAAGTTGCATTTAAGTTTTCATATGGAGAAAAAACTTGTAAGCCATTATTTGAAATATTTAAAATATTTATTTCAAGAGGAGAGGGATATGCTCAAAAATAAAGTTGCTTTCATGGTACTAACATTCAGACATATGCAACTTCATTGACATCTGTCATCCTCTGCTGTTTTGCTGAAGCTCTCTGTGGCACAATTAATTCCACAAAGAAATCAGGGAGAAAGACTGAAAATGTTGGAGGAGCAAATGGGAATGATGCTAACTATATCTGAAGGAAGTCAGCTTTTGATTTCTCAGCATGCCGTAAGACGTGACTGATCAGGCAAATACTACACCTGAAGAAACTCCTGCTCTTCTAGATGAAAACTGTATATCTCAGATTTTTTTTTTAATTTAGTACATAGAAGAGGTTACAAACAAAGGTTACAGGTTTTGTTGAAGACCCAAAGCATGACTTGTTCAGAGAAATCAGTGAATTAAAGACTGGTTAAATTAGTAACAAAAATAATGAGAATAAACTAATCCATAAAGACTAACCTCTATATAAGAGTGTATCATCAGAAAGGTAGTGTACCTATCTTGCCCTTCACATCTCTTTTCGATAATTTGAGTGGAAGAGGTAAATGAATGACCAAAATTCTGAACCTTTAAAGTCACCTATGCATTAGGATGTTGTCAGTTACAAAAAGAAGTGAAAACATGAATATTTCATCTCTCTTTGGCATTCAGCCTGTTTTGCATAGATGGCAGCTGGAGGTTCAAAACAGAGCATTATTGCTTCACCACTGTCAGCGTGGTTTAGCAGGTAAATAATGCATGAGCTAAGAAGAGTTGACAAGGCAGACGGTAATGATATATTGGTTCAAGAGTCTGTCACCTCAGAAAGCACCTAGAAATGATTCACATCAGACTTACTATTTATTTTATATGACTATTAGGAGAATATTCATAGATACAGTCTGTAATTAACCTAAAGAATTAGCAGCTGAAGGATATGGAAGGCGAGGAGCCTAGCAAAGTTTCAAAAGAACACTTATGTTAGTACATATGCAGCAACACTTGTAAACTTGCCAGCTTAAAATTGTTGTAGGTGTTAATCTGTACTCTTTGGGGTGCCAGTTCTTGCTTTTATCTCTAGGAAAACAAAAGTTCCTTCATATCAGTTAGGGAGTGCCTAACTAAGAAGGAAACATCGTGATGTTTTTGTGTTACGCAAAAGCAGAACTGGTAGTCTGTATTATCAGCATTTTTTTGCATTACCTGGCATCTGATTAAAATGCTGACAAAAAGCAATTACACTACATTGTACAACACTAAGCATAAGAAACATAATAAGCATAAGAAAGTTTTTTCTATAAAAATGTCCAGTTCTAATCTACAGAAATTAGAATAATGGCTGCTATACAGTGGCTGTGGAGCAATCAGGGGGTCACAAGCTCTAATGGGAGGCTCATGTACATCCTGTTTGTCAAAAGTATTAAGATCTTTTTGTGGCTTAATTAAAAAACCCAAACAACACACACATATCCTATCCCTGTTCATTGCTCACAGACTGCTTAACCCATAAAGGTTAATTTGTCACGCCAGTGAATTGTTTCCCATTTTGTTTATGAGACCACTCTCTGTAGTGACATCTGCATACATTAACTAGCCCAACACATTCTGTGTTATCTGGCAGCTTCTTTAATTACTGGTCAGGCATCACTTTTTAATATTGCAGCCAAGCAGAAACGTATTTGTTCCAGTAGCATTTTTAACAGAAGCCTGTAATATCCGAGCCTCCCTGGAGAGCCCTTCCAGCCAGGGTTGGCCAATAAACCGCAGCCGCTCTGCTGCAGCCCGAGGGATCATCGGATGCTTCCAGCTGGATGAGTAAAATGTGGTACCTGCTGTGCATGGAAAATGACTGAAGACTGGGGGGACATTCTTTAGGCACAAATAAGCTGTGCTGATTTCCTTCACATCTTGTAATGGGAGATCTGTGATGTGATTTTCCTCTATCTTACTCAGAGGTGGTTTTTAAACTTGTTTTCCTTGAGATGTACAACATACAGCAATGTCTTACCAGGATTACAGTACTTAGCATGTTCAGTGCAATTAATTCAACTAATTCAATACACTGATAGAAACTTCCAGCTAAATCATGCCCTTAATCCAAAGACATAGAAAGTATCAGTAGTGCCAGTAGGAACGTGGCAGAGCCAAACAAGATGTGAGCAGCACAACACTGTGGATTGAAGCAGTCGTATTTATAGTAAATACTCTGTGCAGTAGTTGGAATAAAAAAAGACAGTAGACTATACTGCAGCCAATGGCTATCTGAAATTGTTCTTTAGGATTATAAAGCTCCACTGTTGAATATCCAGGGAACTGGAGGTTCAGCATGTGCAATAAATACAAAACAAACATATCTTTCTACCTCAAAAGAACTGACATTATAGTAGGAAATGTGATACCTCATCTTGATTTCAAGATCTGTTTCCTAGGAAGCAATAGGACTGTGCTTAAGTGTGTGCCTGAGCCACCTCTGGAAAGTCAGAAACATATACTTTGCTAAATAGTGCCATGTTTAAAAGAAAAGTAAAATAAACAAAACACTTCAGTCATGAAGAACTTGCAGAAGGTATGGGGACGTGTCCTCTCCACCTTTCTCTTCCAATGTATTTTGCCATCTGTTTTTATTTATTGCCTGAGTTAGAAAGAGATTTAGTTCTGTGAATTTCCCTATTATTAATAAAATATCCTTCCTGTCAAAGCTTAGGTGCTTGGGCTGGTCTGGCGGAGGTTGGTCCCCCTCAGTTGTATGAGTAAATATCACTGCACATTCTAAATAACTTGTGGCCACGTTGGCAGACTCTGAAAGACATTTTCAGCAGCTTTTTACTGTGATGAGTATACAATGCCACTGTCAAGACACTGATTTATTATCCAACCTAATGGCTATTTCTAGTGGGACTTGCAGTTTGCTGCCAGAAGTTATGGAATCAATATGTTCCAACAGAATTAAAGGTTAGAATTAGGCTCAGGTATAAATTTAGCTAAAAATTGAGTCTGATTCTTTTGAACGCTGTGAAATATACATTAACAGAACTGGATCCATTTCTGTAATATGGACTGATTCTGGTTTGTATGTAGAAGCTTCTAGAAACTGCTCTGTTTGCGGCACTGTGAAAATGATTAATTTCATGTAATCTTCATTCTATATATGGGCATTATAAAGAAGATTGAGAATAGGTTAAATGCAGGGTCCAGATAGTACTTGCCAATTCAGTTGACTGCAGTCATATCATGATTTATTTGCTGTTTCTAATAAATCAGCCTTCAGCTTGTGTTTTACTTGTGAACCAGTCTTTTTTTTTTTTTTTTTTTTTTTTTTTTTTTTTTTTTTTTTTTTCTGACTTTCAAATCAGGTGCATCTAGAGCAGAACTGTTAGATGAATAAACAATGACAGGATAAGAATAGGCTGTGTTGGAGAGCCTGCCTGTGTTAAAGCAAAGATTAGTACATGGAAGACACACAAAGACGTTGTTGCTACATCTGAAGCTTATTTTATGTGCACAACATCCCGCTGTACCAGATGGACTTGAAAATTAAATTTTTCAGTGAAAAAAACTTGAGGAAAGAAAACAGTAAAAGAAAAAACGCTGTGTGAAGTATCATAATTATAATATTGATAAATAACAGCGTATATAGCTGTTATAGATATTATTTGCTTCCAAACAAAGATAAACTCAGCTTCTCTCAGCAGATATTTGTTGCAGGCACTCTCAAGTGGCAGGTAACTCCATTTTCTTTTTTTTTCCCTCTATTTCTCAGGGAGATTATTCTGTAGTGCTTTATTTTCTTAAAAATAATTACAGCAAACTCATGCAACTGGGTCTTTTTTGACTGCGCTACCATTTAGAATGGAAATATTCTTTATAGTGGCCAAATCTAGTTTTATGCAATCTCTTCCGATTTGATTCCAACTAGGAAGATTTTTAACTCAATGAAGATTTGGCAGGATTCAGATTGACTTAGTACCTTTCCTGAGGTTCAAAGGAGGAACAGCTTCCTTTACCTGAAGAATTAGTAGTGCAATTAATCAACAGGATTACTAATGCAAATGGAAATCTTAGTGCAAGGCTGGGATGTTTCTCCTCTAGAATGTTTGTGAAGATTTAAAAAGGGGAAATTTCTTTTCTAGATGCATTTCAGTGTCAGCTAATTTGCATAATTTGACAATGCCATGAGTGAAGAGGATTGTGAATACAACAGTTTTCACAGATGCCAGGAGTCTTCTCCTGGTTTGCTTTGACTTGAGACCTTTCTGTCTTTAAAGGTTGAATTTGGGTGGATGGCAGCTGACAGTGCCACTGAGGCTCTTTTAGAGGAATTAGAAATGGAAAAATTGAACATGAGCCTGACACATCTAAATCGGACGGGGGGGTGATTGGGTTTCAAGAGTTCTGACCAATGCTTTGGTGTTTCCATTTTGCATGTTATTACTGTGAATCAAGTGAGGAACAGGGAAGCACAACTAATTTGGGCTTTGACTAGCAGCTTCAGCAGCAGTGCTGCCTGTTAGAGCTACATAAAAATAAACAAAGCAACAAAGGACGATAGCAAGCTTTTTGAAATAAACAAACTCTGTGATAGAAGTAATAGTCCACTGACAGTGTGTGAAAATCTTCAGGGAAGGTCAACATTTAGTTTTTCATCAAGGAGAGGAATATTCCTTTGAACTCTATGAAGAGTTGGGACATTTGTCCTAATGTGGGAGCTGTAATGGAGATCTCTGAGTGGCAGACTAAGACTTGTCTGAACCATAATGCAGCAGTGACCAATCTTGGATGAGTCAATGGTTGTTCTCTGCAGAATCCTGTCTCTGACTGTGATTGATACAAATTTTTTTAGAGAGGAAAACTCATAGGCAGGTATGGGATATTCAGATGATAAGGTAATTGTTGATGCTGACTTGTACCATGAGTGGGAGAATGTTTAAAAAGTTAAATTCTCAGAAGACTTGAACATATCTATCAAATCCACTGTAAAATGGACCAGTCTCCCTAAAACCAGACTTTTTTTTCTGAAGTAATACCTTTCTTTGGAAGTTAGTTTTTATCATGGTTGATAGTTCAAAAGAATCATAGAATACTAGGCTGGAAAGAGATATCAGGGATCATCTGGAAAGAAGGACTTGAAATCCACAGAGGGAGAGGATTCATAGGAATGTCTCTCTTTATACATTTGAGTGGCATGGCCTGGTGTGAAGCAGCCACTGTGTCAGTTCAGCCTGTAGGCAGCATCCAGAAATGAGGATTTGCCTCCTCAGAGTGATACCTTGGCTCCCCACATGTAAATGATGGCTGCTCACTAGCTGAACAACCACACAGTGGCGGTGCCCTGGGTGCCTGTGAGACATGCCACATTAAAAGCAGCAATTTCTTCAATCACTTTCCTGTTAAAGTCTTAAATACTTTAATATATTAATAGTTAAGCACTGATTAGAGGCAATGATTGAATATCCTGGACAGCTAGAAGTCCCAAGGCAAAGTAAAAAAAAAAGTTTAACTGTACTGTTGAGGTCAATTATTAGGTAAAACTTCTGAACAGTTTACTGTCATTAAATATTTCAAATAACTCCACAGAGTCTGTTTGAAAGGCCACTGCTGCCAGTCAGTAGTTGCATGCACAAAGCTGAGAACAGACTGGAAGAGTGAAATAGCCTTATACGGCCAGATGAAGAGGAAAAAGCTGGATTGCCCAGATAAGAGAAACTAGATGAAAAAACTGTCATGTAAAGAAAAGCCTTTACTTTTCTCCCTTTATAGAAGTTGCACAATGTGATACAGATAATTTACATTTTCCTGGAGATGAATACGATGAATATTTTCAGCAATGCTTTTCATGAATATGGAACACTGGCTGCACTTTTATTGGTACATTCATAAAATATGCATCTAGTGAGTTCCTGTTTTCAAAGTATGAGATACGGATTGGAATTTTTAATTCCTTCATTTATTTTATAGAGGTTTTTTTCTTTTTATAAGGTGTTTTAATGTAATGATTTAGAATGTGAGTCCTGTCGTGGGTAATTATGTAATAACTCGCCTTTAGAAGAAGCATTGACTTCTTTTACTGCCTCACTGCTAGTTCTCTTATGAATTGAGAATAAAATGCTTGAACTCTCGTGCAGGCTGGGGACTTGAGCTATTGAATCCCTCTTTCCTCACAGCATGATATTGTTCCATCTCCCAGAAAACATTTTGCAGACTACTAAATTTTCAAAATCCTAGGTAAATGTAAGCCTTGGGACGTAGAATAGAGGATTCTTTGATGAAAGAATAGGAGAAAGTTGTTGTCTTTTGAAATGCCATGAAGTTTGGATGCATCAAGAGAGCAATTTTCCCCCACCTCTACTCCTGACCTGCATTTGTTAAGGTGTTACAAGAAACCTACCTGTAAGGCAGGTATAACAATTGCATTAATTTTCTTACATGGAAAAAAAATGGAACAGGTCAAAAGATTAGTTAACTATCCTTGCCAATAAGATTTGTCTGAGTTCATACAAAAACCCCAGCCATGTACCTGAAAGAGAATATGAATATTTTTTATTGCTTAGTATTTTACTAATATTTTGATATATACTGGTATATCACCAAATTGTATTGCATAATGGAGCAATTCTATTAAAGCAGAAGAGGTATGTACTTGTAATCATTTGTCAGGAAGATTTCTTCATTCCCTTTTAAAAATCCTTCCCTTGAAAGAGACAAATTTGCTAAAAGCTGTGTATCTTTTAAAATGCTACAGTGCCTGTTTCCTTTTGGTGTGTAGTTGGAGCCATACTCAGGTATGCAAACTACAAGTGTCTATTTATTGTGACTTTTAAATCAATTGATGAAATTACCTCAAATAAATTACAAATGCAAATTCTACAGAAAATCCAAGGAATTTGTCCATAAAATTTTAGTTGGGATACACAGTTGTCACATGTCTGTTCCTACAATGGAAAGGTGATCATAGACATAATCTGGAAACCTCTATCTGAAAACTTCTGATTTTTCTTTTGATTATTCAAATTTTCATGTATCAAACTTATCTTTATTTTGTTGAAGTTTTTAAGAGGAAGATATTTTCATCATTGAAACTTACTAGTAAATCTATATTTGTTCTTTCTACAGTGGTAGTTTTTTGACGGTACATGTAATTAAACTGTCTCCTTAAAAGGTCCAGACTAAAATAATGTTAATTCAATAAAACAGGATATTTTGAGAACGAGAAAGTGAAGAAAGAAGAAAGTGATCTCCTAAAATGTTGTTATAGAAGGTACACACAAAAAAAGTGGCAAGCTTTCTTTTCTTATGGCTTCTTGCTTAATTTGAATTTTGAACAAATTCATAGTGTTTATTGAAATGCAAATTCTTTCATTTTCACTATTCAAAAATTTTCACAGGAAAAGGAAAAGGAGCAATGAATAAAACTTCCAGTGGGAGAGACTGTGGTTAGAAATCGGGAAAAATAATTTTAAGATGAAGGATGGTCAACAAATATAGGTTGCCCAGACATATTTTCAAATCACCATTCTGGAGATAAAACACAAAACAACAGGATATAAGCCCAAGACACCTGATCTAACTCTGAAGTGACCCTGCTTTGAGTGAGCACTCTTGTTTTGTGATTCCTGAAATTAGTCTGAAATGTCTGAGTGTAATGTTCCTCTCTGCTTATCAAAAAGATTGTTATATTAAAACAAACAAAACAGCACCTTCAGAAAAAATTTTTCTAACTCTTGAAAAGGAACCATTATCCAGTGTGTGGGAAAAGATGTCAAAACACACAGACAGGAGTAAGAAATTAAATAAGTGTCATGATTATCACAACAGGTATTTATTTTCTTTTCAGAATTAAGTGCAGGGTAGACTGCAACTTTCTTAGATGGCAGTTGAAGATAAGAGTGAGGAAGGATAAAGTCTATAGATTCCATTAACAGGGAAGGTAAGATGTGTTGACAATAAATCAATAGTTATATTAGACCTTAAGAATAACAAAGGATATGTTCAGAGGATGATTCACTTTAGTGAAAGAAAGTGACAAATGATCTCAGCTTAATGACTAATATCAAACATTGTTAGGGAAAGTAAATTCT
Organism: Acrocephalus scirpaceus scirpaceus; assembly: GCA_910950805.1. Classification (NCBI taxonomy): domain Eukaryota; kingdom Metazoa; phylum Chordata; class Aves; order Passeriformes; family Sylviidae; genus Acrocephalus; species Acrocephalus scirpaceus. The sequence goes on from OU383777.1 coordinate 9,797,229, forward strand.
GAAGGCTCAGATCAATATTACCTCTTAGACCCACAAAGCAGAAAATACAGAATCAAAGTTAAATTGTCAAAAGAACCCAAATCTCTCAAAGTACAGACAATTCACAAAAGAAGACAACCATATTGTAATTTCCCTCTATAATCTTACAAAATCCAAACCAAACCAAACTGAAACCTTCCTACTAGAGTTCCTGTTCTTATTCATTCTAACTTCATAGCAGCCATCTTTGTCATCTAACATTCATCCCTTTCCAGAACAAAACTAGGGATCTACATATGGAATATAAATGGGATTTAGGTTATCCATGTGCATTTTGTCAGAGTCCATGCTGGAGTATTTCATAACCATTACATGTGATCAGGTCATTACATCAGGCTGCCATAAATCAGCAATATCTGCAGTCTTGCATTACCATTCCCCTAAATTAGGGTGAAGTTTAAACCACCAGTTTCCACTACTCTAATCAAAGTTTCTTCATATTTCTCTTGCCCTCCTTGTTAACATCGATTCACATGAAAGAGAGTCCTAGAAAGATAAATGTTGCACTTATAAACAATAAGAATTTAATAAGAAAAGTGAAAAGACCAATAACAATTTACTTTTCTCAGAAAGGCAAAGCACTATTGAATTTTTTATGATCTCTGAGAACTAGGGTTTTTCAAGTGTGCAGTCAAAGAGGGAAACTTAGAATCCTAAATTAAGCTCATTGAGAAAGAGATATCAAGGTATAATTTATATAACTGATTTTCTGAGCACTGGGCATAGTCCATAATGACTGCTGATTACTCAAGATAGGTTAGAGTTCTCATGTCTGAAATGGAGAATTGTGAGTGATTGAAAAGTTGAAAACAATGTGTTTGTCTGTGAAAAGGAGCAGGCTGGCTCTGCTACAGGCTGGAATAGGAAGAACTGGAAGCTATGCAGACTGCTGAAAGGGATCTTCAGATAAAAAGCAGATTGAGGAGGTGGGCTCAGGTATGAGACTGATATATAGGACAATTTAAATATATAGGACAGCAGAAGTTCCTGCTGGAAGCTGTTTCACCAGCTTTGATTGATACTGAATTATTTTTAGTTTACAGTAACTTTGAAGACCAGAATAACACATCATCACACCTGCCTGTCTGGTTGATCCACTAACTTATATAAGAGCAGGAAAAATAAGGCATTTTGAGAATACAATTCAAGACTAAACTAGATTAGACTATACTATACTATTACTATACTAGACTTACTATAATAACACAAGGTTATTTTTATGTGCATTTTCTCTATCTATCAATGGCCCCACCCAGAGAATCCAGCTCTGGGGCCCCCAAGAAAAGGAGGACACAGACCTACTGCAGTGAGTTCAGGGGAGGCCATATAGTCAGGGGGCTGGGCCATCTCTCCCATGATGAAAAACTGAGACAGTTGGATCTGTTCATCCTGGAAAACAGAAGAGTCCAAGGAGACCTTAGGGCACCTTACAGTGTCTGAAGAGAGACAAGAGAGCTACAAGAGAGCTGGAGAGGGACTTCTTACAAGGCTATGTAGTGATAGGACAGCAGGGAATGGCTTCAAACTGAAAGAGGGTAGGTATGGATTAGGTATTAGAAAAAAATTCTTTACTATAAGGGTAATGAGGCCATGGAACAGGCCCAGGGAAGCTGTGGATGCCCAGTCTCTGGAAGCCTTCAGGGCCAGGTTGGATGGGGCCCTGAGCAAGCTGGGCATATGGAAGGTGTCCCGACCCATGGCAGCAGGGTTGGGACTGGATAATCCCTAAGTTCCCTTCCAATCCAAACCATTCCATCATTCTATGAAATTTGTTATTAATTCCAATGATTAAATCACTGAAATACATAAGTGGATGAAGTAAGATGACAGGGACAAAACAACAGATGGATCCTGCAAACACTTGTACTTAGTGTTTGCAATGGTTTCTTTATTCCTGGTTTTGTTTGTGGGAAAGAGCAGGCTAAATAGAGAAGACCTTTGTTATTGGACAAAAGCACCTGAATGGGAGGAGTGCACTGACTGGGGTGTATAACAGTAGTAGTAGTAATGCACCAGTAGTGTATTACAGCTACAAGTAGAATAACATTATTTATCTTCCAAAGTGAAGTGACCACTTCACATTGGAACACCAGGGATTTTGTCATCTTGGTTGAAGTGAGACAAAAATTTCACTTCACTTCTGTTTCTTTGACAGGTGCTACTTGCTTATAGGTATTTGCTATTTCTTTTTTTGAGAAATAGTTCACAGTCAATTGTATTTCTAGATTTATAAGTTTGTGGTAGTAAAACAACTAGTAAAGCATATGTAATGTAAAATTGCTTTGGTTTAAGATTCTCTTTTTTACTGAAACCTAGTCATCATAAGTATGTTGGGAGTAGAAAAACACAGAAATAAACCACTTTTTAGCAAGCAGAAGAAAACCCAGCACCTGGCCTTGTTAATCCACATCTGGAACTTTTACAGGATATCTCTCTTTGAGTTGGAGCTGTAGCAGCCCCTGTAGTGTGCTGGCTCACAGCATGGATGCATTCATTAGCTCCAGCATCGTTTCTTTGAGCTGTTAGGAACAAGGAAACAAAAGCCAATCTGTTTGTTTGCTATCTCATATTTATGTACTTTCTCTTTTTTAATGCCCTGACTGACAGCCTGGGCGTGCATTGTCCGATGCTTTCGCGTCAGGCCCGTGACCTCAATTCACCCATCACTCACTTCCATCATGTCAGCTGAGCCTTCTGTGGATGTCCATTATTCACACACTACATTGTGTTATGATGAATTACCCTCTTGGGAGTTTTGGGACATCTTAATCCCAGTCTGACAGAACTCTCTGCAATAAATAATTGACAAGTCCCTATGCTAAATGCAAGTACATCAGAGGATGTGGATTTTTGACAGCTTTTGCTGAATAAAAAGGAGAGCATGCCTTCAGCAATGTTGAGCAGCTTCCATCTCTCATTTTAATTTTCATTGGATGCTTTTCTACTGAGAGATTGCATGCAGCAGGGGAGGGAGATTAATTATGATTTTTATCCTTAGTTGTTTTACTGATAAACAAAAAAAAAGGGGGGGAATTTATTATAATTTAATCTCACATTAAATCTGGCCTCTTTCTCCATCCATGCATGTTAAGAAAAGAGAACTTTGTTTCAGAAAACCCAGTAGCATTTAAATGTGCATTTCCAGTGACAGCCACATGTGCCTGTGTGCTGCCTGGAATTTAAAGTGAGGCAAATTCCTGCTGCTCATCAAGCTGTGCAGGGGTGGAGCATAGAGCAGGTGATGGACTCTTTGCCTTCTTGTACTGACAGCCTTGGCCTGGCTGGAATTGCAGTGTATAGGGAGCTGACAACTTGCTGCCAATTATTTTCTTGTGGAAAGGACTGGAATGAGAAGAGTCAAAACCTTATTCACTATGTCTTGTGCTCTGCCAGGCAGCATTAGAGGGGTGATAAAATGCAGTCTTGGTGATATTTCCACCTTTTACACCTCACTGGAGTTTGCCAGGTGTTTTTTTACACTTGTTATAGCCCTGAGATGACAACTGAGACTTGACAAGAACCACAGGTCTGTCCCTGTGGGTCTCTGAGTTATAGGGCTGGCACGTACCTCAGGGGATTTGGCTGCAGCATTTTTTCCATTTGTTGTTTCTGGAAAAGAGAACTGTGTGCCTTGTGTTGCTGGAGACCCAGGAGTCATCCCTCAACAGTTGGCAAGCTGAAAGTGAGCACATGCTTAGTCTAGAAAATTTCAGAATTTGAAAAACCTAAATAGGTAAAATATCAAAAGTGTTTTGAGAGCAGATATAACAGGACAGGAGGATTTGTTTCCTTTTTTTTTTTCTTTTTTTTTCTTTTTTTTTTTTTTCTCCCCCAGTGTTCCAGTGTGGCAGGTAGCTGAAGGACAAAGTAAAAGGAGTTTACTTAATTGTGTGTTCTGTAGGATAGCTACTTCAGATCATCCTTTGAAGTCAATTGGAAGCAAATGTGCATTATTGATGCAGGAGTGCATCCTTAGGCTATTCTTTGCCACACCTAAAGGACTTAAACTTTAGACACACTGTGGTCTTCCTGTGGAAACTGCTGAAGAATGTCTCTTCTTGTTTTGTATAAACTGGGGTGAATGGAAGTTCATATTTATTTCTGTTACACATGCCAGAGGGAAGAAAGCTCTGATTTAGCTGTATTACAGCTGAAGGGTGTGGAAGCATCCATGTGAAATGCATTCTATTGCTTAATCTGGCCAACACAAAACAGTTTTCAGAGGTAGGTGAGTCTTGCTGTCAGATCCATACTTGCCACTTTTTCCTTTTCCTTGCTACAGTGCCTGTTTGGGCCAGTAACTGTACTAGGGATGTAAGGAAGTATTTTTTAGCAACACTGTTGCTGTTTTCAATGAAAGTTTCTCATTCTGCAAAATGGCTTGTTTTAAATTAAAACAGCAACTGCAAAAAAACCAAAAAATAAACACCAATCAAAAACCAAAACCACAAACAAAAACTCCCACAAAGAATTGTTGAAAAAACTTCTGAGCCCCTTGGATTACAGTTGATATTTAATTGTGAATGTGTAAAATACATCCGAAGTATGTATATAGCATATATAGTATTACTATATGGAAAAAATTCTTTTGGTGTTTGCTAATAGTTATAAAGCTCACTGTGGGCATTCTTTTAAAGTACATTAAAATTTCAGTAAAAGATTCTAGATACATATACTTGCTAAGCAGGCAGTTGTATTTCTGTTAAGTAAATTAGTTGAAATAAATGAAAGATAAAATTATTAAATCTGATTTTTTTTAAGCTGGAGGCTAAGGTTTAATGTCATATTTCACTATTTCTTGCATAAGATGCATTATCACATTTTTTGCTGAAGGTGTTGTCAAACCTTGCAGAAGAAGCAAATTCCCGTCTTCTGAACTGTCAGTGCTTTAATTAAGCTACAAAACAACTTTTCTCCAAATAAAAACATGTTAGGTGGCACTTCTCCCATTTGAGATCTAAGGCTCCAATTGACAGTGTAAAGCAGGGATGATGCCAGGTTCTGCATGATTTGGCTTTGTAGGTTAGACAATTTCAGGTGACAAGTTCTGTGTGTATGTGTGAGAGAAAGAGTCAGAGAATAGTTTGAGTAATAAATGAGAATGGGTCCAAGAAGAGCTTTGTTTTCAGGATACTCTTAGGCAGGAAGCTAAGAATACTGATATTGGGAATAATTTAACTTAAGCATTCCTTTATTTCTTTGAAATAATAATCAGATTTATTTTATCAGAAACTGTGACTCATTTAAATATGTGACTCATATTTCAGAAATATATTTTCATTACTAGATTAAGCAATAGATTAATAGATTACTTTTCATTAATATATTTGAAAAATTGGAGAGTAGAAATAAAGTTTTGGAATTGTTGCACTGTTTGCAGAGCCCTATACATGGCACTGTGCAAGAATGTGAAAATGTGTATCTTAATGTATATTTGTAAACTGGTTTTTTAATGGATCAAACACTACTTTAAAAATTACAGGCAAAAGTAAGAAGAAAACAAATTGAGGTTTGTATGGTTTCAGTCAGAATAACACAAGATCAGAAATCTTTCTGTGGTAAGTATTTTAAATTTGAAACTAGATAACAGAAATTAATTGAAATATTAATTAGATGTTACTTAATATTTATTATGTTCTCAGGAGGAGCTTTACCTGAAAATGGTTTAAGGCCAAAAAGAGCTTCAGCTCTGAGTGTGTGAATATCCATTGTAAGAGCTGTTTGCACAAGAGAGAAGTATAGAGTAGTGCAATTCATGAATTACAGGACATGATTTTTAATTTTTAATTATTGCCTCCTACATGTCTGAGGCACACATGTCTGGGATCTGCTCATGGAATGCACTGCTGCATTAATGTACCCTTTTCTGCTGCCCCCTCCAACCTTCCCTGTGACATCTGAGCAAAGTCTGACCTTACTCTTGTATTGTAAGATGGCATTTAAGTCCACTTTGTAAATAAAAGAGAGTGACTAATAATCATAATGAGATTTATTTTAATTTGCAGTTCTGGAAAGTTGCATAATGGGGTTAAAGAATATATCATTTACATTTTATTCATTTAATTGCAATTTCAACAGAACTGTAAAAATCACTAACCTTTATTGGAGGCATAAAATCAAAGCAACAGAAGCATAACACCCTCTTTGTAAGCACTTCTCACTGTAGAAAAAAAAAAAAGAAAAAAAAGCCTTACAAAAATTCATTGTCTCTCCAAAACAAACAAATAAACAAAAAAGGCAGATCCAGGATAAAAAAAAAAAAAGAAGATACCTTAAAAAAAAGAGAGGTTTAGAATATGTTTGAGTTTCAAATTTTAGCTTTTAATTAGCTTCTATGTTTTTCCACACTAAATTATTTAGAGGCTGTTTTATATTTTGTATCAATTTAGGTGGAGAAGGAATTAAGTAGAGCATATATAATGAGATTTAAATAACTGAAGAAAATCAATTCAGCTCAGTTGGTGCTATTAGCTAAGCTACACTTCAAGATGGGCTCTAATATTGTGTTTGAACACTTGTTCTTTAGGGATTCCTATTCTGTTCTGGTATCCAAAGGCTTTGGCTGCATAAAAAGTTTGCTTTGTGTTGTTACATGGCAATTCTGCAGTGATTGCTGTGGTGCCTGCACAGAAATGGGTCCCCTGACTGATAATGAGGCTGAGCACACGGGCTGTAGGAACAAATAATAGGTTCCTTTATAGCACAGAATGGTTTTGTTAACATACACTAATAAGGAGTATTTCTAATATGCATAAAAGTACTTACTTGTTTGCAAGGCAATACTGGATTTCATCAAGCTGTTTAAGTACCAAATGTGGGTACTTTGGAGAGCTGTTGAGCTCTCAAACCCAGGTATATTAGCATACATATATTGTCTGAGATAGAAATGGCTTTGTATACACGTGAACACATATGGTTTATTGGGTCTTTGTGAACAGACATTAAATCCTTGAGTGTTGAGGGATGACAGAGTTCTAAATGCAGAATATGAAATTATAGTTGACAAGGGAGTAAAACTGAATAATAACAGTGTAAATGAGATGGCACTGAGACCTCCATGTACCTCGTCTTTCATTGTCAGTTGCTAGATGCTGTGGATTTACCCCTAAAAGACTAATTCTGTGTTTTGAATTGAACATCAGTAAAATTATGCCATTTAAAAATCTGATCCTTTCTACCTGGACGTAAATTGGGCTACTTTGTCTCAGGCAAGAGAGAAGACAGTGTTGCAAGGGGATAATGCAGAGCAATTAATTTGATCATAATTATATGGAGAAATTGTTCTGTAGGGGATAAATTTCTGGGGTCTCTTCTACCACAAACCTCCTTAGGTCAGGCTCTTAAATGATGAACATTGGAACTGGGCTCATCTCATCTATTTTAAGGTAGTAAAAAATGTTTACATCCCTAATTAAAACTATGAAGAGACTGCTTAGGCCAGATTTTTGGGAAAGAGTATGTTTGGACCAGAATTAAACTGTCTGTAGATGCCACATCATTCTAATAAACCCCACTGATTTTTGAAAGCTACCTGGATCTCTCAGGCAAGAGGGTCATGACTGTCATGTGCTGCAGCTTCTCAGATTTGCCTTTCATCCCCCTGACAGATAACCTAGGATTTGCACCAGTAACACACCTTGCTTAGGATTCAAGGCATCATCTGAGCAGTGCTATTTCCATAACTTAAACACCCAAACAAAGAAAACAACTGACAAGCAACAACAACAGCAAACCCCAAACAAACCTAGATCTGTTTAATAAGCTGTTACTGACTGAGAAGATTTTGTACAATACTGTGGTTTCCACTTAAAACAAATCTGACAACTTGATTATTCAAAAATAAGGAATAACAGTATTTTTTTGACATTGTCAAATGTGCTATACCTAGAAACTGCATATTTGAAAAACAAACATTTCAAATATTTTTAGGAAACAACCTCCTATTCCAAACTGGAACATGTTTTCTTTCTGAGACTTTTGACTAGGTTTATAGTAAGAGAGGGAGGGTGATACTAAAACATGTATTGGCAATTCAAGTGTATATTGAAGATTCAGCTCTTAGCCCACTGCAAATATTAGTGCTCAAGGAAAGCATAAATAGTTCTTTGTATGTAAAGCCAAATGCATAAATATCAATCCAATACAGATTCCTTTCTGGCTGCACATGAAGTGATCAGCCAGAAGTCCTTCCACTGAAATAAGCAAATAAGCTTGATTATTGTGAGACTTTATATCAACCTTGGAAAACATTCAGTTTAATAAGGCTTTTCTTTTATTTACACTCTGTGAAGCAAAATCCTTTTTTGGTATATTCACTCTTCTGGATTGACTGTAACTGTTAGGAAGACTTCTGCAAACATTGCAAGGTATGCCCAAAGTGGGAGGAAAGTCTTTCTTTAACTTCTGCTTAACAAAAAAAAAAAAATCTACTGAACTAGCTTTGCTTATACTTGACCAGAAAAACCAAAAACACAACAAAACAAAAAGTCACAATTATGTCTGGGAAACACTGGTACAAATCATAGAAGAGGCAAGGAGGGCCTTAAAAACGAGGGCCTTAATTATTTTATTCAACAACGTTCTCCTAAAACATCTCATCCTTTGTATTATTCAAAGTGTAAAGGAATTTTAAATCCAGGTGAGGGCTGTTGGTTTTGGGTTTGTTTTTGGGTTGGTTTTTTTTTTTTTCTCTGTAGATAAAAGTTTGCTATAACTAGAATGAGCAGTTCTACCATTTTAACAACCATAGCTATAATGACTGCAGTCAACTCACTTTGGAATACTCCATCACCCTATACACAAATATATATGGAGCTATCTGGTAATGGTAAGCTAAAAACTATGCACAAAATTACCTATGCAAGAAAATAACAAAAGACAATGACTAATGAATCAGGGTATAAAGAGATATTACTCTTAGAATATCATGATCTTTTAGAGGAATTCACTAGGATCAATTTAAGCATTCTCCAAATTACTTTAGAAAAGTAATTTTTGGTTTTTGGGTTTTTTTAATTTGTCAGTTTTACTTTTGAAGTTTTTACTGTCCTTTTTTCATCACTTTCCTTAATGTTTTGCTGAGGCTAAAAGCCCAAGAATTAAAAATGGGGCAAATGAATGAACTATTTAATCAGTTGAACAGTTCAACAACTAAAAAACCTCTGAACACCAAACCCCATTATGCTACTGTAAAAAACCATAATGTGTCTGGATTATACACTCTGGCTCAAAATGATGTATCAAACTATTTCTATTGCAAAGGTTTTTCTTTTTTTTTTTTTTTTTTTATTACTTAGTATATATAATTTTACGTGAAGAAGCACTTGGAGCAAGATATTTGTACTTTATATACACATTTCAAAAAATGAGCATGTGTTTTACGATGCTTTTTTTACTTTATTATGTAAATACAATATAAGAATGTTTTCTACAAACTCAGTGGAACATATGTAGTATAACTCAGTGCTACGTTCTGCAGTTTATTGAGCATACAGTACCTGCAAAACTCCAGCACAGAGTGCAAGTAAATCACCCTTCCATACTATTTTTACACTGCACAAAACATCAGTGACTTTGTTTCCAGTTAAATTGCAAATAAAAGCTGTGCTCTTCCCAGCAACTGAGTACTTATGTGAGCAACCTCTTTAGATTTTGTTGGATAACAACATACTTGATGGATTGAGAACCACAGCAGCTTTGCATTTAAGTAGCTTTTCTTGGAATTGTAGTTATAGAAAAGGAAAAAAAAAAAAAAAAAAAAGAGCTGGCCTAAGTTTCCACTTTCTTCTTTTTTACCTTTCTGGGCACTCCTGAGGTTGGCTGCCAGCTTTGCTATGGAGAGTTTGTGTCAGAGCAGCAGTGGCTTTGCTGCTGCCACCCCTGTCTGAGTTAACAAAGATGGCATGGATGGAAATCCCAAAGCCAGGCAGAGTGTTTGCTGTATTTATTGCCCCATGGCTTCTTATATGCCATCATCACGCGTCTGCCTGTGCCTGCTGATATTTCCAGTTCCAAACAGATTTTTTTTTTTTTTTTTTAAGTAAAAAGTCATATGCTGTCCAACTTATCCTATGATCTTGGTAAGCTTGTGATTTTAAAAAAATCTTAAGTTTTGTTGGAATTTTTTTCTTTGTGGTGTTGGTTTTGGGTTTTGGAGTTTTTTAGGGGCCTTCGTTTTGGTTTTGTATTTTATATACCCCACACAGAATTAGCTGGGTTATATATCTGAGGGTTTGTTCTGGTGGGTTTTGTTTGGGGTTGGTTTTTGTGGTGTTTGTTTGGTTTTTTTGTTTTGTTTTGTTTTGTTTTGTTTTGTTTTCCCTGTGGAGTAAGAAGATGGGTAACAAAGATAAAAATAAGTTCATGATCTAAGGTTTGGAGAAAACTATTGTTAAAGGTATTACTTGGCAAGTGACTAATGATAGAAACACAAAAAAATCTTGAAAATGCAGATTGCAGTTTAAATTTACTAAATAAAGTTAATTTTCCTTATTTTTCATCTTCTCTTTAATGTAACACAACTGAGCCATGTAACTGTTCAGCTGACAAGGTTTTATAAACCAGAGCATTAAGTAGTGATATTATGGGGCTGCATGGTGGAAGGAATTCCTGTTGTCACTTCTCACCTGAGTCTCCAAATTTCTGCACTGTAACCATTCCTTACATCCTTGTTCAACTTTGCTAAAACCACCTGACCACAGGATACAGGTGAAGAGTTCATCGTATGGTTGAATTTAGCTGTAATTTAATTTAATAAGGCCTTAAATTTGGGGTTAATTTAATAAGGCTTTAAATTCAGGGTTTATGTGCTTGCAACTTCTGCTGTATATGCAAGAGAATGTGTTTCACTGTCATGTATGTTATTTACCATACTGATCAATGGTGAGTCGAGTCATTGTCTGATGCATCATGAAGCTGCATTTTTAGTCTTTACCAATGCAGCGTACCCATCAAAATCTATAGATTTGGAAGATACATTGAAGTCTATAGTTGGTTTCATATAGAAGTGCAGGATGCTTTATTTTTCTTGGCATTGAGTCACTTTTCAGATTGACTTATAAAACTTACCTGTTTTCCAGTATTCCTCGAGAATATAGCCCAAAAACAATTCCATGAAATCCTACAAGAATGTCCAGCAGTGCTTAAAAAAACCTCCAAACCTTTAGCAGTCTGCCCGTCCCTTAAGTATCAGCTCACGTGTCTTAATTTAAGATTCAGACTGATTTTAGAAAATCATCTCTGCTATCTAATATAACAGCTTAACAGGTATGTGGAAGAAATTCTTCTTGGGCAGAGCTTTTAAGTGCAACTCAGATCAACTGCAATCAGTGGCATTATACTGAGTTAGGTGCATCAAACCTCCAGTCTGGAGAAGTAGTGCCACAATTTGCTTTACTTGTACTGTGACATTCCTGACTGTGTTTAGTTTTTTTTACAATAAGGGTTAGCTGCTTCTTATTTCTTTCTGCTCTTCATGGTTTTATTCTGGTGGCGATTTTCAGTAAGAAGCAGTAATTGAAATAAAAGAAAACACACTTTTTGGAGGGTGCTAAGTTTGTTGGCATGGTTCAGTATTACCTATATAAAAAAGAAGCATGCAAGACTGAAAAATAAAATAAAATAATAGCAGATGTGAAAGTGACATGAGGAAGATGCTTAGACAGTTTTAAGATGGGATAATTCTTCATGATTGTGTTCTTTGAGCTAGAAGGTGGCAATTAGATTTTCATACAGAGAAAAGTGTGAGACATCCTAATTAAACACCTTTTGGTGGAAGTCATCATAAATAAACCCAAACCTCTTGTAGTAGTTCTCAAATTTGACACCTCTGAGGGTAACACTAAAAACAATCTTGTTTGTTTTTTTTTTTTTTTCCTTTTTGTAAAAATTGGAAGGAAATAATAGTTTGAATGTTGATTCAGCTCTGTGCATTAGTCATTAAGAGAGCCAATGAAATACATTCCTCAATGTCCTGGGTTGACAGTGACTTCTATCCTATATCCTATATCCTATATCGTGGGACTCTATTGTGGTGTCTGGCAGCTGCTTCCTCCACCCTTCGGGGGGGACTGCGGCTGCTGGGCGGGCTCTCGCTGGCAGGGGCTGCTTGGCTTTTGCTTTGGGCTTTTGCTTTGGCTTTTGGCTGCAGCTGCCTGGCTTGCTTGCTACCGGCTTTGCTTGCTTGCTCTCGCCACTCTTTGCTTGTTTTTTTCCCTCTTCCTTTTCTTTTCTTTCCCCCCTTCCCGAAGATTTAGGACCGGCTCCTGGACCTGACCAGACCCAAGAAAGTCTGGGAATCCCTGGAGCCCGAAACAGGAGCATGGCGCCTCTCCCCCCACAGTACCTGTTTTCTTTTCTCTTGTGTGGGGAGTGTTGTTAATAAACCGGTTTTTCCACTTTTCCTCCAAGGAGTTTTTCTTCCCTCCCGAACCCAGGGCTGGGGGAGGGGTGGTGGAGGTTTGTTTTAGGGGATGCCTCTAGGGGTTCTCCCCCTAATCTGTTCCAAACCAGGACACTCAAGCATATCTATAGGTCACATACATAATAATAGAAAAAGGAGGAAAAATAACTGAAAAGAAAATATAATGGATTCACTCAAGGGATAAATCTTATGGACTTCAGTGCTACTAGCACCTAACAGTAATGTTTTGTGTGACTTGGTCACATTATATCATCCTTCTGCTTTAATTTCCTTTATGTGTTAAATACAATTAGCATTAGTTAATTCACAATGGATGGGAAAAGTTATTAAACACTTTTGTAGCCATGAAAATATGCATTAGTTTTACAGCTGGAGGTTTTGCAATGAAAAATAGTATTTTTTTCGCATATAATTTCATTTTAAAAGTCTTACGGCGCAGAAATATGATTAAGGGTTAAAGGTATACCTTAAGCAGGTTGTATTTTCTGTATAATCACAAGAATAGCCTGAAAGAGACAGTTCTGCCTGGAACAAGAGGTCATAAATTGTCCAGTATATGACATGTACAGGACAAAAGGTGCTGAAGAGAAATCATGACCAACACAATGCATGGAAATGTAGAATATGCCATTTTCGGCATTCTCACCTTACATTTTTGTCTAATTTTAATTTTAAGGTGTTTTTACATTACAGTTTGGAAGAATGTTCTTTTGGAGGGTTATAACTAGTAAATCCCATTTAGTCCTTTATGGAAAAGGTATGACTAACCAAGGACCTGAATTGCTTTTAAAAACTTGACATGTCTATTTGAACATTAAGACTTGAGCCTGTCCAGTAGAGTGAGAATGTTGGGAGTGCAAAACTGCTTTTAAAATATATTTGGGAAAGTTTAGAAGCAGCATGTTGTTACACTCCATGTGCTAAGAAGGAAATGAAGGGGTTTGGGTGTCCTGTCACCCCGGGTCAAAGCCAGGCGTAGCAGCCGGGGTACAAATGTTTCCAGTATTGCTGTCGTGGCTGACACAGGATCTCCGGGAAAATAAAAATCACGCTTTGCCAGGGGAAGGTCATTTCCCTTTGTACCCAGTTTTGTCCAGGACTCACAGTAAAACACTTTTTTGTTTTGTTGACTAGAGTTATTTCCATTAGAGAAGTGGTGCCTGAAAATAGCATGCAGTTTTAATGTATCATTTGTTTCTGCTGTTGCCAACAGTAACGTGTTTCCTTGGCTCTCACCCTCTGACTGCTGATGAGATCAAGTTGATTATTCAGCAGCTATAGCCCACCACCTGCTCTATTTTTTTTTTCCTGACATGCAAAGCTGTTGAGACACTATCTTGCCTTGTTAAAGCTACATTTGGTATTCAGCTGTACTTTTAAGCAAATATGTATATATATATAAGCAGTAGATTCAGTTTTGAACAGACTTGTAATAAGTCAAATACATTATTCTGTTTTATATATTGGAGAGCTGAGGTGAACATGCTGATTTTTTTCTAAAATTCACAATTTGGTTCCACTATTCATCCACATTTTATTAATAATACGGTTGCATTGTTCATAGGCCCATTTCTGCTGCTGCAGACATCAATGCTGTCTTGATTTTATTATAAATCATTAACTACTTGGAATTTATCATTATAGTTTAGGTTATGAATGTTTCTTAATGAAATAAAATGTGTCTGTCTTATTCTGCAAAGGAAGAGATGATAAATGAGCTCTGTTCACTCCTGTTATTTCTGGAAATTCTGGATTTTGCTCTTCTTTCTATAAATACTTATCTAGCTCTGAGACAGCCTAATGCTGTTTTTTAGTGACATGGCCAAAAGAGATGTTTGCTTATCAGTTCAGCAGAGATTTTAAATCCTCAGCTTTATGATCTTCTTTTGGGATTACAACAGCATTACATCGAACTGTCTTTTGTAGCACACAAAGTGTGAGTAAATCTAGAACTTACTACACTTCTCTATATTTAGTGTTTCCTACCTAGCTGATCTCCATTTTTGTGATTTTAGCAGAAGCTATAATTTTAAACCAAAATACTGCAAACAGTGTTTTGAATATTCAGTATGTATTTAATATTGTTATTGAGTTGTATTGACAGTAAAATGATATTATTTGATATATTGTTACTAAACTCATTTGAAATTTTAGCATTCTGTGAAATATTTTGTTCTGTTTGATTATATGATGAGACAAGATGCAACTGCACTTGCATCCCCTATTTGATTAATTGGTAACTGATTTCTTTAGTGTTTTTCTTGCATAAGTGATGCCAGTCTCTATCAATGTTTTCTTCTCCTTGTACTTTTCAAGGAGGTATTTACTTGATTTTGGTTTTTTTTTCCTACTTTTCCCTTTAAAATAAGGCAGTTGTGTGTACATATTTCAGTTATGTCTGTTCCTATTTGGATATTAGTCAGATTTCAGTGAATCTGCTAACATGTATAAATTGGTAGGTTATATTTAGTGGGTTTGTTGTTGTTTGGATTTTGTTTGTTTGTTTGTTTCTTCTTTTTGATTGTTGGTTTTAAGTAGAGACTTACTGAGGAGATATTAAAGGAGTTACAAAGCAATCTGAACTGTGTCAAGTTATTTTTTTTTAAGTCAGAGGAAAATTACCTTTTCAACATTTTAGAACACTTTTTTTGAAGTGAGTTAATACTTCTAAAAAAAACATTTATGTAGTTCTGATTTCTCCTTGAGTTGATAGATAGCATGTGAAAAAAACAGGGTAACAAGGCATACCTACTCAATATACATGTCATTTTCTACTCATGCCTGTGAAGTTACTAGCTCAGCTGTGAAGCTTAAAAGAGTCTCATAAGGCAGGCAGTGAGCTGGAGCTGGTGGCGTTATGCAATTTGAGATTTGCTGGAGCAGTTGGCAATTTCAGTCTAATGGTTTCAATGTGTGTCCTTCACTTTGAGCCTGTTTAAAAATAAAACATTAATGTGACAAATTTAAGGTATATGAATTATTAGAGTGAAAATGTAATAAGCTCTAAGGGTTTAAACCTCTGCAAATGGGAAGAATGAATGATGTCTTTAAAAAAGTGGTCTTCTGCTATTTTTATACACCACTCTAGTGAAATTTCACTGCTAGATGTCAAGATGCATTTGACAGACTATCTTACTCTTCTAATAGTTTTTCTTCATGCCTTTATCTACAGTTGTCTCTATCGTACTCCCTTGTCTACTGAAACATTTTTGGCAGTATCAAGCTGTCATAATATTGCCCAGCTTCTCAAATCTCCTGTTTGCAGATATCCTAGAAATATACTCTGGCTTGGGAACTGAACTTACTTCCTCCTTCCCTCTCCCCATAAATGTGAAAATTCTGCTTCTCTACCTTCTGATGTGAATCTGATACACTCCTTTTTGCTGTTCATTTTTAGTTAAATATAATTAATTTTTACACCCCTACTGCACCATACTGAGTGTGTAAGGTGTTTCACACGAGTAATATTTCATGCCTTATGGACTGGACTCTGCTCCAGTCAGAGAAGACAGTTTTAAGCTCTCTGCATTCTTCATGGTGGCTGTATTTGATCTGTTCTCTGGCATTCAGGTACTCCTACTCCTCCAGTGATGCCTTTGGACCTGTCGTTCATTTTCATCTGGTACCAATGGTGTTGCTAGCTCTAGTTTGGATTATGGATACTAGAGATGAAGCTGAATTACGTTTTCAGAGAGCTACAAACTCGTACTTGACATCATCCCCTTGCAGCTTCTGCAGGCTTTCCACTCACCTGAGTGCATATCAAGCTGTACCACTTTTCTAGAAGTTTAAATATATGGAGTTTAGCTTATTTATTTATTTTCTTATTTAATTATTTATTGTCCAATAATGACTTTCAGTGGTGTATATAGCTCCAGTTGTTCCGTGATTTGTTTTCAGGACGTAAACAAAAAGTGAATGACAATATCTGTACTACTGTTGGAGGATTTTAGATTCTTTCTAAATCTTAACTGAGAATTCTTATATAATATACTTGAAAGACTTTCATCTCACATTTAAGCCTTGAAGTACTGCCACTATGCCTCCTTTTCCTTCTCTTTTTGTTAATTTGCTACTGTTAGGGATATTTTTAAATACAATAAAAGAAAGGAACAAATAGATGAGAAGAGCTATTTCTAGTTCATGTTTTAGGGAAGGGCTGCTTTTATGTAATGGAGAAGTGTTACTGTGACAAATGTTCTTTGGGCTTTATCCTTTCTTATGTCAGTGACAGGTGATTGCACGTGATGGCTCTGGATGTCAGAAGCACATGTGGGATGCATTTATTTATAGCATCCCAGTTTCAGTTTTTCCTTTTTAAATAAATGTGATTAGTTATGTCAGAAAGCATTAACTTCACCTGCAATATAATAATCTCAAGTACTCTAGATTAGATTTGACTTCCCATTGATTTCTAATCTTATTTAGACCAGTGCCTTGATTTGCTTTGGAACTAGAAGACCATGAAGAAGAGTAAAAGTTCTCTGTAGAGAATCAGCAGAGAATTTTTTCCTTCTTTCATTTAAGTAAACTACAGGAATAAAGGTTGTCTTGAATGACAAAGAATTATTTTCACTGTAACTATTAACAGATCCTGAAAATCTTTAAAGCTTTATCTTCTAAATATATGGAAGGTGATAACTTTTTTCCATTAAGTTACTTTGTAGCCAACATGACAGTTTTGTTTGGATATGGGGTCATCTTGTTAGAAAAACTGATTAAGAAGGTCTGAAATAGAATTACATTTCATATGAATAAAGCAGAAATGTCTTGAAATGCACTAGAAATACAGAATAACTGTGGAAAGTAATCTTCTGCTTACTGTTTAATTAAAGTTGAGTTTTGTAAACTACAGCTTAATTATAAAAAAAATAAATGTAGCATTTTAACTTGTTGTTAATTGTTTATGAAGTGGAAAACAAGGATTGAGGTGTTACTTCGAAGTGTAATCCAGAGTAAAATAACATTAGCTTTAAAAAAATTGTTCTAATTCCCAATTATCTTAAAACATATTTATATTAAGGCCAGTAATTTTATATGAAGACTGCTTTTGTAAGTATTACAGTGTCAGCAGACCCCTGGTATACCCTTTTTCCGTATGAATACGACTCAACTACTGCGTTAGATGACAAAAGTGAACCTGTCCCCAGGGAGTAGCTGAGGAGTACAACATACAAATTCTGTATAGAATATAGGAGACTAATTATAAACAGAGTTTTTCTGTGACCTTATATGCTTCAGATATCCTCATTAACAGAGCACAGATCACATTTCCATCATGTGGCACAGCAGATGTCAGAGTAAAGAGAAGCTGTGACTCTGCAGTATAAATACCTAAAATATAACCAAGCTGCAGGTCAGCAAAAGCCTATATTTGGGCACTATATTTAAAAAAAAAATCTTAAAAATATGTTTAAAGTTCTGGTTACACTTATGCTGAAGAACATGGCTTTTATATAATAGAATACATCAAAGCTTAGGAAGAAAGGTTCTTATTTGACATAGGGAAATATGAATTATTGTAGAAACTTTTGTGCTTCAGTGTTAGGGATCACAATAATTTTAAAAGCAAACAACTTTAGTTGAAAGAGGAAACATTAAAACTTGTGGTTACAACTTAAATCAGCATAATTAGGCATGTCTTTGGTTCAGTCTAGGGCATTGTTTTGTGGTTGAGACTGTCTTATCCAAACTGACATTCCTCAGCTTCATCAAATCTAGGTCAGCTTTAGTGGCAGTAATTATTATCAGTGCCCAACTTGTTAGAAAGATCATATAGGAAATATCTTTATAAATAACATGTAAAAGGGTACTCAGGCCATATTAATTCCTCCTATGTCCCACTGGAATTATGGAAATGAGACAAAGAAAATAAGTCCAGATGTGTTTATATGAGGGTTATGGTCTTGCTATTTTTAGCACATCTCTGCTCACTTTTGGGTCACTGACCTTCCAGTTTACAGAGAGTGAGTTGAACTCACACTCTCTGTGTGACAAACTGGGTGGTCTTTTTCCACAATTGTGTACAATTATTGATTAGGGTAATTCATGGATATTTGGATAATTCATTACCAAGAATTTCTGTGAAAATACAACATATGCTATGCATGTAAAGACACTAGAATCAAGGTAGAATAGTTCTAATTTGGTTTAATATCGAATGTAACAGCTTACTGAGATGAGAATGTAATCCTTTAGACTTTGTCAGTCTGTGTTAAACCTGTAGTGAAATAGCAGTATCAGTCTTGCATTGACACTTCAGACACCCATATATGAGTCTTACAAAATCTCTTCCTTATCTTGTAATTCATATTCAATTCATAATCAGCTATGGGAGAAAACTATTTGTATTTCAGACACATATATGAAAACTATTTATTAAACCACTTTTACACATACTTCTTGTGGCTTTTGTGCTGTTTATGCAAGAACAGGTTTGAATATTCGGATAATATTTTACAATCAGGACTTGAAGGTCAATGTGTATTCTGTGTTGGTCTTTATAAGCTTGATATTGACATCTTTTATTATGGTACTTATTTTCTTAAATTAACCTTATAAAATCCTTAGATTTTGTGTTTTAGAAAGTTTGTGAGGCTACTGATATCTATTAAAAGATTACACATTTTATAATAGCTTAATATATCAAGAAGTAGTTGAATATTATTTTCAAATAAAACACTTAAAAGAGAGTGGGAAGCACAAAAAAAAAATTCATTGTACTGAATATAAATCTAATTAGGCTATTTCCTGACAGAATCCTGTGCTGGCAAGGACAAGATAAAAATATGACATATACGTAAAAAAAAATGAAGGCTGGAAGATGAATAGACCTTCTAGGGAGTTGATCTTTACAGATCAGATAAAGATTCTTGCAGTCTGTGCTGCATCAAAGGCTGCCTTTCAGAGATAGTAACATGAACTTCGAAACTGGGGACAAAACCTTAGAAAATAGAGGGTTTGGGGATTGACAGGCAGCTGGGCTTTGGATCTCTTTTAGTTGTTGTGTTGCTTTTCTATTATTTGTGTGTGTGTTTATGTGTGTTTATGTTTACACACAATCTTTTATAGTCCCTTTAAAAGTTAAAGAAAGATTCATAGGCTGATGGAGTGAATTATCACTTGCACCTTATCTAGCTTTTCCATAGCTGTCCTCCTTTGAAGGTAACCTTTATTTTTGAAAGTCATAAGGAAATCTAGTGGAAGGTACCTCTTGATTCTTTTCAAAGTTTGATTAAAAGAACTTATTTGTGAGCAGTGACTGATTTTCAAGGGATAATTATTTTTTTATTGATGAGCTAAGTATTCTGGAAATTCCTGAAAATAATGCATACTGCACCCTACTTTAAAAAAAAAAAAAAAAAAAAAAAAAAAAAAAAAAAAAAAAAAAAAAAAAAAATAGAGAGAGTGAGAGAGAGGTAGAAGTAATTGTTTCATCTAGGAACATTTATTAAACAAATTACATGTTTAATCAAAGTGTTTCCAAGCACCTTAAATTTGACACCAGCTACTGTGTCAATCACACTGGCTAAATCTGGCATCAGCTCCTCTGATCCCTTACTTAAAAAGCACCATCACACAGCTGTCAGGCATCCTCCAAAGGGCATGAATAGATGCTACAGCATTCTGTTAGCCTTTGCAGCCCTCTCTCCCTGGTCATGGTTTCCCAATTTATTTACTACTTCAGAGTAAATCTGTGTTCTCCAGCAGACTGCACCCAGTAGGGTTCTTTAAATACATTGAAGAAAGCCAGAACACTTCTGTTACATGTTAGTTTTGTTTCTTTTTCCATTTTTAGTGTTGCTCTGCTTTTCCTTCTCCATATCCAAAAAAAGATGCTGTTAAATAGAGCTTCTTTAAAGGCATGAAAACATCTCACAGCTTTCATCTGCACAGCAAACAGTACAGAGGGAATGGAGAAAGAAATTATTAAAATCTCACATACAAGAACGTAGTTTTAAACCATTTCTTTTTATTTTTTTACACATAAAAAATTATATATCAGGATTTTAGTATTTGCTGGAGAAACCTGTAGGGAGCTGCAGTGGGTCGTGGTGTTTAAGAAGCTGTTGCCTTATTAAAGCCTCATTGTAATGAGAGGGAAAATGGGAAGCGCCAGGTGTCAGCCGGCTGTTGTGCAGCTTCTCTGTCAGCATTCTCCAGAGACTCCTCCATCAAAACAGGGGAGGCCAGACCTGGCATTTGCATACCTCAAAAGGAAGCAGGCATGATTTCTTTGAGAGATGAAAAATTAGTCTCTCCTTGTGTCACAATAAAAGGCACTTGAGTTTGCTTAACTGCCCAGCTATTTTTGGCCAAAGAGTGTTGACACAGGATAATACGAAGTACATTCTAAATTTACATTCCAGCTAAAGTATTGGATACATTGCAGATAATATTTTTTTTTTTTAATTATCAAAAAACTGGAACAACAACAAAAAATACTGACTTTTGGACAGTAGAGCAAAATGCAAAGATTCTTCATGTAAGCAGTGATGAAGAAATCAAAAAGGTATCTCAACCAGTTGCTGGAACCTGTATGCATGGTTCTGGCTTGTTGTCATGTGTACTTCCACTATGGTGTTGGGTTTGGGGTTCTAGGAATCAAAGAACAACTGTTTGCTCTTTGGTTATTACTGCTTCTTAAACACTTTGCTTGGACTTTTGTATGATTTTGATTCCCTTTAACAGAGCTCTGTACACATGCCCCAATTGCCAGCATGTTGTTTTCCTCTGATAACACAGCTACTTCCATTAGTAAACCAAGTTCTGTGTCTGTGAGAGGAGTGTACTTCACGTCCTGGCGGCTGGAGTAGGTGGTTTCAATAGTTTCTATGCAGTCATGCTCCACTGGCTCCCCCTGGTTCCCACGAAGGAAAGTGGCTGGATTGATGATGTTAGTCACCACCATTTCTACATCATCTTGCTCTACCATAATGGCTTGGTACTTGAGGAACTTTTGAGGGGAGACCCAGTGTCTAAATTCTCATTTTGGAGGCTATTTTAAGGTGTAAAGTGTTGTAGATATTGCATGTAGTTATTTTGTGGTTATTTAAGAAGGTTGCTTGGGCAGTTAGGATGTGTTCTAACTGAAACCTGACTGAAAAATTCTAAAGGAGAATAAGAATACCATATCTATTTTCTGAGGAATATCCTTTTCTTTTTTTCCTTGAGACAAGTAAGCAATCCAAAATAACTTTTTTTTTAAAATTTGCTTTAAGAATTTTCACTTTATAGTGCTGATTAGCTAAGTAGAGGTGAGGAACTTCTAGCATGGCTGCAGTACTTTCAGTGGAAAATGCTTAGTAGTGTTAATGATGAGTATATATTTCTCTTCATAATCCATCTATCATTTTGTGCATTGGGGATTTGCTGTCTTTTGTGGTTCTCAGAGTACCTTAAGGCAATGGAACAGAGTATGAAGGAAATCAGTGTTGTGTTGTATCTTGCTTTGCTACAATCTGCTGAAATAAGACTTAATGGTCTTGAGTTTATCAGAGGATAGATTGAGTGAATAAATTAGATGGACAAAATTGTTCTAGTATGTTACCAAAAAAATGAAAATGCTGTAGATGTTAGTCCAATTCAGTCAAGAGAGAGTTGGATTCATTTTTTTTTTTTTCCAATCTAATGTATGAAATTATATCATAGTTTTTCTTTGGTTAATATAGTGTTTGGTTACTGTGGATGTAACACAGTAACTCTCCAGTAAGCAGTGCCTGTAAGGTGCTGGTAGCTTTCTGTTAGCTAAGCATTATTTGAATTGACAATAAAACAATTAAGTGGCAACACATTTTGTGGCAGTAATGCACACATGTTGGTTGAGTTTTTTTCTGGTTTTAAAGAATGATTTCAAACCTAAAAATAAGGAAGAGATCCGAAGTTCTGCTTTGTGCATCAATCATTGTGGTGGCTGTTGGAGCAGGGAGAGGGGCTGCCCTCAGAGGATGAGGTAGCACATGCACTTGCAATCTGGGACAGGTCTGAGCTGAGGTTCTGACTGCACCATGTCTGAAACTCCAGCTTTCATGGGCTTGGTGGTCATATTCCTTTTGGTATTAGCCAGAACTGACAAGGTGACTCAGCTGAAAGTGTGACTTAGACACCAGGTCATTTTGTGTAGGGATTGGTCTGAATATTAAAAGGGTCATCAGCATTATTTTTATGCAGTAAGCATTTTCATCCCTACTTACCTGGTGGACATAGTCAGGCTGTGTCTGCTAGAAAGGGACCATGATTCCCTAAAAACAGTTGCTAAAATTTTTATTGGGCTGTAAAATAATTGAGTTCTAAAAGTAAGTCACTCAACAATTAGGACATGGCTGAGTCCACATGAACTACATTCACATCAGGTAGCTGCTTCTTCAGAGTGAGCTGAATTGCTTCAGGGAGGGGTGGATCCATGGGATGGGGGATGAGTGTGCAGCTTAGCTGGATAACCTGCATTGCCTTGCTAATTTCTATATGCAAAATTGTAGTAAAGTCCTAAGAATTGTGTCCAAACAGCTTTTTTTTCAAAGAATTCAAATTTTGTATGAGGAGGAATACATCATCCAATCTAATGGATATATCTGTACAAGAGACTGATTTGAAAGAGCAAATTCCTCTACACTGTGCTTTGCTTCCTGTGGGGCTACGTGAAAAGACTGGATTTTATTCAATGTATTAAATATGGGAATAATGCCCTCTAGGAGCATGCCTTTTACTTTCCAACTACTTATTTAATCCATGACA
Source organism: Acrocephalus scirpaceus scirpaceus (assembly GCA_910950805.1). Taxonomy (NCBI): domain Eukaryota; kingdom Metazoa; phylum Chordata; class Aves; order Passeriformes; family Sylviidae; genus Acrocephalus; species Acrocephalus scirpaceus. The sequence continues at coordinate 9,820,423 of OU383777.1, forward strand.
TCAGACTCTAGCTAGTCTCAAATTTTTGGGACTTTTTATGCATCCCTAACAATCACAGGGTCGTCAGTAGTTTCTATAATTGAAGCTAAATGACATTAACAGAGAAATAAATGTCCATAACATGGTGTTTTGATATTTTAATAAGTACTTGCCATTAGATAGTAGATTTAATTAATGCACATAAGACAAGGTAGTCTGCATAAAGGGAGCACATTTTCAGCAGGATGTTGATGGATTTTGAACTTAACTATAACTTCTTAAATTATATTGGAGTGAGAGTTAAATTTTCTAATGCATTACAGTACTTAAATATCAAATAATACAGAAAATAGTATTATTTAAATGAGATGGTTCACCTTGACTCAAAAATACATAATTTTCAAGTAAATGCAAAAATCATTGATATAAAATTTATATAGAGAAAACGTGCATAGGAAAAAAGTAAAAGAGAAAGGCTTTTCTGTGTGAAGAATCAGTAAAGACTAAAATTTATGTCCTCTCTCTCTTTGTTCTTCAGCGCCTTGCTAAGGAAGCAGAGAAGTACCAAGCATCGCATCAGTGGAGGGATGAGTTTGGGGTAAGCTTCAGTTTTTCTCCTTTTAACCTTCCTGGATTTTTCCTCTTTGAAATGTTAACTGTAGTCTTATAAATATGTTGTTTATGTATCTACTACAGAAGGGGTTACTGGCTATGAATAGGAATGCTATTTAATTCAGTAAACAGTCTCAGTCAGGGTGTATAGAGAATAAAGTGAACTTTTCCCTTCAGAAGCTCATAGGGAGCCTCACAGACCCAGGGATGTAGCTCTTGAGTTGTACACAAGACATCTGTTTGTTTTGACAGACAAGGAATGATTACAGAGAAGACATCTGAGTGATGGTTGCTATCAGTTAAAAGTGTGCTTATTCCAAACACTGAAACAGAATCATAGAAAAGATTTTTACAAGTTGTCTTTTTCTTATGTAAAGGGAAAAAAGAAAACAACAAACCAAAAAACAAACAAGAAAAAGCTTAATACAGAAGGATTTGGTTATCTGCATGACTTGGGAGTCATAGACTTTTTCTTTAGAATACCTTTCCATATTTTAATAACTTCATTTCTTCTTTCAATATTCTAGTACTGCTGAAAGAGGCCTCAACCAGGTCAAACATTAACTTACCTTATTTAGTTGTTTCAGGCTTTACTGAAAAACAAGTGATGTGGTTTTAAAATATACAATGTTGATTTTTTTATTACCAATCTGACCAAATTAATATTGTGCTGCATGATTAGAAGCCTCTTAAGTTTAGGTTATAGTTCCAGGCTGAGAGTCAAAGTTACTTATTATGACTGTATTCCATGTTCCTTCAGAAATGAAAGCAGATGGTACTTTTACATGATGCTGCTACAAACCTGGGCTGTGTTTGCACATCCACAAGAATCACAGTGGCACACAGTTAAATGCACAATGGCTTTCTAGGAATGTCATTGTGGTTTAACCCCAGCTACAAGTAAGCACTGCACAGGCACCTGCTCACTACCACTAAATTGGGATGGGGGAAACAATTGAAAGAGTAAAAATGAGAAAACTCATGGGCTGATATAAAGGAAGTTTCATTAGAAAAGCAAAAGTTGCATGCAGAAGGAAAACAAAAAAGGAATTCCTTCCCTTCTTCCCGTGGGCAGGCAGGTGATCATCCATCCTCAGGAAAGCAGGGCTCCTTGGCCCTTAATGATGAGTTGTGAAGACACCACACCATTGTTCCAAAAGCCCTTTCCTTTTTCATTCAGTGTTATACACTGACCATGGTGTGGTATGGTATGGTATGGTATGGTATGGTATGGTATGGTATGGTATGGTATGGTATGGTATGGTATGGTATGGAATATCCCTGGGGTCAGCTGGGCTAAGCTGTGCAGCCTAGCTCCTCACTGGCAGTGTGAAAAGCAGAAAAGGTCTCAGCTGTGCTAAAGCATTCCTCAGCAATAAAAAACCACACCAGAAGTATCCAGTGTTCCCAGCACAAATCCAAAATATAGCCCATTCTTCATTGTGCTAGCTATAATGAAGAAAATTCGTTCTAACCCAGTCAAACCAGCAGAAATGTTCGTTCTGATCCAGTGTTACTCAGGCACTTGGAGATCTGAAAACAGACAAAAAAGCTCCTAAGATCAGGCCATGTAATTCAGATAGGAGTGACTGATTGCAGGAGTGCAGAGTGTCTGGACACAGCCTGAATGCTTTCAAGTGTGCTCTCTGCACAGGCACAGCTTCCAATACACGGTAAAACAAGAATGCATATTCCGTGGAGATGCTGTGACAAGAATGCTGCAGCGACCTTTTCTGCTAATCTGCCTCTCTTGTGACTAGAAAACAAAACCTGCAGGCTTGATGGACTCAGTGAAAACTGTGAATACAGTCAGAATCTCATTCTAATAATTTTGCTTCTGTGCTATATTCTGGCATCATGTCAACACTGCCTCAGCTTTTGTTTTAACTTTTTACCCTTTTTGCACAGTAGAAGAGTCAGTCATACCAAAGAGGCTTCAGGTTTTATCTGAGTTCATTGCCAAGGAGACATCTCAAAATAATTTGGAAATGTGATTTTATATTGATGTTGTGGTTCAGGCTAAGACTGTGGTCATTATTGAAAACAAATGCAGTTGGATTTATAATAAAGTGAGATTGTACTTTACTGTTTTGAATTTGGATCAGAACAGTGTGCACCATATAATAACCTTGACATTAGGTTATGCAATTAAATTTCAAATAAATGTATTAAGCCTCTTATAATTTAATTTGTTCCATTTTTGCCAGAAGTAATCTTTCTTCTCTTCTGGCCTAGTTTTCAGAAAATGCCTGCTCAAATTAGTTTGCACACAGATCTTTCTGATAAACTTAATTTTCACTGGAAGACTCATTCTCCTAATGTCTGTGATGGAAAACAGAAGATAGACCATAAAACTTTCTGCAGTTAAGGGTTCTTAAAGTGCTTCTGATAACATTATGAATGGTCTATATCATGCTGCATGAAGTTCATTTCTCATCGAGGATTTGGTTTTGGGTGATGAAAACCCTTCCAGCAGCATTGCACATGAGTCACTGTAGAATGAAACTCATGGGACAAGCTACTTCTACTTTTAATGAGCTTGTGAACAGCAATGTCCTTGACAGTCAGATTGCAGCCAAATAATAGCCTATGTAGTTTTAAGGAGGAAATATCACAAGCATTCCTTCTGGGAATTGTGTATGGTCTGAATTGAGTGGAACATATACAAAAACGGGCAGAGAAGGCTGACTGTGAGACCAAGGTCTGTACAGAGCTGCAAGGGGTGTGTCAGTCAAAAGACCACCAGGGTGCCTGTTCTTACACCTTATTCTAAATATGAGTGGGTTTTGCAAAGTTCACAAAAAAAAAAAAAAAAAGGCAGCACAAGCATTAAAGGGTTTTATTTTCAGGTTGATGTCACAGTATAATAAAAATTCAGCATCTTAGATATGGTCTTTTGAAATAAGCTGCTACAGGGAAAAAACCTCCAGATTTACTCCCACAGACTCTTTTTTTATTTTTTTTTTTCACCTAATAATCAAGTGTAAAGACTATCCAAATTGTCTAAAGAAAAAAAATTGCTTATCTTTTAGAAAAAAATAATTAGGAGACTAAACTGTTTACAGACATACAGATCCAGATCTACTAAAATCCCTTTTCTGTACTATTTCTAATTGAATGAGAGTATAATTTCTTCCAATATTTTAGATACTGTAGTTTTTTAAATTCCAACTACTTCAAGCAGACCAAGCAATGAAGAACAAAACAAAAAACTTAAGTTTTGAATCTTTTATAAATCACAGAATCACAGCATGGTTTGGAAGGGATCTTAAATCTGACCCCCCTGCCATTGGCAGGGACACCTTCCACTAAACCGGATTGCCAGAGCCTCATCCAACCCGGCCTTGAGCACTTCCACGGAACTTCTCTGGGAAACGTGTGGCAGTGCCTCACCACCTTCACAGGAAAGAATTTCATCCTAATGCCTGATCTAAACCTACCTTCTTTCAGTTTCATCGAATCACAGACTGTACTGAATTTGAAGGGACCTGTTAGGATCAAAAAGTCCAACTCCTGTCCTTGCACAGGACACCCTAAGAATCACATCCTATGCCTAGAGTGTTGTCCAAACACTTTTTGAACTCTGTAAGCTTGGTTCTGTGACCACTTCCCTGGGGAGCTTGTTCCAGTGCCCAACCTCTCTCTGGGTGAAAAATCTGTTCCTAATATCTAAACTTCCCCCAGCTCAGCTTCAGGCTGTTTCCTTGGTCCTGTCACTGGTCACAAGAATGAACAGATCAGTGCCTGCCCCTCTGCTGCCCCTTGTGAGGTTGCTGATGACCACACTGAGGTGTCCCCTCAGTTTCCTTTTCTCCAGGCTGAACAAACCAAGTGGCCTCAGATGCTCCTCGTAAGGATTCCCCTGGCCTTTCTTTGGACACTAATATCTCAATGTCTTTTTTATATTGTGGTGCCCAAAACTGCCCCCAGCACTCAGGGAGAGGCCCCCCCAGTGCCTGGCTGGCGATGCGGTCCCTGATGCCCCCCAGGACAGGGCTGGCCCTCCCGGCTGCCAGGGCACTGCTGGCTCATGTTCAACTTGCCATGGACCGGGATCCCCAGGGTCCTTTCTGCAGCTGCTCTCCAGCCGCCTGTTCCCCAGTCTATACACGCAGCCAGGATTGCCCCATCCCAGGTGCAGAATCAGGCACTTGCTCTTATCAGACCTCATAGGGTTGGTGATTGCCCATCCCTCCCAACGTGTCGAAGTGTCTCTGCAGGGCCTCTGTGCCTTTGATGGAGTAGACAGTTCCTTCCCAGTTTAGTTTCATCAGCAAACTAACTTAGTATTCCTTCGAGTCCTGTGTCTAAGCCATTAATGAAGGTGTTGAAGAGAACGAGGCTGAGGATGGAGCCCAGTGGAACCCCACCAGTGACAGGTCCCCAACCTGATGTCCCCCCATTCGCTGCAACCTTTGTCCCTGACCCTTGAGCCCATTGCTCATCCACCGTGTAACTGGGTTATCCAGGTTTGAGCTGGACATTTTGAAAATCTAAAATGAATTAAGAGCATGCATCTTACATATTTACCGTTATTTTAGCTGAGTGACAGAAAAAGATAGCATGATGTTTATGGGTATTTTTCACTGATAATTAAATATCAAAATAATTTTGGAAATTACTGATTAATTTACTAAAGGTACAAAATTATTCAAAGCAGTAATAATTAATAGTAATTAGAAATACCAAATATCTTCTAAGTTTAAAAGGGAAAAAAAAATACTGGACTAGTATGTGGTATTTTCTGATGAAGCTCAAAGTTGGTTAAAATAGTTGAATTGCCGTTTACTTATATAGCCCGAAATTAATACTTAGAAAACTGTTAGAAAACTATTTGGTACTAAGAGAATATTTGTGAAATTTATGAAGGCAAATAAAGAAATCCCATTCTGTATTTCCTACTCCATTTGTACTGCCCAATTCCCCAGATGCCTGTAGAGATGGAGGAATTAAACCTGCTTGAATATTTTAGATTAGAGCAGTTACAACTCAGAGGTACAAACCAATATATCTAAGTGAAGCAGCCTTGTCAGTTTGAAATTTCTTGTACACTACAGATTGAAAGGGGGATGGTTTTGACATTTGTGATTGTCCAATTATTTTTCTGGCATAGAGACACATGAAAAAAATGTATGCAAACTGAAAGAAGGAAGGGAGAATTCTGTATGAAGTAATTGCTGTTATTCCCCAAATGAATCTTCTACAATTACATTTGATACCACACTTGATTGCCTTGCAATGGTTGGTTAACTAAAGCAATTTTGTTTCCAGTTGGGTTGCTGTATTAATTGTACTTACACATGTATAAACATAAGGGATATCTCATTGGTATTTTAAAAGGGGGGGTCTGAATGGATGGCCTATTAACATCCACTTATTTATATGGAGACAGAAACTCAGCCTTTTAAGAATTAATTCTCATATAAAAATGCCACATGAAAACTTCTTTTAATATGCTTTATCTTTTAAACAGTAGTGTCATTTTATAGTCTTCTGTGTAAATGATGTTTTTCTACGTCTTAGTTATTTTGAGACAGCATTTTCTCCAATGATAATAAGCATGCTGGTGTTCATGTAGTAAGTAGGCTTAAAAATAATGGCAAAAGGTCACGGGTATATTACTTTGGAATTATGGTTCATTTGTTTATCTTTTTCTAGTAGAAATTTTGGCTGCATAAAACTGTAGTGAAAAGTTGCTCAGTAAAGAAACAGAGGATGAAAAGCACAACTAAGGTAAAACAGGTTTCCTATCACCAGAGCTGATCCAAGCAATGACCTGCAAGAGCAAAGCAGTAGTAGGTGTCTCTGGTGTATCTAGCAGTTTGAAGATTTTCAGGACTGTCTGTAATTTATTGTGGATGTTACAACAATGCTAAAACACTGTCTCTTAAAAACCTCAGCTGGAAAATAAACCAAAAAAGCCAACCATGAAACTTCCAGCTTTGGGATGGTTTCATTATAAACATATTTTGTCTCTTGAAAGAAGGAAAACTCTGTGAAGAAACTAGAACTTTTTTCTCTCTTCTCTTCAGAGACATGATGCAGTTCTCTCATGGCTTGTACCTCTGATAATTCTCTTTAGTGCAAAGAGCATCTGTGCAAAATGATACAGCTGAGATTTGGCACCAGACCTAGAGTACAGGGAACTGGTCCTCATGGGTGCAAAGTAGGTGTGGAATCCTTTCCGAGTAAGTCATATGTACTTTATAATTTTGTGAAAGTTATAATAACACTAAACACAGGCAAAGTGTCAAAACTGTCTGTATCTTCACACAGTGCTTTGATGCAAAACTCAGTGAAATAAATCTTCCATTAATTTTGATTCATTTATATAATGGTTCACATTTCTAAAGCCTCTGTGACTTGAAAAAAAGCCATCCAAATGATCAATTTACATTGATGGACTTAAACTGACAGATGGCCAAGCTTCTAGGGAGGATAATATTTTATTCTCTGAAGGCCTGTGTGCCACCTCTTCTGTGACCTGTAGCCTTCATTTGTGTATAATTTAAATTAAATGTTTCATCTCACTGAAAGGAATGCAATACCAGTGATTACACTTGGACATCTTTCTACCCAGGGGATGAAGTTCTATTTGTGTACACTGGGAGTAGTAAGAAGATGAGGTAAAGAGGAAATAAAGATAAATCATATTTACTGAAATTGGGTTACTTTAAAGTGTTCTGATGCTTATTTGATGTTTATCAAATCACTTGTACCTTTTTGAGACATGGAAATTTACTGTGAATGTTGCAGGAACTAGCATTTCTGCAGTTCTCTATAATTGTTGAAATTAGGCAGGAGACACAATAGTTACAGCCTTTGGAACACACTGACTTCAGCTTCCCAGGATCTCCATCATCAGTAGAGTTTCATCTAAGTGTAGAAATCCACTGTGAGCATGTCCATGCTGAAGCCTCTTTAGAGATCTGGCATAAGCCTCACCAGAGTAGTGCAGAATTTATCTGGCATTCCATCCTGGAAACAAGATCCGTCTGTTTACCTGTCTGTCCACAACATCCTGTCCACTAATTTTTGGATTCTTATTTCAAAAAGTCTCAGTGTGCCTTCTGGTTTACAAATATCTATCAGGCTCTAATTAGATGAAAGAAAAAACATCTTAAAGGAAATAATAATAATAATAATAATAAATAATAATCCAACTCATTAAAAATCTTTTTAAGAATACTGTTGCTTGCTACCTTGCCTGGAGTTTTATAACTTTCTAGAGCCTCTCAAGTGAGTCTTTCAGTCTAGGAATCATTTATATTCCTCTAAAATATGGGTTGCCATAGGACAGCCCTTCCATGCTTCTGTTCCATTATATATTTGATAGGATCCTGTATGAGAATTACACCAATGAGTGTTAGTGTGATTAATCATACTGGTAATCCTTGATTTTATTTTAATTTTATTTTAGTTTTATTTTTTATACTTCAGGAATTTTAAACCTATTAGAAAGTTGATGAGGTAGACAATGCTAGCAGTACAATCAGAATTAAAATTATATATAAGCAGAGATTTTACATGTGTAGCTATAGAGGAGCTACTGTTTGGTTTTTAGATACTGGTTATTTACCATCTCTTAATATGCTCACCTTCAGTAAAGGGGTGTAACTTTATAACATAAATCATTGCAAGGCTCTCATCTGTGCAGTGAAGTGCTTCACTGGCTGGAAACTTGCCAAAAAAGCTTTTAGAGTAAAGCAAAGAAACACCTTCAATCATTATTGAGGGCTTTCAAGCATTCCATCTTATCTGAAAAATCAAATATGTTAAAGACATCTAATACTTTTTACTTATTGACCAGGCAACTCATTTTAAAAATGTGCAGCTTCTGAAAGAGGTGGAGGGAAGGATGTAGGTAAGAAGAAAATAAAGAAAGGTGTGATTTCTATTATTAAGCTGCCATATGTATGTATTATCACCTTCATTTTGAATGAGGCTTTAATGTGCTTTCAGAAGAAGCACCTTATTAAAAGCAAGATATACTATTGTACTCAATTTATTAACACCCTGTAAGTTCTTCAGTTTAAAACTGAGAAGTACAATATGCTAAGAAGAGCTTTTGCAGGCTGCTATTGTGCACATTTTCTAAGAGTTCATTGAATTTGTGGCACAGATGAAGCTAACTGGATTTTTGATATTACCTTTCACCCTCAAATTCAGTGTCTCATGTCAGTCTGGGATCAGTAATTCAGAGCACTGCTTTACAACCTTTGATGAATCAGTAAAATCAATTAGAAATGGACTTCAAGGGTGCTGTTTATTTTGTCTGTAAGATTTTTTGTCAAATATTTTCATTTCAAAACTAACAATATCTTTTTTCTGTGATTTTTTCATTGCCAGTATAACTAGGATCCGACTAGTTTCCTCACTTTCCCAGGAAAACTCATTTTCCTGGGTTTTTTCACATATTATTCTGACCCCTTTTACACAGAATTTATTAAATGTCCCAATAGTTTGGAAAAAGGAGTATTGGAGTATTAACCAACTTAATTTTGGTGTCAATATTTATGAATTGGAAGAGAGAGGTTTTGGTGGGTTTGTTTGTTTGTTTAGTGTGTGGAAGGGGTGTTGTGGTTGTTGTTGTTTTAATTAAAACAACAACAACAAAAAACCCCTGATTGAATATTCATAGGAAATTAATCAATGGTATAAGACTCAAATATGGCTTTTCATAATGGAGGCAGACTTCTAAATTTGAGAAATTCAGAAAATATTAAAAAGGTTTGGTTCTTACTTCAGAGAAGGAATACCATTCATAATAGCAAATCTTAGAGGGTTTTTTTTGTAAAGGAAGTTGCACCCAAATATTTTTGAAATAGTTCCTGCCAGAAAGAGCAAATACTGTGAATATATATATATATATATATATATATGGAATTCTACATATGTTATTTCGTATTAAAAATAAAACTTTTCTGAAATTCAGTCTGAGCTGAATGGGTTGGATTTTTGGAGGTGGAGATATTTGTGGGTGTCTTAACTCCATTTACTTCTATGTTTTTTCAGATGACAAACCAGAGGTGTCATACAAGCCTGATATTTTACCTTCTTATTTTGTCCCAGTATTCCTGTAAGATGCTAGATGAAAATTCAGCTTATCTTGGTCAAAGCTCATTACCTTTAGAAAAGGACCTAACAGGGGAGTTGGAAAGTTTCAGTATTTAGAAATTTGTAGACCTCTACACTCCCAAGAAGCCCTGTTCCTAAAAAAGACCTGTGCAGTAGATGTGAACAGAAAATGTTTGATGTTTGCTGTCTTTTGCAGTTGCAATACTGCAGAAATTTTAATAGGTGTTTCATTTTACATAGACTTTCAAATGTTCTGGGAGTGCAGGACAATCTTAGTATTAAGAGCTGCATTTTCCTCAAGAGATTTGGGAAATCTTAACTTTCCATCTCCTGAGTATAGTGTAATTCTCATTAGAATTTAAGCAAAAGGTGAAAGTGTGTCTCTTTTATGTCCTGCAAATGATGATGTGTGATTGAAGTAGTGTCAGATATTTCTGTAGACTTGGCCACAAATCAAGAGATGTACATAACACAGAGCAGAGAAATTCTTAAAAAAAAAAGGCAATATCCTTACATATGCTAACATCATGCAAAAAATGCTTGAAAATTCTACCTGATTTGACCAGAGATGTCGCTGTTAAGAATTTGCTTTTTTATTTCCCAGTTAATCCTTGCTATGAGAACATAAGAACTGTGTAAATAAATACACAAACAACTCTAGGTCTCATTGAAGGGATACTGGATTTAGCAAGTCTTGAGAAGTTTGGACCAGCTCTATGACTGTGATTCATGAGTTTATAAAACACTATAAAATAATAATATATAATAACTATGTATATTATTACACTATCATTCTGTTTTAATTTTCCCATTTGTTAGTCACAAATTATATTGCATTGACATACTGTGAATTGTAACTTTCTTGAAAATGTGAGAATAAATATAAAATGACAAGACCAGATCCTTGCTTTTAAAAATGGGTGAATAATCACTGATGAATTATTAATTCAGATAGGATTGTCTTATTCCTTTGGGCATTACCACTTCTCAGGAGGGTAACTTCAGTTTTGCATTTCTTAAGGGTTACACAGGAGTACAGTAAAACTAAGAAGGTTGGCTCAGTTGATATATTTTCTCTGCTTTTACAAAATTCGGATGTTTTAACCTCATAAAACTTCTTGTGCTTTGTCTGTGAGGTTTTTTCCTACATAAAAATTTAAAGAAAACTTCCAGTAAAAGTTTTCTACCAGACAGAATATTCTCCATGTAGGCAAGTTTAATTTAATCTATTTTGGAATGGGCATCATAGTTTAAATGACCTTTTGACTCAAAATATTCTAAAATGCTCATAGAGGAAATCTTACCATAGCACTTTCCCACCTTTCAGATCAGTTTTATTTTAATAATATTTGCAGATAATTTTTGCTAAAGCTGTGTTGCTGTGAAAAAGGGTGGTTTGGTTTCTTTTCACTTTTGGTGAGAGATACCAGCAAAAAAACCCCAAAGCTGGATTAAGACTGAAGTTTTTTCAAAGCCATATTATTAATATATTTATTTATCCCAAATGATGGCTGTCATTTCTTCTGCTGACGGTTGACTTTATTTCCCTTATTATAGGGATCACACCAAATGGGTGATTTAATTCCAAATATTTCCAGTCTCTCTCAATCTCTAATGTTTTGGGTCTACATTAATTACATCAGGGCATGTAAGAGTATGTGAGTGTACAAAACCTGAGATGATGTTGGAGGCATGCAGAGAGCCAGACGGTATTACCTCCTAGAGACCTGCCAGCTGAGTTGGGAATGGTTCCTGGTGCATGCTGTGCCACAGAATGTGACATTGCTTAGGTGTCTTGGGGGCAGCTGTAACAAGCACAACGTGGATGAAAGCAGAGTGTGTTCAGGATTGATCTGTGCGTTATTTTGAAACACAGACATCATACTCTCTGTGAAGAATAAAGCAAGCTCTGTCCTAAAAAAGTCCTGTGGTTACATATCAGTAAGCATCCTCTGTCAAGACTAAGCACCAAGAGGAAATATTGTTCAAGAGAAAATAAGCTTTATTTATAGCAATAGATATAGAGCAGTTACAGATAAATTACCTTGAAAGTTGGAATGAAAAATCCATCAGTTTAGTAAGTTCCTCAGACATTCAACCAAAAGCAGTAGGGAAATATCCCACTAGTTTTGTGAAAATATTTACTATATTCTGAACGATGCCATGATTGTGAAATATGAATGCTGTTTTTATGAAAAGTAACTATGACGTGGGCAGGATTTCCTTTACAGATTGGCATCAGTAAGTTTTACTGATACGATAATAATTCACTGAAGTGGCTACATGTGTTAGTAGGAGTTAAGCAGTGCAAATCCATATATCTAATTGAACTTGTGTATGTTTTTCAAGAGTAGGATGCACTTAATTCATTCAGGTCCTCATGTCATCTCCATACTGATAAGAAAATATTAGGATAAATGCAACTGAATTAATCAAATTCTATTATCTCTGCATGTGCTCTACAATACTATATTTTCGAGAGCTTTAAATGTTTTAGTATGAAACAGAAAATAACCTTCTCTTTTGCTTGAACATAATAAATTAAAGCTTACAGATTTGTGAGATATTAGATATGCTTTTCCCTATTGCTCAGTGTTCGTATACATCTAGGTGACATTTAGATGAATTTTAAGATTGTGCTGGTCCTAATTAAATAGGAGTTATTTATATGCAGATATCAATTGTATAAAATTTCCTCTGTGTTTATGCTTACACATGCATTTATATATGTATCTGCATGCATATATGATCAAAGAGATCTTCCAATAGTGTTTGTGTATTTATGTCTATGAACAGGAACACACTTTTAGCTGAGTCTCTTGTTTTGCATGTCTACAAAGGACTAACGTTGGTGGGCTCAGATACTTTGAGAACACAGTTCTAAAGTGGTTAAACTAATATGTGCCCATACTTTTGAAATTTTACCTTTTTCATGTTTTAAACCCCAGGAATGTTTCATATTCAGTGTGAACAGTGTCTTTGTGGCTTAGTGCAGAAAAGAAGTCCTGGCCCTTGGGGTCAATTTGTACAGTTGGCTAATGCTCACTGTGCAGGAACATCTGGTTTACTTTTGCCTGTGATTTTCAGTTCACTGTGTCCAAATAACACACAGACTGTGCTGATGTCATCAGGATAGTGGGGTTTAGCACAATGCTGATAAAAGCATTAGATCATTGGATCATTGCATTGTAGTACATCAGCTGCTGAAAGAGTTTTGGAGGACTTTTCTAGGCAGAGTGGCTAATTTGGATGGTTTCTGGAGCTGTAAAGTTGTCAGCCTGTCATGTTTGGTGAACTTCCTATAGTGAAACCAAAAGACAACAATCTCAAGCAAGGTGGATTGCAAAGTTTGTAACATGAACTGTGTAAAATGAGAAGAAGGAATGGGAGGGAAGGGAGTGGAAAGAGGCCCAGGAAGTTTTGGCTGTTGCTGAAGAGGTCATTGATGGGAACAGTTTGGAATGACTGCTTTGCAGCAATAGTCTCCTGCCTTTCTCCTCAGTTTCCATTGCTGTGTCTTATGTGGGTGTGAACATGACATCATCCTTGACAAGACACTTCACCCTTTTTTGCAGCATTTCTTCTTCTTTCCTCTGCAGCTTAAGTTTCCCATCTTCCATTATCCCTTTTTAAACACCTGTAGTTTCTCCCTCCTGTGCTTTCTGAAGTCTCAGTTCACATCTCTGTAGTTGTGTGTAATGGTGCTGTGGAGAGCTCAGCTGAGACAGTCTCAAGCAACACAGCATAAATTTCAAGGAACAAAAGGATGCATTTCTTCAAACTAAAACCAGTTTAATACATACTTTGCAATGTACTACATACTCTCCTTTTCACTGTAATCTTCCAGTGCTAAGCTCTTTCCTCAGTAGCCTTCTCGATTAGGGTGGGCAGAGCCTTTCTTTCTGTCTTTTTTAACAAATACCTGCCTTAATTTCTTTTTTTTTTTTCTTACAAGAGAGAGCTATTTTACTTGTTCAAAATTTCTCACATTGTCTCTTTCTTCACATCTTCACACTTCTGTGATATATCTGTCTGTCCAGCCTGTATTTTAAAAAATACATGAATTTCAAAGTGCTGATTTGTACGAGAATTTGAAACTGAATAATACAGTGTAAGGGCCCAAACTTACACGTGTTACCATAGATTCTGATGAGAATGCTAAAGTGCTGTAAACTTAAATAAGTCTCTGCCTAGAATAAGATTAATCTACATAAAACTTAAAAGACTTTTTGAATTGTTTGCAGTTTTTGAACTAGAAAGATGTGCAAATCCATAACTAGACGATTGCTTCTCTGAGTTGTTATAGCCCGGGACTGTTCTCAAGGAAAGATTGCTGTTCTCTCCATCCCCCTGACAGCCAGCTGCCATCAGTCTGGCTTTCAAAGGTTTCACTGTATTTCTTTGCAGTTCGTGGCATAGGCATCAAATACCTGATGAGTGAAAAATCCCCTGTTGTGATCCATGTAAGGAAACACAAACCCTTTTCACTTAGTGCAGTTGCTAAGATGGGGAATGAGCAACATAACAGCAAGATGTTGATAGAACTCCTAAATCCTATTTCTCTTCTGCATGACTTCCAGCATACCAGTGTAGCATCAATGATGAAGAAGAAAAGTAATTTGTTCTAATTATTTTTGATATGAACCTTTTGCCTGTAGTGATTAACTGGAAAAGTCATCATTTCATACTAAATAGTAAAAGTAATATTTTCCAGCTGCTGGTTTGTCTCATTCTACTGAGCTACTTCTGAAACAAGGTGTGCTGCTGAAGCTTTGCTTTATTGCTGTGATTGAGTGCAAGACATGCACAAAACAGATGCCAAAGCTGAATAATTAAATTATTATTCCCTCTGTTCTTTATTAATTAAGTGAGCTTGGGATAATTCTTAGAGCCTGGTAACTGCTGTCCGGAGTTGCTTTATTTCTAAGACATCAGGGATAGGGGGGAAATAATTTAGATTAAAGTCTTAAGAAAGATTTATCTTTATAAGAGTGCCATTAAAACAATTACCAGTCAATATGCCAAACATTTGTTACATGGGTAAGCCAAAGCAATCTGAAAAGAAAACATAGCCTGACATATTTTGAACTTTATTACCTTTTGCAAAGGTACTTTTCACATTCAGGAGGAAATCAACAGATTTGGTTGGTTTTTTTTTCTAATTTTCATCCAAAATATGTAAGATGAGTTATAGCAGTTGTTTTGGGGATTTTTTTTTTTTTTTTTTTGGTGCAACTCTCTGTAAAGACACATTTTAAGTTGTTGAATAAACTCAGTGAAGAGTTGATCCAGACAGGGAAAGAAATCAATGCTTTTAAAAGTATTAGAAATCACTGAACTTACAGGTCACTATCAGGATTGTAAAATGTCATCCAAAATTTGGATCAAACTTCCATAATTTTTATATGAAAATTCATTTTTCCTGTGTTACACAGTATTGTAATACGCCCTAGAAATACCCTAAAATTTTCCTATATTTCAGTTTTTACATTACAAAAATAAAAAAAGCTGTATAAGGCTCTCTACTGTTGCAGTTTAAGTAAAGTTATGCAAAATATTGGCATTTTTTTATTCCAGTGAGATTCTTAAAAGACATTCATGTTATTTGGATACTATTGCTTAGAATTTCATTTCAGTGACTTTGTGTGATATATTTCTTGTGATGCACTTTTTGTTTGGTTGGTTTTTTATGAAGATATGCCTTGAACTATACATACTTCAGCCACTTTTATGGATCATCAAGAAGTGACCATCTTGAGTTTTGTCATATGCCTAAAATTTTATTCCAAAATTTTGTAACAACTGATTGCAGCTTTGCTAAACATAGTCTTATTGGTTGGTTGGTTGTAATGGATAGAACACAGAAGAAATGTAACAAATTCACACACATTTTTTGGGGGACAAATTCTACTAAATGTTTTCCTCTTGCTTTGTAGAAAATAATTTTCTCAAAGGCTTTTGAAGATTTGCTGGAATTGGAGGACTGGCATATTTTCTGTATTCAGTTATGATAGTGCAAGAGGTTCATTACATGCCAGCACCTACATAAGTATGAATTCAGAATGCCAATTTCTTGTGAATCCAAGGGAAGCTTTTGTCCAAATTGTTCAACTAGACTCCTGTACTCTACTGTTTGCTCTATTCACAATCTTGATAATATGCAATCAGTTTATTTTTTTTTTATTCTTTCATCAACTAAAGAAAGTAATGCTGAATAAATTATAATAAACATACTTTGCTGCTTTAATTAAAGTGATCAGATATTGTGATATAGAGGTTAATTAGCTGCTAACAAATTAATTTCATTTTCCCACCTGGAAGTCTGCTTTGTAATCACTTGCATTCTACCTTATAAAAATAAGTTCCTTATACTTTGAGGAAGTTATTGTGATGAGAAAATTAGCAGTTTCCTGGACCTTTTGGAAGAATTTATTTACCAAAATTAAAATGGATTTAAAATATTTTTGTTCCTCAGGGTTAGCTCTGTCTTCCTTGTTTTTGGCTTAGAGGACTGGAGGAAGAATAGAGAGGGTGACTATTCCTATTTCTTTACATATGTAGCTGGTTGTTTTAAATTTGATAACTTCAGAAGAGTCCCCTTATGATTTTCGTTCCTGGTCATTTGTCACACATGCAAGTACATAAAATCCTAGGTTTTACTGTGGATCAAAATATCATTCCTGAGGATAATTTTTCAGCTTGACTAAATTAAAACAACAGTCAGTCTGTGATGTAGGCAACTATACCACAGAATAATATCAATGTAGTTTTGCAACTTGAAATTTTCAGTTTCTATTTTTCCATTCCTGCATGAAGTATTTGGCCTTTAATGCTTTGCAACAAAAAAAATACTTAATTGTTCGCCCCATTTAATTTTCTTAGTTTACCAGTTGAACTAAAAAACTAAATTAAATTGAAAAGATTCCTCAAAATAGAAAATGATTAGTAAAATAAATAAATAAACAAATAAATAAATAAATGGGCTATTCTTACCAGTAGGCAAATTGCCAAAATTCCATTGTTATATTAACAATTATCTGCATGTCCAACAGAGATTGGTGTTTGACTGCAGGCCATTGAGCCAGAGGATGCCTTTATGCAGAAGTTATTCATGGAGTGTGCTGTATTTTTCAGAAGAACAGACAGCTCTGTAGATTTTGATTTGGGTGTGTGTTTGTCTGACTTGTGTTTCTCATCATCTTTTGGGCTCTATTACGGTTAACCTCACACATTCAACTACTTTTGACATTTAATTCTACAGTCAAAGTGCAATTAGTACTTCAAATGTATTCTTAACTTTTATTCATGAAGTTAAGTACCATCCTGGCAGTTTAAGTAGTCCAATGGCAGTTTCTAACAGTTATTCTTACAGCGAAAAATACCTCAAAATACCTGTTTGGTTTTTTTTGACATGGATAAGTTTTCCTTATTCTTTACAGTTTTTGTGATGCATTCTAGAGATCTGAAGACATAAGTATCTTTCTAGTGTTTGTTATCCTTCTCTTTGAGGTTATGCAGGTATTCTTAATATTCTTCACTACTTCCCTTTTTTCTAAGTAAGTGTATAATATAGCATGATATGGGAACCGAGGTAAAAGAAAAAAAAAACTACTTATTTTGTCCTCTGAAACATAGCAGGGTTTCCTCCTGAGATTTGAATGTGATATAAAAAACTTCTTACTCAGCTTTACTAATTATAATTTGCACAAGACAAATTAAATCAAGCATGGTTAAATTCAGCACGTAATCAGATATTGTCACAGTGAGCAGAAGGACACAAGGAAATGCATCACTGAAGGTGAAGGTCAGGCCATTGAGTGGACCAAGGAGTGAATGGGTGGCAGCAGCAGCTTTGCTCATCGTGCCAGGGTGAGCTGAGCCCTGCCCTGGTCACAGCGCTGGTGGGCTGGAAGAGCCCAGCCTGGGGCACGTGGGGTGTGAGACACCTAGAGAATATTTATGGTGGAACCTCAGATATTTCCGGAGTTTTAGTTTCTTCCAAGTTTAGACTTCAATTGACTCTTTCAAGGTCTCAGTTTTCAACTCAGATGCCTGAAATCTGAGCACTGTCAGCACTGCAATCTGTGGATCTAATCTCAGATCAAAATTCCTCAGAATCAATGTCAAGGGCTTGAAAGCATATCTTTCCTTTAGTGTATTTTTATCTGGATTCTGTATGTGTGCATTACACTCACCTAACATCTTTTTAAATGAGGCTTGTATGTTTTAGTCCTGCTGTTGACATGATTATTGATAAATTACTCATTTTATTTATCAGTCTGATACATCTGTGAATGGTCAAGTGACCCCCTCATGAAAACTGCTGGTAAATTTTAAAGGTTTCCAGATTGATAATTTCAGTGAAGGAATTATCTGTAAATGAATGCTGAAAAATTGATCTTTCTCACAATTTAAAAGAAAGAATATTCTATAATAAAGAGTGTGCAGCACCTTTAATGCTCCTCTATGTTATTTCCAGTAATCTTCACCTTCATCTTTTCATTTCAATTATTAGTCTCAGTGGAATCTTGAGAAAAGCCCTTTACACAAATCTGATGAAGAAGGCTTATCATAAATTATAGTGCAGACCTGGAAGGTTTTAATTAGTGTATAAAATTTAATATTCTGACAAAGCAATTATTTAATCGAATTATGTTTGGGGGAAAAAATGTCTAACCCAAGTGACTCATTTGTCCATATTATGGGTAATATAGTGACATTTTTCTTGATCAAATATCATTTCACTGTTTTTTGTTTTTTTTTTTTTAATAATTTGATTTTTAAAATATCTTGATTCTATGTCCAGTTTTCATGTTTTAAATGCATGTTGGAATTTCTTACAGCCCATGTGTAGGCACTGTAATTGCATGCATACACTGTAATTATAATTGCAACTGATTTACTTTATTGCTTGAAATTTTGTTCACTTTAAGGACAAGTGATAAATCACTATTTTTGCACATGGATACTGAAGGAAAAAAAAAAGGTTTTAGCTGCTAAGCCCCTTATTTTATATGTGTAATTTCACTTATGTAAAATCACAACGGTGTAATGAAGGAGATTGTAGTAGTTGATATTCTTTTTTTTTTTTTCCCCTGTTTGCAGGCTTTTATTCCCTAATGTTATCCTCTTTAAAAATAGATGTAATTTTTAATGTGTGGTAGGCCATATTTAACTTTCTTTTCTGAGGAATCTAATTGTGCCTTAAACTGCATGTCAGACTGTATAAAGGATTAAACTAAAACTGCCTGGATTATTTGTCATAGAATTTGTTAGGATGGGTTTAAACCTTAATTACCCCAAAGGTATTAGAGTGAATTTTTTTTAATACACTTCTTTATCCAAGGGGATACAAGAATACTACTTTTTTATTATTATTAAAATGGATGTTTTGCCAACTTTAATGAAATGCTTTTTTAGCATTTGTAGGGATATACACTAATTTCCTTTGGTCTGCCTGAAGAGTGAAATGGACCAGTATTATTAATATTTCTTATTGCTTCATGCAAAGCAAAAAGACTCCCAGTTTTTTCACTAATGTGAATGTCTTTTCCAAGAGTGTGGGATTAATATGATTTTAAAATATTCTCCATATTTCTGTCTGTAATTCTAAGAACTTATTTTTAAACTGAAGAGTCAAGATCAGATTATATTTGTTGTGTGGTTTGGTTTCTCTCTGATTTCTGAAAGAGATTTCTTTGTCTACTTCTTACCTGCAAATGAAAATAATCCTTACTACTTGCAGATTATCTGCAATACAGAGTAGCTTTTTTTGCATTGACTCACTTTGGGTGCTTTAGCACTTCTTGGGTAAAATATTAAGAAGTCATGGGAAGTATCTTGTTTTAAAACAATATCCAAATAAACATATTTGGCTGTAATTTCAGATTTTAAAACATGCACTTATAATTTTGCACTAATAGATATTTTCAATACAATCTGCTACAATAATTCTAAGTTTGCTTCCAGGGGCTTACTGAAGAAAATCTTTGAATTGTGGAGATCTTTAACTATCACTCCTTTGTTTTCTTTTCTAAGTGAGTTAATTATTTTCTAGCATCTCTGTAATGGCTAAAAGTGTATATTTTTTTTACTTTAACATTTTACCTACAATTTTTATGGAAATACAGCTTTTAGGGAAAAAGGATAATTGTGATATCTGTCAAAATTAATAAATTATATTAATTTCTTACAGTATGAAAAGCTACAGAAAACTTTTTTTTTTCTCCTCTCCCTATCTTTATTTTTCTTTCTTTATTTTTCTTTCTTTTTTTTTTTTTTTTTTTTTTTTTTAATAATCTATTTATTTTTGTTCATTATAGAGTCTCATAAAGTTCTAGAATTCATTTCAGGGCAATCCCTGTAGGCCTAACACAATTTTAGGCTGCATCACAGGATCTGGGTCCTGTAGGGTCTCTAGAAGCTCACTGATAGATCTGAGGTTTTATGTACCTTTAACCACAGCTTCAGTGAAAACAGCATTTCTGAACAGACTGTATTGGATGTCTGTTGAAAAAGACTTCAAAAAAGAATCTTTAGACTAATTGGTGGAGCACGTACTTCATGAAAAGTTCTTGGAATTCTAGCATAAGGTTTAGAGAGGAGGTGTTCCTGTAGACACCACTACATGGCAGCAATGACCAGGAGCTTTCCTTTTGGCACTTTGTAAAGGAGGATGTAGATTTCTTACCAACAAAATGACAGATATACTATTACAATTTTTACTGTACATAATTAACTGTAGTGTCCATACATCTTGTTGCAATGTAATCCCTTCTTGTTGTTCTTGAAAGAACTTGATTGAAAAAAAATTCTTGCTTCCTGAGGTGAAAAGCCAACTACAGCTCCATTCTGTAATCCTGAGCTGAGTTTAGGCATTTACCTGTTGAATCAACAGACTGTATGTAAACTTCCTCTGTAGAGAAGCAAAATATGACTGTAAGTTAGTATTGGTGTGAGCTCAAATTTCATCTGCAGATATTCTGAATCTGATGTTTTCCCATGCTTTTCTTCTCTAGACAAAGAGATTATAGAGACCATCAACTTCAGATTTTGTGTGGTGAAATGTAAGAATTTAGTAATAGTACCCAATATGTTATGTTTCCCATTGGAACTCTTTTATAACCGAGCTGGAAAACAGAGAACTATGGAAATGAAAAGCGATGTAAAGACAGTGGAATAATCTCACTTCAGCAGCTAATACTATCAATGAAATGTGGAAGAAAAATTAAGATTAGGAAAGAAAAGAAAATAGTAAGAGTCAAAATTAAAACATTTAGTACTTGGTCCTTAATATAATTTTTATGATATTTATAAGGATATTTTTGTATCTTTCTCAGATACTAAAACTTTTTGCTTTGAAAGATGAATTAAAGACGGTGAAAACCATAAAATCATACTGATACTGCACTACAGTTTTTGCTTTATGCATATGGTCTGCCAAAGTCATTCTTTTATAGGTTCAGCTTCAGGACTACCTCAGCAAATCCCTTCCCTGGTGAACAAAAGTAAGAGTGAATCTTTACCCCTCTCTCGCACAACATTACTGGATAAAGAACAAAAAAAGATATCTAGGATATTTATACTGTAAGTTTGGTTTGCTGACCGAATTTCCAGTATTACTTGGTGGCCAAAGTGTACAGCAGTGGGAATATTCAAATTCTTTGTGTCAAGAAGTTAATAAATAACTAAACTACTCACTTGAGAGCCAGCAACAAAGCAATTTGTTCTTGCCAAGTAGAAGTGGTTAAATTATGAAAAATGATCCTGTAAAGATCTGAGTGATCCATGAATCTAATTTGTGAACCATACAGCATTCGCTGTGTTGTAGCACTGGATATCTCATATTTTCTATATTAAGGGTAGTGAGATATGTCCAATGTCAGTGTCAGTTTATGCATTATATAGGTAATATCTCCAGACAAGGTAATGGACTACAAGATATTAATAACCTTACAAAAAATATCTAAGTCATTTGGGCACAGAGTGTTTATTTTCATTAACTTGTAAATATATCATGTTCCTGAAATGTTATTCTAAAAGGTGATTTAAAAAATACTGTCCAGTAGAAATAGATAGTAAAGCTATGCCAGCCTTGAAAAATTTAAACAAATAAATAAAAATATAAAAGATAAGGAAAATATAATTGTGAAAATAAAAAGTAATTTTGTTTAAGTAGATAAACAGAGTTGTGTCTGTTGATGACAATGTTAAAAATCCTATGCAATAATGACTTGAGAGCACAATAAGCAAGAGCAGTGGAGAGGGGCTTAGGAAATAAACTCATATCTAGATGAGGGTCAAAACAAAAGAGGGCCTAATAGAAATTTTGTTTTATGAAAATGACAAAAGCAGTAAACAAAAACTATATATCCAGTTATTATGTCGGTATTGCTTTTCCTGCACATTTTTCCTTTAATAAAACCTTCTAGGGATGAAGTTGCAAGGGAACTGCTTTAATACAACCTGATATCAAGAGCTGTGGTGAACAAAAAGTAATTTTTTTTTTTTTAAACTAAACAGCTCACCTGTGATGAAAACACCTGTGTTAACATTTCTGGCTCGTACTACTCAGAGCTGCATCATTTGCAGTTTCAAATGTTGCCTGCTAAAGAATCAGAGGGGCTTTTGAACCAATCACATTACTTACAGAACAGTTATTTCATACATAGCTATTTACGAAGTGAAGAGGAACCAAAGAAAACAAACCTTTGCTTCTTCTGACTTACTCAAAGGCTTCTACAAGCATTATATGGCCTTTTCTTTACAACAATCAAGTGAAGAAGCAATTAGCTTCAGTCTTTAATGATGAAAAGAATTTCCTCCTGTGTCTGTAATGCCTTCAGGTCTGGCTTTGTTATCGAGATACAGATACACCACTGACCTATGGATAGAAGAGTGTCTTGATGGAAAAGTGGAAAAGTTCATTTTGAGGGAAAAGGATGAATTCATCTTAATAGCATTTACCTCAAAATGGCATTTAGCCCATCTGTAATATATTTCATGTTTGACTCTCTAAAAGGTCACAAAGGAGAATAAATGATGTCATTCTTTATGAAGTGAGTAAAATGATCATTTGTAAAGATGAAGTGAATTACCTTGTAATACGTCATACTTTTTTAGTGAAAGTAAAAGTTGTCATTGGCTTATCCACTTGAAAAATGATTACTGAAAGCATTCTTTCTTGTTGGTATTTATAAAAGAAAACACTTTGTTGTTTCAACTTTTTATTTAGATACATAAAAGATATTACCATAAACAGAACTGAAAAAATAAATTGAGACAATTTTTGGAGGTCAGCATCAATCACCTATTTTAAGCACACTGCTGGATATGAAGAAATGTAATTTCTCCTTTTCTTTAGTTATTCAAAATCAGTAAAGGTAATTAAAAAGACTATGTCCATACATGTCTCTATTTGATACAGAAATGCACATAAAATTGATTTTATGCAGAAAGGTTTGGGCATATTGCAGCACTATATTTGGTGGAAAGCTACTCCAGTGAACCTAAATCTTCAAGGCTTTTAAATGTTTCAGTAATATTTAAACAGAAAAAACAAAAACATATTCCATAGGACATACCCTAGTTTTCAAAAAGCTACAGAAGTTAACACTAAATGGAATTTGAGACTGATTTTGGAATGAGAACGAGCAATCTTCTCCTTCTGTGCTTTTTTTGAACTACATGGTACAGTGTTTCCACAGAGCTGCCAGGATCTGCTGCACACTCCAACAGCCAGACTCTCCTGTGATGCATTTTCACAGGTTTTATTTTCGCAGTGGGAGGTGAATAAAACAATAAACATGTGTACAGCAAATACTTTCCCCACTTAGCAAAGCCTGTGCCTCGCTGTATCTACTGCCTGCTGGATGTCATGGTGCATAAATCCCCTAATTGCACAGTCAGAGTCACATGTCTGTGACAGAAACAGCTTATGGAAGCCTTTTATGAGCTCTGGAGTTTGTCCAATGTTATCTGTACTTTTCTAGCTGTGTTTTGAGTGACTTATGCAACCTCCCATGGAAAAGGAGGATTCATTCATTAAATGAATGGAGTTAAGCCTGAGCATGGGAAATTGTGCATGCAACAGGGAGCAAGCAAAGATCAGAGTCTGTCATGTTTCAAAGAGAATACATAAGGAACTGTGGTTTATTTCAAAATGTATCTTGCAGTAATAGAGATTAATGCTACATAATTTATTCTCTGCTTTCTAACTAACAAAATTACTTGTCTTTCTCTTACAGAATAATGATATAATCTACTACAATGCAAAAGACGATCAGAATGATGTAAGTAATATGTTTCATTTAATTTCACTGCATATAATCTCAGAAAATTAGGGGAATGAAAATATTGATGAAACTCCATGACTATTATTTAAAGATTTGAAAGAAGCAAAAAAGCAAGAAACTTAAAAATGTCTTCAAAAGTTTCCTCAAGAGTGAGACAATATTTTATGTTTTAATTCTCGAAGTCTGTCTCCTTTCATACAGTTTGAATTACTGGTCAGGCAGAAAATATGCTGGGAGAATGAAGATCCTTACAGCAGTATAATTCACTTTTTGAAATGTAATAAAATCATAATTATAAGATTCGAGAATCAAAATGATAAATGTAAATAATTCAGTTCACTGAAGAAACCATTTTGTGGCCTTATTTGCCAGCATCATATGATGTTGTTCTGTATTCTTTGTAATAAATTTTTTACATGTGAAATGTTACTGAATAATTATTTTCATTCAGTTTGTGATCATTAATGTGACTGTACTAAAATTTGGGAAAATTAAAAATCCAGTCACAAGATTTAGACTAATGTATGATACTTCAATTCCTGGTTTACTAAAACTCTTACTTATAAAGCTTTGAAGTCACCTATCTGTCATTAACTGTTAAAAATCTTAATATTTTCTGGAGACAATACAAGTTATCCTCACCTTCACAGGAGATAATACAACTGCTTGTCTTCATTATAGATTTAATTTATAAGGCCACAGACAAATGTTGTAAATGTATTAATCAGAATTGCCAGCACGGTTCATTTGCACTTTTTAATCAAGTATACTTTAGAGATTGATGGCATCACTATTGTAATTGATGTTTCTGCTGTAAGGCAATTAAAGAAGGTACATAGATCATGTCAAGCAGGACTATTTTGTATGGTTGTATAGAGTTATGAGTACTTCGTTTCAGATACCACAAAATGATGTCCTGAGTTTTAAAGTTTGCATGATTTAAGTAAAATCCATTAAAAGTAACCTTAATTTGAAATACATTATTCTGTTCTCATTAAATTCACTGGATGACAGATGCTAATCTTCTGTGGAAACAGAATTACAAAGCCTAAATATTGGATTTTTAATCTAAATATACCAAATAGTAATGGTAGATTGTGGTGTGAAGTAAAAACTCTGATGTATGTGTTATGATTAAGTAGTACTGGGAAAGGTCTTGAGATTACTACTACAACCAAAATCCAAATCTGTTAGGCAAGACAGGAAAGGAAGTACTATTTCAGAGTTTAGTCATTGTTTTTATGATTTTCTTTAGGATATTCTTTTCCCTTCAAGAAAAAAAGTACACAGACAGACTAAAACAAAGTTTGTTAGACCAGATATCCTGTTTTCTTTCTGTTTCCGTTTTATTTCTTTTTATTTCTTTTTGAGCATTCATTAGAATGAAATTTATAATAATGTTTGTTGTTGAGAAGTGATAAGGATACAAGGATCAGTGATCTGATAGTGATTTTTTTGGAGAACACCTTCATCTAGATCTCAACTATGTATGTAAATACCACAGATTCTTCCCTCTTCCTGCCTGAAAAAAATGCTCAAGACAGCTTTTTTTTTCCCTTTAAATATTGAGAAATTTTAATGGAATCTTCTCTGAAGCACTGGTTAATAAAACTGTGTTTGCAATCCATTCCTTCCTGTCTCTAACAAGTCCACACTTCTTTTTTTACTCTTCCATGCTGTGATCCTTCATTTATTCACAGGAAATGATATTATATTTATCTTTGAGTATAATCAATAATAATTAGTAGCAGAAACTAATTTATTAAAATTAGACATGTAAACTAATCACTGTGGGTATCTCTAGAGAGTTATTCAGTTTGTTTTGAGACAGATGTCTCAGGTTATCTGAACTGAATCAGTTCTAGGTGTGTGTTTCTCTGTGTTGACCACGTCCCTGTACTACATCCTTTTAGATCTTAACTTTTGGATGCTGAAGGCTTAGAAGAAATTAATCTCACAGGTCTTGCCTGCCAGTTTTCATTTGTCTCCTCTCATCCTTTGAATATTACAGCCTTTTCAGAAGAGCAATCCTCTTAAATTTTGTGTACGTTTCTGGTGTATGCTTATATGCTACAGTACAGTTTTCTTTCCTTCTTCTCATTTCCATACCAAATTCAGGAGGTCCTTCTCTCATTTTTCATCTGCTGTCTTGATGGACCTTTTCAAATCTAATGACTGGGCTTGCTTGTACTTAAAAAAAACAAAGAAGCACATGAAGGCCAATCATTCTCTGGCCTTTGGATTTCCCAGTCTCTCAGGTAAAACAATCAATTTGTAACCCCGTAGTCCATCAATCAGTAATAGACCTTTTGTACTCTTTATCTTACAACAGAAATTATATTCTGCTTGCTTATTTCCCCCTTCCCACAGTGCTCCATGTAATGTGTGAGCACTTGCTGATAATTAATGAGTTTTCTCCACACAACAAGGTAGGGGGTATTATATTTCCATTTTTTATATCTCATAGGAAGATAATGGCCAAACTTGTAATTTAGTATATATCTCCCAGGTTTTCATTCACTGTCCTTTTCCCAAGAACCCTTTCAGTTTGATATATTGCAGCCTCTTTGTGCACTTTAATTTGCAGGTGTCAACAGCTTGTTGTATTTGGACAAATGTTACAGTGCTTTTATTGGACAACTGAGTAGTCCCACATTAAGCTGCTCTTTTCCATTAGTTTTCATATTGCTTTGCCTGTTTTCTCATCTTGTCCTTTGTACCCCCACCTTATTTGTAGTAATTTATCTTCACTGCTCAGTTCTTTCCTCTTCTTTATGTTGGTCTCCATTTTATTTCCACTTATTCCACACCTAGTTTATAGATTCTTCTTAAATCTATATTTTTTCCCTGTTTCCTTGTATTCAAGTAATCCACAACTCAACTATGCACAGAATTCCTCAATTACCTTATTTTCATTTATCCTGAATTCCTTTCCTCATGATTTTCTTACTTCCTCTTTGCATCTATCTCCTTTTTCAGATCTCTTTTTTAGTGTAATTTCTTGTCATGGTTCTATAAATTTTTTCCTGCACAAGCTGCAACAGCCTAAGGAAATGGTTTTTTCAATGATTTGATGGAAAGTAAGTAATACAAATAAAGAAATGTCTCTAACATGAAACCAGCCACACATCATTGGAAGTCTCCAGTCTCCCTGCAATCCCTAGACTTTAATTGGGAGCAGCCAGTTGTATCTCCTGGCAAGAGTTGTGTCCCTAGTTAGCACAAGTGATTTATTAGACATTGCCTTCATGCAGCCTCACACTGGCTTGCAGTCATGGCTAACAGAGCTGTTCTCCTTCTGCAATTATTGATCACGTACTAAGTGATAGTAGCACTTCTTATTTTATTTTACTGCACTAACGTGGAGGCTGTAAAATTATGGGTCCCTTTGGATAGTAAGGATCTGGACAAAGCACAAATTCAGAATGTGACTAGGAGTAAAGGTGTGGGTTTCACTAGGGGCAAAAATCTGGAACACGCCTATGGTTGATTTTAGAACAAATATATTTTTTATTAGTTTACAATAAAGAAGGAATAAATCCTTTAAAACTGATAAGCTGTCTGGGCCATATGGTTTAGGATTTTTTCCTAATTCTGTGATGCCTTGTTATTTTGGAATATTTTGTGAAACATTAGCTCTCTTTGAGTTTAAACTGCAGCATAAATGCAGCTGTCAGGTTAAAATTTTATAAAACTGATAAAAAATTATATTTATATTAAATCAAAAACTATTGTAGAATATGAAAGGATAATTAGTTCTGAATGTAAATTCTTCAGAAAAATGATGTTGTGTTTTAACAAACATTTTAGAAAACAAAATAATTTCCAACCCTCAAGCTTTTGTTTGTTTGTTTTTGTTTTTAATATGAAGTGAAGAATAAAGATTGGGCAGAAGTAAGCAGAGAGCAGAATGCTTATCTAAGAGGCTCCTTGTGAGTCTGCTTCTTCCCAAGAAGAGACTTGGAGATTTAAAGGCATTGACTGTGGCTTTAGAAGTTTATCGAGTCTCTGCTTATAGCCGTATATAACTCTTGTCTTTTCCACTGCTTTATGGTATCTAGTTTGCAAAATCTGCTTATATGTGCACCTATGATTAATTTAGTAAAAAGAACGATGTTAACAAAATATCTCAGGTTTACTTGTAAACAAGTCTGAACCT
This sequence comes from Acrocephalus scirpaceus scirpaceus, assembly GCA_910950805.1. Classification (NCBI taxonomy): domain Eukaryota; kingdom Metazoa; phylum Chordata; class Aves; order Passeriformes; family Sylviidae; genus Acrocephalus; species Acrocephalus scirpaceus. The sequence continues at coordinate 9,848,545 of OU383777.1, forward strand.
ACTGTAGATTTGATGAGAGAAATGCTGGTTTGTTATTTTGTTTCCCTCCAGCCACAAGAATTCAGGAGTTTCCTGGCTGTCCCCCTTATAACATACATTGAAAATGGCAGAATAATTTAATTTATACAAGCATGATATTTTATGTATTTTATAGCTGGACATCAGAAAACAAACGTGTCCTCTGTAGGCCAGTGTTTCAGGAGCCACGTGTTGGGTCAGGTAGAGCCCTGGAGGGGGAGATGGCACCTGGATATGGTCAGTTTGGAAGAGCATCAGGAGCTGAGGTGGGACAGATGGGGGACTCCAGTGATCCAGTCTCAGGGGTGACAGGTATAAAAAGACTTCTAGAGTCTGAAAGGGTGATGTTAGATTTCTGCAAGTCCAGAAGCTGCCAGTTGAGTGAGACTGATTGTAATGACTGGCCTTGAGTCTACACAGAAAGCTGGGACAGGGACTGCTTTTGCATGTCATCCAACAGATACAGATTTCCTCTGGCTTTTCAAGGTTTTTAAACCTGATTCTGATAAGACAGAACCTTAAGAAAGCTCCCTTTTATCTGCATATATAGGAGTAATGTAATTCTGTCTACGTGCTTTCACTCTATCTGGATGCCAGCATGCAAATAACCAAGTCAGTATCTTACCATTTGGGTGCAGCTAATGGTGGACTTCAAAGCATCAGGCTTTTTCTGAGCTAAAGCTACTAACTTTTCAATATTTCATAGACAGTGTAGAATAGGCATTTCCAATAAGAAATTTGTCTCAAATCATTTAGTATGAGCTTAAGTGCTAAGCTGCAGAAGATCTAGTTTCCTTTTGCAATAGGTCAGCCTAGCAAGAGTAACCAGCCAACTTGCTTAGCTCCCTTAGGTCTTTTATTCCCTCTGCTTTCATTGTAGGACACCCAATGTGGTTTGACATTACAGAAACAGCCATGATGTGTTGTATTTCTTGTAGTCTTCTCCTTGTCCTTTAGTGCTTTGATACTGAAGAATTTTTTTTTAATGATTCATAAAGAATTTCTGCTGTTCTCATTTATGATGAGAAAATGGGCAAAGCCTTATGTCATAGAGATTGGAAAATCAAGTTAGATAACTCCACAATAACTGTGATTTGCACACCCCTGCAAGAAGGTGCCAACAAGTAGGTGTTGTACATACAGCATATCTATGTAGAGCTTATCTGTATGATTGCTATTTTTCATGTGTGTAAGGTGCAGCTGTTTTTAGATTTAATTTCTTCTCTGTCTGAACCTACCAAGTTTTTTAACCAAGCCAAGATGTTGCATATGTCAGATTAAGTAATATTTATACATATTTACATACCTAGTTCTCATATTTTCTGTTTGTCATCTCTCTTGATGGTATGTGGTAGAATTAGGCATGTGAAAATTTCACTGGAAAACATAATTTACTGCTTCTTCTAGACAAAATTTTGTACATTCTTGGATAATGATGATGCTAAAGTGGGCTAGTGATTAAATTTGTAAATAGATTGAAATATTATTATATTATTATATTGAGTGGTGGTTGGTGAAGATATTTTGAATTGGAATTTTTTGAGAACTTGGACTGCATCTGTGCCTGGTACTCTTATTCTTAGCAATATGGCATGGATTCTATCAAGTTTTTGTTTGTTTTGGTTCCTCATTGTAATGGGTATTAGCTGCACAGACAAATGCCTTATTCTAGCCTTTTTTTGATACAGACAGAGGACACATTTTTACGGGGTAGACTGACCTAGACCGTGAGAGGGAAAGAAATTTGTGCTAGTATAAATTATATCTTTCATTATGAAACTGTCAGAGTAGAAATCTTGATGGGCCTGTTTAAGAGAAGTATCATTAGAACAAAAATTTCTGATCAGTAGTAAAATTCATATTTTTTTACCTATATTTTCATTTTTATTAAATATATCTCGAAAATGAACCTATATGTTTTGGTACTGGAATGTATTGTTCGGAATTAATACTTGGCATCTATAATATACCTAACATTTTATAAATGAGGACAGAAAATTGGATACATATACATAGACTGCCTTACTTATTCCATTTTCTGAAAGAACTTCCTAGTTGTACTTTTTGGTTCCTAAAAGTATTTTAGGAAAAGTTCTTTTAGAAAACACTCTTTCCTGTGCTTCTCAAATATGCAACATATTCATAGATGATCCTCTTACAACTTACTGTGTTCTAGATAGCATAGAACATACTTTGGTACATATGTTAGAATAGTTTAATTTGAATTAATGTTTTAAAATGAACTGCCATGAAAAGGTAGATCCATATTTTACCTTGTTTTTTAATGTATCCATTTACTTGTACTGCAGAATGTTGTTTCTTGTGCATTGTGGTGTATAATAAAAATAGTATTTATCACCAAAATATACACTTCTTTCTGTAATGAAGGTTCTGTTATAGAAGTGAATTCTTTTACGAGACAACACATGCTGAATTCGTTTCTCTCTTAGATCAGGAATCCTGTGTTATCAGAGTGATTTGGATGCCATTCTTTGGAAATCATTGGAACTGATCGCAAGGGCATGATTGACTTTTTCTGCTTTAGTATCAAGCTTTTTTTGCATTGTTTAAAAGGGAATGTGTTCCTTTTACCAAACATCACTGGGAAACATTTAGGTCTTGCCATTTCAAGGTCTTACAGGTAAGCTTGAGTACAGCCCACAGGGGAAAAAAACCATTCCTTTGAGCTTCCTATTGCAATTATAGTGATCTATTGCCACAGGATGCAGGGGTTCTTCTTTTTCTTTTTTTTTCTTCTTTTTTTTCTTTTTTTTTCTAGTGTTATTATTAAAAAAGCAGGTGTCAAGTTCATATTCCTTTATTCAAATTTGTGCAAGCCTTCCTTTCTCCCAAATGAATATATGTCCAAGCTTGAAATGAAAAATACATGATAATGAAATAAATGACTGCCCCAAAGCTATCTCCTACCTGTGAAACAGAGTTATGAAATAATAATGGCAAGACTGATAACTGTAGTTGCCAGTGTCCTAAAAAAGATGAGACTGTTCCTAATGCAGAGAATCCTGCCTTGAAGGCAAATTTGCACCAAAGAGCAGTGCTTGAAGTCTCCCCATGGAGGCTGAGTTTATGCCACATCAAAGATCAGAATTCAGCCCTAAAGCTGGTGATTCATCAGTTTAATGGAAGATTTCTTGCTTCAAGAAGTTTCCTACTAATATCAAATGCATGAGTGATAACAATCACACTGACTTCAATGTAATTGTTTATTGGTAAATATAAACAGCACCAAAAGCTGAACTTGTCATAGACATTTATAGCATTTGAGGCAGTGATTTTAAGCAGGCATTTTGTTGCCTGATTACAGATCCCAGTGTTGTATGAGCATTCTGATATGTTGCTTTGAAAGGTGTGGGTCACGTTGAGACTTTTAAGTTGTACAAAGCAAAACAAATGACTCAATCTTATGTTTACATACGACTGATCGAAGGTGGAGGTAGGCTCTGAAAATTCCAAGTCAGATCAAGAATCCTGGAAAGGACCACTTGCAATATTTTAATATTTAAAGGGAGCTCTCTGTGGTGATGTGGTGTGTAGTGTAGTGTAGTGTAGGTGATGAAATGCAGTTCTTGTTCCTGCCCTGCCCCTGACTGCAAATAGGAGCATTTCTGAGCCAGCTGATGCAGTCTGCAAAGGGCCAGATCACGTTCCCTGGCCTTTCCACATAGCCATTCTCAATGTATTCTGCCCCTTTTGTGTTTTGGAGAATAGATGGGTAAAAAAATCAGATTGAAGAAGACTATCATATCAATCATATCATATCATATCATATCATATATCATCATATCATATCAATCATATCATATCCAACAGAATACAAATCTTCCCATGTTTTCAGTGTGTAAAACAGTGTGTTAGAGGTATTCTTGCAGCTCTCTTTATGGTGTGTGTGGAAAATGAATTTTAATCCAGTGGGGAATCACGTCCGGATCTAAAAACTTTTGAACTCAAACTTCAGGTGACCTTTCACATAATTATTTTAATTTGCTGGCTTTTTAAAACCTCTTTTGAAATCTACAGATTGACCTGTGTCTTCATCCTTTTGATTATACTTTCTTTTTCTTTGTTTTTGTTTTTGTTTTTGTTTTTGTTTTTGCTTAGTTTTGACATGCTTCTTTACTTGGGCAGATTATCTTTTTCAAACTTTCCCTTGGTTCCTGTGAGTGATATTCTTCTACATTATTGCACTGTTAGGATTTCACCATACTAACATTTTTAAAAGTCATATAAATAGTCTTACACAGTGTCCTGGTATTTTACTTAAGATATGGTATGTTATTTGGTCTGCAGGGAAAGTCTGTGATCCATGGGCTAGTGCATGATTTAGTGTTACCTATAGCCTTTATCTACCTAGATGCAGTCATTTAATTAGTGAAAAGCTGCATTAAATTTATGTGACCATGAACTAGTGTGTGATGTTTACGTAGTGTTTTAAGCCCCATTAGTGCGGGAAAAAATAGTTTTGGAGGTCATGTAGTCCAACCCTCTTCTCAAAGCAAGTTTGTACTGTTATTTATGTTGTTATTGACACAGAAGATGGTACAAATTAAGAAGAAGAAGCAATATCAAAATAATATGTGTAGCGGCGCGTTTTCTGTTTTTTATTTTATTGTTAAAGTTAGCTGAGTTCTGTAATGGTTTAGTCCATGTTCCCCCTATCCCTTTCCCCTAATGGTTTCCCCCTGCACTTGTTTGTCCAACACTTGTGCCTGTCAATCTGCGGGAAGGACTCTCCCCTGCTTCTGGAAAGATTGGGAGAAGTCAGTCCCTGATTGGAACAGGCTGGGAAATCCTCCACCCCTCGTTCCCTATTCATTGTCTGTGTGCCATCCCCTTTCTCCTGATTGGTTTTCCCTCTTGTGTACGCCCCTTTTCCTGGTCCCTTATAATTACTTACCCCGCCCCCATTCCTCACTTCGTGGCTTTTTATCATGCTGAGCAAATGCAGAGGGGCAATAAAAGGCAACCTGTAGCACAACCACGAAGTCTCCTTTTCCTGCCTTCGTCGTAGCCTCACTGACAGCTCTCGTGTAGCTCCTGACCCACCGGGGGGTGGTGGCCGGTCCCCCTGCTACTGCCTAACTGGAGCTGAAAGGATTCCCAGCCAGGGCAGCTGGGACTAGCTGGAAGCCATTCCCAGCAGGCAGAGGGAAATCGCTTCAAATATGCTGCTGTATGTACAAAATTTAGACCTAGCCAGTATGACTGAATATAAGAATGAACTGTGAAACAGGATCAGTTGATGGCTTAGCAAAGCAGGGCAAAGACAACTGTATCAGATGAAAAAAATCAAATTAATTAAATGTTCTCATTCAGTTGGTGTTATAACTAATTCCCAGTGAAGCCTTAAGATGATTTAACAATTCTTGCTCTCCAGGGATATGATCTTTAATCAGATGTGGGGATAGTAAAAGGTAAACAGGGTAATTTATTCTAGTAAGAGAAGCACAGTTCCTAGTTTGAAATTTAATTGGGTGATGTATGAAAAATATGAATTCTCTAGAGTGCATTTTGGTTAGATGACTAAGTATTTCACGGACTTTTGTCAAGAATGGATATTTTTATTGTATTTTATTACATATGTTTGAGTACTCTCATGGGATGTGAAAGATCAGTCAGTGAAGGAAGCTGTAAAATTTAAATGATTTTTTTGGCTTGTTTGTTTAATAATCAACTGGATTTTTCTGAACTTTTAGTAGCATTTCAATCAGTTAAAGGGAGATGTGTGTTTCTTCTAATATGATCCTGTATTCCCACTGTTGTCTAATGATATCTTATCCAGTCAAGCCACTGTTACAGTCAGTGCTCTTGGTGGTTATTGCAACACCTGAGTTATGGGCAGGCAGGAAGATCACTCTTAGTGAACACCTTGGTCATGAACCCCTGAGTTTTCCTAGACCATCACCCCCTGTAGAGAATGACCAGAGTTCAGATGGGATTCCCGACCTTGTGACCAGGATATATAACCCAGGAGGGATATGGAGATATTGCCTGAGCCTTCAGGAATGGAAGGGATGGAATTAGGGACCACTGAGGCTAGTGATATACGGAATGACTCTAAAACTCAAGGCAAGTGACTTTTAAAATAGGTATGTATTTTATTCAGCAGCTGGATGCACAGAGGATAAATCCATCAAATACGTGCGCACCAACCCACTTGTTGTGTTCTCTTTTATCCTCTAAAAGTTACATATGCATTAAGTTCCTAACTTCTTTCTCCATGTCTCACTAGTCAGACATATATGTGTCCATAGGAACAGATGAGATGGATCCACGGGTGCTTATGTCATTATGAGGCAGCTCTCCATCATCCCTGAAACACTGTGGGAAATGGAGAGGTTTTTGATGACCTTGGGGTGGGGAAGCCACATTTATCTTTAGAAAGATAAATAAGTTTTAGATTTCTTATCTGCTTAAATATTTAAATACATATTTCATTTTACCTGTCATTGTAGCTCAAGAAAAAATAGGACAGGACAGAAATGAATTTTTGCATACTGATATTACTGCAGCACATTCTGTGTAGATTTGTAGTGAAGGTCACATATTATCTGTAATAATTAAAAAAGGAAATTTTCACTACTTCCTTTATTACTATCTTTTAAGGATTTTTTTTAACTTATTTAAAAATGATACCTTAAGAATGTTCCTTTTTGTCAGAAATTAGGAAAATTATAGACATATATAATTACCTGAATTATGGTATTTAAGGCACTCTCACAGATGTAATGTCAACTCTTTTAAACAGAAGAGGACTTACAGAAGCATGGAGTTCTATTTTGGAAATCTTTCTAACTGAAGAAATTGAGAAAACCCTGACATTTTTATCTGTTTCTCTAGAATATAATTCAGTGAAATGCTACAATATTTTCACAGGATCATAGAATAGTTTTGATTGGAAGGAATTTTTAAAATTCATCTACTCCAAGCCCATGCACTATGCAGGGACATCTTCAACTAGATCAGGTTGCTCAGAGCCCAGATCAACCTGACCTTAAGTGTTTCCAGAGACGCAGGCGTCTACCACTTCTCTGGGCAACATGTCCCTGTGTTTTACCACCCTCATTTCTAAATACTTACTCCTTATATCTTGTCTGAATCTACCCTCTTTTAGTTGTAAACCATTACCCTTTGTCTTCTCTCAAGAGACCTTGTTAAAAAATCTGTTCCTAAATTTCCAGGTCTATACATTTGATCAATTAATTACATCAAGGATTCATTTATTCATGAAACCAAACTCATGGTACATTGAATTGTGTGAATAGGTCGAAATAAAATAAAAAGAAAACACCATTATGTTTTAGATATATAATAATTTTGTGCATATGTAAAAGTCCTCATCAGAAGCTGTGAACTAGAAAGGTCAGATAAGTGAATGCATAACCTCCCCATATGGTTTTGCACCATCCATAAAATATCATATAATCCTGTATATAGTAGACAGGGACAAGTCTGTAAATAGCTGTATAGAAATTATCATAGACAAAAGATAGCTGCATTATAAAAATAGCCTAAGAGGCAAACAAATACTTTTAAATTATTTTGACTCTCTATTTGGTACATACTGACATTACTCAATTGGCAGAACACTGGAAATAAAATTGCTTCTTTAAGAGTATTTATCTTTTTTAAATATCCGTATTCAATCCAGAGTTCTATTTGTTTTATCATTGACTTACAGTAAGCAATTGATGCATTAGAAGCATATGGAAATGTTAGAAGTACTGAAAGCAACTCTTTATCTTTATTAAATATAATGGCCCTTGAGAATGACAGATGCAAATATAAACTATTTCCTAACTATATTCCCTCCTAGTTCCCTTTCTGAAGCTACCCAGGCCCTATTCATATTTGAAAAAAGAATTTTCCTACGTTTATATATGTGAATATGCATATGTCTATATTCTTACATTTAACACCTCCTTGTTGTATAACGGAAAATATTTTGGTTCTGAGCCAACTGTTTTCTTGTTTTGTTTGTAAATCTTTTAATTGTTATCCCTAAGAGTGGACAGAAGCATGTCACTTAAACTCACATAGCAACATGAAGACCACAGTCCTCCACTGACACAGAATGAAAACAAAATAAACTCTTCACAATTCTGCCACAACCACCTGAATGCATTCGGTAGTCTTCCTGTAGCTGGAAAATCACAGCTAGTGAAAAGGAAATAAAAAATGTTGTCAGAAGGCAATGCACTCGTTACATTATCTAAAATACAGTAAAAGTGCTGTGGGTATTAGAAATGCATTCTAGCTGTTCTTCAAAATTAACTCCTAATCCTTAGAAGAGTTGTACCCAGCCTTTGCTTGCTGCAGGCATTTGCTGAGCTGTGTGCTTCAAGCAACATCCCATTTTACCCTCTCTTTTAGGTCTAACTTTTTAATGGGGCCACAAGCGTGTTCAGAAGGTCTGTGTATGTAGTTCTACTGAATTATTTTCCTCAGGGAAGAAAAAACCTAGGGAAACAGCAAAACTGACTAAACCAGAAAAAGAAAGAAATAGTACAGAACCAAGCATAGGAGAAATTCTGTGCTTACTTTGTATGTTACAGTTTCATTTGTACAGAGTAAATCTGGTAGGGAATTAAAAGAAGTGAGTCTCAATTGTTTAAGAATTTACATTTAGAAATTTCAGCAGATATTCAGAAAGAAAAACTGGGCTGAAACCTAGAGACAAAAATATTAAACTTTCAGAATTCTGCAAGGTAAGACAGGAAGGAGTCACAAAGAAAAAATTTTGATGTCCCTAAAACCACAGCAATTATAATTCCATCTCTACATTCATTCTCTAAAATGGCATTGGTAGAGACAGTGAGGTTTTGTGCAGAACACAGTGTCTGGATGTGAAGGCAATGGAAAATACTGGCAACCAATTCCTGTCTGTTTTACATAAATACGAAAGCAGGCAGGTGTTGTTGTTTCTGGCTGGATATCAGCTCAGGAATTGAATGAAATCTACTTTTTTTCTTTCCTCATGATACTAAACCTGTTATGATTCTTTGAGCAACTTCTACATTCCTGAAAAGAATCTGCTTTTGGAAAACAACTGAAGATTGCTTCAATTGGTGGTTGGGGTTTTTTTTGTGTTTCATGAATGATTTTTTTAAAAAATAACATCAGCTTTCTGCTTGTGAGTTTTCAGCATCTGCAAAAGCAAAAATTAGTTTTATACTAATGGAAAAACCTTCTAATTTCCACAGAAACCAACTAAACAAAGATCCATTAGTAGAGATGATAGAAAATCCACTCATCTTCTTACAACTGTGATGATGGAAAGAAACTGAATGCTGTGGAAAGGAATCAGTATAAGTTTGGCTGCAGTGAAATGGGCAGCTAGACTATGTCACAATTTCTTGAAATTATCTTCCTCAATTTTGTTTTAATGGATGTTTTCTTTTCTAAACACATCTTTCAGTAATACTTCTTGGCATAAAGGTTCCAGTTAGCTCATGTAAATACATTAAAACATGTTCAGAAAGACCTCTAGAGAGAAGCTGCATTATTTCTGCCAAGTATTTGGCTTATAAAAAGATTCAGAAGGTACCTTCCAGTTTATTGGAGATGATGCCAAAAGTCATTTAGAAATAATCGCAAAGAATAGCTGCAAAAAATCCTCATTTCTTGAGTTTTAGCTGCTATATCAATTTCCTTTTATTCTGATAGTGAACAGTAGACACATGAAAAAAGCCCAACTTTATTAAACAAAAAAAAACCCCTCAAACCAAAAAAACAAACAAAAAACCCCACAACCAAACCAAACCAAACCCCAAAGCACCTTATAGCACAAATGTGAACTGAAAAGAGAAATTAATTTTATCTACCTCTCAAGGGTGGAAGAAATTGGTTTGGAAATTCATTGCAGCAAAATGAGTGAGTTATTTTGCTGACTGTCAGTGGTAGGTAACAATGTAATACAATAAGTGAAGGCCAGATTTGAATAGATAGAAAATTAAGCTTCTGCCACCATCTCCTGTGGGAGTTTTCTGTGCCAGTATTGATTGCATTTCGGCTCCTGACTTGAGAGAGAAATTGGTTGGAGTTGGATTTTAATTATATTCACACTCTGGATCCTTTTCTGTCAAAATATCTGTTTTGCTACTTTTCTGAAAACAAAGTTTAACTGGGTATACAACTGTACCAGCTGACACCACAATCTGTCAGGCTTTTCATAAAAATGCTAGATTAAAATAATTAATAACATTGAGATTTTAATAATTGCTTTTTTCCTTCCTTTTTTTTTTTTTTTTTTTAGATTTAAGTTAGTTGAAATTCAAAAATTTGCACATTAAAACAAAATAGGTTTATTTTCTGTAGAAGGATCCACTATACTATAAATTTGGATGTCTAGGGCCTGGTACAGCATTTGTTGGTCTTCCTGGTCAGCAGAGTGGCCCAAGTGAGTTCAGCACTAATTTGCCAGTAATGATTCTGATACCTGTTGTGTACAGAACCTTTATATTTATTTCAGACACCTTTATATTTACAGAACAAAGTGTTCCTGTGTAAGGGTAATTTTGAAATTTTTAAAGGATTTTTTTCATTTGTTGTCTTTGGTTTTTGGGCACATTGATATGTTGTTTCATCATCACAAAATACTTCCATGAAGGTCAAAGAGAGCAATGTGAAAGCATCTACATTACTTTATGTAGTTTTAGATCCACTGCCCTGTATTAATGAAGCTGAGAAGAGTTTTCACATTAAGAGTTTTTAGATTTAGAGTTAAATTTAGATTTTTTGGTTGGGTATCATGGAATATCAGTAGGAGTAACAACAGACTCAGTCACAGTCTTTTTCAGGGGGACCTGTGTGTATGTGTGTGCTATTAGAAATGTGAGAACTAGATTTTTTTTTTTTTTTTTTTTTTAAGGCATTCAGGTCTTAACTAATTAAATGTTTTCAATTTCAACAAAGATTTTGGCAGTAGACATGAAGCTTCTTTCATAGCATATGAGTGACTGGAAAGACTGAAAGGTTGTATTTATTGATTGGAATAAAATTGAAATATCAAATAGAAGAAACATGATCATTTTATGTTGTGATGCTAGAAGAATTCCAAGCAAAAAATTAAATATATTGTAATACGAAAACTTCTGTGCAAGATCTCCTAGAGTGGACTGTATGGAACATTATGTGATTCTGGGTTTTGGTTTTTTTTTTTTTTTGGTAGGGCTAGGAGTTGAACTTTGATAAATTTTGACTAGTCAGTCCCTTCCTACTTGGGATATTCTTTAATTCTATGTTCATGTCCTTTCCCTTTTATCATATCCATTCCCTCCCAAATATTTCTTGTGGAAATTTAGTTGAAATAAATGTTTTGACATTCACTCATTCTGGTATTTTAGTGTGGTTATGTGGCCTGATGATCCCCAATTCTTTTCTGAAGTGTACTGTGAAAGCCTTGAGGGTTTGGAGTCATTGCTACTAATTTTTAGAGATAAGAGTGTTAGAAATTTTTTTTTTTTTTTAATCAAATTACTTTGCAACAAAAGGAAGATTTTGCCACATGAATGATTGATTGTTGGGATTGCATTTGCATAATTAGAGAAAGTCATTAGTTTGAGCAACGTGAAGCTAAAAGATAACATGTGAAAAGAACTCCAGAATTTGTGTAATGTTTGGCATTCCAGTTTTGGGGCATGGAAAAAAGCAAAAAAACCCCAAAACCAAGCAAACAACACAACAAACAACACAACAAAAACTTTTGAAAAATGGAACCAAATTACATTGTCTGAATCTGTCATAACTCTGTGTCATTTCAAATCATGCAGTGCATAAACTGTTACTGATCCTGTCTTTAGTCTGCACCCTTCCAAGTAAGTTAGGTTAGTAAGAAAGGTTGTGAGCCTTGTCTGGCTGCTGGTTGCCCACAAAGTAATCTATCCCATTCTCCTGTATCACCACCATTGCTGGAGGGGGGAGAAAGTAAGACCATAAAAGACTCATGGATTGAGATGAAGACAGTTTAATAAAGAAAAGTCCAAACATTGAAGCACTGTAAATAATAAAAGATTTATTCTTCCTACCAGCAGGCAATGTCCAAACACTTCCTGGGAAGCAGGATCTTAGGACACACAGCAGTTGTTCCACAAATACTCCACTTTAATGATGAATGTCCCCTCTTTCCTCATTTCTCTGTTATACTGAGCAGAACATCATTAGAAAGGAATATCTCTTAGATCATCTTGAGTCAGCTGTGCTGGCTATGTCCCCTCCCAGACTCTTTCCCATTCTCAAAATGGGGTTAAATTATAAGCAACAATTTAACTTCACAGCATAAGATGTAGTAGATATGCTGCATAAAAATAATAAAAAAGAGTACCACCTTCTTTGCTTCCAGAAGTTTAGTAAACTTGTGAGATTCATCTCACCTAATTCTAGACAGCTGTATTGCTGACTTCTACATCTAGGTGATTTGCACTAGAGCTACTTCTACAATCAATCAAAAGTAGGAGGCACTTCTAAAGCATGATTCATGTCATGGGAAAATAGGTGTCTAATTAAGATAAGATGAATTGCACTCCAAACATTCCCATTTCTCTTCATTCACTATGAAGGCAGCCTGCAGTGATGAGAACAACACTGCTGGGTTGTTGAAATTGGTGGCTGTCACTGGTTAGATGAGTTCTGCCCATTGTATTCCCAAAGGAAACCAGTTCTTAAAAACCCACCCAGGACTGCTGCTTACTTCAGGCAGCATTTGAACCTTTACTTAGAATGGCACTGTTCTGTAACCTTGAGATGAATCAGATGAGAAAACATAGGCAGTTTCATTACGTGACATTGTGGATAAGCTAAAATTTATCTGTCTATACTTTGATTGAGGATAATAAACAGAATGGCCTCAGCACACACATGCCTAACTGACCATCAGGTGCTTCACTGTCAGCACTATTTCTCAAGCATAGCACATTTTCAACAAACTGATGACTCTATAGTATGAAAAATATCCTTGTAATTGCCTCCAATAGCTGGCCTGAGTAATCATTCAGTACCACAGTTGCTATATCATTCTTTAAGTGGCAGTCGACCCATGGCATGGGGCCTCCTGTTCCAGCTGCAGCTGACACAGGTGAAGACACTCTCATCTCCTCTTTGGCCTTCACTACCTCCTTGGTTCCACACTTCATCAAGTTTTTGTAGCTGAGTTAGAAAAACTCTCTGCTTTTCTAAATGTTTAAGAACTAGTACAAATTGACTGAGTGAGTTGGAATCAAGAAACATGTATCAAGGTGCAGACAGGTGAGAGAGGATGGGAGCCCAAGGCAGACAGGTGGTGGTGAGCACACCTGAGTGTTGGGGAACTTTCCCCTTGGACAGATGTAGCCACTATGTGGGATTTCACTGAGATATGCTTAAAATAAATCAGTGAGCAAAACCTGATTCAGTCAGAAGTTCTAAGAAGGCCTAATTTCCTTGCTTTCTCTGGATGAACACCAGTTTCTGAAAAATCTGTTTATGCAATGTATATGGGTGGTGTCATTTTTAGATTTGTGATTTGAAATGTAATCTACAGAAGAAAAAATAAGTATTATATTAGATTTGGTGCAAATTACTACACATCATAAAAGGTAATTATTTTGCCTTGTGTTATGGGTGTAAAAATTCCATTCAGTTAGGCTCTTACTTTCCATTTGCAGGTCTTCATTTCGCTGAATTGCATTGGGTAAATCAAAATTGAAAGCAAACTATACAAACATTCCTTGACCTGGAGAAACTAATTGTGTTTATACACAAATGCAAAATGTTAGCAATGAAAAAAAAGCTGATTTTTTTTTTTAACATAAAAGGAGAAAATGTGAGAGGCACTGTTTTTAGCACACTTTTTAATATTTTGTCCTCTACCCTTTTTTTTTTTTTTTTCTTTTTTAAAGCCTGAAAAGAATGAAACCGAGTCTGGCAGCCAGAGAATCAGACCAGTATTTGAAGATGATCCTGTTTTCCGACGGCAAACATCTTACCAACATGCAGCAGTCCACATACCAACAGATATTTATGAAGGCTGTAAGTAGCATGTGAACAAAGCAATTTTATGTTTCAACATTAAGCTCGTTATTTGTGTCCCATTCTTAAAACAATGTTTGTCTCCATTTTTAGTACAGGTTTGCTGTTACCGTCACTTCTTTCAGTGCTACTGCAGAGATGTGACATATTAGTGATGTGATTCATTTTATGAATTGGAAGGTGCCACAGTTAAAGAGGTCCATTAGGATTGGATCTGAGTTTCACAAATGTAACTGGGGGTGAAACAAAACTCTTGCATATTCTAATTTTCCGAGCCATTCTTTCTTCATGCTTTTCAAATATAATACAAACAATTCTTGACAGCTCTTCTTTACACGCTGTTTGGCCTCAGGCAGAGATGACTTCTGAAAACATTTTTAAGTATCTCATAAGCTGGTACAGTTTAGGGAAGTAACATGCTGTGTGAGCTGGTAGCACATCCAGTGCATTTCTAGAATTTCAGTAGGAGACTGACAGAGACTTTACATAACGTCTTTCTAAACTATGCAAAAAATAATATATATATATATGCGTAATACTGATGAGGATTCTTTAATTGTATTTCAGAATTAAGTATTTATCTTTCAAGATGGAAGTAAGTCCCTGTGCTCATCAGCAAGCAAAAATCTTTATACAACAAAAAGACATTTCAGTATTCAAAGGGGCTGAATATTTTTTAAAAGGTGGGAAGAAAAATTAAATAGGATTTGTTTTTTTAAGTTTTGAATTTTTAATTTAAGGTCCTAATTTCAGGTATGCAGTCTTTTTCCTCTTTTAAAGCCTCATCAAAAGGAAAAGAGACCCTAGTGTGACCTGAGCTTTTTAAAATTCATAGCCACAGTTGCATGCAGCTTCCATAAATGGCACAGGGATGAAAATGGAAATGTCACTATGATGGGGAAAAGAATCATAGTAGCTCGTATTCTTATATGGTGAGCTTGACTGACAGACCTAAAGGATTATTCTGGGATTCTGGCTTTCATAAGTGCTAAAGTGCACCTTAATTGCAGGATTACAGAGAAGTGACAGGCCGTATCCCTTTTTTTTTTTTTTTTTTTTTTAAGAGAATTGATACTTCACTGTTAAGATGTTGAAAAAACTCGTCTCCAATTACTGGGATATTTGTAAATGCCATGAGAACTTTGGTATAAGATTGTCATCATAACAGTACATAAAAAGTTCTCCTATCGTATTGAATTTAACATTTTAAATGGAATTCCTGAGGACAAATATCCCTTAAAAATGTATACTCTGTAATGTTACTGTACAGCACATAAACCCAAAAAGGAAGATAGAATATGATTTCCACAGGAAAGGTGCAACTTTAATAAAATGATACAACAGAAAGAAATGTACATTTCTGGACAGAGGTAATTGCATGTGCATTATATGGTTCATGATTCTTTGGTCTGTTTTTTATATTAATTACCAGAGAAGTAGAAGCCTAGAAAAATACTAGGAAGTCTGTAATTCTGTGTCACAAATATAGTCTTGTTGTGTGTTTGGGTAACTTTTCATTACAGATGGAATTTTCAGAGATAACATCTTGAGAATACCTAAAAGTGACAGATTTTATATCAATAAACACAAAATGTTCACCAGGTTCTATTTTATAGTTACAAGGTTCATGTGTCCTCTGAAACACAAGTGAGTAATTGTGAGGTAGTCATTCACCAACAGATTTCTAAAAGTAGAATTTAGTGTTGTTCTTTTCACATTATGATGTACAAGCAATTTTTATAACTCTAGAAAGACTGATAATGTATCTTGAGCACCATTGTCATTTTTCTCCCTGTTCACAGGAGCTCACCTGCCATTTCTTGGTAGAGGTTTCAGTGTCTACACTAGCAGGGAGTAGCTGTACTTTTGAAAATAGTATCTCAATTCCTCGTCTAAATCCCAATCTCCTTGGAAGTGTTTGCAGCACAGGTATTACAGAGAATCCTTCTGAGAAACAGTGGATGAGACACAGTTCACAAATTTTATGGCTTAGAAGCCAATTTTTTTGACTGAATTATGCCTTGACAAGCAGATTTCATTTTTTCTCCTTTAGTGTATGTGCGTTGCAGGATGCCAAGAGAAACAAAGAATTGCTCTTTGGATCTCACAAAACAGTTTTCAATAACTAGATATTTGACTTGCCTATTCCTCCTTGAGATTGGTTTTCACTTCTCTTGCCTCTTACAGCAGCAGGTTATTTTCTCTAGGGGACAGGGACAATTACTGTCAGAGCCACATGTGATTTGGATTTTCACTTGGGCCTGTCAATCACGCTTTTTCATGTTAATTAATTATTTTCAGTATGAAACTGGGAATTTGGCTTTTAACCATAGAATCATAGAATCGTTAGGGTTTGAAGAGGCTTCGAGATAATCAATATGCTGTCCATTAAAATGTTTACTATTTATGTTTGATTTCTATTGTAGTTATTACTTGTGATTATTTATGATTTTTAAAATTTAATCAAATAATGAATTTGTGCCTACAGATTTTTTCAAGTGAGAAACTGTTTCGTGTAGTAATTCTTTAATGGTGCACAACCTACTTAAACTTAAAATCTAGGGTGGTCTATAAAATAATATTCTTTATCTTCCTACATATATGGTGGTTTGCTTTGTTTGAAATAAAGTGATGAGCTTCTTGTGAATTAGTTCCTTGAGTTTCATCATTAAAATATATGATACATCATTACAAAATATACATTTACTACATCCAGGCTATTACTTTGTGAGTTATTTGATTGTAGAAAGAAATATTATGAAAGTTCTTACTTTTTTTTTTTTTTTTTCCCTCAGTCTTGTGCCAAAAAGCTGTGCAGAGACAGGAAAAAGTCTAAGGAGTTAATTTACTTGCCTACTTCTGAGGATTGAAGAGAGGGGGCAATCCCAATAAAATAGAACCAAATCAAGCTTTTAATTCAGTATTTTTCAAGAGGTGCATTTAGGATTTGAAATAAAATCAATCTGCAACTGAAAACAGAACAGACCCTCAGGTCCTCTTTCTACCACATGCACTGGGAATTAGTCATGCATCTCCCATTAGTAATAGCTGAAGTCTTGTTTCTAAATCCTCATTAAAGCTGTACCCCGCTTATCCCTAAGCAGAGTATAGGAAGTGCAGGCCAGAAGTAAGAGGAAATGTAAGGTTAATCTTCCCAGTGGACAGCACCACGTGCCCTCACTGTCTGAGATCCACTCTCCCACCTACTGCAGTGATTCCTCTAGGCATGTGTCTGTCCTGGTGCTATGGTTTGAGGTGAGGTGTCAGGCAAAGAACACAAGCCAGGTTTGCTTTTTTCTGTGTGGTTATTCCTACTTTACTCCCTTTAAATCAGAAATACTGCTTCTACATGTCACTACTTAATTAGCATGGAAAAGCTGATAGAAGTGTCAGGTTGAATGTAATGTGTCATGAACATGACAATGTAACTTTGAATATATTTGGACAGCAACCAACAAGAAAAAGGAGTTTCCCTGCTCTGATGCCATCAAACCAGACATAAATATTGAGTTACTAGTAATTGATGGTTCATATGCCATAGTAATAGTAAAATATAAATACTGTTGCTTCATACACTCCTTTCATAGCAGTCAAAATTTTTCTGCTCTCTAAAATCTTGTGTTTATTATATATGATTTGATATCAAGTTTGGCAGTGGACATAAATTTTGCCTTTCTGGTGGTGCATCACATATATGAATAATCAGTTATTGATAAAGTATTGTGACATTATAGTATTCCAGTATAGGGCAATAAAAACTTTTAGAAATAATTCAAAAAAATTGAGTTAGATGCTACAATGATTTTTATCTTGACCAGAATATTATTTCTTTGATCATTTTTTAAAATGTTGTGCAGTTTCTGCTTATCTTGTGTATCTCAAAGAGATTGAAAAGAAAAAAAACTACCCTTTGGGAACAGCAGTCTACTGGAAGGTGTTCCAGCTCATGGCAGGGATGTTTGAACTAGGTGATCTTTAGGGTCCGTTCCAACTCAGTCCATTCTATGATTCTTTGAATAAAAACCTTAGGAATACTGGGAAATGAAACCATGAAAGTGATAACATTCCCCCTCAAGAAACTAAAAAAAAACCCCAAAACAAACCAAAACAAAAACCAAACAAACAAAGAAAACAAACCAAAAAACCCAATTCAAATAAACTAGGAAAAAAATGTTGTTTTCATTTTTTCATTGAAGGTCGTATGTGTGGATAAGAAATAAGATTTATTAAGGAATTCAGATATTGATGAAGTGTTATGTAAATATTTTGGTGTGCTACATCTGAATTCTCTAAATATCTAAAGACAATAAAACATTTGTGTGGGGCTTTTTTTTTCTATTTAGTTTAAATAACAATTTCAGACAGGGAAGACACTTTTATTACTTTAATTAGTTCAGCATATTGTAAGATTAGTGCTCTTGATATATTTTTTGTGATAGCTAACAAACTGAAGCTATTCAGAACTATTTTTCTCCTGGTTCATAGTAAGGGATAAATGAATAGTGCAGGTTTACTACATCAGAGATTGAAAAGTGAGGGCTTCAAGTCTCTGATTTTGTGTGTGTTCTCACCTTTAAATTTGGACATAGGTATTATATATTTTTTGTGCAGATGGCACATGATATTACTTCTGACTTTTTTTTTTTTTTTTTTGTATTCTCCATTATTTTAATCAGTGAGTTATTTGTGATAACATGTAATGAGTGAAGTAGACCTTTAAATGAATTTCAGTGTCAGCCTGTTTTAAATACCAAAGACTATGGCTTGGGGTAACTATAAAACAAATGTTATTTGCAGCTAAGTCCCTAAGTACTGCCTGGTTGGTTCAATATTAAACCTAGAAGGGAAATACCAATGCAGAAGCTTAAGTAAAGAACTCTAGGGTCAGTATTGCTTTTTATGCTCTGACAATTACAGTTGTGGGTTTTTCCCCCCAAGTAGATTGCTAAAGCTCCCTGAATTAAATTCTTATTTGAATAATCAGCAAAAAGAAATAGCGTTTTTAACTTGATGAAAAATCTTGTTTCTGTCACAATCCAGAAGGCCAAACAACCTGAACAGTATCCTCCATTTCAAGGAGGTATTTATATTTCAGCACTGGGATTGGTACCATTAGTTTAATTGGATGGATGATCTAGCATAATCACTTGACATCAAGTTGACCATGACTTCTGCCTAAAGTGATCAAAATTTAAGATAATAACATAGCATAAGGAAAGACTTTTTTGTAGCCAAAGGTAATTTTTTCCTCTTTGAAAGACTAAATTGATTAGGTACATGCTGTTTTGAAAATAGAGATGTAATAAGGAATTCTCAATGTAGAGTTAAAGCAAGCTGCCTGTTAGTGATGCATCACAAATATGATGCAATAGCATACTCTGAAGCTAATACTGAGAATATTTGAGAATCCATTTTGGCCTGGAAAGTTTATCCAAGACTAACTAATTGTTAAATTTGGCATAAAGTTTTTAATGGGAAAAGAAATAGTGACAAATCTGAAATAAAACACACTTCTGTTATAATTCCAGGTATTCTTCTAGACTTGCATTGTCTTAAGATGTTTGAACAGAATTTTCAAATGTTTCTGCAAAATAAAACCACATTTTTTTTCCAGTAGTAAATTTGGAACCTAAATACCTTAGGCTTTCAAAGACACACAGTTGTCTAAACACAAATTTCTACTAAAAATGGGTATTCTGAACTATTCTACCTCTGAACTGAAAAATCTTTATTTGAAATGAATCAAGCTATTTACAATAAATATGATTAATTTTATTTTTTTGTATATATTAGTGTAAGAACTGACTGAAAGGGAGCATAATGAGATTCTTGATAGGTAACACTCATAACCTTTCCTGGAATATTAATTATGGTTTTTTAAACTTTTTGAAAAATAAGGTTTTATTTAGAAACATTTCAAGGAAGCTATAAAACAGAATAAATTATGCCCAGAATAAGTGGGTTAGTGTGCTTGGCTTTATTATTTATTTTGAGTTGGAAAAATAGATGTATTTTTTATACTTCTCTCTGTTATTTTGTGTTGAAGAGTTTTCTCAGCTATCAATTTAAGTACTTTTCTACCTTAGAGCTATGTTTTAAATATTCTACATCTATTCTAATAATTTAACCCGGGGAAATTAAATACTATATTCAAGAAAACAGTCACAACTCATGAGCAATTCATGATGGGAATTTTCTCTTTATCTTGGTGAAGCCTTTTATCCTGTACAGTAATTTGTTACAGAGATGAAAAGAAGTTATAGGATTTACTTCATGATCCTTTGGAAAGAAATTTTCTTCATATGGTTGCGGTGTTCTTGTCTTATCAGGTGCTATATTTACTTCCAAATAGGTGTTTTTTTCTATAGATCGAATTTTGGCAGAAATAATATTTTCATTTCCACTGCCAACTTGCTTTTTATGAATGAGTAAGCATATTAACAAAGCATATCTGCACCCATGTAGACATCTTTGTTTTCTCTGTTTCAGTTTTAATCATGCTTCCAGATAATGCCAAACTTCATGGTTACCATCTCTATTTCATAACAGAAATGCACTGAATAGTTGTCTCTTGATCTTCTAGGTTCCTACTTGTCGATACAGAAATTTACCTTCTAATTGATATCTAAAAAAAAAATCCAGCCTATTATTAATAAATAAATTTATTTAATAAATATTTAAATATATATTTAATTACAAAAGAACTCCCATATTGCTAAAATGTAACTATGTCAGGCTTTTGTACTGACACACATTTCCCCATGAAAACCACATTCCACAAAAACAAATCACATTTTAGTATGTTAACCCTGACTTCTTTTTAAACGGAATAAAATATATCAAAAATTGGGGTTTTTTTCTATTTAATCAAGGAAATGGTTAATTTATTTCCTTTTTGCTGTTGTTGTTCATGCTCTTTTTTAAAAAAGAGCAAACCTAAAAAACACTGAGTTTGGGTTTTCAATATAGAGCAATACAGGCTTTAGTTACGGCCCTAACCCATGGCTGTGGGCTTTCTTCACAGTGACCCCTCTGGGCACCATCAACTGCCAAGCTTTCCATATCGTGTCTTTCCTGTTCTCATCACCAGAAATTCATCTACATGGACCACTGACATGATACAGTCTTCTTAAATACTCAAAGGATATGATCTCCTACATGTTTGGAATTTTTAATATCACAGTGAGGTGTGAAAAGCCATACCAGAAGCCAAAGTTGTGTTACCTGGTAAAGTTGGTCTTTGTGGTGTGGCTTCAACAAATTAGAATACCATACAATGAAGAGATTTTCCTTCCTGTTGATTTCAAAAACTCTGGAATGCAAACAGAAAGATGCCAAAACACCTTTGTGTTCCTATTTAATTTCTTTTCCCAAACTGTATAACATTAACTTGGATGGTTTGTAAAAAAGCAGAAGTGTGAAAAATACTTTTCTAATAATGGAATGGTGATTATCATTAGCATTCAGCATACCTGCCTCTCTCTGCAGATTTCTTGAGCAGCAATGTGGTGTGCATCCAGAGTTATCTTGGATTTTATAGCATGTCCTGAGATTCCAGTGTCTGTTAGGCTGCTTGACTAATGAATGTTTAAGCTGTACATACTGCCAAAATCTATTTTGGAGAACAGATGATTGCTGCTGCTCCTCAGATCCCTTTCCATTTCTTTTGCTGTATTTTCTCTCTTATGCACAGCTTAGAATAGCAATTAGTATTGAACCCTCTTGGAGCAAGAGGGAAAAGTTGGCTCTGCAGTAAGATTGGCAATGTTCTCATGGTAAAAATAGCTAATGGTGGCCTTTCTCTTTTTGCAATACAGACTGCTGAGCAGAACATCGAATATCAGTAGGTCTTCATTTTTCCACATACTAAAAATATAAGACAATTTTAACATCCACCAATAAATGTTTAGGTGTGTTTCAGTTTGTTAAACAAGTAGATATGATAATTTGATTTGACTACTAGAAAAAAAAAGTGCTAAATTGCTTGAAGTAATTTATATCTAACAAGAAAATACCATTTCTTGCAAAAATGATTGAAGATGTTCTGTCTTAAGGACCTTAAAATCTACTTTAAATGGAAGTGCAAGATCTTCGGAATATTCCTTGGCTACCCTGAGAGCCTGTCAATTCTTTTTTCTCCTCTCCTCAAATAAATTTGCCTTATTTTATTCTCAGCTGTTCTTTCCAGTTCAGTGTGTTGAGATCTAAATGGGGAAGGAGGAAGGAGAGGAAAAGGGAAGGGAAACTATGGCCTACCCCCTTTTCCTTCTTTCTCCGGTGTGACACAGGCTGCCAGCTCTGCTCTGAGCCGTGCAGGTGACACCCTCTGTGACCCTGTGCAAAGCTGTAGAGGAGCAAATGTCACCGTGCAGGCAACTCCTGTCTCCACCCTGTGCCTCTGTGGCATCTGATGGTGTTTGGGCTGAGAGCGGATGAGCCAAGCTATGTAAGGACTTGTGCAAGTCCTTAAAGATGAGGACTTAAAGGTGATTTAAAGCCAGGAATATAATAGAAACTGTGGAATATAGCTAACACATATTGCCAAGAACAAGAGCCTGATGCATTCAGAGATATCTTCTATGACACAAAAAAAAAAGTATTTGGATAACAAGTTTGTTTATTCTTTACCCAACCCGCACAGATTATGAGGAGCTGAAATAAAATATCTGTCAACTGTCAATTTTTCACTTGGGCACTGTGAAATATTTTGTCTGGAGCCATCCCTCTACACATTAAATTTTTAAAACTGTCTTGGTGTTTTGTCTTGGTTTTAATATCTAAGAGGTTTAATATGCTTATTGTCAACAGAGTTATGAAAGATTTCCCCCTAGAAAAAAATCTAGTAACCAGCTTCACAATATTGCAAATGAAATTTGTTTTTAGTAAAACTAATTTTTTAATAATTGGTCCTCATATTTCAGAATCTCTTGTAATTCCAGCCTGTAATACCACAGCTGTGAATTTTGCTAAGTTTATGGCAGCCTAGCTCAAATTTATGATTTTTTTAAACCTCTACTGGTTAAAAATTTTATCCCTGTGTTATTGCACTTTACAAGACTTACATGATGAATCCTTACAAATCTATACTCTAAAAATACTTAATTGATTTGATTCTTTCAGAAGAAATAAAGTTGTTAAGTTTTAGGTGAAAAGGACATAAAAGTAAAGATTCAATGTATTTTATTCTGAAAAATACTAACCATGATAGATGACATATTAAAAAGAAAGGTAATAAATCTAGATACTATTGGGATACCAATATTGAAAAAATTACCATGGTTGATTACCAAGAAATGGCATGTAAAATCATGAGTAGATTAATGGATTGAAATATATCTTCTATACTATAATTTTAGCATGTGCATCATCATATCATCGAGCATTGTAGTTATTACTATTTTTAAAGTAGTACCACAAACAGTATTTTTAGTTTTGAAGTGAGGAAGACAGATGATGAAAAGAAAAGACTAGAAAACATATTATGTACTCATATGTGGATTTTAATACGCTTGGTGGCTTTTTGTGGGTATGTCCAAAATTTGCAGTCTTGAAAGGTTATAACAACATACAGAATATAATTTAAGGATATGACTACTCTTTGTTACTGCAGACTCACTTTATTGCATACCAGATTTTTCTATTTTCTCAAATTGCATCTCTAGCAATTTTTCATATCCCTGTTGGATAATAACAAACTTTTGCCATACTTCTGCTTAAGAAAATAGGCATCTTGCAGCCTTTGCATCCTGTCATCTTGAGTGTGTCCTTTTCTCCTAGAGTGCCCTCTTGCTTCATGCTGTCTTTTCAAATGTCTTTAGTAATTTTACATAATATAGAAATTTGTTTATTTTACATAATATACAATTTTGGAAATATCAACAATTTTAAAAGAATATTATTTTCTGCCTTTTTCTATACAAATACTGATAATTTTTATCTTATAAGGATAGTTTTCAATGGCAAAATGTGCTGGGGCAAACCCTGAACATTACCTGGTATATATGTTTACATGGATTTGCACTGAATTCTGGATTAGTTGAATTAAATTGAATAAGCTATGCATGTGTTAAAGTACATTTGTGCTTGAAGGACCTGTTTCTTGGCAGGACTTCCAAGTTCACACAGGACATTTCGTTGAGACCATTATCTGCCCTTGCCATTGGAGCCTGTCAGGCCTCCTTCAAGTAAAGGTTCAATTTTTCAGCAAAAACATTTAGCTTAAGCATCTGTTATAAAATTAGATCAGGGCTTTTCCATTAATCAACATGATAAGATTGGTTACTTCTAACAAGGTCACACATCTCATTGCAAGTCAACTTTCAGCTTGTAAGTTGTTTATTTAAATTATTCTGATTTTGCAGTTAGACACACCACTCTTCAAAACCATTATCTGTAAAACTGTTCAGTCTGTAGAAGTATTTCATGTTAAGCTATTTACATTTTTTAACCTTTGGTTAATCCTGTGAAAGGCTTTATGTCCTTGGTATCCATTTATTTTCAGTAGTATTTGAAGTCACTCAGGTCCATTTAGGTCAGCACCTTACTTTATGTTGTTGAAAACCAATAGATTGTTGCTGACTAAGAGAGTAGGAAAGAGGGGAGAAAAAACCTAGACCTTGGCCTTCTCAGTTGGCAGCTGAAGATCAAAAGCACACTGGGCTAGCTCAGCATGATGGGAATGGCAAGTGACAGACTGTTCAGAGCTGAGGGAAAGATGATAATGAAATCTTAAAAAAACCAAAACCCAAAAAAAAAAAAAAAACCCCAACAAAAAACCAAAAAAACAAACAACAACAAAAAAAAAGAAATAAAGACAAAGAAGAGATTACATCTTTAGAGCCTTTCAATGTAAGCACTCATAGTTTACCATGTGAACTTGTTTTGAGAGAAGCCTGAGGTTTTGCTGGTTTTGCTGGTCAGCTTTGGAGGTCCAAAGAGGTGGTTATTCCAGCTGCTATGTTCTCTTTTGCATGTGTGCAGCAGGATGGAAGGAGCTTTTGGCAGCAACACTGCCTGTTACAGATGTTTGCAGGTAAGGCATCCCTGCCCAGGGCATGGGGGTTGGAACTAAGCCATTTGTAATGTCCTTTCCAACCCAAACCATTCTATGATAACTGCTATATTCCTGTGGTTCTTTATGGAAGAACAGTACTTACATTCCTTGTTAGAAATGACCAAATGGGATTATATGGACCTTGTTCACAGTTGAAAAACCTTCATGAGACAGTAGAAACTAAATTATGTAAGAAGGATGTAACATAGGAAAGGGGCAACTGATCTGGGAAGGTGGTTCTAGGAGATGCTTTATTTAGTATTTCCTAGTAATTTTTTCTTTGGAAGATCAGAGGAGACTTGGTTGTTTGGGCTGTTATTTTGCTCTATTTGAAATAAAAATTTCAGGAATCAGCATTTGACTATGAATCTGACTGAAGTTTCAGCTGTCAGCCTGGACATACAAAATACATACTTTTTACATTGCTTCAGTGTCATTTAGTTTAATTCAAATAGAAGTGCTCAACTCCTTAGACAGCATCATAAATATCAAATACTGTTGGTTTTATTCCTAATTTACAAAGGCTCACTAAAGCTCTCAGATATTTGCATATCTTGCAAAACATCTAGCATATCTTTACTGATTTTTTTAGCTTTCCAGTCAAGTGACATGTTGCTTTGCCTTCTTACATCTTGGTCTGAATTTGCATTTTGACAGGATTTTGTTCAGCAGCAATTGCAGGTCAGGGTAATTGTTGATCTTAACATGTTTTCAACCTGTAACACTAAATGTGGATGTAACACTAAATCTGATTTTTTAAGAAAATCTAAAGATATAGATACAATGAGACTACTAATTACCTCAACTTACTGATTTTAGAATCACTGTAGTGATTTTATTTGGACTAGTGTTTCACCTGAAACATCTAAATAATAATAAAAAGGATGCACAGATTTTTATACTATTTATATATATTAACTGCTTTTCCTGTGAATATATAGGAATATAAATATTATGAGAACTTTAAGATATTCAAATTATTAGGTAAAATTATAGGAAAAATAAATTTGAACATCCTAAATTAGTGTTAAAATTACACATTGTGTTAAGTTCTGGAAATCAAGTGATTTCCTGTTCTCAACGTTTATGTGAGATGGAATTGTGTCCTGGAGATTTCATTGGTTTTAGCTTGAATGTAATAGCATGGACAGTGAATAAATGAGATTTCATTCCTGCTCTATATCTAGAAAAAAATCAGCCCAGAAATAGTGTCCTTGCTTAATTAATTCTTTATTTACCTTAAATTTCAAATCCTGCGCTTCTCACAAGCATGAGAAATGTATATGACTTAACCAGGAAAATCTTTCTGCTTTGCAAATCTTACTGCAATGTGAAAACCATTTTTTGACATATAGTCTGGATAGTTGCAACATGTACTGTTAGGTCAATAAATGTAGATGGTTTTTGACTTGATTTTAATCATAGGGTTTGTATCTGAAATGATAAAATATTTTTTGCTCACATGCAGAGAAAGTGGTATGATGTTTGAGAATGAAATAGAGTTTTCCCAGATACTTGTGAAAATGTGTTTGCCAGTGAACAAAGATGTGGTATATATTACTTTGTTTTTACAATGTTGTCAAGTATAATGAATCAAAGCTCTTGCTGGGATCTGTCATGCTTTTGTTCTTTAGATAATAACTTCCAAAAAAAAATATTGTAATTCTTAACTTAAAGACAAGGCATTTGATTAAATTGTATGTAAGAGAGTCTATTTGTGGCATATTTATAATTTCATCATCAATAAGGGTTTTTTTCCTCTTATCCAATCTCTGTATGTACTTTTGCTGATTTTAGATTGTTCTCTGTGCTCTGAAAAATGGTTTCGAAAAAGGGAAAAAATGGAAAAATGAATGGTTTATTACAGAAGTGTGAAAGTTTTTCACAGTTTATTGAATTGTTTCTCTGACTTTTTTATTTAAGCTTAACTGTTCCTAGTAGTTCTTGGGAAATGTGCATCTCAGTTATGGCTGCCCTCAACAAGCTCCATGACGTTGAGGAGTCACTGCCCATCTTTGTTTTATCTTTAGAGTAATAGTGATTGTCCCTTATCTTGTGAAAGACTGCCATGAAATGAAGTTATCTGACATTAAGTAGCATCTTTTCTTAGATTAAGTATTTGTATTTGTACAGGAGTTAATTACTTGGTTAAGACTTTTGGTATTGTGGAAGACATCCAGATCGTCTCCAGCAAATTGGATATGGATTTACCTGGGGATTACCAGGCTGACAGGTTGCAAGACTGACTGTAGTAAAAATCTTGGTCACCAGCAAAAGAACTTCTTTGCATTGTTCTTTGGTTGTTGGTTTGGGGTTTTTGTTTCTTTCTTTCTTTTATTTTATTGCATTTTGTGGGTTTTTTTGGTTTTTTTTTTTTAGGACAAGCTTAGCAGATAGTGTCTAGTCTTTCAGACAGTGTTTGCTGTACATGGGTGTCTGAGATCATGCTGGTCTAATAGAAAGTCACAGGATAATAGCCTCTTGCCACTAGCTTAAGTGAAAGGTGAAATGGAAACGTTTATTTTCCAGATGAGACATTGATTTAGTAACAGCTTTCTATTACTGCAAATTACTAATATAGAAGTTAGTATTTCCCCCTGTTTGAAGCAGCCTGGTGTGTTCAGAATGAGTTACACGCTCCAGCAGCTAAAAGCTGTTTGACTCCAATAACAGGCTTTTTATCCAAAATATGGACCACACTTACTGGGAATATAAAATCACAGTTATTATTATAGAAGAGTGTGCTTCGTTCTTTCCCATCCCCCTTCCCACCCTTTTTCTTTTCTTTGATATGCAGGGAACATGCACACTCTGGAAATGGTAAGAAAACAGATCAGTTTCCTTATGATTTTCCAGTATCTCATCTTTTGTTATTATTGCTTGCTTTATCAAGACTTTTGGTGCATGTTCAGCAAAACTTTGTTCCTTCATTTTAGATATGATAAAGTAGGGGTTTTTATGCTTTTTACAATGCTTATTTTTTGGTGTTTTCAACTATTCTTTCTCTGTGGAGGGAGCTTATTCTGTTGAAGCTGAGAAAGGGGGAGAGCAATGTCAAAATGGGACTATTTCTCAGAGACTGATAACTTCCTGGAGTTTCTTGGATTGTTTGAAACAGTACTGAAGTGTGGTAAAATACATAATGCATAAATATACCTAAATATATAATAAATGGGTCCAAAATTCTACGAAATGTATGAAAAATAACCAAGCATATATTGACTACATTTAATAATATAATAAAATATAATAATATAATTTAACGTATATTGGTTGCGTGTAATCCAGCAAGTAGCTTCTTTAGTTCAATCTCGGACAACCTCTTTGCACACATTGGAAGCAGTTAGAAAATAAATCGGAGACAATAAAGGCATGTTCTATATCCTATAAACCTTAACTTCTTTATGCTGATTATCAGCCTTTGTCAGATCCAGCTCAAAGTTAGAGCAGAATTCTTACATAAAATCCAAAAATGGAGGGGGGGAAGGGTTACTTGGAGAGATGAATTGTGGGTGGTTTGTTTGTTTGCCTAATTCCTAAAACAGTGTAGATTCTTGATGAAGAAGATAACATGTTTTCATTAACATGTTGATTTCTCTAGTCTTGAAAACTGGGAAACACCTTTTTTTTTATCTACTCAAAATGATACATGGGCTCGTCCATGTAGATCCCTTTAAGTAACTTAACACAAAGCTCTGAAAGGCTAAAGTTTCACCTACTCCTTATGGCAACAGCAGAGAGAGATTCTATATTGCAAAATTCTGTATGAGAGATTCTCCAAACACAGATTTATACATCTTCTATAGAGAACAAAACCTTTTGGAGCATTTACCTTTTGTTCTGGATTTTGGATTTTTATGTCACGGCTAGTCAGTTTAGAAATATTTAACTTTCAGAATTTTCTATTCTAATCATTTCCTAATACCATTCCTTGATTACATTTTCAAAATGCATTTTGCTGAAACACCATGAACGTCTGTAGAACTACATAAATTAATGATAATCAGAGAATTAAAATTCCATACAGTACACAAGTCAAACTTCTTGGTGTTCTTTTTAAATAGCTAGTTTACATAAATTTATTCAGGTTCTTAGATAGTGCAGTTGTGTGCATTTTTATGTGTTAGTTATTTCTTTTTTTTTTTTTTTTAGCATTTAAAAGAATAAGACAAGTATAAGACTATTTTTTAATATGACTGAATTCTTTATTTAGAAACAAAGTATACCTTTTCTGCTTTTAAAGAAGTGTTTGTGGCTGACAGTATTAGAAATTTAATGCACCCACAAAAATGGGTGGAGAAATTGCTTCCTTCAAAATAAAAAGTGCACAGTTAATCTCCCAGACACTGAGCAATGCATCAAAAAGCATTGCTCAAGTGCACTTCAAGAGTATGGATTTGCCTCCTCTTTGTAAATTAGTAATGGGATTTGAATTATCAGAAGTCTGTTTTCATCATGTGGCAGGTTTTGAAGGACTTCTCTCCTAGTGTGTTGGGGGGTTTGTTTGTTTGTTTGTTTGTTTTGAGACCTGATCTGACAAAACCTCTTTTGATCTCAGATAGATTTCCCCAAGAAGGACAGGAGAAGAGCCAGAATCTGGTTTTAACTCATATATAAAATCCATGAGAAGATAATTCATTTCTGCATTAGCTACTTCTATCCTGGCATTTCTCAGGACCTCCAAATGGAGCCTTAGATAATATCTAGGAAGGTTTGTTTTTGTTTTTTAATTTAGCTGCCAGATTTTTTTTTAATTACATAATAATAAATAGCCAATAATAGGAAGATTTCTCTCAGAAGAAGAAAAAATCAAGTACTATTATATTTTTTTCACAATATAAAGGTTCTTGAAAGTTATCAGGAACATTTTACTTTGATGAATGAAAAAATGTACTAAAATCCTTTTTTAAAAGAGAAAAGAAAAAACCTCCTTGATTTGCAAGAACATGTTTATAAAGTTAATGATACATGCATTAGTTGAATTGTCTTAAAAACCCTGATTAACTGTTAATTTAACTACCCATATCCCTTTCATGTCACCCATAAAAGAGTACTTCTGTAATGGTCTCTTTCTAGTAATTCTTTTGAAATATCATAGAGAACTCATTAAATATTGAAACAAAACTCGAACAATCTTTCTAAGGCAGCACAGAGTTAGAAGTTCCCTCTAGCAATATTCATATTTTAGAAAAAGTTACACCCTGATCCAGGGCAGCTTTAAATCTGACATGAAGCAGCAGTGCTTTAAGAAGATTTATCACTTTACCTGTACCTTACTCTCGTATGGTAATACTCAAAGCATGCTTTTATATATCAATTAAGGAATGCTGTAGATCGCAAAGAGAAGATTCAGGTTTCTGCTGATATTTTTGTCTCTAAATCCCTCAAAGGAATACTTCCTGTATATTTGGGGTAGGCTGAAACACCACATCTAAAAATCTGTCTTTATGTATTTGAGAGAAAATTAAGTTTCCCAGTTCCAGAGGCTGTTTCATCCCTGCTGATTACACAGTGCCCATTAATTCACTTGCAGTCTATTACTGATTACTGGACATTAGCATCACGTTTTTGAAAGAACCAATATATAGTGAGTGCTCCTTAGGAACAGGGATGTTAATTTCTCAAAAGCAAAAAAGAGATTGCTTTTAAATTATGCCATTTCAGCATATTAAAAAAAGAATCTTAATTTAAATTAAAAGAAGTTTTATTAGAGACCCATTGCCAGGAACTCATTGTGAATGTAGATGTCATTGAGAGGATGATTGGTCTCTAAAATTTCATATTCAGGCCTCTGAAAATGATGCTTGGGACTCTATACCAAGAGTCCTAGAACAGACAAAATACAAAACCTGTTTCTGATAAAACTAGGGATAAATATAAATATAATTCTCTGCCACAATGGGGAAGAGTTCTAAAAAACTTGTGAATTATAATTTCTTACATATTGTTGCAAAAAATCTTTACAAAAGTGAATGAAAAAATTAAAATAAAATTGAAATTCAGACACCATCTTATAATTTCATTAATCCCAGGGGGAAAAAAAAAAAACCAACAAAACAAACAACCAAAACAAAAACCAAAACCCAAAAAACCAGCAACTCTAACAGATCAGTTTTTCTTGCCTCAAACCTTTTAATGTGGCTGGGTGTAGCTGTAGAAACGTTATTTTTACATCTTCTGAAGTTTAAGGTACTGGAATGGGTTTCAGGATATTTGGGATGTTAGTGAACACCTATGTGTTCAGTGCAGATGCTTTGATAAAGATGAGCTGTGTAACTGCTGAGTTTCCAGTTCATCAGACTGGATCAGTGAAATGATCCTGTGCAAGATGAGCTGCACTGAGCTGCAGCTGCCCAATGCTGTGTCTCAGCTAATGGGGTCAGGCTCTGCCTGCTTCCATACCACTTGTATTTCCAACTGTAGGATTGCCTGCTGCTGATGTGATGTATGTTGAACTCCTTTTTCCTCTCTGTTTGCTTGTTTGTTTAGATTTTTTTTGTATAATCCCTGTAGATGTAATCACCAGCACTACCTGTGGTACAAGCATTGTCTTTCAACATCAATAGTTGTGCAATGTCACTGATACTGAAGTACATCTGGCCCTTTCTGCTTCTGAATTTTTAAACTGTTTGAAGATGCACCTTCTTAGAGAATATTCACTTAAATATAATCCCATTTCTACTACTCATGTCTTTGACGTTATTCTCTCCAAATGTCTTTCAAACCATCACCCTTCATCTTCATTGACTTTTTAGATTTTATGTCATAAACTACTAAAAATACTGAAATAGTGCTTAAAACTGATGATTTACAAGCTTCAGTTTTAATGTCTTCTAAACCCCATATTTACTTCACCAGTGTAGTTTCCTGGGTAGTCATTTTCCAGTCTACATCTATTGAATCCATCTTCACACTTCACTTTAACTGATGGTTGTTCTATGTACATAACTTTGGATGTTTTGCTGACAACCTGATAGATTATTTGAATTGCCTTCTTCCTCCCCATCCCTCAAACATCTAATAAATGCATATTTAGAATTAATAGATTTTTCCCTTCATCTTTCTTTTTTTCCTCTTGCACTTGTTCATTCTGACAGCATTCATTATAGATCTCTTGATATATGTCACTACTTCCTCCTGTTTTTTCCTATATTCAAGCCCTGTATTCATGTAGTGCTATGGTACTATTGTTAAAAGTCCTTCCTGTAAATTCAAAATCCCTTTCTTTCAGAATTTAATGATAAAGATTACCCATTCCCTTGGTTGTTATGCAGTATGCTTTTACTTCTACACAGTGTTGTGTTTTCTGTTTCTGCATCCTCATTTACATTAGTTGAGAATCTGTATCCATGTGTTTCTGAAAAGGAAAAAAAAAAAAAACCAAAAAAAAAAACTTGCTGTAGGAAATAGAGCTACTAGTAGAAAGGAGAACTTCATTTGCAATGCATTAGCCAGCTTTTATTTTTACCTTTACTTAATAGCTTTTGGCACAATGATCACACCCAAATCTTTTCTACCTTATGCCAAGCAGCTGCATTGTTTGATCTCCCTTTAGGGAGTCCTGAGAGGGCTTACAAATAAGGATAACACCTTTGAATTGCATTTGAGAAAAGGCAAGCTCTGGTCAGAATATCAAATCCATCTATTGAATGGAGTTGTCTGAATGCATACTCTGCACTATAAAAATAAAGTAATCCATCTACTGAATGGAGCTGTCTGAACACATGTCCTGCACTCTAAAAATGAGGTAATCTACCTTTTGCAGGGAACACTAAGCACCACTGCACTCACCGTAGGGAAAAATATATGTAGGATATTTAGTTAGGTATATATTGAGAGTTACTTTCTGATAGCTTGTTTCTGCCAAAGTGCTAACTAAGCATTGTGTGAAAGCATCAATTTATCCACAGAGAGGCAATTTAGCAGTGTGCATTTCTCAGGCAGTGTATTATTTAATATCATATAAACCTGCATGTATACTTAACCTATCAGTGGCTTTGTTCCTTCTCCTTTCTTTACTTTAGTACCCAGTAGGGCACTTCACCATTTAGAACTCTTGGGGTTTTTTGGTTGTTTTTGTTTTTGTTTGCGTTTGGGGGGGTGGTGTTTGGGATTGTGTTTTGTTTTGTTTTAATTATCTCCCTTGATTTTTTTTTTTTAATTTTTGGTTTCAATTTTTGTTTAAAAACAAACAGAAAACCACTAGTGTTTCAGATGGCACTGACAAGTGGACATAAATGGTAGTAAGTTTCACAAAATAAAGCAATACATCATCCTCAGCTTTGAACTGCTTTCTGGAAGATGTTAATGAAAGACTGATGGCCACTAAAAGACAACTGTAATTCTCTTTAGGAGGTAGAATACATTCTCTTTCTCAGTAAGCAGAGATGAGTTCATCTTTCATTACCTGGATTATTGAAAACACCTAGTACTTGCTCTGGGATATAATTTTGATCAGGCATAGTATTGCTGTACCAAACATTACACTGTATGAAGAACAGTGTTTGGTATTACAAATTTTCTTTAACAAGAGCATATTTACTATTTTGTGTATTCTACTTGGAGAAGGTGCATTTTACTACAATTTAAAAATGAAAAAACCTGCATGAATTTTCCTGAAGGCAATATATTCCACTGTCTACTAAAAATAATTGTTCCTGGGATGGTTCATAAAACACTTAACTACATTGTAGAGTGTCCTCATCTGAAGGTACTATCTAAACAGCTTTACATGTAGAATATTTTATGCTGATTTTTTTTTCCTACTGTTTCTACATCACAGCCAATCTACTGTTTTCATTACTACCAGGTCGATAGTTATTGATCACTTGGTCATTCAGATTAATTCATTATTGCTACTATGAATGAAGGTACAGATTGATAATAGAGAATAATTCCATTTTATTTTAATAATTTTTCTAGGAAGGTAGAAGCAAGCACACAATAATTTCTGATGGTTAAGGGATTTTGATACTCAAAATGTGATACTTTATTATAGCTATGAGGTTGGAAACTTAGATGTCTTGTTTCAAAAAGCAAATACTTACAATTTCTATATAAAAAATATGGATATTTGTACAAATAATTCATATGCTTTGCTGGAAGGGACAGAATGCACAATCAAGGCCAGTTTCTGCAGCCTTAGCTCCCTGTCACCCGTGCTGATGTCAGCAAGGGGTGCAGTTGTCCAGTTCGAACATCCACATCTTCAAAATCATCTACCCTTTTGATACTGTCAGATATAGGTCACAAACTATATTCCAGTTGTCTTCAACTTGTAGTAAGCTTAAGTAGAAAGTCAATGCTACCATTAGTCCTGTGACAACTGGAAAAATGCAGGAGAGATTAGGAGCATTTTATTGCCATACTAGCAGTACATTTGCTAAGTGAAAATGTGAAATGGAAAATATCACTCATTTATTAAAAAAACCAAAAAGTTTAATAACAGTAGCTATTGGAAGACTCCCAGGAAAGAGTTCAAAGCAAAACTAGCATATACCCTTAATATACTTCCAGTTTGCTGAAGGTTCAGGTGCTTCCTGATGAGGGTAATGTCTTTGTAGTTCATATTTCTTTCTTTTTTTTTTTTTTTCTTTTTTCCTGTGTCAATAGGTTTTAGAAACCGTATTAGCCCTGTCTTTTCAGAATAGGATTAGTATTGCAGAAATCAATAAAGATTTTAATGTTCTGTCACTTAAAATACAATGCTGCTGCATTATAACTCTATATTCTTTTGCTCTAGTCATAACTTCAGTTATGTTTCATGTTCTCCATATTCAATTACTTATCCTCTACTGAGAACTCTGCTTCCAGGATACAGCTCAAAATCCTGTAATTATGACACACACTTTTACATTTTCTTCCCTGTAGCCAAAGCAAAATTCCTGTGGATATGACACAGCAGATGTGTTGACTATAATTCCATTCTGTTTGATACTCTGAGATGTTTCTTTTCTAAATTGCTTCATTTATATAAATCCTTCTCTGTGTGTTTTCATGAAGTGTGTTGCTCAAGTGTCTCCCATCTCTTCCCTTTTGGCTGAAAAATTGTATGAACTTTGACTCTACTTTTCTCACTGATTTTTTGGAAACTTGAGAACTTTACTCACCCACATGTTTTTTGTGCTTACTGTGGTCAGATATCACCAAACTCTGATGGCTCTTTTTTCTAGGCCATTGGTTTTTTCCTTTGTGGGCAAGGAAAAAGGATTACCTGAGGATTACCTGAGCCTGATGTTCTCTGAACATCTTTTGTCACCTGTGACATTTGCTTCAGATCAATGCAAAGGAGGTTAAAGCTTAATTAGTTATTCCAGCGTGAAAAATTGTCAGCAATCTCTGTCTTGCTGTTGTTGGGCTGTTCTCCAATTTTATATATTTTAGTTCCCGGGAGACAGGATGCCTACTTGATTTTTGGAACTTATAATAAGCCTTTTTTCCTTAGTACTGTTTTCCAAAGACTTTTACTGATGTCAGTGTGATTTTCCAGAATTCTCTCTCCCATTCTTTCAACTTAATATGTACATATATCATCCTAACATCTCTCTCAAATATTGAAAGAAGTACTGTCTTAGGCAGTCTCAGAGGACTTGCAGTAGCATCCATCCATTTTGAATTACCTGCCCATTTTTCTCCAGTTTCCTTCATTTGCCACTGCTTGTTTTTTCTTTGTATCTTCAAAGACATCAGATTTATACTGTTGCTTTTTCACTTGCTGGTCTTTCTCTGCTTGTTTTTGCAATTCATTTCTTCTACTGATTGCCAGTGTATCACTTGGTTCCTTGATTTAGCTGCTCCAATGCAAGCAGCTTTATGTCCAGTCTCGTTCTTCCTTTCTTCCATCACACCTTTGATTCCAGCCTGACATTAATTCCTGCTCTCACTGACATTTCCAAGCTAAAGATTGGTTTTCTCATCCAGGAGATATACCTTCTGCTCAAATCATACCATATATATACACCATATATATATATATATATATATATACATACACACACACACCTAATATGGGTTACACATATGTACCTAGCTTCATTCAGAAAAAAATTCAGAAGAAAACCATTTGTTTTCAGTAATTGAAATTCTGCAAATGTAGACAGTTCTTGGAAGAGGTGATTCCTGGTTTTATTTTCTCGACAGAGATGTGCACAGGTTTTTTTATGAAGAAAACTCCACTTACTGGAAATTCAGTGACTTAGAAGCACCAGAAATTGAAATTTACGAAGGAACAGGAACCTTTTGTACTTTAATGTGTATGTAACAGAAAAGACAGCCACATTGTAATAAATAGCACACTTTGTTCACTGCGAGTAAGCAGAAAATTGGGTCAAATAGTCCTGAGGTGCTAGCTTCAGCATGGAAATGAATGTTCTCAGGTTTCACTATAAATGGATCATTTGAACCATACAGAGTGCTTACTAATATGTCAAATCAGAGAAATGTACCTTCAAACATGATAACAGTGCTCCATTAGGAATAAAAGCAGCTTAAAATTTGTACACTGGTCTATTTATCACCTTTTTTAGAAGAAATAAAAAATAAAAGCATATAGATCCCATTAGGCCAACTTTTTTTTTATTTTCTTTTTTTTTGTTTGTCTTTAATTTGTTTTTCTCATGTTGGTAAATTTCTGATGATATTCTGAAAGAATGGTGATAGAACTAGCTGCATTAAATGTTTCCTGCAAAAAGTTCTGCTCCTGATATGCCTGTGCAGACACAGGGTTTAGAACCTTCATTCCTGCACCTAAGCCTTAGGTTACTGTATAATATGAATTTAAAATGCAGCATGTAGCCAGAGAAGTACAAATGGGTGGGTGCTTTGGGGGACTGGGACCAATTCTCCCAGTAACTTTACAGTGAAGTTAACTTTGAGGAGAAAAAAAGAAATTTTGCTTTAGTATGTCATTTCATAGTGTATGAAATAAAATTATTTGGAAATTTTGCATATATATCACCAATCATGATGAATGGAATTATTTAACTCTTAAATCAGGGTAGCTGTCTCTGTACTTTTTTTTTTTTTTCCCTTTGAAATATGTTTTTAATGTAGTCCAGTAATTTTTGATTGATTTTTTTTCATTGTGAATAATTACTTTCTACAGTTTTTTGAATACACTTTGAATATTTCCTAATGGGGGAAATATTGATTACATTAATTGATAGTATTAATTGTGGGATTGACTCTATTTGTATAGTTAACTTCTGGCTGAAGGAAGGCATTTTTTGACTACCAGGAAGACTGCACTGACTAGTGTTGTTTTAGAAAATTAATTACTCTCTAATGTTCTATTCTGAGATTTCACATGACCTGGAAGAGTTGCCTACTTGTTCCTTTAGTATTCCAATTTTATCAAATTTTTTCTTTTAGTTACCTTCTGCTAATTTTCTGTTTCTGATCTGTTATTCTGATTGTTACTCAAGAATTCAGTGGGCTGATCTGAAGGTGCTGTGTGCTACTTAGATCCTGTGAGAGTTAAACAGTTTGAGATCAAATTTGTTGATGTTAGAAAATGTGTGTTCGGTTGTGGTTTTTTTAGATAAAAAAATAATGAATTTGTCTTTCAGTAAATACATAGCTAGGGGTTTTTTTTCACTTGTTTTAAAATGTTGGACTCTGTGATACAGTTATTATGAAACCCTGATGTTGTCCTTCAATGTTCACTTGCAGAAAGTTGGGTGATGAATTTACTTTATTGAGAAAACAGTGATGAAATAAGGAGTTAAGTCTTAGGCTAGAGCTTCTCCACTGTAGCAACCTCTAACTGCCAGTTGTAAGTTTTTGTTGTTTACCAATATTATACAGATAAAAGTTGAGTTTCACAATAATAATATCTGTCCAGGCTGAGATTTTTTACTATCCCTCAAAGGTGTCACCACAATGGTCATAACCCAGGGAGGGTGGCACCTTCTCCATCCTTCTTACACCCACAGTGCTGCTTGCAGGTGTGCTGTGCACTGCTGCAGTCTTTTAATTGTTTTAGTCTGAAGTGGAATTGAGAAGATTTCTGGGGGCAGATACAGTGTTTTAAGGCTCAGATCTGGAAATCAGTAGAAATCAGCATTTTTAGGCCACAAGAAGAATGTGTTTCACTGAGGTAAATGGAAGTGAAGTGGTGTGGAGATGAAGTCCTAGGGAAGAAGCATTGGAGACATTTTTCCTGACCATTGTGGAAAGTTTTGCTTGTGTAAAGGCTTCATAAATAAGTAAAAAAAGCCAGTTAGCCTACTTGTACCATAAAACAGATGTGCAGCTCTGTGTGTGTGTCTGTGTGTGACAAGGTTACACTACTATGAAATTTTAGTTCATTTTTCCTCTCATCAAAATCAGTTGGGATAACTGGAAGAGGGGAGAGTGTTTGGTGTAAAGGTAGAAAGGGATCATCCAAGAGCACTCTGAATTTAGCACAGTTAGAGACACTGGACAAAGTCATCTCCAGGTTTTGGGGTTGTCCTCCTGAGCAGTTATAACAATAATGTCAAAATCGAGTGTTTGAAATGCTTTTAGCAGCAGAAGGGCTATAATGTGGAACAAGGCAGTGGAAAATCAGAATGATGACTTCAATATAAAAATGAACATGATACCTATGAAAATGATAGGGAAGTGGAAAGCTGTTACTCTGAGAAGATCAATACAAAAACGTTCAATAGAAGCTGGCAAGAGAAGTGAAAGCTTTTTGCTAGAATGGGATGAATATAAATCAGAGGCAAATAAATTCTGACCCATAAATGAAAGATTGCTGAATGCATGTGATTGATATGTAAACAAATGCAATGCAGTGACACACACACACACAAAAAATAGAATTCTTGCAAGGTTAAGAGTAATATGGGAATATGAAAAATAAGTAAAATAGAGCTCATTGCATTGGAAAGATTAGGACATGTGATAATTTAAATAAGGATAATCCTATATTAGTGTACTTGTTTGTTTTATTATGATTTTAATTTAAGTTTCTCATTGAAATATGCTGTTATTTTGTCACCTTTTGGCAAATGTTTAGTTCTTTCTCTTTTTTTGAATAGCTTTTGTAAATTATTACAAGTCACAGGAAGGTGATAGGGAAGTTAGGGAAGAAGTTAAGGAAGTATTTTTGGTAGAGTTTTTGGTAGAGTTTTAAAGAATATTGTGTGCATCCTTGGAAGGGGAAGATCCACATTCTTATTCTCTGCATCATCTCTTTTCAGTGGCTTTTTTTTTTTTTTTTTGTAATGAGATTCTTGCAGAAAGTCACATCTGCTGTGTTCAAGGAATTCTGGACTAAACTTCAAGACAAGATGGGTTTTGAGAGTCTCCAAAAATGAAGGAACAGCTTGAGAGTTAAAAATCTTAGACAGTTCTTTCAGTTATGTTGTTTATAAATAATTGAATTGTTTGTCTCACAAGAATACACTGTTTGGTCATACTGATTAGAGTGGGAAGCACAAGAGAAAGCTTTCTGGACCTTTTGTTTCAGTAGAGTTGAAGAAAATTAAGATGTTCCATGTTGATAAAATCACAAGACAATATTGACTAAAATGAATGTCTGCCTTTCTCCCACCACCCTATCTACTGCTCCAGAGGCTTTTGTAAGGGTGGCCTAGAAATTTCCTGTTAGAAAATACAGCATCACTCTCTGTGTTTGAAGTGGGGTTGTTATCTGGGAATTTTGGAGCAATAACCGTGATGACACAGTTCGTTTAAGGAGATGTGTGCCAGTTCTTTACGGCGCTGATAAGTAATTTATTTGCTGTTCGTGTTTCAAGCTCACTTCTCTGAAAGTTGGTTTGACTTCTTAACACTATGATTGACTACTGAAAAATAATTCAAATATCACCAATATGTGCAGATAGAGATACAGAGAAGGAAAAAAAAAGGTAATACAGTAAACTCTTTTGAACTCTCAGTAAGGGACTGATTGTCACTGAGCTAAATTCATCTTTTATCTCTGAAGATTAAAATTTTAATAGTACTGAGATTTCTTTGCTACTTGCTCAGATAGGTTATTTGATTTATGGTCTCTCATGAATGATCCGTTAGCATTTTTCATGCATTGTGATAGTTAAACTTTCAAAAGACAGAAATATTGCTTGAGTGTTTCAGAACCAGGGGTGTGAAGTCGCTAAAGTGAACACTGAGGCAGATGAGCATTGTCATGCCCATCCCTGGAAGTGTCCAAGGCCAGGTTGGATGGGGCTTTGAGCAACCTGCTCTAGTGGAAGATGTCCCTGCCCATGGCAGGGGGTTAGAACCAGTGGATCTTCAAGGTCTCCATCCAAGCCAAACCATTCTATGATTCCATGATTATGTAACAGTCTAAAGAAGAGCAAAACAGAGTTCCTGCATTAAAACTTTGGCCTGTTTATCTGTTAAATACGCTCTGAAGACCTAACAAATAATTAAAGGCTAGCAATGATGACTTACTGGCTGACAGTGTTAGTGTTCAGTTTTGCTACTCACATTGCAGGGAAAACCTTCCCACCTT
Organism: Acrocephalus scirpaceus scirpaceus; assembly: GCA_910950805.1. NCBI lineage: Eukaryota > Metazoa > Chordata > Aves > Passeriformes > Sylviidae > Acrocephalus > Acrocephalus scirpaceus. The sequence continues at coordinate 9,889,101 of OU383777.1, forward strand.
TAATGCATTCCAATATGCATTAATATCAGGGAGACTACTCACATCACTAAATCTGTATTTTTATGTTGCTGATGTATCTGCTGATTCAATTTTTACTAGGAGATCCCACTGAAGAATGCATTATTTGCAACATTTAAGGTAATACAATGCTAATTAAATCAGTGAATATAGCCTCTGGATGGAACAGTAAATTATGTCTGATTTCAAACCAAAAAAAAAAATTAAAAAAAACTAAAATGGCAAACCTGGTTTTTCGCATTTTTTTCAGAGACAACAAGCAAGTATTCCAGTTTTATGGTTTGGGGTTTTTTTTAGTAGTTATTTTCATTTTTATTTTATTTTATCCTTAGCATAGTCTTGGTAGATACAAACACTGAAAGCTCTAGGTAGATGAAGCAAGATCATGTGCAAAATATAAGTTGCTGGAATGGATAATGAAAGCGTAGAATAGGGCTGAATGTGACCTGAGGCAAAATTAAGTAGCTTTTTATCTCAGCTTCTTCCCACTGTAGTGTGAGAACTGTATTTTTTGTCTCATCCATAGATTGAACTGCTTACTTACTGTTTTTGAAAACATATTTTATATGTATATGTACACATATCTTTACCATGTATTCACAGAATTATGTAATATATAATCCAGATGATATTGAATATTTAAAATCTATTTACCTGCAAATAATATATATATGATTTTAAAATAATTTTTGTATGTCTTTACTTGATTGATGAGAAAAAATAGTACAAAATACATAATTTTTAAGATTTTTTTTGTGCATGTATGCAAGTAGCTCATTTTTAGTTGATTGTATGGAGTTACTGTTTTGTTTTCTGTTTCCTTTCAGAATAATCAGAGCTAACTTTTTAGATAATTTCACTAAACACTTTCTGGTTGTCTCAAAAATATTATTCCTGACTTACTTTCTCAAAACATTGCATTTTTTCTTTCCAATTATAGATCTCCCAAGAAAATTTCTCACAAGAAATTTTTTGGTATGTCAGTACATATCTGCACAGAACACATCTGTTCAGCTAATTTTTCATGAACGTCTCTTCATTTCTGCACCAGGTTCATTCTTACACCACTTCTCCTTGAGCTCTTCCATTTGTAGTCAGTAGAGTTTCTTTCAGTTTCTAGAGCTAGTCCTTAATTTGATCTGACTGCCACAGATAACAGGGAAAGAGAGGTCAGAGGCAGAGGGATGTTCAGTAGTTGTTTTTACTTTTCCAAAACAGGGAGGACAGTAGGGAATTGAAGGGTATGGCAGAACTCTGCAGTAACTTCTGTTTTGCTGCTGATAGAGCTCTTCCCTCAATCCCCTGCTCGTGTTTGTCTTAATACATCAGGTCTTAATTCTCATTTTAAAATTTTCAAGACATGAAAGGTTCCTACCTATTTGATTAGATCATGCTTAACAAAATGGAATTATTATACATTAATAATGAACTAATTAATTGTGACAAATTGCATAGCTGCAGCATTTGTCTGTTCCATTGCCTTGCCTTAGGGGTTATACTCTTCTCAGCAGATGATGGATAACTTGTCTGTTTTTTCAGTTTGTTGGATGTTGTCACAAAGTGTGAACTGGATGCCTTTGACTGTATTTTATGCTTTGCTGTGGCATAAGCTGTCAAGAAGGGAGACAAGGGATAGATACCCAATGATTACTCACTAGGTCATGCACCTGAAATCTCATTTTGCAAGAAAGATTGTCTTTGGCTATGAAAAAAATTGTCGTTTGTTAGTCCTACAATGTTTCTTTAAATGTTGTCCCTGAAGCAAGCTTGTAGGAGCTTGTTATCCAGAACATTTGTATCAGGCCAGGTTTTTGCCTCTCTCTTGTAGATCACTGAAGGAATAATTTTTATTGTTTGTTTTTTTTCTGAAAAAAAAAGGTATGTCTTATTTTAATAAAAAGAAGTATTTTTGACATTTAATATTTTTTATTTCCTGACTTCAAAAGAAATTATTTGGGGGTCATTTTGGGTTTTTTTTTTTTGGTTTTGGTTTTGTTTTTTTTTTTTTTTACATCCTGCCAATGATAGGAAGCCTGAAGATCAGAAATAAAAAAACCTACATCTCATTTTCATGTTATACACAGGAATAACATAAGTGGCTTTAGTGAAAAAATGTCCAGTTGCATTAGGTGGGAAGCTGGCCATTAGTCTAACAACATATTTCTATCAAGGAAGCAGTTGGTTTTCAGATAAGAAGTTCATACAGTTTGTTTGCATGTCTATAAAAATGCATGTTTTGTTTGTTTTTATCATGCTCAGGTCCAACTTGTTAAGTAAGTTGGGTGTCCTCTCCTTGCAGTTATAATAGAAGATACTGCTGTGTTCCAAATACATCTGCTGCTACAGATAAATGAAAATTGTGAGGTGACAGTGTGCATGAGACAGAGTGACACTCCTGAGTATGAAGTTAAGTGTGGCCAGTTGACTGTGAACTTCCTTGCCATTGGAAAGCAAGTTGTTCTCACTCTCAGCTCCCTAATTTATTTGACCCTTATTGTTTCATGAGAGCTGGATCTGTCTCTGTTAGGACTGTAATTCATATCAGAAATGCCCTTTGTAAGAAAGCAGTTTGGCCCAAGTTACTGCAGCTGACACTGCTGGGCCACCTCAGAGAGCAGCAGCTGGATTTCCCTCTGATGCAGCCTAACCACAAGGTGCACTCTGGCAGTGACCCTGGCCTACATCTGCTGTTGGTGGGCATTTAGGCTACAGTACAGGGCAGAGGTAGCAGAAAATAAAATCTCCAGATCCTGTATATGAGTATTGCAGTCCCAGCAGCAACTTTTTCAGTATAGCTGATTCCATTGCCCTGCACTTCAGGCTGATACAGGTGAAGCCTCTGAAACCAGGGTGCTGTTAGAAAAGCAAAGTAATGAGTTTCTTACAAGAAGCTTTCTGTTGCTTCATTGGTTCTTTTGGTTGTTGGGGTTTGGGGGGGGGGGGGGGGTGTTTTGTTTTTTTGGTGTTTTTTGGTTGGTTGGTTGGTTTTTTGGTTGTTGTTGTTGTTTCTTTTTTTTCCTGAAAGTTATATGAAAAAGAAAAAAAAAAATAAATTAGGTCTTTCCTCTTCATTTTTTGAAACAATTGCTGCAATGGGATGTTAGCAGATTGGGCCATTATTTCCCTAGAGTACATCCTGAATTGATGTAGAATGTCAGAGCACAGTGGGATTTAGCAAGTGCCGAGCTGCTGACATTCTGTTTTGCTTCTTTCATTTATCAAATATGAAAGTTAAACATGTATAGAAATGCCTGTAAAAAGTCTGAAGTTTGGTTTATTTCACTATGTCATATGACTCCTACACTTTATTTTAAACCCAGATTCATACTTTTAGATCCCTTTCCTTTATCCTGGGAAATATTGCACTCTGCATCCTTACTTACTCCCTGACTTTAGTTGAAAATAGCTGCTTAAATACTGTATGACTTCAGGGTTTTGTATAATATATTCTTAACTAATTTGTTTCCATATGCATTTTTCCACTCCACAGTGATTGCTCCAGCTGTGTCTGTATTTCCTTAACACATTGTTCTCTTCCTAGTATTGGAAACAATCCATACAGAAGCCTTTAGAAACCTCAAACTCAGCAGCTTCTCTCATTTTAAAAGCTCTGTTTATGTAGTATTTACTCATTCAGAAAGGATTATGTACCTTAGTTAAATATGGGAGACTAAAGTAACTAAAACGTAGTACACTTAAGGCCATTAGGGTAGGTATTTATTACAAAATAAAATTTCTTCTTAAACAGTAAAGTAGATGGAAGATAAGATGTCTTTCTTCATCCCATTCCAGTTTTCTGCTATTTTACTGCCTTGTCCTGTGGTTTTATATTCACAAAGTAAATTAAAAACAAGGAGACCTTCAGCTGATGTCTAGGGAGGCTATCTAGAAGAGAGGCTAGAAAGAGTTAAAGGAATAAAATAGGTATTTATTAAAAGGCCTTCAAAGGATACACCTTGGGCAGTAGAAGAACCCAGCCATGGCTCTTCTCCAGAAGGACCCAAGATGGATGACTGGTCCCAAATTTTCACAGTTTTATGAGTTTCTGTCCATTTACATATCAGGGTTAATTGTCGAGTTACAGCTTCAGGTTATGAAGTTCCATCCCCCCAGATTGCTCTCCTCAGTTCACTGTTCTTCATACTTTTTTGGCCTGAAACTGCAAAGGTGTCCTTGGTTCTCAGGCTGGAAAAGGATTGTTTTCTCTAACTACACTGTGAAGAGAACTTGCTAACACTTTATATGAAGTTCAGAGTTACATACTAATGCAGTACAGAATCTGGAAAATATGAAAGCTAAGACTTAAGGCATCATTTAAAAACAGCACGTTTTTAATTTTTTTTTTTCTTTTGGTCTGGACATTGTAGAACAAAGAATTTCTGTACTGAGTGATTAAAGCAGTGAATAGAGAAAATTCAGATGAATATGTACTCATGAGAGTACCCATGACATGTAAGCAGACAAAAACAACTACAAAGAAGCTTAATTTTACTGTGTTCTCAAAGATCTTTTTGAGTTTTTTATTATTTCAAAGGCGTTCAGATTCTTATGAAGTGATTTATAAGGATTTTTTTTTTCATTTTCTTGAAACATCTAAAGCAATAAGCCCCAACTCCTAATATTGTCATCTGCTTATTGGATCAGACTGACAAAATACTATGTACCAAGAGAGTGTCTGAGCACTGCAGGGTTACAGTGTTCTGAAGATGAAGGATGAAATCAGTTCCCTGGGCAGTAAAATTTTTGTCATTAACTTCAGGGAGGCCAAGATTCACTCCAAGAATGGAACAGAGCTTGGCATCTCAGAAGAGCAGGACTGGGAGTCTGTGTATCCTTCCTCCTAGTATAAACACTACAGAAGAAAAAAAAAATTAATACGTTTTTCCTTTTGTAAAGGGACAGGGAAAGTCTTTATAGGAAGAAATGAAATGTCCTCAGAGCAAGGAGCACCTCTGTTTATACAGGCAGAAGCTTTCAACTTTCTGGTACTCTGTGGCTCGCAATCTTTAAGAGAGAGGAGTTTTATTTATATTCCCTCTATATAATCTAGAGAATGCCAAATCACACTAACTTAACAGTTGAGGTACAACACCAATGATGGTGCTAGGGCCAAGAATGATAGTTTTTGTTCTGTTTTTATGTTCTGAGAATGCATAATGCAGTTGTATATGGTAAAGATTTTCACCTGTTGTAGAGAGGGGGATTTTTTCCTTGGGTAGTTGAATTTCAGAAAATATCAGTTCAATTTCTCTTTGGACCAGCCTTTGACCAATAACAAGAATAAAAACAACAAAGAAGAATGTTTGTGGAAATTTTATTATTTTTAATTTGCAAGACCCCTCCATGAGCTGATTGGAATATTGTCCTGATTTAGGGCAAACTTGGGAGGAAACTTGCAAAGGGGTCCCTCTGAAAGCAGATTCAAGCAGCCCCTCACCCCACTGGTTTGGGAAAAGATTTCCTTGGAGAAAAGTGAAAAAAACTCTGTTTATTTAACAAGCTAAGCATTCACAAGCATAAAAAATGAATAATATTAAACAATAAAACCTCTTGCTGTTCTGAAGAGATGGCAAATTCAGAAAGTCCTTATCATGAGGTGTAGCTCAGCTCGCTCAGTCTCTCCTCAGTCTCTCCTCAGTCTCTCCTGTACTAAGAAAATTCCACATCCTGGTCCCTGGTGGGCCACAGGTGTGAGCTCCTGGTGTTTCTCTGGGTTTTCAGTCCAGAGCAAGGCCATCAGTTCCAAGAAAAGGAAACGTCACAGTCCAGGGAACGTCTCTGCCTCAGTTGCTAAAAACTAACTAAAACCAAAGGAGAGCTCTGTCCCACTGTCCGTGCTGCAGACAACACAGTCCAAGATCAGAATGTGGAGGAGTGAATGCAGTTTCTGCAAACAAACCACACACTTCTTCTCTCCCCTTCGCTCTTAGAACCAGTCTAAAAGGTGCAGAACTTAATATCCAACATAAACAGAACAGACAGTTGGGGATACAAACATCACAAACTCACCCCAGGACAAATATTGATGAGGAGCAGGAGCTGTCACATCTTTACCAGCTCAGGTGATGAAAGAGACCTTGTCTCATCACCATTTTTTCACACATTTCCTGCTTGTGCACTATATTCCCCTCACATTTGGTGTGTATTAGATTTCTGTTACCAGAGATATATTTAAATAAAATAAACCAGCCTGGTATTCCTTAATATTTCATATATATGGGAATTAAGTCAACCAAATCCTCTGTATTACTTTAATATTTCTTAAAATATATGTTCCACATATATTACCTATATAGAAAGATATTTTTACAATAAACTATTTGTTAATAATTAATTTTAATATTTTATAATACAGACAACATGTATGTTCTCTATTTAGAAATATATATGAAGTCAATATAAATATCCATGGTTTATTTGCAAGCATATAATATTCATTAATTTAGTGGTTTTACTTCCAATTATTGCTCTGCCATTAACACTGTATAAAAGTGCATTTTTGTGGTTACTAAATTTAAGCTTCTAAATGGACATTTTCTTTATTTGTAGTAAAGGGTGACATATCAGACTAGGGCAGTTTTTTTCCTTGAAAAATCCCATTCTTAATCTAGCTAGCTCATGTCATTACTTTAATAAACAGATCAAGTTCAATCTTAAAAGATCTGGGCTGCTTGCTGTTATCTCATAGCAAAAGACCATTTTAGAACATTCTAGAAGAGACATTCTAATTGCCTTTTCCAATTTATTCTCAAGTACTTTCTACCCATTTGTTGTACCAGTGCCATCCTTACTCTTACATACTGTTTTTGAAGGTGGGCTTGCTTTCTGACTTGTTTTTTAGCTTACATCACTGAACCTCTGTCTACTTGCAGAGGACAGATTTTCTGTTCTTCACGGTCCATCTTAGTGGCCATTTTTAGCATTTTCGTCTCCTTGTCATAATGGACAAAACAAACTTACAGAATCCCAAGCAATATGATGAGTGATAATTATTTAATTATTCTAACAGATCTCTATTTTTGCTAGAGATACATATGCTTTCCAGTTTGCCATGGCTGGGGAGAGGATAGAAGGAAATATTGATGGATATTATGCATGTTTTTAAAAAAAATAAAACTGTAAGAACTTTTTAAACACCTGATCTACATAAAACCGAACAGGATAGCATCCAGTTCTGAATTAACTGTTTCAGTCTACAATTAGAACAAAATAATCAAAACAGCAAAGTAGTTTAAAAAAAATGCAGAAAGCATGAAGTAAGAGAGCATTTTTGCATGAGTTTGTCTGTTCTAGTCCTTTTCCTTCTCACTTAACCCAACTATTGCTTGGGATTTACTGATCTTTCAAAGTGCTCTAGTGATTAGAAAGTTATTGAAGTGGTGGTACTGTGGCAGAATGATGATGGAGTTTAATAAATTATTCCAGAACAGCATTTGCAGACAGTCTTTTGATTGATTTTATTTGGTTTTGTTAACACCTAATTAATTTTTTTTTAGAGAGAGAAGTCTTCATTAAAGATCAAGCATATCTCTGTAGTTTCTTTAATTTGAATGTCACTAGGATATCCTTTGAAATGCTAACAAAAATTAGAGCAAAGTGAAGGAAGAGCAGAGTTATGAAATATGTGGGTGGTTTTTTTGATATTTAATCCCTAATATTTCCATAAAAATACAACATACTCTTCGTATTTTTTCTGGTGTTTTTGGTTTTTGTTTTGGGGGGGATTTTTTGTTTTGTTTTTTGGTTTTTAGGGTTTTTTTAAGAATGAATTATTTCTAAATAAAGACCCTACTTTTAAGTAATCTGTAAAACTAATAGTGAATAGTGTAATTACTATTTTTATCATAATAATATTATAATAAAGAATTAGCAGTTTCTTAGACTGTGTATATCTCTACAAAATCTGAAAAGTCTTCTAGAACTGCTCTAATGATCAATATCTTTCACAGGTTTTGTCTTCTTGCCATCTTCCCCAAAAATAACCTTACAGCACTGTATAGTTGACATTGGGTATTATTCCATTCTGAAATACATCCTGGCATATTTTCAGATAAGAGCAAACAAGGCACCTACATGTAAGATGCACAAATCTGTTGTCAGAAATGGATTGCAGTTTAGAATATGGGTGTCATTAGTATTATGTAGACATAAACAACTTGTTGAAAAATTATGAGTGTGTACTAAAGAGTCTGTGTCTCTGCATTGTATTAACTTTTTTTTGTTGAATTATAATAGAAGCTTATTTCCATCTTCTGTTCTTGACATTTTTATTCTCATTTCCTCCTCCTGGGTGTTATTTTAATGGGATTTTACTTATTATACAAAGAAATTGTGCTTCTCTGCTATTGGTACATAGCAGCAAAGCCAGGCAGCACACAATATATAGCACTGCCAATTAATTTACTTGATTTGACACAGACATAACAGTATTCTAGACTTCAGTGACTTCTTCATGGAATTATTTATAGAAGTGTCTGGGACATAATGTCAAATATCTAATGAGAAGTGGAGAAGTTGTTCATTAAAAAAAAAAGTACATGATATTTTATCATTTATGCTTTTAATTGCAAGCATAAAATATCTGCTCCACAGATCTTAAAATTATTTGATTCATTAATTGCTTCATATATTAAAAATTGTATTTTAATACTTTGGTTTTATTCACCATTAAATGCATATTACCCAAACAGTTCTTATTATCCAATAATTTTAAATTATGATATGTTGGGGTATGGAAATGCTTCTTTCAAAGCAAGATTTTTTAACAAATATGAAACTATGTAATATGTACAAGATCCAGCAGATCCAACTGTTGTTTCTTAAATTCAAAGACCTATTTTTGCTTTTCTTCCTTTGCTTTGAGTGAAACGGATGCATTGCCTTGGCATTTGTATATACTTGTTCTGATAAAAGTTGAGAGTCTAAAAGAGAGGGTGGATAAAATACTACCCAGTTGCCTTATCTCTTAAAATTTTCCTTTTACTCTCCTTTAACTGTTTTCTAATCAGCTGTAAAGTTTTTTTGGATGACTGCTTTAAGTTAGACACTTTCCTATGGTTTTGTATAAAAAAAAGTATCTAAATTCAGGTTTCCAATGCCACTCAAAGGACCAGTTACCTTGGAGAAAATGTTCATGTTGGAGCCACTATGAATCTTTCCTTTGTTTTGGCCTTTTTGCTATTGCAAGAGAGAAGAAGCTGGCTTTTAACACACATCTAAATTCAAAGGGAGGAAGTTCAAGTTACTACAGGAACAGTTCTTCAAATTGTATTTGGGACTTATATAGAAAATGCATGTGTTTATGTGTATATACATGTGTATATATAAATATATATATACTAATAAAGACACATGTATGGATAAGTCAGTGCAAAAATCTAATTTAAAAGTACCTTGAAAGAAAAACGTCCATTCCTTCCTAGTCCCATATAAGAGAAGACAGAAGTGCAACTTTCCAGTGACAGTGGAGAGTGAATAAAATTCTGTGTAATTAACATAAACATGAAGGAATGTAATCTTTAAAAAAAGTTACTGAAACACACAAGTCATAAAGAAAACTAGTCTATACCTTCAGTAGAGTTTCTCCATTATCTGATGAGCATGGCTACAGATGGAAGCATCTGTGTCTGCACACATATATGCAAAAATGTGCACTTGCAAAAGTATTGTCCCTCTTTGCCCACTTTTAAATACAAAAATATTTTATTGAAAATATATATTTAAATTATAACAATTACTGCTCAGTGTTATCTTTAAAGAAATCAATGGGTCAACTTCATTAAGCATGATATGGAAGGATAAAACATTCCAGACGTTAATATGAACTGCTTAGGAACTCCCTTCTCTTCTCCCCTGTGTCTGTGTAGCTGCCATGTCAGGGAACAGCAGCTCACTTATTTTCAGATAGAGGAAATAGCTCTCAGGCTTTTCAAATAAAGTTGTTCTCTGTCTTGCATGCAGGCCAGAGTCTCTACATTGAATAAATCATCAGAAGCGTGTTCCAGTTCTTTTAAAGAAGGCACAGCAGTGGTCCCTATTTTTTATTGATTGCATTTGCAGGGGAAAATTGAATCCATTCCTTGTCAAGGCCCCTAAACCTCATATCATAAAGAAGGAGGAAAAAATGAAAAGATGGATGGAGTTCAGTGGAATTAGACACAAAGAATGATCTTTCGTATTGTGTGATGATGAATTTTATTTTTTCATCTTGCTTGTATCGTGTGAAAGGTAGCAGCTGATGTACTCTGAAGCAGTAATCTTCAAAGACTTCTTTTAGCAGAATTGAAAATAAGCTTATTGGAGAGTTTTCTCCAACTAGATTTTCTGCCAATTATCAGTCAAAAGCTCTTTCCTGTATGTAAGTGAACTCAAGGAAAGACGAGTAGATATACAGAAGCGTGACTGTAACACCTCCAAACATTTTATTTAGTAAAATGCCTTTTTTTAAAAAACAGAAAATAAATTTTCACTACATAAATGAGGTTCATATAAACTACCTCTCCAATTACGGTGTTCTGACAGGTGCTATGTTCTCTATTATGAGCTGGTGAAAGTACCACAAGCTTTGATTTTTATGTGCCAAATGAGAATCAGGATATTTTATAAGGACCGATTTGAAGTTTTTTACTGATTAGGACTGGGTTTTCTTGGTTTTCTTTGGAAATTTTCAAATCCATTGCTGTGGGCTTTAAATCAAAACTCAGAGGTATTGGTTTCAAGTTGCCTATTACCGATGATATTGCATCCCAAAAAAAAAAAAAGGGGGGGGGAGGAAACCTGAGGACTTGATTTACAGCTTTGTTTTTTAAAGTGCAGGGTATTTAAAGGTTTTAAAGTGTATTCTTTAGCAGAAGAGAAACATTAATAGAAGCTGTGGTAAAACACTTAGAAAAATAAGCTCTTCAAACTAAAATTCCCATCACCCTTTTCCTCATTTAGTGGTTACTGGATCAGTTAACACAGATGTGGGTGCATTCTATTTCAAGTATACTTTTAGAAAGAATGAAAAAACCCAACCAACAACAAAAAATAAAAAAAACCAAACAAACAAAACCAAACAAAAAACCCCATGAATGAACAGTTTGCTAGTTTGAATTACAGAATAGCAAACTGCCCCAAGAATGATTATTTTAATGGTCATGCAATCATTTATTTGTGTATCAGTCCTACCAAATAAACTGTGTTTCTATTCCAAAGACATTTTTTTTTGTCATACTGAGAAAGTGAATTAAGAAGAACGTGATATATGTTGAACCTGTCATGTGTTACAGTTTATTACAGAAATGAGACTTGGGCAATTTAGTGTGAATTTCTGGGGTGCAAGAATATCTGTTTTTCAGTGCCTGAGAACAGATATATTACAAACTGTTAGTAGCATTTTCTCAGATTTATTACAGTTTACTTCTGTTAAGATGCTCTGTTCTTGTTGCTTTTCTGAATTCTTCATTTTTTTTTTTTTAATTCCAGCTCCATGTCTTGGGCCATTTGAGGGTTTTGGTTTCTTCCCCTTACTGCAAATTCTTGTATTTTTTTAGGCTGTTGTATTTGTCTCCAGGAGAAAGTTATAGAGAAGGAGGAGGAAGGGGAAATTGGGACATAATTAATATAATAAAACTCTAAAACCACTGTAAAGCATCAGTTCCCCACAAATATTACTCATAAGATCTGGTAATCCGTATCTCTTACTTTATAGCCTAATCTCAACAAGTCTAAAAAAGTTCTAGTATATGGATTTGGCACTTCAGTATTTAGTTATTATACTCTCTGTCAACTGTCTCCTTTTTTTTTTTTTGGTATGTGTTTATTTGAGATATCAATTTGCATATATATGACTGTGTATGTGCAGAGGTATGTGCATACATGTGTAACCCTTTGCAAAATATTTTTGTGTGATATTACAATAATAGAATCATGAATTATGCTAATTGGGAACAGACCCATCAGGATCATTAAGTCCAGCTCCTGGTCCTGCACCCTGTGCCTTTAGAGCATTGTCCAGATTTTCCTTGAACTCTTTCAGGCTTGGTGCTGTATCACTTCCCTGGGGAGGCTGTTCCAGTGCTCAGCCACCCTCTGGGTGAAAAACCTTTCCCTGCCACCCAATCTAAACCTTCTCTGACACAGCTCCTGCTTTCTTCTGGAGTCCTGTCACTGGTCACCAGAGTGAAGAGATTTGTACCTGTCCCTCCGAATAGGAAACAGTAGCATGAAGGGAAACAAAAACAAGCATAAAATCTCTTGTTTGCCTAACTGAAAGATTTTCTAATGACTTAATGCAGCCACTTCTGGAAGCAAAATCTGACACAAAAGTCAAGTTTAGAAAGTCCGTCCATAATCTTTAATTGCACAGCAGGTCAAATGGGATCTAAGACATAATTGAACAGTAACCATTTAAAAATTATAATTAACATCTCATGGTGCCGCAGGGAATTTTTCTTTTTTAAGTAAACATATATTTATTTCTAATTATCTGCTTGACAAAAAGAGAGGTATATAATACAAGCTTATTGCTTACAGGAAATCTCAAGAGCTGGAAATTTAATTTGATATTTCTTCAAAAAGCTATCTCTTGAGAGAGTAATATCTTAAAATTACTCTGATAAAACAGATAAACCTTTCTGCAAAATACATGGTGTAGCAATTTTCTCCTTAACCTTTAGAAACAAGCCTATAAAATTTAATGCTGTGATCTCATTTCTCTAGTACCTTTTAAGAGCCTTACTTTGGAAATAGGCTGTAAACTATTAACTTTCAATCCATGCTGGTTTTTACCTTTTATTTTCATTGTAGCAGAGGGTTAGAATGTGAACCTACCTACAAAATTTTGCTTTGTAAAGCCACTTAGGTCCCTTAAATGTGGACTGGTTTTATTTCAGCTTGACTTGCCCATTTGCAAGGGAAGATGAATTTTCTTTCCTGTGTGCAATACCATCATGTAAGCAGGATCTCTATGACAAGTGGCAGTTTTCATTGGATTTATTCAATTGGATTTATTGACATCTTTAGCTCCTTTCAAAAGATTTTTTCCTCTAGGTTCCTTTCAACTCTTGGCTTGCTGATCTAGGTACTTCAGTTTAAGAAACATTGCTTACAATTCCAGTATGCAACACAAAAGAAAGAATTAGTGACTTAAACATCAAAAAGCCCTTGCTTTTCAAAAATTGCCTAAAATGGAGGGGGAGGGGGTGTAGAGGGGGAATTAATGAAATACTTACAACTGATTGAGGTGAAAAGCATGATTTATCATAAGCTATATCATAAGTTTTTTGTGTCACAATAAAATTTCATTGATTATTGAGTCTAGTCTGTAGATTCTTTAGTGTAGCAGTGTTCATCATTTAATGTTCAATTTTAAAGTTTCCCAATATATGTCTTTCTCAAGAAGGTATAGAACATGTTAAAATATTTCACATTGGTTTCATTATATAAATTATTTGATTGATTAAAACAAGTATTGGTACAGGACAACTTTATGAATGAAAGTTTCTGTGTAGCTGGCAACATAGTGTTTTGCTAAAATGTAGGAATTTTCTTGAATTTTAAGTTAATTGTGGAGTTGACCCAACTCATAAATGTTACCATTCACTTTGCTGTCCTTACTGTCAGGGCCCAGATCTATGAACATTAAGATCTTTTTAGTGTGTGCTAATGAGCACTGCTGTTCATGCAGCCCCACCTTAATATTAGCAATAACTCATCAATGTCTTTTTCCCATATAATCCTTTTTAAAAGGAATATCTTTGTTACGTTTATATTATACCTTCTTATGTTGTTGTCATTCTACTTTTTCCTATTGCAGTGCACTGTAATTAGCAAGTATCAACTTTATATGCTTGCATTTATTTTTCTATAAACAGTCTTTATGATTGGGAAGTGCAATTAGAGTGTCATCTCAGAAAGGAAGAATTCGTAAAAGATATTGTCTGTGCAAATAAACCAAGAGTCATGGCATGCAAATAATGCAGCCAGAAGAAGAGAGTGTGAGGAATTTAAAGAAAATGCCCAAGAAAAAGAAGTGTGTTTGTTAAAATTTAATTTCTGGATTAGATAAATTAAATTTTATCACTTCTCAATATTCTAGTTTGCTTTTTGTTCCTGTTGCTTCCCATGTTAGGATATGACTTTCTAATAACAATTTGGTTTTTGTTTGACAGCGACGATCGTGTTAAATGAGCTCAACTGGACTGCGGCGCTGGATGATGTGTTCAAGAGGAACAGGGAGGAGGACCCCACCTTATTGTGGCAGGTTTTTGGTAGTGCCACTGGCCTCGCAAGGTATTACCCAGGTAACTGAGCTGTCCTAGAAAACTGTCCTGTGCCATACCTTGCATTAAAAATATGCTGCATTATCTGCGAGCAGTGCAATATAACTAAAAATTCCTTTTTTACATAGGTACATTTTCTTTATATCAGAATTACACACTCAAGGACTGTGAACTTATTCTGACATAAAGCTAGTATGAGGGGGAAGGAACTGGGAATGAAATATGTAATTAGTATTTTTTTTCAGTAAGAAAAATAGGAGATTATGTCCTTTGAAAAGCTGAGGAGTTTAATTTTAGCTTTTCTATTTTTCTTCTATATCTTGTGTAAATAATCACTTGAATATTTGCAAGTGAGATTTTTGTACCTGTCTACTTTTAAAGATAGTGACCTGGAAAGTCAACATATAATCATATTTAATGTCAGTGAAAATGTGAATACACCATGCTATGTTCATGTCTCTCAGAATCCACAACCTCTGACAGGTACATCTTTGTAGAGCTAAAGTCATTTCAACTTGATTGCTTCTGCCAGCATGTTTCACCAGTCAAAGAATCCCATCACTTGATCACACTGACTAATTTAAATAGGTGTATATTTTCCTGTATTTAGATAATGAATGGCCTGAATTTGATTTTTGTTGTTTTCTATCTAATGGAAAGCCTTGTTTTATGGCAAGGCCTGTGCTGCTGCTGCTGTTGTTAAGTGATGCTCTTATCGATGCCTGAATAATGTGTCCACTACACACAAGACAATTGTGTGAAGCGTGTTGACTAATGCCTACAACTGCCTAAGGAAGAATTTTGAGAACCTTTCTTTCCTGTTTATACAAGATTGTTTGTGTTTCTGAGGGCAGAGGGGATTATTCTAAGGTTGTTATTGTATCATTAGCATGAGTGCTAGCACAGGCAGAGAAACTGCCTCGGGCTAGTTTACAGGAAGAATATTTCATAGCACTTGAATCCTGTTTGTTTTGTCATGCTGGATGATCATGAAATAAATGCAGGGAGATGTTGAAGAAAAAAAATAGTATTGAAAAATGCTAATTTAGTATTTATTTTGTTTTCCAACTCCTCCAATGCTTTTGGGATCTATCATCATCTGTGGGGTCAGCATTTGTCATGGCTTACTATGTGATGTTTTTCCAGTACTGAAAAAGAATATTTCTTAAATATATCTCTCTGCCAATCTCTAGGAAATAATATTTCACTTGGAAATTATTCTCATGTATTGAAAAAAGATTCTTTTATCTAGCTAACCTGTCTACTCCAGTTGTTCACCAACACAACATAGGGGCCTCAAAATCTGTATGTATTCTTCCTTAGGACACCTGTATAAAATGGGAGAAGCTTTTCTCTTTTTTGCAGGTGCAAATGTTAATTGTATATATATACTTCATCTAAACACAATTTTAAATTTAGTGTAAAGCTCAGATGCTCACACCTGCTCTTTATTCCATAGCTAAGTATTTAACAGCTGTCCAATCCTATCAGAACATAACTTCATAAATTCCTGAGTAATTCCCCAATTCTTAAATGCTGGACATAAACAGTGTGGAGGAGTCTAAACTCAGTGAGTTATATGTGTTGTTTTGTGCATCTGCTTCCCATTGTAGCTCAAACTAGAAAGCCTTTTACAGTTTAGATATGTAGAATAGGTCTTTGTGCAAGGTGCTCCATCTCTATCTTGTTGTAAACTTTTTCTCAGTTTGCTGTAACAGCAGATCTTCTGAAAATTAATTCAGGTTTCATAAGCTAAAGTGGATTCTTTTCACATTTGCATTTTTAAACTTATAATATAATTGTAAAACATTGCTTCATTATATTGGACCTTGGTAAGTGTTTCAAAGTGATGAATTTTTCCATAGTGATGATATTTGTGAAAGAATCTGGAAATATCAAACCCCACAATTAAAATGCATAGAGAAGTCTGCTCATTATTCTCTGAAACATATTCACCCAGTCTTTATTCCCCATCTTTGTACCCTCTAAGCTACAAAGGGTGTTTTCAAACAGAGTTTTTGTGTATTAGTATTTTTATCTGATATTGTCCCACTGCTTTGAGTCATGGGCAAAGGGTACATCACTTCTGTTGTAAGGAGGCTCTTGGGCTGTCCTTCTCACCATAGCAGCCAACAGCATGAAGGGATCTTTCTATGAGCAGCCCTGCAAGAAGAAAGTATGTGTAAAATATGAATGTTTGAGCCACCAGCATCCCAGTTTTCCTCTATCTCTTGTGGATACATTCTTCTCCTTAGATTTGGGGTGATGAGACCACAGTATTGCCTTTAACTTATCTCAAGTTCTTGCTGCTGCCCAAATTCCAGTGAGTAGCCGTGGTTGGGGAAGGATGGGCTTCAGTGGGCATGGATGAACAGCTGTGCAAAGGTTCTTAGATGATTTTAGCAACGTTTAAGCCATTTACCATTTCAAACTATTATCAATATTCTCATTAGTTTTGATGGCAGCATATTTTTGAAGAGAAATGCTAAGCTCTGTTACTCTACTGGCAATCATCTATTTTGATATGAAGATGCCAAGAGCAATTTTGAGAATTCTATTAGCTACCCTATGAGCTCTGAAGAACTCAAGAGTAAGTAAACAGGAATTAAATAAAAGAGCTCAAAAGAGAGAAAAAAAAAAAAAATGAAGTGCATGAAACTTTTAAGAAGAATGTCATATATGCTCATTCATATGTTTAAAGGCAAAAATCACAAATTAGTCCTGCATCCATTGTAAGACCAGCCCTCAGTAATCACAGGCCTCTAAAATCAAAGGGAAATTCTGGAATAAGGATACCTTGTTCCCAATGGAGGAGGGTGGAATTAGGGAATATTTAAACAACTGGACGCAAAGGAATACCAAGTAAATTTGGCCAGAGACACTAAACTGGGGGAACCTGTTGACTCCCTCAAGGCAAAGAGGCCAGTTTAATATAGAATAAACAGTTGCACAAAATTTGGATACTCTATGATTGTTTGTTTGTTTACATTTAATGATTCTTAACTATAGGTAAAATATGTCAACTTGTTACAACAAGTGAATAGACTGATTCATAAAATGGTCAAGTCATTAAAATTAAAAAAAGAAAAATTTAAAAATTTTAGATAAATTAATATTTAAATAAATTTAATATTATTTTAAAATACTAGAAATTTACAGCCTTTGTCTTGCAAGCAGTTTTCTGTCATTGATGTATAATTCAAGAATAAGAGCCAGTTTTCAAAAGTGCTGTGAAAGGAAGCTGAAATGTATTTTGTGGGATATTTATACACAAGCATTACTGAAATTCAGTATTATGGAAACAGTAAACAATACCAGAGGAGTTTCTAATGTAAAACTGTGAATCACTAAGTTCAAAATTTGGATTCTATGTGATAGGGCAAGAGAGCATAAATTATTAAAAATGTTGAATTGCTTTCTCCTTAGTACTAGTAGATGTACATCTACCTGCCTAATTATTTGACTTTAGAAATCTAATTCCAGAATCCTGTATTGGCTTTTAAGGTGTCATGTTAAGATGACTCTTGACTAATTCTAGTCCAGACAGAGGGTTTCAGTAGTTTTTGATTCAAAATAAAAGCAGTAATCTGGCAATGTTTTATAAAGTTCATTGAAATTAACAATTCATTCCAATCCAATTGAAACTTTTTTTTATAAATCTTGAAATCTTGAATCCATTGCCAGTGGGCTTGCACATGTAAGGTCTTGTTGGTGCTGTGTATACAGAAAGGTATTTTAATATAGATCAGGTTTCAGATTTAATTTATAATTAACCATAGAGCACTGGACAAAACTGTTGCTCAAAAAAATTAATTTAATGAAAGTAATTTAACATGATTTGACAGATATTAAGTTACTTACAGTTTGTGAGGCATCTATCCAAGTAATTTGAATGCAAGGTTTTAGAAAGCAGCTATCTAAAAGAACAATTTAATTTTTTTTTTGGTGGACTACTTGGAAGTGTAGGTATAAAGTAACCAGTTCCTCTTTTAATCATGAAATTATTTTTAATTATAGACATAATTAGGATTATAATTGTTAATCAATATTTCATTAAAATACTGCAATGGGAGGCATATTATTTTCACTGTAGCAATTACTAATTAAACAAACTTTTAAAAAAACTTGGTATTTATGTGCCTTTTACCAGATATCACCTCTCTCTTTGTTCATTTTGTTGGGGTTTTTTGGTGTGGTTTTTGTTTGTTTGTTTAGTTTGTTGGTTTTTAGTTTGTTGGGGTTTTTTTCTGGACTTCAGACAGCAGACATTTATTTGCAGTTAAATATGATACAGGGGGCTTTCTAGTCACAGTAATAAATCTACTTAAGAAAAATTGATTGCATAGGATTGCTCAAATGAAAACACAGTCCTGATTTAGATGAATGTTTAGTGAAAAACTGTTTGATCAGCAACACTGACTCAGCTCTCTCCAGGAACTACACTAAATAATAATTTTCCCAAGGGTTACACTAGAAAGGATAATACTGACAGGGAGACTGATAGTTATGATAGTTTCAGATTTCAGCTACTGAGATGCAGATATTCATAAGAGTGGCATGATGGTGCTTGAGTAGATTCAGCATCCTTTATGAGGAAATGCTGAACCTAGGCTCAGTGGAACAGGATTTGGTCTGCAGTGACCAAAGGCCTGAAGGTGGGAATGTGCCACACTTGGTCAAGATCCCAAAAGTTGAGTCAATTCATAACAAAAATAAAACTGAGAAAGAAATCCTATCCTGTCCCCAGCTGTTCCCAATCTTCACAGTTCTACCCGGAAATTTAACAAGGGCCTGTGGGAAGTTCAGCTGTAAACTTGTATTCACAATATGGTATTTCTGGCAAAAGGTGTGTCTTCCAGTCTCCTAAGTTTCTGCACAGATCTGTAACTCCTCTCTGTTGTCTTTGTGGAGTCTTTTTCTTGGGGGTCTTTCATAGAGGAGAAAGCAGAGTCCAACCTGCAGCTCCACACCCTTCTCTTACCACATAACCTAGACACACATACTGGTCCTTTGACCTTACCTGTAGTAGAGAAGAATTCTTACTTTAATTATATCTGATCGTGTCTTAATCATGTACACAGGTGTTTTGTAAGTTCATCTGCTCCCTCAGCTTTAAGATGTATCTGTATTATTAAACAGGATGAGTGAGAGCTTTATTGGAATTCTTTTGACAGCCCCACAGTGTGACTGAAGGGACAACATGTACTGGCAGCTTTTCCCAATGGACAGTACTGAATACTGTTTTCTTTCTTAAATACTAAGTTCTTGAGTTTTGTTCCAGAAGACTTTATGTTCTCAGAGACACCTGGATTATTTTGTGCTATACTGCATGTCATATATATGCTGCATGGCATATAAAACACAGGTTTTCATCTGCAAATCACTTCTGACTAAAAAACGAATATAAACATCACTGTCCTCATTTTGCAGATAAAAGAAACAGGTATAGAGAGATAAAATGGCTTCTTCAGTGATGCTCTGAAGGTTAGGTATTCAAGCCAGGGGTATGCATAGCAACAATTTTTTTAGTACTGAATGTGCATTTATGTCCATTAACTCATACTTAAATTCAGTTTAAATATCAGCAGGTCTGGCAATCTCCTGTGAATGCTTGTAATATCAGTACTGAAGAGTACAGTGAAAAGAGGTGTTGTATACTTCCCTTTCTTAACTGTAGACTTCCTTATACTTAGTCTTCCTTTCTTTATGTATACATAAATAATATATCAAAATAATATTAAATATAATATGATGGAAATTTTAATTATTTAAAGAAAAATCTCTTTACATTGCTCATGCCAGTATTTTACTAGGATATTCCTATGGAGATTGAGCATATGAGGTATTAAATAGAAAAATTCACAGATAAAGAAAGCAGCACTTCAGTGATGATTTTCCAGAAAAGTAATCTTGTCTCCTAAAGTCTTCAAAATTTTAGATTAAAAATATGGATAGAAGAGAGCTATCTGAATAAGGATTATCTGTTATCTTTCATTAAAATAAACAAAAACCGTAAAAAAAAAAAACCAGAAACAACCTGTTTCCAGATGTTAGTGAGGCAAGTTTCACTTAGCTACTAGAGCATTCCCTGCTTAGACAAATTAATAATAGAAGAGCTTTAAAAATCAATTTCTAATAAAATAAAATGGTATCTCTCCAAATGAAGAACTTGCTGTGCACAGCTGCTCTTGTGTTAACAATTAATGGCAAGCAATAGTGTTGTGGCCATGATATTGAACTCTCCAGAGAAAGTAATTACTGAAGGAGATACTAAGAGAGTGGAAAGCCTAAAAAAATCCATACAAAATGAATCAAAAGCCTTGAAAAACTGAGAACTTTTTTTTTGCAAAAGGTTTTATATTTTATAGCTGTTAGTTCCTGTTAACAGCTCAACATTTAAAGAAGCCTTTAAAGTAGACAAAGTAAAACTACAAACACTTTCCTAGTAATGCAGCTTATAAATTATCAATTAGTGCAATTAGTGTGTCTGAGTTGGATACTTCTACTTTTTCATAGAAATAAGCCTCTTTAAGTGTTGTTCACTTATTTTTTTCCCTTGAAATCTGGGAGGGAGGAAGAGGAACTGACATGATTTGGATCTAACAATACTCATCATAAAATTGTTGGTGGAAAAGACCTGTAAAATCATCAAGTGCAGCCATTAACCCAGCACCACCAGCACGTTCACCACTAAACCATGCCCTCAAATGCCACATCCACACGTTTTCTGAACTTCCAGAGATGGTGACTGCCCCTTTCCTGCACTGCCTGTATAAATGCTTCACAATGCTTTCTGGCAAGAAATTTTTGCTAATATTCCATCTAAATCTCTCCTGGCACAACTTGAGGCTGTTTCCTCTCATCCTGGTCTCTTGTTACTTGAGAGAAGGGATTGATACTCACCTCACTACAACCTTGTTTCATGATATGAATAATCTTACAGTAAGTTCAGTTACGGCTCGTTTTTCAAAACTCATGTGCTGAATTTTGCTGTTACACAAGCAGATCCACTGAGTTACAGGATAAGATGCTATTTCTAGTGAGTTAATGAAATTAGATATTCATACATCTCACCATGCTCTTGTGTTGAAATTTGTGCCATCTCTGTGTCTTTATGATACAGATTTAAATTTCCAGAATTTACTTTTATAACAGAAAAATGAAAACCACAACAGACCCAACAAAACAGCTTGTTGCTTCTTCTTCTCAAGCTCTGATACTCCAACCCTCTTTGGGGACATCGTTGCTAGTCCAGGTGAAACTAATGCAAGCAACACTTTCAGGATGAAATTCAGTTTATACGTGCAGCAAGAGAAATGTTTGTCTCTGAAACAAGATAGCAGAAAGAGGTTTATTTGTAGTGGCAGACTGCAGTATGTATTGCACATTCTAATCGCTTTTGGGTTTTTTGGTACATTGGGACCAAAAATCAATAGATAGGTTTGTGTATGGACTATTCCCATATCAAATCTTTGCTTACCTGATTTGTGATAAAACTGAGTGCAGTATTGCCCATAACATAATTACCCATTACCACATGGGTAATACATTCTAAAAAACCTCAAGATTATTATCCTCTCTTTTCTGTATTGTGATGATGCTATGACAGTTACAGAAAGCATTGCACAGACTTGTCTATGTTAGATTTTACCTGAACACATTTTAAGGTCTTGGCAATTTTCAGTTACTAAGAGAAGAAAACCACAAGGGAATGGCTGCATTCAATCCTGACTGAACATCTGGTGTGGTAGCACAGAGTTTCTTAGTAACAATTTCTGTCTCGGTAGGATGGTACTAACCAGTTATTAATCCAAAGCATCATTATGATACAGATATTCTGAATACTAATTATAGCACTTGAAAACACTTTTTGATGATTAAGGTTAGGGACTTTTAAAGGTATGGCTGTTTCTTATTTTTAGTTACCATGTCTCACCTTTTACTGAAAAACAGCTAAGGAATTCTACAAAAGCGCAACACTGAAATTCAACTGACATCTTTTTGAGTAGAAAATTGAGGAGTATCACATTTCTCAAATAGTCTGGGCTATCTCATTTTGGAATTCAGGTTTTTTCACATAAGTTCACTAAAAGAACTATGAAAAATCAGCAAAATATATGCTATAACTTGTCCCTTTGCTCCATCTGAGGAAGACTTTGCTGAATCTGGCCCAGGGAATTGAATAATCCATGGTTTTGATTGTTTTGAATATCCACATGAATGTTAATTTGCGATAAAATTTGGAGTTTGGGTCAAAATAAAATTATGCAGTTTGGGATTTGATAATTGGTATTTGCTACCTATCTTATTATCAGCTTTTAGCCTATTTTCTCAAATGTGTTAATAATGTAAAGGGATGTAAAGGTGTTAATAATTCATCTCTGCCTCTGTTCCTTGCACATGCATACCTAACCTGTAGAACAGGGCAGAAATTTCAGGAGAGTTTCCCTCATGACACTCACCTGTGCCTCTGGACTCATCTCATGAATTCAGAATGGGGTGTTGTAGCCAAGGTCTGCCTTTCCTAACAAATATTTTCATTTAGGCTCTACCCTGTAACAGTCTCTATAGTGCATTAATTGATTCTATTTGTAATTAACAAAGCTGAGGATTTCTACTTTAAATATGCAGAAATAACAGAAAAAGCATGGTTTACTCTTGCTTGAATTATATCCAGTCCTGTATCTCAATAATGCAAACAGATATGGAGGGATATCAAACCCAATGAATAATTTATAAATATCAAATCTGTCCACATGCCAAACAAGAAAATCATCAAAAGGGAATATGAGTAAAGCCTAATGTATGCACCAGAGAACTGTGCAGTGTTGACATAGTTCAAAGATACTCGCATGCAACAATGAGCTGTGGTGAGGCTGATATCTTGAAGATATTGGTAAGCCAGGTTCCAAACCACCTTATAAAAATGTATTAAACAATAGATTATAGAAACAAAACTGTAAATCTCAAAGTCCTTAATCAATTTAAGTTTTTGAGGGAAAAGTGTAATCATATTTTTTGTGCTTTTCATTTTGCTTTTATTTTAGACCACAAAATAACTTTTTGTCAGTAAGACATAAGCCAGTTTCCCCAAGTGCCTTTATGGTGTGTCCTGTATACAGACCAAAAAAGCAAAATGTCTCTTTCATTGCTCTCCATCCCCTCTATTTATTTCCCATATAATTATAAATGCATACTTATTTTTGTGTGGAAAGTATTTCTCATCTTTTAAAGAGGTTGTTTTAAAAATATTGAATCAGAATTAATTAAAGTTGTTTAGTGGAGATCAAATTTCATAAAGGAATTTCAGTTTCCTGTTAAAAACAATTTCAATAATATCCATAAATACTCAGAATGTCACTAAAACCAGTGAATACATTTCAGACCATTCAAAGCCATCTAAAATTAAAAGTGTTATTTCAGATAGAGACTAGGATGAATGGGTAATTTAGTCATATTAATTCTTGAGGTTGAAGAGGGAATTCAGCTCTTCTTTGGTGTGAATGAAATTTTAGATACTAAGGGCTGAGTCCTTATTTATGTTATGCAGAGCCTTGCAGAGACTTTCTACTAGGTTATGTAAATTGTTGTAGAAATCATCAGAAAGATCAACAGGACAAGTTTGCTCATTATACATTGTATATCTTAATTAGTGTATGATCCAACAGCCATTAATATCATATGATAAATCATGCAGTCATGGAAACTTAAGCATGTAAAAGTTCGTTGTATTTTTCTGGAAAGAAAATATATTTAGTAGGAAAACAAAACTTATTGACATGTGTCACAGGAAATAGTGGTTTAGCAGCACGGTAATAAATAATGTTCTTCAAGACCTTCCCTAGATCTCCTTGAAGCTGCTGACAGTCATTCCAGAAATGTGTGTACTGAAAGAGCCATTCTCATGAGCAAAAAGTAGAATTGAGTTGTTGTGTTCACCACTGTGTCTCTCTACCCAAAAGAAAAACTGTGCTACCATTCACAGTAATCTCCAGAAGGACCAGATTGGTTGAAACTAGTGTGCTGAGTGGCTTCTGCTCAGTTTTTTTTCTGTTTAATTGGACAGTTATTACAGTTTTTAGCCTAGTTCTGATGAATGGCTTCCTTTTCCATTGTTCTTTTTAACCTGCTAATATAGATGTAGCCAAAAAGGGAGTTTGGGCCTCACTGCAATCCAGGCTATTACTTAAAAGTTATGGTAGAACTCAGTCCAAGGCTTAGCAGCTCAAAGTTTTAACTGAAGGAATTCTGCTGTAAACCAGTTTTAAAGAAGTTGTCTTCACATCCTTCATTTTACTGTCTCAACTAGAAATTTTGAGCATCCTTGCCATAGTTAAAGAACAAAAGCAAAGAAAAGAAGGAATTTTTAAATGTGTTGTGATTTTTATTCCAGTTAAAAACCCCTCAAGTGTTGTTATACAATTGTTTAGTGCTTTTGGAAATTCTAGGGAGGGTTTCAGGCATTTCAAATTTTGCTAATAAGTGTTTAAGTTAGTATAAATTTTGCCTCTTCATTTTTTTGGAAGATTTGCCACACACTGTTTGGTCTAAAGGCCCCAGTTCTGAAGGGCTTTCTGTCAAGAGAACTTGTGTTGTCCTCAGTGATGCGATGTGTTTACCTGTCAGGTGGTAGTACATTAAAATGTGTTTGTAGCTCTCAAATTTTGCAGAAAAAGTAGCTGAATTATTTCTCATGGTTTTCCGTTGCACAGTTAAAGTGAAATCTTAACCCATATTTCTGTAAATGTTAGTTTAGCACTTTGAAAAATTACCCTGCAGTTTAAAGCAGGATGTGAAGATTGTGGTATCAGATGAATTCTATCTAAATGTTCCTATGATGGTTTTCAGTAGATAATTTATGTTAGCTAGAGGGCCATTCTGTCATTCTGTCTGTAGAACATTGATTCAGTTTTAAATTATTACCTCTGTCAGCATCCACTGTCACAGCAGTATGTGAAAATGGTGTTAGAAAGGCCCTTCTTCAGCTCCTGAGTTCAAATTCTCTTTGAACCACCATCCTTTTGCTTAACAGAATGCACTTAAGGAGTTGAACTTACCTTTTGTGTGAAATAAAGTAACATTACCAGTGTAAATTGAATTTTCTCTGTTGTTTTGAAGTAAATCAAGATCATAAATTAAAATAATTCTTTGTTTTTGAAGGCTGTCCTAGATACGTGTCAGTTAAGAGGGACGTATGTGGTAGCGTGTAGCCTTTTTACTGTCACTGAAAAGACTGAAAGTTTTGGCAAAGATGGGGCAGTCTTGGTCAGTATCTTGATTTATATTTGCTATTTTACCTAAACCACTCATAATACAAACTGAAATAAACACATTTCATGCAGATTTTGCAAGTCCCAGGGAATGTATTTGAAAGGTGGATTTTCAGATGGAATTCCTATGGAAAGGATAGCCTGGACAGAGACAAAAATTCCGTCACTGAACATGTGCTAACATGCTGAATTTAACCTGTGGATATCTAAGTAATGATACTTAAGCTAGAATTTTGACATATATCCATCTCAAAAAATTAAATTTTCTCCTTTCTGAAACTTTCGAATACTTTTATCCTGTTAGGTCTCAAAGGACTTGTCAGGGGTGGTCTAACCTGAAATCAGACAGTACTGGTATAGATTTTAAGGTTCTCCTGGTATGCAACAATACACAGTGTTCTCTGTGGCTGCTAAATGTGTACTGCTAAATGTGGGTTACACTCAGCTTAAAGATTGCAGAGAGTTACAGGCCAGCTCATGGTTTGGTTTCTTAGGAAAGGGTTCATTCTGTAAAATCAAAAGTAGGCAGCTACTCAAAGCTGGTGGATTCTTTATATTCATCTGTGAAAATACAATTTTTCCATTTTGTCTTAGGTTTATGATTTTTCAGGAATAATCCTGGAGCTGCCTATTTTTTTTTTATTTATTTATTTAATTTCCTAGACAGAAGAATGATTGATGTCAGGAAATAGCTCCCCCAAGGCTTTTGGCACACAGTGAGAGAACAAATTGTGGAGCATTATATCATTCCCTGTAACTTTTCACATTTTTATTTGTGTTCGTTAAGCTGTCACATGGTTTGGAAAGGCTCGTTTTGCTTTTCAGTAAGGAAATAATTCTTACCCTTGCTGAAAATTATGGTAAAGCTTAGATTAAACACTTGAAAAAGGTCATGATTCTTAGCATTTTCTTTACAGAGACATAAATATTTACATCTCTTTTTCTTCAGGAGATATGCAACTTTCATGTTACTTCTCTAATATGCATTTTTAGATGAAGGTCTTGAGTCAGTGTACAATTTTTTAGGCTCATAACTGAGATACCATTATTATATGTAGCAATAATTAACTCTTTTTTAAATTTAGTAAGTTGTTAAAAAAGTTGTTTCATTATCTGAAGTGTTTTGGTTGAATTTTTGGTTCCATTGAAATCAGTTTTCAATTATAGTCAGCACCTGTTTCTTCAACACACTTGGCCATACATATACATATGCATATATATATACATACACATATACACATACATATATGTAGTTCTATTGCATTGTATTATATGGTAATTTGTATAAGGTTGTCTAGGTATTTCAACAACATGTTAAACAAATATAGACTCTTTTTTTAATCCAAGTGATATTTTGATATTTATGTAGTGCAAAGTCTGTGATACTGATTCATTACATAATTGTAATTAAAATACTTGAGATTATTTTTTATATTATTCCATTTTTTTTTTCTTTTTAGCTTCCCCATGGGTAGATAAAAGCCGAACCCCTAACAAAATAGATCTGTATGATGTACGCAGAAGACCATGGTAAGGTTTCTTTTTAAAGGTTTGGTGTGTATATATATACATATATCTCACTTACTTTCTAAATATTACTGTAAAAATCTTTTTTTCTGTTTTTTTTTAATGTTACTTACTTTTAGATATTGTTATTTTCTTTTCAAAACTAGTTAGTTTTTCTAAATAAACAATTTGCAAAGTATACTCCTTGTTATGCAGTATCCACTACAGTTGTACTATTGGATTACATGGACTTTTTATAGGAGGATAACTATCAAATAGGTGTAAGACAGTTAAAACTCTGATTTTGTGCCAAAATCAATTATAATCATGAGTATATCCTGACTGAACCATTCTTCCAGACTTTTGCAAATATTTAAAAGTATGTCTCAGTGGTTTAGACCAGGAATAAAATCACTAGATGTGTAAAAGATGAGAGAGCGGTGGGATTACTTCTCATGATTTTTTTCTGTAAGCCTCTCAAGACATAAAACATATTTGATACTTGGATATAGTTGGATATATTTTTTTCAAAGGACTAAATATTTCTGCCTATGCTGGGCTGAGCAATAATTCACCTACCATCAAGATCTTTAGCTCTGAAATAGCATTCCTGTCTTTCAGTTATATGAAAACAGTGAATTTTGATTAGTGTTTCCTACGTCCAGACTACCCTAATGTGTTTTAGACTTAGATTTGCTTAGGAGACACAGCAAGAGAGCAAATAACAACACATGAGTTTTGTACTAGCTACAACAAGAGGATTTTGTTGGTTCAGCTAGTTTGAGTTTAGAGATGACAGAGTGTCTTCCATCACACACAAAAAAATGTTTATGCAAGTTTGTGTAATTCATAGCATCTCTTTATTTCAGGTATATCCAAGGAGCTGCATCTCCCAAAGACATGCTTATTTTAGTGGATGCGTAAGTGTTTAACATCTGAATACTGACATTAGCAGGATAAAAGTGCTTTGATACATTGAAGAAATCTCTGTATGATGAAAAATAGAGAGCGAATTAAGAGGTTCTTGTATGCAAGGTTAAAAAATCTTGGTATGAGCAAAATAAATACATTAAAAAAATAGTTCCAAAAAGCACAAACCAAACATGAAAGTTATTTAAACTGGAGACAAGAACTTTTTTTTTTAATCACTTCAATATTTTTCTGTTTTCAACTTATTAATTACTGCAGCAATCAAGTGAATATTTCTCATATCCATGCCAAGATTTGTTGTAAAGCACAAACCTAAAAGCAAGTGACTAGAAGCTTTACAATAGATGTGAGAATGATATAATGAGCCTGACAGATAAGAATGTTTGTGGACTTTGTGTGTTTTACAATACAGATGTAAAAATTGTCAAGTTTGGTTACTATAAAACATTGCTAGAAAGCAAGCAAAGAAATGAATAAAAGCTTGTTCTCTGCCTCAGCAAGGCTTCTGCAGTGTAGGCAATGTTGAGGGACTGAAGGGAATATTGAACCTGATGTGTCAGATTGCTTTATGCTGAAAAGCTTCTCAGGCATAGCATTTGCATTTAATGCTTTTACACGTGGTGAAGTGCTTTCATATCAGCAGTGAGTTTTATCAACATTTGTTATTTCTTCACTTCAGCTTAGGTTTTGCCTTGAATCAAAGAAGCTGTCATTTGCATCTCTGGAAATCCAGAGCTGGAAATCTGTGTGTAGGAGTATAAAATGTTTAGATAATGCATTGGTTGAAGGTTGTAAACTCAGATTTTTGTAAAGGAAAGGAGTAAAGGATGCAGCATTATGACCTCTTCTAAGACACAGGACTGGGACTTTGTATGCCAGTTTTGAACCTTCTTTAATAATTATAAATAGTTTAATAACACTAACGATGGGTTGGAGAATTTAGGAATTTAATTGAAGTCAGGAATTAAATTAAATTTTAGTATGAAAGTTGGTGAGCGTTCTGGTGGGTGCACTGTATTTTCTTTTTTATGTTTTACACAATATTTGCTGAATTCAACTTACCTATTGTGGATTTTTTTAGGAGTGGGAGTGTCAGTGGATTGACATTGAAGCTGATCCGCACGTCGGTCATTGAGATGTTGGAGACCTTGTCTGATGATGACTTTGTGAATGTAGTTTCAGTGAGTATCTGTTCTTTCCACAAAATTTGCATTGTCAACAAAGCCAAAAGCAAACTATTTTTAATACTGGATATGAGATACTTGAATGTTTAGCTGCAAAGAGACTTAAAATATATTGCATTTGTTTTCTTATAAAATAACAAGAATGTCCTAGATTTGATATTGTAGATATATTTGTGTGAAGGGCAAATATTTAAATAAACTCCTGCATAGCCAAATTCTTCTATCCAAAATAATTCTATGGTCTGTATAAAACCTCTCCTATTTGATTGGTGTATGCAAATTCTCTTGAAATAGTTGCTGGTTCCCAGATTTTCTACACAGAAGTTATTTGGATTGCTCATGTTGTTTGATGCATAATGACAGTAGATGTGGAGCCATTTATCTGACCTGCCCAAGGAATGTTTCTGAGAAGTTCTACAGTTCTTTGCCACTTGATGCGTGGCAAAACATTTTTTCTCATAATAAATAATAAAATAGAGGGAAAAATCCATGAAGAGGGTATTGGAAATTTTCCATTTTCAGGTGAATACCTTGGATATCAATATTTGCCTTTGGAAAAGCTTTTTTTTTTTTTTTTTTTTTTTTCTATTAAGCTGTTCAATTGTATAGTTTTGATTCTAAGGATTTAGGATGAGAACACTGACATATTCTTAATAACAAGAGACAATCTCAATGATGAGTAACCAGAATGATTTTGGAGATAATTTTCAACTTCTAGAGCTATGTTTTAGGCAGCTTGAGGGACAAAGACCTGAAATATAACTTTTCTCAAACCATTTTTTGCTTCATGGATTACTGACAGTCAATCTAGAACTTTCTGCAAGGAGCAGACAAGTGCTTACTCTCAATGATGTTTCCTTTGTTAACGTTTTTAATAGTGGATAAGACAATTTTCCTTGGTCTAAATTGCAGTAAAAAAAAAAAACAACCCTAATTTTTTTATTATTGTTATTAAACTAAATAAACTTCTCTGTAATGGTATTGGGGAGCTGAAATCTTCTTAGTTTCACTGATTGAAAAAAAAAAAAGCTTGTAATCCTAAATGGATGGAAATTGATTACTATGTTCAGTAGAACTGTGGCAGCTTTCACTACTAGAAAATCTGGACCCCTACTACCTCTTGATTTACACATATTTCCAGACTCTTTTGTTACATTTACTCCAAGATGACCAGAAATAGTTTATCTTAATGCTAAGGCTTCCTTAGGCTCTGAGTATTTTATTAGCTAAGGTTCACTATTATTCTAATGAGGCCTCAGGGTTGGGATTTGTGTCAAAAAAGGACCAGAAATCCTTAAGTATTTTCTACAGTGTATTTCCCCAGGGCTTTGTTACTTATAATATATAAGAGCAATTTTTTCCTTTTGAATGAACTTTAGAAGCTCACATCAGAAATTTGATTGCAAAACCGAAGAGGACATTTTGTTTATGTTGTTTTCTTCATCAGTGGAGGGCAACAATCACAGAAATGTGCATAATAGAACATGGCATCTCTAAATGTTTCATAAAAGGCTATTTGATGTTGTATCCTTATAAAATAAAAGTCTTTATTAAAACTTTTCAGTATTATAATTACTATTGTAAAACCTATGTTTTCATGTATTCAGATGATTTATAATGTAATTGTGGTGGAGGTGTTAGGACATATATATATATATATTTTAATTCTCTAATAGACAGAAAATCATATGCTATAGATAGGAAACAAATGGTTGTACTACTGTAAGGCATTCTATAAGTGAGAGAAGTGAACACAGAAATTTGGTCTTTGAAGGTTTTTTAAAAGATTTGGCAGAATCAGTTGAACAGCTGGACTAGATAATCTTTAAAGTCTTTTCCAACCTAAATGATTCTATGATTCTATTATCTTGATTCACAAAATATTCCATAACGGAGTAGGTATACCTAAAGTCCAGCTCCAGTGCTTTCTTAGTAGATTCAACATGCAGAATATCAACCTAAACATTTTGTTCTAGGTGAAATAAATGCAGATTTAGTCAGTGTTTTTAAAAAATATCCATATGTTGCATGTGTTTGCTTAAGAACATTTTCACCTGAAGCATCCTGGTATTAAACATGATAGGCTAATCAAAAAGTCCAAAAAGCTAGGTGAAATACTCAGTTAATACAGCATTAGCATATGGATATATGAACACTAACACTAACTGGAAGTTATCTACAATTTTTCTTTCCCTCATGGATCTTTTGGCCTAAAATGTGACAGTTGTTTTATGGCTTGTTAGCTTTAATAACCATGGAGTCTTTGGTCTGGGGTTTTGAGTTAACTAGAGAGCTGTTTCACTGCTAACCTCTGCCAAGATGTTGTCCCACAAAGCCCATATGCATGATGATTCATGCCCACAACTGAAAGACATGGATTTAGGCTCATGTCAATCATTTCTTAAAAGTGACAGGAGGATTTAACGAACTGTGCCTTGTCTATGAGGAAATCCTAGGGGAGGAAAAAAAAAAAAGCTTAAAAGTAGATGTGCTAAAAGCATTAGTTCTACTGAATAAACATAGTTCCTGCATTTATTTCCAGGGAAAGAAAGGTTGAACAAACTATTAAGTCATAAAAAGATAGCCAGGGGTTAATATATCATGGTTTCCTTTGGGATTTGCATGTTCCTTATCTGAAGTGCTGTGCTTTGTTGCAGGGAGAAAACCTGCTGTTTGAAAGGGCTTAAATGTGTGAGTAATACAGCTGTTTTCCCACTAATCCGGTTATAGGCTTTGATAGCAGCGAGTGGTAGATGATAGGGGCAGCAATTCCATCCCAGCACGCTGTGATTTAGTGACTTGGTTTCAGATGTTGACACAGAGAGTGTAATTTGTTTGTGGTTATGGGTAGTGTGCAGGAGAAATGTATTTCAAATCTGCAGAGGTGCAGGAAACCACACAAAGGAGAAACCTCCCTTACAGCAACAGATGTGTTAAAGGTCAGGAGCTGTTGTACTTTTTAAATTCACTTAGCCTTTGTAAAAATCCAAACAATATTTACTGTTTAGGAACTGGAAATTAAATGTCATGAGCATATGAGATAGAACAGAATCATATTCAGGGAAAATTGAATGCTCATCTCCTGCTCTTGTGCAGTTCTGCACATTGAGTAAACTCAGAGGGAAGGTAATTTCTGCATGAATTGATTTCAAAGAAAAAACTGGGCACTCAGCCTATAAAATTATTGTTGGGGATAAAAAAATCTGTGGATGATACACCTCTTTTCCAATTGATTTTTAGTAGCAGTTTTTTCATGTATTTCTACAGTTCAGTTGTTGCAAACATGTTTACTTTGTCTCTCTTACTCCTAAGTTGGTAAAATCTTTACGCCTTCCTAAAAAAATATTTAAATATGGTAACAGAGGGAAAAGTAAGTTTTGTAAATGTGGTTTCAATGTACAAAACAGCTCCTTTCCTTTTCTGCTACATGATCCATCCTGTATTCTGCAGTTCATACTGGACCTGTATTATCTTAAATACAAGGAGCTGTTCCTTCCTTCTGGGAACTACTTTCTTAAGTTTATTTTAAAATTAACTAACATGCCATGGGTGGAAAACCTTAGCCTGAACTCCTAGTGGAGGGAGGAGGATGCTTTTAGCTTTATATGAGTGTACTTCTGTTCAGTGGGCAAAAACTTGAAGAATTTTATTTCAAAATAACTTAAACTTTGTTTCATGTATTATTTCAATGTAGTGTTTTAGTGGACCTGAAATGAAATTGCATACTCAAATTATATGACAGGGGGTTTTTTTTGCTGTGTTTTTGAATTTTGACCCAGAAAAGTTCAATGGTGCTGTTTTTCCAAACAACATCACTACTTGAGGAAGAAATTAAACATGATCATGGTGTCATTGGCAGTGAAGTATTTCTGTTGGTGGATCTAGAGGAAATGAGAAGGACTCCTGTATGAAGGGGTTTGCCAATGTGCTTTGTTTCTTACTTTCTCATTTTCCTAATGGACAATACCAAGGAGAAAATATGAAGATGCTTGCATCTTTTTCATTATTTGACAAATGAAAAGTAGATTGAGAATCAGGTTCCCTCTACAATAAGTATTTCTGCATAAGAACCTCTCTTAGTGATTTAATCCTGAAGCATCCCCAGTAATGAATCACAGTAGCTGCAATTAAGTGTGCAGGCTCCTCAGCATCATAGCTCTGCGAGGCAGTAAACAAATACATGTAATTCCTTTTTTTTGGCAGGGGACATGGTTTGGATTTTTTTCCTAGTCTCTGAAAAGTGATAGAAGGGCAAGCTTAGGTCTGTGTTGACCTTCCTGATTCTCTTAACAGCAATCCATCTAACTGACCTTGCAGTTTCTCTTAAATTGAGTGGTTCATTTTTAAGAAAAGGGGAACAATGATACCTGCAGATAAATATGTCTTCGTAGCAATGTTCCTTAATGAAAAATCATTACCATTCCTTAATAGTAGGTCATTATCTTGCATCTTCTATATTCAAGGAGCAAGTGAATTAAATTTGGTTTTTTCATACAGGTATATTTAATAAGCACCGTAGGTGCAGGGTTAAAAAAGTCTCAGAGAAGTTATGATCCAAATCTAGTATTCAATTTCTGCATTGCTAATAATTACAGGTAAAGCAAGGCTAGGTATCTATGGAGATATATGTAGGGGAAATAGATCTGGAGGACATGTTTAGCAAATGTAATGAAGATGAGTATTCTGCAAATAACAATGGAGAAAATTTGGAAATTATGGAAACCAAGGGATTATTAAGATTATTAAGAAGTTGGAAAGAAATTTCTTTTTAGCAGGAGGAGTTACAGTAGTATAAACAGTGTTATGGAATGTTTATCTGCTTGTAAAATTGTATTTCTTTTTACCATCTCTCCAAAAGGAAAGTCAAGAAAGGAGTCAGTAAAGATTTGTTAAAAGTCTTTCAGGTGGAGTTGAGAGGAGGATTAGGGTAGGGACAGTATTATATTAGCTGACTTATTTGAAATGAAATTGACTTCAGTGGGACTCTGATCCTCAGGAAAGCAAATTGCACATTGTGTTGTCAAGGAAAAGAAGTGAGAGACCACTAGGACTGAAGCTTCTTGCAATCTTCATCAGACATGATGAAATAGAAATGCTTGTACAGCTTCAGTGACATGACTAGAGACAACTTTTCATCTAAATAGTGTATGGATTTATGGTTCACTTTCCCTCCTGGAAGGCAAATTATAAGTGTTTGAACTCATATTTTGACTGCATGACTCCTTTCTTGTGGCTAAATACTGGTACCTATATGTGGAACACATCAGTAATTTAACACAAAAAGGGTTGGCTCAGATTTTACGAAAAATATTGTAGGTGTTTCCTCTGAGGACTTGGAAGTGTTTTACAGGTGAATGCTTAGCTCTAGAAAGCATCTTCTCACACACTTGAGTGTGAGACACACATCTGAGAAGCTGGGTTTGAGCCATGCTCTCCAACTCACAGAATTTGAGCTTTTTTTTGGTTGTTCTGGGGAACAGAAATAAATAGTCTAATGACTGATGTCATCACAGATGAGAAAAGGTGTTTCTGGGGAAACTCTTGTATCCACAATTTCTCAAACCTGTCAGAAAAAAGCCACTACGAGAAGGTCCAGTTGAAGCCAAATAAATTTGAATGGCATATAACTAGTTAATATGCCTTTAAAAATTCCAAGGAAAGGTTCTTCTTGTCTTCATCAATATTTAATGCCTTTCTGGAAGATGCACTTTAAGCAAACACCTACCACTAAATGTAATTGTTACAGCTTATTGCAGAAGTTGCCTAGGGAATTTTAATGACTAGTGATAGGTGGTGGTGAGACAGTATTACAGAGGTCAGATCGAAGTGTCTCATTGCCCCTTTTAGCCTTAAATCAAGAATATGTAAAGATTTTGGTTGGTTGGTTGGGTTTTTTTTCCTTTTTGTTTTGTCGTACCAATTTATTATATGTTTGTCCCAAGTAGTTGTTCATCATCCACTTTAGTTATTAAAGGACTGGAAAGTACTTCATGACCCTTGTGTGATACAAATATTCAAAATAGTAAATATTGCAAAGTTTTCATCTTTGTGAACAGGCAATACATACTGATTACTTTTTTCTTTTCTCAGTATACTTAAGAATTTTTCCATGTCTATCTAGCAAAAGACATGTTCAGTAATTAAGCTTTCTCTTATCCTTAATGTAAGTAAAAATTTCTTGTTAACTTCATTTTAACAGGCCCTACAGTATTGTCAGTGCTATAAGACCAAATGGCAAATACTTACATAAAGCAGACATATACAGAATAGTCTATGACAAAAAGGTGAAAATGAAGTGTTACTTTTCCATCCCAGTGATAATATTCCTTGTGGTACTTGCTTATGTTTCTTCTGGAGTATCTGGCTTTAAATAATAATGTCATTGTGTTAAAAAAAAAAAAAAAAAGGCAACCCAAAAAACCCCCCATAAACATTATGTCAGTGCTCTCTCTGAGAATTACAGCTCACACCAGGACCATGTCCAGAAGTCAAGGTGCCACATTCACCTCAGAACTGTGCACAAGCTACCAAGCCTCTGTAGCACCACAGCCAGACAGATCCCACACAGAAGCTACTCATGTTTTTATTTAAAGACCACTTTGACATACCTTATATATTGCTACAGGATTTAGAAAGAAAAAATGTTTCAACAATTTTTTCTTAATTTCTCATTTAAACTGAGACTTATATCACTACAAATAATCTTGACAAACCTTTAGAAGCTTGTGCTGGTTTGAAAGCAAAACCAGTGAAAGACTCCAAGTCAGAAACACAATTTAATAAGAGAAAAAGAAAAGAAATAAAAGAAAGTAAAATAAAAGTAATAGTACAAAAACCACTGACAGAGTCAGAATACAGCCTGACACCCTGTTAGGGCGGTGGTAGCAGTCCAGATGAGATGGTCTTGTCGAAGCAGTGATCCTGTAGAAAGGTCTGGTAGCTCTTGTCTCCTCTGGGAGTCCACTGGATAAAAAGCTGCCTGTGCTGTCCCAAACCCTGGATTTATCCAGGTGGGAATGCTTGGCTCCTCCCCCTGGGCAGAGCATCTCACAATGGGATGATCTCATTCTATGAGTCATGCAGTAGGTCCTTGATGGCCCATTAAACAGAGATAACTCCCGGAGGAAGTTATCTATGAGTCATGAGCAAGGCATTGTTAGGCTTGTTAACAGAAGATAAGGAAAACACTGCCCCACCCTGGCTCCATCCTATCATGGGGATAGGATACAAACCTTGGGCACAATTTTACATTGTAACCTAGGACAAAGCTTAAATTATTTTTCTTTTAGAATTACAAATTAATGACCAAGCCATCTGAATTCTGGAATTTATTTGTTTATACATCTATTATTTTATCTGTTAGGGGTAAGAATAACATGCCATATTCAACATCCCAAGAGAGCAAATCAGGCTACCCACACAGATAACACAAACAAATGCAGAGCATTCATGTGAACACACATACAAGTTTCACTATTAGAGACCTCTGGGACCAGCACCTCTGTTTTACGCAACTTTTAGTCTCCAAACCAGCTAAATCCCTCTCCTTACTCTTATTTAGGGTTTTTCTCTTAAATATTCCACACTAAGTCCCAAACAAACCTGAAATGCACTTTACAGTTATTAACTAATTTTAGCTTACTGTGGAAGGAAAATGTTCAAAACGAGTTTAAGATAGAAAAAAATCCCATGGAAATTTGGAAAAGGAATAGTACAAATTTAAAAAGAAGATCGGTTTCATTTAGTATCTGTCACAAAATGTTAATTTTAGGGAATACAGTGCTTGAGCGCATGAAAAACCAAAGGGATTGGAAATTAGAAGCTCAAATTCTACATTAGGATGTCAGGAGCAGGAATGTTGCTAGAAACTACATTTATTACTATACAATATAGCTGGCAGCTCCAGATGACTAGAGAAGTCACCTCCATTCCTACTTTGAGGGATTGCTTTCGGCATCAATACACATTTTTATTGTCTCCTCTTGTCAAATGTCAGGGAGTCAGAATTCTAACAACACATGGCATGGGGGTCTGTGATTTCCAGAATAAATCTGAGTTCTCTAGTATATTAGTAGTATTTAAAAAGAATAGTTTATGAAAAGTAGCTTTATAAAAAGTAGTATTTAAAATGTGTAGTTTAGTGGTATATAAAATGATAGCTCTACCCCATGGCTCTACTGGCTAATAAATCTGCTGGCTCTTTCCAGTTTCCTAATTTTCAGCAAACCACAAATCTTACTAAAGAGGTCCCTGCTTTGTCAGACATATCATTGATCTTGGGGTGTTTTATGGCATGTCAGATGCTGGACCAAAAATGCATTGCTGAGTCAGCTTTCTAACTAGGAGACTATTATCAGGGAGCGCTGTGACAATATCATTAAAAATTTGTATGGGAGAATGGTTTCTTGAACCATAAACTCATTCCTTACCAGATCAGAAGAGGCTGGGCTAGGCTGGCTTTAGCAATTCTTCTAGAGAAAGATGATTCACCATGTGAGAAAAGAAGATAATGCAGGCTGTCCTGAAGTTTTGAGATGAGGTGGAGGCTATTTGTTCTGTGATGCTCCTTTTAAAAATATACATTCTATAACAGTCATCTGTATTTGTTAGGTGTGACAATGTCACAGTTTGGAGCGAATCTAAAGGATCTCCTAACTTAGGCAAAGCATGAGTGAAATACTCATCGAGTTCTCAAGTCTCACACTTTCAAGACTCACACTTTTCCCTCCTGCCTCTCACCTCCTGCCTTGGCAGCAGCATTTCCCTTGTCAGCAGTGTGCTGCTGCAGCCTCCTCAGTGCTCTGGAACTCCAGGCAGCTGCCCAGCCAGGCACAGTGCTCTGCCCTAAAAGGGGGACAGGCACTTTGGAGTCAGGATGCGAGAATGCAGAGGTGATACTGTAGCCCCTGCTGTCCCTCTGCCATGTGAGATGATGCTAAAATGTGTGTCTGTGTTGTAACTTCTTGAACCAATTAAACATTCTTCTTCATACCCTGAGGAGCAACCTCACATACCAAGAGAACCTATAGATAACAGTTTAATACTTAAAACTTTATCTCTGATGACCAGTAAGGGGACTTGAGGAATGTCAGGGGAGTTCAGTGTGGATATTAAGAAAAAGGTTTTTCACTGTGAGTGTGGTCTGGCACTGGAACAGGCTCCCCTGGGAATTAATTGGTCATTACTCCAAGCCTGTCAGAGTTCAAGGAGTGTCTGGACAATGCTCTTAGTCCTGTGGTTTAGTTTTTGGTACTCCTGCATGGAGCAGGCAGTTAGACTGATGATCCTTGTGGATCCCTTCCAACTTGATGTATTCTCATGATTCAGCTTTTTGGCAAAGGTGCCTCATGTTTTAAAAACCTTAAATTTGACTGAATGAAGATTCTCCCTGTCAAGGGATAACAGGATAACATCAACAAAATAATTTTCTAGTAAGTTTCTTCCTGTTATAGCTCTCTTCCCCAGTGCATCTGGGGAGCAGTGCCATGCAGAGCAGGCTGCAGGGCTGCAGCCCTACAGCAGTGCTGTAGTTTAGATCAGCCAGCTTTCCCTGGGAGTTGCTGAAGTTTACAGTACTGAATTTTTCAGTAGAAGTCACAAACACGTGATTTTAAGTAAATAATACATGATAACTTAGCTACAGCAGCATAAAAAGACCATAAATTTCACCTTGCTAAGCAAATTCATCCTTCAGCCTACACTGACATTCTGTGTTGTAACTCTGAGATTGGCAGTGCAGCATTACACTTCATGGTCTGAACATTAATCCTGGGGTACTTAGTGGGAGCTTTGCATTGGTTTATGTGCAGATAATAATATTGGTTATAAAGAGTGACAAAGTTAACTGAGAGCTGTATGATGGACATATATAGGTTTAACAGTGAGGAGAAATGTGATACATTTCAAATCTTAGGAAATGCCAATAGTGCAAATTGGCATATAGTCCTAATTTTGTTTCATTGATACTTAAAATACAATTTAAGAAATGCACATGTTCTCCTTCTCAGTACAAGAATAAGTTTCTTATATTTCCTCTACTGTGTATCTGTAAGATTGTACAGAAGACTGTCTGTACATAAGTCAGAGAAAAAGAGAAAGAAGTTATTCTATAGGAAGATATGAATGGTGAACTTTGATATCACGTATTATTTTCTCTCACGTCAAATTACCAACCTTTATTGCTTGAACTGCCTCAGACTTTCTGTGTACTGAGAATTTACATGGGAATAAAACTTTGCAAATTGCCTTCATACCATTCTCTAAATGGGTTCTGATAAATATTTATAATATCTTCTCACTGCTCAAATACAGATTCTAACTGGCCTTATTCAAGATTCAGTTATTCTTGGGATTAACCCTGAAATCCTATTACCAAGCCTAAAGCAGCAGGGGGAAAAAAAAGAAAAAGGAAGAAAAACCGACAAAGCCGGATTTAGCTACAAAATGAAAGCCTGGTGAAATCAGATCTATTTCACTATTGCTCATTTAATACATATAGATACAACTGGGTCACCAAGCTGATTTAGCCACGAGGTAGAAGTAGCATAGCAACAAACCTCAGCAGATTGAAAGTCAGCAGCAGTAGTATCTGAGTAAGTCTTTAGCAAACTCATTATATTTTCCTCAAATTTCAGTTTTCCTGGAATGATGTTACTGATTTATGAAGCTATTGGGATTTGGTATTTTAAATGTGTAAGTTTTACCTTTATAGCAAGTTTAAGTGTAGAAATTACTGCCTGGTTCAAGTTTATATGATTTTCTATAAAAGATAAACATTTATGTTTAAAAATGCACAACTTTCATGCAGTTTAAGTTAGGTTTTCATTCCATGTCAGAAATTTTGGAAAGGGAGTTTTTCCTAGGCTTTTGTTGCTTATTTTTTTTTCTTGCTTTTACTAGTAACTTATAAAGGCAATTCCAGAAGATTCTGATTAAACATGATATGTTGAATCAATACTGACAGAAGAGGGAGGCAATAGGTAAGGATGATTGGGAAAATCTGGAGTTTTACAAAGACCTTGTCCTACATACTTCATGTTATCACTTCTATAGGTTTTGGAGGCACAGAAGGACATTTGGAAAGTAGGCTAGTTTGCAGCTTTTCCATAATTTTCATCTTTCTAAAGTCAGGACCTCTTGTGTTCAGGATGTGGAAATTTTCCTTTGAGGAGGAAGTTTGAATTTTAATGTTTGTGGCTTTTTCAATCATTTAGAACATGAATATATTTTATTGGTTTAGCTGAAATGAGATTTTTATGCTAGTCACAGAACGCACCAATGTCCTCCACCAGAAATGTAAATTTCCACATTTCATGGTACTTTAAAGACCAGTTCAACTTTTTTTGTTTTAGTGCCACCTAGTGACTAAAACTTGAAACATTCTAAGTTTTCAGTTTATTGGCGTTTGGTTTTGCATTTTGCAGTAATGAGATGCTTTACAGAAGATTTTGTCCTTTTCAAACTGAATCACAGAGTTTATGCTGATTTCCTCTATTTCTTCTTAAGTGAGGATTTATGTTATTGCTATGCTTTTTGAAAAGTGTGGCTTTCCTTAGTGGAATAATGTTTTATCCGGAAAGCATCAATGAATGTTGCCTGAAGCTTGCTTTCTTGACGTGTCAAACAATGAAATCAACAACTGTACATATTTATATTTATGTATACATATATAGATATAGATATATTTGTATAAAGATGTCAGATATGGCAGAAAAAAAAAGAGTGTCAGAAACAGTAATAAACATTTTCTGATAAAAATGAATGCCCCAAGATATTATTCCTTAATTCTTTAAAGTGTTTCTTTTTTGATGCTCTTTTCAAAGCCTACTTGTTTTGCTAGCATTACATAAATGTGGATTCCTAGACAGCGCAGTGAAGGGAAAGCTCTGTGTTTCCTTTCGTAAAAGAAGCAGAATCAATTGAAATGTTTTATTTGTATTTAAATAACCTCCTTCGCTTGCCAACAGAATGATTGACATTGGATTTTTTATTTATAGCCCTTAAATTTATAGCCTTTATATATCTCCTTGGGAGATGGAGATCTATATAGAATTATAGAGAGTGATAGATGGGTATACAGAAGAGAATTTGAAATATTCATCAATTCATACATTGCCTGTGAAATCAAGTATTTTTCTCTCACAGTGCTGTAGTCTTCAGAATAAATGGCATTAGCTGTATGTGAATTTTGAAGAAGTTTAAGTGATAAAATGTTTATGAGAATTCAGGCTTTAAAAATTTGTGCCGTTTGATTGTGTGGTTTAAATGGCTTATAGCAAAATAACTAAATCAAGTTAAAAGGCAAATTTGAGGACTTGGAATTGTTTGCACAAAGGAAAGGGAAAAAGCATATTCTTTTAGTGGGGAATTAAGATTAAAGCTTGTGGCCATGCCTTTGCCTTGGATTTACTTTTTTTAATTCTTGTTGCTTCACTTATCTCAGAACTTTTCTCATTCCATTGGTGAGAACTTTCAGAAGGAGTCTAAGATACTGAGTAATATTTGAAAATGACTGTGATGTTAAAGTGTGGATGGCCCTGGGAGTTATATGCTCTGTGTAACTTTCTGAAGTTTGTTAGATGGGGAGAGGTTGGCTGGTATCTGCAAAAGGCAGATTTCTAAAAGAAGTTCCCAATGGACAAAGTAGTTTGTATAGTATCAACTAAGCAGGTAATGTATTAAAAAGAATGTAGTTTTGGAATAGAACCCAACAATATATTATAAATGGTTTGGTTTGGGTTTGGTTTTTACTGATGTATTTTGTTTCCTGATTTTTTTTCCAGGCTGCTTGACAGCTTTGGTCTTTCTACTTAAACATATCAAATGTCTTTTTTCGGTCCCTGTATATCCTAATTCTGAATTCTGACACTTTCTTTCTTCATTTCAGATGTTTTGTCCGGGGCTGGGGGGGGGGGGGGGGGGGGGTTCACCCCTCCTTCTTTTGCCTTACATTGCCCTCTTAATGAAAACACCTGTCTGTAGGGTCTTGTAATTAACTTTTTGATCTGCATATCCACAAAGTGCTTAGCATAGGACCAGATATAGGCAATAAATCAATATCTCTGTTTCACTTCCTTTGAATTCCCCAGTAAGCTCATGTTGTGGTAGCAGTTTTAGTAATGTTATTGGAAGGATTTCCAGGTTGAGATTGTGGAAAAGAGGAGGCTTTTAGCAATGCATAACTAACTACTCTGGAATTACAAGAGGTTTTCAGAATGACAACCTCCTGTTTTCCGTAAGTTCAACTCTTGGGGCACTGTGGATTGCAGAGGTGGCTGGAGGAGCCCACAGCCCAGTGGAACTACCCAAGGGAGGGGAAAGGTCTCAAGCTTAAATCTTTTGCTGCAACTCTGTATAATTTTTCACTGTTTTTTCCACTTGGTTTTCACAAATTGATCCTTTTCTGAATCAGAAGATAAAGTCCTTGTAAATCAGATTAGTATTTCTGTAAGTCAGATTAGTATTTCTGTTTCAGACCTTCTCCAGAATGACAAAGTTCAAGCAGCATTAGGCTCAAAGCCCTTTGTTTGGACTTTCATATTAAGTTAATTTAGTTTTCTTATCTTTCAGGTTATTGAGCTGCCCCATATATGGCCAAAGATTGTACTGGTGGTCTGAGGTCAGTGAGGTCACGTTTCCTTGACACTTTTTGTGCCCCAGTAGAAGGCTTAGCTATTCCTGCCCAAAGCTTTGAGGAGAAGGTCTTAATTTCCTCAGAACAGAGGATTGTTCTGGGACATCCCAAAGGTGGAAACTGCAAAAGGATATAAATAAATGGGGTAGTGAGAAGTAACCCAGTGGAAACTGCATCTAAATCCTATACCTTGTAGGTATAACTACCAGGCAGATTTAATTATATTAATACTTCATGATGCTTTAAAATAAAAAAGCTCAAGGTTATCCTGTTTTCCATGATTTACAACTGTTTTGCTGCAGCCTCTCTTATTTTAGCTTAGATAAGGAATAAGCTTTTCATATACTTGAAAAAATAGAAGCTACCATTGGTAGTGACAGACTCTATAGGGTGGCTTTACGTTTTAGCAATTTAATGATTTGCCTCTAAATGTCGTAAATTGTTTTGTGAGTGAATCACTGAGCCTATGGCATCATAAAAAACCCAATCCATTCATTTCCTTTTTACCAACAGCACTTCTGTTGCATATGTTTATATTTACTGCAATAATTAAGGGGAATGCCAGGCTGATAAATACCCAACTGACATATTTCACATAGATACACTAAGATTACTTTGTTCAATGAAGTATGGGTTGCAATTACCTTAATTTTACACCTTTGATAGGATTTGATTTTGTAAGACCATGGACTTTCTGAAATGGCAACTGGTTTTTGAAAGCTTACATGTTCTTTCTTCAGTTAAATATTAAGTGATTGTGTTTTCAAGAAATCTTGTGAACTCAAATAAGCATTATTATGGTACTCAGGGGTCAGACAATGTGACCAGTAATCCGTAAAGGCTTACAGCTGGTATTTTGGCTTGTAAATTAAGATGTGTAAATTTTTATACATCTTAATTTATAAAAACTCATAGTTTTCATTCACTGTTGCTATTATATTTCAGATGAGCATAACTAAAAGCTGGCTCAGTTTGGCTAACTCTGAAGTTTTGAATGATCCCGGTGTTTGTCGCATATGGAAAGTTAGTTTTAAGTATGATCTGATAGCTTTTACAGTTGAAATCCTTCCTTTACTTCAGTACTTTACTTGAGTTCAGATTAATTAAATTCACCCCTGAATTTTCTTTCCCTCTTTGAGCATTTTCATCAGTCAGATTTGAGCCTTGCCTTCATCTCCTTGCAAACAGGGAAATGCTCATTCTGCAGGATTGCTGTTCCATCTACTGATTCCTTCATCTAATCAAAAGCTCTGCTCATCTGCTTTTCTGACTGGCATTAACATTAATGTTGACTGATGTCTCTGCAAACAGCTGGCTCATATATCTGCTTAATTAAATTACAGCATTTGCAGACTTTGGTTGATGTAAGTCTCCATGCTACAAATGTGTAATTTCTCTCCTTCATTTTACATCAGCATTTGTGCATCTACGGATGCAGATGCTTTGGCTTGAACCTTTGTTCACTTTAAAGCACATGTGAGTACAGTGCAATGCAGTTTAATGTATGAGGGTAGTGTTGCACAACTTTTTTGTCAGCTGCCTGCACAGTTTGAGCCAGTATTCCTGAAAATACTTTAAAAATCATTTCTACAGACACAATTACCAATCCATGTCATGGATACCTGACCCTCTTATAAATAATTATCCTGCTATGTTTGCAAGACTGCTAGCAAGCAAACTTAGATTGGCAGTTTAATGTTAGTGACATTCCAAGGAGAAATTTTCTCTTGTCACTAAATTTTCACTTGAATGACTAAACTGCTGTTTGCTATAGCAAAGACAAGACATACACAGGCCA
This sequence comes from Acrocephalus scirpaceus scirpaceus, assembly GCA_910950805.1. Lineage (NCBI taxonomy): Eukaryota > Metazoa > Chordata > Aves > Passeriformes > Sylviidae > Acrocephalus > Acrocephalus scirpaceus. The sequence goes on from OU383777.1 coordinate 9,933,704, forward strand.
TAGGATTGAACTCAGGATTTATTTTATATTAGGTCATTAAATAATTTCTGTATAATATTACTGGTGAAGCAGAGGAGTGTTTTCACTTTATTTTTTCAGATGAAATAGGCTTTTTTATTGCAGTGCTGCCTACTAGGCAGTGATTTTTTTCTACTTTCCATGTACAATTTCTGTACTTTTACCCCAACTCACGATTTGAATTAGTTTTCAGACCTTGTCTTTATAAAATTACTTTATGCCTGTAATATTCCTATCATGCCCATAAATTTAGGTTGAGGCAAACTGAAATAATTCCACAACACAGCAACTATTTTCATTCCCTTATGGTTAATGTATCCAATAATCATTGGGTGATTTACTGGTTACTCCTATAAGGAACTTTTATTTGAAGCACCATTGAGTGTGTCAGTGTTTTGCATCAAAGTGAACTGATTACATTTGTGTGATCATCTCATGGTTTTGCTTAAGCTTCAAAACATGCTGGGTGTTTTTGGTCCCAAGTTTTTTGGTTTTTGGGTGGTTTTTTTGGGTTTTTTTTTTGGCTATATGGAATACTTTAGGAACATACAGTGTTACCCCCCAATAAAATGAATTGAAATACTAGCCATTATCAAAATGGTTTAGTATTATTAATCATTTTTATCCTTTTAAGTTTTATTTGATATAAATATCCTACAGTTACAGGTTGGTATTTGCTACTGGAAGCAGTTCTTTCTCTGTGCTTTTTGCCTGGTACTTAGTGATTTATTTTAGGCATGTAAGTAGTTGAGCATTTATTGAAACCTGTGACCTTATTTACCTTTTAATCTACAAAGCACTATTGAACTAGTTAGCAGTAGTGAGACTTTAGCCAATGAGGCTTGATTTTTAAGTTATTTTAAGGCTTTGCACCATGTTGACAACATAAATCTACATTTATGTTTACTTTAATTGAGCATTCATAATCAGGAAGTGGCATAATTATTTGTTTTCAGTTCAAATATAAATTGTGAGGTCTGTATTTTAGTATGTATGAATATATGTATATTTATACAGAGACAAATTTAAAAGCAATCTTAAACTGATTTCCACTTGTGCAAGACAACATTTTGCACTTAAAAAAAATTCTGTGTATGTTTTTTACATAATGTCAGAATATCATATGAATTACTTTTAAGAGAGTAGTCTTTATGGATATGTAAGAGAGCAGAAGTATGTGTGTTCTCAAGACACAAATTTCTATTACTATCATCAGTATTCTGGTATTTGCAGCTCTACTCTCCTGTGCTTCCAAGAGTGTATTTTGTTTTCCATAATTTATATATACCAATTGAATCTGATCTCAAAGTTACATTGTAAACCACCAACCTGATTCATGCAAAATGGAAGTCACCTGAAAACTCAACCAATATTTTTCAGGGGGTTAAAAAAAGTAAAATATATCTAAGTGGGTTTTTTTATTTCCTCAACTCTGCATTTCTGAGTTTTATTTCTTTACGTAAACTTGAAACTAAAATTGTGGGGTTTTTTCCACTATAGTAGATTTTGGTTTTGGTCGCCACAGAGTGGAGCATCAAATACCTGTTTTTTAAAATATATAGTCTCATTTTGGAATCTCCAGTCACTAATAGTTGTTCTCAGCATAGTGGAAATGAGAATCTAGGTTTGATCTTCTTTATCTCACTAAGATCCAGAAAACATAAACCTTTACTACTACAGTACATAGAAAATTAACATTCTTTAATACGATTTGTATTTGTTTTGCAGTTTAATAATAATGCTCAGAATGTAAGTTGCTTTAATCATCTTGTCCAAGCTAATGTGAGGAACAAGAAGAAACTGAAAGAAGCTGTCTATAAAATCTCTGCTAAAGGAATTACGGATTACAAAAAAGGCTTTAGCTATGCTTTTGAACAACTGCTAAATGTAAGTATTTAAGTAAGATCTCTTTGCTGTCAAGTGAAGAAGGAGAACTGGAAGGTTCAGATGGCCACTGCATTCTCCTTCATTGTGTATCTAAGTGGTAGAAGTGCAAACTTATTTAGCAAGTAAATTTTCCCCAACTGTTTTTTTTCATTGCAGGTTCCCCAGCAGGTTGCTAGGACTTTGGAATTAATTTGGTTTTCAATCTGTTGTACTGTTTTACTTCATTCATTCAGCTGGGGTTTAATTTAACGTGTGATTCACAGTTGAGACATACTTGTGGTAATGGTTGACTTGCCATTAATTTTAAAATGGAAAGATCTGTGTCACTGTGCTATTATTTCAATTTTACCACATCATCTCCTAACAGTCCTTAGTTAACCTACAACTTCACACTTACTAGAAGTCCATGGTTTGAGTAAGACAGAGGGGATGAAATGAATTAGTTAATAGAGGAATACTAAGCCCCTGATTATGCCTAAAAAGTAGTATTCACTCACTGAGACTATTCTAATTCCTTTATCTTTCTCATGTATAAAAAGAATAATTTCCTCAAAAATTAAATGCATCATTTCCATAATTTAAATACATACCACTTTCTAATTTTCACCCAGGCACTAGCTTTTTGAATAGCAAATGTTTCCCATTTATAGTAAATGTTTTGGCTTTATTAGTAAATTTAAATGGTCCATGTAGTTGTTTAAAAAAATAGTTCTACTTTTCACCGTCCTGAAGTAGGCATATTATATCTTAAACCTTGGTGTAAATAAAGCTGTATCACTTTACAGCAGGTAAGTTATAGCTTACCTGCTTTATAGCAGGTAAGGTAGAAGTGAGAAATGTATTCTTATCCTTTTGCTTTGTGGGGTTTGTTTGTTTGTTTGTTTGGGGTTTTTGGTTTTTTTTTTTCTTAACCTGCCAGATTCTGACCTTCAGGATACTTCCCTGACATTGTATTTGCAGTTCAAGGCTAGATCTAATATAAAAAATTCTAACCTTGCTAAATTTTGATGAAGGAAAAGAAAATTCAATGTTTTCATAGGAATTTTCTCAGTAGACCACTATTTTCAGAGGGTTAGCAGAGGGTTGTAATGGGGAAATGAGTGGGTGTCCTCTGCTGATGGTTATGTAAAACCACAAACAATATTTTGAAGTCTTTTGGACATTTTGGACCAGGCTGGATGGCATTTTCCCCTTTTCTGCACCTGTTGACATCTTATCCAGAGGAAACCAGGAAGACAAGAGCCAGATAATGTTCCTCATAACATTTATATTTGCTTTAAATTATGGAATTATGCTTGATGCAGCACCAGATACATACTTTGTGTACAGGCAACATTAAGAAAAGCTGAACACAGGAGAAGCCTCAAACTGGACTTTTTTGTAGGACTAAAGTATTACTTAAGAAAATTGTATACCAGTGTTAAAGTGGGTCCATCTCTTTTGTAGCTGGAGGCAGAAGTGTGATTAGCCTCCCATGATCTCTGCAAAACTAGAAGTTATGGCTGGACATTGTGGATTGCACAAGGTTCTGGATATATCCTCATCCTCTCCAAATATTGCCAAATCCCTTTAGCAGGAAGAGTAAAGGGCTGGTGATAGGTTTAGCCCAAGACTGGTGACAAGACATTGTAATATGGGAATACAATACAGGCTTAAGTCAATAATAAAAAATATGCTTTGGGATAGTTTCCAATTGTATATTTATGGATCCAAATAGTCCAATTCCTTTAAGGTCTGTATAAATGCAGCATTGCTCAAAATTTCAAAATAATTTTATGGGTGCTGCTTCTGGATGACAATTACTTCAAACAATATTCCAGTATACCAAAATAATGTTGGTAGCATGAAAAAATTGCTGTCTGTTGTGTTCCTAAATGGAAATAGACACTTACGATTTTTCAACATAATAATTCATGTAATTAACAATAATCTGGATTCCATATTTTTAGTACAGCATTTTCCTATTATTTATTGTTACATTAACATGCTTCTTTCAAAATCATACTTCAGCTTCAGCAGTTCAGGATGTTTTTTTCCTTGTACTGCAATATCTATGGTTTCTTAAAGAAAAAATAGTGAAAAATGCATTCCTAAAGTGTCATGTCACAAGATATAATTGTAACCTGCCACTTAAAGAGGTAATTTTAAAGATTTGAAACTTGTATAAAACAAAAGCCATTTTAGATGCAGTATAAAATGGATTATGTCTTGCTTGCCTGTTTGAAAGAAAAAGATAAGGCCTGTATCAAATAGAAGAGAAACCTAAAAAACAGTACATAGCCCAATTCCACTTGTATTCTTTTGTGTTTTAAGCTAGGAATCTGTTTCTTGTCCTGGGGAAGCTCCTGCATAGACAACATCTTCCCATTGAGCTGTGGCCCATTGGACTGTTCAGGCAAACTGTTCAGAAAAATGATGAAACAACAGCATCAGCTTTTCACAATCTGTCGTGGATTCACTCCCTGAGCCAGTATCTCTCCATTTTAGACCAAAGGAGTGACAGGGGGAGGAAGATGTGTTTTAAATTCCTTATAGATCCCTTGGTTCCAACACCCCTGCCATGGACAGGGGCATCTTTCGCTAGACCAGGGTGCTCAGATCTCCATCCAGCCTGGCCTTGAACAGTTCCAGGGATGGGGTAATATCATATGATTTGAGTTTATTCATGTTCAGGTTTCCAATAATGTTTGGAGGCTAAAATCTTGGATATTTTTTCCTTCGCATGACTTTAGTGTCTAAGCAATGTAGTGTAAGTAAATGCCCTTCTGTAAGGAGATAAGAGAAAACTGCTTTTTTTCTGATACTGTGTAAACATATGCTAGGTAAGCCACAGAAAAGTCCTGCTCTAGTTGGTGAAAACAAAGTCTAGCTCAAGTTCTCATTGCCCATAGTAGTGCTTCCTTCAAAATGCCTAGAAAAGTTCCATAATATGAGCAAATTTTGGTCCCTTTCCTTGTCTCTCTGATCTTACTTTGGTCTATATATTAAATCACTGTAAATGTAGGTGAATTTCTTTATTTATGAGGAATCCAACCCTACTTTTATTACTTTTTTAATATCAGGAGAATTGCAGCCGAAAGCAGTATCTTGCAAGTTATATTTCAGAAGCAAAAAAATGGTCATAAATTATTTAATTCCAACTGAAACACAATGTGCTGATGAGGTTGGAGAGAAGGTATTGATTTCTGGCAGGTTTTATATGTTGTTACCTCTAAGGGAGTCTTTGGGCTTGATTCTTTGGGCTTGATTTCTTCTTCTTCCTTTTTTTTTTTTTTTTTTTTTTTCCCAATTATTAAATTTGAAAGTAGTAATAGTAAGAAAAGAAGTAATTCTTCACTGAATATTGAACAGGAATTAGACCAGTGAGTAGAATGAAAAGTGGCAGAGGGGAGTGGGATCATCACACCTGACCAGCCTGATGACAATCACTCTAGCCACAAAGAGTAGAGCAGGGGGGAACTGGGGACTTTGTAAGGACAACTATTTATCTTCCTGACTCTAGTGTAAATTCATATAGCAAAATTCAGGCTTGTGGAAGGAGAAGTTGAATTTGTTTCACTGGATCTCTAAGGGTTTTACTCTGTCACATCCAACTACTCAGAAGTACCAAGGTGTGTCTGACTGAGACCATTTGTATGCAACACAAGAGAGAAGGAATGGCTGCAAAAGTAAAAAGCAATTTTCTTGGACTAGAATCTTAACATTTAAAGAATAAAGAAAGAGGAGCCAAAATTGATGCTCACCTCTATTGATCTGGCTGTGGAACAGTTTTTATTTCTTTGCAAAACACACTGCTTTTCTCAGGGGCTTTACTAGTTATTTTGATGAATTAGGAGTCAGAGGGGCTTCTTCTTAATTCTGTTCCAGGCTTGCTCTCCAGAAATAATGGAACATGCTCCATTTTTCAGCTCTGAGATACAACATAATTGGAAAAGTAGGCGATGGAGAGTTTTTAATAATCTAGGTGGTCATATCTTGGCTACAATATAATTTGTAGACCTTATTCTAATATACTTTTCTAAAGATTAGCTATTTACTTCAGAGTATTAATAGTTAAAAAAACAGCAATAAAGAAATAAATATTTGGAAGATAAAGCTCATTTTAAGGAAATATGACAAAAATATTTCAAACCTTATAAGGTGGATATCCTGTAGGACACAAATTAACACAGTTTTCATTCAAGCACTCCGTGAGTTGGAAAGTTTTTGTGAGTAGGAATCAAACAGAAAAAAATAAGTGTATTCAGTAATTCATTACAGTTCCTTTGTTCCCCAATTTCCACAAAAAAAGTAGTGATAAGGGAAAAAAAATTCAAGGATGAGAAAAAAGAAGAGTAAGAATATTTAGGGATCCTCACTGTTCAAGTCTCATGCAGACCATCTGTCGAGGAACACTGGGGTTGATGTGATGAGTAAGAGCTAAAGAGCTCTTCTCGTGTTTGGGGAGGTGAAAGGAACTACCAAATCCCTATTCCACTCTGTTGGGCCAGATCTGAAGTGACTCATATTTAAGTATCATGGAACAGAAAAGTGGGTTTGGTTTATTTTATTTTATTTTTCATTCAGAAGGGGGTATTGAAGGAAATTCTAAAACATTTTTATGTTTTGACATTACCATATGAAAGTAGCAAGTGTGAAGCTATAAAAGCCATCAGATGTAACAGTTGTTATCCTTTATAGCCTGAAATATAAAAACTCTTCTGTTTGTATCTCCTACAGCACAGTGTCTCCAGAGCTAACTGCAATAAGATTATTATGCTGTTTACAGATGGTGGTGAAGAAAGAGCACAAGAAATTTTCCACAAATATAATGAAGACAAAAAAGTAAGTGATATATGAAAAATTTTACTGTATTAAATACAACAGCATAACGAGAAACATTTAAATATGGAAGTGAGAGAGGATTTGGTGTATGTATAAAGTATTTTTAAAAACCTTACTAGTATTGATCTTTAGGATGCTTAAAGCTTTTTCAATCTATATTATTTTTTTGAAAAGTCATAAAATACATTTAATGTTTTACACTTTGTGACTCATTGGTCTCATGTGATGCAGAAGTATACTGCAAGCCATAAAGAACTCAACTTTCTATTAATACATTCCTTGCATTACTGTAATCTCTGAATTATCCAGCAGAAGCATAGGTAAATGATGGGATATACATGTGTATCTTTGTCTCCTCACTGCAAATATCCTCTGTGTGCTTTTATTGTTTGCCAGGCAAAGGCAAAATGAGAACTCAAGGTTAGAATCTGAATTTGAATAGATTTGGGCTGGAACAAACCCACAGTTTTCCCAGTGAGGCTAATTATACCTTTAAATGTCTTATCAAGAAGTGGGATGGCTTTCTGCTGATGAAATTTGATCTCTGGTTCAAGCAGAATTATGGGTTTGACATGAGAATCCCTGGATGAGTTCTGTTGTTTAGATTAAATTGGATTATTAGCTGTGCTGGTTTTGGATTTAATTCTTGAATCTAATCAAATTTCTGGTCTGGGTTTCGCATACTTAAAGATTTAAAAATGCAGGAGTGTGTACTTGAAATATAGCAGCTTTTAAAGTTGTTTCCTACTAAATTTCAGTAGAAACTATTACTTATTATTAATAGAAGATTAATCACATTCTAAATAGAAATAGAATATGAGCTGGATTCATGCTGCAACTAAGCATTTACATTTTCTAGTGTCTGGGGATGTACCTACATCTGTGGGGTTTTGTGAGTTGTTTTTTTGTTTTGTTTCCAAAAAAAAACCAGCTAAAAGTTACAATATGATTTGTGAAGGCACTTTAACAGTTGCTATGGTTTGACTCGATGATCTTGAAGGTCTCTTCCAACCCAGAAATTCTGTGATTCTGTCATTCTGTGATATGCATGAAGCAGTGGAAGTATTTCATTGGAAATCCTCATACATTTCAATTATCCTTTCAAAAGTAGAGCTGGAAATGCAGTTCTTAATTTGTATCTTGACCAGTGATTCAATCACTGACCTTGAATAATAATTTTGTGGCTGCTTTACAGTAGTGTTTCACATAGAATGATATGGTGGGGTTTAGTTAATCTTTGTGTCTGAGTTGAAAGTACTTTTTAAACTGGCAATTAGAAGAGAGAATGGAAGTTGTAGCTTTTTGTGACACACATGGCTGTACTCTGAAAATTTATGCAGAGATTCCTCTTCAAATTTGGATGTGGTAGCTTTTATCACGTTACAACAATAGCCATCAGCTATAGGAAATACATCCAAAATGGGGAAGATGTATGATTAATTTCCTTTTTTTTTTTTTTTTTTAATTTAATTTGCTATGTTAGGAGGAAAGTGTAGTAAAATATTCAGTCCCAACAACAAAACAGATTTGGAGTAACAAGATTTGTGATCCTAATCACATCATGCCTGATGGCTGATTATTCTGTGAAGTATAATAAATGAAATGTAGGATTTACTAATTTTAAATGGTGATTTTACTGCATCTTTTAATGCTGTAAATTTTCACTGCCAAGGATTAGGGTGGTTTTATGTATACTGTAATATATAAAATACAATACGCAGTCACTTTCTTGTTACCTCTTGTGAAGGAGGGTTTGGGAGTTTTATTGTATACAGCAAATGTATAGTGGTAATAATGGTCACTGTGTGTCAGTATATTATCATACATAATTTATTGCATTGACAACGCAGTGCAAGGCACATTTTCTACACTTGTTTATGGTTTATGCATCTGCAAGTTCAAATCTTAGTAAACACTTACATTTTGTCACTTGTCTAATGAAGTACTGGGTTGCTAGATATCAGTCCTAACTGGTTTTCTCCAAGGTGACATTGGAATTGCAGACCCAAGTTTATGCAGATGTAATTTTAAGAACCATTTGCTTTCTCCTTATCACTTTCAATCAGTAACAATCTTGTAGTTTTGAAGGGAAATTTATGGTTTGAGAACATCTAATGAGACTGGACCAGTAAATTCCTTTGGAGTCACAATGAAATCTTCCAACATCTTTCATAACGTTCTAATATTTTTAAAAATAAGATTTATACAAAATACGCTTTTGATAATGCTCTCCTTAGTAAAGCTACACTTGATTCCAGAATGATGACATGTGAGTTCTTTTGTTGTTGCCTCAGTATGTAACTTAATTTTAGTTTGTTATCAGTAGAGAATAGCATAATTGATGGACACATTCCAACATGAAAAATACACATACACTTTTAATTTTGGTAAGTCATAATCACAAATATTGTGTTACCTTCTTAGCTTACAGAGTAGGCTGCTTTCTTACATTAAATGATGAGACTTTAAAGAGATGTGGGTATAAGTTTCTATTGTCTTTATTGCAATTAATTTTTAATTTGTTTCATAAATATCCATATCAATTTTGGACTGTGTTGATGTTTATCATTTGTAGAGGGACTATTCAATATAAGGTGTTAAAAGGATTTCTGTGTTTTAGGGTACAAACAGTTCATGGTATAAATATGTATCAGCATATGTATCTTCTTGCCTGCTCTGCATTAATTTGACCACTTGTCTTTGTGTTTTGCATAAAGCATATAGAAGATGAAAATTTATTTTCCTATGTCACAGTCATTCACTTAGGCACCACTGAGTTTTAAACTTACTTTCTTTTCCTTGTACTAACAAAAGACCATTTATTCAAATCTATTAATACTTGTTTCCATCTTCCTGATGTAAAATTTCTTCAGCTCTATACCTATATTCTTTTTCATTTCAGTTAATTTGTAAATCCATGCCATGAAAGAAGCTTCACTTTTGGCCCCTCAAATAACATGATTTAGTACACTTGTTTGCAGTGTCGGTGGTGCAACCTTCAAGTTAAGTGAAATAATGTAATAAACACTTGAAAACTGCTAAAAAAAGCAGCCTACAATCTAGAGGCTGAAAAGTAGTCCTTTAAATTTGAAGTTTTAACTGTTTGAAATAGCATACAGATATATTTTAAATAGTTTTCTGTCTGTATAAATAATTTACAGTGTCAATAGGAGTGTTATTGTAAAACTTATGTAACACAGATTGGGGGAGGAACATTTTATCTGTTTGAAGAGGAAAATCGCAGTTGTGTTTCACCTTTGCATGCCTTTTTCCCATTATAAAGTCAGATTTTATTGTCACATATTGCAACTACATGCTGAGCCTGATATTTAAAAACTGGCATGTTTACCTTTGTGGTGACATTTGGGGCACTCACATTAAATGTGTAAAATACCACACATGCTCTAAATTTCAGGAATGAGGGTGCTAAATTTCATTTTATTTGCACTCCTCCTACAGACGGCTTCACTGGAGATAGCAATATAAATTGAATTGAAATGTATACCCCGTAGGCATTTATCGTGAGAATTTGGAATTCAGGTTGAAAATAGAAAACCACAGATCTTTGGGGCAAGTTTTCCCCTTGGAATCTGTATTTGGAAAGATTGCTCAACTTATGTGAGTAGGAAAAGACCTTAAACATACCTCATGTACTTTTAGTTGTTTGAAGTTTTGTAGAATGGAAGAGGTTTGTGTGGGTTGGATGAACTGACCCGACACTGAGGAAGGATTAGTCTGGCCCCTCAGGTAGGAGCAGAATTATAAATAGGGTCTTACAGACATAAGAAATTACAGACGTTTTCACAGAATTATCTGCCATAATTAGTACAACCTCATTTTTTTGTAAATTTTTCTGGCAGTATCATTTGAGATGAAATGATGTGAAGAAAAGTTTTCCAACAACTCAGTTCCATTAAGAATATCTGTATGTGATGGGCACAGAATTGCTACAGTGGTAGAGATCCTATGGGAGAAGGCTCCAGCTTGCTGGAACTCCTCTGGGAAGCTTAGAGCTGCCACTGACTTCTTCCAAATGAGACACATGCAGCATGTCAATAGAGAGATAAAATGAAATATTTATGAGAAAGAACTTGTAAAACTTCCATTTTTTTTCAAAAAAAACCAAGCCTCCTACTGTCATTACCAGTGGAGGGAACCATTTTCTACTTTGGTTTCAATCCATTAGTGCATAACTGCAAGTCAATAAAACTAAAATCAAAACTATGTTAATTTAGGCAGTGGTGAATGTATTGTTCTAGGTGAGTGCTGGTCCTGAATTCAAGGAACCATTGAAAAAGCCCATGACATTTCCACTTTGGGTTGCCATGGAATTCTCATCAGGGATCAGACTGACCAAATGTAACTTTATATGGTCACTTACAGATCTTAAATTTGACACAGCATCTTCACAACACTAGTGTCAGCTTTGAATAGAACTGAACAGCTGTCAGAGTGCATCCCAATAGGTTTTGCATTTCTGAGTGTGTGGTAGACTTGTGACACAGGATATAATACAAAGTAATTAAATTAAAGGTTGAACAAAGCTTCAGCAAGCTGGTTGAACTGGCTTCCTGGCCCTTTTCCTAATCACTTCTGCCTTAAAAATGTGTCACCTTCCAGCTGTTAATTATAGTTTATTGCATGTTCCATGATATGCACAAATGGTAAACCTAAAATACTCTGGGTGAAATACTTGGGTATTAATAAATTAATAAATACTTGGGTCAGTATTTAAAAATTCCATAATCCATTACCATTTCTTTCAAAGTAAAAAGTGGAAACTGTTATTAGAGTATTCACAGAAGAAGCATCTTATTCTACAGGCAAAAGGCAAATTGCTTTTTTTTTTTTTTACCTCTTAGTTCTACATATTAATTAAGAGCTTGCAATATACCTACTGTCCCAGTTTCTGGATTCCTAACATAAATTAATTCCACTACAATAATGAATTTAAATATACCATATCATCAGTCTCCCTCCTTTGACACTCATTACCCAAATACTCTTCAGTAATATTCAAGCTGCACAATACTAAGTTATGTAAGTCTTGAGTCTCTAAATCCATACAATAACAGTTTGGGGGAGAGGTTGGTGTTTTGTTTTTGGTTTTTTTTTTTGTTCGTTTGTTTGTTTTGGGGTTTTTTTTGTTTTTTTTTTTTAGTTTTTCAGTACGATATTAGGCACACATTTTTTCCCCCTAAGCTCAGACTTTGAACCATAATTACCTGATGGTTGTGAAGCTCTGTTTTCCCACCAGGAATCTGAGTTCAGTGTTGACATACTCTTTTTCAAAAATATCTATACACTGTTCTTTCAACAGTTACCTTCTCAGCTAACCTGCTAGGCTACCATGTGTCCATGTGCTGGCAATGCTCTTGCACAACAGTCTGCCCATCTTTCTACACTATCTTTCACTGACCCTTTTATCTGTAGACATCACCAAACATCACCAAGCCTTTCTTGGAGACTTCAATAAGGAAGTAATATCCAGTGTATTTTTTCTATCTTTTTCACTTTTCCATTCAGCCATGGCATCCCCTGTGCTGTCCTGTGTGTGGACATCTGGGTGAGGTCGCTGCAGACTTAAAGAGGTGCAGCAGAAAGTACAAGTGGGGCTGGGGGGGATTCTTTTAGGAAGATCTGCTTGCAGAACCTTTTCAAGCATGTGTCTGCACGCACATCTCTTTCCTGCTGTGAGTTTCTCTTTTTGTTGTGCTGTTTCATTGTGAGCATGGTTCTGGGTTGCCACGTGGCATTTTTATCTCCCGTGCAAGATAAAAATCCATGTGGAGGTGTTGAGAACTGCAGAGGACTAATGAAAGTTTTAATATAGCTTTGTTGAAAAGTAACCTTATCGGTTTTATTAAAGTCATATGTATCTGTTACATAAAACCAAACTGGCAGCTTGTTTCCTTCAAATTTGGCATGGAGGAGTCTATTTGATACTTCTATTTTTGTTGATCTTCAATTCCAAACACTGTAGTAATAGCGATTGATTCAGTGCATCACATTGAGGTTGATGCTGCAGATGGCATAAAATGATTAATCAAGGCAACAAGGATAGAATATCAGTTAATATAGAAAGCACATTATGTTTGTTTTGGGACAAATGCAAGACAGTCAGTCTGCATTTTGCTTATTTATATAAACAAGATGCTACATATGGCAGAGCTGGCTGAGGCTAGACATCAGAGGGTCCATCCTGTCTCAGACTCCCCATATATTTACTGTGCATTGATTCCTGTGAATTTGCAATTGCAATGGCTTGTGATTTGATTATGTTCTTCTGTAATTCAAGAATTGGAGGTCTGTGACTTTCTGCAATGAGCCTTTTAATACCTAGGCCATGCCTAATGATGTTTATGTAACCTCTTCTTTAAAGTATCCAGTTCCACGGTTTCCTTAGGTATTTACATTCTTCCCTTTCAACAGCTACCTGTTTAGAAAGCTTTCCTAGATTTCCTTAAGACAAAGTAGGCTTAGAGGGTTTAGGGTTTCTTTTTTCTTTTCATTTTACATTCTTTAAGAAGAATAACTAATTCTTATCATAATAATACCCCTTCCATTTTAGGAAACAATTTCTATGTTGAAACTTTCATCCAAGTTTGCAATCCAGTTTTGGTCTTTTCAACTAAATAAGCTAATTTCTTTCAGATTCATTGAATTTTTATCTGAGATTATAGTCATTCTTTATTCTTTACACACCTTTTGTGTATAAAGGCACACTGTTGCTCTTGAACAGTGAGAGAAACTTAAGTTGTATCAAGAAAACAGATATTTTTTTCTTATGCATGTCAGCACTTGGGTAAATATATCAAAGAGCATAACTTACAGTTTTGGAACTGTGTTATATTATTGAACTATATTTGGTTTTTGCTTTATTCTGAATCTTTTTTCCCTAGATGTTTGGGGTTTTTTGGTTGTATGTTTTGTTGGGGTTTTTTAACAGTTTGTCTTCAGTCTCAGTATCTGTGCTTGATTTTTAATCCTATTTTACATTTAGCTGTTTCTTCTTGTCTACCTAATGTTTTCTTCTTCCTGAATTACCATTTTTCTTTTAATCCTTCATTCTTTAGATTGTCTTCCTACATTACTCACTCAGCTAGTTAATTCTCTGTTTGCATTGAAATCTGTCTGTTGTCTTTTTTTTACTACTATGAAACCTTCCTTTCCTTGTAATAAAAATCACTTCTTGATCTTTCACTCTCAAAGTATTTTCTTTCTCCTAGATTTACAGATAATTCTACCTTAAAATTCAAAAATAAATTAACTGTTCTTGGCATTTTCTAGAAAAAGAAATTTTCCTAACCTGCTACAAGATATTCAGTAATTATGTATCACATTATAAGTTTTATCTGCATGACCTTATATATTTACAGTTATAAATAATTTTTCTATGGTTGTGGTGTTTCTTAGGGGAAGTGCAATAAGTAAAAACTGACTGTGATAAGTCACTTGCAGAGAACAGAGACAGAGAAGATTTAAGTTGTTCTACTGTAAAAGCCACATGAGAGGCTCACAATTCCCCTTCATTTAAAAATATGAGTGAAGAATATTTAAAAGTTAAGAAGTGCTTCCTGCAGATAGGGAAGCCAAAAAGGATGCAATGAAAAAAAACCAGTTATGATGATTAAGAGATGCTTTTATATAAAATTGGTCATCCTGACATGATTCTGACATTTGTATGATCACTGAGTCTAGAGTTTTCCAAAGGTTAACTTAACAACATTGGTTTAAAAATGGAGCTTTCTGGGAAGAAACTGCAGAATTTGTCCACTTAAGAGAACAAACAATGTAACTAAGGTAGAACAACTGAATAATATTTTTAAATAATTAACTATTAATTAGTTAATCAAATTAAATTAATTAAAAAGTTAATATAAAACTTGATAGAAATCTTAATTTCTAAATGCTGCTTAGGCCACCTCGTAGGTGGGTGTTGAGGATTTGTCTATAAGTAGATGGAAAGGTTTGCCAATGCACAGGTGGAAAAAGTGGACAGAAAGGAGTTTACAGCTGGGCTCCAAGAGAGAGAGTAGAAAGTAGAGTAAAGAATCTCTTTAGGGGGCAAGAGAATAAGGGAACAGCTGAAACAAGCAGATGGTGGCACAAGTTGAATGCATGCAGCAGCCTAAACAGATGACAGGTTAAGAAGGAAATAAAAATTTCAAAAAATAAAGTTATGGTCCATTTGGGTAGGAAGAAGTATGTGCTTATATATGCAAGAACATAACAGAGGAAGAAAGCGGGAAATGAGAAGTTAGAGTCCAAGTGTAGGTGACATGTACATTTCACCCAGGCAAGTAGAAACCTATTGCAATTTCAGTGTAGATTATTACAGATTGATGCAGATGATGTAAGGAAGGGGTGCTTTTTAGGAGACAACATCAGCACAAGACATGAAGGAGCTCTGTTTGAGAAGTCTTATCCAGAGTAAGAACTACTAAATGTCATTTAGAAGGTCTTCCTTTTATTTTGAAAAAAAAAGCAAGAAAAAAAGTCATCTTACAAGTAGGGAATGAGTATTCTGGTAAATAGAAAATACCCCAGTCTCTACTTAGAAAGTGACTTGGATTCAGAATCCTGATTAGTCTCAAAAAAAAGGCTAAAATCTGCTCTGTCATACCTCCCAGAAGCACAGTTACAGTCTCAAATCTTTTGCATGGTACTGGATAGAATTTAATATGTAGAATTGAATGTGCTATAAGAATAGGTTGTCTTTAACAGAAGAATAAGAAACTGACTTTTCAATCTTGTACTTGCATGGTTAGGGAAATATGAACTTCTAATTATTTTGAGGTTTTCACAAACATTTTTGTAGGTCTTAGTCCGAAAAAATAGAGAAAAAAGGAAACCTCAAAAAAATCCATTTTTTTCAGAAGAGAATCAGTTCCTATATGCAGTCTTTGAATTCTTATCTTATTATGCATTTCCATTCCTCTGTTTCTATACTCAACTTCTATTTGAAGTCAGTAATTTCAGTTGAACTCATATGCATGTTAGCCTTGTATCAAAATCAAAGTGATGTATTCAGTGTTTACTGAGGCTTAGATAGGAATTCTGTCCTTCATAATCTCATCCTACATCACATGCAAACAAAAACATCTAATTCATAAGGACCACAGAACCTGGAGTGCCAGCTGCAAATGTATTTTTTTTTCTAATTCTGAATTTATGTATATGGATTTTTTTTACGGGGAAGAATTTTATTTGCAAATCCTTTCTTGAAGCCATCATTTTAAATTGTATAATGCAGTCTGACAATACTGTATTCTCAATACTATGTGTAGACAGGAAAATAAATAACCTCAATGCTTTTAGTTGCAAACTTAGTCTGTAGATGCTATTTCATTTGAAAACAAAAACCAAAGACAAACCCTCTAAGGCAATGTTTTGTCTATAATAAATTTCTCTGTAAGAGGCGTATTTCTAATTAAGACTGAAGACCTCTTTTTTTCCTTATTTCTGTTTTTTTAAAAAGACTTTGTCAGAAATTAATAAAATTCATTTATATTGCATTGTAGACTGAGCATTGGCTTATACCTTGTCACATAAACTATGATTTATTAGAGTACATTTTCTTTGCTCTTCTCTTTCAGCCATTAGGAATGCAAAATTTAAATCTAAATTTACTAAGAACATTCTGGTACAAACTGTTCAATACAGCAAGGCTATAGACACCCCACCCCTCAAGGCTGTTTTACCTGTGGATTGCAGGGGAAAATCACTTTTCTTTCTGAAAAAATATTTTATTTAGCTGATTAGAAAAGAAATGAAAATGCGTATCATTCAGCATATGAGTGAACTGTTTCAAGATTAAATTTATGTTTATCATTAACAGCCCACAGGATAGGTGGCAGCTGCCTGTACATATTCAATGCTTCTCATAGACAGCCCTGAGATTTCAGGTGCAGCTTGGCAAGAAGTACAACGAGCGGGCATGAACTGCTTGAATTAATCATTAACTGTGAAGGACATTCTCTACTCCAGGACTGCACAGAAGCCTCTCTCTCTCAGCCCTGCCCGGGCACTTGCCAGCTGCTGACAGGCGGCCTCGTCACTACCTGCCCGTGTCAGTGGTGGCACGTCCCACCTGCAAGCAGAGGCAAGGTCAGGCTGCCCCCAGCACAGCCCTACTTGGCACTGCTGAGTTTCCATCAGCATACTGTAGCTGATAGGTTTTTTCCACCTAGAAAAGGAAAGAGAACCAAATCTTGCAGCATTTTCATCCCTTTATCTTCCTCTTCTAAGATATCATTCTGTTCCCAGGTCAGTCTTCAAGAAACAGTATGTGAGTCTCCTCACACAGTGAGACAAAGTCCCCTCACCTGTTTGGGTGGCATATCTTTTCTAAAGCTCACTGAATCATTTTTGTTTAGAAATTTCATGTTCCTGTGAGTATCAGCCAATTATAAAATTAGACATGAAATTTGTGTAATTGATAATTGCAGACAGGGAGACTTCTTGTAAATGGATTCTGCTGGAAATGGAGGCTTCTGAGGGTCCTTCCTTTACCCACCTACCCTTTTCCCTCTTCTAATACATCTGTTTGGCATTTGCAACTGTTAAGATGCAGTCACTTTTCCATGCTGTACAAGAACTGGAGTAAATGGCATCAAAAATTTGAGGAAGCAAACTATACAAGACTATTTGCATGGGAAAGAAGACAAAGTACGTGATTAAAATTAGTATTTGAAATGGCACATTGAAATATTCCTTTAAATACTTGGATGATATTTGTAATACTTCTTCCCTGGGATTTACAAGGACAATAAAAAAAAAAAAGAAAAGAGGACTTAGTGTCACAACATGAACCGTAAATATCTCTCTAATTAATCCAGTCCTTTCCAGCTGCTCAGCTGCCTCCAAATGTTGTTTTGACTATCAAAGAAATGCCTAAAATGCTTTTAATCCAGAGTACAGTGGGAATTACTTTGTCAACTCCCTTGTCTGGTTCCTGATACGGACCACCAAATTTACAAGAAGTTCTCAGAAAAAATCTGTTTTCTTCAGAGAATGCTAAATGATGAGTGTCAGGGAGAAGCAGCTTAGGGAAAGGAGGAATTTAATTGTTTTTCATTTCAACAGGGAAAATTTCCCCAAAGAAGCAAATAGATCAACTGAGTAAATAGAGCATGGGTAGTCAAAGTAAAACATTCAACAGATGCATTGTTAAAAAGGTGCCAGTAAGTTCTTTATCTGAAGTCTGGGAGGCAGGATGAGGAGCTAGAAAATCACCTGATGCAACTGAGTGCTGTACAGGGATTTGTGAGGTGGGGTGGGGTGATGAAGACAACCTTTCTGGTGCAAATCCTGGGAGAAGCAACCAGTGTGTCCACAGCCTTTGAGCTAGATCTACAGTCACAATTATTCAATAATTTACAGGTTTAACTGAGTGAAATCTGGGAGGCATTTGGCCTCTGCCAGCTGAGAAAAAGTGCTGGGGCTGCTCCTGTGGCAGCAAAGAAAGGGGAAGAGGTAAGGAGCAGGGAGCAGTGGTTTGATTTCTGTGCATGTATTTGGGCTCTCCTGGCAGAGTTCCTCTAAAGGCTGGAGAGTGGGACCAAAGCTCACTTTTTGGCAGGGTTGACATAGGCAAATTGACTCTCAAGCATAAAATTCAAGCACATCAATGTGAAGTCCTGCTGGTGTTTTTGGGAGTACAGCCTTTCTCTTTCTTATTGCTGTTCTTAAGCACTGTGTTATACAAAGCTAATAAAACAGAGCTGATTTATACCCACACCAAGAAAATGTTGAGGTCAAGAACTTCATTTTACTTGAGGAGACTATGAAGAACTACAGAGGACACCATCTCCTTGTCATTATGTAATAGTCCAACACTAGGTTACTGTGAGCATATGGAACTGTGCTTGTACTCCTGTGATATTTGAGGCCCATCAAACATTATGTCTAAACTAGGTAAAGAGTTAAAGAATCACATAATCAGTGGTCCATTCTATCTAATTATGATCAATTTAGCAGGGGTACATTAGCAGGTGTCAGCAGGGAATTTATACTTTCGTTCTTGTAGCTGTGTGGAAGTGGAGGAAGGGGCACCACATGGCAGCTCTTCCGTAAGGAATGAGGTGCTGTGGTTCCACAAGGTGGCACTAAGAAGTTGCAGAACAGTGTGACTGAATTACTATACTGTTTTTAGTTCTGTGAGAACGTTAGTTCTGAAATTTTTCAGTGTAACTATAATGGTGTTTTGACCATTAGTCTGAAGTAGAAAATATCCCCATTTTCATGTAGATATGTTTTCTCTGTGAGGTAATGGAACAAGCTGGGGGAAAAAAACCAAACCAAACCAAAAAAACCCTTCTGTCATTTTTTAAACACTTTGCAGTTAGCAAAACATATTTCATAGATTCATGGCAATCACAACTTCCATGAACAGGCATCTTTCATTGTATGTATGTGTTACAAGTTTAGGTATAATTTTCAGTTTTTAATTCCTTTCTGAGAATAATTTCTTACAACTACACCATGAGTCAGTGTTCTTGATCCTATTTTCTTGATATATTAACACCATTAAATGGATCAGGGCCCGTATCATCAGTGTAAAACAATATCCAAAGAAAGTGAGATTCTCCAATAATCTCCTGATATGCAATAAGCATATTTTTTATTTTAAGATAGAAGGAGGATTAGCATTAGATTGTAATGTGAGCTAATTTTTAGAGTGTCGTTATTTCTTTTTGTTATTAGGCTATAATTACACAGACTATAATTAGACTATGAATTAATAAGCTAGCATAGCAGTTTAAAGTTTGAGGTTGAATTGTAGTGAATGAAAGATATTAATGATAGGGAAGATCGTAATATACATGGAAAGTTTAGAAGAAATTATTTGCTGTGGATAAATGTCCAAAATAGCATTTCCAAGGACCTGTTCTATTTTTCTTTAAACACATGCCTCAGCTGAAATATTTTTCCTTTGGTTTCAAGGAGATACTTGCATAATTATATGCCTTGCTGAATCAGAGTATAGAGGGTCACTTACGGAAACACTCGAGTGGTGTCAAATGGATTTTCAAATCATATAGATTCATATTTTCTTCATGGCTATAAATTCAAAGATGTCCAGCCTACAATTATCTTTGTATTTAAATATTTGAGAGCTAAATTATTCTTCTTATTGTTTCTCATGTGGGTTTTTCTTCCCAGTTACCCCAAGTCTACACATATTTTTAGAGAGTATCCACAGCAAGGGACAGACCTTAATGTAGTCATAAATGTCAAAAATATAGTTTGATAATATCTGCTGGTGTATGATGCCATTCTCTTTATTTCCTAATTTGACATAAAATCGTGAATTCCGCTTTCTGAGTTCTAGACCTTTCAAGCTTCAGAACCTTGGCACCTGACTAGGTGTCATACCCTGCTGCTTAGGTCATCTTTGTTTCTTTTTCCCAACTGCTATTAAGGGCAAAATGCATCAGCAGCCTGACAGTAACATAGAAAAGCCTGAATCTCTAACTTCTGAGCTTTCTTGAGCCTGGCATTCAAAGCCGGGGAAGTTATGAATGTGCTCAAACTGAGAATCATGAACTCATCCCTCTTTTGTGTGACTACTGAACTCTCATTTATAAGTTTAGAGACACCACTGTCCCAGTAATTTTGAAAAGCTGAGCCTTTGGGCTCTGTCACAAGAAAATGAGCCTTACGTGCAGGAGTGAAGCAGACAGCTCTGTCCCTACTAATAAACCATCCAGGGCCAAGGTGCAGGCTGGAGAAATGTCCACAGTTATCCATAATTGTAGCTCTGAACAGACCCAACAGTGTGGGTCCTGGCCTGTGGCAGACAATTCTTGTAGCAATGCCAGTGTTCAGCTCAGCCATAGCATGAGCTAGGGCTTGTTCCCAAAAAATTCTGTGAGATGACCTGAGATGGGGGGCAGGCAGGGAGGGAGGCTGGCACCATGGTGTAGCCATGGAGATGTGAGCCATACTGTGCCACTTGCCCTCATGGCCTGAGAAGGAAAATGGGTTATGTCCCATTTTATGTAATGCATAAAAGATTGCTTAAGGGATCCTAGCACTGTCCTCTAGCATTTATGAGTCTTGACCCTGCTGTTAAACTCAGAACTTCTATTTCTCTTCTAGGGGGAAAAAAAAAAAGAAAGAAAAAAAAAAAAAAACCGAAGGTTTACATTTACAGCTCTAACCTAAATAGTTAAGACTGTGACCCTGGAAGTCCTGAGCTGAACAGTTCAGCATGACAGATTATTAACCAGAATTTAGGTGACACTCTGTATTTGGTGTATCCTATTGGCTAATCCTAGGTGGTTTCCTAATTAGTACATTGTGTTTTTAGATTGTCCTCTAAAGTTCTGTTCTCAGTTCAAGTCAGTCATAAATGTCTTGTGTTCTCAGTTAACTCACAGCAGAATCCAAAATCATCTTCAAATTTCTGTCCACAGATGTAAAAATGTAAGGAAAAAAATGTATTCAGAGGTTTAGCTGGGCAGTTTGAGAACCACATAACATCTCCCTGGCCTATGGCACAAAACAAAAATAATTAAGTGATTTACAAGCTATACTTACAAGGGATTTAGAAGACAAACTGCATAATGGAAAATAGAAGAGCAGTTTTATGATTTTAGTCAAGTGATAGGCTTCTCATGTTGTCTTTTTATTTTAGAAGTGTACCTATTAAATATAAACAGGAAACAATTTTTCCTCATATCAGATTATCTGTAAACCCATTACTGAGAAAGATAATTTCCTGGGTCATGCTGGAATTACTGAATTATTTATTCTTTATCACAGCTTTTCTTGTTGTGTAGTAAAAAATATTATCCATGAATCTTTACCTGCAGCTATAAAGGCCAGAGTAAAATGTTCTGAAATCTTACTGTCATCATGAAAACCAAAGTTGAAGGATTTGATGTGCTCAGGTTTTGGTCATAGTCAGTTTGTTCATTTAATGGTAGAGAAAGATGTACTCTGTCTTTTCACATGCTAGGCATAAAAAGACTGGATTCATCTTGCCTGCATCCAGTTGAGTGAATTAATTGTATAGCTCTCTTGGTATCTGGTAAAATAGATATATACCTCCAAAAGTTAGTTAATCTTTTCATAAACTGAGAAATGAAGAGATGCAAAGAAATTGTTTTTGAAACCTGTCTCATTACAGTAGCACAGAATTCAAGATGAGTAAGTAAAAATAAAGTGTATTTCTTCCACTGGAGCATGCAGAGTGGTTGCAGTGCTTGTAGGCCTATGACAAGGGAGTCAGAGTGAGATGATCTTGAAGTTCTCTTCCAAGCAAAACATTCAATGATTCAGTGATTCTACATTACCTACACATATAGGCAGTAGCCTAAACAGCAAGTGCTGTGTGTTTAATTGCCCCTTTGAATTAACTTCAGTCAAGCCTTAATTTTTTGTAATACTCATAACATGATATACCCAAAGGAAGCATCTAATTTAATCTTTCTTAATTTTATTCCAATGGCAAAATGAAGAAATAAAATACATAAAAAGCAAATAAGATCTGTAGGGAAAGCAGCCTTTTCGTAGGAACCTCTTACTTTTTGTCTTCATCACAACTCTCTTGAGTACCATTGTCCCCTAAAATCTGTAGTAGTCATAATCTTTTTTTACTCACCTCAGTGCTTATGATTTTCTTCCACTAGAAAGACATACAAATAAATAGCAAATTAATTTTAAACTTAGGCAATTATATCTTCTTCTAAAAGTACTTCTTCCTCTATTTTTGTAGCATTTTTTTCTGTCTATCACTTACTCTGATTAGGAGTTGGCTTTTTGCATGTATTCCTTTGATGTCCTTCATGGGTTCCTAGGATAAGCCAGGCTGCAAGTGACTTGCAGAGGTCTCTAGTTCAATATCAGGGCTAAGATCAGACCAGGTTGCTCAGGGCCATATCCAGTCTGGTGTTTAAAACCTCCAAGGAGACAGATTTACGACCTCACTGGGCAGCCTGTGCCACTCAGTTTTATTGCTAATTAATATATTCCTCTAATATATACTGTAAATTATTATAACAAAGGATATTTTTTTTTCTCCCTAAGGTTAGTGAGGAAAATGGAGATAATTTGTTTTGAACTCCTTTGCTAAAAATTAGGACTTTTATATTTCAGAACAATTTCAAGACAGTGCCTGGATGGGCTGGCAGGGCAGACTGGTGCCCATCTCTAGTTCTTCTCAATTCTAAGGGTACAAGTTTTCTAGAAGTACTTTGAATAGTTCCATCCAAAATCAGAAAGCATGACAGCTCCTATTTGTTTATCTTATTTTTTCATTAATTTTTACTGTTTTGGACGTTATGTTTCTTTATGAAGGAAATAAATAGATCTGTCTTGAAGCTAGGTTGCCCTTTCCCTAGGGAATGGATTGGAGAACACAAATGTCCATCCTCTGGGGAGGGTGGTGGAGAGGAACTGTCGTGGCTAAACCACCCAGGAGCTGCACTTTGCACAGAACCCAAGAGGCTGCAGAGAGACAGAGAGAAGAAATAACCAGGCCTCAGTGGTGATGGAAAACAACTTCTGGGGATCAAAGACTACTTGGCAGTTTGCTTCAACTCAGACACCCACTTAGCTGAAACCATGCTTAAAGGACAGGCAAAGGGAGAGGTGTTCATACCCATTGTGTCTGATCTAGTTGCTTGAAGTATTCTTAGTCATAAATTTCCTATTAAAAGTAATTGAATTTTTTGGTGCCTTTTTCTTTTAAATCCAATAGCCTATTGTCTTCTTTGGAAAGATGTCTATAAGGAAAACATATAGACAAATACATATCTGTACTTTGGCTGACTCCGGGTCCTGTCAGAAAATTTTAGCACAGAACTTTTTTTTTTTTTTTTTTTTTTTTTTTTTTTTTTTTTTTTTCTCTAAATTTGGCTTGTTTAATTTGACTTGCTGACTCATTTTTCCAGCTGGTCTGTCATTCTACTCAATTCCAGATGAGGCAATAGGAAAAAGAATACGCTTTTGAATATCCCACCCTCTTGCCAAACCAAGTAACAATTAAAACCTCCAATTTTCATTGCAGTTCTTTATCTCCGTTAATTATCCAAGGAACAGTAAATCAGATATATTGTCTCCTGCTTGTTGTCAATAATTTAAATTCTAAATTCTTTATAGATTTGTTGCAGATTTAACACACTGCTGCTTGTCCCTAAATTACATAGCATTTCGCAACTTGAATCCAATTCAGTGTTTCATTTTTACATTTGAGATCAAATGCTAGACAGTCCAGTCTAATTGACTCATGTGTTTTCTACACACACACGAGAACCCACATGACTGGGTAGCTTTTAATCCAAAAGAAACATCAGGTCTTTCAAGTATCTAATTAGTGACCATCAGTGGGGTTTTTCCATAGATTTTGAGAGAATCTATTCTGAATCAAGTGTTTAGTGGACAATAAACTGGGAGCAGTGTGAGTTCAAAAGGAGCAGGAGCATAGTAGGCAGGGATCTTGTGAGCTGAGAGGTGCCAATATAAAATAACATGGTGGTAATCAGATTAAAAAGAAACCAAAAAAAAAAAAAACCAAAAACAAACCCAGATGTTAATTAACTAGAAGCAGAAAGATCCATTAGAAGAATTATAGCTGTCATTTTTAAAAAGATGTCAAGAATAAAAGGGGGCTGGCAAATGTTTATAATGTTAATAAAGGAGATGTAAACATGCCAGGTGAAGTCATTTTTGCACTGCCAATACTGATATTTTTGGGTAATAGAAGGTATTTTTCATCTGTCTTTATGTATATGAACTATGAGGAAAAAAAATTGCCATCATGTAGGCACAGTCATTCCTATACCTGTCTGTGTAACCAGAAATGTAATTGGCCTGACTTATTAGTGGGGAATTATCCTATATTAAACTACAAAATAAGCACTTAAATCAGTGCTCAGTGCAGCAGAATAGTTGCTTTAATTCTCCTTTTAACTGTAGAAACAAGAGGGTTGTATAGATAAAGCAAATCAAAACATATTGTTAATTAAAAATCCCATCCAGCACAAAGCTTTGTTTGCCCTTCTTGCATATAGGGGTCAACACTAATAAAGTTTCACCATTTGCTACCTGCTGATGGATGATGTGAAGCCATTCTTACAGCTCTTGGTTAATACTTGAGCTCTGATTATGTCACCTTTCTTTTTTTTTTTTGCGTATTTGAGAAGTGAAGATTTGGGTACTAATTGCACAAGCTAAATAATGTGTTGAAAATTTTTATAAATAATCATTAAAAAACTTTGCAATGATCAGTAGTTTACAAGGAGTTTCTACAATTTTAGAGTGTACTTTTTAATGAAAACATTTCCTTATTTCTTACTCACAGCCTGCATGCAAATTAATTGTAAGATATTTTAATTTTAAGCATTGAATTCATTGAAAGGAATTTTCATTCTGATTTCATGATGTGATCTATAATTTGTACATTGAAGTGGTAAATTTAAAGATCCATAAAGAAAGAGATGCCTAAAAAAGAAAGGCTATCTGACCCTTAAACAGAGGGACATGAATATAGTGAGCAGCTCATTAAAACTGTTGGGAAAATGTTTTTTCCAGCTTTTAACAGAAACACTCAAATTTAGAGCAAAATATTCAGCTAGAAGATTAAACATAGTATTCGTAATTTTTCTGTGTGTCTGGTAGGATTTTTAATATTTTTAAACCAATACCAGGCTTTGGTTTTAATTTTTTTCTCATTCAAATCAGAAAATTTGCATGGAAAATAATTTCAGCTGAAAAGTCTGCTTTCAGTCCAAAACTTGTAGAGATTTTGGTGAATTCTTCTGAAGCCATATCTCCTTACAGTTGCTGAGATAGCTTAGAGTAGCATTGTATAAAAAGAATGGAATTATGATAAAAACTCCACCACTTAAATGGATAAGAGCTTAAGGTGAAAGATCAGAAGCTTAACCATTGTATCAAGTCTGGTGAGCTAATTTAGTGGTTTTACATTAAAGAAAATTGAGTCTGAGCAAAATGAGAATTGTTTTTGTGTAGTATCTGACAATTTCATATTTTATATTCTGAAAAGTCGTGTTTTGCATTGCTTTGAATTCTACTGCCATGCATATATTCTTTTTAAGTCATTGGTAAGCATCTAATATTGATATGTTTTGCAACTAATTTAACAAAACCTGAAGAGTTAAAGGGATTTTTGTTTGGTTAGCTGGATGGTTACATTTCTTTCTGTTTTTCTCCAAAAGTAAAATAAAAAACCTAAAAATTAAATCCTTCATGATCAATCACCTGTGTAGGACTTCTAAAGTATGAAAGCTGTGAAAAAGAGCATCCTTCTTGATTCTACTTCGTGGAAGAAATAATAGGAATACATACAATACCATAATATATTA
The DNA here is from genome assembly GCA_910950805.1 of Acrocephalus scirpaceus scirpaceus. Lineage (NCBI taxonomy): Eukaryota > Metazoa > Chordata > Aves > Passeriformes > Sylviidae > Acrocephalus > Acrocephalus scirpaceus. Next base: position 9,959,770 of record OU383777.1, read on the forward strand.
TTTTTTATATCTCTCATATCTGTTATGGTGACAAAAACTGGAAAATTCATTGTGTTTTTTTTCTATTAAAATTGATGAAAAATCCAGGTATCATTGATTTGAGAGTCACAACCAATAAATGATTATAGTTGTTATATGCATTGGTTTTTAACTTGTACAGGTACGTGTGTTCACGTTTTCTGTTGGCCAGCATAATTATGACAAAGGACCCATACAGTGGATGGCCTGTGAAAATAAAGGTACTGTGTCTTTCTTTCAAACTGATCTTCCTTAGAGCTTTGGACAGGTGAAATCTTTGTTGTTCTCTAAAAATGGCAGATTTATTGTATTTTTTAACAAAACTTCCCAAAGTTATTTTGCACAATGAATACATGAAAAAAAAATCACATTTAAACAATAAACTGGTATATTTATTTTTATGACTTTATTTAAAACTTTATATTTTATAAAAACTACCACAGTAGTTTTTATAATAATAAGCCATTATGGTTCAGTTTTGAGAATATTTGTTGTAATAGCCATCTATGCAAAGTTGGAACTGATGACAGATAAGAAATTAGGCAAAGCTGTTTTAAATTAGGCGGTCTGGACAAAGGGATTTTTGTTTGGTTAGTTGGCTGGTTGCATTTCTTTCTGTTTTTCTCTTAAAACTTACAAAGCATCAGATGCTTAGAATTTTTTCCTTTTTAAAATGAAAATATCAAAATTATTCTTGCTGTAATTTCCTATTTTCTGAGAGCATCTTGTATTTTTATCCTCTTTTCTGTATGTAAGACAAAAAGAAATAGTTAAAAAAGCGCAAATAGGGAAGCAAAATGTTTTCTACCCTAAATTTTACATGAGAAATGTACTCAGAAACATTTTAAGAGTGTGAGAAAAAAGAACCTCAAATATTTTTTTAATATAACTGTACAACAAGGCATAAGATATAGCAGAAAAAAATAAAAGAAATAATAGAAAGGAATAGAGATAAATGGGAAATATGTAATTTATCAAACATTTGCTTATATTTTAAATAGAGCAATTTCCAGGCCTGACTGAAAATGTAAAACTGTTTTACAAATCAGTGAGAAGCAAGAGGTGAGAGGTGAGCTGGATTACAAAGGGTCTTGAAAATTAGGACTGCCAGGGAAGGAGATAAAGATAGTATCAGGCAGAAGAGTAACATAAAACAAAGATAAGAGAAAGGCATAGATACAGAAAAAAAGAAATACTAGCAGAATGCATAGGCTGAATGAATAGCATACATATGTATCATAACCTCACGAAACCCTCGGCATGCTGACAAGTCATGCAGAAGATACTACAACTTCATGAAGAGCAGGTTGTATTGTCAGATAATAACAGAAAATTGACATCTGTGTTTTGAACAGATTTTTGTTTTTTACTAACATCTTTGTATCTCAAAATACTGTGTGCATGTAACGTCCATTGTTTTAAAACCGATGAGGACCAGCTGATTTAAAGCATAACCACCTATGTCTTTATTATTGAGGCAAAATGGTCATAATCTTCTGTCCAAAATTTCTGTGATTATTTGTTTGCACATCTAGAGAAGCAGTTTTATTTCATTTTTCCTAAATTAAAAGATTTTGCGTACAGCAAAGGAAATTACTAATATAATTACTTTTACCTCTCTAATCCTCTGTCTCTTCCTTCCTATCTAACTTAAAATTTTCTTGGAGTGAAGATGGATCTCAGTGCCTGGGTTCAGTCTTACTATATGAACAGTATTTTAAAAATTTTTAATTCGAACAAATGAGCAATAAAATCAGTGCTAAATAAAGACATTTCTGATGTCCATTCTCTGTGTAGAAATACCCATTAGGTTTTTTTTTGCATTCCACAGAGTGCCTTATATTTTTATACTATGAATTCACTCTTGTGGCAGACCATAGCTATTCTTACATTCCTATATGCATTCAGCATATTATTATGTTACTGTCACAGCATATTAAAATAAACATTAAATATACTTGCACATCATAGTAACTGGGGTTTCATGAGTACAAACTCAGTATATGATACACCCTTAAAGAAAATGGCCAAAAGAAACAAATTATAACTGTCATTGCTTAAGAGTAACAACCTTGGTCTGAGTGGCATGGTGACCCATCATATGGCCATGCATTGTGGTGGCATCTACTAAAAAGTATTTCATTCATAAACAATAATTCTAATAAAATTTTGATTAGAAATTATAATCTAAATTAAATTCCTCAAGATTAAGAGGTCAGCAATCTATTATGGTAAAATGACATTGTTTCTGTTTCAAATTTTAGGTTATTATTATGAAATCCCATCTATTGGAGCCATAAGAATAAACACCCAGGTAAGTGATTTGGCCAAATCCAGATGCAGTTTTAATGCATAGAAAGTGGAGTAATATATATTCTTGGATATGTTTGTTCTTCAGCTCACAAATCTAACCCCCAACACCACATTAACATCTTCCAGAGCAGGCTGACCACGTGCAAACCGTGGAGTTTCTGAAGTGCTCTGTATCCTGCAGGCCTCTGCGCGAGCACTCTGCTTTTGGCTCAGTTTTCCTCTGGGCCTTACATGGTCCCTCAAAGTTTGATGCTGACACATGACAGCAATCTTATTATAAAGTTCTATAAAACCAGTAATTTTTTATAATGTGTCAAGGCATTCATAGTTCACCTTCTGCCATATTTTCTGCATGGCCCAAAGGGTTTGTATTACATGGAGGAGGATGTGGATGTATGTGAGGGAATAGCCCTGGTAGAGCATCGGAACTCAGTTCTGCTTTATAGGAGAGGTGCCTGGATGGATCCAACCCTTTTGGAAGAGACTGCACTTCTTTCATTCCAAAAGGATGCAGGAGGAACATTTTAGCAGACTTGCATGTAGATAAATAAAGGTGCAGGACTCTGGGATTATATGATGAGATCCAAACTGAGGAAGAACAGTGTAGAAGAACAATTATTCTTTTCAGTTGTCTGAAACTCCAGGTACTCACATGTCCAGAACAGCAGAGAAATATCATAGCAGTTCTTTGTCCTTCCAGGGCCAGGCCTGACATTTTTTGGCAGAAAATAAGAATCCTTTTTTGGCTTGAATAAGAGCCTTTGATTCTGTTAAACTCTTCCAGACAGTGTCTGGCAAGACATATCTCTAATAAAATCAGTCAAGTAGAAAAAGTTTGATGGCATCCACTCCCAAATCAGTCCAGAAATCTGACATCTCATAAGATCACCAGTTTTAGCCATACTCACAAACTGAAGTAAGGGAGAAAAAAGAGGTTTTATAACTCTGATTTTTGTTATTCCAAGAGAAGTTATGCAAATTTTCACTGTAGGAGCTTAACATACTCAGATGTTACACCACTCACCCTCAATTGTTCACTCTTTCGTCTGGGTTGAAGGTTCTGTAATCTGATTGTAATTTCTTTATGTCAGTAGAAATTAATTTTGGAATAAAAATAGTTGTAATTCTCATTTTGTGGAAAAAGAGTGGTGGTTATGGGTGTGTAAGGTCTGTGTGACTGGGAGTGAAATACAGGAATTACGTTTTCAATAAATACTGCGAACTGAAGACTGAATTATTTTGTGGTACAATTTTTAAGAAGTAAATAAATGCTCCTCCTGTATTAGTGGTGACTTTTGATTTCTTTTTTTGTTCCCTGATATTTTATTTTTTAATCATTGTTTATTTAAATACTGTTTGTGCTCTTTGATCTAATAATTGCCTTCTGACGAGTTTATTACACTTTTTGGCAGGAATATCTAGATGTTTTGGGAAGACCGATGGTTTTAGCTGGAGAGCAAGCCAAACAAGTCCAATGGACAAATGTCTATCTGGATGCTCTGGTATGATCTGTATTTATGTCTACTAAAGAAGGAATTTTAAAATATCAGTAACTATATGGGTCTGTTTCTCCAAAAATCCAATTTCTTACAGTTCCAAGCATGATATTCTTGTGTTTCTAACAACTGTACGCATCAATACGACAACCTCTAGGAAGAGACTGTTTATAATGTGCTGATCTTACTTGCACCTAGTATCCTTCTAAGTCCCCTGAAATTTAACAGAGAAAAACAGTTTATTCTCTGCAGACTTTAAAGTGTAGGCCTCTGCTGTTCTCAGCTAAGAATAAAAAAAAGAAATGAATAGTTTTCCAGTGTTGTACCTACTGCAATAAAGGTCATTTGTTACGTTTCTGGCAAGGAGTTCTTAGTTTTTCCTCTATGTCTTCTTTTTTTTTTTCCTTCCGAAGAACATTCCAGGCAGAATGAAATCTATCAATATTATTAAGTATTTGCACAACTTTTGAACTTGGGTTGTTGTAATTACTTGCTTGTTCAAGGTAATTATTACTTTAATTGGACAGTGTAAATAATGGGGAAATAAACAAAAAGATATATGAAAAACTTCCTTACTGCTGAATTTATCGCTTTGGTCTTGTAAAACAAATATACTCAGGAAACTACAGGAGGAAAAGTATTGTTAGCAGAAATCTAATCTCTTGCTCTGAATAATCTACTTCTAAGTAACAGGGCAAAAATTACTGCAAAATGGTCATTTGGAATCACGTATTTATCCAAGTTCACGTAGTCGTGATGAAATGCGCATCTTCCCGTCAGTCAGCATTTCTGTAAAAGTTTTATCAACATATAAATTTTACTGTCAAAATAACTGAGCATGACACAGAGGAACTAGTCATTCATTAAAATTTCAATGCCCAGAAGCTCATTAGCCATGTTTTGTTTGTTATTGTTGCAGTACTTACTGGAAACATAAAGGATGTGATGACAAAAGTTCTTATACTCTGTGCATGTCCTGTTGTAACACCAAAGATAAATTTGTAACTACGAAAAGAGATCTGTTCAGTCAAGTAAAATAAGTGACACCTGCAGGCATCTCATGTTACTTTTTATACTCAGTGGGTTCATTCAGTCTTTCCTTCAAGGTTTTCTGCATTCATGTGTTACATATGTGTGTTTATGAGTCTATCATTATATATACATACATTTATGTATGTACAAACACACATACACATATTTATGTACATAATTATATATAAATAAAGTAGGATGGCACAAGGTAAAGTACTGAGGTAAAGGCTCAGATTTGTGGACTTTCTCATCACAGTTGAGACCATAAAGGCATGGGTGTATCTAACCCCCTCTGAAGCCTTTTCCTGGTTCTTGGTTGTATAAGGGAGTGTGCCTAAGTTGTCACGTTGGTTTATTATCTTAAATTCCCTAAAATAATTCCCTCATTTAAGGCTTACAGTTCTGCTTGTGGCTTACTGGACTCATTCCTATCATTTGGCTCTTACTGTCCAGTGGCTGTTTTGTGGCTAATACTAAAGTAAAGCAAGGTGTATTACATGAGGCTACATTAATGCATAATTTCAGGTAACAAAATTCTGAAGAGGTACTTTGATTTCAGTCTGGCTTTCAAGACTGTCTTTAATAATTTGATGTATTTGCAGCAATTCACACCTCTTTTCTAGCCATGTTCCTTTAGGCATAATTTATTCGTAAATAAGAGAGATTGTGTCATCCCCTGTACATCCCCCTCCTGTTTCATGATGTATCCTTTCAATGTTTCTTCTAAATAATGTCCTCTCTACTGATTCATCTCTATTTCTCTTATTTTCCTACAAAATCCACTTCTCTTTGCTTGTAACTTTACTAACTTTGACCTCATCACCTTTCATTTGATACACAAATGTAAGTTCATGAAGGATGGCTTAAAATTCAGAAAGGTGCTGATAGACTGGGAAAATAGAGAACAGATTACAGCAGAGTGGATTCATATAGTGTTCTAGCTTTTGTTGTTTTTTGGGTTTTTTTGTTGTTGTTTTTTTTTTGTTTGTTCGTTTGTTTTTTCCCCAATGAAACAAAGGGAGAAAAGGGATATGACTCCACAATAAATTAGACAGCAGAAGAGTAAGCATGAATGAAGGGAAAAAGTTTGGGATTAAACCCAAACAGTCAAAAAAAAAAAGGTAGAAATCTCCCTATGGACCATTTGGAGTGGAAAACAAAACTTTCCTGGCTATCTGAAAGTATGGTTTTCTGGATCCTATTTTCAGTATGATTTGTGAAGGTTACTAAAGGAAAAACAGATTTCTTATATCTTCCCAAATAAATGCAAATTCCGTTGCCTCAGTTACCTCAGTACCATGGGAGACTGTGATTTAGCCAAGCCTATAATGGACATTATTGCACACTACTCAAAAGTAGGGATGATAGAAAAAGTAGAGGAATTTCCTGTTGTACTTTCCTGTTGCTTTTGCCTGTATGTGTTACTTACGTCTCGTGGTCTAACCCCAGCCATCAACCTAAGCCAGTGCAGCCCCTCACTCACCCCCCAGTACTGGGACTGGGGAGATAATCAAAAGGTAAAAGCTGGAAAACTTGTGGGTTGAGACAAAGACAGTTTAATAGGAAAACAAAAGCTGTGGACACAAAACAAAACAAGGAATTAAATCATTGCTTTCCATGGGCAGGCAGGAATTCAGCCATCTCAAGGAAAACAGAGCTCCATCACATTAAAGATGACTTGGGAACACAAACACCATCACTCCAAATTGAAATTTACTATTTTTAAGCTTTCCTTTCCTTTCCTTTCCTTTCCTTTCCTTTCCTTTCCTTTCCTTTCCTTTCCTTTCCTTTCCTTTCCTTTCCTTTCCTTTCCTTTCCTTTCCTTTCCTTTCCTTTCCTTTCCTTTCCTTTCCTTTCCTTTCCTTTCCTTTCCTTTCCTTTCCTTTCCTTTCCTTTCCTTTCCTTTCCTTTCCTTTCCTTTCCTTTCCTTTCCTTTCCTTTCCTTTCCTTTCCTTTCCTTTCCTTTCCTTTCCTTTCCTTTCCTTTCCTTTCCTTTCCTTTCCTTTCCTTTCCTTTCCTTTCCTTTCCTTTCCTTTCCTTTCCTTTCCTTTCCTTTCCTTTCCTTTCCTTTCCTTTCCTTTCCTTTCCTTTCCTTTCCTTTCCTTTCCTTTCCTTTCCTTTCCTTTCCTTTCCTTTCCTTTCCTTTCCTTTCCTTTCCTTTCCTTTCCTTTCCTTTCCTTTCCTTTCCTTTCCTTTCCTTTCCTTTCCTTTCCTTTCCTTTCCTTTCCTTTCCTTTCCTTTCCTTTCCTTTCCTCCTCTTCCCTTTCTCTCTATTATCCATAGTTTTATGCATAGTGGTTACTGCATCTGCGAATATGTTTTCATAACATTTAGGTTTTTTGAAACTTCTATATCCTAAGTTGTTGACCATCATCTATTTTTTTAAAAATAGTATATCAATCCCACTAAAATGTGGACACAAAAAAATAATTTCAGCTTTCTGTTCATCAAGTTAGTGAAGTAGTAGTATTTTCCTTTTTTTTACAAAATTGAGAATAATTGTTTTTTACTAAAAAAACTGAAAGTAATTGTTTAGCTACATGTATTCTTCCATTCTTCTAATATATTATGGCTTTGCATTTGCTTTTTAACTAAAAAGTATTTTTCTCCCTTCTTTGTTGGTTATTTTCTAGGAGCTGGGCCTTGTGATTACAGGAACTCTGCCTGTCTTCAATCTAACAAGGGAACAAAATGGGAAAATCGTAAGCTGTTCCTTCAAGGAAAAAAAAAAAGCAGCAGTAGTATAAATTAAATTTAATGTTAAATGTCTTGAAAGATGTGTATTTCCGTTGAATATTTTGCAGTGTAATTGTCTTTTACATCAGAAACGAAGGGATCATATCTACTTACCTGATAACTCCCTGGGAACAAAAAAATGCTGTGCATTCTTTACACTTTTGGTCATGCTCAGTTTCAGGGTGTGACATTCCACTATCTATCCCTGGGCCTTGGTGGCAGTGGGAATGCATTAAGTGCTCAATAGATGGGAAGTAGATGATGATATTACTTAGACCTTTCCTAGAAATAATGTCCAGATAAATTTCTAGCAAACCTCTGAGGCTATGACATTTCAGGGTAAATGACAGTGATGTAGAGAATATAAAGTAGTTGGTTTATTGATATTAGAAAAGAGCACTGTATACTGAGATTAAATTCTAATTGTTAAATAAATCCAAGTGCCCATCCCTGTTACTGTCTGACATGGAATCTGTGTCCTTTTCACAAACAAAAAACAGACCTGGATATGCTTGAACAATGTGTGGTAAAATATTGTACATTTAGTGTACTCCATTCAGGTCAAAAAATACAGAAATTTAGACAAAATATTCTTAGATTTAGTTTCTCAGCTATTACATAGACTCAGAATGAATCTAAGAGGGTTTGATCACTGCCATTTCTTCAGTTTACTTTCAGAATAGTCCTCTTAATTTCCTTTTAAAAACAAAGCAATAAACCAAAAAAGTTTCATAATCTTATCTACAAGACAATGCCTGGAATTGTCTGAGTCTGGTTCAAAGTGACAGACTACTGAGTATTAAAGGATGCCTTTCTGAGAAGAAATCAGACGTGATCTAGTACACAGGAGCAAGAAGAGAACTCAAATCTGCTCAATTTGTATCTCTGCCTGAATTTACTTGCAGGCTGCAAGATTACTCCTCCAATAAATTTTACAAATTTATTAACTATGGAGAAGGGATTCAGGTGACTCTATGAAAATGACTGCCCTCCTTTTCTGTAACAGGAAAATAAATTATAAACGAAATGTAGTACCCCAGTCCCTGATTTCAAATGCTGATGATTCTTATACTCACTGGGGTTTTTTGTTGTATTGGAATATTTTTCATTCATCATTATATTATAGCCGAAAGAGTTATTGTTTTGAGGCCTCACCAACTGCCCACCTAAGCATGCAAATGCTCTGTGTTGGTGCTGATAGTTTAGTATCTGCATAACTGGCAATACTATTGCATCACTTTTGCTTTCACATGTTTTGTTCTTACATATATATTTATTCATCCCAGAAAGTATCCATCTTCAGAAATAATTTTCATACTCTATACTGAATTCTAAATTTATTAAATTTTATTTAGGATCACTTTGACATTAATTAAAACATTCAAAACAGATGCATAACTAAATAAGTAACTTCTCAAATGTATCTGTCAAACGAGATGAAGGCAAAAATACAAATTTACTGACTGTTGCAGTTATTCTGCATTGTAAATATGTCAAACATGTACTAACATTTTTGAATTTTACCAGAATCAGCTGATTCTTGGAGTAATGGGGGTCGATGTCTCTTTGGAGGACATAAAAAAACTGACGCCCCGATTTACGGTAGGCTGCTTGCATTGGAGGTTTCTTATAATGTACATTTAATGTGTGATTTCTGTGCGTGCTCTTTTATAAGCCATACAGAAATGACTGGATTTGAGTCTAAATACCAACAGGCTTCTTTTCATATATTCTTTTCTATTGTTGTACATTTTCTGGTGGTTTTCTCTCCAGCCATAAATGTGTGTCTGTGTGATTTGACCATCAGGATGCACTATGTAAAAGTCAGCTTTTACATTGGTGGATATATTAAAAGTAATTATCTTCCTGTATCTTAAAGCACTGCTCTTTAGTTAAGTATTTGGTTTTAATGTAGAGTGCACAATCATTTCAGCTGACAATATTTGCCATTTATCTAGGACCACTCTTTATAGAACATTTGTTTAATACAGGTATCTGTTTGTACCCCGCTCTGTGCAACTGATTTATTCATGTAGACACCTAGCTGTGGAATTTCTATGAAAATAACTAGTGCTGTGGAAAACAAAAGCTGAGGAAGAAAAGGAATATCACAAGTTTGACTGAAGGCAGATGCAAAATCCTACATTTGGAATGGGATAATCTGACATCACAGCTCAGGCTGGGACAGGCTGCCTCAAAGGGCAGGAAAGGACCTGGGAGTTGTGCTGGAGGAAACGTAGAACAAAACTTAGCAGAGTGCCCTGGCATTAAAAACCAGCTGTGCAGTAAACATCTGCATCAGGACTACACTGTCCAAATTTGATCTCCTCAGTAGAATAAATACTTTGAGTCCCAGTGCAGAGGCACTAAGTTGGCCAAGGGTCTGCAGTACCTGGTACACAGGAAGAAGCTGAGAGAGATGGATTTGGGCTGAAGAGGGAGCCTAAGGGTTAGCTAATGGGAATTGGGAGAAAATGGGCCTTGACATCATCTCAAAAAGAAGCTACCAGCATAGGTGTGGCAATGGAAATTTGTTGCAATAGGACACGAAAGGAACGCACGGACTCCGTACAGTTCACAGGGCAAAAGCCCCAACCTTTTTTATCTGGTTTATATCTATTATACAACTAATTATATAGTATCTTTACCTAGACCGTGGATTGGAGGATAAGGTTTCCACCTCTGCAATTGCATTGCTCAAACTAGAAGTCTATCCATTGATCCCTCCTCAAGAGAGGAATGAAAAACATACTTGTATATTAATATAAAAATCACTTCTATTTATAACACTCATGTGAGAAAGAATTCAGAAACTAGGAAAACATCAGAAGACTGAAAAAATCAGGGCGACAGAAATTCCAATTGAAATTAGGAAGGAGAGCAGTCTGCCTGGAGAAATTGTGGAATTACCACTGAAGTTATTCAAAGACCTGCTGAAACCTAGTCCAGCTTCAAAGTTGGACTTTATTTTTAATAAAGTTAGCTTTGCTTTCAGTGAAAGGTTGTACCAGCTGACCTTCAGAAGTCCCATCAGCCTAAATCTTTATCCAAGTTTATGATCCTAAAAGAGTAAATATTAAGAAATGATCTTGTCTGTGTTAGTCATCTTATACTTCATGATGTCTGTGTGTGTTTTCCACAATGTGAGCATTTTTTGAAAACCATTATTATTCTTTTTTCATTACTTAATACCATATAATGCTAAACTTCATTTCTTTCTTTCAGCTTTGTCCAAATGGATACTATTTTGCAATTGATCCTAATGGGTATGTGCTACTGCATCCAAATCTCCAGCCAAAGGTATGAAACACCTGCTAATTTACTTCTCTATAATAAGGGGATATTGTCAGAAAAATCAGAAACTAGGGTTGCTGAAGGTACGAGACACCAAAAATGAAAATACTCAGTTTTGTGGGTGTTAGGAAAATCTGTGGTGCATATATGGCTTCATCCAAATCCACCAGCTTTGGCTTATATTGAATTTAGTTATTAATAAAATAAAAAATATGTATAATTTGATTGCATATTTATATATGTGAAGGTTTTTAATATACACATTAATATAAAAACAACTAGTGGCAAATGTAATATCATTGTGAAAACAGTATAATCATTGTGAAGAATCTTGAAGCTAACTGTGGACTTTTTTTTGTGATGCTTTCTCATTTAAAAGACTGAAATTTTCATACTTGCAAAACCAAAGAAATCAGAGGAAAACAGAATGTATTTTACTTTAATTTTTGTATTTATTTATTTGCTTATTTTCTGTTTATCAGAGCTGATACCTGATCTCAGAGTTGGGATGGATTTAGCTGAGCACCTCTTCCCAGAACACTAGATTTTTAGTAGTTTAACTTGAGAAAGGTCTTTCATGTTTAAACATGAAACTTTTTTCTAAATATGATTAGGATACAACTTTCATCAAATTTCTGGAAAATAGAAACCAAATATTTCAATTTGGCTCTTTGTTCATTAACTGTAGTCCCAACCTTGTGAAGAATCCTAAATTGTCTGCATCTTCTTAAATAACTTGCCTCCCTGACTTTGATGAGAAATTTCAACATGAATGAATGGGGTTTTTTTTTTTCTGAAATCAGAACTTTGATCTTTGTTTTAATGAAAAGTTTCTCCATATGAAACAATCTTCTCTTGAGTGGACTTCTTGAAAATCTTCATAATTTAATTCCATGTTTTCAGTGAACTTTGTCTCTTGAATTCTTAAGGTTCTATTACATAAAAGACAAAGTTAAAATAACTTTTTTAATTGTCAAAGACAGAAGATGAAATTAAGAATTCATCTACATATTTTAGCAATTAATTTAATCCTTAAGCTGAGAGAAGTCAGCTTTGTGAATATTTGAATTAATTTCCTGGTGAAGTAATTAATACATTTGAAGTCTTTGGCAAAGTGTGTAACACAAGAAAAAAAAAAAAAGTGCTTCTGAAGAAGAGAAAGAATATCTTGGCTGGAACTTTTAATGAAATATACCTTTTGATTTATTTTGAAAGACACTTAAAAATAAAAAGTAAAATTATGGAAAAGAAGGTTTTTATATAGTCTTCATAACTGAGCAGGGCTTCAGTTTCTGGATATCTGCGTTTGATTTTCATGTCTTAAAAAATGGATTTGATAATTTTTTTGTGAGCTCTTTAGAGGCAAATATCCGCATCATTACTGACCCAATCTTTTCTTAATTAGTAATTAGGTGATGGTGACGGGTCTATTTATCATTCCCTTGCCTTGTAGGCAAATTAAACTATCTCTCCATTCACAGGAGTAATCTAAAAAGAAGCAATGCTATATTCTTTAGACCTTATCTTGTGAGAAACTGATTGATGTGGACTGTGTTCATCTCAGATGAGCTGTTATCCTGCAGTGTTCCCTCACAATATTGAAGAATAAAAACCTTTGTTAAAACTCATCCCAACTAAATCTAGGCAAACTGAAATGGATTATTAGGATACTAATTGTCATTGTTTCTCTGTGTAGTTTTCTTCTTAAAAGGATATTGAAGTCTTGAGATGCTTTCCCTTAATTCTCAAGTTTGATTTACAGTATGTTTAAAATAGGATTTTTTATAAGTAATATTTTTTATGTTGTAGAATAATGTCTAAATGTAATATTAAGCATTTGCATCATTATTGTTATTATTGTTTATAACAGTTACACACAGTAGACTTTTTCACTCCCAGTTTGTGTGGGGTGGTGCATGCTATTCAGACTGATACAAGAACTCCAGTTTAAAACTAAGGTACATGACAAAGACAGATACATTTAGAATTCATGGACTTTCTTTAACATGTCATATTAATTTTAGTTGAACCTCCCAGTAGCTGTTAACTTATTAACAAACAATGTCTTAACCCTCTTTGCCAGCAATTTTTCAATAATTGTAAACTAAAACATAAGTACATCTTCACCTTTGAAGAGGTGAGGGTTTCTTAGACTTTCAATGCTTCCTTCTTTTGAATGTCTTCTGCTTTCCTTCTGAAAATCTATTTCCTCAAATCACAACTGGTTCAACACAATTAATATTTTGAGAAATTGTTTTGAAGTTTGTAAAGTTGTTTGCACAACTGAGAAAAGTTAACAAACAAGTTCAAAAGCATATTAAAATAATTTAAAATTTCCCCATCATGTTCTTATTTGCTGAACTATATGAAAATTATGCCAAAGCATAACAAGAAATCTTTTTTTTTTAGATTGCCGCCTAATATAGTTTTAAACAGCTTAAACCATTTTTAAGTGCCTAATTTTATGTTTTATTGTAATATTTCTTTGTGTGTGTCTGCATATGTGGATGTATTTTTCTCACTGTTATGGGACAGTACAGGTGGATGCACCACCAAATAGACATAATCACTGAAGTGAGTCCATTAAGCATGTGTTAACAAGCTTAATTTTGATTAGATTTTGAAAACAATAAATAGTCATATTTCTCACTCTATTCTAAAGATTAGAATCCTTCTCTTCATTTTTACTATGGTTCTGATAAAAACCCATTTAATGATAGTCCTAAACTCCGTATGCCATCAGTGAGGCCCAATATTCTTTCTTACTGCTTAGGGTTGTTTCAGAAACTTAAGAGGAGTTGGGTTTTAAGATCAAATATAAAAGTAAACAAAAATTGGGCTGGTCTCATTCTATATTTTATTCCATCAGAGTATGTGAAAGGAAAAGCTCCCTGTTAATTTTATTCCCATTAACATATGTCTGATTTTTGCTTCCCTGTCCAAAACCTATGTGTAATTCTGGCAGAGAGCTCAGAACTCAGGATCAGGGATAGTCTCTGCTTGCAGTAGTAAACATACACTGGACAGCACAGATGTTGAGAAAACACTTCCATTCTATAAGTAGGCTGTTTACTAACAGTGCAAAAATATAAATTGCTGCTTTTTTGTTACTTCAGCAAATTGGTGTGGGCATACCAAAAGTTAAATTGAGAAAAAGGAGACCCAATGTACAGGTAACTTTGGATGGAGGTGATTAGTGCATTAGAATGCATAGACCTGGAAATATAATTAGAAAGCTTCTGCCCTGCTTACTAGGAAAAATCTAACTAGAGAACTGTTTATTGTGACAAACAGCTTCCAAAGCATGAAGCTTGCATCCTTTCCCATTTAAATAATAGAAAACATGCTATTGGCTGTAGTGAAGGGCATTCCATTAAATTATGGTGCTTTACTAATAGGTGCTAATTAGAGTCGTGCTGTAAAAATTCTTCTTCAGATGTTGAAATTAATTTGGAGACTGGAAATAAAGAGACTACTTGTGCTGGCTTTGCTTGCATAAACCTAAAATCAACAGAAGATCAGAAGATAATTCTTGTGACTTTATTGCCAAGGTTTATTGTACAGTGTATGCTGCATAAAATTACAGAATATGAGTTGTTCAGGTTGTTTTTTTGTTTTGTTTTGTTTTTCCCTGGGGAAGTCAGAGTAGGAAATATGTTCTATCTGCTATTTACATGGATTTTTCTCAGTTTAGCAGACCCAACTGCACAGAATTAACTGTCCTTAACCTGGAGAAAGTATTTAGTATTGTAATGCAAAGCCTGAGCAGACATCACTTAATGAAAACTTAAAAATCACTAAAGGAATAGATTAACCATGAAATTAGAAAAATAGTAAACGTAAACACAGTATATTAAGCTTGCTTTCTTACACATATGGAAATCTATATTGCAAAACTTGTGGCCTGCATAGCAACACAAGTAAAAGATGGTGCAAAATCCTGATCCAAGTGATTTCACCAAGTATCAGGTGGCTGTGTTCATAACACGTGTAGAAGGCCACCTCGGAGCTGAGTTTTTTGTTTGTGCACTGGAGAAAGCAGCACAGAATCATAAAAAACCTGTTTTCTTAGCATACCTGGCTCCTCAGCTTGCCATGGTGTGGTCTGGCTGCTGCTGGCTTTGCCTGTCAGTGCTGGCTGCCCAGGGAGGTGCAGCATGGAAAAGCTTTGGGCTCTCGTCCACTCTAGATGCTCCTGAGTTGACCTCTGTGGCCCAGGATTTTGCTGACTTCTTACCATCACTTCTTTTAAAAGCCTAATAGCCTTTGTCTTCATTAGTACTGCAGGTATGAGTAGGAATTAGGCTCCTGCAACACAGCAAAGAAGGTCAGCCATAGAATTAGTGAGAATACTGACCTCCCAAAATACACGACAACAACATTTTATTTAACTTTTTTTTTTATGTTGCTGCACCAGTTCTTTCTTTCTTTGTTTCCTTCATGAGTTGTCATTGAAATTATAGATCCTTGCCTTTATTTGTCCTGCTGAAAATGGATTGCAATTCTTTTGTTTGCATGTATCATTGCTAGTGATTTACTTCTCTTCTGTTTCGTTAAGTTGTGCTGGTGATTGTGGTGGTGTGCTTATTCCAGTCATGTTACACCCATGACTGGATAAAGAGAAGAGCAAACTGAACTGTAAGTTTGTTTCTTCGTGGCTTGGAATAAACCCCACTAAATGGCAACCTTGGAAATAAAAATTATGGAGCCCAAATACTGGTAAAAATGTTGTTGGGGGAAAGAGACATAAGAGGGACATAGTTTTCCATTTAAAGTACTGGTGTAGGAATTTTCTGTTCTAATTTTTAGTGGTTGTCTTTGTGCCTCAGGCACATCTCAGAAAGTATTTATAGATGGTTAGGTATTTTGCCTATTAAAAGGGATTAATAAGTATTGTATAAACAATGTGAAGCGAAATAAGTCTTAAAAAGAAGAACAAATAACGCATATTTGAATTTTAACAGAATCAAATTTTGCTATTTTTGTCTTTGGGTCTCCTTAACTATGAATAGCCCAGGTTATCATTTGCAGTAAATATTGACCTTGATTTGATGTGATGGCTTTTTTTTTCCTTTTTTTTTACCACTTATTTTCTTCTTTGTTCCTTTGTGTGTGGGAATGGAATGTGAACTTCATAAATGCCTCCTCTGCCATGCCAATGCCTTCATGCATGCTGTTTGGGTTTGGCCATGCTATTCATTATCCATTGCATGTAAGATATGTATATTTTTATTTATTTTTACATTTTAGCCTTTTGTTATTTATTTTGAGAGTGTGGATTTGTTGGGAGGGAAAAGCAACTGCATAACAATAATTGAATAGTTTTGAATTAGTAGAGAGCATATGTTAATGCCATTATATTGAAGTTGCTAGTTTTATCTATCATATTTAAATAGAAATGCAAAAATTTTCTTGAAGTTTTCAGTAAATATTTTAAAGATGTACCCAGAATCTTTTCCCACAATCTTTTCAGTACATATCCTGCTCCTGAGAATAAATATATGGGTTTTTATCTTAGCAGACATCAAGTCTTGGTAAGAACAAGAATGATTCCATATAGCCAGAGACATGTACATTTTGTCCTCAAGAAAAGGAAGAATAATTTTTTGTCTTCTGGAACTATTCTATATTACAATCTTGAAAATAAGGGATACTCTTAAGGTCTTAGTACTCCAGACTGTTATGGGAAGGCATCTTTCACCAGTTGTTCAGGATATTTCTTTCTTCCAGTACATGTATGAATTTTGATGAAACATGCTTGCATTCCTTGATAGAGCAGTCACTTGTACATTTGTCATGTAACTCTGCCAGAGAATGCAAGGATAGGAGGAATATAATTGTAATTTTGAAAGATGGGACTTGAGTCTACCCTGTATATGTTAGTAGAGGAGAATTGTGGAAATCACTTTTTTTCGTTTTCTACTCTGAACTGTCAGACTTAACTATTTAAGTAATATATCCCCATACTCCTTTCTCTAAAGAAATGCACTCACTTTTAGGGGGTGCATTAAATAACTACTGGATGAGGAGGATGGATGGTTTTTACACCACACACAATATAAAGTCAATGGGGCTTAGGCAAAATTGCCAGGAAAAAAATTGCATTTCCAACAGCTCATATAGAAGATGGCTCTGGCCAAGTAAATGCAGACTGCAATTCAGAAAGGAGCAGAGGCTGGAGGGTGGTCTGAACTAGTTTAGCAGAGCTACAGTGGACTTCCAGCACTCCTGTGGGGCCAGGGTTATTACAGATGTAGGTCACCAAGGTTCTCTGTGCTCCATAGTTGAAGGTTGACATCATCAATGCTCCTTAGGTCTGGAAGCTTGGGTTTCAGTATTTCTGTGCTTCAGATTTCCATCTTCTAAAGTGAGATAAGATTACTGATGTTGAAACTCCAAGGTGTTCAGGGAAGTCCTGTAATGCTGACAATGAAAGTGGGGTTTATTTTTCATAATCCTGCCTTTTGGAGTCGTGAACCGTAGTCCAATCCCACTTCATATCAGCAAGTCTGTTGTCTGCTCTTGGTAAAATTGCAGAGTACTGTTGCCCAGCTTACTGATGGGGTGGAAAATTCACCCAAATTTCTCTCTCCCTTCTTGGAGGCAGGACATCAAGTGAGAGATTCATATCCTCTGCTTCCTCTGCTTCCTCCCAAACCAGTACAGTCTGTGACATGCCAGGAGAAGGGGAAGCAGCACCTCAGCACGAGCCCCATACATGACAGGCTGTGGATAGACACTGGCAATTAGTATTAATTTGATTTTCACTTATCCAATTAACCTCATTATCCAACAAAATAAAACAAATAAGAAAGGGTCACTAGTAATGCTACAAGAGATTAAAACAGTTGGGTAAGTAAACCGAGTAAAGTAGGCTAATTGAAATGAAGGGATTAGAGTGGTTTGTAGTATTACAGTACTCTGTTTTTATTATTTGATCATTTAATATCTTCTGCTTCAGAATCCTAAATCCCAGGAACCTGTTACGCTGGATTTTCTAGATGCTGAATTGGAAAATGATATTAAAGTTGAGGTGAGATTACCTGGTTTCTTTCAACAGTGCCTGTTGCTGCTAGTATTTCATTGTATAATAACTGTAAAGGAATAAAATGTTCTAGATTTTGGATGGGAATCTATTTCAATAAAAACGTGAATTTTAAATTTCTTAAGATAATGACTTTATAGAGATGAAGTTGTATTTAGACAAATTAAATCCCAGCATTATTTATAGGCAAGGGCAATGCATTATATTCCCCTCATTTTGAAAAATATCATGATTGCTGCTTAAATTCTTTTTCATAAAGTAACAATTCCTGGGAAGGAAGCTAGATTTGTTTTTTTAAACAGAACACTTTTTAATAGAATAATAAACTTTTACATGAAATATTTTAAAAGTATTTCCCTATCTCTTATTAATGGAAGATTGTTCCTGTGGCAAGAAAGAGAACTGAAAAACAAAGTTTGGTGCAGACAACAAATTAATTCCTCTATATTTTTCACTTACTGATTTTGTAATTTATTCCAAAATTATAACTTTTTAAAATAATTAGTTAGTTTCTGAAATCAGATGAAAGGCCTTTAAACATTTTACATTTTTAGCATATTTCTTCACTGAAATTGCTCTTTTGTAATGGCAGTCATCAGCCTGTCCTTGTATCTGTTTAATTCTGCCTTAAGTTTCTTTGAAATGGCTGCTTCAGAAGGAAGTTACTCTTAAACTGGTACAAAAATGTTTCTGTGAATCAGTGCTACAACCTGAGTCACACAGATGTGCTGGGAGGCACAAGAAATGGTAGACAAAACTCCTTTTCGTGCACACAGAATTCATTCTCTCTCTGTCAGTTCTCAGCATTAAGGAGTTTTATGGCATGGTTTTGCAATGCAAAGTATACCAGAATTGTTGCTTCATAGCTCTACTGATTCAGTATATATTTGCATAAAACAATTTCTAATTGGAAAAATCTGAACATTTTAAACATTTTTTAGGAGTTGTGACTTCCATTTGCATTAGCATTTTCTGTGGTTTTAAGAAATATTTTGATCACTTGAATGATTATTCCTGTTACATGCAACACCTTCAATTTTTCTTTTCTTTTTACTTCACTTTTTCCATTTCTTCCTTGCCAATAGATTCGGAAAAAAATGATAGATGGAGAAAGTGGAGAAAAAACATTTGAAACACTGGTCAAGTCCCAAGATGAGGTAAGATAGGAACCCAAAGAGTTACATTTACAGGAATAAACCAAACCATAAAAATAATGTGAAATGGTGAAATGCAGGGATGTTCATTTTGTAATGACAATTTGTACCATTTTTTTTCCCTCTAGGTTTACTAGTTTTACTGGCTTATAGTAAAAAAAAAAAACAAAAAAAAAACCAAAAACAAAAACCAGAAACTTAGGAAAAAAAGAATTATTTTGTTTCTTGGTTTCTTTGCAGCATCATTAATCAGGCAGTTGTTGATGAGGTCTTACACTCTGTTCAACAGGAAATGGGCCCAGCCTACTTCTGTGCATGAATTCCAAAACAAAATGCTTAATTTGCTTGCGGAGATGTGTGAGGATGGGTTTGGTAGTTTATATTGTGGTTGAATGGGAAGAAAGTTGTGAGAAAAAATAATAAAGTAACATTTTTATGCCATAAATGAAGACTTTGGGATAAGCAAATTCATCTTACAGTTATATCATGTACTTTCCTAACAGCTTCTTGAGTTCTTTATTTTCTTGTCCAAAATATTTATTCCTAATAAACATTGCCACTGTTTTCTCTAATAAGCAGACGTTTCCTAGCAATAGGAAATACTCAAATTTGATATGGGTCATTACATGGGTGCTCTAGTTCTTGGGGACCTCAGCGAGAAGAAATCATGACTGGTGTGCAGAAGGAGTTCTGGCCAGAGTATGCCCCACAGTTACAGCTCCACAACAGCTGTTTGAAACTCTTGTTCTGAACATAAGTTAGTTTGAAGATATCTAATTTGATGACTTAGCAGACATTGCATAACCAATATATATAAGCTCACTATAACAATACTTAGAAGAATTGCTTGCATTTAATTCATACTGGCTTTCCCCTCTTCCCATATTCTTCTCGAGACCTATATCAGCAGTGCCCTTGCCTTTTTTTACTCTTATGTGCTTGCTGACAGTCAAATGCTAAAACCAAGCTTTATAATACTGCTTTACAGTCTCTGGGTAAATCCTGTTGTGTGAAAAATTTGTGTTTTTTCCTGAATGGTTCCCCTGTTGGACGATGGTGCAGGAATAGGTGGTTTCTGTAGCAGAGAGGCTAAGTCCCAGTGGATGCCAGTTCTACCCCCTCACCTGTGTCAGGAGCCCTTGCTGTTTAGGATGCCACCAGTCTGTTCCCTTAAGGGAAACTAGGTCATTCCTGGCCCACTGTCAGAGTTCAAAGTCCTGCTGGTATCTGAGTTGAGGATAAACTTCTGTGAAAGAAGAAACTCCATGCTGGGACAATTTCAGATTTATGTTGTTTTGTTTAAGGAGTGCCTTTCCAGGTCTATGGATGAAAAAGGCTCTATGTAGGTGGTTAGAAGAGGGAGGGTTAGAAGGTCACAAAAATACAGTAACACGATAAGGGCTGTACAAGAAATTGGATTAATGGCAAAAAATGTTGAAGAGATTTCAGGCTGTTTGCAGATTTCTCAAGCTCTGTGCTACAAAAGACCTGAAACAGTTGGTCCTGCAACTCTTTGCCCAAAGAAAGAGGGAGGGAAGTATTGCAAATGCTGAAGTCAGTTACAGTATCTGGGCAGGAGGGAGGATGTAACATCCCTGGGTGCATGGGAATGTGCCAGTTCCACACAGCCAAGACCACAATCTGTGTTGGAATAAAATATCCCAAGCCTTTGATCCCAGATGTTTCAATGCCAATGAAATTAATTATCCTCACCTTCCTTTGCAACCATGGCCTGAGATTTCCTCCTCTACCCAGACCTCTCTGAGAGAAGAAAGGAGCAGCCAGAGCTGGCTGGCTATGATGACTGCTTCCAGCCATTGCACCCTCCCAGCTCCAGGCTGCTAGAACTAGAAAAAAGCTGATTTAAACCACAGCCACGCATGAGCCATGCATCACTTAGCACTTGATAGCTTCATATATTTTCTTATAAAAAGGGCTGATGTGGTCGGTTGCTCTGAACTGACAGTTGCAGTCTTTGGGCTTAAAATTTATGTTCTTTTTGTTTTGCTTTTTGGTTTAAGTTTGCATTGCTTTCCTTTTGTGTTGCAGCTGGCCCCAGCAGTGTCTTGGGAGATGACTTCATACTACAGCATAGAGACTGGAGTTGTAGCAAATCTGGGTGGGGTACACTGGAGTCTCCCAAGGCCTCAGGGGCTTTCCAAGTAACAGAGGAGATGCCATAGGAACAAAAGCATTGCCACATTTGGCAGCCGGGGTGGGCAGCAGTGAAAATTGAAGGGTCACAAAAGCTGCAATAATGTGTGTGAGCTCTTTGGCAGTGATCAGCTGGGGGTAAGAAGGTCTCAGACTGCCCACTAAGGAAATAGGCAAAGGTGAATGGGAGCTGAGGTAGGAGGATGTGTTATCTGCTGGGTTATCTTTGAAGGAAGCTTTCAGCCAATTTGCTTTCAAGCACTCTGACAATGCTGGTGTCAATGGGATTTAATTACAGCCCAGTTCTTCTCTTCCCTCCCTTCCCACCTTGGGCACTGTTGTTCTCTTGTACACACATGTGTGACCCATGACACTGTGCCTGATTTGGAGGGACTGCCAGTGCTTGGTTCAAGTGACTAATTTTAGCCTGAAGTACAAATTAAGTATAGATATGCTTTGATAGGAATCTCTTCAACCATCATTTTACCTTAAATACAAAATATATCAGCGTACTAGACACTGTTATATGCATCTTCTTTCTGATTTTCTTTTACCTCTTTTTTCATTTTCTTTCAAAAATAACTGTTAAATTATTTATACTGTCATGCTGTACTGAAAAGCAGCCACCAGGTAATGAGGAGGTTTCAATTTATTAATGTCAAATGAATCACCTCTTTTCCACAGTGATGGTCATGTTACCACTGTCCTTTTACCATAGGGAAAGAATGAACCTAGAGCTATACCCAGGGTACCTTCCACTGATGTTTGCAATGTTGCAGTGCAACAGCTGTACAGTCTTCATTGCTGGCATACTTACAAAGATTTGATTGTAAAGTAATAATATGTTGCAGCTGGCATAATCTTACTGTTTTCAAAGGGGAAAACTGAGTAAAACAATGTCAGCCAGGTGGATTCATGATTAAATCTATGGGGAGCTGTGGGACTGTGCCTATCACGCTATTTTTCATACCATAAGAAAACAAATGGTAAAGATTATCCTAATGTATTAACTTATTTATAAATAAACATTTATTTCAATGTTATTTTTTTTTTCCCAAATTCAAGACCTTCCTAATGAGTTTAGAAATACATGTTAAGTTTAGCAGGGGGTGTCTATACAATCAGAATTACTAGATTGTGCCTATAGTTATGATTCAAATTTAAATGCATTTAGCCAGTGGTGCTGTGAGGTCAAAGGACAGGCTTTGGCTGGTTTTGTTTTTAAAGAATTACCTAGAAAATCTTTTTGTTACTGAGGACTTGTTTGGTTTTGATTTTGTTTTGGGGGTTTTTTTTATCTTTTTATAGTTTAACTGCAAAATTATCCATAAAAGAGAAAGCATTTTTTATCAAATTTAAATCATATAGATAAAGGTTTACAAGGGTCTGGGTAATGTGAAAATTATAGATCAGGTTTGTCTGATTTTATTTAAATTTAAATTTTGCTAGTTTTCAGTAAAAAATATATGGTTGATTCTTTTGCAAAACATAAGTTTGGAAAATATTTAAGGAGAGAAGTTGCAGTTCAACCCATTATTTTAGCAAAATAATAAATAGAAATCCAACAGATTCATACTTGATATTACACAGTATTTCTCAAAGCAAAAGCACAATTGTAGAAGCTCCTTAGTTTTATAATTTAATTTTTCACCAATATCTCTTTGTAGAGGTATATTGATAAAGGAAACAGAACATATACATGGACTGCTGTGAATGGCACTGATTACAGGTAACTCATTTCTGTTTGTTGACTTCCTTTGTTTATTTAAGTGTCCTTTTGGTTAATTTTGGTTAATATTTTTAGCATTACACTTTCTAGACTAGCTAAGGTGACACTGCTGTGTATGTTATTTCAAATTCATTTAAGCACATACCATTGTAACATTAGAAGGAATGTTGAAACATTACTTAACATTACCCAAAACAAGTCAAGGTTTTCCAAGTCTCAGGAAAGTTAAACTACTCTAGCTCAAAACTACATGGTATAAATATTGAGTCAAATTATGACCAAAATGCTATTTCTGTTATGATGAATTACAGTAGTCCTCAGCCAAGTTGGATCCCAGTTTCTGTTGTCTTCTTCACAGGTGTACAGTCACTGAGAATGCAAACATTAATTTGAGTGTAAAACCAAACAAATTGGTTTTAACAGCAGAACATAAACCTAGGATCTTCTATTCACTATCCAATTTTTCTGCTGAACTGCCTCCGTCTTTATACTCTGTAAGAAAAGGAAGTTTTTATCAGACTGCCATCTGGCAATCACTAGAGAAATACATTTGATTTACATGACTTCTTAATTCTGTCTGAGCTTCCTGGCATGAGATACAGCAATAAATCCTCAGAGTATCCTTGCAGAAAACCTATTAAACATAAAATTATAGATTTTAATTAGCAATTTCTGCTAGCAGTAACTGTTAATGACAGGTAAACTGCCACTGATTTCCCTAGAGGAGGATTGGTAGAAAGGCTATTACTAAATATTCAGCAATCTCACTCATATTCTGTATAAATGGCAAATGTGTCATTAAAGGTCAGCTCATTTATGGCTCAACTGTACAACATTTTTAATGTAATTTCATCATCTCTTCATTATGAGCTGTTGAAGTTCTGCATGGATGAAATCCAATTGTAAAAATTAAGGATGCTACTTGGGAGTTGATGATACCTATTTAATGATTATTCATACCTCCTGTCCTTTACATACATTTGTAGAACTGAACTCTTCCACGTATGTGTAGAATTTAGCTGCAAAAAGAATTCCTACATATTTTGAAAAAAAAAAAAGTATAATATAAAAGAAAACATTGCAAATGCTCTGCAAATCTTAAAATATTATTGCACAATTATGTTCAATAGTTGTCAGTGGTGACTGCATGATTAAAGAAAATAATTTTTTGGATCCTGAAGGTAATATGAATGCAAGTATTGCCAGATGCATTTCCTGGAGAATATTGATCATTGTTTTATTAGTGAGAGTCTCTCGTTATGTGATGTGTGCAAATCAGCCCAGTACTAAGTGACATTTTTGCAGTCAGTGATCACCATGATGTTATATTGGAACGTTAGACGTGTCAGAGGAAGATACAAAAATCATGCTTTTTTTTTATTTGCAATTACTTGGAAATTCCTTTCTTATCTGCTGAAGAAGTGTGTAAAAGTGTAAATAAGAATCAAAATAAACACAGGGACCCTCAGGATTGGCATAAACATACTTGTGTGTGTTACTAAGTGTGAGGCTGGTGTATCACTGTGTACCTGCCTGATCTCATGACAGTCCAAATTCCACAATTGTTAATTACTTTCAAAACACAAAGGAGCTGAAACTGGAAAACTGATGGAAATAACATGATTGCTTTACTCATCTCATTTCTGTTGCAGTTTGGCACTGGTGTTACCATCATACAGCTTTTATTATATTAAAGCCAAAATAGATGAACCAATAACTCAAGCCAAATGTAAGTACTGTAAAGATTCCCTGGTTTTGTCTGGTATTGCCAAGTCTCAGATTCACTTAAAAAAGCAATGTTTGAAATTCACAAATTAGGTGGAATTCACTGATGTTATCATGGTGTACCCAAAACCTTCAGCAATGATTCTAACCTGTTGTAACATCTGAGGTGTGAGAAATATTCTATAAAAATAGAATATGTGCAGAACATGTCAGTTCCACTGACAATCCCTACCCCTTGCTCTGTGCCTATAGAATCATTGCTTTTGTATCCTCTATAGCTGTCATTTTAAGGGTCTGGATACTATTTTTTTCATTCTATTAGCAAAATATAGTGATATAGACTGTAAAAGTGGGTTTTGTGGTTTTTATGTTTTGTTTTGGTTTGGGTTTTGTATTTTAGTTACCTTATAATATTTAGCAAATGATCTCTGCTAGAACAACATGAAAGCCCTGTTTGGTGTGGGTTGAAGTTAGATTTTTATTTTGCATTTTACAAACAGTTTCAGTGGATATTTGCATTATACTTTTAGATGAGACTGATTTCAAGCCATTTATAGATTCCAAAATGATAGGTGGAAATTGTACTTGTCAGGTGTAGCTTAACTCTATTCTAGGTAGTATACAAAATAGAACCAAGCACAGCCTTTTAATTTTATCCAGGTGTTGTGATAAATTTAGAACAAGTATGTAGTTGTTCATAAAAAAACATAAAAAACCTCAGAGAGGCGTAGATACTCAGAGTGGCATAGTTTAGAGAAAACTTGGTTAGCACTACCTCCTCTCCTTTACCATTTTGCCATATATGAAGAAGAACATAGCAACTTTTAATAATCAGTGATTTATTTTGTAACTTCTCCCAATATTGAGTACTTTAAAATTAAAATTTTAAGCAGAGAGTATGATTCTCTTGATGGATTAGATCATCTGGTTTTGCACTTATCTCAATAAAACCTTTAAAACAGACCCTTGAAATAGCCACAGTGTATAGAAGGTACTGAGAAATAACTGAGAATAACCTATTCTTCAGTCTTCAGAGATGTTTGTCTTTTTTTTTCCAGACTACAGCTGTGTGTAAATTGAGCCTTTGAATCTATGTACAATATTTTTATTCAAGGGGTTGTTTGAATAAAATATTGCTTTGTGACCCCTTGTGCTTTACCCTTTTTTTTTCTGTTTCCCTGCTTTCTCTTTCTGGTGGATAGTGGAAGCCAAAAAGGGCAAGTATATTCTTGTTGCTCAATTTCCTTCTGTTTACTGCAGTTGATATTTTTCACTTGTATTTCTATTCCTACTGGATATTCTCCTCTGTATTCCTCATCTCAGGATTTTCTTCATGATCATGGGGTGCCATAGCAATAGAAAGGGAAAAACAAAAGTGAAGTATTTTTCTGTTTTCGTGCACATTTCAATATGTTGCTAATCTCTAATCCTTCTTTGTCTGCTCCTAATAGTGTTTAGTGATACCAGCTATTAAAGCCACTTTTTTTTCAGTAGGATTTACTGTATGATTTTTCAGTAGGATGAGGTTTTTTAAACTTTATTGCAGAAGAATATTAGGAGTATTTTTCTTCATGTTCTAACAACTCAGCATCACAAATATTTATTTGCATCAGAGTTTACTTCTAGTGAAAAGATCTCATTTATTTTCGTGTTGCTATGATAATTAAATGTCTTCCTTAAATAAATTATTTGATATTATCTTACTGTTGCCAGTTGTATGTTGTATATAATAATCAAGTAATTTCTTCCTATGTTGTGAAATACTGAGAAACATAGAATTCATTGGGGGAAAGTGTCTCAAACATTTCTTTCTAAATTCATGGATGCATGTAAAAGTTAGCTAAATAGTTTCAGAAGAGAAATTATGGCAAAAATTCCAGTTTATTTACTTGGTTTTTACTCTTCATCTTTTTAGTTTCAGAAACACTGAAGTTTGAACATTTTGATGAAGCTGGCTATACATTTTTAGCACCAAGGTTGGTTGATTTCCTAGTAATAAGTGTTATTTCAGCATCTGATCTGTTTATTGGCACATGGAAAATACAGATTTGACCAATAAAGCTTCATCTCATAAAAAATTATCAATCTTTTTTCATGCTGGAATTTAAATAGCATCTTCAGGCTCTTATTTCTGCTCATATTAGTAAGAGAGCTGTAAAAATTGATATTGATATTTTAATGGAAAACTTATTCATGTCTGGGCATTTCTTGTGGTTCTGACTTCTAAGATATTACAGCTATTTTTAAAATAGGTTTCATAATACTTACCACAACATGTTTCCTAAGTTCAAGACAAAGGGTTTCAAAGCTCTTTAATACTTAAGTATTAGTTAATTTTCAATTAATTGAACATAAAAATTATTAAGTAATTGAAAATGTATTCATTTTATTAGTTCCCTGAGGGTTTTTTATGTGAAATTCTGCAGTTCTTATTTCCCTTTTAAAATTATATTTGTAAGGGAAACCTGGTATGATAAAGATTTCCTAAAAATTAAGTTCCTCTAGAAGATAATTATGATAAATAAATGAAATATTGTACAGTTAGAATCAATTGAGAATTGTTGCATTTTTTTTTCTGATAAATTTCTGTATACTTTTAAATTTCAATTAATAGATCCATTTCTATTAATAGACTGATATAAGTAAAGTCTTCTATTTTAAAATGTAGCCTAGCTTAACTGTGTAATTTAATTTTTCTGAAAGACTGAAGTTATTGAGAATTAATTGTACCAATTAGCAACTTCCAGCACTTCACTGCTGTCCTACATGAACAACATCTCTTTGATATATAGCTCAGCTTAAATGTGAATATTGGTATAAGTGAGGTATTTCTGGATTATGGTAAGGTGAATAAAAGGTAATAAGATATCTTAGTCATATTAATTACTTGAACAGACTTCTTTTGTGTGTAAAATTAGATTAATATAAAAGCTCATTTTAAAAAGAAAGCCCCCTACTTTACTGCTAAATACTCTTTACATTTTAATTAGTTTGATGCCACTCATCATATAATATTTGCCTCCAAAATGCCCAGTGACTTTCATTTTGCTTGTTTACATTCAGTGAATTGCACAATTTTGCCAATATTGCTTCATCACATTATAGAGGGGACAGGAGTTTACTGTTTGTTTTTCATATGTCAAAACAAAGAGTGTTTATATGTTCCAGTGGTTTGTACCCTAATACAATTGCATTTAAAACTTCTCAGAGGATAGGACCTTAACCTAGAAATCTGGCCCTAGCAGGGCATGGGGTGGTTGTTTCACCAGCAGTCAAGCTGCTTTCCAGTACATGAGCAATTTAAATTCACTGGGCATATTTTTAGTGTATAGACTGTGATCTCCTAACATGTCCTACAGTACTCCTCAGTCCTTTTCTAGGAATCTATGCCCTATTTCAGGCATGCAGTTTTCTTACAATCCAAATCTTAACAAATGCTTAAGCAGGCATTTGAACACCTGTAGATGTCTGAAATAATTGATATGGTAATTACTAAATACTGGTCCTGGCAGCCAATCAACATAGTAGTACCAGCTACTGCATAATAGTTGTACAAGCCTGCTTGGACTTCTAAATTGTCTGCTTTAGTAGCACAAGAAAAAAATATGAGAAGACTGATGTTTTGTTGTTTTTCAGAGAATACTGTAGTGATGTAAAAAAATCAGAAAACAACACTGAATTTCTATTAAATTTCAACGAATTTATTGACAGAAATACTCCAAGCAGTTCATCATGTAAGTACACTTCTCACATCACTGATTTTTTTCCTTAGGAAAACACCTTCTCCTAAATGAGGGTTCGTGCTCAAATTTTGTGAGTTTGTTGTTTTAGTAGAAATTTATCTAGTGTCAGGATTTTCTATCCAAGGTAGAGAGTGTAAAATTAGTTTTCAAGTTTCTGGATTTATTTAAGGGCATTTTGCATCCCGTGTTTTCCATAATTCCTCTCAGCATTTTGCTCAAGCATCAAATAACTACTGGTTCATTTTAACACACTCCAAATATTTTTAAGCTTATATTTTTGAGCTTGAGCATAGCCAAACTCTTAAACAGACTCAAAACCTTGAACGAAATCTTCAACCTGCTTTCTTGTAATTTTATTCCAAATGAGGTAAAGAAGTCCAAGACCCAAATAACCAATAACAAGGACAAAAGATAAGGAAGTTATTTTGCTAGTTCACAAATTGGTTAAAGAGATCTCACTTGGGTTTGAATAGATTAAGGCCACAGATCCACATAACTGCTGCAGTGGTGAGCACTGGGCTTAGGAAGGGATTAATTCATATGTTGATTGGGCCTTAACCTCTGTTTAGAATAAATGAAGAGTTATTATAATCAGTAAGGTGTTTAAGCCTTGTTCTCAAGGAAATAAATCAGTGTTTGGATTTGGTTTGGTAGATATACATCTGTTTATCATTAATAATAACTTATGAATACTTAGAATAACCTTTTTTTTTTTTCTCTTGCTCTCCACAAGTCTTTTTGACATGCTGATGTCAGGAATAACTGATCATAACTTCTTTCTGAAGTTATTTCTGAATAACTTCAGAAAATATGTCTTTGCTAGACCATGTAACTGAAGGAATGTCCATTTAGATATGATATCTTCTCACGAAAGGATATTTTTGTGTGCATATGTGGGTGTTTGGTGTTCTTTTAATAGAGTGATCTTATTCATTGACACATTCCTGGCTAACTGAAATTTTATTTGAATACCTTGACTCAGTCTCGGAAATGAAAACATTCACCTCCAGTGATTAAAGCAATTAATGATAATTTATTAAAATTTAATTTAAAAATGTAAATTCTTGTGTAATATTCACTACAAGCAAATGTTGAGGATACAGTAAGTGATACTGTAGTTACACTGGTGCTTAGTAAGTAATTATTCCAAAATGTTGTCTACTTATTTCTATATTTCAGTTTGGAATATGCAGTAGGTTTTTTTCTTTTTTTTTTTTTTTTCTTAATAATTAAGTTACTTTAAAAATAGTCTCCTTAATAAGTAAACAGTGTTAACTAAAGGAATGAGTGGCTGTAGAAATTATCTCAGCTAAAAATGCTTTTCAAAAGAATTAACAAATAAAATCCCCACACTGAAATAATCTTCAGTAACTCTTCTAAAGTGTTACTGAAAAAGATGGTTGAGAAGCACTGACTTCAAACCATTTTTTCAAAGAAATTTAAGCATGGCAGCTCTGTATTAGCTACTGGTTCAAAATTAGTTTATTTCCCTGTATCCATTTTCAGATGACAAATTTATTTTATTTAGGGCCTGGCACTTAATCGATCCAAATGTATTTATAGTGTTATTGAATTTCATTAAGAATTGTTGTTTCCTTGCATCAACTGAGATAAGAAGTGTTTTAATGCTTTAAAAAACTTTAAAAACATGTTTTAAAAATAGATTAATTTGCATATTTAGGAGCTTTGCAAAGCTGGGTCCTATACCTGTATCAACTTCCTTATTCCTGTGACACAAGGATAGGTTTTTAGGATACAAAGAAAATGTTTAGATGAACTCAAGGGTGTGAGAGCATCTATTTAACTCTACTTACATGACATAATTTGAAGTTAGGCAGAATTTCTAATATTAACTGCCACGATTTTTATGGCTTGAACAGCTTTACAACTCAGAATTTCATTTTAGGCTTTTATTGAAACTCCATCTCATATGGTTTCAGATGACTTACATTTTAACTCTTTTAATAGGTAATACTGATATGGTCATTAGAGTTTTGCTGGATGCAGGATTTACAAATGAACTTGCCCAAAATTATTGGAGCAAACTGTCTCTGTAAGTACTCTTTTTAACTGACTGTGGTTTTTTTATGCATTTCAGAGTTTGAAAACAAAATCTTATGCATCTGTGTGTATATACAGATATGCAGTTAATACTACAGAGAATAGGGATTTATTCACAGTTATGCACTTTAATTGCAATCCTTGAGGTAGGAATTTGTGAGAATTTCAGTCAGTTTTCATTTTAAATCTTATTTTTATTTACAGTGACGGAGTTGTTGCACAATTCGTTGTTACAGACGGTGGAATCACTAGAGTGTTCCCCAAAAGGTAATAATTATTAAAAATAATATATTATGGTAATTTTGAAGCCTGAAAGGTCGGACTGTTAAAGAGTGGCTTTATTGAATGAAAAGCTACAGTCTCCTAGGGTCTAATCTCTACTGATAGCTATGAAATTAATGGAATATCACCTGTGCACTGCTTGAAATTAATCTGTCCCATTATTTTCATGGCAGGCCCTTGTAATCCAAGTTTCTAATCAGTGGAGTAGCAATAAGAGCAATGCCTTTGTAGTAGCAGTGGGGCAATGCAAATTCCTAATTACTCCCAAGCACTCAGTTGTTTGGCAGGCTGCAAGTACTGGGAAGCAGTGGGTGATTTATTTTCTTTTTTTTAAGACTAAGATCAGACCTAAAGTTCCAGGGACTTCAAGAGAGAAAAATGTTTCATTATCAGAGGACAAAAAGGGAATGTGTAATTTGACACACAATAAATTAGACACACCTCCATGAGGGATTGGGAATAGTGAGGGCACCAGTACAGACCTACTGGTAAATGGCAAACTTATCTATTTGCTTAGATTATTCTGTGTTTTCCCAAAATGTAAAAATGGCAATGAATTTTACTCCCCAACGGAGTTTCTTTCCTATTTTGGGATTATTAATGATATTAAATCTTTTAGGATTAATCCTAAAGCATAGCACATGCTGTGAAGGTTCATTTAGATTTTGTTGTAAGTAGTGTTGCAATTGTGTTTGTCACAACAAATCTAAAAATGATGAGACTAAATTAGTGGTTTTCCAAGAATACTAGGTCTTTTTTTCCCCAAGTTTTTTTTGTTTGGGTTTTTTCTAATAATTACACCTGTTTTTTAACCAGTGAAAACTGACAGAGCCTGAGGACTATAAGAATGAATTTTTTCTTCACATTTTTTCCAACTGTGGAACATTGAAAGAAAACAACCTCAGCACAGCTTTAAGGAGACTCTAAACTGTCTTTTTTGATCTCTTTTTTTTTATTTTTTATTTAGGGCAGGAGAAGATTGGTTGGAAAATGCTGAAACATATGAAGTCAGCTTCTATAAGAGGAGTTTAGATAATGACAACTATATTTTCACAGCTCCATACTACAACAGTAAGTCATCACAGTTTAGAAATGTCAGAGCTACGTTCAAATGGAAGTTTCCCATACCAGATGGGGTCACTGACAAAAGATGCAAGCGTGACACTTCATAAGGAAACAAATCTTGGGATAATACCCATTTTTAAGGAAAAGCTAGGAGGCATTAAACAAGGTCATCATAATTTGTCAACTACTCTGGTGGCCCTGTGTGCTCAGAATTAACCTAAGTGGAAACATACAGAGTACTGGTGTTCATTCAGTGTATTGAAACACTGTTTTACAGAGATACTTTGGCAGAATTATTTTAACAGAAGGTTAAATAAAATTGCACTCATAGACAATAACTGTACCTAAAATCTTAACAGATCTGAGTTCTGTATACTGTCTCAGCACCCCCAGCACTGACTTGGGGGACCAAGCATAAGGATCCAGAGACCATAACTCCATCCACTGCACCTCTACTTATTTAAATGTCACTTTTGAATTCTATTTACAATTGCACTTATTCACCAAAACCAGTTGGTCTGAGATATTGTGACATTTAAAACCTATATAAGCACAATAACAAATGCTCATTATTGATGTGAGCAACATTAACTTCTCAAGTTTGTAGAAAAGCAGATGCTACCACAAATGGCAAACTCCTCTCTTAAACATATGGGATCCTTCATTTCTGTTATTTCATAATCATTTATTGCATTTTTTCCTCAGTAAAATATAAAGAAGGTAATTAAAAAAAAAAAATCCCTGAGGCCTTTGTTGCTCCTCAAAGAGCTCTGGGGAATATACTTTTAACTTGCGTTTTCATACTAAGCATGTTGAAAACAATTTGAAGTCTGCCAGAGCAGAAATTGTGCTTTAGTGAGTGGTGTCAGTATACCCTGCATCGAAAAATACACAGACAAAATCAGGATAAACTCTTTGACTCTGATCCTGGTTTTTACAGAGCTGCTCACATGGGTACAGGTACTTATGGCTCTGTTTGCAGAAGAAAAGGCTACAGTAAATTTATGAAGCAGTCCAATGGAGAACAGAAAGAGGAAAAGTAAACACAAATATTTATTAGTCATGCCAGTGTTAGTGAACTGAGCTATCACAGGTGATAAATGTGCACTACAGCTGGGTCAGTGCTTTTGGACAAGGATTTTTTTAAAATCATTCTGGTATTTGAATAATAATAGATTTAAGTTTCAGAGGAAGAGCTTTTATGTCACCCTAACTTGTTCGTTTGTTTTTTTGTTTTTCTCTTCTATACTGTCAGAAAGTGGTGCCAATAGCTATGAATCTGGTATTATGGTAAGCAAGGCTGTGGAAATACAAGTTGATGGGAAGCTTCTGAAGCCAGCAGGTAAGATAGAGTGGTGCTGAAACTCAAAGTACTTTAGTTATTTAGTTGTTGCTCAACAGTGAATTGGAAATTTAATTGCGATTTCAAAGGAACTTCACTTTATAATAACATTATTTTCTCTGAGACAGAGTTTTAATCTTTCTAGTGGAAATCTGTTTGCATTTGAGTAAGTGTTTAATTTATTAGTCTCATGAATGATGTTGGTGATTAGACAACTGAACAAAACTCGTATTTTATCCTTCTCCAGTTCAATGATTTAGATGTCATTATAATTTCTGCTCCCCCCCCCACTTTTTTAGGATTATAAAGTTACCTTTTTTTTCCCTTCATTTTACTAAAAAAGACTTTCATGTAATTCTTGTTAGTTGTTGGAATAAAAATTGATGCAACCAGCTGGATGGCAAATTTCACAAAAACCACAATCAAGACCCTGGTAAGCAATTGACCAAGTCTTTTTTGAACTTTATTTGCATTTCTCAAAGCTTCAGATGCAAATAGGTTTACTGTCTCTTTGTGCCAGAGTCACACTGATACATAGTTGCCAAGTAGTTGTGGTATTTAAATCATCCAAATGCACAAAATAAATCCATGTTGAAATAGCCTGTATTTTGTACGTGTCTTGCTTTCATAATTATAAAACATGGATAGAGACAAAGAAAAATGACCTAGTCTCCAGCTAGTAGTAAGAGTATGCTGTAGCAGTGAATAAAATCTGCAAAAGAATTGGTGAATCTGTTTTTATTTAATATCCAGGATGGGTAATGAGTGAACAGCAAGGATTTATATTGCAACCAACATCACAGCATTTTAGCAGAACTTAGTGAAGTAGGTGCTTAACCATTTCATTCCGTGCATCTAATGTGAAATACATCTAAAGTGTGAAAGGGAAGGAGGAAAGGTTAAATGAAAGAGAAAATGTGGAACTGATAGTGAATTGTGCTTGGTTTGTTGTATGTTTAGGGAATCAATAAGTCTGGCTGGCTTAGGTATTGGAGCTGTAGTTCAATAGGGAGGCAAATGCATTGCCTAAGTGTCAGAACAGTTAAGGACAAAAATACATAAGTGAAAAATTGAAAATGAGATGAATATTTCAGAAAGAATGCTGTTGACTCCAGCATCACCTGGTAGTTGTTTTGCTGAGGACGTAATGCAAGGACACAGTTGTGTATGTGTACACGTGCTGCAAGAACGTGAGAAAAACATGTTAGGAATCAAAGCCATAAAAGTCAGCTGGGTTGCTGGGCTTCCTTTATCACGTAGGATTCCCATGCTTTAAAGTTTTCCATGGTCAAAAGAGATACTTTAGAATGCTTTCCTTCCAAATTCCAAACACATGGAAATGTTCCTAGTCTTTCTGGTTTACTTTATGCTCAAAACACTGACATCCTGACAAGTCCTCCAAAGTATTTATCTATATTGAGCATACTTGTAAAGGGAGCTGTATCAGTCTTTGGGAAAGGCAGTCAAGATTGTGCTGTTGATAATTACTGAATACAGGTTGTTCAGAGAGAGATTTCTGATAAATGACACACTCAAAATAAATTTAAATTTATATACAGACATTGAAAACAGAATAATTTGTTCTTGTCTTGAATGATTAATATAACTGAAAAATACTGTTTATTTTGTAACATTTTTGTGATAATTACTATACTTCTGTTTTTTAGTGCAACAGTGAAATCTGTGGCTGTGAAAGAAATAGTATGGTAAGAAAATGTTCAGTTTATGAATATCTGACAGAATATTGACATTCACTCATTCCCTGTAGATCTATCTAAGACAGATTCTATCACTATGATTTGAGTGTTTATTTTAGAGAAAACAGGGCTTACTTGTTCATGTCTTGAGAAAAATGAAGGTTAGGAGGGGAAAGGAGGAAAGAGGGCATAAAAGTAGGTGAAGTGGTTATGGGGATGAAGTTATGAGAACAAGTGTAAAGAAAAGTATACAGGAAAAGCAATAGAGAATTATGTGAAGAAAAATGTGATAAAAATATAACAATAATTTGCAAAGAAGAGAGAAATCCTGAGAAAAAAAAAGAATAATTAAAAAAATTAAAAAAAAAAAAAAGAGTACCTCAGAGAAGGATAAGTGCAAATTTAGAAGCACCAGAGTCTGTAATGTGCCTTTCCACAGTCATTGGTTCCCAGCACATTCAGGGTTAGGGGACCCCACAGCTCTGCCGGCACTCAGGAGAGCACAGATCCAGGGACTGTCACCATATCAGGTTCTGCCATGTGCTTAAAAGCTTTCCTGTGCTCAGGTCTTCTGAGTTCTTTTGAGGAATATGAAGATCATTAAATGCAAGAATTACAGGAGAAAAGGGTACTGTGGGGAGTTATCTGTTTGCCCTCATTGCTACCTCCCCAGTCTCTGTCTACAAGGATCTTTTACAAAGTGCAAAGCATATGGAATCAGTGGGTTTCCCATTCCTGCACCTGACGCCTGGAGTAATTCCATTACAGTCCTTGGCAAGTGAAAATAATCATGCCTAGCAAGCTGGGAGCCTGACTTTAAGATTTTTACCATTGAAAGCTGCAAATGGAAAAATACTTTCAACAGGGCTGAAGCACATGAGAAGTTGTAGCCCTTTATTATGAATTGAGTTCTAATTATAATCAGATTTAATAAGGATATAGCAGTCTTGAGACTAACAAAGTATTGAGCAAATAAGAATTTGCAAAACAACTTCTATGAAATTAAGCCACAAATAAGCCTTTGATCTGTTCAAACTTTTATTATACTGATAATGCTAATTATTATAACTTAAAATTGGCCCTTGGCTATGGGTTTGTGATTTGAAGATACTTCTGATGTCCTAAAAAAAAAAAAAAAAGTAGTTTCTTACAGAGTATTCTATTGACAAATCTTTCCTGTAAAACATATTTCATTTTCTTACAATAGCATGTGGACTGTGTTATCCTTGATGATGGTGGATTTCTTTTGATGTCCAATCGAGATGAATATACACAGCAGGTATGTACATTCTTTAAGAACAGAACATGAAAACCAATAGTAAGAAGTTTAAAGAAAAAAAAAAATGCACTTAACTCTCAACTTACCCTAAAGATAATATTTCTGAATCACGAAAATATTGCTGTATCAGAAATTCTAGGGGGTTTATTAGTCTTTTTTACAGTTTTCTTTATAGTTGGAGACACCAAACTTGCTACCAAGTTGCATTCTTTGTGCCTTGCCAAAGCTTTGTCTGGTAGGCTGCCAATGGATTTAAGATGGCGAGGACAAGTAGTATGTTATCCACTCACCTTCTTTCTCATATTCTTCTTGCTGTTCTCCAAGCAGGGTCTCATTGATACCACATTTAACAGTTATTGTCTAACTGGGGAATTTAGAACTGTGCACTTTCTTATGAGAAGAGTACTTGGAAATGTTTTACTTTAACTCTCTGTATTGCCTCCCATCAGATTGGAAGATTCTTTGGTGAAATTGATCCTGGCCTGATGCGAAACCTGATTAACATGTCCCTGTATGCCTTTAACAAGTCTTACGACTATCAGTCAGTCTGTGATCCCGAAGAAGAACCAAAGCAAGGAGCTGGACTTCGTTCTGCTTATGTGGTCAGTAGTCCCATGTACAGTGGCTGACAATCCATTGGAAATCTGCACGTATTTATACAAATAAAATAACTTCTTTTTTTCTTTTTTTTTTTTCCCAGCCTACAATAACAGATATTTTGCAACTTGGATGGTGGGCTTCAGCAGCAGCCTGGTTAGTATGAGTGTGTAGATAATCTCTATATCCAAACTATAATTATTCAGTAGGTTAAAACTCTATTTGGCTTGGACCTTTTCCCTCCATAGATGTTCTCTGGACCCTTTGTTTCTGCAGTTTCTCATCATGAAAATTCTTAACTATCTCTCCAAACATGACTGTTTTGTCAACAGTTCAATTCAAAACTGCTCTTGCCAGGTTTTGTGATTGTGTGTTCTGACTACAAAATCAGCTTCAGGAAGTAGAGTTTGGATTAATGGTGTATGTATGATGGGCAGTTGTGAAGTCTAAATTATCACATTTTGAATTATTGATCACTTGATTCCCTGTTTCAGAATATCATCTTTGCCTTTTTCTAGCAAGGAGTCTTAAGAAAATCAATGTTTGCTCTTCAGTGAATCATTTTACAAAACACATGAATCAGAATCATTTGGCTTGGAAGGGATCTTTAAAGGTCATCCAGTACAACTTCCCCTACAATGAGCAGGCACATCTTCAACTAGATCAGGTTACTCAGAGCCCCATCCCACCTGACCTTGAATGTTCCCAGGGATGAGACATCTCCACCTCTATGGGCAACTTGTGCCAGTGTTTCACCATCCTCGCTGTAAAAATATCTTCCTTGTGTCTTGTCTGCATCTTCCCTCTTTTAGTTTAAAACTATCACCCCCCATCCTATTGGAACAGGCCCTGCTATAAAGTTTGTCCTCGTCTTTCTCAAAAGCCCCTCTTAAGTACTGAAAGGCCACAATAAGGTCTCCCGGGAGCCTCCTTTTATTCAGACTGAACCCCAACTCTCTCATCCTTTCCTTATGGCAAAAGTAGTCCATTCCTCTGATCAATTTTGTGGCCTTCATTTGGACCCACTTGCAGGCCCATGTTTTTCTGTGCTGAGGACTCCAGAGCTGACACAGTACTCAGGTGGGGTATTTTACCTTTTTCAGAGCCATGTTGATTGACATTCACATCAGCTTCTTCCCTTAGCACCACCTTGGGATAAGTAACTGGCACTAATGTGGTGCTTTTGCTGTGGTGTGAATTGCACCCTTGGAGACTGGTCCTCTTTCTAAAGCTTCATCGTACTTTTTTTTTTTCCTAATGATAATTACCAAACTGGAATAAATTACCTCCTTTATGAAGCTAAGAGTTAAAATATGTAGCAGCTGAAAAACTGTAGAGTAATTTTCTCACAGAAGCACTATGAAGACTGTATGTTGTTTTTTTATTGTTGGTTACATTTAGTTAACAGGAAGAGAAATAATCTTGGTTTTCTTGGACAAAAGCAAGCCTCAAAAATTGAAGATGGGCAATA
Source organism: Acrocephalus scirpaceus scirpaceus (assembly GCA_910950805.1). NCBI lineage: Eukaryota > Metazoa > Chordata > Aves > Passeriformes > Sylviidae > Acrocephalus > Acrocephalus scirpaceus. The sequence continues at coordinate 9,998,003 of OU383777.1, forward strand.
ATCCAGAGGAGAAACTTGAGTTCTTTTCAAATAGAGAAACTTCAGTTTATCAGTGTTCAAATCAGACTCAGTGGTCTGGTCTCAATTTAGACCTGAGGTTTATTTTGTGTGATGTTTAACTTGAAAGCACAACATTAAAGTACTTTACTATGGCCATGTTTTTAATGGAATCTAGGTCAGAAGCAGGCAGAGAAGGCCATTAAGCAAGCAAAGTGAATAGGGATGACCGAAAAATGGATTCTGTGAGGCACCTGGCAAAAGCAAGTACAGGGTAATAAGAGAAACCAGGTTATTATAGAAAGCTATAGTGTTTCAGGCAAAAAATGTGGAATAAAGGTGTGAGTGATCATTTTCAAAATTCATGTGGGATACATCAGCATTTGGTTAAGAGAGCATGTATCATTTCTCCTTCATGCTCCTTTAAGTCAGGAGATTTAGGAGTTTTCCCAGGCTGCCTTTTTTGTTCAGTTCCCTGTAAATTCTGATGTAAGCCATTACAAAGGCTTACTATTTTCCATCAGCAAATTGCATCACTGTTGAATAGAATCAGGTCTCTTCTGGCCTATAACTGCTCTGTGCTGTCCCTCTGATGATTCAAAGCACAGAGCTGTGGATGTGAATCCAGAACTCCTTCAGGGAATGCCTCCATGGGGAAGGTGACAGGCGTATTCAATTTCTTCACACAGGAATCACACTAGAAAAAGAGAAAAAAACCTTTCAGGTTGAATGAAGTTATACAGACCCTTCTCTCTGCAGAACAAGTGTTAGAATAGAATGAGATGAGAGGAGATTGGGTCATATTTGTGGATAGAAGCAATCCTAAAAACTGGCAACTGGAAAATACAACTTAGGAAGGTTAAGGAGAAGCAGGGAGGCAGAGTATATACTTTTTGCAGTTCATGTTTTGCAGGCTGCTAGAGGTGAAAGGGTCTGTGTGTGTGTGGCAGGCTGGTACCTACTTTAAGTAAATAAAATTGGAAAAAATGCCATCATTAGTGAAGGAAAAAAAAAAATAAATGGAGCTCTTTAAGCTTAAGTATTTTGGTGGCATATAGGAAGAGAATGTAGTCCATACCTCAAGAGTGACAATAGAGATGATTTTAAAAGTCAACTGTTACAGTAATGTTTTTTAAAATATAATATTCCAGCATTGATCTCCTTCTTAGAAATTTAATGAAAGTAAATTAATTTATTAAGCGTAAAATATCAAATTCAGGAGCATTTTCCCTGAGTGTGTTAAAAAGGAGTTCCAGTTGGTTTAAGTGGTAGAGAAACACCAACATGCCTCTTCCATCTCCCACAGAGGTATAAAAGGAGGGTGTAGATGGTGTGATAACATTTTTATTATGTGAGTTGTAGGCACATATTACAGCAAACCTGAACAGTAGAATTAGTGTGAAAGGCCTGTGAGAATGTGGAAAAAGAAAACCAGAGTCAAACTAGAAGGTTTAAAGAAACATAGCTTTGATAACTGGCAAAACCATTAAAAAATATTTTAATAACTTATATCTGAGTAGTTTTTAAGCATCCATTAAAATACAAGGAAAAAAAGAGCCTTTAAAAATAAATATATTGTCTTTTTGTGTTCAGGTCTATCTTACAGCAGCTATTTTTGAGCTTGACTTTTCCACGGTTCCTTGAAGCAGGTAAGTCAAGAGAACGTTAAGACTCAACTTTGAGTGAAGTAAAAGGTAAAAATGTAGGCATGGGGACATATTTGGGTCTCCCCATTATGTCTGTGACTTAAAAATGTTGGTTGGTTGTTTGTTCATTTATTTATTTATTTATTTTATATCAGCTGATATGGAAGATGACGATTTCGGTGCTGCCCTGCCTAAAACAAGCTGTATCACTGAGCAAACTCAATATTTCTTTGAAAACAATGATAAATCCTTTGGTGGAATTGTAGACTGTATAAACTGCTCCAGGTAAAATTTCTTCAATTATAAGTAATAACTTCGGGATTTTTATTTATTTTAATTATAAGGACACTAATATAGGAAGCAAAAACATATTTTGGATTAATTTCACCAAATTTACATAAGCAGGACAGAGAAGAACAGAGGCAGGCAAATTGCATTCTCTTTTCATTTGTTTAGAATTAATTTTAATTTTAATCATTAAGGATTTGTAGAAATGCTTTAGTCAGTTTTTTTTTTAATAGTTTGTGCTCCATGAAAATTGTATTTTTATCTCTGTCACAATTTGTTTTCTTTTAATTTATTATGTCAACTTAAAAGCATTCTGCAATATCCCAAGGGATATGATCTTCTCTAATCTGGTTATGTATCAGATTTTTTAACGGTCAAGAAAATTATGCAATTTATCTTCTAATTTATCTTCTAGTTGATAGTACTCATGGTTTAAAAGTCGTGAGTCTTATAAGGCAAATGAAGGTGGGTGTTTGTTGTTGGGGGAAATTTTTTTGGTTCTTTGGGTTTTTGTTTGTTTTTTGGTTTGTGGGTTTGGTTTTTTTTTTGTTAAAAGAATTACTCTCCAGACACCATAAGGAGGCCTATTGAAGATGATATTTAATAATATGTGAAAAAAATTGTATACTTCAGAAACATAGCATCTTCGACCTAGATCTCTGTTTCATACAAGAGCCTGCTGGGGTTTTGCATACATTTTGAACTTCTGAAATTATCTTAGAAATTAGAATTAATAGCCAGATTTCAAACAAAAAAGACAATATTTCAAGCCAGGAAAGAAAGAGGGAGCATTTTGGAGAGTGGTGAAGACAGCCAAAACACCTAGACATTTTTCCTACTTCTGTATTTCCTGTTCCACATTGCTACTATGCATTTATAAGTGAAAACAACCCTACTAATTTAAAGATCTTTTGCAGAATTATATGGACACAAAAATACAACAGATACACATCCAATACATGACATGTATACCCTATGCCTCTGTGTCACCCTTCTTACAGACAGGTTTATGTTTGGGGGTGTTGTTTGTTTGTTTTTGTGATTGGGGATTTTTTCAGTGTTAGTTGATGCTGAACTGATGTTATTTCTCAGTACAGCTACTGTGGTAGCAGTACAGAGCTAGCTATTAATTCAATTAAAGTCATTTTATGCTCTTTTCCATTTTTTTCACTAACAAGTCTAGTTGAAAGAGGGTACGATGGAAATGTCAGAAAGATTACAAAATTTATTATAAATGTTTCTTACTATTTGTTAATGAAAAAGATAAGCAGTAGCAGGCAGACTAAATCTATGAAGCTGGATTATTTTATTCCAATACTGTGTGTCCTTCTCAAATAGGATTTTCCTTGCTTCATTTAAACATAGGTTTTTGTTGGCTTTTTTTCCAGACTTTATCATGCAGAGAAGATTTCAAACACCAATCTAGTGTTCATTATTAGTGACAGCCAACTGCTGTGCCGTTCCTGTGACCCAAAGCCACTGATGCAAGCAGAGAAGCCGGGTATCCTTTAAAAATCATGTTATTTAGTAGTGTGGATTGATTTTTGGCTATGGGATACTGGAATATATTAGGGGAGAAATGACCCAACCATGGTAATTATCTACATTATTACCATGGTTGCCACTGGAATACTTGAAGTATCAGGTATTTGTGATATCAAGATGATATCACAAATCATGTGAAGCATCAGTCAATGAGGTAGATAACAGAGCTTTTATTTGTGAGAATTTAGACAGAAATGGGCTCACAAGAACTTAATGAAATATCAAAAAAGCAAATGCAAAGTCTTGGGCCCAGGACAGAATAATTGCACAGCTGGACAGGCTAGGGACAGAGTGACAGAAAGATTTGCGGAGAGCTGGAGGTTCATGGTGGGCAAGAAGTTGACCATGAGTTGGCACTGTGCCTTGCAGAAAAGTGGGCTGGTCACGTCCTGGGCTATGACAGCAAGAGTGTAGTCAGCAGACTGGGAGAACTGATCCATCCCAACTCTTCAGCACTCTTCACATCTGGAATTCTGTGTGCTTCCCAGGACCACACTGGCATACAGGAAGAAGTCTAGTGAAGGGCCACCAAGGAGGTTGGCACAAGCAAGGAAAGTCTGAGTGTCCTGGGTTTGTTCAACCCTTAGAAAAGACAAGGGTATGTCTGTCTAGAGAAATAACAAAAAAAGGCCAGGATAGGAGTGTTTGGTCATGAGAAGTTGAGAGGCTGCACTGTTGGTTAGTTGATGAAGGCACTTCAGTGTGTGCTCAGCGTCAAAGATGAGCTTACTTCTTGTGGTAACTGCATTAGCCATAAAAGGCTAGAGTTCATCCAGCTGCATAGAATTTCTTCAAAGCTGGCTGGAGACATAGGTGGCTTACATGCTAGGCACAGTTCTTGCAGCACAAGCATTGAAATTAAAAGCATGTGAAAGACTGTTTTAATTTACAACCACCTTCCTGCCAATCTCTCTGCTTTAGCCTGTTCACTGCAGTAGATACCTGTAGGTGATGGTGATGGAAATACATAAAACCAACATACACATTCTAGGTCCGGAGAAATTCATCTTAGCCATTCTCTTCTATGTAGGCTTGAGAACAGCATGCCAGAAGTGGTAAATCAAATCATAATTTGGATTACTGTGACATAACAGGAAAAACAATTAGTAATACCTCTGTCCTTGTCAGGAAGTTACTTGAGACAGCCTCTCCCACTCCTGAAAGAAAAGCAGATGGTGGTACAGATGACTGTGTTTCTTTGGCACAAGCAATGCATTCATTGCCACATTAATAAAACTGGAATTCCATCTATGCTTGGGCTGAAAAGGAAGTTACATTGGGGTGTCATCACAGAACTATGTAAACACAGCCTAATACTCTAATTGGCTTCAGTCCATGACAATTTGATTAACTGTTTCCACTGTCTGAATTTATAGACAGCACTCACTGTAGAAAATGAAACATGATGGATGGGAAAGGGCACATGACTTGCATTTCCCTGTGGAGCCCCAAACTACTAGAAAGCAGTAAATGACCTCAGATGGCAGTCAGAACAGCTGGGTGGGCTTATATTGACTAAAGGAACTATTTTATTCTTATTCAACTATGCAGTACTAAGCTATTCCCTCTTTTCTGTAACTAAGGTACATAGTGAAATGCAGATGTAGCATAACATCACCCAAGCAGACAAAATGGCCTTTGGGTGCTATTTAGATGATTGTTGTTACACTTTGCTTCCTTTTGGCTGGTACAACTTTGCTTATGCACAGTCTCAGAATATTTTCAACTTCCCTTTCAGTTGAGCCACAGCAGAGAAAAGGGGAGATGAATCTGGTAACATCTGAATGAAGGCAGATGCAGATCTGTAGAAATAAATTCCCTATCATCTTGCCTTCTCTTCCCTTCGACCTCTCCACTTGTGCACTGAAGCTGCTGTACTACTGCCATGGTAGTGCATGAACAGGATTGCTTCAATTGTAAATTAGAGCTACTAAGATAAGTTCTGGCACTCAATTCTTTTCATAGTTTTAATATGTGTACTACCTGGAGTGGAACAAAAATGTTTAACATACTGGATGGTAATATAAGCAGGTTTCACTAGAAGGCTGTTTTGCAGTTTGCCACATCCATGCCTTTCAAGACTGCTGCAGTGACTTGTGCCCCTCATTAGCCAGTGGCACATGCAAAGTGCAGTGTGAAGCACACTTTAACACCAGCAATTACAGATTTCAGAGATGTGAGCTAAAGCAGTACCTCACATATTCAGTTAGCTAATTAAGAGCATGTCACTGCTCCTCCTTCTCTCCTGCTGTTCTGCTGGTAGTATGGACAGCATTTTCTCTGTCTGCCTCCATCACTGAAATGCTAATGGGATCTCAGTAGTTCTGTCATTTACTGTAAAGCCTACAGGGTGATCTTTTCTATATTTGGGGTAATATAAGTGTACCCATAATAGAACCAGTAGTTTGTGTTGAACACTGCTATGTTCAACCTATATATGATACTACTTTTTCAGACAAATTTCCTTGCTTTCACTGTGTATGTTCATCACAGCAGAGTAACTCAGTGGTAACATAAGCTATAACTAATCTGCACTATTAAAAGTTTACTGCATTATGAAATATTTTCTGAGCTATTTATGCAGTGATAAAAAAAGAGCAATACCGAAAATGTTAAAAGAACTCAACTTTTATTTTATTTCTGTTTATGGTTCTGAAAATATTCTAAAAAGCTGTGCAGGATGTTTATTTTCTTGATTATAGCAGTGTAAAAAAAAAAGTATTTCATTTTCATTGATCTAAATGGTTGGGTTGGTTTTCTTGAATTTAAACAAAGAACTGTGAATATTGATGTTTATTTCATCAGTATCTGAATTAGCATAACTCTTCTCTCCTGCCATGAAAATAAAAACAGAATGTTGACCCTGCTCATGTACAATGCATGAAAAACAGACACTCCTTAACCAGAGAAACAGATGAAGGCCCAAATCCATGTGAAATGGTCAAGCAACCTAGATACAGAAAAGGTCCTGAAATCTGTTTTGATGAAGCCAAACAGGTAAAATTGAAATAGTAAGGTTTTATCTTTATAAACAGTTGTAGAGAAGCTTTAGATGATCAGTGAAAACTGTGTTTAAATGTACCTTGGTGCTTGGTAACATTTTTATCACTAAACATACTGTTCACTCTAGACCATAGCCACTTTATTTCAATTAACATAAACTTAACAGCTGCTTTCTTATCTGCCTTTCCTATAACCATTGCACTTTCACACATGATTCCCACTAAAATATCATCAGTGAGCATAAAACTGTTGATCTCTCTATGGTGCTGCGAAATTCAGTTCCTCAATGTCTTGCACAAGGAGATTATAATCTTGGCTTAGAAGTAGTATTTTTATAATAATGCTTCCATATATTATTTAAAGTATTGCTAAATTATTAAAAATGTTATATGTGTTTTAGGATGTTGTTTCTAATTCTGCAAATTGTACTGCCCTTAGGTCATGTTCTTAGCCAGTTTAAAAGTGCATTGCTTTATTGAAATAACCAAAACTCTGCTGTCTGGTACTTCTGTGTTGAATGCATTACTTTTGAAAGAGAAAAAATTATAACTATGCCACATATCTAAATTATTGTTAATGTTCTTTCTATGGTACCTTTCAAAGATACGAAAGAGATTATGCTGAATTCAAGTTGTTCAGTATAAATTTCAAGACAAAAAGTGCTGAACAAAGAAGTGCCTGGCATTAGATACAGTATATACTTTTAAAATGCATTTTTAATGCCTCATGCATTTTCTGCAGTGGAAAGATTGTCCCAAACAAGTGCACTTAGTTAGCTATAACTGCTATATACTGAAATTTGTTCCAGAATGTTCTCTGCTTTACTTGTAATGAGGGACAATTACTGAGATGTCAGTAATATTTTAAAAAGTGTAGAGAATTGGTATTCAATGGATTTTTCTAGTAACCAAATTTTATTTTAAAAAGGAAGTTTTCTTACTGGCCCAAAAAGACTAAATAAAGTTGAAAAAACATCCAAAAGCTATCCAGCCATTGTAAATAATCCAAACCATCCCAATATGATTGTGTGTGAAAGTACAACTCTTGCTCACTAGCTTGATGTGCTGATCAGTGTGTAAGTCATGTCTTTTGTAACAGTGGATTGTTTTGGTTAAGTTTATTTGCAAAATTTGCTGTGAATCTCTTGCTCTTGGGTGGATGCTTTCACATTAAATCTGCTAACTGCCAGCAATCTGCATGATATCTCATCTTGTATGTCTTTTTTTCTGTGTTTTCTTTCCTTTCCTCTACTTGCTACTTTGCCCGTTATTAATAGGATCAGCCTATATGCACAACGAGTCGTGCCTCTGCCATGACGTCCGCTCCTATCTTCATTTTTCTGCAAGTTTTCATGTGGTGTGGATGGTCAGTTACTTTCTCTAATTTTTTGTTTTGTTCTTGGCTTAAAAAATTAGCAGACTTTTTTACTTACTGAGCATACAACAGAAAGCAGAATGAAGCGAGTCCCAAAAGCAACAATCTGGAGTAAATTACTGTTGCAATATTAAGGGAAATTAAATACGGAAAAAAACCTGTCTGTAGACTTATAAATCACAATTACTAAACACAAGGTCCTCCCCCACAGAAGATACAAAGACAAGGGAACCTGTTGGGTTTATATGGTTGGCTCTTTGAGATTGCACATGTACCAGATGAGTCTGCGTCCTTCACCTCTAAGCAGTTTTTCCTTGTCCTAGTTAAAATGAACAAAAGAAGAAAGTTTTTTTCACAGAGACAAATCAAGATGCAAATAGAAGAGACTTCATACCTGTGAAAGTAAAGCTTTACTTAGGGGGGGCCAGGATGAGTGTTATGTGTGAGTGTTGCTATTGAGAAGAGTAAGGAGTTTTCACTGCATTCAAATGAACACAACAGTTAATGATGGAAGATAATTGCGTTCATCAATTTGATTAAAGTAGGAATTCAGAAAAATATTATTTTTTTACTTCTTAATTTTTGGTGACCTAAACGTTAATTGCCTGATTACAGCAGAAGGTGAGGTTTTTCTTCTAACTACATAAGTAAGTTCCTGTAAGTCCAAGTGCAGACTCTGGGGTTTACAGCTAAAGCCTTGGCAATTAGAGTGTGTTGTGTTTGATGGTGTGGGACTGTGCCATGAGTTACTGTGCAAGTGACATGTCTGCAAGAGAACTGCTGAGCTAAAGAGCAAAAATGTGTGACTGAAGGGGATTCTGATCAGCATTGTTCTGAAAACCACTAGAGGGAGATGCTCACATGTCTATCAAAGTAAAGCAAACTGAGGCAGGACTGAAAGCTTACAGGGCATTTTTCAGAGTTAGTGCAATGAAATATTGAAAATTAATAAAATGTTGAAAATCAAAATTTAGAACAGTCATTTTCACAGTAATTTATATTCTCTCTATACCTAAGGGAAGGTTCAATTAATATCTCTTGAACATAAGTGAAAAAAATCTTTAAATTCTGTTTAACAATTTATTATTTGAGTAATATTGAAGTTTCTTATTCTGTATTTAAATGATCTAGTTTCTTGCAAACCTAGGAACTTGCACAGCCATGGCAGAAGGTTGTAGGGAAAGGTGAAAGGCCTTTCTTTTAAGCCAGTAGTATTTCACATTAAAATCTAAATTAACATCTTATGTTCCTGCTCATGTAATTTGCTCTGCACATAGCTTTCTTTAATAAAAAACTACTTTCCAAAGTACTTAAAGCATCAGAGACTCACCTTGAGCTGAATTCTTTATGCCCAAAATGAGCTTTCTACTTAAGGTGGGAAACACACAGAATATAATTTTAGCTGATAAGCTTTTGGCAGCAGAAAGTTATAAAGGTAATTTTGTTCATCTAGCTTGTTTTTAATAACTTTGTGATTTTTGAAATGGGTTGTCTCTGGACATTAATCTGTATAGTTATATTAAATGACTGAAGCCAACACCGATACAATCCAGATGATCAGGTTCACTAACCTGACAGATTTTTTTACTTTTCATCAGGGATAATAACAAGGTAGTCATAATCACTGCCTCAAATGGCTTGCTCTTACTTTGTACATGCACACTGGTTTTGTTTGCCATGCCTGAGAGTAAAGAAAAGAACTGTACAAGTTTTTAGGCCCCAGTAATTAACAGTAATGTCTTACTTCCAACAGCTTCCAGGTATGTCAGTGGGAGCTTTGAGGGTGATTAGCAGTCCAGGCAACTGGATACATCTTGGTGGAACTGCCCAGTCTGTGCAAGGGTAGCTGAATACCTTTGACAGCTTTGTCTGGTGGTCTAGACAAAGGAGGGTAATCCAAAATTTATGAATGACCATGCACTGAAACTGGAAATGACTCTTGAGTAAAAGCAAAGGTGTTCTCCATGTAATATGAAACATTTAAAATACATGCTTAGAAAAAGTATAACTTCAAGGTAATAAATTGTTATCAAAGGCCAGACCAGAAGCTCTTTGGATAGATACTGTTTTACCCTTTTATAAGTCAGAGTAGCACAGTGGGTTCTGATGAATTATTATAATTTAAAAACAAAGTTTTAGTGTGTTAAATAGTTATAGTGCACTTCCAAAGGAGTAACAAATTTGTTTACAGCTTTAGTGTATACGTGTATATATCTATTTATAGTTCCAAATGTATTTCTAAAATTTTGGACTGGCAGTGTCCTCAAGGAAATGCAGATATATCAATGAATATGTGGGTTTGATACTTAAAAATGAAGATATGGTTTTATAAAAACATTCTTTTCCATTCTGAAAGTGCTGAATAACTTTCATAGCATGTGATGCTGTAAAACAGCCTTATCTAGAGTTGTCATAGAAAGGCATGACATGAAGGAGATGACATTTGGATTTGACACTTGTGTACCTCAAACATACAAGGAAATTTGATGTGATTAATGCAAGAAATTTCTCATACACTTCTGGTGAAATGAAAGTGGTTTACAACAATTCTTTCCAATTTCTTTCACAATTCTCTCTCTCTTCAAAGAGAATGAATATACAGGCATAATTTTGAAGACAACAAAGAGAGGACATCCCCAGCTGATCTGTTAATCAGGATTTGTGTGATTAATGTCATGGGCTGGAAAATTTCAGTGAAACTGCTTAAAAATAGTTCCGTGTTTAATTGCACTAGAAGAGGTAAAGATAAGATAAGATAATGTAAAGAGAAGATAAAATGATGCTGTATATCTTTGTTATAAGATACTTCAGAAGAAATCTCAGAAATAACATTAATATGAAACAGCTGAAAAGTTTTCTTAAAGTTCAAGAAGAGGGGAAATTCTTTCAAAAAAGGCATTTTGAAGACCATTCAAAACTGACATTTTTCTCAATCTAATTTTAAACTGGGGATGGAATCCCACTTATTTCTAGGGATTGTTGATTGTTTTGATTCATCTAAATAAACACATAATCAGATTTTCTCCTTTTTTCTATTTTATATTTTCACATTTCCTGTAGTTTTGACAACAGTTAAAGCACAAAAGGAAATTACAGTGTGAAATTCTGTGGAGAAAAAAATTGATTTAGATAGGATTTACTGTACCTTCTTTGCCACTATTATATTTGTCTTAGCTTAGAACACAAAAAAATTAACTGATTCTAGAGACAATATTTAGAAATTGTTCTTGGCAGAACTGCTAGTTTACCACTGCAAATTGGTCCAAAAACCTCAGAAATTTAATGTGGCTTTGATAAACATGAGGTTAAAATCTCACTAACCTTGAAATATGTGTATAAACCTTGTATACTTTTGTGTAGTGAAGTTTAATGCTGTGGAGCATAGTAAGACAATGCCTCTCCTGCTTGAGGCTCCCAAGAAATTCTCTACTGTCGTGAATTGTGAATCCTTCAAAAACTTCTCAGTGTAGTCTTAGGGAGAGGGAAAAAGATACTAAAATACTTCTTTTCAACCCAAAAGGAATATTACATTGTATGACCGATGAATGTAAAAGCAGCTGAGAAATTGTGGTGTAGTTAAAAAAATCTCATAGAGCAAATAGAAATGTACAACAGAATGGAGGATGTTTTCAAGTGCATATGCTGGTAGGACTGATTTATCAACATAATTTGCAATGTTGGTCTAATGCAAGATAGCATAAGCTGAGTCCTGTATGTGGAGGACTACTTGCTTTGTAGCCGTACTGGATGCCATTTTTACTATAAAGGTATTTTCCCTTAATGTTGAGCACAATTTTATTTAAGACCTTTAGTTTACTGCTTATACTCTCCAGACATCTCCTGTCTGTAGGAAATTTTAAATCTCCTGCTTTGCTTTCAACTCTTTCTTCAAAGATGACTCCTCTAAATAATTTCAATGGTAAGAATAATAAATACCAAGAGGTAACACTGAGTGCCGTTCACTGAATTCATGTGAGAGGAAACCTTTCCTGATAATTCTGTTTTTAATGGTAGTCACTGTGAGGAAGAAGCAACAGGGTTATTTTTAAGTGCTTTAAATAGAAATAAAGCTGCATGACATGACACAATGCAGATGCAAATAGTGACAGAGCCAAACTAAATAAACCAGAGTGTTCAGTGCATCTTGAAATGTTAGCATCCTAGTCCAAATCTGGTGCAGCAGAGTTCATTTAGGCCTTCTTGTTGATCAGAAACCTTAGGAATTTTGAACTTGTAGAGTGCAATCAACCGAAAAGAAACAAAATCAAAAAAACTAAACCAAATGAAACAGCAACAACAACAAGAAAAACACAAACAAAACCAAAAGCCTAAGTCAAAACTATACAACTAAATTATAAAGCTAACACATGACAGAGATATGTCTGTAAAAAGCTACTGTTAATAAAGAATGGCAGCCAACATGAAGTATTTCCTTTATGATTAGGACAAAATGAATTTTTGTTTCTTTCTAAAGTAATTGAATGCTGATTTGGGGGGATTTTTTGGGCTTGGGATTGTTGGGGATTTTTTACATCCAAGTTTCTAAAGGAGACTCTTGGTGAATGCTATAATTCTTGATAATGTACTGAGTCTACTTTGTCTGCTTTATCTGATTTTCCATATTTTTCCCAAACTGTTTTGGAAACCTACCAGCTTTAAAGAATGCATTGTGTGCAGAATAAATAACATTAAAATTCTCACCCATTAAAGCTGGTATAAAGAACTTAGTAAAGGCTTTTGCTATGCCCTATAATTTCCACATTCTCTCTTTACACCTCTGTTATGAAGGGCATAACATGCCCTAACATAATATTTGGCTTTGTGCTTTTGATTTAGTCAAAAATTTCTATTATCATTTCACTGTAATGTTCAGGGGGGTTATTAAAAATACGTTATCGTCGCCCCCTTATTTCCTGTTTATATCTGATCTGCCATTTTTATGTACTTTCTTGTTCTTGCCCATTAGAGTAAACTCGATGTCCTGCACTACTTATTCTTACAAAGCTGGGAAGTTTTGCTTAAGGAGGGCAAAATTTGCTTAAGGAAATTTGCTAATAAATTAAAGATTGTTTAATAACTCCTCTTATTTATCCTGATTGTATTTTTTATAGACATACACACACACCTCCTCCAGGCTTTTCTGAGGTATAAGTATTAATTGCATATGCCTCAGTGGCATGTCAGTCTGAACCAGGAGCTGTTCCTTGCCTGTTGGCTTTCCTCTGCTTTCTGTTATATTTTTTTTATTATTATTATTTCTGTGCCAGCAGCCAGTCTCTGTTACTGTTCAGATTCAGTTATCTGTCCTTCCCTGCACATATTGCTCCTGTTCAAGAAGTTTTCCCAGTTTTCCCAGTTCCTTTCCACCTACACTGTTTTCTTGCCCTTGGAGGCTTGGAATCTTTTGGAAAATGGAAAGTGTCTTTTTATACCATGGGTACAGAATACAGTGAAAACAAGAGAAAGACCAAATATTTTCAGCCTTCAGAGCTACCCATGAATCTCAGACTTGTCACACAAAGGAGTGAGAGGAAAATTTTCCTGGTGTTTTAGGTACTAATCAGAGTTTGTATCAGTCTTGAGAAACAAGGTCTAAGGTGTTACAGGCTCCAGAACAGGTATCAAATGTATTTCAGCCAGACTAATGAATACATCCATTATGTGAAAGGTATTAAGCATTATAAGCAAAGTGGGACCAAAGGACAGCAATTAGTGGTGAAGAGGAATGATGAAAAGTGATGTGATTGCATTGTGGCATAAGGAATAGCTACTGGTGCATGACAGATCAGTGCAGCTCAGAGGAAGTTTCAAACTGCATCAAGTATGCAACAGAAAATTGCAAGTAGTGCAGTAGAAAAAATTCCTTATTCCTTGAATAGAGCATCAGAGGCAGAGAAAGGATTTTCATTCTCTTTGATCATACCTTCACCTGCAGACCATATTCATTTTATTGTGTGATCATTTGATGACATACATATTCTGGTATTTGTTTTCTAATCTTGCAAAGTTATCTGTTCTTCTATCTTTTCTTGCAATAAAGTCATACTAAGAATCTTAAAATTAATGTAATTTTAAGGAATATAGATGGTGTTTACTGGGGCCCCCAGGTATACTCCATAGCATTTCTTGATTGATGGTGTAAGTATCCCATCTAGTTCATAAGTGTGTGCTGTAAACCTTGAAAATATTTAATTCTCCCATGTTTATAGTCAAAGTAATAATGCCACTCTTTGTATCAAGAATCAGAGGTATTTCCAGGAATTATTTTACTGTTATTTAAGCAAAATAACTTATATAAGACTAAAAAGGATGTCTCAATGATAGTTAAAAATGTTGAAAACTAAGCTGAAGATTACTTCTGAAGCAGCTTCCCTGTGATTAATATTAAATGATTTGTTCTCTTCTTGTCGACAGGAAGATTCAGCTGACTGCGGTGGGGCCTCTGGTCTGAGTCCATCACTGTGGTCCATGGTAGCAACTCAGTTGGTCCTGCTTTGGCTCTTATCTGGCAGCAGACACTGCCAGTTATGACCTTGCTAAACCAAAACCCGCATAACTTAATCAAGACCTGGCCAAAACGATAGCCTCAGTTTCATTTCCGAAAGGGTCAGCTACTGGGACAGCAGCAGAAGAGCAGCGCTCGTGTCTGGTTGTCAGCGTTGTGAGACTCATCAAGGCGCCACGGCGCCTGCATGTTGGAGTGTGGGATCCTTCACCGTGTGTGAATGCTGCATCATCTACGCCATCCAAACAGATCTCTGTGTGTGCCCCGCTGGGGAAATCTAAGACCTTCTGTTCGTTCATTTGTTTGTTGTTGTAATCTTGATGACTTCATGTAAAAGGGCTCCCCTAACAATAGCTTATGTATATGATTTTCAATTCTTTTAAGCTTTGGATATTGAAGATTTATATTCTTTTACATGAGCAATTGTTTAAAAACCAAAAAGAAAAAGGAAAGCGTTCTCCCCAATATACATTACTAGCACCACGATGGCTGCTTTTAACATCAGTTTTGTCCAAACTAGTTGAGTAAAATGAAAATATTGGCCAGTCTTCACCAGATGTTCAGCATGATTTTAATGCTTTATGATGAGTGGTTAATTCTTCCAAAGTGAACCATGCAGCCAGCTAAGCTTTGGTAGGTTGATATTGTATGTAGAAAAGATAGAAGGGAGAAAACTAGTCTTTCAAAATACAAAGGTACTGGAGAATGTAACTAAAAAAGCGATTTTCATCTTAAACTTGGTGTCATCTTCTGTCAGAAAAAATGGTAATTTCAATGTAATATTCACCTCCTTTTCACAATGCAGTTACATATAAAGCTAGTAGAAATTCTTCGAAGGCTGAAACAAAAATGCTTGTGAATAAAAAAATGTCTTTGTGATATTTGAACGTTGGTTTCCAGGGGTATTTTGCATGATGATGATGCTATGTTATTGTTTTTCAGTTTGTTTTCTTTGATGGTAGAGTATAGTTCATTGAAAAGATAACAGAGTGATTCTTGTATTGTGTGAGAAATTGAACATTGAAATGTGTTGCAATCAAATCATATTAAATTATATTATGAAACAGAGCTCTGAATATACTGTGCAATGAAAAAGCTGAGAAAATAGGGTAAATATAGCTATTGTAACAAAAGAGTTGAGATGGATTTTTTACAGAATAGCGATCTCACATGAAAATCTGTGTACAGATATTTTAAGAATATAAAAATCAGATTTAACACATTTATTTTTGGAAGTATATGTTCTCTAAGGTTCATATCAGGTTCCCCCATTGTTTCCTTCATATAAACCCACCCATAATATTAAAACTTACGCTGTTGCTATTTATTATTGAAAATAGCACATTTAACAGCTAAATGACCTGGTTGCTGCGATTAGGAAAAATATAAACAAATGGGGAGCCTTGAATCTATATGTATGCACATTGATACTTGATTGTGAATAATAACTCTAGAAGTTGTTTTTATACAACCTCATTGGTGATACAGGTTGGTGCAGTAAATTACAATATTACAGTGTAGCATAGTGTTGATGCAAAATATGATTTGCGCTTTTTTTTTCTAGTTTTCAGAACTAAACAGTATTGCAAGACAGCTAAACCAATGAATGTGCAACTCTGCTGGTATTGTACAGTTCTGCTAACAACTGCAATATGCAAATATTAATATGGCACAATACACTAGCTGTTTAAAAAATAAAAAAAATGCAAATCATCGGTATGTATATGCTGGCAATTGATTGATATAATTTTGATCATGCCAAAAGCTTAAAAAAATGATTGGGCATGCATTAATATCCTATGAAAACTGAAGAAGCTACTCAAAGCCATGGCATGGCTTGAACGATGAGATGTCTACTGTAGTTGTACTCATGGCTGGTTCATTGTTTTTCATGTACCTTGGCTCCAGCTATGTATTTTCTCATGTTGGGAATACAGTGAGTGAAAAAAATAAATCCTGACCTGTTGTTCAGTGATAAAATCTATAAAATCTAGATTTAAAAAAAATAAATAAGCTTAGCAATGTCATGGGGTTAAAAGTACAATTAACTGTTTTGGGTGATTTAAGGTCCTCCTCAGTGAAGGTGAGCTAATGTTGATAATGAGGGTGAAGATAAACTTGGAGCTCTTCCTTCCAGCCATAGTGCTGCAGTTCTGTTCACCCTAACACCAGTTACCACCTGATAAAAAAATTGGTTTGAGTGTTTCTTATGCCAAGACTGCATCCAGTGTTTTTCCTTAATATGGTCAATTGACATTTAATGGGAGGAGCAAGTTTTCTAGGATTAGACCAATAATTACTGCACTCACTGCTTTAACTCTGAGGTTACTTTAAATACTTGTTTTGCGTTGTGCTCTTTTAATTTCATGTTAGTATATTAAGTTCTCTATTGATTTCACTTAACTTCCCAAAAGAAACCCTTCATGGGCAAGTTGCACTGTTTAAAACACTTTGCTTATTCTGGTAGGCCATATTCAGAGTTTCTTAGTAAGTATTTGATTAGAGTTTGTAGGGAGAAAGAGAGATGGCAGAAATTCATGCTGCCACAGGAAACATCTGTGGCTTTTGCTCTCATCCCACTTCCCTCAGAGTGCTCAAATGCAAAAGGAGGGAGAAGCCCATGCCATGCAGACACACAGCCCTCCTGGGTTATCCAAAGAGGGAAATGTCCTTTGTTCCTCTCCTTCACCCCTTTATATGACCTGAAGAAATGTGTTTCTATATAAACATTTAGCCTTCCAGCTAACATTATAACACTCTATATAAACATTTAGCCAACATGATACCCATCTTATTAATACTTTAGAAAGTCAGTATTTAATACTTTAAATACTTCAAATTATATATTAGAACATATCCAAGTTATGGTCAAGACTTTTATTTTAAATACCCCAATATCTGCAAAATGCAAAACATAAATTGAAAATGCAATCTGAACTTTAGCTATCTCAAAATCTGAATACCAGTCTGATAGAAATAACTCAGATGAATAAATACAAATTCTCATGCAGAAGAGTATCCTTACTCTCACAGTGCATCATAGTCATCTTCTCTTCTCTTTGAAAGAAGCTTGATCCTAAAATTTAAATTAAGATATTTTTAAATATGATATACTGTAAAAAGTTGTGGTTTTTAAAGTCAGGCTCTATCGATGGTTGCTCAAATCCTTTAAATAGTGCAAAGGGAACTGTTGGGACTGGTTCAGTTCAAACAGAAGTCATGCAGTGTATTGTACCTCTGACAAGTAACCACCATTAAAGTTGTTACAGCATGGTACTGTGCAGAACATGATCTGAGGACTTAACATGAAAGGTTTCTTTCTAGTTTTTTCTTTTACACAACCAGCATTACTGCCAAAACACTGACTGTGGTCCATATTTATAACAGGTTTTTAACATGACATAGCAGGTCTGATTGACAAGATTTTTAGGTCCTGTACCTTTAAGATTTTAGTATGATTTTTTTCATGTTTCTAATGCTTGAGGCTTTACTGCTTAACTTGACAAAAACAACAGTGTTGCTGCCATTTGTAAGTTTTCCTACAATATTCCTTTTATTAACTTAAAACCTGGCCTTACTGGTTTCAAATAGGAAGTATCCCTTTAAGTGACCTTTGCAACCCAAGTGTTACTTGCTGTGGTTGAGAGCTTTTTGCTGTCACTGAAGAGACGTTAAGATCTTTTTTCCCATTAACACATAACAAACATACTTAGTATGACTTAATTCCAAAACACAACCTCAGTACCACTGATCCAAAAATTCAGATGCTAGCATAATTTTTATTAAGAAATATATTAATGCCAGAAGGCACTGCAATGCACTCGGGTGTTTTTGGAATGTCAACCTAAGGTGAAATCTTAGTAACTCCTTTCTTTGGATAAATTTTACCCTAACTTCATCAGACATCCAAGCCTTTAACAAAGGCCAGATTTATTATTATTTTGTTCATACCACAATGTTAATATTGTTAATACTCATTGTACACTACTGTAAAAAGATTAAAACAAAGCGTCTGAAAACAATTGAAGACTTTTGAAAAGTTAGCCTCACCCTCTTCCCAGCTACTTGCATCTGTCCTGTTTATGGTTTAAAAGACAAACATCATCTTGAAGAAATATTTCACTGAGGCTAAAGGGATACTGTCTTGTTCAGATGCCATGAAATTGCGATTGTGATCTGACAAAGCTGTCTTCTCTTCTTGTGTTGTATGGAATGTCTGGATCATGCTTTCTGGGATATTTTCATTGAAATGCTCAGTGTGCATTTCTGCAAAAAAAAGACTTGGTTGCTCTTACGAGGCAAGCAGGTCTTTCTCCCTTTTCTTGTGTTCTCTTGACACTTTTGTGGAACTTGACAAGCCTGGAAAAAAAATAATTTTTTGTAAAAATTTGTACAATAATGTTATAAAAATTTATAATCCTAGAACTGTTGTGTTAATTATTGTGCAAAAACAGTATATTCAGAATAAAAGTTTATCATTTAAAATCAACAACTATTTTATTGTTCATTCTGTATAATAAAAACATGCAAATAAGAGCCTATATTATTTGCTATATAATAATTTTGAGTTTCATATAATTATATCTAGGTATCTGAAGAGAGTGAAGACAGTGACTTAATGCAGGTCTCATAGAGTTCAGAGAAGGATGCACAGCAACCTTCATTTCTGTTTCATTTGTGACTGTGAAAATTTAAAAAAAAAATAATAAAGTGGAAAAATATAACCAAAAAACTGAGGGTCTGTAAAGCTCTCAGTAAAATAAGAGCCTGAGACATCTGAAGTATCCCTGTTGTCCTGAAACAATTGATTTTGGAAGGGTTGCCATTTGCTAACTTGTAAACACTGATGAAGTCCAAGAATTCATTCACATGGAGAAGCAGAATAAAATCAGATGGCTCAGATGGGTCCTGCCCAAGTTGTTGCCCCCACCTCTGACCAAAACTGAGTCATGATTCACTCAGCTTCTGTACTGCTGCTGCTCTTAGCTAAGGACTATAATTAAAGTGAATGTATATACCTTAAAAAACAGGCTTGGGGTGCTCAGGAGGTGCTTTGCTGGGTTTCAGACTTCCTGCAGGGGCACTGGCAATCTCTGTCAGAAGTGCGGGCAGAATGCTGCAAGAGGCAACTGCTTTAGAAGTTTGATTTAATCCTTGACTGTGAATGTGTCACAGCCCAGAGAGAATGGCAGTTGTAAAATTCTGATGGATTTACTGAATCCCTGAGGAGCAGATAAGAGAACAAGAAATCAAATGCAGATTCTAGTACTGCAAAGTAATAGATCACCCATGTGGAAATGCTACAAGGCAGTGCATGACACTGTGCATCAACATCCAGGGATTACCAGCCTCAACTAGATTAAACATTGCTTCCTAACTACATGATTATCCCCACATGCTGGACTCACTCTATCATGTTTTCTGTAGGCTGACTGCCATTGAGACGTGGAAATAAGTAAATCCCCAAAATCCCTTTCTTGTAGGTGTTTGGTTTAATAGCTGTATTACAATACACTAGTCATTAAGTAAAGGAGAAGACACTGTTGGACAACACAAAGTTTTTCTCCCACACTTTTGGAACTTATAAGCATCTTTGACCTCATCAGTTTGATATGGGAAAGGGCTTTACTGCAGCGAGATATTCTATATTAATCCCTTGTGCAAATCAAACTAGAATGCATTTGGCCTGTCATACTGTATTATTTTGAGAAATGGCTTCACATTGTCCAATGCAGCTCTATTGCTGCTAACCATCTACAGAAATCAAGACATTATATAACACAAATATAAAATGCCTTCATTGTCACATCTATTAGTCCAGTTCTCATTGTAATGCTTGACTGAAAAACATGCCCACCCTAAATGGTACATTTCATCTGTCTGTTGCAAAAGACATTGAGAACAATGTCTCCCTTTCCAATTATCTCTTAGGAGCTTTTGTTCACAAAATGTACATGGAGGAAGAGGAAAGATAAATGAGCTTTTCAGGAGAATGATTTAAATTAATTTCTAACTTTATTTCTTCTATTAAGAAAAAAAAAATAACAATTTCTCTCTTTGTCAGATTGAGAATATCACATTCTCAGGAGCTGACCTTTCCTTTTGAAACCTTGTTCAGAAACCCAGACACATTTTAATGGAGTCTTCCCTTTTAATAGAACATCCACCCCTGTCTTCCTCTCGGGGTTTTTAACCTTGTTTTTCCTGTGGATGTTGCAAATCCTTTCTTGACTAGATCTCCAAGTGTACATCCCATATTGTGTAGAACAGGTATTTGAACTTGGTAATAAGTGTTTCTTTCGGGGAAATGATAAACATGTTCGTGATTTGTCTCACCTAGCTGTAGTTGTGAGTTACTGTACAGTGAACAGAGTTTAGGGGCTGGTTACACATGCTGCAAGGCCTAGACAGGCTCTAACCATCTGCCTTAATGATTGGAAGGCGAATTATTTAAAAAGACTTTTCTACTGCTCTTTTAGATGTGTGTCTTTTCAACGACAGGAGTTAACATATTAAGTAAAATCTGCATCTTCTACTTCATCCATTGCTTTTTCATTTGGGATTTTTAATGGGTTCTTAGCGCTGGTAGTATCTGACAGCTGCTTTGAGAAGGAAATATGAAATATAGGATTTCAGTGGTATTCACTCCTCCTTTTCAAAAGTATCTTTCAATTATTTTTTAAGCTACTGAATTATTTATTTAATAAACAAAATAAAACACGTGGAGTTGGAAATGAAATTTTGCTCAGAATTTCCATTTTAACTTTTGTGGCTTTAACCCAGACTCTTCTTGTGACCCAGACTCTTGTGATCTCAGCTTCCGTTCTGTGGCTTGATTATTAAAAAATAAATGTTTTGAGCATTGTAATACACACACTATGGAAATGTTAATTAACATGCTTCAACACTGACTAACAGCACAATGTTTTGGTATGTGTGGTTAGCATGTATTATTCCTGTTAGCTATTTTGAGAGTCCAAGTACTGCACATTATGATACGGGTTAGTAAGTTTGCCATATAAGCACTGGGATCTTCAGGAGTTAATTAATCCAGAGGAATTAATTAGCTCTAAGAGAAAATTGCAAACACTGAGGATTCCCTCTGCCTAAAAAGATACTGTAATACCTGATTTCAAGTGGTTTGGAAATTAGGAGCATTCTCCTGTCCTGTTTGTTTGTAGTCTGCACAAAAGAAGAAAGACTCCATATAATGGTAGGATTTGCTTTTGACATCTTTTGGGAATACCAGTCTGGGAAATAAAAGGCCAAGGAATTTTGAGAACCTTGGGCTAAATTTTGGGGTTCACTAGGTGAGCACTAGATGTCTGTGTTCTCAGGCTGGACAGGGGAGATCCGTAATATATAGACATGGAGTAGGGAGAACTATCCCAATTTTTAGCCACTAGTAGTCTTATTGCAGTTTGTAGACACACCTTTCTGTTGAAATTGAGGCATGAGGGTGCTAGATCCAGAGAAGAACCAAACAGTGGAGATATATTCATTCCAAACTTGACTCTTCTGTTTTGCTGGATCAGCCTAGTTCCTAGGATCAATATCTGGGCTCTATAAATTCCCCCTAAAGCAAGGCAGATGTGAAATCTAGGCTCATAGCTACCAAGGAATGATACAGCCCTACATCTGCTTTAAAGGCCATTGCTATGCAGACACACTGGAAGAGATGCCAAACTCCAGGCTCTGAGAGGAGCTTGTTTGGTGCCTGTGGTTGGAGCACAGTCTGAGCCAACACTGAATGCCTTCCAAAGAAGAGGAGACTGTAGTGGTGGTGAAGGGGATGTTACTCATCTTTTGCATCATGTCCTTCCACAGATAATACTAGTCTCAAAAGTGTAAAGTCTGATTCTGGTCTTTCTTTAGCCTTTATTCTGACAGAGGAGAGAGAATCTGAGCACTTACATTTAGAGGCAGCAATGACATTTAGCCTACAGCTTGGATGGGTACCTTGAACGGCCTTGCCATCAGGCTGTTGAAGCTATGTCTGCAATAAGAAGATGACTAATCACCTTTAAGTGTTTGTTTCCCAGTATTTTAATGGAATTTTATTATGGTTTTTAGAAATTGATATTATTTCATTCTGGAAAGAGAGGAAATGAAGGGATAGGTAGAGCTTGAAGATCTGGAGAGTTCTGGAAATGTTAAATATCTGTAATTATGTGCAAGATATCACAGTTCTGTGTGTTTGGGGACCCAAAGCTTGATTAAGTCACATTTTGGTTCATGAATTCTGTGATTTGGGATTCTGAAACTAGGCAGTGTTTCTAGAACATATCTGAGAAGGATATTTATGTCATTAATCACTTGAATTTTCTGATTATTTATATTTATACCCAGTTCTAAGCTAGCAAGTCATACAGTGTCAATCTCTAAAATCAATCCTTAATTTTCTGGGAATGGAAGGTCTCACCATCCCCAAGGAAAGCAGCTGTGCTGAAATCTAAGCATTTAGGATTAGGAATAGGAAGTATTATTGACCCCAGATTTGGTTTTAGTAGATTATTTTATGGCTTGGAAAATGTGTTGCTCATTGATTCATACAAAAATTTCTAACCACTTGTGCTGGTATCCAACTTTGCATAACTCTGGAGCTGAGTCAGTAGCATGGAAGAGCAGTGGTGACAGATTGCCTGTATTGGACATTGCTTTAACTCTTGGATCCTGGTAGAGTTCATAAAGTTTCCTTTTCTCGAACCTGGCTTGCTGTGTGACCAGAACTGTGAAGGCAATATGGCCAAGAGGAAAGTAAATTGCAACTAGAACATCCTGCACAAAGGGCACATCTGGCACAACACTAGTGCTTCCTGCTCTCCCCAAGGTGCACCCACCGGGCTGAGGTGATTGCTGAGCAGTGCCAGCACTGCCTGAAAATTCTCTGAGGGTGTTGGGAAGAGATTTGCACCTAAGTGGAGCAAACTGGCGTATCTATTTCCCTGTTTCCATTTTTTAACAGCAAAAATTTCAACAAACTACATAATATTTGAGCTGTCAGCTGCCTAAAATTTCACCGAAAATAATTGTAAATCCGACACAATAGCTTTCAAATCTTCCACACCTCCTGGGGAATGTAGGTGTTAAAATAAGATTTTGAGGTATTAAAATTTAGGAGGGAAGTATGCACAAAGACATAAATATTTTTATGCCTTTCAGATGCTACCCATGGGCTTCTAGCAACCTGCCAGTGTGCTTTGCTTTCCAAGGTCAATGAGCCCACTGTGCCTTATTCTGGCAGATGACATGAGTAAAACTGTTCTTTAAAGCAGCTTGCATGTAAGGCCTCCTTTGCTAAGCGTGAAGGAGAACCTACAGTGTGATATTTGATCTTTTAGAATCTCTAGTTGAGTGAAATGCCTTAAATAGAAAATAGGTCTGTTCTGAATGAAAACCTACCCTGGGCACTGTGCAGATAGGCACCTTTATTGTTTCCAGAAGAACTTGTCTCATGTAAATGGATATTCTGTTGCTAGAGAGCTCTTTTTTTAATAGCTTTAATAGCCATTTAAAAATAACAGAATAGTGTGGAATGCTCTATTTTATAGCATAGCTGTATTCACCCTGCTGTAACTAACCCTGGACCGCCTTCACCATATCTGAAGCTTTTGCCTGCAATTCACTTGATTTATGCAATCCAGCAGATCCCAAAATCAAGTTCAAAAACAATATAGATGAGGATTACAGCAGTAAGAGAGGAATCATTTTGGTGGTTTTTTTGTTTTGTTGTTTTTTGTGGGTTTTTTCCCACTAAACCTACCCACCCACCCAGAACACCCAGATTATAAATCCTTCCAAAGGTAGCAAAATTATGTATGATTGAACTGATTGCCATTAGGAAGCACATTTGCCATTGTTTCATATTAGTATCTTTCTGCACTATGTTTTGGTGGGTTTTTTTCCCAAAAGTTTGTGATGTGTGTGTAATGAACCTGTATCAAAACAAAGCCTAGTTGTTCCATTTTGAAGTGCAACATGAAATGAGTACTATCCAGGACTCATACAGCTCATACAGCTGTAGCTTTCTCTAATAGTTACAGAATCTTTTCTTAAAATTCCTTTTATAGGAAATTTAATAGCTATAGCTTTATAGGTTATCAGACATAGCTTTAATTATTGGTAAAATTAAAGTCAGATTTGCAGAACCAAATAGCTACTTTAAAATCTGATCTAATCAGAAAAAAAGAGAAGTTCAATCAGTAGTATCTTGCTCTCTATATATATTTCAGACTCTACAACTACCTGAAAGGAAGTTGTAGCAAGGAGGGGATCAGTCTTCTCTATCTAGTAGCAAGTGACAAAATGAGGAGAAATGGCCTCAAGTTTCACCAGAATAGGTTTAGATAGATATTGGGAAAACTTTCTACACCAAAAATGTTGTCAACCATTGGACCAGGCTGCCCAGAAAAGTGGTTGAGTCACTATCCCTGGAGGTATTCGAAAGATGTGGGAGTGCCACTTGGGGCCATGGCTTAGTGGTGAGCATGAAGATGCTGGATTAGCAGTTGGACTTGATGATCTTAGAGGTCTTTCCCAACCTGAAAAATTCTATGATTCTGTACCAGGGATATTGTATTAAAATTGTTGGTAAAGACTCAATTTCTGCTGATGTTGTTAGTGATAGATGAACAGTCTACTGAAACTTAAAGGTCTGCTTGTTCAAATTTAAATACTTGTTGACTTGTATTGGTTTGTTTGTTTGTTTGTCTGCTTGGGTTTTTTTTTTTTTTTGATGGTTTATTGGTTCGGGGTTTTTTTGTTTGTTTGTTTGTTTTTCTGACGCTGTTGTGCATCATAATGCACTTAAGAAAGAATTTGTATTTTTAAGACTACCCAGCATTTCCCTCTCAAGAGCAGAAACTTAAAGAGCTGATTGTAGGATTAACCACTTCTAAAAAGCAGACATAATTAAGGATAGTTACCATTCTTTGGGGGGAGTCTTAACTGGACAAGAGAAGAGAGCTGCTCTTTCTCTGGGCTAACGGCAGCAAGAGTCACTTAAGGATACAAAGCCATGAGGTGCCAGAAATACATCTGTGTGGATGATGCACAGTGTGCAGTGCACAAGCAAGAACTCTTTGAGGTTCATGCTGATATCCAGTGAGGCTGGCATCCATATGCTTCACTGCCTCATTTAGGACAGTGACAATTGTTCTCTCACCCACATGCCTGACTCGCTTCTCCTCCCTGGCCCATGCAGACTGCTCACAAACTTCATCCCCTGTGCCCAGCCGTGCTGCTTGCAGCATCTACAGGCACCTTTCAAACATTTCTGCACACAGACAGTTACCCTCAGCCTCTGTCTCTGAAGGCATTTCTCACCATTTGTCAGAAGAAAACCTGACGTATGAAATTCATAATTAAAGCCACAGATGCTAAAATTTGAAAAGTATGTCTAGAGTGTCTGGATATGGTTTTGCATGGACCAGTACAATCTTTGGTTGTGCCAGGCAATTGCCTTTTGGAAACATTGGGTGGCCTAAAATTATTCCGTTTAGCTTTTTCTTATGTAAAAATGGTCAACTTCATGACAGCATCTGTTACTAACCCAAAGGTCATAGATGTCCAACTTGCATTTATATGAAATAGAACCAGATGCAGACTATAAAATGACCTGAATATTTTTAAAATGACTTCACTGATATTTTGTCTCATATTTTCTACAATTCATGATTAATATTTTTAAAGGTGATTTATCTTTCATCTTGGGTTCCACTATTGTTGACTTAACCTTAAGAAAGCGTGATAGAGCTTGAGAAGGAAGATCACTTGCTGAATGTATTTTTAAAATATATTTCAATTAGTAAAACATGAATTAAAGTCTGTAGAGTTATAAATTATAGATATTAAAAGTAAATTATATGGGTTTTTTTCTTATATTTTCTCACAAGCATGATAAAGCTGAAGAACTTTTGTCCTTTTAATATACTACTGTGGATGATAAAACTATACCAAATAGATTAACAACTTTTGACGCAACAGCTGTATTTGCTAGAGGTAGAATATACGTAGCAGGCTGTCTCTTTCCCCATTTTGTATTACTAGTAGTATGTTATAACAATTAAAGGACAAAGTTCTCATCTTTTTTTTGGTGGCAGAAATTCAAGAAATATTTGTCCTGAAAGAAAAATGGTATTTATGGAAAAGCTTTCTGAGGTTAGTAAGGCTGTTTGGTTGCTCCAGCAAACAAAAGTTGCAGGCAATTATCTGAAAACCATACAACTGAAGCTTCTGAATTAAATTTAGCACTTGTTTCACTATATTGCTGCGGGCAACACTGCACATGCATAAAGCCAAGTATGTGTTTGAATACTTTCCCTGAATAAAATTATTTTAAAAAATTATAAATTGCTGTCTACAGTGAGAATTCCGTCATGCTCCTTTTTGAAGTTACTTAATGCTTGAGATATGTCTGCTAATTTTGAGTTTATAACATTTTTAGTATTACATATATTTATTCTTATAAAAAAAAAATACTGGTTTAAGAATGGTGCCTTAAACTCTCAATTGCAATTTTCCTAAAGTAATAAAAGGGATAAAATGTGTTCTCTACAAGAATTTTTGAAGTTATTTCAACAAATGGTAACATTATCAATAAAAACCTATTTGAGTCATTATCGCACCCCATCTCAGCACATATGTGATGCTTGGTGACACATCACATCTTCAGAAGGAAATTAAATAATAGCTAAAATTGTAAAATACTGTGAGCTTTTTTCTTTGTAAAAATTCCATAGTCCAATTTCAAAGATTGTAAAGAAAATACTCCAGTCATCTTCCTATCACTTTCCAAAGCAAATTGTGTTTTCTCTTTAACATCTGAAGAAATAAATGTATTTTTCTTTGCATGAGGTACAGAGGTCTGATGTAATCCAGAAATGCAAGATGATAAACAATAAGTGAAATTAGAGTGCAGTGTAAGGAAAGCCAGTGACGTAGCCAACAACTCTGCTGTCATGTTTGTGACTTGCTAGCTAAAGGGTATGAAATAACTCTTCCAGTTTTCTTTCTTGTTAGTTTGTTTTTAGAAAAGGGACTTATAAAACTGTACAGTAAAATTCTCTGCTGTGAGGGTGGGGAGACTCTGCAACAAGTTTCCTAGAGGGGTTGTGAGTGCCTCATCCCTGGAAGTCTCTCATCCAAAGCCAGGTTCGGTGTGGCTCTGAGCACCTGATCCAGTGGAAGGTGAAAGGATGGATATGGCTGTGCTTTTTAAGAGCATCAGTGGACCTTCTTGGAGTTGCAAACTGGTCCTGTTATCAGAGAGTTATTCCATGTCCTACCATGAAGTGTCTGCCTGACCCCCACCACCTTAACAGAGAGGACAGCTCTGGTTCAGAAATGTGAACTATCACTCTAAAAAATAAGAAATATGTAGTTCTAAACCTTGTGGAGGCTGGTAGGCCAGTTAGTGGAGACTCCACTGGAAACTCTCCTCTGGAGAGCAAGCAGCCCTTAGGCCTCAGAGCTGTGGTAGCTCCCCTGAAGGAGTAACCCTAGGAGGCTGCTCTCTCTCTTGTGGTGACTAAGTGTGCCACTCCCATCAGGCTTTGTGGCTCATATGTTAACCTGTTATCCCCCATTGGTTGTTTCCCTACTTCATGGTGTTTAGCTTACCCGATTGGTCAGTTTTTGATCCCTCCCATGAGTGGTTCCTTTCTCAATCCTCCACCCCATTGGCTGAGTTATGTAACCCTGCCCCCTGGCTTCGCTATTAAGGTCTGTGTTCCCCTGAACTTTTCAGCTCTTCGACCCTGGATCCTTCCAAGGAAGCAGAATAAAGCTCCAAGGAACTCCCAGACGAGGACCCCATCTCTTCTTTTATGTTGCCCTGACAGCTCAGCTCATGGCAGAGCTGAAATCCCTTGACAGTTGCAGATGAGACCAGCGTGTCCTTTTCAGGACATTTCTCTGGGGGTCTCGTGGCACTGACCACCCACTGCCCACCACCAAGAGACCTCTGTTGGACAGAGTCCCTACAGACAAATACCAGACACAATTGTTTGAATGGCAGTTAATAAGCTGAAAATAACCCCCGTATAATAAACTCAAACCCACAAATCTTTATTTAAACATTTATAATTTATTGTCTATGCAGATTTGTAGGTCCAGTTATCTAGGTTAAATTCATTCTAACATCGAGTGCTGGTTCAGTCCTTTAGTCCAAGAAAAACAAAGTGGGTTTTATTTATTAAAAAAAAAAAACAGCTAAATTTGAGGCTCTCTGTTGTTCAGTAACTTGGTTTCTTAGCTTTGAAAGTCCATTTTCTTCTTATTTTTATATGAAAATAAAAGGTTTGGGGGTGGGGGCTTTTTTCTTTTTTTCTTTTTTCCCTTCATATGCACCTGCATATTTCACACTGTTTTTAAACAGCTGTGTTTGGTAGTTTAAATGTTGCCTGTCACAAAAACAAATGCCCCAGTGATCACCAGATGTCACCGCTGTTCAGTGACTCATGAAGCTGCTCAGAATACTTTTTTAGCAAATAAATTAATATCATTCATAACCACAGGGCAGCATTTACAATCTGTTTGAGGAAGACAAGTGTGGAGTAATGTAAGACATACATGATTTTCTTTTTCATTGGTGTCTTTTTTTTTTCTACTGAGACCTGTGAAAATAGATTAATGATGCATTTTTCTTACTCATATCCTTGCCTCAATACTCATGTACTCACACTTGCTGTCCATGTAAAATCCCATAAAGTGGAGAGAGGCTTTGTTTAAAAAGCAAGGAAGACACAAATAGGGGACAGAAACAAGAGCATCATAACAATATATAAATAAATAATGAATATATGAGATCAGTATCTTGCAAACGTAGGGCACGTGAGCATCTCATGTGAGCTGTCCTGCTGACTTCAGTGGAAAGCTTGTGTGATTTGTTGTATTATCTAAACAAAAATTCTTGTATTAGACATGGAAATGGCTTTAAAGCACACTATTTGCTTCTTTCTCTTTGAGCACTGCACGCTCTTGTATAAACGACATTGAGGTCAGAGCACTCCCCCTTCTTAAAAGTTCATGCATGGAGACAATAATAATAATAATTTTAAGAAATTAAACTCATTTATTTTATACACTTTTGAGATCATTGCTCTAGTTCAGCATTTTATCATTCCTTTTTTAGTTATCCCTTTGCATTCCCTTGAAAATGCAGAGCTTTGCCGATACTCTTCTTATGGTAAAATAACAAAGAAAAGGCTTCATAGTCAACATGGGAACTTCAGTGAGTCCCCTCTCTTCTCACAGAACTTATCAAAGACTGAGATGAACTCTGCTGCTCACTGTTTCCAACACACTCTCTAGAGAAGGACCATTCTATCTTAAGAACTAAAAAAAAAACCCTTCAAAGACACCCCCCCCCCCCTAAAAACCCTGCAAACTCCAAGATGATTTTGTATTAAAACCTGAAAGAACTGTGGTAACAGTCAAGAGTTGTCCAACTTCTGTGGACATCTCTTCAGAATGTCTTCAGGACAGCCACTGCTAATTTGTTACATGATGGTCCTGATAGTAGGAACCTACTTCTTGGGGGTTATGTTGATACCTCCACCTCCCTTGTTGTGTTCCCAGGCCTGGCTGTAAATTCTACTTGTCTTGTTAAGATCTTATTCCTGTTAGATTACTTAGGGAACTGTTGTGTAGGGTCAACTTTATTTCTCCTTTCCAGTCCTGTCATGATAATCTCTTGTGTTGACAGAGAGAAAGAAAAAAAAGTCACATGTATGCATATATGTAATAAAAACATATTTATTATCCTTGCACTAGCTTAGTGCTTTTGAATGTGTTTTCAAAATGATTTTGTTTAATCTAAACTGTGCAGATTTGAAATTTTATTTTTCTTTTTTCTTTTGGATGAGATCTTTATCTCCTTTCTGGTTTACATCTATGCTGACAGGTTTATGACATTGCTGCTATGTTTTCCCATCTATAGCAGTGTGGACAACTGCTCCTAGCACTGAAAAAGTACCTGTGTAGCACTTAGAAATGACAGGTGTGAGATTTGTGAATGGCTAAGCTATCAAGAGCCATTACCAACAGAAAGTCAGTGCTTATTGGATGCTGCGTCGTCCATAATGTCAGTAACTTCTGCAGTTTCATAAGACCAACTTTTATTGTTGCAGTTTGGGCTGGAGTGGTTGCTATAGGATGTATCAGAAGACAACTGCCTCATGCAGATTAGGAAGGAGGAAAATTCCCTAACATGGTCACATCCTGTCTGTAACCAGAATGCCATCTGTATCCAGCAGCTGAGGGGGTCCCAGTCCCTTCAACATCCTCCTTTTGTAACCCAAGGCACTGCAGGGTTTCTGTAGGTCAGAGGTGGTTTGTCTGGGACTCATGACCACAAATGTTTTGCTCTTTTAACTGTAGTGTATGGGAAGTAGGAACTCAATGGCAAGATTAGTTCAGGGAAAAGCTTGCACACTAAAACAAATAATTAAAAACTTTTAGATTAGAGGCAAATATCCCTAAGCCATTACCTATGGCTCACCACAGGCTACATCCTTGGCTGAAAGTACACCTCCACAGTGGGACTGCAGGGATAAAGCTGTTTCACCAGGCATGTAGCATCAGCCAAATTCCTAATGTGGGACAATTCTCTAGTTACTCTGTGAAGTTAGAATGAATTTAAAAATGAGGCTGGTGGATGGATCCAGCTGTAAATGCTAATTGCAAAACCCTGTGGATGCGGGATACATTAGATGTACTTCAACTCTGTTGAAGGCTTCAGAGCCTTGATCTCATTTCTAATTACAGTCAGCCTAGGGGAAGAAACAAGAGAAGCCTTATAAAAAATGGGCCCAAACCCAACCATGTGAATATGCGTGACCATGTTGCACAAGTGCAACCTAGGTAATTCAGGTGAATGACCCAAAAGTTTAGAATACACTCTCTGGCCTTAAAATTTATGGGTCACACTCCCAGTTCATATTCACAACTCATCTGGGGTAAAATGTATCTCTCTGAGAATTTGCTGACATTTCTACACAGCTAATTATTGCCTTTTTTGTATTTTCTCATGTTTTGCATAGGAGTGTAGTTTCTCTCCCATTTCACACTCAGTGCTGAGACAATGCACTCCCTGCCCACAGGGTTTGCCCACTTTCATCTACAGGCAGGATGCTCAGGGCTACTTTATCTTGGTGCTGGAAATATGTTCACTGGCAATTGTGAACTGCACTTGCAGGGCTCTCCCCAACAGCTCTGTTTGGGCCTGAGGCTGAAGTTAGAGTCTGCCTAAAAAGACAACAAGAGCTGAGAGATGATATTAAACTGTTCTGGCACATACTAAGTCCATTCACCTCCCCCAGGTATTGTGAACAGAAAAGGTTAAGCGGGCAGCTCAGCTAAGTCACTTCAGATGTGTATGGCAGGAATAAATACTTGCAGTGTGACACCCAGACTGATGAGTTGCTGGCTTCAAGCAAACTGCAGTGCAAGTTTATGAGAGCTGTGAGCTGCTCTGAGCCTGGTACAGGCTGGCACTCTGCATGAGCAGACCAGCCACATCCCAGAGTGAGTGCGGGCTCACAAGCAAGTTTTTCTTGTTGCAAATCACTGACTTGGGTTGCCACAAGGCAAGATTTGGAAAGCAACATCTCAGCAATTTAGCTTCTGCGGGCAGCACTCCTGGAAGAAAATGCAAGTCACAAAATTTTGCCTGGCATCTCGTTTGCCCCAAGAACTTCGGTCTTGATATAAAAGCCAAAAAGCCATTAATTAGTGAAATCCACACTAATCCTACAGCAATGTCAGCATGGTACCGGTATCAAGATAAGAGGAGTCTGTCATTAAAAGTGGAAACATCCCTCATCCAAAACAGTGCCCTGGTGACTCTGAGAACTTGATGTTTATGCCAGAGGCTAAAAAAGGAAAGATGGAGAGGGAATGGAAAAAAAAATGACAGTTTATCTGACAATGATCCAGTTAAACAGGAAGACAGATCCTCTCAGTATAAATCTTTACAATTTTGTTGAAGTCCATGCTTGGCTGCACTAGCACTCATGACTCTTACTCATAATTTTGATTTTGAAATAACAGCTCAGCAGTCCTTTGGCTTTCTAATTTCAGATTACCAGGCTGCAAAGGCATTGAAACTTCCCATAAGCTCTGGGGGTGCAAAAAAAAAAAAAATCATTTTTTAACACTAGGCCATTGGTTTTCTATGTGTACAGCTTTTGACTGAGGAGTAGAAAGCTAAAAGGATAATTTGATTGCTTTACTGCATATTTTGAATTCAAATTGACTGTGGGCTTTTAAAATGCAAATTCAATAAACCAGTACTTAGATAAACACACTTTAGTTTGCAGCTGCTTCTAATGTTAACCATTTATGCTGTAAATAACATGAAGATGAGAAAGGAAAACTGAGTGATGTTCAGCCACGACATATGGCCAGAATTTTGGCTTCTGTTGTCTTGGAGAAACATCTTTAGTTTAAAAAAAATCAGGTATTCTACATCTTTGGCAAAATTGAGGTACATAATATAAACTTTGCCAAAGTTTTCTCAAAGTTAGAAAGGCTGAGCATTTGGTTTGATTTGAGCTGTGAGTAAAGCTTAGTTCTGAAGCTTGTTTCTCTGCCAGGACCCATGCAGGTTTCCATTGAATTCCGTAATTTTTTTTTTTTTAACAAAAGCATTTGTTCTAGAGCTTTCCAAAACTTAACACCCATTGGAATAAATGCTTTTTCATGTTTATTATTCAAATTAATTACTTAATAAAAACCAAGTATAAGGAAAACCTTGAGAATCCTGAATATTTTGCCATTAGGACTCCCCATGTAGCTACAGTGCCCACGTCTGGAAGTTGCTTACAGCTCTTTTTTTACTCAAAGGCCCATATTCCATAGCCATATACACAGTCCAAAGCTGATCTGAGTAGAGTAAAGCACTACACAGTGTCAGGCTGTCAGAGAAGAAGTCCTGGGAGATGTTTTGCAGAGCCTTCCTGCCAGCAGCCTGACAACACGTATGTCAGAACAATTCTACACTGCAAGAGGCACATTTTGTGTGAAGTTCTTGGGAATTTACCTCCTTTTTTCCTGCTATCAGCTGTTATCACAATCTATTCCTTGATGCTTGGTAAAAGAAAATGAAGATGTTCCAGGTAATAACACTTCTGCTGTGTGAAATCATAAAGGGGCATTCTGGAATGTCACAGCTTGAGTCATGGAATGCTTTAATTGGATGCCTTTTCCTCAACAGCCTGCAATCCAAAGAGATCAGCTTAACCTAAAACTTCTGAAAGAAAGAAAGAGATGACAAATATCTAGATAAATAGCACGTTTATGAGGCAGAATGAGATTGTGATTTTAGCAGGGAACTGTGGAGCCAGGGAGGGTTAAGGGTGATGAAGGTGACAGATATTTTGTAGGAACTGAGTACTTTTTTTCCTTGAAGGGACTTGTTAAAGGCCCACATTTTACCACTGTGGAGAGCTCTGAATTCTGAAAAATATTTGGATCATGATTAAACACTGATGCCGTTACAAATATAAGATCCACTGTCCAAGGAAAGGGCAAGGAGATGGCGTCTGAGAAAGCCAAAGCCTTTCACTACTCCAAAGAGGAGTGAGGCAGTGAGAATATAGGAGTCTCTTTCTAAAAAAGGAAAAGACATGCCGTGCAAAAGGTCCCAATGCTACCTAGCTGATTTAAATAATTTCTGAGAAATCTAATTGCACCTTTTTACTGCTCTATCAGGGTTCTGGATCTCATTCAAATAATTTCTTGTCTACAAAGAAGTTGCAATAGCATCTTTCTTGTTTCTTTTCTTGTCTTTTTTTTCTTTCCTTTTCTTGTCTTTTTTTTTCTTTCCTTTCCTTTCCCTTTCCCATTTCTCCTCTTTAAAATGGGAATTTTAAAGAAGAGTCAACAAAAAGCAGTTTTGTAATATAAAAGCAGTAGGTAAGATCCATTTTCCCTAAATTTGTGTCTGTATTCTAGATGTTTGCTGTTGAGCTCAATACTTGGCTTTCTGCCTGGTTCAAAGCAATGGGTTTAGACATTTATGTCTCCTTTTCCGATGAGAGGACATCCACCCCAAAAATACCTGCTTCTTTCTTCTAAGTATAAGAGACATCTGTGCACTTTCACACTAGCACAGGCTACACTCTGTGCTCAGACTTATCCTGTGCAGTATGCCTGGTTCAGCCACAGATATCCTGTAGGATCTTTGGCAGAACCTCTCATAATTTCATGCTGATATAAACCTTTCACTGATCACACGACTGTAGTGCTACCCTCTGTCTGATGCCCTGTTAAACTGGGTGTTGGCCAGGACAGGTGATTATCTTCTCTTAAGGAGAATCACAATCCTATTTGGAGCTATGAAGTGTTACACTGATTGCAGTAATTTTAAATGCCATGCTACTTATTCATTAGTATTCTTTAAAACACCTTGAAGAGATGAAATACTGTGAATTATTTAAAGTTAAAATGCTGAGAAAAAAGCAAAGCTATGAGTTGACTAGAAGACAGTGAGAGAACTCTCTTGGGAAAGTGTAGGTCAGGGCTTGTGCAGTTCTGTAATCAAAAAAGTGTAACTTTTAGTCCAGCTTTATGGTAAATAGCTTAAGGTCTAACTAGTGTCTGACTCCTAAAATCTTTATCCTTCCTCAGTGGAAATGACTGGATTCTTAAAAATATGAATTATTGAATTCTGTAAAGGTAGTCCAGGCAGGAAAGCTAAAACTGATTTAAAGAGAAGAGTGCAGCCCTCTGTGATTTTGACATTTCTAAAGGTTTGGAATTTATTAAGATAACAAGGCAAATCCTTCTGTTTTCCAGAAAGGAACAAATCTTTTCCCAACCAACAATAAATTAATTTTCCTAATTTTTGTGGATGGACATACAATTTCTCTTTTCCTCTTTCAAAATCCAGCATTCAAAAAATCGGTTGGTTTTTCAAAGATTTATTTATTTTTGGATGTGCATGAAACACTGTCTTGCCAGGACCTGAATAATTTAGAACAGGACAAAAACACATGTGGGATTTCTCTTTTAATCAATGTCAGTTCCATATACCCTGAAAAGGGATTTTCCAAGGGTTAATATATATTATGTATTGTCATTCTTAATTTCTTCTCCATATAAATAAGATAACATTTCTACTGAAGTAAGGTCTAAATGGCACTCCAAGCTTATAGCTCTCTAATTCTTTTTTTTTTACCTTTAAGACTTTTTAGCACCTTTATTGAAGACTACATGTAGGTTCCAAAAGTAACCAAAAACTTCCAAACAAAACAAAACACCACTCAACTTTCCCCTTATTGTTTTCTATGAATCCAGATATAAAGAGTTCCATCAATGGGGCTGCTGATATACACCTCACAATTTATAGATCCCTCTTTTCTATGAGAGGGAGACCTTGTGGACACACAGTTAAGGGAAGTTCACACCCTGCTGTGGACCAAGGAAAAAATCAGGCAAACAACCCCTACATTCCACTTCTATAGTACCTTTCACAATCAGTTTTATCCTAAAGTAGCTTCTCTTATGTATAAAGCCTGAATTTGCAACATATTTTAAACTACCTTCTGCCTGTGCATGGGATGGTCTACGTGTAGTCTCTGTGCCTTCGTCAAGTGTTAGTCTGTCACACAGTGCTTCAGGCATTGAACATAATAAGGAGGTAGTGCAAGGTGTTCAGGATACTTTGGAGTTAATCTGTGTTCTCAGCCACCTAAAGAGTTTCAGGTCCTGCAGAATTAATCAGAGTAAGTCATCTTCAGTGGATGGTGGGTTTGGATTTAGGGTTTGAACTGAGATATCCAGTATCAATGATCTGATGCTCTTAGCAGATTATAATATTCTGTAGCCTGTTGCAATCCTCAAGCTAACAGTCCCATCAATATCTACTTGAGTTCAGGACTATCTATTCCTTCACTTTTCTTCCAAAAGTTGAACTGACACAAAGAGAATTGTCTCTGGGACAAGAGAGAGACAGAAAATCTCTGAGAGTCTGTGCTAACACATTTTAGCCAGATGTACAAAGATTTTCCTATTCCTTTCCTATTGATTTATCTAGTTTCAGTTTTTCTGTCTTTCTGCTTTGTTTTCTTTCAATAAAAAACAAAATACCCACCCAGAAAAAGAAAAATTAAAAAAGAATCGTAGAGCATAGGTCCATGGACATATCTTCTTGAAGCAGCTATTTTCAAAGAAAAACATTTTTAGTGAAATATTTGTAGTAGATCTGCTAATTGTATTTAGAGCATTTAATCTAGATATGTAATTAATTTAAGAATAATGTATTTTCTCAACAAACATTTGGTTCATTTCTCTGATAGTCCCTTGTGAAGTCACTGAAGAAAGAAAAAAGGAAGACATCAAAGGACTTCCAAAACCAACAGATTCATCATCTTCCAGGATAAAATTTTTGCAAGAGCCAAGTCTACTGTGGAAAAGCAATATCTCAGCAGGAGGGTGCAAATTCACTCACTGTTTTGTTCCCATCCATACAAATCTTCAGAACTGGTATAATGACTGTAAGGCAAATGAACTCAGGAGGCAGTTTTCTCATCTGCAGCATCAAATCTAAGAACAGATAATCTACCCCAATAAGGATCCAAGGCACAAAATAGAAGAAAACACAGAGCAACTTCATTTTGAAAGACTGACAGCTGGTAGAGCTGTCAGCATCAGAGACCTTAACATAAAATTATGGCAATACATTTTCAGAATCACTTGATTTTGAGATGGCAGACATGGAGTTAGGCCAATTTTGGTCCATTCAGAGTTTGGGACTGGTGAGTGTTGAATGTCTTTACATCAGTTTTGGGACTAATATATTTCAGTAAGTATTTGTGAATCTGATCCAGATTCACAGATCCTTCTGCTGTGGCAACTGCAGTTTTCTATGCCAACTAAATACTCCATTGAAATCTTTGGAAAAGGGCAACTCACCTGAAAGTGACAGGGAAGCAGCATTGCCGCAGCTCTCCAAGACAGTGTTTGGTTAGAGAATGACTTTTCTAGACTGGACCACTTCATTTCAGGTTTGAAGTTTTGGAGTTTTGTTGAGTTTTTTGGTTTGTTTTTTATGCATACTGATCAGATTTCTGAGAATTAAAATATGTAAGGTAAAATGAGAAATCCCTACGATTTCATTCATTGTATCTCAGCATATCCAGTCATACTTCTTACCACATTGATTAAAAAGAATTATTAAAATAATATTTTTTGGTCTATGCTTTTTTGCTTTTTTTTGTCATGCATTTCCATAAGTCAACACATCTCAGAGCTGGAAATTTGCAGTTGTTTAGCCGTAAGTAATTGTATTTACAGCGAAAGTACAGTTATCACATTACTAAGGTCAAAAGCCAATTTATTTATAATACAAGACATTTGAAAACTGACATCTGCTCTTGAAATACACAGAACTTCTGAATTGACGTCTGTGTGATATAACCACACAGAGGAACATTTCCGGTGGATTTCCTTAGCATTTTTATCTGAATGATAACTCAGCCCAGTATAATCAAATCTGCTTTCTTTTTTTTTCATGCTACACAATGGTGTAAAAGGCTAAATTAAAAAAAAAAAAAAAGTCCTAATTATATGAAGCAAATTCAAACTTGGCAAGCATAGTTGTCTTAATATCATGAGGGTCTTCTTGTTTTTTGGACAGATGCAGATATGATAGGCACTTCTAGAAAATTACCTCTTTCTATAGAAGATGAAACCTTGAAAGCTGGGATCATGTGAACTGGAGAGTGAATAAGTAGAGGTATGCTTTCAAATTTTCCTTTATTTTTCAAAAGGTAAACTGGCAGCATTAGCTATTCTCTCAGGTAATATTTTCTGGAAAGATTTCTGGCAATGACTTACATGTGAAGTTTTCAGTCTTTATCATAGCATGAAACACATATTGAGAGAATAACTTATTGCAGCTGCTGATAATATCATTGAAATGCAGATTATTTCCCTGGATTTCATATTTGAGATATCCCTCCAGGATTTCTTATTTGAAAAGGACTCATTGGGAAATAGGGTTATTTTTTCTTAGCTATTTAGAAGGTGTCAGCCTAGAAGAAGACCGTAAGGAAGCAAGTTTTCTGGGACTATCAGTGATAGTTCAGTCTCTACATATTATGGGTCTTTCACCTAACGATACAATAATGAGCAAAACCATTGAAAGTTGAAAAATCAATGTAATTTTAAAATACCTGTATGTGGCAAATTCTTGAGGTATTTTGTCTGCTTGAATATATTTATAACCTGATTAGTCCATCTCTAACACTGAGTAATTCAAAAGTTAGGTATCTCCTGAACCCTTGAGACTTTTATTTTGTCTTCTCTAGTTAAGGATAGCACCAGTGGCTAACCCAGACTCATAGAGCTGCTTTATGTTAATCCAATTATTTAAGAATGGGAAATACCATTAGATCATGTAGCCTATCTAGTGACCTACTCTTGATCATTAGTAGGAGGGATTAATATATTTCAGACATCATAGCAGGATTCTTTTGTTGCTTCATTAGCAGTAGAAGGATTTACATTCTTCCTTCAGACAGGAATGATACCGTTTACATGGAATATGAAGGCCCCAATCAGCCAGGAGGCACATGTAGGGGGTGCAGTCCAACCCTAGCACAGCCCATTCTAGACTTATATCCACAGAGCGGTAAGTTCTGACCCACAGATATGCATGTCTGGCCAGCCCAGCTGGATGATACTCTGCATACCCAAACATACAGTTACTTCCAAAAGGGCTGCCTTTCTTCCACAAGGATTGTCTCCTTCTTTCTTCAAATGCAATCCACATTTTCACAAAACTTCCAGAAATGTAACTCTTTGTGAATTTTCTATCCTTTTAAAAGACTGAAATTTAGTACTTAACAGACAGACTTTTTAATAGATTACCTGGTTTCAAAAGCATCCTTGCTTAAGGTAATCATAATTACTAAAATAATCATTTTAGGGGAGTCATAATGCAAGTATAAAAAGTAGTTCTAGCGTTTTCCAAATTTAATACAATATAATACTGAATTTCTCCAGCTCTCCCTCTCCCTCTTGAATACCCACACAGAGTATAAAGTATTTCACTGTGGAGGGTCGTAAGTGTGACTTGAGTGATTATGACTCAAGTGAAATGAGTGTTTTCAAGAATTAAGTTTGCTTGTTCCCTTTAGGAATACAAAACTAGATGTCGCAATAGCTCCAAACAATGACACAGAGCTTGCTTAATCTGCAGAATTACTCGTAATATAGGTGATGCCTGAAGAAGGGCTTTGCTTTTTATTCCAAGAGGATACTCTGTTTTAAATGGAAGAATAAATTGGATTTTGATTAAAACAATGGAAATAGTATTTTGAAAATCTTCACTCATACTCTCATTTTTTTTTCCCCCGGAAAACAGCTTAAGATTTAGCTACCACAGTCACTGTGTTTCCAACAAAGGACAGAGGCCCCTAAAATCAGTGGTTTGGATGCAAAATATTTTTTTAATTTTTCTGAAATTTCTCTTATTATGTCCAAATAGATGTTCTTATTTAAGCATATAATGAGAGCAGAAACACAGTATAAAGAGAGGTGGACAGAACACAGAATAGGTGAATATGAAATGGCCAGGTTAGGCATGAAAAAAAGTTTCCAACTGCTAGTAAAGTGAGATTTTCTGATAACTTTAATGAGATTGTGGTGACATGAAATGTACCTATTTTTATTATGTTGATGGATAGAACTGTAAGATATTCTTGCCTGTAATAAAAGAGACCAAGAAAATAAGCTTTCTGCAACTGTATGCCACATCATTTGGAGATCCCACTCATATTCATTTTAATGGATATTATATGCCCAATTACTAAGCTAATTTTGAAAACATGTTTTTCTGTTTGAAAATTGTACAGGACCTTCAGAGAGTGTGTGTTGTGTTGTCAAACAAATCTCCCTGTGGGGTAAATATCAATCAAAACCACGACATTTTGAACCAACATTTTCAAAACCAGATGGCTGGAACTCAGTTCTGAGATTCATATTTAGGACTTCACTGAGTTTTCAGAAGGGCAAGCTTTATAAATTGAGACTTCAGT
This sequence comes from Acrocephalus scirpaceus scirpaceus, assembly GCA_910950805.1. NCBI lineage: Eukaryota > Metazoa > Chordata > Aves > Passeriformes > Sylviidae > Acrocephalus > Acrocephalus scirpaceus. Next base: position 10,038,406 of record OU383777.1, read on the forward strand.
AAGAACAAAAAGGCTGATACACAGACTTTGAAAACAAGAGCATTCAGAAGCACCTATGTGTCTGAACTCTGAAGAGCAAGGTACTGCCATCATGGGCAGAATTCCCTCAATTTTGTGTTATATGATATTTTTCATGGATTTTCACTTAACATCCTCTTCTCTTTTACACTGCATTAAAGGAATTGATTAGCTTTCTTACACTTAAGTGAAAGAATCATTTGGAAAGCTGGATGCTCTTTGTGCAGTTAGAAGAGGCAAATTAGGTTGTTTACTTTTACAACTGAACCACCTAGTTTATTTCTCTAATTTTTTTTTTCTTTTTTTTTTTTTTTTTTTTTCTTTTCTGCATGGCATGGACAGCCTATCTCCATCTGTTCCCCATTTCAAGAAGACATCATTAACCCCACTATTCTCGTAAAATGAATGAAATAAAGCATGGCAAAGAAGAAGGTCCTTTCAAATTCTTTTAAAAATCCCCTAAGTCTGTGGAAGAGACATGCTTTTTTGAACAAGTTTCAAAACAGTAACATGATTTACTGTGTTTTCAACTCAAACTGCATCTACATTAAATCACCACTATATGTGATGTCAAGGTGAATGTAGAGATGGAAAGAAAAGCAGAACATATAAATATTTAAGGGATTTAAAGATAAGGGATTTAAGCATGTGTAGTGGCAAATCACCTCTAGAAATTTTGTTTGGTAGTTTCCAGATTTTGGAGTCCACAATAGGTAGACTTTCCATGATAACTGATGAAGAAAATTTGCATTATCCTTCAGCCAATACTGCCTTTCTAGGCAACCTGGACATCATTCCAGCAAGACCTACCACAAGAATGTGTCTGTATTCTTCTACAAGCAATTATTTTATTCAGTTTCAGAGGTTACTTGGGTTTTGGTTGAAAATATATAGAATGTAACTCATCACTGAATGACAGAACCACTTAAGATTCATGCTTACATGGCTATTGTGAATTCATCTCTGGGAATTACTTACAGATGAGAGATTAAAATAAGTCCTCCTGCCTGGATAGCATATATTTCTGATATTTGAGTCAGAAGTGATACTGGGTTGTAAAGCAGAAAGGCGGGTTTTGCTAAAGAAAAGGAAAACAGGTACATCTAGCTCTCCCTCTGTCCTCTGATTCAGGAAACAGTTCTGTTATGGCTCCTTGACAATGGCTTTTGGTTACATTTTATGTCATAATTATGAAGGGAATTTGGGGCAAAATTAAATTAAACCATGAGTGCTTGTAGGCAGCTCTCCTTTCATTTAATTAAACATCTGGTTTTCTTGAAAGGCCTTTATTCAGAAAATAAGGTCTCAGAGGAAATGATGGATCTCTGTGTCTGTGGAATTGTTGCTCACCAACAGTTATGCCCACAATACCAATAAAGAGTTAAATTATAAAAATAAGATTTTTATCAGTAAATGTTGTATGTGTATATCACAGCTATCTACATCGGAAATAATGTCTCCACACCTCTTCTATAAATAGAGGGAAAAGGGCACATTTCTTTGATCTGTTTTAGTTATCCAACTTATAATGAACTTCATAGTGACATGATTGCTTCTTTGCACTGACTGTGACCAGGGCCTTGCTAACTAGTTTGGAAGCAGTCACTAACATTTAGTCAAGTCAATCACACTTAGATTTCTTACATTGTGTATATTTACTTGGTGCTAAAGCTGTCTCTGTAATTTATGTACTCCACAAATAAAAGAACAACCAAAAAAGTGGAGACTTGTAAAGCAATGGCACTTGAAACAGTCTAGATACCAAAAAATTCTTCTTTTATCAGAGATGTTTACACTTCATGCTTGAAATGCATGAAGTGCATTCGTTAAACATTATTGTTGGTCCAGTTAGACATAGAGATTAAAAACATATTGCAATTTTCTAACCAAAAGAAGAAGAACAGGAACTAAACCCCTCAGAGAACAATGGTTGTAGTTTCTGGAGGTGATGTTGAGTCATCAACAGATTTCTGCCCCTGGAAGAATGTTTAGGAAGTGAAAGTGCAGTCTTGGGCATTGCAACCAGCCAGAATAACAACCAGACAACATCAAGTGATATGAACTGACTATGTCTGTATCTTCTCAAAAAAAAAAAAAAAAAAAAAAAGAGTGGGGTTTTTGGTATTTTTTTTTCTCCTTATGGTAATTGTCCTTAAGAATTTATAATTGAGATGGATCTGCAAAGGAATCCCAATACCATAGCACAGGTGCCACCTCAGCCAACAATTCTACCAATTAATTCTGAGCTTTCATGTGCGTCTCTAAAAATAGTTTTGTCTTTTAATGTTAAAACCAGAAAAATTACTTTTATCATTTTTATCTATTATATGGCCAGGACTTTTCTAGGATTCCCACCAAAAAAAAAAAAAAAAAATTAAAGATTATGTCATTCATACTCAATGTGTCACAAGCCAGAAAATCATGAGGGGAGAAGAAAGCATGACAATGAGGTCATACAATTACTCAGGAGAAGAACTTGTTAAATGGTCCTGGTTTTTTCTCTTCTTCACTAAGTCTGTCTTTACAACAATGTCTCTATTAACTCAAGAAGCAAGCATGGGGACAGTGAATAAGGCTGAAAAAAAGTGTAGGAACTTATAAGGAATTGTCAAGGAATGTACACTTTGAAAAAAAGGGTGGCAATGGCTGTGTGATGGATGACTGGAAAGCAAGAAGAAATGTTGGAGTTTTATTATGGATGCATTAGAGGAAATTATCATCTCAGAACATTTAGAGGGATGTGGTTATTAAAGGAAGAAGTGTAGACATCTTGGTTTGGTCATACTGGGCTTCATGGACAAATTATTCTAGATGAGATCTTCTACAGGAGAGGAATATGAGTGAGATCATAATTCTAAAAGCTCTGGAGCACAGACATGTAAATTCTTAGTAGTTAGTCTAGGCATGGCAGACAAAAATCCATATAAATAAATAAAGCAGTAAACCTGGAAAAAGAGGAGTCCTGGTGTAGTGGTTGATAACGAGGAAATAGAGCTGACAGTGAGGCTGCTGAGAGAGCAGTTAGAAAAATGAGCAGTGAAGAACAATCATGGGGACCAGGGAGAAGCTGGCTGCCAAGAAGAAGGGAAATGACTAAATGCATTAAGGACAACAGGAAGATCAAATAGGCTTTGAGCCAGGCCAGAAAAAGAAATTCAGAGGGAAGCTACCATGGCTCATGTGCTGGATTGAATGATTATTCTGCAGTGAAAGTAACAACTGAGATGTTATAAAGAGTCTAAGATTTAGAAGAAAAAACAGAGATAAGACAGATCCCATGAAACTTCTCATTCAAGAGAACAGACCTTCATCAAAGTTCAGTGGCTTTTGATAACTGTTTGCAAATTTGCTTCTGCAGACCTGTGTAGTACTGATTTGGTGTACAGGGTTTCTCTGTTTCAGCAGTTTCTCATCACATTGTGAAATGTTCATCTCATTCCGTGATGGTAGCTTTTTATGCTTGTAGCAATTCCCTCTGGTTACTAATGGATCATTTACACATCTGAGAATGTTGTTACGAAGCTCCTGAGGTGGAAAGGGATTCCAGCTGTACCTACTGCTCCTATTTCTTATGGCAGGCTCCTGAGAGTTGCACAACTGCCTATTAGTAAGTTGATGATTGATGGAACAGCTGTAAATTTACAAATAATGATAAGCTTGAGACTCTTAAATTAGTTAGAAAACAGCAACTTTCGAATTTTAAACCAGACCTTGATCCAGGATCTTTTTACAGGATAATGCCACCAACAAGACAATAAGTCAGTGGTTGGAAGCTACAAGCATTTCTATCCTTTCAAGTCATTTTCCATCTTTTTTGAAAATAGATGATTGAAATCTCAGACCAATTTACCACAGTGTTTTAAGGAAGGGCTTTAAGTTTTTAACTGGATCATAATCAGAAATCTATATGTTCTTTTCCATATCATCTCTGTTCTGCAAAATCACCTAAATTTATTTGTTCTGGGACAGAAATGAAAGGTAAAGATTAATATATTAAGGAGGCAAAAGAAGAATAATTGCTTAACAATAGTGAGAAAGAAGAAACAACAGAATAAGGAGGAAGGAAGAATAATGCCGCTGGTTCAGCAGATGGAAAAGAGAGAGCACTATACCCCTGGTGATTCTGTGAATCTCCTAAAGACACAATAACATTAAGAAAACACTCTGGGAAGGTGAAAATGAGGGAATGAAGAAGATGTGAACTTGATGTATAGAAATCTTGTTTTCCTTGTTTCCTTTGATAAAAAGCCAGACACATATCTGAAAGGCCAAAGAGATTTCTACTGAAGGAGAAATGAATAACTTTTCTGGAAAAACTCTTGTTCCAATCACACTTGCATGATTGAAAGAAGAACGAAAAGTGACCTTTTATATTTTCCCCTGTTGTTTCATCTGCTGGTCCTTTCAGTCCTTTCATCTCAAGGACTGATTGGTAGGCTTGACCTCAACTAACTTAGAAGTCTTCATCTAAGCTAATTTTTAACACATGTAGATTTAGGTGTTTCTGGCATTCATTCACTACCAGGAAAGTAATCTTCTTCTATACTTTTAGGACCTCAGAGAACTCTGGGCAGAAAGAAAAGGCACTGGAAGGTCATGGAGGACAATTCATTTCACAAACAAAACTGTATACTTGCTGTTTGAGTTTTTGTCTTAATTTTGATGTATCTCTAGACTTGGTCTACATTTAATAGTGAATTATGTAGAAGGTGTCTCCTTGGCCTAACAGATTTCAAATCTCTCTTCCTTTTGGATTTGAAAATCTTTGAAATGATTTATTGTAATGATAACTCAGTCTAAAAATATCAATGCCCTAGGCAGTTCATGCCAAGGAACAGAAACAAAAATATTGAATTTTAAAAAGCACACAAAGAAAGAACACAGGGGAGAGCAACATAAATTTAGTAGTACTATTTTTATCTTCAACAAGTATTAGTACCTGCTGTTAATTGTTCTGAAGAGGTACATGATTAGTGAAGGAGTACACTGAGTACTTATTTCACTTAATACTCGGGTTATTGTTTTTTTATAGAACTAAAGTTTATATGAAAACATGGAGCATGACAGAAGGACTAAATAGTGTTAGTAGGCACTTTTAGTTAATATATAGGGTTCAATGATGCTACTGTGTGAAAATATGCTTGCACCATATGGAGAGTAGGACTCAACAAGAGCAAATCCAGCTAGTGAGATCTGAGATCTGTGTAGGACTGTATAATAATGGCAGCAGATACATCTGCAGGACAGGAAGTTCAACCCTTCTGTCTCCATGACTTCAGTGCCTTGTGTCTTGTCTATCTCACTTATTCACATGATTCAAAGTGAATGTTTATGGAACTGCTTACATGCTTAAACACTAGGCCAAAGTTAGGCCTCTGGTAAATTGCTTTTCTCTTCTATTCACCAATTCTGTGTAAAACTTTTCTAAATCCAATTCAATTACAATAATCTCATAATGTGCATGAACAAAGAGAGAAAACTGCCACCAAGGGAAAATGGAACACAAAACAACACAAATGGAACACTTCTTTTCCTTCGGTACTTTTTCCTGTGAAGACAATATTTCTATTCATGTTTTGTTGTAGCACTTTATTGCTTCATTTAGATCAGCTCTGCAGTACATTCCAAGTTTAAATATGAAATGTGTGACCCTCTTCTTTCGTTGTTCCGTTTGAAAAAGAAGTGACTGAACATTTTCATCTGACATCAACTGTGTGCCTTACAGAGATGATTCATGAGATACCAAGCCATGGGGAAAATTGAAGGGTAAAAGGGCAGTCTGAATCCTATTACTTTTATTTCTCTGCTGATTTGGGGTTTTTTGAAATGTGTGGCTTTTTACTGGTTCTCTATCTGCCTTTGTGATTTCTTCTAGTCTTTATGCTCTCACAATAAAATAGAGGCACAATCACTGAAAAGGGAAAAATAATTAGAAAGCAAAATACCACTTCAGTTTCACTCAGATATAGCACAACCATGACTTTCCTGGTAGAATGAAGACTGATGCCAAACTCAGACAACATAGCCTGAACAAAGCACAAACAGCTAATGTGATGCTTTTTCACAGCTATTGTAACTGAGGCTGATTTCAGATCAAACCATAGAGTATACAGATGTGTTTAAATAAATATCTTGCCTGAGAAGAATTTTTTGGTTGAGAAACAAAGTTAAGAGTGGAAATTTACTGTTAGGTTAGGAAAAAATGTTTACTTAGAATAGATGACCTTCAAAGCAAGTCTAAACTTCTATGATGTTAAGAATATCTGTCCGATAGCTCTATTAATTATTGTTATTCAACCGTAGACATCTTTTTGTCCCCACTGCACACAAAAAGGGCCTATTTTCTTACATATAATGAAACTGTGCTCTTAAAAGTATGAAGCACCATTATTTCTCCATAATTCTAACTCCAAGTATAGTCCTAGAACTGACTTTATTTTTAACAGACATAAGCAAACTAATTTGCATAGCCTACCCAAAGTAATATGTATTTTTAGTGCCATTTTAAGTTTAGTTCAAGTATCATTTATTTTACTAATCAGTTGGTTTTGTTAGTGTTGTTTATGTAATGCTGTAGGAACATGAATTAAAACTCCAATATTGAAATCAGAAATCAAAGAAAAATAAAAAGAATCTTCGCACTCAGTGATTCTTGACATAAACAATTGTTTTATTTTATTTTTAAGAATGTAATTACAAATATGATTAATGACATCTGTAGAAGCCTCAGGAAAATATCTGCCTATCTATGTTTTTACAAATATGGGAATAATATGTCAGTGAAATGCTGTCCACAGTCTATCTCCATAATAAGCATTTTCAAAGTCCAACCCCCTCCAAATATGGCTTAAAACTAAATCTTGATTTCTTCCACTCTTGCACAATGCTGATAATAATGTCATTTTGTTTATCCACTTGCTAATGTTATTATTCCTCAAAATCATCACAATTGTTCTTAAGATCCAACATGTGACTCATATATATATATGTCTGAAGCAGAGATATTTGAATGGCCCATTATCTTCTTGATAATACCTTATTGCACACAGAGTTTATAAATATGCCACTGTATACTGAAGGTCAGAATTTGGTCCAGTTGTTTAAATTTTGGGATGAAACTGTTAAAAAAATTCAACCATAACAATATGTCTCTTCTGGGACATGAACTGCTGACACATTTTTTGTTTGGCCAATCAGTGTGATAACTGAGTTGGAAAATCTTTTCTGGTAACATGAATGTAGTCACAAATATGTCATCTTCTCATACCTTTATGGAAAACCAGTACAGCATTCCTGTCTGTCTTCAACAAAACTAATTAGCAGGCTAATGAGGGTAGCAGATTGCACAACTCCTTTGGGTTTTCAAAGGAGTTGAAAGAAAAGTCAGCATTATTTGAACATTGCTACCTGTTTTCCTTTGAAAATTCCATAATAAAACATAGACATGCAGACAGACAGACACAGCAATCAGGATATAGACTATATGTAATTAAATAAAAGACTTTCTTTAACCAATGCCTTGCAGGCTCATGTTTAAGTTACTTTTAAAAATTCCTCTTCTATAACAAAATATTTTTCCCTTTAATGTTGCTGATATTTATGCGTAGTACTTTGCTATTTGTGTATTTTTCTATTCTTACCCTTATTTTATTTTCATACAAGGTTTGCAGAAATCTGGGGAATTTGTTGTAGAAGCTATGGTCTTTCTGACACCAACATATCAGAGTGTGTAATGGGTCCAGTTTTTTTGACTTTCCATTTCCAGACATTTTTAATGATCTTATATAGCATTTCTCTTAAGCACAAAAGCATGCTGCAGATGCATGTATTTGACTGGACAGATTATCATTTTTCAGGTTATACACAAGGTCTACACCTTTCTGTAGATACTGGAAAACATTTTTCAATATTCTTTATTGCTAGTTCTTGTTAGACTGGCCTTCATCTAAAATATTATTTCCAAAAAGGGAAAGAAAAAAAAAAAGTTAAAATTTGAAAAAAAATGTCAACATTTTCAGTACAAAATAAGTTAGCACTTTTGGAAATTCCAGTTGTATGCAACAGATATAAACAGATATAAAAGGATTTTAAGATAAAGACATTTCAAACTAGTTCTTATTCATTATGTTGTGCAAAAATGGACATTGCCCAATAAAAAGTTTTAGTAGTGTCTTCATAGAGTCTTTATAGTTTCTATATTCCCCAAATATAAATCTTAGTGATGAATGAATTTAGAGCTAATAGTATGATTTGCTTCTTTTGCTTAAAAGTTTGCTGAAAAGACGCTGGTTTATCATCTCCCAGATTAATTTCATTCTTTGCAAATATATTTAAGACTATGTGAAATGAGCTGGAGAAAGAATAAAGCCCTAAATAAGTTGATAAAAAAAAAAAAAGAACATCAGTCCCAACAGTGCTCATCAGGCAATTTCAAGTTGTGTATCTGGTTTTGTCTGGAGCAAGACTGTACATTGCAGTACAGTGTCTACTAATTCCATGTCGTGTTGAAAATTTTAGCCCCCAGCTATTTCTTGGTCTGACTTTTTTATAAAAAATACAAAAGATGTAGAAATTTTTAGCATGGGATAAGAAGTATGTGTATATGCATTTTCGTTCTAGTCAATAGAATCTTGCCTTTCAGAACTCTGAACGCTTATACTTTAAGAGATGAGAAATGATATTTAAGAGGATGTTCCCTTTAGCTAAGGTGAGCAGTAAACATCATAACTGAAATAATTTTGAAATTAATTGCTTTCTTCAGTGTGTTTCAGAAAAGAAAAGAGATGTCAGCTCAGGCATATTGTTGTTTGTTTTTCCAGAACAATACTTCTGGTCTACTAAAAAAATACATGAGAAGAATCACTTGTCAAGTCAGGCCATCCACAATATGTATATTTTTTTCTCCTAGAAGTATTCTGTATCTGAAAAGCCAGCAATTTATCTCATTTTATTTGCCGGAAGCACCTGCTCTTTGCATTTGGGGTGTAGAATAGGAATATAATAAAGATTGGGTAGGAAAGTTAGTAGTTCTAAGTGCTAAGGTGCTGAAGAAATGATTTTAAGTTTTCTCTGGACTTGCACTTGCATCTTAGTTGTATGAGGGAAGGAATCAAAAGTGATGCTAAGCACATCAATTGTTGTTTTCCCATGGATCTGGTGCCCTATAACTATCCTGGTCGTTATATAATTATCCCAATATATGGCCTGTGTCTTCTTTCACGTAGCAAAAAGGAAGGAGCTGGGTTTTAAGTCATGCATGTTTCATCCTCATGTCTGTTTCTGATTTCTTTGGAGATATTTCACACAGTGCAAAATAACAATGAGCAACATTGCCTACTTTTTGCTTTCCCAAACACTCCATACTTCCAGCAGAAGAAAATCATACTTGAACAGCCCTGGAACTTTTCTCCTTCCAGTGATATGGAGACATGGCAAATTTCTTCATTTAAACCCATCCCAGTAAGAAGTCAACTGCACTGTGAACTTTCTTTCTCTTTTGTTCATTCTTTAGAATTTCTCCCTTTTTCTCATCTGCTATACCCTGTGTTTATAGCGAAAGAAGAAAAATGAGAAAAAACTCATAACACCTGCTAGAGACAGCAAAACAAATATATGTACTGCTTGTGGAACTTCAAAAATTCAAACCATAGTGTCTAAGCATTTTTAATTTCCCATTGCATATGATTCTTCTTACAGGTGATAATGATTGATGGCAATGTGGTAGCACATGATTTCAGGAAGGAAAAAACGAAACAGATTGTGATGAGGAAATTTTTTAAACAATATGAAATTGCCAAATTTAAATGTGCCCTTTAAATGAATCCATCCTCTCTACCTCTCTTTTGCAAATTTGTTGTAAATATGTCACTTCTGTTTTCTTTAGTTTCAGACTCTTCTTATCTCTTAATAGAGTTTGATGGAAATATCCCACTAGCTCTTTTCTCCTTTTTCAACATGTCTAATGAAGCAGGGTTACAAAAACCAGGGCAACACTGAAAAACTGCTATTTGCATGATCATATCTCTTACCAATTTTCACTTCTGCTCTCAATTTATTCCACACAGCTGATTTTAATAGCAATAACAAAGTTTCTGATATGCACAGTATGGTTTTTTGAATTTCATTTTAAAGAAGTAGGCTAAAAATTTCCAAAGGCAGCATTTAATTCCTGGTGTAGTGATGATTTAAGCATTCAAATTAAGACAAGTGAGAGCCTATTTTAGAAGTGCTGAGCATCAGCAAGTCTGAGTTCTAGAGCATTAAAACTCAACACAGCCAAATGATCAAGCAGTCACATACAAGCACTCCAAATCAGAGACTGTTTTTGGAAAATTTAGCTTTGTTTCTTAAGGGTGAAATCTTGGTCTTTCAAAGCCAATTACAAATCTCCCAATGACTTCAATAAGCTTGGATTTCACCCTTTATATTTTATAGGAAAAAACAAGCAACATCATACAGAAGTTTCTCTTTTATGATTTTCTTGATGTTTGCTCAACCCTGGCTTCCCTTTAGGTAGGAAAAATCATGGTTTTAATTTAAACTCCATAAAAACAAATAAACAGTAGCTTAATTACAAGGGTGGATGGGATGTTTCACAATGCTTAAACTAATGTAGTAAAACACCAAGTGTTTGAAAAAACATTTTTAAAACTCAGAAAACTTTAAACTGTAGTGTGTCTTCTCCTCCCTATTCCCAACAATGCTGGAGTTGCTAATTTTACAGCACAAATGGGAAACCGATGACAATTCCTAGTAAAGTAGGTTCCATTTATTTTGACTCATGCCAACAGCAGTACTGTAGAATAACATTTTTAACTACTTTATCTGTAGTAGCTGCTTCAGTATGTGGCACTAAGATAACACTGTGTTACTGCTCTAAGACATTGATCTCTTCCCATTTACTTAGGTACAATAATCTCATATTCATAAAGGTCTTATGTTTGTATAAACATTTGTGCCTATACCAATAATTTATAAAATGCTTTTACTGGTTGTCATCCTTAAAGATGAAATCCTTACTGATGATTCAACAGGGACAATATTACAATATAAAAACTGAACCACAAAGAGTATATATTTTTTAACATATAGACAGTCTCTTGGTCCTTGAATTGCTCTGATCATGTGAAAATGGACAAGTAAACCTTAGATCCTACAAAACCCCTTGTAAAATATTAAAGATTCTTCTGCTCTGTATCTGTGACATATTAAAAAAATGTTATGGTCTGTCAATTCAAAGACTGAATGACTTATTTTTCTCTTCCAGTCCTTGCGCTTGCCCATTTCTCCATGTGTTCACAATACAATCATTAGCTATGATAACATAGAAAAACCAGCTCTTTGTTTTGAATATGTGCATGTCCCATTAATGTTGACTTGTTTTCCATAGGAAGCTTAGATACACAAAGGTCTTTATCTGATGACTCCCTGACGTCTCCCTTTTAGGACTAGAGCAGAACTAAGAATATTCTTGGTCCACATGTGGAGGGTCTTGGCATGGGAAAAGGTTTTGAGAAATACTACATCTCTTCTTTGGGGGGGTAGGATGAGGATAACATTTTCTTTGAAACTTATGCTGCTCCTCTTCTGTTTAAAGGTCAGAGATTTGAGGATGCATTTCCTTTCCACCTGCAGGAGGTGGTGTCAGCAGTGATCATATTACCTTTATTTAATTTCACTTGGTGCATTAGCATTAGTGGCCAGACAGTCAAGAAGCCTTATTTCCTACTCAGATTTGTTCCTTGAGCCATGCAGCCTTCTTAGAGTACAGCTAGCCTTTATGGGAAATAAGCTCAAGGAAAGAAAACTTGTCCTCCCTTATTTCAGTGGTTGGTTGTTTTCAAATGGATTGGTGAAGCTGTCTGTGGCTGGAGGGTCTCATTTGTGGAGACACCAGAACACAGACAACCTTTGATCCTCATGCCCAAAGCACAACACTGGATTCCATTTTAGAGCACAAGAGTAATTTTTGAAAGTTTTCCTTCAACAGCCGGCAAAGGTAAAATAACAAGAGAATGGTTCCTTGCTGTGTGCCTAGAGGTCATATTTTCATCTGAGCTCCCCAAAGTCACAAACATTTCTTTTGTAAATTATATTCATTGCCATTCAATATGAATGCTAAATTTTAGTCATCCTATTAAAGTACTTTTTTGCTGAGTTTTTTAACCAACCAAAATACTACTGGTTATTTCTATAAATAAAGGAGAGCATTCAGCCACTGTATTTTATCTGGATCTGCTTTTGGACACTGTAAACTTGTTTCCAGGATTTTAAAAGCCTCTTAATAGAGTGTATCCTTACCTACTCACCTATCAATTCTGTGTTTATAAGGTTCTTAGAAAATACTCTCAGAAAATAATGTACTTCACTAGACCACTTTACCTTTTGCTGGCAATACTCCTGAGGCATCTGTTCTCAGATCAAGGGAACATTGAAAGACCTTAAATCTGATCTCTCAGACAGCTGTGCTAATTTAACTAAAGGGGCTACAAGAGAGGATGGAGAGAAATCTATAAAATATTTGGCTGACATTTGAAAAAAGAGATAGGATGTTTTCTTGTTAACCTTTAGAGCAGCCCATTACATAAATTGTGACAATGTTCTCAGATTAAATGAGACTGTATTCTGTCTTAGCTCTAAATTTATCACTTCAGCAAATGAATTCTACTGTAAATTCTGGCAATATATCTTTTAAAGAATGCTGTTTATCTCACTGGGGAAGTAGAGTGCTGATAAATAAGGAGCACAGCCTTTTGGATGAAACATGGTAAAGATGGATTGAAAGGAAGATTCAATAGCATTGCTTTCCTGCTTCAGTGTAGGAATGTTCCATGTTACATGTCTGATTAAATTACAGGTGTCTCATAGCATTTCTGTAAGTTCTGAGATGATAAGCAAAAATGATCTATGAAATGTTGCCTTCTCATAACATTTGATTATGTGACTTCTAATTACATATGAAAAGCACTTGTACAGAATCCAATGATGAATGGTTGTTCAGCAGCAGCTTCAGCTGCTACTTGGGTTTCCATTCACTCTAAATGAATATTTCTCACCAACTTACGTCTGTAAGACCAGACTGAGAATGGACATTTTAAATAATTTAAATTTAAGCTCTCCTAAAATTTAAAAATACTTTAATGGAATTTTTGTGTTCCCCAAAGACTAAACCCCGCAATAGTTCCTAAGTGGTTTTGTGTTCATTGAAAACCTGAGTAATATAAGAAGCTGAAATATAGAGAGCTTATGGAAATCTAAAAGGTCTATGTACATCTTTAGGGAGAGAGTAGAAAAAAGTTGGGAAAATTATTTTAGATTAAAATATGAACATATGATGTAAGAGTATGAAATTTTATCAGAGGCTTTCAGTTTATAAAAACTTCTTGCTAGAAATGATTTAGTCAATTTCTTTAAAAAATTCTTTTAAAATATTAATACATTAGCTAATAATGAACCAAAGATAAAAAATATAAACTTTCTATAAACTTAATATAATATATATATAATATAAACTTAAGAATATAAACATTAGGGTGAATTATGAATTTTTGAAACCTAAAAATCCCCACTTTCAATATTAGTACCTAAACTGCACTGAGAAAGCAGTAAGGAGTTGATAAAAGTCAAGGGATTACACGCGTTGTAGTGTTCAGAACACTGATTATTCAAAGCGTAAATTTCCAGAATTGTAAGCTCTGCAAGTTTCAAACTATAATTGCATTACTCATGAAAGTACTGCCTACTTGCCTAAATATAGCAAAGATTGTTCCTTATAGAGGAAAAAAAATATTTTTGGTAAGGTTTTGTGTTCTGAGGGAACTGAACAGAGCTGACCAGAAAGCAGAAGTATATAATCCTACCAGTCCCAGACACTAATTTTGTTGAAGGTTGCAGTGTTTCTTTATCTTTATTTATCTTTATTTATAAAGTTTGTTGGGTGATGGTGAGTAATAGCTGAACATCTGGATGCAGTGACCTTTAAAAGCCTTTAGTCATTACTGTGCCCAATTAAACTCAATATCAACAGAAGTGCTTGCATTTTGACTAGACTAGTATAAATCACTTTGCAAATGCATTGTGCAAACAAGGGGAAGTATTACCATCCAGGGCTCATTCCCCTCTAAATGACTTCAGCAGGATGGGTCAGGAGCTAAGGATTTGTTTTGGGTTTTTTTTTCCAAAGTACAAACTTTGACAATTAAGAAAATTAATTAATGAAGTTAGCTGGACCAAATAGCTCAAAAATTTCATCAAGAAACACAACTGGAATTTATCTAAGTCAAACATACAAAAATTATCTGGAATTCACATCTCATACAGAGAGAAAATAACTTTTAAGAAAGCTTTTTAAAAGCCTAAGTGGATAAACAGCCATCTCATAAAAAAGGATATTAGCAATAAACAGGGAGTTTATCTGGAATGGGGAAACAAGTGATCATTTAGGGAAGTTTTACTTTAAAGGTCAAAAAGTGCAAGAACAAAGCGAAAATTTTGAAAAGCCATGCTGGGTTTGCTTTTGTAAGGGAAAATAAAACAGGTGAGCAGAAGGATCTTCTAAAAATGTCTAAAATGTGCAAGTCTGACTCCTGTTCAGTGAGGGATCAAGATAAGAGAAAATCTAATGCGGCACCCAACCCTAACATTCAACTGAGCAGCTCTTGGAACAAGGAGGTGGATGGGCCAGGGATCAGCTGAGGCCCTCCCAGCCTCAGGCTTCAGGCACCTCCGTGGAGACAAGAAGAAGCCATGGCCAGGTTGGGACTTTGGCCAGCAGGAAGGGTTTAGATCCCGGCCAGCGAGGGTGACCAGGATGGCTGGGCAGGGCCATGTGGACAGGGCCGTGCTGAGGCCAGGCTGGGACATTGGCTTGGCAGGGGCCATGTACAGGCTTGTAGCAGGGCTGGAGATGTCTCCTCTGGCCTGTCTGGGGCAGGGACTGACCGCTCCAGGGGCTGGAATGCCACCCTCCACCATGGCAGGGCCATGGAGTGCCAGGGGCAGGGAGGGGCATTTGTTTCCAAACAGAGCTTCCCAAGTGTTAAGACTTAAGCAGAGTAATCAGAAGCCTGGTTTTACCATGCTCCTCTAAAATCAATGGAGGAAAAAAAATCCTCTATAAACAAAAAGTCAAACTCTCTAAGATCTAATTCTTGTCTCTCCATAGACAGGTCTTTGGGCAGTTTCTGTGTTCATGTCTTGTGAAGTAATATGCTGAATTTGGGAGGGCTGGAAAGCATCGCTTCAGACCTTCAAGAAAATGGACTCAATGTAGCAAGAAATAATAAAGATTCTGTCAGGTTGAAGATTTTACTTTATAGCTAGAAGCTATATAACATAAAATTTGTATTTAAAAGAAGAAAAATAAGATCTTGGGTGGCTGAGGAACAATTGTTTAACCTTTGTAATATGGAACACCTGGAGAAAGTGTAATTGAAGATTTCACAATAAACAGAAAATGACATAATACACAATGAGTTTTTCAAAGTTAATCATAGCCTGCCAACAGAGAACTTTCGATTTTCCAGACAGTGCACATATCCAAAGAGCATTGTATTATCATGTCAGATAGGAAGCTTTTAATTTTACTACACCAAAATTATGGATTTGTGAAAGTAAGATAACAATAGATCATGGTAAAGGTAACTGTCAAGCTAGAGACCCTATAAGTCTTTGGAACTAATGTTATTTGGTATTTCTAATTAGTGGTTACAGAATAAAAACTAGACATGTTTCCATAGAGCTTTTCAGTAGTTAGAGTATGTTGTGTGTAGCTAGACTAGATGTCACTTTATACTTCATAACTACCAAAAGTCCCAGTTTCTTAATTGTTAGCATTGGTGACCTACCTGGAGCATATCACAGTTCTTTCTAGCCCAGATATTTGAGTATCTGGCAGAAACAAGGCTGCTGTGTGTCTGGATCTTGCGCTGAGGTAGTCTTACAAGAACTCTTAACATGAAGCAGGTTAAATATAAAAATTGTCAATGTAAGAATAATGACTTAGAACACTGAAGTGTTAGGAATAGAACAAAATCCAACAGTACAATATGCCCAGACTTACATGTGGATCTCAGAAAAATATCATATAATTCAACAGTCATAAATACAGAAGCAGAAAAACATCAAGTACTTAAATTTAGGCTTTACCAACATTGCTTGAAAAAACCCAATCCTTTTGTTCTGGTAAAGGACAGAGAGCTATTGCTGTTCTCTGGTAGCCCATCTCTATTAGCAACAGAAGACTGGCAAAATAAAAACTGATTTGGAGTCATTGACCCCAGCTTAGAAAATCTAAGGAAGCACTAATATTTAGAAGGATGCAAAGACTTTACAATAAATACAGCAGTCTTACTGGTTGTGTCTAAACTAAATTGCAGGTGTGAATGTAATGGGAATAAAAATCTCAATTCCTGGTTATTCAGATTAGGGAGTAAGGTTGAAGACCTGCTCTGATCTGATCCAATTTCTTGGATGTTATTTTCTGCAAAGGAGTGAAGCGAAGAAGGGAATATGATTTGTACCTATCATGGAATGGATGTTAATCAAACTGAAGAAGCAAGTGTTTCATTATTTGCAAAGCAAAACTAAAAAGCCTGAAAGAAACAAAAATATAATTAAGAAAGTCATAATAGGAAAATACATGGAACAATATTCTGTCACAGCAGATAAAAATTGCAAACGCTTTTGAATTTAAGCCTCTTAGAAATGTTATTGCATTGTAAGGTTAAAAGTCTTCAGATTTATATCTGGTTGAAAAATGAAAGATAAAGAAATATATTCAAACAGCTCGTGAAGTGGAATTGTAAGCAAAACTAAGTAGGCCTTTAACTTGACTTTTAAATATTCTTGACAAATATGTACATGAAAACGAAACATAATTAATTTTATCCTTACCTTTTTTTTTCTTTTTTTTTTAAGTACCAAAAGGAAAATGAACTGCAGTAATTACTGACCTAACTACATAAGTATCCACAGCCATTTTCTCAGATATTGCCTTGCTCAGACTAGAACTGGAAAACCTTACAGCTAACCTTTTGGCTTCAGTCTTCCTATTTTCTCCCTCCTTTAGTTTTTATGGATTTATTCCAAAGACAATTTGGCAGTAAATATAATTTCTTTTTTATCCAGTCTATGACTTTTTAAAATTCAGATATCTGCATCACATCTGTGGAAAAAAAGCGTATGCCATTATTGAATTTTATAACAAAAGAGATGAACTCTCTAAATGATCTTAAATTGATGAGAAAAATTGAACATCAAACATTGTCACAAGACAAAGTGAGAGAATCAGGGTAGTTGCTGTTTTCAAATTATGTTCCTGACAACTTGTTGCTATGTAAATCCAATGTCTGCAAAAACTATCTCTCTATATATATTTATGTAAGTTACATAATTAAGGTATAGCATAAATCTGCAATGTTGAGGACACTCAAGACCTAAGTCCTGAGACAAGACATGTAACTCATTGGCTTGGATTCATGCTTTCAGATGTCTGGAAGGTGTCTCAGGGCAGAACTCAAAGCCTCTTGCCTCAGCACTCCCCACAAATTAACCTGGTGCTGGACATGTCCAGACAGGCCTTCCATGAGGCAATGCTGTGGATGATAAGAAATATGACATGGCTGTTCCAAGGAAAGGAAGCTCTCCCTAAGCTGTTTGTGAACATCGCTGCAGACTCAGAAAGCAATTCAGGGTTTGCTACAAAAGCTGCAGGCAGCGAAGCAGCATGGACCTCAGCTCACATAGGTATTCTCAGTTGTTGGAGGTGGGATTTTTAACAGCCCTTGCAACTGTTTATAGTAAATCAATTGGCAAGTTTTCCCCTAGAGACATTGAGGCAGAAACAGGTTAATGCTGAGTGGCAGTGGTAACACCACAAAACCAAAACATATCTTTCTTGAGTGGTCTTCTGTCTAAGATCAGAATTCTCACAATTCCCAAAAATGTCTGTGGTAATTTGCTGACTGCAAGGAGCTGTTTTCCTATTTACTGCATGTTTCAGCCATGGCACGCACCCAGACTCTGTGTGTTGAGTGTTTGTTGCCTGCCTTGCAGGTTACACTTAAAGAAAGAGCAGGTCACAGGAGACTACGCATTATCAGTGGTGATGGGAGCGAATAAAAGCTGCTAGGTGCTGTGATGTATTTAACTTTGACTGCAAGATCCTCTGTTTGGATTTAACAAATTAGCTTCTCAGAAGTTTGCTCATCTGAGCAGCAGCTGTTTGCCATATGGACCAAAACTGCATTTGGCAAATGGAATCACTTCCTCATGCCCATCTGATTTTCATGTACAGTCATATATCAGAATGTTTAAGGGAGGAGTTTGCTGGTCTGCTGAGGGTGGTTCAGCTGAGAAGTGTTTATTTTGAATCCCAGTTTTCTTCTTTTTTTTTTCTTTTTCCAAGAAAGTTCTTCTCCTACATAAGACTTAAAACCCAGCAAAACAAAAAGTCCTAAAAACAAATCTTACAAGGTAATATGAGGAAAACAAGAGTGAGTGGAAAGGCAGGTGAGAAATGTGTTTTAATCTTTGTAAAATAAAGCAAATACTCTGACTGAAATTCTGTCTCTAAGGAAGTAAGAAACACTATTTTTTTTATATCTTCTAAATACTGGATTACTATCAACAGATATGAGAATTCAATCAAAGAATATGAAGATGATGAGTGTCAGTTATAATATTAGCGCAGGAAGCATTATTAGTTTTAATGCTTTAAAATGTTGACAAGGAATTTCCAGTTAAACTAATTATGTTTTAAGTCTTTGCACCAAGATTATGCAAATAGAAAGAAAGAGAAAAAAACCCCTTGTATGGGTTATAATCCTATGAGCACATAATTTTAGTTATAGACTTCTAGCACTGCTCATGCAAATCTGTCACAGCAGATTTCATGCTTTTAATGAATGAACAGAGCCTCACAACACCTTCTGGTTGTTATGGGTTAGAATTGTTGGAACCAGTAACTAAAATGAATGAGATCAAGAAATTTATTCATGGACATAATGCATATCCAGATTTACATATTATGTTCACATGTTCCCATATGGATTTCTATACCAACAACACAAATCACAGAACATCAGAAAGAAATTACATACATAAAAATTAGATAATGTGTAATTGTGGATTTATTTATAACTTTAGGATACTGTCCTCATGACCAGAACACTGGTTTATTGACCTCTTGAGTTCTTGACTCATGGCTTATCTAATCAGAACCTTAGCTACACAGGGAATGACTTTTTATCATCTTAAGGCTCATTTTTATTATTTTTATTTTTCTAGATTTTTTTTACAAATTTTTATTGATTTTATTAATTCTACTTAATTTCTTAATAATTCCTATTGATTCTGTGTTACATCACAGACATATGGACATGGAGGTTTTCATGTGTTTCCACTGGTTTCAGAATGATTTTCTAATTCACTTCTGGTGCATTAAAGCAACACAATTTCTGTCCTTTACCTACTTTTTGTTTCATGAGATATATTTCCTTAATTCTTAGAATTTTTTCCTATTAACTTATTTATATTCTTGCAATCAAAATCAATAAGCAAATTTCAGCTAAAAAGATTTAAGTTTAAGACACTCAGAAAGGTGGGCATTTGATATGCCCATAATAGGAAGCAAATACTTCCAGAATACTTTGAGGACAATCTAAACGTTGTCCTGAAATTTATTCTGTGAAGGCTTATTGATTGTGACAGCAAATACTTCTTTACTTCTAACAATGCTACAATGAAACCTAAGTGATTAGCTCAGATTTAAATGCCCAAACCCTGGTCATCTAGCATTAGCTGAAAAGAATACAACCAACAATTAATAGCTAGGTACAAGTGAGAGGCCCGTGTAAACATTTCCATTGGAAAAAAATATCCTTTAGAAGGAAGTTCTTTCCCTCCTTAATTATGTATTTTATTGCTTGTTTGTGATCAGTCAATGTGTGCATGCCATGGCACATGGCAAGAGGGGGTGTGTGCTGTTCCCACCAGCACAGCGGCTGCTGCGGGATGTGACAGATACCTGAAGGCAGCTCAGGGACAACCAGGAGTGTTCTCAGGAGGAGAGGTGCACCCAGGAATCTGGGCTTCCTTTGGTAAGGCTGGAGGACTACAAGGCAGGAATATGTAGGAACTGTGGGGTATAAAATGGCATAAATACCGTGTGACAGGCAGAAATACGTACTTCCCACCTATGTAAGAGACAATCATAGGTGCAATGATTTGCCTCTCTTCTAATAGTATTTTTAAGGCTTCCTGGACTCTAGAATATATCTGAAAGTTTTCTTATGTTTCTTATTTTCACTTCTGGTTCCCTGGTGTATATATAAAAATGTCTTCTAAAATGGATTTGTGGGTAGGCAACCTTCCATTCCAAACACAGATGGTACATCTGCATTTATTATTTAGACATGCTAAGTGGAACACTTTTTTACAGACTATTGTAACTATACTTTTTTTTCTCACTGACTTAATCCATTTGGAAATGATGCAGTGACTCTTTTATTTAAAACAGAATCTTTGTGCTCTATTACCTATTTAATAAAATGAATAAGCAAATTACTTTATCCCTTTGCTGCAGTTGCTGTTCTTGCTTGACCGTACAGATTTTTACCTACTTAGAAGGTTGTATCATTGTCTTGATACTGATCAAGTATATGATCAGTCTTGGCTTATACAGTGTGATGCACCACTGAAAAATTATTTTTCTTCCTGTTGTGGCCATGTCATATTTGACTGAATACTTGTTTCACCATGAGTGCTACTTCACTGGAATTTTTGCTGGCCAGACTACCTATTATTTTCAGTCTGAATGTGCATTTTTCCATCCTGACATTCTCTTTGAATTCCATCACAAAATTCAGTTATTCATTCAGACTTAATTTTAAATGACAGATATTTATATTTTAGCTTTTTCTTCTTTTTTTCTGAGTGTTTTGACTCAGGATAAAACTCTATAAGTTTTTTATCAATAGTTTGTACGTTATTTTGGAGTCAACACCTTTTGAAGTACCTCCTCTATTTTTATAAAAATAGTCCTGTATACCTAGAGCCAAGAAAGTTCTTTGGAAAAGCGTCTAAAAACATTAGTAGTCCCATAGATATGACTGGGAGATAATCAAAGATAACTGAATTTGTGACAGTATTTTGTTATCTCTCTAAAAATGGGTCACCCAGAACAACAGCTAGTTAATGTTATTCAGATGTGATCTTTGTGAGCAGAAGAAAAGCTGATCCCTGTTCCATCTTTGAACAGGCTCTATTTACAATCCTGATACTTTGTCTGTATTATGTGGATACACTGATGTGATAGAACATTTCAAGCTCTTAGTATTCTTCTACCTCCTTAAAAAGTTTATTTGAAAATCTACACAGAAGAGTTTTGGTTCACCTGTAACTGCATTTCAGCAGTTGTTACCGTGTCAGCAAAGTCAGGAAAGATGACCATGGACGGGATCCCAGGCAGCATATCTCAGTATACCACCTAAAATGCCTACTCTCTGGGATTCAGCCATTAAATTTTGCCCTCAGAGTCATGATTCTCTTTGTTGACTTTTCTTCCTGTAAACTTCTCTTCTAGTGTTTGTTTCATAGGCCAAAATTAAATTCATAAATCTTAGCCAAAATAAGTGTATTTTTAAATTGAAAATACACAGGAAGACTGTGGAGTTTTAATAAAAGTTTTAAAAGAGAGAAAATAGAAAAGAGAGGAGGAAAGAAAAACAGAAATGTAGGGAGAAAGTTAAAGGGAGATTGTGATGGAGAAAGAGAGAAGAGGAAAAATGAGAGAAAGAAAGTGAGGAAGAGAAAGAGGAAAGGACAATGAATGAGAAAGAGAAAGAAAGAAAGAAAGAAAGAAAGAAAGAAAGAAAGAAAGAAAGAAAGAAAGAAAGAAAGAAAGAAAGAAAAAAGAAAGAAAGTATTAAATTACATATTCACTGTCAGTATCTACTGTCAATGAGGCATATAAGTGGTTTACCACAGTAATTAGCACTCAAGGTTATTTAAAAATGTTATATACAGCATTCAACATTTTGGTTAACTATGCCTTCTGTTAAAAATTGTAAAATTGTTTCCAGATACAGAGACAGGTTTCTGTACCAAAAGTCCTTTCAATAGGACTTTATCAGACATTCTTGTCATAAAATACAGCTTAAATGTCAATAGTGTGTTAGCTATTTTATTCTTGGGGAACAAATACCAGATTTTTTTTTCTTTGGAGCAGTTATAAGAAAAATAGTTTAAACGTTGTTCATCTCAGGCTGAGTGACATATCCCTGTATTTCCTGTGGGTGCTCAATGCACATTATCAGTGGTTTATCTGAAGTATTTCCATAACTGAAGGACATGTGTATAAAATAATCTCAGGCAAAAATAAAGAGTATTGCCATTGCTGTTTAATACATGAATTGAAACCACATTGGTTTATCTACTGGGAATAGATGAAGAAATACATTGGAATGGCAAAAAAATTACTAATCAGATATGTGGTATGTAAATCTACATATTTTCTGTATTGATAGTTTTACTTCCTTATTAAAAATTGTTTATTCAAGGGTTTACATGAATTGTTTATTCAAGAGTTCACGTAAAAAACAAGTAAAGGACAGCACGGTCATTAGGGTTTGGTTTGGTTTGGTTTGGCTACTTTTCCTCTTAAGAAAATGTTATAATATTGCAAATCTGAATATTAATTTCTCCATAGTATATGAAAAAATCTATTTTTTAACAGAAGGAAAAAGAAACTCACAAAATTGTACATTTGAAAATCCCTTGCTCAGCTGATTTAGCTAATATTTTTGCTCAGCTGTTTACATGGGAAACATCTCTGCACAGAGAGAGAAAAAAATCATAAATCACTGGGAAGATAATTAATTTCATAGCATCGAAAGTTGGATGACTATCAAATATTGGCAAGTTGGAAAGCATTCTAAGGAAATATCACTGAAAACTTGTTCTGGTTTTATTCTTTTCCCTAGACAACCTCCATTGATTTCTGTCAGATAAAATTTCTTGTCTGTTTGGACTTGTCCCTCAACCTAATCTGCAGACTCTTAAATTAAAACCCAATGTTACTGATCAGGGGAGTTAAGTGATAAAGTATTAATCTTTATATCACTACTGTAAGAAAGACTTCAAAAAGCTTCCAGTAATAATACAAAGTCAGAAATAATGTGTTTCAGTTTAGGGCACAGCACAACTGCTACTCAGCAGAGAAAGAAAAAAAACAACAAACCAAAAAACCAACTTTTCTGTAGTTTTTGCTATGTCACTATTGCAAATGTATTTTTTTTAACCTATGTTTATATGCATAAATATGGTCTCATTAATATGAAAATCTTATTGAATAATATGACAAAAAACATTGAAATAGGCCATCATGCCAGCTTGCTTAGCAGTAGTGTTCCAAATTCAAAACCTTTTTATTTGGTAAGTTTAATTTTTCATATAAAGAATGGGATCAAAACTTCAGCAAAGTTCAGCAAAGCTGCAGACAGCTTTAGAATTGTAGCTTCACCCCACAGAAATCCAAATTCTTCTTCAGTCTTATTTTTGCTGTATAAACTGGTAGCAAAAACCTCAGCAGAAGAATATGTTAAGGCAAGGATATACTGTGTCATCGTTTAATGTGCAGTGAAGCCTAGTAATCCATGCTCAAATTTCATTTATAACAAAAAAGCTTGGCCAACAGTTTATCTCTATGAAATGTGGGGATTGGGTACTTTGTAAAAAACACTGCATAGTTTTGAGGTATAGAATACTAAAAATAGCCTAGAGAAGTCTAACACTCACTTCTGTGTTAAAGAAGCTTTATTGGCACAGCAGATGTGGAGCAATCACAGTGTTATCAGCATCATTTCACTACCAGAATTCCAATACCTCTGGTACAACCTTAGGGGAGAAACTGGCTTGAGGAAAGGTTTTTCTTTAAGATATAAAGAAATGACACAGCAGAGAAATGTAACAGTTTGACCTGGTCTTCCTTTGAGAGTTCCTGTCCTGATTCTGCAGCCACATCTCCCTTTTCCCTACTTGACTATTTTCCAATAGCTGCATTACAAAGTGTGTATCCCAAACATGGACACTTTGATTCAAATAAAGTACCCAAAGGTTATTCTTTAAAAGAAGTCAAGCTGAGATTTCTCATTTGGTAACATCTTTTCTGATATCTTGGCAAGCTTTCTGTCTCTGGGCTTACAAACCTTAAACCAGGAAAATATTTTATGGCCATGAATCGTGAGTTCTTTTTTGTTTGTGTTTTTTTCTGAGTTTTTATTAATATGGCCTCATGTCTGAGAGACTGCTAAGAAAGTGATGAATTCCCATGAAGGTTTCTTTCTAAAATCTTTAACAGCACCCTAGGTAGAAATTCTCCTCTTTGATATGAAATCCTAGAGAATTTAACCTTGACAGCAAGTTCTGGAAGCCTTCAGTCTCTGGAATTCAGAGCTGAGGCTTTTGTCTCTGGATTTTTGAATTGCTGAAGTTATTCCATAGTGTACAATCCACAGTCAAAGACCAGTTTAATTTTATTCTTTCATACTCTAAACTTATTGAAAACACTTCTTAAAATTTATAGCAGTCTGAGATATATTAATAGTATCTTTATAGCAATATCTCATTTTTATTAAACCACTGCATGTTACCTTTTTTATTGTATCTGATCTCTCAGCATCAGTTTTGGTAGTGTTTTCTCAACTTATCTGACAATGACTTTTTTTACAGAAGTATTGTATTGGAAGATAAAGATCCTTTGCTTTTTGCTTCTGTTTTACCTCCTCTCTGGATGAAATGTATGCTTTAAAGAACTTGTTGGAAACTTTTCCCAATTTAAAAGCACACATTTAAGTTGAAAAAACAATACATGGGCCTGCATTAATATGTCTGCATTGCTTTTGTCAATTTTTTCCTGGAATAATTATGTTTTGTTTGGACTTTTTTATGGTATATATATATATATATATATATATATATATATAAATAATTTCAAAGTAAAAACTATATCCTGATTTGCAATTCATGAAAAGGTTATCATGTTTTTGAAATAAAAGCAATTATTGAAAGTAAAAAATGCTCTAGAAAATGCAAAATTATTCTGCAGTTGGGAATCTAACATAAGAATATCTTAGAAAAACTATCCTAGGATTTATGTAGGATTTATGGTTTAGCTGGGTAAATAAAAAAAAAATTCATCCAGGGATGCTCAGTGGTTTTACTTAAGCACATACTTGGTTTTCACTGACTTAAAAAAATACAGGAGGAGGGGTAAATTATTTGTACATATAAAAGAAAGCATAAATATACTGTCCAAATGACATACATACACACCTCACCTCAGGCATTAAAATCATTATATTGATTTAAAAGACAGATAATTCTAAAGACAACGTGACTTGGAGATTTTCTTAGTGGTTAAATATTTTAGGTGGATATTTCCAAACTTTTCAACAATAAAGAAAAAACTACAAATACAAATCTAGATTTCCTTGACCGTGGTCAAGCTTTGTACTTTATCTAAATATGCAAAGCAATGAGGACCTTTTGAACCAAAAAACATCCTCAGAGAAATAACTTAAACTATGGCATGTAAATAAAGGACTTCTAGGGCTGTTGCTTCATATCAAACATATTCAGCTTCTGTGGTTTTTTTCCAAAGGCCAGTACCACAACTTAATTCTAGTAGACTAAGGTCATACAGAGGTTCATTTTTTCTTACATTCTTGCACCAAAAATAAAATAAATAAAAAGCTATTGTAAGGGGTTTGCAGTTCAAATTAGGCCTTGAGTAATACAAAGTACATCAGAATCTATTTACCAGTACTGCCAGTGATGTTTATTCTTTGCAGACTTTCTTGGCACTGTAGACACTAATAGCAGAGGAAAAACACAAATATAAACCAAAAGTTTAGCATTCTTCATCAATATACCTACACTCTGATTATATAAAAGGAACAAAATTCTTTTGAGTTGAGTGAGGGATATTTGGTATTTCAAACTGCACACAAACATAGTGCAGCACGTCCCACAAAACTCCAAGTGGATATTACTGGAAATATTTATGGAAATAATAATTTTGCATGCAGATCTCCATGTAGATAAAACATTTAGGTGTGTAAATAACTAAATTTCGATAAAATTTTGTATTGGTTTAACAGGAATGGTAAAAAACCAATTAGTGATCTTGTTTAAAACTGACAGCCAGATTGGCCAATTGGACACAAGTGTACACCTCTGGGACACATGGCTTAAATACAGGAGGACTTTGGGAGGCTGCTACCTTTCTGCCCCAGCATGGCAAGAGGTAACATCCTTGTGGCAGCTGGCCGGGCTTGTGGAGCCAGGCCATGGCGAGGCCTGGTGGCAGCAGGGCAGGAGAGGAAAAAGCCCCAACAATTGACAACCAGCAAGTGTTGAACTCACCCCAGCAGCTGCTCTCTCACCACCAGAACCAGGGGGAGATGTTCCCTCACCCTTTCCTGGGCCCCTGAGAGCATCTCCAAGTTTGGGCCACCCCAGCTGAGACCGAGGGGTGGAGGGGGAAGGCATCCATCAGTACTTAGCTACTGAGATCCTGGCTGCCATTTTTGGGCTTTCCTCCACCAGAATGGCTGTGAGATCCTTGCGGCTGCTGCCTGGCAGAGAGAACACGACCACCGCAGGCCTGGGCAAGTTTTAACTCTTTCCTGCCAGCACATGGAACTTCTACAGCATTGGCCCTTCCCAGCGTGAAGACAAAGTGATTGAATTATAAGGAGACACAGCATGGGACTAAAGTCAGTAAAGAGAAGGTGAAAAGGCTAGTAAGACAAAGGAAGAGGAGCGGCCTAGTTTGGCTGGACATCTCTAGTAAACTATGGAGAATGGACTATGTCCTGTAACATATGAATGCTCTTTAAGGAGAATGCAAAGCTGTAGTTGGAAGTGATAAAAAAGCCTTTGCTCCTAAGGAAAAGGACATTTTTTGGGTTTGAGATGAAGATGATTTTGGAGATAGAAGAGAATCTTTGTTTTATAATAGAAGAGGCATTCTTAAACAGTACTTCTAATAAGTAGATATGGCTCATATGCAGTGTTGGGAAAGCTGCTGTTGAGAGGGACTTCACAAAGGCAGGTTCCTGGGTGGCTGCCTTTGTGAGAGTTGAGACCCACAAGAGAACTGTTCTATGTTGTCAGTGGGAATTCTTCACAAAAGGTTTCTAAGAGAGACTCCTTTCCTAAAAGAACTGATGAAAGATTATTTTTAAATGATGAAACTGGCTGAAGATTGCAGGTTTTGTCTCTTTATGTTGTATGTGGGAAAGTGAACAATTTGTGGGGGGAGGGGAGTGCTTTAAAAGCTTTCATTTTTTTTTATTCTCATTTTTTTCTTCCTTTTAGTATGTGTTAATAAATCAATCTAGTTTTATATTTAAGTTAGGCCTGTTTTGCCTTCTCTTCTCCTAATCCTATTCCACAGTGGGAAAAATATTTAGACCACTACACTAAATTTAGCAAACAAAATTTGGTGACCATGAAACCACTACATGTTTGGTGTTTCTGCTTGGTTTCGAAAGTCCTCTTGTATTTAAGCCATGTGTCCCAGAGGTGTACCCTTGTATCCAATTGGCCAATCTGGCTGTCAGTTTTAAAGAAGATCACTAATTGTTTTTTTACCATTCATGCTAAACCAATACAAATTTTAACAGATATTCCTACTAACAAAAATGTGCTATATATGTTCTTGTGTCTTTCTTTCTCTCTCTTTCTTTCTTTCTTTCTTTCTTTCTTTCTTTCTTTCTTTCTTTCTTTCTTTCTTTCTTTCTTTCTTTCTTTCTTTCTTTCTTTCTTTCTTTCTTTCTTTCTTTCTTTCTTTCTTTCTTTCTTTCTTTCTTTCTTTCTTTTCTTTTTTTTCCTCCCAAGAATTAGAAATAGTAATTTCTGATGGGCTGCATTATCTGTCATCTGCTGCCCTTGGGTGCCATTCTATAAATGACTTAAATGACTTTCACACTAGAACTTATCCATCTGAACTTTTCTTAGTTAACATATAGCAAATATGAGAAAAGCAATTACCATATGTCTCACACAGGAAAACCATAAAGGATTTATGCTATTAACTGACTACAGGGATGAATGCTGGGTTACCTGGCTCGGGTTTAGCAGCCAGGCCTGAGCACCTGGAACCCTGTGAGAAGGAAGAATTGTAAATTATGTGTGTTGGAATATTATGAACACATGTAAATCATAATGAGTGGAACCAAGCCCAACCAAGTCACTCTGGAGCTCATCTTCATTCTTGGGTTTCCCTGGTGGTGAATCAACACAAAGCCTCATGTGAGGTGCCACAATGTCCTGCTTCACTGCACAGGGCTCTACACACTTGATTGCTGTGGTGAATTTGCCCTCTGGGACTAGAAGATCAGATCAGCAACATTTAGATGATGACAGGCAAAGTCCTTTGGACTGAATCTAGAATAGCAGACCATGAAGTTTCTGATCCTTTGCTTTCAACTGGACATTAATTCCTGCATGTGGATCTTGTTATCTACTTCTTCCTATCCCTCCTTCCAGTTTTCACGCCTTATTTCCCTTTCTCTTTCTGCACGAAGAAGGAATGGGTATTATCTCAGAAAGAACCATGTGTTTCCAGAGCTTGGGCTCTGGCCAAGGTGCCTCAGCAAGTACTGACACCTGTCATGTGCTGTAACTCCGCTTAAACTCTGCCTTTCCCAGCAGTTTCAAATCTTGTGGTCCATAGCACAGCCTCTTCTGTTCTGAATCTCAAGATCAGGTTATAGAAAAAAGACAATAAAGCTTAATACTTCTTGAAATGTGAAGCACAATTGCTTGGTTTAAACTACTCAGGCAGCCTGAGACTTTTCATGAATCAGCTCTGTTTAACAATATTTACTGCAAGCACTTACTTGTTTTATTTGCCATATTCTCCACATTGATACCTGCACCAAATAAATCAAGAAATAAAAAGGCTTATTTTGAGCAAAAGTGTTGCTTCATGTGAAAGATGCTGGTTTATTTAGAAAAGTTTAATTTCAATCTAATTGTGACTTAATATTATTTTGTATACATGTAAAGATTCCTGCCCAAATTGTGAATATCTAGCATTTCTGAATAGCAAGTTACATCTGAAAAACAAATTCAAATGTGGTTATGGTCAAAAAAGAGAATATAAAAATAGCAGTTTCTATGTCTTTGGTCATGTCTGCTTACTTTTCCAACCAAAATAAAGTTTTAATTTTTTTTTTTTTTTTTTTTTTTTTTTTTACTCATGTAGGCAGTCCAGGTCAAATACGTCTTTGGTAAAGTGTGCAGTAACTCTTTTCTTTTTAGATAACTTCTACAGAAATGTTATGCTACTTTCCTAATACAGAGCTACACTGATTTGAAATCCAGGTTATCAGAGCAAGTTTGCAGAGCTGCCAAAAAATTAGAAAAAAAAAATATAATCAAAAAACCCAACAACCCAAAAATCCCCACTCGCAGATAAGCCCCAAAAACAGAAATAGAGAAAGAGATTTATAGGTCTGAAAACATGCCCTCAAAAGGACAGAAAAAATGATACTTTTTGCATAGAACCTACTACTTTTGAATATTATATTTTAACTTTAATTACTCTTTGTACAGATGGAAACTGAACAAAGAATTCTTTCTGAAAATTTAAGCATGAAAATGCAATTTTTGCAGCTTTCCTTCTTATTGAAAATTAATTTCAAGGTAAAATTGATTAAATTCATAAAATATTATTCTTCCATTTCAAAATATATGGGGCAAGAAGATGCAGAAAAAGAATCATGCTACATTTTGCAGTATATGATGAGGCACCAAAAAGCATTTTCCTTTCACAGATCCAGGTGTAAACCTTTGTCTTGACTGCCTGCAAAGAGAACATTGAATATAGAATCTGTAGGATCTTTCCCTTTCCAATGTACCTTCTGTCCCTGGCCCTCTAGTCCCTGTTCCCTGATTTCCTCTGAGGGGAGATAATAATGGCCTTTTACATAGGCATGAGGCATCCTCAAGCAACTCCCTAAAATTGGACAATGGAGAGGCAGGACTATGGAGTTACACCTGCCCAGCACAATATATGCACCTAAGGAAACTTATGACCAGGGCTTGAGCTCTCCTACAGAACTGAGACACATCATGAATAATCCACAAGATTATGTATTAACAATAAGAATCCATATAGCAGACTATTTCGTGCATTAAGGAGCACCCTAGTCCTCATGAGACACAACAACAATCTTCCTAAAATTTAGGAGGAGTATGAATACAGGCCAAATATTCCCCTCAGGGAAGTCAGTGGTAAAAAATTCTACTTGACTTTAATGGCACATGATCCTGTCCTCTGCAAAAAAGGTCACTCAACACATTCATGGACAACAAATCAAATACATCTGGTTAACAGAATGCAGCTATTTTGGGCTCAGAATGGTGATGTGATTATTTTTGTTGCTTTTTGTTTATACTTATGTCTATCTTTGGCAGGGACTAAAACAGAAGACAAAACCTGAGAAATCCATGTTTTATAAATTGCAGTGGAAAAGGATTCCACACAAGGTTGCTGGCCACTGGAATATATATTATCTGTTTCTTAGGTTGTACATCTCCAAGATTTTCCTGAAAATTACCTTTTACTCTTGGGAGAAAAACAAGGACAGCAAAAACAAATCAACTAAAACTAAAACACCAAGAAATAATGTTCATTCTGCAACAGAAAGTATTTTCTTCACACGAATGTGTTTCTCCTGTAATACCAAATGTTCAAAATATTTTTTTAACAGACTGTCTCTCAACTGGCTTTTGTCACCTTACTTTCCTCTAGTAAGGCAGTAATTCAGAATGGAAATTCAAACTTTTGCCACTGGGCACAAACTGGATAAAAAGTCCCACTCATATATGTTGGAAATACTTGATTAAGTTATTTGTGGATTAGGAAACAACCTATTTTTTCAAGAATAGGTGTTTCACTCAAAAGTGCTAATCATCAGTATGGGCAAAGGAGTTTAGGCTGGGAAGGAGACACATTTTTCTGATTCATGTTGCATGAGACCACATGTAGGTCTCTGGTTTATTTGTGGAAAATGGAGGGAAACAGTTTCCGCTGTTGTCACACTCTCCTGCCGTAGATGGTAGGTGGATGCATGGGAGAAAGGAACAGTTTAAATTACAGCAAAACTTTTCCTCAAGTGTTTATTTTTGAACACTTGCGTGTCATGAAGGCCGATCTCATGACTTTAAACAAAACCCAATGTCATTGCTTCCATGAGGTTAAAATGAAGTGCAAGAGAAGAATTACAATGACTTTGCCTCCAACAGAAGGAAGGTCAGGCATCGCTTTGGACTGGAGCTTGTCTCCATGGAGTGCTGCCAGCAGCTGATACTTGACCTTTAAATTGCCCAGTGCTGCCACAATTTTGGGGAAGTGGCATTTGTCATATGGCCAAAGAGGGTGATGGAAAGGCCAGGCTGGTGGCTGGGAGCAGCCATGGGCAGGTCAGAGAAAAGGTATTTCTTTACAGTGAACTTGTCCATGGGGTGGGAGAATCCCAGTGAAATGGCTATGGGTGGAGGTGCTGCCTTGGGATGATGCCAAGGGGCCGGTGCAGAAAGTGAGACGTTGTGAAGGGGCATGTCTGCAGGAAAGGAGAAGTCTGTTCTGGCTGCAGGTGAGATGGCAATGGGGACTCAGGGAACAACGCATAGGAGCTACCTATGCTCGGGGTAAGAGGCTTCGGGGCAAGAGCTGAGAGACCCGGCCCGGCCCGGCTGCTCCTCCCGAGTCTCTGAAGGATGGAGACAGAGAGGCGGAGGGAAGGAGGGAGGGAGGGATGAGGCGGTGGAAACCCTCTCTCTGGGCTGGTTGAGGGGTGGGAGGGAAGGGAGGCAGCTCCTGAGGAGGGGAGGAGAAGAAGAGGCAGAGAGGGGATGTTGTTAAACAGTTTCTTACCGTAAGAGGGAGTTGGGACCCAGATCTTTCCAGTTAATCACACAACAAACTTAGATCATCGCAATAAAAAGCTCGGCTCACTCTGCCTCCTCGAGTGACCGGCGGTGCACGGGGTCCCTCCGAGGAGCCATCTCCCCTTCTCCTCCCCGTCAGCCGCCGGGGGGGCCGCCAGCACCATGCGGGCCACCCACCTCCTGCCAGCCTTGCTGCTCCACCAGCTGCTGCTGCTGCCCACCGCCATCCCCGCGGCAGGTCAGTTCTTCTATCACTTCGCTAGCGACCCCCGCCCGCCTCGCAGCCGCAGCACGTCCCCTCTCCCCGCTCCGCCGCGGCAGGGAGGGCGCTGGGGCGGCGCGCCGGGCTCACCCGCAGGTCGCAGCCCGCAGCCCTCAGCCCGCAGGTCGCAGCCCGCAGGTCGCAGCCCGCAGGTGGGGCTGGCAGCGCCTCACCGTGCTGCGCGGCCGGGCCGGGAGGCAGCGCCCGCGGAGCCCAGCGCAGCTCAGCGTGCGGCGGTCGGGACGAGCCGCGCTCCGGCCGCGCTGCCCGGGGGAGGCGGTGCCGTCCCGGCAGCGCGGCGGGGCCGCCGCTCCCACCGCCCGCACCGCGCTGAGAAGGGCGAGGGGCTCGCCCGGCACGGGCAGACCTGGAAACATGGAGAGAGGGGAAGGAAATCTTATCATTGCCCAGAGGTGCTCCCGGCCGTTATCAGGACGCGACCGTGTATCCTTAATTTCCAGTGGTAGGATAAATGTTAAGTAACAGAAGTTGACAGGGAATACCCAAAAGCACGGGATAGTGCATTGCTGAACGGGAATGTCCTTGCTGAAGTTCAACAGCATGAACGTGCTATTTCCAGACTGAAATACTTGTAATTTCATTAGATGTTCCCGCTGAAATCCGGGAGAAGGAGGGGGGGCAATGAACAAACAATAAGTAATCAAGTGCTGGATGCTCTTTAGCTGAATTTCTTTCCTGAAGTGTCCCCCCTGGACTGGTTATCTGAAGAGCCAACTCTGTGCTTTCTATTGGCCCTCTGGGAAGACGTTTAAGGAAAAAAGTTTGTAAAGATTTCTACAAACCTTTCCTTCCTTCCGGCAACATTGTTAGGGTCAGACCTTTGCACAGACAGAAACAAAGGACAGGCACAATTCAGGGAAAGAATCTGCCAGGAGCGGGCAAAGCAAGGGCAGGGAACTGTGGCAGCTGGGTTCTGGGGCAGTATCTAAGGGCATCAGGCAGATCATATCAAGGAATGCTGATGGCTTTCAAGATGTAACTATGTTTTCTAGTTAAAAAAATAATATTTTAAATGGTATTTCAAAGTGGAATATTTTGTGATCTGAGTGGGCAAGTCAAAAACAGACTGGCAGTATCACGTGCAGTAAAACCTGTTGTTTTCCCCTTGCAAGCAAGTGTGGTTCTGTAGGATGCTGAACAAACTCATTACAGCTTCTGTGCTCAGTCTGCTCACTGAGGATATTGTTTTCAGAGGCATTCTTTAGCAGGT
The DNA here is from genome assembly GCA_910950805.1 of Acrocephalus scirpaceus scirpaceus. NCBI lineage: Eukaryota > Metazoa > Chordata > Aves > Passeriformes > Sylviidae > Acrocephalus > Acrocephalus scirpaceus. The sequence goes on from OU383777.1 coordinate 10,071,882, forward strand.
GACATAGAGATACTGACACTATGATACTATATTTTCCTGAATTCTTTTTCCATGGACATTGAAATTCCCATTTTTTGGACACGCAGCTTCTCTCAAAAGTGATTACTAGGTCTGGTTAGGAATTTTCTGAGGAAATGTTTTGAGTTTCTTTTACTGGAAAATGCTGACATGTAGAAACTTTTCACAAAATAATTCCTATTAAAGAGAAACTTTCTTTGGTTTATTTCCCTCAAATCAAATGACAGAGAAATATGCCCCAGGAGACATTGCCAATAGCTTGTGGTAACCTGCTGTTGAGACACCCTCACCTGTGACAGAAGATCATCAAATGATGGGATAGCTAGAAAAAAATCAAAATAAGCACTGCAGACACATTCACACACACTTTATTCCATGGGCCAAAGGTACACAGGAAGTCTCTAGGCAAGCTCATAAGAAGATAAGTCATGATTTGCTCTCCTGGTAAGTCAGGGTGCTTTTCTTGAGTGAAAGTCCTTGTTGTCCCTGACTGTAGTTTACCAACTTCAATGAGTTTTGGATCTACCTAATATTTTGGGAGGGAGACTTCTGTACTGCCTGCATCAGTAGGGGCTGATAAATAAAGTTGTGTCTTAACCGGTGGGCTCTCCAGTTTAGGAGTGAATGATTCACCTTGATGACGAGAAAAATTAGATTTCCAAAACTTCAGAGTTTTTAGAGTAGGACTTGTTTTCTGACCAGCTCTCATGAGAACCCTGACTTTCTTCATTTTCGTCCCCCACCTTCCTTAATATTAATGAATCCTGTTGTTTACCTTATTGGCAAGAAAGATGACTCTTATCACATGCTGCCATTTTGCTTACTTTGTTTTAAAAATGCATCATCTTCAACAAAAGTGTCTGTATATTTACACTGTAGGCAAGGGAAAGTTATGCTACTTCTTTTTGAAAATACAAATTTCTGGATCATTTCTGAAAATGATTGCTTTGTAAACATATATGTTGTCTTTGGGATATTGGATTTTTTTACTGGGATGTTTTTAAGAAAGATTAGGATTTGCCTACATATGATTATATTCTTGTAATGGAAAACAAGCTAAATGATGAAAAGAAAATTAAAGATTAATGAGAAGAAAGAAAATAAAGAAAATGAGATGTCTTTTGCTAATGCACATCCATACTCCTGGTGCTGTTCTATCAAATCTGATTTCAAATGTACTTAATGATGCAAATAGTTTCTTCTGTGAAAGAATATTCTGGGTTTGTAATCCCATGCCCAAAGTTCTGTGCAAAGACAATGTCCTGTGTAACAGAGCTTGCTGACTAATACAGTTGGGTTATATTAAGGGATAAAAAATACGGAGGGTGAAGAAAACACAAGAAACTTAAATGTCAGCAAGCTGTCTATGCTATCACTTTCTGAGTTCCTTTTTAATATATAAAAGATAAGACAGTGATTGATGAAAGATAAATGTGCATGGTTCCTATAGACTGCTTGCCTAGTCATTATCAATATCCTGTAAGTCTCTGTCACTTGCACAAAGAAATTAATCTGTAGCTAATAACTTTATCAAGGAGTTTTCTTTCTTGTTCAAATATTCTTATTATTCAGTATTCTTGGGAAGTATCTCTTTAATACTAGTGAAACTAAAAATTACTCCTTAATCAAAGCAACAGGTAGATTGGCATGTTGCAGAAGAGTGAATGTTAAAGATTTATTTAAATTAAAGACACATTTTTCTGTGAGAGGACTGTTAGCCAAGTGTGTTTATTTAAGTTTATTTAAAGCACATTCTGTAGATCTGGATGATCTGAAGAAGTTGCTAATGAAGATGTGGGAGTTGCTCTTAGTTCTATATATAATTATCACTTAAAGAAAAATAAAATAAAATCCCATAGCCATAATCGATTTTTGAATGTTGTGTATTTCTGTGGTCTGCATAGACAAGTATATTTTTAAAAATTAATGTGATTTATACTTTCCTATCCCAGCTGTAGCTAATCATTATACTATATACTGTCAACAAAGTGAAATGATGCTGTGCCAGTTGGAAGAGTGTATTCCTTCTGTTTAATGGAATCCTTTTGGTGCACAGTGCCAGGGGCTGCTTGTTTTGCTCTCATATGTAATACAGCGCTTACCCTGCTTAACAGATTTTCTGTTTCTATTAATGCCATTTTCATAAGCAATATAGCAGGAGAATATAGAGTTGAAAGACATGAGATTAAAATGTTGCATAAAACTCTGGAAAATTGACCACTGAAGTCAAGGAAAGGAAAGCCTCTTATTGGAGGAGCTCATCTGTCATTATTGTAATACTTCAACTGAGGCCAGGGTTGGAAGGGAAATGTGCAGTCTCCCTCAGAGAGCAGAATATCTCCCTTTTGGATCTTTATGCTGAACATTAGTTTGCCCCTTAAGCATTTCAAACGCTTCCAAGGAGGTTTGAAACCAGGATAACTGGGCCTCTTTTTGAGTAAAAGCGTGATGTGGAGAAAATAGCATTGCCCTGAATGGTTTACAATTACTTGTACTGGATGAGTGTTGGAATTTCACTTTCTCCCCATCAGCATTGAAGTGGGGTGGAATGGCAGAGACTTGGAAGGCATCATGGAGGTGAGAAAGGATTGATCATGGAGGTGAGGAAGGATTGATTTCCATGCTTACTTGAGAAGCAAGGATAGTATGGCAGACAACTGCCATAATGCAAGCAAAATTTTAACCTTGCTGTGAGGAAAGTATGGCAGCTACAAAGACAGGGAAGAGAGGGTGAGGATATCCTCACTATTACCCCATCTTTTCCTGTAGGTTTTTGTAGCAGTGTCCCCGGAGTGTTGTACAGCTGTTCCCAAATGTGGTTAGTACCTACATGCAAAGCAGCACTGTGGCAAAGCAGATCTGGGAATGTGCTCCAGATTAGTCAAATGTGTTGGCAAAATCTAGCTGTAGTTTTTAGTGGCTTGTGGGCCTCCACCCATGTGCTGTCTGATGAGCCCAGCCATGCCTGGCAGTCCTCGGTGCTGCTGGCCCAGCTGGGGACTGGCTGCTCTCTCTGTCCCCCCTCAGCTCCAGCTTTTCCTATGACTCGCTGCCTTGGCCAGTGGCACTATTTTTATGTATACAACACGCAGCAAGGCCCTCATCACTCCTCACAGGGGCTGTTTTGCTGCCCTCAGCCATCTGTCATTCTTTGTTTCGCCCAATCCCTACTTTGCCTACTTGTGCTTTTCTCCTTACCCCTTGCTGCATGACCAGAATTCTGGCTGGCTGGGACAACATCACAAAGGAAGGGCACAACATGCTGGATGCCTTGAAGGAGACACCAATTTCTTGTAAAGACTATGGCACCCAATGGGAAATGGCAGGGATTTAGTACTTGTGCACAATGCATAAGAAGACAAATCTTACAAGGGAATATTCTCTCAGTAATTTAGCCAGAGGTTAGATACAGTAAGTCAGAGTACAAACTGCAGCATATTTGTTTCTGCCAGTGGGTCCCAGCATCCTGCTAAGTAGATAACCTTTTCTTGGAAGGAAAAGAGCTGTCCATTTGCAGCTGCCATCCAATTTTAGAATATACTATCAGTTGTTAGCATTATCCTTAGCTCCTTGAACTTTCCTTCTGACTATAGGATGCTGACTATAGGAGTGGATTCCAAAGGCAGGACTTAGCATAAACATGAAGCTGGGTTCCCAGTTACATGCAGTTGTTAATAAGGGGGTGTGGGTGTGTGGTGTCAGTAGTAATGTAAAGCCAAAATGAAATATCTTTTTGCATTTCCTGAATCTTCTCAACAACCAGACTGAGAGCCAACGTAGAAATACGGAAACCATTATCTATTATATATAGATATTGTATGGATAGTTATATATATTTCAAACTACTTTCTAAAAATTGTATGTTTTTTTTCCATGAAGCTCTTGTGCCAAGAAAATAAACTTCAGAAGTTAAAATATTCACATAATTCTCCAGGTACTTCTGAGAAACTGTTTAGTTTTGACAAGCTAGAGATGCCTCCTTGGACAGCTGGTTTTATTTTGGTGACTTTCCATCTACACAGCTGACTGCAGATTTTATGGGTATGGTTGGTAAACTTCTTTTACGCCAAATTATTGTCTTACATAAATAACAGCATTAAACTTAATCTGGCATTTTAAGCCTATCCAATCTACAAAGTTGTTTTCTTGGGCACAACTCAGATTGTTCCAGTTTCTCATTATGTTGGTCTGCCTTTCTTCCTTTTTTTTCCCTTTCCCTCCCAAATGAGAAGTCATTTTGAAAAGGTGTTCACTTTTTGCATTCTAGCCAGGAACTGGATATTTCTGATACTGAAACAGGCCAAAGGAAAATTCAAAGTAGATGAAAGTAAGTTAAAGGTGTTGAGCACTAATTCTTTTTGTCAGTTACTCTGTTATGACTTTGGAGACAAAATTGCTTTGAATGTATTTATTGAAAAAGTGCTTTCTAGTTTTTCACACAGATAACAATACTGTGATGACCTTTTTAATGAACTTAGTATCAACATTCATCTTTAACATCCTTTTATTTCTGTGACCACACTGTTAACTTAAGCATGTTGTATCCAAAAGCATTTAGTAACATCTACTTTCACCATCTGGTGAAGATTGGGTTTGTTTGTTTTTACTTTTTTTCTTGATGAAGCCAGTATATTTATGCTATCATACTGAGGCACACACCAGGATATAGTTTACCCTTGATGTTTTATATCCTTTAAAAAGTATTGTCTTAGAAATAGTTTATTGAATATAATTAAAACTATCCCTTCTATCATATTTTATAGACAAGTAAAACACCTCACTGTACTTGCATACTGGTATCAACCAGTCAATGATATGGACTGTTGCTTTTTTTCAGACCTCACACACTGATTTTTCTTGTTACACAAGTTTTGCCAAGTGTTATTTTATGCATATAAACATACTTTGTTTTTAATTTTTGTAATAAATTATCAATGTTTATACTGAGATAAGCATTCTGCTTTGATATATCTGACATTGTGATAATACATTGTTTTGCAGATTTTTGCTTTACACATTCTTTTCCCATTTAGAAATTTGTGAATATAAGTTATCATGCATTTTTTATCACACATGGTGTCCCATGATAAAATTTTAGATATGTTTATTGTGTTGAACTGTACTTTCCTACATTTATTTCAGGTGTGTTTAAAGTTCGGGATTTTTTCTTTGTTTTACTTTTTTTTTTTTTTTTTTTTTTTTTTTAATTAAAGGTCTTTCATATGATGGTAGATTTCTGACTTCCTACCCCCTGCACTCAAGTTTTAAATTACATGATATTCCTCTCTCATAATTTTTTTTCCTATTTCATTGGGAAAATCCAGTTTATTTTAACTTGCAGTGATGATTGTTTGCAATATTAAATTAATAGCTAATCTCATTTTAGCATTCTGACCTGGTTATCAATTATAACACAAATAAGTCAATCTCTAATTAGTCCATCTGTTAACTGCTCAAGGTCAAGTGACTTAATTTCATTACAAACATGCTGCAAAATATTAAACAGAGATCTAATATGCCAGTTCATACTAAAGATAGTGACTATGTCTGAAATAATTGCGTCATTTTATATGACCATTTTTCTTCACTGGAATATATTTTGATTCATCAGCTTCTCTGTGCTTCCTGCACAGCATGTGGACAATTTCCCTCTTTTAGATACTTCTCCTCATGCCATGTTATTTTATATTTCATTCTCCATTTGGAAGGACTGCAGTTGATTCCTGCAGTTGATTCCTGCAGTTCTCTGACAGCATCTGCAAGTCTAAGGAGTTCAGGTATCTTCATTTTCCTGATTTATTTTCCCATAGATTTAGTCTTTGTCTGAAAAACAAAGAACAGTGATGCTTTTACTTGAGTGCTCATATACATTTAAAAACTGCAAGTTTTAAAAGATCCCTACACAATTGAAAGTTTAGCTCAACAAAGCAAATAAATAGTAAAATGCTCAAGTTCTGCAAGTTTAAACAAACAGAAAGGGAAATTAAACTCAATCACAAAGCACCAAGTTTTCATTCATAATCTCAATTTAAACATTTAATTTAAATGTATTTGTCTTCCCATTTGGAAAACCTGGTGTTAAGTTTTGATGGATTTGTCCTGTATAATAAGGTGGGATGCAAAAGTAGAAAGATACAAAAGGAACAAGCTTTCTTACATTACAGGAGCCTTCAAGATATGTTTCTTTAAGAAACTATTAACTTTTACATGGAATGGAGTGAAATTTGGAAGCTCTGTAAGCTGAGATGCGGAGTGCATCATAAGTGGTATTTAATAAAAGATTTGTAGAATCTGTAAAAAATCTAGGGGAAGCAGCCAGTATGCTCTATTAGTGCTGTGTAAGACCATAACTTTGTAGCCTAAAATATACATCTTTGTTAGAAAAAGCTGGAGTGGTGGAGAAAGGAGAAAGGGATTACCAAAGAAGCAGATAAATTCAGGTGATCTCCTTGTAGAATGTTGCTGTAAATAACACAAGTAATGTTTTGGTCTCATTATAATGAACAAAGGTGATCTTTGGGCCCTATGACACCCTGTGTGCTATTTTGATTACCACAACAATGGTATTGTATTTGCTGTATTAGGTTTTTTACTACTAAATAGATAATGCAAAACCAATTACTCTTTGTGATCAGACTAAGGCCTGAGGGTGTAAAATGTGAATTGCTTCGGTGTTTGAACTCTAAATAACCTGAAATTAGATTTATCCTGAATTTTTGTACTCTCATATAGCTCAGTATCAGACTTGATTTCTGCAAGGTGTAAGTTTTAATTTGAGATATGGAACATAATCAGGTAGTTTAAGAACTGAGTGATGTGGTGGTTTGGGAGCCCAAAGCTTTTTTTGGTGTGCAACATGAGGCCAGAAGGGAAAAAAGAAGCCATTTTGCTGTCATTTTTCTATCAGCCCAGTGATAACAGAATAACTGCAGAGAAAGAAAGATCAAAATACAAACTCCTTTGCTAATTCAAACCTGTTTCTCTTGTTAACCAAGAAAGTGTCTTCCTATGATATTGCATACAGTGGCCTCCATTGCTCACAGTTCTCTCTGTTACTCTTTCCGTTTTGTATAAATATAATTAAAATTAAAGTTAAGCAGGTTCTAGAGTGCAGGAACTGCAACCTGCTGGTGAGTTTTCTTACAAAAATTCTGCAGAATGTCAATTTTTTAAATCTCTGATTATTGAGATTATTTAACATGGACTGGAACTGCTCCAAGAAAAGGTATTGTTGGAAACCTTTTCCTCCAGGTGCCCTATAGTTTGAGCAGTCTCAGTCAATGATTCTCGTCTGAGAAGATTGTACAGAAACCTCATTTGAAGATTTAGCATGGGGAAGAGAAAGGTGATTTCTTGTAGCTCCAAGATAAATGTATTTCCCTGTGAAGTGCCTTTTTTCCTAAGTAAATATTTAAAGTCTTTTATGAAAATGGGGAACACCATTTTCTCCAGCAGGGAGACTGTGGAAATCCCAAATGAGATTATGGAACACTTGTTCAATGCTGCATCCTACTAGAGCAGATGTGTAAGTTCCCTTTTCCTTGGGTACTGACTGAACTCTTCTCTTTTCTGATCAACTTCATGTTAAGACACAGAAAAAGGCACTACTCATACCTTTTTGAGGATTTTTTTAAGCTGACTGAAGAAATAGTTTTAGTTAGTGGTTGTTTCTGTTGAAGAAAAAAGTGTTGGTTCATATTTGACTGGATTCTTTTGTGTTTGAATCAGCTGCTAATATTTTCAAATTTAAGTGGAATGTCAGACTTCCTTGGTAATGTGATATGAAACTACAGGAAACATCAGAGGACATGGTCCACAAAATAAGCAGAAATCCTGATTAATCAAAGTTTAAAAAATTGAAATGAATGTCAATCACAAATTAGTTGTGTTGTTATAGCATATTAACCTTTAATGTGGAGCATGCTTAAGGAACTATATGAGTTAGTATTTTATTAATAAAGGCACCTAATTTAACACAAAAAGAATATTATCTTTATATATTTTGTTGCGAAAATTTGGAGTAGTGCTTTGCATTATTCTGATGTTTCTAACAGTCACACCACAGATGCACTTGGCCCTTTGCCTCTTGGATTATAGGCAAGACATAGAATGTTGTTGTTTGAAAGCTAAACTAAATCAGGCTGTTATGAATTGCTAAATGCAAGATCAAACCCATAATCCTCTTTGGACAACTGCTAGGAAAAGAAGGACAAAAAGAAAAAGCAGAACTCTGTACCATATTTTTCAGGCAGAACAGAATTTCTTGATTTTTTTAAATTATATTCTTGCATGCTGGCTGGTGAGTTTAAGAAGCTGTTATCATTGGGAATTAAGATAATGGCACTTATCAGTAGATGGGAAATGCTCGTATCAGGAGCTGGAAGAAAATACTTTGATATTTCTCTACAGATTCTTACCAACACTCAACATAAAAGTCTTGGCTGAGACAACATAAAATTAAGAAGTATGTCTTGGAAGATAATAGATTGAGAAATGCACCACAAAAGCTTTATAGAAGATTTGTTTTTCTGTGGTTGACTTAAGGGGTAAATGCAATCTTTTTTTAAGCACTTTGGCTCTATCACAGGTACAACAAAAAATAAAGCAGCTTCAATGTAGACACAACCATTTCCAGTAACAGGATGCGGATCCTTAAGATGAGAGCGGCATCATAACATTTCTCTAAGCAGTGATTCATTTTGGGTGCATGTGCACTGCAAAAAGAGAAGGTTGGAAATGCTTAAGAGAGATGATATGAGTCCCTGACAACATCAAAATTATTAGTATTTGATTATTTAATCAAAAGTTTCTTCATATAATAATAATTATATTTAAAGGTAAATAAGTTATTTTTTTCCTAATTTTTTTGTGATTGGGATTAAAAATGTGAGTTGTTAGATGCTGGGGAGTAATATAGTTTACTTTCATCAGTTCAAAAAAAAAGATAGGAGAATGAGGTGAAGATTATTTTATATTGATGTTATAGAAGAGATATTTTGCTCCTTTGTTTTTCTTCTTTTCTTTAAAGCTGAAGCTTGATGAGATCTAATGTAAATGTCTTTGTTATATCTCTAGGTGTCTTAGGGATAACTCACCACTGAGAGGTGTGATTTAGCTGAATCCAGTGAAAATGTGAACTCAGTGATCAGCCTGAGTGTTCTGCAAAGGGAACACCCTTAAGCCCTCTTTGGGTTTTCGGTGTGTGGAGCTGTCGGTAACTCCTCCAGAGCCTCAGCTATTGCAATTTACAGTTATTCTGAGCTTCTGCAGAGTGCACCAAGCAAAACTCTACTGGCCTAAGTGCACTCTGCACGTGCATGAGGATCTGTTCAGAGCACTGGGCTGAGGTTTTATCTATTGGAAAAACTCTGGTGAAATTTAATAAATTGAACCTGAGCATTTGTGTTCTATTATTGTTGCAGAGTCTGTAGAGAAAAATGAAAGGACAGCTGTGAATCCAGTTACATGGAAATAAGTTATGGAAAATGCTATTATCTACTTTGTAAACTAAGGAGGAATTTATTCACCTAACCTTACGTAGATAAGCCATCTAATCCAAAAAGATCATCTGGGATCACTGAGTGAAATAGGAGAAATAGATCCAGAGGGCAATTTATTCTATGTGGCTCATCTGACAGAATAGGGACAGTTACTCTCCAGATGTGCCCATCTGCCTTCATAGACAATGGAGTAGTCTTCACTGGCAGACTGGAATGAAAAGTAAAACTAGAAATAAAGATTGGAAAAATTCTTGCATATATCAAAGACCTTTCCTCTTGCACTTTAGGCAAACATCTCTAGGCAATCTTCCTCCCTCCATTTTATACCTCTTCCTCTGGGTCTTTCAATAGAGACATGGAAAAGAGAGAATTGTGTTCATTTTTGCAGGAGTCTTTGCAACACTGCAGACTGTTTCCATGCTATGGCCTCTGTTTGACCTTATAATCTTTTCTGTGAGCTAACAACTCTAGTTCAGTCACATTTAACTGGACACAACACTCACACTGAGACTTCACTGGAGCAGTGAGAGGACAAATGATTATTTTATGTCACTTCCAGAATCCACTTCTTTTCACAAATTGTGATAAATGTATTGTTTTAAGAACAGTTTTTTGCATTCAGCAAGTGATACTATTTCTCTTGAGTTTTTCATGGAAATATTTACAAGATCTCAGATAATTATTGGACATTTTGGAGGTTCTGAAAAAATTTGCAAAGGGTGAGAAACTTTCCTTTTATCTTTTTACAGCATTATGCAAGTCATTATTTGAAACTGGTTTTGCTATATTTCTTACTATTTTGGTTTTAAAAATGGAAATCACCATCTAAAATAATCAATTCTTCTGCAGTATATGCTTATACACTATTTATGTGAGGTTTTCTATGCTTTAGTTATTGAAGATACTATAATTCCTAGAAAATGTTATCCAAATCTAATGCCATTTTTAATCTCAGCATTCTTCTTAATAATGCTTTATTTTGTTGGTTGTTTTTTTTTTTTTTTTCCTTTTCTTCTTATTTTAGAGGGTAAAGGAAAAAAGAGAAATTCTCTTCATGACTTCAAAAAAACTGGAGAGTTGATGCTCATTAAAGTAAACAAAGCACTGGAAGTAAAAACAAAGCTGTTAAATACCACAGAGCAATGTGCAAAGAGATGCAGCAGGAACAAGGGCCTTTCCTTCACTTGCAAGTAAGTTATGTATCTCTTTTGTTTGTTTTATTCCCTAGGGAAACATGTATAACAGCTTTTGATGAAAGGTCTCCCTGTAATTGTCATCAGTGGTAGTTTGTACTGAGAACAACCTAAAGATTGTGATTTTTGATTTCAGTCATCTTGCTCTACCTGTCCAGAAAGTGTCAGTCTTTTCTGAGGCTTTATCTGAGTTGTCTGTCTTCTTAGCTTGTCCAATCTGTAATCTTTTCCATAACATAGCTGAAAAAATGTACTCATGTTAGGATATGGATGACTTGGGCTGCAATCTAGCATTAGGTGAACATTTCTGAGATTTTTATGACTCTTACAAAATGGTTATTGTCACACATCACAGCTGCAGTATTTCAGCACCACTTCAGGCCATATTCTGTATTCATTCTTTGCACATTACTCCTGCTGAAATCAATGAGAACCTCACACATGGAGCACAGATACCGGCACTGCTGAAGTTCACTGGCAAGTACTGCGAATCTGATACAATGGGATCAAACCTGGGCTGTGGATAGCTATCCTTCAGCATCTGCTGTCTCTTAGAAACACATCATGCAACTGATCACTCGTCTGCCTTGTACAGATTCTCCATTATTTTTTGGAACAAATCACTATCATTTTTCTGATGTATTAGACTTATACGATCCCCCTGGCCTCTCTTAGTCTAGACCATTAGCAATCAATGAAAGGCCATGAGTGCAGAAGGATCTTGGAGAGAGTGGATGACTTCTGTACTGGTGAGTACTGGGCTAAATGTGAGCCTGAACTTGAAACATAAAACAGTTTTGACAATTGGTACAAATTGAAGCTGGACAAAATGTGACAACAAAGATTCTTCCTTGGCAGAGAAGGTTCTCCACTGTGATTAAATTCTTCCGTAAGCCTTTAATTCCACTGTTGCAAGATCTGGTTTGTGTCGTTCTGTACTCTGACTATTTATATGCGTAAATAATGAGCAGAGGTAACTTTTTTCAGATAAAAAATATTTTCCAGGCACTAATATTTTTCACGTGCTACAAGCCACACCTTTCCCTATTGGCAGAGCTTCCATTGATGTCATTGCCAAGAGGATCAGGTTGTCTTCAATACAGCAAGGCATCCTTGAGTTCTGATGAGCAACAACAAGTATTGCAAAGTATCACACTATTAAGTATCACAGTATAAAACAAATTCTGAATAACACCAAGCAAACAGCAATTCTGTATTCTAGCATCAGTTTAGGAAAACTTTCTCAAGCCACTTGTAGTTGCTCTAAATCCTATCTTTTATGTTCTGAAAATAAAAAGCAAGTTAATATATGTGTCTATTCTCTTTTATAATAAAATAATATACAATCAGAATTTTTAAAATGTTTTCATGTTTTGTAGATTTTTTTTTTTGAGACAGTGTCTGATGGGTGCCTTAAGGGGAAATTTCTCCTTTAATGAATCAATACAATAATGTAGAGGAGACATGAGGGACTTTTGAGAGTACAACTTGGAAAAGCCCTGCTCACAGATAACAGAATGGCAATCTGTCATGCAATTGCTTTGCACGGAATATGGAGAAGAATTACAGATCCTGATGACTTACTCTCTGCATTCCTGTTTTCCCTGGCAGGCTTTTAGCATGGGAGGTGCTAAAAACCTGCTTTAGCAGTTGAGGTGTAGGTGATGAGATCTTGCCTGTGCTACCACTACACAGAGTGCATGGGATTTTCTTTTCTGGGATCTCAGAACATTCTTGTGGTTTCCCTTTTGGTCCCATATGGGTCCCGTTGTAGTATGAAGTGTTCTTTGATGCTACTGTACACACACATTTTACATGTGTTCCCTTTTAAAGGATCCAGTGTTTACTAATGTTTCCCTTTTATTCCTAGGATCCCAGTCTTTAACTTCATACCAGCACATGGTTACTACAAGGTGAAATTTGTTGCCAACTTAAATGAGAACCAATTAGCCTCCTGCCTGCTGTGGGAGCATTCTAAAATAAGAACTAACACAAAATGACATTTTAAATGCTTGAAATATGAGACTTGAAATTTCCTATGTTTATTGACATTTCCATGGCTTGATTCTTATACTCCGTATCCATGCAGCAGTTCTACATCACTTAGGTCACAGCAATGATGTCTTATTTTCTCCATGCAAGCTTTATGTAAGAATTTAAAATGGAATTGCTTTGTAACATAACTGTGACAATAGCACTGGGAGCAACAACATCTGTGTCTGTGCACTGTGAGGTACACAAGCAGGAACAGTGTTAGGTTTCTTTTTTGCCAGAAAGTGGTAAAAGTCGCAGATTTCAAGCACTACAGACTTGTAAAGTTTCAGGTACTCCTTGTTTTCTGGAGGGGAGGAAATTAAGACAACTTTCTATTTCTTCATTATAAGTTTCTCTATCACTTGCTAATTAATTAATTAATTAATTAGCATTAATCCTTGATGGTTTTAAGTCTAACACCTTTTTATTGAAGCTAATATATGCCACTTTTCAGAATAGGTATTTCCTCTATTCCCTTGCTGTCATGCTTGCACAGATCTTGTTCATTTCCAGCTGAGTTACAAGATCCTTATCTAGACTTGTTTCTTTTTCATAATATTATTCCTAAAATCCTCCATCAAATAACTCCTTAGATTCACTTATGCTTTTGACTTCATTAACTTCATTGGTTTTGACTTCATAAATCTCTGTGCCTCTTTTTCTACCTTCCTTATCAGTTTTATCAAGCTTCTGCTGCTGTTGAACTGTTCTATTCCTTTGTTTCACCACCCTTTGCACTCCGTTACTCCCTCTGTTTTCCTGCAGTCATCCTTGCAGTTTTTTCCACTACAATTCCTATGGATAAAAAGATGTCAATGTAGTTGCTATTTTTATTTTTGCTATACAGGTGACTTTTGCAGGTATGTCTCTTCCTTAGCTGCAAAGTTGTCGCTGTCTTATCCTTTGTTGTCTGCTTGGAGTGTCTGTATTTACACAGGAAGGGATTTCAGTATAGACAACAGAATTTCAGTACCTGATAAGAAAATCTACAGACTATCTCAGTACAAAGAGAAACAAAAAAAAAAATGGTTGTGATCGGCAGTATCAGTAGAAGAAAGTCCAAGAATTTGCTTAAATATGTTGACTTTGGAGGTATAAAACCTCTCCAGATTTGGGTCCAAGAAAAGATTGTTACAAACTTTTATATGCAGAAGTGGTTGAAGCCAAACTGGAAAGAAACCAAAAGGCAACTGAAAGGCAAAAACTGAAAGAATAGTTTGTAAACAGTGCATTTTGCATTCCCACTTTAGGAGGGAGGAGCGGAAAGGAGAATGTAATTGGGAAGGCAGGAAAGGTCAAGGGTATTTTTGTGAAGATGGAGTTAGAGGCGCTTGGATATGCTCGAATTTGAGAATCAGCCAGAAGAGAACAGAAGGCTGCACAAGGGCAGAGGGATGAAGGTTAGCAGGTTGGAAACATTTGGAGTCAACAGTGTAGAGAGAGCAGTTGGATGAAAAATCTGTTTGGTGATGGAAACGATAATGAAGAAGATATTTGAAAGAGAGAAGACTGGGGAGATTGGACAGGATCTTGTAGCATTTTTAACTGAAGCCAGCAAGATCTCACATGGAAAGCTTGTGTGGTGAATTAAATTAAGATCAAGGAACTTTTTGTTGGAGGATGCAGTGCTGAAGAATATGGCATAGCCAAAGTATGGGTGAAGTATAAGAAATTTGTGTGACTCTTGGATATTAACAAGTAGTGTTAAAATGCCTTCTCAGATCAGAATAAAATATCTCAGAAAGTATGAGATGAGTGTCAAAAATGTAGATTTTTATTGGTAGGCTAGAGGAAATATCAGTGATTTGTTATTTGGTTCAAATGAAAAATTAAAGAAAAGGCACCTGTGGAGTTTTTTCATTTTTTTAAAAAAAACCCTTATTGGGATAACTGTTGTCCCCTCCAAAGTGGTCAATTTTTTTTAAAAAAAATCCTTTAAAATATTTTACCTATATTTAAAGCCTATCCTTTCAAAACTGTTATAGGAGAAAAAGGTCTGCATTTTTTATTTCAAGTATTGAAAGAAAATGGTTTTATTCTGTGGATTTGTTTGTCTTTCTTGCCCTCCCCCCATATCTAGTCAATTCAATACACATTGTAATCACTCCTAGAAAGCAGTTAAAAATAAGAGAAAAAAAAAAAAAGGAAACAAAAGTGAGTAAGACAGACTCTAGGCACACTATCACTGTTTATTTTATTAATAAAAATGAAAATTATCTTGATTTTAAATAGTTCTGTTGTTCTAGGAAAGAAAGAGATTCCTTGTGCTTAAATTTTCCTCAATCCATCAATGTGAGATACTTAACCATTTCAGAGTCATATTGTAAGCATAGCAAAGATGATGTTTTAGTCTTCATGTTTTTTTTCCCAGAGAGCAGCATAACTGAGGACACAAATTATGTCTCAGTCTCATTTATCTAAGTTTTAAAATAAAGATCTTTAATGACAAGGGAACTCTTAGATTAGTGTGAACAACCAAACTGGTATTTAATGTAATGACCACATCAATTTAATGTCTTTGTTTCTTTGCTCTTGTCAGCACAGTTGTGGGTTTAAATAGTAATTTGGACTGTTTCTCTGACTTTCCCAGTAAAAATAAATCTGATGTCATTGCATGCTCCTTGGCAGGCCATGTGTCATTATTATAAACCACACAGAGATTTTTTTCTCATCCAGATTTTCTTTGCAGGGCCTTTGCTTATGACAGAGTTACAAAACGGTGCCATTGGTTATCCTTCAACAGCTTGACAAATGGTGTGAGAAAGAAGCAAGACCATGCGTTTGATCTGTATGAAAAGAAGGGTAACTGATTTATTTACTGATTTTATTTTTCCAGCTAGGGACAGGGGAAAAAAACCCCCGAGGTCAGTCAGTGATTTTTTTGGCTGTAGGAACATCCTGGGCATGGATGCTTTTATGCATTTTAAAAGCTGCATCCTACAGGTTTATTTACACATATCCTGAGTTTGCTGTCATGCAAATTTGTCTACATACTTGCTGTTGGTCAGTTTTCCAATCTACATATTTGCCTACCATCATACATACTAGTTTCAGTTTTGTACTTCAGTTTTCTACTGAGCAGCTCAGTTGTATGAGTTATCATTTATTACTTAATATTGCTCTTATTTACCTCATTAATAAACAGGATACTCAAGTCCTCAGACATGGAATCAGATACATTGAAGACATTTCCAGATTTTTTTGAGGGTCAGATAATGATCAATATTTGGGAAAAAAAAAAAAAAAAAAGACAGGCATGTATGTCAACAAATAAAGAGTATTTTGAAGAATTAATTATGTAAAGGCTAATAAATATATTATCTTTATGTCTAAACAGATGATGAGCTTTAATTTTTCATACATTAACCAAATCCCTATTTTTTCTCTTTTATTCAATAGATTATGTCAGAAATTGTATCATAGGAAAAGGAGCAGACTATAAAGGAACAGTATCTGTTACCAGAAGTGGTATCCAGTGTCAGCCCTGGAATTCAATGATCCCCCATGAGCACAGGTAGGAGTTCAGGGGCAGAGACACTGGGAATAGTGCCCAAACAGCTTCCATAAGCATAAGAATTTATGGGAAAACTAACCTTAGACAACAAAATCTCTTAGGTATAGTCTTGCCTTTCTCCAAGAGATGCCATTCTCCCAATCCCAGAAAATCCTCATCTTGGACTTTGTCCAAAGAGGTCTCTCCTAATGCCAGCCTGTGTGTCTGTATCAGTTTTTGTTATTGTTGGTTTTTTCCTGCGTTGGGGTTCTTTTTTAGTTGTTTATATCCTTTTGATCTCTTAGCTACTGGCAAAAACAAAACATCTGCATTATTTCAGCCCAGGGTCTGGAAGTTCATCACTGTTTTCTAATCAACTCCCAGGGAATGAGCAATTTTGAAAACCATGTTATTAGGAAGCAGGGGATATTAGACTACCTATTTGCTTACTGTATAATATTGTTAGTATATTTTACATAGTTACTGTCAATTCTCTGTTATTTATAGAATATGTTAAACTCTATGGAGCACTATGGAGGCCAGGCAACAAATCCATGGAAATGACTGAAGAGGCTTTTGAAATCCCCCCCTTCAGATCATACAAGCAATAACTAAAGACTGAGGGAGCATGTACAGGACTTATCTTTTCAGATTAGGACCTGGTACAGTGAGAAACTGAGGCTAAACCTACACCTTGAGAGTAAATCTAGCTGAACTCTATTGGCTAAGGAAGAAGAGAAGAAAGCCAAAACCTGAAGCCAGTAAGAGTAATGGTAAAAACAGATTCATCCCCAACAAATGTTCCCGGAAACCAGTGAAAGGACTACAAAGTACTGGTCTACTCTTTAACCACTTCTCTTTAAACATTTTTGTACTGGCTTTAGCCATGTAGATAATAAAACTTTAAGAGACAAAACCAAAATGTCCTTTCACCCATAAGCTTGCTATCCACATTGCTGCCTTTTGCTCCAGACTCCCAGGGTCAGCAATTTGTTCAGGAGGAGCCAAACTGGAGATCTCTGGTGAGGAACTGGGCTGTGCACTGCTCAGTCCTGTCCTGACCAAATCAATCCAGCGTGCAAGAGGATATCTTGGAACAACATTAAAAGGCAAAGGGTAGTTGAGTTCTGTCCTCTTATGATGTGTTACAAAGCTGAGCCTCAGGCTTGGACTTACTGGACTTGGCTCTTACAGTATAGGCGGCAGAGTCTGCTTTTCAGTTTGGGACCAGACCTGTTCTTAACTGGGAGCATAAACACCACCACATCCCAAAGCAATGACTTATTGAGACTCAACACCTTGAAGTATATATCTTCATCTTTCAGAAATGAAAGGATTCTAAATCATTATACCCTAAGCAAAAAATGAGCATTTATTCTACATAATATACATGTGACTTTATATAATTAGAGAAAGGAAAGTGTCTGGACAGCACACATTACCACTAAATTGCACTTTAATACACAGCATACACAGTTTTGTCACATACACAGTTTTATCCAATGCATTTGGACAGCCACTCTTCTATGATGAATTTTATGAGAGTGACTCTTCTCCTGCCTTGTGCAATAAGTTTAATTTTTAAAAGGTCACCGGATAAATGAGGTGGCTGCATGCTAATTTTGTTTTTCAACATCAGAAAATATGGTTTCATCATCAGGGACATGAGGGAGGTGGGAAGAAGCAGACAGTAGTGGTGTGTTTGGAACTTATTAGTACAAAAGACTTAGCTTTTTAGGTCAGTTTTTCTCAACAGCTGATTATCACAAAGTGCCATTGGAAAATAAATCCCTTTTCCATATTTAAAGGAGAAATGTATTTTAATGATTTTTAATTGAATTTCTAGGAAGAATTGAAATAAATTGAAACTTTAAACTTTTTCTTCAATCTAGCAAGTCATATTTTTATTTATTTGTATTCTATCAGAACACAGATATTCACAGCAAAACCCTGCTTTCTATTATTGTCATCTCCATCACAGTACAGATTTTAGGGCTCTTAGAGAGTTTTAAATTAAAAGAACAATGTAAAATGGGCTCAAAGAGAAATGGTCAAAGAGCAGACCAGTGCTTCATAGACTTTTGGCTAGTTTCCATGGCTTTTGTGGGGTTGAATCTGTTTTTACCATTAATCTTACTGGCTTCAGTTTTTGGCTTTTTTTCTTTTTTTCCTTACCTAATGTAGATGAACTAAGTCATCAGTTTTAGGAGTGGCCCTTTCTTCCATTTCTGAGTAGATCTTTACTGCAACTCACTGAGTAGATCTTTACTGCAACTTTACTGCAATTTCTTTCTCAAGAATATTGCTTCAGTACCTGTTGAAGCCATTTGTATAGCTCACCCATCTTGCATCCCTAGTGCTACTCATTTAGATTTTTTCTTTTTTTTAATGCTCTTACAGCATATCTGATGTAATTTGAGATGCCTTTTCCATATATTTTCTAATGAGCAGAAAAGTTAAATAGGATATTTTTATATGCACTGACATACCACTTTAACACATATACAGCTTGGAATGTCCGATCAAAAATGTTTGCCTGGGGGTCTTTAATTAGAAAAAGTTTAAGATACTTACATTATAAGGCTACAGAGGTAAAAAAGAAGCACCAATTTTATAGGCAGCAGGAATGACATAATAATTAAACTCTTCAAGCACCAAAAAAATAATTACCTTTATGTAGTGCTTCCACATTGCATTGACTAGAACCTCAATGTGATTAAAAGAGGTATTTTTCACTTCAGTTAATTCAAGTATTGCATTAATGAAAAAAAATGTCACGTCAAAATTTTCATCTTGTTTCTCTCTCTCAAAACACTCAAAATAAAATATTAGATATTTTCAGAATAAAAGGTGCATTATTTATGATAATTCCACTAAAGTTTAAATACTGATTAAAAAATGGAACAAATCTTATAAATCTCAAAAATTAAATAAATTAATTAAATTCAGTTACAAGTTTTATGTGATCCCCTGTGTAGTTGGAACAGTATTTCAATTAACAAAAAAACCTTCATGGGACAGATCTCTGATTTTAAGGTTTCTAACTCCAGGGATTTAGCTGCTGTTTAACATCGCTGCAATGTAACTGGTAGAGAAATGCCACTGGATTTGTCTGCAATGTGCAGCCTGAATGTGGTCATGAGCTGTTGAAGTGGCATTGAGCAGACCAGCTCTGGGGTTGAGTTCCTTACTAAGGGGTTAACTGTTCCCTATTTTGTGGGGTAAATAAGCTAGCATTAGTTTTATGTGAAGAAATTTATATATCTCTACATAACTGGTGTGTGTGTCGCTGTGTATGGAATGGTTTCTCTAGATTTAAGCACATACATTTAGAGATACCTGAGAAAAAACACCTTGACCCTGGACATTTCAAGTCAGCTGGGGTGCTGTTAAATGTCTGAACATATTCAAAGCAATTATGAGTGGGTCTAAGGTGACAACAGTGGGGCTTGAGCCAGAACATGAAGTAAAAACAGCTAAACTGGCATCTGGAGAAATCTCTTGTGCTGAAATGCAAAGCAGTCCCTGGTTTCAGGCAGTGAACACCTCTCAGTGAGGCACAGACTGAGCACAGACTTGGTCACACTCACATGCTGCTGCTGATCAGTTCTGGCTGCTGCCTGACCAGGGATGCAAAGAGGTTTCTCTGCTTGAGGATTTCACATAGTAGGTGAGCTCTGAGCCCAGCTGGACGTGTTGTATGTGCCAATACACACAGGAAACAGACCACACCTGGCTACAGACCCCACAACCCCTATGCACCCAGAGCTGCTGAAGGAGAGTACAGTGCAGGCTGGCAGGGAGTGTGTGACTGCCTCTGGCTCTGCCCTAGATAGTTGGCTCTGGAGAGCTGAGGGATGGGAGTAAAACTCTCTAGAGCACGCTATGGGCTAGACAAATTGTCCCAGATTTAGGCCATTTAGGTTGAGTAATCCCAACTGAAGATGTGTATTTGTGTACAGACAGATATTTGGGGGTGTGTGCATTTGCTTAGGCAGGGTGGAGGGAGAAGGAAGCAGAAATGTGATTGTTTCTAACTGTTTGTAAAAATAGTATGATTAACCCCAACATTTGCATGCTCTTATACTGTAATGATTGTCATTTTAAAACTAGCTTTTTGCCTTCGAGCTATCGGGGAAAAGACCTGAGGGAAAACTACTGTCGAAACCCACGAGGGGAAGAGGGAGGCCCCTGGTGCTTCACCACCAGTCCAGAGATTCGCCACGAAGTGTGTGACATCCCCCTATGCTCAGAAGGTAACCCAGCACAGCTCCTGCAGAGAGCTGCCTCTGCTCTGCTGGCAGCAGCTGCATAGAGCTTCCAGTAATCACTTGCTCATGGCCTTTAGCAGAAGAATAGGTGATTTCTCAGTGAGAGTAACTCATATAGCAAGAAAATAAGTTGTTAGAGGAAGAGGAGCTCTTGTGATGTTCCAGTATACTGGAAGGTTTCAGGCTCAGCAGCTTTTTTCAGGTTATGGAGGAGCTTGAACAATGAAGTTGTGCTGATCACACAAATGTGACCCTTTTTTTTTTTGCTTGTCTAGTCCATATTGAATCCATTAACAATTTCAGTATTACTATGTGATAAAATCATCTAGTGCCATTCCATGGTAAAATCAGCTTTTCATCTTCTTTTTGATGAAAAAATATATACTGGATTACAAAATGAAAGCTTAAGATAAGCATGCTTTTTGTTTTTTGAATACATGCCGTAAATAAGTATAACTCTTTGCAAATCCAACCCCATTTGACTTTCAAGTCACAGAATTTGAAAGACATTTTATATGCACCGTTGCATTTGTTGACTTTTAAGTTCTGTTAACCTCCAAACTAAGCTCTTATATCTTGCTAATCAGCCAATTCAGTTCCAGTCAATCAGCCTATTTAAATCTTTAAGATAGGATGCCTTTAATTTTCCTGCTAATGTGTCACATGCAATAGCTATGCTGTCATTAGGAAAGGAAGGGGAGAGGGAGGGAGGCATTTGGGGAGGGAGAGAGGAAGAGAAGGAGGAATAGAATAATTTACATGGAGCTTGAGGATTTGTTAAAATCTATCATTTAAAGATAAACTTATGTGAACTTCAAATGGGATATTTGACGTGGAGCTCACTTTAGGATGAAGACATTGGTCACTGATTTTTTTTTTGATATCTGTAATTCCACAAAATAGAATTTTCTAAATGATACTTCCTTACAATTACTCTAATTAGGGAGTACTTGAGAAGTTAATTCTGGTGAATTTATGTTCTCTGACCTTTTGTTCTAAATGTTGTTCAACAGTGCTTTCAAATTCCTTCGGTAACTTTTGCCCACTCTCCCTCCATGCCCCCTACTCACTTTCTCAAATCAGGATTGAAAATGTGTCTTAGTTTAAGCTGCCAAAAACCATTATAATCAAAAAGATACAGTATCATACGTAGCAGAAGAGGTGGTTATATAAAGAGGCATACTCTACTGCACTGAAATTGGGATTCCACCAATATTCTGCACTTAAACTTGTCTGGTAATTATACTGTGACTTAGACTTACTTAGAAAAATAAATGATGCTTAATTAGATAATATCACCTTTAAAAAATACATCTTCCTTAGCTGTGTGCCTCTCTCTCTTGCTAACCAAAAGACTAATAGGAACATGAATGCCTCTAGTAGCTCCTCTCTATCTCCTTCAAAACTGTAAGTGTCCTATATGGTGATATAACATTTAACATTTGGATGAACGCTAACAGATACAATTATATTCCAAAGGGCATTACACATACCAACCTAACAGAAAGATATCCTTTTTTAATACCTCTTTAGGTTGGTATCATTACATAAGAGCAGAGACACATTAAGAGGTATTTTTGTTGATTTCTTTGATGGTTTTGTTTGCTTGTTTGGTTGGGGTTTTTTGTTTGGTTGGTTGTTATTTTGGGGTTTGTTTGTTGGTTTGTTTTGTTTGTTTGTTTGTTTGGGGTTTTGTTTTGCTTTGTTTTTTTGTGGCATAAGTTTTCAGTGTAATAAATGACCAGTGTCTATATTTTTCCTAGTTGAATGCATGACCTGCAATGGGGAGAGTTATAGAGGGCCAATGGATCACACCGAGACAGGCAAGGAGTGTCAGCGCTGGGATCTTCAGAGACCACACAAGCACAAATTTCGTCCAGAGAGGTAACCTCTCCTCTCCCCCAAGCAAGACCATGTGGTCATAATTTGAAAATTACACACATTCTGGAACCAGTTGAACAAAACTAGCATTAGCACAACTGAAATTTATGGAGTTCACCAGTTTAAGATGCTTGGGCTCCTGGCCCATGGTGTAGGCTGGCTACTGACACAATGGAGATGCAGTTCTGGTTACATCCTGTGCCTGAGTAGTGTACTAATGCTGCTACTGCTTTAATTGATCAAAAATTCCTCCCTAGCTCAGTAAATAAATAACCTCTGAATGATTCTGTATATTTTGATATGCAGCTGCAGTCAGCTTAAATACCTTAAAGTAATCACATAGTAAATAATGATTTAAAGTCATAATTTTTTGTTAGATTTCTTAACACAATTAATGAATAGAAACTTCCAATATTGTCAAATAACAGTATCCTGCTTTTTGCAATATTGAACAGCTTTAAAACTGTAAGTGACCTTCCATTATAATCACATTTAAGTATCAAATTTGTTTGACTGAACTGTTTGCCCACTACATCTGTTTGTTTTTTTTTTTTTTTTTTACCCTGGGAAAGGATTTAATCATTCTGTTTAGCATTTTATGAACATGGATTTCTTTCTTAGACTTTTTTCTTTTTTTTTTTTTTTAATTTAGGCACTGATTCACAGTGCCAAAAGTTGAGTCAGAAATAGCCAGACAGATTTCATCTCTGTTAGGGTTTGTCCTACAGGGCCAAATTCACCCAACTACAAAGGGTCATCTATAATACACACTTCTGGAAGTACTGTGGGAGGGAGAGGGTGGGGGGGTTAGGCCACACAGGAGGGGGTCTCTGTTCATCCTAAACTGGGCTAAAGTTTCATTTTAATTTTATTCTGGATTTTGGAATAACTCAATTTATATATTTTTTTGAATAAATGTAAACTGCCAGATGAAGACTGCAAGAATCAACAAAACCAGATTGATTAAGATCTTCCACTGAAAATACCTTTTTATATGTTAAAATGTTTCAGCAAATAAAACATTATTTTCATTCTAAGAAATATGGGTACTGGTAGATTTTAGAAAGCCTGATTATTCAGCAAAATATTGAGGATCTGAAGTTTTGGAGTTTATGTGGTATAATCTGTTTTTTCCCTTGACTTGGATGATCTGCTTCATGAATAATAGCAGGCTATCCTATTGTTCTGCCACAATAAATATTTTGTATTAGCAGAGTGGGACTGAAGATAATCTGTTTCTGAGTTTTGCCATGCACTTACTGTGCATTCTAGAATAAGTCACAGAAACAGTTTTGTTCCTTGGGAGTGAAACATTTATAGAACTCCTGGGTACAAACAATAATAATTTTACTGTCAGGAGGAAATTTCTTTTTTTTTTCCATTAATTTCTGATGGTTTGCAAAATGACTTTTCAGACTAACCACAGTCTTACGGACAATCGTGTTCCTCTTTGAAATAATTCCTTCTGAGAACATCTTCTTGAGAGTTTTCAGACAGTAATAAAATGTTTTGTTTCGGTTTTTTTTTAAATCAAAAATCAACCCATCCAGATTGAACTGACCTGTATGGGCTTTCAGAAGAGTAATGTAGTCCAGCATATTTCTGATATACTGATGTTAATTAGCTCTGTGAATGGTCACTAAAAGTAGGCAACAATTATACTTTGATTAAACCACTTTATTTTAATGTTGAAGGTTTTGGTTTGCTGGTGGGTTTTTTTGGGGGTTTTTTTTTCATGGTCATGTAAGTTGAAAATAAGAGAAAAGGTCTGTAACAAATGACCCACTAAAATACAGCAGTCTCTAGAGACACTTATAGTATTTCATCCAGGTGTAATGTAAGTAACCTGGAAAACAGGAAGGATTATCTGGACACATTTAAACCTATTTTCATTTAAGGCTTCATCAGTTGCAATGATGAAGAAAAGGAATAAAGATGGTAATCTTTCCAAATGCACCAGTCTACCTGCTGCTGGACAGTGGTTTTGGCTCAGGGTAAATGCAACTCACTTTTCTTCGAAAATGAATTTTTTCAATTAATTGTTCCACATTTACTCCTCTCAGAGATCAGTTACTGAAGATGCTTATTGTCTGCTTAGATGTGATTGAAGTAAGCAGAAGGAATCCCCCCAAACAGCTCCTGCATGGCCCATTTTTTAGCTATTAGTGGATGCCGAATTGTGTTTTGAAACTTTACTTCTCTTGTGCACTTCTCATGGGCACAGTTATGCCTCTGGATTGAAGGAAGACCACTGAGGATAATGTCTTAGGCATAGAGCAGGGTAAGGGGGAAAAGTTTTTGTCCTTTTCTGCTGAAACTCAAAAGTCCTGCGAAAATATTTATTACGTGGAGAAAACTAGAGTTAAAGTGTATCACAGGAGGTGAATAACTGCAGATATCCTTTTATTAGTACCCTGGTTTATGTCTCTTGCATGAAATTTTAATTTTAAAAAATCAAGTTTCAGTACTATATGTCTTCAAAAAAACCAAAACAACAACAACAACAACAAAAAAAAAAAAAAAAAAAAAGGGGAAAAGAAATATTGGTGAAGAGCTTTAGATACTAAGTTTCATCTTATTTCCAGGAGAGCTGGAGATCAGCATCTGTCTCTTCAAAAGGAATAAATTTCATCTCTTTGGGTAATACTCTCCTCCCTTTTCTCTTGAGGATGAGATAAAGTCTTGATTTTGACACCAGATACATATCACAACACTTCATTTCAGTTCTAGCAGTGAAGTGCAGCTACTGCTGTTACAAAGGGGAAGAAACAGAAATATGTAGAGTTCTGGAAGATCTCTGACACCTCAGGGTCTTCCTTAGGTCTAAGAAAGGTGTCTGTGCCCAAATGTACTGGGGAAGGAGGAGTGTGTACAACAAAGAGACAGCTCTCAGGGAATCCTGCATGGGCTCTCTGTTGAGTTGTGTGGAACAGTTTAAAGCCCTGCTATTTATCTTATTGCTAATATTTGTTTCTTAAAGGTATTAGTTTGCCTTTTTATAGCTATTGTTGCTTGCTGGGTATGAAGGAAGGCAGAAGCCTACTTGAATATTGGGGGAAGAACCATTGACTGAGAAGTCTAGTTTTGCTCTAGAAAAGGACAAGTAGATCTAGTAGGTGAAAAGATATAGGTCACAGGCATTACTCCATCACATGAAGACAGTCAAAGCTTGATTCTTTAAGAATATCTCTACCTGGTTTTAAGTTTTACTTAGTAAATTACCCCTTTTTTTTTGTGGGAACGTCATATAATATTAGGAAGGGTTGAGCATTCAGTGAAAGGATAGATATTTGTATTCTAGAACATGGATTCTTTACATCGAGAGCTGTTTTGAATGCTTTTTGTGAGCTTTGGCTGCAGATACTCTGCCATTCCTGGACTCACCTTTGTTCTTGGGTGGTAAAATACACTTTCCAAACTATTTGACATGAAACATGTTCCACCATCAAGGTTCATCACCGCACTTACTATGAGGCCAAACCCATTATGTTTTCTGCTTTATTAGCCCATGAACTAATTTTTGGGAAATCCTTGGCCACAACTTGTTCTTTACAGTTTATTTTACATCTAGCAGAAAACAGGGTAATGCTGCTTGATCTGAAATTAACACGTTCTTGACTGTGGAGGTTTCTCCTTGGTGGTTTTGTTGGGTTTTTTTTGAATTCTACTTAAATCTTATCCTTGTCCCTTGTATCATTGAAGGAACCTGACTTTTCCTAAGAAATGGAAGATCACGTTGCAAATGAGTCAAAATTAGGTTGATCATTTGACAGAAAAGGCATCCTAGCAAAAACATTCACTTGTAAATCATATTTTCCTCTGCTTGTGTGAAGCACATCTGCTTGCAGTTGTAAATGGGTTCAGGTTCCCAGGTAGTTAACTTTATTGTTCTCTCACATACTTTTCATGTTTCCCTCAGAGGCAAATCTACTTTTTCTTTCTTTTGCCAACACATTTCAATAAAGCTGGAAGGCCAAGACAATTTGTATTCACTAGAGAAAAAAGAGGAAAAAAACCAAAAAAACAAAAAAACAAAAACAAAAAACCAAAACCAAACCAGATACATTTATCTCCTTCAAGTTTGCAGATGTTAGTGTCATGCGTTTACACAAAAACCCCCTGCTTATCTTGGATGTCTGTCTGATCATCAGTGATGGCTGTAGGAATGTGGAAACATTTAAATATAGCACAATAGCACAATATACCAAGTCTTAATGAGATAAAGTAAGACGGAAGTTATTTCCTTATTTTTCTCCTTCTTTCTCCCAATGCTTGAAATGAGGGCATGACCAAAAATGAGCTGTTACCAAAATGGAGCTATCATTACTAGCATAGCTACTCAAAATAACTTCGAGTTTGAACCCAGGGTGGTTGCACTGAAGAACCTGTTTTCTTAATGAGCAGGCAGTATTTAGATAATCCACATTTAATTGGTCTGTTTCAAAAAAAATGAGTGGCTGAAGTGTCTGGTCATCAATTGACAGACACAAGACCAAGAGTTTAGCAATTAGTGGAGTTAGCCTATCCGGTACCCTGTGCATTAGCACAGCAGGGAGTCCCCTCAGCGGAGGTCTGATTCTGCTGCAGATTTGGAAAGTGTTTATATGTTATTAACTTTCTAACAGCGTTAAAAGCGTATTTGCACCCATCCTACAGGATCAGACCCAAGGTTAATAGGAACCGGTTCTTGTTTGCCTCTGCTGAAATGTGCCCTTTAAGTACCTTCTAGAAGGCAGTGCAGTGTTGCCAGGAAGACTTCCCTGACACGTTTCTCATTGTGGTTTGCAGATATCCTGACAAGGGCTTTGATGATAATTACTGCCGCAATCCTGATGGCAAGCTGAGACCATGGTGCTACACTCTTGACCCTAACACCCCCTGGGAGTTCTGTGCAATTAAAATGTGTGGTGAGTTCAAGCAAAATTTATTACTTCCTTTTCTTTTCCAAAATCTGGACACAGATATTTCAATTGGTGTAGGACCACCACTAGTTCATTCATTGCCCTTCATTTTCTTTTAAAACAATTTTCAAAGAGGGCTTCGTATAAACGCTTTAATATTTAATCTGAACAGGAAAGAAGAGCTGTAGGTTACTCTACCACTGGAATATGTGTATGTCTTATGTACTGTAAATTGCATTAAAATGTATGAAAATCAAGAACTAAAAAGGTGAGGCAAAAAAACATGAGGATCTCATGTACAGTATTAGTTTGGCCATGTTGGACATTTGCATTATCATTTGAGAGTATCAAATATCATTTGGTGCACACACGCAATCCCTCCTCAGTGTCCTCTGCTAACAACTCTTCACTGCTTTGCAGTTCAAGGCCTTGGGTCCTGCACGTTATTCATTCTTGTGCTGAAGATAGAATTTTTAATTTCCTCGTGGGTCTCTCTGTGTTATTCAGCACTCCATATCAAAGCAGTTCACAGGCAATGAATTTCTTTTCATCCATCAGCTACAAGATGGCAGCATTTGTTGACCACACTTTAGAGACAAAGAATTGAATCAAAGTGGTATTAAGTTACTGTATGCTAACTTTGAGATACTTGTTTAACATTTCAGAGCTTGTCTGCAGCATGTCTACAAAGTTCAGATCATCTTAACTTTGGTGACAGCTCTGATATCTCTATTTTACTGATAATTAGATGTCCTAAATGAGAGGTAAAGGGACAATGAGGAAGGTAAAACTCTTGGACACTCCTTGAAAACTTGTGCAAAGCAATTTTTCTAGACTTTCCTGGTAATACTGGGGCTAAGGTAGATGGTAGAATCAGTTTTGTTGAGACACACTTTTACTGTTGGGATGGGTGGCAGAGAAGAGGTAATAGCTCTGACATGAAATTTTATATATGAGCAGTTGCTGCCCAAAGAGGGATTCTCCACCTTCATTTAGAATTCTTATCAAACAAATGATACCCTTTTTTCTGCCTGAATCATCAATAATTCAAAATTTTCTCTCCTTGGCTGTTCATAACTTAGGCCAGTTCTAATGTCTTGGAGATTCAGTCTGATCTAATCAATTTATCAATTTTTGAAATCCAAGGCTTGAGTAAGAATATTCTGTATCTCATGATGTATTTTATCTTACTCTATCTTATGTCATTGCAATTCCACTACAAGGTAGTTAAATTATCAAAATTATTCCACTGTAAAATTTTGTATTTGTATTTTGATACTTTGGGCAATGTCTAGTGAGGCTCTCCAGAGAAGAGGAGACTTGGCAGGATCAGTGCTTGTTTTGGGTCAGTCCCATTAAGTCACACCCATGTTGAAAGTCTTACCTGTGAACTACAGGACTACTTCATGTTTTTTTATCTAGACTTACTGATAATATTTGATAAAGGAGACTTTATCAAACCTTGATAAAAGCTTAGACTTTCTCCTTTGTGAACACAGATTGCTTAGCTGTGCAACTGAATCATCTTCCAAGTTTTCAGTTACTCCATTAAGTAAGGAGCTGTTGCTTTGGATTTTTGGCCTGTGTTGGTTTGGGTTTTGTTTTGGTTTGTGGTTTGTTTTTTATTAAACTAAACTGTGCTTCCTACACTTCTCCAATTATTAGATAACGTATGAATCATGTGTAGCATACTAGAACTGTTCTTTTCCCCTGGTAAATATGTTACTATTATGAAAAAAGTATTCCTAAGTTACAGCTGACTGTTTCACAAATGCAACTTTTATGAACCTTTATCCTTTGGCATTTCCTGAGCTGATGTGTCAGTGTTCTGAGGATTCACATCTGGCTTTGTTGGTCACGTAAGCTTACGCCCCATGAAACTTCCAGTATCTACAGTCTGGTCTCAGTCTTATAAAAGAGTTGGGTGGGAGATCTCCTGAAACCTACTGTCTTATCACCTTTGTCTTTCAAGTCATAGCAGAGCCCTGAAGAAAAGGTAAAGATAAAAAATGGAATTTTTTAAAAAATCCCCAAAACAGTGCAATGATATTCAGATTGTGATGAAAGCCTTTTGTCTCATTTCTAGGCAAAAGTTCACTGAAGGAACTAGAAAATATTTCTTTCAGTTAGAAACTATAGTTAAATCAGTGGAAATTTCATATGTAAAACTGTGTTTTCCCTGCAGAATACTGTATATATTTTGAAATTAATAAGGCAATCTATATAAGAAAAAAAAACAAAAGTAGGAGTCTTGAAAGTTTAATCCAGCAGATATTTTCAAAGGGTTTTTCTCATAAGCATATGACATTACCCTCTATGTAAGATACAGTGGTGCTCAATACTTTCCTTTATAACTCAGTGAGGGAATTTATTGCTGATGCTACTGTTAAATCACCATCTTGATGGCCAGAATACTAACAGAAAATATCAAAACCCTGTTTTCAGTTTTCTGTCTTTCTTGAGGCTCATAAAAAAGCTGTTTTCCCACCTCCTAGCAGGGAGCCCAAAACACTTGGCTATTCTGGGTTTCGGTGGCTGTTCTGTGTTTCTGAAGCTGGGGCTGTTTGCAATCTCAGAACACTAAAAAGAGATCATGAGTTATAGGTCTTTATAGCTTTGTGGTTTGGATTCTCACACAGGTTTTTAATTCCTATGCAGAGGACTGTTTATTTAATTTACAAGAAATACTAATTAGGAAAAAATGCTTTGCAAATCCAAGTCCTTGGACCATATGCAAAAATGTAGGTGTCCTCTCTTTGGGGAGTGACCACAAGGCAGCGTGCTGCTTGTGGCTTTTGCTGCATGTCGTGAGTTGCTTGTGTGCTCTATAGCCAAAATGCTGACAACAGCTCATATACAAAATTTTCGGCAAAAAAGTTGGTGGAAGGAAGCGTTTAGAAAATAAATATGGTTTTAAGACTGAAGAGAGAGAGGGCATTGTAATTTTACTTCCAAGCACAGAATGCAGCATAAAACATTGTGGCTTACAGCCAGGGCTGTGAGAAAGAGATGACAGGAGCAATTAGGAATTAGAGATGGCTCAAGCTGCAAAAACTGGATTTGGATTAAGACTTTGGGGACCCCAGGACTGGTTTGAAGTTGCTCACATATGTGTCTGTGGTTTTGGCTTGAGACAATTTTTAGTTAGAAGAGAGGATAAAAGGACAACTAACAGCAATGAAGAAGTGTAGGATGAAATGAAGAAGTGGAAGCAGTTCCAGCAAACATGAAAAAGGAAAATTACTGTTATTTTGGTATGAATGAGAACATTGACTACAGGAAAGACAGCAGTAGGGAACTAATGCTGCTTTAAAAAAAACCAAAAAAACAAATGGGTAGCAGCTCCTCTAAGGATGAGCTTTAGAG
The DNA here is from genome assembly GCA_910950805.1 of Acrocephalus scirpaceus scirpaceus. Taxonomy (NCBI): domain Eukaryota; kingdom Metazoa; phylum Chordata; class Aves; order Passeriformes; family Sylviidae; genus Acrocephalus; species Acrocephalus scirpaceus. The sequence goes on from OU383777.1 coordinate 10,102,539, forward strand.
AGGTGCTGAGGCCCGTAAAAGAAGCAATGTATATCAGTCATTTGAGAACTGCAGAGCCTTTTGGAATTACTGTGTTAAAGACAGTGGTTCGTTGATGCCTACCTAATGTTCAGCCAACCCAGATGCCTTTGCTATGGATTTAGCCTTTGCCACCAGTAGTCACAAAGAGTAGTCAGGGGTAACCAGGGCCTTAAAAGCCTTGAGTAAATTCAATATAGGCTTCTGCTTGATGGGAAAGAACAAGTAATGAAACACCAAATTTGAGAATCTAGATCTAAAATGAGCTGTGGTGTGCTCAGAGCTTTTGGAAAAGCAAAAACCCACCAATATTGAATTACTCATTCTTTAGAAACAGAGATTTCAACTGCCCATTTGAATGTGCAGTTTTGATTAAAGAGTTATTTGTTGAGTCATTGTATGTAAAGAAATAAAAGTAACACTCATTTAAGGTTAATATTTTTGTAAGAAAAAAATGTTTCTAGAAAGGAGGCAGTGAAAAGAGACTGATATTTAGTAATTCACGAAGTGTTACCTTCCATCTTGCTTTACAAAGAAACAAAGAATAGGTCCAGCATTTACTGTTTATGCAACAGCTTAATCCATATTTCCTCAAAAAGGATCCTTCTCAAATCTTTTTCATCATTTCTATTTGAAAGTGAATTTTGAAAGTGAAATTCAAGGACTTTAAATGTGAGGAGATTTTTTTTTCTGATAGATTTAAAATAAAAATTGTTTGAATTTAAAGCCTTGTTGTAGACACTGGAATAGCCTGGAAAGATCCCTCTGTGCTCATGGACAAATGAATTCTATGTGTGAAGGGTTTAGGTGACAATGAGTTCTTTAGTACTGTGATTCTTGAGCTTGGCTATAATTGATTTCTTCACTTTCTTATATGTTTTTACTGGAAAAAAAAGCAAAACATAGAAAACCAGTGGGATTTTTCTTCCATTCTTGTACTGTGTCATGGTACATTGAAGAAAATGTAGAAAGGAAGGAGCTGTCACTAAACTAGTTCCCAGAACTGTAAATGCCATTGCTAAAGGAAGCGATGCCTGAAAGCAGTGTAACTGAGCATTATCAGCTTTAAAACATCACTCAGCTTTCTCACTAATATTTGCAGAATTACATGGATCACATTTAGAATCAACTTTTAAAATTGTTTTGTTGCAAATCAGGGCGCATTTTCCTTCTGTTGACTGACACTGTAGAAGAGACATTGCATGAATATAAACAAGTAATTTAGACCCTGCTTGTTTTCCAACTATCTCTTTTCCCATAAATATATAGGTTGTACTGTCATGAAAGAACATGAATTCTCCAGCAAAATCCCTACCTTCTTTTAAGTCAGTATGATTCTCGTCATTGACCTAAAATTTGTGCAGGATTTTCTTCTGGGTCATTGGGATTAAAGTCAGAAATAGTATCTAGCTGGTTACTTCGGCTGTCAAATGACTCAAGGCCCCTGCTGATTCCCTCATGCTGGTGTTGCTGTGAGAACCAGAACTGAGAAGACTATCTGTGGCTTTACACATAAGGCTCTGGATAATGTTTCATCTTTTTACTTAAGAACCTATGAATGCATGAGCTGGCCTGTATTAATAAAGATATATATTTTGAAGCATCAAAAAAAGGAGAGTTTTATGGGGAAAAAAAAGGATATATTTGCATTATTGCCCTTTGGTTGGGGACTTTAGAGTCAACGTGTGAAGGTAGAAATACTACTAATGGGCAATCCCCTCATGTGGCTGTCTGAATTACATGTTTAATCTTAGTCAACCAGAATTTAAAAAAGAAAACAAAAACCCACAAAGTTCAGAAGTAGGAAAATGCTGCTAACAATTAACAAAATTCCTCTGTTCATAATGAACTTTCCTACAGGAGTAAGAAGTAACACTTAATCCATAAATTATAAATAGTTGTCTTTTATAAGGTGGTATTCTGTGTGATGTTTCTTTAACAGTACTTTTAATCTCAGTTCAGAACTAAAAACCATGAACTGCAGCAAAAAAATCCCGGGAATTTCCATTACAAAGTATTAGTAAGTACTGCAAAGTAAGGATTGCTTGTTGATTTTAAATTAATCTAACTAAATTCAGATTGTATCCTTCATTGGAACAATACCTTGGATTTTCAGATCTTAATTTATATTTTAGAGGATTTTCTGGGATAAGGATGGGAATTCAATTTTATAGATTTTCATTGTGATCTTGATCTTGATTTTGCCTTGTAAGAGAACTGGTGAGTGTGGTCTTAGGGCTCTTTCACCAATGCTCTGCACATCTGATGTTCATGCTTAGAGTTATTAAATTTAGTTAATCTGAGTGATGAGTAATTAGCCTCAACAACAAGACCAGTACTGAATGGAGATGACTGTGTAAGTTGTAGGTTTGGACAGCCTGGGCACTTAATTTGGCAAGTGCTGCATAATCTGTAGTGTCTGGTGAGGCAGGCACTGCTCCTCAAGCTCTTGCCTGTTCCTGTGCACATCCAGCCCAACTTTCATTAACAGGAATAGGGAGACTGTTCCCATCATGCCTCTTTGTGGAATCGACAGATGAATGAAGGATTTCTCAAGCCTTTATTGGTAAGTTTTGAGCTTTCTAGGAGACTCAATAGCCAGAATGGGAATTGGTTCTGAGGGCTTGTGCCCTCAGAATTTCAGAATTAAATTTCAGAAATATTTTGGAGTCTCATTTTTCATGTTTCAAAATGAGGGATTTGTAGTATATGCAGGTGGTACAGCAAGAAGAATTTGGGGAGGGTTTTGTGGATCTTTTGGAACAATGAAACTGCTTTATTAGTAAAATAAGAATATTTTAATGATCCCTCTCATTACTAGAATTCTTATTGAGAGCTTCCACAAAGTAGTAGCAGATAATCAGATTGCAGATTTTGAAGTAATTTCTCTTAGCCATTATAATGCAAGTTTTTTCCAGGAGTGGCTTGGCTGTGCAAGTATTCATGGAAATGTGAAAGTTTAGTTCTTCTGGTGCCTTTACATCGTAAATTTTGACATGGCCAAGTTTTAAAATCTAATCTATAGGTAGAGGTCACTGTCCAGACACGTTCATCTACAGATGTACAAGAAGGAATGATCTTCCAAATTACTATGGCCTTGCTTAAATCAATTGATGCATTACTTATTTCATTTCAGGCATGTGATTAAAAAAACCCCAACAATCCAACATAATGATATCTAAACACCAACCTAATTACCTTTTCTTTAGCATGACTGAGTACAGAGCAGGTGTCGTATGCAGTTCACTACAGTTGAAAGAGTACCTTTTTGTGTATAGATAAGGTCTTTGCAATCTGCTTATATTAGATTGATTCTTTTGGTACATTATTAGTATTATTTAAGAAGACTTTTTGCTAGAGTTACATAGTTTTAATTTATTAATTTACTTAGGAGATATTGTGAAGCCAGGATGTCTGCTGAAATTTATCATCTTAGGGGACTCTTCTCCCCTACACCCCCAGGTTTCTACCCAGATCTCTTTCATTTGTAGAAAAGAAATTAATGTAGTTTTGAAAAGGACTTATATGTATTTGAATGTGGCATAGCAATGTTCACTCTAATCAGCTTAGTAGCTATTTTGGAGTATAACTCCATTTGTTTTCATATATTATTTATAATGGTAAACAGAAATATTACAGCTATTTATTACTATAAGTTGTATGAACTCATCTTTTTGTAGTCAAATTATTTTAAAAGTGATGTATAAAGACTAAATATAAAGTTACTAGCTACAAGACTATTTGATGAGTCCACTAGAAAGAGTTCATTTGTCAGCCTGCAGAAACCTCCTTGAGATACTTCCAGTGCCATACCCTTTTGACTTTGGAATCAGCTTGGAACTCAAAATCCCATTGAAACGGGACAACATTTGCCTTGGGAAGGAGGGACAGGAAATGAATTTGACCCTGAAACACTTGATTTAAAAACATCAACCAGATGAAGAGCAAAAGGGATGCATGGATAAATGTATAATTCAACTGCACAACTTGATGTTATCATCTGACAGGGAAATGATCTTTAACATCAAAGATCAGTCAGCAAATCAGCCATAACCATCTGTTATGACATTTGGTTTCCTTAAGATCCATATTTTCTCCAAGTTCATGGAACTGGCTCAAGTTACCAGGAGTGAACTACATTATGAGTAACACACAAATACTGTTCTATTCACTGGACCATTTGAAGAAAACTAATTAAAAATCTTTATTAACATACTTTTTGCTGGCAACTAATACTTTTAAGATAACCAATAAAATTAGTCTTGTGAACAGTAACAATTACCAACAGATATGCAGTTACCTTTAAAATATTGTATTGGGAACTTCTGAGGATATTGCAGAAGAATTGCTCTTACTGCAGTGTATTTAATTTGTACTACTTTGTATATATCTGATGCAATATCTGTGCCATTAATTTACGATTATGAAAATTGCATAAGAAATAAAAAGAGATTTTAAAGTTATGTGAATGAGTCATTTAAAAACCACTGTTTTTCTGAATTTAGTTCAAGACAGCCCACACCAGGGTGAGTGCAGAGTATATCAACATCTGTAAGAGATCTTGAGTCTGATGAATTTGTTAGTCTTTAAAACATTTTTCTCTCTGTAGAGAATACTGATCTTTGATTTCAAAAGCTGGGACTTTTTTTCTTCTTTTAACCATAGGAGGCATTAAAAAAAAAAAAAACCAACAGCTTCTAGAAGAATTTAACACATTAATTTATAATAGGATCTATATTTTTTACTATTTTTTGTGCATCTTTTTTTTCCTGTGACCTGATATTCTGGGAATTCTCTAAAGAAACCCAATTGTATTTTAATACTACAAATATGTGTTACCATGTTTAACAGTGTGCCTGTGGGTGGTCACTAAGTTTTTTAAAGCTGAGGGAATGATATTTGCTGAACTTGAAAGAGTAAGCAGGAGTATCTTCTAACCTCCAATGGTACAGCATAGGCCAGGGGTCTCACACAGAAAATGTTGCAGACTCTTTCATACAAGTGGATAAATTAGCATAGTCTGGCACTTATTTTAATTTTGGATTTTTGGTGGATGTTGTAAATGTGAAGAGGAGAAAATTATGCTATAATCACATTGGCAGTTTCACTGAAGAATGGCAATTACCATGTTTTGAGCATCGTGTAATCCATGACTCCATCAGTAATGTGGAGTTCAAACCTGCCATCCTGAGCTATTCTTAAGAGAATGAAACAGCACTTCTTGTCTGGGTCTGCAGAGGAAAGCTCCGTGAACAGCACAGAGGCGGCAGCTGAGACGACCACGTGTGTTCGGGGACAGGGGGAGGGCTACCGAGGCACCGTCAGCACCATATGGAGTGGGATCCAGTGCCAGAGGTGGGACTCCCAGTTCCCTCACCAGCACAACATCACTCCTGAGAACTTCAAATGCAAGTGAGTAGAGACACGTGTGTATTGTTACTGAAGTGGGAAAAGAGCTGAGTTTTAAAATGTTTAGTAATTCATGCGGCTGGAGCAGACCGTGAGGCCCTTGTCCCTGCCCTGTGTTCTGATGCATGCACTCTACTTGCTGAGGCTCAAAACCATTTGAGCCTGGGAAAATCAGTCCTTCAGATCTAAAAGCAGTAGTTTTAGGCAAAATTCTGTGAAACCCTAGGGATTTTTATGAACTTTTCCTTCAAGAATGTATTCACCAATTTGATTGTGACGTGTATGGATGTGTTCCAGGCTGGGACCTGAATCCCAATAGTGCTGATACATTACCACTGGATTTTTTTCATGGAACTAAAAACTTCTTCCCAGCTTGATTGATAACTTTAATTTATTATGTCCTAAATATTACCTGAATGTAGTCTTCTTTTTAATAATTAACATTTATAATATTTGAAAGCACATCTTTATTTTTTTCATATTTTAAATCCTTTTTCTGTGTCATTACTAAATATACATACATCAATAGGACTGCTTTTACTTGAGTTACCACTGGTCATCAAACCTTTCTTGTATGGTTCATAAACAAGGTGTGAATAATCTACTAATTTTAGGCAGTTCCTTAGTAATATTTGTTCAGTCCTTTTTAAACTAAGGACAGAGGAAACCTTGCCAACCAGATTGGAGCCACAGATCAGTTTTTACTAAATATCTTTATTGATGGTAAGAGTTGCAGTATTAGGCCCATAGTCTGTTATCAGTAAGTGCTGCAGGTGTAAAAGATACAGTGAAATATGGAGATGCACAGTACATGGCAACAACTGTCAGGAGACAGGGAAATAAAACTTAACATTTAAGAGGTTTGAATATTTCATGCAAGCTGCAAAAGACATTTAAAGATGTTCCCTTGTGACTAACTTTTACTTTAAAGGTAACAGCTGTATAGAATTTCAACATACACTTTTTTAGTTTCCATAATTCAATTTTTTAAGTGAGTTACTGATAGTCTAAAGCACTCTGTTTCTCCAAACTCAGCAGAACCATTCAAAATACAGGGAGTTTTAAGCACTCTGGTAATGTTTGTGTTTAAAAGCACTTGTAAATGTATTGCAGGTGTATCCAATATCATTTGCATGCAAATTTTGATGGAGAATCCTGAATGAAAATATTGTTAATTTTCGAATGAAATCTTATATCCCATCAAAACATATGTCTGCTGAAAATGATTTTCCACAAACATATTCTTATTACATTAATATTTTTTTCTGGACACTGTGTTCTTACTGGCTCTTCTCCTTGCACTTGACACTGATCAGTAACACAGAGACCTGAATGAGCCTGTATTTTTGTTAATTCATAACAAAAAAAAAAATAGACCACATTGGTGGGTTTAGGTTATCCCTGCTGCAAGCTAACATATTTATTTTTATAGGGATTTGAGGGAGAACTATTGCCGAAATCCAGATGGATCTGAATCACCCTGGTGCTTTACCACTGACCCAAACATCCGTATTGGTTATTGCTCCCAGATTCCTAAGTGTGATGTATCAAATGAACAAGGTAACAGAGGAAAGGGTGGTAATGTGATTTTAGGTGAATGCCATACTGTTCCAAACATCAAGTAGACAGCCTTGAAAACTGGAGAAGTTGTGTTTGTATTACACCTATGTAGTGCAACTTTGGCTTTATTGGCACTCTTGTGATTCATTGTGGTGTAAATGAGATTCTTTTCTCAGTTTAATTTGTGACTCCAGCAGGGAAAGCTGGAAATATTTGATTTGATCTGATTTTTAGACAAGGCCAATCTATGTATCTGCTCTACTGTCTTTACCTTTCTTAGTTTGAAAGGCCTTTTTGCACAGCTGAGATGATTTCCTTTGTTCACAGTCTTTTTATAATTGCATAACAGGCTACCAAAAGTGATTTCCCCCCCATTTTTATTTTCTTGCATATGCCTCCTTATCTAGAAGGGATTGACCCTCTGAGTTCTTCCCTACCTCTGCCTGTGAGATTCATTCTGAGTCTTCACACAAATATTATTTCCTGTGAGGTCTTGGTATTACTGTAAGGAGTAATGTTGCATCCTGAATGCATGTCAATCACAGCATAAACTGAGGCTAAGACCTCAGACCTATAACCCTACATCAGGCTGCATTAACATCTCCATCTTTAAATTTTAGCTAATTTTTCTGTAAATTTGAAAAAGCTGCAATTGCAAGACTTATGTCAGAGAAAGGATTAAACTTTTATAGTTATTCTGTGTTTCTTGTAAAGTATCAATTATCAAAATGTAAAAATACTGATGAATATGAAATTAAGTGCTTTATGCAAAATGTCTTTATAGTACTGATAATTTTAAACAATCCTCTTGAAAAGTCTCAAAAAAGCTTTTGATACCAGCTTATGAATTAAACATGGATTCTGCTGGAGCGAACAGGCAAGTTTTTGAATTACATTAAAGTTAAAGTCATGATAATTTTTTTGATTTTCTGAAGAAGTACTTCAGTCTAGAATTATATACTGTTTCCAATACCTGGAAACTACACAAAGCTAAATGCTTATTTTTTGTGGAGGGAGGAATAGGGGGCCATTTTTACTTGGTTTGGTAACTAGCTTCTGCCAACCTTTAGAATCTTCTGTGCAGCCCTTCTAAATTAATCATAAACCAACTATTTATGAAAGAAATTTTCTAAGTCTATGTAAGTAAGACAAAATTTAAAATACTACTATGTTGGGAATGAAGGTCTCAAACAGGAGATTATGTATGTAAATTTAAAAACTATTTTCCATTTTTCTTCTGATCTGATTTATACAATTGCCTGATTAATAATGTATAGCATTTGCTAAATAAAACACTTGTCTTTAATAATTTGGATTACTGATGGATGGGAAGAGTTTTCTTCCTAATCTTGCACAATCACCCTCCACTTTTATCTCAACATTCTTTTTTCAGATTGTTATCGGGGCAATGGCAAGAGTTACATGGGGAATCTATCCAAGACAAGATTTGGGCTAACTTGCTCCACATGGGACAAAAATATTGAAGATTTACGTAGGTGTGTACATATTAATCAGAAAGAGATGGTTCAGTGAGTCTTGAATAAATACTGCCTCCAGATGGCAACTCTTCTTCATCTGCGTTGATCCTAAAGTAGCCCCTATGCCCTGGAGCTTTTAATATCTTTGTTTTCCTAATCTTTATTTTTATCTTTTTTTTTTTTTTCTTTGCGTTTAAATATATTGCACAACAGGACTTTGTTTGGGCTAACCACTAATTGCAGGCTCTGGGATGTTTCTTATTGTTTAGTTTACTGGCCTATTTTACCCAATCCTTGTCCTTGAAAGGTTGGTACAATGAGGGGATATCAGAAATGAGGGGAAATGGCTCTCTCATCAGCCTCATCTCATAGCTCATGCCGCTTCAAGGAGGAGATTGGACTTGAGACCACCTAATGTCTATTGCAGCCTGAAATTGACTCCTTTGTCTACAATCTAGTGACACTGATGTCAAATGCCAATAAAAAGATCTGCAATTTCTGTTGTTTATCATTACTTTGTCTTCATATTCAAGTAGTATGAAAGGCAAGTTAATTTATTTGTTGAAGTAAAATGAATTATCAGGACTATATATAAAATAAGGGATAATGAAAAATAAAATGTTCTGCTATGTATGAGATATTACATGCACTAGTGGCTCTGATGAAAGTAGATTCTCCTTCATTTTCCTTTAGTTTCTGAAGCTGATGTAAATGTGTCAATATTGGCTTTGGTACTTGTTGTAGAGTCACAGTGCTGAACATATAAGCCATTGTCCTTTGGAAGGACTGTGTAAGTCAGGAAGTGAGCCTTTGGGGAAGCTGTTTAGCAAAAGGCAGATTTCAGTGGCCCTGCCTGGTATTATCACCTGGGCTATACATGTTTCTTCCCATAGATGGTGAGAGAGAGGGGTACATATTCCAGTGTGTGGCCCATGTAAGGGAAGCAGAGGTTTAAGCTCATGCTTTCTGAGAAGCATGATAAGTCTTAGTTTGCTGTGAATGAGGCAGTATAAACCTACTGGTAGCTTGATGCAACTGCATTCTTCTAATAGAGCACAGATCAGCCTTTCTTTTCTTACTCCCACACATTTTCCATCTGGGAACTTCTTTGGGGAGTTATCTGTCTCACTCCAACAGTTTCTCTGGTTATGACTGTACTAGAGGCAGCATGTGTGGTTAGTTATAAACTGAAGGAGCAGTACAGCTGTAACTAAGGAAGCCTGTATCCTTGTATCTGACAAGCCAAAAATAAACATCTTCCTCCACTTCAGATTTTGGCCTCAAAATTTCACCTCTAAAGTGGTTCACGTAGGCTTGCAACTTAGGTGAATTATCACTGTAGTTAGTCTGAGCCATTCATCTTTCTTCTTGCCTGCTGCTCATCCTTGCAAACTTTCTTAGTTTGCCTTTCTTTTGCCTTTGATTCAGCTTTGTAGATTCAATGCTCCCCTGTGCTGTTAACCTGCAGGAAAAGGTACCTCTGCTCTCCAGAGAGACCTGCAGATTTACTGAGGGCACCACAGGCACTCTTCTAATCAGTATAATGATCCCTCCTGAGGGTATCTAGAGATTGTAGCTTGAGTGGGAGATCTAGAAGCCTCCTAGCTGTCCACACAGATTAAAATATCAACCAGAGGAAATTTGGACCCAGATCCAGAAAATACTTGGGTCTCATCTTCCCTTTGATTTTAACCAACCCTAAACCCTGACCTGTAGGCTTCTCAATCAGCTAATAATACAATGTGGAGCAAAGCAACATTTAACCTTTGAAAATTTGGGCTATAGTATAAAGCTTTTCAACACTTTGATTTTTTTTTTTTCCCTGTAGGCATATACAAATATTCAGAGAACCAGATGTTAGTAAACTGAAGAAAAACTATTGCCGCAATCCAGACGATGATTTTCACGGTCCCTGGTGTTACACAGATGATCCTCTTGTTCCCTGGGATTACTGCCCTATTTCTCGATGTGAGTACTTGGTGCGCCGCTGGCACTGTCGGCTGTGCAGTCCCAGTGAAGCCACGGTGCCACATGCCTGTGCACACCTTCCTATTGTCACTTGTGGCAGCAGAAAATGTGTGAGTCTACCAAGAATCAATTGTGCGTGACTGAGAAGGAGCAGACAGAAGCTGCTTGTGCAATATATGAACAAGGGGTTCTTTTCCTTGACCAGCTTGGAGATTTCAAGACTTATTTATGCAGCAGGAGCACAAAGGGGCTATTACAGATGGTCAAACATTTTCCAGCAGATCTAGCTATTGAATGAGGGCTGGAAGGAGACAAAGAATTTTCTAGTGGTCAGAATGCTGGCTGTGGCCTCAAGAAACCCAGGCAGAGTTATCTTCTGGGCTGCAAGCTTCAGAGACTCTTTGTGTGATCTGTCTTTGTAATGTTAGGAAAACTCACTATATATATGCTGAAGTGTATATGTGCTATAAAGATTAGATTCTGCTTTCGGATGTTTATGGGATGATTTAACTCCTGGCAAGAATTAGGAAAATCATGCCTCCAAAGTTGAATGTTTAAATCTAAATAGCTTAAATAAACAAAATTAAGAATCCTAGGGAATTCAGCAATAAGCTGATGACAAGTAGAAAAAGATAGTTTTACGCTGAAAAATGGGCAATTCAAATTTATGTTCAAAATCTTTCTCTTCAGTTCTTATTTCTAAGTTACTTTGCTGTATGTCCTGGGAGAACACTTAAATGGTAAATCAGGCCTTTGAATGCATGTCTGTGATCTCTAGAGGTTAAGGATAATGTTACACTCATTCCTAGCGGCAATCTGCTGCATTTCCTCATAGCACAAACTCCAGCATCTCTAAAATGTGGTATTTGAAGTCTCAGGTGGTATTTTGGCATCTATGTGAAGAGTAAACAAAACTGTGCAAAAAGTTATTTGTGTCAGTAAAAGTGAAGCATAGCAGCTGAAGAAATATATTTCTAATCATTTATTCTGAGTTCATTATTTGGATCTGTGAATTCCTAAAGATGTATTATCAGCAAACATTTGTAGGGTACCCAGAACAAGTGAGTAGTACATTTCAGCAATCAAACACCAGAGTGGGAATATGCCAGTTTTACAATTGTAACTCATATGGACTAGTATTAAAATAGTGTATAAATATATATGCACATACATACAGTTATACATAGAAACACATGTATGTATGCACACATATGCATACATATGTACACTTACATATATGCATATGTGTATACATGCACATAGAAATTTAACTATGGATCTAACTGTGTCTATATAATGAACATACCTATGTGTGTGTGTGTATATGTGTATATACACATTTATTTTCTTAATAATGGAAATCTATTTGGATAAGACTGTTTAAATTTTCCTTGTGCAAGTTTTCAGCAGTTACCCCTGTACCTCTAACTCATAATGCTGGGTCACTCTGTATGTGTCACCAAGGGTAAACATTTATAAACAAGCTTAAACAAACTCGTTGTAACAAGTTTTTTTAATTGGACTAGATGGAAGAAGAGAACTAGATTTTGAGGAACATGTTCTCATAAGAATAAGTTTTTTGCTGATAGGAACTTCAAATATTTTTTAAAGTTTTTTTAAGGAATTAAATATTTTTTTCAGTCTTCTTTGGATTTAATTGCATTACTTCTATAGTTCCTGAAAGCTTATATAAAAGTGATAACTTCATTTTTCAGCATTTGCTTGTTTGAATGAAACTTGTAAATTGAACATGATAGGCCACCTGATGTCTTCAGGATTCAGCCAAGAACAAAAATGCTTGACATTCTTGTTACAAAATGTTTATTTTGTATTTCATTGTATTGGAATAAAATTTTGCACTCTTGTTAAGCCTTACTGCTTTTGCAACATATTTAAGAAGTCATTGAAGTTTAAAACTCTGTGAAAAAATTAAAGTCAACAATATGTCATTTGCTGTTGAATTTTATTCAATTTTTAAATGCATTTTAATTTTGTATTATGGCTATCTTATGTGTCTGTCTAGGTGAAGGTGATACAACTCCTACTACAACCAGTTTCGATGGTAAGAAAGTTTGTGTATTATCTGTGTAGTGCATGACTATCCTCTAAAACTAGACATTTCTTTCCAATTGGGAAACAAAATAAAGATTAGTTGAAGTTATAAAAACCCCATTATACACACAGAGCAAAATTAATTTTACAAGACAAAGATGGGGAATAGCTCTATTATACTCCTTTATCTATTCTCACTGTCATGTCTTGCCAGTGGTGAGATTTGGTAATGAGTTTCAATGTTTGCTTTTTAACTGTGTAGATCTCAGAAAGCTATTTAAATTTATGTATTTTATATTCTCTAAGGATATTTAAATAGACTTACTCAGCTGCACTGAAGTAGTTTTGATGGCCTAGAAATATATTCCGTTAGCACAGGAAAGTTAATACATAATAAATATTGACCTTCTTGTGGTCCTTATGTGCAACTGTGCAGGTTTCCTACCACTGTTTTTAGTAAAATGTGATCTCTGGACCTGCTTTCAGATACTGCCATTCCCTGTGCCTCAACAAAACATTTGAGAGTTGTAAATGGAATCCCAACACAAACTAACGAAGGATGGGTGGTTAGTTTGACATACAGGTAACTATCACTTTGATTAAAAGGGCAATGCAGCTACTAGGGTATTTGTTTTAAAATACTTGTTTTAGAATGCTGAACATAATAAGAATATTTCTACATTGCAGTTTAGTTCTGTAAAAGCAGAGAATCAGCATTCCTCTAATGTCAGGTGATGCCATAGTATTCACTATGCTAGTGAAATACTTTATATGTTCATTATCACTAACTTATACACATGAACCTGCAAAACATTCATAGTGTTCTGCTCTTTCAGTTAGCTACCTTTTCATAACATTGGCTTCATATTCAGCATTAAACTGTTTATTTTATAGACTGTTAGAAAAAATTGAATTTCAGATCAATATTTTCACTTTGATGGCAGAGCATTTAGTTGTTAAGTGTAGGATTAATTAAGCTGTGTCAAATTAAGCTTTCTCCTATGTCACTGCATGCAATTAAAATTTATCTGGTATTTAAAACAAAAAAAAAGTAAGAGCTATACGGAAATCCTTTTCATTCTGTAAAACAAGACCCTGACATGTACAACGTGTGTCTAACACATGTATTACATTATGGCAGATCTTTGCTGCTGTATAAAGGCCAGAACACAGAATGGCAGTTTCCTATATTCTTTACTCTGGTTCATAACTCGTCAGCTGGAAGTGTGAATCATTAATTTATAACAGGATATATCTCATGCATCAGCCCTGGATCTTCTATCATGGGGAAAAAAAAAAAAAAAAGTAAAAAAAGTCTTTTGTCTGCTGGGCCAGACTAAAGTAAAGCTCAATTCTATTAATTGAGGGAAGATTACTGTGAATGAGTCTGATTATCTTTTTTAAAACTATGTTGTAAAAGAGGTATTAATTAAAAAATGGGAGTAAAGGAAAAGGTAAAAAATATATTCTCTACGTCTCTTCATTGCTTGAGAAATTCAGGTTGAGGGGGTATTCCCATTCCTGGTAACCTTTGCATCTTATGAGATCCATCAGATCTCAACTTTTTTGGGAGTGCATTGGGTGCTTCAGAAAGACATTTCTAGAGGAAGATCACTATATTCCTAGACTAAGTAGCCAGAGAGGTGAGCTAAATCACTCACTGGAAAAGTTAATTTTTGCACTATTTTACAAGTAGCCTTGATATTTGATGAACTTTCAGGTAGGTAAGGAGAATTACATCTGGATTCTTAAAATTTAAATAGCTATTGTTAGGGTAGTTGAACCTGGATTTTCTGCTATGCAATAAAATTCCATGAAACATGAGTGCTTAAATGATTGCAGATCCTTTTATGAATAAGGGATTCCTGGAATAGTGCAGCAGCAAAATATATCTTGAAGTATTACATGTGGGCATAAAAATGTAGTTTTATTTTGCATTATTAGCAAGGAAGCAAATAGAATATTGTCTGAAACAAAATCTTAATTACTTCTGACCTTTCTGCAAGAAAGCCTAACTGTACACTCCAAAATGGAATTGCTGTGTCTGAATGGTGAAGGCCCAGTGAAACTTAGAAACTATTCACATTTGATAACCAAAGCATACCTCTAAATCTTAAATTGATTAATGACATTTTGTTGTATATCCAATTCAGATTTCGTAACCAGGTGTATTTAAGTGTATTTAAATGAATTTAATCTGTTTCATGGAACCAGCTCTAAATTTTCCACACACTCAAATGAGGAATTAACCTTTCTATGTTCTGTACTAATGAATCTCCTAACGCAGATGATGAAATTCTGTATAACATAATAAATGATGCAAACATAATATGGAAGAACATAGTTATACTCCTGAATGTGATATTTTTATAATAAAACAAGCTAGAACCTACATTTTAGAAGATTCCAGCCTCTTGGACCAGATATTTTGCTCCTCAACCAAAATATGTTTAAAAAAGAAAATTAAGATTCAAAGCTCTGTGTTATTCTGCTGTCTGTGAACTCCATTTATAATACAATATCTTTGCAAAGTAGTTCTTTGCAAAGCTTTGAACATTTGTGTGATTTGAATTTATAAATTGTGAGATTTTAAGCTTTTCCTAAATTGCTGACAATTCTGATTCACTTTCCAAAGAGCTACAGAAAATAAATGTGATTTTGGAGGCAAAAAGAAGGAAACTAATTAATCTACATTCCACAGTAATTTTTTTTTAAAGAACTGTCATGCTTAATTGCTTTAATTTTACTTGATATATTATGCTTCAGGTTTTCTATAATCACATGTAGGATGTCATACGCTGCAGATTGTTTCCAACTGAAGTATGTAGGGACACAAATCTCCTAGGGCTTGTAATCAAGTAGGAACTCTCCACCTTGAGGTCAATGCTTTGAATAATACTTACATGAATAATGACCAAATGTTGTTTACATCTGGTGGCAGTTTGGGCACTTGCTTGAAAGTTTCAGTCCAGTTCCTGCTACAAAGAATTGGCCTTTTTAAAAAAAAAAATTAAATTAGGTGTCTTATTACAAATTCAGCTTTAAAACCACTAAATGAAAAGAGTAACTGAATTTGTCTTTCTTACTGGTTTTTGCACATTAGAGTAAAGCTCTGCAAAGTCAAGTTACTCTAAGTGTTGAAACTGTAGAGCAAAGGGACAGAGACAAGTTTCCGCATGTTGTCAGTCTGCCATTTTTTACCAGCAAACGTGCTTGGGGTTCAAAACACTCTTAAAACTTTTTGACTATGTAGAAACTAATACTAGTGTTTTGTGGGAGGAGGTCTGACCTTTTTTCTTTTTTTTTTTCCCCCAGGAATAAGCATATCTGTGGTGGTACTTTGATAAAAGAAGAGTGGGTTCTTACAGCAAGGCAGTGTTTCCCTTCTCGGTACAGTAGTCTGTAACTTTGCAATATTAAAACACATCTATTTTCGGGAACTTATCAGCACAACTCTTCTTCAACTTGAATGCAGCAGTTTTTCCTCCTGTTTGGCTTTAACACTGCTTTTCTGATATAAAAGGCCTGTGGGACCTTGGTATTTTCTGTTATTATTGCAGTAAATCTAAATATCCCTGGCTATTTTACATAGAAGCATAAATACATTCTCCAAGTGTCATAGTTAGACAATTGCCTCTTTATGGGAATAAGCTCATGCTTCTGCTTAACCGGACAAAATAAAATAGAAAACTTGGATAAATGTAAAAAAGTTCAAAGTTCATAGTGTCCAAAGATTTAAATGTTTGGATACTATTATGAAAAAAAAAATTAGATTTTAGTAACAGTTAAAGATAAAATTAAGTAATGGCTTCAGGCCAAAACCTTACATCCAAGCATGTTGATTTTGGAATAGCAGTTGGCAGCATGAAGACATTTCTGCTAAGGAGCGTTAGTTAAGATCTTCCAGCATAATCATATTAGGCAGAGTTTTTAGTTCTTTTTTATACAGTCAGAAAAATCATAACCAACTTTGCCTCATTTAGGTACAAAGATTTGAAAGACTACAAAGCCCTGCTTGGAGTCCACAACATCAAAGGAAAGGGAGAGGAGAGGCGTAGACAAGTCCGGAATATCTCCCAGTTGGTATATGGCCCTGCAGGGTCAGATTTGGTCTTACTGAAACTTAGCAGGTTAGTAGCTGTTCTTGTGAATTCCAGGACTTTCATCTGCTAGGTGAGATTCTTCCTAAATGAGATTTGCAAGTTCATTGTTGCATTATCTCCAGTACTACAGATGTTGTCTCCATGGGGTAAACTTCCAGCTGAAAGAAATTTTACTTAGTATACACGGAACTGCAGGTCCATCGACGTTACTCAGAAAACAGATGTTACTCCCGTAAAATCATACTTACATTATTCTTCCTGTTAACCACATTTAGGTTTGTTGGGAGATTTAAAGAAAACGCATAAAGTAGTGGACTAGTATATGGTTTTAATTTTTAGAATTAGCACCAGATTGTAGCTGAGATCCTTGTGTATATATAAGCTTTCAAAATTTCTCCACATTAACAAAACTATATATCCAAATGAAATGCCATCACTACTTACTTTTAAGATTAAAACCCAAGTTAAATAGCATAAAAGTGGTGACAGCATTTCAAGAATTTTTTGACAGTTGGCAGCTTTAGTACAAAAAATAGGTAGAAGAACCCATCATATTCTTCAAAGACAGAAAATGAAAGGAAAAGAATTGGCACAGTTTTTAATTGCTTAATGTAATTTTTAAAATATATTTTAAAAGGTTATATCTATGTTTTTTTTTTCCTTTTTTCAGACCTGCTATATTGACAAATTTTGTAGAAATAATCCGATTGCCCATTTCTGGATGTACCATTCCAGAGAAGACTAGCTGCAGTGTTTATGGATGGGGATACACTGGATGTAAGAAACTATTTTTAAAAACTAAATGAATACGTTGACAACTTACTTCCTCTTGTCATTATAGGTGAGGCTGCGGGTATTGCCTGATGCCATGGTTGTCCAACACTTCTTGTTAAAAAATAGAGTTCATTTTTTATATATATTTTGTAGATCTCTGAGCCTTTTATTTTAATATGAAATATTTTCCACTAATCTCTCCTTTTTGTTGTTGTTTCAGGGACAGGCAAATTAATTCAAACATTTCAAGGAGTGAATTAGAGAAAAATACTGATTGATATGTCAAAAAAACCAAACCAAAACAAATATATCTGCAGAATTTTAACAGGGTTTTTTGACAAATCTTTGTTCATCTACTTGAGCAGTCTCTTTATGTAATCCAAAGCAGGTCCCTGTGGAAAAACTAATACAGAAACATGAAATCAAAGACTTTAATAATATACACAATAATGGTGAACTAGGGATGCACAGGCAACCCTAAGTCTGGCATTTCCTATCTTTTGAGTACTTGACTTTGCAACCTTTCTAATGTTTATTAAACACAGTTTTGTGTGAAGAAAATACAAATATGTGGGAGAACAGACATTTATTTAGTCTAGTAAATGCTATATCTGGCTAATTATGTGTTGATAAAAAGTTAATAGCTGCCAGTTGACAATAATTACTCCAATATTTACTGTGCTCAAATGTTGTTTTGCCACAGACCCTGAGTAAGCAGCAGCAATATACTCACACTGTCCTGGAAGCAGAGCAGAAGCTAGGCTGGAATTCTAAGGCTGTCTTCCTTGTAGCTTCTACTCTGCCATTTCTTTGTGGGTGGCAATTAATCTGTACCAGCCCTCTCCCAAATGACTGCCTTTGATGTTCCCAGCATGTCCATATTAGCCATCCTCTGGGGGCATCGGCTGTCTGGGGGACAGGGACATCAAGCTGGAGCACAGAACAGCATCACAGGAAAGCTTAGCTTAAGAGAACTGATAAGGAATTTGCAATGTTGTGGAGTTATGTAATACAGTAAATACATAACATCTGTCATCCAAGGACTTTGTACTATATTTTTTGCACTACTTATTATAATCCTCACAGAATCCTGGTCAGGGAAGGAAGAAGTGTTACATCCATTTTTTTTCAAGAAAACAGGATAATAAGTCAGTGGAGGGCAAGCTTGGCATTTTCTTTTGATGGCTGTGCAGAGAATGGGCAGGTCCAGACCCTTTATTTATCTTTGCAGCTTGTACAGTCTTGTCTTTTGACATGTAAAACAAGAGTAAGCTCCACAGGGCTCCTGCTTCCTGACCTTCACACTGGTGAATGGAGATTGCACAAGGCTGTGGCTCTGCCCTTGCAGGCACAAAGTCATTCAGGGTAGCTGAGCCAGCACAGAATGAGAAAAACTCCACTCTGCCACAATATTTCTCAAGTCACATGTCCTTCCTTAAGCCATGGCAGGCACATTAACTCATGTTTAAGGAGGGAGCAGAATCCTCCCTCCACTGATGGGAGTGATAACATTTTCAGGCTCTTTTTCTGATTTCTTTGATAACTGGGCAAGCTGGTGGTGAGCTGTAGAGAAGCCCAGTTACCCAGCCCTCTATTCTAGTGCTAAAAAGCTACCCAGATATTCTCAGAGAACTGAACAGCCATGAAAATCAAACCAATGTCTGGCAAATCCCATTTGCAGAAAATATAAGAATTCTAAAATACAAAAGCATTATAAAAGTGGGGATAGACAAAAATGTGAGTTTTGGAAAGAAAGTACCATAACTGAAATGATATTAAGTTTATCTAGACTGTATCTTGAAACACTATTTGCCCTCTAAAATACAATAATTTTTTTTCTTTTCATTTCAATTGCAGTAGCTACTTATGATGGCCTTCTCCAAGTAGCAAACTTGTTTATTTTGGGAAATGAGAAATGCAACCAATATCTCAAAGGGAAGATTACTGTGAATGAGTCTGAAATCTGTGCTGTGGCTGAAACCATAGGTGCTGGGCCTTGTGAGGTAAATATTACATTTCCTAATACATTTATAGGACTCTGGCTATTTCTTTCTCAAAAAAAAAAAAAGTACTGGAGGTTTTTTATAATTATTCTCATTGCACTAAACTTTTGCATTGGAAAATGATTTGTATTACAAGTGTTCTATTTTATGTCAGTGCAGAAATTACTTCAATTTCACTGTGTTACCACACCACTTAAAGATTTACAGGAATCTTATATATACTCATATACTAAACACTTCACTAGACTGAGACATACTTGTGTTCTATATACTAAGGACAAAAGTGGCTTTGTGGTAGCAATAGCTGTGTGTTTTGATTGAGTAGAAATCAAAGACTGGAGCATCAAAGACTTAGGTGAGGCATTGCATGCAAAATCCATAACTGTCAGTACTCAAGAGAGTTGATAAAGTTATGAAGGAAGGCGAAAGATCCAAAAATGTTCTGGGTTTTGTATGAGTCAGAAGGCTGTAGCATTTTGGTCTCCTGAGCCTAAGCAACATATTGATGAGGGTAGGAGAACTATTTGTTAACTATACCAAACTATACGATAGTGATCGTATGGTTTGGTACAGTTGTTTTGCTTAGCACTGGTTTTGATGAAGGAGAAAAGACATCTGAGGAGAAAAGCTGTAAATTATTTATTACAGGAGGATACAATCTTTTTTTTTTTTTTTTTTTTTTTTGGTGTAAAATCTGACTGCAGATATAGAAGGAGGGAAGTCATGAACATTATTAAACATTTATTATCTGGAATATAATTCTTGATTTCCTAATAACAATGTTAACCCTGTAACAAAATTTTCCCTACCCAAGGGTACTACCAAACCATGGGGAACAGAGGTCATCTTCATAAAGTTGAGGCCTCTTCCATTTGTTATTAATATTCCATGGGATCATTTTTTGTTGCAAAGTATTTTCTTCAAAATAAAATATTTAATTGTAAATGAGGTCTTAGACTTGTCAAGGCTTATAAATGAAACATCTGCATGGAACTCTGCTGGGGATCCTGCACTTTGTTTTCTCCTGCAAGAAGAAATGGAGTGAATTAATATTAGCAATCAGTCTTAATCACTGAGCAGTTTCCTGCTTGCTAAGTTCTCCTTTGAAGCTACTTTCCTCAGCAGAGAACAGGCAGAGGAACAAAATCAGATTGGCAGGTGAAACTCCACTCCTGAAAGTGTTTTATGAGCCGCTCTGATGGTGCTGACATAGTTCATTGTTCATGTGGGAACTAGTTTGCCGTCAGTCAGAAAAAATCCCAAACCAAATAAAGGTCAAGCATTGTTGTTTCTCTGGTGACCCAGAGAGAATGAAATGCTAATTGTCAGCTTTCATTTTTTGAAACAATGACTCACTATCTGATATGAGCATTTGTTGTCTAGTTTTGCAGCAAGTTTGCTGGGTCCAGTCTACCTTTAGCATGGGTAGAAACTGCGACATTTATGTTCAAGTCCCAGATCTCTGTGATTGTATCTAACTCTGATCTTGGTGGGTCGTTCTCCAAATTTTCATAGAATGCATAAACTAGTGTATAGGGGTCTCATTCATTCAAAATAACAAAAATTATAATTTTTTAAAAAAGTTATGTCTCAAAATAATGCTTTAAAAATATAACCTTTTATCATGTTTGTTATCCCCCCTGCCTATTAGTACATACATATTCTCATCCTAGGACCTTGCAAGATGATTGACTGAAAGAAAGATACTAATCTGGTTTAGCTTTGATGCAAAGCCTGTCATCATAACGAAGATGTTTATCTGTCAACTCAAATTCTGCTCATCTGGTTTATATTCACATAAAAAATTTTAGGCTTGCAGGTAGCTGAAAGAGGTGAATAAAATCTGGTAGGCTGAAGCCACTAGAATGACACATAAAGATGGATCACAGAGCTCAATTTGCATGGAAAGGAACAAAAGGCCAGAGGCCAACTCTACATTGTTTCTCATAAGTTCTGGTTATGAAAAAAAAAGATATTGGAAGCTGATTTATGTCCTATGGCAAGAACACTATTGCCTGGTACATCCTGTCATACCCAAAGGAAGCCATTCAGTAGTAGAAAGGTGGAAGCTCTGTCTTGAAGCATTTTGAAAAATGACACTCATGCTCTTCATTTTTTTCCTAGCGAGACTATGGTGGTCCTTTGGTTTGTGAGCAAAACAGGCTGAAGATAGTGATCGGTGTCATTGTTCCTGGCCGTGGATGTGCCATTCGAAATCGTCCTGGGATTTTTGTTCGGGTCTCATATTATTCCCGGTGGATACACAAGATTATGATGACCTACAGAAAACCCTGAAAAAGTCAACAACTCCCATTGAAAGATTTTGGACAGCATGTAATTAATGTGTAATGTAAAGATCAACATTTTTTTAAGTACTTGATAGTCAAGTTTGTTGAGCTTCTTTTAATATTTATGGGTGTTTTTGGTGTTTTTGTCTACCAGTGTTGTTTTATAAATGTTGGAGTGACTTACAGTATATGCAAGTATGGTGACATATCTCCTGAAGATACTTGAATGGATAAACAATTTTGCAAAGACATTACTGGATGATAAATGGTTTTGTAGAAATAGATCATATGACCTCCTTAATGCTGCTCTTCAGATTATCGTAGAAGCAGAAACAAATTATAGTTCTACTTAACACATCTTATTCTTTCTATGAGCCATATATTTCTCTTCATATATAACAAAAGCCCTACTGAGAGATATATGCATCTGTCAAGGACAGCATTTATGATCATATTTCTCTTTCCCCCTTATAAAAGGTCAAAGATTTCAGTATTTTATTAAAAAATAATATCTTTAGTAAGTAATCTTTTCATTATTGATGGACTTTGAAAAGCCTGCCATAAGCAGAGTTCTCGTAAGAAGTCACTACCACTTTCTTTTACACAGTGCTTACAGACTCTTGTCCTGCACTTGGTTCCTTCACTGTGTATGTGGTCCTCTAACAGATATCTCAAACCCCATTTTGATTAGCAAACTATTGGTTGTTTCTTTAAAGTTTGACCCAGAAATAACTGTGGATTTACAATGCTAAAGACAGCATCTCATACAGTTTGAAAAAGTAATCCTGATTAACTATTGGAAGACTTTGGACATTAAAATAAATCTAAATCAGATATGCCCAAATCTTTCTAAACAGACAAGTATTAAAAATTCAGTTGATTCTAGTTATTTCATGAAACTCTGCATTTACAGCAAGAAAAAGAACAGTTGAATCTAGCACCTGGCTGGGAGAATTAAGACTGTGGAAAGTAAGTTATACATTAATAACTTTTCAGATATTTGAGAACTTTAATGAAATCTTAACTAGATTTGGACAAAATTCTGCCCCTTGTATAATTCCTTTCAGGATAATAAAAGGATTGCAGAGATTGATATGATCTTGTATTTAATATGGACAACATCACCGATAGTATAGTTGCTTGTTTCCTGCCTATATATAGGACAATCTTTTTCCTTTATGCTGACAGGGAAATGGAACAAAAAATCATCATCTATGAAAAGTGCTTGTTCTTCTGTAGGAATTTAGTTTTATGTCTGGAAATATTGTACAAATGTGTTGTTATAGGTGGCACTGATTACCCTTTAATTTCCGGAAAATTGACACGACATATATCCAATTGTTAGTTTTACTACTGTACATGTAATTACATAAGTAACAGCACTGTTGCTTCATTTGTGACTGTGTAAATTGTAAATGTTTCCAGTAGTGTTTGGTCTGTGTATCTTATCTAACTGCACAGCCACGAGGCTGACCCCATGGTGTAGACATACAAAAGGACATTTCATGCAGAAGATGCAGGGTTGAATTCTGCCCTGTCAGAAAGTGACCACTTCGGGGGAGATACCTTGGGAGACAGGCCTCATCTTGACTCACCAAATTTTCTTCAGCAGTGCACTTTGACTGCAATGGGACCCAATTATGCTTACATCTGGTGAGCTGGGATGAGTTTCAGCCCACGCTTAAGTGGCTTGGCTTGCTGAGATTTGTGTCACATATTCAGCGGATTCTACTGGCACATAGGAAGAAGTCTTTCAGCAAGCAGAGCTTCTGAAATTCCTCCTGATGTAAATAGTCTCTTTGGACAGATGTGACTTCTCCATACAGCAGATTCAAGGCTGTGGATGCTCCTCAGACAGTCTGTCTCAATCTATTCTGGCCACCCCTGAAGGCTTTGTGCTCCCTTTGGCCTCTCTTATTTACCAGCCCTAAAGAGGGCAGGATTTAGCCTGTTGTATTTACTCTTAATTATTGTCATGTAGGTGAGGAGTGTATTCATACTAAGTATATACTGACCATATCTTATTGAAAGGATTACATTTTTAAGAAAGACACTTAAAAAACTCTGAGTGAGTTTTGCTCTCAACCACAAGTAGAATGTGGATAAAATTTACAATTCCATGCTCACTCTTTGTATTCTACGAATTGTTATGTGCTCACTGTATTATATTTGCAGGTATTTTGTTATGTCTATCTAAAAAAATCAAATCCTAAAATATTTTAGTTAAAAGCTTCTGCTGTGCAGAAGACTGTGATTTTATATATATATATATATATATATCACACACACACATATATATATGATCAAAATACTGGTGTTTGTTAGACAGTGTGTAAGGATTTTTACCTGTTCTGGGCAGTGTCTCAGTAAAATAAATTTTGCAGAGTTGATGCTCCAGAACATAACAAGTTTGTATGCACTTGCTTACCAGGTACTTTTGCTCTCCCTATTTCAGAATGGAGGGCACTTGATATCCTGAAGAGCAAGGTAAGAGAAGAATAATGACAAGTTATAATGAATCTGTACTTCATTTATTCCTGTGAATATTTCTTGTTGGTACCAATGGTACTGTACCAGGCAACTGTTATAACTACAGGACTCTCTTAAAAAAAGACACTCTATAGATATTTTTTCACTGTTCTGGATTTTTTGGGTTTTTTGTTTGTTTGTTTGTTTTTTGGGTTTTTTTTCCTCTGTTATAACAAGGGAACCTGATCTAGTGCCCATCTAAATTGCTGAAAAGCCTCTTACTAACTTCAGTGGGATTTGAACTTTACTTCATAAATGTGATTTTAATCAGATTAGAATAAGGGGCACAGAAACTAAATTCTTATCTAAGGACATTCTAAAACTTCTTTGAATTTCATTCTCATTCTCCTTGCTGTAATTAATCCTTTATCTCTGAAAGGTGTAATGTCTGGATATAAAATTCTGGAACTAAAAACTAACAGCTGATTTTGTGCAACTGAAGTTGGTCTAACTTAATCACTATTTTCTTTGGGCATTGGAACTGTCTAACACTTCTTCCTTTTGTTAAAGAAAACACTTTTCCCTTAAAAAAGTTTTCCCCCTATCTCTTTTTCTCTCATAAACCTCATGACCCTCAGAGAAAAATGTAGCTCTCATTGGGAATGTACTGGTCTAGAGTTTTGCTGCTACTGCTGAAATCTTCTTCTCTAGTTAAAGATTAATTCTCTGAGGCATTCTGCAATCCCTTCCTGCAGGTAATGTCAATGTACTTGACAGAGCTACTCGAGTTAGAGCTTTTCAGACGAGGGTCCAAATATATTTCTGGGGGTCAAAATCTACTCAGGCAAAATGTCCCTTGATTTCAGTGAATGTGATTGTCAAAAGAGCAGGGCCTAAAAGTCATTCAGTACTTCTACACATGGTTCCTTGTACACAGATTCTCAGCTCCAAGGCAACCTCAGCAGGAGTTGAGGCTTTGTCATCATCCTTCTGCAAAGCTGGTTGTAAACCAGTTGACCCCCATGGAGATTGTATGAAGCCTATTGGGTTGTTTATTTAGCCTTGTCTCCTTATCAATTATTTTCTTCCTCCCTCATGTGCACTGGTATATTACTGTTTTTGAATGTTGGGGCTGCTGGCAGGAACTGACATGGCTTTTCACTCTAAAATTTTCCAGTATTCCTTTTAAACATACCCTTGGGCATTTATGTATAATGTTTTCGTGCATGGGATCTAACTTCAGGGAGCTGCCTGTGGAGTTTAGTGTATGATAAAAGTATTTTTTCTTATTTAAGTGGGAAAAATAATGCTCCCATTAAGTACAACTTGCTGAATGCCTAATGAAAAGGGAACACTGTGGTTATAACTTGTAATACAAATCTTCTGTAATTAACATCTTCATTAGTTAATAAAGTTGGTATTTTTGTAACCTTGTTTACTCTTATTATTCTTAATAAAGTATTTTATAAAAAACAACAACTTAATTAGCATTACATTTCTTATTGAAATAACAAGGTCAGAACCCCATTGCAAGTCTCCCAGTTCCAATTCCAGTGAGAGATTTTAATGTGCAAAGTAAGGAGGACTGGTGCTTTAAAGATTCTCTTGTGTCCAATTGCAGAATTGAAAATAAAATGAAGGAAAGAGCCAAATACATGGTGATCTTGTTGAGACTTCCCAAGATCCTTGTGAATGATTTCTGCACTGAGAATGGCCTAAGCATATTACAGTGAGATACATATTACTATATTTGCAGTGGAAAGGATGTTCTCAAGCTAAACATAAATATTTTCCAAGTTTTTAATTCCTTACGATTTCAGTATGAGAGGCTTGGAATTTTCCTTCTTTGTATAAATACACTTTACACTTCTGGAAAGGGCTCCCCTGTCAGTATCACTTAATACTACTGATGGTGCAAAAGATGATGTAAAGGAGAACAAAAACTTGCAACAAACCTTGGTGCTGCTGCTGCACTTAATACCACAACCAGCCAGCAGCTACCAGGAAAGGAAATAAGCAATACCCTTACTTACCCCATCAGTAAGTTCATTACTTCTTTGTCACTATCCAGTTGAAATTTCAAAGTTGTAAGCATTTCTGGTTATACTGTGATTTTGATGATTTAAATATGTATTTTCTCCAGCTATATCCACAGTGAATCATTTTTCAAATAAACTCATACACAGTGTTTGAAGTCTGGTTCTGAGGTTTTCCATGGTAAACATCACTTTCCTTTTTTTTAGTTTTCCAAAACAGAGGTTTTCTAATCAGTCCATAAAATCAATGGATTTTATCGGGAACTCCTGAAATCAGTGGGAAGCTTGCAATAACTTCAACCATGCAGGAATGCTTCCAAAGTAATAAAATCCAAAAATAGTCCATATGTCAAAACAATACTTTGCTATAGTTCTGCATTCAGTTTTCAGCATGTTCAGGTGACCTGTGCGTCTTCTGGGATCCATGAGAATTGACTGCTTGTACAGTAATTTGCACCAGAAAAATCTCTAAAGGGATATTGCCTTCATATTACATTCTGTCGTGGCTTTATCTTTTGTAGCTGCAGGAACACTGTGATCTGCAGATGATAAATGATGGAAACCCACATTGATGCTCACTGCTTTTGTTCTGCTCTGTGTTATTTACAAGCCTCATGTAAACAGAGCAGGCCATTTAGTAGGGTTCAGTTGTGTATCTACTCTGTCTTCAAAAGCACCGATTTCTGGGCAGCTATGTTCCAATAAAACCCACGTGCAATAAATACGAAAGAAAACAGCTGGGAGGGAAAAGGCAGACCATAAAAAAAAATAACAAATTAAGCCCTAAAATAAAAAGATTTTTTTTTCTTGTTGTCTTAGTTTTTAAAACATCAGGTATATGGTGTGAAAAGCTGCAATAGAATACCTTAATAGCTAAATCTACTTCACTTTGTTGAGGATACTTGAGAAGATGCAATGACTTCTCTGTATGGACACAGAAGATACAGGACAAGTTGTGCTTCTGTGTCTGAGATCCTGATTCTACTTGCATTGAAATCACTGTCAAAACACTATTTGAAAACACTATTTAGCCTAAACTAGGGCTAATGGATATGTTCCAAAAGTTCCTTCTGAGCCCCTTGGCCTTTGTCATGACATTGTTTCAGATCCTGACTTAAGGAAAGGCTCAGGGCGTGTTCCAGACTGTTAATGAGTGTCTGAGGGAGAAAATATAGATTTTATTTCAAAGCTGGGCGTCAAAGTTCAACTGCAGACTATCAAATTTGCTCAAAGTCTGATTGAAAATGAAACTTGGTTAATTTTCTTGCTATTCAAATATTGTTCATTAAATAATAATAACAACAGTTTTATTATTATTATAAATTATTAAGAAGGAGAAGAACAACAGCAACAGTCTTAAAACTCATGATTAATGCAGTTGCTAATAATCTAGCTTTTATACGCAAAAGAATACATTCTTTAGGGAAAAACTCCCCACCAGAGAAAAAAAATGTACCACTTCAGAGTCCAAGAGATGTCATTTGCATGAGATATCTCAAGTTTTGTCTGTTGAAGCTAGTGTTGACCTCAGTTGGGTTATTTAATACATTCTACTGGGAGAAAAATTATATAGAGGACAGTGCAATTCATAACAATTTATCAAAAAAAAAAAAAGGTAAACACGAGATTAGAGGTATACTCTGGATTAGATGAGGCTAATGTAAAATATAAATAAGGATATAGTCCTCCTCTTCCACAGAGAGAAGTTATGCCTTCAGCAAAATATGAGTTTATAGTATTTAATTCAGTTCATATTATACTGACTAAAAAAATTCCAGATGGTTTTCTTTTCTTGAGGATTAATGTCAGCATTATACACACAATGAGCAAATATGCATTTACATCAACATTGCTGTTACAAACCATGTCAACAACAGTCTCATGTCTTGGGAGTAAATATGCCATCTGCTGTTCAGTCTTGTGTTTAACAGGGCTCTCACTTCACAGAGCAGTTACAGAACTGCCATCACAGAACTCCTTCTCGATTTTTTAAATTTTTTTTAATTTTTTAAAATTAAATCACAGAAAATATGTGATTCACAGTGGTGAAGTTGTGGAAGATTTGCAGTAAACGAGATTTACTTTAAAGCCTTTGCTCTCAATTTCTGTGCATCCTCACAAGGCAGATGAGTCCCAATTCTCTGAATCCTGTGATTCTGTTGGAAAAGGCCCCACATGGTCTCATTTTTTTTTATTGTATATATTCAGAAAAAAATCCACAAAATACCTTTAGGACGTGAACACTCCTGACAGTCCAGCCTTCAGCTATCTACCCTGATATTTCCAGCTTGCCATCAAGTACATTAACTCATGGAAAGGAAATTCTAGTGGGCTAGATGGCTTCTACACATGCCCCATCAGCAAAGCTTGGGGAGATGCTCCACAGTCATCTCTAGCAAACCAGCCATACATTGCCAGAGATCTGGTGTGGCTGAGCACTAGAAGTACACAAATTACACATGGATGCAGAAGCAAGTGCACATCACACCCACCCAAATACACTTAAATGCCTTCACAATGGTATCTAGCTGACTAATTAACAAATTCTTAGTGTACACACATACTTTGGGAAAAGGATTATAACCTGAGGGTTTCTTTGTCCCAGTGCTGTGATAACGCAAGTGTCTTGGTACAGGAACAGGATAGCATTAGAAGAGAGGGCATCCTACCAGGACAACTTATCTCACTTTCAAACTAACCAAGAATAACACGGGGAAGCTTAATAGTGCCAGCCAGAGATATGAATTTTTGATATCCTGATTTGGCACATGTGGGGTGACAAACATTTGAGCGTAAGCCTGAGCTGGAATAAAATCTTATGTACCACTTATCCTTTGGCCATGCTCTGGATTAGCTGGATCCAAACCAATCCACTTAGTTTTGTAGTGATAACGTGTGTGCATATGTCTTTGTGAGTGCATGTGTGTGCCCGTGTGTGCAGAGACATGTATCTATTCTTCCTGGCACAACGTACAAGCTATAGGATTGATTTTTATTGTTCTGGAAGCATACAAAGTAGACCTGGCTAATTTTCAGCCATCTGTGTTCTAGTTTTCACACATTGGTGTAACTATAACCTGCATGTGAAAGCCCCAACATTTAACAGTTAAAAAGTTCAGCCTTGGCCCTTAAGATGCTCAAACATTTTAGAGAACGTGATAAACACTTGTATCTACGCTGCTAAGTGAAAGAGGGCATAGGCCCTTGGAGATCCTTCTAGATGGTTTATTTTTCCTTTTATTCCACTTTAACTTTTGGTAGGTATCACCAAAGACTGGCCTTAATTTTAAAGCTGCCTTAAAAGTGAGTATTTTTCCTGTAGAAACCTCCTTCTTTACCAGAGCTCTTTCTGGGCTGTTATCTTAATTAATTTAGTTAGGAGTCTCTTCTATAGTCATGTTTTTTCAGGCTGACTTCTCATTTTATTTATTTTTTTTTTTTTTTTTATTTTAGTATGGACACCAGGCTGTATTTGCAAGCATTGTGTTTTTTAACCCTCTCTGATGTTGCCTAGTGTTAGCAACTTTTTAGTTCATGTAACTCCCTAACATTAATGCCTGAGCATTAGTTCTTTTAGTTTTCTATGTAAGTTCTTTAAGTCTTATCCCTCTGCCTGGTTTATACATATGCTTGGAAAATAAAAGGAGGAAAAAAAAAAAAGGCTTTTCAGTTTTCTTTAACTGGCCTTTCCACGAATGCTGCTAAATTTTCTTATCGGTACTTTTTCCCATCATAACATGCAGATCTTACCAACTCAGTCTGCAGGAACATGTCAGTTTTATTGGTATGTTTGACAGAGACCAGGCTGGTTTCCAACTGAAATCCATTTGCTTTCCCTCCAGCAAGCTTGCTCACCTCCCCAGGCTCACTCTCTGTGTGGCTTCCTCCAAAGAGGTATTTCCCTGCCTGTTTGGGTATGTATTGCACACTGCCTTTCAAAATTGGCAGCAGAGTTTCCTATCTTCCCCAAATTATCCTGTGGAGCGTGGATTTTTCTTCCCATTTCCCTGTCAAATTCTTCAAGAGGGTAATATATTCCTTACCTTTAAAGAAATTTCCAGCTAAATGGGGGAAGGAATCAGTGAAGTTG
Organism: Acrocephalus scirpaceus scirpaceus; assembly: GCA_910950805.1. Taxonomy (NCBI): domain Eukaryota; kingdom Metazoa; phylum Chordata; class Aves; order Passeriformes; family Sylviidae; genus Acrocephalus; species Acrocephalus scirpaceus. The sequence continues at coordinate 10,132,787 of OU383777.1, forward strand.
ATGTGATCACGGACAGCCAAAACTTACAGGGAAGCACCTCACTTGAGCATAAGGCAAAACCTCTGGATGCGTTTCCCTGTTAAATATTTAAATATAGTCTTGGCATTCCCATATTCCTCTGAATGGTTATTTCAGACTCTTAAGAAGGGTTTGTGAATTCCTTTCTTGGATCGGACATGGTGAGGCAGGGGTGTTTGCACAGGCTGCTGCAGAGAGTGATCCAAGAGACTTCTCAGCACTGCTGACAAACAAGGTCTCCAATTCTTTTTCTTCTCTACTGGGTTTCTTTGCTTATTTTCTTTTTTGTCTTGTTTGTTTGTCTGGTACTTTATTATTCTATTTTAATGCTGACAGGAAGAAAATAAACAGGGAAGAGTAGGGCTGGTGGAAGTGTTGTGTTTGAACTGTCTTCTGGGTGAGATTTATGGTCTGCTAAGGACAGCTTTTTGGAAAGTTCTCTTCGATCCTTTCTTGGCAGTTTTTTCGGCCTCCTTTGCTGTCTGAAGACACTTCACTTTCTCTGTTTGGGAAGGGCTTTGCTCATTATCTTCTCTGTAAGGGTGGAAGTGATGAAGTCACTTAGTGTGTCCCCCCCCTTTCCCCGCTATCTGTGTCCCTGGGTGCTGATTCAGCCGCAGCACGGAGCACACACTGCAGGACCTTTTCCTTCTGCAAAATCCTCACCCAGGGGATACTTGAGCGAACTTGTATGCAAGAACAAAATACAGCAAAGGCACAGAGTGGCATTTCTACATTTGCCTCACTCTCTCCAAAGACCATGCCTGTGAAGACAACTACGGTGTGAGAGAGTAGACAAAGAAAACTCACTCTGGAAAAGAGTTGTTAGAAAAGACTGCTGCTCATAGAGAAGGCTTTTGATTGCTCTTCAAGATGTGTGTCTGCCTGCACATGGATAGTGAATAGATGCCTGGCTTGAAACAGAGACATTCTGCAGAGACAAATACAAAGGTTAGGGGCTATCCCTCTGGGAATTTTAGGTGAGAGAAAGCAGCACAATAATTTTAGGTCCCAGCTATAGGAGTGGCCACTGAGGAGCTTGGGAACTACATAGCTTCTGACCACAACTCATGAGCTATATTGTTTTCAGGTCTCTTTCTTTGAAAGATAAATCTAAGAAAAGAAATTCAGTTTTGAGGGAAAAATTTCAACAAGCTCTGCTAAAAAAACTCAGCAGCACACCACTGACTTCCCTGAGATCAGCCCTTTGCACATGGAGCTGGTTTGGTTTGGTTTTTCTGTTTGCTATGGGCAAACTGAAAAGTGGCCTGAACCAGTTTATGTCTGTATCTGAATTTAGCCAGTCTTTTGAATCCAGCTCAGAAGATGAAGATCAAGGGAAGAAAAGGTTTTTTTTTCAATGTTCTTTTACAGGCCACATCCTTCCTATCATTTTCCCAATTTCACACATTCATTAAAAGAAGAAATGTACTCAAGCAGAAAAGAAACCAAGCCCTCCAAGTGAGAACATATAGCGATTTCATTCAAAAATGCTTCTTTTAAGGCACAGAGTCTATAAAAACCACACCAAGAGAATACTGTACTCTGTGGTCATTTGTTAGTAAAGCTGACAGGAAATCAAAACTGAAAGGATTCTTCTGTAACTGCCAACTTGCTGTAATGGAAGCCAGGGGAAATATATTTATCTGTTTACTTGACTAAGAAGAAAGAAACCAAAACATATTTTCCTCCAATAGTAAAAGGAGATTAGACTGTTGCTAGTCACTTGTGTGCAAGACTTCCCCCCAGGCCTTTCCTAATGTTTTGTCTCACATTCAAAACAAATAAAATATGAGCTCTGAGGAAAAGAAAACATTTCACAGATTATAGAAACTAAAAAAGATCTTTATATACCTAACATTTCACCTTATAGCCTAAGGGATATTGCCCAACACTACACCTTATTGAGAACCTTAATTTTGTAGAATTTTTCTGGAAACAGATTTCATGCCTGTCATGTGGTACAAAACTGCATCTGCAAAGGAGGACAAGTCATTTAGAATATGACTCACTAGGCTTGGTTTTCCCTCCAAAATTAATTTTTATTGCACTGAAATAAATAACATGAAATATAATGGATCTGATTCTGTCACCTTGCTCAAGACTTGATGATCTATAAAAGTCTACTCTCAAAACAATTCTGGACTTCTTGTAATGGATGATAAATCAATTGAATCGTAGGATAGGGACTACTACCAATCTGATAATAATGCGATCTCTACAGATAGATCACTGTTAAAAACAGTTTCATGATGATGTGAAAAATAAAAATAGTATGAAATATTCCAAGGTCAGGCTCAGCAGTGGATTTTGTCATTATTACATGGCTCTGATAATGCAGAGCTGCCATAAATGTCTTCAATTAATGTATTTACAGAACTTTTTCCACTACCATGAAGCAGTCAAAACCAGATGGCAAATCTTGTCACAGATATTTCATTTGATTAATTCTTCTGTCTGGGCAGATGCAGTGCAGTCTGTCAAACCATGAAGATAAATAAAAAATTAAGATGTTTTTCCTAGAGACTGCTAGCTGGGTAAAGCTTTCATAGCTGGAAGAGGACAAAAATTAAGTGGATTTTTTCTCTAACCATGGATATTTGCCCTAACAGGGTATCTTTGATGTGAATCTTAACAAAACACTTTTTAGGGTAGTTGCATGTGGGAAATTAGTCAGTTTATAGTGTGCAAGATAGTTCCACCAGATAAACAACACATTAAGTTTTGCCCAAGTTTTAAAATCCACAGCAGGAACCATATTTGTAGCAAGAGATGAATCTGCATATTACCACCACATATCACATCAAGAATTTTCGTTGTGGTTTTGTAGGATTTTGAAATTCTGCCATAAGGTTCAAAGCGTAAAGAAAGACTGTCTTGCATAGTCATTATTTCTAAACACTGAATATACCTAAGAAAAATCAGTGATAACAGGTAGACTGTAAATTATGATTTATTTAGCACCATAATAGGAACAGGAACAGATTATGTTGTAACAAAGCACTTATGTCCTCATTTGGGACCATAATTAAACATATGTTTAACTTCAAGCACAAACTTAAGACTCATTGACAAGTGCCTGCCTTTGAAGATGCAAATAATCCAGTGAATTTATAAAGCATTGTGACTTTGGCTGAATGTGGGCAAGAACTCCAATTAGAGATGAGACTTGTTTGTACAGTGCCTAAGACAGGAACACCATAAACATTAAAGAAAGGCTTCCAAAACTGACATTAAAAATGTTAATGGTTCCCTTTAATTCCCCTTTTCTTTTAAAATAAAACCTAAAGTGACATTCAAAGGCTCAACAATGACAACTATACAGGAGAGAACACATTGAAATTTACTTCTGATTTAACCATAGTTTGTGAGACTCCTGTGAAATTGGATGTGGTACCATGGTTTTGTCTTCAGAGTCTTATTAGATGCCTTATTTCATGTCTTTGTGCAGTTGAAAGGTAAAGCAGGGAACATTTTAATATGGTTGCATTTTAATGGCATTCCATCCAATTACTTCAGAATCTGTGGGGAACACCTATAACTGGCCTGTGCTCTGGAGCTGAATTTAGATTTTATATCTGTTCAGCATCTATATTACTTGTCTAGACACATCTCTTAGGAGTCAGAATTACAAATGACAGATTGTATACCAGGCCTGACATTTATGTGATTGAATATAGAGATATATTTATAATATGATGATAACTGTATCTGATATGTGCTTCATCTAGGATCAGAATGAAGCCCAAAACATTCACAAGTGGCAGGGTCAACACCCCTTTATGATTACATCAGAGAATAAAATATATCTATATATGCGCAAAAGCACCACATCTTGGCTTTCCAAACTTTTCTTCCATAAATTAAAATCAGGTCTATCCTCAGAAGGAATGGAAGAAGATTAAAAAAGACCCAAAAAGTATTTTTGAAATACTACAAATATCTAAGTCACATGAATTTTTTGCTAAAGCCAAATGAATTATGTTCAAGTAGTTATTCTACATCATTTAGTAAAGCTCAATTCCACATTTCTACAAACAAGGCAATTGGTTTGAGACTAGCATGGAAGATTTGTGGATTAAAACCAAATGCTAATAACAAGCGAGGATTCACATGGAAGAACTCGAGGACATGTTCCTCACTAGTGGAAGAATAAGTTCTGAAATAGTTCCTTGCAATCAAGATATTATTACTATTAAAATTTTAAAATAATTTAAATTAAAACTAGAATTTATTTGAGTTGTACTCAGGTTTTGTCTTTGCCTCTGACTTTTCAAGATTTACTTTACCTGTGAACATCTGTTGAGACCTTGAGTGCACTCAGGGGCCCTACTATCCCTGCCTGTCCCTAGCCCTCCCCACATCCTACTCATAGCTCGAGACCCCACTCCAGTCCCAGGAACTGTCAGGTCTTGTCCCAGGGAGGTTTTAGGATTCTGTCTCCACCTGTCCTGACTCATCCCAGCCTCAGCCCACCCTCATTCCCACAGAGGTTCCTGATGTCCAGGGCTGGGGCTGCCCTGTCTGTCCAAAGCCTTGCCTTGCCCTGGCTGCCCTGATACCCCTGGATCCTGGAACCACCAGCCCTCCCAGCACCAGGATAACATTTATTCTTTATTTTTACATAATTATAGTACCTTTTTTTCCCCATTTTCCCCATTTATTTTCCCCATTATCAAACCAAAAATAAAGCTTCTTATTCTCCTTTCTGCTGTGGTCAGTTTTGTGTCTATGAAGAGGAGTCAGTAAACCTGAATTACTTTATTTGATACGACAGATCCTCCACCTCTTTCCCCCATTAAGTAAGTTTTTCAAAACTTTCTCTTTTTTTAGCTGAAAATTTTTAACTTCTAAAGGCCAGACTTTGTTTCAAAATGGAAATTAAAGTCTGTTCATTACAAAGTATTGGGAAAAAAATGTTTGCAATAGAAGGTTTTATTTTAGAAAGGCTCTCCTTTCACATTTACCTTTAATCTTAATTCAGGAACAATTTTAACCAATTCTAATAAAAACATTTCCTTTGTTGGTTTCGTGACTCATAGGTAGGGATTGAAATGTTCCATATAAATTCTCATCAGGCTGAACAAAGGCACTGGACACATGTCAGGGAACACTCATGTTTTATTATATAGTTTCCATAACCTCAGCAACCAGCCCACTATTTAGACTGAAAAGCTGTTGGTTAACAAGCACTTAAATTCTTACAATACACTTCCACAAGAGTGAAGGCAAACAACCCCTTAATAAAGTACACTTCAGTAAGTTCTCAATTCCCACAATAAATTCCTCAAAAGCTGCTTGCTCAGAAGCCACAGCACACCAATACTCTAGACCAATGGCTAACAAGCCACAACACCCTGCCACAATGTCCCCACACCAACAGTAAAATCCACTAGGGAGTAGGAGGTAGAACATGGTAGCTGCACTTTGCCCAGGCAAAGCAAGCCAAGAAAACAAAGAATGTAAGACCAGCACTCAGCTCCTGCGTTGGCCACACCATGTGGATGGTCTGTAGCTGAGCTTGGAAGAACAAAATAAGAGAAAGAGGAAAAAGTCAGAGAAAAAGAGAGCCAGGGAAAAGACAGAGAAAAAGAGAGTGAAGGGGCCTGATCTGCTCCCTTTTATAGTTAACTTGATGCTTGTCTCTTATGTAAATTAGACTGCTCACATGTTTTGTTCTGTGTTCACAGCCAGCCCTTCTCCAAGGAGTGAGGTGGCGGTAATGGGACCAAGCCCCAGTCAGGAGGAGCAGAAGTTGGATCAGAAGAGCACTGCCCCATCTCTGCAGGACCCTCTCCTCTGATCACACACTTCCTGCAGCAATACTCTATGTCTGAGATAAACCATGCCTAGGTCTGGTCCTTTACAGTTGAACATCAGTGTTGAGTTCAACTTTGCTGCAGGTCTGTTATGATTAATGCTTCAAAATGCTCTACAAGAGGCTGCTGCTTTCTCTTGAGTCCCTACGAGATAGAAAGGTTATTGGTAGATATTTGTCTTCGTTTCACTACAGAAGATATAGTTGATTCTATGCTTCTAAGATTTGTAAGATTTTTTGTTATTCATAGCTATCTACATCAAAAATTTTGAATAGAACATGAGAAACAAGAAAAAACTGGTGCAGTTTTCAAAGGCATCAGATCTGAACATAAGGACCCCTAAATCCTTTACATGTGTAGAAACACAAGCTTTGCCTTTGTGTTCCTTTGTATTTCCTGAAGAAAAAATTACCAGTTTGGGATTTATTGACTAGGTGTGAATTTTTTGCATTTACCTGTAATAAACTGTATATCACAGTGCTGATATAAACATACATATATATAAAAAAGAAACCTATCTTTCTTCCACCTTAGAGCTTATCAGATATGAAGAAAATAATTTTTAAAAAGCAAAATATACTATCACTGCTTTATTTTATTCTTATTATATTCTTTCACTTTGAAAGTGGCTGTAACCCCACCTATTTGATATTAATTTGATATTGATGTTAAAAATAATGATAGATATTTCTGGATACTGTAAAATTTAAATTTCACATCTGGATATTTTTACACATTAAATTTTAGTAATATTTTCCTTAGATTTGAAGTAACTAAACATGATAGTAGCTGTATCCACCCCAAGATGAAATGCACACATTTTTTACAGCCATTGTGTACAAAACTTTGGTGCATGAAGTAATATATCCAAGCTGAATTGAAAGCGTAAGGGAAACTTTAAAGAGGTAGAATGCAACCAACATTGAAAGTTGGCAAAGATGTTACACAGTTTAACACAAGCTGTTCCTCTCTAATATCGTAGTGACAGTTTCATATAAATGACATTTCGTGAGTAATAAAATGACAAATACATCATTAAAATTAGAGACAGATTGCTAAATGGATTAGACTGCAAGTATCTTGGGCTTTTTCCTTATTCTTCCACATGCATATTTCATCTTGCTGAAAAGCTATATGCCAATGTTGTTCATATTGCCAAACCTTAAATTGAGTTTTTTAAATTCATTCAGTTCTACCATGAAACAGCTCTTTGAAGAGAGGACATTCAGCACTGATTTTTTTAATATCCTTGAACAAACCACACCCAAGCTCTTGGATGTATGAAGTGCCCAGCACACATAGGGCCTTGTACATGTATCAGGTAATTGCAGAACAATCAAAGGGCTTTTTTACATTATTTTTCAAAAATAAAATCTAGTTTAGGGCTCAGGTTAGAGTAATCAAAGGCTGTTGCAAAGCTTGGTCTCAAAGTATATAAATAAATAAACCATTTTGGGTCTAGAATAGGAACCAGTCAAACTACATTCACACAGGCAAATAGTATACAAGATAATAGGAAGAAAACCAAATAAAATAGACTTCTCTCGTAAAGTAGCAAGGAGGCTTGCAAAATACATATTTTTAAAAATAAGCACAAAGCTACCTAGGACATCTAACATAAAGAGAGGTAGGCAGAGTTTTTTAAGAGGCTGTCTGAACCCTATGGTAAAAAATACAACTTTCTTTTGAGTTTTGGACTCATTAAGATTATTTATTATAATATCCATCATAGAATAACTTAAGACCAGTTTCCTAGTCTTATTTAAGTCCTTCAGGAGTCTACTAATGTTAGGGTCTATTTTCTTATGTCATTGCATTGTAGACTTGAGCTACTTATCAAGCGTGACTATAGTATGTCATGCAAAAACAATAAACAAGATGATGTTCTGTTAACAGAGGAGAAAAAGACGTTTGATTTCCTATGAATGTGTCACCCTTAAATATATTTCTCTGTAGTAGCACCAAATCTGCCTCACAGAACAATAAAAGGCAGTTATGAGAGCAGTCCAGAGCTCTGCATGTGCTAAAAAAAAATTTTGGAGACATCTACCCTTTATTAAAGTGAGTTTGACCAGAGGATTCAGACGTTGTCAGAGACAGACAGACCAGCAGACACCTGAACAGTGGGGGTTGCCCATGAGCCAGCAATGCACCATCACAGCAAAGCAGGCCAGCAGCCTCCTGTGCTGGAGAGACAAACATCTTTCAGGTCTTGGGGCATCTGACCTAGGAGGGAATTGGGACTGTGCATATGTGATTCTGTACTCCTGTTTCCTTAGGAAACTCATTTAATCAAGTATCTATGAAATCATCAAAATATCTCTGCAGCTGGTTCTTGTTTATTCATTCTCATTGAACAAGTAATTTTGCTTACTGGAGGCTACTCACGCACCCTGCAAACCCCACCTCTAGTAGAAAGAGAGAGCATTTGAATGGAAAAAACTTGACAGACAACTCTGGATTTGTTAGAAGTGCCATATGTTTCTCTCCCAGTGATTTGCTAGCCAAACTCCTCTTTTATGATAACACTAAAATATCCTTTACTGGGGAAACTAATGGGCATCTTATCAGACAACCTTTTTAACAGTGTTCAGTGGAAATCAGAAGAGTCATCTTAGAATAACTGGACACAAGAGAAAAGAACTAATTTTTTTTTTTTTTAACTTTTTCTCCTGCAAAAACTGTAGAATTTATAAATTCAAGTGGTAGTTGCAGCCTGTAGGAGTAATCTTAACTTTAACTTTGCACTCTTTGATTAATTTTTAAGCTATTAAAAAGGAAGTGGAGATTCAACCAAATTGACCATTAGGAAGTATGTACATCTGCAACAAATCAGGGTTATTAGTGGCTTGGTAGTTTCCACTTTTTGTTAATGTACTGTGGAAATGAAAAATTGGTAGACTTAGCCAAGGCATATTGTTTATAATAATCTTCAGGATCACACTGGTGATCCAGCTGTACAAAACCGTACAAAACTGTCTACATGCCAAGGCACAAGTGAGAGAAACACTACTGAAAAATATTAAAGGGCCTGGAAGGTACTGAATTACTCTTGTGAAGGACTAAGAGCTCTTGGCTTCAGTTAAAGCAAAGACCCACTCAGGATGAGCACCTCACTCCATGAAATAATCTTCTGATTAAACATGTGATATTTTCTTCTCTCCTGAAATGAGTGTGTGCACATTAACATCTGTAAACGTCAGACAAGTGATCTGCTGTACTGAGCAGCCTCACTTTAAACCTGTCTAATGCATGTCCTGTCTTAGTAAAGATACAGATGCTTTCTGTGGTCCTATAAAAATGTGCATTTTAATGATAAATGGGACAGTTTATAGTTCCAATTACTCTTCTCTCCTTTGAAGCAGGAAAACTGGCAATCCCTTATCTAGACTTTAGCAGGTTGAGATAAACCTTGATAGCAAAAAGTATCTGGATTGTCAGAGCTTTTAGCTACAGTAAACTGCTTAAACTAAAAGCAGCTGTTAGTCAAAAAGGAACAATAGCCATTCATTTGCAAGATGTTTTGTGGCTGGGATACTATTAATGAGTTTTTTCTTCAGATGAGACTGTTGTAAAAAGTCTAAGTTACACACGCAGGCACTCATATGCACAAACATGCACATGCAGTGATATGAAACACGTAGAGTTTGAGGAAATCTTGTTTGGCTAATGTACAGTAGTCACTTGGAAGAAATAATCCCTGGAGATCACTGTGTTCAGAAAACTATGGTTTGCTTCCAACAGTATAATAGTGAGATTTCACTCACAGTTACAAAAATGTTATTGTTGCCTCTACAGATCTATTATTCCCATTTAATGTCTGGAACAGTAAAATTATCCTCACTGAGGAATCCTATTGTGCCTGCATCTTATTTGTTCCTAAATATATTGGAATTACATGGACAATGCTGTCTTCTATCATGTTTTGTGAATCACTACCAATGTATTTCATTGTATTACATAGACAATGATTCCGACTCCTTCTAGGTTTTATACTATGTTTCTTCCAAGCTTCTATAAAATTTTCTGGTGCAAATTTAAGTCTGTGTTTTAGTTAATATTGCAAAAGGAAAAAGATACTAATTCAACTTGTAACATATCCTCAGTGTGCTCACTTTTTTTTTACAAAACACAGTTGCAGTCTTAGAATTCTGTGTGGAACTATTCAGTAAAGAAAAATGTCTCCTGTAGTTATGAATTATGTCCCCCAGTCCTCTTAAAATGTCTATACCATGCACCTATTTTACCAAACCAATCTCTTCATAAATGAAAATCCAAATCTACAAGACCAAAACTGTAACTGACAAAAAACCTACAACAGGCAGTGGCAAAAGCACATGATTTCCAAGAAGTAAAAACCTACGCCAGATAAAAACCTCTCTTCTGTTTGCAATAGTCTCAGTTTTGTTTGATTTTTTTGTGTTTTCTGTGCTCTTCCAACTTCTAGCTAACTTCTCTACTCAACTCTCATCCAACTCTGCTAGGATAACAGCATATTTTCACTTGAAAATCAGTTTGGATAGTCATGAAACTCGTCTCCTGTTCAGGCTGTACTTCCATCAGCCTACCGAGATATTTGACTTTGCAATGACAGGGTAATGTCAGTATTCCTTTTTGGAATTTATGTATTAGTTCACTATTGGCTATGAAACAGGGGTAAGCATCTAGTACAAAAGATTAGGCTGGCAAAGGAGAGGGTTTGGGTTATTGTAAGTAATTCCCACACAGTTTATCCCCACACACCTGCCAGTGGGTCATCATAACTCTGCAGAAGCACAATTTTCCTTCTGGTTCATTTCTGTGGAGGCAACAATACCCAGAAGTTTGAATACCTATATTACACTCTGAAATTGAAGCCTAAATAAATAATTTCTTCTAACAGAGTGAGGAGAATTGGCAGCCCATGAAAAGCTGACGATTAGCCTTATCCCTTCCTTCATATTTTTTGCATGAATTCAAACTTAGTTGATTTCCAGACAGATTTTCCCATTTTCATATGCATATGCTTATTCTTGACATGACACGGCTTATGCCAGGACTTGGCAGGTTGATCCACAATTGTGAACTTCCCTCCCAGACAAGGACCTTGAGCTTCTCCTGTGAACTAAAGATCTGAGTTCCTTCTGTCAGGATTTCTTGTGTGATACTGTAAAATAGTGAGGGTCTAATCTATTCAGTTTAGGCCATGGTACCTTTTCAGATTGAAATGTCTGGTCTCAGAAAGGGGAATAAAGTTTATTTGAGTTTCACTAAGTTATCTGCCTGCATTCCTTTATCAGTTTTGATGAAAAAAAAACCCAAAAACCAAAAAACAAAAAACAAAAAACCAAAAACCAAAAAAACACTTCTGAGGTCTGCAGATGGAATTTCAGGCTGCTGAAATCAACTGTCTGCTGTGTGACTTATAACTTAGGTACCACCAAAGAATAATCTAGTCTAGGCTACATGCTTATCTTTTTTTCTATTGAGAATACAGTAAAATAACAGGAAATGTTCAGCTTCTCCATTCACCTGAGATGTATTCTACTGCTTTTCTTTGATCAGAAATTGAAATCTCCTAATTTCCAAAATGAGTAAGATTTCACATGTACAGGACTCCAGGATCTGTTCTGGATATAACCCAATAGCCCAACAGTGTTTGCATCCCTAAGACCATGGTCTGCTGAGTCACTGTGCAGGCACTGACCAGTCAATGAGCTTAGGAGATGTACATAATCTACAGGCAGGTTCTGTTCTCTATCAAAATTGGCTTCAGTTATGATACCATGACATATGACATATGACATATGACATATGACATGACAATTATGACAATCATAACAACAAAAAACTGGGTTTCTCCAGAATATTGAGAGAGAGTTGTGGTGTGGGTGGTCATAAACTGGATGTGAAAACTAAGCTTTAGGTGATATTTAAAAGGCTGCCATCTCATCAGAAGTAGTACTGATGATCCATCTGAGAACTACTTCTATCCTTTATCATCACAATTGCTGGCTGATATAGCCATTATTGTAAGTCAGGTGCAAATGATGAGTAGAAGTGAATCAAACCATGCTATTGAGCAAAACTGAGCTGGATTTTATACTTTCCCTAACACAATCAAATTATCTATCTGACCCTGTTCCACAGATCTCCATTTGCCAATGAAGTAAGACATCCTCGTGTTTTAAGATTGCCAAGAGACTGAAACCAAATTTCTAAAACATGAGTAAAAAGTGTAAGGGATAGAAAAAGATAGTAAAGTCAGATAGACTTTTAACATAATTATGGATTACAATGTTGTGTTATAAAACATTATTTTCAGTATTTTTATTATTATAATGCCAGATATTTTGATCCTGCCAGAGCCAATCAGATATGATGAGAACATTAACTTAGATTGGCTTGGAGCCAACAAATAGGTGTAAACATCAGACCTCATTAAATTTTCCTGAATTATACTGAAATTGAGGTTTATTTCATGCTATGTATAATTAGACAGTTATTGTAATTATTCCAATTTTTTTCACATCAAGACTTTTGTATTGCACCCTTTTAAGATGAGAACTGAAATCTTCTATGCCCCAAGGCAGATAAAAACAAAATTTGTCATGTCCTATCCATCTAGAGGACAATCAACATTTGTATCTGTTGTCCAATAAAAGCCAATTCCTGATGCCTCTAAGGATGGCAGAATTTCAGCAGAACAGAGAAGGCCTGTAGATGACATGTGTGTATGAGAAAGGAAGAGTCTGCATTTTTTAAAGGGTCATTTAAACCCACAATAATTGATTCATTTCTAAACTACTTTGTAGACTGAGTCCATCTTGAAGTGTCTTATGAAAAATATTCTACAGAACTGACTGACTGGATTGAATGATTTGGGTGTAGATTATTTCATCACAGTTGAAAGCTTTTTCCATCTGCTGCCTTTGCATGCACAGCCTGTTTCTAGAAGCATTTTTGACAGATTTAAGCTGACTGGGTTTATGTATTTAGTTCATTTGTACACAGCAGGGTACAGCATCTACAGGCAGCTTCAGAACTCTGAGGCCAGTGGATCAAAAAGTAATAAAAATATTTCTTTTTCTCAGTAAAACCAGGGAATAAAAATATTTCTTGTTCTGAATAAACTGAGGGAAAGCGTATATGTTGGAAAAGAGGATGCAATTTTTTCTTCTTTTGTGCTGCTCTTTAGTACAACGTCTTTTGTTTGCAGCTCATCTTGTGTTCTTTAGGGAATTCTGGACCAAAATCATCTTCTTCACAGGTTTTGGCTATTGTGATCTCTCTACATCAACCTTTTAACATTTATTCCTAAGACCCTCTCCTCCTTCAGTCATTCAAAACTCTTAGCCCTGCAATTGTTGGAGAAACATTTTATCTTTTGAGGTCATCAGATATTTTATGTCCCATTGCCTTTGTCTAAAATATCTTCAAGAATTTTTTCTCAATAGCTGTGTTGTTCTGACATTTGTAATAATTTTCAGTTGGGGTAAGTGTTTTCTTAAAAAAATTATCATAGATCTGCACTACATTTTTAATTTATTGTCACAGTCGATCCACTTTATACTGCCTGGAAATTCATTGAGTAGTAAAGGGTAAGTGGTGCCTTACTGGAAGGGAATACAACTTTCCTGAAAATTGTAAAATAGTATATTACATGATTACCTCCTCTCAATCACTAATGAACCCACCATGTAATTCTCTTTGAACCTGCACTATTTACAAATTTTTACTTAATTTAGCAACAAAACTGATTGTACGATAAATATTCAATATGCCTTGCTGACGCAAATTTTTCTATTTGCGGAGATGGTCCTGGTCTTATAATAGTGCATTAAGATTATCCATAAAATCCTGTAGAATTTCAGACTAAGAGGAATAGAAGATTTTTGAGAAGAGGTTAGAGGCAAAAAGCCCAAGTATAAAAGTTCAAAGCTTGACTAGATTTATATGATTACTTCTTATGGCCATTTGCTAGGATAATGTGATACTGATTGTGGCCATTCACTATAATAATGTGTTACTAATTGTCATTAGAGAAACTGATCAAGTATTGAGGTTTTACAAGCTGCATACCAGGAAGTACAGTTTCTAAGATTAGCCTATGCAATGAGGTGTTGAGGTCACCTTTTAGCTCTTTAAGTCTTAAAGAGCCTTAAACTCATAAGCAAGGTCAGGTTTGGCATCATGGTCTATTGTTAATAAAATTGTTCTGTTGAAGCATCCTATCAAAATACTCTAAATGGTTGCTTTGGCTGGGAGACATGTTCTCTGAATTAACATCTTTCTAAAGTCAGAGCAGTGGATTGAAAAGGGTAAAAGATGAGATTCCAGAACTATTTCTGCACTGCTCTGATTCAGAGAACATAGCTCTGTCGAAATTTAGACAGCATGAACCAACTTAAGAGGTTCAGGGGAAGGTTTTCTGATACAGAAGTAACAGTGGATGCAACTGCAGCTAAACGTTGCTTCATGATTGATATTGTCATAGGAAAATGTGTAAAACCAGGGCTGGATTGAGAGTGAGTGTGCTACAAGTAGAAATAGAAATGCACATATGACCTAGTGCTGCCACAAAGCTTTTGGATTGTGGTGCAGACTGTAGTGATCAGCCAAAACATCCTCTCTCTTTCCAGTAGAGTAGGACACCTGTTAACTTCCTGATGGCACAGTGCGGCCAATGAGCTCATTAGAATATTGTTTCCTCTGTTGTGCTGACTCTGTCTACCAGTGAAACAAGGAAAATCTCATTCCTCCCCTATTACTGTGTCCTGCAATTTTCTTAACTTTCTCTTTTTGCATTTTGATAATATGGCACAGCCTTCCTCCAGATCAACTCTTGCTCATGGAAACTTTATTATCAATACATCTCACAGCCTTTACCAGTTTTGATAACCAAACAGCACCATGAGGCAGAGAAAACTAATTTGGGCAATAGATTAGAGAACAAAAGTGCAGGTCACAATTAATCACAAATTAATATCTGAAGGAATATGAAGCATCAGGCTAAGAGGAATCATGAAAGCTCCATATTCAAGGGAGAATACATCGCTTCAGATGGTATTTTACTGTGAAAATGAGGGGAGCATATGAACCAATAAGTTTTGTTCTGATGATTCATGAAGTTTTCAGTCCATAACAAGACTTGAGGACAATTATGACAGTAGCCTTTCATTACATCTCTGTTGGTTATATTAAAAAAACACCAAAAACATTATCATTTTCATGATATACTTGTCTAGCCCTTTTGTCTTCAATGAAGTATGGTTAGAAGAACAACTGTATTGGATTGGGTGGCCAACATATCTTCAGAAATTAGAAAAAAGTCATGCAAACCAGAACTGGAAAGTCATCCCAGCAGCTTATCTCTTGTACAAACAAGTGATTACTGCTCTATCCCAGTGCTCCTCCCTGAGTATCAGAACATGATATGAACTTTCTTTGGGGAAGATCCACCATATCTCCAGGACAAAAATGAATGGCCTGCTGAGCCATTGGTCATTAATTCTAGATGCCAAAGGCACAAGAATTCATTTGGAAGGAAAATTCTGATTCCACAGTCTTTATTTTAAATCCATTCTGTTGGGGGTTTTTGGGTGGGTTTGTGTTTTGTTTTTTGGGGTTTTTTTTGGTTCGTTTTTTGTTTTGTTTTGGGGTTTTTTGGGGGTTTTTTCTTTTTTTTTTGTGGAATGTCTTATAGTGTGGATTTTAAAAATTGCAGGCAAAGAAATTTCCTATATTTTCATTTCTCCTCTTTTTTTTTTGACATTGTAAGTCTTCTCACAGAGCTGATACAAAGGGAAGTAACATTTCACTCAGTGGCAACCAAAGAAAAAAGCACATCTGCCCCAAAACATGTACTTCCTACCCACAAATCTGTCCATATTTTCAGTCAGTACTAATGTGATGCTGTCAGTTGCATTACAGTAGATTGCTTTTGCTATGCAAATATGATTAGACTTTCATTACATTTAAAACATATTTTCACACATGTTTCTACTGACTTCAGGGCAAAACACCCTCACCTACTTCTTGACTTACTCATTTCATTTTGTGAAAATTAAGCTAGCTTAGGAAACTAAGTAAAAATTGGAAGACAGGAGAAAATCTGTCTCTTTTTTGCCCTCTTTCCAAAGGGGTTACTACTTAGCACATTACTAGTTCTTAATCACAGTAATTGTGAAGGAAGTCAGTTCAGGCTATGTCATGTGACAGTGAAATAAATTACTGAATGTTCCATCATCCAAATGATCAAACAGCATAATATTTGTGTTGAAAAAGGGCAGCACTTTGTGCCTGCACTTACATGAGAATTTGTGTATACTCTGAAACTGATAGTCAGCGGATGTCAAAGGCAGGAAGACTCCCATTTTTTGAGTCCAAAAGAACCAAATATGAGGTAGCCACCAAGTTAATATATGATATTTTACTCAAAATGGACAAGTCTTAGAACAGAATTCTAAAGACCTCAGATGGAAAATTCAAAAACTGAAATAGTTTTTAGGGATCTTGGAAAGTGTCTAGTTTAAACTAAACCCGTACATTTAAGCTGGTTAAAACTAAGTGAGATGAACTCAAACCACTAACAATTTTAAGTGGGAGTTGAACTTACATGCTCGTCTGTTCTGTGAGTCAGGCCAAAGTGCCTGTTATGACTAAGGAAGTTATTTGAGACTTTCTAGGGGCTAGATCACTGGAGACTTACTCAAATGGCTGAGTCCTCACATTCTCATCTAGCTGATGTCAAAGACACTCCTGAGAAAGGTCAAAAACTTGACGGACTTTTCAGTTTATCAGTTCCACACCACTTTCAAATTATCATTGTAGAAAAAGAGGAGGATTCCTCATTAGTTAAACTGACTGTCTTGGATTAAAGCTTAGTTGTGGAAGGGAGGTCCATCATCAGCTAATTTGTTTGTCTGCCTGGCAGGCTATTATTTTGCTGTGGAAAAACCTTAAGCCCACAGTATAATGGCATTACTGTCTGGTATTCGTAATTCTAGCCACACAGTCCTCTTTCTTCAAAATTCATCTGCTCATTATTTGCTGAAGCCAACTTTATTTTTTCTGCAAGATGCAACAATAAGTAAACAACATATGTTATTGGTTCAAAGAATTAACAAAAGAGTGGTTTTTTTCTTGTTTGAAAATCCTGTCTGTTGAGTGTGTGTAATATACTTGCTGCTTTTGCTAATTTCTCCTGCTTCTAGATGTTTGCATTCAGAAGCTGAAAAGGACTTAGATGTTAATTGCACATGTGCTTTGAGTCATGGATTTATCCTTCTAAATATATCTTATATACACTTAGACAAATTCCTCTCTCTCTCTTTTTTTTTTTTTTTTTTTTTTTTTTCTATAGTCATTGTACAAATGAGTACAAACATTTGTCTTCATCTTTAGGAAACTATTATTCATGGCTGGGTGAGTTGAAGTTCCTATTTTTTCTTCAGTGGAGTATGATTTCATCTCTGGATTAGTGGCACTATGTTTAGTGTACACGACTTACATGTGCTCTAACAGCAGGCAGCATCTTTTTCATTTGTGCAGAACTGTTGCTCAAATGTCATCACTTTTACCTGCAAGAAGTAGTCCAAGCATATTATAGATGTGATAGTGGAAACAAGCTTCTGTGTTATTCCCAAACCCATACTGAAAATTCTACTATGAAGATCAATAAAAAACATTTAGCTGAAAGACATTGGTGGATTTGATGGCCCTTTTCAGTCAGTGGTAGTAAAGGTGTAACTTCATTGTAAGTTCAGAGTGTAAATCCTTCTCAGTAACCTTACCCACCTACCCATCCAGTTTTCAGGAAAGCCTATGACACATTTTTGCTGACATCCTCTGGCACTTGGTCTAAATTGTTCTTTGGCTTTGAAGACCGTTTATGTCAGTGAAGTGCTTGTGTATGTGTTAGTCTAAATTCCAGTCACAGGAAGATTTACATAGGAAATTAAGATTAAATACCAGCAAATATAAATTGTAAAATAGTCGTCTAGACAGGAGATGGAGCCATGTGAGTCTTAGCTGGCCAATCAAAAAATATGATGTGTAATGAGTCACATGAATATTCATACTGAGGAGCTGGCAAATGATCAGAGTCTGAGAAGTCACCTAATCAAAACCAGCTAAGGACTAAAAATTGAAAAAAAACATAAAAAAATCTCATTTTGTAAAATTAACCTATCCCCTGGTTTTTCACAATCACTTTTCTAAAATCTATTAGTTATTTGAACTTAAAACTTCTTTTCCCAGTGTTCACTGCTGTGCTAATTATGGGTAAAATATTGTCATGGTTTTATAGTGGCTAGCTAGCGTCTGCTAGCACTAGAAATCCTTCTATTGCAAAACATCTCCCTGCAGATACAGTTAAGAACAACGTTTATACAAGATATACTGCATGCATTGAAACTAGTATAATACAACATATAACTCACTATATTCAGTTCTCTGCCTATGTGAATTAGGTAATGGTAAGAGGAGGTGGTATATGTTTAGCATTTATTCTTCAGAGTACTGGTGGAGACACACATTCATATCCAGTACTCCTAACCTATGACAATAAATTGTTAAAATTATTAAAGTAGAAAAAAATCATACTTTCCCTTTATGCAGCTCCTGTTTTCTTTATCAGGCATTAAAACCCATTCCACATAGAACATGAAATAAAAACAAAGATATATGTCAGTAATGAGTGAAAGGTTTCACTAAGATGCAGTAAAATTTACAGTACAAAACAAAAGAATGAGAGAGCAAATATAATAAAAATATTTTTCACTTATTCTATTATTTTAATTGATATTCATTGGTAAGAACATTTTAAATGTAGCTTATAATTTATATTTGTTTGTAACTATAAACATACAATTTTTAAAAGCATACATAAAGCCTATATGTTAATAATAAATGCTGTTTTTATGTCTATCTGTAAAATCAAATGGTGAAGATTTTTATCTCATATGTCCAATTTAATCAACTATTCCACATTTCACAATATGTTTACATATGATGTACACACTAGAAAATATTAATTTAAGTTAATAATAGAGAGTAGAAAGTAATTATTCTTTTTATATATATTCTCTGTAGACACTGCATTTAAGCTATGCATACCTACCTACTTGCAGAGAGTTCTGTCTATTGTTTGTACAATAATGGAGTCTGCATTTCATTGTCTCCATCTACTCAATTATTTCTAATCTTTTCTGACGTCTTGTCCATGAAGACCTGTCTGAAATCAGGCATCTGCTTCTGATTAGAATCAGTTGTGATTTACACATATCAACTTCTAATCTTGCTTTAGTCACTGGACCTTCGTGTGGTCACTAGTCTCTACTGGCTGAATGATTTCTAATTTGATTATCCTGCATTAGTCACCATCTAGCAGATGTAGACATGAAAAATTTCCCAGTAGGTTTATAAAGTCATTTATGACAGGAAGCAATTTTTCAGTGCATTCATCACTTCTGTCTCCATCACGCCATTTCTTTCAACAATGGGTTTTTGAAATATAATACCAAAAAAGGTGAAACTATACAGCTCCATCTACAATTTTAATGATTATTCTTACAACTTTTCCATATAGCCCAAGCTCAGCTAGGTTGTTCATTGAAAAGTTATTATTTCCAAATAATTTATGCTAACTTCTGTATACTTCTGGTTTTACTTATAATTACCAATAATCATTATATCTGTGAATATATTAAAGTTCAGTGGTTATTCTCAAAGTCATTAATTATTTACTCTTAGTGCTATGTGATTGGTTGCCAGCCATACTGCGCTAACCACATTGTATTAGCACTATATTAGCTGCCAGACTCATTACATCTCCTTTTTATTATTGAGCTAAAAATAAATGATAGACTAATGAATAACAAAATTCAGATTCTTTTAATTAGTAAATTCATGTCCTCACTGAGACAGAGAGCTTCCTGTATGGGAACGCCTTTGTTAGAGCAGCTGAGATAGTTTAAATAAGCAGGATATTCAGCACAGAAGAATTTCTTCAGGTACAAAATGGTGCAATCCTCAAAGTCAGACAGAGATTGCTCCAAGGTTTAGTAAAACCTGTTATGAATTAGACCTATGGGGAGACAATGTAGTTTGGAACTGTAAAACAAAAAGGAGGGAGGAGGTGTTTGCGTAACTACAAAGTTAGCTAAATCATATGGGAGAAAATAAAGAGAGGCAGGTGAGTTGCTGTCTGTGGGACATGGAAAAGAAATAAATATTATGGTAGGATATTCATGTGAAATATTCAGTTTTTAAAAAGCTATCAGAGATAAACTCAAAAATAACATAAAATTTGACAAATACAGGAAATCATGGGATGCAATGAAAGTTGAAAGATGTGGAAGAAAAGATGTTCTTTATGTTTATTATTCAGCAGATTTTAGTCAGCATACCATTTAAAGACTTCTGAAACATTATTGCCCTTAAACGACAAGTAATTTTTTTAATTTTTACTTTCTAATATGGGCTATATCCAAAGATTATAAGAATAAAACATATGTATTTTTTTGTTTGAGAGTCAGCTTAAATGTTTTTTTGAAGGAGCAGTAATGTTCAAGGGGAAAAATCACTCTGGGCAGAGGAGCCCTCACATGGTCTACTCATGGTTCAGAGAGGTCTACAATTTATTTTGAAGCTGATCTCTACAAGGAAATAAATATAATAATAATAATAATAATAATAATAATAGTACTATAATCTGTGTTTTATTATTGCTCATGACATTAATATCTTGATTTCCAATTTTATATCTAAATCTACTCCAGCCCTTATGTTCCTCAGGTCATGTTCCAAAAAATATCAGTTATTGCATGTGTGTGCTTTTAAAATGCAACAAACACAATGTTTCAAAAATTAAGAAAATATTAAGTTTAAACAAAAGTTAAATATATACAAGTATATGTTTGTGGTAGAAAACTACAACATAGCAAAATTGTTATTAAACAGATCTCTTCAAGAAATGTAAAGTTGATATCATAGTTGATAAAGTGACCAAAAATTGTCACTTGTCACATTATCAATGTATTCACAGGCACAGCCTTGCAGTTAGGACAACGAATTTTGAAGAACCATTGTATATCCATTAAATATGTAATAGTCATCTTGCCCTATCTGACATTTGTTCAAACTGAGTTTTACATTAAATTATTTTAGTTTTTTAGTTTTACAGTGAAATAAAATTATGTATGGAAATACTTTTTTTCCTTGTTTTTGTCCTTTTTCTAAAGAAGCCCACAAATAGAATTGCTGCTGCTTCTATTACTATATTGTGCTTGTTTTAATGGGAATGGAAGCACTACATATGGAATAAAGGCCTTTCAGCATCCCATTCTTATTTCTCTGCAATGAAGTGGATGGGTAATGATGGTCCCATTCATGGAAAAACTCCCTTTAATCTGTGTGACCACTTCAGCTAAGAACATTTGATGACCTAGTAAGTCCTGCATAATTTACTCATGACTAGGGATTGAACTCAATGAAATGAATATTTTAGAAAAATACTGATCTTGACTTTTCTTCCAAGAGGGACAAGATGTATCACAGAGCCAGGACATTTCAAATATCGGGGCTGAAACCCTGTCAGCCATTTAAGGCTTTTTTTTTTTTTTTCTCACACCAGGAAAGTTAGTTCACCTGTTTTTTCTGGAATACTTTATTCCCCAGTGTGTATCTAAGGAGTTACATCAAAACACGCTGACCCAAAAGCAATCATTGTGTGGATTTAGTTGAATGTCTGAGTCAAGACACAATCAGGCTTTATGAATTTGAGAATGGAGTATGATTAAGGGGGAGTCAAAGAAAGATAGGAGAGGTAGAAGCAGTTATAACGTTCAGGCTCTCAGCTTCTTTCTGGTAGAAATGAAATTTTACCCAAAGAAAATTTAATACATAGATTTTGGAAAATCTTTGCCTTTGGTGAAACAATAAAGTACTAGGGGAAAAAAAATCTATCAAAAAATTCCTAAGCACTTTAGTATTGGGGATAGGGTCAATTTGAGGGGGTTAAAATGAAAACTAAGCATGAAGTTTCTCTCCACATACTGCCTAATAAAAGAATGGAGAAACATAAACACTTGTAACTGTTTTGGGTTTTTTTCTAGTACTTTTTCTTCCCTATTTCCAGCTTTTCCTTTACTCCTCAAACTTAATTTTACTACTTTTTTAATTGGATAAATAGATGTCCTCAGAAATCTGTTATCTATGGCAAAGGAAATACATTATATTTTCCGGGATCTTGTAGTAAGCTTTCAGTTCTTCAGGTTTTTTATATCCAGAGAATACCTTTAGCAGCATGAGGTCGAGCATTCACTGGGAATGCTTGGCCTTGAATTCCACAACTTATT
The DNA here is from genome assembly GCA_910950805.1 of Acrocephalus scirpaceus scirpaceus. Taxonomy (NCBI): domain Eukaryota; kingdom Metazoa; phylum Chordata; class Aves; order Passeriformes; family Sylviidae; genus Acrocephalus; species Acrocephalus scirpaceus. The sequence continues at coordinate 10,154,964 of OU383777.1, forward strand.
TTGGTAGAAGATAATTAAGCATTGCCTGAGGCAAGGAATTGTGTGCATCTATTTCATTTAGGGCTGCACTGGTAAAAACATGGGATTGCCTGCTCTTGGAGGGCTTTTCTGCTCATTCTCATAGTCAGTGCCAGCTCATATTTCTGTTTGTTTCTCTACGGGCCATTTTGAGTACAGCAGATATGTATTTACTCCATGATCTACAGCTAAGGCATATTTCCTTAGTTGGGAGCAGGCTGAACCTGAGCTGAAAGCTGACATGTGGTTTATTTTAATGGGAAATTTCTTCTGTTTCATCATGGTATTTGTCATCTCAAAGTAACTGCAAGTTGTAGTCATATATATCTTCTCCCTTGAGTGGGATTTCCCATATGATGGGAAAAAAATAGCAGTGTCATGAAACTTGAGTACTGAAAGGGAACACCTTTTCTCAATCTCCAACTGTTTGAAACACAAGGTAATAGCAACCTAGCAACAAGACAGGCAGGCTATTATCAAAGCATAGCTTTTTTTTTTTTTTTTTCACTTTGACATAGTAGAGGCAGAATATCTCTCACAGAATATTCCCTCCTCCCCTGCCCTCCCCCCAAAAGTGTGCTAACATTTTAACATTTTCAACCATTTGAATCTGTTTAGAAGCACCTAAGGAATCTTCCCCTCTTGGGCTTCACTTTTTATCTGGGCTTATTATACAAGGACTATGATAATCAGGGAATTTTTCTGTAGACGGATGTTTTTCACCACAGTTTGAAAGTAGAGCCATTAAGGAATTGAAGGTATTACCTATTTTATGGGTGACTGTCTTGGGTTACGTGACAGATTTTGGGACCTGTCTTCAGTGGCCTAAAAGTGACTCCTGTAGGCCCAGAAATCTAGGCATATGTAAATTGTGAATACTCAGAGTCCGTAAGAGGGACTAAATAACTTGGTGAGTTGTTTTGGATGATGAAATGAAGGGAGTACCAAAGCACATTCTACAAAAGTTATGCCTCTCCTGCATTCTTTGACAACAATACCATGATATAAGTATAGGTCTCTTAGGGAAGAAAATTAACATTTTTTAAAGTACTGATCATCAGTTCTCTTATGGATTGGAGTTGAAATTAGAAGAGTCCTCCTGAAAATACTATCAATAAGATGAAGAGTGTTATGATGCAGTGGAAATTTCACTGAAAAATCCATATATGGAGAAAATCATATGCTTTTCTGAGCTCTTGTACAAGAGGTGGTCAGTGGTGTGCCTGGACCAAAAAGAAGAATTGGGGCTGATCACATACCAAACTGATTAGATTGTTGGCTTTTCTCTACAAAATACAAAAAAAGAAAACCTCCCCCCCAAAAAACCACAACCCGCCCCCCAAAAACCCACCAAATAACCCCACAAGAAACCCAACCAACAAAAAAACCAACCAAAAACAATAAAGAAAACAAACAAAAAAAAAATCCCAAAAAACTGCAACTCTATTGTGCTTTCAAAGTTTAGTTCCTTATAAACTGTGACTTTTTTCACCTACTCAATGGCATTGTTCTGAAGTCCAGTGACAAGGAAAAGGTTTAATAAATAATTTTCAGTGTTTTATTCATAATATTGAAACAGAGGATGCAGGAGAAAATGAGTTAAATATAACATTAAGGGCTGCAATTTTCATGTGTGGAAATACGTTACACTATTAAAAAGTGCTACATCTTGATATGGTTGACCAATTCAATTTTTAACAATAAAAAAAATATTTTGGCTTCTTTTATAACACAGTGTCCGTAGCTTCTTCTCAGTTCCTAGATACTTTCTCATCTTTCTTCTTACCCTTTTCTTTTTCTTTCCTTTTTGAGTGTTTGATAATTATTATTATTATTATTATTATTATTTAATTTTTGATATAGCCAAGGGATTTTTAAACTACCCTGGCATCCAGATCTGTCTATCTGTTATGATGGAACTAAGATGCCTAACTTAAAAACTTAGATAATTGAGGGAAAGGGACATGTCCTTCCAGAGGGAGAAATGTGGTCCTGGTTGGACTGATTTGTCATAAAATGGATGTTGGTTTCTCTTCATGGGTGTAGTCCAAGTATTAAAAATGAATGAAGGCATGCCTGTGCACAACATGGGCCCAAAGAAATTGTCAGATGGGAACAGTCACTAAAGACAGAAGACAGGGGTAATATACCTCAGGAATTTTACTCAGGGAGAGGGGAACTCACCAGAAACTATAACAAGAGTTAAGAATATAAAGCCATCTGGTTTTAGTCAGATTTAAAACTCATGTGTGCCAACATCATGTTGTTGATAGTGGTCAGCAAATGGTTGGGTAACTGCACAGCTGTGCAGCTTCCAGCCATCTCTTTCTTGGGGCTTTCTCAAACTGAAGATTACACCACATCATCTGGCTTATTAGTTTTTGATGGATCTTCCAGTGCTTAATTTTTTTAATGTGTTTTTGAATCCATTTACACTTTTGGCATGGGAAATTGTCTGTGGCAGTGAGTTCCACAACATAATGAAGTGTTGTGTGAAAAAGTACTCCAGTTGCTTCCTTCAAACTTCTGCCTGATAATTCTACCTAGTTCTTTCTCATCCTTGTGTTATAAAATACAGAGAACGATTATTCCCCAGTGATCTTCTCAGCCTATTCATGGTTTTTTCAGCCTGTTAAATCACTCTTGGTCCCTTCTTTTCCTAAGAAGAGTTTTAGATTTTTTTAAAAACTTGTCAGGTGGAAAGCATTCCTCTCCTCTCATCATCCTTGTCACAGCTCTCTATGTCTTTACAAGTTTTACTATATTTATTTGGAGAGGAGTGTGGTGAGGAGCACTTTCAGCAGCATAGCAGGTGTGTTTGAGTTTTACAGTGGCACAAGTTTTCCTATTGTGTCTTTAACAGCATTCTATTTTCCTCTGACTGTTGATGATCACAGAATTGGTGATTCTAAAGAAATAAGAATGATCCAAAGATTCCTTTCCTCATTGATGGCAGTTTATTTAAAGTCCATAATGACATACAAGTAACTAGACTTTGAATTAATTTTCATTTGACCTTTTAACCATCCAACACATCTAGCATATTCAACTTTCCAAATCAGTTACTGGCATTACTGTCTTGAAAAGAACAGTTTTTGTTTTTTTAGTTTCATCCCAAGCCATTTATATTTAGCCATAGGCATTGAAGTGCAGGTCTTCCTGGATTAAAAATAGTAACATTTCTGATTTTTTGTTCTCATTATTTTTTTTCCAGCTTTTACTGACCATTAGTCTGTGAGAAAACATTCCCTGTTAGAGTAAGAGCTTTGATTAGAAACTTTGAAAGTTCTTTGAAAAATGTTTTTTTTTCTTCCATTCAACAGTGAAGCATAATTTTCCCCAGCTACACTCATACTGAATATTCTCAAACAAATTATATTTATTCATGGCATTCATTATACTATTCAGCTCCTTGGTCCAAGAAGAAAAATACTTTCTTATGTGTATTTTCCTAGATATTTCCTGTCAGATTCTTTGAAAATACACCATTTCATTTAGCATCAGTCTTCCAGCATCCAAGATGACTCAAGAAATTCTGACCATCTCAAATATAATCTGATTTTGAGTTTTCAAGGGAAAACTATTCTACTTTCTTAAAGTTATCAATGATAAAAAAATCATCAGAACTCTAAAACTATTCTAAGTAAACTTCAGTTTGAGTTATTTCCTTGGATTTGTCTACCATAAGGAAAGCCTCAGTGTCAGAGCCTACCTGCATTACTCTATAGTGAACACCAATGCTAATAATTCACTCAGTTTTTCTGCTAAGGCTGCATCTTGTTGGAGAAATTCTCTTTTTTCATCTTTTATATCAACTATCAATCCTGAAGACAAACTGGCATGCTTCCTGCTTTTGGTATGTTCAAAAAAGTTTTATTCACAGTTTTTATCCCTCTTGCATTTATTTAAGAAATTGATTTTTGTGCTTTCTTATTCTAGGCTTGCCAGACTTTATGCTTAATTCCACTGCTCTTGCTTGAAAACATTTCCTATTTCTTGAAGAAAGCCCTTCTGGTTCTAATAGCCTGTGTTCTGCTTCCATGACTGTCTGTGGATCTGTTGGGGTCTCTTTGGGTAGGTGGTACAAGTTTACTCTTTGTTACAGTGTTTTAAAACAATTTCCTTGCCACCTGTGAGCAGTTTGCAGAATGTGCAGGAGGTAGACATCTGTTAATAACATATTTGAGGGGAAAAGAGATTTTGTGTTACAGATGCTCGTGTTTTCACGGTATTTGAGATTAGGATTCACATCTTGAAAAACTCTAAGCTATGCCTTTCAAAATGAATTAAGACAAATACTCATGGTTGTACTCTATGATCTTCAGGTTCTTTTCCAATCTAAATAATTCTATGATTCTGTGATTAAATAGTCATTAACAAAACAATATTTGATGTATTTTTTTGTATAAAATGAAAAGTTAGTTTGGTGGTTTTTCACTGCTACAAGGGTTAGCATTCTATTTTTCAGGGAAATCTTCAATTTATTGAATGTGAAGAAAGGAATATAATTTTCCATTCTGAACATCAGCAAAGGTTTACAGAATTTACTTTCTTCTCTGGGGTCATCATACAAGGAGGAATTATGTAAAATACAGAAATAATACTAGGAATAAAGTCTACTTAGGTGAACAGTGTGGGAGAGGAAGAACAAATGGATAGAACGAAGTTTCTTTGCTCTAACACTAGACAGAGGCCATTCAAAAGCTCCATAAGGAGGAGCAGGCAGGAGTTTGGTAGATGAGGCTGACTTCCTGAAAGAGGAAATGTCTAGTAAAGTCCCTTTCAAGAAGCTTTGAAAGCAAGTTTCTTGCCTCTGAGTATATGCTCTGGCACAAGGACAGACATCAAGAAAAGAACATAACTCTTTCTTCTCTGACAGATGTCCTTCTGAATGAATGCCCATGGCATTTGTGAAGTCAGGCATTTGAGAAATCAGCACTTCTGAGTAGAATTACGTATTTTCTGAGCCCAAGAAATGGCACTTTCAGGATACAAGCTTTTACAACTTCTATGAGAAATGTTTGACATAATGTCTTTTATATCAGCTGGCACTTAAAGGTGTGAATGAAGAACATGTAATGAATGCTTGACTCGTAGGATGCGGGACAGTTCTTTTTGTTTGGATATTTCCAGTGTAATGAGGAACATAACCTGGTTCTGAGTAGCTGATCTTACTTTTGTTAAATAAAATGAAACATACTTTTATTTTAAAGATGATTGCTACAAACCACTTCCCTTCTGCTGTGACTTCAGACTAACTGTTCTTAGTATATTACTCATTTTTCCTAAATATCTTCTTTAGGAGAAACCCAAAAAGGTCAAATCCTGGTTTCGGCAAATCTGCTTTTGACTCAGTGGTATTGTTGAAATAGAAAATGAACAGTATTTAGACACATGGTAGACAGGAAATATATTTCTTCTTTGTCAAGAAATGACATAAGTTTTTCTCATAATAATCCTTTGCATTTTATTAGGGGAAAAACATTAACCATAAGAAACACAGTTGAGGGGGAGTTGTTTTGTAATTAAAACAGGATGATTTCACCTACTTAACTGTCATGATCCAAAAACATAAACATGTCTCAATTAGTATTTTGTATGGCACATCATCATTTCAGCACAAATTGGATTCAAAAGTCTGAACCAGTAAAATCCTGAAACTATTATGGATAATGGAATGGAAAAATATTAATTTTAACGATGTCTTGTTCCCTATGTGGGCCTATGCTTTCAGGAGGAACAATGAGTTATAAAAATTTCAGTTAAGCTCATGATTTACTCTTCTTAAGATGTTTTCCATTGTCCTTTGCAACTAGGAACCTAGATTTTCCTCTTTAAAAAAAAAAAGTGCTAAAAAGAGAACGAACACAAAAAATGTATCTAATAAAATGTTTAGAGTTTCTGAATCCAGTGTTCAATGAGTCATTTTTCTTTTTCTCTTTGGTGTACTTGGATTTTAGGTAAGACTTAAGGGCTGGTTCAGCTTAGCACTGCAGTGTCTAAAACTTGGTGCCATAAATGTGGGGATTAGATCTCTGCTCTGTATCCTGTGTACTCAGATGGAGACAGGCTCTGAAAACTGGCTCAGCAGCACTACAGCAGTTGATAGGAGATGTCAAAGCCGCAGTTTTCTTTGAGAGCCTTTCACAGCAGTGTTTTGGTATACACCTCAAGGCTGCAGTCAAGAAAGTTTATGAAACCATAGTTTAGTTCTTGACACTCTTTTCAAGGCATAGGTGCTCAGTGGTTTTTAGGTTGTGTTTGTTTGTTTGTTTTAAGCATAGTTGTTGGTGGAACAATTTTCTCTATTTCAAATACTATTGTCTGATCCAGAGGACTTCTGAAGAAGCATTTCTTGAGTAGAAAGGTGAAAAAAAAGAGTGAGAAAAGAACATATTTTTCACAAATTTCCAGAAGCTCTGCAACCCACTACTTCTACATCTGGAGAAGTCTCTGGAAAGGTCTCTCAATGCCTCCTTGGCAAAAAAAATCAAGAAAACATGTGCAGGACAGCTTTCTTCATTGTCTAGTGTCATTTCCAGTTCAACGGGGGCCCTGCTCAGTCTGTAGCATTTTTCCCAGGGGAATGTCAGACCCACAGGTCCAGTGGCATTGCATTTCCTGTGGTGCTATGAGGTGGTGGCAGCAAATCCCCTTGAATGGCTCCTCATGCTGATTGTTGATTTCCTTCTCAGTAATATCACATGACATATCTGGAAGTAGAATTTGCTCCACATTTGAAAGAGATATTACTTTACAGATTTTTTTTTTTTTTTTAATGTTCAGATCCCTGAGTCTTTATTTCACTGTAAAGGAAAGACAAATTTTAATCCCTTTGATTTATGCTTGCTCATGGTCAAAGTAATTTTAGAAAACCAGAAATGGAACAACTCTAAAAATGTCAGTTCAGGCTATGAACCAGCAAAAAGTATTTTCTGCTGTTGTGATGTGTGGAAGCTGTTCACAAACAAATCAGGATTCACACTTTGAGAGGTACTCACTTATTGTTTTCCATTTGAGCTCCTGTCACGTGTTTCATGTCATATGTCTGGCAAGATTGCCAACTTTGCATGTTGTACACTGCTATTTGCATCATAGAAGGAAATTGCTGAGGAAATAGTTAAAAGGGTAAATGTCTTTCTTATGCCAAGTAGTTAATACATTAAGCTGTTGATTTATGCTGTGAATGCTGTGTGTTTATGTTTCAATATGTTTTAAGTTACTGTGCTTTTTTTTTTTCTTTTACTTTTAATCTTCTTTTCTTTGAGTCTGTTATATAATCGTAGATTTAATTTACCAGTTGTACCGCCTGGCCTTAAAAATTTACCACACAAGAAAAGAAGCACTGTGAAGAGTCAGAGTACTGATATAAAATAATTTTCCCTGAAATCCCCTGTACGTAGAACATGATTAATTTCACAGCTGTGAATCAGACCTGGCCTTGCTTAGTATACACAATCTATAAACAATGCATGTACATATTTATACATAATGAAACAAAGGAAAGAGCACAGAGTTTACTTGGCCAAGAACAAGTATTGCATCAGTCTAATATCTGAAAATCCCCAAAGACAGGATGAATCTTACGGCTTTGTAACATGATAATTTGATGCTCTAATAGTTTTTTTTACATTGATGTTATAATAAATAGTAGGCAGATGTTTAATTCATATGTAGTCCATAGTACTGAAATCATGTGCCTTTGTAATATAACTACCACCAGGATACAATAGAACACTGTTTTTTAATTAGAAAGCCTTGGGTTCAAACAATGTGCTTTTGCACAAAATAATGTCTGGAATAATAACAAAAGTTGTTTGAAGTTATCTCTATCTGTTCTCTTTATTTTACTGAGAGAAGTGAAAAGAATGGGAGTACACTTGTGATAAAAAAATTTATAAAAATTTAAAAATTAAGCAGAAAGGCTGTGGGAAAATTATATCTCAGAAGAAGTTTTTTAAAGATTTCTGAAAAAAAATGTATATTAGCTGTCTAAAATGATGGAAAATGTCTATGACCCACAATATGTAAATTCTGAAATTTTGATCAGTCTCCCACCTTAGTTACTTTATTTAAATTGGTAACAGGGCCTAATGAGAAACTAATTATCATTATTTGATGAGTGAATTAGGTTCAGATTTGAAAAAATTAGTTTGATGTCGAGTTCCTAGCTAAAATATGCAGAAACGATTTTAGTTCTATAAACTAAAACAGTGTTGCTTTTAAACTGATGATTGCCACAAGCTTGATATTTTGATATTCAGTCTTCAAATGCTGCAGGTGCCACATGTTTCCCTGCTGTGCCTCACAGACCTGTCTCAGTGCCTCTGCAGGGAAACCTGACACCTGCCCTATGTTTCAATTCTACTGGTTTTGGAGAGACCAACAACATCCATTTCATCTACTGATTATTAGGGTTTGGGTCTTTAAAAGTATTGAATGAAACCTATCTTGCATAATGCCATCAGTTGTAAAGGAAATTAGTAGACTGACAGAAATAGAAGTGGGTATTCCAGGTTAATCCAGCAAGCAAGAGCCAGGAAGAGCACCTACGTGTCCAGAATCCCCAGCAAGTCCTGTTGGATGCACCAAGTCATCTTGCAAGGATTTAATTTACTTCATGTGTCTTCAATTTCTGTGCTTCATAAGGTATTATTGTAAATAACAGAATTTATGTTCAGCATGACATTTCATATTTTTGTTTGCAAAAATATACCTAATGTCTTCCTTTTATTTCCCCATTCCCAGTTAATTAAGGTACTGTCTTAGTAGTTAGTATCTGGTTAATATAGAAATGTGTAGATTTAATGAAACCCTTGACTATTACTTGTTTGCATTATCACAGAAAAAAAAAAGATGAAACTAAAAAGTTACTGTTTGTCCCCTTGGTATACTTTGGTTATCAGTTCAGAAGATCTTGAGTTCTTCATGATAAGTCTGAACTTTTGTTCAGAGGTAAAAAAAAAAAAAAGTGATTCACTGACTGAGTCAGAGCTCCCTTTCCTTTCTCCTTTTTCCTCTCTCCCTCCCCATCACTCTCCTTCTCTCATGCACCCCTGGCCCTCCTAAATTATTTCTTTTCTTTTGAAAGTTTAAAATAAATGATAGCAGCAAGCTACTTGGCTGCTATGCCTTGGTCCTCTTTTCTTGGTAACTGAATTAATCCTGTTTTCAGCTGTTCTGAGGAAGTCTGAGACATGCATGTGTTGGTGAGTGCTGTCTGGACCAGTCACTCTGCACCTGTGAGTTATAGTCTGGAAAAGCACAGCCAGCCTGAGGCTAAGTTGTTTCTCTCTAGTGAAGAAAGTGCAACACCAGCCCTGGCACTCTCTAGCCGTGGAATAACTGATTGCAATCATTAATATTATACTAATACAAGTGGGGTTTTTTGATGACAATGTTGTACATAAAAATGAGTAGAAATCTGCTGACCTCGTTTGAGAGCATGCCTGATAGCTTTTCAACAAGGCCTGAAGGGAAAATTCCCACCTCTAGACAAGTATTTAAAGCTTTATTCACACTATATTACACCTTGCTCTTTGAATGGCTTTGGTGGTTTTATGGTTATCTAATATGAACAAAGGAGAGAGAATTTGATCCTAAGCAAATGTGTACATGTGCAAGAGAGAGGGAAAGACAGAGGCTGGAATATTTTTTCTGAAACTGGAGCCTTAAATGATTATGTTTCAAGCATTCCTATCTACAGTGGAAATCCTTTCCCCACAGTCAATCCAAAGCCTATTCAAGTCAATGGCTTTTGGATCTCTGTCATCTGCAGCTATGGCAGACAAACAAAACAAACTGCTATCAACTGTAATATGACCTAAGTGTTTGCAGCTCCTTAGCAAAAAAGTCTGGCTTTGGGTAATTTCAAGGAGCTTACTGAAGTGTTTGTTTCAAGTGTGTTCTGTTTCTAAGCAATTTCATATAAAGGAAGCAGCAGAAAATACAAGTTCTCATTGAGTTGTTCTGAGCACCTCATGCAGGAAAAGGTTTGAATACAGTTTTGAAACTTTATTTTTTTTCCTGTTCTCCTGATAATAGTAGGATCATTTAGCTGCACTTTGAAGGCAGAAAATTTCTATCTGTCCAAACAAAAAATGTAAATTATGCTTTAAAACATCCAAAAGAAATAGTACATGTTGAGCTGGCCCAAGTTGTTTTGTTTCCTTGAAACACTGCTAAGAACCTGGCCCAGTGTATTTCATTTTGTCCAAGTGCTTTAGATCTGTGGCAACAAGGCCCTGAGTATATCACTGATCTTGTTTATGAAAGTGAAGATATTCTGAGAATGAATAAAAAACCTTGTCTTGGAGAAAGCAGCACACCAGCTTCAGTTTGTTCTCTTTCTGATGCAAATTCCTGGTGTGTGTCTTCACTTTTACTGACAGGGGTTACATAGTCACTCATTTTTGGAATTTAACTTATTTAGCTGAACAAGAGGAAAAATAGAGGACATGAATATCAGAACTTTGTCCCCCTTGTTATCATAAAGTGCCTAATGAGTTTGCTAGGAAAGAAGTTTACTCCGTTTGAGTCTTTATTAATTTTCTGACTGCAATAGCAAACAGAACAGCTCTGCATAAATCAAATTGTAAATATTGTTTCTTATGTGCTGTCCTGTCAAAACTAGAAATTTTTGGTGAAAATTGCAATCAGGACTGAAGTCTTATGTACCGAGAGAAACTACAGAAAAAGTGGAACACTAAAAAGAGATTAACAATAAGGGAATTTAGAAGAGTCACTAAGAAGAACAGGAGCAAAACCTTTGGTAAGCCTAGCTGTGGTGGCTAGAGGTAGCTTTTCCCTTACCACTTCGCTGGATAATTTGAAAAGGGGTGACAAAGTTCCCTGAGGCTAGAACGGGCAGAATTAGACCAGTCACTCTCTACTGAAGCTTAAGAATATTCAATTCTATTACCACAGTGCCCTGCATAACTTCTGTCAGAAAAAAAAACCAAGCAGAAGGATGAGGGGGTTTATATCTTAAACTGATGCAGCTGTTTGGTCTGGTTTGGGAGTCTATGCCTAAATGAGATGTTCAGCAAAGAGACTCAGGTAATGTTATAGGGAAGAACTTCTAACAGTGAAGATCAATTCACTTGTTATGTTGCAAAGATATTAATTTTCTTTGCCTTTAGAAAGGTGCTCACTCACTTCTGTCTCTTTGTTTATCTTGTCTTCTAAGGTTACAGCTGAACTTGTATTTATCACTTAACTCAGTGAATCTTGGTGAGATCAAACTTGTTGCCACAGAAGTAAGCCAAACTTATGATCCTATTGTTGTTGGCAGTACAAAAATCTTACCAAGCTGCTGGAAACCTTCAAGAATTTATCACTGACTTGAATGAGTTCCCAATTTTCTTTCAACTCAATCATTTAAGCACATTTCTGATTAGCATTTCACTGGACAGAGATAGATTTGAAATCAGTGTTCATTCCATGGATGTAGCTTCCAAAATAGTTCCTTTTACAAAAGACATTCCAGAAGCATGATCAAATAGAACATGTTCCTACTCCACCACAATGTACTTCAGTAAAGGAAACTTTTTATGTATATTGAAACAGAATTGATAGCAGAAGTAGACAAAAGTCCCTTTAATGAGCCATAGTTCTATAAACCCTTGACTGAATGAATTTTCACTTTCTTAAAACATGGGATTCCAAGATAGGTTAAAATGACAGTTATAATTAAAAACTGATTGAGAATAACCCATGGTAGAGTATGTCATTAATGCTTAATTCAAAATAACAGCATGTAACTCTTTCAACCGAGTGAAAAGGGAAAAGGGAAAGCTTACCTTCCATTTGTGCCCCAAAAGTCTTCCTTTCATTATTACAGTGGTCTTATGCTTTATTTTGTTTAATTACATTCCATAGAAGTGACATTTGTAAACATGAACTGTCAAAATATCAAGCATGCATGGGAAATACTTTTTTAGATGAAAATTGAAAATACTATTTTAAAGGAAAATTATGCTTCATATCTTGAGGAAAACACACAAAATACGTAAGCATTTTTATCTATTTTTTTCCAGGTGCTAGTGTCATCTCAAATGACAGCACATTCACTTCTGAAACTGGATTAAAAAGACATGAACTAATGACTTGAAAGTTTTCTTCCTTCATGGGAAAGAAAAAAAAAATCACAATAAATATTTTCTAGTTTGCTGGAAACCCCAGATATAACTGATTCTAAATTTATTGAAGGAGCATGTGACTGGTGATGCTTTTTCTCCCAAACCCTTTCCTCTGTAACTCTTGAAATATGAATGACAAGGGTTTTCTGAGAGGAAAAAAAAAACCCTGCCTGCCTTTTGTCACCCTGCCTGCCTTTTGTCAGAGACATATACCACATCCTTTCAAGAAATGTTCAAGGGACTCTCTTAGGACAGGGCCCTGACAATGTTCCTAGGCAAGCATCTTGTCATCCTTTAAGTCAGTCACAGGACAATATTATATTAAAATTTAGGAGCTAGTACAGCTGGGTTTCCCTTGGCATACAAACACTGGCCAGGAGCGTGCTAAGGAAGATGAATAAGGAAGAGCAGTGAAAACCTGGTCATTAGCTTTGACTCAGGGCCAATTCTGCAGTGTCTCATCAATGAGATATTAACACACAATCAAAGTGTTAAAATATCCCACTCATTTTCTGCTACCGCATCTCAAACCTAAGCCATGGGGACCTTTTCCCTGCACAGGCATGAGCAGCCAGATTTTGACTTGTCTTTGAGAATGATCAGAAAATATTGTCAATTAGTGCCATTGTAATGAAGCACATCCTCATCCACTGACATCAGAATTGGAAGAAATCACTTAGAAATTGAGATAAATAAATTCTTTTTCTGGATTGCTTATTTATTTTAAAGTAGCTTCATATTTTTTTATTCTATTTTTAGAATAGTCCATGTGTAAATGGAAAACCATATCAATGACTTCCTATTCTAATTATTATCATGAATATAGTTCAGGACAGAATTTGATAAATGAAAATCAGTTAAAAGTAAGTTGAATGGAAAAGAGGCCCTTTTTTTTTGTTGTTGTTCTTTTTAAGGTTTAAATAAGGGTAAATTTGGATTGGAATAAAATGAAAACCTTCTTTTTAGAAAATTAAAAATATAGTGAGATTGGCTAGCATTAATCAAAATTCAACAGTGACTAAGGTTATAATTGAAATTGTCATGTCAAAAACAGGCAGAAAAATCTTAGAATTAGGCCTTGGCCAGTTATAAAAGTCTGTCCACGTCATCTTTGAAAGGATTTCCAATGCAAAAGGTTAAAATAAGTACCAGAATATTGAAAAATACTTTCCTCTCGGACTGAACTTCTGAAACATTTTTCAAAACATAGCTTTAGAGGAATTTGAAACAAGAGACAGACACAAATGTTTCTGCACTGCTCATATTTTACAGTACTACCGATGAACAATTTGAAAAACAAGCCAAACTAAACCAGGTTTTAGTTCTGATTTACAGCCAAAAGAGATATTAATGAGAATTATTCAGTTTTTACTCAATCTAAAGGCTTTTCAGTACAGCTGATGGTATTGAAAATGGTGACAGATAAATGATGAAGGGAGTAATTTAACTCTTCAGTTTGCGTTATGTCTGAAAGAGAATTGCTGTATGCAATTAGTTATCCACTCTTTGAAGTACTGCAGAAACAGAGAGCAAGTAGAAATTTGTGGTAAGGGTGGAAAACCAAAAGCAAAACACAATATCCTCAGAATGACACAGAATCACAGAATGGTTGAGTTTGAAAGAGGCCTCTGAAGGTCAGTTTTTCCAGCTTCCCTGTTCAAGCAGAACCTTTAACAGTGATTGCCAAGGCCAAGTCTAGGAGACTTTTGAATATCTCTAAGAAGGAAGACTCCACAACTGTCCTGGGCAACTTCTGCCAGTGCTCAGACATCCACCCAGCAAATAAGTGATTGCTGATGTCAGGCAATTCATCCTACATTTCTCTTAGCACCCATTGTGTCCACTCATGTCACTGAGAATGCATTTATTCTTCTAGGGAATTTATTCTTCCTCAATGATTGAATTCTAAACTGTAGTTTTTGATAATGATGACTAAGTAGTGCAAAGTATGTAGGATAGAGATTATTTAATGTTCAAAGCCACCTCATCTTACCTGATAAAGTTCACAGTTAATCTAGTTACAAAACTTAAGTAAATAAAGCTTGGGGGAGACTGTTCCTTTGTATTCTATGAATGTAACTGAAAATAAATCAGCTGGAAGGAATCTAACAAGTTTAACAGGAAAGGAGAGAGAGAGAGACACAAATAGTATTATCACCTGTTCATTTTCTCTTCCATGGTGTTTTACTTGGATACTAGTAAGTCCAATATTTTCCATTCTTACATATAAATGATCAGATTTTTGTTTTTACAGAAAAATTTTTTGATTCATAAGGTTAAAGTTCATTTAGCATTTAAGAGACAAATGAGGTCAGTATTAGTACTGCAAACGTTTTTCATTATAGAAATTTAGTCACAGGCTGGTTCAGAAGTTGAAAATACCATAAGGAGAGCACAAGACACTAATCTCCTTCGTGACAGTGACAATTCCCAGAGCTTTTTAATACCAGTAAATGCTCTCACATATTTGAAAAAGACCAGCATTTCATATGGATAGAATCCAAAATATCATGGTTCTTGAAATTTTAAAAGCATATTTTTGGGTTTGTTCTTTTAACTCTATTGGGAATCTTATATTTTGTATCCAAAATAGATTTCAGGTTGATTTTGGCAGGTGTTTATTGTTGAGAAAAATCAGCAGAATTAGAACAATATGAAGAGGAGCTCTGGCTGAGGAACCACCCTAGAAAGTTGTTGAAATATCATCTCCTCTGATCAAATTTTAAATTTATCTTCTTTCTTCATCATGATTTTTTGAAACCCAGATGTCTTCCACTGTTTCTGAAACAGTGTTATAAGCTGCTGTTCATCCTATATGTTTTCAATCCAGCTATTCACTCTTCTTACGTCACTTCTCACATGTTCATTTTAGTCTGGAAATCTTCTGCCAGCTCTAATCTTATTTTATTACAGTGTTTTTGTACCTTCAAAATAAATGAGATTTTTATCCCAGATTCTGTAGCATTTTAGTTTTTAGATCTGCAATCCTAAAACTTTGGATCAATATTATCTTGATTTTAGATCAAGGATGAAATTATTATTTTTCAACACTCAGTTTTGAATATGGATTTCTTCAGTTCTAAGGATTATTTACTGCTTTAAAAAAATAAATTTCAGTTAAGGACTTCACTAACAAAATAAATTTGGTACTGAAGGGAGAATTCATACTACTGTTTTCAAATGCTCACCTGTTTTTCTACTTGACTGCTACTGAGGCTCACACAGATTTCACCAGAGAACATTGGAAATAATAATCTGAATATGTTTGGGGTTTATGCTCACAAATATTTCAAAAAACACATTAATGGATGGTAGCCTCTGGCTATTCCCACCACAAAACACTCCATAACTAGGACCTTTGATGAATATTCAGCTTTGAGCCTGGAAATGATATAAAACAGCAACTCTGACTACAGACTACCTGGAAATTTCTCCACTGTGAAAGAGCCTTAGTTGTCAAGCTGGGTTGTGCAACACAATGACCTGCTATATTCATTATCAATCCTTGAAATTTCTCTTTCCATATAAACATTATTGATAAATTTTATTTTCTGTCTCAGCAGATCTATTGGATTTTAACTAGACTACTGCTAAAAAACTATTCTTTGATTTCTATATTTAACATCTTCTCATTACATTCTCATTCTCAAATGTATTTTTTCCATAAGGTATTCTAAACCAATATTACTATTTTATTTTTAAAATAAGTAATGAATAAATAACGATAGGTTGTCTTTTATAAATATCTGAAACACTGTAGCAATCAGTGATGGGCTTCAGTGAGATCTTGCTCATTTTTCTTTCTTAAAAATTGAGCAAAGCATGAAACAAACAAGAAAACAAGGACACCCTAAAATATCCAGCCATGCATCTTTAGCCTGTTCATCAGTGTTGAGAAGTCCAAAGTCAACCTATGCCTCTAAAACTGAGAGAGGATTGAAATATATCTTCTACAAACTAACAATATTTCTGATTAATGTGAATGTAAACCAAGTTTTTCTATGCAAGCAGGTGAGTTAGCATTGAAGTTCAAAGTACATTTGGTAGGAAAAAAGTGTGACAAAATAAGAAGTGTCTGTACAAGGATGATAAAATGTATAAAATATAATGTTTTAATAAACCTTGTGTTGCCTTAGTTATAGACAGTAAAGTTGCAGTGACACAATCAATAGTGGATATGGCAAGCAAAGAGCAGATCATACAGCATGCTATAAGGGAAAGAAACATTGAAAACTAATGTTACTATGCCTACTCTCATCATCACTGTTCAGCCAGTGCCTTGAGAAAAATTTGGTCTAGTCACATAAATTTGCAGTAGCTTGAATCTGTTTAGGTGGAGTGCGAAGGAATTGAGGATCTGGAAATCACCCCTGCCAAGAGGAGAGTCAGAGCACATGCCTTTTACATAACCCCTCACTTCACAGCTGCTTTTCAAAACACAGCCTGGCTCCCTCTCCCGCAGGCTGTGCTAAGAGCCAGGGGTACTGGATATGTTTGAACAAGTGCCCTGGACGATCTTTTTAGGTATTAAGCCAACCTTCTGTAGCAGCCAATGTAGATTTGGCTTGGAGAATATTTCAAGGGTGCAAAAAACAAGGATGCTATGCAAACCCTTCCTATAGGCACTCTGTTTTATTTGCACAATTCACATTGTCTTTGGCTTTTGGTAAACGTGATTTTTTTCATGCACACTTTCAGCTAACTTTTTCTGTGCTGTGAATGCAGGGTATCTAGCTAGGTAGGCAGAGGGTTTATTAATAATGTGAAATGAATGAACACCTTAAATTAAATAGCACTTGACCCAGTGGACCAGAATAATAGCATGCCAAAAATCCAAGGGCAAAAAAACAGTCTCAGCTATAAACTAGAAGCTAGGAAAAGAAGAAAGGCTACTGACACAAGGTAAATCACAGGAAAAATATATAACAAAGTAGTTTAGCATGATAGTCAGTAGGAAAATTTCTACAGCAGTTATTATCTGAAGGATAATGGAGCACAAGGCATATGAAGAACGACAGAGGGAGCTGGGGTTGTTTAGACTGGAGAAAGGGAGACTCAGAGGTGACCTTGTCACTCTCTACAACCTCCTGAAAGGTAGTTGTAGTCAGCTGGGGGTTGGTCTCTTTCTCCAGGCAGCAACTGGCAGAACAAGAGGACACGGTCTTAAGCTGTGCCAAGGAAATATAGGCTGGATATTAGGAAAAAAAGATTTTTACAGAAAAGGTAATAAAGTATTGGAATGGTCTGCCTGGGGAGGTGGTGGAGTCACCATCTCTGGATGTGTTTAAGGAAAGACTAAATGTGGCACTCAGTGCCATGGTTTAGTTGAGGTTAGGGTTGGGTTGGACTTGATGATCCTGGAGGTCTCTTCCAAGCTAGTGATTCTGCGATTCTGTGATAACTGTGAAGAAAAATAGGAATAGGATGAGCCTTCAGAGTGAATTCACTTTTCTCTAACCAGAAGAGGGTATGCAAAAAAACATTTCCTAATGTACAATAGACAACTAGAAGGTCTATTCTAGCTCCTCACTCTTGTATTGTTCTTGACTTTGTGTTCTGAGAGACATTAAGGTGAAATAATTCCAGTGAAAGGCTGCACTTGAGGAATGAATACAAATCAGTACAGCACCAGCTTTTGACCTCAGACTCTTAAGTGGCTCTTGATACATTTTAAAAAAAATATGGCCTTTGTCAGACAACAATATGTAACTCTGCATTGGTGATTATTAATTTTTCTGCTTGAAGTTAATTCAGTTCAATATCTGTTTTTTTTAAAAAAAAGTTAATTTATTGAAAACAAACATTATTATCTTTTGTCTAAGGACTATATTTAGTCAGTGCTGACAACTTTAATGTAATGCATACTCATATGTAAATAAAATCAGACATTTTTAAAAATTGGAAAAACTTTGTTCTTCCAAGTGATTTGTCTATTTTTATTTTATGGCCTAAACACATCAGTGTTAATTCCTGAAATGTGTACTATTTCAGTAGCTGTCTGTACAGTTCTTGCAAGAGATCTATATCCTAAAGAAACTCTTGAAAAAAATTATAATACCTGCTGAAAAAAAAGAATCCTACATAATCAACAGAGATGCACCTTTTGTTTATGATTTTGCATTGAAAATTCCTGGGAAAATTGCTAAACTGATGTGATATACCTTCTCTAGAAGGAACTTCTGGGCATGTAGCACATTATGTAGCCTAGAAATGGCCTAGGAATGACTTTTTCCCTGAGGAAAGACAAAGATAAACAGAAGTCCATCTAAATCTTTGGGGAAAACAGCAAGAGGAGTATCCCTGGAAAGATGATGTGGCTGTTTTGTGGCTGTGATCTGTCAAACTGAACTTGAGATCCATTGACAGAAGCCTTGTTTGAGCAGATGGATTATTGAAGAGGAATGACATTTAAATGTAAGCATTAGGGCATTCACTTAGCATGGAACACAATAACACACATATGTTTCAAGAGATAAAGAGTGCTTCAAAAATGCATTTTTGGCTAATTATATATGTAATTAGATGAATTAAAATGTCAATTATTTTAACTATTCTTCTGAAAAATAAACATTTTTCGTTTACGTTTTCTTTTCTATGAAGATGCTGCAATTACAACAATAGGGCTTCTGTAGGCACATGAAACTGTCCTTCAGAATTGCTGTACGGTCAACACCTGGGAAATTCTAGAATTCCTAGCTGGTATTTGTGTTTTCATAACATCAAAACAGGAAAATAACCCTGACCCAGGAGTTTTCTTTCTGTTGTTATGTGTTCCCATCTTTCTTCCTTGACCTAGTCCATCAGAGCTGAGTTGCAAAGCTCACAGTGCTCTTGTGAAATTGCTTTGGCTCACAGCAGGAGGATGGTTGATATGTCTAAGTCTAAAGATATGTTCTTGAAATGTTATTGAAAGAAATCTCAAGTAACCACTTTGGATTTCTTCCTGTGAACTCCCTAAGGAAAAGAGACTGTACAAAGAAAAGACTTACATTCTCTTGCATGTGTCACTGCCTTCAAAGATTAATTTGTCTTCCCAACATTAGCTTGACCAGATACCTAAGAGACTGTTGATGTTATTTGGCATCTTCCTTGTCCAAGGGCCTAAATTTTCAGTGTGTAAAAGATCACATATACTTGTGAAGGAGCTCAGCGACTGCAGAAGCATGTTGATTGTATATAAATCTCTAAGTATCTAGTTCTGTCAAAATCTACATAAATTACACACATTTTCTTCTAAATTATATATATGTTTAAAATATAAAAATGAACCTCTTCAAAAATTTAGGTCCGTTGCTGTTTGGAGGTGGTTTTGTACTGATGCAAAAAGTGCATTTACTGTATGTTTATGTAATGTATTTAAAAAGCAGCAAGCTCCTTTGCATTTAACTATAGGATGCTGAGAATTTTTTGATTAATGTGTTTTTTTTTTTTTTGATATGAGAAATCCTTGATGAACACATAGGAGTTCTCTTTGGAAAACAGTAACTTAGGTTCTCAATAGAATTTTGGTCTGAACCAAAGAAAGGAATTTACACCTTAAGACAAATTGTGACCAGTCTGGGAACTCACAGGGAACTAAGGTGATATAAATTTATACTAAATTTGTAACATTTGGTCCTCAACCTTTGTGTCTTACAATGAATTACAGGCACAAAACAGGAACAGAATGAAGTATATGGCCCTTGTATTTTGTAATAACATTCCTCTTCTTGTGAGCCAAGAACTTTATTTATCATTATATAGTTCAAGTAAAATAACACACCAGATCTGCCTAACTGAGCCTGACTATTCAGACCTAAGCAAGGACACTTTCATATATTTTGTGTTATCACATTTGTATAAGGACAGATTCTCTTCAGCGAGCATGTAATTCCAAACAGTAGAGCATTCAAATAGGAAACAGATTTTCTGCTGTATCCTAAGACTACAGGGCTGCAAAGGAAACTGATTTATAGTTCTGAGAATTATCAAAAATAAACGTTACATTATAAAAATGGTTTGGATGTATAAAAATGAAAATTTAACAAGATTCACAGTCCTTCTGAAGTTTGGAACTAGATCACTAGATAGACTTCATTTACGTGATCTCTCCTCATATGATTAATATTAGCTCACAGTATGTTATTTTTAAAAGTACTTTTTCAAAAGGCATAAGAAAAAAACAATCATGTTGCTCTTTTAACTATTTTGTTTGTAGTTTTTCTCTACTGCATTCTTTAGCTAAAACAACTACATTCTTTTTAGTGGATCCAGATAGTGAATGATTTATAAAAACCTCTGAACCAGCTTTGAGTTATGAAGCTGACCATAAAGTAAGACTACAAAATGATCTGTAAACAACGTGTATTCCGAAAAGATGGTCTCTTTGTTAAACTCTTCCTATTACTTTCTATTGATTTTAAAGATTACTTTTGCTTTAAGGTATGTTGAGCAATAAAAGTCCTGTGGAGAGGGGAAGAGGATTAGACAATAGGAGTGGCAAGTCTTCAGAAAGAATTTACTCCTACAATTTCCACAGCTTCTTCTTATATATGAAATTTACTTTGCAGCTAAGCTGTTAACAAGTAAGAGAATTTGATATTTATAGAAGCATGTTCTCAGTCCAAAACGAGACACTAAAATGGATTTTCACTGCTAACTCCTTAAAACTTGAGAGGAGATTTAAAAAAAAATCACTGCTTGGAATAACAAATTTAAAATACAATTCCAGTTCACATACTTGGGAGATTTTCAGTTGATTTCTTTGGGATTCAAACTGAGTCACAGGACATTTAACGCCACCTCTAATAGGATTCTGTCAAAAACCTGAAGTACTAGAATGATTACTTATTGTCTACCAGAAGCTTCTCACTGTACTGTGGCAAGTACAAAATAAACCAAAATATCATGGGGAATGCAACACAGATAAGGAGAAGAAAACACATGCTGGGTAATGTTTAACTGAATTTATGGTAATAAGGTATTTAGTTTTGAGCTTAATAATATTTATATTCAATGGAGTAAAATAAACAACTGTGAGGTGTATAAATTATTTATTACATGAATCTCATGGTTGGGGCACTTAATTCTTTTCATTAGCTGTAAAGGGAGATCTTTTTGACTAGATAAAATATAATAATCTTCATGGAGGCATGTATGCCAGTGTATGCATGTCACACAAGTGTGTCTTGCCATGTGTCCCCTGAGGCAAAACTGAGGATGCTTTACCTTGGGGATCTCACTAGGGACAGGAAGGGAATGAAGGAATGGTTTACAGCTGCTCTGAGGAGAGGGCAGAAAAGAGAGGGGGGAAATGTAAATATTTTCAGAAAAACTGTATAAATTTTCATATGGCTTTGCTATTCTGGCTTGCATGGGTTCTTCTGGGTTCAACTTTAATTACTCTGATAGATGTGCACATTTCAGTCATGATCTAACTAACACAACTAAAATGTTCAGTGCTCTTTTTATTTTTCATTTCTGCCCAGGGAAACCAGATATGCAGGGGAATTCTTTAGACATACATGTTCCCTGAGTTTGTGAAGGAAAATGGGCATCTGATAGCAGTTTAGAGTTGTCCTAAACCTGTGAGACCTGGAGTGTTTGCTTTTCTAGTTTCCTCTCTTGAAAGCAATCTATATCTTTCAAGTTATCACAGCAGGACTGGTTTATGGACAATTTCAGTGCTGGTCTGTATGCACAGACTCCTGACTGCACAGTTCTCTTAGTCATGCCACACTTTGATAATCGAGCAGAAAAACTGAGCAGGAACACATCTTGTAGAGCCAATACCCTGGAAATATCACACCCAACATCCTGTTCATCTGTGAGTCATAGTGGAGGAAATAAAAAGATCATTAAACAAACATTCCTGCAGATCTCCAGTTAAAGGTGTTCTCTGATCTGTCTGATGTTTTCTGGGAACTCTGAAAATACATCCATCTATCCATCAGCAATGTGTCACTTGCACAGTCTGTGCCCTTTTACCCTTCAAACCTCCACTCCTAGGAACTGTTTCCTCTGCTCCCCCTGCCACTTCTGTAAAGACTCTGACCCTCAGTTTTTTATGCTGTTGGTTCAGCCAATTCACCTTTGAAAATTTCCTATGGAAATGACTGCAAATACAGATCAATTACTTCATTTAAGTGTAGTCTCCTCTGTCATTGCTTTTTGTGCCTGTATGTCAGCCAGTATAGGCAGGACTGATCAGGGTAAGAGGAGATTAATGGTCACCTTGAACTTTGAAAAGGCAGCAGGGGAAGATTTTGCCAGTTAAGGGTTCGAGAACTCTGCTGGCAAATTGGCTGCAAGAGCTTCAAAACTCTTTCAGACAAAAGACTTGCTATCCCACGATGAGATTCCAAAGTCTATGCCCGAAGGAACTTCTCCCTTGCGGTAGGAAGACTCTGGACTCAAACATCACATTTTGTAACCAAGTTTTATCAAGTTCATGGTTGTTTTCACTGGTATGATGGTGATAAGAATGTCAAATTCATAGAAAATTGCATAGTCCAAGGCATGAGGTTGCTTTGGTAATATTGCATTTTGATTTTTCTTGAATAAAAGCTCTTTGCAATTCCCAATTAGCTTACAAAAATTAAAGACTGTATTTAAGTCTGAACTGCATGCATCCCTTGAGTTTCCTGTAAAGAGGCCTATTCTTTAATCAGTTGAATCTTTTATACACAGAAATGTTCACTGATTTACATACTCGTTTCATGGTGATGACCAGTTACAAAAACAAAAAGCAAATGACAGTTGAAAAGGGCTACTTGTGTTCAAAAGAATAGCCCAAACTGAAGAAAGTTTGAAGGAGGTATTGTTTCTGCATATAAATCCTATTTCTTTTATGCATTTTTAGCATTTCCAGATGGTAAGTTGCTGTGACAAAAAAAAAATCCAACACAAAATACGTATATAAAGTTCTTATATCATACATTGGCACAATCACAACATGAATTAAAGCAATAAATACTGAGGATCTTCTTCTTCTTCTTTTTTTTTTTTTTTTTTTTTTTTGTATGCAGGTAAGTGCTTCCTTCCTAATCTATTGGAATTACTGCATTGAAACACATTTAACCACATAATAATTGACCAACAGAGTGGTGTCACTGTTGTGACTACACTGGAAAAGCTCATTTCTTCTTATTCTCCCAAATGGTGTTGTAGTAAATACAGAATTTTAGTACTTCTTAAACATTTTTATGACTTTTCAAATACCAAAATTCAGTTTCCCTTATATGCCACATACAAATATGATAATTTATTCACTATTTCTTTTGTAATGAGCATAGTATCAAAAGCTGATGGATAAGCTATCTATGGTGCATAAGGGCAATATCATTTTAGACAAATCCAAATGATGTTTAACTTGTTTTGTCCCCTTTCAAACACAGATTTTAAAGGAAGTATACTAAACATGGGAAAGAATGCGAAATAATCTGAGAGATAAAACAGAAGTATGTGAAGATATTAAAAAAGTGACAAAGCATGAGAAACCAAAGGAAGAAACAGAACAAAAAAAGGAAGCAAAGAAGTGCTGAAAAACAAGTAAGGGGATTATAAGGCTGAGATGGAGGCATACATTTAACATTTTTACTAAGATATTTGCAGAATATTGTCATGTATCTGTTGGAATATATCTTGATTATTTTCATTATGGAATGTAATTCCATGGTGACTGGACTTCCACGCTTGGGTTCCAGTCTTCGGATTTTTGACACTTTTGGATCTTCCTTTCTATAATATTAGTCTCCAAGAAGTCATTATGTGTTTTGCTGAGCTGAAGTTTTTTCATATTTATCCAGCTTCTATTTGGAACCCATTGGGCTTAGAATTATTTGGTGATCTTATAATACAATTTTATTTTATAGGAAAAAAAATAACTCTTGCATAAATTCTGGCTAAGACAAAGGGATGTAGGAACAGACCCAAAGCATATGGGTTAAATTAACGCCTGCTGAGTTGCAGTGCCAGCATTTGTCTGATTTAATGACATGATTTTAAATAATTGGAGGGGGGTCCTGAGCATCCTCCCTGTGATTTTCTGACGGATTAATTTTAAACAGAGGCGCAGGGAACATTTGGGACCACTAGTGTGAATGTTTTCTGTTGGTTAACAGTGAATAATTGGCCTAGTTTCTTGTCCCATTTCTTCTTCAGAAAAACATAATTAATTCAAATGTGCTGGCCAGTGATATGCACAGCAGAGCTGCAAGCAGTGCTAATAAGACCAATCACAGGAGTGAATAAAGCAGATCAAATGGTCAGGAGTGGGACAGGCAGTAAAAATGAATCAATAAGAAACAGGTCAATCAAGTTCAACCTTTCACTATGTAGGCCAAGAAAATTTTAAAATATGAAGATTTATTTACTATTAAACACTAATACAAAAGTAAAAGAATATTTAAGGTGACATTTCAGGTGCTGATCGTGATTCTGGAGTTCAGGGGTGAAAATCAAATTATAAAGCCTGGTTTTTCTAGTGCCTGAGGAGTTCTTTCTAAAAGACAGATGAAACATAATCTCAATGGTTTTTTCAATGACTGCTTCAAAACCACTCTTTTCAACATATTATTTTGCCTGCAACAACCACCTCTTTTGTTTCATGGTGTAAGATGCTATCTGGCTTTAAAGGTTAGCTTTTCAAGCTGTTAAGACTAATAAAAAAGAATTATTTTCTCTCTTGATTAAATCAGGCAAATATGCATATGTAGATCTAAATCTGGAATTTCACTTATGTAGCAGATTAAAATTATATACAGAAGCAGTTTTATGAAAATGCTGTAAAGAATGCACGTATATACATTTAATGTGGAGAGTAATTTTGGAAGAAAAAGTGAATTATCTAATCCGAACTAATATATTGTGCTGCACTTTGGTAAATACTGTTGCTTACAACACACAAACAGAAGAGTGGATCTCAAGTACATAATGCAAGAACATATACCAATTTATTTTTAGGGTATGGAAAACCTGGACAGGGAAAATGAACATATTCATTGTAAATAGAAAACTGAGTGTGTAATGGGACCTGCAATTTAATCATAATGGCTGTAGCTTTTTCTTGGTAGATAGCTGTATCTCTGTATCGTAGAGAATGTCCTTCCTATTTGCCTTCCTGAAATAATGACTGGTTGCAAATAGAGATGTTGGATATATTGACTGTGCTGTCGCTTGAACATTCCCATAGAAATGCTTGAATCTTGAAGTGAAAATGCCCTGAAGTGCCTGAAATTTTGCAGCAGAGTACTCCCGAATGTTTAGGAATCTTTGGAAAAGTTTTCTTTGCACAGTCACTTTTATAGGCTCCTGAGGAACAATTCGGTCCTACAAGTTGAACAGAGACGTCTCTAACCGTAACACATGTGGTTTAATACATAGTTCTTCTTTTGGTGTCTCATAACCATGGTTTTGACAGAAAATTGTGACCACAAAAAGTCCTATTTTCTCTATTCCTGGATATCTGCATCCCTTTGGAAAAGCCCTGCTGTGCTATATGAATATTACCTTTTCCACCAAGCCTAATAGTATTGGATAGAAATGAGAGCTACTTAGCATGCACAGCTTTGTTCATGGTGAGAGGCAGCTAAACAAAATACAATTTACTTCTTGCAGTACATAGTAGAGATTAGTAGTAGTTTGGAAGTATTTCTTCTCTTTGCCTTTGTTCCAATACATCTGGGGCCAACTGGTCAAATTTAAACTCAGAATGCCTAAGGAGTTAGGTAAACTGCTGCAGCCATGTCATAAATCGGTTTCTTTATCTCAAAAGTTTGGTTGAGAATTTCTGCAATGCCCACGTCAATCTTCATGTGTATTCTCCAACATGAGAAAGGACTTGCTTCTACCTAAAGGAAAATGAGGCATCTCTATATGGAAATTATACAGCCTTTAATTTCAGAGTCCTTCAAAGGTGTCCTTAGGTGTGTTTTGAAAGAGGTTGAGATCTTCCCTTTCTGCTAATTTAAGTGTGGCTTGTCATTTCAAAAAGTGTATAACTGGTCTCTGGGGGAATTCTGAGTCTCTACCAAGGTGGTTCCACATTGCTGCGTTCTTACATCATGCTGGAGTTGAGGAATGGTAGCATGGTCACCACACATGTGACTTGATGCTAATAAGTCTAAATATGCTTTTTAAATGCAAATACATAATTACAGAACAGAGTGACATTTTACTTTTGATGGCCTTTTGCTGTGGCTCTGCTGCTGGAGATGTTTAAAGTAGGCAGTGATCATGCTGTTGTAAACCAAGACCACTGAGATAGTGTGCTAAATGAACAAAACCCAGTCATTATTCCAGCTTCTACCACTCAGCAGTGAAATATTAACACAGAAGGGGAGTTAGCTGGATGTTTATTTAATCACCTGGCTGTGATAAAACTATTTAATTTTGAGGAAAACAACCAATCGAGACTCTAACACTGAGTGCTGAACATGTATAATCATGAAAGACCATCCCTGTAACTAACTTCGTTACTGTGCTTTGTGAGAGTGCTGGTTCTGTGTTAGGCATCCCACAGATGCCGTGATTCAAATCAACAGCTTGCTCTAAGTTTGAAAATCATTGGGAAATGTGCTTTTCACAATAAATTTTTCCAGTGTAATGTCTTTAATGATGGTATATATGTCTCTCTGTGAAGGATGGGATAACATCAAAAACAGCTTCCCCAGAAGACTGATAAAGGAACTTCTGTCTCTTTCAGCTATCTCTTTGTTTAGTTTTCCCCAAAGGATTCTGACTACAGGACAGATGATACTCCTCAGCCCTTCTCTGGGGAACTCCTCTCTCAATGGAACTGCAGATATGGGGAGGGAGGAAAGGGAAAGAGGATGTGACTCGAGTACCTGCATAGTGACCACAGATGTCCACTGCTAGACAGACACTGATGTCAGGCACATCATGCCCTCCCATTTGCGAGCACAAGGAGAACCATTTCTGACACTGCTCTGAATTGGATTTGCTTAACAGACGTCATTAGTAAAAGCAGTCAAAGAAAAGAGTTTTGAACCCTCTTCTAAGCTGATGCTCACTATAAATACCTTATTTCCTATTTTTTGCAAATGAAGCACAATAATCTCATACTTGGAGTTAACCAGTCTGTTACTCCTTCAAGTTTTTGAGCAACTTTTCTAACTTAACTAAACAAAAAGTATCCAGTTTTCGAAAAGTAGCCAGGTTTTAAAAAGAAATGATAAAGATTTTTTCTAATATAAATCCACCCTCTTAACATTCTTTGAAGATAAACACATCAAGGTGTGTCCTGTAATGCTGTGCATCTGCACAATGATGTTGTGTTTTAAATGAAAGCAGAATTCAGAAATAAGAACTAGAGGGGCAGAAAACTGGATGGTAACTCAATAACACACTTAGCTCATAGGCAGAGAAAAGTTTGGAACTTCAGCAGAACAGCTGGAATTTATAATTTCTGCTTTGCAAAAATTTTGTGTTTCCTGAAAAATATTAGGTTTTCTGACTGAAAAGTCTGCATGGTTTGTTCAACAAAGAATCTTAGCTTTTTGCTTTTGGATAAATTTTCAGAGTGTGAGAAACTTCTCATGTTTATACTTCTAAAATTATTTTCCCTGTATTTGTGTCTGCCAAATCAAGTGAAGTAATCCTAGAAACAAAAAAAGAAAAATTCAAATTTCCCATTTTCCAAGTGAAAACACTTTTTTTTCAGAAATATTTTTTTCACAAAAAGACTTTCAAGAAAATGAAGAATTTTCAGTACAAGCAGAACAATCTTCCCCCCCGAAAGGTGTTCCGTCGAAGTAATTTTGACTGTTCTTTGCAATAATAATGACCTCAGGATGATGTCTCACATCAAAATCATTTACATGAACGCGAAAAATGTAAATCAGTCTATTAAGTCAAAATGCTTTTTTTTTTACACTTCCACCTTGAAGAAAGTTAGTTGAGTATTCGTGTTTTGAAAAAAAACCAAAAGCCCCAAACAAAAAATAAACCAAAACCAAAAGGAGACTACCTTTCCAAAAGGAAATTACTGTTAGTAATTACACAAGCTTTAAAACCAGAGGAGACTTCTTCACTCAGCCAGCCTGAGTTTTTCTTTACCACAGTGCAAACCGGGAAGGTAAGGAATAGCAGCCCAGATTCTGACCTCAGCTATCTGACCTGATTTTTAGAAGAGCTGAACACTCAGAGTTTAAGCTGAAGCCATCAGGCCTTGCAGCTCTGTGGTTTTCTTGCCAGCCATACAGTTGGTCCAAAAAGAAGAAAATAGCTTTAAACTGGCTAAGGACTGGGGAATATGATCAATCGTTATCAACAGTAATAAAGGGATATTACTCTTATAGTAGCTTGACCTACTTTATTTTAAGAAAGAATATCCAATACAACATTTACTTTGGAATACACCATCACTAATTTTAAGCTGCAGTTGCATTTTCTTTAAGATGGTAGTATTCATTTTACCATACCTGGGATAATGTTACAGAGACTTAAAAGGCAAACATTGTCCAATCTCTGAGTCACAGGGGGGATATGTGACAGTCAAAACATGCCTTTTCATTTTACTAAGCTGTTTCATGTGATAGATATTTCCAAGAGCCTGAAAGTTTATTATCTATAAACTGTGTTACAAAATCAATTGTTTAAGTACTGTTTAATATTCTTAGAATATTAAAAGTAATGAAGTAATAAAAATATATATTCCCAAAGGAAGGATTCAAACCATTTGTTTCAGAATCAAAATTTGCACATTTTAAAATATCTCCTTTCACAGTACAGTGACAGTGCACATATGACCCCCAAGTAACCTTGGATGGTGCCTATAAACTCATCAAAAATTCATGAAAGTGTTAGACTCATAATAAACTAAATGGAGAAATAAATGATTCCTTAGTCCATAAGTTGTCTCTATTGACTTTAGTACACACTGGCTGAGACTGTGCTGTACAACCCCCACCACTATAAACTTCCAAAAGTTAGATCTGAAAAAATCAAAGGCAATTCCTGGAGTCAATAATTGTTCTTTTTCTTCAAAATACATGCATTTAGACAGAAAGATTAAATACAAAATTCAACCAAGATTATGCTTTTCCATGTACTTTTGTCTTTTCTGTTCTCTTCTGGTCCTCAACAAGCACAACAATGTGAACTCAAAATAGTTGCCCATGTGCAGAACAGCCCTTCACTAACTCCTTATTAAAGGA
Source organism: Acrocephalus scirpaceus scirpaceus (assembly GCA_910950805.1). NCBI lineage: Eukaryota > Metazoa > Chordata > Aves > Passeriformes > Sylviidae > Acrocephalus > Acrocephalus scirpaceus. Next base: position 10,184,278 of record OU383777.1, read on the forward strand.
AGAAATGAAATTGTTTCCAGCAGCATCAGCCCTGAGCTTGTTCCTCACTTGGTCTCTAGTCTCAGTTGGGAAGTTTTCTGGCAGTGCTGGGCCATGTGAAGGTGAAGCCATGCTATGCCTAGGCTTCCTCTGACGTCAGCTTTCTTCCAAAGTTTCTAAAGGCCAGTTCGCAATGGATCCTTCACACCTAATTAGTCCCAGGACCAGATCTCAGATGTAATTGAATTTGAGGAATTCAATAATGGCAAAATATATCTTTTCCCATTTTGATTGTCCCATGAGTCTAGTGTTCTACTTTCTTTTTTGGCTCTGTACACGATACCTCACATAAACTTTTCATAATGCCCCTTCTGGTTTATCTAATAATTTATTTATATTTTCAATATACCTTTCACTGAGGTACCATCAGGACACAGTCTCCCTGAACTGTGATGACCCTGCTGCTGCTCACCAGAGGGCTTCAGCAGTCTGAGGCAATGTGAGTCACAGGATGTATCTTCCCACTGCAGAAGTACGTGTTATTCCAAAGGATGTAGACAATAATCTTCCCCTTCCATTTCAGAAATCTCCTATGTTGTACCACTGCACAACCAGTTGAAATGTCAGTCAAACATGGTCATTAGATTTTGCATTAAGTATTTTTGTGAACATTGAGGAAACAGCGAGAAAATCGCATGGTTCATCTGCATAAATCTGAGAGATTTTATTTCTCTGCAACTCACTGCAAATCAATCACAGCAGATGGAACCCATAATTCACTTGATCTGGTATTTCCAGTAACTTGAAGTGACAGTCTTAAGCCAAATCCTCATATTTCTTTGATTGTGTAGTTAGTGTCACTGGCAAAGCAACCCACAACAGAGAATTTTACTTCTGAGCCTTGCTGCTTCCTCCTCCAGGGCATCAGAACTGCTCAGTAAGGGTAGGTCCAGCTTGATGTGGTCTTTGTAAAGGCAAAACATATTGTTATCTATCTAGTTCTTACTCAGTCCCCTTCAGTCCTAGTACCTGTTATAAGGCTTGGGTGTAAAGCATCTCTGGAAAAGGCTATGTTTCTGGGGATCCTTGATCATGCAGGGTTTTTTTGGTTTTTTTGGGGGGGGTTTCTTTCATTTTAGTTTGTTTGACATTTTGTTTTAGGTTATTTTTTGTTATGATGCTCCAAATATTATAAGCAAATGTCCATCATTCTTTTCTGCTGAAGGAAAGTGTTCTATTATCTTTGTTTGTTTTGTTGTTGTTTTTTGGTTTGGGGTTTTTTTGTTTGTTTGGGATTTTTTGGGTTTTAGTATTTTTTTCTGATATTAATAATGATACTTTTATGTCTGAGCTGTACCCTCTTCAGAAACTGAATTTATTTACAGAAACTCATTCTCAATGCAAGGACATAATTTACTTCCATCTTAGGTGAACTGGTAACACCATATTAATATTATTATTTTCTGGGTAGAAAGTGTAAAAGTTAGATTACTTTGCATATGTTTACAAGACTGACAAATCTTATGCTGTTGGTAGCTTTTGGAATGTCTCATTTCAGATTTTTTGTTGACCTTCCCAACATAGTTTCTCTCAGAGAACTCCTGATTACCTTCTTAAGCAGCTTGTAGAGATGGGACAGGCTATGGTAACCTCCTCATCAAAGATTTAATTCTTTGTGAGTTTTGTGATTAAAAAATTGCTCTGACTTCTAATGAAATTAAAAAATTTCAGTCATACTTCCTGATTTGTGATGACACTTTCACATAAATAAATAAAGTCTGTACTGCTTATCTTTCAGTCGTGAGAACAACTTGTGATCCACTTGGGATGCAATTCAAGGTGATGAGAGAAGTGATGGAAATACTCCATACACTGAAAAAGATTTGTCTGGATGGAGGATGGACGTGCTGAGCTCTTTTAACCTCTTCAGTAATCTTGTGATTTCTCTTGGGAATGAGCAAGTACTTTCCTTTCAATGGATTCCTAGGCAGTGAGTGTGCATATATCCATCTTGACTTTGACCTCCAGAGCTCACAGCAGTCAATTAAGCAGCGTATCTGTGAACTGTCCTACTTTAAATAATCCTGTCACAATGTCAGACTTTGATTTTCTTGAAACTCTGCCTGAATAATAATGCATTTTGGATATTAATAAATGGTATTCATGGATGAGCACTTTTATTCTTTGTTTTGAACCTCCCATGGAAATTGATTTTAATAATCTATAATTAAGCACAAACCAAATTGGTATTTTAAAATGGCCCTAGACTTGCATATAGCAGCCAGCATCATGAGCACATGCCAAATTGGAAACACTTTGGCCCAGTGTGTCTCTGCAAAGTATTTTAAAGGTTATGTCCATACTGGTAAATAAAAGAAGCATATCTACTTGCCATGTATAAAAATGGTAAACAAAATGCCTCTTCTCTGGCCCTAAAGCCAAATGTCTTGTCATAGTTTGCATCAGAAGTATGACTTAACTCTTTCCTCCAAAACTGCACAGCTACATCCAAGCTACCTTAACCTATGGCATCCCCGAAGGGCTTCTGAACATTGGGAAAGCCCCAGGTGAGGTGGGAAAAAACCTATTCCAGGGTTGTACATTAAACACTACATGTCAGTGGGTCAGTGATCTAGCCCATGCCCTGGATGAGTTTTATTTGCCTGTATATTAATGGAGCCTAATTATCTGTGAGGTGCTAAATTGAAGTGCAGAGCTATTTCAAATGTGTGTGGGGAACATAAAAAACAGACAATGTTCTTTAACCCCTTTGTCATGGGTAGGAAACACAGGAAAATAATCTGATCCTAATTACATTCATAAAAAAGAAAACTTCACTTCCAGCCAGGAAATTCACAGCCCATTTCCAACTTTAAGCAAAATGTCATGGCCAACATATAAACTGCTTAAAAATGGCTTTATGTAATGAAAGTGCTGACAGACCTTTAATTATATCCGTGAGTGTGACTATATAGTTGAATAATTTTCAATTCTTCTTTGATTCTTGAGGTCTGAAGCAATTTTAATTCACTGTGAAGTGACATCTACCAGAGTACCAGTGTGAGGCACTTTATTTTAATATTAAACATATGGAATTACAAACTGATCGTTTCCTAAGTGTCCATAACTTTTGCACTGACTCCAAAGTAGTCAATTAAATTAAAAGTATCACTAATAAAAAATGTGTTCCTATAACTGTGAAAGTGGGGGAATAATAATATATCTTAATATAAATAATATAATAACATGAATCTTAATGGTTTTTTGATAAACTATTTTACCTACTACTTATCATTAAGGCAGCAGGAAAACCCATTTAACATTGGCTAATACTTGAAAGTTTGGGAACTTTGGTCATCCAATTATAATTTTGCCAGACTTCAACTGTTTGCTGTAACTTGCTCCTGCCAAGCATCTGCCTAAGTCTGAAAGATTTTCCCTTCCTTGCTTTCTGTCTCTTTTTATATTTTAAGTGTTACATGCAACTCAGTTAAATTGGAACTTTATAAAGCTGTGATGAATTACAAACTTATGTATATGGTTAAGCCACAGCCCAGCAAAGAATTATATGTTTATCTAAACTTATGCCATCTAAATAGTCCAGATGATTCTAATGATGCACATTTAAGCTGTGCAAAATAAAGCATGTCTATATCTGTGCTTGTAGAATAAAGGATCTTACAGCATATATTAGTGGTGAAAGCATTTCAGTTTCATAGAATAGAAGCTCAGATGAGTAGGATTATTCATGTAAAATCATCACTGATAAAACTTAGATGCAAGGAGGAGAGTACTCCATATATTTTTCAAATATCAGTATTTAGCCCAGCTCAAAATCTAGTACAAATCTTATTCCCAATAATCTGCTAGATCTAAGTGCTTGAAAAAGAAATTAATAGGATTAAATTATTGCCATAGGTCTAGTCTAAAGATTTAAATTACAATTCAGACACTCTTACAGGGATGCAGTTTTATCATACACTAATGATCTATATATCTGATGGAAAGATCCTATTACAAAGGAATAATTTTCAAGCCTTGGAAGTTTTTAGAGGATACAAATTCTCCCACCTTGCAGCTGAAATATATGTATATGCAAATTGTAAATGATCATGCCAAGTTTTCCCAAAACCTATTCATCCTCCCCCTCAAAAAAGCCTTTGATATTTCATACCAGAGCCTCTCGGCTGGCTTACCAAAGTCAAGTTTTCTCTAAAGTTTTCTCTAAAGCCTGTCAATAAAATACAAAGTTCTTTATCCCTGATACAGACACATTTCCATGTGCCATCTACTCACAGATGAGCTGTACCTGATGATTGCAATACAAGGCTTTTAAATAGTAAAAATGTCTTTAACTCTGCTTACTTCAAAGAGAAAATCAAAGTTTGCATCTTGGCTGGAATTTCAAACATTGCTGAAGCCAAGCAGGTTGATCCCAATAATGTAGGTGGAAATAGGTTTATTCATTGCACCTTTATGTAAAATTAAACAGTGGCAGTCATTGACTTACAACTCCAGAAACCCCAAAGATCTTTTGTGTTGGTGGCAAAGCAAGATGAAAGGATAACTCACAAATTAAGCATAATATTCTTATGTGCCCTCTATAAAAAAACATGAAATTTGTGCTATCACCTCCTTTAAATTAATTGTCTTTTAATCAAGTCATTAACTCAATTGTTTTACGTTCTTTCTATGGGTATTTGTCCAAGAATACACTATGCTCCCATCCTCTTCACAACAGTATCTTCTGTATAAGAGCATTATTTCCCCCACCCCCGCCCACACTTCCCAAGCCATAATAGAAAATTTGTGACAATTGAGGCAAGTAATTTAAACAGCAAAAAATAAGGCAAACATCAGGGGTCAATAAAATTATTATGGTATTTTTATAGCACCTCCTGCTAATGAATATGGAAATTGCTTATATATTTTTTGCAGATTATTAATAATGGGAATGTAGTTTTCTATTTAATAATGAGCAAAGCGTCCATTACTTAGTTTAATGTGGTGTATTTCTATGTGGGGATTGCTTTGATTTAAATTAGCTAAATGGATCTGGACACAGGGCAATTGTTAGAGAATTTAGGGCACTTTGGGGTCTTTTTTTGATGAGGAGTGCAGGCTGAGAGGTTGCAGTGTTAAGGTCGAGCTGCCAAAACTCTGGCAACATTAGTCTCGTTCGAATAGCGTGTCAGGGAGAGCTGTGCTCAGCCCCGGGCTGAGGCTGAGCAGGCTCCACAGCTGTCCTGCACAATCTCTCCCCGGGGAGCCCCACAGGCTCCTGCTGCCTGCCGAGGTGCTGCTCACCACTGTCAGGGCAGGAGATGTGATGTGTTCAGAGAAATGCATAAAAGTACACCTGGGAGCAAACCAGGCAGGAGATAAACAAATGTTCTCCTTTCAGGGCTGCTGAGAAGCAGCTGAGAAGCAATTGCAAAAGCAATTTTAAAAATTATTATTATCATTATTATTTTTATTGTTACTATTTCTTTATTTGCTGATCAATCAATTTTTGACAGATTTCTTCTGTGTTTTGTGTTGACCTGTCTCCCAATGTGTATAATCTTAATGTCATAAATTGAATTGGTTTTCCACAGGTACTGACACAGTTATTTGAAAGAGATTTGTGCTAAAGAACAGGATACCAGTGTTTACATTTTTTTGACAATAGCTGCACAGACACCCTGTTTGGGAAACTCATATTTGGATATTAGAAGTGGCCAGCTTTCTGTAAGATGAACCGCTACTGGTAGAAATTTAGAAACCTCTAAATTTTATAGAACCAGATATTCAGACAATATCCATTTTTAAAAATCTGTACAGCTTCATTTGATAGTGTAAACTGATTACCTAATTATAACAATAAGTGATGGTTTATATTTCTTTGAAAATAAGTTTATCCAAAGTTGGACATCATAGTTATTTTAAAAGTTTAATTAGCCCTTTTTTAAAATCCTACTCTATAATTAAAATCAGTAAAAAGTACACTGGTTGTTCATGCTGCCAGGTATACAGGTATATAAAAATAAGAATAATTACATTGAAAAATGAAACTGAATCTCAATAGTCTCTCACAGGTAGAGTGGTAGATTGGATTATTTTTAGGAAATCTGATTCCATCAGAAACAAGGCTGTCTTTGTTGTCAACACAATCAACCTTCTGATGTCAACTAATAGGTGGATAATAATAATAACAATAATTCTAAACCTTTTACAGAAGTAAAATTAGTGTGATGCAACATTGCAATTAGACATGGTAAAGTATGAATATGATCTCTTCAAGTTCTGTATTTCCATGGTTTTGTTAGGAACAGGAACAAATTTTTCGCTATAGAACAACATAATAGGGAGAGACACTGATTTTTTTTTTCTCACTTATAAAGATCCATTATATGCCATTGAATACTTAATTTTACAATTGCAAAACTCTGCAGACCATTATTGTTTTGTTCAAATGGAGAACTATGTGTGTGAAAACCACAATTGCAGTAATATGATATTGTGCCATAGACTGAAAAAAATATTGTGAAGCATATGCAAATATGTAGCATTTTCTGAGCATTCAGAGGAGATAATTTCATATCTGTTCCTGTACTACTAAGCACATGTATACATGTTAAGGGTGGATTTACTTGTATACTATGACTCTAAAACAAACTAAAAATTCATTTTCAAACTAAAATAGAATTAAGTATTCTAATAATTAATTCTAATTATTTTTTAATAAATAATCCTAATAAATGGTATAAAACACATACACAAAATCCAGCCTAGGGAACATATTGCAATATATAGTCATGTATTTCACAGAATGATATATTCTTAATACAGTGTTTCAGTGTATCAACCTTTATGCCAAAGTACTGCATAAAAAACATTGTAAATACCTTTTGCATGGTGTTTTATGGGCAACATGATTTCATCATTATAGATCATAATTGATTAAAACTCTGTGAATGACCCAGGTTTGGAGCTGGCACAAACTGAGTACCTTTACTGAACTCAGTGGGTTTAAGCAGCTTAACTGATGTCAGTATCTGCCCCTGTGACTGAAAGCTGTGAAAAACAGTCTATTGTAATACAGAATTGTTTATTTACAAGAAACTCCCTGTGAAGAACAGCAGGATTCCAGCTTAGCTGAATGAAGAATGACAGAGAAAAGGCAAAAAAAAAAATGTGGAGAAGGCAGAAGCAGGGAGGGTCTGCCCATAAAGAATGTAGAAGGATCACACAGGGATGGAACTGGGAAGACCAGACCTTGATTTGGTTTGATTTGCAAACGATGAAGGATGCTAAAGACAAAATAATGACTTATAGAGCAGACCATGAGGGCCCATAGGTGGGTGGTGCAGAAGGCTTGTTATTTAAGCTCATAGACCCAGAAAAAGAAAATGTACTGCTTGTGATCTGGAAGGACAACGAGAGTCCAGGAAACCATTGGCTGCTCAGTCACAACTTAGTCCCTGGCAAAACTGTGGTAAAAGTGCTCATGAGGGCCAGTTCTTTCCAGTCTAAATCTTTTGTGATTTTCGATGATTCAGTATTGCTTTTACAATACACATTTTTTAAAAAATTAAATAATTATAACAGAGACTTATAAATGAAAACATCACCCCATAAAATTAAGCACAAGTATCAATTTATTTGATATGCAAGAAATTAAGCTATACTTTGTGCTTAAATAGTTATTAAATTAAATAAAATATACTTTTGATTTCTGCTTATGATTTTTGGTTTAATTCCATAAAAGAAAAACTTGTTTACCATTTATTGAGTTTTGAATTGATACTACCTGCTGCTGCCATTCCCTTTAGCTTAGTATTCCCATATACTATAAAACAAGAATACTTTTAAATATAATGTTTTAGCACATTCTGTATCTACTTTTTTCTTATCTTTCAAGGTAAACATTTCTATTCAGTATTTCTGCCTTGGTGCTCACCTGTCTTTTCTCTAGCTTAGTTCCTGTTCATAAGATTCATTGACAATTACTAGTTCCACATGGAGGCTCTAACACTTCCATCCTGAAAGTGCTGAGGTTCTGTAGGCACAAAGCATTTCTTAACTCGTATAAACATTTAACCTGCTGTTTTGACTCCTTCCATTTCTGTCACATTTCCCATTTGCCCAAAATAAGCAATTATACAATAAAAATGATTCTTTTTTCTTAAAAAAGGGGCTCATATTCATTGCCAGATCTTTTACTCCTCCTCTCTCTCCTCTTCAGACCCATATTTAATATGTCATCATGCTATTGCCTTATAAAAATCTTTCTTGACACTCTAGGAATGCTTTAAGTCTGATGCAAGTCTGAACTTCAAAGGAGATAGAGTTTGTAGATTGATAGAGATAAATTGCTTTAAAGATCTGTATTGAAAGACTTGAATTAAAAATAAAAAAATCCTGTCCATGAAACGAATGGTAACAAGTTACATTTCTAGGGTTTTCAAAAAGGAAATAAAATTCTAAGCATGGAACTACTTAGAAATGTTAGATTGTTGAAAAAACCTGGAGAAGAAGCTGACCTGGAACTATCTACATTAAATAAAATACATCCTGCAATGGAGAGTCAGCTACAGTCCTGCAGAAGTGGAAACAAAAACTGAGCTGTATGAAGCCCTCTTTTTATCACTGCCTCTGATCACTTAAATTAGCTTGGATATTTCTCTTCTCTTCTTTCTCTTCTCCTCTCTTCTCTCTCTTCTCTTCTCTTCTCTTCTCTTCTCTTCTCTTCTCTTCTCTTCTCTTCTCTTCTCTTCTCTTCTCTTCTCTTCTCTTCTCTTCTCTTCTCTTCTCTTCTCTTCTCTTCTCTTCTCTTCTCTTCTCTTCTCTTCTCTTCTCTTCTCTTCTCTCTCTTCCTCTTTCCTGTCTTGTCCATTTAAATAACAATATTAATATTAATAGATTGTGGTTCCACAATGCAATTTGCAAATCACTACCAAAAGGGTGCTCATTGCCCTGCATGTTTCAGTTTATAACACCATTCTCTAACAAGATCAAGTCCTTGTTTGAATCATAGAGCTGTAGAAATGATGGCGCCACTGTCTTGGGCAAAGAGCAGATTTGTCTGGAAAATAAAATTAAAATACCCTAAAAACACAAAAAGTTGCTGTGGAGTGGAATGTGTGACTGATAATGTGACTGTATAGCAATGCTGATGTGTATTTATAGAAATGATTAAAAATGAGATAAACCTCTGCCAGTGTAGTCCTTGACGGCAGAGCTAGTAGGTTCCACTGTCTCGAGATGTTTATATATTCTAACTTGCATCTCTTGTTAGAAGTCTCTGATCTTCTTATTTCAAAATTTACTCCTTTAAAATAACAAAGATGGCAGAATGAAGACCAGAATTTATTTAATGCTTTTCTTTGCTTGCTTAGCTATGATTCACCATCACAAATGTTTGCTTTAGTTTGAGGCTTCCAGATGTTTACTTCTGAGCTCAGCAAAATAAAGATTTGTGGCAGGAAGATTTTGTGATCTGTGAGATGGCTTGGCCACCTGTTGTTTAATTACTGTGGTTATTTGGTCACTGTTTATAATTAAATTCAGTTTATAAAAGACTAATAAACTTTAAATTAAATTCTGTTAAGTCCTACATGTCAGTAAAACAATCTATCACACTTTCTACTGATGGGCTACTGACTATCTACCAGACATATTAGCCATGTTTGAATTCTCTACATTTTCTGGTCAATGCTTTGCCTTCTACCTCACTTCTCAGCAGAACCTTGACATGATTCAAAATTTCAATCTTAAAATTTATAGAAGAATATAATTTCAAATAATACATTTCATTTTTGTTAATATTTATCTTCACCGAGGCTTTCAGAATTAGGTTTTTGGGGTTTTGCCTGCTTTTCTGTCCAAACAGGGCAATGCAGATGGTGAAAGGCCTCGAGGGGAAGCTGGATGAGGGGCAACTGAGGTCACTTGGTTTGTTCAGCCTGGAGGAGACCTCACTGCAGTTACAGCTTCCTTGCGAGGGAAGAGAAGGGACAGGCACTGATCTCTTCTCTGTGACCATTGACAGGGCCCAAGGGAACGGCCTGAAGTTGTGTCAGGGGAGGACTAGGCTGGATAACAGAACAAGGTTCTTCCCCCAGAGGGTGGATGGGCACTGGAACAGGCTCCCCAGGGCAGTGGTTATAACACCAGCCTGACAGAGCTCAGGAAGTGTTTGAACAATGCTCTCAGGCACATGGGGTAAGACTTGGGGTTGATCTGCAAAGGGCCATGACTCAGTGATCCTCCTGGGTCCCTTCCAACTTCATTTTCTTTTGATTCTGTGATTATTTTCCTTTTTTTTTTTTTTTTTTTTTTCCCTTCTTAAAGAGAAAAATGTTATACAATAGCTTCAGAATCTTACATATTTTTTTAGTCAATAATGACTCTCCCAAGGGGGGAGGAACAAAGAATGACCTCTTCAGCTCCAATAGTTTTATTTCTGAGTAGCCACACAATCAAGTTCCATTGTGTGAGACTTCTCATGTGTAGTAGACATGTATGATTTTATTAGGGCTTTTGTTTTGCAATTTCTGATTTTATTTAATAACCCATTTAAAAATACAGATTGAGTCTATTTTATAAAGGACTAGAGTAAAAAAGCTGCTTTATCAGGCTTAGATCATGTAAAGAGCTACAGGTATACATGTGAATAAAGCTGAAGTTCTGAAACTTAGTCAAGTACAGATCAGCACTACTAAACTGCTGTTCTTCCATTTAGTCTTATTTTCAGTGAAGGGTATCTCAGACATAATATATGTTTTACATTTTCTAAGGCTTGGTGTGGTTGCATTTCAGTAAATATCATTGTTTGACTTGATTGTACTATCCATGACCAGCTGTGGAGGTGGGAAAAAACCCCATCAAAAACATGGCTCTATTGCATCTTTAAAAATTTCAATATAGTTTAGAAAGCTTGTAGATATCTTATAATTTTTATAGTAGGAAAAAAGCCGCTTTTTATAAATATAGTTTTCTTCTATGATTTATTTATTAGACTTGCCACCCAGAATACTTGAAAACTATTGTGATGATGGAAGGACCTTTTAATGCAGTCTAAGTAGAATTCAGATATGAAAATGTAATTGCTGTAAAAGAGAATTACACAATATGCCCACCCACTATTGAAAGATCCTTTAACCTCGAAGTGTTTAAAGTCTCATCCCAATCATGCAAACAGAAGTTGTTGCCAAGTCATGTGTTAAACAGAAAAATGACATTGAGGAATTCTGCCAGGAGACTTTTGAGACAAGTGAAACATTGTAGACTTTCAAGGAAGCTAGTATGTGTGCATTTTAAAACAGGGAAAGCCAAAGGAAAAATTTCCACTTAGCACTGAAATACTCTTTGGAAGGCTGAGCCTGTACAGAGGAGGTGAGCATGTGGAGGTCTGCACAGGCTATCCCACAGCATTTTGGAAGGTCTAGTCTTTGAACATAAGTGAGGACAAACACAAGCAAGACTCCAGCCAACACAACATGCTGACACCAGCTTAACCTAGAGAGGAGGACTGTTAAGGCTTCAGATGACTAATTATCATAGACAGAGGAGTACTTAAGTTATGCAGAGGTAGCCAAGCTTTAAAAACCTCACAGTGAAGCAAGAAAGTGAACTACAAGGATTTGTAAGTAATAAAGCTAAGAACATAAGTGTCAAGGAGAATTTTGCTGAGAAATAACAAACCACAAAGCCAGATATAGCTACATCTGCGATAAATAACAAGCAGTGATACTCACAGGCTTTCAGTTTCTTTCTATAAGTGTACAGAAAAATAGAGATGGAGAGGACATAAAGACAAAGAAGAGAAGTTGTGAGACGAGTTTCAGGCAAGTACAGCTAGAAAGAGAAGACCTCTGTCATTTCTCACAAGTTCTATGTAATATCTCATGTTAGCTTTTTTTTTTTCAATGCATTGTTATTTTTTTCAATGCGTTCTTAACAGAGAGAGATTTGAACATTTCATCAATGAGATGACACTGCAGCCTACCAGAGACAGAATTTTCTGACTAATGTGTCTCCAATTTCTGAAATAATCAAACTTTTCACACACAGATCAAACAAAGGCACTGTGCATGCTTTATTGCATGCATGACACAAAGTGCTGATCTGCTGTGACCTATCATTTTGATCCTTATTAAATACCTTTTGAACTACTCACAGACCACCTAATAATGCAATTGGGCAGAAGAAGAAAACACTTCTAGACAGTTAACTATGAGTGGGATGGGACAAATATACTATGCAAGAATTATCAACCCATCAGCATTTTTACAGCTTAACTGCCTTCATTTGGCTGATAAATGAACCCTAAAAATGAGGAGAGAGGATTCTCTGTGTCTTCCTCTGTGTCCAGTGGAAAGAACTATGTGAAAAGAGGCCTAAATAGATCCAAAGTCTCTGCCTGACCTTGGATATAGGAACAATGACTAGAGGACCAAAATCTGATACTCAGATAAAAGGTTAACCTAAAGTATGAGACAATACTGAAAATACTCATTTTGGATGGGAAAAATCACCCTCTGAATATACCTTCATACCTAAAGAAAGAATAGGCTTATGAGATCCAACCAATATCTGAATTTTAAAGAATCAAAATTAGATTTCTTGAAACTTCTGAAGATTAATTTGAAATAATGCCACACTTTGGTATCCCGTTATGAAAACGGAGATGCACTGCACAGCTAGTTCAGCTCAGCAGCTCTCAACAGTGGTAAAATTAGCTAATGTTAATTTTCCTCAGATTAAAATATATTGCTGTCACTCATAGGTCATTGAATCAAAAAGCAAGGAACAATCCCATAAGAATTATGCATCACAGATTTCAACATGGATGTAAACAAAGCTTCAGTTGCAAACAATTTTTAGCTTTATATGTTCTGCTGATATAAAGCAACCTTTCAGTTAAGTTCAGTTAAAAGTTTTCAGTACACGTTAAGGTGCCTGTCTGCTTTTTAGTCCAAATAGAGATCAGTTTCTATCATAATTATCTTAGAAACTACTTTTTTTTTGACAAAATACCTACCTGGCTTGCAGTGTGAATCACATGTAATTTGAATTAGATTTCAAAGTTCTTTCACATCTGAATCTGTATATTTAAATCAGAGAAATACATTGACATCAGAATACGATCATCATGGTTATTGTCAATTCTGAAAGCCATTGCATAATAAATATTGATTATACTCTTTTCAAATCTAGGCTTAAAAGTGCAAATGAGCCTAAACCCATAGGCAACAAAAACAACAACAAAAACACTCCAACAAACACCAAACCAAACAACAACAACAACAAAAAAACCCCAACCAACCAACCAACCAACAACAACAACAACAACAACAACAACAATAACAATTTAAAAAAGAGAGAGAAAAGAAAAAAAATATTTGTTTGGTAAAATGCAGTTTTATCACTCAATTGCCTTTTACTTGTACCATGGTTCAGAAGAAATAAACTGTGTCTGAATAATTCTGATACATTTTAAGTTAATGATGTGATAGAATGAAAAATGTTGCTGAGCAGTAATTGAGAAGCCCAGATCTGTATACCATTTTCAGATCTGTATTTTAAAATCGATGAAATTAATCCAACTTATTTTATCAGTATTGCTTGAGCTTCTTATTGTAAGCTGCTTTTACATTTGGCATGGAAAAAGTGTAACAGACCATGTGAATCCGAAGCTAAGGAGAGCTATTTTCATTCTTCTATGCCGTGCTGGCAACTCCAAAATTCAGGGCAGATTTTGCCATTTTGTTAATAGATTTTATTGCAACCATTCACGGCTTCATAGCACACCCACTGTTCTTTAGTCTACCACATCATTATTTTAAACTCTGTCAATCTTTATGTAAATATGGATTGAATATATGATATTTTGTTTCTAAAAGTAAAGATCACTTATCAGGAAGGAGTAGACAGCTTTATTTAACTTACTAAATCATTTAATGGAATATTTAATAAGATAAGCATTTAGAACTACTTTGCTGTTTACACAAATACAAGGGGAGACTAACCAAGAAGTTGGGATTTGATTAGTTTCTTTTAATTGGTAACAGATTACAAATACATACAGATTCCCAGACAAATTGACTGGCAGGTCCTTTTTTTCAGGTTCTGTGCAATATTAACTTTCTGCAAAGCATTAAAACTGTGACTGGCAGTGCACCTTTTGGGGCTAATACTAGTGCTAGCCTTTGAAAGTGAATCCAGGGTGATACCCAGCAATGGAAAAGTAGTAATTCACACTTTCATCAAAGGCTTACTTTGTACAAATGCTATTTTAGCCCTGTGCAATTAGAGAAAATTAAAAGCATAATTCAGCTTTTCCTCAACAGACTTTGGCAAATAATCAGTAAGGTGTATTTGAGAAATTAGGCTATAGAGAGAGAGAACACACAGAAGATGTGTTTAGCAAAATTAGTGTGTTATTCTATCTAGTTTTAGGAAACTCTTTGAACCATGGCAAAGCAGAGCTCTCTGCAAGTGTCATTTGGCTCACAGCCCTGGAAAATTATATACAGACCTAGACAACAGGAAAAGCATCGTAGAAAGAGAGGGTAGTTAACTGACAGGGGGGTAAGTTCAGCTTGGTATTGCTGAAATTGAATGTTTTGGGGCATTGCAGTGGAAAAAAAGTTAAAAAAAAAAAAGAAGAGAATTCAATATTTTCATGTAACATAAATTTTCATGTTTCTGCAAAACACTTTGGAAGACGCTTGTCCACTACATTCTAGCTATTATGGAACAATGTTAGAAAATATTAATAATCTCATAAATCATTAGGAAAACTTTAGTTTTTAGTGTCTTTGAAGCTAGTGATCATTATTCACAATGCCTGAAAAGGAAAAGCACTATTAAATCATAGTCCAGCACTAACCTCAGTGATTGGCAACTTTTCCTAAAAACTTTTAGCTGTCTTAAGGGTATGAGACAAAAACAGTTTTTATATGTCCTGAAGTATTTGTCAAGCTTTCTGCCTCAGAGGAAATTTTGTGCCTGAGTCCACTCAGAATTTTGCATCAGAAAATTGTTCATATGGATATTCTTTTTAACTTGATCTGAAACTTCAGCAGTAGACAGAATATATCTCTTAACTGGACTGTGAATACTTATTCTGTATTTACTGTGTGATATATAGGCAAGCCCCTATTGATATTTTTTTACTTATCCTTGTTATTTACTTTTACTTGTTATTGATAACATTTTGAACCTTTACAAGCCTACCTGTGCACTCCTGTAACACATTCTTTCTGGCTGGCCAGGCTTGGGGACTGAGGCTTGTCAGATTAGCCTGTATAAACTTGCATTGCCCGACCTGCAGATCTGTTTTTTCTTGATTTAGCTGAAATAGAATTTTTTTTCACCTGATCAGCTGGCTGTGGCTGGTTTGGTTCACCTTTGCTTTCTGAAGTTAAACAATGACAGTGGTGCAATCACAGTTTTACAGAGGTTGTATTGACAAGTAACTCTTTTGTGCAGAATGAGATATTTTCAGCGTTAACACAATGATGTCATGTAGAGACATTGAATCCTGGCACAATATCAGAGACCTTGAGAGGAGGAGAGGCTGGAGGCAGAGCAGAGGAGTTCAGGGCTGGAGTGAGAAGAAATGGGTACCAGAGATGGCTGCAAGTAATTCACCAGTGGTCAGCAGAAGAAATGCCAACTTGCAACTCGCCGAAGTTTCTCTCAGGGTTAAAAAAGAGAATAAAAGAACTATGCAGCATCTGCTAAATTCACCACATTCTGTAAATTTAGATATAACATGGAGTTAAAGAGCAATTCAGAATGGGAAGAGGTGTAGCAAACTGCCCAAGTGAATCACAGAGTGACAAAGAATAAATGATTGGCACACACATAATCTTCCTGCCTGTGAAAACTCTGGACAATTAATCATGGCATCACTGCAGCACCAGATTCAGCCACCAACCTGGGATTCAGAGGAGAAATGGTAGGTGAGTCCACCACCAGGAAAAGAGATAGAAACACAGAAGTGTCTATAAAAGTATCATTGTTATTGTTTTTATTATTATTATTATTTCTATTTTAGAAGTATTAATTTCTTAGTTTTCATTTTTTCTTCCTATGATTTTATCTGGGCTCACAGTGATTCTTGAATAGACTCTTGAGATTTCAATTATGCTAACAACTAATTATCTGCTTTATATACAAGGCATGTTTCCTCTTCTCTCATAAACAAGATTCTGAGCACAACAGTAGAAATAAAATATGCTAGACTAATAAACAATGTTTAATAAATTGCAGATGTTTGCCATTAGCAGTTTATAACACATGAGAAAAAGTGAAACAGTAATACATCAGAGGATATTACCAGCAAAGTGTTATTATGTGAAAAATTTTTAAATATCCCCCAATTTATCAATATTTACCAATGAACACTGCTCACCAGTCTCTGATATCTAAAGTCCAACTTCAGACAGATGTATATTGAGTTCTTTGTTTTGAAATAATTTGGATTTGTAATCAATAGTTGCATGTGTGAATTTGTCAGTGCTGATTAAAGGCTATCTAACCTCAGTCATAAGACTCTGCATGCATGTCAACTTAAATATAAGTAATAACAGATATTATAATTTTCCATGTCAAATGATAGTAGATTGAGAATGATTTGGCTTATGTTCATGCAAGTTTTTGAATTATGTAGATATGTGTTTGTGCAAGGGATTTACTGGCTGTTGGAGAAGTGGAGGTACTTGTAAATGTAATTACTTTTTTGTTCTTTAGGATGTGACTTATGAACCTTCTATTTGCAGTCTGGCATATAAATATTATATATTACACAAGTCAGAGCCATTTTCTTCCTTTGAAGTGTTGGGAAAAATATTTACTAATTCACTTCACTTATTTTATTGTGAGAAATAATAGTGATAGACATTTTGATAAGATAGGTCTCTCTTACTCTGGATACCAAAAATGAAATATTAGGATACTTTGTGTGCAGTAAATCCCATCAGCTTAGAAACTAAGACAACAGCATAATAAAAATGAAAGACTTGGCATTTAATCTTCTGGGGGGTTTTAGTCCTTACGCTGCAACCTCTTTATTTCCAGATAACACACATAATTGGTTTACACTCTGTGAACTGCTTAGGCTTTCCAGCATGATGCATTTTGGTCAAATCATGATATTATGACACAGCCACTGATTGAAGTGATTTTTTGAGTGAGCTGAGAACAAAGCTACCTGGTAAGAACAACTGTACTTTTGTACAACTGTGTATTTGATTCTAAAACCTACCATTCTGCTCTTACCAATATGCCTGTGACTGCACTGAGTGATACAATCAGTGCTGGATTTCCCTTCGATGTGGCAGCAGACTTTTTCCATACTGGCCAGTGGTGAATGAAAATTATTCAATACAGATTAGAAACTTTGGGTTTTTCGTGAGCTCAAGTCCATCCTGTTAAACATTTGTAAAGAAATCAGAAAGTGAAATATCTTAATTTGAATTAAATATCAATAGAGAACTTTGCTGACATAAGGTCATGGTCTGACTGCGACCTTACAATAGTTTGACTACAGTTTCATAAAATAAAAATAAAGTTGTTTTGAAAGGCTATCTCTGCTTCACTGAATTACAGACTTAAGAGTGACACTTAGGGGGAAGAAAACTTTCAAAATAATGGAGTATCATATTTCTGTCATCTGAAATTTTTCTATGTTTATTCTACAATACGTAGTATGTAGAAAGTCTGTGACAGCTATATTCCTTATTTAGATGCTAAGTGTGTCACCTAAAATTAAGTGAGAACAATCTGGACCAAGCTCTCGGGATTGCTGTTACTGTACTGAAAGACAATTTAAAAATTATACTTCTATAGCTTGAAACTAAGCCAGTAAGAGGAAGGATATATTATCTTAGAGCATTTTCTGCCTTGAATAGGATAGAAACCAGGAACAGTTTTTACTTTAATGATGATATACCCATTTTTGCAAGAATTTGAAACTTGACATCAGTATCCTTGCCAAATTTCTATATGGATGGCTATGTTCTACTTTTATGTATTTCTCTCCATGTTCTGCTTGGCATCACACTCACCTTCTTGCTATTACTTATACTACTATACCATAGAATACTACTATCCTAGTATAAGTAGATTTGAAATTGCTTTTGAATCTTCTCATCAGCTGCCTTTCTACTGAAAAGTCATGACATAATGATAGATTTCTTTGCAGGCAATAAAGCATTTTAATGAAACACTCTGAACAGATTGCTTATTCCATAAGAGTGTATCTGCCTGCTGTGTCTGTGCATGGACATAAAGAGGTAGTCAGCTGTAGTTATTTTACCTGGCTCTTGTATATCCTGGATTTTTATTGATTTTGTGGCACTTTTCTTATTTTGGCTTTATAGATGGATCACCTGAATCTTTCTTCTACTCTTTGGTAACTGCACAAATACAAACAGTGGTACTGGAGCTATGAATTTGCCAGTGTATAATAAAGAAAACCTGCCTGATTCAAACATATGCATCTTACAGGAACCAACCAATCTATATGGCAGTAAATGCTAATACAGATTTATATATTTTTCCTGTGTCTTGTCACAACTAATGCAGCTATTTCAGGTACACCTCCGTGTGCAGACCTTAGTGTCCATACTTGTTTTTTGAAGGAATTAAAGTGTATTTGTTCTTGTCTAACTTGAATAACCTAAGACACCAGTTGCTCCCCTTGTCTGTTTTTTTCAAATAGTCCAATAAACAAGAAGATTAATAATCTGCCTGGGTACTCTGGTGTTTTGGATTCATCACATCTTCAAGAATATTAACTACAGGATGGTGGTTGGAGTAGAAAGGTTTAAGGAGAGATTTTGAAGGAGCATTAATATCTTAGTAAATTAGGAAAAAAAAATAGGAAACTCTACTTTTTTTACTTTGACTCTTGTGCCTGGTCACTCTGGGAACTTTAATGGTATTTCTTAGTTGGAGCTTGTCCCTTAAGAGTTCTGCCTAAGGCAGCCTTGAGCTTAGGAGACTTGTAAGTGCCTAAAAAGTTTGGAAAGCACTTGGTGAAGAGTTCAGGAACCATAAGCACACCAGGGCTTAATAGGTGTGAGTACATGAATCAGAGGCTTGCATTTCTTTCTTTCAAGTAAATGATATTTTTCCTTGTGCAATGAAGTACTTTTCACAAGAAACACTGAAATGTCTTAAATGTTTTTACAATCATCCAGTGAGAAAAAGGAAGTGATATGGAGAGACTCACAATACCTCCATGGAGCTGGATCAGGCCCAATTTCTTATAAAATAATCAAGCTTATTCTTTCTATGTGGTATCTATTTCTGGTTATTTCCTTGAGACACACTTTTCTAAAAATGACTTTCACTTTTGTTATGACCTGTCCAAATTCTAAAAATAATACAACCTGGCGAGAGATAGTCAGATAAGTAATTAACACACTAATCCAGTAAATCAAATTAAGAAGCCACTGCCATAAGGAACTCAGAGTGTCAGGACACTTGCAGATCAGACACAGCAGATGGTAACTGTCTAAATCCTTTAATTTCATTGTTCAGTGACACAATATTGAAGGAAATGTCTCTCACGCATATCCCCACAGTTACAGATATCCCCAGTGTTTAAAGACATTGTTAATTCAGTCTTTCATTCCCCTCTAACCCATTATTTGAGTACTTATTTCTGACAAAATGTTACTAAAACCCTCACTGAACTTGTCTATGGCTACCTCAGTGCTACAGCCTTTGTTTCGTACCTGCTGCTCTGCATGTCAGAGCTGACTGCTCAGCCCAGCTGGGAGCTGGGATCCTAATTCCATGGTACTGATGTTGCAGCATGAACGAGGTTTGTGTTACCCAGGTAGAAACATTAGAGAACCCTTCTTGGAGCAGAAAAATAAAATAGCCAGAAACCTTCCTGAAAAGATTGTCAGCAGTGGGTCTGAGAGAATAAGAGACTGAAGAAGGTAGCAGACACATGATGGAGAGATAGAAAAAAAAAGTTTACAGTATGAGACACTCACAACTAATAAATCATATTGTAAAATACCAATGCATGGATCACCAAAAAACCAAAAGAAACATTAAAGGGTCAAATCTGAAGGACACTTTCTCCAATGTGTGTAGACAAGTTGGTCCTAATTAATAGAAGAAAGTGGGCAGGGAGAGTCTACTACAGAGAAAAGAAAACAGCAAAAAAAAAAAACCACCCAGTAATGAGTTGGGAAAAATAAATCCATATTAATTTCATAAAACAAAAGATAATGCACCCAACATGAGGAAAAAATATTTTAGGCCTCATTATATAATATAAAGTTATTAAACTTTATAATGCTATGTCTCACAAGGAACTTGATATCATTATCTTGTTATAGTCAGTGTAAGGAACCCAATCTGATAATGTGTAATCAGTGGGTCATTTATTCTGAAGACAAAGAAAGACAGAATGGACTGGGAAAAAAAAATAGGGCATAAAAAGTGAAGAAGACTTTCTTACATGGCTGAAAAGCCATTGTTAAATAGTTAAAAGAAAAAAGAGAAAACAAATTTATTTGATTTACTTCAAGAGTAAATATAGTGGTTAGAAATGGAAGGAGAATGTGTAAAAGAGGTCTGGAAGGAAACAGAGTAGTCTTATACATATAAACTGGAAAGTAAAGAGAGAAAGCAAGAAGAAAGAGTGAGACAAGAGTGAGAGAAGAAAAGAAAGATAGAAATGAAAGAAAAAGTGGAAAAGAGAGAAAGAAAAAGAATGAGAAGAAAAGAAGACAAGAAAGAAAGAAAACTGAGTATAAGAGAAAGAAAGAGTTAAAAATAAACTAAATAGGAGGGAATGAGAGAAATAGAAAGAGAGAGAAGAATACAAGTATGACAAAGGAAAACAATGATTTTTAAAGTTTTGCAACAGTAATGGTTTGTTACTGAATAGAGATGACAGTGATTTTCAGTGTTGCACTTATCTTCTATAAATATTTCTGTCCTGTATTTGGAAAGTAAGATGACACACTTATTAGACAAATGTGGTGCTTTCCAGATAAACCGCATTTACAGGGAGTTAACGTTTTCAAAACACAGGATTAAACCATTCATTGACACCACCAGGGCTGTAGAAGATCTATTAGTGGCTGGGGTTAATTTGCACATATATTTTGCAGCATCCAGAAGCATTTAGTTGGAGGATTTTACATTAGAAAGAATGTAAAAGTTAAGTCATATCTGGAAAAATGCAGACAATCAAACTATGACGCACAGGGTCACTCTAAACAAACATCAGTGCATTTGCAGTTTGTTGCAATGAAGAGGTTTTGGTTAGTGAGATGGATAGCTCATTTTTGTGTTTTTTTCTAAAGAAGAAAGATCCCCTTTAGCCTGTATTTTGTGGCAAGGATTTTGTGTGGGTTCAATGCAACTACTCATTGTAGATGCCCCAACAGACGGTGGGAAGGCAATTACAATACAGCCAAAGCAAATTCTAATTATAATTTAGGTATTTTAATTAATAATCTGTTTAAATCTGTGAAAAACAGAGAAAAATGTTGAAAGTTTAGCAGTATTATTGGTAAAATTTGACTATTATTGACATTGACATAAAATTTGACATTATTGGTAAAGCCTGACTGGAAGACAGTCTTTTTGCAAAAGCTTAGCTGTATTTTTTTCCTCTAGATCTAAGGCTTGTTAATATGGGAAACTGAGTTAATATCCAAAGATTCACAGATCAGTATTTTATGGGCACTCTTGCAGGACTGAAGGGTTCTCGCTTCATTTTGGGCATTACAATTTGTCAAGGCAATAACCCTTGCAAATCCTTAGTGTGGATTTATGGCATTGTCAAAACATTTGCAGAACGATCACAGGATAATGCCTGAAACGGTTTCAGAAGGATTTGTCAGAGCCTGGAGAGAAGCTGTCAGTGTGCTGCCACCTACAGAAGCAGGAGGTCCTAACGAGCTTTCAGAATGACAGACAGCTGACCAAGAATTCAACACTCTCATGAATTATCTGAAATGATACGTAGTTAATAATAGTTCACAGATGACACGAAGTTGACACAGTGGCAGGAAGCAGAAGATGGAATAGCTGTTTCCAGAGATGCAGCTTTCCTGGCAGCATCCATTCCACAAAATGCTCTGTAAGCTGTGACTACAAAGCTACACACCTGAAAAGATTGAAGGTGTCTGACATTACTCATTGTACTCATCCTGATCTCTTCTGGGGGTATCACAGAAGAAAGCATAAAATCTCTTCAGCACAGCTGATTGTTTCAGAAAAACTATTTTGGACTTTATTTACAGGGAAACAATCAATAGGAGTGAAGAGAGGAGCATTTTCTTTCTGTATACTTTCGAGGAATACATTTTCCATATTTTCACGTTCGAAGTTTTTGAAGGCTTGTAAAACACGAATACAAATTAAGAAAAAACGGGAAAAATATTTGAGCGGCTGAAGAAATCCCTTAATTGAAAGATGCAAGGTTTTCAGAAAGAGATACTTAATGTGCCCATTACTTAATTAAAGTGCCTGCATGCCTTCAAAGAAAGAAATACTGAACTTCATTTGGCTCCTGTTATGTGCTGGAAAGGTATGAAATCTTCCATACAGTTAAAAATACAAAACAGAACTCCTTGATTTCGATTTATGGCCTACACAGTGTAACTGTGAGTGTTTAACTATATGTGAAAAGTACTAAAAAAAGGAAACAAATCTCCAATTCTCTGTTGGACCGTATGGTTTTTCAGTTGGTAGAGTTTAATTAAATACCACTTTCTTGATTCAGACAATGGATAAGTAAATCAAACATAGAGATACCCGAAGAGTAATACTTGAAATTAGTATCAGAAATTATTTGGGGGCCATGTGTATGTGTTTGGTTTTGTTTTTTCCTGGTTCAGTTTGGATTGGCTTGATTTGGCTTGATTTCACAAGTCTGAAAGCTTCTGTTTGAATAAGGGCAAGGTACAGTCTACAATTTACAGTCAGTTTCAGTAAATATAATGAGGATTCTTCAGAACTTAAATTTAGTAAATCAAGTAAATATTTCTTTTTCAGAAATATTACAGCTGTGGGCACTGACAGTATTTGGTCAAAGACATAATTCCATACTTAAAATACATATTTGCCATAGCAATATTGATTTTATATCTTATTTTTTGTTTATTTGTTTTAAATAGCATTTTTTTTACCTTTTCTCTGCTCCTACAAGTCCTTTTCTGAAGAGCACTAACACTACTGTGATAGGTTCTGAAACCTGTAGTCCTCTTGTGCTTGCTTTCTGCATGACAATCTATTACATATTTATTTGTGTTCTTTTCTCAGATACAGCAAAATAATCTTCAGAATCAAAAACATATTCTGCCTCCTTTTATGCAATATTTCTGTTACCCATTTATTCAATAATATTTTGATGTTAGCAAATACAAGATCCAAATTTAATCCTGAAAGAAAAGACCAAAGTTACTCTCCCTGCAATTGAAATTTTATAAGTGCAACTTTTTGAACTATTTTCTTCTTCATTACTCTCTGTTTAGTTTTAGTACTCCCACTCTAGAAGACTGGTTAAGTTCTGCAAAAGTCTTTAAGAGTATGCTACCATCTTCTGGAAAGAGATGAAAATAGAGCTTTTAACTATTTAAGATCAACCAGATTTGTATTATCATCCTCACTTGCAGACTGTATGCTTATACTTTCCAAAGGCCAGCTGAGGATTTTTTGAACAGAGAAAATATTTCTGAAACACAAAATATTGAGATTTAACCATGGCTGTTTAAGAAATCTCTCCTTCAGGAGGGTGTTTTTTATTTCCTCTCCTAAAACTGCACCTCAAATTATATAATTCTTGACATTTTAAGGCTCATTAACAATTTACTTGCACAGCATGAAATCTTTAGCAATTGCATCAATGTTGCTGTAAAAGACCCTCATTTCATCAGCTGAAATTCAGAATGCAGGGTTTTTTATATTGCCATTAACATCAGCCTAGAAAGCAAAGTTCATGTCACATCCAAAGCTGGACAGATTTTCAGTAAATGTTTCCAAGCTTGTGGGTTGGCCTGTTACAGAGATAAGGCTGTTTATGAAGGTCAGTCTGGAGAGCTGAGGGACTAGATTTAAGTAAAGCAAGCCAAAAAGCAAAAAACTTTTTGGATTAAATAAACCAATGTAGTGGCTGCAACTGAAACCACATCATCTTTTGAAATTAAAAGTTCTGCTCTATATTAGAAAAAAGACATATGGAGCACTGTAGCTCTGGTATTGACGCTTCCCATATTTAATATTCTACATACTGAATATTTTACAGGACACTTTTTAGAAAATTTTCACTAAGAAACAGCATTCATTCAAAAGCCTAAAAAACTTTGATGTGGACTTACACCATTCTTTTAACTATGATTTTCATTAGCAAATGGCACATGTCACAGCAGATTTAGACCTCATTATACTTATAAATACTGTTCACTGAATTTTTTTTTTTTTTTTGAGATATTTGCTGTAAGAATATGTATTCTGGAATATAATGATAGGAGTTGTATTGAAAGATCTGCA
Organism: Acrocephalus scirpaceus scirpaceus; assembly: GCA_910950805.1. NCBI lineage: Eukaryota > Metazoa > Chordata > Aves > Passeriformes > Sylviidae > Acrocephalus > Acrocephalus scirpaceus. The sequence continues at coordinate 10,208,782 of OU383777.1, forward strand.
CAGTGAACTTGGAAAAGAAACTCATTCTTTTGAAATTACTGTGGGAACACTAAGATGTCTCATGGAACTAGACTGGTTAGGTTACCTTATGGGAAAACAAGATTTTAGAAACGCAGATACGTGTGTAGACTTTCAAGAAAGAAATAAACATTAAAAAATTAGGTGGCCATATTTCTGCTTTCAGTATTTCTTCAGTTCCTGTTTGAACTGGCAAAATGGGGCAGCTAGTGAGAAAGGGGAAAAAAAGATTTTTTTTTAGTCTATACTTTTGAATTTGTAAGTTTTCTATTTTTAGAGTCCAGAGAAAACACTGGAAAAAAGAAAAGTAGCAGTGTTTTTTGTAGGATAGTTACTTTTTTTTTTTTTTTTCTGCCTTTGGTGTATGAGAAAAGAAGCAAATATGGACAGCTATTCTCTTTCACCTGACATTTCATGATTTTTTTGCCTGTGTTTTTTGCATTGATGACTCACAAACAAAATAGTCAGCATCCTGCCTTGAGTCCTGTTGGATGATTTTCACAAGGCAGAACAGAATATTGCAATGATAATAACAATTCTATGAAGGTTAAATGGCTGAAAAGTTATCTGGATTATGAAAATTTGTGGAGTTTATTAATAGAAATTTCAATCTTTTCCTTTGAAAATTTCGGGGACAAGGTCATACTAAAAAAAATTGATTGTTATTGGACTAAAAATAACTATTTTCAGAATAGGAAATATTCAGGTAAGTATAATTCTAAATGCTATAGGGACTAATATATAAACTACATGAAAATTTAGAATAAATGGAAGACTATTTATTTGAAGTAAAATTCAGATTCTAGGCAGGTGCAATATTTCCATTAGCTGGGCCAACAACTTAATAAGAAAAGTAAATCCACTCAGCTTTTTTTTTTCCTTTTCCTGTTCTCAAATGCTTCAGTGTCCTGTGTACTTGTTCATTTCACTGCAATTTGTTTATTTAGTTATTTTACAATGAATATTTTCAATGACAGCTATTCTGAATGTTTTAACCCAATAAACCATGTGGCATTCGGTCTGTTCAGCAGAACAGGTTTTATGCTGAAACACTCAAGAAGAATACATGTTCTAGAACAGAAATTCAGTAAGTTTTGATCATTGTATCTTTGAGGTGATTTCTAAGACACTGACTCCAGTTGAGCTGAAGCTCCACTGCTTAATGTTTGGATTAACTGAACATGCAGTGATCATGAACAAACAAATGAAAATTCATTCTGGGAATCACTTGAGCACCAGCAGAAAAAGTATTCTCATTATAGCCCCAGATGTAGTGGCATTTGTCCAGGACACTTGGCTTAGCAAACCAAGTCTTGCAAAAACATCAAGGGACTTTTCATGAACACATCATGGGAACTGCTGCACAAACTAAGGTAAGATGGCTGCTTCTAGAACATGCTTATGCAAACATTCCTTCATTTTTAAGATTGATTTGCTACTTATTAAAAGAAAACCCCTATTGGTATTTTATTTTTTTGCATTACCATGTATTTTTACATTACCAGGTAAATAATACTGTTGGTTTGAATATCATTTTACTGGGCTACTCATCTGTGCTTTGTTGCATTATTAAAGTAACATAGTTCTGGTTTTGATAAACCAGATGAAATGTTTTTTTCTCCTGGAATGTTTTTTCTCCCCAAATAACATTATTCTTGACTTTTCTTTACAATGTATTTCAAATTTGACAGTTAAGGGTTAGTTAGGAGGAATTAGATTTCAGGAAGTGTAAATATTAAGATTCTACTTCTGAAAGAGTAAAAAAAAACCTCATTCATCTTTTCATCAACAGGTAAATTAACTTCACTAAAATTATTTATGTGTTAATACTTGTATCAATGTTATGGTAATGAAAACTTTTACTGGTAAGTATAATAAGCATACTATGGACTTGGTTATGCTTTCTAGGTATTAATGAAATAGGAACATGCATATGTTTTTGCATTGTTCTTTGAAAATTACGTTAAAGTTCAGTTTTTCCTGGTTCTGAAGTAAAGGCAAAAGCAGTTAGAGAGGAACAAATTGAATTACTAAGACCATCAAAGATGGAAAATTGTTGTTTTCAAGTCAAGACACAAGGAGAGGGAATAACTAGAAATGCATTAGAAAGGTTCCTAAAAGAAAACTAAATCTTAAAACAAGTTTCATATTGTAATGAAAAATTATGTCTGTAGTATAAACATTGGTAACCAGGTATGCAGCATGGTCTTCCTTCATGAGAAAATGCTAAAATGACTAAATATGCACATTATGATGTCAAAATTTCAGGGGCATATTAACCCCAGACATCATCCACCAACACATGTGCGTGATTTGTGTCGGCATTCCCCTTGCTCTGGGAAAGCAGGCACTTCAGCCTGGATTGCTTTAGCACCAGCAGGGGATTTGTTTATTCCAGCTCCTGTGTACGTCAGTGGTTGGGGTGTTAGCTTGGGAGACTCCGATGTTGCTTCTGCTTGGGGATGTCAGATCAACTGTGCCTCAGTTGCCTGAGTATAAAATGGCAACACAACCCCTCTTTGCAGGAATGTGTCAAGGCTGAATGCATTCAGGTTTGCTGCTGAAGCACTTTGACCAAAAGGGCTCCAGGAGCTCCTCAGAGAATGAGTCTGAAGGGAGTTGGACAAGGCTCTTTCAATCTGTTGTGATGCACAGGCACGCAATGAGGGGGCACAGAGAGAAAAAGCAAAAGACAGACAAAAGAAAAGGCTGCTTCTCATTTGCTTTCAAATGTTTCAAATTTTCATCACTGAGCAACTTTTTACACAAGCCGATTTAAATAGGACAAGGAGAGATGGTCTTAAACTAAAAGATGAGAGATTTAGATTAGACATTAGGAAGAAATTCTTTAATCAGGGAATGGTGAGGCACTGGAACAGGTAGCCCAGAGGAGCTGAGGGATGCCCCATTCCTGGAAGTGTTCAAGGACAGGTTGGATGGAGCTCTGAGCAACCTGGTCTAGTGGAAGATGTCCCTGCTCATGGCAGGGGGTTGGAACCAGACAAACTTTTGAGGCCCCTTCCAAGCCCAACTATTCTATTATTTCATATTTCTATGATTATAGTTTTATATTGGCAAGTGGCTTTTTTTTTTTTTTTTTAAATGCATATTCAATACTGGAGAAGGAGTGTCCAAAACAGTGGTGTTCAATAGTAATAATTGCTAAAAAATTGTCAAATGAGTTTAGTATCTTCTAACCTTTAAAGAGAAGCAGCTCTGGAAAAACTGATAACTGTGAGAAGAATGTCTTTTTTGGATTTATCTAAATATTCTGAATACAGTAAAGAGATTCGTTTAGACATCGTTATTTCAGTTACAATTATAAAATACAATATTTTGAAATATTGCATTTTATGAAAAATCCTAAGACTTTGTCGTCTTTTCTTGTTTAGGACAAAACCAAACTTCAGAACTTCTAGGCTTCGCAGACTTGTCTAACAATAATATATGAGATAAAACTTTTCATATCTTCACTTTTAATGAAGCATTGTAACCGTAAAGGTTCAAAATATGTTAAATCTTGTTTAGGATGCATTTGGATACTTAATGGAGAGATAACTTTTCAGTTAATAACTTGACTGAGTAATGGAAGAGGATTTACACGTTAATGGTACTGGTGTTCCCTGAAGGACAGAATAAGAACCTTATATGATTATAAAAGCTTGGTTCTTTATTGTCCACCAAATGCAATTTGTGTGGGGGGAGAAAGGTGGGGAGTGTCCATTATGGGAGTTACTTGTGTTTGTGGGAAAAAATCCCTCCAAATTATAAATAGCCCTTAAGTAATTTATTGTGCCTTATTTATTTTTCTCACAGCCTTCAGTAATTATCATGAATACACTATAGGTACAACATTAATACATCAACATTTTATAAAGCTGATTTTTCTTTTTTTTACTAGTTTTTCCAGATAGTCACTGAAATTCAGAAATTCAAGATATGATCTGTTTATTTTAAGCTAATATTTAAGTGAACCATTGGAGATTGCTATCAGTACACGGAACAATCTTTTCTTATGGAAATGTTCCACACATGCAGTTTATGACCATAGCTGGCCTCTTTCTCTATTCTCTGGCTTGCTCTACATTTCCTTGTATTTTGCATTCCCATGAATGAGAACGAACTATTATTTATTCTTGGCTCTCCCAAGAATGGAGTGAAGGATTAACTTAACTTTTGCCCTCGGTTTCTCCACCTCCTCCAGTCAGAGCAGATGTCATAGCATGTGCTAACTTTCAGTCATCCTTATTATGTCTTAATCATGTTCTGAACTTACTCATTCCCAGGAGTCAACAAAGAGTAGTCAAGCAGTAGGAGTAATTATGGGAAAGAAGAATAAATAGTGCAGATGTCAGGAATCAAATCTAGACCATATTTAAAATGTCTCTTGCCTCTCCTGGAGCCCAAATCTCAACTGTTCTCTTCAGAGTCCCTGTCCAGCGGTTTAAGTGTTCTGACATTGGCCCTGGATGCAGCTCTGAACCAACAGAAGAGTTTCTCAGCTCTGGGGCAGGCCCAGGTACCTCAGAGCAGCCTCACTTCACTGATGGGAGTGCAGAGATTTCACTGAGCTACCCCCAGGGTCCACCACCTTGCTCCACAGTCCAGTCAGCATCTGGGCTTCAGCACAGGGAAGGAGAGAGGAGGTAATCAGCATGGTGTCATAAAATATCCTGAGTTGGAATGGACCCACAAGAATCACTGAATCCACTTCCTGCCCCTGCACAGGTCCCAAGAACCACACTTTATGCCTGAGAGCACTGTCCAGGCACTTCTTGAAATGTGCCCTTTTGTCAGGCTTGGTGTTGTGACCAGTTCCCTGGGGAGCCTCTTCCAGTGCCCAAACACCCACAGGGAGAAGAATCTCTTCCAAGTATCTAACCTAGACCCTTTGACAGCTCCAGGCCATTTCTTCAGGTCCTGTCACTGGTCACCTGAGAGATCAGCCCCTGCCCCTCCTCTTCCACTCATGAGGAAGTTTCCTCTCAGTCTCCTCTTCCCCAGGCTGAGCAGACCAAGTGACTTCAGTCACTCCTCACATGGCTTCCCCTTCAGGGTCTTCACCATCTTTGTGGCCCTCCTTTGGACACTTTCTAAGAACTTTATATCTTTTTTATATTGTGGTGCCCAAAACAGTGCACAGGACTCAAGGTGAGGCCACAAACCAGAAAATGGCAAACACCTGCCTCGACTGCTTGGAGTGAAGAATAGGAGGGAACAGCAAAAAGAGGCAGGAAAAACAAGAAGTGACCAGAAAACCAGGGAGAGGAGGAATTCTGCCCCTTGGAGAAGCCACGCAGATCAGGGCTCTCATCACCTGCCCTAAACCTGGCGTGAAATTCCATCTGGCACGTGTGCTGGTTTACTGTGTGGCCACCAGATGCCACCAGTGAACCAGGAATGAATTTGGTTTGGCTTTTTTTTTGTTTTTCATTCTCTCGAGAAGCTGCAGGAGGGACCTGCTGGACTTTGGGAACACTCGATGTGGTTCGTGAAAAGTTTTGTGTTCCTTCTGTGAAGGTGACAAGAGTATTAAATTTCAGACACTTGAAAATGCATAGCACAGATGTGAAAATATCAGTGCCACTGGACCAAATTTGTGCCTTTAGTTACGGTATCTTCAAAATATTTTAACCTTTAAGCTATTGTTCTTACCAAGATCTGGCTAAATGATATTTTCTGAGCAATGAAGAAAGCTCATAAAAATTATTTGCATTTTGACCCAGTGTTTGATTCAATTGCCTCTTCCCTCTTTTTTTTTTTTCTTTTTTTTTTTTCCTATTAGCACATATGGGGCAAAGATATTTTTCTTCTATTTTATTTTTATCTATGTATGTAGTCTCATAATTTAGACTCAATTAAGTTTTACTTTGATGAGGTTTTTTTATGCAAATCTTTCATCAGCAACTCCTTATGGGGAGTTTTACCCCATCACGAACTTTGGTTTGGTAAATTTTGAATTTGCAGGAAGAATTACACAAAATCCATTTGGAAACATTACCAGGATTGACTTTGAAATTACAGCTTTTGTTCACTTCAGCTCTAAATACCTAAAAAAAATAGAATAACAGCACAATAATTGGTAACTGAAATTAATATTCTATTTCCAAATCTATTAATAGCTCAGTTGTTATATTATTGTTTCTTTTTGAGTATAATAAAAAGTATGCAGTTATGTCTATGATGGTAAAACTATTGTAAAACATACGGACTATGAAACTTGTTAATCATCAGAGAATACACAACATTCATAATCCATAACCAAAGATATTCTGCTTTTGACCACTTCAGCTTGAAAGGAAACTATCAATAAAAATCAGATATAACCTCTTTTTTTACAAATTATAACACTGACGTAATTTTAACACACTGGAATGATTTGCAACAGGCTCTGGAAGTTATTTCCAGCTTAAGTAATATATTTGTGTTTGTATTATAAGCTGTTGATATACAAATACCATTCTGGTACTGCAAAATTCTTCTTCACAGAATGCCCAGAGTAGAACAACAGCAATGCAAACTGTCTGGTTTGCACAACTCAGTCTCCTTAATAAAACAGAGAGATGCTTGATCCATTATTAGGTGTTCACATTTGACACTCTCCTTTCAGTGACCATTGGAACATGATCTCTGTTTTTTTCCCTTCTCTTACACTGAAGCAGCAAGTGGATCTCTAAAAGGGGGTTAAGTTTAAGGGAAGCAGCTGGCCTTGGGACAAAACCACACAAAGCTCTTGTTGGTTGTTTTCCACTGAAGCTGTTTTCCAACAGGATATTGGGTTTTCTTTAGAAGGACATTTTTTGGAAGGTGCCTGCTTTCTGCAGACAATTTAATCTTTTATTTTTGTTGGAAAAAGGGAACACCTGACAGCTGAAAACCCTTCGGCTGAAAACAAAACAGAGACTTGGAAATGCCCTCCAGTGCTTTACATCATATGTGCAAGTCAGACCATCCCCCTGCACTGCACCCCAACAGTCTGGACTGCAGGGTGGGGAGGCACTGGGTTGCAAAAGCAGGAATAGGGGCAATTCCCCACTTCTATAAACACCAAAGGGAAGTTTTAGGCAATTTTTTTTTCAGGTTCCAACTGAGGTTTGTTATGAATAGCCTCAGATGTTTTCTTCTAGATTTTTTTTTTAATTAGGAAAGGCATGTATTTTGTAACATTTTCTCTTATTTTGTTTCAAGCACCCTATTTGCACAGAGCTCAACTGACTAGAGCCAGGCTGGGGTATCATCCTGCATGTGGATATGGTGAGGGGAACTGGGGTTGGACCGAGCCTGAAAGAAGTGGGCAGGGCTGTGGGGACAGGGACATGGCAAAGCCCAGCCAGGACAGCAGGTCACTGAGCTGGGCTCCAGATGAGCTGGGAAAGTGTCCAGAGAGGGGCATGGCTGCAATGGTCAGTGACTGGTGGAATTCAGATTAGACTGGGAGCTCTCAATTGCAGATGCAGAGATGTTGCTTTACTGGGGGAGACTGGGACCAAGATCCCAGAGAGTGATTTAAGATCCTGGTGAAATGAAGGGCCATAGGAGATAAGGGCATGGCTTTGAACTGTTTGGACAAGCAGGAATGCAAATTTGTAACAGGAAAATGAAGCAACTCTTACCTGTGAGAACCACTGGGAAGCTTTGCTTGTCTGTCAGTCAGGCCCAAACGTATTTTTTTCCTTGTCAAGAATTCTGCTTTTGGACTAGTTGTGCCTACCCCTTCCACAAAACTCTTCTCTTTTTTGTCTCTGATGTTCTGGATTTAATTCTAGCCCTAATTCTAACTTTTTCCCCCCTGTCTAAATCACAACATTTTTCACCTAAAGCCATCCACATGACTTATTAGTAGACGAATCTGTTTCCTCCAGTCCTCCTCTAGAGCTAGTTGGATTTAGTGCATTTGCAGCTAACAAATGCCATCTAGTGGTTCTTGTGGGCTAAACTGAGCATCTAGTAAAATACAGCAGCTTGGCATTGGATGAATAAGAATCATAAGCAGCCTATAGAGAAAAGAGGACTCTGTGCTTAGGGAATTCTCAAGTTATCTCACAGTGTTTGTGGACTAAGAAATAAATAAATACATATTGATCTGGTTGTGTTGATGTATGATGTTTCCTTACCATCCATACTAGTTATGTAACCATCAGTACTAATCAAGTTAGTGCAGCCACACTCCATTTTCTGAATCAAATTTGTGTATGCACAGGGAAACTTCTCCACACACTTGGGACTATTTTTTCACTCCTGCAAACAAATATTATGATTTATGGAAGATGTTTCCATTTAATTAAGCCAATGAGTCAGGCATTCAATTAGTGCAAATTCATTAAACAAAGAAAGATTTCCAAACCAGAGATTTGCATAAGCCATGAAAGGCTGTTTAAAGCTTTGGAATCCAGAGATGAAAGTCCACCTATGAAAGCAGTGGACTGTAGAGATTACAGGGGTCTGTAAAGTCATGATCTGTACTGGGCAGTAGTTATAGAGAGAAGTTATCATTCCTCAGGATTTCAGGATTATAATGTAGAAGATTTGAAAGAATTACATTTTCACAATGCACATAATTAACTCATAGGATGTGTTTCTGTAGGATTCTGACCACAAGTGCAACAGTTTAAAAATGAGCTCTGACAAATTCATCTGGCAGAGATCCATCCTGTGATGTACAGGTACGTGTATGTATTGTGCCTGGATGAACTGTCTAGCTCAGGATTTCCTACAATGTTTAAAGTAGGCAGGGTCTCCATTACATCCTATATTTGTCTCACTTTAGTAAATTTTTCCTTGAGAAATAAGTTACTGACAATCTGAGAAATAAGTTACTGGTAAAAGGCTCTGGACTTTGCTTCAGCCCTGGATGTCAGTTCTGACAGTCTTATCTGGCTTGGAAACATTGTAAATATTGGCTGATTTAAGAGATTTCCTAAATGAAGTGCCTACAATCCTTTACCGGAAGGTATCAGATATCCACAATTTTTATGCATTATATGCACTGTATATACACTCATTCATTAAAATTCTGACCTATTTCACACTTCCCCTTTTGACTTTTATTTCTTTTTCCTTTTTCATGTCTTCATCCATCTCCTTTCTGGCTTGAGTAAACAGACAAAAATGCTCTCCATACTGAGATAAGCATCTCATTTGCCAAAGTGTGGTGTATGAGTAAGGTGATAAAACAGTTTTGCCTGTTCCTACTTTGTGTATAATAAACTACAGAACAAAGACTGCAAGTAAAATTACTCTGAGGTTTGCCCTTCAGGACTAGTTTGATGATTCACTTTTCACACAGCATGAAGAGCATCTGCCAGGTGAAAGATGAAGATCATGAGTTGGTTCACTGTAGTTTACTGTGTGCTAATTCTAAAGAGAAACAGAGAAGTCTCTTAGTTTCAATTTATCCTTACATAGTTTACATTCCTACATAATGAGCTTAATTTATAGAGACAAGTAAATTAGTGAAGGTAGAGTAATAGTGCACCCATGTCACCTGTGATTTCAGTGAGGATGAAAAGTCACACAGTAGCATTACAACAAGTCATGTCTTTCCATAGGTTGGAAAAAGCCACCAGATCCTGAACAGGTAACAGCCATCAAGATATTGTGACACTAAAAATATTTATGGTGAGTTCAGTAGTCATCCTGGTTCTGTGGGGGTGACACCTGTGACCTCTCACTGGGAAGTCAGAAATGTCTTGATGTTGCTTTAGTTTCCTCTGAGGCACCATTTACACAGGGGGCCAACCCAGGAGGAATCAGTGCTGGGAGCAATAGGGGATCAATGGCAGCTTGTCTTTGCTTTGGGGGAAACCACAGCCAGATAAACTTTTGATTGTACATATACTGTGCTCACTGTTGAATTGTTTGCATAGAAAAAACTTAAGGTTTAAAAAAGTCTTACTGTTAAGTAATTTATAGAAGAATCAGGGCATGCTTTGAGATTACATGCAAATTTTTTTCTGTATAAAAGCCATAGATAGGTGAGAACATTCCAGCTTAGATGGGCAAGGCACAGATGTGATCTCTCTTACATCAGAGTATACCAAGAGAGCTCTGTATGCAGTCTTTCTCCTCTGACTGCATGTTTTGTCCCTTCTCAAAGAACACAGATGAAGTAGGGGATAGATCTGAGCTGTCAGGTTCTGACAAACCCCAGAACCCAGCAAACCCTCTCACCTTTTTTGACTCTTCTTAAATACATTTACTGCCTCTTCTAAGGTAAGTTTAATGCAGTATGTGCTTCCCTGCTTGACAGAAGATTTTGCTGCTTAGCAAGTTAAAGACCATAACCAGAAGAAGAAGAGGTGGTTAAAACTCATTCTTGCCTGGGGAGGTTTGAAAGTTTAATGTCCTGCCTCCTGGCAAGGCTCATGGCTGTGATGATGGGAGGTTTATAGTTTACTCCTGCTCATAGGGCTGGGCCACTGGGCAGATGCATTCCCTGGCCCATTCAGCTCAGCACTGTCCTCTCTGTAGCTGCAATTGCCCTCTAGCCCCCATCCCACTTTCACAGCGCTCTTGAGCCACTGTTCATTCCCCTGGGCAATCTACCTGACCCTGCTGTAGGACAGTAGTAATGTACCACCCCAGGGGAAAATAAAAATTAACAAAAATCCTTTTATGTAGATTTTCTTGGTTTACTTATTGATTATTTCCTCTTACTTTATTCATGTGATTTCTCAAGAATGCAAAGTATCTATACAGAGTCTTGTCTGGAAAGAGTGATTGATGCAACTCTACATTACATACACTAAACAGTTCATGAGGTTAAAAGGATAACAATAATAAACACATTTCCCAAACTCACACTTGCTCAACTGTTTACATTCATATCCATAGAAGAAACAAAATATGACTAATGGAACTACCCTGGTAGTTTTCATATTAACTGATCAAATCCCCTCTTCTAGACACGAGTGTCATAACATAAGTTAAATGTATATTTTACAAAGTTCTCATGATTTTTATGGTGGAATCAGGGTCACTAATGAGCTTCAGTTCCATTTGACCTGCATAAGTATAGAAACAGCCTTTCACAATACTTTCTCTGTATTTATCCTCATTTTCAGTGTGTTTAAATAAGTAGTTAAAATAACAGCCACAGTGAAATAAAAAACCCAGTGGGGGCAAAAATGTATCAGATAAGTAGGTTACATTTATTGTAACTGATTTTCCATATATTCAGATGGATACACATACTTTAAATTAAACTAGGTATTTCAGGAATCTTGAAAAATTAATCAGCTTTCAGAATTTGGTTCTCATAGGATAAATGGAGAGTTCAATGTCTAATCACATCTACTGATTTCATATATGCTGTCATGTAGTGTACTGTAAATAATGAAATAAGATATGATGAGGCAATGCATCTCCCTCAAACAATGAAAATAATGATTCTCTGCATTATGTATAAGACATACTTTTGGAGTGGGAAGATATGAGAGACCTGTGAACACAAAAAAAAAAAAAAAATTAAATGTTTCTGTAATTCTGTGATTTGAATATTAAAAATGGAATGAAGTGGGAGTTTCTAGGAATTAGAAACTTAAGGGATAGTTCCTATTAAATTAAATTATATCTGACTAATTTTTCAGAGCAGGGATCAGCAGTGAAGGTTTTAGAGGTAGGAGGGGATGAGCAATATTTTAAAAGCCTTTTAATGCGTTAATTTCTGTTCTGGCACAATGTCTGCAATAAAAAAAAAAGATCTCTGACTGTAGAAAAGGCTATTAAAAATAGTAGATACCTTTAGTGCCTCTGCAAGATCATGATTGGGCAAATACAATTTAGACACCAGTCCCCAAATTTCCTGCAAAGATTGGAAACAGGTAAGGTATAGTATTTTGCATCCAAGCCTATGCTTAGGAAAAGATAGTTGTTTATAACACTCTATGATGGGTTTAGATACTGATATGGATTAGGGAAATTAAATAAAATACCAGCCTGCTCACCACAGATGACACAAAAATGTTAAGAACTATTGTGAAAGCGGTGATTAAGCAGTCTGTATCACAAAACCTGTACAGACATGTAAGACAAGCAATTAATCCCACAAGTTCAAATAATACATATGTTAAAAGGTTTGGAGATCAAAAATAAAATAGAGATGGAAAGTACAATGACATTTAAAGCATTTTAACAGAACTAAATTTAAATCGAGTTGTAAAGTTGTTGACTACAAGACAATGCATTTGTTAAGCATGAACAGGACGATGCAGACCTTAACTTTCTCTAAAAAACCACAAACTCTTCCAACTGACCTAACAAGATTTTTTAATTTTATTTTTTAATAATAGGTGTAAGAGTTGTACAAATGTAAACTAAAAGCAGGGAGTTTTATCATTCCACTGAAAGAGCTTGAAAGTGGATCCATATGTTACCTTTTGAGGATACAAGTTGGCTAAACATACCTTGTGAACATGATAATTAGTACAGACTTTTCATATTCTCAATGACAATCTGATATATGCTGGAGCATGGTCAGGTACCCAGACACACAGTGGTTCTTTGAGATCTCTGCTTAAGTGCAGAATATGGGGTGTTGTCTCAGTGCTGTCACATCTAAGGTTGGCAAAGTTGGATAATTTAGGATTCTTCCTGGCAGTGATGCCTTAATTTTTAGCTTCCATGTTTTTCAGATTCTGTGCTGCCTAGGTGTGTAACTCTGAGCCTCATATTAGGCGTTAGTCAGCTCTCTTCACAGACAAGTAGGTCTGAGGGTAGGTAGACAAAACAAATCCTTTTCCTGCTGGAGACCAAGGACAATCGTTACAAGTTTCAGGCCCAAAAAAGCATAAACAACAGTGGGCTGAGGGGAGAGAACAAGGAGGATGGAACTTCATAACCTGAAGCTGTAATTGGAGAATTAACCCCAATATGCAAATGGCCAAAACTTATAAAAGTGTGAGACCTCATGACTGGTCATCCATTTTTGTCACCATTTTGGGTCCATCTCGTGTGTAGCCCTGGCCAAGATCTTGTACTGCCCCAGGTGTATCCTTTAAGGCCTTTTGATAAAAACCTACTTTTTTTTCTTTGCTCTGTCTAGTCTCTGTTCCAGGTCAGCCTTCCCAAGGCATCAGCAGCTATGCCATAGTTCTGTGTAAACTGTAAATTACTGCAGTGGGATAATCTCCAAACCACTCTTATGACTCCTAGATGAGCATCAAGACTGTCTTCTTCCTATCTTCAGCAAGCAGAGGAAAATTAGCATTTTCTTTAATTAAGCATTTGGCTTTTTTTTAAGTACTTTAAAGAGGCATTGACTGTGATCTCTTGATGGGTCACTGTGAGGGAATAGCTATATGTATGGTTGAGAGTGAATCTTTAACAAGTAAATTGATAAAACACAGCTGTGATTGATTAACAAAATAGATCTTGATCAAAATTTTAATGAGGCTATAGAATAGAAAACATACAGTGAACAACTACGTAGTTACTCCATAAAGGCAAAATTCCTCTGGAAAGTGGAGCACATGATCATGAATCATCTTACCTCTGAGTAATGACAATAAACTACTTTCCTAAGGAAAATCTTTCAGTATAAGAGAAACTGTAACCCATAGGGATTGAGAAACCTGCAGCGTTAGAGATTCTATCTTTGGGTTAAACCTAAATTCTTGCTCACTGAAGTAATTTAGACAGCATTAAAAAACTGTGCTCAAGAAAAAAATGTTTTGCCTCTCTCGGGACTCCTTGAAATTTCCACTGAAACTTTTCAATTCCTTTCAAACTCTGTTCTTTAGAGGAATTTAAAGGTGCTTTTATACCAAGGGCATGTTGAGGCAGAAAGTAAATAAATAATAACCTAGATATTAGACTTCATGTTTTGTCAATGTTTATTTATCATTTTGCAAAGAACTGGAGTGTTATTATTAATCAACTCTTATTGGGGTCATAAAAGCCTTGATCAGAGAAATTGTTTGTCCCTGGTTGTCCAGCTGCAGAAACATAATCCAGGAGTCCTAAATATTGATGACAAGATCTAATCTTACATGTCTTTTATACCAGTTTGAAAATCTTCTGGTAGAAGATGAAAGGTGTTATAAAAATATTAAACTATACAATTAAAAGTCACTTTTTTCTAGTTCATATACAATAGTCTAGGATGGAGGCCCCTGCCTCACAGATGTTCTGTAGGAGTTGTCTTGAATACTGTCTTGATTATTTTTTAAAAGAAATAGATTAGCACATTTCTTTAACCCACTTTTGCAGCAATACTTTCTAGTGTTTATTTTTACTAAGACATTCATATTGCATGACAAAGTTGCAACACAGTAAGAGAATTTACTATATTGCCATGTTCTTAAACTCCTGTAATTCAAGACTAAAAGTGCTGCACAGTCTCAAGAAAACTCATGAGGTGTGAGAGTTGTATGAAAGCTGATGAATGCCACATCATGTTTGAGCTCTTTCATATAAATTTAAACATGATGTAAAGCTGATGTATTGTAAATGCACACAAAAAGGGAGATTTTTTTTTAAATAATAAATTTTTACAAATGGACGTTATACCAGATTTGAATGAGATCCTGGTTCATTTCTAGAGATAAGCTATTCACTCTTAGACCAGGACTTCTCAGAGTTCAATTATTGTTTTCAATGTGCAAGCAAGTACCTGTGTCTTGCAGAGGGTTTTGGATGGGAGACATGAACTGAGAGTATCTCATCTGAGTGCTCCAGTCTTAGCAGTGCAGCTCCATCCTTACCAAATCACCACTGTTAGATAAAATCCTGATACTCATTTTTTATTAATTTATCTCATCAAAACAATTCCTCATTGACTTTTTGATAGCACTTTGCTCCAGGTCTACAAGAGTGCAATAGCACATACATTTTTGCTGCAGAAGTGACCATTTTAAGAGACTTCTGTTTGCTCAGCTAGGCTTGTGATTTATCACACCCCTGAGTAAAACTGATACACTGAAATAAACACTGACTCCAGAAAAAAAAAAAAAAAAAACCAAAAAACCAACAAAATAAAACCCAAACTAAAATACCAGAGACAAAAGTAACTCCTTATCTCACTTCAGAACATGGCACATAAAAGGGGCAGGGAAATGCAGCCCAATGTAGCAGCCAGCAGTTGGGAATAAGCTGCAATATTGGCAAAATCCTGTAACATGGAGACAAAATTTATACAAAATTGTACCATTAAAAGAAAAAAATGAGTTTGAAATGTTTGGCTGAGAAAATTTTACTGCAAGACAGGAATCCACAGGAAATATGCTAGTTCACTACTTCAGCATTTTGGGCCTAGCGTGATTTTCTTTCTTATGAAAATTTATACAACAAGAGGCCACAGGATGAACTTTCATTTTGTTTCTTAGTAGATTGGTCTGAAGGTTTTCCTTAGAGAAAAAGAAGAAAATAGCAGCAAACTCCCCCAAGACTTAATTTATCAGGAAGAGTCCAACAAAACGAACCCTTAAAAAACAATTTAAAGAGAATAGGTCTGAGGTTGCACTCATGTATAGCCCAGCTGTTAGCATTATCAGAGGTCAAACTTAGTTTGTTTTCAGCATGTTTCCTTGCACAGATATTAGTCTTTGTCTTTAATTTTGGCTATGTCTCTATTTTCCTAGCTCAGGTTAATCTAACACACCATCTGTCTTACTGTTTCTTTAAAAAACCTCAACAACCAACACTTACAAGTCACAGTATTTGAAATACTTTTCTTTGGGTCTGTCTGTTAAATTGCTTTAGATTAAATAAACAAAATCACAGTCTGCTATGTTTTCAAGAGTGTTAATTTATATGTATAAAATATCTGTTATTTTGGGGTAAAACCAGCAAGTTATATACTTAACCCCTGTAAGAACCTATATATCTACAGAAGTTACACTGGTTTCTGCTCTCTGAGAGCCAAGTACATAAGGCTGGTTACATGATCCAGACACATTTTAGATATTGCTTTTGCTAAAAACCATGATTTTCAGATGATCAGAGTAGGAAACAGGGTGTTTTTTATGGACATATATTACAGCAGATATAGTGTTATATAACATTTTAATGGGGTGTTATTTATTCATAATAAATGAATTTACTATGTGTTTTTGCCCTTCTTGATGTGACCTAATCTGACTTCTGCTGTTGATTTTCAGATGATTTTGTATCTAGCCCTTCAGATGCTTAAGATAAGACTTAAGGCCAAGTTCAAAAAGAGAAGTGGATTTAGGGCACAGTGTATAGGACCCAAGTTGTTTTAGCCCAAGGTAAAAGTCTGCTGTGCCTGTGACCGGAACTCACTGTGAAGCCTCGCCATCTGTTTCAGACAGTTCTCCAGCTCTTCCCATGTACTGCAAGAGAGCAAGGTTTGCCATAACACAGACCACAAGTGGTATACATGGTGCCTAGACAACACTGAATGCTGCAGAGGGCTGTATCTGGCACTTTCTCCAGCTTAGGCACCCTTGTGTTATGAAGATTCAGAGTCCAAAGCAGATTAATGTGTTTTTGTTAAACATATTTTTTCTCTCTTAAAAAATCTCCACTTTTTCTTTTCTTCAACAGTGGTTAGAGCAGTGCATGGAAAGTCAGAGCTCTAAGATACTGTCCCTTCTCATGTCTTATTGCAATATAACCTTGTGGGTATCTCTCACATAAGAAGAAGACAAAAATGTACACTGACTATTCTGCTTGTCAAAGTTGAGCCACTAAACGTCCAGGAATGAGAAATTCACTGGCTCAGAGACAGTGTGTGATGTTGACTGGACTTCTGGCCAATTCTTGTCTCTCTTTATAGCTCTAATTTATTAAGTAGGGGAAGGGGGCAAAAAACTACCTCTATAACAAGAAAGGCTCCTTTAAAAGCAGGAAACTGTCTTCAGTTCATGTAGTTAAGAATATGTGTTTAAATTTTTGTGCACAAATCCTGCATGTTCTTCCTGTTGTAGAATTTACAGGAATGCAATCAAGCTCTGCTCTGCATGTCACTCCTATAATGTCAGTGGTCATCTTCTCATTGGTATATAAAATTGGGTTTGGGCTTGTAGAAATGTAGGGTTTGTTGATATAAGTTTCTCAATCTCTCTTTTTTACAGAGCAATATTAAATATAGAAAAAAAAATCCTGAATGCTTCAAATTTTTTATAACCAAAATAGAATGGTGCAAATTAGCATAATTTTTTTCTAGACATTGAATTTACCAAATCCTTAAAGAAAAAGAGTTTAGTACAATATATACATATAATTTGATTACACGCCACATAAAAAACCAACAGAAGTTGGGCCAAATGTTTAAACCATCAACTCTTTAAAAACTTTAATTTTGTTTTAATACCATTCTCTGGTTAGGAATAAATACAAAATCCCCATAAATCCCATATGTAGAATTTTATCTTTTTTTCTTTACACTATAGCAGTCAGCCCCATAAGATTTTATTCATGTTTAAAATTAAATTAGTATTTTATTTGATTTCAAAATTAGAAAAAGAAAGAATTTCTAAATAGAGTAACTGCATGAAACAACATAAGTTTATTTAACAGACCGTTTTCCCGAAAAATTATCAAATACTTTTACAGTTTTTGATAACAAATTCAGAACCAATTCCTGCTCTTATTTAAAGATAAATGGGGTTGTGTTAGTATCTCTGTTTGAAAGGATGGATGGTGTTACAAACACTGTAAATGTAAGTGTGCAGCACTTTTTAGGATGTTTCCTTCTGCCCAGCTGAGTTTTTCTTAAGGTCTGCTGACTTTGTATTTCTGTTAAAATAGTGCCTGAGAAAACTGGTAATTTTCTTGCTATATGTTTCATGACCAAGGTCCTGCCTGTTCCCGTCCCTCTTTTTATTTGGATACCAAGTGCTGATCTACAAGGAGCAGATCTTTATTTACCCTTTATTTTTCAGTAATCTTTCAATAAAACACTCTTTTCTTCTCTGCATTGAGCAGAGAAGAGAAATATTAGAGAGTTGCAATATTTCAAGAGAAATTGCTACTGAAATCAAATTTCAAAAAAGGGTTTAGTTCAACAGAGTAGAAAAGATCATTGGATGCAGGTTTAATAATGTTGTTCATGTGTCTGGGTATTACATTCCAAGTATATGCAAATTTTCTTCCTAAAAAAAATCCTACCATATTCATACAGAGGAAGTTAGTTTACCAAGGATGTGGTTCAATTACTCATGTTCTCTTTGGTCCAACAATTCTGACATGAATTGTGAATCGCTCCTGAAAATTTACAAGTACTACAGGCAAGTCATAAATTTTCAGATAAAAGAAGCAGCTGTTGTTGCAGAAATCTGGTTTTATTACCTTTCAGCAGAACAGTACACAAAGTTTTAATAACAGAGGAAATACAGGAATTATAAAGATTTTGGTTTAGAGGAATATTGCCTTTCCCAGAATCACCAAACGATTTGAGTTCAATATGATTTGCAAACATAAAAGCAGGTCTATAAATGTCTCCTGTGAGTATTTAACAAAATTGATACATTCCAAAGTTGTCCAAAACATTGCAGTTAACAAGGGAATCAAAAAAGATTGCTTTGAATCTTATATTAAGCCAGTAGCAATAAACCAATACAATTTTACAGTGATTTTTCCTATGACTGCATTAAAATTATGTTGTAATTCACAAGTGTCTGGTTAAAATTACTTTTTTTTTTTTTTTACCATTCAATCACCAGTAAATTATCTAAGCAGATGAAAATACTTTAATCCCCTCTTATTGTGTTTGTCTCATGCTGGGTACAACATATGCTGAAATCAAAAGCTCAACAGTCAAACAGGCCAAAATTTTGATCTTAAAAAACAAACACAAAACCAAAAAATCCCATAAAGGAGTTGAAGGCCATTCACCAAGAGCTTTTGCTTCCCAAGAGCCCCAAAAGCCAGAACATCCTCCTGTAGTCTTCATTTAAGAAATTTTGAGTATTATGTATTTGAGTCACAGATTATTTTGAAGTGTTTTCCAGCTGAAGAATCATTTATGTATTCCAATCACACAGCAGCAGCAGCATAAAGAGTGTCAGAAAATAAGTAAACCAAGAAACATCATGAAGGTCTACCCACTACTGAACAGGTGCTCTCCTTTGCTGTACAGAAGTAGAGGAAGAAATAAGCTCAGTAGATGTGAGTCTTTGTGTTTTCTTTTTCTATGAATGGCTTACAAATTTTGAATCACCATTTTCTTGATAAATCCAGAAAAATAAGTTAGGAAGTGTGATCTTCTGTAATTCACAGACTAGGATATATGTGCCAGGGAAGTTTTCAACGGAAGTCTTTTTACAAAGAAATGTAAGCTTGTAGAAGCTTAACATGTTAGGATTTAGAAATTGGCTGGCTTGTTTTGTTTTTTTGTTTTCCAAAATAATTTGCTAAAAAGATCTTTCTGGTATAAAGAGGAAAGTTGTAGTGGAAAAGAGATCTAAAGAAAGTGGATCCAGTTGAGCCAAGCTCTCATGTGCAGGGGTGTTTTAGCCTGTGCCTTGCACAACCCACATTGGTTTATCTCTTGAATCCTTCTCTTGTTCTTCCTCTAGACCAGTGAATAAGCCATTATTCTCATACATGATCCTCTTCAGAAGACAACTCTGATTTACACTGTTAACTTAGCCTGAGACAGCTTTAATGTTCACTCTGTACAAGAACACTTGTGGAACAATCTGTCTTATACACAGAGCATTTGCTCTTTGCCACCTCCTGTGGTTCATTTTCATCAGCTAAAGTGATAGATTAATGATGTATCAACACTCCCTCTGCAGGGACCTGACTGTGGGTTTTCTCTCTTCTGAGCTAGTGCCCTAGACAACAGACACTTCTGATCCTGTCAAGGGGGGCAGAGAGGGAGTAGTGACAGAGAACAAAAGAAATTGATCAGTTTTTGCTTTGAGGTAAAAAAAGAAAAGCATTTAAACCCCTGAAAATTCCAAAAGAATTATAAAAAAATAAAAATTAAAATTAGTTCAGGAAGTTAGCTGTGCAATGAATTACATACATAACATTTGAGTGAACTTTTTTTTATTAGTGTCTTCTTGTCTTCATGTACTTGAACATGACATATTTTTCCAATAAAGGTCTTTTTAGTTGAATGCGTTTTAAAGGTAACAAGATTTCATTGTACTTTGTACTTTATTTAAGACATCAGAAGCTACCATTTACTGTCTCTAATTTCACATTACATAAGTACATCTTTTATTTCACCACAGCCAGGAGTTTGTTGCTATCTATCAATGACAAGTCGTGCTGCAGGCTCTTGGCTTCTCAGTGCAGCCTGAAGAAGACACCAAGCATTCAGGTGAGATCAGCTGTCATCAGTTTCCACCTTTTCTACTCAAGTTTAAATTGTGTCACTTATCATTTTCACAAGATTTAAAGGAAACTTAGGGCAATGAAATGTATATTTTACTATGGGTATATATGATATTTAACATTAAAGTTCATAAATTTTATTTTATTTTTTAAATCTGAGTTTCATATACTCAATCTGCACAAGGTCTTCTGCAGCTTTTTTCCTTTACCCCACTCTTCACTAATTCCAGCTACTGTAGTAATGTCATCTCTCAACCAGGATAACTCAAGGAAAGAATCTTTCTTAAAAACAACACTAAATAATTTAGGGTTTGTATATGTATAGTGATATTGCTCCAGGCACTTTCCATGAGTGGAGCGTTAAAATTGGCATCCAAGCTGGTGCTTGTACTAGTGATCATTTCCTACAGGTAAGTAAGGTCAGTTCTGTTTCATGTCAGTATTATGCTAGAAACCAGTGCTAGCTTGTGCTCCAGTCCCCGTGCATGTCCCTTAGAGGTGGAAGCATCTCTGTGCCTCTCAGAGCATACCTGCTCTGTCCCATGGGCATTACTGTCATCCTGAAGTTCTCAGGAGCAGGAGACAGAAAAACTCTGTCCTTAAAGTGTTGCATCTGGGATTTCCCACCCTCATGATGGTACAGTGCTTATTACTGTGACACTGCACTCCAATGAAATGTGATCTCAAAACATTTGTTTAGTGATTTTTTGCTGAGCATGAGCATATCTTTAATTTTTAACTTTTGCTGCATGCCATCAGTCTGTGGTGGTTTCATGTTTATGTTCATGCAAGAACACCGATTGCCATCCTCATGCAGGTATAGGAGATATTACATTGACTTTATTGTTGCACCTTCTCTAGCATGGCTCAATCTTTGAGCTTCATAATCTTTCTGATGTGAGCACATTTGTGTAATATAAGCTATATTTACCTCAAATATAAATTAAGGTGGAAAACAAAATTAGAGTTTGTATTTGTATTATGTCTGAAATAGTAGACATATGTCCAAACTCCTGGATAACATGGGTTCTAGAATTCCAACTCATAACTTCGTCAGTGTTTTAAGCCATGTCCTTTTAGGAGAATAATAGAAGCTTCTTTGTCTTAAGACTGCCAGGAAATGTAGACAGCTCTTAACCCTCAGAATTGCCAAGGAAATGTGTGTACATTAAATCTTCTCTATTTTAGTATTGACTAGTGCTTGCCTAAGAATAAAATATACAAGGCATAATTACAAGCTGCTGGATTTCTTCTACAGCCCATGTCCTCAATAAAACAAAGTAATCAAAGCTGTGGCACATTCAAAAAAGACTTAGTTTGTCCTAGAAATAAAATCTGCTTAGTTTTCTCTGGGAAACTAAAGATTTAAAAAAATATACTGTCCCACAGCAGTAAATCTGCTTAATAAACAGCCTCTCACCAGAATAAACTCTGCTTAAAATTGTTATTTTTATTTTATTAAATAAAATTAAAGAGGAATTACATGGAAAAGCTAAGAATAGGTTGGAGACAAAGCCTGAGTTGATATGAATGTTTGGTTTGAAAAGTTAATTACCTGGGTTTTTAGTCTTGCAGAATACAAAAATCTCAGTAGCTAGTGTCCTTATATTTGTTTTTTCCTGTTTATTTCTTTTTGTGTATCACTAAATTTGAACTCCCTACACTGTATTTCCTTAGTGACTTGAAGCCTGGTGGCTGGAGCTGAATGAATAATATTTGACTGACTAAAAGTGCGGCATATTCTAACCCCTATTTATTAATCATGTACAAAGCAAGTAAGGGCCATGTTAATAAATCCCATTAAGTGCAGGCTGCTTGGTCTGGGCAGTGGCATTTGCCTTTCACAAACCTGTGGAGTCCCAAGGGGCAAACCAGCATTTGTCTCTCTTCCCTTACACGCTGCTGCTGTCTCATTTAGGGAGTGCAGCCTCCAGCCACAGCCATTTCACTTTGTGTTTTTGAAGGCATGTCTACTGTGGTACATACCCTAGCCTGGAGCTCAGAGGTATCACAAAAAACAGTGATATTTATTTTGCAGAAGGTGACTGAAACAGTGTCTGAAGCATGCATGAAGTGCAGGAAGAGCTCTAAATCCTCATGTAAATGTGTATACACGAATATGCTACTTCTGGTCCTGGCAAAGGGCATCTTTCAGATATCCCACGTATAACATAGGCTTCTAGCCAGCTGGTCGCCTATGCAAAATACACCAGCATATAGCTGGAAATACTCTAAAAAGTGTTGAAAACATTTTAAAATTCAAACTCAGTCATTTTTATGTGGGTTTTTCTTTAAAAAATGAAATTAGGAGAAAACTAGGTCTGAACAAAACCAGGACAGACACGAACAAGGATTAGCATAGCTAAAAGCTTCTCCAAACTCCTGTAAAATAAAATAACTTAGTGCATTAGATAGTGGATCTTTTTTACATGAAAAACAGATGGGTGAAGGAAGTAGAAGAAAAGTCACGCTGCAGAGCATTAAAAAAATATATAAAATATCATTTAATGAAGTAAAAAATATCTTCAGTTGGCACTTTTTCTAGCACTCACATCCTCTGTACAGAAATTTTCAGGGAAGTGCTTTATTCTCATGCCTACTAACTGGCTACCTAATTCTGCTGTAGAAATCATATTGTGACTTGCAGCTTCACTCAGACTGCATAGAAGCTGAAGTTCATCATCTATGCTTACAAGAAGAGGGCCAAAGTAGCATTAGGACTGGCTACACAGTCTAAGATGTTTGTTTTAATTATTATTTTGAGACATTAGATATTTGAGTGGAATGCCATAAGTTTTGAGAGAAAGAAGGCTCTTTTCTTTTCTGTTTTTTTCTTCTCCCTTCCCCCCTCCCAACCTGAGCTAGGGCTCCTAAACACTAAACTGTTTTGAACAAACAAGCAGTTCAAACAAGTAAGAAAAAAATCACAAAACCTCTGTGTGTGAGTGACACACAGAGTGGTAAGGTCTTCTGCTCATCTAGAAATAGCTAATGAGATGTTACAGAAATGCAGTGCTGTTCTAATTTTCTGGCTTTAGTGATAAAACCCAGATGCTTTAGAAAAGATGCAAAGGATACACAATAGGAATAATTTCTTCCAGAAAGATTTTCTTTTAACCTTTCACATAAAAAAGATTGATTTAAACCTGAAATAGGGACTTTTCAAAGCCTTTCCAATATTCTTTATTTTAGAATTAATTGTAACAGCTTTAGCTTTTCTTGGGATATGTAATAAATTAAAAACTATTTTAAATTGGTAGGGGGATAATATAAGACATGTTCTGTTACACTGAGTTGGTGAAACAATGATTTGTTGCTTATATAGAAGAGAAATGAAAGATGTTGCACACTAAGGAGAAATATTAATTGAATTTAACAAAGACTATTAGGGCTAATTTATAAGGACTGTGCCATTAAAGAGCATGAATGGAGATGGCACATAACAATATAAACCATAATTACATATAATGATTTGTATCATTGAGACATTCAGCTGCAACTAATGGGATAACCTAAGCTCTTTTGGCTTGTTAAACTAGTAGAAAAAATTTTTGAAGACAGAGCCTAAATTGTTAATGCCTTCATGATCATTAATATCTAATAGACTGTGAAGAGATATAAAATCATTTTTATTTAGGGTGTTTCTCAAATGACTGAAAATTTATTGACAAGCACAGTGAAGGCTATCACTGAAACAATAAGATTTAAAAAAAACATAACAAACCAAAGACCTACAAATGAACAAAAAGATTCTAAAATTCTTTAGATGAACCCTTTTAGTCAAGTGTTTTTATAGAAATGTATTCTTGCTTCCCAAAAAAATCCAGTCAAATAACATATCTATACTCAGCAGGTCATATTGGGTAAAGAAAAGTTTAGGAAGCTAAGTGTTTAATTAAGGTTGTGAACAAGGCTTTGAGAATACCTGATTTTTAATTCATTAAAAAAAAAACAAAAACCTGAAGGATATTCTTTTGAAATATCCCTTTTGAAATGGTCTTTTATCCTAAATTAAATATTTAATTAATAAAGAACAGTTGTTCCTGTTCCCTCTTTCACCTCCTAACTCTCAGCAGAGATTCAGCACAAAATTTTTTAGTGTGTATCTGTTTCCTAATAATGGTTCCAGGACAGGGCAGAGCAGAGGAAAGAAGGTGGGAAAAAGTGAGTTATTAAGTATTTCATCTGGCTCTCAAGTGTCACAAGTATTCATACATAATCTATGACTTTCCCTTTCCTTTAGTCTAGGAAAAAAATAAAAAAGGTAATATTTTTATTTTTCACCATGTACTTATATCCCACTGACGTCAACAAGGCCAAAGGATAAATTGTAGCTGAATGGTGACAGTTCTGGGATCATCCGGTGTTTGCTAAAGTATGAGAAACCAGTCAAGTTTCCCTTCAGACATTTTCTGTCTCCTGTCATTCTCTTAACATGCACAGGGCCTGAGGGCTGAGAGCTGAGCATCCCCTACTAAGGGCAACCTCGGCCAGCTCCTCTTGACAGGATTTTGATGCAGAACAGCAACAACAAGTCAGGCTGGGGAGATCCTCTACATCTGTTTGGAGCAATTAATCCCCTAGAGGTAACTCCACTCATATGAAACTAATTTTGCAGTGTTTTAGCTAGAATGTGATTGAGTGAGCAGACTGGAAATTGAAGAAACTTGGTATTTATTTTGTGAAAACAAATGAAGAGGCCATTAACCTTCCAATATAAATGATTACAATATATGTTTTAAAACACTACTCTTTTCTCTTCCCAGGCTCAAGAACTGTACAACAGCTTTGGTGACAATCAGGATGACGCTGCTTGTCAACACTAAGCCAAAACAGATTGTTGTGATGAGGGAATCAGAACTCTCCAAACATAATCATGAAATCTGACCCCATAGACCCCATAGCCTCTCTTGTTATCAATCAGCTGTAGGTTAAATTCTCTCAGAGAAGAAAGTAATCAAAGTTTATTTCATAGTGCATTAAGATAATTTCCTAGATCTCACTGAAATAAATGAGTGCTTCTCTGACAAATTAGTGTCTGTTTGGAGTTCTATAAAGAACATTGAAGATCCTGTATTCCTCCAATATCTAAGGTTACAAAAAAGAAGTCAATCCTATTTCTGTTTTCAGATTCACATAAATCCATCAGATTGTATGTGCATACATTTTATCATTCCATTGCCAAGGTAAAGGCATGAATGACAGATTTATCTAGCTATATTTTGTTTTGTGCATAGATGTAGATACTTAACAACACAATGTTTTCTTGAAGATGATGGTAAAGTGGGTATTAAAACCTCTGCTCTGGACTCGCATGAAATCAGTGTTAAAAATTTATATCTTTAATCATTGTTAGATATGGATTTTTTTTTTTTATTCCTAGTAAGTAATTAGTTCTTATGTAGTATAGGCTGTTCAAAACAAAATTTCCCACAGAATAAGCACTGCTTTAAACAATGCTTTAGCAATATACCTATCCTCTGTGAGAAAATATGGGGGCAGGAGAGTTAGTGTATCTGAGCAAGTGTTTGTCTTAAAAGTACCTTATAACAATTTTATTCTTTATCCACCTTTATCTCCACATTACTTCCAAAGAATTTTGTCTCTTATAACCCAATTTTACTCATAGCTGACAGAAGGACATCAAAGTATTAAAACCTTAGTAACTGAGTAGAGGAGAAATACCAAGACAACAACCCCCAGCTGAGGAATAAAAATATCTCCAGAGAAGTTACATATGTTACTGTTAGATACTTCATAAACCACACAGGACAGAACTGTATGAAACTCACAGGAAATCAGGCTTTATAAAACCTGCTTCTCCTGAAAGTTCTTATCTCACTTCCTGGCTGTGTACAAAGAAATTCCCAGGGCAGACACTATTTAGCCACAACTCAGTGTGAAAGAATCACATTAGTAGCTTGGTCACCTGCAATTTCTGAGGCTGAACTGTTTTGGAAACATTCATTTCTTCTGTGTTAGAAAGTCAAACATAAATTCAATCTCCTTGTGGTTTCCTCCCCACAAAACAACTTTAGGGTGAACTCCATTCATTTATTTGGAGAAATTTTGTAGCACTGAGTGCAAGTAAACCCACTGGGAATAGGTGTTTGTAAACTTTCTAACACATTGCCTAAGCAACAGACACAGCTTATCCCCTTCAGGCTCCATCCTCATTCACTTTGACATTGAAAATAATCTTTATTTTAATAAATTGCTTAGACAAATGTAAACTTTTCATCCAAACTTATATTTAATTCAAAGATAAATTTAACCTACTGCTTCCAAATGACAGATTAATCATAGAATCATAGAATGTTTTGTGTTGGAAGAGACCCTAAAGATAATTTTATTCCAACCCTGCTGCCACAGGCAGGGACACATTCCACTAGATAAGGTTGCTCAAAGCCCCATCCAATGTGGACTTGAACACTAAAAGAGATGGCATCGTCCCCAACTTCTCTGGGCAACTTGTTTCAGTGCATCACCACCCTCACAGTAAAGAAAATATTTAGTTAGCTTAGAGTTTAAAATTAAATTGGTATTTTAAGGACCAAGTTTATATCCTCTCATAATAAAGAAATGACTGCTATGCAGAGATATATGGATGAGACCATTTGAAAGATAAAACCATGTAAATAATTATAGCTACTTTTCAAAAAACTTATGTGTAATAAAGAGATTGATATGAGTGCGTTTTGTTTTTTTTTTTTCATTTCCTAGCTGAAACACTCAGAGATTTTTAAGTAATTGAATTTTAGAAATAACAGGATCTCTTGTTCTAAGCAGATGTGTGTCTTGAGCCCTCTTTCCCCATGGAGCTGTTTTATAACTAAATCTCATAGGAATGTGCTTCCAGAGTTATCTTTAAGATATCAGGCAATTTTTTTCTCAGCCCTCAACTCCAGGTAGATCTTCAAGTCTGGGATAAGTTTTTATTATTGACAGAATCAAGTGATCTAATTCCCAAAGAGCTTTTGCAGTTGGGAAATCTTTTAAGAGATACTTTATTCTGATGACAGTTCTCTACGTATCCAGAAACCTAGCAAACTTAGAAAATGCTGTGCTCGCCAGCAGATTAACTGTTCTGACTGATGTTAAAAAAGAAAAGAAAATACTATTTCTAGTACTGTCATCAATTCGTGGTCCCTTTCCCCTGCACCTGAAAGGCCAGGCAGAAGATCTGAGCTAAAGAAAGTTTGTCTGAGTGGACCTGCTCTCGGGTATGCCTTGAACTGGCGCAGCCATTGCTCAAGGCTGAATTAGCCTGAAGCAAGCACACCCAGGATGATTTCAATGGGATATTTAGTCATAAAAAATTAGTTCTCATGAAAATCTATTTTCATTTAGAGAACATCATTGTTGGAAAGGAGCTCCATGAAGAAAAACCCACCTTAAAAATATGCAGATAATGTGAAAACTGAAGGGAGACACTGAAAACGTAGAATTAAGAAACACGTAATCAATGTCAAACACTGATAAGTAGGTTACTATGCTATCTAAGTAACTATTTTTATGTTTTACAGTTTTCCTCACTAGGAGCACATCATCTCACATCATGCTAGCTTCCACCAATTATTATCATGCAGTGAACTGTGTGTCTTTTTGTGTCAATGGACTGTAAATTCTCATAAAAATGAAAGCATGTTGAGCTCTCAAAAAATAAAATACAGTGAAAAAAAGATGAATTGGATAAAATCCAGCTTGGAGATTTATTCTATTTTTTATGTGAAAAAAAGTGTATGTACTTTATGATCCCTCTGGGTACAACAGTTCTTAAACCTTGTGAATTTTAATATGAGTATATGAAACCATACAGATTTGAATAAGATTTATGAACAACATACACTTAAAATTATTGTCTACATATAGCAAAAATAAAAGCCTATCGCATCACTAGTTTCTTCTCACCCTGAACTTTCCCTTTAAATCTTATAAACCTGATAAAAGAAGCAAGAGGGATGTCACAAGTTTAAACTGTTTTTCTATCATCGGGTCAGTAAGGTTTCATGTATTTTCAGACAATTTTATGATTTACAGTTCTCACATTCCAGTCTGGTTATGACTATAGCAAGGTCTCAGTGACTGTCACATCCATGAGTCACATTATTAATCCACTGCCAGACTCTGTTTGAAGGGCTACACTTGTGAAGGAGCCAGCATGAAACTCTTGGTCTTCGCAGACTGTCTGGTAGATCCTTAGTGAGTGAAAACTAAAGTTTCATAGACCTCAATACAATTCCAGCCAAACACAGTTGCTGATAGTCCCTTGGTATTTATCTCAACTCCTACTGACTTATTAGGTGTCTAAACAGCAGTAGCGTGCAGGGATCAGAGTCACAGAACATGCATTTTGCAGAAATGACAGAAAAATATTTGGAGATGACAGTGATGACAGAATATTTCTAGTGCATTGTGGTGATTAATCTTACAGAACATCCTACATTTGAGAATACATTTTATCAATCATTTTTTATATTTGTCATATTACCTTCTGTATCATCCAGCCATTGGTATTAATAAAATTTTACTCATCACATCTTGGATCTAGAAGCACACAATCTGAATACATTCCTCTCATGCTGAAATCTTTACTGGGCAACTCACAGGCACAAATACTAGTTTAATACTGGACAAGAATGATGCTAAAGCACAGGAACCACACAACTGTATTAGAAATATATTTTAATTTTTTTTTTCCTCAATAGACTACTGAAGACTGATTCAAGGACTGAACCCTCTTGCATTGCAGTAAGAAAGAGCACCAAAACTATGTCTCTGTATAAAGGAGAATTCTGACTTGAATACAGTATCAGAAACAATATATGCAGTCATAAAAATCAAGGACTGTGAGTAGGTCGTGGGAAAATAATAATCAGAGCATGGTATTTATTTAGAAACTGATTTTTTTTCTCTTTTGTGGAAAAAAAAAAAGATACTGATACTGGTCAAATGAAGTAATCTGGTATGCAAGTGACAATGGCTAAGAACAGGCAGATCATCACCCTGACTGTCACTATGATTGAGGAAAGGCAGCATGAAACATATGAAATTGGCAAAAACAGGATCAATCAAAAGGAGGAACTACCACTAAAATTTGTACATTCATAGTATGCACACCGATTTCTATATGCAAAAAACCAAAACAAATAAACAAACAAACAAAAAAACAGAGAGAAAAAAATCATAGGATCATTAAGGTTGGAAAAGATCTATAAGACCATCATTTCCAATCATAAACTCAACACTGTCAAGTTCACAACTGAACCAAAGACTACTGAAAGTAAATAATAAAGAAAAGAGTAGGCAAGAAAATGGATGCTCATCTTAGAAGACTGGAAACACCAAGGTCCCTCAAAGACAAGGAAGATTAGAGAGGATAATGAATGAGAAATATCTTCAGTTATGGAGGAGGAGAAGAAACAAGGGCAAGGTGAGTGCCTGTGTTGAAAGCTTGCTATATCTTCTCTGCTTTCAGACAGACAATCCATGACAGGAGGTACAAGGTGACTAACTAAAATTGCAAATGTGTTTATGGACTCTTCCTTGATTTTGGAGTTACAGCACCCAAAATCCACTGGAGGTTAACTGTGGCTGTTTTCATTCAGGTGTAATTCTTACACCTTATTTGCAAGGTATGTCTGCATGTGAGCTAATTACCATACACTCCTTCCACAGTCAGTGAGAAGAAATTCATACCTGAAGGAAACAACTTAGGCTGATTTATCTTTGACTGTTATATTTGCAGGTGCAGAGTTGGGTTTTTATTCTATTTCTTTCCAGTCACTGCAAAAGAAGCATTGGGCAATTAGTTCCAACTTCAGTGTCTGTCACAGTGCTCTAAATTGTCTGCTTTTGGCCAACAGAACCACACTTTTTAATAATTATTTTATAATGACTTTAAAATAGTCTCTTTGGTCCAAAACACTCTACAATCATTCGAGATTTCTTTTGAAATTTCTGAACAAGTCATGTACATTGAGACCACTGGCAGCATGAATTATGTCCCTTTACTTATAAAATCCTTCAGTCTTGGGGATATTTATGGCAGCATTGATTCAGGTCCAGAGACTCTTTTAGCTCTAATGATCACCTTTGCTTTTGATCATTCTGTGAAATCACAGGGAATTAGGAAAATATCTGTCACCATGCTAGATAGTAGTAAATAGAAATTTTATAGTAAAATAGAGGTTGTTTAATTTTGCTTAAATATTTTTCCACAACTGAGGGTCAGTTCTCATGTGTGTGCCTTTTCATATGTCAATGTATATATTTAAAATTCATATAAATACATATATATATGTTTAAATACACATTCCTTAATAATATATTAAGGTTGCTTCTCTATTCCAGCAGTGATAGCAGAAGCAAAAACTCCCTAGATCATATCCCCTCTAACATCTGCCAGCCTTTACATATATACCCATTTGGAACAAAGTTCTTTGAACCTATTCACCTCTAACTATTTCAGTCAGCTCAGAGAATACAGCTCAGAGAATACAGCTCAGAGAATACAGAATACAGAAAAGGGGAATTTCATGTAAGATAGCTTGACTGGAGAAAAAATAGATAAATATGAATTACGACAGTTATAAAAAAAGCAATATAATCCACCCTCCCTCTTGTGTGTATTTCTTCCTCTATACAGGTCCAAACTCAGTTTTTAAAAGGAAATTTAGGAAAGTAGATACTGATGTTCCAAATCTGTACTTGTGCTCTATCAATTACTTACTGGGGAGGAAGGCTCAGCATGGGTGTTTGCATTGGAACAACACACTTGTGCAATTTATTTCCTTTTATAAAGCCTGGAGTGGCTCTAAGAATCCTTTAGCTCATGACCTGGAAGAATCTTGAAGCTATTGAAGTAGCTTTGGATTGCCAGACTGGCAAGTTACTGCCAGGCATCACTGACTCTGCCCTGCAATATTGTCTCAAGCTATTTACATTGGCTCTGTGCTGCAGAGCGAGCTGTCGTTTGGCCATTTCCACCAGTTTTTCTTCAGCAGAGAAGCAGTCTAACCCTCAGCTCTCAGCGTTTACTAAACGCTGCTGTTTTCTATTTAGGGGTGAGGGAGAGAGTTGAAAGCTTAGCCTGGTATTCTTCAGCCTTCACTACACAGAAGCACTTCACATCGTTAGCTCAGTATCTGCCAACACACTGGCACACCCCGGGAATGCTCTTTACTTCCAAAAATAACAAAGAAAGAACAAGGGGAAAGCCTATATTTTATACAAAACAAAGCAAGCTTTAGTCTGTGATGTGTACTCCTAAGTGAACCCACAGAAGAATATTCTTATGTCTCTCAAAGCAAAAAAAAAGGTAGAAATTATAGAAATACAGGGTACAGGAAAACTCAAAAGGGACTATGGGTGGTCCTTAGTAGTTAGACACCACAGGATTACTTAGTCAGAGAGAAAAGCCCTGGAACAGAAACCAAACCTTTGTGGCAGATGAGAACTTTATAACAGCCATAGAAGTGGGGGATTCCAAGGAGGAAATTTTCCTAGCCATGCCTTCAAACTCAAGACCAGTAGTAAAAGACCAAAAACTACAATTTTACCACAAGAAAAGATCAGGGGAGATTCAAGGCATCATCCTTTATTAGAATGCAACTCAGATCATCCAACTGTCCCTACTGACATAGTCACAGGGACAAAAAAAATTCCTCTGGAACTTGATGCTAGCTGAAAATATAGACACTTAATACAGAGTCTTCAACAGGACATATTAATAGACACCATTAATTGCTTGATTTACCAGAAGGATAAGAGCAATCTCTACCCAAATTTTTAATGTGCTACTGGTTCTATTTCTATAACTTTTCACTTAACTTCCTCTCAAACTCTTTTGTTTGTTTGTGTTTTTGTTATTTTGGGTTTTGTTTGCTTGTTTTGGTTTTGGTTTTGTTTGGGTTTTTTTCCAATCAAAGACTTACAGAAAACTTACAGAAACAGAAAAATCATTTGGAGATAATTGCAGAGGTTTCTAATCCAGCCTCTTGGAGGATGGCTAAATTCAAGGTTAGATTAAAAAAAACCATTGTTTTGAAATTTTCAGAGGACAGAACTTCAGCAAGGCCTCTACCTGGGTATAGGGCTTCACACGTGTTTATGTTGAAACTCCTGCCACTTCTCTGAGTCCATCATTTTAGCTTGCCAAGGTCCCTTTCCTCTGAAGGGCAGCCCTTCCCTGCTGGGGTTTGGCACTACCCCACAGGGTGCAACTTGTGAAGGAGGTGAGGGTTTCCTCCTGTCCCATTCTCCAGGTTTTCAGTGGATAAATCAAACACTACAGGCACTGTACCAACCCCTTAAGAACATTATCTGTAGCTCAGCATCAGTCGGATTTTAAACGGTAGCTTGTTGTTTTATATTAAAGTACTTCCACTTGAAATTATGCACAGTTAAAGTAAGACATTTCAAAGAATTGACATAGTTCCAAATACAGAAACACAATCTGGTTTTCACCTACCCTGCAGTCCACCTATCTAGTCCATATTCTCCTTGGCAATAATCTGACTACAGGGCTATTTTGTGATATCCTTTCAAAAACCTTACTGAAGGTAAGGTTACCCTGTCTCTTGCTTCTATTACTCCCAAGATGTTACAGTTGTTCTCATTTGTGTTTCCCATAATCTATGCTCACAATATCTCTGCTCTCAGGAATATTTATGTTGATCAGAATTTAAAAAATATTTTGTTTCAGAGCGTGTGTAAAGTTTATAGTGATGAATGCACCCACATCACCAAAAAGTTGTTACCAGCACTACAGGTGCTACAGAAAGAATAAAGCAGAACTATTCTAAGGACATTGAAGGTTGCATGTCTAAAGATTAGACAGTCAATGCTTCCAAAATAACCC
This sequence comes from Acrocephalus scirpaceus scirpaceus, assembly GCA_910950805.1. Taxonomy (NCBI): domain Eukaryota; kingdom Metazoa; phylum Chordata; class Aves; order Passeriformes; family Sylviidae; genus Acrocephalus; species Acrocephalus scirpaceus. The sequence goes on from OU383777.1 coordinate 10,241,912, forward strand.
TACCTTTAGCCTTTCTTCACCCAGTGTGTGTCAAAATTGTTTCTTCTTTACTTTTTACTATGTAGCTGCCCAAAAGAATTACAGATTTTTAGCTTCAGTCTTTGGTTGCACACTTTTCTTTTAAACAAGCTAGTCAGCATTGTTTTCTGAGCAGACCATCAACATGAGGCTTAATGAGAAAGCCAAAACAGAAAACAACTTAAAAACATGATTAAAGCAACATCAAAAAAGCCAACCCCCCAACACACACATATGAAAAACAGAAAGCAGTTGCTGAGTATCTAGTCCAGGAGGTATTGAGGTGAGCCATGTCTCTGAATTTGTACCTATCCTGATATGGAAGAAGCATCATTTATAGAAACTACCAATTAAACCCAGGAGATGTAATGCAGTAAAAATTAACTCTTATGATACCATCACAGCATATCTTCCAAACTTGATGTCAGTTCTGTGGCATAAAGAAAGTTAGTTTCACATACAGATAAAAAAGGCTGTTAGGACATCCCTTTATCCTTTAGGACAGTAGTAAAAATGCAGCATGGCAGAATGTGGGGAAGTTCTGATTCTTGACAGAAGTGTGAAGCATGTGTTGTGTATGTGCTTTATATGGAAATAGGGAATGCTCAGTGGAGCTCTGAATCCTCTCAGCAACAGCCCAGACACTCTGGGAAATAAAAATCCAGACATCAGTCTGGCTGAAAGCATTGAAACTAAGCTAAAAACATATGTGATTACTTGTGTAGGTGACAAGAGAAACTGAAATATAAAGTACTCTAGACAGTCAATAAACCTGTCTCACAAACTTCCCTTTGTCCTCAGTAAAAAAAACCCCAACAAACAACAAACCTCTCAAAATCATCCAAAAACTTAGCCTCAAGTGTAACCTAACACAAATGTCAAATATTTTAGAAAACACAAGGTTAGTAATGTTTTCTGACTGCAAAAAGGCTACATATTCAAAATATGCAGAAAATAATCCCAGCTCTACACAATAACTGTGCTTTCTGTCTGCTCCTGCAGTTAACACATTAAAGACTTTTTGGTGCATCACTAACTTGTTCTTCAAACTGTGCCACAGGGTTTGGTTGACCAGTGGCAACTGTGAGATCTAGCTTCTAAGTGATGCCTTAATTTTTAGCTTTCATATTTTTCAGATTCTGTGCTGCCTAGGTGTGTAGCTCTGAGCCTCATATTAAGTGTTAGTCAGCTCTCTTCACAGGTCAGATAGAAAAAAAAAAACCTTTTCCCCCTTGACACCAAGAACAACAGCTACAAGTTTTCAGGCCCAAAAAATCAGCAGCAGCAGTGGGCTGAGGGGAGAGAACAAAGATGATGGAACTTCATAACCTGAAGCTATAATTGGACAATTAATCCCAATATCAAATGGACCAAAACTTATAAAAAAAGTGTGAAACCTTGTGACCAGTCATCCATTTTTGTGACCATTTTGGGTCCATCCTGGGTGTACCCATGGCCAGGCTCTTGTACTGCCCAAGGAGTATCCTTTAAGGCCTTTTGATAAATACCTACATTATTCTCAGCTCTGTCCAGTCTCTGTTCCAGGTCAGCCTTCATAAGACATCATTGGTCTTGGAACAATGTGCTTCCCTACACAATCTTGGAAGGCTGAAACAGTAGAATCCTTTATCACCATAAACATCCTGATATTAGATACATATAACAGCAGTTTTGCATGAAAACAGCTTGCTACTATTTGGCCAATTTTTTTCTTTTATATATATATATATATATATTTTATTCTCCACAGCTTTTAATTGAAAAGGCTGTTAGAGGGAAGGGAAAAGAACAAGAAAATGATGTTTTTCATAATGTCAACAGGTATCCTTAGTAAAGAGTGTCATGATATCCATGTCATTCACAAATTTTGAACAGCATTTGTGATAATTACAGTGAAAATAAATGGACTATTTTATAGAAGCAGCTGATAGTGTTTTCATCATAATTGCCATGAGTACCTTTTCAAAGGGAGATGATGTAAATATTCCCTATTCACTAAATTATGTTAATGTGGTGACTTGCCAATATGAGATACTTTCCACAAGTAATAACATATTTAAATTTCAAAAGAAGTTCTTTCAGTTTCTATAACAAAGAAAGGTCCTTGACAATCCCAGAATAAGGCTCCAAAATACCTAGAAGGTTTTCAGACAGAGCCCAGAAACTGCTGCCTAAACTTCACTCTAGTAACAAAGGAGAAGGAGAAGCTCGGTGTGCGTTACCCAATAACCCAGGCTGTCATACCTGCAAGAGGAGCTGGGCTAGGGACACCTTAAACTCTGCATGAACTACTTTTAGCTCTGCAAGTTGATGCTTTTCCACATGTAAAGCAACAACCATCTCTTGACACAAATCGTCTTCTTTTCAAACTAAGGACTAGTTTTTTCTAAAAGAGAGTGTCTTGAAAAATTGATGCCCAGACCCATGGTGTTAATCACTCCTCTGCAGATGTTCCAGAACTTGTCACATCATAGATAATGTGTCTCACCTGGCAGTGAGGTAAAGCTGGTCTGACAGATTGAGGGCAGTCAGAGGACAGCAAAGGTAATTACATAGATAGGCCATTACAAAAGAAATGAAGCAATAAAACTAACCTTGTGATTCATAGATCCTTAACAACACGGTGCTAGAAGCTAAGGAATCTATTAGAATAAGAAGAGTTAAAAAAGTAAATTATGCCAGCTTTTGCCTCAGAAGTTTACAAATGGTTTGTTCTACCTTCATGGTGATATTCTTCAGGTGTTTTTTGTGCTAAATACTTAGTTCCAGAAATTTAACTGGCTGCTTCAATCTACTATGCCCAATCTTCTGAGACTTTCCATGCTGCATGAGTTAGTTTGTGTGCCATGCTGTGAAAGCTCTGTTGTAATCACAAACCATCTTTTCCAGAGAAGGGAATCTGGCAATGCACAAACATTAAAGCTCAAAGGGTACTCTGCAGAGCAGTGGGAGATTCCATGCACCAATTATGTAGCAGCACATACATGGGAGAGGAAAAATCATCGCATTTGATTACATGAATTCAATTCACTCTTAACACTGCTTTGTTCAGGTCTAGTGCAGATGAGAAATGCCAAATATTGTGTTAGTCCAAGTATTGTCTACTGGGTAACACCCAGTCTAAGGTGGCTTTAATTGTGAAAATGGTGCCAAACATCTTCTCCAATCTGATGTGCAAAATCATAGAATAATAAAACCAGAGAACTGTAGAATCTGTGCAGTTGGAAGGGATCCATCAGAATGAACCCTGTGCACGACAGCCCAAGAATCACACCCCATGGGCCTGAAGTTCAAGTACTTCTTGAACTCTGTCAGGCTTGGTGCTATGACTGGGGAGCATGTTCCAGTGCTCAACCACTCCCTGGGTAAAAGGCCTTTTCCTGATATCCAAACTAAACCTCCCCTGGCTCAGCTCCCTGCCATTCCCTTGAGTCCTCTCTTGGCCACAACAGTGAACAAACAGATCAGTCCCTGCTTCTCCACTGCCCCTCATGAGGATACTGAAAGCCACAATGAAGTCTCCCTGCTCTTTTCTATTTTCTACACTGAACAAATTGTTACCTCAGCTGCTCCTCATAAGGATTCCCCTCCAGACCCTTCATCATCCTCGTGGCCTTCCTTTGCACAGTCTCCAATACTTCAGAGTCTTTTTTATATTGTGGTACCCAAAATTGCCCCTAGGACTCAAAGTGAGGCTGCTCCAGTGCAGAGCAGTGCAGAACAATCCTGTCCCTAGCCCTGGGAGGGCATGGTTGGCCCTCCTGACTGTCAGGGCACTGCTGACTCATGTTCAAGCAGGACCCCCAGGTCCCTTTCTGCAGCTGCTTTCCAGCCTCTCATTTCCCAGTCTTTGCACACAACCAGGGTTCACCCCATGCCAGGTGCAGAATCCAGCCCTTTCCCTGGTTGAACTTCATATGGTTGGTGATTGCCCATCTCTCTAAGTTGTTGAGGTCTGTCTGCACGGCCTCTCTGCCCTCAAGGGAGTCAAAAGCTCCTCCCAGTTTAGTGACACTGAGAAACTTCCTTAATATTCATTTGAGTCCCATGTCCAAGTTTTTAATGAAGATATTGAGAGAACAGGGCTGAGGATGGAACCCTGCAGAGCCCCACTAGGTCCCCAGCCTGTTAGCAAATCTTATAAATTTCTTTATTAGGTGGATTTACACTATATTTTATTTCAAATCAAGCAGCTAAGGCACAAATGATGAGAACTATGAATGCAGTTGAGTTTTCAGGTGAAAACTAGTCCAGAAATCAAAGTAATCTAATTTAGATTTACAAAGCTCCAGATAATTGGCTATGTCCCTTTTGAGACCTTCAAAATTATTTCTAGTACTGATGCTAAAATATTTTGGCAATCAAAGAGCTGGTATTAGCTATTATAAGTGCTACTGAAAGTGGAAGAAGTCTTAGGAACTCTTTCAATAATGGAGTCTTATCTTTCCCCAGATTGTATCTATAATCTTGTAGATAGCATGCCAGGTTTCTTTCTGATGGTTGCTAAAAACTGCTGTAAGCTCAGACAGAGCCTGATTTTTTCACTTAAAAAGTACTGGAGAGTTCCAATTGACCTCAAGCTCTATGCTGACATAACACAGCTTGTAGTTAACTGTCAAAAATTTTAGAGACTTGTATATATTTTTAAAATGTGTTTTATGACATAAGTGGTTAAATATATAGATATTTATAGGAATACATGTGTGTGTATAGCCTGGTTAGTCTATTACAGCATATATTGAAGTAAAATTTTATGCTCATATATTGACTTAGAAATGCATTCAATTTTTTCTTCAGACATTATCTCCTCCAGATGTTATTTTCTCTGACATTTTAAAATGTAAGTATAAGCTGTTTCTAAGCTATCCCTCAATACATTTGAACACTTCTTGATTAAAGAATTTTAAGTAAGTTATGTTTTAACAATCTCTGTTTTCTGATTGAGGCAACAGTTTTGTAAATCTTATCTGGGATAAATTTTATTGCAATGTAGCATGAGAACAAAGTGAGTTTCTAAAATAGTTTAATGTGGTGGATTTGGATACTTCCCTTTATTCATCTGGGTTTTTGCTGGACAAATTAATTTTTTAAAATAACTGTAAGACCCCCATCTTCTCTTAGTACTCTCTTTTCCCTCATATATATCTCTGGCCTTACAGATAAAGCTTCCAATACTTTTACTCTAAACATAGCTTTTCAGATTTTTTTTCTAAAAGTGACAAAGGAATACTCAAATCAATAAAATAATCCTGTCCACATTATGGATATTAAATCATAGTTGGTTGTTCGGTGTTTTTTTGTGGTTTTTTTGGTTTTGTTGTTGGGGGTTTTTTGTTTGTTTGTTTCCCCCCTCCCCTTTTTTTTTTTTTTTTTTTTTTCTTTAAACACACTGTATATGGTATAAGAACAGTTGAAGGGCAGACTGGCTCCAGACAGAGCTGGGCAGGGCCAAGCCAGCCACACTGCCGTGTTGGCTCCACATCCTCAGCATCGGCTGAACCAGGCAGGAGCTCAGGGAGACTTGATGTCCTGGAGTGAATATCTCAGAAGTCAGAACTCTCTGTACTGGTGCCCAGACCTGGAGGATTTCATCCTGAGTGTGGTATCACACCAGTACTGTTCCCATGGATTCAGGGTCACAACTGGCTTAAGTTGATCAAAGTCAACCGAAGGGAAATTCCCCCTTCACCTCCCTTGTGCCAACATTTGTATGGCTGGGTGGGGAGCCAAGGCACTTCTAGTTAGAGGCTGTTTGGATCAGTGGGTAAAAAAACAAAAATAATTTAAATAAATAAATCAGAAAAGGAAAAATATGGGGGTTTTGCATTCTAACTCTGTTTCTACAGCAGAAGTAGAGGTAAAAAGAGGGATCAGACTAGTCAACTTAGAAACAAGCTTTGCTTTTCAGAGCTCATGCAAGGAGGACTATGTTGTCTCTTACTTTTCTGTGAGGAGAGAAAAGCTGCCCCGAGGCTTCCTATACATTATATTATTTCCTTTCTCCTACTATAAGCTATATGTGGCCTGTATGTGATGACTTTTTAGGCAGACTTCAACACTGGAGTGTTCAGAAGAAAAACAAAGTGAAACTGCTTTAACTGAAGCATTTAAGTAAAGACTGAGAGCAGTGAGAAGCCAAGAGCTTGGTGAGGCAGTCAGTAACCAGCCAGAGAGCCAGAAGGTTAATTCCAGTTTATCTGGCTATCATGTGCTAGGTTTGCTCAGATAAAGAGAAAGGAACCCTTTTGGTCAATATCTGTGTCAGTCAGTATAACTGCACTGTAGGAAGGGAAGTGAGGTTTCTTTTCACAAAGTAAATATAAGGTTGTGGCAAAATTGTGTGATTCCCCAACTGGGTTCTTTCACACACTTGTATAAATCTAACTTTTGGCTTGAGAATGAGAGTTTTAACACATATTCTCAGAGTGGCTTCCAAAGTGTAAAGAGATATTGGGATGGACAGATATTGTAGGGGTTCCAGGTATAACAAGCATAGAAACTTTATCAACAATTACACAGTAAATCAAAATCCAAAAATAACTTAATCCTCTTTGGATCACCTGAATTAATTTCTCTTTCTCCTTTTTATAGAAACTTAGAGATATTTTTGTAGTTTGTTTCTCTTTTAAGTCCATAAATTACAAGGAAAAATGTAAAATTTAACAAATTAAAATAAAGACTTTGTGGACAAATGTAGTTTTATACAGAAAGACATTGAGGTAGTGATATCTCTCCATTTAGCTAAGTGAGTGGTTGTGATTCAAGGTGAGAAAACTGCCCTGAAACAAAATTCAGGATCTAATGAAATTAGGTGTATACCTGGGCAGCATAGTTCTGACAGTTTGAATAAAAGGTCAGAAGGTCACACAGCAGAGCAGAAGTTAAAGAAATAAAACCCAGAATCACCAAAGCTAACAAGGACAGAGATCCAGAGCTTCTTTTGCTGTGTTCAACCATGTCAGGTAGTGTAAGTAAGGGCTCAGACTCAATATATAAGTAAAAGTTTAATTAGATTTCATAATATAATAAATAATTTCATGTTTCCAAAGAAGTAAAAAAACCCAAACCAACAAAAATACACAACACCAGAAAACTTTTCTACAAAAGTCTAAATCAGACTTTTAAAAAACACCTTCTTTTTAAGTACACAATATAAAATGAAAGTCGATTATTAGAAACATAATCTTGAATAGCCACTGCAAGTTTCTTAGATTTCTTGGACACCTATAAAGGTCAGTTTATCTCCATTACTTGGAGAGGAAAATAGAATGTCCAAAAGGCTGTTGGGCACTGGAAATATGAGGTGTCATAACATGGTAAGTGACAAGATGAAAGCACATCTTTGGTTTATTTTGATATGTATTCCTGACCTGCAACATAGGGCTCCAACATTTAAAAAACCTCATATTGAATTATCTGCTCACATGTGCCCGCTGGCCTCTCCAGAACATTTACCCCTTTTCTGGCAAAATATAAACCTTCCCGCATTCCTTCTGTAACCCAAAAAACATATTATGATATTGTCAGAAGCAAAGCTTTTTTTTTTTTTTAAATACCCATCCTAGATGAAATACACGAAGCCAGCTGAGACCTGCCACAGAGCCAGCTGTGTTTACCAACTGACAATAAGACAAATTTACTGTGCAGACGAACAACCCCAAAACGTGGTTTTCAACTTTCAAAAAGACCTTTGTTTGGTTTAAATTTGTAATTGCAATTTTGTTGAGTTTTCATTTTATCCAGACTACTGGAGGTAACAGATAAGATTTTGTTAGATAAATTAGATACAAGTTTTCTTAAATACAGGAAAATGGAACCTTCAGCACCTTAATGCTCAAAGTAGCTTAACTTCAGTGCATACCATGCTAAAGGAGCAAATATCTTGAAGGCACCTTAGGGATTGAGTGGTCATATGATTTATTTTCTGAAGGACATTACAGAGACAAGGGAATACCCAAGTAAACTGTTGCAATTTTTAAAGTAGTGTGCAATATACATCATAGATGAATGAATAATCTTCTTGTTACAGAAAATCAAGGGGACTGAGGTCTACTAATATTATTGTAAATGTCAAAAGTTTCCACTTCTTTCAAAAGTAAAAAAAAAAAAAACAAAACAAAACAGAGAAAGATAAAAAAACCCAACATGATAAAAGCCAAACAGGATAATATTTTCTCAAGGCTTGTCTAATCAGCATTTAATAATAGTGGAGATTTTAGCCGTCCATTTGGTTAACTTTTGCTTTACATTGCAAATAACAGTTGCTGCTTTTTTTAAATATTACTTTTGCAGGGGCAGGAAAGGAAAATTTTAGGGATGTCATAATTCTGCAGAGCTTACAGATCTTTAGATGCCAGTGGTTGAGCTGAATAATGAACACAACTGTAAGTTAAATTCTCAGAGGCTTTTTCCATGCTGGCTGAAACCAGAAAGTGTTGGAAGTCTTTTGAGAAGGTTTAAGATTCCCAGCTCAAAAATCCAAGGCACACACTCTTGCCTAAGGATCTGAATGGAGTTATTTGAAACCAGATTGCTGCCACCAGTCTATTCATATCCAGAGCTACAGAATTTGCCAGCTTAGGATAGGCTTATTTATGAGATAGAGTCCCATTGTGCTCTCTTCAGTCCAAACCACATGATAAGCAGAAGGGATAGAGTTGTGGGTTTTTTTCTGTAGTTTGTCCTTAGTCTGCTTTCACTTTGTGTGCGGTCTCATCACTTACAGCAATCAAGAAATACATGAACAATTCCAGTATAATAAGGCAGCATGTGACTCTGGAATCTGATTATATTCCTGATGATTAAAGTAAAAGGAGTAATTGAAATTCCAAATGATGCCAGAATCAGAGTAGGGTTGAAAGGACTACACTACTACAAAGTAGGAAAATGAAAAGCTAACATAATTCCAGTAGATAAAGCTATTTTAATAACATAATAATTTACTTTTTTTTAGTAATGATTTCCTGACTTTAATGACTTTATAAATGTTAAAGCAAAGTTATTTTCCTTTTCAAAGGAGCTTTTGGAAAAGTAAGAAGAAGGACTGGTCTAGTTTAATTGGCCTTTTTCCCTTGTTACACCAAATGCTTTTAGAAGGTGGAGCCAATCTGATGGGAAGGTGGTACACAGGAATTTAGAAATATTTTCACACACTTGAATGCCTTATTCATCACAGGTTATCTTATCAAGCACCATTCTCCTTTTAAGTCCAATTCAAGTTTAAGATATGACTGGCTCATGAAAATCACAATGTTCCTTCCAGAAACTGTATTGTGTGTTTGATTGAACCAGACCATTTTGTTTCATTTGTATCTAGCTTTGTTCTGGCTACAAACATAATGAGGATACCTTCAGTTCTCAGGCTAATAGAATTACTGAACTGATTTTTTTTTTTTCTTCCAAGTGTGTCCTAGCTTGTCCTGTGGCCAGGTAAATCCAGAAATTAACTGACCACATGATAACTGATAAATTAACTGACCACATGCTTTCCGGTGAGAAGTTTACCTTAATTTACTGCGCATTCAAAACCTTTTTTCACAGTCTCTTTAAACATTTGATAACAATCTCTGAAACTGAAAGAAACTCATCACCCTATTTTTTGCTCCCTCGATCATTTACAGGTGATGCTTACCTGTACTGTCATGGTTTTAAAGAGGGACATGAATTTATATTAAATAAAAGATATGAGCATGAATCTATTGGCTAAATCTTCACACAGGGGTCAAGTAGCATGTCATTTGTCTGAACACCTCTTTTCTAGGACAGGAAATATATAGGAAAAAAGGAGCAGCTATAACTAATAGAGCATGTCTTTAGACTGAATTTCAGACCTTGGTCTTTGCAGTTGAAAAGCAATTCCAAAAGCTCAAGTGCCAATAATGTTTCTTGTATTCTTATTATAATGTTTCTTATCCTATAAGATAGGACACTTTGTGTGAATCAGTACTTCACTGGAAGGTCAGAGTGCTACTCACCATGGTTCACTCTAATTTTCAACAAGTGACATTGGCCAGTTGAGAGATTGGTAATCTTAAGATTTATGCAAGGAATTTGCTATTTCAGATGTTTGGGATTACAAAAATAAAAACAAACCCAACAAATATATATTTAGGAAAAGAAATCATGTATGTTCCTCATACATTCTGAAAACTTGTTCTGAATTTCTTAGGCTTTTTCCAGTGTGGTGAAGGGTTAAAAGTGAAAGAAATCCTACACTTAATTCACTCACAAAACCCCCTGGCTAATGCAAATGTTTCAATCAAATCATGTTTGTGTTTTGACGAAATGGCTCAAATTCAGCATTGCTTTAACTTCACTAGTTGCTTTGGTCCTTTTGCAGAATTAAATTGTTAATTTAATTTACAAAGTGGCAAATTTAGTTACCATACAGCCAGATCCTGAAACCATTCCAGAATCTCATACCAGTGGACAGAGGTGCATATTCATTTTGGACTGGTGCTGATCATTTTTGGCTCAGACAGCTTCCATACCTTTATTATTGATGAAAAAAAAATTTATGGAGATACAATATTCAACACTTTATGTTGTATCATCCTTCAGTGTTATGAATCCTTCCAACCACCAGTAGGGGAATAGATAAGGCATCTCCCTTACATACGATATGGAAAGAAATTATCTTTGTTTAATTTATTATTTTTCTTTTTCAATACATAGTTTGTTGAAAAACAAATTAAAAGATAGGTGGAGTTTTTAAATGCAGTTGATAAAATTAGTTTCCTTTCAACAATTTTTTTTAATATGCAAAATAATTTACACTTTTACTAAACACTTTTCCCTACTTTCTTCACACTGCTGTTTCCAAGAGTGTTATTAGAGTTCCTGACTTGAGAAATTCACTATAAAAGTTGAATGTAATTGAGAGGACATTTTTAGAAAGACAATCTGGGTTTATATTTATAATGAAATACAACAAGTTATCAAGGTAATGTGCAGATGAGGGAAAAACTAAGATGCAGGCAATATGATAGTTTGAGGAATTGAAAAGTTATGATATAAGAAATATTATTGAAGCCTAGTGTGTTGTAAACGTATTTAACTTGAGAAAATACAGAAAAAAATTACTTCAAATGCAAGATCACTTCCATACTAAAATAGTCTGGAACACAACAATATTTTCTGGAGTCAGTTTAACAGTAGAGAAGATTCAGAGTAGATTGGAAAAAAATTCCTTCTTTTTTCCTTCATCACATTCCAGATATGTCCCTGGGAGGATGGTGCCGTGCTCCCTCCCTTTGGTTATTTGGCAGAAGCTGAACTCTTCTAGGTCCCAGAATGGATGTGTTAATGTGAGGAGCAGCAAAGTGAAACAGTTTGTGAAAAAAAGTATTTCCAGAGAATGAGAGAAAACGAAGCTGCCTGACTCAGAGATATTTGACTATTGTAGGTATGTGGGCTGTCTAGCTGAGCCACCATTTTACTATAAATGCAGAATAAATCGTATGAAAGGCTTAGATCAAAGACTGTATAAAAGAAAATCTGTAAGGCAGAGCTACTAATCAAAACTAATTCTTCTGACTCTGCCAAACCACCTTTCTTAGCTTGTCTCTGTTAGTAAGTGCAAAATCTAAAACACAAGTCAGATGACTGCAAAAAAAGGCAAAAAGCCTACACAGAAAGGATGTACTGGGAATAACCAATTAACTAATGGTTTGGGGTGACAGTATCTCAGTGAAGAAGGGGGTCATTTGGCCAGTTGGAAAGAAATGGAAAGGAAATTGAAAAGTATGGAAGGGTTTAGGGATGAAGGAAAGAAGAGTTAACTAGGTGTGGAAACTCAGTTGAAAAATGTGTACTTAAATGGTGAAAGCTCTTGAATCAGACAGCTAAAGTAGGCAGAGGAGTAGTTCAGGTAGAAAAATCTTCAAGATGCCATTAACAACAATCAGTTGTTAAATCAATCAGTTGTTTCTAGAAATAAATTTTCATTGGATGTTAATATGCCTTAAAGTTCAAAGGAAAACCCATTCACAAAATGTGTCAGAGTCTTCAAATCTGCATCTGAACCATGAACACAGGAAACCTTCATTCCTAGGATCTTTTTCACTGTCAGGACAAAGTAATGCCTGTTGCATGGTAGTATCATGTATAGTTCAATATAAACTTCTAGCTCTTTAAGCTTCCTGTAAAAATAAAATTGCTCTGTAATTAAGGAAGTATATTTTACTGATTTTTGGTGTTTTTATGCATATTTTGATGCAGGAAATTTTTTTTTGAGTATTAGTTTTTAATTTTGTTGTTCTCTTTTATTCTTTTATTTTATTTTTTCTCCTTACTTTATTTCATCAGTACTATGAAGGAGAACAAATCTCTTCAAATGAAAAAATCAGTCTCTGAAGTGCAAAGCAAAAGTTGGCTCACTTTGGAGCTCACTATTCATGATCCATAGAGATTTTCCAAGATACCTGTCCCAGCTGACTCCCCTTTCGTGCATTAAGCATAGTCCATAAATTCTATTTCAAAGCTAAAATTTACAATGGACTCCATTCATAAAACTGTCACGGTAGGTTTTCTAAGAGCATTTCACACTGATGTGCAGAATGCTTCCAAGCTGAGTAAAAGCTGAGTGGTTCATACATATCAAAGCTTTCTCTTCTTAGACAGATGGTCAGCTTGCCATTGGGCTGAGAGAAGGCGGTGGGAGAGGTGTTACCTCAGACGTGCCAGACTACAAGGAAACGGGTTCAGAAAGAGCTGATCTATGCTCTTTGCTGCCTGCTCAGAACCCATTTTAAGAATGTGACCTAACTCCCATCGAATCCACCAGGCTTCAGTAGGAACTGGACATGCCATGTGTCTGAAAAGAAATACTTCTCTGGCATGGAGCAAAATAACTCCTGAGTGGGAGTTAAGAGAGCACAGCGAAAGGAAAGAAGTTTCTGTCTTATTAAATTTCCTCTTTGCTATTGTATTGAAAAATATGACTCATTTCATGCCTTGAAAAATGGTTATGTCAGACAGATTCTTAGTTGATAGAAATTGCCACAATTGTGACTCATGTAGATCTACAGTAATTCCTGATTTATTCCTACCGGGATCCTTTATATTAGGTAGAGGAGGAGATGCATAATGTATTGATTGGGTAAAGATCATTGCGTAATGGCTGCATTCTAATTCTTCTGTACTGCATTTCCTGGGGTTTATTGTTTTATAATTAATTTACCAGTCAGCTCCCTGCAACAGTTGTAGTGCTCCTTTGTCTTTCTTTGAGAGGCAGAGGTCAAAATTTTCAAAAAAAAGTTCCTCACTGATCTTTCCCATCCTTCATTAACTGCAGAAAAAATGGAAGAAAATTATAACTCAAGCATCACAGTCATAAATCACAGATTATATTTTAACTGTAAACATATTTATAGATGTATAAACAAAATATCAGAACTATGATTGAATACTAGAGATCTAGAAGTCTTTGATTCCATCAACTCAGGATGTCACACAATTCATTAGGTATTCTCAGTTATTTCTTCTGCAAATGCAATAGAAAGACTAATGGAAAGTGGCCGTACAGAACAGAAACTTAAAGAGATATGAGAAGATTGAAAAATGAGCATATTCAAACATGTTTCTCTACAAGATTTGTTACTAAACATTTAAAGAAAGTTTTATAAAATTTTCTATTAAGAGTTATTATTAGGATTTTGGAGAATAAATTCAATCCACAAAATGTAGGGAGACATTTTCAAATCTCCTCTCTGTGTAAATCCAAATGCAACTTCTAACTGCTTGATGCCTCAACAATTTTTTGAGGATGTAAACCCCACAGCTGCATTCACACTGGGCTTTTGTCTTTCTCCCAGATTGATGGAATAACTAATAACAGACGGATTCTCTTTTTCGTCACATGTCTTGCCTTGATTGTTTCAATAAAAATGTCTGTTTTAAGAAAAATGTTTATTTTCTAGTCCATTTACTTTGGATGCCTTTTTATTGATTTATAGGTTTCTTAACTGAACTTATAGCAGACATAAGCTGTTTGATCCCGTCAAAACACATAATTAAGGCTGTGAAATAAAATATTCTCAAATGAGACAAACCTTCTGTATTTCTGTTTTACTTGGATCATGTGTTGTCTCTTGAGACCCTAGTAAAAAAACATCTTAAAACATAACATTGACCTAAATATCATGGCTATACATAGGATATATTTAATTTCAAGCTATGCTAAACCAGTTTCCCTGACTTAGTTACTTGCAAGAAACTTTTCTGCCAGTACAATTCAACTGGAAAGAGTGGACTTCTTCCTGTAGATAAGAGCCTGGACCCATATTGGTCATTATTTATATTCCAACAGCACTTTGTGATATCACAGAGGCTCTGAGCCTCCTGTGTTAGAGAGCACAAGTTCTTTAGTAGGTATGGGCTACACCCAAGCAGCTGAGCCTTTAATTTAGATACTAGTAGAATAAATCTAATTAAACAAACAAACAAAAAAACCAGAAAATCAACCCAACTAGTTATAAACATAAGAATAGTATTCAAAGATTAGGAATGGCAGATTTTTCAAGTTTACCACACTGAACTATATCTGTATTTAGGGAACTCCACAGAAATGCAAGATACTGGCTCAGCAGGTGGCACTATTCCCTCAAAATCAATATATAGCTCCTTCTTGACAGGTATTTTAGGTGTTGAGGTAGTAAAAGTCTTCTGTTGAAGATGTACAACATACTTCATACAGACTCTGTGGTGATTAAAGATACTGTACTTATAGGAAAATACATGTAATATTGCCTTGCCAACTAGATAGCAATGTTAGAGAAAAATAGTGTTGTTTTTTTGTTGTTTTGGTTTGGTTTGGGTTTTTTACTTAAGATATTTTTTTCCTTAATGTTTAGGCATACCTGCATCTTAGTGGGTTAATTAGATTAAACAGCTGAATTTGGTTCAAAATGTCAAATTTTTTTTCAACTAAAACTTGATATTTTGGATTTTTAATGATAATAAAATTTATAAAATCAAGTTCCTTCTGAAGTCAGAAATCTTAAACCACCTGGATGGATTTTTTTGGAAAAACCAAGATTTTTTGAAATGCAATTTCTGTAAACATGTCAACATAAATAATCTCCTACATTTCTGGATATGTAACATTGTAAAAGTTAATACTCACAAAGTACTTAAAAAAATGAAGTGCCTAAGAGAGTAGGGTGAATGTTAATAACTTTTGAAAATACAGGTACTTGAGTATATCACTGATAGATTCCAGTTGCTCCAGAACTACAGACTTTTCTTAATTAAACTTTCTTCAGGTACCTGTATTCAGAATTACTCTGACTTACAAATCAAACACTTGGAAGCAACTTTTTTAGAATTCTTTGTGCAATACTCTTTTGTAATATATTCAATTAATCCTTTTTAATATTGAAAATAGCAATAAACTGCATGAATTTCACAATCACTGCACAGTGAAGTATAAATTGAAAAAGAGTGTTAGCTCTATAGCACCTAATTTCATAGATGTTGTCCAAACTTATAAAAACTTTAAATATATACCTATTTTTACTTGTAATAACTCTTTTAGGCTAAAATTCAGTGTGTATAATAACCTTTCAGAAGAAGGAAAATATTATTAGAATGAAATAATATATTAAATTATAAAATTTTTATTAGAAATAAATAATTTATAATTTAAATAGGCAAATTATTTCAATAGCTAAACTTTTATTTAAAGCTTTAAAGGAGAGATTTTACAGAAAATGTTTTCTGTATTTTACATGTTAATGCTGTTTTTTCTGAATAGAATATCCATATATCATTGACCATCTCAGAAGAGATTAAAGCTCCTAATTTGGCAATATATTTCTCTGAAGTGCTTTTAGGAAAATAAAATCACATGATATAATAGGAGCAATATTGGAATGCTTGATCCCTTAATTGCAGTTGTTTATTTTTCCATCTTGCAATCCAAGAATTGAGGCACTTTAGAGCTTACATGCAGATTTTGCTTGTAAAATAAACCATCACATGTGTAACCTATCACACTAAAAGTGAATGAAGCTTTATGGTAACTTTGAGGGTCTTTTATGGCATAAAGAAAAGCCCACAGCTACCCTGGTGTTACAGATTGTTAACGGTTGCTATTTGAATTCTTCTTAATGGATAACACCCAATAATTGTTTTTCTTTTCACTGTGCCTGCAATCCAATATCTGTAAGAAATCCTAAATCTGAGTCAG
Source organism: Acrocephalus scirpaceus scirpaceus (assembly GCA_910950805.1). Lineage (NCBI taxonomy): Eukaryota > Metazoa > Chordata > Aves > Passeriformes > Sylviidae > Acrocephalus > Acrocephalus scirpaceus. Next base: position 10,258,119 of record OU383777.1, read on the forward strand.
CTTAAAATCTTTACAAAATATTAAAGAAGAGAATGAATAATAAAGCATTCAGTGTTTCTAAAAGCCATATGCCCTTATTTTTAATGTCCTAAAGTTCAAGCTATTCCCAGTTTACAATAATATTAACTGCTTGGGTTCAACTTTGGCTTAACTTGTATAAGCAAAGCAAAAAATAAGGAGTGTCCACACACTAACAAAGGTGATGATGATTTCAGAAGTGGTTTCAACTTTAAGTCTGAAAAAATTATGGCTCTATCATTAAAAGCAATTCCTCTGCTGGCACAGATCTCTTCAACAACTGGGTCATGGCTGGTTCCCAATGGCTGGCCTTGGCAGAGGAGAAAACCGGGCCCAGTCTACATTTCACATGCAATACAGTGCCTAGAAGTAAGTACAGATTCAAAAAGCACTTAATGGAGAACACTTGGTTGAAGCTCAGTGCTTCCTATTGCAATCCTTTCATGGTAAGTGGTTCCATACATTATAAGAAAGTAGAACATAAATGGGTTATTTTTAAAATCCTATTTCACAGCATTATTTTGTATTTACCTGGGGTTTCTAGAAATTGCTCAATGCAGACCAGTGTGAAGTCCCCTTGTTTTTACAGGGGTTTTTTTTATGTCTCATTGCTTTATAATTTTACTGATATTTCTCAATCAGAAAAAAGTAACTTTGCTTCTACCTGTGGTATGATAGAAGAGGATTCTAAGTGATCTCATTTTGTACTGAGGCAATCTGTCAATAACACAGGAACGTCTTCAACAGACAGGATTCTGTTTAGAATCAGGAAAGATGCATTTCAAAATTTGGGTCCTGTAATTTTGTTATTTCTTCCAACTTAGAAATGAAAAACAATTAAAATATGAAACACAAATAAAAGCATATTGATATGCACAGTGTGTATGTTGGGTTTTGCCTTTTTTTTTTTAATTGAACAGCCATAAATGTTACATACTTTTTTGTTGGGAGTTAGCATATAAATAGGTATGCAATATTCTCTCTAAAATGTATCTGTTTGAAAGTATATATGGCTTAATTTACACACAATAAATGCTGTCTCATATTAAACAGGTCATTTAATTTTACAACCTAGAGCTACTTTCTTATGAAGGAGAGACAGATATAATTTTTCCACCTGATGAAGCAATTGATCCAGCTATAATTCTAAACCTTGTCTATCATTCAGTTTCCCTAAACTTTGAAAACCATATCTTTTCCAGGAATGGAAAAGGTAGTGAGTTTTTTTTTTTTTTTTTTTTACTTGAGTTTTGGATTTATTTTGGTTTGGTTTGGTTTGGTTTGGTTTTTTGGGGGTTTTGTTTTGTGCCTGCTACACACCTGCAGTAATCCATCTGGGATTTTAAGTAGGAGGCTACTTAACTTTTCCAATTTTTGAATATGAATATTATAAGAATAAATAAGCTCTTGGACTGCAAATTATGCCTACACAATAAGCTTCAGAAAATATCTTAAAACATCATTAATATCGATAAAAAATCAGGAGGAAACTGCCCTGGTTGAAAATATCATCTTGTTGAAAACACACACCTCTTTTTATCACTGTGGATAAAGGTCTTTGCTAAAGTGCTTTAATTTATGCACTGGTTGTAACAAAGAGCATGTGGAATTCCATATGCTGTGCTTCATAAAACTTATGCAAACTGCCCCTCCATAGCAGACAGTGGAAACACTGTTAGGATGAAACGTGCTATGAATGGAGTCCAGTGTTGGAAGGCAGTTCAAAGAAACTTTATCTAAGCAAACTGGAATGGCTGATTTCCTTGCAGTTTTACAGTAATTATTAGGTATATGCCAAGCTTCTCAGGAAAACTTGCAGTAACTTTGAAATGAGGTAACACAAATATTAGTCTCCTGTACTTGGGAAAGTTTAGTAGTACAAAAATATTTTGTTTTTGCATTGTGAGCCTTTCTTTGCACATAATTACACTTTCCCCATAGGCAGAGGTTTTGAATATTCCTAAATTTAAACACTTTAGATGCCCTATTAACAAAAAAAAAAAAAAAAAAGGGCTATCAAATATCCATCATTAAACATGTTTATAAATCCTATGTAATCACGTACTTCAAAGCCTTAATTCCAAGAACAAGCATGAAAAAAGGCAACAGTTGTATAAAGAGAAGAAAGACTAAGAAATCATTTTCTCAGCTGAACTATGAGCCACAATATAATTTATATCTAGGTGCTATTTAATAGTGTCATATATTAGTTCATGCTCAAATTTGAGAATTAGAAAATTCCCAAAACAGCTTTGCAAGGAAAAAATTCAACAGTAGTATTTTAATTTCTGTACTTTGGTGATGGGAGAAAGGAGATTACTTACCCAGTCCCACTCTAGGGCAATGGCAAAGCTGTATTTAGAAATATTGAATGTAATTCTATGTTTCATCTACATGATGAAGTCTCTAAAATGAACATTTTCAGTATCTGCCTCAGCTCTCACAGGATCCATGAGACACATCATCACTTTCGGAGTGCCTGCACATCTTCAGTTTTACAATTTTCCCTTTATCCTGTATAAGTTGGGTATTTCAAACATTTGTGAACACTGCAAAATAGTTAAACAAATGCATTAAAAAAAGCTGTTTCCTAGGCTAAGGCTATGGAAACAGTTACAAAGATCTCAGGAGCTCTCCTCACATCCTGATTCAAAACTGTGAGAGGTTTGTGAGTGTGTGAATGAGAGGGGAGGGAAAGAAAGAAAAAAAAAAGTGACACCTAAGTTCCATAAATCAGTAATTTAATCTTCCAGTCTAAATAAGAGGAACTCATCTCCTCTGTGAATGCCTATAGCTGAACACATTAAGTCTAAATTACAGTAGTGTTTCTTTGTAGTCTGTAGAAGGAAGTGAGTGTCTTATAATTCAAATGTGTCAGGTCAGAAGAATTCCCTTTCTGAAGTTATCTTTTTTCTCTCCATTGACCATTTAATACATACATAATACCCAGCTCAGACATAAGCATCCAGCTTCTGGATGTTCAAGTTGATTCCTGGGCAGATGAAACTCTTCTCAAACTGCCTATAGGTTTTTACATAACCTCTCTGCTTCCCGCAGTGAATTGTTCTTCTCTGATAGTCACCCAGCAAATGCTAGAAATAAATCTCTTTTAAATCTGAAATAGTGCCATGAAAGAATGATTAACATCTGAAGCACTTTGTAAATAGACCTGAAGAAACCTTTCTCCTGTAATCTTCATTATCAGGTACTTTCAACATGAGGATTTTGGTGGAGGAATGTCTGAGTGGTACTGTTGTCAGAAAATGTTGGTTTACCCTTCCTTTTTCACATGAAGAACTCAACTTCAGTAACCTGAAATGTTTTCCAAATGCACTCTATAGGATTTATATTTATATAACCCTTTATCATGATTAAGTAATTCCAGCATGAGTGAACTCAGCATTTCAATATACTCTATTACATTCTTCTTCCTGATGCATTGTTTGGTTTGTGGGAAACCTTTAGTTATAGCTTTATAGAATGACTTTGTAATAGAAAACATTAGAAGTTTTTTTTTTTAATAATAATATATTTTCTAATTAAGAAACACACCGTGATGGTGACAGCAAGGCAGGACCTCCCTGAAGTTAGTAGTATCAATTAATTACTGCATAGAATTTGATCTCACAGTCCTAACAAAAAAGCAAATCCACAATGTTTGACATGATAGTGCAGCACCCTCTTAGTAGTTACATTGTCTTTAATGTAGATGTTCTGACTCCTAGAATTTATTACCAACTCCAGTTTGGTCTCTGATTTATTCAGGCTTTTTAGCTGTTATGCAGCACAGCCTCTACTGCAAACACACACATCTGATAGTATATAAAACCCATTTTATTAAGTCACATAATGTTTGTAGACAAGCACACCAGACTCTTTAAGAGCCATATACCTGATAATTCATGCAGTCAACATACATGCAACATCTGCTTCTATAAAGATTTAATACTTCTTCCTTGTTGAATTTGGATCTCATTGTTCTTAAAAGAAGTTGAAAGCAGAGAAATAAAAAAGTGCATAAGTGCAGAAAATAAAAGCATGTGGGTTTTAAAAATAACAGATCTTTGTTGGTGAACTTAACACAGACAGTTTTAATTAGATCAGGCAGACTTACAAAACCAACGTAACCCTTGTATAGAATTCTTATGGAGAAGACAAAAACCTCCATGAAGTTTCTCTCTTGGTGTATTCTCTAGAGGTTTTCCTGCTTGTGAAAAAGATTATTTTTCCTCTAACTGTACTTTTGCTTTGCTATAAAAGACAGAAAAGCCACCTATACTCTGTTTACTGAAAAGGTTTTTGCCACATTCATATGGTTGTAAATGTCTCTGCTAAAGGTGTGCCTCCTGAACTCTCGACTTTAAAGACTGCTTCACACCACGAAGACAGATACATCCAAAACTACACTGATTTTACAAGCATCAATTTGCATGACAAGAGAAGGAGCAAGGGTCAAGAAAGTGGGGTAAATATTTCTTCCCAGGACAGATATTTCCACATCAGTTCTTCCTGAAAAGGATTTCAGAGTAAAGTCAAAATATTAGGCTTTATAGAACTATTATTACATTCAAGGATTATCTTCTTAAAATTTTACCATCTATTTGCTCTAACTTTAAATAAAAACTGATGACAAATTTCCTTCCACTGAAGCAAATTTTAAATTGAATTGCAATGGTTCCATTTATATCCAGCAATGAACAATCACAAAAATTGAAGATCTGTCATGGAGTTCATAGCATCACATAATATTAAGTACTGAAAATGTGAAACATATTGCAGTGTTATCTAGATATAAGACTCCTCAAAGCCAGAACTTTTCAGATAGTGCAGAACAAGTCTGTTCACTAGAAAGAGTTGTGATGGAAAACCTAACTCCACCATACAAACTATCTCAGGTAAGTATTCTTCATTCTGAATTCCATTTCTTCATCACCCCTATATGACAAGATTTTGCAAGACAAGAAAGCTACAATGATGGAAATCTACATTTGAAGCATCCCTGAGCTCAATGTAACCAATATGAAATATGGTTGCTGATGAAGTGCAATGTCAGCAAATTCATTATCAATGAATCACTAAAAGGATGGAATACAACAACCTACAGTGTTGTGAGATCTTGTACAAGTGAAGCCAACTGGATTTGATTCAACCTAGCTCTTATTTTTATCTACTGCTGTCTACTCAAAAATTTACTGTGGTGCTCCATTTCTGTTTCACCAATGGCACAGTCTCTTGCTATTTAAACATTCTTTGCAGTTATTTTGGATAGCACCACAGGGGTAAGTGGTCTGACATTCTAAGACAGAACTTAATCAGAATATGTGGACTGGAGGTTTCAGAAAGTATTCTAGGATCTCTGAAAAAAGAGTAAGGACAAATTGTTTCTATCTTTCATCCAGAATGCAGCAAATTGAGATCATCAGCTAATGTAAATCAGAAGAACTCACTGAATTCATTAGAGCTCTTCTGGTTCACATCTGCAGACAATCTGCATAATCATGTTGTCACATGTAATAGTTATATTATGTTCTCATGATTCCCCTTTAGCTGAATAGAGATGGCTTTCCTGTCCACAAAAATGTTAATGCCTTTAGAAAATTCCCATTCCATGTTAGGGCAAGCCTAAGACTAAACTTGTATGTATAATAACTTGAAGTCTTTTGGTTCAGATGCAAGTGGCAAATAAAACTGATTTTTGCGGTATTTTCAGACAATCTTTTTTTTTCTTTTTGGTTGAATGAAATGCTTTCAACTTCTTGAAGAACAAATCATTATGTTCATTTATAAACCATTTCAGATTAAAGCAAATGAAAGAAGAGAGTGTGTTTTGTTAAGAGAGTATGGGGTTATAGTCCACATTCTCTGGCAGACAGAATGGGGAGAAGGATTCACGTGTCCTGCTTACCCCAGGGGAAACCAAGTCTTTTTTTATGATGGGTGATATCCAGCTTAACAAACAGGTTCATATAATTTAAAATGGCTTCAGAGTTGCATTGCTTTCCTCCCTCGCTCCTCAAACTCCTCTTAACAAAAAACAGGAGACATGAATTTTATCTCATAGTCCAAGCTGGATGGAGACAGCATATGAACACAGGTTCTTACATCTGTTGACTTCAGTAAAAACTGGACATTTTTTCTCTTAATAAATTATGGGTTTTAGAGACTATATAAGATATTTTGTTATCATTTGGAAATGTCTTGCAGTATTTTCATTTCTGACTATGCAATTATTATATCTTATGCAATAATCACCCTCCAAAGAAAAGGAAATGGCTCAGAAGCTGAGAAAAAACCCTTGCCTTTAGTTGAAAGATTCAGGATCAGATCTGTTTTGCTATTTTTCTCATAGTTATGGAATAGCTCAATTAAAAGAGCATTTTAAAGCAAACAACCAAAGTTGCCTGAGTACTTCATCATCATCATCATTATCATCATCATCATCACATTTGTTGGATAAATGTACTTAGGATCTGCTAGCACTTCCATAATTTGGAATTTGTTGTTTCTTACTGTATTGATACATGTAGTTAAAAGGAGCATTGGAATATCAATACCATTCCTCCTCCACCAGACTGCTTCAAAATGCTCTGCTATTTCCTACATATTGCTTTAAATCAAAGGCTTGTGCAGGTGGAAACTCTTCAAGGTCTCATAAGTTAAACAATAACTTCTGTCCAGGTTTTTTTTCCGGCACTAAAAGTAATTACCAAGCCAGACTGGCAAGATTTCAGGTCCTGTCTGATACCTCTAAAGGATCAACGATCCTCATGCCTGTGCTTTCAGAGAGACAGGAAAAATTTGCTTCCAAATTTCAAAAATCAGTGACTATTTTATGGCAACTCTCACCCATCTCAGAGCTGTCACTTGATGATCCAAGTAATGCTACTGTTCCATTATATATTAGTGAATATATATATACACACAAATATATAGAGAGTAAGAAACCAAATTAGACAATGGGGAAAACCACCAACCTTTAGGATGCCCAGTTCTTATTGTTTTCCTGATTGTTTACTGATTGTTGTACTTTTATCGGTTTATTTGCTCAAAAATTGCCCTAGAAGGCCGTGCTGGCCACCCAGGGGTTAAGACACTTTCCAATGGCTCTGTCCCAGCACTGACTTTCACTGAGGCTGTGTGGCCCTTTCCTATGCAGTGAAGGATTCAAGATGACCACAGTAAGACTGGCAGCATCAGCAGCACAGCATCCTGCTACAGCCATGACTTGATTGCAACAGCAATAGACAGAGTATAACATTTTTAGAGAAATTTCACTAGTCTTACTGGTTTCCGTATAGGAAAATACTTTGATTAAATTCTCACAGCTGTTCCTTTCCCTCCATACAATTTCATTGGGGTGCTATGATATATATTGTCATTTCTTTGCTGGTGGAGGGGTGACTCTCCTGCTTGAAGAATTTTGTGAAACTGATTTAGTTTTAGTATAATCATATAAACATAGAATCATGGAGTAGTTTGGGTTGGAAGGGATCCTTAAATGTTATCCAGCCCAAGCTCCCTGCAATGACCAGGAATGTCTTCAACTACATCAGGCTGCTCAGAGCCCCATCCAACTGGACCCTGAATGTTTTCGGCAATTGGGCATCTACCACCTCTCTGGACAACTCTCTGGGAAGATCTGGAAGCTCTTTTCCATTGTTTGGAAAAGGTTTTGGCTCTGAGTTCTCCTATTTGCCTCTGCACTTGAAGCTTACTATTTTTAAGCCACAACTCAACACAGCTATTTTCTAAGTTACAAAGGCAAGAAAAACAGGTAGGTTAGTGCTAAGAAGGAATGAAAAAGTGTTTTAGCACTGGAGTTAGATTCTTTTCATATAATTTTAGCTTTTACCTTCTAAGCTGGTGATTAGGTTCCCCAAAGATTCATTAGAGCAAAGGGTTTTTGTCAGTGGACAAAATTCACCACCCGCTGGGGGTGATTCATCCTTCATGTAGCATACACTTATTTTTACAGAACAGCTCTTTAGATAAGCATAGCTAAATGCTTTGTGTGTCTTATCTATTTTTAAAACTCATTTCTCTCAAAAGAGGCCTTTTTTTCTGTATATCTTTCTGATTTATAGAAATTTTATATTAAGACTATATTAAGGAGTCTGAAACAATCCTGTGGATGCCTGAGGTTAGTAAAATACTGTAGTGAGCAACCAGCTTCTTCTAAGAATTTTGTGCATATCTTTATTATTAAAGAGTATTTTAACTTCATGGCTAGAGTTGTCCTATTATACCTAAATAGAATACAAATTTCTGAGAAGTTAATCAGCAGCTGGAGCTCAGATATTATGTGTATGTGTGTGTCTTGTCACACCTGCAGCCCACTATATCCACTCCATGAAACACATTTCTTATGCTGACAGGAAAGGATGTAGTCACCACTTTTATTTGATTTTAACTGCCGCATAAATTTGGAAAAAAAAAAAAAAGTAAAGCATTTATGTTTTATTTCTCTAATATTATGTTCTATCATTTCAGCTTCTCCTATATGAGTGGTAAACAACACCATTTAATACCAAATATCACTGATTAATATCATAGATTTTCTTTAGTAGTTAGTGTCCTTCAGGTTGATCTCAAGGAAATAATATTGTATTATTATAATAATAATAAGAAGAGCTCTAATTTTATTAATTTCATACTCAATTAATGATGTTCTAAGATTTTAGGAAAAGTTGTACAGTCATATCTTTTATATCCTCTTACTGTGTTTACTTAGCTATGTGATGCTTAAGGAGTCTGGTTCTTGGAGAATTTTGCTAATATCTGTAATTACTATTTTCTCATCTTTAAGAGAAATTAACTTTGACTTGGTAATTTTTACCTGCAATTTTATATAGCCAGAACTTCCATTTGTTATGACTTATGAAGCAAATTAAAGAGCAGTGATTTGAGGTCTGGTTTTCAATCATGCTGTAGTCTAAGATCCCATGTTAGGTTTTTTTTTTAAAAATGAGAATTTTGCACTGTCATTTTTTAGTTTGGATGATCTTTTATAATTGTGTTAGAAACAGCTCAGGGAATCTGCAAAATGATCGCTTGTGTGAACTCTGTTCTTTATCTGCTGTAAACATGTTCTCTTTAAAATTATTTATTGTAGAAGTTAATTTTAGTATGCAGAGAGATAAGTAGAAATACAAAGAGAGTGTTTTAAAAAGATAAATCATTGTATTTTTTAAATATTTGTTCACTGTTTAGTTTTCTACAGGTTTAAAGAGATATAGCTAGGATCCACACATTTCGTCCAATTTAAGTGCATTATTTTGTGGGTAAATTTAAAAAAAACCAACAAACCACCATTCCAGTTTATTCATAAAATTAAAGTATTCCAATCTGCATCCCATATTCTCTAGAATACATTAGGAAACCAAAGGAAAATAATTTTATTTTTGTAATTATTTTTCTTTTACTGACAGCATAGTACCAATAATACAATGTTCTCACTATCATTCATGTTTACCAGTGTTTTCTAACTGATTTTCCTTTTTTTTTTTTTTTTTATTCTAGGTAAGTTTCCTTTCTGTATAAAACCAATTCAATCTGCTCATCCCCCCTTATATCTTTATTCTAGCCTAATGCTTAAAAAAAATAAATAAAGTAAATTGGGGGGAAAAAAAAGAGCAAAATTATTGATCATGTATTTTAAAGGTTTAACACTCACTCAAATCTGAAAGGAATGATCCAACATGTTTGCTGCACAGCTGGTCCTCCTTTCCATAGTCCTTAGGTCAGCTCCTGCCACAAAGGCACAACCAGGGTCTGCCAGAGGATGCAGCAGTGGCAGGAATGCAGCCAGCAAAGCACTTTTGAGTTAAACAGACCTTTCATCAGGCTGCAATTATTTAATCTCATTGATTAAGCATGCAGCCTAAGCATCCCCCCTAAGACTAAGTCCTACTCATTACTATAGTGCTGTATATATTACATTGTACTCTCCATAGGGTAGAAAATTTAGACGGTTGTTTTAAAAAAAAAAAGACCAAATAAATTTCTAGGCCTACTAAACTGATAAACATTCATCTTAACTGTACAAAGACTGTGGAAAATGATGCCATGGTTTGCCATGTCAGCAAAAATTCTAGCAAGCTTTAACCATGTCCCAAGGTATATTTTCTCCTGGCACAAAGGTGGAGAATATATCAGAAAAGAACTCTGTTTAATTTAAAATACTTCAAAGAAGTATCTTATTATTAGTTTTCTCTGCTGGACATATCCATATAGGTTTCAGCTTCTCTTGACCTCCTGCAGAACAGGACTGCAAACTGTAAGAGACTGGTTTTCAGCAATTTTGCTGGAAAATAATTTCTCAAGCATGGAACCCAAGCACTTGTTCTGAATTCATAGCTGAGTAGGAATGCACAAAAGCACAACAGAAATGGAAGTTGCTACTTACACTTACTTATTTGTAGTTTAACATTATGAATTGCTCACAGCACCAAGCCTGACAGAGTTCAAGTGTTTGGACAACACTCTGAAGCACATGGGGTGATTTTGGGGATTGTCTTGTGCAGTTTGACTCCAGTGATTTTTGAGGGTCCTTTCCAATTCAGCATATTCTATGACGCTATAAAAATTTCTTTGCTATTCTTAAATACATTCCCTCAAGAAGAAGTAGATTTGCCCTCATCTAGACATAGTACCCCCAGGAGTCTGTGAACCATGTTGAAAATTATATACTAGTGAATATTGAACCCTTTTTGGTCTCTGTAGTTAGAAGTGCTTTCTTTATAAAAGGATCTTAGTGGGGGTGGAATGCTGAAATTTTCTACTGAAGTGCTTTTAAAGCAAACATGCCTTGAGCTGTTATGGATGAAAGGTGTTTGTTAAATTGCTTGATGTTACAAATATCTGAAATTGAGTGGGTGATTGATTTAATTGCAGTTGTCAGACTGGTTTTAAAAGCATATTTCTCATTTTGTTCTATTTTTCAGATCTGCAAAACAGTTGGATTCTGAACATAAAGAAAAGAAAATGTCTGACTATACTAATCACAAAATGCAGCTTCTGGCTAAGCCAAGGCATACTGTCAAGATGAAGTGCTGCACAATTTTTAAAACACTCAGTCTGGCCAACACTTTCTCTCTCTGAATAGCAGTGCTCCTGTTGTCCCAGTCTCTGCTATTTCCTGAATAAAAATATCTAATAATTGTGATACTGTGTTGCTTTCACATATATGTAAAGCTAACATAGGAAAATTAGTGAATGGTGTGATGCTGCAACTTTGAGCTTGGTAGCCTCTCCCAAGTTGTCCAACCCTATCAGTGACAGGGTATCCATCAAAACTCAGTTCCTCACTCTTGTGCCAAAGCTTGCTGTTCTAGAATAAAAGCAATTTGAGCAGCACTTGGAATGTGATTTTCTTCAGCCTGATTCTGTGTTGAAGCACAAAATTAAATGCCACTGGGTTGTTAGCATGCCTGTTCCTGTAGTTCCTTCCCACCATTTTAAACCTGCAACAATCAGGGTTAGTTTCACTAGAAGGGCTTTAGTTATGTGATACTATTGCTCAGAATGCCACTCTGCTAAAATACAGGCATAACAGTTAGGCAGCTTCTCAATCTGTACTGTTGAAGTTGCTTCAGTTCTGTATTGTGTACAATAATCACAGGTTTAAAAGGCTAGAGAAAAATTTAGGCAATTTACCATGACAAGTCCTGTTTTTTTCTTCTTTCCAGTGAAAGATGAATGTAGTAGCATTTCAAAGAAAGCAGAGAAATTGTAATGGGAGAAACCATGAAAAAACCTCCTTTGCAGCACTGGATACCCTGCAGCTTGAATCTCAGCTGCTTAGAAAGTCAGAGTCAGCAAGGTGAATCCCTAGATAAAGTGTTGTGGATAAATGATCTTCCTGAGTCAATAGTGGCTAAAAAATAATTAAATTAATATTTTCTTGTAAATTCATAAAAAAATCTAAAATTCTGCATGCTGTCAGTTACTATGGTTCTTCTCTTGAGTGGTAACCCATTAAATAAGTAATCCTTTAGCTGTTTTTTTTTATTGCCTGCCCATGTCCTAAATTTCTTCTCGGACACCTTTGAAAATACTGGCTTTGCATCTCAAATTGCCTAAAATCTGTTTTGAAACACTTACTAATGCAGAAGTTCCCCATTGATTTTAATGGGCTGTGGATCAGCCCCATAAATAATGAGGAAAACCCATAATTTCTTTCATATGCTTTATCACTGGGAAGCAAAGAAAATTACCTTCATGCACAGTGTGCTTGTATAGCTTGGTCTTTAGTTCTCGGTTAGATGATATTATTGTCTGGCATCAAAGCAAAGTTCAGAAGAAACAAAACAGAATGAAAAACTTGGAAAACATTTATTGGAGCACAGGAGAATTTTAGATTCACTGTTGATTCACACCACACACTTGTGTGTGAAGGAATGTGCGTATCAGCAAAGTCCTGAGCAGACAGATCTTTCAAGGTTTCACATAAAATGACAGATGCCAGGAGGCATCAGACACCTTCACAGCTTTGGGCATCATTAACCAGCATTGTTTAAAATATGTAGGGTTCAGAAGAGGCTTCTGTTTGGCTCTTACAGAGGGAAAACAGTTTGTCTCATTCTTCAGGGGTCTCCACCAGAAGCTACTGAGGAACTGAGGTAGGACCTCATGGCCATCTGCCTCTTCCTCATGAGGGGAACCAGAGGAGCAGGCTCGGATGCACTGATCTCTTGTCTCTGGTGACCAGTGATTGGAACAGCATGGAGTTGTGTTAGGGGAGGTTTAGGTTAGGTAGTATGAAAGATTTTTAACGCAGAGGGTGGTTGGGCACAGGAACAGGCGCCCCAGTGAGGTTGTCACAGCCTCAGAGAGTTCAAGAAGTGTTTAGACAAAACTCTCACGCACATGGTGTGATTCTTTGGGTTGTTCTGTGCAGGACCAGGAGCTGAATCATGACACTTGATCAAGGATGCTTAGTGTTCCCTTACAACAGGGTATTATATGAGTCTATCATTTTCTGATCTACAAAATTTCTGCCTTCAGTGGAATCTGGATTAAACTGTCTGTGAGACAGTTTAAACTGTGCAAAGCCAGAACTAGAACAGATTCAGCACAAGTGCTGGAAACAACATTATGGGTGTGCCCTGCTGTCACTCAGGGTGTATAAGTACAGTTACAGCAAAACAGACATGGAAATTTGTCTTCAGTATTAGATTGAAGAGATGTAGAGATATCAAACTATGCCTATGGTGATGTGTTATTATAATTTATGATTCTAACATTTAAAAGACATGAAAAGTGATGTTAATTGGTAAGGAAAAGATGGTAAATGCATGCAAAAATACAGTAATTCTTTATAACCCTAGGGAAGGTCCAATAAAAGAAAGAGAAAAAAACTATATATTTCACTCAAAAGCAAACATTAAGAATTTAGGCAGTTCTTATTTGCATATTCTTCATTTCTGTTTAAAAACCCTTCTATCCAATACAAGCCTAACCAGGTCTTTATGTTCCATTTGTCATAATATTGCAGTTTAATCAACATCACAAAGTGCTTTACTGTGTTTCTGGTGTCAATGCCTATTCTTGACTCCTATCTGGACCTTTTCCAAGGCTTTCATGAAGTACCTAAACGGAAAATTCCTGTTTAATCTCCTTTTTTTCTCATCAGGACATTTCAATGGGGAATTTCTCTCCAGCTCTAATAACTTCTCATTTATTACTGAGCAAGCATACGGTGGAATGGAGAAGCTATAGACTGTTCAGCTCTCCTGGTGGCAGTAATGCTGGCTTGCCTCCTTCCCTCTCTCACCACACCAGTGGCTCTCTAATCCAGGACACTGACCTTGAAAGCCAAATTGTTTTGTGTAATGTGCCCATTGCTGCAGATATAGGAGCTGGTACCTGGCCTCATGAGCTGTTGACCTGCAGGAAAACTGTGCTTTGTCTTCAAAGGTAGCTGGGAAAGTAGATCTGCAAAGAAATTCTGCAAACAGCAAGAAGATGAAATTAAATCCTTCTGGCAACATTTGCCACTGGTTACACCTGAGGTATTCCCCTGTATAGGGCACTGCCACACTGCCAGGGAGGGGTAACGAAGGGGTTTGGTTAAATAGCACCAGTGGTACCATGGGGTGTGCTGAAGGCTCTCCCTGGGGGCACTGGGAGGAGATCTCCGTGCCTGACAACAGGAGGTGCCTGGGATAAAACTGGTCCTGAGCCTGAAACAATTGCTGAGACCTGAGGTTGCTCAGTGGCTGGGGGAAACCAGGCACACATGTCCTGGGTGGGGGCTTCCAGCATTTTACTGTCTTCCCTGCCTTTGCTTTATTAGCTTTAAAATGTGCAGGTGTTTGATGAAATGATATTCAGAAAGGCCCAGTTAAACTCCTCATCTGGACCTTTCCATAGTGTAAGAATATGGGCCCAGCAGAGCAGATGCAGGTGTTGACTTTCTGAGGGTGGGAATATCTTCCCTTGGCCTCTCTGACCCTCTCTGGCACTTGTTTCCCTAGGCAGAAATTAGTTTATACATCTTAGCACCCCAGACCCATGACCTGCCTTATCCAGAGGGAGCACATGCTTTCTTTTTGCTTTAACCTCATGAGATATTTTTGGCTTTGCACATAACAAGGAGGTAGGTAAAGTGATGTACAAGGATATTTGGGCTGCATTTAAAGACAAAGGACCAAAGCATATTCAAGTGACCTGCCCTGAGAAAACCCAACCTTACAGATTGTTAGAAAGGTTGCAAGTACAATCACTGCCTCCAGCCTACCTTCATGTCTGGATGTTATTTAGGGGGTAATGTCAGACAGAGACTATTCCCATTAGCCTTTTCTTTGAGGGGCAAGGATACTCCTTTATGTGTGCAAGAGACTTGTCACGTTGAGTTAATGGAGGTCTCACAAGATTTACTAACCTTGATGTAACCTCTAGAACATTACCTCTTCTTCAGCTTTCTGATTTTGACTTGATTTTGACTCAGACAAAATTAATAGATAAATGCAGCATGTATAAAACATAGTTAACCATTATAATCCTTAGGTTTTCATTAAAGTTATTAATAATCTTATTTTTAATGTATCTATCTGTTAATCACCACTTTCTTAACAGATATCTATGCTTGAAGATATCTATGTCAGGGTCCAAGGCTATCTTGCTAATCAATAGAGAGAGACAAATGCCTCTTGGGGGCAATCTTGAGGCCCTATATTAGGGACCTAATAATTAACAAAATGAGATGTAATAATTCCCTTCTATAAAGTCTTGCAAAATCCTCTAAAAAGTAGAAATTCTTCCCCATTTTTTCAGCTGATGAAGGGCTCCTTTTTTCCAAATCATTTGTGATTTGAATGTCTCATGTTAAATATACCTGATAAGATTGTGATTTCTGCTCCAGATCTCATTTTGACTTCCTTTGGCCCTTATTTTTTTTTAATTAATATTTGTATAGTTTTAGTGGAATTAGTTATACAAATCAAGACAGTAAAGTTTCAGGTCAGGAAAGGAACCTGAAAAGAGATAATCAATAACATTTATTAAAATACTGTTAGTTTATAAACAGTTAAATATATAAAGACAAACAAATACAAAGAATCCCTCTCAAAAACTCTGATTTTAGCACCTGAATCTTATAATCTACAGTGTATACTCCTAAATAAGAAAGACATCTTTGTGCAGTTAAAGGTTAAACATTTTGATAGACAAAAAAATTCATGCCTGGACTAGATGTAATATACTTTTATGATGCTTGAATTTTCTCATGAATGGGACTGTAATATCTTATGTAATGGAAACAAAATATGAACAGGGCATTTCTATTCAAAGAATACTATGAAATTTCATATTTTCCCCTTTGGGTTTACTTGAGTGGGGCTTTACAATTCTAGCCACAAATGCAAACACAGATAAAATATCCGGCTTCTTTTTTGGCCAGGGGACAGAGATATGAGTCATGGAAAGCAAGATTTATTGGTCTACCAGAAACTTTTAGTTTAAATTTTCTCCTGTCAAGTTCTTTCAAAGAAACCGAATCTGCATGTAATTGCACACAACCATGAAAAGTGCAGCTTACTCTTTGACTAATTTAATTCACTGCCGTTTTCCTGAGGTTCTGGCCTGTGGCTTTGCTCTAATAGATACAAATCTTGTGTTGACTTATCCAAGTCTCCTGTTTGATTTACTGTTTTAATGTACCAGTGATAAACAGCTTAATATACTTCTTGCAGTACTTGAATATATTGTCCAATTATTGTCATATTGCCTAAAGGTGTGAGTTGACACACAGCCTTTTCTAAAACCTGTGCATTGTTTGAGAACCACATGAAAATAAGAGTTAAATGATGAGATGGGTGGCTGTGCAATTGGCATCCAGCTCAGTGAGGCTTGAAGGGACACTAGCACCAGTGTCACAGAGCAGCAAGAGAAACTCTGAAGATCTGGCTTCCTTCTGCCAAGGGGAAAGTTCCACAACCTGTTCCTTTGGAGCTTTGGGAGCTCTGACTGCCTGGTTTGTATCAGGGGAGTCCATCTGAGGGGTCAGGAGTTAAAGCCCACCTGGAGTGAGGTTCATCTTGTTCCAAGGAAAAATCCTGAAAACTCTAATGAGTTCTGGAGTTATAGGTCTCAAAATATCTGGGTCCTGACTTCAGGGCAGATACAGTGATTGTTTTGGCTAGGGACTCCCCTCATTTTCCAGGTATATCTGCCAAAGGGAATGGACATTTCAGTGCTATGGTTTTATGGGCTGTTTTCTCAGTAAATGAGGCTTTGTGACATTTAAAAGACTGTAGAAATATGGTGTCTTCTATAGAGGTACTCAGCCTTTCAAGGAAGCATTCACTTACACCCAGAAACTGGGTGAATTTCATCAGTAATATATGATAGTAGTAGTAGTGTATGTATGAGAGTATGAGAAAGCAATTTAGGGAAAACTTAACAGACTTCTTTAATTGATCAATTAAGCCTTAGATTTCAGAAGAAAAAAAAGGAAAAAAAAAAAAAAAAAGACTTCTTCAGCAACCTAAAGAAGTGTTAATGGATGCCTTAACCAGTATCTTCAAGGGTTTAAATACACACAAGTCTTTCTCCTGCTGCATGCCTCTCAGAATGCCAGATGGGAGCACAGTGCTCTGAGGCACATTTGGAACATAACACGTTGGCTCTCCTGTTTGCATGCAGTGGTGACACCTATGTGGACGAATATTAACTCAGAAATAAAAGATCTGAATTCGAGGATTTGTTAAGCCTGTGGAGGTTTCAATCCTATTTGCTCACACGAAAAAATGCTATAATGGCCAGACTATAAATTATAAGCATCTAAGGGGTTGCTATACTCTTACACCCTCAGCATCTCTCATAAAAGGAGAGAATGGTTAAACCACGCCTGGACCTCCTGGAGAGCACAGAACTTTATGCTGGGTGTGAAGCATCAGAGGGCTCTGATATCAAGATTAATTATGGGTTTTATCCCAAAATTTTATAATCTATAAAAATCTATAAATGGCACATAAAGGAGAGTTTCTGGACTCAGGACTGAGAAGGGCTGAAGCCCAGTGCTTGTGAGTTCGGGTTCCCTCCAGGCTGTTTTTCCTCCTTCATGGTCCTTATAAAATTAAAAAAAAAAAAAAATAGAAAGAATGCTTATGATTGAATGTTCTAATTGGATTAAATCATATTTCAAAATGTCTCTTCTGTTGGCATAGTAGTGACTTCATTTAGGCTTTTAATGAAGAGATTGAAATAAAAAAGAGATTAGAGTTCTTTCTGGTATAGTAATGTTATAAGAAAACATTGTGATTTGGGAAATCTCCAAATTTTTCTGAGTTTTGGACTTTTTTTTTTTTAACTGACTTTTTTATATTAGGTATTGTGTTCTCTCTCATTTGGATTCTTAACCTCAGAAGGACTTTAAAAAACTGCTGTTCAAACATTCACACAAATACCTGCTTGCATTAGTGTTCTCCACATTTTCACATTCTGGAAATGCTCTTGTGAACAAATATTTTCTTGTACAACAGTTCTCAAAAGGTGAATAAAACAGGAACATTATCAAAGCAAATACATGTGGCGCCTGGTACAGGAACATTTTTGCAGGATGGAGCCAATGCCAACAGGGTTTCTGTACAATGTACAGAAGTGCACTTCTGCAGATTCAAAGATATGCATTACTTCAGCAAGAATTAGTAGATCTTGGAGAGTTCCCTGGGTGATATTCTAGCCCTGATAAACTGAAGGAAAACTCACCTACTTCTTGTCATCAAAAGTAATTTCATATGTTCAGATATTAGTCCATACTTTACTTCCACCTTATTCTCAGGACATAACTTTCTCCTGTTTGCTTAGATTGTTTGTTGAAAGCAACAAACAGAAATCAAATTGAGATAAGATTTATTTGACAGTCCAGTGCAAAATCCACTAAAGTCGAGAGAGAACAACTTGTGCCTGTTCAGAGAGCTTTCAGCCAGCTGCTGACTGCCTATGATGTATCTGAAATAGGTTAGCAGTAGGATTTATGGTGTAAGAACTAGGCTGGTTTTGTTCTATCTCTTTTAATAACATTGAATGCTCCAGAGGAAAGGTTCAAACTCAGATATTAAGTTTTCTCCAGACTCAAGGTAAAAGCTGAGATCTTGGAGACTGCACAGCTAGCCAGTACAGTTAGAAATACACTTAATGGATCATGATATTCTCTGTCCCTGGTAGTGCTTGCAGCATTAGGAACAAACCTTTCACTACTGGTACTTCCCTTTGACAGCAGAGGGAGCATTTCATCCAGTAACTCATTTCTTTTTCTACATTCCAGTGAAAATCCTGGCAATAGTTAATAAATAATTACATTACCAAACCAAATATCTCTAATCAGGCAGGTACCCTGTGGTCGACTAACTTTAAACCAAGGTACAGCAGCTGAAAAATCACACAATGTAGGAAAATCAGAAAATGTTAATGTGGATCAGAAACTGTTCCTCCTTTTTTTCTCGGGAGAGAATTTTGTGAAGAGTAAGAACCTAAATGAGAGAAAGTATTTTTTCACTACTGAAAGAAGAGACTGTGAGGGGTAAACCAATTGGCAAATATTAAAAACTCCCAACAACTAAAGACCAAACAAACAAAAAAACTTGAATAAAGAGAATCCCCAAACCTCAAATTTGCACTCAAATTTTTAAGGTTTTTAATTTCCTCAGAGCTCCTGATGAGTTTCCTTCAGACAGGTCTGTATTGAAAGCACTGCCTGTTTTGCTACTGAATTCGGGCCTTCAGCTGCTGGGGAGGTAAGGGACAGCAGGCAAAACCACCAAACTTAAAGTACCTGGAATAGGAAGGGCATCACTTATTTAATTGCAAAGTGTGTAAGGGTAACAGATTAAAAGGCATTGACAGAACACAAATTTTAGTAGCTCTGATCGCATGATAAACATGAACTAGCAATTTCCTATTGCAGTAGTTATTTAAGGAGATGTTTCTGTCTTTTTCAAAAATGTGCTGGTCTTGTTTCCAGCCATTTGTGATTAGAAAAACTTTACTGAGTACATTAGCAAATGTACCCTGGACACTGCAGCCACAGCACTGACAGTACTGGTTTTTTTGTGAGCTTTCCCCACTGGAGAGTTTATTGATCATATTGTTTGTTTCATTGAATACTCTTTTTATTCTTCCTTGGCCTTTATTCAAGCAAACGATGATACTTCAAAGAGATTTTATTAAATGAAGACCAGTTCCCTCCAGGTGATATTAATAACTTTGATTCAACTACACTATGAACTGATTAAAACCAGGCTGCATTCATATGTCAGGTTAAACCAAGAGATTCAAAAATGAACAATTGCTTCTTTAAATCAGTGGAAATTTTGCCTGTTTAAGGAGGTGGTCACAACATTAAAATAGTTTTATTTGTTTATTAACTTAGGCTTCAGCCCTGAATCAAGGTCTGCCAACATTTTTAACTAAACTTGTAATACAACCTGTCTTCAAGGGATATAGAATGTTTCTAATCACATAGACAGCATTGGAGTATAAGGTAAGATAGATAAAATATATTTTTAAAGTTTTAAAAACTCCACACTTCATTAGGAGCAGGCTGGAAGCAATGTTTATGCTGAATCTTGCTTCTAAAAATGAAATGTTAGTGTTAGAAATTTCATTTAGGGATCAGAGACTCTTACCCATTACTTCCTTCTTGTAAGAAGACTTCTTGGTCAGTAACATCACGGGTGAGGTTGTAGATGGACCTGATACACCACTGATCAAGAATCTCAGAATGGTTGAGATTGGAAGAGCTCACTGGTGATGTTCATCTGCTCTAACCTTACTGATCAAGCAAGGTTATCCTAGAGCACATGGCAGAGGATTGCATCCAAACAGCTCTTGAATATCTACAGGGAAGGCCCTCCACAACCTCACCAGGCAAGAGATAACTCCAAATCTCTCAATTTTTATATTCCTTCCTCTCTTTATAATTTTTTTTTTTTTTACCCTACTCCAAATTTTGATGGAATATTTTTACCTCTTTTTCTATTTGAATCAGAATTTCCTAACCATGGAGGTGGTTGGCCAGGAACACAACTGAAATGAGCATACCCCTGGAAATATTGTAAAGTGACTCAGCTGGTCTCACAAGCTTGTTGCAAAGCTGGAAGCATTGTACGATTTCTCGAGGGAGGACTTCTTTTATCCACTATGAATAACGCAGTTTTCTAGATTCACCAGCCTAAATACTCATGATTTCATATTAAGCCAGTTTTCTAAGTGGAATAACTGTGTACCTAACAGCCACTTGTGCTAGCTGAACAAGATGAATGTTAAAAATTGCTCTCACATAAAAAATTAAACATACAAACAACATCAAAAACCAAGAAGAAGAAAAACTCTTTGGATATTTGTTGCTTAAATATTGTAGGCATTTCTTAGGATCTCTCTGACTGGCTTTTAATTCCATATTTGTTCATCTCTATTTAAAGTGTGGAGAAGAGCTCTTTTATTTTGAGTAGGCAATATGCAGACCCTGAAATTTGTGACAGGCACATGCTGGGCTATTTTTATTAAAGAAACTCCAGAATCCATGGCGTGTTATGATAAATGCTTATCCTTGCACATTCTTAGAGATGAATTTAAAAGAAACAGGAGAATGAAGCCAGCAGCTAAGATACCTGTCTAGAAAGGGGACTACAATTTTCAGCAAGTGGTAGGAACAGATCCAAGACCTGTCTTAGCTTAGGCCTATTTGAGTTGATGGGTTTGCACTTGTATAAATGAGAGAAGAACTTGGCTTGTAAACTTCAAAAGACTCACAACAGAAAACAGGGGAAAAACTAGAAGAAATGAAAAAGCAAACAATGCCATGTGGAATGAATCTGAGATATCCCATCCCAGTAAGAACACTCAGCAGTCCATTATATTTTTTCAGATCAAATGCAGACTGTGAGATATATTGACTATGTTAGGATAGGGTGGGAAAGCAAAAATGTTCAAATAAAAGCATTATTTTGGCACTGCTGCTGAGATTAATGTGGGTTATAAAAAGAGTGCATCTAAGACTGGCACTGGAACTCCTGATAGCTAAGCAGGTTCACAAGGATGAACTTATTATGACAACCCTAATATTGAGGGAAAGAAAACACAAAATCAGGACCTATAATTTATATTAAGTAGTACTGGTAGTAATAAGGTTCAAATGGAACAATGGGGTTTGAAATTGAACAGGAATATATTAAAATAAACAAATTATCATAATAAAACCTGAATAACCAAAGCACAAAAATAGTAAGAGACAAATTAGTTCTTCAATGGAAAAAGATACTTCATGCATACCAAGTACTGAAAACCTGCACCACCTATGCAGGGAAGCCTACATGGTCCCCATTCATGCACATATTACCCTTTAACTATGAAAGCTATGGTTATCTAAAGCTTTTTGGAGGTAAGCAAATTTCTAAGTCAGACTTGCAGAAAATCTTCTACCTGCTCATTTTGGTGCTGCTATGTAACCACAGGGTTATTCCCTCTTTTTCTGATTATTGAAGAACAATTTCTACTTCTAAAAACCATCCTCAGAAGCGCAGAAGCTTTGCCATTCCTTTTTCATTACTTAAATTGTAGAATTCAGTTGTGGGGAGTTCAGAGGGGCAGGAAGGTTCCCAACACAGAATTGCACTAAAGAAAGGCTCAGCTCCACTGCAGGTTACACCAAAGCTAAGACCATCAGCTGTACACTCCACAGTAAGCCTTTCAGTGTTCCAATGCTTTTCACCTGGTTCCTGTGGTGGGTTTTTGTGTTAACAGAGAAAAATATCCTCTTTCAGAAAGCTGCTCATGGTATCTGTAGCAGCATTGTTATGTGTCAGATGATTCACCTTTTGAGGTTCACATTTCCTGTGTGTTGGTTGCAGAGTCAGCCTGGGGAAGTTGGCTTGGACACAGATACCTCAGGCAGTTTGAGTGGGAGGAAAACACAGTTTTGATCTGAGGTACTAAGAGATACCTCTCTGAAACATTCTTAAACTTACTATTTTGACATTATTTTTGAAGTACACAGCCTGACTTATTTACCTGTCCTGAGTTATTTGGCAACATATGCATATGTTTGACTATATTTGCCCACTTGCTATTAATTCCTGTGGATGAAACTGATCTAGATGAAGTGGCTTAACAAACACAGACCAAAAGGGAGGTGAAATTACATCATGGAGTTGATAGCAATTCCTGAAGAGAGAAAAGCCTCCAAGAGACTATATAGATTATCCTCCTTATGACTCACAAGAAAGTTGCTTAATCTGAGGAAATATATAGCACATGTAGAACTTGTTTCTAATAGGATCACCCCCTAAATATTTCAAAAGTCACTCCAGCTAACTGAACTTTAAAACGATTTAATGCCTCTCTGCCAAACTGAAGAGTTAGAACAAAGTTCTCTTTGCTTGAAAGGAAAAAAACGTTAAAAATATTATTGCCCTGATTCTTAGCTCTACTAGCACAGTATCATTTTGTTAGTCCATCAAAAACAGTACTTTGTGTTGGCAATTTGAAATATGACTATATTTTTTGCAAATTGTGATTCATAATTGAAAAATCATGACATAACCTGGCTTTATTTTCACAAGTTTGCAAAGGAGAAGGAGGTATAAATACTCAGTAAAAAATATTTGCAAAAGAGCTAAATACAGATTTTTCTGTGAACATTCAAGCAATTTTAAATGGTGGATATGATTTTCTTATTTCCATTTAAATTTGATGAAATGCTGGTGGTGTCAGGTTGACAGATGTTATCTTTGTACCTTAATTTTATAAGACAAACTCTTGTTTTGGAAAGCAACCTCTGTGCTTTGATAGAATTTTGCAATTCTATCAAAAATTCTCAGCCTATCAGAACATGAATTCCATTGGAATCACTACCATCCCTTTCTTCTTGAGGGGCAGTAGCTCCAAAGCATGATTTACTGGGAAATTATGAATTAAGGTTGTATAGAAGCTTATTTTCCAATATTTCAATATTTTGATTTTGAAACACTTTCTACTTTACTAAATGTTCTTCCAGATGGTAATAATTATCTATTGCTTGATGCCTCAAACTCAAAAAACCTGTCTATTTCTGGTACTTCAGTAAGAGAAATATATCTGTTCCATATATCTATTCTATGAATTAGGCAGCTACTACACTTGACAAAACAGTGATGCAGGTAACTACTTGGAAAATCTTAGGTACAATTAAGTTGTGACATTATTGTTTAATAAGCTAATGTAAGTTACGTGAATTTAGTTTTCTTGAATTTTTTACTTCAGAATTTGGGGAAAAAATTAGAGATAATCCAGAGGGAAGTTTCTTATTCACTGGCTATCTGGCATGTTAAATCGAAATACAAGGGAAGGTTTAGTTAAGTTTAAAGTTAAAATTAGTAATTTATGTTCTCTATTGGAAAAGTGAAATAATAATTTAATCAAAATAATAAATATAATCATTGAAATTAAATTTCCTTCCTGCAATAATCCCAGACTTAATTAGTCTTTAGAAGATCAATGACTGAACACACCATCCCTCAACTTATAATGAGTCTGAAGGAGAATGTTTGCAAAATACCACTTCTTCACCAACAATAGAAATAATACTGTGCTATTATGCTACAAGATCCCTTTCCTGTATTTTTTTCATTTTTTGTATGTTTTGTATTCAATATTTGTACTATTTTATATTTACAGGCATACCCATAGGGGGTTTTTTTCTAATTCTTGTATGCATGCAATGGCTTAATTGATATTTCCATCATACATCCATCATTAACTCTTAACTTTCCGTCTTATTGGGTTTTACTCAATTTTACATATTATTAAAAAGTTTATGTGAGACACTTTTTATCCTTTTCTCTTTTAGCATGAAATCTAGCAAAGCTTTTCTGAAAGTATGGGAGAGCAAACAGATTTAAAATAACTTTCTCTTTTGCAAGCATTAAATTTTACTGAAAGCAGTTCTACATTGACACATATATTAACACCTACTCAGAATGTGGTTGAGGAGCAATAAACATCCCCTTATAAAGAAGTTCAAATTCTTTATTTCTAAGAGTAAAGTAATTCTGTAGATTGCAAAATTAATTGGATTATTAAATGTAGTGGCTTGTCCAGAAATATACCTATTATTTATGGCTACATCTCCATCAGGGTTAAGGACAAATGAAATATATCATGTTGCCATCCTGGAAAATACAAAATGTCCCTCCTGGCTTAAAGGAAAAATGATGTAATGCTTGTTATTGTAAGCCCCATGCTAATCACTACAGATTAAATGTCACCTTCAAGCATTTTGAAATCATTATTATGTTCATGATTGTTTTTACATTTGGTCAGGTTAAAACAGTATGAAGAATCTCCTGCTGATTTTAATAATTCCACACTGATTCAAGCACATCACTATTCATGGTCTTCCTGCATCTTTATTTTCCTTTTTCTCTTAGCATTAAAGGGGTAAAAAGAAATCAGTATATCTGAAAAAAAAAATTTCCAAAACCAGACATAACAGAAATGGTTTGATTGCTATAGAAATCCAAGCATATTTTGAACTCAAGTCTGAACAGAAAAATACTTTTATATTCTGTAAAAGTCTAGAAAAAGCAACACAAAGGTTGAAGTATTTTTGCCTTGACATATAATGGTCTTGTTCTCCTTGGGAGCATATAGCTTGGATAACCCATTTAATTCAGTTCAAGGAGAGTGAAAAGTAGGAAAATTGCAGTCTTCAATGAGGTTACATGGATACTCTTTTTTAAAATTAAATTAAGGTAGCTGAATTCATGTTGTAGCAGTATTTTGAGCCCCTGAATGCCAGCAAACATCTTACCTACCAGATGAGGCTGCTCAAGTCCTCCCAAGCAGCATGTCCTTCCAGGCAAATGGATGAGTGAGTAGGCAGGAATTTAGATAGCATCTCCATTTGACCAACACAAACACATCTATTGAAGATGACCACAAAAATTGGGAAAGGTGGCACTAGAACAAAGATATCCCAGTTCCTCATCTGGGATTGTGTATATGTGTCTGCTTAGTAAATTTTTAAAACAATTTAATACCAATGTACTATTAGACTTACATTTTATGAGGATATTGGAACAAAATCTATGTAGACAATAAGACTTCCTCCATTTTTTGCTTCTTTTTTTTAACAGAAGGAAGTGACAATTTAAAAAATTTGCTGACAAGGGTTATGTCAACAAATGGTATACATGTGTATTTTCTGGGTTTATATCCTAAATATTATTGGAAGAGTAAAAATAAAGGTTAAGAAAAAGTTTATTTTAAATGTGGGCATATTCATGGCAGACATTTCTATCCTGAAGTGATTGAAATGAATTCATGATAACCTTAGAAGTCAGGTGTGGCTTTTACTTTCCTAGGTGATGATTCTTTGATGGCTGGAAGCTGCAAACTGGACACCAAAGGATGAGCTACAAGAAACAAATGCTGCTCACATTCAAGTCATCATATCTGGAGTCAGCATAATTCCTTTTTCTGTTGGCTTATCTGGCCTGATATCTGGAACACTCTCTTTTATAGCCAAAAATGTCACAGAATAGATTAGCAAACTATTTAAAACCTGTCAAAAGTGTATATTTTAAAAATGATAAATTAATCATTAGTACCACAGATTTTTTGTCTCTATGTTGAATTAAAAAGTCACATGGGAGCACCATGCCTTCCAGGAACCAATATAATGAACTCATCTCTAGCTGAAATGCAAAACTATAGTATTACTTTTAGGCATTTAGGCACTTAAGATCAAAACTCTAAAATGCTGTGTGAATAGTACATGAATCATTGAACAAATTGAAAACAACCTTGTCCTTTAAAGGGGGCTAAGAGCTAAGATAGATATAATGTCTTTTCTGCAGTATTTGTGGGCTTGCCAATAAATAAAAGATATTTATAGCCTGAATGAGCTCAAGGCAACAGTCTTGGATTTATAAATTACATCAATTAACTTTTGGGAGTACAAACCAGGAGCTCAGGTAGCTTGGAACAAAGTTCTTTTGTTGTGTGTATGGCTGGGGAAGAGGGAACCTGTGCCAACAAAAGCTTCTGTTTTGTCCTGTGATCTCAGTCAGACCAAAACAGGTCACACTCAGATTTGGTGTGGCAGTCAGATTTTGGCATTTCAAAATCAAAATAAACGTCCTAATAATCCAGTGCTGGCACCAAAGTGGTATGATCAGGGATCTGCTACAAGTCAAAATGACACAGAGCCTTACAAAAAAGTTAAATGTTGTACCTTCTAAATGATACTAAAGCTAATAGATATTTTCTACATTAATAGCCTTTAATAGTAGATAATTTTGAAACATAGTAGCAAGATTAATTTTGACCACATATCAAACAGGGCAGTAACATAAGATATAACCTGTAAGACTGCCTGGTCTTCCTCCAGTCAAATGTGGTTCCCTGCTGTGGCAGGGAACAGCAACCCTTCTGTTTCTGTGTGTTTTTCTACCTCCATGTTATAAATAAGGTTTTTAACCACAGAAGTCTGCCCAAAAATCAAAAACCCATTTAGTGATTACATCACTTTTTTCTCATTGTATCGTTTTGAGTATGGTATTGTGGGCTTTCTATTAGCTTAATTTCTTCTTCCTTTTTTTTTTTTTTTTATTTATGAGAAGAAATTATTTTCTTTATTATATTTTTTGTTTGTAAGATTCTCAGTTCCTTAAGTGTCCTCATATATCACAAGTTTTCCTTATTTCCTGATAGCCCAGTAGCCATTATTGACATCTCCTCTGGTTTAAATTAATTTTCTTCAACAGAGATCTCTCCACAGAGATTTTTTGGTCATCATAGTCATTGAGATTTTGGATGATGATTGCAGTCTTCCTCTGTAATTATGTTCATTCCCAGTACCTACTGGTTTACAATAATGACTACAATAAAGTTTGAATTTTCCTATTAGAACTCTAATTCAGTTTTTTTTACAAGACTATAAACTCAGACATCCCCTTAAAGGCCTTTTTCCAGCCAGGTACTATCTTCCTCAATCACTTCTTTCTTGCGCCATCCCTTTGTTCAATACTTAGTTCCTCTGCTAATCCCTGTCTCCTCCAATTTCAGGTGGAATTTCCTTTGTGCCATTGCATCAAATCCCTTACCAAAGTAGACAGAAATGAAAGCTACAACATTTCTTTTGGCTTGAAAAGAATTTCCTTATCAAGGAAGTTACCTCTTCAAAGATCTCTGAGAAGATCTGCCTTTGGGAAACACATGTTGAAGTTTACCTCATTTATTATTGTCTTATGTCTTTAATTATTCCCCTCATCCATAACTCATTCTAATATATGAATGCAATTGAGAAATATATATAAATTGGTCTTTTTTTCTCTTGCACGACTCCCACTAGATATCTAGAGTTTCTATATGACTGTTTCATTAAACAGTCCCTGGTACTGGGTCTGTGATTTCACATGCCAGTTTTTTATGACACTGGAATGAGTTTATGGTCTCTTCCCATTTTGAGAATATTTTACCTCTTTAGATTTTGTTGCTACTAAAGAGTTGTTTTCATTTTCACAATCTCATTTTCATTTGCCTTTGATTCTCTACCCAAACATAATTATTCTCCCTGAAACCTGATATTAAGTACTCATTTATCTTCGTGCCTGTAACTGGGTTATGCTAATGTTCAAAGTCTGTGTGCTGCACTTCTTCACACTTTCTTCTTCTTCAGTCTGTGTATAGCAGAAAAATAGAAGTAGTTTTAAATTACTGTAACAATATGGAAATTCAATGAAGTACAGGTTAATCTCTGATTAGTGCTGGCTATGAATGATGAGACATTTTTTATTACTTCTCATTTTTTCTTTTTTTTTAATTTTAGTAATTACAATTCTTTTTTGTCTCACACGACTATTCAGCCTTCATCAACTTCAGACATCCTCTCTTCTAACTCCTCCTGAGTTCTGACAGATTTATTCCTGTCTGAAAGATTTTATCCATTACTATAAACCCTTATGTTCATAGACTCTATCTCTACTATTTCTGTCTCCTCTTCCCTGGTTATCCTGACCTGTCTCTCTGTGATTTGAATCAATCTCAGGGAAGGTGATTTCTGATCCTCTGTAGATACATTTCACATTGTTCTTGTCTTCAGCCCTACATAATTTACCAAGCATTTTCTCTGCATCTCTTCTTTTTGTCCTCACATTTTTCTCTACAAATCCTTTTTTTTTTTTAGATAATGCCCTAACATTAGCTGAAAGATCTCTTTTTTTTTTTTTTTTATAATCATACAAGTGAAACTATGTTAACATGAACTTCAATCCAGACTCTTTGCCTTAGAGTATATCTGAGATCACTGGTGTGTTTAAGATTCCTGAATTAGAACCTATGCTTTCATAACTGATTTCAACAACTATCTAAACAAGCTACAGTAGAACCTCTATGGATAAGCTAATCTCAACTACCTTTGGACCAAAAATAAGTTTCTAGTTTTTCAAGTGTTCATAAATATCACTTCCCAAATTACAATATTAAGTCAAATGATGTGAGATTTAAATTCAAAAAAAAGAAAGAAAGGTATTCATGACTGACAAACTAACCTACAGACTTTTTCAAAATAAAATCTAGTTCTCAAAAGTGGAATAGGTACAGGAATTTGGAGTATCACTGGAGGCACAAAAGCTTTCACCTCCACTCTGTATGATGTATGTGAGAAACTTGAATATGAGGCATCCACAGACCAGGTGAATAAGCTGTTCACCAGGTAACAGATTAGGAAACACTGAATTGTATTCGCTCATTGAATAATAAGGAAAAACAAACTTTTGAACAGTGTTGAATCAGCGCTTTCTATTCAATCCTGGACTTAATTTTCCATGGTCCAAATGAATATCCTTATCAAATGTCTATATGTATAGACATAGAGAAAATATTTTTCTCTCTGTCTCTGGGAATATGAAATTATTTACTAAAAATGGCACAGCACCACCAACACAAACTACAGTAAACTCATCTAATAGTAGTCCCAAATCATACTCATATGGTGATTCAAGCTCTTAGTCTGAAACATGCCAGACATGTTTCCTTGTAAGTCCTCACTGACTTAACCCCTGTCAATCCCTTCTCCTCAACATCCTTCTCTTCCCCTTCCTCCTTTCTTATCTTAGTGTAGTACTGCTTTGAAAAACATTAGCTCTTGGTTGATGGAAAAAGTTTTATGGAAAAATAAAATATTGTCTTCACTATGATTCCTTGGGAAGATTCAGTTTTAAATAACTGGTATTTTCTGTCAAAATTGTTTTGGTGGAAAATCTTCAGCTGGAAATAGCATGAATAACTGCAGGGAACTATTGTCAAGGCAAATTACTTACACAGTTTAGGACCAGCCAACTTGGGCCATTGGGTATTTGCTGACTTCAGAACATTCTCTAAAAAATGTTCATAAACATTTATAATTATTCAAGTCAAATATTTAAGTGAATTTTTTTTTTTACTAAATAAGTTTATACTGTAAAGCCATCAGATAAGGAAAGATTGCAACTAAAATTGCTCTTGTTATTTCATTCTGGTGTCCTTTATGTATTCATTACAATGTAGCCTTTAATTACATAATCCTGTGTTATTTATTCCATGCAGAGAATGGAGAGTGCTCACTTGTAGCAGCTAATCAACGTTGTGTATACAGCATGCAGTTTTCACCATGTAACCTGAGCTATGTTTGCTGCCCAAAATGTAGGAGTTGCAATAGATTATTAAAATCAGCGTGTGCTTTGTCATGACATTCCTCACTGTGACATCCAAGTCCTTTGCACTTGTTCACTAATTTTCACATCTTTGATGGTATTGGTGGCTGTGAGAAATGGGAGAAGGTCATAAAGCTTGAAGCTGATGCACACAGTAAATCAAATGGATCTTTTAATTTGAGACATCTATTAGTTTGGTTTGTAGGTGTATACCATGACAGAACACTACCACTGTTTAAAACACACTAAAGTGTATCTGCAAATTTATTACCAGAAAATAGGGATGAACACAGAAATAAATATAAAAACAAAGCTATTGAGATCCAGGAAGAATCTCACTGAAGCAGGATTCTAATATTGATGTCTTCAAGGCAAATGCAGACTAGAGGTTCTCGAGGCAAAGTTCAACAGCACTTCATTTTCCCATACTTAACCTTTGTCATTCAATACTCATCTTCCATATCTGTGGAAATGTTAAAATGCAACATCTTTACAGAGCTCTAGCTGATTTTGTGCTGTAACTAAGACAGGGCAACTTTGGAAGAGTTAAATAGGAGATTAAATGTAAGACTTTGTCATACTGAGATTGCACAGGAAATACAAATACTGAAATTGTCCAATTTGGTATTTCCTTACTTTGGAGCCCTAATTCTAGTCAATAGGACATGACAGGAGTTATTCATATTTCTAATGAACTAGCTAGAAGATGGAAAACTTGTGGTCAAATTTCACAGTAACAGCAGATAACCAGTGAAATCCTTCAAAGATTTGTGGAAAAAGTTGATGTTAACATAGCTGATTTAGAATGGAGGGCAAAAGGCAAGCTGACAAAATTTGTGTCTGGGCACTTAAAGCAACAGCTGCCTATGAAGTTTTGCAGCAAATACTTTCAAACCTGGGTATCTGGGGGAGAATATGAATAAATGTGCAAAAAAAAAACAGTCCCAAATTTATTTTTTTCGAGTATCTCTGACCTACCTGTTATAATGTTGAAATGAGATAATGAATTAGATAGAAGAGATCTTGTGGTTAACAGGTGGAAATCAAAACAGAACTTTTTTTTAATACCTCTGTAAAGACCTCTGATACATCAACTTTAGCACTGTGTGAAAAATGAAGACGTAGTGAAACTGAGGAAAGTGCAAGAAGTAGAGAACAGATTCTGGATTAGGAGGGTGGCGCGGACACCTATCAAAAGCCTGCTCAGAAACAAAATGAAAATCAAAGGCAGAATATGTATAAGAACCTTTTTTCCTTAGAGGGAGATGGCTGAAAGAAGTATGATGGAAGTATGATAGAAAAATGCAAAACTATGGATGGACGAAACCCTGAACTGGAAATACCCATTCATTGTCTTTTCAGCTTTGAGGACCAAAGATTCTCAGGTGAAATTGGGTTGGGCAGGGGATTCTTAGGTTCAAAATTAAGTAGAGAAATATTTATCCTATGACGTGAATTTACACACTGGTACTTTCTGCAGAACTCTGAATGTTAAAAGCTTATACAGCTTCAACTTGCATATGTTCATGGGAGAGAAATCCCTTGAAAGCTACAACAGAGTTCAGAGACATCACTTCTGGCACAGCAGGTCCCCATTTATTGTGTTTATTAGCGAGTGCTGGAGGGGAGTGTCATACACACTTCCTCTATTACACTCTCTCATGCCTATCACCTACTTTGAGTGACAGCATACTGGGGAGAGAAAGAGTGCAAATATTGTATTTCTTTTGTTCCTGTTATGCTTTTCTGTGTGAGTTAAGGTAAGTATAGAACAGAGAAAAAAAAGACACATAAACGTTTTCATATATAGGAAATGTTTAAGTTTTCTGTGTTAGGCTTTTTTTCTTTTAATTCTTTAGTTGATTGACTTAAAATAAAATCAGTTTATTATTCTAAGTACGTTGTGTAGATGAAGCTTGCATCATTGCTCATATTAAGAGTTTCTAGACCAAACTAATTACTCTTCCACCAGCAAAACAAGGCATTCTGTGTAGAGGTCTACATACTGCTACAAGTACATGTTTTGTATGTGATGTCTTCACTTTCAGCTGTATTTAGGCTTTGACATAATTTGGACCTCTCAGCTGTCTTTTTGCTCCTAAACTTGTGCAATTGCTGGCCCTTCATCTACTTGACCTGTATTCTCGTATAGTGTAGGAGGGAATTCAAAAATCTTAAAATAGAAAAGAAGCTGGAAATAGTTCCACCAACATGACTCCCAAGATGAGCATCTGCACCATATTTTGTCACTTATGGAAGACATAAGATTTTGACTGGATATTTTAGCATATTTTTTTAGCAATCAAATTCAATGATCCATTGTGATTATCCCATCTGGTGCCCAAAGAAATGAAAATTAGGTGTCCTTGAATCTTTTTCTTTGTAAAGAAAATTTTGAGCTTTGTAAAAACCCCAAACAGCTAAAACATCTTTGGGAGAAGAAAACCCATAGATTCCTTGGTGAATGAAAGTTAATGGGTGTACTGTGCAGTGAGATTATCTCCAGTTCTAGCAGCTGACAAACTGACCACTTTTATTTAAAACAACTGCCAGTGTTATAATAGATATCTAATTTAATGAGACTCCAAGTCTGTTTTCCTGCCTCTGATTTCAGAGTCTGATGGGGAGATGAGATACTATTCTCCAGATGCTTGTAGAGAAGGCAAGAAGTAACTGGGCTAGAAGTAACTGAATCATGGACTCTAATTTTGTATATTCACATCAGCAGGATCCTACCCAAGTGGAAGTTCTGATTTCCTGTCTTTAAGAGGTCCCCTTAAACATAGCTCTGAACTGCTACAGTGAGAGAGTTATTGCATAGTCTTTTGGAAAAGAATTATTATTTTACATAAAGTGATATCTTCAACATGTAGAGACATTTAAGTGCATACAGATTTTCTGTTACCTAAAATTTTCCATGAACTTCAAATTTGAAATCCTGTTTAATGAAACATCTTTCCTTTCTACTCTTTCCTCAGGCTGAAACTGCACGGAGTTTGTGCCTCTGCAAAGGCACAAACTACAAAAGTTAATTATTATAAAATAAAAAGAGGAAAGGTCTTAAACTCACTGGGAATTTTAGTTTTGAGTTATATGATTATGGTGACTAGCAAATATTTTCCTCCAAAATTTCTTAAACTCTCTCCCTAAAAATGGCATATATTTTGCTTGTATAATCTAATATTATTTTAAATTTAATTTCACTTACTTTTGTTTTATAAAAAGCAAAGAAAAAAGAAATCACAAAAAGTCACTTTATAATGCCAAAATGTTAAGATGATAAGGATCTTTGTTGACTTATTATTGCAGTTTTTAGACATATAAATATACAGAATTTGAAAATGTACATTGTTATACAGTTGTTCAGTGTTCTGGGCCAGGACTTCTGCACCAGTGACAAAATTTAGTTGTTCAGATTCAAAGGCAGATTCAGATGTCATTTGTGGTGCCTATGCCAGAAGATAATTCCTGTGTGCTATAGTCAGTAAATACACTTCCGTCTGCTGTAATCTCCTCGGCCAGCAAGTACAGAATCCCCACTACAGCAGAACTCTGGCTCTGCACTGAGTTGAGCTGGGCTGCAGGCCTGGGGCCATCACATGTGCTTTGTTTGGACTTGGCTTGCTTTTCTCCAGCTTGTTTGGCTTTAACAGCAACTGATTAATGACAAGGTGGCTGTTACTCAGTTTTAGTTTATTTAGCATTTTATGGTTATGTGGTGAAATGTCTGCGGTTATGTTATAGAAAAATGAACTACTGTAGTGTAACTATGATGAAGCTTAAAGGACAAAGCTTAGATGACAGCAGAGGCCTTGAAGATTAGGGCACAGTAAGATCCCAGTGGTATCAGGGCTATCAATAACTCACCAGTAATCAGTTAATCAAAAAATCAAAACTCAGGAGCTGGAGAGGGGAAAAAAGTGGAAAAGGAACAAGCATACAATGCAAAGTGATAGAAGAGCAGGGTGTAAGGCACATTAGAAAACACAAAAATGGCATAAAGAGGACAAAAGAAATCAGCAGCATTGCACTTGTTCTGAAAAAGAAAAGGAATTAACCCCCATCATTAGCACCATGGTCTTACAGCAAACGTTTTAAGAATCCTCATAATTGTATCTAGGCTAAAGAGAACAGTGCAAAGCTAAGGCTAAAAACTGGGATAATAAAAGTTTGGTGGTAGATGGTTTACTTAAATAACAACTTTTTAAATATGGTACTGCTAACAAGACTTGCTTTCTATTTAGATTGTATTAGCATCAGTGTATCTGGACTAATAATAGTACATGTTTGTTTCATTTTGGTTATACTGCTAAAGCTTTCAATTCAGCCAAGAGTAAATTCTAGGCTTCACACAGAAGGTCCCCTTTTAGCCATAACAAGGTTTTGAGTGTAACACTGCTGAGATATAAGATATTAACAGTTGGTTTTATAGTGCTTGTCCCTGGCTTCTGGAAAGCCAGCTGGGAACTCATGCAGCTGTTGCAATTCAGAATAGCTTTAATTTCCTGTGAACTGTTTATCAGACCAGACCAATACTGGTCATTGACAAATTCTGTAACCACCAAACCAGGAATAGTTTTGGAGCCACTTCACTGCCTCACTCTGCAGACCAGGAGTCAGGCTAACAAGTCTGTTAAAAAATGTTAGGTGATACACAGCATCCCTAAAACAGGTTTCAATTAAAAACATCCTCTCTGTATTCCTCCCTTTTTCAAATTGCAAGCTTTAAATAAGAAAAGGTAGTTGAAATGTTTATAACCACTTGAAATAAGAAGAATAGAAAGAAAACTTTGATGTTTAAATAAGTTATACTGAACCAGCTACATCATGCAAATCTTAAAGCTTTTTAAAGTTTTTAATTCCTGTTCACCAGCTCTTATGAGACAAATGCAATTCCTCCCACTTTACAGTCAAAGTGAGATATGTATATACT
This sequence comes from Acrocephalus scirpaceus scirpaceus, assembly GCA_910950805.1. NCBI lineage: Eukaryota > Metazoa > Chordata > Aves > Passeriformes > Sylviidae > Acrocephalus > Acrocephalus scirpaceus. The sequence continues at coordinate 10,293,246 of OU383777.1, forward strand.
TATGTACAGCAAGAAACTGAGTTACAGAGTAAGGATACTTTCAAAGTAATTGTGCCTGCCATCATTTTCACTACCTGAATATTTTTCAGTCATTCTGTCTTGACTTCTGGCTTATAGTACACAAAATATTCACTGTATGAGACATAAAAATGGACTGATGTGTATGAAAACAATAAAGAAGACTGGGAAGACCGTGTTGCACCCTAGGTACTTCAGTTAAGTTCTTCAAATTAGGTTGGATGGCTTCATGATAAAAATGGAGATGACAGTATTGGTCAAAAGTTCTATTTCTACAGTGATCACAAAATTTCTTTGTTTCAGACACTAACTTGACTTACCACTTTTCCTTCCTACCACTTCATCCAAATTTTTCTGTGTATCAAACAATTGCCTCCTTACGTGCCATTTGGATACAGAATATATACCCACACTAGTGTGCATCACTAAAAGTTAACAATCTTAAGGAATTTTTACCAAAGAAAAAGTACAGAAGATGAGCAGAAATGCAATAGTTAAATAAGAAATGTTTCTTAAAGAAAAAAACTAAATCTTCCAAACAAAACTCCCCAAATACCAGCTCTTTCTCATTCTTCCTGTAGTATCATAAATATTTTTGTTTGCAGTACAGAAATGCGTGATTACACATACATATTTTACATCTGAAACTGATATGCAGTGCTACACTCAAAAGTGTATTACACCTTCTCTAAAACAAATTGTACTGAATAAATACATGTTGCACTGAAATACACTTACAGCCATTTCAAGTGATGATATAACAGTGATAGGGCACAACCAGTCACAATTAACACCACAGCCCTGCTCTGTTGGCAGCTTGGCAATTTTCTTTAAAGCAACAGCAGTTAAATTACAGTCTGGAATTTTGTGGGAGAATGGCTTTTCAAAGAACTTTCCATTAGGGAACTGTTTCTAAAGGCAGCAATAATGACTTCATTGAACTTTAAATATTGTTATTGCCCACAGTATTTGAGATACATCTTACAGTGGCTTAAATTACTCTAAAGGTGTTCCTTACTTAAACACCAATTTTTGTTGCCAATCATATGAGGTTAATGACTTCAGCATTTTATATACTTTACTTTACAATAACTGCTCTTAAAATTTATAGAGGATCCTAGATAAATGCAATAGTTATGACCCTAACCTTACAGTGCTGAAATTTGCCTATTGACTTGAATGAGCTCATATCAGTCACAAAGTTCATGAGGAAGAATGTGTTCAGGGTGGGGGTATATGGGTTTATTCAAACGAGTCTAAAATCAATATATCTGAATTTTCCCTGTGTCTTGTAGAAATAAGAAAGGAAAACAATATAACTGCATAGTAAAAGCAAAGCAGCAAAAGTTAATTGTGAAAATTACTCCTGTTACCATCAGGATCTTAAATGGGCTTAAATAGCCTTCTCTCTAAAAAATAAATCCTGTCCTTAGTGAAATTTGTCATTACTTTCCATAATAAAAAGTAATGAAGTAAAAATAAGGAAACTCAAATTCCACACAGAATAACAAAAATCAAATTCCTTGACTGCAGACTTAAGGTTTGCATTATGTGGCACTAAGTCAAGTTCTTACTTGCTTTTTAAAAAGTTTCTTAGGAGAAACTCTGACAATGGGAAATCAGCTTGAGTTAAGAAAGAACAGATTGAGCTGCCTTCGTCCACACCCTTCTTGCATGATTGAAAAAGAAAATCCAGCAAGGGTTTCCAATCTATAAGCTGCGCCTTTATGATAAAGAAAAGAGAATGGTATGTGGTTGTAAGTGTTTTCAAGTGTAGTCTGTCCCTTTCCACTTTGAGATAACTTCCTCTTGCTGTGGAAAGTAGCATTAGGATAACTGTGAGACTCTTCTGCATAAGTAATAAGAGCATAATTAGTGGAAGATTGAGGAATTAATAGAAATAAATTATTTTGAAATCTAAAAAGGCCTATGAGGAGCCATTCTTTGGGATAGTTCCTTTTTGAAAATGTGTACTTGGTGGGAGTATCACAACAAAATTTAGTATGTTTGGAAAGATGAACAGATTGATTCCCCCCAGCCCAAAAAAAAAAAAAAAAATCAGGCTACTAAAATACAAGCCTTGGTAGGAAAATCTGGAGATGAGCGAAATAAGTTGCAGAAAACATTGACTTGGAAAATGAAAAAGTGGGCAAGGATTATCTTGAATATTCAGACTATTCTGCAAAAAGGTATCCAGGCCTCAGACTCAATGCACCTCCACCTGAATCTGTGAACTCTGAATATTGAAAGTTTACTGAAACTGGTATTAATAGTTTATTAATACAAGCTACAAGTTGTAGCTTGTGTTCTTAAACTGCTGTCTGATCAGACCAACCAGGGGTTGATCTGTTGAACATATATAATCTAGGTCTGTTTGATTTAGATTTCTAATATGTTTTATTGCAATGGATTGTAAGCATATAAAATAAGAAGGGTATGTAAAATGACCCCTGTAACACGACTTTGTTATATTATCCTTCAAACACAGTGAAAGGTCACCCAGGAACATGATGGAAAAGGGGCCCACAACACCCAGAGGGTGTGATTGATGTATCATGTTTAGAATGTAATCTGAAGTACAAGAGATTTAATTTATTCCATGACATACAGCTTGAAGTTTGTTTTCAGTTTGGTCTGAAATAATGAAAATAACGTTTCCGTTTGCAGCTGCCATTGATTACTGTAATCCACAAAGAAATTAAAAGACACGGTGGATCAAATCAAGGTATTGGAAAGATGGCTCATTTACAGTGCAGAAGTGCAGGCTAGCATATGCTTGGGAAATATGTTAACTATGCTAACTTTTCCCCCCGTGCTGCTAGAAAGGAGAAGTTATGATTAATAGTTTAAATACCAACAGTTAGGCCTGCTCACCATGCTATCTTATCTCCCTGTCTGAAGTGGCATGTGGTGTTAATGTGTTAAATATGATATCTTATTTTTCTTGTGCCCTGTTTTTTAGGAAGTGACATATATATGCACACACATATGAAGTGTAGGCAGTCTGCTATTTTCTCATACAAGGTCTAATACCTCACGAGGGTGAGGCTCTTCTCTTCCAGAACAAAGCTGGGATTGTATGTAGCCTATAATTTTTCTTCCTCCTCTGGCTATTTTTCCTTTAGAAAATCTCCATCTGTCTATCATTATAATAAGTTTGGACTATGAAATACACTCTAAATTATAAGGCTTTCTGGAGTTGGAAACAATAGGAATAGGGAAGGCTTAATCACTCTCTGCTCTGCCCTGTGAAATGGAAGGAAGATTTTTGGTATTGGGTTAACAGAAAGAGACATAGGATTAAATGTGCATTTAAACTCCTGTTGAAACATGGTATGTATCTATAGGTATTGTATGTACAGACCAAAGCCCATAATTGCCAGCCTTTAGTGAGCCAAAACTGCCACTGAATCCTCTTTCCATAGAGGCAGAATTTTCATTCCTTTGTCAGGACTTAAATGCTGGGCCCAGAATATTATTTTCTGCTATACATTAAGAAATATTCTAAGAAGCTTCTTCTCCACAGCTAGCTTTGTGATAAAGATGTGTTGTTTGTGAGAAGTAGCAGAAAGTAGAAAATTATATATAAACTTAGCCTGGAGTTTTTGGTGTAGGCTCTGTTATGCGATGACCCTGACGTGGAGCAAGGTTCGGAAGGTCACTGTGTGGTACATTATCACATATTTATTTGAAAGCATGTAATTTTCCTGGTGCTTCCTTCATTATGTATTAGTTGGTTACCTCACATATAGATTCCTGAAATATATTTTAACAAAATACTTATTGTTAGAAAATACCTAGTGAGGTTTTGGGGTTATGGGGGGTGGGGGAGGGATGGTGCCATTTGATGGACAAATGTTAAATTTGTCTAAATGTGGTTAGAGTGTCTTATTCACCCCAAAACTAGAGGAACAGAATTAATATTCTGCCTGTCTTTCCCAGGAATACACCAAATACATGAGTTTGGCATGATCTTATTCTTCCATTGGAAGACTGGTTCATCTAGTACAGCATTTTTCCTCTGCAGAAATGCAGAGATTTTTTTCACTTCTCTTGGTCTCCAGAAAATGCTGCTGATCAAACAGTACTGTTCAAATATTCCATAATCCAGTTATTCTCCAAAATCACAATCTGTATTAAATCTTGTAATTTTGGATTAGAAATGATCCCCAGGAAACTATTCACTTACCTTACCTTGTGTTTATCAAACCCTTTGGAAAACTTTTTCATGATCAATTCTTCAGTACTTATAGACAGAAAAACTGCTAAAATATTATTTACCAGCAAGATGAACTGCTGAGTACAAAAAAGTTTTACTCAAATTCATCAACAAACTCAATACATCAATATCCTTGAAAGTACTAAACTAAACTAAACTAAAGTTCCAGTTTCCCTACTGAAAAGTACTAATGTATTGTCTGGAGGCCAGGTGAATGCACAAATGACACAAGAATAAAAAAATCACAAATTATACGATTTGTATAGTGGACTCCATTAAATGAAGTGTGGCAAGCAGATAGAAAGTACTTCTTTTACTCATGATGAAGCTGTTGCTGGAGTATGGTGCCCAGTCCAGGACCTGCTTATTCCAAAAGGATGTCAGGAAACTGGAGAGGGTTCAGTGTAGGGTACAAAGATATTGAGCACCAATTGCATCTGACCTGCAATGTGAAGCTGTGGGAAATGTGTTTCTTTAGTCTGGTGTAGAGGAAACTAAATGGACATCTAAATGCACAGCTTTGAAGGCTGTTAGAAAGATAATGGACAAAATTTTCTCACTATGTCAAAGCCTACTGTCAATAACAAAACCCACAGACGGAAGATTCAGACTGGGCATCCGGAATTTTTCACTGAAAAAAAATCACCCAGGGAGGTTTGGAACTCTTGGAGATTTTCAAGATGTAGCTATATGCAAAGCCTTAGCTGACCTGCTTTATCATTGCTCGTGAGAGCCCCTCCTGAAACTCAGGACTCCAAAATTTCTATGACTCTCTCTTTTATTTTCAAGACATATTTTGTGGTGCTTGTGCAATCCCATAAATATAGGGATCACTGTGCTCAATGAATTGTGCCCCAAAACAGTCACAACTGAAAGAAAAAGTGGCTTATAGAATATCACATTGCTAATCAAAATTATCTAGGTGTCAAAAATTTATTGATCGGGTATTAGTTTGACAGAAGGTTTATTGAGGCCCATTTTTAAAGATGCAATTCCTATGATTTCTCCTGCCAAATCAAGACAAGCTGTAGGAATTTTGCCTTGCAGAACTCAGTAAAACATGCAAAGATTTAATCTGTCCTAATGTAACCTCACCTGACAAGTCTCTTAGGGCATTTTTCTGAGAGGCAGGAGTGAACAAACTTATAAGTTCAGTCTGTTACAGTTTAGCACATCCTGCCTTAACAGATACAATTTTTTGAGCCAAAATGCAAAACCTGAGGTGTGGTGATTATAAGAATGTCTCTCTGAGGTATTATAGGGCATAAAGTACAGCCAGAAAACATTCATCATAATTATCTCAGTGTTTTGGTTTCCATATTACTTTATAAAATACGTTTTAAGAAAAAATGAGATACAATTATTTTATTTTTTTTTTTATTGCAGGAGTAATTCAGTGCTCAATTGAGAATTTTAAAGCAATAATTCCTAACTTCTGCCAAAGATCAGTGCTGTCTTACAAAGATCACCACCTAATAAAACTTTGTCTTCATGTGAATACTTGCAAAAACATTAGAGTCATTATTCCAATTATTAGAAGCTTAAAAAGATTTTTGGATAGTTCCCCATAAATATCACACTAGTTAGCTGAAGAAAATTTTAAGTTTTCTCTTCATTTTATTTTTGTCAAGAGTTATCTGAGAAAAAGTGGCTTGTCTCAATTTGTAGAAACCTCTAGATAAAATTTAAGAAGTTTTCCTTCTGAAAAAAACACCACTTATTGACTGCTCATATACTTTTCAGAGCCCTGATTATAAATATCAGTGAGCTGTAAATGTTAAAGGTTAATGCTGTAATTTATTGCTGTGCCTGAAAGGTGTTTAACTTTAGGAATTACTGGGAAAAATTTATGTCTGCTGAGGTCAGATGAAAAGATCATAATGGTCCTGTCTTGTCTATAATCCTTGACTGAATCAATAGCATGAATGGCATACTAAAAAACCTAAAGGAAAACCCATTCTCAGTTATATGAATGTACATTAATTAGATAATGAGGAAAATATTTAAAACAACAACAACAAAAAAGAATTTTATAATATATATAAAAAAATCTATAATAAAGAATTGGATTTGACATGTTTGACATCCAGGTTAGTTTGACCTACAGTGTGCTACTTTATAAGCTGTGTCTTCTAATCTAGACTGTTTTGGGGTGACTTTTTTGATTCTTAAAATATTTTTTTTACCACCTGAATTCTTTACTGACAATGCAATAATGCCTACTTGAGCTTATTTTAGAATTCCTTCAGTTTATAAACAGCAAATATTGTGCACTGTGTAGTTTATTCATATTTTACAATCAAACATCACTGAGACAGTTTGTGGTTCCTCAAGGCAAACCTCATCTGAAACTCCTCTCTCACACTCCCACTCATGCTGTGAATGTCAGCCACCATATGACACAACACATGAGCACCTTACAGTTTAATGTGAATATTTCCTTTCCACAGTCCAGTTTGTTGGGATGTATCTGTGTGTGCACTAGGTTGCCCCGTGCCAAGGATTGAATGATGTGTATGGACGTGAGGGTGATTTCAAAACTGCGTAGACATAAGAATACTAAACATGTTCATGAACACACTGTGACTGACTGTGTCTGACAATCCTTTTAATATTGAGCCTAGGCATTCTTATAATTACGGAATCATTTAGGTTGGAAAAGACCCTGAAGATGATAGAGTTCAATTTTTGACCAATCCCCACCTTGTCAATCAGATCATAGCACTGTCATGTCCAGGTGTTTCTTGAACATCTCCACGGACGGTGACTCCACCACTTCCCTGGGTAGCCCATTCCACACAAATATATACTGATGTGACTGTTCATTGTAGAAAAATATTATGCCAAACCAGGGAAGTCAAAGAAGGGAGAGGAAGGAAAGGTTATGTCCTAATTTTCCAAAGCAGTATTTTGGTGTTCATCAGTCTGTGCTTGAGAGAGGATTAAGAGATTTGAATTGAGAAAGATAATAATATGGAAAAGAAAAGCTTCCAAACTAAAGGGGAGAGGAGTAAAAAAAGGAGGATGTGAAATGCTATAGGAATGCATTTAAAATAAATATTCTGAATAGCAGAATAAAGTATTTAACTCTTTCTATAACTAAAGACTTTGTTTAATTTCTTAACTCCAAACATGAATGCAAAGATGGACAATGGAAAAAAAGAGTGTAGGAAAGAATCTATGAACATGGCAACTACTATGATACTCTCTATGGTGGAATATTCTTTTTTGGCTGGAAAAAAATTGTGTGTAAGTATGTAATTACTGAATGTGCATCACTGTAGCGGCGCGTTTTCTAGTTTTTACTTATTGTTAATAATCATTTGTTCTGTAATGGTTTTTCCCAAGTTCCCCCTGTACTTCTCCCCATTTGGTACAATCTCCTGCCTGGGAAATTCCCTTTGTTCCCCTCTGTTGCAATATGTAGTCAATCATCTGTTGCTCTCCTCCCAGTGCCTGCCCCTCCGGGAAGCCTCTCCCCCTCATTCCAGAGGCTTCAGAGGGACTCAGTCCTGGATTGGAGCAGGCTGGGAGTCCCCCACCCCTCGTTTCCTATTTGCTGGCTTTGTGCCCTCCCCGTTCCCCTGATTGGTTTTCCCTCTTGTATCCACCCCCTTCCCCTGGTCCCTGATAAGCAGTGAGCCTCCTCCTGCTCTCTCTCCTGGGACGCATGAGTGCCTGCACCATGGGGTGCATGTGACAATAAACTCTATCTTGCCACGAGGCCTCCTCCTTCTTACCTTCGTCGAGCCTCACTAACAGCTCTCGTGTGGCTTCTGAACTACCAAGGAGGTAGTGGCCGGTCCGCTAGCCACTGCCCAACCAGACTTGAAACAATTCCCAGCCAGGGCAGCGGGGATTAGCTGGAAAACCATCTCCAGTGAGCACAGGGAATTATTTCACGTCACTACTGCCACCACCCCTTCAGGAAGCACAAGTTGATGAGGAAAAGCCACTTTGGGACATTGGCTGCAGTCACATGCAAAAAGGAGTCACAAACTGGTACTATCAGTGGGTCAGTGTAAATGCTTTCAATTAGTTGCAGCTGCATGATGTACTGCAACGATGTTTGGAGATGACAAAGTGGGACACGCGAGACACATGGTCATGATTACACCAAAAGGCTTCCCCTAGAACTGTGGAAAAATTTCCTTCATTTCTCAATTTCCTATTAAACTGACAACATTCCTCCACTCCCAAAAAGTGGTTTGCTGTTAGCTGGGTCCCAATCACCGTCTTCATTCACCCAAAGCTGACTCCTTTGACAAGTATTCCTAAATGTTAAGAGTCCACAATTAAAGTGGAACATTTAATACAGAGGAGCTATTCTATGGGGTCTCTATTCTACATGTAGAGGTGATGCAGTATGGAGGAAAAATAAAGCAACGTCCAGAACTAATAATTCTATAATCCATCACAATGAAAGATAAACTAAGGAAACCATATAATTACTGTATTTCAGGTCTCAAGCCAGTTTGAGTTTGTGTACTTCAACGGAGTTCAAACAGAAGCTTTTATTTACTTCTGATAATTCAAGCAGCCAGCCGATAGATGTTTGGCCAACTAACTTCTGGATGTGACACACCAGTTTGTATTTTCCTTAGGCATTTTTTGGCTCAATTTTTCTGTCTTTAGTGACACATATATCTACTTTCACCACTTCAGGCAAACAAAAAAAGGAAGATAAAGTCATTCTTTTTATTGACTCCTCCACCTGTTTTTTTCTTTATCTCCCCTTGACAAAATTATGAACACCTTTATTTTTTTTCTTTAAGAGCCACAGGTTATTTCCCTTGTAACCTCATAACCAGTGAACAATCAAACTCATCTTTTAAAATCGGATTTCCAATATCGTAATTTACTTCCCTTCATTCCAGGCAGAATCTGAAAGTTTGTAACAAGGTAGGAAACTGTAGCAGAGAAATTACTGATGATGGCAGACACAAAATCACAAAAGCACAGAAGGGTTGAGGTTGGAAGGGACTTCTGGGGGTCATATGGTTCAGCCCACCTTTTCAAGCAGAGCCAGCTAGACCACATTGTCCAGGACCATGTCCAGATGTCCTTTGAATATCAGTCCTATCTGATTATAAATATAACTGGGTTGCAGAGAACTGAAGAAAAACACTATTTATAACAGCCAGAAAGGAAGAAAAGGTAACAAGAAACAAAAGCCTAGAAAATGGTTGCTACCTTGTTGGAGATTATGAGGTTTCCAATAAATGTGTGTATAAGCTGACTTAAGAGTTATAGATTTAACACTAAAGTACTTACAGACTGGAGGAGATATTTCCCAGGTAGATGGATTTGTCTTGAATTAGAGATGGCATTCATTCAGAACTCATATACAATTTAGCCTTCCTCAAAGCCAGTACATAGATATGTTTGTATATAAAACTATAAAGGAATCAAATTTTCCTGTTTAATTTCAGTTTGCAAACAGTAGCAGGAGGTTTGACCACAATCAGTAATCAAATCAAGGAAATGTTTCATGTTACTTCCTATGAAAAAAGTTAACATGCAGTAACTATGACAAATGTAAATAAAATATGTTCCATATTGTGAAGAGGTTGTGTGAGTGTGGATGTGAAATTACAAGTGTATGTCACCTTCTCCATCTGGGACTGCACTTGGCTAGAGCAACCAGGTTTTGCATACAATGTTCCATGAAGTCTTCCTGTTCCTGTAACTTAACAAATAATAGATATTAGTTTATAACATTATTCTGTACTATATCCTCCTTGGTTTGAGGAAATTAAAAGTTAATTTTTTGTTTCTTGTCAAGGGAAGAAGTTCTCATTACCAGGGTATACCAGGGTATACATGGCATTCATGAGGATATTCAGTGGTTCTTTTGTAGAAAAGGTTCTATGCCTATAATTATTACTGATTTGGCAGAAGGAAGAATTGGTTCCATCTCAATTCAAAATGTTATTCAATCAGAATTTCATTAATTTCTAGGAATCAAGTATCTGAAGAATATAATTTTCAGCAATCAGTAACTTATATCCTTCCTAGCCAACTTTCTGAATCATAAGCACCACTTTAACAGAAGGAATTGATTCTTGCAGGTTCCCAGGGCATCTTGGAGGAAGAGAAATGTCGAACAAGTGTTTTAGACTGGACATGTCCTAGTTAGTGTTCAAATTCAGAATATTTAGGTAGTCATCTTCTGAGCAGCAGCTTTCCCAGTAAGATGAAGTTCTGCCTTTATGTGGAAATTAAATAATCAAAGAAACAAAAGATGTCTTTCTTGGTGCTTCAGAAGTCCTAAGAATGTAGGCTGCACCATCTGAAATTCTGTAACCACCTCAAATGATTTCAACAAAGTGCTTATGACATGCCAAGATGGTAGCTGCACCAAATATTCTACAGCTTTCAGTAAACTAAGAATCTCTCACCTTCAGAATCATAGAATATCCTTAGTTGGAAGGAAATTTCATGAATCTCAGCCCAAATATCAAGAGCCTGGCTGCTTTTATTTTCCGCACCAGTATTCCAAAGAATCCTGATCACTGTAAGGGTGCTTATAGCATATAAGACCAACTGAAAGTGGAGACTTGGCAACTAGCTAGCATTCCAGAAAAAAAAAAATTTTAGACTTAAAAATAGTTTTAATGTGACTTCTTTATAAAAAAACTTCTTTGATGTAGGATTGATCAAGTGTTTCTGTCCTGGGACAGATTTTGGGAGGAAAATAGTTGCTGCAATTACTTAGATTTAAAAAAAGCCTGTATTAAATTCTGAAGAATTTGTTTTTATAAACATATGTTGCTTTTCTAAATATTCCTTTTTATTGACCAGGAAAAGCTTTATTGAATTCATAAGTCTTCTGTGTCTATATGCAAAAAGTTATATAGATTTTATTGAACACTGTCATTTTGGGGAGGTTCCTTCCTTCCTAAATCCTCATACAAGAGGCTGTACCTCAGCACTTAGCTCTCCTAATAGTCTCTGTCTTTTCAAAAGAAAAGACAAATAGAAACTTCTTATCTAAGAGAAGAAAAGTATCCTAGAGTCTTATCAGACTTCTAGAAGTTTCCCCTTCCCATTTGTTCTGCAGCTTCGTCCAAGCTGCTTTCTCTTCTGCTTCACAGGGATTCCTCTACAATTCCATTTCCAAGCTAATGAACTACTCTGCATGTTTTTGCTTGCTTGCACATGATCCAAGCCCATAACCAACAGTCATTTTTGCAACTACAAAACAGCCTTCTTATATCTAGTCCAAATCTACCTGTTTTTTTAATTTGAAACCATTACCCATTGTCCTATCACAAAAGGCCCTGATAAAAACTTTGTCCCTATCTTTCTTATGAGCCCCCTTTAGGTACTCTAAGATCAAAATAAGGGCTCTCTGGAGCCTTCTCTTCTTCAGGCTTATCAATATGAACTCTTTCTGTCTTTCGTTATAGGAGACATGTCCATGCTGATGATCATTTTCATGTCCCTCTTCTGGAGCTGCTCTGACATGTTCAGGATTTTCCTGTGCTGGTAACCCAGGGCTGGATGCAGCCCTGCAGGTGGGGTCTCACCAGCACTGAACAGAGGGGCAGAATTCCCTTCCTTGTCCTGCTGGCCACGCTGCTTTGGATTCAGCCTAGGACAAGATGGGTTTTCTGGTGCACACTGCTGGGTCATGTCCAGCCTCTCATCCACCAGCACCCACAAGTGCTCCTTGCACGGCTGCTCTAAATCTGTTTATCCCCCAGCTTGTGTTTATACCAGGGCTTGCCCTAAGCCAGGTGCAGGACTTTGTACTTGGCCTTGTTGAAACTCATGAGGTTTTGCAGAGCGTGGACACACTGGAAACATAAGTCAGCTGGACTGGAGGGATTTGTGTTCGAGAAACAGATAAGTGTCTAGAGAAACATCCAGTCCTTGAACTCAAGGTATTTTCTCAACATGCAGAATCAGTATGTAAATCCAAACACATCTGCTTGGTGAGTGACCAGAAAGAGGGAATTTAAAATTTTTCCTATGACTGTTTGGATATTCTTCATCAGTCAAAAAGAGAGGTTACTGTGACAAGCAATTTTCAAAGTTTTCTTTTTCAGGAAATTTAAAAGGAGTGTCATTATATTCAAATAGATATTCTGGCAAATTAAAAAAAATTGAAAAAAATAAATTAAAAAAAAAAAAACAGTAATAGTCTCTTTTTCAAAGGGTATCGTTTCCTTCCTTCCTTCCTTCCTTCCTTCCTTCCTTCCTTCCTTCCTTCCTTCCTTCCTTCCTTCCTTCCTTCCTTCCTTCCTTCCTTCCTTCCTCCTGAAGGAGATGAGAGTAAAATGAAAAAATTATGTAATAACTTATTATTGACTTCATATTAAAAAATGCAGATACCAGATTTAATATTTTAAGCTAATGAAATATTAAAAAGTGTGATAGTTCTTAGCAAGGTTTTGTTATTTTGCCAAGATATTGTCTTTATATCAGTAATGTTTAGAAAAACTTATATTAATCCATAATAACAGGAATCAATAATGAGACAGGCTTGCTTTTCATATTTGCTTTACAAATATTTGAAATGACAATGAAAATGTGCTGAAAAGTCGACAAGCTCAAGTAATAGGCTCCATTTTTACATCCACACAAAAAAAAACAGCACAAAAAATATGCATGGCTATCAGTGCACAGCTCTGTGAATTTCATGGAGCCACAATTAAGAAGCAAATTTCAACAAAGTAAAATAGGCTAAATTTTATTAAGTATCATTTTATGAGAAATACTACTTTAATAAGAACTCCTCTTCTAAAAACATGGTTTTAGTTTAAGGATATTGAGACTTTTCACAGATTAACCTTCCTGGAGTACAACAGTTTTTCTTTTAGTTTCTTTTTGCACTTAGAAGAGTACAAAAGTTATTCTGAACCACAGAGGAATTGTGATAAATTGTGAAGTAAAGAAAAGGCACGGACCAGAAAAATATATTAAGATCTATGCAATGATTTGTTTCTTCCTATATTTATCCCATAGAAAGTGTAAAGGCATATATAACTTTCAGGCAAAATTTGACTGAAATTATTATGGTATGGTATTGGGTACACTTAAGGAATGTGGCATACTTCTGACAGTTATTAATAAGTAAATAACCAAAACCAACAAACATAAATCAAGTCCTGTTTACTTTTTAATCTTTTTCCTTCACATGAGCAGGGCCCAAAAATTAGGAAAAGGCTTAGCCTTGCAGATAAAATATCTCATTGATCCAAATGCTTCAGATGGAATAATTTGCTGACAGTGTCTTTAAACCCCTCCCTTTCATTAAGCCTTAGGAACAGAACCAAGATTCAGTCTTGCAAGATCCACACCATAAATTTTGTCTGTGTTCCCAACTTTTCGTGCTGCTGGCAAAAGGCCAGATTTTGCAGTTGGGTGAGCTCATCCATCTGGGAGTGAAGGTCGAGTCGAGTGCGCCCCTTCGACCGCCCCCAGGGATTGTTTGGGTGTGACCAACAGCAACAGCTGGACCTGGGAATTAGGCAAAGAACTTTTTCTTCTGGACTGACACCTGTAATTGTCCTTTGCTAATAGCAAAAATATTCACACTGCAGCCCAGCATGCATTAAGAAAATCCAGAGTCTACTGTGCGTGAAAGAAAACCTCCCTGCAAAGCCAAAAATCTAAGTCCATAATGTGTAAATTCATTTAAAAACAATCAAACATTTAAAAGTCAGGTTAAGTTTTTGACATTTTAAAATGTTTGCTAAAAACATTACATTTTTAGGACAGGAAGAGAATATGTTCCCCTACCTGTGTTTGAAGTTCTTCCTCATAAAGAATCATTAAATTTACATCTAAACCTGTGAAGTACTGTGCTTCCTGATAATAAATATGATGGGATTAATTGCCAGGGACCACTGGAAATCTTCAAAGCTTGGAGCAGTCAGTAATCTCACTCTATTATGATCGTTCAAATCTTTTAAACAACAGACCTTGTGTGGTCCCCAGATGATCTTTTGATAGTGCAAGGAGCATTTACAAAGTAAAATTCTACAACGATTTAAAGATGTGCCCTGTCCTTTATATCCAGACCACAGCCATGCCTCCTGTAACCAATGTAGGTCTTATATAGGATAATTGCATCATAAAACTGCATTTCTATATATACCATTAATTTGTGTCAGCACAAATACCATTTCTTTGTAATGTCACTACAGCTCAGAAATAAACAGGCATTTTCATAGAAGTATTTCTGGATGCATTGCATATCAAAAAATACAAAAAATTCTGTTCTTATAATTTAGAAATACAAAGTTTATTCTGCTAAATTTCATAAATTAATTATAATGTTAAAGAGATTCCATTTAAAATTACCTGCAATCACAGTTTTTGACTGATTGCAATTTATTTCAAGATTAATTTTAATTAAATAATTCAAAATTAATTTTGACAATCTAGTGTAAAAACTAAAATACTCTTTGCTTTTCTAATTAACCCAATTTTATGGTCTCAGAAATGCTCACAAAATGAAAAAGACAGTAACTTCCATGGTAAAAATTATTATTCTTAGTGATATAGCATTAAAATATAAGCTAAACTTGAATTTAGAATAATATCACCCTAATGAATTTCTTGTATCTCATTTTTCAAATTATCAAACAAGTAGCAATTAATTTTAATGAAGCAAATAATTTTAAATAGCATTTGGAATGACACTTGTTGACTCAACCCAAGATGACTGTATCTCATTAAAATCTGAACTTGGTTCTTGTTTTCTATAGCTGCTGTGCAGAAATCAACAGTTTCAGGGGACAACAAATTTACTTAACTTTAACTCAACAGTAGCAATTAAATATCACCCTAGAATTGTGGCAGGACACCACACTCATATGCCTGCCTTTGGTCAGAAAATTTTTTGTGATAGCTATGGAAGAAGTTTCCAGAAACACAGAAAGTACATGGTTCAGGATCCTGGTCCATGGTGCAAAATGACCTCCTATAAGGTGCAGTCTAAGCCAGACAGAGCAAGGATATATTTATGTATGCTTTACAATAACTTTCAAGTGTCAAAGTTTTTATTAAAATTGATGGGAAGCAAGTTGTTTTCCCCAGCTTTCTACTTATATTCCCCCTTTATCTAAGCATATTCCTCATGGATATACTCTTTGGGGCATTTGACTTTAGCTCCAGGCAAACAGATATTAATAATCAAAATCAAAATGCTGAACTCACCTTTTTTTTTTGTTTTCCCCTATCTGTTCTCCTGGCTACTCGTGACTTTCTGTACAATTCAGGACCCTACGCTGAGATCCAAGCGATTTTTAGTTTTAAAAAGAAACAGGTGATGTTTCTATAGCTGAGCTGTATTAGAATTCAAAATAACCATGCTACATAATATGAAGACTTCTGATATCTGATGTTATTTAATATATAGGAAAAAATCTTTTAGATTGATATTTTTATGACCAGCTCCAGAAGTGCTGACTGTAATCAGTTGAATATTAGGTCAGTGCCTTTCATTTCTGGCTATCTCCCATGTTTACTCTACTCTCATTCTGTTACTAATGACTTGTTCTTTTTGGTTTTAAGTTTAAATTTCTACAAGTGTTTAAAAAGACACCTCTTTGGAGTCCTGTAGTCAATATTGTCAACAAAGCTCAAACTTATTTTCAAGGATGCATGGCAATATGAGTTTAAATTAGAAAAATAAAAATGAAAGTTCAAGGGCTCATAAATTGTAATGTTTGCCCCATAAAGAATGGACAGGATGTTGTTTTTCTGGAAACTCCCTACAAAGGGATATAAACATAATCTCTAATATATGTTCCTCTGATTTTTTTAAAAGTTGTAACAACACAATAAAACTGGAATAAGATTACAAGAAAGACTTGAGGTGCTGGAGTGTGTCCAAAAAAGAACAAAAAAGCTGGTAAAGGCTCTGGAGCACAAGTCTTACAAAGAGAGGCTGAGGGACTTGGCATTGTTTAGCCTGGACTAAAGGAGACTCAGGGGATCCCTTGTTGCTCTCATCAGCTACCTGAAGGGAAGTTCTAGCCAGGTGGGGGTCAGTCTCTTCTCCCAAGTAGCAGGAAATAGGACAGAAGTAAATGGCCTCTGATTTCACTGGGGAAGGTTTAGGTTGGATATTAGGGTAAAATTTCTTCATGTCAAGGGTTACCAAGCATTGGAAGAGGCTGCCCAGGGACACAATCCAGTGCTGGAAGCGTTAGGTTAGCAGTTGGCTCAATGATCTTAAAGATCTTTTCCAAACTAAATGATTCTATGAAATTCTGGATTTTTTTCCTTTTTAGTTTTTCCTTTCGTTCTCCTTTTTTTAAAAAATATAATTTTATTTGGAACTGTTTTTCAAGAAAGTGGAAATAACAATTTCTCTATTTTTTCTGTAAATACCAGTCATAGATATATTT
Source organism: Acrocephalus scirpaceus scirpaceus (assembly GCA_910950805.1). Classification (NCBI taxonomy): domain Eukaryota; kingdom Metazoa; phylum Chordata; class Aves; order Passeriformes; family Sylviidae; genus Acrocephalus; species Acrocephalus scirpaceus. Next base: position 10,309,851 of record OU383777.1, read on the forward strand.
TCTGATATCCCACTGAAGTAAAGGAATAGTTTTATATTTAATAAAAAATTGAGGCACACATAAAATGTACATGTAATTCTAGATTTCTAAAAGAAAATATTTTACTTTGGAAAGTAATTTTCTTGGTTTTAATAAGAAATATTTTTAATGGGCATTTAACGGCCCATCTGTCCAAGATGGTTTTTATTTTTTCATTTTATAAAATCATTCAGTTAAATTGACAAGGGAAAATGTGAACTTTTGAACAATACTGGAAGGAACAGAAAATTAAATATTTCAGATTGGAACAAATAATTTCTTTACCATACAAACATATAAAGAGCAGACAAGCCTATTTTATTTGGCATATAGCTTTTTTATTTAGGTAGCATATAGCAGGAAGGCACAGCACACAATGCAAGAGCTCGGTGAATATGCAGTTTTTGAGATACAAAAATTTTTACTAACTCCTACTTCCTTCCCACATAGGTTTACCTATCCTTGCCTTAATTTTACACAGCAACAGTGACTCTATTTTCCATGATATTTTTCTCCCCTGCCCATTAATAAATTTGGAAATAAAGCAAGGAAATACTGCAGGAGAAAGAAGTTATACACCATGGATTAAATTCTACAAACTGCTCACTGTTTACATTAAGGTGCACTGCAGAGTGAAAAAGGAGAGGTGTTGATAATGCCAGAGTGTGTGGTACTGCTCAGTGCTCGAACAGGAGTACTGCAGCCATACACCAAGTGCATCTGAGTTGCTTCTTTGAACTGTCATGTTTTCCTGTGCTGCCATCTGCTCTCAGGGAGGACAGCAGGAGGATTTCATCCTTCTTAGCTTGTAAGGAACATAACACATCAGGGCTTCCTGATTTTCTCATTCTATTGAAGTTAACAGCATCTCCAACAAAACACACTCATGGAAAATAATGAACAGACTATAGTGGAAGTTTATAAACAGTATTTTAGTTTACATTCTCAGCTTGCCATTTACTTTGAGGATTTCCTTTATTTTTTTCTTATTTTTCTTTCCTTCTAATTGTCACAGATTCATATTCCCTTTCATGGGTCTCTATCTATTAGAAAATGATAAATAGATCACTGTTATCTCAAGGATAGGAACGATTTTCAATAAGTGTTGAACAGTTGGACAGCTCCGCTGGAAACAAACTTGGTCTAAATCTATCCCAGATGTATTCAGTCCGACATGAACTGTACAGAACCTCAGAAAACAGTCCTTGAGACGGGCTGCAGGGTTCACCAGGGCTGCCTCTGGAGAGTTCACTGTGTTACTGTAAATGTTTGCCATGGGCTCTACACAGAGATCATAAGTCAGCCCAGAAGAACATGGTGAAAGGAGATCAGTGATTACTTGCTTGAGAGAGATAACCCTATTCCCCTATTCCTGTCGTTTCACCCCCCAACTTTTTTTTTTTTTTTTTCTTTATAAGTACTGGGTTTACCCAGAAACTTATTCAAGATGCTGACATGTGTAACGATGACAGAATAAATCATGGGTTCTGTAAGAGATTCTCATTATTATTTTGCTGGTTTAGGAGAAATTGCATGCAAAAAGTATTTTAAAGTATTCCAGGGAAAAATATCTTAAAATTGGTATGTGGGTATTACAAATTAAAGGTTAATTTTTATTCCTTCCAGTGAAACTAAGGAATCTAGTTTTAAGAATGTACCACTAAAAGTCTATAGTTAGGTAATTTTTAATGAAAAAAGTTTAATCTTTCAGTCTTCTGAGTACTTTTAAAATTGAAGCTTCATACATTGACTCATCTTTAAAGTGTATGTTTTGTGATAAATCTTTGTACCTACTAATGAGGTGATAGACAGCAAGTTTAATTACTTGAATAAGATTGGAGGGCTGGTAACAGTTATTGATTTATATTTAACACATTTATGACATAGGGGGTTCTAAAAGTCAGGAAGTAAAGGTTTTTTGGGTAGAACCTATCAGGGAAGATGACTGCCTATGTGCCAATAGTGTTGTGTTAGAAAAAAAAAAAAAAAAGGTTTTTTTTCCCTGTAAATATTTGCTTCTAATGTCCTTTTCTTACAATTATTATAACTGGTATCTGAATTCAATACCATTAAATATTTTCTCTACAGTATTAATGTGGTATTAATTCACCTTACTAAAGGACATAAAAAAATAAAATAAATCAAAAGATATATTTTCTCAATTTGCAACTCTAACAAAATTTGACTTTTTCTGATCCTGCAGGTGAATTTTAGTTCTGTTGACGGTGTTCATTTCAGTGACTTTTGAGTTAATATTTTACACATGCAAAAAGATGCAATCTCAAATGCATTAAATTTCATTTAAACTCACCATGGAGACCAAACAACTTTTAGTTTTCAATGTGATGTGTTTGAAAAATATGCTAGCTTGTTAAATCTAAGGATGTATGTGATTCATATCTTTTTTGCTTCTTTTACTGTAACTTAATCTTTACATGTATCATGAAATCTGCAATCTTGCAAATGGAACAAATCAAAATAAGGTATTGGCTAACTGATCAACGTTCATTCAATAATAAAAAAAAAAGAGTAGTGTGTGCAAATCATAATTAGTCATATATGTTCACAATAAAAATCCTAAATAAAGTTTTACTGGCTTTTTCTGTTTTTCGTAGCATGAAAAACTGTCCAAATCTAATGCTGTGCAGATTTGAGGACTTGTTTGGTCTTAAGAGTAATGATTTAAATACATTTTAAAGCAAACATTTGCTCTCCTACAGGATGACAAGCAACAAGCAAGTGATTCCCCCAGCTCAGCACTGGTGATACACATCTGGAGTACTCTATCCAGTCCTGGGTTCCCCAGTACATGAGAAACACAGACATGCTGGAGGAAGTCCAATAAAGGACAAAAAAAAATGATGGACTGGAGCCTGAGAGGAAAATCTCTCCTAAGAGGAAAGCCTGAGAGAACTGGGATCACGTACCTCAGAGACAAGAAGGCTCAGGGGGAGGGAGGATGAAAAGAAGATGGAGCCAGGCTCTTTCCAGTGGTGCCCTGGGACAGGACCAGAGTCCATAGGCACAAAGGGAAACACAGGAGGTTCTTTCTGAGCAGCAGCAACATCACCTTTGTGCTGTGAGGGTGACAGCACTGGCACAGATTGCCCAGGCAGCTTGTGCAGCCTCCATGCTTGGAGGTATTCCAAAGCTGCTTGTTCACAGTCCTGAGCAACCTGCTTTATGTGGCCCTGATCAGGCAGGGAGACTGAAATAGATGAACCCTAGAGGTGCCTTTCAACCTCAACAATTGATTTTGTGATTTTGTGATTCTGTATGACCCTCATAAGGTAAATATTACCTAAAACCTGAGATGACTTTAAGATGACACCAACGCCCTCTCAGGTTCTCCATGGGATACAGAGGTTAACAAAAGAAACCACTTGAAAAGCAGTAATGATGGACACAGTATTCAATGAATACTAATAAAACTTCTATTTCCTTGAACAATTTTCTAGCCTTGAAATTTTCTTTCCAAGTGTCTTATGTATCTGACCATGGTAAAAGGCATTGCAAAGGGAAATCACCAGCCCAGAAACTCCATGAGCTGAATCCCTACCAGAAACACTATCCTGTTGAACAGAGACATGCCAGATTCCCAGACTTGTCTGCTTAGGGCCATCACCCAGAATTATTCAACTACATTTTTGCTGCTGTACTGATATTACTTTCCCATGTTTCAACATAAATATTGCCATGATACAATAATTTCTCTCCTCCAGTGTAACTATTTCTTTGACTGCAGTGTAATTATTAGAAGAAAAAATTGTTTGGAAAGAGTGTCCACCTGGAGAGTTATCCCTTAATGTTTGTAGGAGTGCAATTACACCACTTCATATTGCAACAGAAATATCACTTAATTACAGTAAGTGCCTAAAGATATGTCATGTATACTTTTTTCTTTATGATCCCAACCATTTAATGACTAAAATGAATATTTTTACTAATGGAATAAAGGGTAACTCAGGTTCTTTTTAGTAGATCCCTTGGGGCAGATTAGAGTGAAAAAACTCTGAAATACTGCTGTTTATATCTGTATAAATGTATAAATGTATGTGTGTGTATGTGTATACATAGGTACATATATATACACACACATATATATGTGTGTATATACATATATACATACATAAATACGTACATGTATGCATACATATACACATACACATACGCATACGCATACACATACACATACACATATACACATACACATACACATACATATACATATACATATACATATACATATACATATACATATACATATACATATACTGTAGGGTTTATTTTAAAACAATTTGGTTGCAATGGAAGGAGATATGTAGCCATTTTGGTTACATAACAAAACAAAAGCAGAAAAAAAACACTTAAAATAACACCTAAATTTTTAAGGAAAATAAAGAAAGGGAAAAAAGGGAGAAAAGTAGAAAAATAACTCTGGCTGTGGATCCAGGGACATTGGGGTGAGGAAGCCCACAAAACATAGCGTTCAAATGGTTGATATACATTCAGGTTTACATGGAATGCCCATGAACCTCCCTTGGGTGGGAGTTTTACACTGACTGATGTAACACTGGATTTATTGCAACACTGTGGATCACATGCAGTTCTCTGCTGGAAGACCCCAGAAAGGAGTCAGGGCATTTTGGGGGACTGCTGTTTGTGGCACCTTCCAAAACATGAAAGCTGCCTCTCATATCAGCATAGTTGAACAAGTTAAGCCCTGTCAGAACGGATGAACACCTTCTAGACTTATGTGTGAAATCTCTAGTTCCTGCATCACTTTAATAGATCTCTAAGCTCTATTGCATTGATTAGTTGTTCCATTCAGTTTCTTGTGTACAGGCCTCCAGTCACATTTGAGATGCCCAGGGATATCCTGACTGACTTCCAGCCATTGTTCCAGGAGGATTTGGTTCTTCCATATGCATTTTGATCATATCTGCCAGCTCCTTGCATATATGTTTTGATTATCTTGGGCACTTCAGGGGATTCTAAAGGGTTTTTTATTGGTAACTGAATCAGGCCATAGACTCTTCACTCTAATAGTCACTTAGATACCTGAGTAATACATAGACACTGAAGAATCTTAGTCTTGTGCCGAATCCAAGGTTTTAATATCAAACATGGAGCTACTTTTTTTTATTGGACACTCAGCACTGCACTAGGGATGCTTGCAACAGAAGTTCAGGAAACATTTTTATTCAGACAACTTCAAAGCTTCTAGAAGTACAGGGACTTTTTCAGAGTTGCTTTTCTTTATTTCATAGCCTTTAAAGCATAAGAGAGATGTAGAATGTCTATGATCTCCATACTCATCTGTTCACAAAAGGCTGCTGTGGATAGCACCAATAGGCTGCTGTCACTCTTCAGAGGAGGAAAATACAAAGGATAATTAATATGCTCTAGTTGTATGCTACTGCATATCATGCTTTAGTTAGTAATGAATAAAAGACAGATTTTGTAATAGAAAGATTTTTTTCATGGGAGCTGAACATCTTCCTGGGCCTGTACATAGGAAAATCTCACCATAAATCTTATTAATACATTAACAACCAGTTTTCTCACATCAGCCTCTGTCTTGGTTTTGTAAGACAGTTGTCTGTTAGGGAAAGCTAAAGCTTCCCTTTGAATGGAGAATGTAAATCCCCTTCCCTCTGAATTATTATAATTTTGCAATTAGAGGCTTGCAGGCAAAGATATGGGAATAGGAGTAACAGTTCTTTACTAGGAAAATTAAAAAAAAAAGAAAAGAATCCAAACGTAGTAGTACAAAAAAAACCAAGCAAGCAAGCAAACAAGAAGTCATGGTTAAACCCTGACATGGTCAGGGATACAACCTGACACCCTGTTGGTCAGGGTGTTGAAAGCAGACCAAATAAATCCTCCTGGAGTAATAGATGTGGTTCTGTGGAGTAGAGATGACCCTGTAGAAAGGGTCCAGCTGTGGCAAGATGGGTCTGATGGTCCAGTCCTCCTCTGGGGTACAGAGTGGAAAGCCAGGACCCCAGATGTGGGTGCTTGGTGCTTCTAAGTCCCAGTTTTTATCCAGACAGGAAGGGCTGGCTCCCCCCCTACACTGGGTGGAACATCTCACAATGGGATGAGGTAATGTGTCATGTCATTGGTGAGCCTTAATGGCCCATTAGCAGAAGATATCTCCCTGGAGGATGGACAAGTGTGAAAGAGATAAGAAATATGGCCCCACCTGGTTTTAAGGGCTGGCCCATTATCAGAAGGCATCCACCCTCCTACCCCTGGAGTTACAAGAGATAAAGAAAAAACATCTTAACTGCTTTCAACAGATGAAATAAAATACTTTTTTTTTTGGTTACCTAACCCAAGACAACCTCTTAATTCTTTTTTTTTCCTTACATATCTGAAATAATTCCCTGTGCCTGCTGGAGATGGTGTTCCAGCGAATCCCGGCTGCCCTGGCTGGGAATTGTTTCAAGTCTGGTTGGGCAGTGGCTAGCAGACCGGCCACTACCTCCTTAGTAGTTCAGAAGAGGCACGAGAGCTGTTAGTGAGGCTCGACGAAGGTAAGAAGAAGGAGGCCTCGTGGCAAGATAAGAGTTTATTGTCACATGCACCCCATGGTGCAGGCACTCACGTGTCCCAGGAGAGAGAGAGAGCTAAGAGGGCCAAGGCCAGAGCCAGGCCCAGGCCCAGGGGCCTGGGCCCTGAGCGAAGCCCCAGCCCGAGGCAGAGGCTGAGAGGCAGAGAGAGAGCTGGGGGTGGGGTCAGTGATTATAAGGGACTGGAAAGAGGCGTGGACACAAGAGGGAAAACCAATCAGGGAAACGGGGAGGGCACACAGCCAGCAAATAGGAAACGAGGGGTGGGGCATTCCCAGCCTGCTCCAATCTGGGACCGAGCCCCTCTCCGAACCCTCTGGAATGAGGGGGGGAGGCTTCCCAGAGGGGGGCAGGCACTGGGAGGAGAGCAATGGATGATTGACAACATATTGCAACAGAGGGGAACAAAGGGAATTTCCCAGGCAGGAGATTGTACTAAATGGGGAGAAGTACAGGGGGAACTTGGGAAGAACCATTATAGAAAAAATGATTATTAACAATAAGTAAGAACTAGAAAACGCGCCGCTACACATATCCCCATGAAATGCTCAGTTAAGTTCTCAGTTGTGACAGAAAGCGGTCACTTAAATAAAAATAAATTTACAGATTATTCTTTGCAGTAAAATTCCATTCAATCTGTTGTTTCAAATTGCAATACCCTTTAGAATTTACGTAGCATGTAGAGTATCTTCTCTTCAGGTATCTAGTGTGCTGAGAGAAAAAAAGATTCCTATTACATGTCATTCATATTTTCCTATTTCTTTATAATATCGAACTTAAAATTATCAGAATTTAGAAATCTATAATCAGAAATCCAGTGTTTGCTATAGTTCAAACCATAAATCAGTGATTTTCAGGCTTGTCTCCCTGTTTATTAAAAATCCAGTGAAAAATCTGAATAATTTGCAGTTGATTGTGGATTATTATCTTAACAGTCTTTCTGACAAAAAGATTATTATATCTGTGTGTATTACATTTGAACTTGGCATCACAAATACAATCAAAAATTTGATTTCTTTTGGGACCTGGGGTTTTGGTTCTCTGACACAAGAGCAAGAAATCATTGTACCAAGGCTTCCAGAGAGATCTTTGAAAGAAAAATAAATAGACAAGATATTTCTTGCCAAATCTGACACCTTTATATTCCTTTTTTTTTTTCAAATGTTACCTAATAGGCATTTTGTAGACAAAGGGCCATGCATACATGTGCTCTGTATACTGCCATGTACCACTGATCACTCAGCTAAAAATAATGTCCTAGATTATAGCTATGAATTAATAGATTAGCAAAACATCTCCGATAAAATTTAGGAGGATTTCATGACTGTCATCAGCAACTGAGCAAAATGTGAATGGAGAGAGTTACACAAGGATTGTTGAGATTTCAATTTAGTTTTATGTTGTTTTCACAGAAGATTAAAAAAAGTATCCACTTCCATTCATCCAAAAAGGGCACTTCCTCCTTTAAAGATACATTAAGACAACAAGTATTTAGAACAGTTAAATTAACAATGTTATTTTTGCCAGCTGAATACTGACAGAACTATGGAGGTAATTTTACTAATATGTTTATGACTTTGGTGCCTTCTAGCAAGTGGCATGACAATTGAAGGAACATTGCAGTCCACTGTCCGTATTTCAATATTCATAGGAGCTTTTCATTATTTCATTCATCTACACATGCTGGGTTTGTTTGGTTTTTTTTTTAGAAAGATCAAATCAAACATATGGTACTTTATCCTGAAAGTTTATGTGTTCCCATGCCATGTGCAATGGAATAAATTCATAACACGTATTGTTTTTAAGAGTCACATGACTAATCCATCATGCACACACCAACAGAAGTTTAATTTCAAATGTTCTAATGGTTTCAGGAACCACAAATAACTTTTGGGTTTTATGGGAATAATCACTACTCACTACTGACAAGAAATGAGACAGAAAATTCCGTTTATTAGAATAAATGTTTCCTGAGTTCAGGGATAACAACACAATGAAGACTAGACAATGCCTCCTTCTTTCTTTATAATGCTCTTTTCACACTTATTTTATGTTTCAGAAAAATACAGGTTTTACAGATATCATCAGATATGTTTGTGTAATTTTTCAGAAACCTCAAAAGGAGAAGTTAATGGTAACAGCATAAATGCTCAAAGAATTCAGCAAAACTCTCTTAGAATACTCAGAAATGTTAAATAAAAGAGAATGTGAATAATGTGAAGTCCACCTTATCTTGTAATTGAAATGTTCTGCAAATATTTCAAATATTTTGCAAACATGAATGGGTAAAGTTTCTGGTAACTAATAATTAACATTTATCTTTGAAGGAATTTCATGACCTTCCTTCAAAGTAGGCACCGAAACTTTGGGAGGAGGAAGTAAATAGAAACTGAACATACCTTTAATAAAGTAACAAAGAAATTATTGTTGATGAGGTTTTAGATCTTTTCTTTCTTTAATTATATTGGCATAGTTCAAAGCAAATTGAATACAGAGGAAGATTTCTCCCTGTCTTTGTGGACTTTTGCTTTGGTCTAATATAAGAAATGTTTAAATAAGTGCAGATACTCCACTGTTAAACCAACAGCAGTCACAGGAGAACTTCAGCATTCCTAAATTCAGTATACAACTGGAGATAATTTTCATAGCCCATTTGAGCAGAAAGGGTTTTGTTTTTTCTTTTTGTCATGGTAGCTTTTATTTTTCCTTTTTTTTTTTTTTTTTTTTTTTGCTGTTGCTCTTTGTGGAATATTTGTTGTTGTTGTTTGGGTGGTTTTATTAATCTTTGAAGTCATATTAAAAGAAGATGTAAGTTTAATTGGATATAGATTTTGTTTGACTGGAAGCCATAGAACAGTCTTAGAAAGCAGTGCTGGTTCTTACAACTAATTGGAGAGTTCTTAATTTACTTTGGGAAAACAAAGTCATGTGTGTCTTGCGGATAGAGATTCTGAATGCATAAGCATAGAAATAATATTAAGGACAACAACAACAAAAAAAGAAAATTAAGGGATTTAAAAACAAGTAGTAATATTTATGTGTTATGTTAGCAAACCTTTCAAATAGATGGTGAAGGCAATATTCCAGAAATCGTTGAAAAAGAGAAGAAAAATACAATTATTAGTTTCCTTATTTCAAGAATGTTTATAGTCTCATTGCCATTTTTATTGAATCAAAACTGAAGATGAAAAACTTGGATAGGGTACAGAACTTTTGACTTTAAAGGGAGGATTTACTGATTCCGTCTTCATCTGTAACCAATGAAAATTATTCCAATTATGTTTGCTCATTTTAACTAAAGGGTTTATATAGTTCATCATCTGAACACTGGTTTAGATGTTCTCTTACTTGTCTTCTTATTTTTTTCATCACATTTGTAAGTCAGAGGTTGCATTTTTTAATTTTAAGGGATTTTTCTGAAAGGCTAAAACAAACAAATATACATCACTGAAAACATAATGCCAGACGCCAGGTGTAGAAAAAGTTCTGTAAACATTTTTTCAAGTTTCTTTCCTTTCCTAAAGCTCCTCTCACTGAATGGACTACTGAAAGCCAGTTACTCACTGATAACCTGGAAAAAAAGCATCAGGATCTAGGTCTGGCTGTGAAATATAATTACCCAAGACCAGGGAACCTGCTGTTTGCATGTGTGTTTAGCCATTAAAAAGTTATTACATTCATATTAGTTGTCAGTCGATAACACAAGGATCTCTGTGTGCTGGGGAATCATATTAGTAACCAACTGAGCCTCCATTATCAATATCAAAAAAAAAAAAAAGAGAACGGGGTATGGCAAGAAACACAAGTTCCTATGTCAGAGAGTAGGCAAGAAGTGGTAACCCCAATTTACAAACCTCAATAAAAAGTTTCAAGACTCTATAGACATAGATTTTGCGAGGTTAATCTTAGTTTAACGTTGCCTGAAACGCACTCTTTCTCTGCAGATGCATTACCTTATTGTGTCTGCTCCTCTTTGATTATTCTTTGGCTTTCTTTCCAACTTCTTCAGCCAAATGAAATGTTAACAAAACCCCCTTCTTCCCAAAGAAAACAATTGCACCTAAATTTGTCAGACATGAGGAATTCTGGGTAAGGTACTAATCTTTCAAGTACTCCTGTATTTAATTAGGTTTATGAAAAATATTTCTAGCTTATTCTAATGACTCACACTTACAAGGGAAAATGCATGGGTGAGAAGTTACAGAGTTGCGAACAGATTTATTTCAGTCTATATTGTTTATTTCTCTTAAAAATTTACAATATACTAATGGAAATAATAAGCACTTGTAAAATTAGAAATGCACAACATTATATAAAGCTGAATTCAAGATAAAGAACTGACAGAATCAACAACAAACAAACAAACAAACAAAAGGAAACAAGGAACCAAACAAAAACAATTACTGTAAATTAAGTATTCTCAAGGGAGAAAATTATCTTGCCAACTACTACATACAGGCATACTAACAATCTCTGGGAAAAAATGTTTGGGAAAAATCTGAAATGGAAATAAAATTAAAAATATGCACTAGAAAATAAAAATTAGAAAATAATATAATCAATGTTTTGCTTTCTCCACTTTAATTATAGAAAGCACACATTAAAGGCAGTGGCAATTTACAACATCTCATTTTTAAATTTTTCTTACAGAGGCATCCCCATTCCTTTTCAGAGTGATATGTTCAATATTTTTTAGATTACATGAAATGAAATAACTCCTGTGTACCTTATTGTACATGAAGTCTGCAGTTGTGATCTTTGAGAAGTTAAGATCTTCCAACAATTTTCTGTCTGTGAGATACTGATTGCTTCTCAACTTGTTTTAGACTCTTCCTGAAACAAGAAAGAATGAAGAGCATGACTCAGACAAAATATCAGGTGTTCATTTGCTGTGAAAAACTCTTTCCATTCCAAAAATTTATAAGAGAAAGGACACAACACCATTAGATGGTATCACATTTGTAAGATGAGTAATAGGTGGTTCGAGGGAAACTAGTGGCATACTTTAGAAAAGAATATAAGAAAATTGTGGTCTTACTATTTGGCCAGAATTAAAAAAAAATTTTTCAATAAATAGAATTACATCAATTTAGTTGGCTGTAGTATTTTCTAAAATGATAATTGAACAAAGGTGTAGAAGAATTTTCAAATTGAGTAAAACTGTGTTTAAAAAGAAACCAAAAGGCTTTACATCCAAAGTTTATTTTCCAGAAGTACAACTCAGAGAACAAAGCTATTCATTCGTCTCTTGTTATACCTGGCACCTAGTTCTTTTGTTTGATAACTTTTTTTGGCCAGACTTATCCACTTCCTCAACATATTGCTAAGCACTGAATTAAGGCATAGCTGAAGCCTTGCCTATGGGTTAATTTCCCAGGGGGAAAGTCACCACAGACCTGTCTCCAGGCACAAGTCCTCATGCAGGAACTGAAAGGCGTTCCGCAGCGTGAGTTACCAAGTGACCTGGAACAAGACATATGCTGTTCCCATATGTTTCCGAAATACTTTGTCCAGCTGCCTCAATGTGCACATTATGCTGGGAGACAGCTGGCCAGCCTTCTGAGGGGGAAGCCAAAGCACATAGCTGCTCTCTCCTGACCCCTTACATACATAGTGCTACCCTGAAAGACACACCTTGGCACTCAGCTTGTCATTAAGGGAACTCCTGGATGGATAGGCCTTTCCTCCCATGCAGAGGGAAAAATGGAGGGAATTCTGGTGTTAAAGCACTGTTGGCTGCTTGGCAGGATGGGCAGGAACACCTTGTTTAGAGCAGGATGAAGTATTCCCACTGCGAATGTCAGCAAAGATTTGAGTAACTAAGATTTACTTTGTGATACAATTTAGTAATCTGCTCTAAAACTTGTGAACTAGAACCTCTAAATTCTGTTTCCACCTCTACCACCCTTTTAAGCTTTATAATGGGCCCAGTCATGTAATTTGAGTGACCTTCATTGGAAACAACAAATAAACTGTGAAAACTGATGCTTCTCACCCTTGTGGAATGCTGTAAGAGCTCTTTTTCTGCACTTCAACTAAGTAATGATCACTCCAGAATATTAATTCTGAGTATGTTGTTGTTGCTGAGGGGTAAAGGGTATCACTGTCCCCCTGTTTAAGAAAAAAATTATTACAGGTTTTCCTGAATTCATCATCAGTTTGCAATTGATTAATTCAGTGTGTAATTGCTTTTGTTCAGTGTTGAGCCAGGTCCTCTCAGCTTTTAATTCTCCCTTCTCTACAGCTCTAAGTGTCTTCAGTGTCACTGCCTTTCACACACATGACTACTTCACTTATGATCTCCCATTTGTTTAAACATGGCATTCTAAACACATTTATTCTGCCCATTGATAGCAATATTGAGTACATTTTGCACTGGCTTCACTTTATATCTTTCAGTTTTTGCCATATGAAGTAGCTTGCCTAAGTAATGTACAGTACATACACTAAGAACTGTATTTACATTCCTCTATGAATGCTCTGGAGAAAATATAAAGTATACAGCCAGAGATTCAATTTTCAAGGGTCATAACATACAGTATTCAGTGTTACTGCCCAGTAATTTACTCCAGATAGGCAGGAAGATATTAAACAAGTATACTTGGCTTACCTGCTTATAGGGCTCATATGCACAGCTCAGGAAATCATAGCTGGATAAAATAAACAATTATACAAATGAATAATCAGAGACAAGGACTGCCTTTAGCAGACTCAAAGTACCACTGATTGTTCCTATTTACATTTATGTTGCTCTATACAATAGTACTCTTTCAAGTTAGGTAGTCTTTGAAAACAAAATACAAAATGGTCCTTGCAAAATATTGAAGCAACACGGTGGAAAATAATTCATTAAGGTGAAGCATTTCAGGGTTTTGCTGAGGATTCAACACAATATTTAATATTCAGCCCCATGTTGGGATTTCAAGTGTATGATTAACTTTCCACCTTTTCATTGTACTACTGTCTTGTTTCAGGGAAAGATCCACATTTGCATATTCTAATTATAGTCAAGTACAAAATTTACTGACTTCAGTAAGAGCCTTTCCAGCTGACTTCTACTGCTGCTGGATCAGGCCCATCTGTGACTGGATTAATTTCCAAGATGCATTTTAGAAATATAATAAATGTAAAAAATTCAACCTTTCTTTTGATACAGATTACTAGAATTACATCTTGAGATTGGTAACAATCCACAGGGTATCTCTCACAGGAGCTGGAGTGTATTTTATATCCCCAGTAGGCTGCGGGTGCTGCCCACTCTCAAAAAAATGCTGATCAATATCCCGTCTGTTTCTAAAACATGAAAATCCAGATGCTCGTAACATTTTAAAACTCACTTTTAGCAGTCTTCCTTTTTCTTTGAAGTTTGTTTCTAGCTCTTTGTGAGGTTATATTTCTAAATTAGGTTACCAGAAGACGAAAATTAAAATGAATCAGAGTGGAGAAACAGAATAGCAGTTCTGATCTAATGAACATAACTCCTATATTAAAAAAAGAAACCTAACTTATTAGTTAGAAACCTATTAGAAACCTAACTCCTATATTAAACATCTAGTAAATATAATTTTTTATTTTAATTTTTTTAACCATCATTTAATTATAACTCCTAGCTATGAATCTTTAACACAGAAACACGTTGAAATATGGTTATTCATTCAAGCTATACTGTAAGTACCAGTGAAATTGATAACTTATAATGGGGTATAAAATGGTAAATTATGATTTTGAAATATTTCATCAGTCTGTTGTGATGTTTTAGTAACATACACACATTGGCAGAAACTTGATAATTACAGCGTTACATAACTAAAATTCTGAATTAAATCTCAAATTCAAAATCAGGGAGGTGAAAGAAGAGGCCAGTGGAGCATCCTGATATATGTTTATTTTACATATATTGTTTTATCGTGGGAGACTGGTTCTGTTATCACAATGATCATAGGTCGAATTGAGAACACTTTTACACTGCAATAGCATATGGAATTTAAATCACATAACTACAGGTTGTTCCTGGGTGGTGGTCAGCATGAACTGAGCAATAGTTTTTCGCATTGGTATGACAAAAAATGAGAACAAACAAGTACAGAAAGCAGAAAATTTCATTTTAGAGATTTCTGCAGATAGAGAACAGGACAGGTTGTTTGTTAGTCTCTCATAAGTTGAAGGTTACTGCATTAGCCTCAGAGTGTTGGCCATATTTTTACTAAGAACTGAAGGAATAAAACTTATTTAACAAAGCTAAAATAGTGGTCAGGGCAGGGAGCAACAAGAGAAGTGGTAACAGGAGCAAAGCAGCTTAAATTGGGTGTCCTGTCTGCAAAGGTTTGACAATGCAAAGTGGGAGTGAGGTATTATCATCGGAAGGAGAAGGAACCAGCTGTCTCAGCAGCTGCCTCAGCAGAAGACTGCAAAATGGCATTAAAATGGCATTAGCTATGCATGAGAAAGGTATTATACAGGTATTATACACAGCTTGCTTGTGGCTTTGTTGGGGCTTTTCTTCTTTTTTTTTAAACTGCTGATATGGAATACACATAATCTATTACACATCAAAAATGTATATTTTCTTTCAGGACAATGAGCTATTACTGAGGAGTGACATTTTTTATTTCTTGCTCAGATCAATGATATGTAGGAATTACCAGCAAAGACAAAACCCTGGATAAATCCACTCCAAAAGCATAGCTTTAACTTGGACCAGTTGCTACAAGGGGAAAGGGCATAACTGGTTTAGTTTGACAGCAGGTTTTATGTATGTATATAGTGATAGATTGGCATAATTGTTTCTCTCAAAGAGACATTTTCTTCACTTTTTTTTTTCCTTATTTTTTAAGGGTAAAAAAAATTAAGACTATGAATTGACATTGCTCAGAGCAGTTTACCATATACTTGACCAGTTTTGTAATATTCTCCGAGCTAGTTGTTGTTGAACAATCCTCCCCAGACTCTTGTTCTTGTGGGTGACATATTTTGGCGTAGATCCATCCGTCTATTCAGAGGCAATAGACTTCTTCTGCAGTCTCGACCTTTAATTTTCTTTGATTTTCTAACATTACAACTTGTTTGCTTTTCAGCCATCTCATACACTAAGCAGAAGGTTACAGAAATAAAATTACATCCTTTTACCTTTTGAGTGACAGTGTGATATGGTGTGGTGTAAATAGATTTAGACACCATAGATAGTGGATTAAGTACCACAAGTATTAGAAAATACACTAAGGGTCTTATTTCTTCAGTGTGCTAGTATCTCGATACACTTTAAAATTAAAATCCAGATCAAAGGAAGTATTACTGCTATCTTAAAATGGGAGATATCCTTTAAAATTACTCCTTATTGCAATACTGCATCAGAAGTATGACGAGACACATAGATGATGCCTGAATGTACTGCTTTCCAGATGAAACACAAACCTTGCAAATAGACTGAAAAGGTGTTTCTGAAGACAGGGGATATGCAGTAAATTGAGCTTTATTTTCTCCATGAAGATTGTTCACAGGCCTATTATAACTTCCTCAAAATTAAAAAAGAATTCCTTTCATTCTGATTTTAACATGTTGAATAATACTGTCAAATTTTTCTAAGATATTCCTAAAAAAACCCCAAAACATCTTAAAGCATTAAAAAAATAAACCAATTAAACCTAAACCAATCCAATAATTTTGGTTTTATGGGGGGAAAAAAATATTAATGGAATCTGGTTATCTCCAGTGTAAAGGTAGTACTTAATTGCAATGGAAGATGATTTCTGAGAAAAAAGTATCTGAGTTCTAGCAATTGTATTCAAATATCCAATGATTCAAGGCACATCTCTATGAAGATGTGGTATTTCTAAGGAAAATTTTCCTTTTGTATTTTTTTCCTAATTAGTGATGAATGACCAAAACACCCAGGGCTTTACTACTTGCCTAGGAAAAAAATTACACAGCCCAAAACACTTTACAAATTTTCAGCTTCTGTTTTACATTCTTCTGGTCATACTTTTAATCTTTGAGTCCAACCCAACAATTTGTCCCTTCTCTTAGTGCTCCATTTGTTTGCATTTCCCATATCCAACTGCCAGTTATGTTCTACCTCTGTCTTTTAACTGTCTCCTCTTCTTTTTTTCTGTATTAGGTGGAACCATTCAGTGCTTGTTATCAGTCAGTCACACTGAAGTTTAATGCTCTTAAGCAAAACAAAACCAAAACCAAAACCAAATCAAACCAAACCAAACCAAAACAAAACAAAAAAGAAGAGAAAGAGAGAAAAGAAAGAAAAAGAAAAGGATGTTCTAGCGTTCAGTCTGACAAATTAGGAAATTAAATTACTGCAGGGCTGCTAAGCATGTCTAGTTTATAATCTCACTAGTTTTGTCAATTTGGCACATACTATGTGTGTTCTTTATCAAGAAAATATCATTTTTGCATTATAGTGTTAACATAATGTTCCTCACTTCTAACAGTTACATTTATTGCATAAAAGAAATTAAGCCAAGTATGGACTACAAAAGCTAAAACTACAGTTACACCTAAAACTAGTACTCAAACATTAAAAAGTCCTGTCTTGAAGAATGATTGGAGAATAACATCCTGTGGTGAAATTTAACAAAGGGTTGCTTGAGCTCAAAATGGAAAAGTGTAATATTTCATTGGTCAGGAAGACAACATTTAATATTCATAGTTTTAAAACTCAATATGGTTCTCTAATTCACTACAGATGCTTGTAACAAGCCACTCAGTGTCTGAGTGACACAATTAACGTTTTTCTTGTTTGTTAAAAATCTTAATAATTACTTCACTTATTCATCCTGGGTTGATGAATACTGAAATAGTTCCTGGTTTAAAGAAGTTGACCTTTCCCTTCAGTCATCAGTCATTTTTATTAAAAACCAAGTGTATCACAAATATGCCTTTCATTTTGTATGCCAGTATGAGAAGGTAAGCCATAGAATTCTCAATAAAAATGTTTATTTCATTCAATTTGCATTAACTAATGAAGTGTCACATATGCTACTTTTGTAGCATATGACACAATAAGTGAGAAAACACTTAAGTCTACCACTCAGAAAATCAGAAAGATTCAGACCCTCTAAATTCCATCTGTATTGGGATTTACATGGAATAGAAGCATCAAAAATATACAAGGTACACTTTGCACTTCTAGTGATACCTAGTGAAAAGGGCTGATATTCTCATTTTGAGACATGATTCTGTTTCTCCTCCCCAGAGGTACAAACATTGGATGGGGCAAGCCCTAGGTGTGGTTCCAGATATTAAGACTTTGCCAGACCAGACTCCTGGAGGAGGAAACAAGATCCAGACCCCCCCTTCCACCCAAGGAGGTAACCCATAATCCCCAAGACACAAATGGTACTTCCCTCTTCAGGTGTCTGGAAAGAGATACCTCTAAGAAAAGACCTCAGAGTAATCCTGAATTGTAAAGGAAGGGTCAGACTATAAGGGTTTTATTTAGCTACTCTGCATCTTAAAGAGGATAACCCACATCTGTTACTATGCTGGAGTGTTTTCTGTAATTTTCTAACTATACAGAGTCAGTATTCTGCTGAAATCTCCCTAATGAGAACCCTAAACTCAGAAAGCAGTCAAAAAGAGATGAAAGCATTGATTCACTCCACACAACCAGCAGACAGAACAGACATCCATATGGAATAAATTTTATGCCCAGATTAATTCTACTGAGATATTTTTCTGAATATTGAAAATAGGCTACCTGAATCTGAGCTTTATTTTTAATTAAACACTTTTTTTCAATGCATCTTACTAATGTCCTTAGAAAATCAATGCATAAATTTGTATACTACATAAAAATAGGATTTTGATCTCATTTCAAAGGCCTTCCATATAAATTAAATCCAAATATGTGTGATTTTAAAGTATTATGGGAACATGGGAGAAAATTTCTAAGCTCCTGCCAGCAATAGTATACATTACAGTAGAAGAGAGAAGTGAAGAAAAATTTCCTTTAACAAGTCTCTGAATACAGAAATAACAAGGATTTTTTCCCCATCTGAATTACCCAAACAGTTTTAAATTGCCCAATTTAAAGTTTGTGCAGAAGCCAAGTTTAACATCTTATGTACTCCTGAAAGCAGTGCAATTTGATTATTTAATGATCAAAGGTGCTTGATTTCAGTTTGATGACTTACTTACAGTATGTCATGCCCTAACACCATTGTAGGTCAGAGATGCAATATGAGTTCACAAAGGCTTCAACTACTAAATTGCTCATGCTATTTCCTCTTCATTTAGATCTTCTTGCCAGAAATACACCAGTCTAAGAAATATTAAACTCGAGATTATATGACTTTGATAAATGATCTGAGAATTCACACTACCTTGTCCATTCCATTCAGTGGTGTCTTCAGACACTGACTACATATAGAACAAATATATATGTGTATATATATGTATATATATGTATATATGTGTATAATTATATGTGCATGTATGCTTATGTGTCAGGACCTTGCCACCACCCTACAACAATTCTCACATACTTCTTTCATGTCAGGTGCTTCTCTTTTCTTATAAAGTTATGACTTGCATTTCTGTAACTGTGCAGGATAAGGAAGCCAAACTTAGCATTAGAGGAAGCTTTATCAAACATATTATTGCTTATGTTTGAATGATAACTGGCATTTTTCTTTTAAAGTCAGGTAACACACGTGATTGGTTGGACCTAGAGGTTTTGACAATTTAGTTAATAGTTTCCAGTGAGATGTCAGCAAAGGTGCTTTTGTTATAATTGAACGTGAATACATATTTAGCAACTTTTAGTTCATAAAGTGATAATGGCTCATGTAATGCCAGTTCTTTTCTACTGGGTATCTCATTGGGGCATCTATTCCTTATCATTAGTATAACTTAATATCAAAGAGATATAATTTACAGTAGATTTGCAGTTTGAATGTGAGACTACAAAAGACTGAAAAAAAAAATTTGTTTTCCTTTAGAGAATGTTGTTTCATACAGTGAAATTGGGAAGAATCTAGATTGATTTTAACATAAATTAGAATGATTTCTTTTATATTTAATCTGACGTGTCCAGTAGAGACATGGTACTTTTATGATCCCTGGCAATTCAACAAGGGCTGTTGGCCTGGAGGCAATTGAAGTAGTGTGTGTGTGGAGAGTTAACAAGCCACAGGGGACCTGGAACATGAGCAAAGGCATAACCATCACAACAAGCCCATGTTTTCTTACAGCCAGCTTGCTGTTGTAAGGTCATAGGCTGTAAAGCTGTGGTTAGAGAGAGAAATTAGTCATGAAAACAGCATAGCCCAGTGGGGATTCATAATACATGAATCAAGCCCAATTTTTGTTTGTTTAAAAGAAGTTGGCTTTAGGGAAAAAAAAAAAAGCCCTCCTTAACGGTATCTTAGTGACATAAGGCCATGTTTGGAGGGTTTCTATGAAGTGCAGCATGTTAAATAATTTCAGGACATGACAGTCCAAAAGTAAGAGTAAATGGGAGGAATTCAGTGCTAGGAACACTCCAATTCAGCCAGGAAAGCAATCACACCTAGTAGGAGAAACTATGTTGGCTTCCTCTGAAAGCCACAAACCTTTCTGAATGCAAATTTTTTTCATGGGGTGGTGTCCACTGCAAAAGGAAATGCAGAATTCTACAGAATTTAACAGTTATCAAAGAGTGGTCAGAACATAAAACCAGAAACAACTTGGGATACCTGTCTAAGTGTGCTGCTAATGGAGGTACCTATCCCATGATGATCCACTGCCATTAAAACCTACAACAAACATGACTAAATCAGGAAGCAAAATCTGCTCATATTAGAGATGAGAAATGAGGACTTGGGAAGCAAACCCAAGCAGCACAAACCAGCAATCTGACACTGGTTACCAGGCATCAGCCTGACACCAGTACTAGAAGTTATGTCTCAAGGATATTCCTGGGATGGAAATATTAAGATAGCAAATGCAGCACTAGAGGAACTGTCGCTGCCATCAATGCAGTAGCTAGGAAACAATAGCTGGGATGAATATACCAGGGCAAAGCAGATTGTGCACTTAAAATTCAGATACTACAAGACAGCAGAACAAATGTCTGGAGAGATCATTTGGTAGAATTCCAAAGCAGTAGATTTCCTTCATCTTTGCTCTCTGTAGGACTTTTATTCATTGAAGTAGCTTTTTTGTTGCACAGCTCTTAAACTGAACCACAGTCACAGTTTTATTGAACAAAGATATACTTCAGCCCAAAGGAAAACACCTGTGAGCAAGTCTTGAAAGAGCAGTTAACTGTAATGAAAAGGTGGATTGAATGAGACACCACAAATAAGTGAAGATTAGTCAGCAAAAGAAGAGGAGTCAGCTGTTATCCACATCCTAAGAACAAGTCAAAGGTATAAGGACATATGAAAGGAGACTGAGAATAAAGAAATTAATAAACTGTTTTCTAATTAAAAAATAGTTAAACATTGGAATAGTTTACCTAGAAAATTTGCTGAACTTCTATTACTGAAGTATATAAGTCTGGAGTAAAACAATGCCCTTTGGAATAGCCTTGCTAAAGTCAGACTAGATGACATATCAAGGCAGCTACTAGATCTTTGCTATTTTTATTAAATACACACCTGTATAAATTATAACTTTGCACAGGGCATGTGCACTTGTTAAGTCTGTATTTAAGATACAGTATGGATACATGCCAATTAATTATTTTATTTTCCTGGGTCACAGGTAAGAGCCATAGCACTGCCATGGGCAAATCCCTGTTCAAAAGGTCTTCAGCTGCCCCAGAAAAAGTAGGTACTGTGCTGAGAATCTTTGTGATCAGCAAAGCTTCAAGTAACAGCACCAAGGAATAAATTACACCAAAGAGAACCACAGTGCCTGACAACAAAAGTTTTCTTTGTCATTCTCAATGGGGCTGCTCAACACCTAGAAATAGAAATCAGAAGGGCCATGAGCACACACACAACCATTTCATAACCTAGAAATATCATCTAATAAAAGATGGTTGAAGAGCAAAACAATAAAATCCTTTTTCTTTCTTTAGCTTTAAACCCATCTAAAAACTACAGTATAAAATGCTTTTCCCACAAGTTTCTGCTAGCTCTTGTTATTTTTATACAACTAATGTTAACTAGAGAAGATGATTGTGATAACTCCAAACATTTCTTTAAGAATATTAAAGTGTTAGTATATACTTTCAATGTGAGAATTGTACTGACAAATAAAATTTAAAGGTTTTTCTTCTAAGGACATATGATTTTTTTTTTTTTTTGGTAAAGTTTGATTTCTAGAAAATGTCTTAAATGAATGGGAAAAACATAGAGGCTTTTCAAAGTTCTTCTTAAGATCATGAAACAAAGAAAATGAGAATAAATAATTTAAGAAAAAAATAGGAAAAAAATAGCTGAGAGGTTTTTTGTTGTTGTTTTAAAAGCTTTATATAACACTATATGAAATTATTAGAAAAAGGCACTTAAAATTCTATTCTTTTCACTATAAAATCAGAAGTCCAGTGGAACTTTCCCTGAGCTTCTCATATTACCACAAATATTCACCATCTACCTTTGCAGTAGCACTTTAGGTTTCCCCATTGCCACATACCTATGGAGTATTTTTTTTCTTCTGCAAATAGGACTAATAATACCAATTTTCTTCATTAATATTCTAGGAAGCAGTGTAACTGTAAGGCAATTGCCATGTGCTTGGCTTTATTGATTCACTCTTTTACAGTCACAGAAGCTGTAGTGGTTAAATATTATTCATTTTGATCTCTCTTGAAATGAAGGCTGCATAAGTGTATCTAAGTTCATGATGTAAATTGAATAACGATAGCAAATTGTCTTAAATGCTTCAGATAAAATACATTAGACTAGCAGAAATTTATTAATCTGTATTCATAATTCTGGAGAGTAGGTTGTTAGAAAGCTAATAAAGAGTTTCTTATCTTTGTGTTGCATGGATTCACTAAAAGCCTAACAGAGATTGATGCCTAACTTCCAGCAATTTATTCAAGGAGTTTTAGTATTCCTATTAAGCAACACATTATAACAAATATCAACAGGATATTAATATTTTTAAGCAGTTCAACAGAGGAGATGTTATGAGAAATAAAGACGTTTTGAAAGGCAGTGGAATAAACAGAGTTCGAATTCAGGACTGAAGAAAGGAGTTGGCAATAGTAAACTTAGAGAAGTGGCAATGACCATATTCTATAGAACAAAGGAGAGATTTCAATAAAACTTCAGTGAATATCTATGACTGTAATTCATTTTTAAGGGCTGTACATAAGGGTGTCACTATTTCCATTATAAACCTCTGTTTTAAAGGAAGTATAACAAAATAAAAAACCTTTGGGGTTCTGCACAACTGTCACATAAAAGCTCATCCTGGGATTTTTTTTTTTTAATATTAGATTTTCACAATAAGTCAAGATGAATGTGTTAATTGTTTTTAAGTTTATGGCTAATTGTTAGTGCATTCTGGTTTCCAGTAAGGAAATATCTTGAAATAAATTTGATAGTGGGATAAGCTGAGCATCCATTGTTTGGAAATCAGCCTTCACAGGAATGTTGAAACCAAAAACCTAAAACTAAATAAACTCCTACCAGTTCAGCCAGCAACTTTTATTATAGACAGCCTATTTGCTAATGCAAAGATGTATTATGCATATGTTTCTTTATCAGTGCATGACCCCACAGAAAAGACAGCAATGAAATTACTAAGCATTAAGAGCAAGCTATGACTGTATTGACCAATTCTGGATCAGTAGCCTGAACTCAAGTAGAGCAATGAGGTTGAGAAGGAGGATAAAAGATTATTAGCTTCATTGGATGATAGACATATTATTCAAATGAATCATCTTGCTTATTTATCACCTTTTACAGAAAAAAAAATCATATACTACAGCCAGATTAAAATACCCAGGAAAGAATTGGCTGATGAGTAAGAAGCCTCAGTCTTTCTCCATTGATGCTGTGTTTTGCTGTCACACTGGATATTGCTTGTACCCCGATGATGCCCTGCAAACCTGCCTGCTAGGGAGTTATCCAACATAGGAAAAGTGCATCCTCATGTCACAGAGGGTACATCATCTCACCACATTACCCAGAGTGAATATTCCCCTGTTATAGTCTCAAA
This sequence comes from Acrocephalus scirpaceus scirpaceus, assembly GCA_910950805.1. Lineage (NCBI taxonomy): Eukaryota > Metazoa > Chordata > Aves > Passeriformes > Sylviidae > Acrocephalus > Acrocephalus scirpaceus. The sequence continues at coordinate 10,333,559 of OU383777.1, forward strand.
ATTTATGGCTCTTACCCTTCTACTGAAACTTAGACTGCTTCCACCCCGACATAATTAAGATACTTCTGTCTTCTTTTTATAGTTCTAGTTCTAGTTCTTTTTGTGGCTAATTTTGTGGCTGGGATTTTAGAATCATCAAACCCGTGCCTTTCCAGTTTAGAGACAAAGATATCATGTGGGAGAGTATCGAATGCTTTACATAAGTCCAGGTAGATGATGTTTGTTACTCTTCAGGGAGGCAATCCTTGGATTTGTGATCTGCTTTCTTGGGCCCCTTTCTTTTTTTTGTCTCTGGGGCTTTATATCATGGTAGTCTACCAAGGAGATCCCTAGAGAGGCCAAAATCTGCTCTTGTGGAGCCCAGGGCAGTGAGACTGCTGTGCACCCTCCTCTCTGCCCTAAGGATTTTGAACTCCACGTTCCCTTGATCACTGCAGGCAAGGCTGCCCTTGACCTTCATATTGCCCACCAGACCCTCCTTGTTGATGAGAACAAACTCTGGCATAACACCTCTACTTGCTGATTTCTCTATCAGTTGGAGAATGTCATCAATATGTTCCAGAAGGTTCCTTGATTGCTTATTCCCTGCTGAGTTTTCCCTCCAACAGATATCAGGATGTTTGAAGGTCCCAAGAGGACCAGGCTTGTGAATGTGAGCCTGTCTATAAAGGGACTCATACTCACTTGGTCTTCCTAGTGCAACAGCTCAGCAGACCCTCACTATAATGGTACCCTGTCCCTGCCCTCTCTTTAATTCTGACCCATAAACTGTCAGGAAACAGGAAACAGGTAAGGGTTTAGTGCAAAATATGCTGCTGGCATCAGTGTGACAGTAAACAACTTGAAGTTGCTTAAAGATTCATTGAGTGGGATCTAGAGACAGGCACAAAATGAGACAATTTTCAAACCTGAGTAGTCAGATTGACTAGCCATGACAGAAGCACAATATAATGGAACAAGCCATTCAACATTTCTTTTAAAGTAAAGGTAACATTTTGCTTTACAGAGGGACACATACAGATGTGAAATTAAAGTGTATTGATTGAAAAAACCCTGAAAAACTAGTAGTGAAGGGGATAAGGCAGATACCAAAGATCACTTTGATATAAATTGATATTTTTCATGGAGCATTATAAATAATTATCACCCAACCTTCCTCCAGAGATTTAGGCAAGCTTTCATAAACTGTTGTGATAGTGCAGGAAAACATTAGTTTATCATTGTAGCAGAGTGATGACAGAAGTACATTCCAGTCCACTCTGAATTGCTAATAGAATTACACTATGTCAAAGCATGGGGAGTGATTTTTTCCTTAAGTAGTGTTGATATTAAACACAGAATGCTATAATTGTGCAAAAAATTGTTGATGCTGCAGTGCAAAACATGAGATAGCAAGTATCCCATCATAAAAACAGGGTTATAATTCCATTAGAGTTTTAAGGGAAGTGGATGCAATAGGAGTATTCAAGAGAAAAATATATAAGAATAAAAATATGCAGAGCTTAGCCAAGCCATAACAAATAGATACAATATTTGTTTTTATGTATTTCATAAATGATGTGTAAAATAGGTTCAAATGGTTCAAAAAAGACTGAAAAGTTACTTTAAGTCATGAGGACTGTATGTTTACTCTCAAATTAACACTTGAAAATGCCCCTGGAAAGAGATCTGCAAATATTATGACTAAATATTATTCACCACTCCCTTAATTTTAGAATACAGACACAGGGAAGAACACAAAGAATACAAGGTTAACTGGTCAAACTGAGGAACTTTGAACTTCCTGAACTCCTCAGGTGTGCCTGGGATGTGGATCAGGCCCTGTGAGGGGAAACAGGGTCAGACCTGCCCTGGGATGGTCAGGCAGGGCTGTGGGATGTGATGGGGTCAGAGCTGGCTGGCAGCACCAGGGTGACATGGCCAAGGCCATGGCTCAGGTGAGGAAACAGCCACCCCTGGGAATTGGCCATCACTGAGGGCTGCAGCTTTCTCCAGTCAGAAGCAGGCATGTGCTCCTCCTCAGCTTAGAGAAGTGACATCCAGTCAGCCACAGGGACCCTGAGGGCATCCAGGGCAGGAAGGTTATGCTGGGGCCTTTCCCATACATCTTTCTTCACATCATAACTTCACAAGGGTCCACAGCTTTGCTGGAGACATTGCTCACCAAATGCTTGATCTTGCAGATGTTCTTTCCTTAAGGCAAAGAAAGATATTTAGACCTGGATTTCCAACTTCTTTTGGATCCTGCTCTCTCTCACATGGAGAAGTCCAAAGTTCCTATGCCACACACAGAAGGAGCAACTCAGACTTCTAAAGTGGGTGGCTAAAGCACTCAGCTATAGAGGAAAACTTCCATTCTTGTCTTCATCTCAGTACAAATTTATATTTCTGTATAGGGAACAGATTAAACATTTACTTAGCTATTAATTTAAGAGTTCAAATCCATGCTGAACTACACTTGGAGAAGAGTCCTTTCATTGTGGGATTGTAATTACTCTCTCTATGTATACCCATTTTTCTTCCCCCCAGTTCTTCATTCACAAAGAGATTTTTAACAGACATGGTATCCCCAAGGCTTTCTACATACTCTGTGGTCACACACCTAGGCTATTCCCATAGAATGGAGAGATTAGTGAGAAAAACTTCCATAGCTGATGCCTTTCTTTCCCATCTTCTCCCAGGAAACAACAAAAAAAGGCCATTTGCTTTCATTGCCATGGCCCCAGGAACCCTGTATTTGATCTTAGCTTCAACACAAAAGATAAACATCCACAATAATCTTCCAATATGCTCTGGTTGCAACAATGCAACACTTCTGTGATTTATTGTTTTGAGTTATTATTAATCAAGACTACTTTACATAGTATAGCCTTAAATGAGACCCTAGTGAAACCTCTGTAGAATTCGGTATTGAACCCCATCCGTGAATAAAGCAGAAGCTGGACAGAAATGCATTACCTACCCAGTCAGGTGAGTGTTTGGCCTAGAGGGAAGAGCTTTTTGGATATTTTCAGTGGTCTCTGAAACTTCAGTTCCCATATTTTTCACTTATATTTTGCCTGAGTCTCCTTTGGAGAAACGAAACCTAAGTTTCAAGAATTTTCCTTTATTGCTTTTAATTATAATACTGATTTGGAAAACTTGAAAATATGAAGTCTGACACACATATATCATATTTTATATAGCCAAGCTCACTGACTTTTTGTATTACTACAAAATGAGACAAAACGGATGATCTATGCCAAGATGTCTTTCTAATTTTTTTATTTGTATACTTTGGACATTTTCTGAGTAAATTAATCTAATTGTGCAACAGAAATTCAGAATCCTCTTCTAGCTCAGCATTTTGGGTACCTATGCTTATTATTCTTCCTATTAATGGAAATGGCTTCACATTTCTCAGTATTATACTTCCTTTGCGACCTGTCATCCCATTTATGGAGCAGGGCCTGAGTTGTTTGAAGTTTGCTTGTTAAAGGCTCAATACTCCTCTCTTTCAGTCCCTCTCTTCCTCCCGAAATACCTGGATATGAAAGCTAAATAATTAATCAAGATTAAAAGCTGCTGAGAACTGAAAAACCCACAATGTGCTCAACAGGAAAGTTCTTGACTATTTTCCACACGTAATAACAGCAGCTTCTCACCAGATCTCTGTGTATGCTCTTTTTTTTTAACAACTTTCCTAAACCTTCCTAGTTAAGGCAGAGGTGTGTGGCTTGCAGTGTACATAAGTCAGGGACAGGGCATCTGAAAGTTCAAATGAATTATCGAATTCAGCACAACTGGTGCAACTGACTGTGTAACCCAACTGATGAATGGCTGCAAAGGGTCCTGGGCTGGGTCATGAGAGGGTTTATATGGGCACACAAGTGGGGTGGGCCATGTGCTGCTTCCCTTGTACTGTTCTGCAGCAACTGTAACAGTCTGTACTTAGAATAAACTTAGGTGACAAGGAAAATGGAAAAAAGAGTTAAACTTCTAAGTCAAGTACTTCTGAGCTTATCCTGGCAGTATAGAAATACATGAGAACATAATTGTGTTGAATGCATCTCTCATTCATTTTTTTTTAATTTCAAATAGCTGTTCTGAGTGAGGAAAATTGATAAAATACGGCTTTTTCTGAGTACACAGAAAAGTCAAGATCTCATTTCTGTAAAAAAAAAAAAAAAAGGCTGAAATAAATTTTAAAAAATCTTTCTTATCTTTCCAAATGATGTACCATGACCAGCTTGTCTTTATCCAGAAGTAAAAATGAAAATTTATTACATTTTTCACTTTCAAGGTTATCAGCCTTCTTTAAAGTGAAATCAAGTTATAATATACACTGAGTGCTATGTTCATATTATTAAAAGAAATAAATGCAGCATGAGCACACTCTGCATCAGAATTCTACCCGTGTACTTCAAAGGATATCTTGAAGTTTTAAGGCTGTAGAGTATCTAAGTTGCACTAACGAAGTTAGCACACTTTGTCCACATGTTGCATTCCTCTGATACTCTGGCTGAGTTTCTGTTTCTAAAATGCCTTCCAGATGCCATCATTGCTATTGCAGATTTAATCCAAGTTTAGAATACCTAAACTGGACCAAAAAAAAAAAAAAAAAACCCCAAAAAAACCAACCTGTAGAATCAATTCTTCAGAGACTGCAGTGATCATTTGGGAACAAGGTTTAGGACTGTCTTACATTTACACTTACTGAAATATAAAATCCAAGAAGCAAAAGACGTGTTTTATAAGAATTTTATGATGATTTGATATGTGTTTATACTATTTTATGATTACATATTCTCCCTCACAGAAAAGCAGAGATTTTATAATTTGGATTTATTCAAATAATAGCAGTAAATAAAGTTTAAAGGCATATTTCCTTACAATGGAAGTTAAATAAGAAACCAGAGATTATTATTTGTTTCCCTACATGATAAAATAAATTCAATACTGTTCAGACACAATGTTGTTTTCAGTCCTATAAACTGCATTTACAACTGAGCTTTACCAACATGTTAGGTCGATAATGCAGCCACATATCACAGTGGTGTTGCCAGATGACAATAAAAATTCCTCCTGGAAACAGATGAATTACCCTAGACTTATTTATCTTCAAATGAACTAAAAGCAAAGAAATCAGTATGCTGTAATACCAAACTTAGCAAAAGAACAAAAGAAACACTCAATGTACATTATACTGTGAAATTATACCATAATATTTGTATATATTAATTGAGGATATATTTCCTGTATAACTCTTGTGAATAGGAGTTGCTTAAAACTTCTCTTCTGCATAATAATGTAGAATAAAATGTATTTGAAAATGTCTTCTATTGTACTGGTAAGACAAACTTCTATAGCAAAGTTCTTCTTTTCCATGAATAGGACTGTTTCATACACTTTATTGTAGAGTTAAATTTTAAGGCATAGGAATGTTTTGATAAATTATTTCTTCTATTTCATTATAGCAATATGACATAGTTATTCTTCGTATTTGTGATCATAATGGTTACATGAGAGGTTATATCCCATTTTATTGAACAGATAGGAAATAACTGCTTTCCGTCCAGCAGTAAAAGCCCGCAGACCACACAAATTCAAGTCACACAGTATAAACAAGGAGGATCTGCTCGGAAATCTTAATATTTGAGCTGCTCTAAGTAAAGCAATGGATCAGATGGCGCCACTTAGTATTTTACATCAGGAGGGGCAAACAAAGGGAGATGTATGGTTTCAGTATTCTTTTTTGTCAAAGGAAGATTAGAGCTACAAGAGTTTCAGAGAAACCAAACTGATGATACACATCAGTTTGTTTAATCAAAAGTACTTGAAATGTTTAGTATAGAAAGGGATAGAAGCCTACCCTTTAGCTGCAATTTGATTCACCTAAGCATGAATAACCATCTATCTAGGACACCTGTCCTCCTTGTCTCATTCATGTCTATGATAACACTTGATAAGACACTCTGTGACCTACTGACCCAGTTGAGGTCTTCCAGTACCTGAGGGGAGCCTACAAAAAAAGTGGAGAGGAACATTTTACAAAAGCATTTAGTGAGAGGAAAAGAGGGAATGGCTTTGAATGGAAAGAAAGTAGATTTAGATTAGATGTTAGGAATAAATCCTTTGCTGTGAGGCAGTGGAAGAAGTTGCCCAGAAAGGTTGTGGCTGTGCTGTTCCTGGGTGTGTTTAAATCCACAAGTTCTGGCTGGAGCTCTGAGGAACCTGGTCTAGTTCAAGGTGCTCCTGCCCACGGCAGGGGGATTGGAACTAGATGACCTTGAAGATCCCTTCCAACCCAAATCTTTCTATGATTCTGCGATATATATGCACATATATTTAATTATTAAATATATTAAAATCCATAGGTAAAATGTACACAGTTTTGCAAATTTCTTCACATTTTTAACAAGACAAAGAATATAGTGAAATTTATCTAATCAACACTACTGCTACTATTTTATGTAGCTACCCATGTTTTTCTGTTCATATTGTGCATATATATCTCTACAGCAGCACTTCTGTTGGGCAAATACAAGGGGAGATTTCTTACAACCCAAGCTGAACCTAATATTATTGCACACAAGACAAGCAGTGTCCACACAGACATGTGAACATGATGTGACTGAGGGACTGACACTGCCAATTTGAAGCACTGACCTTCTTGAACAGTTTAACATGCTGTCACTATGGATCAGCGCTTCAAAGATTCAATACAGCTCTTACACTGTCATTGCTGTCTTTGCTTTCACTAGTTCTCTCCTCTAAACAAACAATTTGTTCATTGAGCTATTTAATTTTATGTTTTAAAGAGCTTGAGTGTTCATTTTGAGGGACAATGCGCAATCACGTAAGTGTGCTTAAATTTAGATGAGATAAAACATTTCCAAAATGGTAATTTTCATGCTATTTATCATAGCATGAAAATCAGTGTTTGAAAGTTCTGTCATACAGCTCATGTACATCTATCCAGCTTCAGGGTAACAGTTCCTGATTTTAGAATGTATTTTTTTAATAAGAACCCATTTCATATAAAATTTCTAAAAGTCTTATATGGAGGGTGTATCTTATGTTATCTGTCAATTAAAAGGATAAAGTTAAATTTTCTCAGCTAAGAATTAGCAATGAACTACACCTGTGATTCTTATATTTTATATAAATGATTATAAAATTTTACTAAACACTATAAAGAGGAAATATTTTATTGGAAAAAAGACAGAAAAAATAAAAACTGATAAAGTTTTCTAGGCATGAGAACAGTCTCATACCTGATTTCACTATAGCTGCTGAAAACGTGGTGACTCCTACCCAAGTTTAGGATGAGGTAGAAGAGCTTAATCAAAAGTTCAAATACACATCCTGACTTCTTCTGTTCAACTTCCCTGTTAGACAAGGGAAAGGGTGGAAATATATGCCTGAATAAAGCTGCAAGACAGATTTTCATACATAAGTCTTTGGTCAGACCCAGGTTTTTTCTAGGACAATATAGGAGGAAGGACTTGTTACAGCAACTGCACCCCAGCCAGAATGACATGTATCTCTTATGTAACATTTCACTGTGAAGCATCAAGAGAAAACCTTATTGAGTGAATGCAAAATCTAGGTGCAAATCATGCATTATCTTTTCCATCTCTAGCTCTCTCTAAACCTGTCATAGTGGTATTGATGGTTGGAACTAGTGAAAGTATAGCATTTCTTTGGTTTAGTCTTTCATTTGCTGTGGGTGAGTTCTGAATAATTAGCTAATTAATTTTGTTTCTCTGGCTGTGGTCGGAGAAATCTGAAAGAAGTCTGAAATCTGTATTTTAGCTAATTCCAGAGTTAAAGGGACCCCTCTACTAAGTTTATGGATTAGTTTAAGATCTAATTGTTTACAGCACAATTTGTGATAGTTTTCTTTGACTTTCATCAGCCTTAACCTTCAGAATGTATGAAAGGCACCGGATATTTCATCAGGCAGTATATGTCAGTATAATAAGTAGTATATTCAACCAGAAAAAAGCCTTTAAAAAGCCAGACCCACTGCAGAAAAACAAAATAAAAGAGATGAGAACAAAACCTACTTTTTCAGAATAGATTAGGAAAATAAGCAGTTTTTAAGAAGATGAAGACATTATACTAAAGTTCATAAAGGGGAACAAAAGAGTTTGCAGCAAGAAAACTTGCATGCACTTCTCTAATGAAATGATTTTCAGATTATAAAATGTGAAGAAAAAAACCAAAACCAAACAACAAAAAAAGAAAAAACAAGGTGCGTGATTTTCATAATTCTACTCTCTGCAGCAGTTGCTTTTTTATTGCCAGATTTAATAGAAAACTTATGTTTCACCCAGCACTAAGCTTTATTAAACAGCCTATCCTTAGTTCACCCATCAAAAGCTGACCTCCTTGGACTAGGGTTCTCATACAGGCCTCTTGTCATCTTGTCATAATATGAAGCTTATATTTCCTGGCATAGAATTAGAAAGTTCAAAATATTTCATTCTCCACATTAACTGAGTCATTTGTTAACACTTCAAAGCAGTATCTGGAATTCTTTTATCATTTTGAATTTGCCATAACTTGCTGACTTTATTATCTTTAGAAAGTAAATTTAACTCCTCTTTCCATTTCTTAAACCTCTAGTGGAAAACTTTGAATGGGCTTGCTTACATTTCTGTTGTTACTAGTCAGCACTGAAATGCAAAGCTTGGATTTTATGGGTGCTGAGCTCCAACAGTCTTCACAGATCTCAGCAGATGCTGAAGTTTATCTGGTTTTGAAAAATATCTGGAAAGCAGCCTACCAAATTATTGTGTCTAATTGTAGGCACCTTTCTTCAAGTGCAACCAAGGACAATTAAAACTCCACATTTAAGTTATATAAAGAAAATAAGAGAGGCAGGGAAAATTAAGACAGGAATTGTAAAGTTATAGCATGAAAATTAGGAAAGCAACTTTTGGACTGAGATATAAACTGCAACCAAACAAGTATCACTGTGAAAGTGACTCATGTACAAAGCCTGGGTTGAGTGAATAGTGACAGTGGAGAGCTTGCTGACAACTTTCTGTGATTTAATTATTCCATTATGTTCTTATGTGAATGTTGCATGATATGGTTAGAATGGGGGGGGGGGGAGGAGAAAGTGTGGGTTTTTTTTTTTAATTGGCAATTTTTGCAGGTAATCATGCTTCTGCTCATAAATGAACTTATTCTAATTTTATGATGTTATCCTGATGTAATATCATGATAAAAACTAGCTTTATTATGCATCTACAGTAACTTCATTCTTTATATGGATAAACCCTACTCGAAGCTCTCTTTTCAATACAATTTGGGGCTTGAGCAGAGGATATGTGTTGGGATGCTACCACCTCACATTTTTTCTCTTCTGTTTCATACACACAATCTGCCACATGAACAGTATCTCTTCCCAGAATAACAGAGACCACATGTGCACTGTATCTGGAATAACGACAGAGGAGCAAGTTCAAACCAGCAAACATCTAACCTAAATTTGTGATCTTATCTCTATGCTAAATATAGTAACATGTAAATATTATTTCTTAGTGAAAGCTACTAAAACTCTGAAGTCTCTTCACTCCATTATTAATGAACTTAAAAAATGCCCAACACTTTATTCAGTAATTAAAGTTTATATTATTTCTATGTGAGATAGAACAATATCTTTTTTATTAATATCTTTCCTTTTATTAGAAGCTTTACAGAAGTTTTATTAACTGAGCTGAATGAAATTAAAGGAATTATTTCTCAATAGTGATGGCTATTAAAGATGATAATGAAAATGAACCATAATTTGGTTCTTCTCCAGAGTGATTGAATCTAGTTACTTCTGCTTTTAAGCTTTTAAAGTAACAACAACAATATTTTTTCCATATGAAAACCTGAATGGTAGTTCAGGGACCCTTTTCAGTGTGGGTTAGGGTCACTGTAACACCTTGATTACAGCTGTGAGAGGATTTGGAAAAGGTGGATCTTCTTATGGGGTTGAGAAAATACATCTTTTGGAAGCTGCTGGTGAGCTAAGAAAAATGTGAGAATGACCAAACAATGCAGAAGAAATCTAAATGGGTGTTTGGACTTAGAAACTGCTGTGGAAAAAATTAGGAATACATTTTAGCTTTGAAACTACTATCTTGTGTTGCATTGAACTTCAAAGCATTGAAGAAAAGCAAAGGTAAATATAGATATCACAATTTAGAGGAGAAACCTTAATATGAAGGTACCTGTAAATCTATGCTAAATTAGCTTATCAGATGAACTTTTTGCTAAGTATTTTTAAAGGTGTATTTTAAAAGTGAATTATATCCTGCTTGCTATAAAACCATGTGTACTGTCCTACTGCCTTTATACCTTCTGCTAATGGATGCTCTATTAAACTGCTAGTGAAAATGGCAACAGCTCTGAAAGCAATCAGCCTGGAAGAAGTTCATAAAAGCTAGAAGTGTGACAATATTCTCAGCAAGCTGGAGAATAGAAAACCACAAGCAATAAATGCATTCTTTCTACTTTACTACATTCTACTTCCTCTCTGTTAGAGTTCTGGATTCATGACAAAGCTAATGTAAAAAGGGAAAAGTAAAAAAGAAAAAAAGCCAGTTACCTTTCAAAAGACCAATATTACACACTGAAGACAACATTTGTCAAAATACATAAGCACTGGCAATCTAATTATTTTTCTTTTCTAACTTCTTTTTTTTTTTTTTCCTGAAATATGGGATGAATCAAGTATATAACTCAGAGAAAAAAATCTCATTTTTGATATTATTTGTGAGACACATATATCACTTACCATACTAAGGCACTGGAACATGATTTCTTAGATATTTGGAAAAAAATTATGGATAGTTAGATTGATGGACAAGTCTCTTCCCTTCCCTTTCCCTTTCTTTTCTTTTTTAATTTTATCTAAAAGGAGAGCAAGCAAAATCAGACATATTTGAGTTTTTTGCTTTCTACTGATCCTCTTAAGAGATTAATTTTGCACTGCTCAAGTTAGTAGAATCCCAGACAATGACATTAGTGAGTTTAAGAAGTTTACTTCTAGTAGCATCAACATTTTCCTCTTCATTGTGTCTCCATTTGACCTGAAAAGGTGTTTGATAAATAAAGATGGAGTTTAAAAAAAAAGAAAATTAGACAGTCAAAAAACCCCCAACTTTGTCATCTTACAACACCATTGAAATAGAAATTATTTTATTTAATGGACTACAACTTCTTTTCTCATTATTTCTGATTTACACTTGAGGAAAATAGTGCAGCAAAAGATCAACAATACTGGGGGAAATAGAAGCTTGCTATCATGTGGCCAGAATAATGACTGTTGATTCCATAAGCATTTATGATTTTACATAAATTTAGAAATTTTCTTGGTCTTATAATGAGGTGTTCTATAAAAATAGCCTTAGCGTGTTGCAATCTTTGAGAAGAAGGATTTAGAAGACTGATCTGAGCAAGGACAGAGGGCAGGTCATAGGTGTGCTCTGTAATTTTGTTCTTTTCAGACTATTCTAAAGCTCTGCATTTAAAAGGTAATGGTCAATTTATTTGTGAGATGGAACCATTTTCTTAGCAGAACAAGCCAGGAAGCAGTTTACCCTTTGGTGCAAACAAGGTGCTATAAGAAATGATTTCTAAGGCAAGAGATCAAACACTGTGTTGCCCTAAGTATGCTACAGATCATAGCTCTGGCAGACCAAGGTTACTTTAGATAAACACCCCAGCCTAAAATGAGATTTGTTCCTGTCTTGCAAGTGTTTTATTTACTGCTGGAACAGTTGTTACTGGAAAAAATGTGGTTGAGGCCAGATCATTAATCTAAAAAGACAGCTCTTTTACAATCAAAGTTACAGCACAGTTTATTTAAGGAGAAAAAAAAAAAAAAAAAAAAGGCTGAAAACGCTGTTGAGTGTTCAAATCAAGTCCATTTCTGGGCAGGCTTATTCTATTTATACCACTTTGGCATTGTCAGAATCATCAAGACCAAACTCAGACCAGCTCTATTGCATAGTTCTTGTCATTCTCCCTAAGTGACTTCCTTGATAGGTGAAGGGAAAGCGAAGGGTGAAACTCAGGAGCTTTTCCATCATGTAGCCCATCCACAGCATCATTCATGCTGCAAACACCCCTGCTGCAGCAACCTGAGTCTGGTCTCTCTTATATTGCATGACAAACCTGTGGGCTGTCACCAGGCAAGGAGCAAACTCCAGAGGAAGGAAGGCTACTTTTCTGTGTGGGAACTACAGATCTGATGAGGCTTATCTCACCAAAGCCATATCACTGTGAAGATGAATAACCAACTGGAACAACATGCCCATAATTGACTGATTACCAGGAATATAAGAACTGGAATGATGATACCAAGTTCAATTGGGGAAAAAGAAAGAAAGGTAGAGGGAAATCCTCCTCTAAGCATCCAGGGTCAAGAAGGTCTTTGGCTTATAGTGCTTGTTACATATGTTCATATGCTCAGAGTAGAAAAAAAGAAATATCAGAGTGTCAAGAAAAATGAAGAAAAATGCAGAAAAATGAGGGTGAAGAATTTGCCATATCCCTGTGGCTTTTTGCCAGAGCACCAGTTTACGACCATGTCAAGAACCATTACAATCGGCTCTGGGAGTGTTTCCCCAAACCAGTCAGAAACCCACTCAGACTTGGTCTCTTCCCAGAGCTATCAAAGAACCTTTTACAGTATTGTCAGCAATGTAAACCAAGGAGAAAATACGGAGCATCAATAAAGTTGTTCTGGCATCATCTTACCTTGAGACATTTAAAAAAGGGATTCCAAGGCAGAATTGGACACAACTTTTGAGCATTGACTACATAAGAGTAGACAAGGGAAGATATAGTCTCAAATTTAAGTATAACACTGTTACCCACACTCAGGGTTTTTGCATAGGTTCATTGCATAATCATATGACAAAGCCACTGACATGAGTCTTGAGGTGAAGGAACTTTTCCAGCTTTTAAGAATCCTGACCAGAATTGAGGTTGACACGTGAGAACTTCAAAATGTGGAAAGTCTGTGTCAACTTTCATGAAAAAGAGGATTTCGTGTGGAAGCATGAGGAACAGGAGGAGCAATATGCCAAGGAACTGCGTTGATTCATCCAACTTGCTTAGATGTTTGTGCTAGGAAAAGGAAAAGCTAAAAAGACTTGTCATCACCATAAATTTTAGGAAGTAGCAATTCAGCTGTCAGCATTAGTGGAAAGTTCAAGTGCATTAACCAGTGCATTTCCTAGCTGATCTGTCATGACAGACACCAAGGATTAAAGACAACCTTAAGTAAAATGTCATATGTACAGTTTTAGAGTTACCCTTGGATAAGTTAAAGATGCACTTTCACTACCTCAGTAGTTGATTTGTATTAAATATAAAACTAGGAAAAAAATGTGAACTTCAGTTCATAGATTATCATACAGGTTCTCACTGCAAATATTAAGTTTGTTGACAAACATCTAATTTACTGCACTCTAATGCTTATTTTTACATTTCTCAAATTTGTATATTTATGCATTTGCTGAAGTATATTTCCTCATCTACTTCATACTTCTCCTTATATTCTCAGTGCCAGATTTTGGCTATAATACCTTTAATGATGTCACAGAAATAACAAGTTTACTGTTACTGCTAGGGTGCGGAACAGGAAAAAATAATTTGATTTCAAGAGAATATTTTATTAACTAACACGGATACCAGCATATGCAGCATTGATATTGATTCATGTTTTCTTAATGAGAAACTAATAACTGAATCTCAGTCCTTCCCAGATGACAGTTCTCTTTTCTATATTACTTTTTGCTGGCTAACAATGTATTTATTTAATGCATATTTTCAGTGGAGACATATTATTGGACTCAGTCTCTCCAAGATGGAATATAAGTCTACTGTTCTTTTGGTCTATGTTCTTTCATCAGTCCAAATCAATAGTTTAAAAAAATCTTCCAACATAGATCTCAGGGTACTGGAACATAAAAGTCTTTTAAATTCATTGAGATTTGGCTCCCAGGGAAGAAAAGCAAATACAGCTAACATTTGGAAAACTTGGTGGTGACCCTACATGTATTACATGCAAAAGTTGAAGGTCCCAAACTTTTCTGAGCATGAGGAGCAGTGGGAGCATGGAAAACCTCTAGTATCTTCAAATAAGACTGAGCTACCAAAGTTCTACCACTTCTTAATAACCTTAGAGAAGACTATGCCGTTATAAATTTGTAACATGAACTATTCCAAAAGACATAGACTTAAATACTGTTGTGCAATATTACCTTCTTTGTAAATTTTTTTATTCACCCATGCAAAAATTTGACCTAAGGATTCATCTCACAGGAAGAAGTAGGACTTACTTGCACTGCTTCAAACATACTTATGGGAATGACTTGTAGATTTACCTACTTCTTGAAGTTTCTATCTCTACTAGTTGGAAAGCATTTTCATTAAGCTTTGCTGAGTACTGAATAATGCCAGTGTACAGAAAAGTTCTGCTAAGCCCTTGTCCATTTATTTGTCTGATCCAAAAATTATAAAATTAGGTAGTTAACTCTGCTTGTTTGACTCTCATTAGATTTTATTCTAGTTAAACCTAACCAACTGTAGTCAACCATATTTTACACATGTGGTGAGCATACATAGCAGGTTTTACTGTTGTGACACATTCATCTAATAAGTGAAGTAAAGCAAACATTGATACATTTTTCTTTTAATAAAATATCATTTTACAGAAAGACAAAGACAAAATAAACTCTAGCTTACAAATTGCCAGAGATGCTTTGGGGGTCTTTAGAATCAGAGATTATAAAGATAACAATATCTCCATACATCTCAGCACAAAGGATCTATTTCAAGTCTGCAAGCTGTTGCAAGAATTGTATTTATTTCTCTTGCCATAAAGACTTTGGGACTGCAATTCATAGCTTCTTCATCTAATTTTTTTGGAATATTTTCCTATAATTAACATTCTTCCTATGGCACAAGCAGCAGGAAAAACTCCCCCAATTAATAAATGTTAAGAAATACTTAAATTCTTAGGATTTTTCAAAGGATTGAGAATAAATGTGTACTTTAACAGAGTATTAGACAAATTGTAACATCAAAAGCTCTGGAGATTAATATGCAATAATTTGTTGATGACCAGAGCCTTACTGTCTGTGACACAGATGGAATTAAAGGCATAGACACATCTGGATTAGTTTAATCATTTCTCAGTTATAACAGGGAATAAAGAAGACAACCAACTAAGTTCATTTTTGTTGTTAATGAACATCTGGGGTTCTTGACCATTTTAACTGCAAATAATATCTGATCCAAAATATTTCACATTCTGCATATTAAAACAATATATCCAAAGATCTAAGAGAATAACTGAGGGGCAAAAGCAATAAAACACAGTGACATTAGGAAAGAATTAACTGTTGAACAAGAAATAAGCTTAGCTTCCTGCCCTGTCCAAGATGAATATAGTCAAAGGGAATTTATGATAACAGTGACACTGACAAGACTGGTTAAAAATTGTTCACCCAGGAGATTTGTACTGTTTTTTAGTAGAAATCTGAGGTTTTGATAATGAATATTTCTGTGGGATTCCCTATAAATACTAAAGTTTATTTCCTTTTTTTTTTTTAATCTTCAGAGAAAAGCTAAACTTTTCTAGTGAAGAAAATGTCAATTTGCTGTGATAATATTGGAAACTTTGTGAATTTTGGAATATTAACAAACTTCTACTCTTGAATGATTGGGAGATGAGTTAGTTGTTGCTAGAATATTTTTAAGTGAAAAACTATTTAAGACTGATTCTCTTCATGTTTTCTGCCATATATTTCCCTACAAACAGCATCTCGACCAAGTTCCACACATCAGTGTGTAGAGCTCCAAGATTCCCTCTCCCTACTAAGTTTTTATTCCCTTCATTTAGGATTACTGAAGTTTTGGTATCCTTTTCCCTAAGATATCTTCTTGACCATACACCTAAACTTACTGCTGTTAGTTTTGAACTTGTCATGTTCTATCTTCCTTGACAACAGTTCAAAGAATATTTAAGATTTTCAGTTTGTGGCACATGCAGGCCTTGTTTGTGGCTAAGACATGCTCCATATGCATTATGCCACTGTTTGGTGGAAATCTTCAGTGCAGGAAAATATAACCTAGTGTGCTGGTTTGAAAGCAAAACCAGTGAAGGACTCCAAGTCAGAAACACAATTTAATAAGAGAAAAAGAAAAGAAATAAAACAAAGTAAAATAAAATAAAAGTACAAAAAACCACTGACAGAGTCAGAATACAACCTGACACCCTGTTAGGGTGGCAGTGGCAGTCCAGA
This sequence comes from Acrocephalus scirpaceus scirpaceus, assembly GCA_910950805.1. Lineage (NCBI taxonomy): Eukaryota > Metazoa > Chordata > Aves > Passeriformes > Sylviidae > Acrocephalus > Acrocephalus scirpaceus. The sequence goes on from OU383777.1 coordinate 10,349,863, forward strand.
TGAGATGGTCTTGTCGAAGCAGTGATCCTGTAGAAAAGTCTGGTAGCTCTTGTCTCCTCTGGGAGTCCAGTGGATAAAAAGCTGCCTGTGCTGTCCCAAACCCTGGATTTATCCAGGTGGGAATGCTTGGCTCCTCCCCCTGGGTGGAGCATCTCACAATGGGATGATCTCATTCCATGAGTCATGCAGTGGGTCCTTGATGGCCCATTAAACAGAGATAACTCCCGGAGGGAGTTATCTATGAGTCATGTGGCAAGGCATTGTTAGGCTCGTTAACAGAAGATAAGGAAAACACTGCCCCACCTTGGCTCCAACGGCTCATGGGGATAGGATACAAACCTTGGGCACAATTTTACATTGTAACCTAGGACACCTAGGTATAGTGGTTTTGTGTAAAACTTTATGTTGAAAGAAAGCTTTTGACTTGGGGATCTTTGGGGTATTTTTAGTTGCTTCTTGGGTTTTTTTGGGGGGGAATTGGCAGAATAAATTACTCATAGACGTTTTTACTTCAGGGGACAAAAGCAAAAAAAGAAAATTAAGGAAATAGGCACAAGCTGCAGTAGGAGAAATTCTTGCTAGACATTAGGAAAATTTCACAATGAAACTGCTCAAACATGAGAACAGATTGCCCAAAGCATATGTGAAAATTAATATCCTTGTGGAAATAACGTAATGGCTCCGTTTGGAAAGAACCCTGGGTAAGCTGATCTAACTCTGAAGCTGGTACCACTTTGAGCGAGAGAAGTGGGATTGGACCAGATGACCTACAGAGAAAAGTTTTGAGCTGGGTTTCCTTTTGATTATCATCCTAGTTTTCCTCCAGTTGCTTAGGGGAGGAAAGTTGCCAGCGGCCAGTTCTGTAGAACCTGCCCCTCTTCCACTAAGATTCCCATCTCTTGGGAGATATCCCTTCCTATCTCTTGGGAGAAGGCGAGTCCAAGGGCGGTCCCAGCCAAGCCTGGCCGTGTGTGTGCGTGGGCATTGCACGGCAGGGAGCCAAGGCCAGCCCGCCGTGCCTGTGCGCCACAGCCGCCGCAGCTGGGAGGGCCTCTGGGGAGTGAGCTGGAGCAGCATGGAGCAGACAATCCAGCCTTTGGGGGCTCATCCATCTTTATTTTGTTCTTGCCTCAGGCTTGGAGAAAGGAAATGCCAGCTGTTGTGGCATCCACCACTTTCTTCTTTGTTCAGGAGTCTGTGTGGCACCAACTGTGGTAACGTCCACCATTTTGTCTTTGTTTTGATGGCCAGGTGGAGACGGGTCATGGGGATGATTACATTTTTGTGGGCAAATCACCCTCTCTTTTGTATACTTTTTTGCTAATATTGTTGCTGTTACTGTTCTTTTCTTATCCCATGGCTGATTGTTTTCAGGGAATTATCTCAACAAATAGCCTTTGCTTTTGTCCCTCTCACACCAGAGAGGGGATGGGGAAAGAGGAGGATCTTTTATGTAGCTTAATTCTCATCTGGTTTTAAACAAAAGCATTTAAGATTCAGTTCAATTTATCTTTAAGGCCAAGTTGGATGGACCTCTGAGCAGCCTGGTCTTAATGAAAGATGTCCCTGTCCATGACAAAGAGGTTGGAACTAGATGATATTTAAAGCCCCTTCCAGCATGAGCAATTCAATGACTCTATGATCTTTAATATGTCGTTAATCAAATCTATTTACTACAAGTCAGTGTCATTAGAATGATATTTTTCAATTTGCTAAAACAATTAAAGCACTTTCTTATGATTTTTTTTCTCTTTTAGCTGTTGCCTCCTCTACAGAGTGCTGTAATAAAGTTTGAACATGAGCTTAACCATAGCAAAGCCCAGATTAAGTAATTTTTGTTAAATGAAAAGTTGAACTTACAAACCATGTCAATAGACATGGACCATTTTTCTGAGGGTAAGTAATAAAGAGAATGGGACAAATAGTTTGATATTATATTATTCCACTGTTCAACTTTTTAAAAATTGCTGATATCATATTCTCACACAGATGGAAAGGTCATAATTATATCATGAAATACTTATGACAAAAAAGTATGTCATAAACACATATGAAATAGAAATTAAAATTCTTGTACAAGCAATTCCAATATTAATTTTTTGATGGAATTCAAAAAAGTATATAGATAATTTGAAATATTATTTTAGCCAAAATATCTCACTGAAGTTACTAACAATGAATTCATTCTTATCGGTACCTAAGGATTAATCAAAAAATCCTATTTTCCTTCTTTTAATTTCTTCCCAGTGTGAAGAAGAATAATAAATTCAATTACTTATTCAGCCTTTCAAATTTAGAGAGTTTCTACAAAAGGTGACAATATTCTCTTTTATAAATAAATAAATTTTCCTACTTTCCTGTCCACCATATAATTACATAAATTAATGTGAAGAAAATCTCTCTAGTCACTGTTACAATTTCCTCAAATATGTAACCTATTTCTGGACTCAGTAATTTCACTTTTTTTTTGTTTCTTTATGTGGGTTTCCCCCTCCCTCTGCATAAAATTTTGATTAATTAAAATATTAAGTTATATTTCTTCTCTTTTCTTAAGCCTGCTTTTAAAAGGATTTATTTATTTCATCCACTGCTGGAACCATATGTTGATTTAACATGTGTTGTGCAATTATTCTACAAAGACGATCCCAAATCCCTCTCTGTACCCTCGATAACTGCCTGGTATTTAGTGCTCCCTCTCATATTGTATTTCAGTAAACCTAACATATTTGCAGCTGGTTTCCCTGTCTGTATCCTTTATGCAGATGAGAAACATCAAACGATTTGGAGTCATAACACCTGTTGGATTTCCTTCTGTGTTTATTTGTAGATTGGAACATTTCTGTTTGACATGTAATCTGCTTTCTGTTTCAAAATAGTTTCCTTTCCATTGACTCATATGCTCCTGAATAATTCCCTCCCCATCTCTTTTTTCTGGATCAAAAAGCACTGCCCACAACAAAGACACAGAGAGGACATGTATTTTTGTTTACATTTGTACTGCGTCGAAACCAGGACAATTACCATTACAATTATCATCTAAGTTGTGATTATTGTTATTATGGCAGTCAATACATTACCTATGTTTCTCCATTGAGCAGCTTACTAAGATTTATGTAGACCATCAAGTTTGACTTATTTTTTTCTGAATATTCAAAAATATTCCATTCCTTGATAGATATAATGATTTTATGTAAATTTGAGTTTCAAAACAGCATGCCTCTGTCTTCAGTTTTAGGCAGAAGAAGGATCATGAAACCTTAAAGACCACATTTTCTACCAAACCTATGCTATTTAACTGTTAGATTGCCTTGCACTTGGCCTCTCTCCTAAAGACAATGGATGTCACATGATATAATTGCTCCTATTTCATTCAGAGTGTGATCACGTATTTGCTTTGGCAAAAAGCGTGGTTGCCTTTAAATAGTTCAGTTTGTGAAGCTATACAAAGTTCCTCTTTTGGTTGAAGCACCTCTTAGCTGGGAATATTTCAAGAAATTTTATAAATGCTACTAAATTTTATATTATACTTTCCCCTGGTTATATTCGTTCTGAAGAATACAAGAAAACAAACAAAAAAGGACAGAAGCCTTCAGAGTACATTATATTGGGTATAACATCAAATAATGTCTACTTAGTAATTTATTCTCTTAAAACAATTCATTTGAGTGCACATAATTCAACAAAATTTGGGCTTAAGTATTCACAAGACAGCAGAGAATTTCATCCACTCTAATCTGCCTCAGCTTTTCTTATCCTTGTTCACATTATATTAGGAATCCATTGCAGATGCAATGAGCTGTTTACTCTGACAAACTCAGTGCCAAAGAGCTTAATCTAAAAATACATCAGAGTCTATAGTGCCTATTAATAGCATGCAAGTGTGATATGCAATGTAAAACATTTCGATTCTTCTTAATGCAACACAGATTATAAATGACACTGCTGGTGCACTTTAGATGTCCATCATGATAAGCAAATATTTTTTTATAAGTGCATGGGTGCTTGACTTCAATGAGGTTCCATGGGGCATAAGTCAGGGCAGTACAGGCCCAGGAGTTTTATGAGGCATAGTTTTCTATAAATTTCTATTTTTTATATAATTCCACTGCTTGTTGACTACATGAAATAAAAACTAGTTTCAGAAAATTCCTGTTTTCAAACACAGATCTACAGCCAGAAATAAAACATTAAACTGCTTGCTTTCTTTCTTTCTTTCTTTCTTTCTTTCTTTCTTTCTTTCTTTCTTCTTCTTTCCTTCTTTCCTTCTTTCTTTCTTTCTTTCTTTCTTTCTTTCTTTCTTTCTTTCTTTCTTTCTTTCTTTCTTTCTTTCTTTTTTGTGGTCACTTACCACAATTGATTTCTCCTGTATAAAATGGAGTTTAAAACAGATTTTAGAAATTACAAAAGATATGAAAACTTAAAAGAACTTTTCCTAAAATTATTCAATTTAATTAAGCAACTATAAAGGCATTTTTCCATTAAATGACACATTTTTGAAAAATTTGAAAATAAATTCATGCTGTTTTATTTTATGAAGGAGATTTATTTATAGAAATTGGATTGGTATTTTTTGTTTGTTTCAAATCATCCTAGTTAAATGACTACAAAAGATGTAGAACTGAAAGAAAATGCTTTCTATTCAAGCAAAGATGGCTTGACCAAAAGGGTTTTACACTGAAACCACTATAGTTATGTTGATCTACATTAGCCAGGGATCTTAGTTTTATAAACAATTTGAGTCTTGCTTTTACTAATAGTATATATGCTCAGTTTCAAAAGGGATACTCACATTTGATGTGGAACACATGTGGAAATATTTGAGAAATAAAAATAGCAATAGACAAAATCACTTTAGAATGTGATATAAATGGTCAGATTCTGGAAATATGTTGGGATTCTTTGCACCTAATAAAGAGACAATAGACACTCCATGCTGTCACATTGGCCATTTCATTCTCTTAAACTGGAAAACAAGCAGCTGCTAGTTTTTCTGATGAAGCAGAAAAAGAATATTTCTAGTGCTATTGAAAATGTAATAAAGGAAAGAATTGCCACATAAGAAATTATGACATTGCTGGAGGACTGTGTGATTCTGTGATTAAATAAATTTATGTTTGAAGAATTATTTGCCAGCCTACGTAGAGTGACTGGAAATTTGGATTCATTATGCTGATTTTATTGTTAATGTCATATGTTATTTATAAACTAATGAAAAACTTCAACAGAAACTTAGGTTAACATTAATTAGCTTTTTTTTCCCCTTGTAAAAAGAATATTTCTGGGGCACATTCATCTGACACGTTGGCCTGGCCTTTTGCTTTCTGGTTTTCTAGCTTTTACTGAATTATACTCTTAGTCCTTTCATAAATTCTGTCTTCATTCTGCTTTTGATTTTACAGGGTGAATAAAATACTTCAACTTTAGTTGATAGATCTCCATTTCAAGATAGAAATCCTTTCTGTTGCTATTCCACTGTGAACTGGTTTCCTCCAGAGGGGGTCTTACTAGCAGCTGTGGAGAATTCTGTTCTGGATGAGATTGGGAAGATCTCTGTAGAATGACTTCACAGGAATAGAGACCCTAGAAGAAAGGTTGTCAGTTCCCTTCTCTGTTCAACCACAGAAAAAGGACCTCAGGTCCTGCTTCACATATTCCATGCAATTCAGATAGCACTTGAATAATGGAGATTAATTTTTTAATAATGTGGCTATGCCTAATTAGAGAGTAAATCAACACAGTGGTTTTACAGAGTGTAGTTTGTGCTGATGGTGCAGTGTCCACACCACAAGCCTTTCTAGGGTTATATTCCCAAAACCCTCTTGTCTTGTCTTAGGACCTCAATATGATGACTGGAGCACATTATCATCTTCCAGGAATTTCTCAGCTGCATTCTGCTGCTCTGTAAGGAATCCAGTTTTCATGCATTGAGTCCATCCTCTGCTGCCAACCACAGCACTATAATTGAGGAAGCCTGGATATTTCCTTCAAAAATAGGTTACTGATACTGATTAGAATGAGAATACTAGATACACCTTTCATTTTCTTTTCTACACTGAACTGTTGGAGTCTTGGTAGCATCAGAATTGGCGTGAGGCTATACAGTTTAGAATAAACCATATGGGACAATTCTGAAACATAAGTCTTGATGCTGAACCATTAAGGTATTGCTGGTGGTTTGAATTAAAATGAATAATGAGTACAGTTTGGAGTAGAAGTATGTGAGCAGGAATTTGGTTTTTTCTTTGTTACTTACTAAGATGTGATGAGTTTCTTGATTTGCTTGTAAAAAATAGAGAGTTTAACTTTGAATTAGTTCTCTATTTCTCTCTTCATACCATCAACATCAATTGGTCAGCACAGTAGGAATAGAAGAATAGATGATGGAATGTTCTTTTACAAAGGACATATGCAACTCCTTAAGAAGTATATTTAGGCCTACACTGTATTATTTAGACACAACCCATATGTAGGGTGTGGTATGGATCTGGACAAGACTGCAGTTTCTTGGCACCTAAAGTATTTGGTTTACATTGGTCCTATACAGTTTCCAGATTTCTTGGAAATTCTCCTGGAGTTCATACTGATCTGGATGAGGAAGAACATATGGAGATATTAATCCATGCACTCATGCAAGCTTCCTGACTGAAAAAATAGCTAAATGCCTCCTCAGGGAACAGCTGGTATATCTTGGTGCTTACGGGAAACCCAGTTCTCATTCTTCCATCATAAACCATGTTGCTGGTCCTTTACAAACCTGCTGTGCAAGCACTTCTCTTCAGTGCTCCTTCTCTCAGGAGACCATTAGGGAATATCTGTGTCCATTCCGCAGCCCAGCAAGGTCATCCCTGCTCAGGAGATGCCTCCAATGAAATCCAGTGAAATGGAAAATACTGTAGGGCTTTAAAACATTTTGGATATTGATTTTCAGAGATTTTATTGCTCTTGTGTCTTCTATTGAGGTAGTTTTTAAAGTGCAGTAAGTACATTGAGCAAAATATCTTTATGTGGTCTGTATGTGCTCAATGTTTCACATTGTTTAAGGATTTTAGTTTTTATTTTCAGCATGATAGTGGAAATATTCATAATACTTGGGTTATAGCATGTGCCCATCCTTTACACGTTGTGTACTTCCTTACAATAGGGGAAGGGGTACAGGCACAGAAAACTCCTGCCAAATTATTTGGGAATTCCCAATTTAACTTCAACATTTTCTGTCACCAATGAGACCCTAAACCCAGAATCTGGCAAATCCAGATTCTACTCTCAGTTACACTTATAATTAGGAGTAACTTCTCTAAGATTGAAAGTGATTACTTGAATTGAGCTCTGTGGTCACCAGCCAGCATGCCCTGTATAAATCCAGTATGTTTCTATCTAAAGTTTTTGCTCTATATTTTTACTCAAGTCTGCTTGTCATATATTATAATTGAATATTATCCTCTTGTAACTACAAGAGGACAACAATGACTTTAAATCCTACTGTATTTTCAGTAAATAACATTCTTGCATTTTTGAGTGCTCCTGATTTACTATTTCTCTGATTTTGGTCTTGTGAAAGCCACACAAAAGTGTGAAACTGCCATTGCCTTGGAAATAAAAGGGAAGAGCCACTCCACTCCGGTTGAGGGGAGACAGATTTGTGTTAAGATCTGTATCTACCTTCAAAAGATAAACACTGAAAATTGCAGCATCCTCAATGATGAAAGGTCATTGTTAACAATTTGAGCAATGATTGTTGCAAAATAAATTTAACGTAGAACTCAGTGAAACAACATTATTCATTAAGTATTTACAGTAGGTTTACTCATGCTCAGAGTTTTCCAGAACAAACAGTGAAGTTTGTTATTACAAGACTACAAATGACCCAAATCATATTTCCTTACGAGAAATGCAAGCTAGCTGCCATGCCTAAGAAACATTTTTCAGCCAACAGGTTTTTTGGGGGTGTTTTTGCCAGGAATTATGTATTGACTAATGTTCTAAATTGCTGAAACTTTAATTGATTTGTCTTTTTTCTTTTTTTTTTTTTCAAATATCACAACTTTCCAGTCAACTATGACTCCACATCAACAAAATCAGTTCTTGTCATTTACATACCCCTGATGAATAAAAGGAGTTTTAGAGAGAAAATCTATCACATCTGTAAAATACATATTTCTCAAATTACATACATCAACCTTTTATGTATGCATCATCCTTACTGCATGAGTTTGTTCAATTAATTGTTCAAGTAAATCTACTTATCCATATTAATACAGCTTTAAAATTTCATGGAATTTGAAGGCAGGGGTTACCTACAGATCAAGTCTGAAAAATCTCAACTAGTAAGTTTGTATATGATCTATAACTACAGTCTTAGCTATCTATTAGAAAGATCCAGTTTCTTTCCCAGAAAATATCAAATTTCAATTCTATATGGAGAATCTACAAAGCTACAGAATATGTATTGTCAATGGGAAATTGTCTTCCTTGTTCAAAAATATTATCCCTACTTTTAGTTCAGAATAAACTTTTTAATAAAAAGGAAATACAAACATAATTTTCTGAAATACAAACAACAAACAGAAAATTCAACAAACACAACAACCTCTTTTTCATTGCATAATAGAGATTTGCATGCCTAATTTCCTTCTTCTGTGACAAAATTAAAGCATATGATACTGCCACATGCCAGAACAGAATTAAATACAACAAACTCATGTCTTCACCTCTGCTCAAGCTTGAGTTCACAGTTACTGTGCAAATTGGACCTATGACCTTTCCTTATTTACTTGAGCACACTCCTCTTGGGTTTCTGGCTGTTAAGTATTGCTTAGCTTAATACAGATTCACAAAATTCTTTCCTAAATCTGGGTCATGGTACCAAGAATCATTTTCTGAACAGATCTACCTTAACTTTAAACCCTTCAGTCTGCTCCCTTTGGTCACATAGCTTCCTTCAAGTTAAATACTGTGTATTTAGAACAAAATCCTAAATCAAAATTCTTTAAACAGACTGCACAAATTTTCAGACTGTAAGATATTTACCTGCCTTCCAAGCTGGTACCCAACAAACCAGTTGTCTACAAGCTCTTCCAGTTTGTGCAGCCCTTTGACCTGGTACACCAGCCTTCAAAAAAAACCAAAGTTTATAGCTACATAGAAAAAGAGGCACAGTCTAATTTGGTGCTTTATCATCCAGGCATGTGTTTAACAAGTTTTGGTGGTCAGTGTTGTATATTTCTTCCTGATGCTTTTGTACATCACATCTGTAAAATACATATTTCTCAAAAATCATTATAAATTAATCTGAAATCACACAAGAAAAAAAAGCTAATAAGGCCTCATATCATCCCACTGCTGCCCTGGCACATCTCATGTGCTGTGCCCATAAAACTGTGCTTAGTGGTACTTAGAATATTCCTCTGGAGGAACTCCCATCTGTTTGACACCGAGGTACCTGTTGTGGCCTTCATAAAACACTTACCTATGTGATCACATTGTATAAAAAAGTTACCTTCCTAGAACTCCTAGACTCATATAACAATCTGTTGATACTTCAGCTGTCTACAGTAGAGACCGTTAGAAATTATAATCTTAAGAGCATTTCCAACATACAAAGCCTTTGTTTTCTAAGAGAAATTTATGATCTTTCTCTTGAACACAAAGGAGTTCCACCACACCTAAGTTTTGTGCAGTTGTCATAGCCTGAAATTCTGATCTTATTCAATAGCTCACAAAAACAACTGGTTGGAAAATGTGAAGAAAATAATTCTTGTTTAAAAAGAAAAAAAAGCCCCACCAGTACTATGTTTTAACTATGTAAGGAATTAAATAACAGGGTTATACTGCAACAGGTTGTACTGCAACAGTCATAGAAACACAAAGGAATGAAAGACCTAATCTTTAATATATACATATGAAATTAATGTATACTTGTTCTGATAAAAGGCAACTGTATAGGCTGGAAGGAGATCAGGATGTTTTCTGACAGATTAATCTAGCCAGAAACAGCAGGTTCTAAACCAGGGAACAGACCAGTCTTAGAACAGCTGCAGAAACAATGTAAGATACTTTTCAGAGGCTGAATGCAATGGACATGGCAATTTTCAATGCATGAAGTTTCTTCTTAATTCTTGGAGGCTGAGAAAGAAACACTCATAAAAGATGCACCGAGTTTCTCAGACATAAGAAAACTAATGCAAATTGCCATTTTTACCTGATATTGACATAAATATATGTAAAATGAATCATAATGGAAGTGATGGCCTGTTTTATTTAAAAATGATCTATGTAACTTGCCATAAATATTCTTTAGCCTATTTGAACATTACAAATTGGGATTTGGTTGGTTTGTGAGCACTTCATATTTAGATGTTCCTATTCAGACTTGCCAAAATACATATTTACTTGCTGGAAATGTGTTTTACTTTCTGTCAAAATATGAGCTCTTATAGAGGTAAGAGAGCCCTTTCTTTTATGTCAGAAGTTTCTTGAAGATTTTTAAAACTTCTGGCCCTTATTTCCCTTTTGCAAGCAATGGAGTAAAACAGGCAGAGCTCCATGGCAACGGGTGGAGGGCAGCAGCTCCATCTGGAGATGTGGAAATTGCAACAACAATGCAAAACTGCTGGACATAACTAGTGTCCAAAGGAAAATGCTGCCAATAACTTCTGAAAGTTGATGACTCTCCATTACCATTTCTCCTCTGTCTATTTATTCACCACTATCCCTCTCCCTGGAAAGGCTTGAGAGACCACAAAGTGGTCAGGTAATTCAAGGGCCAGCAGTTCTTGTTCTATGTGCTCATTGAATGAAATACAGACAGATAAATAAAAAAAAAATCCATCTCTGCAATCATCTGAAATCTATTCCATTATGGTTTTATTGTATCTAATGATTTGTTAATGATATATCGGACATGATAAAAACACCCATCTACAATTTGAGAGTCACTGTGTGACTGTGCCTAAGAGGGAGTGTCAGGTAGCACTGAGTGTCTTCAAGATCCACACCTTAAAACCTCCAAAACTTTTGAGCTTCTAATCAAATGAAGATTATAAAAGCCAAGCTTAATACCTAGCAATCCATGGGCAGCCAGAGATCTGAACAGGTATCAAAACTGCAAAGAAGACACATTTATGAGAGCTCAGTACTTTCATACGGGCTTTGTTAACACACAAGCATACAATGGTACATACAGCATTTTCTGTCTAAACCCAGTTATTGCATTGCTACACTGCTTTGGCTGTTATTAAAGGCACCTTGTACAGATTCTACAAAATTCATTATAGATGCTTTCTATATGAGTATGTTTTAGGAACTGTGAAAGCATAGCTTAATGATCTTTTTTGCTGATTGTGTATTGTCAACTAATTACAAGAAAGTTGATATATGCTTGAGAATCAAGATAGAACTAGAAAAGTAGCATCTCCCTTCACACTTTGGATTCTGACATATTCAAATTCATCAAGCTGAAAATACCTCAGATGCTACTAGGTGTCTCCTTCTTTCAAAGGATTTCCATCCATAGATTACAGTCTTATTAATAAAATAAATAAATTAACAGAGTGATCTAATGGTCCTCATTTTCTTCTGTGTCCATCTTTTTCTTACTCCATAAATTGATGTAGTATTTCTTATTTAATAATTTTAGAGTTCAAAACGGAAATGCTCTTATTCTGTGCTTAAAACGATCAAATAAGAAATTTGGTCCTCAAAGAACAGCATACACAAAGAAATAATTGGTGATTTACCTCTTTTTGTACTGCACCGTTTTTGTGGAGTAAGAGGCTTTTAAATGGAAAGCTGACTCTATCTCTTAAGTGACTGACCATTTGCTGATTGTTAAGGCAACTCTTTAGATGTTATAAGGTAAACCATTTGGTACTGCACTAGGTTCAATGGCTTTCCAAATCAGTGCGGAAAATCCAATGTATGAGAAGTGAGAAAATACAGGTTTAAAATGCTGTCTTGAAAAACTCATGATCATTAATGCTTGAGAACTGTGCACATCTGGAAAGATGTCCCCACAAAAATTATGTGGAAATTGCTTCTATGTAAGTTTGAGTGATTTCTTCACCTAATCTTATTTATGCTATTCCCATTGGGAGATGGAGAAAAACAGTAGTGTTCAATCCATCTAGCATCATATTCTCCTGTAATAGGATTGCTGCAGTTTCTTTTAATGCTCTTGAGTATTCTCCTTCCTGACTAGCACATTAAAGGAGCTAGAAATATAATTTAATCCAGGTATGGATTAAACTGCTAATCTGGCTTTTAGCTGACAATTTGGGCTCAACTGCAATGTAAAGCTAATTCGAATATATTTACCTGGTGGTTAGTTAATCAGATGAATTAGAGCATATTATTTTCAAAGAATGAATAAATTAGTTCAGAACACTGAATTTCAGGTAGTACCAAGTTTCACCTATGTATGCTATGGCTGAGATTGTAATAGGCCAAAGCAAAATCAGCATTAATACACATGTGAAGAATATTTCACCCATTCTTGACAAATATTTTAATGATATATGATAGCATGTTAATTGTTAGGTGGCAGGGATGTCATCAGTATGACAGCCACAGGTAGGCTGGAAGGACAAAAAACTATACATGAGCAAGCAATGAATGATTGCAGCCCAGACAAACAAAAATCCTGGGTTGCATCCACAGCAAAGGGGGCAGCAGCACGAGGGAGGGGATTCTGTCCCTCTGCTCAGCTCTGGTGAAACCCCACCTGCAGTGCTGCATCCAGGTCCAGGGTCTGCAGGACCAGAAAACTATGGACCTCATAAACCGGGTCCAGAGGAGGGTCACAAAAATGATCAGAGGCCTGGAGACAGGCTGAGAGAGCTGGGATTGCTCATCCTGGAAAAGAGAAGGCTCTGGGGAGATATTATTGCTGCTTTTCAGTACTGATAGGGGGCTTATAAGAAAGGTGAGGACAAACTCTTTAGCAGAGTCTGTTGTTTTAACACTAGGGGTGATGCATTTAAAATAAAAGAGTAATGATTTAGACTAAATATAAGGAAAAAAATTGTACAATGACGTGGTGAAACACTGGACGAGGTTGCCCAGAGAGGTGATAGATGTCCCCAGAAACATTCAGAGTCTGTTTGGATGGGGCTCTGAGCAACCTGGTTCAGTGAAAAATGGCCCTATCCAAGGGGGTTGGAACAAAATGACCTTTCAGGTGCCTTTCAACCTGAACCATTCCAGGATTCTATGACAAGACTGAAAGGCATTTCTGCATGCATATATATACAAAATCAATGTGCTGCACTGCTTTCTGTGCATATTTGTATACAACAATGCCTGTTTACAATGCTTATTTAAAACTATAATTGCTCAGTGTCCACCTGCGAAGGACCATGACTCAATGCCAGGTGTCATCTCATGCAGTGTTTATACTTGCATGCTGCTCATCTTGAGAAGTTATTTTTCATCCCCAGCACCTGCATTCACAGATGTCTAGCCAGTAAATATTTTTTGCTCATCCTGCACAGGACAAGTTGAAAAATATGTTATTGTAAGCAAGTTCTGGAATAAGCATAATACTTTTCTGAAAGTGGATTTTCCAGTCATCCCTGGGAATAGAGGTACAAAAATTCTACCAGTCTGGATTTCACGAGAGAACAAAGAATGTTTCTGAGGCACATACTATAATTCTGCTTTCTGTTTCCCTGCAGATAACTTTACAGATAAATAAAAACACATGCTACAGCTACATGATACACTCCTGGTTCACTAAATAAATCTAGGTCAGGTTTACTTACCTTATAAACTATAGGATTAGTATAGGAAATACAGGCTTTCTCACATAGTGTATGGACACCTAAAATGCAAAGAATGCTTTATACAACTTATTTCTAATTAACTTCCTGGGACAGAAGATTGATCTATATGCCAATGCCACTCTGATGATTTTAATTCACCTTATCTTGTAAATTCCATATCCTTTTAAAAACATTTTTCAACCACTGAGCTAAAAAATGGATCAAAAAAAATCAGGATAATAAAACAATGGCCTAAATATTTATCATTTTTAAGGATTCTTTCCTCCAAGAAAGGAAAAAAAAAGATAAAAAGGTAACAAGTATTCTTTCAAAGAAAAACAGTAAAAATGAAAGTAGATAATTTCCTTTTATTCACAAAAATTAGTGGGACTGTGATTACCTTTTTTCTGTTTCCCAAGCAGGCCATTTGCAGACTGTATGGAAAACTAGAATTGAAAGAAGATGTTTCACAGACGTTTTGCAGACACTATAAAAATGCAATGAATCCTTCTCGACAATGTTGCATCGCATACTTGGACAACTATTGATAGTTTGATCCAGTTCCTTGCTCTGAATCCAGCAGAGTGTATTCCATTTGCATCCCAAAAATGTACTGGGTGTCAATAGCAATAAAGTATAGCATGTCCTTCTTTAATGTATACATGTAAATTAACTGCTTTCATATTTTAAGCCAGGATCTGAAAGTAGGGCTGATTTCTTTGCTCAATCTTAAAGATATTCATGTGGAAAATAGCATCCTGTCTTTCTGAGATAGCCTATCGTATATAGGCTGAAGACTTTTCCCTGTATAGTGGAAGACAAATGAATGAAACTTCTCTTAAAGTGAAGAAAGAGTATTTGAATCGATTCCCTCTGCCTGCTGGGAATGGCTTCCCAGCTAGTCCCGGCTGCCCTGGCTGGGAATCCTTTCAGATCTGGTTAGGCAGTAGCAGGGGGACCGGCCACCACCCCCCGGTGGGTCAGGAGCTACAGGAGAGCTGTCAGTGAGGCTACGACAAAGGAAGGAAACGGAGACTTCGTGGCTGTGCTACAGGTTTGCTCTTATTGTTCCTCTGCACCTGCTCAGCATGCTGACAAGCCACGAAGTGGCTAATAGGGACTGGGTAATTGATTATAAGGGACCAGTGAAAGGGGCGGACACAAGTGAGGATGGCACACAGACAACGAATCGGAAACGAGGGGTGGGGGATTTCCCAGCCTGTTCCAATCAGGGACTGACTTCTCCCGATCTCTCTAGAAAGAGGGGAGAGTCCTTCCCAGAGATGGACAGACACAGCTGCTGCACAAACAAGTGCAGGGGGAAACCATTAGGGAGAGGGAATAGGGGGAACATGGACTAAACCATTACATAACAAATTAATATTAACAATAAATAAAAAACAGAAAATGCGCCGCTACGAGTATTGGTCTCCGATATTATACCTAAGTGACATACTGCTTTAATAAACAGTACTAGAACTCTGATTGGGGAATAGGTGACAACTTACCCTTTGCTCCTCTTGAACAAAAAAAAAGTAAAAAGTAGTCCAAATGCGGATTTCTATTTTATTTTTTTAATTCATGTATGGTTTAATCATATGGCTGGCATGTAAACTACTGAAAAATAAATTGATCCTTATCCTGCTATAAAGTCAAAACCCCAGCGTGCTGCTACTAAGAAAACTGCTCTGTAAAATCTGTATTATGAGGCTCTGTATTTATTGCCTCAGGAACTGCAGAGAAAGTTTTTTAGGTATTTCCTAAGTGTCAGTCCTGGAAGCCATGAGAGCTGCTTTGATTTCTTTCTGACTTACACAATAACAATAGTATTAAAGACCCTGTCAAACCAAGCCTACTGGGAGCATCTTTCTCTCTTCAATTTCTGCCTTTACTTTAAAGCAGGAAAGTGTAACACTGAATGCATACTGGTGCTGCAGCTGAAAATTTCCTCAAATCCTCAGATTGTAAAACGAAACATGACTCATTTTTCCATAGACATTCACTCTTTAATGTTTCACTGATGGCCAAAAGATCATTTTAGTCACTTATATGTTCAGCTCTAAATTATTTTGAGCAGGTATATTATGTTTTAAAAGAAACATTTTCTGATGCTTTAGTATGAGGATTCATACATCAAATACTACCTGATAAAATCTATCTGTAAGCCTAGTGACTGGAAAAAGTAGAATATCATCACAAATATTTTTTATTAATGTTTTATAGATCATAAATACAGAACATATTTGTGTTATTTGTGTATACCATGATTTCATATTGAACTTTTTCCCTAAACTTCAAGTGTCCTTTAAGACTCATCAGATGGTTGAAGACATAATCTTAATTACAGTAGTTTTAAACAGAATTTAGAGGCTGCACAAGAACCCAGACACAACCAATGATGAACATCTCATGTAGAGAATGTGAAGGCACCAAGGTGTCTGACACAGTCTGGAACAATGAAACAGAAATGAGGAATGTGGTATCCTTCCTTTCACATCTCACAACTGTTAGAAATAAACAGTGCAGGAGATTGATTTTAACTCCTTTTTATGCCTTTATTAAAATGGGAAGCTCGGGTGGGGGTCGCCTACGCCGCCGCCGCTGCTGCTTCCTCCCGGACACTGCCGACACCACTGAGGAGGAGGTCTAGGCGATCCTGCGGCTCACGCTGCAGAGTCGGGATTTCCAGCCTCACGGGGGTTCCCAGGAACTTGGTGTGGTTGGCTCAGTCTAGGGGTGTCTTTCTTCTGGGTCACTCTTCAGGTCACGGTGAGGACTCTCTTTCACAAATTGGAGGGTATCCCTGCGTAGCTGGAGGTCTCGCCCTCGCAGCAGTGTCTTTTATGTGTCTCGGTCCTGAGTGGGCTTGCTGTTCTAGTGACCTTTTGCTGCTAACTGGACTTCCTCTTGGAGCTAAGCCTTATGGGGGTCCACTTGATTTCCATAGTGGGTGGTGTCTCGTGGGGTGATGAGCAGGCAGGGAGCAGCAGAGGCCTAACCCGATGGAAGGGAAGGAGGGAAACTTGGGATTTGGAGAAGAAGGGAGGATACAACTTGGAATCCGGGGGACTGGGATGATGTGGGGGTACAGTGTTAGAACAGGCAATCTGGAATAACAGGTAAGTGGCAATATATCTTTAAATGTAACAACAACAGCATAACAATTCAACATACAACATATAACAGCAATTAACCTGGAGTCCTTTTTGATTCTATTTATCTCACAACAAAAAGAACTCAAGCTCAGAACAAGAACACGAGAAGCAGCTAAGAGAACCAGAGAGGACAAACGTGCAAGGGGAATACTGAAGTGTATGAGAGTGAAAACTACCAGTAAGGGAGAGATTTTATATCTGACTAGATCCAGAAGGATTAGGAGATTGAACAAGATAGCTGGATTGGAGAGGAAGTGCAAACTATTCAATCTGATGCGGAAAAAGATCCCCAAAGTGTGTATATGGGTAAAATTTGCTTTTGCAACTGTATCTTACATACAGTACACACCATATATGCAATGAGTAGTCAGAAACAGTCAGACTTGAGGTTTAACCTGACTGAAAAGATCTGGCATAAGTGGCTAATGTGAAATTAGTTATCCCCATTTCTCATTAGAGGTGATGCCTTGCTATTTTCAGGTGAACTGAACAGTGATTTCCCTTTGCCTGTGTCACAAGATCTTCCTCTGGGAAGAAGGTTGATTCACAAAAATGCTGCAGCCTAAGAAGTCTCATGTTAACCTACTACTTTTTATATATATTAGGCCAATTGAATAGAATGTATCATTAACCCACAATACACCAAAACATGCACTGAAGTTGGAAAGCAGATTGAGCTCTTTGAAGGGAATGTAAATACACTCATGTTAGAATAAAAGCACCTGCTAAAGCACTCTAAGAAAAATGTGTTTTGCTTTTTATTCTTTCTCCTCTCCATTGTCCAGTTTCCCAAAGTTATTACATTCGTTATCTACATTATCAACAGTTGTTAAAACAGACACATAGCAATGGAATTTATCATGCTCTCAATTCCCCACAAGAATTAAACAATGCGTAATACTTTGCTTTTTTCCAGGGTCTTTGTCATTCTGATGTCACCATTAAACTATCTGAATTAAGAGATATGCAAGCTAAAGTTAATTTATATGATAAACACATTGTCTACCAGAGTTTAAAATTTCTGTTAGGAACCTTTACATGTACATGACAAACAATTTTTTGTGTGTGTTGGAAGCCAAAAGTATAAATTTCATCCTTTTTTTAAGGGATCTTGTGCTTTGTCAAGGTCATCAGTGAAGAATACTAGACACAGAGGATACTGGTAATTATGATCTCTTCCATCTATTTTGATACAAATATGAACTCAGTAGTCATAAACGATCTTATAATTCTGTTCTCATTTATTCCAGCTTTATGAAAATCTGTTTGCATGGAACTTAGTAAAACAAATTAATCATATTGACATAAAGTCCTAGAAACATGGCAAACTATCTCACTCTTTCCTGAGATCTGATACAGCTAGACATCCCCACTGCTCCAACTCCTCAGCAAAAAAAAAACAAAACCAAAAACAAAACAAAAAAACCCCCTTAGTTAATTTCTTTGGCATTTTTTATCATCCTTGATATAATGTCTCCATAAAGGAAAGAAATGTATCCTATATGAACTTTTAAAGAAGAAAATACACTGGAATTGCATAATTTCTTGAAAGTTAAGATTCTCAGCCACTGTATTACTACCTTTTAGTACTAAAGTATAGTTTGCCCCTATATTTCCTACTCACTTTTTTCATCTTACCAGAATCAAGTCAACCTTCAGCCATACAAAAATTTTAGTTAGTTAAAATGGTTTACTTTAGCATATGCCTCTTTCAATGTTTAACCATTTCAAAGCAAATATATTACCTTGAATCTTAATGAACTACGCGTCCTACCATTTTTTCTCCAGAAAGGAGTCACTTAGGACTGCAGGATGTAATTTTACCAAAACTTGAATAAATTAACTATGGTTGCATTTTGCATTGTTATACACTATAGAAAAGTTTATATGAATTTTATAAAGAAAAATTTGTCTTTTTGTGCAATTCTGGGGTTTATATAAAACCTTTAATTGCTGGACTTAGTGATTCTTTGTTGTATAATCTTATGCATTGATTGTTTATGCTTATAGGCTTTCCAAACTGCAAAATAAAACCCATTAACTTGAGCTAGAGCTAGTAATGAGCATAATTTAGATTAAACACACCTTATTTCAGACCTCAGGTGAGGGAAGAATATGCGCAGTCAGCTCCTGTTGCACAGAGCTGATGAGTGGTAACTCATTAAGATGAAATTACTGTTGACTGTGTGGCAAGACCTGAGGGAATTCTTTCAAGCGGTACCAGGCAGTAACCCTTTGCATACCTCTTTAATTTCATAAATAGTTTGAAAGAAACTAAAAGGGTTACTCAAAAATGTTGAGCATAAGGGAAATTGTAGGAAAAAAAAATAGCATAAGGAAAAATGTAGGAGTGGAAATGGAATTGGAATATTTTTTTCCAAACAGAGTATATTTAGAAATTCACAGAGTTGAGCTGATATTTTCCCCTTCCAGACAGCTCTCTATGAAAACATGCACTTGTTACAATATGTAACATCATGGCACAGAGCCCAATTATCTACTACCTATTTAGAAACAACAGAAGAGACCATTAATATTTTATGTAGTAATCTTTGAAGAAATTACCTTGTAAAGCCAAAGCTTTATAATTTCAGAATAAAGTCTCTTGTAATCCACTTTAAAAATTCTGTGTAATCTGCAACATGATTAGTACATTTAGCTGTCCCTAATCCAGAACTCAGATTGACTTTTGTAGAATTGACAGATTTTTCTGATAATTTTAAATGTTTTCATTTGTGGTAAAACGTGAGGGGTTTTGGGGGTTTGATTGTTTAAGAAGTTTGTGTTGTACACTTACAAACTTATTTGATCTCATATGATTTTTCTTAGCAGGATAACTCCCAATTTCTCAAAGGGCAGAAGAATATCATATTGAGTTGTTTCTCTAAGTTTGAGGGTTTTTTCCACAAAAGTATGCAGTTGTGCAACAAAAAAGGGATAAAAATTGAGAACTCCATTTGGATTTGATGTGGGTAAACAATCAGAACCCTTTCTTCTTGAACAGGGGATTTATTTATTTCTTTGGGCTTTTTTTTTCACCCTTGACCTCATTCCTATCTTGGTCCTCCTATAACATTCCCCCAGGTTTTAGGGCTCAATTTATCTTCTATTTGGACACTTGTGTACAGCGTATGTCAATCATTAAAATTTGGGGTTATTTTTTTTCTTTCCTTTTTTAAGAAGGGTGCTGGCAACAAGTAGCTTCTAAACTTCATTCAGTGAGATCCCATTCAGCTCCTACATTCTTTGTGCCTTTCCCGGCACACTTCATGCCAGACAGAAACTGTAGAGCAGGTCCTGCTGGGAATGTGAGATGAGTAAGAAGATACTGGTATGTCTGCCAGATTTATGGCTGGGGTTCACTTCAGGGAAATTATTGTATCTCAGCCAGGGTAGTGCATATAGACTTCTAACACACTGTGGCTGCATAAATATTCCCCATGAAGCCAATTCCCAGTGTTTTCCACTGGGCAAATCCTGTCATTTCATCACGTGGAATGTCAGTAACAATGATTGTTAAAACAAAGTTTCATCTCAAGACTGAAACGCAACAGTGCTCAGCATACAACACATAGAACAAAAAAGTTAATAAAATAAAAATTGCATTATTGAATTGAGAAAGATCTGATATATCATAAATAGATTACTTGTAATCAAAAATGAGATCTAACTGATATTCCCTTAATAATAAGGAGTATTGTACTCTGGCCAAAATTTTTTTAGGATGCTTTTCTTAAGGAAACATCCATTTTAACAAGTCTTCTCTCACCAAGACATATTCCCATGATAAAAATACTTTTGACAAAATAAATAAGATTAATAAAGATGTGGTTTATTTTCCCAATTATTTCAAAATCAGTGATGTTTATTTTGCTCTTTAATGCATAGCTATTTGCTGTAAATTCACATTAAGAGCAAAATCTTCTCAATTATAAAAAATAGTCTAACTGAATGTAAAATACACTGGTTCTCAGTGTAGATGTTTCAGACAGATTGATATATATTTTTGTGTAGAGATTTTTTTCCTACAGAACTCAAAAATTTAATATTTTTGCGACTAGTCTGTAAACTTATATCAGCAATGCATACAGAGACATAACAAAGATATGATTTCCTGACTGTAGGAGTTTAGAGTCCAAGTTATGGGCTCCTAATGCACCCATTTACTTCTGAACTTATTACTTTTCTAGTCAGTGGAGCACAGTGGGCTGTTTGTGGAAATAATCTGGTGAATACCAAGATGGTTTCACCAAAACAACCTAAAATTATTTATTTTAGAGAGCAATTGTTGGGAAACTATCGTCAAAAAAAGACATTTACATTTTTTTAAGTGCAGATGTCTATACTTTATGTATAAACTTCTGCAGTCTATACGGAAATGATTTTATACTGTGTTTCTAATGTACCAGTCTTGGTGTGAAATCTATTAGAGATATTAAAAGGGAATTAAATCTGAATTTTAAAGGTAAATTAATGTGCTAATTTTATTTCAAATGCATTTGCATTTGAATATTTGACTGAAATACTGCATGGTCTAAATTTATGCATGTATGAGAAAGGAAATATATATATATATATATATATATATAAAGATGAAAAGATGAAAGCATGATGGAAATACTCAGCCTATATATATGCGTATGTGAAGGAATTATATCTATATAAATAAGAACTAGTTTATATATATAGTGTACATCTTTCCTTCATAACCACTGACCTCTGGCAAATCAGTTCATATTGGCCATTTGGTTTCTTCTGTAGGAATTATGTACCAACTGTTTTTAAATATAACTAAATTTAATAGGATACTTATTGTAGAATAATTACATTCCAAATGTTTATTGAAAACATGGATGATTTACAGAGCTCTGACGATTCTTTTGGAAAACTGTATCTGTTAAGTTTCAAAGAATACTTGTTTAAAATCAGGCATTGGATTTTCATATAAATTACTGCCAAGCTTCATGTTAAACATATTCAGACTGTGACTGATTCATCTCTTTTATTTTTTACAGATGGAGGGTACTGTTTATTTTCCTGTGACCAAGATGTGCTTTAACAATAGAGACAATTCAAGCAGGACAATAAATCCTACATTAAATGTTGATAATTTACAATAATTAAATGATTGTTTTTCATAAGTATAATAGAAATTATAGTTAGTATATTCAGTATTTCTCATTAATTCTACCATAGGTTGTATAAATACACTGAAAATAGACTATGACACACCTGTTCTAGTTTCTGTCCAATGCTACACTGCACTGCACTGCACTAACCTATGCCTTGGGCAGATATAAAAAAAAAATCAGACAGTTAAAGTTTACAAGCATCCAAAATTGGATAGAAAGTTACATTTGATATCATAAGTATTGAAATTCAACTGATTACACGAAGAGTTCAAATGCAGGTTTGTTGCTTTTTATCACTCTAAAAACTTCCTTAATAAAACAACGATATCTTGAAATGAAACTTCTGTTGTCACTTTATCAAAAGAAAATACCTAATTAATTCCATTGTCTTTGGCTTCCTGTAAAATTTCTTACAGCTTCTGTTCTCACATAATGGGAAACACTTTCCTAATCTTGATGGTCTTTTCCAATCTTGCTATACATTTTATTTCTCCAAGTGTATGAAGAGATAGAAAAATGATACATGAAAAAAACCCAAAAGCACATGTAAAATTGTGCATTGTTGAATAGGATATTTAGTTTATTACATTTGAATTACTATATTATGTAGATTCGTTTGAGAAAGAGAGAATGTTGTTCTGACTGCTTGTATTACCTGATTAGTAAAACACTCTTCAATACAATTTATAAATAATAATGCACGGAATTGACGTTAATTCAATAATTGGGTTGGCAAGGAAATTGTTACTGACACAGTATTCTTCAGTATTTTTTAATTTTACCATTGAAGTTTCTTCATCAACTAATTCTTTGATTGTATTTTCTCTCTATAAAACCTGATAATCTTTAAAAATAAAGACAAACATAATGTAAAAGATAAACTGATTTCACTTTATAATTGCTCATAGTCAATCATCTATTAATAAGGTATTTCAGATATATTTCAAAACAAATTGTAAAGGAAAGAAATAATAAAAAATCTGTTAAGATTATCAAGTAAGGTTTGAAGTTCTAATCATCTAGGAAGGCAGTAAGGTAAGAAACTGGGAAAAGTCACTCAAATATTTAGGTGCGGAAAAGGTTTGTAATTTCTCTAAAGCATTGCACAAAACATCTGGAGTTATCACCACAAGGAAGGTGAACAGAGTGAAGAGGAGGGCTCTAGGCATAACTCCATGAATCATCTCAAGGAGGATATTAGGAGTGAAGGAGGAATGTTACACGTGAGAGATCAGGAAGCACACTGAAACAATTCATCACAGAGGAATGAAAACAGTGACAAATGTTTCTTTAATGGTAAATGAGAGCCAGGAAACAAACATAATAGTTCAAAGTCGGGATTGGTAAATTTTGAAATAGTTTTGATAAGATCTAATAACCTTTTGGTCTCTGCATCCAATGAGAATACTACTGTAATGATGTGGGATTTGAAGCAAGATGGTTCATAGAAATGAAAATGGAAAAATGATATTAAATAATTTTAAACCCAAAACAACTTAAAAGTTGTGGCTAATGGCCCCAACAAAGAAGGTGAGCACCCACACAGCCACTTAATCTCTTCACCTCCTGTATTGAATTGACCCTGGATGGATGCCAGGCACCCACTGAAACCTCTCTAACACTGCCCATCACAACTGGACAGGGGAGAGAAAATATAACCAAGAGTTCATAGGTTGAGATAAGGACAGAGAGAGACCACTCTCAAAATACCGACATGGGCAAAACGGACTCAAGTTGGGGATATTAACTGAATTTATTACTAACAAAACCAAAGCAGGATAATAAGAAGTTAAATAAATCCTAGAAACACCCCCTCTCACCCCTCCCTCCTTTCCAAGATGTACCACTTCCCCACCAGCAGCACTGGGAGACAGGGAATGAGTGTTCCATCACAAGTTGTTTCTGCTGTTGCTCAGGAAGAGGAGTCCCTCCCTTGTTCTAGCACAGGGTCCCTCCCACTGATGGTAGTATGTCCCAATACCAAAATTGTGCCTTTTTACACTGTATATATGGGGATGTGTATAGATACACACCTATGAGCAAAAAAAAAATCTCTATTGTTTCTATCCATTTTTTGTTTCCAATAAACTGAATTTGACACACACTGGAAAGAAAAATTCCAACAGCTCTTGCCCAATATCTTTAGTGAAGTCTTATTTGCAAAAGAAATTTAACTGTTACTTTGCTCCAGATCCTTTTATAGTTTTGGCCCACAGAAGTTTTCTTACACCTAAAATGGCTAGGGGTGAATAGGTCAAACCTTCAAACTCAATGGGCACATTCAACATCTAAAGAGAAAAAGTCTTAAAAATTCTTGAAGAAATTGGAGTATTGGTGGAGGTGAGTTGTTAGACAAGAGGGAATTCTGTTACATGTTCTCAAGTTCTGCAAACATTAGAGGACAATCTAATGGCTCCTCTTTTACGAGGAGGTTGCTGAGGTAACCTTGCTCAAGATAAATTTGATGTTTACTTTTGGTAGACGTCATGCCATGAGGCCTGTAAAAAGAATTATGATGTTTCAGCCATTTCAGTATCAACACAGTTGGTGTATCTATTACTTTGGCTTCTTTGATGGAAGCTTGAGGGCTTCTGTTACGAACTTCCTCATATTTCAAACGCCGGGTGAGCACACAGCAACCGTGGATTTTCCCCATCTGTGTATTTTCATTTGCAAGAGAAAGAGAACTCTGTTTTCTGGTTCACCTACTGAAGAAACAAGATTGAACTAATGGAAAATGCTGCTAAATGGAAACAAGGGGGAACTAGGGTTTTTTGGGAAATGTATAGATTTAATTATAATCTCTCTCAGAAACCCTGAGTAGAACTATAAAATTATCAGGTCTACTTTTTTTGTGTCATATCATAACATTTCTAACATGATCTGACAAATGTTTTGAAGTCCGTAGGTCTCTGCAGAGCACTTGGTTTCAAGAATGGGCTTTGCTAAAGGATTCAAAACTAGTCAAAAAATTATTGCATTTTTAGTACAAGATAACTTATGGTAGAAGAAATACTTGTCTCCAAATAAAAATTTAGAAAGATAGTGGTACAACTCAATTATTATATTTAATTATTTATTTCATGAGGGAAAATTCAAGAAGAAAGAGCTTGCTTGAAAGAAAATCCCTTGAGTCATTCAGATGTCTCCTGCTGAAATACTTCACCCACATTTAAAGAGAGAATTTGGAATGATAACATGAAAAGTGTGAACTGTATGAAAAATTACAATTTTTTAGACAGTTGATAACCCAGATGTTATCAGATATCAAGTCAAGTAAGCAGGGAGAATCTGAGGTCCTCAACAGGACCTATGTAGCAGCATGTTTTCTGGATTTTACTTATTGTTAATAATAATTTTTTCTGTAATGGTTTTTCCCAAGTTCCCCCTGTACTTCTCCCCATTTGGTACAATCTCCTGCCTGGGAAATTCCCTTTGTTCCCCTCTGTTGCAATATGTAGTCAATCATCTGTTGCTCTCCTCCCAGTGCCTGCCCCGCTCCGGGAAGCCTCTCCCCCTCATTCCAGAGACTTCAGAGGGACTCAGTCCTGGATTGGAGCAGGCTGGGAGTCCCCCACCCCTCGTTTCCTATTTGCTGGCTTTGTGCCCTCCCCATTCCCCTGATTTGTTTTCCCTCTTGTGTCCACCCCCTTCCCCTGGTCCCTGATAAGCAGTGAGCCTCCTCCTGCTCTCTCTCTCTCCTGGGACACGTGAGTGCCTGCACCATGGGGTGCATGTGACAATAAACTCTATCTTGCCACGAGGCCTCCTCCTTCTTACCTTCGTCGAGCCTCACTAACAGCTCTCGTGTGGCTTCTGAACTACCAAGGAGGTAGTGGCCGGTCCGCTAGCCACTGCCCAACCAGACTTGAAACAATTCCCAGCCAGGGCAGCCGGGATTCGCTGGAACACCATCTCCAGCTGGCACAGGGAATTATTTCAGACCTATAAATAGGCATACAGTAAAGTAGGACTGTAGTTTGGAAGCTCACATTATAATCCATGCTTTAAAAAAAAGTTGATTTTTGATCTGTTAAAACATATTCATTTTCCTAGTTGCTAATAAGAAAAAATTATTTAAAATTTTTATTGATATTTAAATCCTCATGTTTGTTATACATGCTCATTATACATGCAATTCTCTTTCTAAATCCAAACTCCTTTTGATCGGCATTGTAGGAAGCTGACTAAATGGAAGAGAGAATTAGGGGATTTTTGTTTCATTTTGTTTGCATTTCAAGAAAACACTGCTCAAAATTAATTTACTCAATAGAAACAAAACTGTAAACTCACAGGATGCAATGCAAGAGGTCAATAGTACAGGGAATTTGTTTTGTTCTTGCCATGAATCATCTGATCAACCTCCATATGAGAAAAACACAATTTTTTATTTACCTGCTTTCTCATTTCCTACTATGTAATGTCTTTAATTACAGCTTTTCATTTCATTGTAAAAAAAGGTATGTAAACTCTTTTTACAGATTGGATAGATGATACTGTAATGTTCTTTTCAGTGTCCTTGAAAAACAAAATCTTCCCTGGCTAATATTTTTATGCTTCTTTTGTTTGAATCTTTCTGCTCTTTCCCTTTCCCCTTATGCATCCAACACGTACAGCAAGGAGCAATCAATCTTTGGTATTTGACTGGATGACCTAATTCATTCTCTAATCATTATCTCTCATCTAGTAAAAATGTTAAAACTATCATTTATTGCATCAAATAATTAGGTTAAAAATTTTGAAACATAAAATTAACTTGTGATATCATGTTCTATAGTCCTCTTGTTCACTTAATGAATGAAAATTTTAAAAAATAAGTTTTAAATGAAGAGTAATAACAGTCATTGATCTTTCTGTGTAGAGTTATTTCATGTTGAATCCATGAAATTTTGTAATTTTAAATGTATTTAGTGGATTAAACACAAACCAGAAGAAATTGATATTGCAACGCAGTGAGAGTACAATTCTTTGCATGTTTTTCAGCAACTAGCTCTTTTGGCTTCATAAAATAATAACTAATAAAACAGAGAAGGCAAAGAAATGAAGCCAGGGACTGGCATTATTGTGGAGTGAATTCTTTCACTTTGTGTCATAAAAAGTGACATTTTTCTTAAATAACTAAATTAAAATTGAACATTTTTTTCCTGCGCAGCTGTCCCTCCATGTAAGGAAAGACTGATGATTCTTCACTGCTCACATCAGTCTCTGGTCCAATCTTTGAGACATGGGTGGGATCACATGAGAGAGGGAGATCTCATGAGATCTCACAGAGGGAGAGTTTCCCTCTGTGCCTAATGTTTATAATCCGGCCCAGTCCCACTCTGACTAAGCAAATGCAGTCTCTGTGTATTGATGAGGCCTAAGATGCCCCAGGATCAGTGCTCAGGAAGCGAATGCAGGAAGCATGCAAACAGCTCATCCCAAATCATTCTCAGTGTGATGCCTTGGGAAGGCTGACCTGAAACAGAGACTGGAAAAAGCTAGAGAATAAAGTAGGTATTTATTGAAAGGCCTCTAGGATACACCTTGGGCAGGACAGGGCCTGACCAGGGCTACATCCAGGGTGGATTAAGAATGGTCACAAAATATCTGACCGGTCACAAGATCTTACATTTTTATAAGTTTTGGTCCATTTGCATACTGGGGTTTAATTGTCCAATTAAAGCTTCAGGTCAAGAGGTCCCATCCTTCTTCTTTCTCTCTTCAACCATTGTTTGTGCTTTTGGGCCTGAAAGTTGTCCTTGCTCTTCAGCAGGAAAAGGATTGGTTTTGTCTCCCTGTTCTGTGAAGAGAGTTTACTGGCACTTAATATGAGGCTCAGAACTACACCCCTAGGCAGCACAAAATCTCAAAAACATGAAAGCTAAAACAAGGCATCAAGTGAATTGCTCAAAAGGAGCTCAGTTACTGACATCCTTCTCTCTTTCTGTTCAAATTCTTATGGCTGACCTTGGATAACTCCCCTCCTCCTTTGATTTATGCTATTACTGCTGTTTACTTGCTGGTGTTGCCACAGGTCTCTCTGGCCATTTTTCCTTGGCATGAAGCAGTACTTTGAGTGTGGAACAAAAAGACCTTGTCACTTTCATTTTGGGGTTTTGTTGGTTTGAGTGGAACCTCACAGCTCTAGCACAGGAATGGATTTTCTTTCTGGCCGTTGCCAGATGCATCTGTGAGCATCAGGTGAAAAAATTGCAGATGGGGAAAATCAGGAAAGAAGTCAGAAAGCCAGTCTGATATTATAGCAATTGCAGGAGTATGTAAAGGAAAATAAAATAAAATTTATTGGTCCTAATTTAGTCAGCACAGATACATGTAAAATTTGTATTTTATTCTCATTTAAATCTTCAAAATAAAGCTTAAATAATATTTGAATAATGCTTCCCACTAGGAATTCTCTGAATAGATAAAAACTTTCTGCTGCATGAGACAAAGTACTGTAAACTGAATAACACCTCAGTATCTGAGACTAACTAAACAAACTACATTCCTGTTGTATATGTTAATGATGGAAAATAGAAGTTGCTTTTCTCTCAGTCTCTTGTAACAGATGCAGCCATTTAAAGTGCAGCTTGTTAAAAGAAATATTTTCTTGTTGATCTTTTATTTATAGAAGTTTCTCAGCCATTACAAATAATAAATAAAACAGGAAAATAGGCTGAAAATTGATCTACACTTACAGGTTATGAGTGCAGCTTTTATGAATTTTATTTTTCACACACTGAACACTGCCATTAAGGCAGAAACAGCTGTCAGAGCTGAAAATGTTGCAGTTTGCAATTATACTTCTATACATGAAGACAATAAAGCTGTTTTGTCAAGAATTGATAAAAAAATTCATTTGTGTAATCTTTAAAAAAAAATCTTTTCAAATGAAACCTGCTGAAACAAAATTTGATACATTTTAAATCAGTCTTTATGTCTTATCTTGAATGCATGATCAGTAGTCTGAGTTAATTCAGGTATGGACAAGTAAACGGCGTCCCAAGTGGCATGCCTTATTTACAGAGATAAAGGGATTTTGTGGAACTACACAATACTTTCTAGACCTAGTGCTGGTGGTATTTATATTGTTTCCTTAACAGGTAAGATTTGGAATGCCAATCTCATGGTCAGTACTTTTGTGGTTATTGTTAATACTTCAAATGTAATTTTTTCCTTTTTTATTTTCTCCAATTGTTTCATTCCACTGAATTCTTATGATATTTGGATTGGTTCAGATGATTTCTTCACCTAACCCACTCAATTGTTTGCAGAAATATTCAGGATAATTAGAAGAAAAACAGACCTATAGAGAATTAGTTGTTCAACCTGTGCAGTGCCATTTAAGCAGATAGTAGTATATCCTTCATCTTCATGATTTCCCTTGTTTGCATTTGCAAGGGAAAAGGTTAAATATTTTTCCCCTATGAAAAGATAAGTATTCTGCAAGCATTTAATAACCCTTCTGGCTAACTGGCTCAGATAACTGAAGTCCTTTAAAGCTGTTGCCAACAGTTCCATGCACAGTCAAGTTTTGCTGATTGGAGCAGATGAATCATTAATAAACTAAGGAATCCAGCAAAAAAAATGAAAGTACAACCAGCTGGTAACTGATTCCTGGCTGATCTACAGTGTCTGCTGGGTCTGTGGTCTTGTTTTGCTGGTGTAATTCACTTGCAGTGTAAGACATTGCAAGAATGAGGAATCACCAGTACCTTGGTAACGCTGACCCACATGGTGTGATTAAGGTCTGCATTATATACAACAAGTTATACTGGATACTCACACTATTTTATATAAATCAAATTATGTGGTTAACCTTTCAAAAGTCCAACTTTATATAATAGCACAGGTAATATATGCTGCTTACTACCTTAATACATAAAAGTACAATGTCTGCAATCTGTAACATATGTCCTCAAAGATCTGAAATTTCCTGATTTAAGGGTGTATCACATTATATTTCCTCCATGTAAACTCCAGCTGCTGCTAAAGCAACCCTTTATAACATGTCTTGCAGACTTGGCCAGAGTCTATTTCTGCTTGGAGCTGAAATAAACAAGGTTTCCTTTCTCTGAACAGAATGATCTTTTCTAAGTGGTTTTCTGCATCTGGTTTTCCAGATTCTGACTCTTGGTCCCAGTCCAGTGTGATGGAGATCAAGGGAGGAAGCTTTCCCCTCAGTCAATAGAGGTTCCTGCTGTTTTGTCAACTCATAAAAAAAAAGGTAGAGTTGGTACAAAATCAAAGTCTGTAACAATCATGTCTGTGACAAATACTGAGTTTCCTGCTACTTGCTCTATACTCCAGTCTATGACAGCAAGGATAGATGTTTGTCCGTAAGAGATGGAGCTGAACTGCTATAATAGATGCTTGTCCCTTCTATTTTAAATTTTCTGGTTAGATTCACATCTTGTTCCAAAGGTTATTTAGGATGAGGATATTACATGTAATTTTCTCCAAAAATACCAAAATATTAATGCTGTATTCACTTTTGACCATCATCATTTCACAAGTGTTACCAGTTTTTTAGATTAAACTTGCCACTCTCCTTCTCTCTCTTATATGATAAAGTTGCCTGTTAGCAAATCCACCAAGAAATGAGTAAGGAACAATCTTGAGTTGTGGTCCCTGCCTGAGCTATGGAAGGAACTGAAGAAGGAAAGGGATATCTAGCCTATTTACAGTGTGGCTTTGTCACTAACACAATGGCCCAAGTCCATTATTCTTACTACAAATGGATTATATGATAAAATAGAGTGGAACAGGACAAATGTCCTGGCTTTATTGTGATCAAACTGTGCTTCCCCAGATAATTCCATTTCATCTTCATGTTCATTATTGCCTAAGCTATTCCATTCTGTTCTAGTTTCTGGAACCAGATTTTATTTCCATTCAAGGTGAAGTCTTTAAAGAAAGTTAAGATAATGTCTACAGCCATGATCCAAGAACAATAGCCACTGCTTGAAAAATAATTTTAAGCTCAGTAAAAGAAATCTGCTTGAATCTGAATATTTACTTTGAAAAATAATCCTGAATCTGGAATTAAAAAGAATCCTGCATAATAAGAAGGCTATGGCTATTTAAGGAATATATTTTTCACATTTACCTTACTCTTGAGTCCAAATAATGTCAGTGATATAAAAACCACTAACAATCAGCATTTTATGATCTCAGTCTGCCCCATTTTCCTTTCACTTTCTGATATTTTAAAGTCAAAGTAAACTCTTGTTACTTATGAAAATGAGCAAAGGAAAACCTAGGTTAAATATCAAGAGGCATTTTAGCAGTTAGGAGACCATGATCTTCCCTGCCTTATAGAGTACATTTTAGCACAGCAGGCCTATAAAGAATCCAATATGTAAAGGAAAAGAGAATAATCATTCCTGGAGATATTCCTTGAGCTAGGGATGTGTAATTGGGCAAGTGCTGTCCACCCAACACGCTATCATTTATAGTTGAAAGACACCAAACATCTGGATGTGCTTTGAAGATTATGGTTTCTCTTCCCTGTTCCATATGCACATTTCTGCCTCAGTGCCACACAGCAGATACTGCTGGATGATACCAAGCCTGAAATCTAGCCCATTCTTCTTGAAAATTTAAGGAAAATACATGTACTAGACTTTCCACTTTATAAAAAACCCCAGCTCTCAGAACTTGGTAGTGCAGTGTCCAGCTTCAGTTTAGAGCTCTTGGTGAAGATGGTAGGACCCTGAGGGGGAAAAATAAGTTCCATAAAATGAGATCTAAAAGAGTTTCTTTTCTGATCTGGGAATGTCCAAGGGCAAGGAGTTGGAAAATCCACATTGTTTAAGTGTGTCATGCTTGATCGAGGGCTTCAGGAATCTGTCTTTATCCATTTAGGTTATCATCTATCAGTCCTCTCCAAATAGAGCAAGGCTCTCCCTTTAGAAGTATGGCTTACAAGCAATGTGCCATTTTCTAAATACTATGTGCTACATATGCCACTGACACCATCTAGAAATGAGAGATTGATATCATCCACAAGCTTAAAGGAGTTCAGACAGAAAGCATGGGCTCACCTTCAAATTAAACCACACTGAAAAGAGCACTTACAATAACTCTAGTTCCACAAAAGAAAAAAAAAGTGTGTTGAATGACAAAACAAATAGTCTAAGATGTCATTTATGTTCTGCTGGAGTCATCAATATAGGATTTTTTTCTAAAAGACAATGTGTAGTTTATTAGAAAATCTACCAACTGTCTATGCTTATTTCAAGGATTTTGTTCAACCAGACGATGTGCACAGTCAGATTTATGTTTCTATATGAGATCTTTTCAGTAGTTTTTTATGAAGTTGAGGTCTTTCTCTTTGGAAAGACCCAAATGGCCAAAAATGTATTGATTCAATCAGAGCAATTTTATATTACATTTACAATGCATTTTAGCAAAACTTTGTATTTTGTGGTGCTTCTCTTTCTAAAGAAATTTCATTACAAAAGAAGATCCTTATTTGAGAACAGATCAGAATTTCTTTTGTAAGAATTTCCATTACTTGCTTTTATTTTAGCAATCAGGACATTTCAAAGGGTACCTCAAGAGCCAAAAACTACAGCTGAGTATTTGTTAGAACAAATTCTTCTCATGCAAGAGGACAGCAAGCCCATACGATTTTGATCAAATTCCTTTTTCTTTCAAAGCCCAGATAAACAAGCAAACAAACAGAGCAGTCTTTGATTGTTCACATAGTTATGAAATGATTCATAATAGAATATTTTAAAATTATCTAGATGTAAAATAAATTGCTTTAATGGTCTGATAATGAGTCTAGAAATTGTAAATAATGAATGACAACATATGGCAGGTATAAGTGGACTGTAATGGAGAGACAATTTCTGTACAAGCAAGGAACACATTTGTTGGGAGAAACCCTTCCATGGGTCAGTTTTATGTTCTTGATCTACCTGGCCTCAGACAGGGATTAAAAACAAGTATTGTGCATGGCCAGCTCCATCAGGAAATAATCTCCTGTAGAGACGTTTCTGTCCCTACTCTAGGGTCATCAGAGCACATCAGAGCATTGAGTTGTGTTGAATCATTTTGATACAACATCACCACATAACTGTAAAAGGCTCTAGCAAGTTCTAAGAACTCCAGTGCTCTGTTAACATTATTCGAGTGGTATGTCACTAAATTTGACTTACAAATATAGGCTTGGAACAGATTTCAGTGTTTAGAGAGTCTGTCATATAACAAGAGAAAGAGAGAAAGAAATGCCATTTTGCCAAGGATGCCAAGAGAAGAAAGAAGAATGTAAAGTGAGAGTAGAAAGTAATGGACAAAGTTAAGTTTATAGTATGGCTGCCTGCCTACTGCATGCTGTTATTTTTATTCTTAAGTACTTTGACAGTGCATAAACATTTATATGTACTTTGACTCACTTCAGCTAGGAAAACTGTGAACTAAAGTGTCACAACTGCAGGTCTGGCATTGTCCTTCCTCCAATGGAACACAAAACTGTGGGGAGGGAACTTGTAAGGTCATTGAAACATCAGAAACAACCTAAGCCATGAAAAAGGTTAACTTCATGTTCTTGCAATGATAATAACAATCAAAAATATTTTGTTAACTTCCTTTTCTCATTTATAAGGAACACCTGTGACTTACCAGTGCAATAATAAGTCCTAAAAAAAAAGCCAAATTTCTTATGTAACTATTCAGTATGGTGTCACTTCTTAGATGTGACTTGGGAAAGGGTTAACTGATTGAGGAGCAATCAAAAAATAATTCCTGCAAATTTTCCTTCAGAGCCAATATGGATTCAAATGTAAATTATCCTTACCACAGACAGTCCTGATTTACCAATGCAATCACAGTGCTTATTTTTTTAACCTATCTAGAGATGGAAAGAGTTATTTCATTCCAAGGGAGCTCAGTGGAATTTAACTTCAGGTCAGTAACTAAGCTGAAAGAACTGTAATGGAACAGAGTTCTCTGTCCTTACTTTTAAACATTCAGTTTATTTTTACAAAGTACTAAATGCATGGAAATGGTGAATTTGGAGACCCATGTGTGACTGTTCTATGCCTTTTTTTCTAGGCACTTTTTTTCATAGAACAGTGACATAGACTCCCCCTCTATGTCACTGATTTCATACACTCAGCAACAGTCAATTGTGGCGTTACCCAGGAGTCAGAAGAGGAGAAGAAAAAAATCTGAGTCTCAAGTAATTGTCTCAAAATTTGAATATTGGAAAGATGTCATATTGGGATACTATATTTTCCTTTCACAGAAATTCAAGGTGGGGGGAGAATAAAAGAGAAGTTTGGACTGTACATTTAAGGAATAAAAATAGACACAATCATTTATTTCCCCAGTAAGATGTAATTTCAGCTAGGGCGGTTATCTTTCCAAATTTTTGATTTTTTCAGGCTTAGTGTCTGCCTTTGCCAGCAATGGTTCTTCACCTACCCCCTTTTCTTTCCTTCTGATCTATTCATTATACGCTTTGTCCAATCAAATCCACTCCAAATACTAATTTTGGTGATATTCTGACAACAAATGGCTCTGGATTTGGGTTCTAAGAAATTCAATTTTTTAATTTGATTTTTCAGGGAGATTAGGTTAGAAAAGTACCCATTAAAATGAAGGGTATTTATATTCCCTGAACTGGAATGTATGCAGCTCAGATTTGTCCTGATAGCTATAATCAGAATGTAGTCCAAATTCCATTGCTATCTCTAGCACTTTTGGCAGAACAAAGACTGAATCAGAGACAAAAAACAGGATGCTATCAAACACATAAATGTTTTTATTTTTCTGAATGTGTTCATTAACCACAGATACCTAATCAGTGCAGCATAACCGGCTAAATGTAATATTTACAAAACAGAAATGACATGAGCCACATTTTTTGTGGCGCATCTATGCAAGAAAATGGATGGCCCCTGTATGAGCAATTCCAAGATGTTATTCCTCAAAGTACCATCCATTGAGCATGTTTTCTTTGGGCAAAACTACTTCTTTTTTTTTTTCCTGCTACCCAAGCAAAATTTATTGCATAAAATTAATCTAAATTAAAAAAATCTAGATATTACAAATTTGCAGTTATCTAACAAGTCTTGAGACCAGTGTATTAGTCTACCAGACTTAATGATTTCTTAAGGTACTTTTTGCCTCACACTTACTTGCAGGAGACAACTATACCCTTCTTTTGAGAAGCGGTTCAAAATTAAACCTTTATCATGCTGCTTGTTTCTTCCAAACATGAATAAAAACTTCACAAATTTTCTTGCTCTTTAAAGCCAAAACTTCCCTTAAAGACTTTGCAACACTAATAGAAAAACTGTAAATTGTAGCTCAGCACCTTCAATAACTTCTCCTTTCTCCTTCTTTGATTTTTCCAGTGACATATTAAGCCTTGGTGGAAGCTGCCTGGATATTGATGGCAGATTTGCAGAGGGCGAGGGGAAGCTTTGTACCACAATGGGGACTGAAGCAGTGCACTGGTTTCCAGTAAGTATCCTAAACAGAATAAGGAATTATTAAGGTTTTGGTCACTATTACTAACTTGGAACTGATTCTAACACATAACCCATATTCAATTAATAAATATCTGAAACAATCAGTCCTAAGTTTCAATAATTTTTTCATATATAATCTAAAATATTGAGAGCATATTTATAATTTAATACAGTTATTGTGATTCTGTGCCAACTATTATCTCATGCATATAACTTGAATGTAAAGATATAGAATAACCCAAGCCAAGGGAAAGGTAGATTTCTTTACCCACAAAATCTCTACAAATTATAGCTTAGTGTCATGCTGTAAATAGGCCTATTTTTGGTTTTACACTTAATATAAAATAAATGTAATAATATTTATGTTAAAGCAGTACCAAAAATGCAGGAAATACTGCCATCATGTGAGTACACACATACAAACAGAATATTTAGCCTCCAATGTTAAAAAAATAATCTACGAAGCAGCTCAGGGTGCTTTGATAAAATGCACAGTGCACTTGCATTTTGGGAGGTAACTAAGAAAATCAGACTCAAATATGGGTATTCAAGTAAAACAGGATTTATTTTTTGCTCATGAGAGAAACCTGGGCCCATTTCAGGTCCATGATAATTTTCATTTTGAATTGACTTTACTGGAGCCAAGATTTTATCCGATAGTTTTAAAAGGAAACTGAAGAATGTAGCCTGGTTTCAGCACTATGGATTGTCATACAAGGATGATGGCAGCAGCAGTACCATTTTGTTGTGGACTATTTTAAGGAATCCCTTAATCTAGACATGCACAAAATGTCACAGCTGTTGCCTCTGTCTTTACCCAAATATATTTTCACAATGCAGAATGCACACTGCATTGTGCAAATTGCCTTCAAATTAGCAGTCGGAAAAGGCACTGCAACTCATTTATAACACATTTCATGAAGTACAGATCTCAGTAACACTTATTTTACTTTCTGTATCAAAATAAGGCTTAGTTTAGCTTCAACAAAACTGCAGTTTAGAAAGCTGGAGAAAAAAGCATTCGTTTTCTGGAGTGTTTTCTTTGTACAGCAAATGTAGCAGAGATTGTAAAAACCAAATTGATTTGCTCCAGTGTTTAATGCATTTAATTACTTGAAGCTTTTTTGGTACTTGCATTTAATTTTAAATAAGGTTCTGCAATGTGGAAATCAACAGCTTCTCTGAAAAGACATCCTTAAAAGTTAGATCAGAAGCGTCAAAAGCAATACTGATGTTTCAGAAGACAGTTTAACCTTGAATTGATGAGGATTTTTCCTAATTATACAATCAGTGATTGAAATTCTGCTTCCACTATGTATCATGGTTTTCATTTATCAGCTGGAAATCACTTTCATGTTCCATACAATTCTGTCACTGGTCCTAAATTTGCAGATTGTCCGTTTTGCTTCTGAAAAGAAATTACTTTCCTTATTTGAATATGAATAGCAGCTATGCAGTATTTTCAGTTATGGAGAACACTAACTTTTTCTTAGTGCAGAGCTTTTTCTTCAGTTCACCTCTTACAAAGTCACTTTCCACAACATTTACAATTCAACACAGGAG
Organism: Acrocephalus scirpaceus scirpaceus; assembly: GCA_910950805.1. Classification (NCBI taxonomy): domain Eukaryota; kingdom Metazoa; phylum Chordata; class Aves; order Passeriformes; family Sylviidae; genus Acrocephalus; species Acrocephalus scirpaceus. The sequence continues at coordinate 10,386,939 of OU383777.1, forward strand.
GTTGGGTGGCCTGATAAAAGGGGTTTGTTGCCATTGAATACTGAAAAAAGGATAACAACCAGTAGTCTGGGAAATTGGAATGTGTGATTTAATTCTCTCTCTCTCTCTATTTTTCCATTTTATTCAAGGATTATTGTCATGATAAACCTCCTGATTACTGTGTTTTCTTATGAAAAATAAGTTACAGTAGGCATCTCAAACCTTCCTGTTCCAGTTTGGGTTTGGAGATCCTGTTTCTATTTCTAGAGTATTCATTTGCCAAGGATAATCTCTCCTAGTCCAAACCTGCTTTGGTACAAGAAAGTTTTCTTTTCTCTTATATACAGCTTGTCTACAACATCTTATTTATTTTGTTGCAATGTTGAGCTTACAAAAAAATAATTGAATTTTTGGGGAAAAAAACTAGACTGTTTATATCAAGGAGAGCATGTGATTCAGCTCAAATTCATGCTGAAGGCTGTAATCACAGTAGCATTTTTATTTCTCTTTCATTTTCTTTAAAGCAAATATCTTAACGTTCAGTGCAAAATGTCATTTGAAGATCTCAGCATGTTCTAGAAGCATATAATCTCATTAAACTTTACAGATGAAACTGCCATTTCAAATATTTCTTTAGGACTGAAGTTGAAGAGGAGGAGGACAATATGTCCCTGGGTGCCTGAGAGGTGAAGAAGGCTTTAAACACATTGTTACAGTAGTGTAGATGGCCATCCACTGCACAAGGTGTACCACCTTCACAAGGAAAATTCTTCTGAAATTCATTTTGAAGGAGCTCAGTTAGGCTCTGAGGGAGACTGATGCAAAACAGGGTGATATTGGGTCTGGGATGTGAGGACGTCTGCAGATCCTGCAAAGAGAAGAGATTAAGAACAAAACATGGGGTCCAGGGAGAAGAATACATTGCCAAGCAGAAAACACTGTTATAGTGTGACCTGCCAAAGATTTAATGCAACACAGAACTTCTTCAACACCTTTCTAAATTTACAGAAACTTGAGGTTCAGGTCACTGATCACATTGCCCTGTGGTTTCTTGTTTTAGCTGTGACTGCTGGACCAGGTAGTCAGAAATTTCCCACACATTGCATTATGTGGGATCCCAAACCTCTCTAAGGTGCCTCAAAGAGCAGGAGGTATTTATGTGTGGGCATCTGAAAATGGTCTTCAAGGTCAGGTTCAAGTCCAGACTTAACACATGAGGGTGTCCTTATTACATGTGAGCTGGATGGGCTGCATCTGCCCACTGTGGAGGCCAGAGCACAGCCCTGCTCACAAACACTCTGGCACCACACTGCCTGGAGTCTCCAGACTCACTGACTGTACTGACAGTGGGTTTGACTCTCTTGCCTGGGCAGGCAGTGACCTTTTGCTCAATCTCAACACCCACACCAGCTGCACAGGAAGGGCACACAAGAACCCTACAGCAGCCCCGGCCTCTGCAGCAGCAACAGGAGACCAGGCACCACAAACCTGGCTTGGAGCATCTCTGCTGGCAGTAACCATGAATGTGCTGGCAACTGTCTCGATGTCTGATTTTCATGTAAATATCTATACATTGGCATTTAAATGCAGGCATTTTTCTTTGCATGGTGAATCCTGACCTTGATGTTTCCTCTTCATTATTTGTTTGCATGGCTCTTCCAGCCACTATTGAGCTTGTTGTGAGCCAGAGCAAGTGTAGCCACATCTCACCTCTTTTTATTCTCCCAAATGACTGTGTCCCGTTTGCGTTGTGCTATCATCATTTCAGTTCCTCTTTACAGGTAAACATAAAGAGCTCCCCTCTTGCTGAACGCTGGATCTGACAACAGGCTCTGAAGCCTGTTGGGTGTAGGAAGATGTATCACATCAGACTGGTCGTAAATCACAACAGGAAAAGCCCAGGACTGTTCCTGTGTTCGTTCTTTTGCATTGAGTACAGTGCTACACTCCTTCAGAAACAATCAGGACCTTAATATGAGCATCAATGTATGCACAGAAATTACTACTGCTCTGAACTCCTTAGATTTGGATATGTAAGCTACAAAACAATCTTCAAAAATCCTCAGATCTTCAGAAGCTGCACACTGTCATTGTTGGGTTTTTTTTATTTTGAGTAATATTCATGAACATTTTCCATAAAGAACTTTTTCTACTTTCTGCTGTAAGGAAAACCGACTTGTGGGGTTTTTTTATAGTGGAATCATAATATTTGTGTGAAGAAGTAAATTGCTATGAAGAACTGACACTGATTATTTTTATTTAAATAGATTAGGTTAAAAGAATTTTAAATCTTTTTGTTTTGGTGAAGGAAGAGCTGAAGCGATCACTAGCTCCTTTTCTTTTCTTTTCTTTTCTTTTCTTTTCTTTTCTTTTCTTTTCTTTTCTTTTCTTTTCTTTTCTTTTCTTTTCTTTTCTTTTCTTTTCTTTTCTTTTCTTTTCTTTTCTTTTCTTTTCTTTTCTTTTCTTTTCTTTTCTTTTCTTTTCTTTTCTTTTCTTTTCTTTTCTTTTCTTTTCTTTTCTTTTCTTTTTCTTTTCCCCTAGCTATATCTTATATTCATTACTGTTTGTTCACAAAAAAAGCCTGTCAAGGAGAATAAGCAATACCATGTGTCTTGGCTTGTCCTTGGCTCATGTCAAGCCAAATACTGAACTGCAGCAGTCTAAATAAATAGTTCAAAAACAACTATCCAGCTCTGAAGAACAAAACTCTTTGATATATCATTCATTATCTGATATTTTATTGAGGTTTTATTTTTTGCAGTATTAACATTTACACTAATAAGGTGAACATGCAGGAGTCTAGGTCCAAACACTGGAACAGGGTACAGCATTCTGGAGAACATGGCCTGTGGCACAGTTTTTGCTTGTCCCATATATTATCCTCACAGATAGTGCTGAGAACAGGACTTCTCCCAAAAGACAGCATGTGTGAGAAGGCTCTGTCTAGCAGAGGACAAGAGTGCAGCAGTATGGGCATGCACTATGTAAATTTGGTGCCTGAGGGCTAAATGACCCCTAGACTATTTAATTTTCAAATACAGATGAAGTTTAATGGGAAGTCAAAGAGGATGGCTCAGGCTGCAAGTAATAAAACTTTTACAAATAAACCTTCACATAATCAGTATTTGGGTCTTCATGTCAGCTGCAAGAATTGTTTGAGGGAAATGCGTGCTCAGAATAAAAGCTGCATTTATCAGAAAAAATTTTCTTCTTTGTAATTTAGCCAGTATTAAGTGTGGTTCTTAGTTTCATCAGCAATTAGGCTTGTTTATCTGAAGATAAAAAATTGTAAATGTTCCAAAGAACTTAGTGAGGGAAAATTATACTGCAGAAATGTTAAACATTATATACTTCCATCATTATGACAAAAAATGTGTACAGTGGTAAATTTTACATTCAAAAAGTGATTCTGGGGTTTAAAATTTATTTCTCCTATAAAACACAATATAAATTCATAACTTTTAATTAAAGTAAGTTGTAGATAATTTGAGTATGATTTATTGTGCCATCTTCATATATGTGAAATGCTTCAAGGACTAAAGGAAATAAGAAATGTGTTTAAAACTCAAAACTCTTCAGCGTATTTAAAATATTCATGGGTGGCAGATGTACTTTGGGCTGTAATGATCCTAACAGCTGGTTACAACAGCTTCCTCCAAAATAGAGGCTTTTTTTTTTTTTTTGTCAGATGAATTTTTTTTCTCTTTCAGCTAAAGACAAGGTTCTTTCAGATTGCTGCTTAAACTTTAGAAAAGTTGAGTAGATGCCAGAGGAATTTAAAAATGAACAAAAAAGGTACACATTTTATTCCTGCCTACTTCTTGACTTTTTATCATGATAGCTAATAACCTTCATTGAAAGACAACCGTTTTGAAAGGGAAAGTCAATGTTATGAATTTTTTTGAGTAGTCACATATTGAACCAGAACAATTTTTGCCCTTTTCCCAAAAATACCCTAGTAGATGAAAAAAGTAAAATTATCAGCTGCCATAGTGTCTCTTTTAAAAGGCACTCTTAATAAGATGAGTATATAAATCAAGGAAATAAGTGCTTTGGGATACAGTGAAGTTTAAAAGAACAGCAATTCCAGGAGGTATCAGACAGACTCATCCAGGAGCAAGGGCTCTGGGGGCTATAAAACATGGGACAAATTTCCCATGAGGAAGTGACCAAACCTGCAGCTGTCAGAGACTCTGTGGCCAGGGTAAATGTCAGCCTATGCTTTCATTGCTCTTCTACGCTTTCCGTGAACACTGATAGTAGCAACATTATACATAAGATACTGGAAGAGGTGGACTTTTCCTTGACCAGAATAAAGTTGATTTATACCAGTGAAGATGCTCATCATTTGCTCTTTGCCTGCCATCTGTTATTGGTTAAAAATGCATGTACATATTCATTTTGAGCAGCAGAAAAATGTATAAGAAATATGGTACAGCAGACTGATAATCCCTTTCATATTACTATGCCTCTGATTTTATATATACAGGAATTTTGTAAATGAAAATTTAAAATTAAATATTAAATTTAGGTGAAAAATCCCTTATTTAGGAAAAAAGAAATAACCAGTTAAAGAAATAACTGAATAGGTCAAATATTTGTCTAAGATATGGATAATATTGAAATTTACATCTACCTGACTACCAGTGGAAACTCCATAACACAGGACAAACAAAAGATTGAAGCAAAAGTAGAAAAAAGAAAATGAATATCATTATTAATTTGTTTTTTTAATTCATCAAAATGAGGACGCCAGCAATAGATTCTATGCAGCCAATCACATAAGGAAAGCAAATGGGGATCACAGTGGGGGAAACTAGTTAAACCAGAGCCTTTCATAGTGAGAGATTTCGCAGAGCATCTGCCTAAAATTTAACTGACCACAGAGTATGGGATATATAAACAAAATCAAGAAGAAATTTCCCCAAAAAGAGCTTAGTAATTACCCAGGATTTCTATGGGCACTCTAAAAGATGAGATAGTTGAAATGTTAGTAGTAATGTGCAATCCCTTGTAAAAATTGCTATGATATATGATGACAGGAAGTAGCAAAAACTTCCAGAAAGCCTCCAGGCAATTCTGAAAGATACAGTCCTCCAAGTCTGGTCCTTGGTCTTGGCAAATTACTAGAAACTGTAATAAAGAAAACAATCTATGGATACCTTTAGTTATAGTCTGTTTAGAAAATGTCATTAGTGCTTTTATAAAAAGATTTAACATCTTTAAAGCCCTACAGAGTACCTTAAAAGACCCAACAAAACAATGGGAACAAAGATATGTTGCTGATAGAGTTTTGCTTGGAGTTCTAAAGGCTCTTGGCAAACCCTGTCAGCATTTGCATGTAAGGAAACAAGGAACAAAGCACAGAAAGAATGTCATTGCTTAATAAATCATTTGCTAAAAGGATGATAAACAGAAGGCAGAAATAAATGGTCAGATCTTGCAAGAGAGGGACATTGGCACAGTTCTGCAGGGAGCTGTACTGAGATCGGCAGGTTTATCTTACAAATAACTGACCCGTGGGGGAACAATAAGGTAAGAAAGTTTGCCAAGGTTGTTAAATTACTCACATAAATAGACATGGGCAGTGGTTGTAAAGCCTTGCAAAAGGACTATATGAGACTGAGCTGTAAAGTAATAAAATGGGAGAGGGAATTCAAAATGGATAAACACCAGACAATGCACTCAAAGAAAAAGAAGTCCAACATCACATATAAGAGGATGGGCTCTGAGTTGATCATTGCAACACCAGTTGTAAGAAGTTGGAGTTATGAGAGAGTCATAAAACGGAAGTTCAAAGCTCAGTCAAAAAAACAAAGTCAAAGGAACAAACAATTAAGAATTACTGGGAAAGAAATAGAGAACACAACAGAAAACACTGTGTAAATTTACCTTAAAAACTGTATATCTAATCTCCATATCACCAAAATTATATTAAGAAAACTGGGAAAAGTGCACGAAAGGGGAACAAAGGTGTTCAGTGGACTGAACTGCTTGCTAAGGTCCATTTGTCTCAAAAAATGATGACTTGGATGTACAGCAGAAGTCTACACAATAAGTGTCAGAGTAAAGAAGGTAAGGGACATATGGTTAATTTTCTTCTGGGATAAAAATAAGGCAATATGGATGCAGTAAGGAAAGATCAAGCATAAAAGAAAAAAGGTAACATCTCTTGCAGAGGAGAGTGAACGTGTAGAACTGCTCTCTAAAAGATGGTATGCATGCCAAAAATTTACAGAATTATTTGTAAAGTTCATGGGGAAAAAAATACCACAGAGAATAACTAAACTTCATGTACTTTAGTAAATCCACTGAGCTGAAAATAGGTATGAGCTGGAAGAGATGGTGGAGAAATTTCCTTGTTCTTACTGTTATCTTGGTTGGTTTCAGGTTGTGTCCATTGCTGGAGCTCAAATACTGGGTTAGGTGAATAGTTCTTCTAGGCTAATACCTTAATTCTGCAAATATCAAATCATATTTAATAAAGGGAATAACATGGAGCTAAATCATGAAGACAATGAGATATTCTCATCAGCAATGAGTGCCCATGTGGCAGCACGCAAAGAAGTCATTTTGGTAGGAGCTCCTTTATCTCCCACAGATCAATGCAGATCAATGAAGAGAAATTTGTGACTTCTGTAATATCCTGACATATTTCTTTTAATCATGTCTTCTTAGAAGCAAATTCTCCAACTGTCACTGTTGGTATGACAAATTTCACAGTAAGTCTGTTTAAAGTGTGTTTTGCATGCACTAATCAATGTAAAGCAAAGGGTATCTTTCTTAATTCTTGCATATAGAACTTCATATGCTGATTTGTTTAATTATATTCTAAACCTATTAGCCAACATTATTATTTTTGCTCTGTCAAAACCAAAAACTTTGGTAACAGAAAACATAAAAAGAAAATGTTTCAATGTCTTGGCTGATTTTCTTAATTTTTTTTCTTTCAGTTTAGGCAGTTCAGTCACACAAAATAGAGGATAGCAAACAATGGATCAGACACCAAAACACAGCTAGTCCTACGAGAAGTTCAGAAAGAGCAGGCATCTAAGGTCTTGAAAATTCTCTCCTATTTATTAGTATAATTTAAATCTCTTTTGTTTCCCTCGTTCCAATTTACAGGCTCATTTGGGTTTTGTCCCTAATAGTGGGGAGAGGTAGTAAAAAAAAGATTCAAAGACAGAGAAATAAATTCCTTTTTTTTCCCACTATATATTTTAGTAAAAGGAAAACAAACATTAATTCTATTCTTCTCCTCACTAATTCAGAATTCTACCATACTTATTTTTTAAAATGAGATTTTTATGTACATGTATACATACAGATTTCTGTTAAAAAACTGTATTTTTAAATTTTAAAAAACCATTTTTAATACCTCTGCAGAAGAAAACTGCAAATGTAGGAAAAGGCAGAATTAATAATTTGTTGTTAACAAGACATTACATTTGTGCTTTTTCTTTTTAACGTTATATCACTTTTCGAGATGCAAAGAACTACAAGAGGCAGCCTTACCAATGCTTATTTAGTGGCCATAAAATGTGGGGTATTGGCTATATTTAGGTAAATGTGCTACTAACATAAAGTTATACCTAGAACCAAAAATTAACTCTAAATCTGATCAGAATTAACTATTTATTTAGTAATTTTTAACTGTGGCAATTGTACTTCTTGTGTAAGAATCTGTGGCTGTTTGACTCTTTTCTGGAGCACTTAGTGCCTTCACTGACCTAGTGTTAAATGTCAGGAAACAGCTCTGAAAGGTGTGGACATAAATCTGTGCCTTGGCAGTATGAACCATCATGTCACATGAATGAGGAGAGAAATATCAGCAATCTAGACAGCTGCCTTGTTACTTTCCTTGCCTCATCCATGAGTTACAATCCAGACTGTGGTATCAACTCACTGAACAGCATTTTTAAACAGCACTGTGTAACTTATCCTACTTCCATGTGTGCAGCTAAAAAGTCTGGAGTCATGTTTCTTTTTTTAATTCTATGATCCTTATGGGTTGCTTCCAACTTGGGATATCCTATGATTCTATGACTCTAGAGCAATATTTTTCATTTGAGAAAATAATTTGAGACAGGATAGGTTTCAAAAAGATGTAGAAAACACATATGAGTTTGACATAGAACTTGCAGGGGAAGATTCTGCAATCTGTAGCATGCAAGAGGTGATATTGCAACTGTAAACAGCACAAATCAAGCAGTCTCAATCTCCTGTCCTTGCTGAAATCACCTCTAGGCTCTAAGCTGCAGCTGAAATGTAGCAGGAGTTGAGAATACATCTTTTATGATGGTAACATATAATTATCTAATTTATGCTGTATCAGGTCCTCTCAGTAGGGCTGTCTAAAAAAAATCAGAATTAGACATCTGCCAGCAAGGTAGTCAAATGAGATAGCAACATGAATGCTTGTAAAGATCTACATGAACGGAACATTTCTATTAGTGTGCAAAGTACACATCAGTTCTACACATTATTACCTTTTCTCCATTCTGCATTCATGCTCATCTGAATGCTACAGATTGAGGAAAATAGTTATTAAACTCCATTATTTTTTTTTACAAAATGTCTGACATTTTTTCTACCAGTTAACTCTTCTATAGCAAATGAGTGGGGAGACAGCCTGGCTAACTGATAGAGACCAGAAGGAGAATACGCACACAAAGCCTATGCATGCCAGAAAGCAAATCACCCTCTCTAAAGTAGGGAAAATTGCTTTCTGGACACTTAGCTTTTGACTGAAGCAGGTGTACTTAGAAAATACTGAAATACTCTGGGGTTTTGGGGGGGGTTTTTGGGGGTATTTTTTCTTTTTAAATGTCTCACTGCCTAATTTTCCTTATTTTAATGATAATACTGCACACAAATTGCACCAATTATTATCCATTAATATCCAACTCTGCTGTCATGCCTCATGCATAGCCTGTGTCAGTTCTTTGATTATTGATTGGCATATGTTACCCTGAGAGACCTCACAGGCAGCTGAAATCAGAGTCTGTGGTTCCTTTCCTGATTCTGAATCCTTTTACTAGCCACAGAGCATATGACCACTTTTCCAACTTGCAGCTATGTAAAGCTTAATACTCCAGTAATTTCTTTTGAAATTGTGTTTTCTGTAAAACAAATTAGGCTAATTCAGCAAACAGAGAGCAGTGAGTCTATAGTATTGCCTGGTTTTGAACCAAACTACCTATGTCTTGTGACTTTTTTGTGGTTGAAGCATGTTTTTTGCTCTTGCTCAGCATGTTGGTTTTTCTCCCTCCTTCAGCTCCCTCTCCCTGAAGCTACTGCTTCCCATTCACCTTTTCAACAGTGACTTTTTCCTGATCCACTTTTCTTGATTCTTTAGATGTAATGTGTGTTGTACAGAACCATGGATAATTGCACATTTACAAAGTGTTCATAATTGCATCTTTCCTTCTTTTGTAGCATTCTTCTGTTTATATCTTGAAACATCTCAATGATTTCATAAAGGGGCTTTGAGTTGGGTTTTTGGATTTTTTTTTCTTTTTGGTGTGCTATGATTATGTTTACTTTTTATTTATACTTGTGATCAATACAGAATATGAGACAAAGGAATAAAGAATGTATATAATACTTCTTTGTATGCCCTCAGAGAGCTTTGCTTTCTCTCTTCTCCAGTGCCTTTACCAATCCCAGCTTTATTTCAAGTGGGCTTCCCTGAAGTGCCATAAAGAGAGTGGCTTTTTAAAGCTGGACAGATAAAACACATAAATCATAAATGCTTCTTAGACTTGCCTGCAGACACTCACCCAAGGAGCACGGAGTTTTGCATGGGGAAGTAATTCGAAGGCAGAGCTGGCCAGGTCAAGTCGAGAGATCCTTTCCAGCCTCTGATGACATCATCACATTAATATAGGGGACCTTGGAGAGATCCTGGCTTCAGTTTAAAGTCTGGGGGTCTTGTAAGGTTTTGGGGGAGAAGACAATGATGAAGTCATCAGACAAGCTCTTGTTTCAAAATTTTAGCTGGAAATCTGTTTTTAAAGAGTTCAGCTTATTTCTCAAGGTGGAATCCTGCTGTGCATGATGTTACATCCCTTAGAACACAACAGCAACAAAAAAATCACTAGAGAAATTATCCAGCCTTATTGGCAGGACAGGACATACCTATCTATAGTGTCAGCTTTCAGCAAATTAGCTGGTTACCCAAGATTTCAGAAAAAGAGGAAAGGAAAACCTGTTCACAGCCTTGACTCTCTCCTGACACCATCTGACTCCTGCCCCTTTCCCATCCCAAAGAAAGAGGAGAGATTTGCTTCTATTGCTGAATGAGTTCCTAGGCATCCTTCTCTGTCTGCATCACCAGCACGGTGTGTGCTGTGACCCTGCAGCTGGCGAGGCAGCTCTGACCTGGCAACAGCACATTTGTGTCACGCAGCATCCTGACAGAGGAGACTGATCCCAGCCTGGGGAGAAATGTAGGGTATAGGAACACACTTATATTTCCATATGTCTGCTGACAGCAAGACTTTTTGATTCATTCTTATGTGAAATCATCCCATTTATAAGCATGAAAATGAAATGCCAATATGTTTATAATTTTTTTAACTCTCCTCACGGTATTAGGCAATGTCTAGACACAAAAAAAAAAAAATGCAAGGCAAACCCCCTCTTTTACAGTGGCTACCTCTGAAAGTTCAGTAATAGCTTTAACAAAATGTAAGATCTAATAGCTTTTTTGAGGGCAGCACTACTAAACTTCCACTAGCTGATGGCAAGTAAAGTTGTGCTGCTGTAGCTTCTAAATGCATTAATTTCCAAATCAATTTTAGTGATTTTCACTCAGCAAGTTTAAAATTAGACACATAAATATATTGTTACAAATGCCATGTGTCTAGATCTGTAGGAGAGTTAAAAAAAAAGAGCAGCTGAGTAAAGCAATTACAAAGGTTCTTCTAAACTGAGAGAGGCTGAAGAGATGGGATGATAAAAAGGCATTTGAAATTTAATATTAGAGGAGAAATATATCTAAATCTATCTCTCTCTATGTGTATATATATATATATAGATATAAATATGGAGTTAGATATAGATGATATAGATATAGAAAGATATAGATACATATTAATATAGCTCACATATTAATAATGCATACATACCAGTGTTGGAAAAACAAAGCCTGAACTGAAAATCAGTCTCTGATACATAACTGTTCTCTTTTGGTGTTATGAGCTTGAGAAATTTGGGATTCAAAGGTGATGTTGAACAAGGAAGTAAATTCAGTATATACTCAACACATATTGGCTTAGATGTTACTAGTGTTTAACTAGTGATGAGCCCACTAGAAAAAAATCTTCATTTCCTGATAACCCTTTGAGGAAAGGGAAAATCTTTAACAGAACAAGAGCATTATGAAATTAGTCAGGCTTGCTTTAATGGAAGGGTGTTTTCATCTGCACCTGCAACGTTTGTATCCATGATACAGTTGCTCAAGATCTCATGGTTTTACATTAAACCCAAATTAATGTAACAGAGTTATTAAAAAAAAAAAAAAAAGGCAAACAAAGGAGGCATTTTTGGCTTTTCCTTCTGCAAAATTCAGTATCTGATGAAGCATCTGACGTATGTACATGAGTGAATGGTATGTCAGAGAGTGAACAAATGCCACATCCAAATTTTCAAATGTTTGCTCTTTTTTTTCCAAAAGCATCAAAATTTTTGAAAGAGTCTGGGATCAGGGGCTCCTTAAGGCCATCTGCTTTCCTGTAGCAGAGCCCAGAAATGTAGGGCTGCCGTGGTCCTACCCAGCCCTGCTCTCTGAGGAATCTTGCATCAGCTGGGAGATGACAAAACAGGCCCATGTACACTTTCATTTGTCCCAATGTAAAGAACGGGGAATTGGCTGGCTGGCTGCCTAGAATACCTTCATAGAGAAAACAACATAGAGAATTTTTGTTTGTAGATGTGACCATGGTAAATAAATACTCTGGAAGAAGACAGGAGAAGAATACATCACATGACACTGAAGTTTAGACAAGACAAACTGCACAGTGTTAATTGGAATGTCAAAAGATAGCCATAAATATTTACTCTCAAAAACACTTTAAATAATAAATAACAAACTAATTAATAAATAATACAGTAATGAAGCATGCAGAGCCTACTCCTTATTCATACCATTTTTGCTTTGAATTTGCTGATATTTGCAAAGATTTAGGATAAAATTAGTGAAATGTAAAATCATCTACAAGTGGTTTTGAAAATGCATTTGATTCACATACCATTGGGCTACTGGAAAGTTTCATAGAGAGAGAAACTCTCATAGACTAGGGATGGCATCGGTCTTCATAATTTCTTCGCACTAAAGATGATTCTGAAACATTTACTTATATTCATTATTTTTCCCCAGAGGAGGTCCCTTTGAGCAATTACATTTCTTTAGCTTTTCCTGAGCCCAATATTACATGTAGCCATGTATAATGCAGTACTGTTTGCCTAACCTCTCCTCGTCTGCTTCTGTTGCATTTTTACTGGAAAGCTTCCAAAAATCTGTGTTAAAAACTGTGCACAAGGAGATCAAGAGAACACTTGAGCTTTGTTGGGCTACTGGTTGGGAGGTATGCATGAATTGCGTTCCCTGTATAAAAACATGTTAAATATGAAACTCAGTAAAACAGAATTCACAATGACAGTGCACAGTCACTCATCTGAAATCTTGAAGGTTACAAAATCACAGGAGCAGAGTTGTCAATGCCCCAAGTACAAAAGAAAGCACAGTGTTGTCAATGAGTAATACTTGGTTCACATTTTTCTGGAGAACATTAAAGATAGAAAGATGATAGAAAGCTAGAAAGATACAAAGATAGAGAGAAATTGTGCATGGACAAACATATCAAAGAAATAAAGGTCAGTGTTTTAGGAAAATAGGAAAAATTAAAATTGATTACCTAAACGTGTGCTATGGATCCTGATGGATCATTCAAACAAATGCTAGAAAACAAGATACTAAAATAAAGGTTGGGCTAGAATTATTAAATGTCTTAATAAATTTCATCTTTCATCAAGCTCAATCTGTTATTAAAAGTAATAGATGATGGGTTATTTATCATTAATGAATAGTTCAGCCACTCTGAAAACATTCAAATTTACCATTCCATAGACAGTCACCACAGTTCTTAGGCATCCTTGACAAATTCCAAAGTATCCGTCAGAAAAGGAAGAAAGAGAGGGGATTCTTCTGATCTAATTCAGCTGTCGAAAAGTTAAGCATCTATTCTGGTCTTGTTCAGGATCAGAGGTCCCTCAGTACACTGAAACAAGGTTTCCTAAAAAGGCTGGCAGGCGTCTAGGACTATCCATATAAATAATTATCTGGAGCTACTCGTGGAGATGATATGGTTAATTTAGCTGAGACAGTTAACTTAAATATGTCCAGAATAAAGGAATGAATGAAATCCAGCTGAATATTTGACCTCTCTGTCTCTACTGAGTCACTGAATGCAGGGTGTCCTCATCTTTCAGCAGAGTGCAATAAACAGGGTACTTCAGAGGCCAGTGTTGCAAGCTTGCCATTATCTATTGTAATCTACTAGCTCACAGAATCAATTCCTGTTTTCTCATATAATCACAATACAAATAAAAATACAGGATTGATTCCTCACTGGGGTATAGCTTCTTAATATGATATGGCAAGAAAATAAACCCATCACCTTCTTGAGAGCTTAGAAAATGAAGAAACAAGCTATAGAGTTTTGTACATTTCACTTTGAAACAACAATGGAAAAAAGCTGGAAATCTGTCCAAAAGACCAATATAGTAGTCTAGACAGGAAATATTTAGGGCATGAACCACTATTTTGGCCCTTGATAAAGTAAAAAACTTGAATTGTTGCTTTACTAAGCTTATTTAATGTGAATGATTTGGCAACTGTACCAGTAAGAGTAGCAACATTTAGCAAAATGTGAAAGTGCAGATTCTTAAAGATGAAACATGAATTAGGTGTGAAGAAATGAGTTTGAGAAAATGTCTTTGACATTGCTGGAGCCAGAATTTCCCTTGTGAGTGGAAGCAATACCACATTCTTACAGAAGCATTATACATCTGCTTACACTCATTTTAGGCAGGTGTGAACTGATTAGGGTTGGATTCATTAGCATTTTCTAGGAAGAAATGTACACTCAGCATTGCAGAATTGCTTTGTAAATTTGGATTCATCTTGTTAAGAAATAAATTGTTATTTCAATACTCTAAAATAAATCTCTTTGAAGCAGTTTTCTAGCTGAGTTTCTTAGAAGTTTGAGATGCTTTTAAAAGCTAGAAGCTGAAACAAAACATTTGTTCTTCACAAAACAGATTGTCTTAACATATTTTAAATTAATCTTTCATTCTTTTGCTGTGTTAGAAATCTCAAACCACCTGGGTTTTTTCCAGAAGAAAAAGTTTATAGAGCTTGAAATTGACTATGAACCTCCTTAACAGTTTTTTTTTTCTTTTTCCAAGAGTTATACCAGGTATAAAGTATCAGAAATATCTGGATTATAATAAAGATCTAAAATTTCCTTAACTTCTTTTCTTTATTTTTATTTTATGAACTAAATCAAGTTGCAGCTAGAAATATATAGATTTTTTTTTTTTCTATGCGTGGAACTGGAACAGAATGTGCAGGAAGTACCAAAAGAAACTTTTGAAAATAATTTAACTTGATATCATGAGCACTATTATACATTACTTATTTTGCATTTAATGTATCCTACTTACACAAGACCAAAATACTTTTTCTGAGGAAAGGTCACAGTGAAAGCAGTTTCTAAATAGAGGTTTTGTAGTTAAAGATTAATTGGGTATTGGCCAGAAAGTTCTAAGAAAACACTCCTGTGCATGTGCATACATCTGTGCAAATAACAGACTTGCAACAACTACTGAAAGAGCTTTGACTAAAGGCCCAGAGAGTGGGTCTGGTGCTCAAGGTGGCAGATGTGTAACTGTGGCACAGATGAGCTGTCCATCAGCTAAACCCTCCCCAGCACAGGATATCCCTGTGGGTGACTGCAGGGACAGCAACCCCAGTCACAGCTGATAGGACAGGAGGACTCCCAGCATCTCCCACCCTTATGCCCAATGCTTGCTATTAATAGTGGAGTATTTCTCTTTAAACCACGGCAAATAATAGCAGCTCCATATTCATTGATACTCGATCCATGCAGTAAAAGCAGCAGCTACTTGATCTCGATGTGGTGTGAGAGTGTGGTCGAGTTTCAGCTGTGGCATGTGAGCTGTGCCAGGGCCCACCATATGGTGCTGGGGCTGCTTTTGTGTAGCTGCAGGAGAACAGATGATACTTGATCTGATCCTGAGTCTGCCAGGACAAAATTACCCTATCAAAATATTTTGAACAAATTTGAAGCAGCACTATGAACTTGCACCAGTTCTGCACTTGGTGATGTGTGGCTTCAGCTCCTTCAGTTGATTACTGGAAGCTGCAAAACCATCTTAACATTCTTTGAGGGGCTATTTAATTTTTTTGGTAAAGCAGACTCTCTGATGCTTAGTTTCATGTGTAAAAACACAGAATATGATGTTTTCATTGTAGAAATGGAAAAGGAGAGAATACTCTTGATCTAGCTAAGCTACATTTTCATACAAGAAAAAATCAAATGAGGACTTCCTACTAGATATATATCCAAAGTGAGAAATTCACATTTGAAACCTAGAGCTCATTTCTTAAATGACATGGCTTTCGGAAGTGTATCAAATTTCCCAGAAATTAAAGAGTAATTTAGATTTGTTTTGGGGTCTATCTCCTTGTAGAGAGTTTAGGGAAAAGATTCAAATTAGTGTTTTCTTCTTTGCCTGCTGTTTCTTCTTTTTGCTTTTATGCTTCTGTAAGGACTGCAGAATGAGAAAGTGGAAGCATGGAACTACACCTGCAGCCCATGGATACAATCTCCTCACCTGGGATTTCCAGACCAAAGAGAAATTCTGATTTCTTTTGTCTGACACCTCAAACACATTGAACTTTTGTTTAATTTCAAAACATTTTAATCTGTGCTCAATAGAGAATGGAAAATCATGTCGGATTTCAGATCTGACATTCCTGAGAAACTCAAGGACAGATCACACCCAGGTAGAACAAGAAATTCGGGGAGGTGAAATATCTTCAGAGCACATCTCTTTTAACATTAAAGCTTTTTTTAAAATTTTCTAAGCATTCCTACTAATTTCCTTCACTCTGTTCTTTTAGTATTTTTAAGAGACAGAAACATCCATATAATCAGTTTCTGAAGGGGACATAACTGCCAAGCCTCTTAGCTGCTGCTCATTTGTTTCCACTTTTCCCTCTTCTCCATCTTGTTTATTTAAATACTTTAATGAGCTTCATTTTAGGATCTGCATATTTCCATGTGTGGCAGCAAGACAGAATTACTTCTCAGGTCATGCACTAGAGAGCCCGGACCACTGAGTGTGGTGGTTAGTGTCTCTGAAATGTAATCCCACTTTTGTTCTGTCAAGTCTTGCATGGCTGACAGCAACTCAGCAGTAACGAAAGGTCAACGTGGAAGTCAAAGACTTAAAAATTCTAAGTCTCATTTGTCTGGAAGCCATGCAAGCCTTATTTTTTTCCCAGTATTTTAAAATGAGAATGCCTATTAAGGAAACCTGCTTTACAAAAGCTCCATATTCATTCCCTGTAAAAATATAATTTTGGATTAAAACTGAAATAAATAACAGGGCTCACTAGATAAGTTAAAACTGACAGCCAAAATTTTTGCCACTGTGAGCAGATACACTGCTTTCTAGGATAATGGTCAATGGAATTAGGTCAGTGCTCAATTGTCTATCCATGGTTTGAGGTAAAGTCCTTGGCTCTGGGTAATGTACACATTGTACTACACTACTGGTGGCCTCTGTGCTTATTTTGCCCCAGAGAAATAAACTTGCTGTATCTATATTGCCTGTTCTGAACAGCATTGACAGGAAATTACAGCACTCTTAGTTGTTGGATCCGTTTTGTCAGTGTGTGTCTTTTGAGGTGGAGTGGAGGATCTTTTCATTCCCATCTTTTTTTGCCCTTTTGCATGAGGAAAAATTCTAAGGGCAGAAAAATCTGAAAAGTAATATCCCTGGACAGTTATGTGCAAGAAACAGATGTAAGACACCCATAAACATGCACAGAATTCACCTCCCTATGAAACCAAGGACAATATTAGCGGTTTCAGGAGCAAACCTGAAACTAGACAATGTCCTGGTTTGCACCAGCAGGTATTCAAGGATTTTGGTAGGGTTTTGACTTTGCTCTTTAATCCTGATGATTTACATAAGCTCTATGGAGATCCACAGAGTTGAGGAGGTACAAAAAGGTATGCACATGTTCCTTCTGCTGATTACTCTGGAAGCTGTGTACACACCCAAGGACAGACACTGCTCAGTGGTTGTTCCTGTAAGGTCTTTCATGGCAGGTTTATTTTCTCTGCAGTATATGGAAGTTGGTTTAATTCCCAAGATCTCTTACAAAAGGCTTTGTCTGTGCACTCGGGCTTTTGGCAGAACAATATACTTCTAACAAACTGGAAATAAACAAATAGATAAATTAAATGGCCTTGTATTTTCCTGTTATCCAAAGAATAATTATTGCACAGAATCCTCAGACAAAATATATCCTTTCCCAATTTATTTTCATTTCTATTTCTTTCACACTAAATTTTGAACCAAGATGAAGACAAATAAGAGAATTTTGTAAAGGGTAACAGCTGCACTAGAATCAGGATAATGTCACAGTGCATTTCAGTCATTTGTTCAGAAAAAATACTAACCTTTTTCTCTCCTTTTGTGGATGTTTAATATGTAAATTATTTAATTTAATTATTATAAATGATCTTGATAAATGAAGAACATCACCATGGTCCAAAGAAATCATGACAGTAATACAGCTTCTTAATTAGAACAAATCACTGGTCTCAATTAAAAATGAATGTGAGTATCAAGAATCAAACAAGCTTTTATGCCTCATTCATCTTACATTTAGGAACACATCTGGTCTAGTTTAAATGCATTTTCAGGGCTAAAAAGCGTGGAATCTTGTCACTAAGGTCTTCAAGTTCCCAGTCTTTCTTTTGCTATCAGGCTCTGAGGAAGCAGATCCTGTAATGAACTTCATGGGACAAGGGTCCTGCAGAGATGCTGCTAAAGGAACAATTTGCAAGGGGCAGATGCACACAGGCTGGGCACCAAGATATTGCCAAAACAAGAACATGCTGTGTCCACTACTCTACTGTGCAGAGACCCTGAGGCTCCTGCCCCCTGTGCAGGGTCAAGGGTTGGACTCCATGAACCTGATGGGTCCCTTCCAACTCAGCATATCCATGATTTTGCCATTGGTTCCATAATTCTCTTCCACAGCTGACTAGATTGGGCCTCAGGTGCTACAAGACCATGTACAAAGCAATTTGCTTTCAACCAGTTTAGTGGAGAGCCTTACGGATTGCCAGGAGCACAACTGAAGAAGATAAGATTTTAAATCTGTTTTTAATAGTGGTGTGAGACATAAGACTAGAAGGAAAATTAAAGACTCCATAAGACTCTTTTAACAGAGAAGAGTTTAAGGTGGTGAAGAGATGCAACACAATTGTATCAATAGGGATTTTCAGGCATCTGACAGGTGTGGACAATGAAGTGTTTTTCTGGAAAGAGCAAGACTAATCTACAGTGAAGAAAATATGTGAAAACATGACATGGAGTGAGACATGTTTTCTAAGGAGAATAAGACAATTACTCTATAACTAAATCCATTTATACCTCCTGTAAAATAGAATGTCAAAAACTGAGGTAAGAGAGGCACAGGTACCAAAGTCAGGTAGTAGAAGCTGATTAAATGTAAAATAAAGACAAAAGAAATCCAAATCAAACCTGCCACTTTTTTGGATGGGAAATTATCTGACACAAGGCTTGTGTGTAGGAATAGCAAGGCTTGAAAGTTTGTGGAGAGATAAATAGATAAGTATGTTCTTACTTAGACAGAGAGACAAGTAGGCATATGGAAGGCCTCTGTTCTTTTATTTTAAATCACTAGCAATACAGCTTCAATGGAGAGTCTGTGGAGTCACTTTTTTCATGGGAAACTATATGCATGTGAAATGGAACAGATTAATTTAGATAAAAAGACATGCAAGATGTTTATTTAACTAAAATAGATGAAATGTGTCATTTTATTCCTTCTGCTAGTACTGAAACATATGGACTTTCCTGAATAAAACTTCCCTTGGGGTAATCAAGGTCAGCTATAAGTCCTCATATAAATACACAAATGTTTACCACAAATCATTTCCCTCAAATATTTCAAACTAAATGATTCTTCCACTAGAAACACCCATTCATCTATTCCTAGTTTGATCCTAAACTTCAGTAGTGAAGACTTTATGGATGAAAGCAAGACTTGATTAGTTAAATAAGAAAGAGGTACTACATATATAGCATATTCTGAGTAACTAGAAAAAAATATTCTGTATAATATAAATAACAGGCAAGAAATATGCAGGACCACACACATGAATAAAATTAACAGGATAATCCTTAATACTCTGCATGATATACTATTGTTCTAGGCCACACAGCTTGATCACTTGACCTTTATAGGTGGTTCTGATCATCCAAAATAGCCAGGACTGACTACCTAGAGACCTTAGTGCAACCAAGGAGGGAGGGTGAATACAAAGCTACGTGGAGAATGCTGGTCCTGAAATGCTGCATTACTCATTGGGGGTTTGCATATGCTCTTGCAGCCAAACTTAAATTGAGAGTCAAAGTTTAAAGCTCTATCCACTTGTGCATGAAGATTGCATTGTGTCTTTCAGTGTTTTGTTACTTTTTACAAACAAGTGAACATTGGGAAGCCATCAGATACTTAGGAAAAAAAATAACCAAATGCAAAATGAGAACTTAAAAAATTAAGGGTGGGTCTTACATTTTCCTGTATATGAAATTCCTGTGAAAAATAGACTTTAAAACTGTATTGCAACTAACGAAAATGCTATGTATCTACTGCATCTATAATTGTTACATTGATGATCAAAGTTTCTCTTTCCCTGAGGATAAGAAGGCTTTTAGGAAGCTTTGACAAGCACAGGACATTCAGTGGACCTCATTTGACTTGGCAAAGATTATGCATGCATTTATAGCTCTATTTACATTTCACTGCAGAGCTCCATGGTGTCTATAAATTCCAAATATTCAGTGACAAAGCAAAAAATTGTATGCACTACCTTCTTTATCCAAACAATTTCTATCAGTACTTTTTAGGCAATTGAGGATAATATATATCAGATTTTATGACTTTTTTTTTCCTTGTAGGCTGACATACACTGGAGGTTATAATTTGATCCAGAATTGGAAAACATAAACTCTGTTAAAATCTTTAATTAATTTTTTTCTTACTGGAATGCCTGGATCTTATTTTAAACAGTTTTCTTTCGGATATATTCTAGCACCAAAAAAAAAAAAAAAAAAAAAAAAAAAAAAAAAAAAAAAAATCTCCTTTCAAATTATAGACTCAGTCTCTACCATGGATAAGTTCATTTACCTTGAAAACTCAGTGGGGTCATGATTGAGGAAGGAACCAATTACTTTCTGTTCCTTTCTTCTCGACATGGAGGCTGGACAGGCCATACTCTGATCTCTTACTAAATTCTTAGTTAAAAATGGACGAGCATTTGGCCAGAGCTTTCAGGCCCAAGGTCCTTGTAACATGTAAGGCAGCTGAGTAGGCAGTTGTATTTGGATGATGTATTGTGTGCAGCCAAGCCCCCTCCATCTCCCCAAGTCAGGCTCTGGAAACCTTTTGTAGCAGCTGATCTTAATCTGAAACACTCTCATATTCAGTGGCATTACATGGGAATGTAATATTCAGAGATACTAAGCCCTACTTTCACCTTTACTGCCTCTGCATGCTGCAGCACAGAAATTACCCTGGCAAACACCTGAAGAGCAGGCAGAAAACTGTAGGATAGGCATCCTGAAGGCAGTACATCACACCCATTGAACTTAGACCAGGCTGCACTAAAGGAGAGATGGCAGAAAAGTCCATTCACTGGCCTGGAAACTGCAGGAGTTTCTTTGCTTTTTGTCCACCCTCCATGCTGTTCTTTCTTCTGGTAAGTAATGATACTTTCTTTAACAAATGCCACAATCAATTGCCAAAACATCAGGCAGATCAATAGGCTGTAACTCTCTGTATCTTGCACAGATGTGGTCTCAACCATTTGTGATACATTGCTTGAATTGCGTCACAGACAGTAATCAGCTGCTAACCATTCATAAACAACATATAAAAATAATGTAAAGCATGAGGGATTTTTAATAATAAACATAATATAAAACAGAACAAGATCAAAATGCAACTGTAGAGATATGTTGTTCTTCCCATTCAGTGTACAGAGGCATTTCTGAAGCTTTCAGAATGCCAACCACCCTAAAATGAGCCACCACCAGCAGCAAACCAAGTACCAGTGGTTTAGGGGGCTGCTTTGATCCCATCAGTCTCAGTTATTTTGCTGTCCTAAGATTATCCCTCATCCTGAGCTTCGTTTGAAGTAATTGGTTGAGGCTTATTGATTTTTGATATAAATATTTTAACTTAAACACTGCTGATCCCAGCGTATCAGTTGTCAGACCCACTTAGATAAACTCACACATTGTGCTAAACTGAGTCCAGGCCTTGCTTTGGAGTGGTGGTTTGGTGTCAGTGTTGCCTTGTATGTGGTGAACCACAAAGCTGAGCTGTGTTACTCTTGCCTTCTTTTCAGTGTGTGGTTGCACAGTGCAGGACACATTGGGGTTGGTCTGTGTGAGGAAGTCTGGAAATGTGGAAAGAATGAAAAAAACATCTTTACCCATGGTTTAGGATGCATTCTGAAACCATTCCTAGGCATAACAGAGTCTAGTCCAAAGGGCTATGGACATTATCAAGTAAAAAAGAAAGAGCATTTAAGAAGCAGACAGAATCCTTAAATCTAGTGTTTTACAATCCCTGCCCCCAGTCATTCAGGTCGGATTATGGGGACTTTTGGCCTTGGCGTAAGGGATGAGGTTCCAGAGTAGTGGTACAGCACAGAGTCTCTGTTGCCCTTGCAGCCCTGGAGCTGAGATTGCCTGTGAGACAGCAGTTGAGTCTAAGACACAGACAGTTCCAGCCTTTCCTCAGACTTCCTGGAGGTACAGCACTCCTTCATGCCAAGGTTAATCACTTTTCTGTCACTCAAGTGTTAAATAAGTTCTTGGTCCAACAAGTTCCCAGTCATATGAACAGAATCCCAAAGACCTATAAGATCACTAAGTCCAACACTTAACCCAGCACTGACAAGTCCATCACTAGACTATGTCTCCAAGCACCACATCTAGAGGGGCTTTGAACACTTCAGGAAGGGTGAATCCATCCACCACCTGACCACCCTTCCAGTGAAGAAATGTTTCCTGATATCCAATCTAAACCACCTTGCAGCAACTTGAGGCCTTTTACTCTTTTTTCATGATGATATGTGAGGTCAGGAAGTAAAGCAGGGATGCAGCTTCTTCCAGCAAAGCCTGTGCCAAAGTCAGGCTCTGTATTCAGTTCCTGTATGTGTACAGCTCCCAGCTATACCCATCAAGAGTCAAATTACAAATGTTGCCTAAATTATGGCTTTTTGAAAGTAGGTAACTGTGGAAGATACATATTGTGCCTGAGCTGCTCCCAAAAGTCAGAATTGCATCTGTACTCTGGTGGCTGCACAGAATAGGGGGCACAGATTAGGAGTGATGCTAGCATGTCCCAGCACCTTGTGCTCCCGAACATCACTGGCAGCACTGCAGGAGAAGCTCTGCAGTTTGAAACAGCAGCCCATGAAGGCATGCCCAGAGGCTGACAGTATTTGGAAGCACAGCTCTTAGGGATAGCCCACAGTTTTGAGGCTGAAGTGTCGGGGAAGAAAAGCTTCCTTGAAGCGAAATCTCATTCCAGTTCTGGAAAGCTGTGAATTCTCTAGGGAAGTTACAACTGTTTTGAGGAAACAGGCAGGGAAAAAAAGAATGACACTGACAATAAAAAAATTATGGAGTAAGAAAAAAACAGATTATCAGTAGTGAAGAAATCCTTATGAAAGGTCATTTATTAGAGACAGAGGAAAGAACTGAGATCAGAATCATGATCTTAACAAGATGCAGTCCAGGGTGGTACCTCATAATGGAAAACTTCTGACACATCACAAGGGGAAACAGCCTGAAAACTCAGCTTTCCAAAGGCCCTCATGTGATTTTGATTTTAGAGTATGAAAAGTGCTGAACCCAAATGGCAAGACATCTGCTCAGTAAAATCTATGAAAATGTTTTCAATCTCCACTCATCTCTCAGTTGCAATCAATTTCTTCATAGTTTATAACATTTCTGCTAATTTTTTCACCTCTGTTCTCATATATTCATGTTAATGTAAAGTCCTTGAAAAAAAGTTTCTTTTACTAGTAGTGTTATTTACTAGATAATTGCAGCTTTTCCACCATCTCATATCCAGGTCAGCAGTGTTAGAAAACAATGTCTACTGTTAACTTACACACAACATACTTCACACTTCTGTGACAAAATTTGATATTTCTCTAAATAACATACAACATAAAAAGATCTGCTGACTAGTGACCAGGCAGTTAAATTTTCATTCTATATTGCAGATCCAAAAGTGATGAAATGAAGCAGGCTTTCACATTAATTTCAGCATTCAACTTGTGTCTGAGCCCATTCATATGCATCTGCACTCGTTATATGCTGATGTTTTGATGCTGTAGATGAAATATGCATATGCCAAAATTTGTAACAAAATTGTAAGGCATGTTGCCTATATGTCCTAGCTGTATGTAGAAGTTACTAGATGCATCTTTTATCAGTAACTTTCTGATGGGCTCAGCAGTTTCTATTTCACAGCATGGTTGTAGTTGTGACTTTAATGAAAGAAGCCCAGCACTAATCTTCACCTTTAGTATCTTCTGATGAGTTAACACTGAGTTAATTGCAGCAATCCTTGGGCAGAACTGAGACTTCTACCAACAGGTGGTTTTGCTCTGCAGACCCATAACTCTGGTACAGACCCTCTCTTCTGTCTCTGTCCTGTCCCTCCCTGCCACTACACCCCCTGCTTTAGTTACTTTGGGACCAGATACCTACAGAAATGATAATTAAAAAAGGTGTCACTTAACAAGAGAAGCAACTAGTGTGTGTCTCTGAAGCCAACAGATGGATATTATTTGACTGTTTGCAGTAGTGTAAATCAATGCCGCTGAGTGATAGGAGAAAGTGGGAATACAGGAATCAGCAGAAGAATCCAACTCAGCGATCTGTGGCTGTGTTTGTGTAACAGCCAACAACTGCCAGCTATAAGGGACCGTAAATTTTCTGAGACAATCTAATTAAGGCCAAGCCTGAATAAAGTCCATGGAAGAACAAAACAAACCAAACCAAGAAAACCCCACACACTGCCTCTCAACCCTCCCCCAGCTCCCCTAAACTGGGGGAGGGGAAAGGGAATGAAAAAGAACTGAGTGCTGTGACTGATTGTGAGCAATATCTTTCCAGAAGAGCAAAAGCAGTTGTTACAGCAGACATTGTGATTTTTTTTTAAAAACTGCAGGAGTATGTCTGCCTTGTAGTAAGATACACATAACAACTTGATAGGAAGGAACATGTCCAGGACTTGCTTCATACCTCAGGGAATTACTGTAAAATAAATGAAAAATGGCACTTTTGACACAGGGCGCTTACAAACACCCACCAGAAATTGCACAGTAGCAATGATGGGATGGTGTAGCTCAGACAAATTTTTTGCACAGTTTCAGTTCATGGTTTTTATATGTTGTCAACTTACTTTTCCTAAGTATAATATTAAATTTTTGCTGCCTAAAAATTTCAAACAGAAAATTAAAGAAAACACAAGACTGTATTTATCAGATTTCTTGCTTCAACCACAATCAAAGTGTTTGGTCTAATTTATTCTAAACCATCAGCATATAAGAAAGCATCTGTTTACCAGCTGGCTTGGTAGCTGCCCAAACTAATCAGAATGACCTTAGCTGGAACAGGCTGACCTCCATCAAGTTGAAGAATCGATTTCTCCCATGCATACAGATTCTGCAGTGGTTTTGAACTACAGCCTAGAAACTGATCTTCTGCCTTCTGCACCATATTAGTTCCATATATTATTTAGGAATGTTGCTACTTTTCTTACTTTCTAAGTCTTCATTTTTAGGTATCAAATAAATGGTCAATTTTCTTATTAGGAAAGTCATGTTCCTATAATACATTCTTCTGTGAAGGGGAAGAAAAATACCATCTAACTTTATCCTTTAGTTATTATTGCCATAGTATAGAGATCTTTTAACTATAGTAGTAAATGTGATACTAGGCAAGGTAGAGAGAATCTTTCACAGCATCTGCCTTGGGATTTATAACAGTAGTGTTTCCTTCTGTCAAACTGTTCTTTGAGTAGGAGGAGAGGTTCACATTCCAGGTGTGTGTTATTTCCTCCTTGACACAGAAAAGAATGGAAATAAAAACAGGACAATGTTCAGCTTTGTGCTAACATATAAATCCTTACTTACTTACATTGTGATAATAAATGGGAAAACAGTGACTAGTAAATTCAGAGTTTTAAATATGTCTAAGACTAATATCAGCTCCTATTGAGGCACCTTTTGCATAGTGGCTGCTTCTAAATGCTGATCCAGTTACTCACAGTTGTGAAAACTTTTAGTCTTAAAGACAAGTTAGCACAGGGTTCTATATCCTGAAAACACTGACCAAATATATTATTAGGTTCTGGAGACTGATGCAGTTATGAGTAACCTCATACCTCCCCTCTCTCTCACCCCTGCACATTTGATTGAATGTTTTGCAACGGTAAATGACCTCAAAAGTTTCGGAGTCACAATTTCCATCCATACATGTGAAACACATGAAGTCAGAAGATTTCAGATTTGCCTTCCAGTTCCTTTAAACACTTGTGTCAGTGTAAAAAAATTGCAGACCTGATTGCAATCTTATTATACAAAGTGTAAAAGAGAGAAGAGGTCCAGATTGTGCTTGTTTCAGTAACCACCATCATGTGCTTACATTGCTGCAATAAGTAAGGCTGTCATATACAAGCCACTTGGGTTAGGTTTGAGGTATTGGGTTTTTTTGTTGTTGTTGTTTTGGTTTGGTTTTTTTTTAATTTTATTTTTATTTTGAGTTTTGCAGTTTTGGTGCTTTATTTCATGGAAGTGTTGAAAAACAAAAGAGGGGAGGAAAAGTACAAAGGAAGGAAGATGAGAGAATTAAGAGAAAATCAAGGGAAGGGAGGCAAGGAGAGAGAAAAATGAGAAGAGAAAGGGAAGGCAAAACACCTTTCAAGGAATACGTCTTGATTCAAGCAATGCCTGCTTTTATTAACTGGAAACACACTACAGCAGTTAAAAGGATCCTGCAACAATGGAGATTCAGAAAAGATAACTAGCTCAAAATGCTGAAAATGAAAACCAGAAGAAAGTTCAGTATTAAAACCTTTGTTGGCTTTAGCTGGACATGAAGTGATCTCTTATGTTTGTTCTTTCAGCTAATCCTGACTCCCTAAAGATTCAGTAGACTTTACTGGATAGAGGTTCAGCCACTCAGTGACTTAATGTTGAATCCTGCTGTATGTAGTCATGGTTAGAAAATCTCCACTGGTGGAAATTGCTTCTAAACAAGGGCAACTCCTTTTTTATTTATTGTTTGAATCTAATCATATGGTTTCCTGCCTTGCACATCTGGTCTTAGATAGATCTGGAAATGTTAGCTTTTTACATTGTTAACCCCACCCTGTAGTGTTGTAAGGCCTTGATCCAAATCCCAGTCAGTCTCTTTTCTACTGACTACAGTGGAACTGGGTCACTCCCCCACTGAATTGCTGCCTCCAGTGAATTGGAGGTTAAGAAGAAAAGATTTGAGGAAAAAAATCTGTGGTTTCTTGTGCTGGTAAGAAACCAGGCATCCTTAATCGAAGAACTAGCATTACTTTTGTGTCACAGAAGTCTTCATTTGTCCCTCAGTGCTCATTAACTTATCTTTGTCTCCTGAAGCTCTCAGTTGCTGCTAAAATATGATTAACTTAGGATATAAACAACAGACTTGATGCTTTTGTTATGTGTCATTTTATGTTTGACTTGTTTGCTTTATACACAGATTTATCTTATCGATATATTCCCCTTTAAAAGACTCCTGAACTCCATCATGGTTGAGTCAAGTGAGCTTATAGAAGGCAAAAAAAGCAAAAAAAAATCATGCTTCCTGGTGCTCCCAGCTGTATAACATGAGCATAATAATACATTATTAATTCAGGATACATTTAGATAGAAAACCTAAGTCAGGTTATGTTCACTCAGAAGAAGAGTGAGAGTTGTAGTGAGTGCCACAGTTTCTATTTTTTTCCCCTATCATGACACCACCTTTTAAAAGCAGGGAGTAGTCTGCTTTTGGGAACAAGTAGATCAGTATGAGCAGCATCCCACTGAATAAGGACTCGGGTTTCGTTGGTTTCTTGGTAGTTTCTGTTCCTAGGGCAAGTATTCAAGGTTGAGGAAAGGAACAGGGAGAGAAAGAGCTACATCCCTCTGGAATTTTTCCCATGAAAGAATAGATACATGCAATATGCTTGAATGGATAAATATCAGCATAGAATTAAAGCCAACAAGCATGAGGTTAGCACTGCTCCCAAGTCACCTAAATAAAAAAAAAAAAAGAAAAGAAAAAAAACCAAACAAACAAAAAAAAAAAAAAAAACAAAAAAAACCAAAAACCAAACAAACAAAAAACAACCCACAAAGACTAAATTTTTTTGTGCAATAATTTAAACCTGTTTTAAGGTAAAATTCTATGTATTTGTATTGCAGATACCACATATGTCTTATTTGTAAACCATTCAGCATGGTAGTATCTGGTACTATGGAACAAAAATTATTTACATGTTTACCTGGGCTAGGGTTCAGAAAGACAAGAACTTTGGCTTTGAGGCTCTTTCTATCAGTTCTGAAACTCTGTGGCCACATGCCACAAAGAACTGGTACAGTATAAACCCATTCTGCTGGTTCAGATTTGTTCAAAACATTTCGAAGGATTAACCAGGGAGCTGTCTGCTGGACCAGAGAGCATCTGTTCTCGTACAGCCAGCAAAAAATGCCATAAAAGTACAAAATGCCAGTTAATGCATTTCTAGCTGGTTTGGTTTGCATATGTTCTGAGTTACATTCATGTGGAGTGCACTGGAATTGCCCCACAGGGTAATCAGGGATTGTGGGATTGCAGAAGTGAACAGGCTGTTCACTATCATGGCACAGCTATCTTTGAACAGTTTTGCTTCTCCACCACCACTGCCAGCAAGTATTTCCTTTTTTTACTTGCCAGTAAACATTCCATGCTGACAAAGTGTATCAGAAGTGTGACAGGCTGTTCACAAAGGCCTTTGACCACAGAGATACAGTGAGGCAAATAACAACGATTTCTGAGATATGTGACTTCATAAATTTGCTTACTTTCAACTTTAAGACTGTCTATGACTTGGCCTTGATAAATGAATTGTTCATGTTTTAAATAGTTAATACACTTTTTGATCCCAGTCCATATATATAAAAAAATTTAGTTCACATCATTTGCCACTTATTCATTCACCCTCCTGTTATCTCTGGCTGGAACTAAGAGTTACAATTTTCTTCTACATAAAGAAGATCAGAAATACGAGATATTTTTCAAAACTCACTTAAATCATTGAACATCTTCCTGCTGATGTCAGTGAGCCTATAGACTCTGGAAACTAGAGACTAGAGCAGAGGACACAACACCTTCCACACACAGACCTCAAACAGGACCATGAGCAAGTGTGAGCTCAACCAGCTGTGTCTGTCTGTGAGGATGAAATGAGTTTAGTTGCATGAGATGTATTTGTTTGTTTTCCTGAACTTTTTTCTTTTTCTAAAAAAAATCAGCTTGAAACTCCCTCTTGGGTGCCAAGAAAGAACACTCAGCTGTTTTTATAACAGTACTCAAGACTTCACAGAAACTACTGACTCACATTCGTACCAGTAAAATGTTTTTAAATATTGCACCAGGGACTAAGCAGGAAAAATGTGTTGTAGTTCTGGTGATTCAACCAAGGATTTCATAGCTAACACATCATTAACACTATAAAATGATCTGTTTCATTTCTTTTTTCATTTCTTATTTCTCTCATATCTCCTTTGTCAGATCTCCTGAGATTTTTCTTTCTGTTCCCTATACTATTAAAGCTGGAGAAGAATAATTTTGCAATTACTTATTCACCTGAATGCAAGTTTTAGCTCTTAGAGAAGTGAAAAAGCTTAAGTGAGCTTTTTTTTTTTTGCTCATGTTTATCTCATTCTATTCTATGGCAAATTTTTCACAGGTATTTCAACGCAAAGAATAAAAGATCCTGCATTAAAAAGATGACTACTATGAAGAAAAACTAAGCAATTTTGAAGAAACACAGTCACATTTTAAGAAATGTATAAAATAGGTTGAATATTATATGATTTATTTTGGATGCCAAAATTTTATTTCGGTTCTCCAGTCTTGATATTTTAGTGGATTTCTTTTATTCTTACTATTCATACATATATTTATATCATGCAGTAGTGTGTTATAGGGAAAGCAATCCAGAAATTGTTATGGCAGCATTCAAACAAGGAATGATACACACAAGACACAGTTTCTAAAATAACAAGAGTCGTCATTTATTAATTCAGGAGGACCTTGGTCTCATGTGATGCTACTATTTTGTGACAAGCTGATACTGCTCTGGGATCCACAGCGTGGTGCCCTGTGACTTCTGCCCTACTGACTTGATTTGCTTCGGCATCCATAGAACACACTACATGTGTCCACAGTAAAAATCACAAGTTATATTTGCAGACAACCTGAGATTCTTCAATATGTTTTATGTAGGAACAAAAGCCAAAACCCACTTGCAGTACACAAAGCCCGCATGTAAACAATTGTCCTTCATCTCTGTCAAGATAAAAAAATTAGTTTTCCACATTATTTTTCATGTTTAGGTCACACAGATTCCTATTTCCTTGACTGTTTTCATATTCTGTTACAGTTTTCCCTCTACCATTTCCTTTGTGTTATTCTACAAGGAAATTCATGCTCACTGAATGATTCCAATTGATTCTATAGGTTCACAGCTCTACTGGTGATGTCGAAGCCTGAGAAGTTATTTCAAAGAAGTCAAATTATTGAATGCCTAAGACAATTTTTATAACATCACTGCCTTTGCAAAGTAATTTCTTTTTACTAATATAAAGTTAGCTACTATTTTATTCTCTCTGAATATTTGTTCATTTAAGCATTGATCTTAAGGCAGCAATCCCCTCTGTGTGTAGAAGTTGCACTAAACAGGAGTTACAGGATTGTCCATTGACAAATTCATCCAGTATGGACAAATCTGATCAAGAGCAAGGTCCAAAATCCTGAGATATAACTCATTTTACAGTTTGGAAACTGAGCGCTTTCTTCTGAGACTATTGGAGTTCTTGCTCACCCAGCTGGAATTTGCCTGTCTCTCTCGCTCATTTTAGGTAAGTAGAAATCCACTTAATCTCTGTTTATTGTTTCATGCTGCCTTTGGAGGCTGAATCAATGCAAACCCCTTTCTTTCCCACCTCAAGATGCTTTTTCCAATTTTCATGTCACACCCTTCCAGCTGATCCAACCAATGCAACTGTTTGTATCGCTGTGCTGCAAATTGGATTACTTGAATGATCCAATTTAAAAACTTTAGCCTGAATTGTGTTAAACTTTTTTTTTTGCTACTGAAGCCAAACTATTTTGAATAAAGGTCTTTTGTCAGCAATGGCTTGACCTTTGTTCTTTCCATTGTGAAGTCCAGTATGTGCCTGATTGGTTAAAGAAATGCACTAACAACTTACATTTTCAATACTCTGGACTTTAATTTCTTCAGATTCTTGGAAAGAAAAAGAAAAACTTTGTGGAAGAATAATTTGGTTCATATTGCTCTCAATGACCACACCCGAGTCAGTAGAATCGTGATATATATAAACATGTGTCCATAGCCCATCTTGAAAAGCTTGTTCATTATCTGCAAGCCCTCCATAAATCATAATCAGAAAAAAACCCACTAGTGAGTAGATTGCAAAACATATCTGCAGGGCAGGATGCCTTTAAATACATGCTAGAGTGAACCTGCCCTTTAGGGGAAAAACAGTGCTGAAGCTTCAGTCACAGCACAGGGTACAGTGGGGCTGGTAACCAGCACGGCTGAGACTGCACAGGGCATGAAGGGAGAGCACAGGCCTGTGCCAGCACCCAGGACATCAGAAGCATTCATAATCATGGAGCTGATATGCTTTTGACCTGGCTTTTGAAAAGATTGAAGCTGAAAAATCCGTGCTAGAATTCTTTACGCCCTTCCACTCTGGCTGACAAACGGAGAGCAATGGGTCCTGATCACTGTGTTCCTTGAGTCTGCAATCTGCTGCCTGGAGTCTGCCATATGACTGATCTTGTGCATGTTACATGCAGCACCTGCTGCTCTCTGCAGTGCTTTGGGGAAAGCCAGGAAAACTGAATACACATTTTTTCCTCATGACTTCATATTAACTAAAAGCCTGTGACATACAAATCTTGATGTTGTTACAAGCTCTGCTTCTGAGTAATAACCTCTCCCTCTCTCAAGGGGGGATAAAAGTTGGAGCTCGAAACCAGGGCTCCAACTACGTCCTAATCTGATTTTTTGTCATTGACCCATGCAAAAAATAGTCCTTGTTTGCAATATATCAGAATTATCACATTATTACACGGGCTCTTTTTTTTTAATAGCAGCAATTATAAGTTGCCCAACATTTATGTTAGGATCTAGAAATAGTGGCTGGAAATACTCCTTGGAAGAGCAAACATTTTGACAATCCTTAAGTGTCTTGCAGATAATAATTATGTTAAATTTTTATTTTGTTTATACTGACAAAAATTGATAGTAACAGGAAATAGATAATGTAATAAACTATGCCTTTGTTATATAGACAAGAAGGAATATTATAGTTTTATTATCTGGCCTTTCAAAGACAAGACTAATACTGTTTGCAATCAGAAACATGTGCCTCATCAGCATCTTTGCAGTCAGATTAGAAAAGCTGAGATGACCAATTTGTAAGGTCACAAATCAGCATGGATGAGAGTCCTAGTGCAAAACAGCTACAGTAGTAAAGCCTAAGGAAAAAACCCATACTTTGGATTCACAAAGCTTCTATGGACTTTTCTTTTTCTTCCTGTTTCTTATACATACATAAAAACTAGTTTTCATTAGCAGTGGTTAAGCCAATAATCATGAGGATAAGTTTCTACAATCTCATGGATAAAGAGACAGAAGGCTTCATTCCACTTTTGTCTCTCTCTGGCCCATGTGTATGGATGATCCTGATGATCTCTGCAGCTCTGTATCTTGAGTTTTGTATATATACTCCCAAACCTAGGAGTTATGAGTTCCAAATGAGTGTATGAATATGATGGAGGAGAAAGACAGATTTCTCCATCAAGCCTCTACAAGTTCAATGTGAGAACTGGATGTAAGATCACACAATAAATCCACTAAGTTGGGAACTGGAAAAAAAAATGGGTTTGCCTTTTTGACAAAGATGCCACTGACCCAGCTATGGGTTGAGTCCATTTGTTCCATGAGAAGTTTTGCTGTCAATGAGGCCAGAGCATGGCTGGCTCAGGGGGACAATGGGCAGCCTGTCTAGCTCACAGCAGCAGCCTGTCCCCACCCCTCCTTTGGGGCAGGAGCTGAAGCTCTTCCACTGCCAGAGTCTCAGTAAAGCTGCAGCTGCTGGGTATTTGCAGGTGGGCCACTTCTGCTGCTGCATCATTGAAATGAGCCTGTACCCCTTGGGTCTGCGCTGGTAACAGCCCCTTCTTGAAACAGAATTGGTAACAAGTCTTGAGTTGGAATTAACAGCATGGTTCACCACATAAATTGCAATACTTTACACCAAGAGATTACAACTAAATGCATAAAAAATGCAAGAAAGGGCACAAAAAATGTTCAGGCATAACTGTGTAGTTCCTCAGGGTAACAAATTCAGTGGCCAGGATGTCCTGCCTATCAGCTTTTCTCTCTCCTTCAATTCTGCACAGCATTTCTAATTGTACTTCACTACATCTCTGTGTGCACCACAATCATCATTAAAAAGTCAGCATTTCTCAGCAATGCCACCCAAGAGTATCTGATACATCATATTCCTTTCTCCGGGAAGGACATAACTGCTGAATCACTGCACTAAAGGGTTTTTTTTTGTTTGTTGGTTTGGTTTTTTGTTTTTGTTTTTGGTTTTTTTTTTTATGGCAGCTACTATAATTTCAGGTCTACTCTTGACATGTTTTAAAAAGCCTAGCAAAGACAGATATTTTATGACTTTAGCATATTTCTAATTTACCAAGCTAATATTAATTTAATTTATGTGAGAGATAAATGAATTCTTGCATCCAAGAGACTAATAAAATCTCTTCATTTGTTTTCTAAATTACAGCATTTACTCCAAAAAAAAGTCTTAATGGAAGCAGATGACACTAGATAAAGCTTATTTCTGTGCATGCAGATACCCAGCACCTTCCTTTGGAGTGCTGCTCCTCACTGGACTGGCCATGATGCAGATTCCCTGTGCCTTCCACAAAAATACTTGTCTCCAACATGATTTAGTGTACAGTTTTATGTCCAGGCACTTTCACTTTTGAAAAGAGTGTTCTTCTAACACAGAGTTAATGATTTGGAGTGAATTATCATACCCAAAACTACATTCAAAGATTATGTTCTCTGAAAGATATTGTCATCTGTTTCCATTAAAACTTTTTTTGGAGCAAATTCTGGTAAGGAATTACAGCGCAAGCACAGTTTTCAGTAAATTCTGTATTTTAATTATAAATTTGGACTTAAAAATATTTAGGGAAACAAAGTCTGATTAGAAAACTTCTTTGTAGCCTCTCCTGTCCTCATCTGGTTATACAGTTCACAAAATAAATAACCAACCTTTTTTCAAAAAGTTTTTAAAATATAAGCTGAGGGTTTAGTTTGTAAAAATGAGTTACTTTAGAAAAACAGAAGCTGAAATCTGCAAGATATTCTTTGTCCATCTCTGTGTAATAAGAAGGACTTAGCCCTAATGTGGTGTAAACACAAGGAGAAGGAAAAAACCCCATGAAAGGTCTATGAAATCTACACAGAAATCCCAACACGTGCATGGAAAGGCCTCACAAATTGATGCAGATGCCTCAGGAATAAATGATTAACGGCAGAATCACATTCAAAAATAAATTGCAGGCAATAGATACAGGCCCAGAAAGGCCTGCTCCACAGGGAAATAATTTTCTCTGTTCATTGTCACTTCATATTACCCATCCATCATTCGGCCACCAGTTTCAGTTCTTCACTTGCTGCCAAGTCTATTTCCAAGTTTCCACATTCCTTCTGTGTCATTGCATCTTCCCTTTCTGCAGGAACACTCTGGCGCTGGCTCTCCTGGCTCCAGGGTCAAATGCAAAGTGTGTTTGGGGTCTTGAGGGAATGTGTTGGTTTCTTGGGGCTTTTTCAAGCCATAATTTTTGTCTTTTGTGCTTGCACAGCTGCTCTATTACTTCACCCAAGAAAAGCTGGTGTCTCAAACAATAGTGTGAAGTATCTGTGCATCCCCCGTGGCCTTTTCATGGGATGACACTAACTATTGTCACCTTCTTAGGGTGCTAATTAATCCCTTTATATTGGCTTACAGTAGGATACAAGTGTTGTTCCTTTATTTCTTTCTTTTTCTTTTTTTTTTTTTTCAATGAAAAGGGACTATTTTCTTTCTTACGGTTTCTGAGAATTTCTGGCCTAAGTCCTGTTCCAGCTTACTGTCATGTATCTGGAATTTTTCCACCATGTTGAAACAAAATTTAAGTTTCTCCTCTGCTCTCTTCAGGAAGCTCCTTTGCAAAACCCTGTCCAATATTATTGGATTGGTTGGGGCATAATTAAATGGTTGGGACAGCATTCTCTAGGAGAGCATTTTCTGTCATGTTACCTGCAGTAGAAGCACAATGTAAAGATATTTTTAAAGGAAATGTCAAAATTGAACTTACAGCTACTGCCCTTGGCCATACCCATTTCACAAAGTTTTTCAAGGTTTTTTTTTTTTTTTCTTGTGAAAATAGAGAATAAGCAGCACCCTTCCTTTTCACTGAGTGCTTCCTTGACTGTTTCTGTGCTCTTTATTCTGCTTTCTCACTGTTTGGTATCCTGAGAAAACAGGTAGAACCCTGCCCAAAAGTACTCCTTCTTTTTCCATGCAGGGAAAAAAAAAATGAATATCAAACTTTTTCGTGTTTGCCAAGGTATTCTTACACAGATCTTGAAACAATTTTTTTTTTCCTGTCTTCTTCAGCAGTTGGGTGAAGAGGTCTTTATAATTTTTTTTTTTTTAATCACGTTGCAATTTATTTCTGAGCCCGCTTCCTGATGCCTTTTTTAAAGATATATATTTGGCAACTGTTTTGTGACTTTTTTTATTACTAACATTTGGGGGGAAAGAAACAAGATTCAAGTACATCCCTCAATGAAACTTGAGCTATGATGGTGTTTTCATTAGTGTTTTCACTGACAGCAGTCACATCAAATTTTAACTGTAAGATACAGTCCTGGGCTCAATGTTTCTCAGCAGCATCAGTAAAAATGTACAACTGCCCCACAGGATTTTATTTTAATCCCTTTGATATTACCATTGCCATTGTGGCTTGATGAAATGACAGAGAAGGAGTTGGCTGCAGCAATAAGCAGCTGAGATGGTGCTTTCTGTGTGCCTGGCTGAGCTCAGGGCTTGCCTTTGCCTCTTCCCTTCCTGCCAGAGCTGAAGGGTCACAACCAAACCTGCAGTGGTCACACAGCCATGGATACCAGCCCAGGTCAGCTGCAGTGCTCAGGACAAAGGTGCTGAAAGGAAAACAGCTTGATTTGAATTTACCCAAAGTTTTCCTTGTAACTGGGATATTTACAGACAGCCTTTTCACCCAGAAACCAGAGAAGCATAGAGCCTTGCTTTTCCCACCCCTACCTGTCTGAGTAACTTTGCTCTGCTTTCTGCCTGCCTGAGAAAAGCTATTAGAACATGGATCCATCAAACCAAGCAAATAAAGAAAAGGGACATTGCTTCCTGTTAACTGTGTTGCTGATTTTTTTCCTGTGCCTATAAACAATTTCCATTAATTTCTCTCTTACCAACCCTCATATTTACCTATTTGCTCCACAACTTGTCTCAGTTTAGGCCACAGCTCTCTCTAGTCTCTGGGCTAAATTCTAAACTAATGGTTTTTAGTAAAATAACTCATTCTGTTTTCACCAGTAAATAATCAAAAGCAACCAAACAATAAATCTCACGGCTTGAGCTCATTCTCTCAGTTGTCCTTGCTACCACTGTCTGGTTCTTGGCTTCACTCTTCTGTTCTGTCTTTCTTGACAGGCCACTTGCTTCCAGACTTTTTTTCCCTTTTTTTGGTCTTCTTCACTCATCACCTTTTCCCCACTACCTGTCACTACTTTTATGTTCAGAGAATTGCAACCATTTATTTCAATTTCTAAACATAATGAAACCTGTCAATTCAAATCAATCTGGATGCTTTTAAACAACTGCACCCCAGAGTGACAGATAACACTAATTAAGTCATTAAGCTATGCCAGAAATACTATCCAAGGAAATTAGGCTGTTATGGCTTCTACCTCCCTAAATATCAAAGGTGCAATTTGGGGTTTTTTTGTTGTTGGCTGTTTAAGTTGTTTGGTTTGGGTTTGTTTGTTTGTTTGTTTGTTTTATGGAGAGGTTGTTAAATATAAGATACTCATTTATTTGTCATGCTCTACTTCTTGAGTAATTGTATAAAGGCACTTCAGCTGTTTGATATCTTCCATCCATCATTTGGACAGTGAGAAATAACCCCTCAACCCCTGAAGTGGTTGCTCCACGCAACTGGAATTCACAATGCAGGGAATGTTCATTGTATCAACTGGCCCTGATCTGGTTTACAATATGTCAACACTTTGTGCTCTGTTTATCAAGTGCATGTCAGAAGCAATTGAGGTTCACCAAAGGGAAAGAGGAATATGCAAGTTTTTACAGCTGATTTATTAAATCATATGATCCAGGAGGAAAAAAAAAAAATCAAAAAATTTCAAAATCAGTCCAAACAGCTGAGTTTTAAGTGAGCTGACTTGACCCTAACTGGCCTTAGAGGAAAGAAGAAAACTTTTCATCTCCTTCTCCCTAACTGCACTAGGTACAACCACACCTCAAGCAAACAAAGTGAGGTAAATGTGAGGCTTAAAGTAGAGCTTTAGTAATCCTCTGTAGCTTGAATAAAAGTAATTTTTGTTCTGACACCCCAATTGAGAAAGTTCTGATTCAAGCAATGAGGTATCAAGGTCCATTCTTTCAAATGTGGAGAAACACAAACGTCACAATACGCTGCATTTGAAATTTGTGGCCTAAATAAATTCAGACCTGAGCTTACAGCACCTATTTTAATTCCCAAATGTAAGGTCAGTCATGAGAAAAGACATGATGAGTGTAAGCTCATGTGAAAGAAATGGAGGAGTGACACAAAATAATTTTAGAATTTACTTTCTGGCTTTCATTTTTGTCATAATTTTCATTTTAAATTTCTTCATGTAAGCAACCTGGATGCCTCTATTGTCCTGTTCTGGTCTCTATTTCTCTGTACAAATGAAGGAGCCACATAAAATGATTTAAATGTGTCCTTTTCTTATTTTTGCTGTGCTGGTTCAAAATTCATGACGCAAGCCAGGAATTTGTGTTGACATTTCGCAATCACTTTTTTTTTTTTTCAAACTGTGAAAACAATTTTTTCTCTGTATTTCTGGTATAAATCTTGGAAATTATGTATGTAAATATGATTTTGCAAGACAATTTTTATTCGAACTTTTTTTGAGGCACCTGGAGAAAAACAACAGAGCAGAGGAGAGTATTTTTTTCAAACATGGACCACTGAAACAGCACAGAGAAGGAAGAGTAAGCCAACAATGAAACCAGATAGTATGCAGTCCACAGGCCAAAATCATGATTTGTTAACCTGCATAACTCAGGAAGAAGACAAAGAAAGGAACTATGGTTTATGACTAGCTGTCAAGAGGTAACTGAGTTGGTGCTTATGCAATAAATTCTGTATTAATTCTCTGTAGGTAGGAGACTGTTTTCTCCTTTATTTTCCCCTCCAGCAGGAAAATTGGATAAGCACAAGCAGATAAATGCTGGTGAGCCTATTATTTCTTCTGTATATACATAAAGCTGCTGTTCTGATCTTCACAGTTGTATTTATTGTTTAGCAGAACAGGATCCATATGCAGAGAAATAACACTTTCTCATATGTACATCACTGGCAAACCTCATCCACCTAAAGCTCTTTCCAGTGTAAATAAATAAAATATTATATTAGAGATGCATTTGGTTTTAGTTTCTTTTAAAAGCACCTGAAGATTAAGCTTCAAACCATGCTGCTTGTTTTCTATGTGTTAGTTTATTACAAATGATGTTTTCAAACACTTTTGCTATGAAAAAACCACCCTGGAGATGAGAGGTCCTATAGGATCTGCCACAGCAGAAAGGATAATGAAATTAATCTCACCTGCAGGCTAAGGAGTGGAAAGTTAAAACACAACATTTTTTGAAAAGTAGGTAAAGACATCAAAATCTGATTGTAAGTATACAAGTGTATCATATGAATTAGTTCCACTACCTCGGAAAATGTCCAAAGGCTTCTTATCAGTAAAGCAAATACTTTCCTGAACCAACCCACACTTCAGGGAAAATGTTACTTAAACAGAGATTATCTGCCTAAACACCATCCCTAGAGCTCCTTGAATCCTCTCTGTAAAAGTGTATTTTCCTGTGGCATTTGTCCATCTCTGAAATATCAATATTGAAACCAGAGCATATATTACTAAAAATAATTACTTTTATTCTATTCCTAATTCTTTGCCAGCCAAAAACCAGCATAACCTATTTTCTGATTAAATCAGAGCAACTTAGGCAGTTGGGGAGCAAGAATCATTGATAACCTTAACCACACCTCCCTCAAATGAGGCATTAAAAAAGCACTAAAAAGAAGTTCCATGAAAATTATCTCTTTATCTACAAAAAGAAAAATATAATAAAATAACAGTGAAGTAATTAAATTTTCACTGGAGACAGAGCAAAAATGTTAATGCCTGGGATGTTCAAAAAATTCCATTCCTCTTTCTCTGGTTTTTAGTTTGCTATTTGAATGCTTACATTTGATATGGCAATGACAATAACCATTCTAAGTTTAAGATGATTCGAGACATTTTTCTTGTGTCTCAACTTTTTGAAACCACCCATTACATCAGAATGATATCTTCAGTTCCATTTCTTAGAAAAATCTTCCAATTTTTCCTCACTGTAAAAAACAGGGAAATATAAAAATAAAGCTTAAAACTTATAAACCAGTGGAAACATTTCTGAAGGATATTTTTGGCTTTTGTTGTTTGTTGTTGTTGCTTTTAGCATGCATTTATTGATTATAAGGCAATTTTTATGATTTTAGAAGACAAACATGACTTTTATGACTTTAGCGTGGAATTGGGTCAATCTGTCTGAATCTCACTGCAGGATTGTGGTCTAGGGTTTGTCTATGGAGAGAAGGCACAACAGAGAGAGGCAGAGTACAACACCTACTCCTCATTAACCCCTACTTAGAAACTTCCTGAATCTGGGATAAAGCTGTCATATTTTGGAGAAATTTACTACACTCAGATAACCATTACAAAGAAACCTATTAACAGATCTCTTTTCCAGGACTATGAGATGGAGATTTCTTGAATTCCTTGGCCTTACCCAGAATCCAATTTTCTGGGCATGATAATAAGCTAATAGAAGTAATTCAGATTATGATCATTTGTTTGAATAAAACTTATTTTTGCCAGTAAGCAACCAAAAACTTATTTTTGCCAGTAAGCAACCAAAAAACCTAACAATCGCATTTGTCATTATTTCTACTCTTCATTACAGTCATCTTTTATGTGAAATCTGTTTCTAATTCATGCTTAGGGATCTAGGGGACATACTGAATAGTGTTAAAGAAATTATTTTTAAATAAACGTTCTTATTCTTTCAAGCAAATTCAGTGATCATAGAAAAACAAGCAAACCAATGCAGCAGGCAACCAAAATACTGCTGCTAAAGCTGTTTTGTTTGTTTATTTTTAATTTGGGTTTTGTTGCCTTGAGAAATCTTTTTACAATATTATTGACTACATTTTCAATACTGTAAAAGCATAATATTAAATATTTGGATTTTAAATGCCTAGATGAGTATTGTGCATGTTTTGTCACAGAAGGAAGCGCATATCCATAGGTCAGGAGCACTACAGCAGAACCATTAAGGTGCCACAGAACCAAAACGTGTCATTCCAAGCACTCTCCCAGCATTGCCCCTAAATATTAATGGGTCCCTGCCTGAGGAGCCATGACATGATGCCCCCTAATTTTTGGAAATACCCCAATGCTGAAGTTTGGCTTGAGCAGCTCCTGTCCCCTGCTTGGATGGGCTTGAATCACAACAGAGATCAAACTGCTTCCATCACATGGCTGCCTCACAACTTTCCACTCACAGAGCAAATTTAAGCAGCTGATTCCTGGCCACTAGCAGAAATGCAGACTTGCTCTTGAAGAGAGTGTCAACCTGTTGCAAAATCAAGGAAGAGGGGGTTTGACCTTCATTTGTTTAGGTACTCTGGGCTGAACTGAATCAGGCTGTGCTCATTTCAAGAACATATTTTGCTTTCTACAGGGTGTATTATATTATAGCTATTACAGCTGTTCAATATTTTCTTACTGGTTATTATAATGGAAGAAAATATTTTCAATAAAAATACATCTTTGCCTTTCAAAAATGTTTTAGGGAAGCAAAACAATGTGGTAGTTTAAGGAAAAAATACTTTCATATGTAAAAATACGTTGTATTTGATTTTTTTTTCCTTCCTTCCTTCCTCCCTTCCTTCCTTCCTTCCTTCCTTCCTTCCTTCCTTCCTTCCTTCCTTCCTTCCTTCCTTCCTTCCTTCCTTCCTTCCTTCCTTCCTGTACTTCAATAAGAATTTCTTTTAATTTGTTGTTAAAACCTAATTATGACTACAGTCTGTGTAATTTTTGCTTTTCCCAATTAATTAACCTTTGAAGTCCCTATGGAGAGAACTATTACTGGTCCTTTCCCTACTGAACTGCTTACTTGCCTCTGCCTCCTGTGCACCTGTGATGCCATAAATTAGTCACAGATGGACTGCTAAGACATAATCACTGCCATTTGTCATGAAGTTGATAGCTGTATTACTTTCTCTTGTTCTGCAGAATCTACTTCTTGACAGGTCAAAACTTCTACCTCTGTGAGTTCTATTAGGAAAAGAAATAGAAAGGTTCAAAGGTCAAGCCTTGCCAGGACTCCAGCCTCTTGAAAAGGAGTAACAAATCTCGTAATAGATGACTAGAATCTAATGTGTGC
The DNA here is from genome assembly GCA_910950805.1 of Acrocephalus scirpaceus scirpaceus. Taxonomy (NCBI): domain Eukaryota; kingdom Metazoa; phylum Chordata; class Aves; order Passeriformes; family Sylviidae; genus Acrocephalus; species Acrocephalus scirpaceus. The sequence goes on from OU383777.1 coordinate 10,428,494, forward strand.
TGGATGTGTAAAATTTGATGTCAAAAAAGTGAATCTTGTGAGATTCCGACCCTCCCTCTGTTCTCTAGTTACCCACAGCAAGGTAAAACACAAAAAAATGAATGTTTTTTTAAATCCCATAGCTATAATAAGGACTCTGTTCCTATACTCTCCCTTCTGGCAGGTTTGATTTTTTTTCTTCTCCCTGTAACTCTGGCCTGGGACCATGTCAAGACAAAAAAGATTTCCTTGTCTTTGTAATAGCCTGTTAGTTGTGGTGCTTCCCCAAAAAGTCAATAAGATAGATGGTGTGTTCTCTTTTTCCTTCTCTTACTAACACACAGGAACCTCTCTTAGCTCTTCCAGGAGAACTTATTTATTTTCCAGGCAAGGGCCACAAGCAGCCACCCATCCCCTATGGTGCTGATGGGTGCTGCCATGTGGGAAACAGCTCAGGACAAAGTGGTGAAAAGGCAGCCTGATGGCACAGCTGGTGCTGGGTGTGTGACCCTGGGAGATCCAGCCCTGGGCACCCTTTTCTTTCCTTGGGTGATCCCTCTGCCATTGGGATCAGGCCACTACCGGCCTGTGGAGCAGGAAAGGAAGGAACTGAAACCTGAGAGTAGATCTTAAAAAGTTTTAGTGTGAAACGAGCTTTGTCTTGTCTGTCCTGAGACACTGCAGGTCTTGTAGAGAATTTCAAACAAGCTTCTGGCTACAGCAGTTCTTTGTTCTTGGACCTACTTGCAGGTGCTTCTTTTCCACAGTAAACCTATTTTTTACATTAGCCTAATTGTAATATCAATTTTAAAACTAGATAAATTCTTTAGTCTTGTAGTTTGCTTTTACATAAACTTCCTTAGTAAAACAAACATTTTGTAAACAGTAATTATCTAAGGGTGTTCTGCCCACTTCAGTAATTTTCACTGGAGAAGTAGCAAATGGTCAGGTTTTCAAATTACACTTTAACAGCAATAAGATGAAGCTTGGAACACAAAACCAGAGACACGTTTTTCAGGAGTTTGACAGCTAACTTTTGGATGCTCACCTTGGAATATTTCCTAGGGAGGAATGTCTGAAAACCATAAAACCTTGAAATCTGGGCCTGTATTCCCTAGTTTTCAGATTTTAACTGCTATATCATGCTTCTGCTATCACCTTTGCCTCTAAATCTTGAATTGCAAACATTTTAGAAAAAAAGGATAAGATTCATTTTATGAGTCCAGTCAAATTAACTGCACCCAAATAAATCAGTATTTGACCTAAAACCAGCACAAAACTGGTGTAAAAAGATTTTGGGACTTGATGATATCACCCTTTGTCCTTACAAAGTTTATAATTAATGTAAAACAATGGATAGCAGCTGGTGCTTGTTTATAGGACAGCCTGTTCTTCGGGTGGTACTGTGTGTTGTGTAGCTGAAGAACAGTCACTTCATTATTCTCCTGCAGTAACCTCTACTGAAATATTTTTGGGTTTTTTCAGATAAATATTCATTGATTATAAATGTTTTACTTTGCTACGGTTATACTTTGTACAAACAAACCATTTCCCTAAACTTAAGGAAGGAAGCCAGATTCCTACACACTGCATCAGTGTCCAAACCACCATCAAGTACTAAAATCATTATGTTACATATTTCCATGTTCTACTGAATATCTGAATGCTCATTTGAAAAAAAAAAATAGAGACCTTCCTGAGAAAATAGAAACTATGTAATGGAAGCTACTTTCGTGGAATTATTTTCAGACAAATTTAGTAATAATGTACCTATTTTGAAGTCAAAGTTACACAATAAACAGGATTTTCATCTTTTCTTAACCCTTTCCCTTTCCTTCTTCTCTCTATCTTTTACTATACAAAACTGTGTGAAAGTGTTGAAAATCTTAGTTTGTGAATAGAACTGAAATACTTTTAATCATATTTTACAGCAGTTAACTTCAGGGTAACCAAATTCACAAAATTTAAGAATAATCCTATTGCAGTTGACATGGAATTATTAAGCTTAGAAAAGACTTTTAAGATCATTGAGTCCAACAGTTAATCCAGCACTATCAAGTCACCACTTAATCCTATGTCCTGAAGTGCCACATCTTCACAACCTTTTAAATATCTCCAGGGTAGGTGACTCAACCACTTTCCTGAGCAGCCTGTTCCTGTGTTTGACAAACATTTTGGTGAAGAATTTTTTTCCTAATATCCAATCTAAACCTCCCCTGGTACAACCTGAGGCCATTTCCTCTTGTCCAATGCTTGTTACTTGGGAGACAGACCCCTATCTTACTATAACTTTCTTTCAGGTACTTGTAGAGAGCCATAGTTTGTTGATAACAAATAAAATTTCTGTTGCAGCACAGTGACACAGTATCAGCCCAGTGTTGTACTCGTCTTTGATTCTACCTTTATTTTGCATGTAGAAAAATTGTTGCCTATTACTTGTTGGGTTTGTTTGTTTGGTTGGTTGGTTTTTGTTGGTGGTGGTTTTTTGGGGTTTTTTGGGTTTTTGGGTTTTTGTTTATTGGGTTTTTTTGTTTTGTTTTGTTTTGTTTTTTTCCTTAGGAGTTTACTGTCTTGTTCTGAGAGCCACAACTTTAAACAAAATGGAGATGATTTGTTTTGGTGAGGTTCCAAGTAGGTGAATTTAATAGTCATATTTTTGGTCAATATAAGCTAAAGCAGATGGAGAGAAATCTGAGCATATTTAATCACAGAGTGCTGTCGTGCCACTAAGGAAAGTCATAAACAGTTGACTCCAAGCTGGGAACGTCATGACAAGCATTTGTATCTAGAACAGGACTGAACGTTCCACCAGTGTGCTGCAACAGGGAGAGCATTAACACAGGGAGTTCAGTACACGTAGAAACACAGGGAGTTCAGTGCTTGTAGAAAAACATCTTTAAAATGAGAGAGGTCAGGACAAGGAGGGTGGAATGGGCCTGGAGGGTGTTATGCATCCAAAAGAGAAGAAAATATTATGTTTCCTAATACAGGACAAAACTGAGCAAAATTATTTGCTATATAATCCATTCAGAAAAGAAGAAATTCAAAGAATTCCCAAGGGACTTTTTTTCCAGTCATACTCAAATAAGTAATTTTGAGTGACAGACAACTGAATCCACTACAATTAGCATATGCCTTCCTTGCTGGCAACAAGATCAAACTGAGGACTGTACGAGCACTGTACGCCCATCATGTTACTAAAACTTTTGCTAAGCAGAGGAAGGAAATGATACTGCTTTGATGTTACTTTTGGCTTCCAGTCTCAGGATTTGGACAAAATAAAGACTGAAATAATATTTTAACCTGCTTATAGGGATTCAAACCCATCTCTCTCAGCAGAGTGCCCTAATCACTCTGTGGCTTAGGGAAGGAAGCACATTCCACATGCCTACTGCTGAAATTGCTCCAGGATTCACTGGTGGAGGGAGAACTAGGAGAGGCAGATGGAAAACAGATTGTGTTCCTGTGGTAAGGCATTAACCTTGGAGAAACACAGTCCCTCTGCTAATGTTTGTGCTATCAGGGTGTGGGTGGAATGCATGTCTCCTTCCAGGCTGCAGCCCCAACATCTGGGATCCCAGCCCAGGTCAGCTCAGTACCATAACTAGGAGAGTTTTGTATGGAGTTAAACTACCAAGTTCCACACTTTAAACACCAAGTCACACTTCCTCTCAAGCCGTCTGGCTTTGGCTACGTTTTGACCTTTCACTTTCAGCAGGTAAGATGAAGTCTGCTCTAAACATCACCTTCCCCATATGAACTGTCAGAGGTTTTGTGCTGACCAGACAGACAAGCCTGGGTCTGGATCTTCTGGGGAAGAAGCGGGAGTGCAGCTGCAACCTTGCACTAAATAATTTCTGCTTAAGAACAAGTTCTGGGTCATCATCCTGATATCTCCAACTCTCCTCATGCTGTGACTGGAGGATCAGTGAGTTTCATTGAGGATTTTGGCTTGTTTGGGGGTCAGGCTGACACTCTTCAGGGCACCACGCTACCTTCCCCAGCGATGCCTGTATCTGCACCCTAAGCCTTATGCTTTAATCCATCACTTATGCAGCATTTATGTATAATTCCTAATTAAACAGTTTCTATGCCATGAATTTAATTTTCCTTAGCCTTAAGGTCGTCATGAATTAATTTGTACTGCTAAACTTCACCTTATTTCTAGCTCTACAGAATGACTTTCCTTCTCTTTTGCTGCTTCTGCAGCTATTCTGGTCTTTGGCCAATTCTTAGTCAAATATGTTCAAATTAATGCAGGTGGCTTTAAACCTATTTAAATTAGTAAATGAATGAAATGTAAATCAAAATCAACAGACACTTCCCCTTAGCATACTGTAAGTTTTCCCTTATCAGACTGTTTAAATTATAGAATGTCTGGTCTATGTCTTCTTCTATTTCTTCAGCAGCACTTAGTACAGTAAACAGGGGCATTCAGCAAAATCTAATCCAAACAGAGCACTCCTTGATTTACTCCAAAACTACATATTAGAATAAAGACAAGTCTATATTTTCTTAAATCTCTGTTTTGACTAGTAAGCAATGACTCTACGGGCCAAATTCCCCTTCCTTCAATTAGAGTTGCATTTTTTTTTTTTTATTCAAACGACCACACACAAATTGCTCTGGTCAAGTGCCTAGATATTACACAGATTTCTTGTAGCAATTCATTTAAGAAAGTTGATTTCTGTATTTTATGTCTTGCTTGTTACTTGAGAAATGTTCTGTGCCTTTTTTCTATGTAAAATGCATTTTTCCAAGGGTATATTTTTGTCCCAAACTTCTACATTAAAAAAAAAAAGAACAAAAAAAGATTGTTTTGCTTTTTTTCCCCTTTAGGGCTATTTAATATAATCTTACCCTTTCAACAATTTAGATTAAACTTTTTGGTCATTTGGTTATTTTTCACCAAATCTCTGTCCTCGTCTGAGACCAAACCTCTGGATAGATGAAAATCATCATTTATCAGTGTAAGCAGAAACAAAATCCATGAAATTTATGTCAAATCAGGTATATTTTGTGATCATTTCAAATGTGCTCAGTCAGAATACTGCCCGTTAAATACAGGACAGTACCTTCAAAATCTCATTTATTTTAACTTCAGCCAATCCGTTCTCTTCAAATTAAAAAGTCAAATAGTTTGCTTTGGAAATGGCACCACTACATAGGGAATATATAAGTCAATGTACATTAGTGTAAGTCTTGAGTTTCTTTGTTTGTTAACACCCACATATACTCTAGGATACAACACTTTTAATCCCTGGTTCTCTTTTCCCCTACTTGTCTGCATGATGATGACACCTCATGAGTTTTAGCCACACTGTCTCCATTTCCTCCTCAGCTTGATTACTCTATAGCTGGTTCAGCAGACAATACAGTTAGAATATCCATTCTACTTTAGTGCAAATGGTAATTTATCCATCCAAATAAATGAGAAAAAAAAATCCTGACGACTTAGAAGTATGTATTAGTATTATATGCCTTCTTGTTATTGTTTGATTTGCATCTTTTTAGTTCAGAGAAGTCCTGTATCTCTCAGATATAACTCTAAAAACTGGGGATGTTGCCTAGGGTTTGCAGAGTAAACAATTCATAATCTACACAGTGTTTTTCCCTGCTGTACACACCCTGTAGCTTAACTATATCCCAAACATGCTGCAATCATTTAAAGAATATGTGTCTCCACTTTCCTTCAAAAACTTTTTGAGCTTGAAAACCATACATCTGTAAATCTGAGACAGAACCATTTTAACCTATTACATTGAGGCCAAAGGGAAGACAGAAAAGTGACAATTATCTAATGTTACCCTTCCTGACCCCAGCAGAGTCTGTGGGAGTTTTCCCACTGAGTTCATGGAGTAGAAATTTTGACCTGGGTTATTTCCAACCTTCGAAGAGAAGAGGGTGAACAGCACCTGCAATCTCTTTTATATGATTATTAGGACATGGGGAAAACAAGTATTTCTTTCCAATATAAAAGCCCATCTCTGGCATCCTTTTGAGGCACTGTTATGATTCAGATGGAAAAAGAAATCTGAATTACCCCAAAGACAACCTAAGTGTAGTGGTGCGCGAGCTGTGCTCACAAGTTTTGGGTTTATATAATTAATGTTATTTAAGTTGGGAAAATGGTTTATTCCGGACCCCCCTGTTTATAGCTGCATTTGCAGTTGGTTTACCCCTTCCCGAAGGTGCTGTTTTCCCCTGGAAACCCTCCTGTCCATCCAAGTTTGTCCCCTCCCCCGGAGCCTGCCAGTCATCCAGGAAAGCCTCTCCCCCTTCTGGAAATCTCAGGGAGACTCGGCTTCTGATTGGAACAGGTTCTGGAAATCCCCTACCCCCCCCTCCAGGGATTGGCCCTTTGTGTGTCAATCTACCCCCCAACTCCTCCCTTTGTATCCCCCTATTGGTGGAAAGTTTATGTACACGCCCCTTGGCACCTGTCCTTTTAAGCGGCGGGGGGTCTGGGCGGGCCCTCTCTCTCGCCCACCATCCTGAGGTGATGTCCAGGCAATAAAACATCTCCTATTACACCTCAGAAGAGAGCCTCCTTTTCCTCCTTCGCCATAGCTGCTAATTTACATCTAGTGCTTGCCTGCCAAAAACCCACCGGGTGGGTTTCTGCAGATCCGTCCAGCGGGCCCTACCGACAGCTGAGCACGCTTCAGGCCAGGGGCCGGGCAAGGCTGAGGTTCACTGATCAGTGACCCACGGAGGGTAACGCCACACCTAAGGAATTGGATTCTGAAAAAGTGATGCAAGTCTAGTGTGTTTTACTTCATTTCATGTCAAGTAAAACTCAACCATAGTGAGAAATGTCAGTCAGCATCTCACAGAATTATGACTGCCCAAAACAAAGTGATGCAGAGTACTTTTTCTCCAAGATTTTCTGTATCTTTTTTCTTCCTGAAAAACTTTTTCATGATGTAGGCAACACAGTGATGTAAAACCTATTGAAATTGGTGGCTGTGGTTTCAGTTCATGACCACAGGGTATGAGCACATACTCCTATAAGCAAGAGCAAATTTAGGAGGATCAATTGCAAAATAAAATTCCACTGAATTTCTAAAAATATTTACTCCTCCCTTGCCCTTTCTCTCTTTCTGTACCACAAGACAAATGTAATGGCTTTCTTATCTTTCCCTTCTGTACCATAGGTACCAGCTGCCTTTATATCCCACTGAACAAAATAACTAAATAAATCCCAGAACAGTCATTATGAATGTGTTTTTCTCCATTGAATGAAATCTTCTCATTAAAAAAAAAAAAAAAAATCTCTGGCTCTACACCTTGCTGTGATTTGTAGCATGATTTTTATGTATTCAAAGGCAACATTTCACACATGTATTAGCACTTGACTCTACATTTGTAAATTAGATAGGTGTTAAGTCTGCAAATATTCCTCCTGGTGTAAGTATTTTATTACTGCCCTCTTTTCTTCTCTCCAAGGAAACTCCAATAAAAATTATTTTATATCATTGCTGTATTCTAGCTACTGGAATTGTGTACACCTTGTTTCATTGTGATATTGACCTTCACCCAAATATCTGCATAGCAGCAATGTAGTAGGTAAATTAATTTTAAAAAGTGAGAAATCTGATTTCATTCCAGCTTGAGGGAATTCAAAACCATCCTTACATTTTCTAAAAAGTGTTCTAACAGACATGCTTTTAAGAATATTTGAGCTTTGGTGCTAATAGAAAATGAAGGTATACAGAAATTTTAAGAAAACTTCTGATTCATAGAAGCTGGAGCTCTACACAACCAGTGATGCAGAACCTTGGGATCCAGAAGAATGACAGTGTCCCAGCAATTGCCTTGCAGGAAAATAAATATGTGGACCTTTACCTGATTGTCAAACTATGTCCATTCTTTTTCTATAGCTTTTTAAAATAAAATACACTTAACCTGTAAGACCTGATGTTTGAGCTAAAAACGGAAATTAAAAAAAAAATCTGTTCTTAGTCTACCATGTTGGGTAGCTAAGGATGATGCCTTCTGATATTCCTTAGCTGAGTCTCAGCCACACTGATGATTCTTAATTTCCTTGCTGGTTTACAACCTAGGTGCTCAGTTTCAAGAATTGTAGCTATTAGTTGTGTCATTTGGGCAATTACTCTAGACCTTGATCTCAATGTTTAGTACTGAAATTACTTCAAAAGCATATCTTTCAACATTGTGTGATATTTTACAGCTACAGCTCTCGTAAATAGCAAGTGATTTCTATTGCCTGGCATTACTTTTAAAATAAAACAGCCTTTTCTTCTTGCAGGGGATGAAGACAGATTGCCCCTCTCTAGTTCTTTTAAATTATGCATATGACTCATTTTAATAATGCGTTCATTTGTCAGTGAGTTTTAATAAATGGTGGCATTGAAATCTTTGTGGACTGAGAGTTTTTCCCAGACAGAGGTGGAAGATGGGCAATTAGGATTTGCTGTTTTGAAGCTGTTGTATATGGGACAGTCTCTAGATTTGCCAAGCTGCATATATTGAATAAAATAGCTATATGTACTAGTTAACATGATATGTGCCGGGTACCAGAGTTATAAGGCATTAGGTCAGATATAAACACAGGAGTCAAACAGCAAGGCATTGCTCAGAAATAGGGTCATCTGTTCCTCTTTGGGAGGGAGCACATTCCCTTAATAAAATACTCAGTAGATTTTACAATTACTCCATAAGAAAATGAATAGCAAGAGAATTAAACCTTCTGCAAAAAGTTATGCTTCTGATGCAGACTGCAGTTTAACTAGGAATTGATGCAGACATGTACCATACATACTAATCATTAATATGAATAGAATTTGTGAAAAACCTCTCTGTGAAAAGACATTACCACTGATAGTTCATTTCAAAGGAATCTAATAGAACTGACTATGCCTGAGGACCAAATTTTGGCAGTAATTATGTTTACTTGACAATTTCTACAAATATTCTCCAATTTCATTACAGGAGGAATAATGTTAATAATAGTAATAATGACAACATCACCAACAGAACAACAACAATAACATTAATTATAATAACAGTTACAATATTAATTTTCATAATGGTAATAATAATAATATAATTACTGTCTCAAATTCATAAAATAAACCTCTGCTGCCTAAAATAACTTAATTTCTAAAAAAGTCTCTGAACTTTTATAATTTCTATCTTTGGGTCTGCATTATGCAGTACGTACAAAAGAAAAAAACTTCATCAAATGATGAAAATAAAGGGTTTTCTTTTAATAATTTCCAAGCTAGATTGAGGGACAGTCTTGGAAAGCTTAAAAAAGCCTGTTTTCACTGTATTTGCAGTTCAACTTTTAAATGAAAGTGATTTAAATAAACAAGCCACCAAAACATTTGGGTTTGTGACATCTCAGGTTGAGAATCACAGTGAAATTGTAAATGCATTAGCATTGGAAAATTATCAAAAGCTTACTGGTACTGGAAAAAAAAGCATTGAGGACAGTCCAAACTGTCAAGATTGGACTCTAGAGTTGTTTCTCAAGTATAGTTATAATGCTTGAACTAAAAAAAGTCATCATTCTGAAGCCAAAATATGACAATCATAACAATGTGTTTTAGTTCTAATGCACTCTGGCAAATGCTAAACACGTAAGAATTTAGCAACGTCAATTTAGCACTAACAAGTTCAATCACCAAATATTTCAAATCAGTGGAATTGACTATCTGTATGAAATTCTGAAGTCAGCTATGCTGATGAACTATGATCAATTTTAAATAATGTGGGTGGATGTGTTTAAAAATTAAGTGAAGCCAAACAATAAAAAAATTATATCTCAGCTTATTTCAAAAAAGGAAGTTTGTTCTGGTGTATACACAAACAAATCTGAAGAATATGTGCCACAATACCAATAATTTACTGGATCTTTTCGCATTCACTAATTCTGACTGCTTTATTCTAACTAGAATAATTGTTTAGAAAAGCTGGTTTTGCCTTCCATCTCAGTCTGAAGGCAGAAGTTTAAGAAAATTCAACCAGACCATTCTCTGTGAAGCTCCAAAAGTGGAGCTCACTGAAACTTTTCAAGATTTGTCATCACTCTAAGCTTTGAAACATAAACAGTTACAGATAAACTGTGAGAAACAGACCAAGGGCACCAAATCCAATCCACCATTTCTGCTTAGAACCAAATCAAATAATCTCTTCAACAATTTCACCCATCATGATCCTAAAAATGTTTTAAGTCCTAATTTTTCTACATGCTAGGTGCACAAAACATCTTGGTATGGATAGTAACACATTGCTTTCTAAAAATTCCTTTACAGTTTACATTTATTTTTGCATCAAGATTATCCTTGTATTAGAGTAACTTTTGTTTACCTATAGTAATGATGCCTTGGGAAGGCTGACCTGAAACAGAGACTGGACAGAGCTAGAGAATGAAGTAGGTATTTATTGAAAAGCCTTTAGGATACACCTTGGGCAGGACAAGAGCCTGACCAGCACTACACCCAAGGTGGACTTAAAATGGTCACAAAATGGATAACCAGTCACAAGATCTTACATTTTTATTGGTTTTGGTCTGTTTACATATTGGGGTTTAATTGTCCAACCACAGCCTCAGGTTGTGAGATCTCATCCATCTTGTTTCTCCGTTTAGTCCACTGTTATTTCTGCTTTTGGGTCTGAAAGTTGTTCTGGGTCTTCATCAGGAAAAGGATTTGTCTACCTACTCTGTGAAGAGAGCAGACTAACACTTAATATGAGGCTCAGAACTACACCCCTAGGCAGCACAAAATCTCAAAAACATGAAAGCTAAAACTTAAGGCATCATTTATCCAGTTGGTTTGGTTTTACACAAGTATAAAAAATAAATTTGCATAAATGTATGTGTGTGTATATATCCTCACACAGATGTCCATGCACATGTGTACATACACATCCACACACAGCCACACCCAGCATTCACACACACCCATCCCTGCAGCTGTCCATGGCCGGGCTGGAAGGGGCTCTGAGCCACCTGGTCTAGGGAATGGTGTCTCTGTCCATGGCATGGGGTTGGAACGAGATGATCTTTAAGCTCCCTTCCAACCCAAGCCATTCTATGATTCTATGATATTTGTACATGCACATATATATATGTGTGTGTGTGTGTCTTTATATATATATGTATTTGAAACTATTTTTAAGTTATAGTGAATCATTAAATTGCTTAGGTTGGAAAAGTCCTCTAAGATCATTGAGTCCAAGACATTGTTTTATACAACAGTATTGGCACTTTGTGCACAAGCATGCTTCTGGTTGATCTTGATGGTTTTAGAGGTCTTTTCCAACCTAAATGTTTCTGTGACTCTGTAATATATAAATACTCTGCTGTTGATCAGGAAACCATGTTTTCTGTGAAGACATGGATAGGTTTCCTTTATTGCATTAGCATACAATACAAACAAAAAAATCTTTTTACAAATACAAACTTTGGCTTGAACTCTGAATGTCATTGAGGTTTTAACAAAGTAGTCAATCCCCAGGATGGAGATGGAATATTGTTTTCTAAGCACATTTAAAAAAAAAAACCAAATACTTTCATTTTCCAATTTATTTAAATTCCCCTTTTTGGTGTTTATCATTGTTAAATACCTGTACTCTGACCTAGGAAACTGTACTTTCTAGATGTGCAGTTTGAATGAAACAGAGAAGCTCCAGTAACAAACTTGGAATTGCAAATTCAAACACCCCATGGTACAGAAACACTTCCAACAATATTGTCAAGAGTTTAGTTCTCTCTTCTGTTGTCAAAGATATGGTATGCATGTCTGTTCCCTAACACCTTTAAAAGGGGTCTATAGCCAATTTTGTTTATATTCTAGCCATGTGAACCAATCACCTTTCTATGCCTTGAACTTTTACAGCTCAACTGTTGCAGAGAGCATTTTTCCTTCATCTCTTCTCACTTGGAGTGTCCATCCCTGTTACTTTCCCACTTCTAAACTGAAAAAATCCACAATATGTATTGTTTGTATTGGTAATCTAGAGTTGTTTCTCAAGTTGACAATGAAACTCTGCTCAAAAGGTGTCTGTATGGTTTACAATAATCCAGTGTGGATGTGAATGACAGAATTCTGCCAAAAAATTCTCACTGCAAAACTGCAGTGTCCTTACACAGGAAGGCTGGAGCAGAGCTGCTGTTTCACTAAAACATGCCATATAATCTTGAAAACATTGAACCCTTGAAGTCTGTTCCAGTGAGGAGTTCTCCAGTCTGAGGTCATGACAGAGTTTCAAATATGTTTTTCATATCATACTGGTATGGATGAAAACATTGTTACTCTTTTCGCATTGCAGCAAGTATTTATTACTTCACACCCTGGCACTTATTTGAAGGAATTAGTCTTTCTAATGGTTCTATTGTTTCCTCTGCTCTGAGCATAACACAGGACTGGCATTGGTCTCCTCCTTCACTGCCAAGTCTATAGGCAGCTCCTACAATATTGCACAGACTGGTGTACAAAGCATTTGAACTGCAAAATGACCCTTTTCCTCCTGAAATAACTAAGTATTTTTTTACTCCTCTTCACCTGCTTAATCCCGGGTACATAAATACACATTTGAGGTCTGGAAATCCCATATCTGTCTCAAACTCTAATTGCTCAGACAGAATTTAGAAGATCTTTCAGCTGGCATTCAGTCTATAGGTTTCCCAAATGCTTTCACATTCAGCTCAGCATGAATACACTTCTTCTTTAACATATTTTCATATGTCTTTCATTAATTTTATTGGAAGACAAAAGTCTAAGAATTTAGAATTGAGACTCAGTAAAATAAGAGTAGAGTCTGTATTACATTGGTTTTATATCCAGAATTCTTTGTATTTGAATCTAAACTGAGAATTATGATCTACCACAGCTCTTAGTTATAATAGCAAAATCAGTTTATCCATTCAAAATAACTCCTATACTTAAGGGTAAAAAATAAAAATAATATTCTGTTTCTTGAACTTTTTATGTAAATCAGATAATTTGCACAATCAGATCAAAGAAACTGAAAAGCTGGAACTCACACTTCAAGCTTATATTCTTTATTCCAGCTCTAAAACCTTTTAAAAAACCTCTTGCAGTTCAGGAGATTATGGAGACTCAGGCCACAAATGGTATTCCTAATCTTTAACTGTTTCAGAGATTTAAGAAGCCCCAGAAGGAAAATATTTTATATTAGACTCTTCAAGATGGAGTATGACACATGGCTTAGTTCAGATTTAATACCACAGTGCTGGAATACTACTCATCACACATCAGGGTTTTCAGGAGACAACTTCACATTTCTATTCTCCATTTTTTGTACCCAGCAAAAATATTTCAGACTATTCTGATGTAGGATATCCAAGGTATGGATTAAAATTTGGAACTGAATTTGAAATATATGGAAATCATTGATGTCACGGAGCCCCCAAATAGTCATTGCAAATCTAACAGCATAATAAACAGATTAACATAAATTTAATAATTTAAATTGACACTCATCTTCTTACTTGGGCAATCTAAACCGAAATGAAATATTTAAAAATGAAATATTTAAAAATTTATGTTTTCTTTATTTTAATGTATTTTTCATTGCTAGAAAAAAAAAATTCAGTATATTTACCCTTTCTAAATCTTGGAAATGACATTATATAGTCCTCTCTCGGGAAATTGCTAAGAGGTTTTTGCAGGCACAAAAGGCCCTGCAAGTCCTTAAAGTACTAAAAGCCATCTTAGCTTTAAGATAAAAATACTAGCTTTTCTGAAAAATTAAAAAACATTGAAGTTTTCAGTCCTGTTAATCATACAGAAAACAACCTGTACCAACTACATGAAAACACTGATAATATTTTTTTCTTTTAACGAAGGAACATGCAACCAGAAATTAAATCCTTTCCCTTTTGGTGTTGCACTGCTTTCTTGCGTTCTTCCTTTTATTCAAATTAATGAAGGTTTGCAGTCTTGTGATTTCTAATACCATTTGTAGAGATGTGTATGCATGTCAATCCTGAACTGACTCTCTGTCTGCACTCCAGCTCCTTCAGAGTGGTGAAGCGTCCGGAAAAAAAATTAAGGGTCCATTTACCAACTGTTCCCCTTCCTTGCCTATTTCCAAACCAAACCCACAAAATTTTATAAAGAGCTTGGAATGTTTTTAATTCATTTAAAACATGTACAATTTTGCTTACTTTCTCCACTGAAAGAACCATAAGAAAACAATTGGAAAAAGAGCCTGAAGAGAGATATGGTATTTTTTTGGCTCACTTGTAAGCAATACAGAGCTAAAAATCTCCCAGATGCATTGGAAGGCAAGGTCAGGGACAAAGATAGTGATATTCATCTCACATATCTAGGCAGGTATGTAATAGTTTTCTACACTTGATATAGTCACTCTTTCTATACAGTCAATACCAATAAACATGGTGGGTGCAGCTCAGATTAACTTTCTCCTTTATGAAGAGATTAAGTGTTCCCTAAGTTTCTACCCTTCAAAGATTACAAACAGACCTTAGTTAACTATCTCAGGTGTCAGCTAGGAGGCCACAGCTGTTAAGATAAATCCCATTCAGGCTATCTTCATTTCTTTGAACATATGTATTGTCTTCTGTGTCCTTACAGCGAGACTGAACCTATTAATGACAGCTTCAAAATCCCCACATTGCTCTGCAATGTGTAATATATATAAACAGTTTCCAGTAGAGCTGCATAGCTTAAATCATCTTCAGTTTGGGTATTCTGTCTTTAAAGGGTGGAACTGATTCACAACGATATATTTTCATTGACCTTAGTGAGGTGGGGATGCCACCCACTCAGCTCTCCTGAGTGATTTTTTAATATATTCCAATTGAACAACAGCTTGCAAGTGTAATAAAGAAAAATTAACATTAAGTTGCAGCCGACTGTGAGCAAGTAACAAACTCAAAAATTCCAGTTTTTAGGAGGGTTAAATCTAAAGAGACCAATGTTTTTATTTCTACCCTCCCTCAATAAGGTCTTTCAGATGGATTATGCAATGATTGCTTTTTTCTGTCAACTGACAAGTCAATTCTCTCCCTCCTTTAAAATTAAGTCTGAAACAGAATTACTTTAGTTTGTTTAAAGCAGGGTGGGGTTAGGGGTAGGGGTGGGGGTGTGGGCATGGGCATGGCAGAGTTTGGGCTGAAATATTTTCCTTGGATCTCTGTTGCATTTACTGGGGTGTCTCAGACTAATTTTTTGATTTGAGTGTTGAGCTACATTTTCTACCTTCCAGAAAAGTGCCACAACTGCTAGATCATGGGTATTCTGTCACTCAGTGTTATGAATGTCTTCTTCTGACACATTTTGTCTTGCAAAAATTATGAAATATTTAACAAGAGAAACCATTCTGAGGGAATACAGTAATGCTTAAGTAATGCTTAAGCCAACTGCTTGTTTTGCATTCTGTTCAAAACAAAACAGTTTAAAAATGAGACACAGGGGAAGAATCAGCTCAAAAAAGTGAAAAGCACAAAGGATAAGGGATTATTCTGAAAGGCTGAAAATCCCTTTTCAAATTTCTGTAGGATATTGGAAATACCTGGAAGTTATGAATGAACAGCTTGTATAAAAGACAAAGTATGAAATGCACTGCCTCCAGCAACCCACTTCTAAAACTGGCCCTGATTTTATCCAGAACAGAATATTTGGTAAACTCAGGTTCTGAATAGCTTTAGGACTAATGGCATTATATTTTTCAAGAAATAAAGTATTTACAGACACACAGATGTGTGTTCACACTTCTACATACTGTTTCCAGCTTTTGTTTAACATTCAGTTGCTGAAATGTGCTACTTAGGCAGATGCTTGACATCCAAAGCTTCCCTTGAGACCTATATTTCATAGTGCTTCAGATTTTGGCTGGGCCAAATGAGATTTCAGAGGTCCATTTCTACTGAAGGTTAGAGTTCTCTTTCTAAATACAGGTAGCCAGAATGGAGTATCCTGAATTAAAGGTCTTTTATGCAACCCCATTTTAAATATATTACTGCTGTACTTAACTGTTCTGGAAGCTTCTGCCAGGCAGTGGTCTTTGGTTCCCCAAGTCAAGTGATGCAGCATGGCTTGTGAACAGGTTAATACTTTCCCTAAAGCACTCTGGTGAAACCACACTACACAGACCTTGAGGGACACTCATCTTTCTGGCTCCGTGAGTTGTGTCTGTGCTCCCAATACACATTTGCACTATGTGTGGGTTTTCCAGTAAAGAGTGTGTGAAATGGCATTAGAGCTGTGCTGATGAAAATGTGCGGGGATGGAGGCTTGGTGGGGTAGCATGAAAAGACAATGTGGCATAAAGGGAGTTGAATCTGGTGTAGTTTTGTCTCCTTTCAGAGGAGTTTCATCTCATGTGGTTTAGTGGAGCAGCCCTGGAGCATGTTCTCTTCATAATAAAGCAGGAAAATTGACAGCCTTACAGACTTCCCTAATTTTTTTTGTTCCAAATATTAAATTAGATGGAATTACTTTGGATTTGCCTGGTACTGTGGATCAAGTTAGTTCATTCTTAACTTTATTAAGGATAATAGATAGATGACACATAATCTTGGAGTTTTTCAAAGCAAGTATATGACTTCACAAATCTTATGTAAATTCTCATTCTGCCCTATATATTACCCCTATATGTCTTTGAAGAAGATCTGACTGGGTTTTGGCACTCTTAGGTTCTCTTGGTATCATTATAGTACAATTAGTTCCCCTTTCTAACAATATGGTTTTGTCTGACATCTATTTCTTTTAGGATTAACATCAGAAGGAGGTGGGCTTGATTACAATATCAGGTACCACAGTGTAGACAACCACCAAAAGCTCAGCTGTTGACACCTGTACTAAATATCTAAACTGCTTTACATACCCAGGACAGACATCCTGAACAACCTAAAGGACCTTGAGTAAATTTGTCCATTTCAAATTATTACCAGTTAAAGACAAAATCAATGTCCAATTAAATCAAACACAGACAATTCTTCCACTGAGAGAATAAGTACAAATAGTCCTTAACTTCTCTTATAGATATTTTAGCATAGCTAAACCACTACTGCTTGAAGTTAAAATAGCAAGGAAATGAAAGTATGCAAAGAAGGCTTCCCTTCATTTCCATTTTTGTGTTCAACCCGCCCCCACCTTGTGCAAGAGTGGAATAAAGATGTAGTCCCAGTTTGGTGGTATATCCATACACACCCTTTGGAGATTTTGATCTGGCCAGACCCAACCCTTTCCCAATCTCTTGAACTATGAAGATGCAGGAGTTTGTCATCGCAGCTCGGTGATAACTGCAGAGGCTGAGCAGAGCTCAGCAGGTTTGATGCAGAGCTGTGCTAACACAGCTCTCTGACAGATTGGAGCTGGCTCCCATCCACCTACCCTGGAGTACAGACAAAACAAGTTCACATCCATCTGCACGTGTTCATAAAAGCCAACGCACAGCTGCACAGCCCAAAAGAGGAAGGGAGTGGCTCAGGCTAGAGGCTCACCCTGCTTCCTACACATTCACTGCCTAAAAAAGGAAAGGCAGCTCAATATTCCGGAGGAAAAAAAAAAAAAAGCTCTGGCTTCACTTGTTTGATGACACAACGGACAGAAAGTTGTGCAAGAAGTTTGCCTTTCGGAGAGGTATGGAGCTGCACTTCCCTGCACAGAGAGCCAGGGCTAAATGGCACAGCTAATCCTTCACGGTATGATTCCTACATTAGTCTTTGACCTCCATTAGGTCAGCCAGCTGTGAAAAGAAGGAGAAAATGCTTGGTGGGAAGGGGAAAGTAAAGCAAGGCACTGTGCACATGTATTTGTCTCCGTATTTCTCCCATATGAACACTAGGTAGGAAGTAAAATCTTTTAACAATTTAGCTTTGTGTGTCTCGTCTTTGTGAACTCTATTTCAGTCCCTATAATGGTAGAATTTACAATAAACAGACTTTATACATAATTTTAATGAATTTCAGGTCATCTTCTTGGTCTCAGCTTTAAAATTTCCAGCCAATTTAAACTAAATCCTAAGAAAAATAATATTATTGCTATTACTAAAAGAAAGACAAACAAAATGGCATCTGTGGAAGAAACACACACAAATTTATTCCATCTTGGCTTGTTTAAAAGCTATATGAGCTTTAAAAAGTGTGAATGGAGTGAAGTTTTTATTAAGATCAGCTGCAAAAGGACAGAAACGACTGAAAGAGCTTAATGTTCAAGAGACTACAATTCTGTGAGAGACTGGATCAGAAGACAAGAGAAGAGAAGATAATGTCCTCTACCTAGACTTTTTTAAGGCCTTTCATAAGGTCTCCCACAGCATTCTTACTTCTAATTGGCAAGATATGGACTTGATGAATGGAATAATTAATTGATAAGGAATTGGGTGCAGGGGCAAATTCAAAGAGCTGCAGTGAATGGCTCTATGTCCAAATGGAGATCAGTAACCAGTGCTCCTAAGGGGGTCATACTGGGTCCAAAATTGTTTAATATGTTCATCAATGATCTACAGAGCAGGATCAAGTGCACCCTCAGCAAGTCTGAATATGACACCAAGCTGAGTGGTGCAGTTCATACTCAATTATCTGAAACTTCGACAAGCTCAAAAGAGGGCCCGTGCAAACCCCATGAACTTCAACAAGG
Source organism: Acrocephalus scirpaceus scirpaceus (assembly GCA_910950805.1). Taxonomy (NCBI): domain Eukaryota; kingdom Metazoa; phylum Chordata; class Aves; order Passeriformes; family Sylviidae; genus Acrocephalus; species Acrocephalus scirpaceus. The sequence goes on from OU383777.1 coordinate 10,447,078, forward strand.
CCATATTCAAGGTGCTGCACCAGGTTCAGGGCAATCCCCAGTGACAATATGGCTGCGAGATGGATTTGGAGGTATTGATGGGTGAAAAAATTGGATATGAGTCAGCAATGGGCACTTGAAACCCAGAATGCCAGTCACATCCTGGTTTGCATTACAAAAAGATGTCTAGCAGGCCCAAGGAGGTGATTCTGTCCCTCTTTTCTGTTCTACTGAGAGCCCACCTGAAGTACTGTGTTCAGTTCTGGGGTCCCCAGTAGGAGAAACATGGATCTGTAAGAGCAGATCCAGATGAAAGCCATAAAAATATCAGAGGGCTGAAGCATCTCTGTTTTGAAGACAGGTTGAGGGAGTTGGGGTTGCTCAGACTGGAGAATAGAAGGCTCTGGGGAGACCATAGAGCACCCCTTAATAAATGAGGGCTTATAAGAAAGACGAAGACTTTTTACCAGAGTCTCTAGTGGCAGAATGAGGCAAAAAGGCATTTAATCTAAAGAGGGTACATTGAGGCTGAGCTGAAGGAAGAAAGTCTTTACTGTAAGGCTGATGAGAAAGAGGAATAGGTTGCTCAGAGAAGTTGTTTAAGGGTGTGTGTTAAGAACCCATCCTTTGAAGTGTTTCAGGGCAAGGCAGGCTTTGAGCAGCCTGATCCAGTGAAAGGTTTCCCTGCCCATGGCAGGGGAGCTGGAACGAGATAACATGTAAGGTCTCTTCCAACCCAAACAAGTCTATGATTCTGGTAAAAATGCAGCTCATAAGGGCCTAAGTTAATAAGCTAGCTTTTGTTCATCAGTGAAGATTTTGCTCTCAGGAACAGGCAATTAAAGTCAGTGCAATATCTGAGTACAAAAAATTTACTGCAAGAATTGGTCATTTTTGTCTCTGTGTCCTTGCATCAATTAAAAAGGTTGTTGTAGGTTCAAAAGTTAGTCACTTGATTTCTTCACAAGATGATAAATTCATTTAATATAGTGACTTGATATCAAATAATAAGGGTTATATATTCTCATCGAGTTGAAGGGGTTTGAAGTTGTAATAATTTACAAATAACCTTTCCAAATTTTCTAGAAATTATATCAAGATTTATCACTTATAGTTCCAAGCAAAATGAAATTCTTTCCACTGCTGGACATAATTTATTATCCACAGAGATCTGCAAATACTGATGAAAAATCTTAAAAATAAAAAATCTGCTTATACTTCTTGAGGTTTAAAACCTCAAGAATTACCAGAAGTAGGGTAAAAGCAAAAATAACCAATGGGATTTGAAATGTTTTATTGACTCTCTTTACCCATACTTTCTTAGATTTTTCTCTCCAAGTTTTTGTGAATGATTATTTTTAATTTGTTTATTTTATTTTTTCTTTAAATAAAAAAACATTTTAGACTCTTTTTTATAACTGTATTGTCTTACTGATCTCACCAGCTTTGCAGGAATGCATCATTGGAACCATATATACTACTCATTGTATAAAGGAACATTAGAGAACAAAAGAGAAATCAACACTATTTCTCTTTTGCCACTCCTGGAAGAAAAAGGTTAAATATCCACCAAAGGCACAGCACATACCTGAAAGACTTCTTTGTTATAACACTGACTGTTTCTAAAGGCAGTTCTTAAGAAAAAGAAATTAGCGACTCAACATTGTGTAGAAGGGTAAATACAAATTTAGAAAAACAAAAGTAAAAAGTCATTTTCAAGGACACAGATTAAACAAAGAGCTGTCTGTTATTTCTTGCTGTGTCTGTGATCATTGAGGCAGCTTTTGCCTCTTGTTTCTTTGTTAAGATTTCAGTCAGCTATTTTTTTTATTGCATATATCATACACCAATTCTAATAAGCTCCAGATCTCTGACTTGGCAATAGGTTTCTAAACAAAACAACACAAACAAAAGACAACACCATTGCAAGACACTCAATAAGTCTGGAGTGATTTACATCCAGCTAACTGCTGTCTGAAGAGCAACTGCTTTGTTTTCTACTCTGAATTCTTTGTAATCAGGAAACCTTGCCTGAACACTTCTTCAACATGTACTTTTACAGTAGCTGTTCTCTGCAACAGATTCTAACAATGATTCTGCATGATGATGGTCAAAGGCTTTGACTGAGGCCAACTTGTATTTAGTTTTAATGGTATAGAAAATTAGCATATTGTTGATAAATCCCTTTTATGTTAATACTGAGAACAGAAGAGTTTTGGAGAGGGTTTAGACTACTGCTAAAAGGTAAAAAAAAACCAGCCAGGATTGAAATAAACCATCAGGACAGAAAGAAAAGACCTGGACTTTTGTTTTTATATTCAACTGTAAGGGTCCTTTCTTTCTGCCAGTGTGCATTACAGCATACAGACATCTCAGGGCTGTTTGGTTTTGTTGTTTTTTTTTTTTTTTTTTTTTGACTCTTGTTGTAGCTGTCTTTATTTGAGTAATAAGACACAAAGAAAGATTGATTTATGGAATAATCTTATGAGACACTGAGCTTGCTACTGAAGATGTTGGGAGATAGATACAGTTTTTCTAGTGTTTATCAATATGAGCTGAGGGAGAACATTAGATATTAAATATCTGTGGAAAAATCAGAGTTCTGGGCACGTCAGTAAAGATAGGGAAAATATTCAGAATTTGATCCTAAAATTGTATTATGAAAGTTCTTGTAACAAAAACTCAGAGGTAGTATAGGGCTTGTTTTCCTTTGCCCTTTTTTTAGTTTCCTTTTAGCACATCGGTGCCACTAAGAAGCTCAAAGCAGCCTAGCAACAGTTAGTACACAATGTATGTGTGGCAGAAGCAACACATTCCAGTTGTTATGACTTCTGGGATATGGCCATGAGAAAGAAAATATGCCCAGATCACTGCTGAGTGAGTATGAAGTGGCAATTCACAGCTCAGTATGTCAAACGAGCCAGAATAACCTCTGTAGTCTTGTCAGCTGCTTTATAATAAGGTAAAAAGTTCCAAATCAGCACCTTTTCCTTGCCCTTGATCAACCAAAAATTATCTTCTACTAAAGAGGCAGCACAGTAATTCAAGCAAACTTTTAGACTTTAGCATACATTTGCATATGATGAATTAGAAATTGTAAAGATTGAGGATTAGCTTTGACTGAAGCTATGGTAGCACTTCCCCAGTAAAGCTGCAGGTACTGTGAAGCACAACATTCCTTCACAGGAGAAGGAGCCCTTGGACAGGCTTTGGAAGTGCAAAGATAGTCAGAGTTTCTGAGCACATCCCTAACTAGCAGAACTGTAAAGAGGAGAGGGGAAAAGTCCCTGCCTTTCTTTCAAAGAAGATTTTCTGTTTGGCAATCTGCTCAGAGGCAGACACAGCAGTGTGAAGTAGCTGGAGGGGGATGTGAGCAGAGAGGCAGGAAGACCCAATCTTTCAGTCACCTACACAATACAGGATCACCAGATGTAGGTGCAATTCCTCAGATGCCTGAGAACTTTTTCACTTGGTCCTCTGAAAAATGCCCAGATGAGCTCTTCTGCTTACACCTTGATGAGGTTAAGGTGACTTAGCTTTTGGTCTTCCTCTGCTGGAAGGATCATCAGGGGATGACTCTACCACCCCAACCTTTTTAGTTATCCGGAAAGGGTAAGGAAAAAAGGCAATTAGAGTCAGAGAGAGAAAGAAGGTACTTCCATTGCACTGCCCCAGACTTGTTAGCAGGATTAATGCTCAGTAACAACCCAAGAAAAGCACATGGAAAAAGAATACATACATATGAAGATTAAATTAAAGTCTCCCAAGAGAGATTTGATTCAAATTCCTTTTGCAATAGTATATAAATATAATAAGATTAAATACTTACAGTAGTAAGGATCAAATGCCAGGTTTTATAACACATTTTTGGCAGAGGAAAGTGAAAACAAATCAATGCCTGGTGGCCTACAGATGCCTAGGAGGATGGTCCTATCTCTCAGTGAAATCAGAATAAGTCAGAAACTTCTGAAAATCCCATTAAGTGCTTTGGTAGTACCTCTGCATGTCTACATAGCATCTGAAAATCTTTCAGCTAAATCATCAATCAAAAACCACAAGATGGCAGACAACAAATGATTAGTTCTCACCACAATTTCTATTTCATCCAGGAAAAAGAAAAAAGTCAGAAATATGAAAAATAAAACATTACCATTTTAAGAATTTGTAATGACACAAAGAATTTCACATCTGTGTTTGAGGAAAAAAAATGATGTACTACATCCACAAAAGTAAATAAAATACGAAATGAAAATACAAAAGCATTGAAGCACTTTCAATATTTTTATGAGTCTGTTTATGATTCATTAAACTTCGCTAACGTGACAAAGTTCAACAGAAACTTATTGTGACCCTAATTATTATTAGAAAAAGAGCATGGCCTTTTTTCTGTTAGGAGTGGCAAATATCATCATAGATGTCACTGGTCTTTCCTGTCTGTGTCATGGCCAGTCTCCCCACACATTTACTGGATACTCTGTTTGACGCTGGGCTCAGCCATTTACCCTTCAAAATTCCCAGCCCCAAATAAAAGCACACCATTTGCATCATAAGCTCAGTGACTCATGCCATAAAATCAGACTTCCTCTTTATTTGGACATTGAACAAGTGGCTTGACCCAAGATGTAATAACTGTTGCAAAGGAAAAAAAAACCCAGCCATTTCCCTTAAGCATAAAGGGAGCTGGTAATAACAAGACATCAGCTTAAGTGGGTTAACAGGGTCACAGAACCATTTACATTTTGTTTGGTGTGTGAGTTTTTGAAGTTCTGTGTAGCTTTTAAAGAAATGCAATTATTGTACTAGGAAAGGAGGAGACACAATCCCATCAACATTTACACAAACAATAGGTCTGTTAGCTAAGAGAGTTCAAAAACCTCACCCCTTTATGTTGGAAACTGAATTCCTGACTACAAAAGAATTTTCTGTCAAAAGCACAGGGAGCAAGCAATTTAGAATATGTTGCAGATGTAACAATCAATAATCATTTTAACCTGAGTAAATGCCAATGCTTCGGCTATTCAAACTTATTTTTAATTACAATTTTTACTTTGAAATTCAATTTTATTTTAACTTGTGAAGGTTGTCATTGATGCCAAATCAAATATCCCAGCTATTTATCCCACTGCTGTCCCCAGACTTAGGTAATGCCCTGCATGTTTTATCTGTGCTCTTCAGCGTATCCATAAATATTCAGCAGACCAATTTCTCTTGTTCTGTTACTATGATGATTTTCCTTTGCTTACACCTGCATAATCCCATTACCCTCATAGCAGATCCTCAGATACAGCTGTGCAATGTTACTGAGGATAATGACCATGACATGCCAACTTATATAAAACAGTATTTGTGAAAAGGCAGAAATGTAGATCACACTCCTTTGGAAAACAAAAGGAAACCCAAAACAAACTGAAATTATCATCTCAAAGAGATAAGTACCCAAAAATCTAATCCCAATGAAAGATAATTATAGGGCTGGACCACCACTTCCATGAAGTCAGGCTGAGAGCGCTGAGCTTGTTTAGCCTGGAGAAGGTTTCAGGGAGACCTTGGAGCATCTTCCAATGTCTAAAGGGGGCTACAAGAGAGCTGGAGAGAGACTTTTAAGGGCATGTGGTGACAGGACAAGGGAGAATGGCTTCAAACTTCAGGTTCAGATTAGATCTAAGGAAGAAATTCTTCCCTGTGACAATGGAAAGACACTGGAACAGGTTGCCCAAAGCAGTTGTGGATGCCGTGTAGGCCAGGTTGGACAGGACTTTAAGCAAACTGGTCTGGTGGCAGCTGTCCCTGCTCATTGCAGAGGTTTGGAATGAGATCTTAAAGGTCCTTTCTAACCCAACCATTGTATGAATACAGGATTCTAGGAATGTCAAGTATTATATAGTTTATTCGTATCAACCCAATGCATTCAAACTATGGTCAGAACCATAAAATACTGCAGGATAGTATCAAGAGACAAATTTTTGTTCTTTGTAAGATAGAAATAAGCACAGGTTACAGGTTTTAGCAGAGTTAATAATCTATTTCTGGAATAGAAGTGGGACTCAGTGAAAATTAAATCCTTAGCAAAATAAAAAAGGAACTCTAATAACCTTTAAGTTATTGTTGTGATTTGTCATAGTGAACCAAACACAACCCCTGAGCAGAAATGGGCTTTTAGCAATTGACAGACACCTTGCTGCCAAATATTTCAAAGAATTCACATGGTCAAGCATAGAGGCGTGTGATAAAACACCTTGAAAGATTTTTGTATCTCTACCAGACAGATAGGAATTGAGTATGTAGAACTATAATTTTTCCCCCTAGGAGCTGCCTGGTACAGAGAACTGTCTTTGTTAACAGAAAAATTACAGCTTGAAAGTTTAAACCTCTATCAATGCTTGTTGCCAACATGCAAAAGTGAGAAATGCAAGAGTTAGACACAGCAGTGGAGTAAGGGGGCATTGTAAAATTACTCTTTTTTGTTCACCCCCAGCATTCCCAGCACTGGAGTCCAGACTGCCATGGAAACCTGTGGGAAAGCTGCTGGTCTGCTCTCACAGCCACGGGACAGATCCCCTTCCCCTGCACCATCAGAAATTCACATACATCTCTCTGTCTTTGATGCAATTATTAGGCCTGTACCTGGGTTTGCTGAGAAATTTTGGACTGAGAGATCTTAGATCTTATTTTGGTAGTCACAAGGTTCCAGAGGTGGCTTGTACAAAAGGGTGCTTTTTTTTCTTTTTTTTTTTTTTTTAATTTTTTTTTTTAATAATTGTGGCCATCTCCTAATACTTTATTATATCATGGCAGTTTTTTATCCGAAGATATTTTTAAAATATTCAGATGTTTTGTGAAATATGTCTGTTTCCACAGTCCGAACAGATCTCAAAGGCTCTAAAAATCATACCCAGACTTCATTAGGAGTAAACTGACACCATCCCACTGAAATTGCTGACTGTACTCTGTACAGTCAAGATACTCTCAGTTGCCAACATGGGAGATACAACTCATCATCTGCACATCTTATACATCCTCTCATGAGCATGTAGAAAAAAATCTGCCACTACATGGCAGGGGAAGTGATTTAATTCTTTTTTCCATACAATTATAGGCAAGTTAAATAAATTACCTTTATTTTGATGTGAGAATCCTACAGATCTTTGTTCTGACATTCCCTTGCCAGAAGCTCATAGAGTTTATGAGTTGTATGTAAAAAACTCCTTCTTCTTTCATACTCAAAATATGTAGTGTCTATTGTCACAGCCTGCACTTCTAAGACATTCAATGGAACCTGTTTATCTGTCTAAGTATTAGGTATATGAGGAAAAAATCACTGCATATTTTGATCCCTTATATAAAGTCAGTGCATTACACTAAATAGTTATCTAGGAGATCTCAGTTCTGTAGTTGGGCCATCTTTCTTAGGATTTCTGTTGTGTTGGAATATAACCACATAAAGGCCATAAAACATTAATTTTTCTAACGTAGCACACTATTTTTCTGGGAGGAGGTTTGAAAAATATTGTATCCATACCAAACCAGAGGGGAATGTAGGCACCACTATACATAGTACTTTCAGTTAGTTGGAATTTGCCCAGGACTATAGGGCTAATTTCTCTGTTCTTGCTAATCACCAATTTGGTTAAGTGCTAAGCCCTTCAATTTTGCAAGTCTTCAGATGTTGCAGAAGTGTTTTTACTTCTCAAGATCAGACCTTAAATAAATTATAGGGTACTTAATTATAGCACATGATCAACTTTGTGTCTCATCCAGCTTTATGGATCATCACCAAACTACCAGAAGAGAGTAAGATCAATTTAATTACTAAGTTTGAAGAAGACATACTTATTAATCCTCATTTTCAGAGTTTCCATATGTCTGCTTGCTCTATGAGTCAATATCCCCAGGCATGTCATGCTAGGCTTCTATAACTAAATCAGTCCTCTTAAGATAACAAAATGAAATGCAAGAAAAGTGATCCCTTTCCATATGGAAAACTTTCTGGTGTCACATAAGTCAAGACACAAGATATTATCCCCACTTTACACTTCCTCTTTTTCTCAAAATTCCAGATAACTAGGAAATCCATATTCTTTCATGGCAGCATCACTGCAGTGATGTACTTCTAAGACATATCTTTTGTGATAGTTTTCATCACATATAAAATCAGCCACACTGCTCTGAGAGTCTATCTAGCCCAGTAATGTCTACAGAAATGTCCACCTGTGGAAATATCAGGAAAAAGAGAATCAGACCAAGCTGCCCTATTTCACCCATAATATTCTGTTTGCCTCAATCTACTTTCAGATTTATTTATATGTGCTCCTTCAATCTTTTTATGTTAATCCATAAAAATGTTTTGCAAACAAAGTATTTTTTGGCAAAGAACTACACAGTCATAAAACCTGTTGCATGAAAAATCACTGCTTTTTGTTTGTTTTGAAATTCTCTACTCTGAGATGGTAATAGACAGGGGCCATCTGATGGAGCTTGTACTGGAAAAAAACACGAATAGATCCCTATCTGTCTTCTCTATGGTGCTAATTATTTTGCTGATCTTTATCACACTCATAAACTTTTTCTTCAGTAGGTTGAGGAGGTCCAACCTGCTCAGCTGTTGCTTTTGTGAAAGTTGTTTTACATCTTCATTCAATCTTATTGCCCCTGCTCCTTTTTTTTTAAGATGCCAAGGTAAACACATTATGAAACAAGGAATCATGCAGTAGCTTATCACGATTTTTTAGTTTCTTTATTTATTTCCCTAAAAATTAATCATATTTTATTTACCTTCTTGACCACTGACAGTGAACTCGTTTCCACAGAAATTTTGTATCAGTGAGGTTAAAAGAATTATGAAGTAGTTCAGTGTATTTTAAACCTGTGAGACTACTAAAAGTCCCAATATGCTAAGCTGTCCTAATAATAACTGTATGACTTTATAACAAAGATTTCATTGCTGAATTTATCTGTTGTGCTTCAGAGATGGGAGAGAGACATTCAGCTGACAAAGGAGTTATCACCTACAGCAGCTTGGATACTGGAGCAGTCATACCTGGCTATATTCAGGTGTGGCCCTATGAAGAGGATAAAGTAGCATTAGACTTCCCTATAAATAATATCTGGAAAAGGATATTTTTCTATGACATATTTGCACAGTAATATGGCATCCCCATTTAAAACTGTCCTGGCTGTATTTTCTAAGAAACGTACCAAGAGCTGACTTCTACCTCTTTGCCTCAAGATATATGAGGAAAACAACAGCACTCTCAGCAGTTTGAAATTCTGGAATGTTCATTGTCTGTTGAAATAAAAGCTCAGCCAAAAACTGGGAGAGAGGCTGAGGAACTCAATCTAAAAGCTTCCACATTGACAAGGCAGGAGATGTCTTGATGAGACTAATTTCATGGGTGTTGCAGGACTGTGCTGGCAGTCACTGGGTTCCTATGTGCTGCAAATTCTGTTTTCTTTTTTAGTTGAAAAATGCAGTTTTTACAGAAACTTTCTTTACCTGAATTCAGAAATACATTGAAACAAGCTGTAACCACAGTGCAAGAATCTCCCATTTTATGCTCATATATCTTTTTCCTAAATAATGAAGGCATACATTTATGTCATTTCTCAGAAACGTTGGTCTTTTTCTTTCTTATATGAATTAGAATTAAGGAGAAAGAGTAGACGCTCTTGCTGTAAGGGAGAAGGGAGATAATTCCTACACTGTCTGAATATTTCACTACTCTGCTTTTAGTTCTTATTGATATAGCTCCTCCAAAGCTCCAAAAAGAGCTTTTGGCAGGAATTACTGTTCCCATGCGCAGGTGTGCAATGTTATCACTCCTTGTTAGGTTCTATTGATTCTCTTTGGTTTAAAAGGAACTGAGAATGGATACTGATCACTTAAAAAGAGATCAGTAACATACTTTCTACTTTTACAGCCAATAGTGTAACTATTATAGTCCATAGTGTAAAGACTTTTATTCAGGGGCCGAGAATATAGTCCTGAGAAAATGAAATATGAACAGCCAAAATGTAGCCATTTTTCCAAAGGAGGAAGAAGTTCAGAGTACTGTAAAAATAAAATAGCTGCATAGAGCAATTTACATTGGCTTATTAAAGTCAGCATTTAAATTGAGGGTGAGTGCTTTTAAAGTAATGTAAGAAAGAGCAGGACTGCCAGTTGGATAACTAATTTTAGCTGGAAAACCAGAATAAGGTGTAGTTTGAAGAGATGATCAAAGAGAGAGACTTATAGAAATTGTATATACCGGCTACCAGCACAGGAAGTTACCATCAAGGCAACCAAAGTCAAAGACACAGTGCAATTATTTAAAAAACACAAATGGATACAGCATGTCCCTGCTTGACATTCAGAGCTGCCTCTAACCCTGTAACTCAGGCTGGAAGTGAGCTCCTACTAGCAGCAAAAGTAGAGAGAGAAAAACCATGGTGAGTTTTGCAGATATGAATGTCTTTATCTTCATTAATGAATCTTGTCAGCCTAGTAAATTTATTCTAATGCGTAAATGATTGGGCAAACCTTACAGTAAACAAAGAGAAAGTGGGAAGAGAAGCACAACAATATTGCAGAAAAAGCAGTTGACTTCTTAAGAGAGATATTTTTTCCCCTGTCACATAACATATCAGTGGAAAGGTCTCTTGCATTGAGGAATAACATTTTTTTCCACAATAACTTTTAGATCAGTATGATCATAGAACAAAAGGCCTGAAGGATTCACCCTGCCAAGCTACTCTAATCTTCTACATGACACAGGCCATGGGATTCTTATTTAATCACTAAGTGCAGGGCCCTAACACTAGGACTACAGTTTTAATCACACAACATATTGAAGAAAAACCCCAGATTTTGAGTCTTTAAGCTTTATTTATTCTATAAGCTTTATGACTGAAATGATTGCATTTACAGACATTACTGATAAATATCAGAGAAGGAGTCACACAATCTTCAAGCAATGATACTATACTGATCAGCATGATAATACTGATACAGGCTTCATCTTTACTTACGTTTTTTTTCTGAAGATACAATGAGCTTTGGGATCCTGGTCCATCAGTAATTCAAGCTGGCACATGTAGCACCAGAAAATTTTGTCTGTGATAGTTTGAACCAAAAGACATTTACCTGCTTAGATTGCTGTCAGCAGTATTGTTCATTTGCTGTTTATCCCCGATCTGTTTGCAAACACTGCTGGAAAAACAGGTTTAAAACACCATGTATTCTTGTAATGAAATAAAATAAATAATGTTATTTTTTTCATGTCTAATTGACATGCCCTTAAGGGCTTAAAAATCTTGCTGGTGCAGTTAAATAACTAAAGGTTTGTTCCTTAATAACTCTTTTCCTACTCTGGGAAGCACTTAAATTTTCGGAGCCCTCACACTGACTTCAGGAAGATTGCTGGAGTTATTACTTACAAGTCAAAATTTTATTATGGCATCTGTCATTAGATAATGGCAGTATCTGCAGGAAGGCCCAAGTTTTCTGCAATGGGTGTATATAAATTGAACACAGACTTGAAGAAAATTCAGCTAGCCTTTGGTCAACTGGAGCATCCTTAGGATGCCAGTGCTGTAGGTAATGCAGTTACTCCTGTGTTTTGGCCAAAGGGAGGCATGCAGTTTGTGAAGTTTCAGGTACACACATTATCCTGCCTATTTCCCTGTTTCAGGCCATATAGCCTCCTTTTCATTTCCTTATTTTCTCTGCCTTGGAAGAGTTCTCGTACAGTAGGACATTTGAACATTTGTATTTTTTCCAAAGGCTTAAAAAATGCCACATTCACTTCTAAACCTATGTCTCTTCTCAGTCAGCAGTGCAGTGCAGTGCTGCCAAGTCCAAACTTGTGGGTTAGTTTCCTTGTTCAACAAAGGTAACCTGAAACTCTGTAAATTTTGTATAAAGCTAACATCTGCATTTATTCAGCTGAAAATTATATGCACAAGGCTAGCTCCTAGCTGGTGTAAACAGGGACAGCTTCTCTGAAGTCACTGAGGATTGCATCCACTTACACAATCTAAACATATGGTATATATATTCATCAGTTCACTTCCCTTACACCAAGTTGGCCAGATTGCCAGTGAGGTATTCATTCATGGACTACTCGTACATTCTCTTGTGCTATGAACAGCAGCCCTCATTATAAATTCAAACATGTATTTAAAAATTACCCTCAGAAGTTTAACTGTCTGCTGCAGCTGCCTTTTTGTGCACTTCTTGGTCAACTCTTGGTTTTTTCTCTCCTGCTTCATGCCCACTTAGTCTTCGATTCAGAAATCCCCCATTGCTCTTTGTATATGAAAATCTTGTTTCCCCTTGCCCCACACACTGTCCTAAGCCCTGCTTCACAGACACTAGCCAGAACTGATCAAAGTTTGACACATGAATCCTGGCTTAAAGGCAAGAGCAAACAGGACTAGAAAACAGGACACACAAAGGGGATCAAATAGCAGGCTTGAGTACATAAAAGGGAGTCGCAAAGACAGGGGAAGATTATTCTTCTGGAGCACAGTGGAAGGACAAGGGGGGATCAAGGACAGGATGGACCAAAACTGCAATAAGGAAACTCCAGTTTAGACAAGAGGAAATAATCTGTGCTGCAAGTGTGCCTATGGGCATATCTCTGAGCAGGCTGCTCAGGTGACTGAACATCAGTCCTTGGAGATTTTCAAGAGCTGCTGGGATAAGGAGCAACGTGATCCTACTTTGAGGTTGGATTGAACTCCAGAGTTAGTTCTGTGTTTAAAGGGGATTGAATGAGATTAAATCCTTGCAAACCTAAGTCATTCTGGGATCCTGCACTTGAGTAAAATTCACTTTTTATGTGACAAAAGTTGTCAACAACATAATTCCAGTGACTGCAGGTGAATATTATTGTGCTAGCATGAATACAATTAACAAAGAAACCCATGCACTCCTTTATGACAGATTATATTATGTATGATATATTATAATATGGTACGATACAATGATATAATATATAGTATAATTTTTTAATTTAAGCAATCTCCAACAGCTAGCCAAATTTTTACATGATGCTCTGATAAAACCTACAACTTAGGCAGTCATGGAGAAAGAAAAAACACTTTCAGCTGTTTTCTATAGAGCACAAGTTTACTAATGTAGAGCAACAGCTTTGATAGCTTTGAAGATTTTGTTTCACCCTCAGCAAGGAATTTCTAAAGAAAATGTTGACCTTAAAGAAAAGGGCATGAAACAGTATTGAAAGAATTGAACATTTTAATGTCGGGGATTTTCTGTATATTTTAAATACCAAAGGATTTGAAATTCTTTTGATTACAGATTAAAAATGAAAGCTTTATTGGTCATTTGATCTTGATTTGCTTTATGTATGCTAATAAAACATACTTTAATTCTACTTCTCTGGAGCTTATGATGATAACTAGATACTATGTTTGTGATTTTTTTCAGAAAGTGAACTTTTACTATGAATTCCCTTCTATGCTGTTATCTACAGTTTGGTTTTTTTTACTAATAACAGCTCAGATGATATAACCTCTAATAGGAAGATAAGTGCTTAAAAAAAACCCCAAACCCAAATTTGTTTGATTCCCTCATACTAAGACATCCCATATAAAAATCACTTTTGTTTAGACTGTGTGCAGAAGGGGGGAGCTGCTCACTGAAAGCAGATGGTTTGTACACAAATTCTCTGTTTCTGCTCCATAAAAATTACTAACTCCATTTATGGAAATCACGTTTCTCATGCATTACAATTGTGTAAAGGAAACATAAAAAACCTCTTAAAAGTTAAATCACTCTCTTTTGATTGCGACTTACATCACCCTGCACCTGTGCAAACCACCAAACAAGGTGTGAAGTAGTCAGCAGAGATTTCAAAATACCTCCTCATTAACAAAGATGCTTTAAAAGATTGTTGCCCAAAATTAGTTTCTATGATAAGAATACAAAATTAGCATCTTTAAATATTTACAAAGTGATATGTATTTTAAAACAACCTAGGAATCAACATCCTCCCTAAGATGCAAATAGTCTGACAAACTATTCAGAATGAAAAATATATTCAACAACTCGAGCATCATTTTCTTTTCAAGCACCTTTTGTGAATAGACTTGATTTTTGACAATGCCTTCATTATTCAAACATATTTTAAACAGTCATTACCCAAAGATTAGAATAAGCATGATTGAGTCCTGTGGCTGTTTGAGATGGCTCACAAATATCTATTTGCACTTTAAAAGATTTGGGGATTTCTGCATATCAGAATTGTTCTTTGAATGCTTGCAGACAGAGTTTGAAATATAGTAGAAAATACTCTTGATAAATATTCTTTTTTTTTCCTGCAGTGACCCCTTCCAAGTTTAGCCAGGTTGCTAACTTCATGCCTTCTCTGGATTTGAAAAGGTATCTCACACAAATACAGCAAATGTGTTACACCGTCTCTGACAAAGTATATTTGTATGACATCAAAAACACAGGTATGCTCTGGTGTTACTGATGTTGCTGATGGCTTCTTACAAGCTTTTCAGTTTTCCTTGAGTCATACTGGATTAGCTTTAAAAAATCACCTAAAGGCAATATAGCATTAGTTGAAAAAGGCATTGAGAGACACATCCTTTCTGTAAAGTTTCCCATTCAAATAGAGAAACTGGAGAAAAAATGCAGTGAGGGAGTCTCCTTGTCTCCTTTTCTGTGGGAGGTAATGCCAAGGCACATAGGAAGGGAGGTGAAGGTGTGACACACAGGAATTAACCATCAGGATCACAGAAGAAACTTAAGAGTTGTACATTTATATCAGGTTTTTGCCAGGGTGTGGGTTGGGTAAAAGTTCATTTTCTTGTGTTTGCTTGCTTTTAGTCCAGAACCACAACAGGGAAGAGAATATACTTCTTTATAGTCTCATTTTGTTTTTTACCAGACCCAGACTGAATAAAACTAGTTCCATCAATCAGGTAGAAACAGGAGAATGGGACACCTGGGTACAAGTCTGACACCTGTAGAAGGCTGCTGCTTTTCTTTAGATCTATCATGCAGAAGAGAGTGAAGGAAAGTGCTGGCCTATGGAATCCAGTGACTCTTGAAGTGATAAATATTTTCTTCTAAGAAAGTAGTAACAGCTCTTTCATACATGAAAGTTTCATAAATGAAACTGCCTGTTTCCAAAACAATTCTAATAAAATGCCTAAAATAACATTTCACAAAGTAGTTGTGTGTTTAAAGGTATTGGAAAAAAACCCTTGAAATGTGTACTGGAAAAATACTGAAAGCCCCTGAAACCTGTAGCGAATGTGTGTTCCCAGGGTGCACAATGTTTCCGATAGAGAATTAAAACTACAGAAGAGGTACACAGCCATTTTATTACAATTATTACTATTAAAAGATAATGTAAACCTGCTAGCAGTATAAAGGAGATTACCTGGCAGAAGAAGGCTCCCTGCTCCCAAGGAGGTACAAACATTAGTGGACACCCATCTCCAGCTGAGTTCCATTTATTGCTTTTGATCTTCAAGTGGGTAGGTAACAATTAGAACTACAGTAGTATCAACTAAGATTGAAAAAACAAATTACAGGAAGAATTTTGGAGTAGCAGCTGCTGGTTTGTATGACAAATAAAAATCTTACAATTTTGTTCAGGCATGTATGTAAATCCACACAAGCAGCTCCACTAGTCATTCCATCAGTGGAGCAAGGACAGCACTCCCAAAATCAGCTAGTCATGGAACCCTGTGATTTCAACCTGTTCCAAATAAAGACACCAGCTCAAATGTTGGAATTTATCTGGGCTGTAGTCCATCATTCCAAGTATTTGTTATCTGCTGAATTTTACAAAACTCCTGTCATTTTGCCTAAAGCAGAAGGGAGAAAGAAGTTAAAATTCTGAGATTGCAAATGCAGAATTTAATTGACATGATTTTCATCTCTAACAGCAAGGATTCCATTATTGATACTGAGGTATTATTGCCTTGGGGAGTGTATTGAGATCCTAAAAAGATATGCAGGTGTTAACACAATTTTTTCATAAGTTTGTAACTCAGTGAACTTACTGGCTTCACCAGAATAATATTTTTTGTGCCAACTGCAGTTCTGGCTTTTCAATTCTCAATGTAACGTCCATGCAGTGATGAAGTGGTTTGAAATTCAAAGCACATAAATCTTTCCCCTAAAGGATGCTTCTGATAGTAATTAATAGTTCTTCATAAAACTGCACGGATGACAAAATGACCAAATTCAATCATACATTTCAACTACCAGTTTCTTCAAATAACAGATTACTGCTGGATCTCTGCACATTTCGGTATATGCCAATGAAAAAAAATAATTTGACAAGCTGGAGAATACCTAAAACATATCTTAAAGCAATTTGTATTCTTCTTGTCACATTTTTTTTCCTTATGGCTGTCAGTGAAAGGGATTTAAAGGTAGTGATCATGTGATATAGTACATTATTACAGGAAATGGGACAATGAAATACATCCTTCGTAGACGCTAAATAATATTAAATCAGAAAATTATGTTCTGAGAGACTCAGAATTGAAAGGATCCATTGGTTGGTGATTGGGGTGGATGAAGACGACACAAGAAAATCCTTGTCTAGAGAAATTTTCAATATCTGGCAGAAGCACAGGATGAGATCTTGAAAATACCTGCACAAGACACCCAGTGTGTGCACTCCCGGGTCCATCTCTGTTTAAGAGCACAAATGCAGCTTGCATGATAACAGTCTTTCAGGGCTCTGAAAGCTCTACTTAGTGTGTATTTTTTGTTTGTTTCTTATTCCAGAGTGAGGATTTTCTATTTTTCTGGGAAACAATCCAACATTCACCAACATTAGCAGAAGCCATTACATTATATTTTGGGATCTAACTTCTATTCTGAATTTTTTTGGTGGGGAGTAGAGAAAAGACAATTCTTTTCCATCCCAAAGGTTTCCCAGATTCATATTTTGATATAGCACCTCTCTGTATTCCTCCCATTCTCACAAATTACATCACTCATAAAAAATGTTAGATCCTCAGGATTAAGTACTTTTCCTTTTTTTTTTTTACTCACAGCAGGAACTTAAGGATTCATGTCTTTTATCTTACACATGTTCTAACGCTTCAACTTCCATTTTCTTGGAGGGCATGAACAAGTGCTTGATGCTAACCCTGCCTTGGCATACTTCCTGAATTGTGCCCATAGGTCACAAAACACCAACTTTGGGCTTTGTTGTCTTATGTGGTAACTTCCACATTGCAAAAGCAGTACTTTGCCTCCCCTTTGGTCTCCTCTTGTATCTTCAGACTGTCTAGGAAAAGAACACAGGACAGTGAACTATCCTTGTCTCAGTAACTTCTTTATTCTTAATTTAGGGTATTCTTAATTACAGAAGCATTAATATTTTTCACTTCATTGGTTCATGAGTGTAGATAATTACCATTTCCTATAACATATATGTGTATATTGAGATGCTTTTTCTAGTCTAAGTGCATGAATAATGCCCTCTTATGGCAAAAATTAGAGATTTCCAAAGATTTATTTGGTCTAAGATCATTTACAGAATAAATTGATGTCCAGAAAAAATAAAAACAAAACAAAAATTTTAAAACAAACAAACCCAACAAACAAAACCAAACCCAAACAAACAAACAAACAAATAAACCACAACCCACAAAAAAACCCATACTTAACCAGGAAAGAAAAAATAATTATAAAGAAAATTCGGCTGTGCATGATATTACAGTCATGTGTTACACCAACTTTTCCTTCTTTATACTTCCTTCACTTCTCTAACATTTGAGAGGAAAAACGTATCTTAAAAGTAGTTTTTGAACAATTAGGATAAGGAACTAATTTTTAAAACATTTTAATGAGTGTTCTTTGGCAACTGCTAAATTAAATTGAATGTACGTAAAGCAAAGACCAAGCATGTATTATACATATATTTATTGATATTGGCAACAAAAGATTCAACTGATTTTTGGAAGTGTTTTTAATATAAATAAACTGCAAGGAATAAATACGCAAGAGTGCATTGAAGTATTACTGAAAATGTTTATCTCCAATTTCACTGTACTTTGGAAATACATTAGGATAAATCTGGAGTAGTATAAGTAAGTGTTTTAAATGTTAGAAATGGCAAAAAGGCAAATAATAAAGTTTTTAATAAATGTTTTGTATCAACACAGTGCTTGTCTTCTGACATTTTATTACTCCTAATTGACTTTGAATAATGGGCAACAAATAAATTGAATTTAATTTAAAAAGGTGTAACTTTGGAAAAGATACTGTGTACTGGCTGCCATCCAGACTATATATTTTATATTTTTTAAAATCTTTTTGGCTTAAAACAAACTACTAGTAATAGATTCAAATAAAGATTCAATTAACAGATGTTCTGGAGACATTCACATAAAAAAGATAAATATTTAGTGGAATGTTTATGTCTCTCAAGAAAAAAAAACCCAAAAAACCAAGCATAGGCTCACTTTAAATTGTAGTTCTCTCAATAAAAAGCCAAAAACCAATTTAAAGCAACAGAAACTTTTCAGTATAATAGCAAATTCTGAGGCTTGGTTCATAATGTGAGATGTGATCCTTTACTTTGGGTGCATCAAGTGCTTCTATCAATCCTGCGCTAACTTTGAGTAGCCAACTAATAAAATAACAGCAATAAAGTCTATTTCCAATCCATAACAGCCAATAAATACATAGGTCAGAGTCTATGACTACTTCTAAGTATTTTTCTAGCTAATAAAAATTTGATTTTAAGCTGATGACTTAATGTTATTTTAAACCCACATCCTGGTTGTCCCAAGGACCAAAAGCCATACTGTTATCGGGCTTTTCGATACCTCTGAGGGTCCAATTCTGGCCGCAAGTCCCGGATAGAATGACACCTTTTCGGGATCACCCAACCCGAAGCTCAGACGAGGTATCAAAGCCTCAGGCAAACTTAGCAAGCAGTATCAGTGAATTCAGCTCTTAATGGCAGTGAATTTCAGCTCAAAGTGACATTCAGCTTTTGCTTGCTAAGTGCCCTGGCAGACACAGGGAGAGAGAGGAGAGAGCCGTATGCAGTTCCTCAGATGATTGCCTTTATTTCGGCATCTTCTTCAAAGGGTTGCAGTGACAGCTCTTCCAACTTAACAGGGCAATATTCGGGGTTTATATAGGGTAGAGGGGTTTTGAAAAGTGGACCAATGGGAGAGTTGGGTACAATTTTGGCCTATAGTCTTACAGAGAAATAAGAGGGGTCCGAAGGCGCCAAGGGGCTTCTTTTTGGCCACTCATCGTGACATTGCATTTCCTTATCTCAGGCCGCTGACCGCCAGGGAGGCCTCACAGCCTCCGTGGCTGCAACACCATACAAATAACTCAGCAGACTCCCTTAAACCCCACTGAACACACATTGCCTTCATTGGCTTCTACCATCCAGGCCAAGAGTTTGCTCAGACTTTTTATGCAACACATTCTAATGAATATTGTGGGGTAGCTTTCAAGAAGGGTTTTGATGACTGAAGTATGACAATTTAATATACTGCAAAAAGCATTTTTAGAGCCTCTCAAAAGATCTATTGCACTGACAGTGAAAAAAGGAAAACGGAGCTCTTGTCCCCATGGAATCACAAGAATTTGGAGGCACCTGTGACAAAGGTTTCTACTTTAGCAAAGGCCATACTTCCTGGGACTTCACACAGTCAAGAATACAGCACAGAACGCAATCAAAAGCACAGCTTCAATTTTATCTTCTGTAGGAGCTTAGAAGAATGCAGTGGTATCTGTATAACAAAGGACAAAAATGTCAGCATTGCACCTAAGACATCACTACAACCCCAGCTGCACCATGCTGATTCCAGAGAAAAACCTTGCCTCATGGCAGAAAACATGAGAGTCTGTTTGAGAAATGGGGATCACTTTGCTGGAAGCAAGAATGCATTCCTCAATGCTGTGGTAAGGAATTACCACTTGAATTCTGTAGCATCTCAATGTTTTCCACTTTGGGGAAATTAAAGGGTACATTGGATTTACATTAAAATAGCCAATGCTTCTTTAGTTTCCTCAAGAAAATGGAAGAATAATCATACTGGGTTACTTGAGAGATCTGGTTTAAAATCCCGACTCCACTGAGAGCTAGGGCGTAAGGCAAAAGCATCAGGCTTGACTCGTAGGAAAGGAGATGTCTTTGAGGCCAATTCTGTTCCTCAGCATTCTCTGGTCCCATATGCACAAACCCTTGATATCTCCAGGGGACAGCAGGCATTATTCAGATTGCTTCAGTCAATGCTCTGCTTGGCATGGACACTTCAAATTACAAACTTTTTAAGTAGTTTTGCTCTTCTTTCATCTGGAGACACAAGTCCTTTTATGTCTTCTGCACGGCCAAAACTTCCTTAGGGAGAGTAAATGGGACAGTGGCCAAGAGGACAAGCTTAGGGCAGGACAACGCATACACAGAGTAGTCCTTCTGCTCCTCTTCTAAAGGAACAGCCTGCAGAATGCAAACAATATGTAGTCAGCAATTAGATGGCAAATACCATCAGTAAAGCTTAGTCTCTGCTTAGAGAGAACAAAACAGATCGAAGACTGTAAGGTATACAGTCATTATTCTTGATTTGAAGATGAAGGATGGTGGGAAATAGGACTGTGCTGGTATATTACCTGGGACTGGACTGGGGGTGGCTGGCTTTCTATAATCAGTTCTGTAGGAGCGTGTTTCAAACTTAGAATGAGTAGGAAAAAATAATAAGCCTTCTTGTATTTTTTAATCTATTAAAAAACCCCAAACAAACCAGTAATTCACAAAATGCTCTAAAAACACTGAAGTAGCTGAATCAATGACAAATCTTCCTCCCAACAGAGTGAGAGGACTCCCTTGAGTCCCTGTAGATGCAGCAATGGATCAAGTACCAGGCTGTAGAGTGGCACGTGCTGGAAATGGCCATGACACCCAAGGCTATGTCACATCCCCTTCTATCCTACAGTAATCCCTTGCCTTCCCTCCCCTCCTATCTCTACTTGTCTGTTTGGATAAAAAGCTCCATAACTGCTGCTGCCCTATTTCCCTGTGTGTTTATAGAACTCCTTGCATCATATGATCTTCATTCCAAGCACTTCCAATGCAAAGATTACACACTGTTGCATCCTCTATGCATTTGTGCTTTCTTCTATTTGCAGCTTGCTTGGCCTGAAGCCATCCTTGGTGCATCAACAACCCTTTCCTTTCTTTCATTCAAGTCTTGATCATACATATTCTTACTCATCAACTTGCAAAATAATGACAACTTGTTTGATTCGTAAAAAACTCAAACATAGCTTTGTGCAAGAACAGTGACTCTGGTTGTATCACTGACCTCATTTAGTCATAGTGGCTAAAAAGTGGAAAATCTGACTAAAACACTGTCTTTCTCCTAGAAACAGCAATAATGTGGTTGCCGTACCGAAAAGGGGAAGCTTGAAGGTCTGGTAGCATACCAGGAACATGTTTACATCTTCTGTGGAGACACAGAAGGACTTATTTGATTCTGACCTTGCCCAAATCACGGTCTCTTCAAGGGCAGAATTACTATGAAGTGCTGGCCCACTGACTTCCAGGGAAGCCACTCAAAGGGTCTATTTAATGAGACAAGTGGACTTTTATCAAGCTAAGAGCATAATCCTTTCCTCTGTTCCCATCCAGGTAATAGTACTTCATTACGTGGTTACACCAATCCTGATCCTAAGCACCTAATTTTTCTTAAGCTCTGAAAAGACAAATTATCTCCTGAAAATGGACTTTAATAGAACCTTAAGCAATAAGAAGCAAACTGATTAATTCAGTTTGACAGCTCATTGTTAGTTACATGCCAGCAGTTTTATAAGGCTGTGACCTTGCTGATGAAGCTTCACTCTTCATGACCAGTCTGACACTGACCCACCAGAACAAGGACATTGACAAGCTGGGCCACACTATGTCCCAGGACCTTAAGCCATTTCTGATCACACAGTGGAATCACCAGGAGCTTTATCCTTATTATCTCTTGAATCTTTGAACTACTGGCTGTGAAAAAAGAATATAAGTTGCTGTTCATATGAGCACACCTTCAAAACAAACACCTAATAGCTTTCCCACAACAAAATGCTGATATGTTTCACACTTTCCCCAGTTTTTGTAATGGTAAGAAAGAAAATAAACAATGATAAATTAATTGGATTATCTAATGACCCTGCATTTCTTTAAGGTGATTTGACACTCATAAATGAGGGCAGAGAAAACAGATGTTAATAGCTTTTTCTCTCTCATCTCTTTGAATCTGGACATTTACTGTATACAGCATTGATATACATCAATATACATTGATTTTTAAGGAAGGAATGAATTCCTTTTCATGGTCACTTAATTACACCTTTACTACATTTTTCTTTATAACAGCTGGCACTTGATCTTGTCTTGATCTGTGCTTGTGTTCAAAGCAGAATCTGATTATCAAGCCTGTTGATCTTCATATTGGCCAGTTGTTGCCAATCCAGTGAAATGATTTGATTCTATTTGACTGTCCTGCCTTTAACCATCCAACTGCCTCTCAGAAGGTTCCTGTAATTCCCTTCTTTATCATTCTTAGTTTCCTGGCTTCTTTTAAACTTGTGTTTCTTCTGGTCTTACTGGCTCCTACAATGCGTTCACTTCTTCAGGAGCTTAAAGCCTGAGCGAGGGGAAACAAAAAAAATCAGTTCAAAACAAAACAAAAAGGCCAACCCCCAAGCCCACATGTTAAGTAAACATACAAATCCACTCTTGTCTTTCTTATTCCTGGCTATAGTTCGTGTTTAGGTCTAAAGCTAGGCCTGGGTCCATTAAGATGACTTGTTTGGGTAAAAAGCAAACACCATGCACAGATACAACAAAATCAGCTCTATTTGTTTTGGCCAGGGGGATTTGCTCACTCAGATCCCATTGCAAGAGTCAGAAGTGCCCTGACTCTGAAGCCTGTGAGGGCCTGACTCTGTCCTCACATATGTGATGTGACCCAGAATAACTGCCCTTGGTTATAAATCTCACATGCAAGAAATCAGAACCAGAAGCAAATTGTACAACACATTGTACGCCTTGTGTAATAGAGGAATGATTAAAAATCAGCTGCAAAGCACAGTCCAACTTACTTGTCCTCATCCCCATGTTAGGCTGTAAAATACACAGCCTGGAAAGCAAGTGTCTTGCATACTTTTCATTTAACTCACAGGGCTGATTCATGCCAGTAAATGCTGAAACTCCACCTCATAACTGGGAGAAGTAATTTCCATTCCATGAGTTTTGCTTGAAGCTAATGCATGCTATTACAAAACACCTAAAGTAAAACTTTAACCATTTCTCTTAGCCCAGCTGTGAAGTTCAAACTACTTTTTAAAGTTAATTATCATGGCCTGACCTGCACATATGCACATGTTAAATACAAATAAATCAATATGGCAAGCTTGTTCTTGTTTCAATCTGCTTTTTAAAATTAGCATACTCTGGCTTTGCCTATCAGATATGAGTGTGATGGTATCTTACAGATTAAAGTTTTGCATTTGTCTCTTTGTAGTTCATTTGCTATTTTATAAGCCCAAAGTCCATGAGGGAGTGTTGGAAAGCCCCATAACTTTCCTCAGTGTTCCATTTTACCTTTTTATCTCCAATGTAGCGAGGACATGTGAAGAAGTGCAGATAGGCAGATGGCCCTGCAGTGTCCATACATACACAAAATCCCTGACAAACACAAGTGACTTTAACTAATGCTGATGTTGATTCATGCTTGACCATACTCTTTTTGTTCTCTTTTTCCTTTATTTTAAGGAGCATGTATTTGTGCTCTTACCTAGAAAATCAGGAGTATTAAGGAAAAAAAAAGTAGATTTTTTTTAATTAAAGAAAAATATTTTGGGAGGACAGAATCATGATTAAATCTAGTGTTGGTATTTCATGGTAACATTCTTTTTTTGCTCTGACTGGTACCACCACCCATTACACATCTCCCCAAAATCTCCTAAAAGAGAAAGGTTTTCATATTTGGTTTTTGGCTTTCTGTGCATTTTCCTTTGAATCACCCTGCGTAGATCACAGCAAGAGGGAGAACACTGGGTTGGCTGACTCACTTCTGTTGCTTGGTGTGACGATCTCTAATTGCACTTAGTTGTGGGGATTTTCCAAAGCAAAAAAGTGACTTCTCCTTTTGCCAGGGTGCTGCTGTCAGACTGAGGCATTTGAACATCACCACAATCCAAGGATGAGCACCATCATGTTCACAACCACACTGCCTGCCCATGGAGAGAACTGAGGGCTTGGTTTAAACCACTCTCTGGAACAGCAAGCGTTCACACATTTCTGTGTAGTTTACTTGTGTTAAGGAGGAAAACTGGAAGAGCACCAATGTTTTTAAGGACTTGTGATCTGAAGAGTTTGGTTCATCTGAAGGCATCAGCTAATTAACCGTCAAGACATGATCTGAAGTGGATCAAGCTTTTAAAAAGTCTGGATCTATTTCTTTTCTGGCACCAGCTGCAAATCTGACTTTTCATTTCAGAGGACAGGCCATCTCATACTTTCGTGTCCTCTGGGATGGTAAGTTAAGTTCCACACAATATTGGAATTTTTTGCTTGAAGAAAGCACTAACTTTTCTAGCCTGGAACTGAAGCCTGGGGATACACCATCCTTGAAATACAAATGAGCCTTTACACAAAGTAACTGACAGACACAGGCCATAAAGACATCCACATGTATAGACAAAATTTGTTTAGTCAGGGTGCTGTATTCAGGCTACTCCCTGATCTTTGGCTATAATACCACCACTATTATTGACTGCTTTGGTTAGTATGGTCAGAGTGTGTAATAGTTGGAAACAAAACTCTGACTCGAGCATATACACATTCATTGTGGGTACTTGTTTACTTTTTAACATATTTCTGGCTGTGGGAGATGGCTCCAAGCGCACCACGAGATGTGCTCCCTCAAAGTCCTTCTGTGACAGTACACTGAGTGAACAGCACCTCGACCAGATCACAGACCATCTCTCTCTGAAAAAGTGAAAACCTTCATCCAAAAGAAGATTGGACCCAGCAGGTCAGAGCAGCACAGAATAGGCTTGCAAGACAGTTTAGGAAAACCTAAGCCAAAACCCAAGGGATGCTGCTTGCAAAATCCTTGGCTTTAACGGAGTCGACACCTTGGGTAAAATTTCCAGCGCTGGCCCGCTGTTGTATGAGCACAAATCTCACCAGACGGGAAAGACTGCTCAGCGTATTGGGGAAAACTGAGCTTGAGCAAATACAGCTCCCAATCTCTGCAAAAAAAGCTTCTGAAAGCTGGGGTGTAACACCTGGATCAATCAGGAGACTGAATCTAACCAGTGTCCTAACGCTTCTCTTACTCTTCTTCGCTTTAAAAGTTTCAGATAGAGGAAATAGTTCGAGGGGAGTGGGGGGAAGAGTCCCCTCCGAGGGGTCTGGCTGTCACCCGGCTGCCCCCTCACCGCAGCCCGGTCTCATTCCCTTTTCACAGTGACACCTACCGGCCTCCCCACCGCTCCCCGCATCCCCCGCCCGGCCCGGCTCCGCTCCCCGCCCGGGGCCGCTCTCCCCCGGCCCCGCCGCCTCCCCCCGGCTCTGCCCCGGCCCCGGCTGCGCGCTGGCGGCCCCGGCCCGACCCGCCCGCCGGGGCAGAAACTTTCCCGGCGAGTTTCGCTCCGCGCTCGGTGCGCGATGGGGCGGGGGCTGCCGCGGCTGAGCCCCCGGGGGCCGAGCCCCTGAGGAGCCTCTGACTGCCGTACCCAGTCCTGAGGAGCCTTTGGCTGCCGTCCGTGCCCCCGAGGAGCCCCTGGTCGCCAGCCCCGCGCTCCCTGCGCGCTGCCAGCGGCCCCACGGCGCTGCCTGCGGCGGGCGGACGGGCCGGGCGGCAGCCGCCGGCGCGCAGGGCGGGGTGTGGCCTCGCCATTATTTATGAGCTCCAGCCCCTATTTGCTCAGCTAATGATGCACCGGCGGCCGCCGAGCCTCGCCTCGCCAGAGCGGCGGCCGGGGCAGGGCAGCGCCTGTAACTGGAAACCAGCGCCGGCACCGCGCGGCCGCTCCATTCACTGCTCGGGGCGTGATTGCGCGCAGGGGAGAAGCGCTCGCTGAGCTCAGGAGTCACTGCCGGGATTATTGTACAGAGGAGCCGGGAGTATCTTTGCAACCACCACGAGGAGAGACTTTTCTCTTTTTTTTTTTTTTTTCACCCTTTTTAAAAAATTATTTTTCTCTCTGCCGTGAGCCAGGTTTGGAATTAAAATGTTGTGGTAGCAGGAGTGGAGTCTATAAACTGATAGAAACCAGATAAAAATCAGTATTACTGCTGCTTCCAATAGCCGGGTAAGCATAACTTAAAGTTCTCTTTCTTTTCTGTAATAGATGTGAAATGGCTCTGATGGTTGAATTTTGCTGCTGTTCACAGATAGTTAAACCAATGTTTTCCAGATTGGCACAGTCCGTGTTTGGCAGGGTGGTTTGGTTGTTTTTTTTTTTTTTCCTTCATTTCTTTTATTTCTTCTGCCAAATGATTTTCCCTACAGGATTTAAGGGTAGGACCCAGCCTGTAGCAGATGACACCTGCACAGCACTTCCTAGCAAAGCGATACTGTACTTTCCAGAAGCAATGCAACATGCTGCCAGCGACCTCCGTGGCAGGGAAACTTCACTACTTCACTTTCATAGCGGTTTGTCTGTTTGTTTACAGTTAGACTAGAGTGTAAGAACAGAAATGCAATTAGACACACAAAAATGCAATTTTTGTCTGTCCTGTAGGATTCTTTTAAAGCACTTGCAAGGCTTTAGGTCTGTGTGTTGTCAGTGGAGATCATGTGCACTGGACATGCTGAATATAGTATCATGACTTACTGAGATAAATTCAGAGCTGGGATATAAGCCCAAAGCAAGAGTCAAACCTGCAATGAGCTGTCAGTTACCAGCTCTGTAAATCTCTGAAATTAAACCTATTTCCATTAGCTAACTCACGTCAGACACCCTGAGGTACCTTTTTGGCATTGTATGCATTTATTATTTATGTGTCTAAAAGCTGGGTAGGAACCATGCTGCTCAGCACTTGAATCTTATATTTGCCTGTCACTTCTGTGTTAACGGTGAAGATCTGCAATTTGAGCAATGAAATGCACCAATGTTTCACTCCCCTTACTGATTACACTAGAATTGGCATGAGAGTGGGAGGGAAAGAAAGCTGAAAGGGTTTTTTTTTTTTTTTTTTTCTATTATTGTTTCCTTCAGTATTATTTAAAGGAAGAAGGAAAGCCGCACACTTGTTCCTCTTTGACTTTTTATCTCTACTGCAGAGAAAGCATAGTGCTACTACTGTAAAATACTAATCCCATTGCATCTGTTAAATCACAGGTTTTGTATGATTGGCTATTTGTTTTGGCTTGAAAAAGAAATTTTATTGGAACTTAATGCCATTTCTCTCTTAGAAGAGGAGTAAGTTAAAGGATATCCCATGGGCAAGTCATAAGGTTTTAAATTTAAAGCCCACAAAGCAACATTAGTAGTAGAGTTTGTGCAGCCTGTTTAAAAATTATTCTTGGCAAAAAACTCTGAAGCTATCATTTTATTAGTTAACAGACCCTTAGAGATAATTTGGAACTGGGCCAGAATGAATATGTTTTTCCTACAGACCCGATCTGTAGCTGGCAAATTTCTGACGAGGTTGTTTCTGTCAATTAGCAGAGTTGTACAATTACTTGATCCTCGTGCATCTCTCAGTACTCAGAGCAAATAATGAAGGAGAGTTTATAGAGTGTGGGCTGCAGAGTTCTGCGCTTTCATGCACGCTCTCCTTCCCACCCCCAGCTTGATGTGAAGTCCTCATGCAAGGAGAAGCCTTTCCAAGCAATTTACAGTGAGTGGATGGGGAATGAGAGGTGGTAATGAGATACGGGGCTTTCACCGGGCTAAGTCAGTGGTGTGGATCCAGCCCAAACTAGTGCTGGCCTAAAGTCACCCCTGCCTGACAGCTCATTCCTGCCGTGCTGGGGTGGTTACAGCCGGTTCTAAGGACAGGTGTCATCCCCCTCAGAGGGACAGGATGAACAAGCCTGTAGAAATATTGTCTTCCACTGGAGGGACTGTAGTGCTGGAGCAGAGCTGAGGTGAAGAACTGTAAGCTGACTGCACAGGTAACAAGTCTCTTCATCAAATAAATATATGGCCTTTAGTGATAGCTTCTAGCTGTAGGAGTTGTATCTTTCAAAGTGTTTCCAGTTGCCATAAAATCAAATATATCACCTGACTGATTAACTAGTAAGTGGTGTCTAGTAGAAGGGCTGTTTACATCAAAAAGAAATATATATATAGACAGTGAAGTAGAATGGGCCTAAAATGACAGTGTTATGTAGTCTCACTTTTGCAGCTGAGCTGACAAAGTTGTTACAATGGGTGAAATGAAATTTGCACTTCACAGTTTTTTGGAGAGGTGCAGTTTAGTAGCAGATGTGATACAGATATGCAGTATTCAGTTTCTAGTGGTGGCTGGGTTTTTTGGATCTGGTCCAAAGTCCATTAGAAAAGCCACTTGCCTCAAGTGATTCCAGTGACCTCAAGTCCCTCCTGAACTTAGAAAAGATGCAGAGTTCTGGAGTGTTTTCTGATTCTCTGAGATGCTCAGGCTTCTCAGCATCTAATTCTCCTAAATTGAAGGTTCAGCAGGTGTGCAGAAGGAGTAGCAGATGTATCGAATGTAGTATCATTGTGCAGCTCTGGGATTCTTAGTGCCCTGTAGAAGTCAATTAGAGCAGGTGCGTGTCCTGAAAGGAGCTACCCCGAAAAGCAAACGTTGACTAACAGTTTCAAGTGTG
The DNA here is from genome assembly GCA_910950805.1 of Acrocephalus scirpaceus scirpaceus. NCBI lineage: Eukaryota > Metazoa > Chordata > Aves > Passeriformes > Sylviidae > Acrocephalus > Acrocephalus scirpaceus. The sequence goes on from OU383777.1 coordinate 10,475,866, forward strand.
TTGAAATACTTTTGGTTTCATGGTTTTGAAATTAATGACATACATAGCCAGAATTTTTTTAAAGAAAAATATGAGGGTGATTAGAGACCTCAGCTCACTAAAACTTAAAGCTCACTTCCAAGCACCTTTGATTTCAGATGTTTAAAGAAAATAAAAAAAAAAAACAACCCAAACAACCAATAACCCAAACCTCCCCCCCTGAACATGAGAGAGATGTCTAAAAATATCAGCCAGATTTTTATTCATGAAACTTTATCTCCTGTCCTTGCTTTGCTCTGCCTTGACATTTAGTATAATTATATTTCCAGCAGGTGGAATTGTCTTCATTTTATATAAACTGATTCTAGTGCTGTAGTCTGCCCTAGCCCAAAGTTGGGCTCTGTTGGTTCCTACTAACATAGGCAGTGACTTCCTCTTGTGCCAGCACAGGAGACTGCTGTGGAAAGCCACTCTCAGATGTACAAAGGAAAAACAGAAGTGCTGTGCCTCCTTCACATCAGTAATTATGGCTTCAGCTGGAAGAGGCTTCCAACACAATCTTTCCATACTGTTGTTTTTGCTCCACAAGATTGTTTAAGAAGAGTAATGTGATCTCTCTCTCTTTCAGGTTTCGTTTCTTGGATATTAAGTTGCAAATCTGAAGAGATGGCATTTCTTGAAGTGAACGTGTTGATTGGGATATTTATTTACTTTAGCAGTGTAAAAGGATCTTCCCAGCCTCAAGCAAGGGTGTTCCTATCATTCAATGGTAAGAAAGAAGATAAACATTCTTAAACAAATATTATGATTGAACATTTTCTTCTTCCCCTTAAATTCAATAACTGAGTAGAAACTGGCTTTTTGATCTGTGTCCACAATTACTATTTTTGGTTTGTGTTGCTGATGCACCTGTCAGCCTAAATTTGATTCTTTTACCAGGGTCTACCTATCACTATAGATGCATAATTAGTATATAATTAACAAGCTTTTCTCTTTATTTTGAATGATTATGATTTACAAACAACTAAAGGTTTGTTTCTTATCCTTAGTTTGCTTGGAAAAACATAACATGTGACATGTCCTAGAGAGTATTAATGATTTGAGTTGCTTTCATTGGTCCCCAACTGAAACACTATATTCTGAAAATGAGGCTGCCTGAAGTTTTACCAAAATAGTTAGCCAGGCACAGAGTCCTTTGAGAAAATATCATTCCTTGTGCACTTTGTGCTGTGTGTAGGATGCACACAGCATGCAACAGTCACTGATGCCTGCATATTGTAAGTTAGCAGTGAAAATTATTGTTTTCAAAAGAAAGTTTCTTTTATTTCTGAAGTACTGACCAGTACCTTATTGCTGGAATTACCCCAGTATTACTTTTAATGGTAAAGTAACTTATTCTTCTAGTCTTCAATGCTGATTTTAGCCACCACTTCAGCAGGTGTGTGTTCTTCAGCTTATGGTGTCTGTTAAATCTGAGCCGAAACTTTCTGTCACTAATTATAAGGGCATTGAGTTTCTCCAGGCCTCTGCCTTTTCTGTGATTGTCTTTGAGGCACAAGGGCTTGCTATTCCCTGCACCAATACTTTGCATTAGGATGGCTTCTGTGGTTCATTAGTGCAGGGATGCCCTGCCACTGCCTTGGCGCACATTCTGTGTGCTCTGTTTGAGAGTTGCTTTAAGAGTAATCAGAGCTAGTAAGTATCTCAAACTTCTACTTGCTACAGTGATCAATAACTATGTAAACATGAGACTGAGAGACAACCAGAAGGAGCCTGCCAAGTTAGACCTTCCACAAATACCAACCAGAGTTTGAATAATTATATTATAGAATAAGAGTCCCTAAGCTGATTAATGCACAACTTAATAGGTGTAAAATAGCATGGCTCCAGTAAAAGCAATAGTAGGAATTGAGTTCCAAGAGGGAATTCAAATTAAGAAGTAGGGATAGGAATTTCTTTTCCTTGCTTAAAGTCTGCACTGACTTTGGTGGAGGTGGTACTGTTTTGACACAACTCAACACAGAAGCAAGTGTGGCTGTGGTTGTGTGTTACATGGCAGGTTTGCCACAGTTATGCAGAAGAGGCTTATTTAGATTTCCACATCATCTCCTTGGTGGCCTTGAAAGTAATCTAGGCTTCCCCTGATCTCTGGTATGACCATGAAGTAGGAAGTGTTCAGATTTTGTGGTATTCAACCTTGTGAATGGGAAAGAATTGTAATGAGAGGCAAATGGTTTTAGCAGAAACTCAAGAGATTTTGTTTCATCACAGGTATCCTGCAAGGGTTAAGCAGCCATAGGCCAAAAGACCCCAAACATAGGAATTTTAAAAAAATACTGAACTTATTTTCTATGTCCCTGAAAGGATGTTGTCCCTTCTTCCTGCCTGCTTGGCTGCCTCAGTTGGAGAGCCTTGCAACATTATCTGATTTTCTTAAAACTGACTTTTTACTCTCCCTAATACTTAACAGCCAACCTTTAAAAAAGAAATTACATTTTTAGGTCCTAAATTTTTATTGGGTCTTTTGAAGTCATAAAAGTAAAAAATGAATTATATGTTTTATAATATGAGAAGTATGTCTGAAATAAAAACCTAAGCTTTTTGTATAATATATAAACAGAAGTTTTATTTTTAAAGCTGATTTCCAGATGGTAAGAAACAACTTTCATTATGTGAAAAGAGTTTGCAGGTTGTTGTGTATACCAAGGTAATGGCCCCACCTGTAGTATGAACTTATGTTCTATAAATCTTTGTTTACTTATGGAAGTAGAGATGTAGTAGAAAAAGGTGAAACTTTGTATTGTTCTCTAGCTAAGTGTGATAACACACTCTTTCTTCATAAGCTGCATCATAACTCACTGTTTTTAAATCATGAAGAACTACCACGTTATTTGGCAGCCTCCTTGCCCTGAGAAGCTGTCAGTTTTCATGGAGAATTGTCACTTTTTTAAAGTGCATCGTTTGAAAATAAAACCATAATTAGGACTCCTTATGTTTTAAATGACACTAGACAATAAAGACAAGTCATTCAAGCTTAGGATACTTACGTGATATTTTTCAAGTTCTGAATTGGATTTGGCTTGCTGTCTACAATTACATTGCATAAGTTTTGGGGGTAGAGCGTATACAGGAGAAAATGAGTGATGCTTTTCAAAGCTAACCTGCTCCTTCAGGATCAAGTCAATTGAGCTTATTCACATTGCAGCATTTCTCATGGGAAAATCCAGCAAGTATCTTGACCTATTCTGTTTTTCATCAGGAAAGATAAAAATGCGAATCATTTGAATCATGGGCTGCTTTTTTCTTTGCCATCTACTTCATTAAGAATCAAATGTAATTAAAAAGTGCGCCTGGGTAATACCTCAAGAGCCTGATAATAGGGATTTTGCAATTAACTTCAATGGATGAAGGACTGCAACCCTAACTTCTATTTCTGAAATCAAAAGCCTGGCCCCTTGTCTAATTAAAATGTAGTTCATGACTTAGCTGAGGTTGTTAACTGTGCGTATGACGTGAGTGTGGAACTTACTGCTGTCTGCACCCTGAGTGTCTTGGAAATTGCTGTGCTGTACAGAACCCCGAGGCCTGATCCCTACTGCTTTGCGCCATTTACTCAGCTGAAAGGAAAGGTCAGGCTGGAGCTGAACTGCTGCTTTGCTCAGGTGAACGTGGTTATACAGGAGACTGGGCCTATGGAGAATCAGGCAAAGGGGTCTCGGTGTGCCTGGAGCAATTTCGCATGACCTACTTGTCCTGTTCAACGGTGATGGCTCAAACCACTGGTACTTGTACAATGTCTGTGCTTGAAGAGCCACTGCAGCTGAGGAAAGAAAGATGGCCCCAGGTTTTTCTGATTCTGAAATTGCAAAGATGTGAAGCCTGTGGTGCAGCAGGTGCAACAGTGTTAGGAATCATCTGCTGTGTTTCTGTTGAGCATGCAGGAGTGAGGGAACCTGGGATGGGGGAAGCAAAGGACTCAACGTGTCTCCCTACACTATTAATACACTCTTCCCTCCTCCTCCTGCCTCTTCTGGCTCTTTGTCTCCCTGGAATAGATATTTTTTAATCTATTTAAATCACCTATCACAATTTAAAGCACCATAGTTTATTTTCTCTCCATAGCAAAAGACTTACCTTATCTGTTTATGAACTATCGAGTGTGGTGCCTGCAGTTTCTCAAGCACCATGCATTCCTCCTTGTTACTGCACGTTCCTGAACAGATATTTGGGAGCTGTCCTTCAGTCTTCACAGGAGAAAAGCCTTTCTGAAAGCCTTTTTCAGTGGGAGTCTTACCAGAATAAGGAAGGAGGTACTAGACTCTGGGTTAGTGTCAGACTTTGTTTCATTCCAACTCACATTTACTTTTTGGGTTTTGTTGCAGCCCTGAAATGCTGAGCCATATAATTTTAACATCAAAATCTGAACTGATTGAAGCAGATACAGTACTTATTTTTTAAAATACACTCAAACCATCTTTGGGATTTAAATTTATACGGTGCTACACAATGAGGTGATAATTTCACAATTTACTGGGATCATTTAATGCATTCCTACCTCAAATGTCTGGTCTAGCAGATATTTCCCATGCAGATTTTCCTATTGTCTGCAGTGAAAATTCCATATGAGAAGTGGATCAAGGCTAATTTGCAGACAGTTTTGTTCTTCTCTTTGTTCTGAAATTACTAGAACACGTAAAGGACTTTTAAGAAAGTATCAGTCAGATTCATTAATGACAATTAAAGTGCATAAAATGTCACCAGAGCAACAGCAGCACTTATTCAACTGTCAACATATTTTAAAAGATTTAATGCAACCCCTGCGGTTACCCTCAAGGAAAAATAAAGGAACTGAGAACCATTTTCCTTGAGCTCTTGAGCAACAGCAGTACAACTTGTTTTTAAACAATCCCTCATTGTAATGTTAATGTTACCACAGTTAATAAAAAGTTCATTTATTATTTGGGGGACTTTGTGCTGATGACAGTCTAGTAGGCAAAGGTTTACCCTCATATAGTTGATTGGATATTTTTTGGTGTCCATGGAATGAAAACTATTTACAAAATGAAGTAGAAATAAAGCATTAAAAGAGAAAAAAAAAAAAAAAGAGAGAAAAGAGCTCCTTGGTTTAATTTTGGTTACATGCAGAACTTACCTTGAATGTTCATATATTTGCTTAATTTTCAGCAAATTGTGAGTAACATTTTCTCAAAATTAATTGACTTGTGGGTCTTATAGCTTCATGGATCTTAAATATTGTTAATTTATAAAGTATTGAACATCAGCGATGAGAAAATATTTCCAATTTAATTGTCTCTCACTAAAGATCTAAAAGCTTAACTTTATTTTTAGTTGGATGTATTCAAATAATTTTTTCTCTTCATTAGTGAAGATTGGTTTTTACCAATTTTGTTGTAGAATCATATAATGTTGAGGGATTGGAATGGATCTTAATGGATCTGGTCCTGACATCCCCTGACACGGGCAGGGAGGGATTCCTCCCATTAAACCAGGTTGCTCAAGGCTTTATCCAAACTGCCCTTAAACACTGCCAGGAGTGGGGTATCCACAATCTCCCTGGCAACCTCTTCCAGTGTCTAACCACTCCCACAGTACAAAAATTCTTCCTGACATCTAACCTAAATTTCCCCCTCTTTCTATTCCCCCCCGCCTATTACTCCTTGTCCCATCACTCAGCTCCTGACAAAGAGCCCTTCTCTGTAGTCCCTTCAGATACTGGAAGGTTGCTGTGAGGTCTCCAAACCTTCTCCAGGCTGAACAGCTCCAGCCTTCTCAGTCTTTGTATGGGAGGTGCTCCAGTCCCTTTATCAACTTCATGGCCTCCTCTGGATTTGCTCCAACAGTTTCAGGTCCTTCTTATTTTAGGACACCAGAACTGTGCTCAGTATTCCAGATGGGGTCTCAAATTGACAGCTTTTTTCCTAAAGACAAATGCCTAATTTACAAATTATAGTCTTTGGGGGTCATTTTTAGACTTCTGCCTTCTCTATATTTTTTCCATGGTTTTTTTTGTTTGTGTTTCTTTGTTTCTCTTTGTTAAATAGAGGCTTAATGTAATAAATCTTGTATTGAAATTGAATTGCTCAAATAGGCTGTCAGTTAAATGTAAAAAAAAAAAATCAAATATATTAAAGGAAGCATTATGTAAAAGCTCCTGTATTCTTTCTAGAGTTCCATGAGTAAAGATCCAATGCCAAATTACATTGAATCTGCTTATTTTCACACTCTTGTTCAATGGCAGTGTCTTTGAGTTGGCTTCATTGTCATTATTGTTGACATGAGTGTACAGGAGAAGATAATTTATTGTTTCTGTATTTAGTTAAATTGTGCCATGTGATTTGACTTCAGTTATGGAAATGGTCTTGCAATAAAGCTGAAGTCACAGGTGGTGTTTGGTCCAGTTCTGTGTTTGTGCTCTAAAATTACTGTAAGTGGTACCCTCATGGGAAAGCACAAATAAGTATGTCTTCAAGGTAGTTAATTATCAGGCAACAGAGGTGCCTGATGATTAACAAAGGTAGTTAATTACCAGGCAACAAATTACCAGCCTACAAATTTGATCCTACTCTTGAATGAAGAGCTCATCTGAATTTGACAAAATTTGTGAAGACTTGTTTTTTTCTTGCACATTAATAAGTAGATCTGTTATCTAAAGGATGACTTATTTCCTTTAATCTCTTTATATTCCTGAACTCAGTCAATTTGACCTGTATCTGAACCTGTGGTTTTGTTTGTTTTTTTTTTTAATTTTGGTATGGAAAAATCAAACTTTATCTTAGGACATTTTGACAGATTCTTCACATCTTGGCGCTCTCTGCTTGTCATAGAAGAAAGCAGCTTATCTTGGCCAATTCCATTGCTCTGTCATTACAATTCTTTCTTGTGTTGCCTGTCCAAGGCAAATGCTGAAGTCCCTACGTAGGCAGTTATATTACCACTATTCTACAACACATCTTCTTATGTTTCAAAAAATGCGATGAGAGAGAAATGGCACAGACATTTCTAATACCCCATTTTTTTTCCAGATCGTTCGGGTACCAGTAACAAGAGCTCCTCTGTGAGCCATTTCCATACTGGATGAGCTCACAGTGCACTTTGATATGTAGAGCTGCACAAGCCTTTTTGTGTATCAGATGTAATTAGTGACGTGACTCACAATAATTACTCATTTTATTGAAGTGCGTTGACTGAAATCCTGCCATGAATAAATACATAGATCAAGAACTTATCCTGTTGTTTGAACTGGCTGTTCCCTCAACATGTGTATATTGTTCTTTGTGGTGCTGACTTTTCAGAGTTCTCAGTAACACTCCTTAATAAAAAGACTAGGCAGTTTCTCAGGGAAAGGTCTTTGTCTTAAGGACACAGTTTACTGATTCATAGTGCAGCTCCTCAGCTCATCTCATCTTACCTTACTTTCAGACATCACAGGCTTAGCAGATACCAGGTTAAAAGAAGGCTGTATCTTTTTCTCTGTTCAGTTGATTACAGAGTTGGAGTCTCAGGGATACAACTGAGTGAAACGTGCTCCATTACCTGTGTGAATCAGGGTAATATTGTATCTCTTTTACTGGAAATCAAGATAAATGTGTGTTTCCAGGAATGAAGAGAATGATTGTGATTAAGAGATGGTTTACACAGTTCCTCCCCTCCCTTTGTATTTCCATCCTTATTCACTGCAAACTTGGTACAATTGCATTTGCATCATTACTTCATCAGCCACTGACATAGCTTCTTCCAGGAATCAGAAATCCTAGTAGTGATTTACTGGAGCTAAGGCTCAGGTCTAACAATGGAAAGAAGATAGGGAGTGATTGCTCTGCCTCCCAAACCACTCTGGAGCTGGGACCATCATCCCTTCAGAGAGTTTAGCCCTTCATCTTATCTTTGTGAATGTAAGGATAACTGTTCCTCCTTGAGAAGTTTCTTGATCCTTTTGTGTGTAAGACTGGTGGAGGTTTTGTTTCCTGCTTCTTCGTACAGCAGTATTTGGGATAGCTCCAGCTACTACTCTAACCCAGCAAATCAGTAATGCATAAGTGAGTGCTACAAAGGCTCCTCAATTACTACAACTAAAACCCCGGATTACACAAAGATTTTTTCTTAAACACAGTACACATTGTTTTAACTTATAGCCTTAGAAGGCTTATATTCCAAGGCAGCATTTTGAAGACATATCTTGCTGCCATCTTATATGTTACCTACAAGAAATTCGGCCATCCTATTTCATCATTATCGGGAAAGAAAAAGAATTCTGGAACTCTCCATCAAATCATCTTGATAGAAAAAAGTCTCTGGGAAGCATTTCACCAGTACACCACTCCAGTGAGTGCTATTGGGGAGCTAGAAGAAATGCAGGATGTATTGGGCACTCTGTGTGTTGTTGGGGAGAAGTGAATTTCAGATCTGGTGTGTGAACGCCCTCAAATCACCATGAGCTTAGAGCCTGCTCTGTGAGCAACTCTCAGGTCTGAGCTCTTAATTTGTGATCTCCCAAGTGCTACATGTAATTTTTAATGACTTTGATAATACAGAGGAAGGAAGAATGGTTTTGGTTTTGTTTGGGTTTTTTTCTTAATTTTTATTTGGAGGCTGTAAGTAAACACTTCATATGAAATACATTCTATTTTTATGAGAATTTTTTATTTCTAGTAAAAATTTCAAATGCAAATATGATTTTGTGAAATGCAATTTTTAGTGATAGAATGGAATGAATACCCAGACTTTTGAACTGTTCTGCCTAATCTTACACACTGCTCTGGAATAAATTATTACCTCACCAAAATTATCTTCTAGAATGTGGATGAGGAGACATCACAATCAGCTGGGACTGCCAAATTTCTTCATGGAAAAAAAATGTGCATTGGCAGCTACTTCTATTTTTTCTTTAAAAAAAAAGAACTCAAAATTAAGCTGAATCCAAATTCTTTTAATTATAAGCACTGCTTTCAGCCTTTAAGAAGGTCATTTTTGGCAATCCAAAATTTAAAAAAAAAGTTTTAAGAATAACACGGTAAATATGTGATGTGTTAAAATTCTCTTTCAACTATCATCTCAGTTATTGTCTCCTTTTAGAATTTTCTTTGCAATTTCACAGTTCCAGTATTGCTTTGAAATGGAACTGAAAAACACAAGGTCTAGTAAATCGTTCCCTGAGAGTAATAGGCTTTCTCAGTTACCTGTTCTCCTTATCATTTGTTGTTCCTGTTGCTTAATAATTTTTTTCTGTTGCTTAATAACATTTCTCTTTACCATTCTTATAAATAATATATTTATTTTCAAAAGATTTGAGTTGTGCAGAATTATTCAATTTATGTCAGCTCAGAATCAATTTAATTGGACAAACATTTGTCTTCTTTTAACATCTGTGTAAATCAGGCTAAACCTCTGTGTCTCCCAGCTTAAAGGAGCTGCAGAGTTAGATTTACAGGTGTAAGAGAAATGTGCCAGGTAAGTGTCTGATCCCTTATTTAGCTCAATTGGCTGAGAATGATGAGCTTCATTCTCTTTCTTTCTCATGATGCAAAGTTTTGAAGAGAAGAAGTACCATGGTATATAAGCACAACACAATTGATAGTACAACAGGAAACAGAGAGGGGAAGATAGTAACAGTAGATGTATTCATTATCCTGCACTAATTTCTTTTTAATGAGAAAAGGCATATGGATTTAGAACAGTGGTATAGCTATATCAGTTAGAATCCTGCATTTGCTGTTTGTTGATCCCAAGCATTTCACTTGGTTTGAACCTAACAGTGATACAGAAACTCCTTGAGAGAAGCTACTGGGCTCAGGAGAGTGGATTTTCCTTTTCCTCTGAGGCATCCACTGAGCCATGGCCAGCCAGGGAATGAAACACTATTTTCCTTGGGTCCAGCACTGTCACACACCTCTTTGGCCTTTCTGGTGCATTACAACAACACAGAGTACACATCATGACATGTATTTTCTATGCCTTTACAAACTCCTCCTTGTCTGCAATAAGCAGCCTCTCATTGCAGTTTTCTGAGACAGTCTTGGTGTGAGTATGTTGAGTGCTCTTACAAGGCAAATATCAAATTAGGATACAAAAATGTGAGCACTTGCATTTTCAGAATGGCACTTTGTTTTTTTTAATATCAACCAATTAAGATGTTATTTTCAAGGAGAGGCTTGGCATTTTTTCAAAAATTTACTTCTTGAGGCCTGAAAAGGATTTATTTGGCATGGAGAAGTGATCCCAGGCTTAGACTTTGCGATGGTTTCAACGTGAACACAGCTGGAATTTTTTAAGCTGATTTGACTAAAAACCCACTTCCTGCCACTGTTGAAAATAATGCACTACATATTATTTTTTTTCTTAAAGCAGACAAACCTACAGCAAAGACAAAAGGGTTGAAAGCCCCCCATGAGGTGTTTTATTGTGGTTTGCATTAGGGAACTAAAACAGTGCATACACAGCTATTAAATATGAAAATGAATATGCCTGTAAAGCCTAGTTCTTATTTCATAACTTATCTTTGTAGCTTTGGTAACTCCGTTTAAAATGAGAAGAGTGTCAGCTATTCATTTCTCCAGTAGGAACATTTTTTTTACTTTTGGATAGTTGTAAATTTAGATGTTTTTAGACAAAATTTTGAAAAGTAAAGTAGGTAAAGAATAATTTCTCAGTACTTTTTATTCCATTTAATGTTTTTTCAAGCTTCTTCTCTACTGTTTCTTGGTCTCAGGTAAACGTGCTCTTAAGTTCACATCAGCAGCTGAAAGGTTAAGCTGCATAAAATTGCAAAAATAATTTGAAGTTTTCAGATACAGTCAGGTATACCACTGTCTGCATGAGCAGGACTCAGGAAGTGGAGCTAGGAGAAGACTTACAAACTTAGTTTGGCCCATCAGCCAGGTCCAACAAACCACAGACTTTTTCATCCTGTCACATTCTTTCCTTTGAGACATGGGAGAATCTGCTTGCACAGTGTGTGCTTCTATAACTGATGAATTCATCCTCCCCAGCACCCAGAATGTGAGCAGTGGGTTCATGAAGCGCTAGCATGGTGCTTACTGAAGAGAAAAAACTTTCTGCATTTTTGTGTATCTACCCTGGACTAGTTAGAGCAGGCTCTGGGGAACAGGGGCAAGCACAGGAATTCAGCATCTCCCCAGCAGCTGGGGAGAGCAGAACGACCACCCTGATGCAGGGGCTCTGAGGAGGCTTTTATGGAGCAAGGCTGTGCCAGCTGAATCAATACAGGGGCAGGTTTCATACCTACTGTGGTAATTTACAGAGATGTGTTGGTTGGGGGAGACGATCTTGTAGAATTAATTAAGAAAATCCAACCAGTCAATCTTTCTTGAGTTGGATTAGCTTTTTTTTTTTTTTCTTTCTTCCCAGATACAGGAATCTGCCTCAAATGATGACTTAATTTCCATTTACTATTAAAAAAGTAAAAAGGTATATTATATCCCAAGTTCTCACTGTCATTGCCAAAGTAATTTCCTTCATAAAAACAATGCAGTCGCATGCAGCACTGCAGTCCAGTGATGAGATCCCCTCACCATTGCTGCTATTATTATTATTATTATTATTACTACTACTACTACTATTATTCTTATATTTGTGCTTGTATCCAGTGCATTTTTATGGGTAATGGTGTATTGGTATTGGTATTAATATTGGTACTAGGGTCAAGCATTGAATGCTCGTTATGAGGCAGCCTGTCCTTCTCTTTTTATGCTCACTTCCACTCTTACCTTGTTCTTAAAGAGGTGAAAGAATTCTGGATTTTTCCAAGAGGTGAGCAGCTGAGTTTATTCTTTTCACCGTGTGGTGACTGTAACAGACTTTTGCTTTAAAGTTATTTTCTTTTGCACAAGGGGACAATGGCATGGGAAGGGGTTAATGGCTTGCTTATGGCTAGTGAAAGCTTCCCCAGCCAGCTGGAGATGCTTTTCAGATTGGGTTGGATGTGAGAGAAAACATGTAATGTCTAAGATCAGCTAAACTTGAGATTGTGTGTAACATCAATAAACCACAGCACTCTGAATAAACAAGGTGGCCACTCAGTGTTTACTGTTCCCTTTGCTTATTTTTCCAGCACGGTGTCTGTGATAGCCCCAACCTGTTTGCTGAGCTGCTTAGAATGGGTTTTGCCCCAAATAGGTCTAATTCTTAGCTGATAGGTGTAAGTTCTATGTGGAAATGTGGTAGAGAGGACTAGCAGATTGTGGGGCAATTTTTCTCTAAAAGGCCCTTTAAATAAAGTAAATATTTATCAGTGGAGAGTGAGGGGGTGACATAGGAAGCACCAGGAGGTGAAAGGGGCTTGTAGAGGTTACTCACAGGCACAAAATACTGCAGCCCAGCTCATGAGTGAACATTCAGCCTTAATGTCTGCTCCAGAGGTAATCTCTAGTTCCTTTGAAGCTGACTTCAAATCTGCTATCAGATCTTGTGTTGAAGGAAGTACACGTGTATTCTTTGTAGGCTCGTTTAGGAAGCAAAACACTATTTTTTTCACATAGGAATGGAGCATAGTTCTGGTCTACTGTGTCATTTATGTGTTAAAGCTTTCTGCAGTCATGCCAATTTACTTGTTTTGATTTGTGAGGGTGAAAGACTGGGGAAAGAGGGTTTTTTTTCAGTTTGGGATCCTCCCAGCATAAGGGGTTCTGGCAAAATAGGGGCCACAAGGCTGCTGTGGGTGCTGGAGAACATGGTAAGCAGTGTTTCTTCTAGTGGCTGTCTGATGGTGAGAGTCAGACTCTTCTCAGCAGTACACAGTGATATCTGTTTAGATGGTAGGACTTCTTTCTCTCTCTCCTTTTTTTTTTTTTTTTTTTTTTTTTTGGGGGGGGGGTTTGTTTGCTTTTTTTTTACTATAATCATACTGAGACATTGAAACAGGTTATACAAGGAGGCAACAGACTCCACTGTTCCAGATATCTGAAGCTCAGCTAGGCAAGGCCCTGTGCAAACCCACCTCACCTTAGTGGGTAGCCCTGTTTTGAGCAGGATTTTGGCTGACACAGCCTTCAGATGTCTTTTCTAATCTGCATGTTTTTACTTCTGTGATTTTATCAGAGATCAGCAGGTGTGAACGTTAAGACGTTGATATCTATTTTGGCAGTGTTTCCAGTACAGCTTATCTATTAAAGTACTTCTGAAGAAGAAAATTAGCTTCTCTGGAAAAGGTCAGAAATTTGACCCAAATGACCTAGCATCCTGTGTGCCTTTCTCCACAATGAAAGCTATAAACACTCAACATCAGGGATTCTTATTTAGGTGCCGTCTGCAAATTATTGTGCCTAAAGTGTGTGCTTCCAAGACTGAAACCTTGCATGTTGCGTAAATTGTTTTCTTACAGTAGGAAATAGAATAGATTTCCCTGGTGTGGAGAGGAAAACCATAGGTCTGTCTGATTTGGTTGAATGATAAAATATATCCTCTTCTAAGGAATGGCAAAAATCCTAGATATGCAGCATTACATGGAATTACATGAGGACATAATGTCATATGATTCCATGTGTATTTTCTTTAAATAATCTCCTTTTTTCTCTTGTTTAAGAAAAAGAGATTGCCTTCTCTTTGAACTGAGCTCATTCATAATGCAATGACTAAATCAGTACATTATGATGGAGCATGCAGTATGTAGCTAAATTTACAGGTTTAAATAAATTCTATAATAGCTTTATTTATTTATTTTTGAAATTCTATTGATCTCCTTTATTACCAATTCAGAATAAAGGTTAAATTATATAAGTAGCATTTCTGACCATATTTCACAGTATATATTCAGTCTCAGAACAGATACTAGGTCTTATTCTGGTTCTAATTTATTCTCAAAGTTTGTATCTGGATGTGTATAATGTTACATAGAACAGATAAAGGAGACTTCTACAGTACACGCTGTGTTTGGGGAGGTAGACATGTATACATGTCTACTTCTGGGCAAATTTTATGCTAGCTGATGTATTGCAGGTGTATAGCAAAAAATGTTTTCTAAAATGTGATAAAATGGCAAGTGCAGTTAAAAAATTCTAAATTACCTGGACACATCCTGTTTTGAATGCATAACGTCCTAAATTTGTTCAATTTGTCCAATTGTATTTTCTTTCATTTGAGTGACTGAATTAATATGCTCAAGCTCTGCTCTTTAGTGTTGTGTGCACACATACTCAACCAGCATAGAAAAAAATTAGTAACATGATACATACCTCTGAGCTTAAGCTTTTTCAGTCTATGATTTATACTGTAATATTTTGAATATTTGAAAAATGTATTAGAATTGCACTGATTAATAGTGTGCACAGACTTAGGGAAGATTTCTTTAGCCTCTTTGCAAGCCTGTACTGGTCTCTGACTGGCATTATTTATCAAAGTCTCTCTGTTGTTCCTGTCTGCCATAAAGTCATGGAATCTTGTGTCTTGGAAGGGACCTCCAGCCAGCATCATGCTCAAAGCAGGTCTGATTAGATCAGGATGCTTTGAGACAAGTCTATGTAAGTCTTTAATAACTACAGTGGTGGAAATCCCACTCTTTAATATCAGTGTTCCAGTAGTGTTCTAGCAGGTCATTTTACACATAAAGAAGAGTAACTCCCCATCCCTGAAAGTGTTCCAGGCCAGACTGGACAAGGCTTTGAACAACCTGGTTTAGTGGAGGCAGGGGAACTGAAATTAGATGATCTTTAAGGTCCTTTCCAACACACACCATTCTGTGGTTGATTCTAGGATTTCCTTTTCTCATTTGCCTTTTAAAACTGAAGAAACTTTAAAAACTTCTGTCATCTCTCCATGGAAGCCATGTGGTCCAGGAACTTGTATCTTTTCTTTGGCTTACTTTTAGTCTTGGAAAAATGATTCTGTCATTCTGAAGATGAGTTGCTCACTTCATTATCTGCTCACGATCTCTTCACCCCTCTCCAGGTTCATCTCTGCATATAAAATGGACAGTCTGGCTCTGTATCTATTTCAATAATTCATAATTCAGCCACTTTAAAACTGTGTAAGAATTATATACTTTTCTTTGTATGTACTTACTGACGATTAAGTTGTTTTGGTGCCCATTTGGGAAAAAAAAAAAAAAAAAAAAAGGATTTTTTTGGCCTTGGTGTAGTTAGAGTCAACTATTGAGGGTTTCTTTTCCAGAGAATGTGAACAAATGTGAGATTCAAGTGCCTGTGGAAGTTGTTGATGTTTCTTGAAGCTGAGTTTCATGATATTATAAGGAAATCACCTACCAGCTGTTTTTAGAGGAATTTCTCTATTCTCAGGAATTTCTGAGGATACACTTTGATTCCTTCCCATAAATCAATTTCTATATAGAGTTTAAAAGGAAAAGCCTTTTTATTATTTCCATATTAATTTATATTTTGGGAATTAAATCTGGTCACTGGAGGAAGCCAAAGCATTGTGTCATTTGGCAATACCAAAATCATTTGTATATGAAGAATAAAATAGAATAGATCTCAGTTCACTTCTTAAAATTCTCTGCAGACAAATTCATTCTCTGTGTGGTAAAGGATAGGTGGATTTTGTCTGTAAAGGGATATTCATTTTCATTTGATCTGCCTTAAGCCTGAGGATATGTGTTCAGATCCCAGAGCTATTGAAAATATTAACTTGATGCTTCCATCAGCCTTGAAAAGCTCTGTGATTGAAGGCTCTCAGCATCTGTTATCTACTATAATAAATGCCAATGATAAAAAGGACTAGATGAGCTGAGAATTTTTTTTATTTTGAAGAGCAAATAAAAGTATTTTCTTTCTAAATTAAATTAGGGAAAAAATTGTTTGATGATTAATTTACTGATAGAGAGTACCAACAGATTGTTCTTTTCCACAAATACTGCTGAGGAGGGAGCCCCAGTTCATTGCAAATATGCTGCCTGTTTGCCCAGAGCCACACCTCCTTTGCCTTGTCTCCTCCTGCATGTGAAAAAAGAGGCTGAAAGCAAGGTAAAGGGAATAACAGGTTTAGTGCTGCTCTGCTTGTAGGCCATAGTCCTTAACAGGATTAAGATTTTTTGCTTCCATGTGCATATCACATCCTAGAGGAATGATACCCTAGTATTCCAGCACAGGCAAGACAGCATAGTCTGCTGGTGTGGTTTTGGCTATATAGTGACATGTATTGGTGATCCAAAATACAAGAAGAAGTCTTGTAAGTTTTTTTATTAGGATTTTCTTTTTTGACAGGGGCATTGTAGGGGGGGTGATGGTGGTTGATTATTATTTTTTTTTTTAATGTGTTAAGTCACAGTTGAAACAACCAGGAACTGCTCCTCCAACATAACCTGGATAGTGTAGGCAGGATGGGCCTTCAGACAGAAGCAAGCCCAAATGCCAAAACCAAAGGAAACTCTTACAGAGAAAAAGGATACAGGAAGGATGTTTCTTTGTAATTGTAATCTTTCATTACAATTTCAATTTTATGGACGTTACACACAAATTAAAGTAAGATAATATTACAGAACTGTGTCTTCCAAAACCTTATGGCACAAAACTTAAAGAAAAAAAAAATTAGTATTCATGTCAGATGCATTTTAATTTCAAAATGGTACACAGACTTTATGCCCAGCATATAATTTTTTATGCAGCAGTCTTTTTCTGTCTTACATGTTTTTACATTTGGTTTTGGCAAAACAAAAGGAAACAGTTAAAAAGACATTTCTCTTTGTGGGGACAAAAAAAAAAAACCGTTCTGAAGTCCAGTGGTGTTACCAAACTTTGGATCATTATCATATTTTCCAGTGCTTGCAGTATTTCAATGAGAAATTTACATTTAATAATTCTCCACCCAAAAAGAGAGTATGCAGTTATGAACACAGTGATACATGACAATGTCAGTGATGGCTTTCATTGTAAGAGAGTATTCCATTTTCTAGTGAATGTTAGAATGAAAACAGAATAGATTAAAATCAGTTTCTGTGTTTTTACTTTTTCTTTTTTTTTTTTTTTTTTTTTTTTTAATATATGTCCAAACTGCAGCATGAAGCGTTTATCCAGTTTGGAGGTTTCAGGGCCATGGATGTGGTTTTGCATTAACAAGGTGGCATTTACATGTCTTGGGACAGGCCTTGCTACTCCTCTTGGCAATAATGAAAAGGACACACATTTGCTACTGTCCCTTCCTCACTGCCCATACCAGTAATTACCACTTTGTATTATTTATAGAGACTGAGTTGGTTTACAGTTCTGGTTTTTTTCCTGCTTTTCTCTTTAGCCGCTATCCAACACAGCTGCTCTTAAGGTTTTTTTTGAGGTTTGTCTGGTGGAAGCAGAATTAAAGAGTTTTACGTACTTTGCTGTCTTATGACAACTGGCAGCAACTGAAATGAGGCATGTCAAGTGACTACCACAAAAAGAAATCAGTAATTTACAAGTTCAGACAAAGGTTGAAGAAACAAACCTTCTGTGTAGTTGTTCTGTCTTTTACAGTCTGCTAATATTTTCACATTTGAGAATATTTAATTTTCCTAATTGAGAGAATGTTACACTACAGTTGAGGAGAAAAGGCAAAATCCAAAGCAGAATACTCTCATTTTCAGCAGAGCAGTGCTCATGCTTATGTTAGTCAGTGAGAAAAACATGGGGGAGGATGTGAAACAATAATTCATTACTGTCTCTCCTGCAGTCAATTAAGTATGTCTCATACGTAGCTGATTAAAGCTGACTTTTTTTCCATAATAATAATAATAATATTCATTGGAAACAGACTGAGACTAGGATCATTTCTCCCAGCATACCAAACCTTTAGTGGAAGGGAAAAAGGAAAAACCCAAATGCCAGCCAGGTTGAGTTGGATCATACAGTCATAGCTCGCAATAGGTGCAAAGTTATTCTTTCTACTCTGATGTTGACGCCTGTTCATAGCTTGACCTGCTGAATCTTAACCAGTGCACCACATCTGAGAAGTTTTCACACATGACAAAAGCATGGGTCAGGAAGCTGATGATCTGATGTCTTCACACACAAGTCTAACATAATGTTTGCCTGTGAAATCATAGATGGCCTCGTGTAACAAAGAACCCTCCCCATCCTCAATTTGTCTGCTTTTAAGATAGTATATAGAAGGATTTTGGAAAACCAATCTCTATAATGTCCTTCTCTTTCTATAAAACCTATTGTTATTTCCAAGCTCCTTAAGATACTACATACTATTTTGCTCGGCTAAAATATGCATCGCCCTTACAATTTTTCACACTTGCTGTCTCCTCTGATTTGATTCACATTTTCTTCCTTCTGTATCTAGTTCCCTGTCCAAGTTAAAATGTAAAATAAAGTAGAAGAGATGCTTGGGCCCCTGAACACATTGCTGAAAGGTTCGTTTTTCTGCACACAAGTGTTCAGAGTATTTCTCACAGAAGAATTGCATAAATTATGGAGATTCCAGTCACAGAACAGTGAATGGTATTGTCAGTTTGCTTAGGAAAAACTAATGAGGTTGTAAAGAAATACTGTCTGCTTTATAAGAGTAAAATTTGACAGCTGGAAAAACAAGGGCAATAGGCTGGTTTCTATTTTCCATTGATTTTAGCCCCCAACATTCAGAAGATTTCCTTTTCTGCAAAACCATATTCACGCTGCCTACACATGAACACACAATGCTTCAAGCCACAGGCAGATTAAACTTCATTAGGAGAGTAAGGCTTGAGGAAAGTTCAAACTGTAACAGATAGTAATTTGACAAATAAAGAATTAAGGTTTGTTTTACTAAGCCAAAAAACAAAGGCCAGAGCAAGGTTCCCATGACTCTTTTGTGCCTTTAACCACTGGGTAGGAATACCATCCCTTTTCATAGACTGGTTTACATACTGTATAAGTCTACTAGACACATACCACGGCTGTTTTAATGCATTTAAGCACTCACTGAAGCACACATATCTCTCATTAAATTAAAAAAAAAAAAAAAACAAACCCCAAAACCACCCAAAAAACAAAACCCGCAAAGTATTTCCCTTAGAGCAAGAAGTAAGAACAGGAAGTAGAATATGTGTTCAGAGTATTCTTAGGTAGATGCACTAGTAGCTGAGCTTAAAATCAACAAGAATGAATGCATTTTATGTCTGAATAGATTTAATTAGCTTTCTGTAGCAACATTAAATTCTCAGCCAAGCATCCTCGTATTTACATATTTACACATTCCCAGGCCTTGTTGTTCTAGGATAAAGGATGGATCATTGTAGGTGAGTGACAGATACCTATGATAATTGATGGGCTGTGATTTGAGAATTTAAGTTCTTCTCACTCAGTGGCAAATTGTGTAATGGCTAATGTGCAGTGGCACAATCCCATACAAAGGTCTCTGACATCGTTATCTGAAAACTTTTTACTAATATATATTTGGTGAACTTCAACAGACAATCTACCTGCTAAATGTTGTACACTGGAATGCACAATGTACTGGATAGTGACTGCATGTAAACAATATTACAAAGTGAGAGCTAATACAGAATGATGTGCTGAAATGCCTGGCAAAAACATTATGAGACTGTCTGCTGGACTGGACTGCAAAACCACTGTGTCTTTATGTCTGTGCTTGTTCTTGAGAGTTAGGCACCTTAGACTGAGAGCTGAAGTAACCCTGTCAAATAAACAAATGCTCCAAAAATCATCAGGCTTCTTTAAACATTACCTGGAAGTATCTAAGGGATAATCTTTGAGGACAGGAATAGGACACAGACCTTGGTATTTAGTTGTCTTATTCAGGTGTGCAGGGAGGTACAAATAATAGCGTGGAATCTGCACAGAGGATCATTGCCTGAAGAGAAATGTTTGCATAGTTTACATTCAAAGAACTGAGCAGACACTGCTTTCTTTTCTGCATTGTATGCAATAAAGAGAGAGAGAAAAAAAGTTTTCATTTCCCTATTAATTTGGAAGCAAAGAGTTGGAAATTCCAATTCCAGTCCATGTGTCTTAAGTAATGTTGTAGGTAGGAGACATAAGGTAAGTTAATTAAGGTTCACTTTTCATTCCTCTCTTTAGCCTCTGCCACGATACTCAAAAAATAATGCAGAATTAGCTGAATTTTACTGAGAAGCTTAAGGGGCTCAGATTAGATCTGAGTCATAAGTGCAATGTCTTGTTTTCATAATCACTACCTTATTTTATAATTAGCTCTGTAAAACAGAGAAATTGTCCTTTAGGGGGATCCTCTGGATGGTGGAAGACTGGAGCTATGGCCAACCACTGTTCCATTCTTCACATCCACCAAATGATTCCTGGAGCCTGCTGAAGAGGCATTAGCCACCTGCCCCCAGAATCTTCTCTTTGATTGTCTTCTGCACAGATTAGGTCTCATAGACCTCCATGTCCAAAGCTGAATTCTGAGAAACATATAATTTTGAAATGTTGGTAACACTTTGTCCTGGCTTTAGACTGGCTCACAGATGCCATAACTGAGTTAATTTTGAGCATGTTGCTACTCCTGTGCATGGAGCTTTTAAGTTCTTGCTATTGTGAGTGAACAAATCTGTCAGTTCTATTGCTAGTGATCCCCAAAAGCTGCATACAGACAGAGATTCCTGTGCCCTGGAATGGATTTCAGCCCTGGTGAAAAACTCCTTTAAAACTTTATAATGTTAATTAAATTGTCGTTTGGTACTTTGTAGGAGCAATTTATTTTATGACTTGAAGGAAACTGCTGCACTGAAAGCAACTATAAAATGATGAAAACTGTGAATTAAGTTTTCTAAATTATTTTTACAGAAGTTAAGGGAAAAAAGAAATTAAAATGAGTCATAGTGAAAATGGTATTTTTCGTCAAAATAAGGCCTACATTGTAGTAGGCCATATGTATATGTTCTGATACAATATATGTATCAGAACAATCCTGGTGATATTAATTTAAAACCCATGAAATTCAGGGCACTGTGTACTTAGAACCCAGTGCTGAAGTGTGTAATAAGTAGAAATTGCCTTGTGTTGCAATTAGAATTTGTGCTGACAATGAAAAATACAGTCTGAAACCACACATTTGGACTGCCTCCCTTTTCTCTCTTCGTCATTCAAGTAGACTTCTCAGCTGTGTGTGTGGGGGCAGCTGCATTTGCCTCTAATGAAATTATGGCAGCAGAGAATTTGGCTTTGTTTCATTAACTTCACTTGTTTCTTGGAGCTTTTATGTCTCATTCCCTCAAGCAACAGGATAGATATCTATTCAAGATATTTGTGAATTCAGAATACTTTATATTTTCTGCCTCATGTAAGGAAGGTATCTAAATCTCTTTTCCTAATGTACACATGTACACACAATATTCTTTCCCTTTATCTACATGTGTAAACATACACACAAGCACAAAAGGTCACTGTGAGACCCCTGACAAGAAATAGACCAGATCAATATTTGAATCCAGTCATAATGAAAAGATGTGTTTTAAATGTAAGAAATGTGAAAAATAGAAATATTAGGAATCTTAACCCTCTAATCCACCTCATTTTATTGAAAAAGTGTTTGCTCCAGCACATTTTTGTAGTGCTTTCTCATGTTCAGTAATGAATGCCTTAAGCACAGAAACTTTTTTCTGAGCTGTTATTTCAGGAGGAAGAATTATTTTCTAACTGTGAGCCTTTGTTTTCGATTTTGTAACTCTTTGTAATAGTGAATTACACTTTTGTGCACCATACTAATCCTATCCAGTTTGAGCAGAGTACTCACACAGAAACTGTTGCTGTGTCGCTTTGCAATTTTTTTTTTTTTTTACCTTGATGGCCATAACTTGGTTTATTTGTTTGCTTTTTCATGATTTCTTGATATTCCTTCATAATTCAGTCTTTTTAGTCTCTTGAATATTTACAGTGTTCCAAACTTGTGCCAGTTGTCCTTCACACTACTAATACTGAAAAACTTGGGAAGAAATTTCATTATTCCATGGATAAAGTCAGGGTGGTAAGGGGCTGTTCTGTGATGAGATTCTTCCAGGTTGCATTCAAAGCGATGCTAAATACAAGGCAGAGCATGTTTAATTTATTTCTTGCAGGTGCACACACTTCCATTGTTCAAATGGTAATTTAACGTGTGCAAATCCAGACTGACTCCCTTGAAGTTGGTGAATATGCATCACCTTCCTAATTGTGTATTAAGGGATTAGATTTGAAATGGTAAAAGTACAGTGAGCCAAGTCCATAGGCTCACTCACATATCAGCAGTGAAACAGAGCTAGAGAAGTAATGGAGCCAAGACTTTGGACAACTCTATTTACATGCTTATGTGGATGCTGTTTCCTGAAACTTGTCATTTTGCTATTGACTCACCAGCTGCACAAATGCAAAGGGCTGTACTCTCAACTTTTTAATTTATTCAGGCACAAGTCTATTCTAGTCTTCTAAAGGACATGTGTGCAGTAGAACAGCAGCATGAATTAGAGAGTATGTTTTTCCAGAGGTTTTCAGACTAATTGATCCTAGATTTTGCCAGTCAGCTTGACTGGAGATGGAAATCCCAAGTTTTACCTGTGAGAGGAAATGATACCTTGAAGGTCACTCAGACAATTTCCTTATTGCTACCTGAGACAGGATTGCCCTGTCAGGTGTTGGGGGAGGCCCATGTGGAGTTGGATTGCTGGTAAGAGCCGGTGGTGATGCTTCATTAGGCTCCTTGTCTCAGGAATTTGTCTCCCTACTTCTTCCTGCAGTACTCAGATCTCAGAGCAGTCTGCTGCTTACAGAGATCCAGACGTAATGCACCAGTAACAGAATAGAATTTCATGATACAGGAATTAGGCCTATTAATGTGTCCAACTATGTGACTGATATTGTCAGTATTTTACTGGTGTTGGAATATTGCAGCATAAGCAGATTTCACCAGATTTGTTAAGAGAAGGTCTGGCTGCCAATGCTAAACCCTTTCTTTGTACATTCTTCAAGTGAGTAGGTGCATCTCTGCTGCTGAAGGCTTCATTTGAAAGCAGGATTTTGACTTGACACACTTACTCAAGAATGATGTTTAGGTCTGAAGTTCTGTGTGAGCCTCAGGCTTGGTGCAGCACTGTTTACTCAGACAATTGTCACTGCTGCCAGCAGTCCTTATTGCACCACTCTGCAGTCTGCTGCCTCCTCAGCCCTCTCTCAGCATCAAGACATACTCTGCAGAAAGCAGCCTCAGCATGCCCTGAAAGGAGATGTAGTTCAGCAGTGGAGCCTTTACTGCTGTTGTGCAGTATGCATGTAAAATTATCTCCTTATGCCTGTTGTTTACTGTATAACAGAAATTGAGGAATTTTGAGTTTAAGAAGAAAAAAGTTTAACTGATCCAGTTTCTTGGGATGGAGCATAAAAGGGGTGTAGAGAAACAAGTACTTGGGGGCCATGAGTGGGCTTTTGTTAAAGAATGATGGAAAACAAAAAGGAGTAACCATGATCCTCTGGAAAAACTTGTAATTTGTAAGATACTGTTTTTATAGCAATTGTATGTGTACAAAATAGGACCTAGGTAAATATAGCAAACAAAATAAGTTAGACTTGTATGGGTTGGGTGATTTGTTGATGTTTTTGTTGTGTGGGGTTTTTTGGTTTTTTTGGGTTTTTTTCAGGTGCATAACCTGAAGGCAGTTTTAACTTGCATAAGCTTCAAAGGATTGTAATATATGATATATGCAAAATAAGAAGAATTTCTTGTTTGTTCTCTTGCTCGCTTTCTGGATAAATATCTGTGTGCCAGGCAGCAGACAGATTTAAAGTGCAGAACTGTTTAGGTATGCAAGAGGGAATGGTGTTCAATTAATAGTGTTTAAATAATTTGATGCTACTGTTCTTTAAGTAGAGTAAATGAATGTAATGAATGTAGGCAGTACCTTTTGAGCCCATTACTTTATCACTTCTTTGAAGGTATGAAAAAATTTGAAGGCAGCATCAGAAAAAATATGAAATAAAATCCAAAATGCTTATATTTTCACTGGGATCATTAGAATTTGTCCTTGGATTTTTTTTCATTGCCTACTGTGAAGAGGTTTTTCATAAAAGCCAAAAAACCTGGATGAGAGTGTTGTGCAACATTAACCGTTTCAGGAGACTCTGTGTAGGAGAGCCACTGAGTAAACTACAGAAATAGCATCAAAATCTGTAAGCCTGGTAGGAAAATAAGACTCTACTATCACTTTTCCATGCATATTAGGCATCTAATAGAACTGAAAATCAGAGAAAGTGATCCTTCTGATCTTCAGTTATATTTTATGTCGTTTTCTCTCCTGCTCATCTCTGTTACTACTTTACACAATTAAATGCAGAGTTTTGTGTAGCAATGCTACAACAACTCTAATGATCCTTCTTCCTGGGCCTAGTTTGATCCTGTGCTTCTCACACTTTGTGTCTCAGCCATGTCTGAACAGGGAATTGGGTTTTCCTGGGCTGGTGAGCGTGTGGGTAAATCTGAGCATCCCTGTCCAAGCTCCACATCTCCATGTGAGCAGCACAGCTTCCCACTGCTGCCACGGCCGGACCAGATTCCCAGCTCTGCTCTGCAGGGCTGCTGCCCATGCCAGCCCTGAGCTCTCTTGACTTTTTGCCCAGATGACAGAGCTGCCCTGCGAGCCTGTCCAGGGTCACAGCCGTCCCCCCGTGCACTCTGCAGGGAGCAGAGCAGCCTTCCCCGGCAGAGATGCCACTGCCAGCGGGCAGCTGTGTCTCAGCAGGGTATTTTTGGAAGTCTCTGAACTTTACAGTTAAAGATGTGCCAGAAGTATTTAGAAAAATTTCAGGAGACATGGAGCACTTGAGTGCTTGCTTACTAACCCTCTGGCCTGACAGTGTTAATAAAACTTGGTTTGACAGTCCTCAACTCAATTTAAGAGGGTAAAGCTTTCAGCTAGCTGCAGGTTAGTTTGTTTCAGTTTCCTTATGGGCTGCAATATGCTCCGTAGAAACTCTCAGCATTTTAAAAAAATTATTACAATATGTTTTCAGGCTCCTAATAAGCAAAAGCTTTTAAGAATGTAAATATTCCAGGAACTGATCCTGGAATAATGTGGGCTGAGCAAGCTTCAGCACCACCAGTGCTGGTGCTGCAGTGGCAGGCTCTGATCAGCAGCAGAGTGAGACAGAGGTTGGAGAAGAAGAGTGGGGAGTAGTGACAAAACAGGAGGAAAACAAAAGTGGACTTTGCTTCAGAATGAACAGACCATTCAAGAAAGTACTGAGCTGAATTAAAGTGGGAAATAACTATTTTGTTTTTTTTCTGTCCCCTAGAAAAGAAGTAATGAAAAACTTTGGTTATTCTGTCATGGAGTCTAATTTGGTTAACTTCAGTGAGCCATTTACCAGCTTCCATGGAAGGAAGAACTGTTAAATCATGTTAAAAATGAATAAAAATTTCCTGTTGTGTCAAGTGTTCCACCTTTCCTTTCTGTAATGCTCCTAAGTATTTCCCATGAGGGACTCATTGGCTTGTCAGGGGATTTAACATTCATGTAATAGTCCAGAAACACAATTGTCTCATGATTTGTTATTACAGCAGTATTTTGAAGAGATTTGTGAGAAGGGCAGGGTTTTGAGGAGCAGCACAGTGTCTGCTGTCTTCTCACAACAGGGTTTTGCCTCCCCTCTGTGACCCTCCTGCTATGCACATTTAGCACCTGTGAAGGGCTTAGGGTGCTCTTCTGCTGTGCCTCTTCCCACTCTGCACTTCTATTATGAGTGCCTCAGCTGGAATATATTTGAAATATTTAATATAATTAATATAAATTGTAAGTCCAGACCAAAAAGTTTCAATAAATACGACTTTTTATACCCCTAAACATAGAAATTTAGTACACTAAGTACTGATCTAATTCACGCGTGGAGGTATTTTGTGTGGGGAAAAGATGGAATCCTATTTAAAAAATAACGTCCTTATATTCTGCCCTTGTAGCTATTTTGGGGTAGACACAGCACAGACTTTTAGTGTGAGCTAAACCAGCTTTCTTTGTGTTCTAACATAAAGCCCATTAAGTATTTCACAGGAAGACTCTTCTAGATTGCACGGCTGTCCAGCTGTCTGGCCAGGCTTTGTACAACAGGTGTTTGGTTATGATCTCATATGTTGTACGTATATACCAATAGTCTCTGGTGCTGCCTTTCAATGCTTTGTTTTACCTCAAAATCTAATAGTTTCAACTGAGTATCACTACTGATTGTAAGTAGTTGATGATCATGAATGCCCCTCCATAATAAACACAGTGGAAGACCCAATTCTGAAGCTCATTTGGTTTTAAAAAAGAGGCAATTACTGAGACTTAAATAGTATTCTTATTTTAAGAATTAAAATCAATAATTTAAAAAATTACAAAGACTAACACCTACTTTTTCCATCCTTTTCCTTCTAGCCATCAACATGTTTTACCCAGCAGGTCTAACAAACAGCCATATGCTCTCTAGCCTCAAGGGAGCTAGTTCCAGCTTGAAAATCAATATGTCCCTACCAGGCTGTGGTAATAGATGCTTACAGCAGCAGGTTTATAGAAGCTAATGGTACTCTGTGCAGCAGCAGCTCATTTAGATGAAAGGGTTGCCTAGTCTCATTCAAATGTTTGGGGCAGCAAAAAATGAATGTTTGTAAAAGCTGATCAAAATGGTAATTTGTTCACTGATGAGAAGCCTGCCTATAGTTGCTACTCTGGAGATCCTACCAAGGAATGCAGTGTACACTAGTCCATGAGGTTATCTCTGCAGGATGTTTTCATATTTGTAAAGACTGTCACTACCCTATCATGGAATGATTTCTACCTACAGAATGAAGCAATATTGTTTAAATTGTTTGTTTGTTTGTTTGTTTGTCCCCTGTATGAACATCAACCCCTCTGGATTTGGACAAGCTGGAAGAAATCTGCAAAAAACCAAAATTGTAAATATATTTGTGAAATTCAGATAGATTTTTTTAAAAAATGCCTAGAAATCATCAAGGCCTGGATTTAATGTATATTTTGTAAAGGGAAAAGCCTTAAATTAGGAGTCTTATAAAAGAATCCTGCCTTCATTTTTTTGGTGGTTTGTTGTGGAGAACAATGGTGACAGGTCATGTGGATCTAAGTTTGTTGGAGCAGCTATTTTTTTATGTTGTGTGCTATTGCAAAGCCATTCACAGTGCTGATAGTGATGTTCTGCTTGCTTCCACAGAAGGATTATTTACACCACTGCTGCTAATTTGTTCAAACTAGTGTCTTTCAGAACAATTAAAATACTCTTCCAGTGCAGTGTATCACTGCCTCTTTCAGAGCAACTGCAGGCAGTCTTCAGTGCCAAATATAGAGGAAACTTCAGACATACACATTGTTGTAGATGTGTACAAGTTCCCTTTTCATATGCTGTAAGGTAATGCTCAGTCTCATTTCTTTCTTTTGCTTGGGGTGACCACAGCATGGTTTTTCACGTGAAATACATGCTTGAGTTATCAAAGACAAGAGCTGGGTTTTGGCTGGAGAATACAAGTTTATCAAGTCAGCCAAGACTTCTGTCCTCTTATTATGAATGGTGACCAACAAGATACCCAGAATTCCAGACTTTACTGGTAATGTAGGACATAGCCCATTTTATGAAACCTACTTCTCACTTCCATCAATACCTTCTCAAGATAAGTTGCCTCTCTAGATTTGCTTCCATCTAATACAGGAAGTCTTGAGGCAGTTTTTTCCACTCCTTTTCTGTTATTTAGGATAAAATGACTTGTCTGAATAATTCGCATTCACACATTAGATTTTGCTTGAGTTCAGCTCTAGAGCTGAGTGAAATTTTGTGCAGGGGAAAGGAAAGTAACTGCTAACTGTGTCTAATTCTTACTTGCATGGTTTGTGGGGGCTTATTTAAAAAGAGTTGCAAAACATAAGGCTGTGTATATCTTAATCTCATGTTCAGACATGGTGTTCCTAGCTTAAATAAGTAGTTAAGAAGAGCTATTTAATAACCCTTTGTAACTTGTGAGAGCAAAAGCTTTTCTTGTTGAGCTTTAAAATCTAAGCTGTATTTTGGTCATATAGGGTATTTCTTTCTTTTTATTTATTTCAAACTCCTGCAAACTCTTCCAGCAGCTTGTTTTACATATATTTATAAGTGAAGTTTCATTGAAAGGACATGTGGCCTCTTGTTTGCAAATTTGCAGGGTGCATCAAAGGACATTATAAATACACTGAAAATTTCCTCTAGCAAGAAACAAAACCACCAGATTATTTGTGCACTATGCATGTTTATAGCCTACTTCAAAGATTTTAGTTACCTTAGCTCTGAGCTGTGGAATATCTCTTGCAATGCATGAGGAGGTCAAGAACACACAGACATCAGCCTGGCAGACTAAACCCGATGTAACAATTCAGTGTACACATTAGTGTGTTTCCTTTTGTCTGAACAGTGGTCTGAAGCCCTCGAAAAAAGTGAGAAAACCTCACTTTTGGCATCTTTTTAAAATCTGATTCACTGTCCCTTAAAGTCAGTTGAAAGATTCCCATGACCTAAAGAGAACTGTGGAGTCTCTTTCCTCAGGGGGAGCCTGTCTGCATTCTCCATAGGATCCCAGGTTGGATAAAAAGTGAAAAACTGACAAACTGTATTATCAAATATCAGAAAGCATAAGAGATTCTGAAATGTGAAGCCTTTCCATATATTAGGTCAGCTACTCACAGAGCTCCTCCTTCACATCAGCCTGGATATAGAACTGATGGGTGAGCACGGGTGAGAATCAGACTCATTACAAAAGTCTTCAAAAGACCCAACCATGTGAAGAGAACATTACTGAGGGATCAATTCAATCACTAAAATACTAGAAAATAGCCAGCCTATATTTAACTCAGCTGCTTTGTGATCATGTATTGTGAAATTACCATTCCAGTTCTTGGTAAGCCTTTATCTTTAGAATTTATGAAGACCTGAGATAGAATTCCTCTGTCATCATTTGCAGAAGGTGCAAAGTGGAAGAAAAATATTTCAACTCACTGTTTCTGAGGAAAGTGGGTCTTCTCCTTGCCTGTTCCACAGTTTTCAATGACAATTCTAGACCAGTCAATTAATTAGTGTTTTCAGATGGTCACAAAGGGCTTTTAGCAGGGCTGAGATATCTGTTTGATTGTGAAGTGCCAAACACTTAAACTTTCCATTTTTCATCTCTAAGTTACTAGACATGTTATAGTAGTAATTTAGTTAAGATTTCTAAAGACAGTCAGATGTTAGTTTGAGCAGCGTTGAAAAACCACATGGAAATTAAGAATATTCTTTTCAGGAGACTTCAGATGATTCCTAGAACTGAAGAATGAATACAAAAAAAAGAAAAAATTGCTTCAAGGTTATTCAATGCACCGAAAGACCTAACTGGAGAACTAAAGAAAAATGTGCTGATATAATTACAGAAACGTGTTACAATTAATGATATTTTAATTCACAATAACACAG
This sequence comes from Acrocephalus scirpaceus scirpaceus, assembly GCA_910950805.1. Classification (NCBI taxonomy): domain Eukaryota; kingdom Metazoa; phylum Chordata; class Aves; order Passeriformes; family Sylviidae; genus Acrocephalus; species Acrocephalus scirpaceus. Next base: position 10,505,187 of record OU383777.1, read on the forward strand.
GAGTTAAATTAGATTTTATTCAGGCAGTTTGCATCTCCTGAGTCCTTAAATTTGCAGCATTAGTTTTCTTTCAAAGCTGAATGAAATAATAAAAAACTTAACAAATGTTTTGAAAGCATCGTGAGTGCTTCCTTCTTCTGCTGAAATTCTACGATCATACTCATAAAAATCATAAACCATGTATGATTTTTGATGTCTCCTACTGAAGTGGCAGCGGCACCGATGTGACCCTTGTTGATGAAACCCAAAGGAAAAATCACTTTTTATCCATAGCGCAGCCTCCCTCCTGGTGTTACACGTTGTATTTGGTGGGTGTTCCCTCCATATCCCGCCTGACCTCATATTGTAAGGTAAGGTAAAAGGTGTAAGATAATTTAATGTAAGCCTGATTTTGAATTGTGCAAGTAATGCAGAGATTTTTTTATCCTGCAATTCTTGAAATGAGTAAGAAATTTAGGTAAAAAGTACAATATATGTGTATATTCTGTAGCTGACTGAAAAGGGAGTAAATAAACATATTGCAGTTACAAGTTTAACAGTTTAGTGTGGAGGAAGAGAGAAACACTGTTCTTAATTCACGAAGAACAAGTTAAAGGATATTTACCCAAGCTAGATAATTTCAAGTGTGTGGCTGATTATCCTAGACAAATTTAAGGGAAGTGTAGGTTCCTCAGTTCCAAGTCTATGGTTGTAATAACAATGCAACTTTCTAGGATCTTTCCTGGGTACTGATGCCAGGGGGCATGAAACAGCCCAGGTGTCCACTAAAAATTACCTTTGCCTTCAAAACAGGGACTCTGCATCCAAAGTATTTGCTAGTAATCATACATCCTGGAAATTCCCATCCTTAAAACTGACCTCAGTATTTGGTTGGGAAAGTGCTACCAAGCATAGGCAGGTCCCTGTTATCATTATTCAACACTTCAGACTTGTGTCTTTAGTGTTACTCACATAATGGGGACTTTCTCTGACTTGTTAAGTTCAGCATTAGTGAGTATTTTCAAGAGCTCTTCAAAGATGATAAAAGTCCAAGTGGGTCATGTCGGGGTCTCTTATGTACCCCGAGGAGATGGAGGCTATTACTAGCCCCGAGAGGATGGCTGCAGAAAAGTCTGACAGCCTCAGGCCACGCAGAAGCAACACACGGAGTCGTAGAACGTTGGTTTCAAGGTCTTCAGCCTTGTTTATTTTTTCTTATCTCAAAACCTTTCTTTGAGCCGAGCTGAGGTCCGCTCAGCACGGGCGACAGACAGCTTCTCCCCCGCCCTCTCCCGGCTCAGCGTTTTTATACTATTTTTTACGTGTACATTATTTACAGTTGTGGACCAACACACACACAGAACACTAAACAGGTGTCCACTGACCTGACCCAATCCCTCTAAATCTACTTGGTGTCATCACCCTTGCACAAAATGGAGACGAAGAAGAAGGAGAAGACTTCGGGGCAACGCCCAAAATCCTCCATCTTGTCTCTGGTCACTCACATTCCAAAATCCCAAGTGCATTGATATTATTACTTTTTATTACCTTCCAGAGTTTGCAATTCTTTCCATAATGTTGGTAATTTCTCCCAGGGACTATGATCAAATCCCTTGTCCGTCTGGGGCTCATGCCAAGGTCTCCAACCCCCCTGTACATTTCTCAAACCCCCCTGTACAGGCTTAGAACCCCCCTGTACAGGTTTTTGTTCGGGTTTTTCAGGGTCAGGATTTCCAGGGGAATCTCCCTGGACTCCTACATCGTCAGAGCATGGTGGATCAGCAAATATGAGGCTGCTCTTTGCAAAGAGGTAAACAGAGGGTTTAAATGAGTACAGAAAGTCAATAACATGGGAACCAAAAAGCTTCCAAATTGACTAAAATGCTGTAAAAGTCAGTTGAAATGCATTGGAAGGATAGAGATGTGCATTGAATGAAACAAAGCTGATTTGTAAAGACTAAAGTAGATCTTAGTCTGATCCAAATTCCTTCTTTAATCGAGTGTCTGCTTTTATGGATGTGAGGAAGTGCATCTGTTACAACTTGACTTGACATTGTCCCATTTCAAATTCATTAAAGTAAACTATGGAATTAAGGTGTAGATTAATTTAATGTATTCTTAGTGGGTGGAAAATAATTTAAGAATACTGTTTTGCTGTCAAACTGGAAAGACTTCTTTAGTGTGATTACAAAATGTCTGTCTGGAATCTATTTCTATTACACATTTTTTCAGCAGCAGTTTGGATGATGGAATAGAATTTCCACATTTGAGCATGAGAGTAAGCTGAGAGGAATTTTGAGATTTTTGGAGGATAAGGTCAGAGCTCAAAATAATTTCACTTAATTGAAAAGTGGTCTGAAATCAATAAATTTAAATTCAACAAGGAGAACTGCAAAGTCTCCATATGCAATTAAGGAGAGAAAATTAAATGGTCAAATAAAAAAAGGAAGAAAAATCTGCAGCAAGATCACAGAACTGGAGTTAGATCTGGGTTTAGTCTACCTTGCAGACTAAGAAATGAACAGCATAAATGTTTCAGATAAATTTATGGAAATGTCCATGTCAGGAACAGGAGGCAGTTACTCTACTTCACACTGATGAGGGCAGGTTTGGTCAATGCATTTAGCAAAGATGTAGACAATGTGAAGGGAGTCTGGAGGACAGCAGCAGGGCTGATAAGAGGTATAAAAGATATGACCTGCAAGGAAAGCTTGAAATAGCTGGGTTTGTTTAGTCTGGAAAGAAGAAGACTCATGGTGTGGGAGAAGGGAACTTGATAAGAGTCTTGAAAACCATTTCATCCTCAGGGGTTATCTGTTGTTCCCCAGATCCATGGAGGACAAGACAGGCAGCTACTGACTTAATTTGTAGTAGGGATTCCAAAGAAAAACCTCACTGGGCGCTTGAACAGAAGTTGTATTGGAAGAATGGGAGTGATGGTCTGCAGAGAATTACACATTTGTCAGTCTACATATATTGATCCTTCTTCAGTTTAGCATGATGGTATGGTAACATTGTGATCCTTACCAACTCTGCTTCTCCATTTTGATTTGGTCCATTACTTTATCTTCCATGTCTGTGGTATAATAAATAAAACATGCAATTCTTGGCTTTGCTGAAACATAAATTAGTCAAATAATTTGCAGTAATCCACAAGCTTTAACATTTTTAAATGAAAACTTATTTCTCCAGTAGTTTTTTAGAAGGAAAAGATGTTAGGTTTTGGTGGTAATTAATTACATATTTTCCATAAATCAGCATTTAATGACTTTATATTTGGTGTTACTGGTATACTTCACACATTTCTGTATATTTCACATATTCTATATATTTCCAAAATAAAGTTATCTTGTTTTCATGATCTTTGCATTACAGTATGCTAAGACTTACACACTTCTTATTAAAAAATGAAATGTCTAGAGGTCAGCATCCACCCAAACTTACATATAAACACTTTCCTCCGAAATTTTAGTAGTGGTCATAAATTTTGGCTCTAGTATGGATTTCATTTTTCAAAATGAAAATGAGCATATCTAAATGTACTGTCATACAATATTTTGCCACCAGCTTCAGTGGAAATAGGACATATTTTTAATAGGCTAAAGGTAGCTTCAAAATCCACTTTTCAGTTGCTTTTGCAAAATTGCATATTTCCTGATTTAGCTCTGGGATGGCTGCCATCTCTGAGTGATGCCATCATTTGGGTTGTGGTACATAGCGTTACAAGCCTGGCATTTCCCACATTTTTCATTCATGTTTCCTCTTTCATAATTTTTCAAGCCCTTTTTTTTTTTTCTTCTCTTCTCCATATCATACTTAGAAATCTTCAGTACAGGAGACTCAACTTAGCAGTTACCATTTCTGGAATCCTTCTAGGAATGCCCCACATTCCTACCCTAACTTTGACTGAGAAATTTAGACAGAACTGCTCAAAGAAAATACAACCCAAGCTACTGGAATGAGCCATATATATCAGGAAGAATATATGTAAATTAAAATATATGGCTCCCTTGTTACTGCCAATAGGTTTTGACATGGCAATTCTCTTTGTTTTTCAGTATTGTGACCTTGTTTTTGTGCATTAGAGCATTCTTTGTGATCTCAAGTGTGTGCTCACCTTTAGTTGCTGCTCGCTGCTTCTGGAGTGTCTCTGGTCATCAATATTAAATGAACTTTAGTACTGAACTACCACAGATGCATTTGTAAAAGTGTGCCAGTGCACCTCCAGCACTGGAAGTGAGGTATATTGACCTGTGAGCTCTCTGGGCACATTCAGCAAAGGCAGCAGACATCAGCACCCTGAGGGAAGAGGAAGGAAGCAGAAGCTGGTGAGGGTGGAGCCACAGGGCTTTGGGGGTGAATGAAAATGAAGTGAGGGCAGGAGAGGAAGAGAGTGCAGCATATAAAGGAAGAAATAGAAATTTTGCACCCTGGCTTCTTTTGAAGTTCATGACTTCCTGTGGATTCTGCAATCCTTTCTAAAATGAGTAACATTATCAGATTTTTGGATCCTAGCAGTCTGTATTAGTATTCAGCAAATGAATAAACAGGTGGCCTCATTTTGCTACATAGTCAATATGGTCTTCTGTGAAGTTTACCATAAATTAAATAGATGGATCACTTTTTCCATCTGGGAAATGCAAAGAAAAATAGCTTGATTTTGTGTTACTCATCCCTTTTCACCCTTAAATGGGAGTAATGCAGTAGTTCTTTAACTAGAATGGCAACCAGAAGGCTCTTCTATTGTTTGTGTAGTCTATATATGCAAAAGGAATTTTTTGCCTTGATGTACTAGGTTGTCAAACAAACAAATCATTAGCAATGAAATCCAGGAAGATAATTGGTTTTTACTCTAAAATCTATAGTGGCATTTTGGTAGTATTTCAAAGCATTTCACTTTTACAAAAAAAAGTCAGCAATAGTTATAAATAGTTTGATTATACAACAGTTTGTGAAAATATACTACACATTTACATCAAACATATGAATGTACAACAAAAGTAATTATTTGGTTCAGTGAAGTTATCTTGAAAGGCCATAGAAATGTGACTGGTATTTACCAACTGGTTGCATGTGACTTCTTTGCACATGCAAATAGTGCCTAAGTGATGTCCCCTGCCAAGAGCTGAGCTAACCTAGCCTAGATCTGCCAAGATTTGAAGAGAAATACTACAGTACTACAAGAGGCATTAAGCCAACCTAACTCACATATATACAGAATATGTATATATGTGAGTTGTGTGAAAGTGTTACTGCACCCATATGTCAAACTGAAAAATTACAACTTTTTAGGGCAAGATTTGTTTGAATTAGTGATATCCACACAGGACGCTGGGGAGTGATAACTGATGAAGCTGATTTTGAAAGAATGAGTCAAGGTGAGCCACCATTCCTCATTGAGCAGCAGTAGAAATGAAGGACAGGAAGGATTTGAGAGGTTCAGGCTGAAGTCAGAACTTGTTTTTTTGATGGTTTGTAGTTTGACAGTTTGCTTTTTATTTGCGGTTCAACATGAGAGTTTTGCTTGGACTGAGTCATTCCTGCTGCCACACCTGTGGTAAGCACAGCAGAACTGGAAGCTAGATGTCTTTATCATGTTGGATTGATGTGATTCACTATGTTGATAAAGAAAAAAGAAAGGGCACAGGAAGCTAATAATAATAATAATGTGGCTTTAGCTGGTAGAGGTGTAAGGTAAATGCTGCATGTGATTAAAACATTAGTGAATTACAAACAGTGCTGAAACTGCACAAACTTATCCCCAGTGTAAGCTCTAACTGCGTTGTTTTGATCAATCACATTTATGAAGGTCAGCCTTACCTCAGCCATATGACAAACCCGCTTGCCTGTTAGCATTTCTTATCAACTATTCCCACAAGGAAAGACGAATATTTGATATGTTGACTGTATGCAGTATCTGCTTTCGGGTGAGATTCCAGCTGTAAAATAATATTTCCATGATTAAATACTAGGAACCTAGGGGGAATGCATTTATTAAACTGTTAGAAACAAAATCCATAGATCTAATAACATTATGATGGTCTGGGATGCATCCCTGGAACTGAGAATTGAATGCCCTTTTAAAAGTATTGAAATGTAGGGAAATTCTGAAGCCTTGCAATTATGAAGGTAGTAGGTGCCAGACTGAAGTTACCCATTATGAGTAAATGGGAGAATCTGTAATCCAGAGGCTTCTGTCTCCAGAGTGTTCAAGCCCTATAAAGCACCATCATTTTTTTTGGTATCTCAGTCCTCTGCTGTGCTCCAGTAAAACTCAAGGTTTTCCCATCAGTAGTTAAAGATTTCTAGATTATATCAGAAATGATTGTTGCACCAAAAATGCAGCAAGTTGGAGGCCTTGTACTTCCAGGTAGGTTCATGCTTTTAAAAAGAGGATAAACATCATAATATAGTGATATAGTGATATACTGCATCCTGTACTCTTAGGGATAGAATGAGTGATCATTTCTGTCTTCCTGACGTTTTAGCATAGAGATATGTTCAAAGCTCTATCAACACAGAATTTTAGATATTGACGTAATTTTTTTGGAAAGGAAAATCACTTGGCATTAATGCAGAATGCGTAAGGAGGTGGTACAGCAGGCATGTAAGGACATTGAACTGATCTTCTGCTTGTGCAAGTATTTGAAACTGATTTACTGGAAGGTAACAATGGCCTTAAGGATCCATAATTGTTTTCATTACAAAGGGTTAAATCAAATATGTTTTCAACATCTGTGTGCATAACTGTTCTGTTCTATAGCTATAAGGTGAAATCTTTCTGAAATGTACCTGTGACTGCAGATGTGCTTTCTGGTCTGCCACACCAGCTTCTCTGCTGTCTAAATGACTTGATACACTTACAGCTTTGTAAGTGGTCACTTTTCATATGGTTGAACAAAAAAATTGTTCCTTTAACTAACAGTGCCTCATTTGACTTGTAATTGAAATTGTAGGTAACTACAAGGCTACCACCTGCTGAGACAATAAAATCTTTGATGGCACAGTGTCTCAGTAGACTGGGGAGGTGGGGAGAAATGTTTGCTGCACTTCAGAGACTATGGTTTTGTTCACAGCCTGCTGGTTTGGATTAGAGTCAGAGATGAGTTTCCAAGTCAGCATGTACAGCACCCTGCCAGAAAGTTGTTCTTGGAGCTGCTGCTTCTTTGTAAAATGCAGAGGGGAAAAAAAAGAAAAAAAAAAATAGAGGAATGACAAAAAAAAAAAAAGGGTAGGAGTAATGGCTACTGGCAGCTTTTCACTCCTACATTTAAGGATGTTGTAGAGACAACAACCAACACTGTCTGGACTTTGATGCATTGAGTCCTGGGTGGGCAGTGCATTTTCTCACTTCTGATTGATTTTGTTGTTAGTACAGCAGGGTTTGAAAAGAAAGGAGAGTTTTCACTGAGACTAGCAGCAAAAGCAGTATGTGTTTAATATGTGAATGAAGCAATAGTTCTAGCTTTTGTATAAAACATAGTGGAAAGGTTATTATATGTTTTATGATTTTATAATTGCCCTCAAAAGGAAAAAAATAAATTTTATCATTTAATATAATAATAATAATTCAAACAATTTGGAAATTTTAAAATGTACTTTCCTGAAAGCAGTTGAATATTTTTCCATTTTCTATAAAGAAGAGTTTACAAAACCATTACACTTACAGGGATTTAGTCAGCCTACACAACAAAAGTATGTAAAGAATTTCAACACAGTGTTTGTTTGTAAGATATTTAAACCTGTTCTACTGACTCAAAAACTTGAATGGTAGCAACAGTAATAATATTTATCTAATAACATTACTAATAATGTTTAGTAATAATATTTTAATAACGTTTTTCAAGAAGAAAGCATCAAAAGCTTTGCAAGGCAAATGATCCAACAGGTAAACTGAAGGATAGAGAAGTTTTCTTGATTGTCTATGTCCAAGAGAATCTACATTACTCATTTAGACACAGGCATGAGCAGGATACAGCCCCCCACTGCTGTTCTGAAAGTGTTACATACCTTGATCAAGGTTTTAATACTTAACCAAGCAAAATTACATTTCTGCCAATTTTGCCAAGTCTGTTTTGGCAGAAGGCTGACCAAGCAGCTGGGGTGCCTCCTGCAGATGGAAGTTCACCTTCCTTCTGCCTAACCAGCTTTCTGCAAGTACCTTGTCTTCTGCCTGTGATTTCCCATCAGGGGATCAGCATTGATGCCGTGTCACAGATACATTAGGAGAATAAAGACACAAATTTGACTTGAATTTTGGTAACCATAGGCATGTAAGGCAGAACAAGAACATCATTTATTATTATGTATGCCTGGACTCAAAGTCATTTCAACAGGGATTCAGTAGTGCAAAGTCTGGGTTGGTGTAGTCCACAGAGAGTGCATAACCAAGACTTCATTTCCATTTTTACTTTCATCTTAAGGCTGATGCAGTTATGCTTTTTATAAACATCTAAAGGGAATTCCAGTTCTAAATTTCATTTTGCTGATCACTTACCAAGTGGGTTCTTGTATACTTGTGCACAACTTGTTTAGAACAATACAGAATACTTTGGAAGAAAAGGAACAGTTTACAGTTTTTTTACTTAGCATTTCATTAAGTCCTACCATTTTTTTTAGAGAAAGAATTCTAGAAAATTACCAACTTTAAAGCAACCATTTTGATACTGTCCTTGTATCTTTGACATTTAAAAACTCTTCCCTTAGAAATGAAAAAGCATGAAAAGATGATATTACTCATCCAGCTTTTTTTATTGTTGTGCACTTAATGAGTTCTGCATCCTGAGTTTTCCCCCTTAAATGGAATTACTGCATTTGCTAATTGTAAACTAAGTACATGATTAAAACAAAGTTCCTTTTCAGCATTTGGCATTACTTCTTATCTTTTTTGCTTTGTAAATTTTGGCAGAGACTAAAGGACCATGCATATTTGTGAAACACAGTATACTGTATGCCTGTATTTCTAAATAACATCTTTTTTTCTAAAAGTACTAGAGGGTGGGGCACTCAGAAGCAATTATGGCCTGACAGGACAAATCTTACTGAAAGTACGTGGTATTGCTAAACCTTTTAGATGGAAAATTCCTCTCATACTTTTCATATTATAACAGTGAAATCTGTGTAATTATTCCAATCAGCAGATATGCAATGTGAATCACAAAGAAAACAAGATTAGAGTAATATAAAACTATAAATATATTGAAAGGGGAACTTTAGCATCTTTTTGCTTACAGCAAACATTTTTTTTTTTCTTGGAAGCAGCAGAAAGAAAAGCAGTGGGGCTTGTTGATGTCAGCTAGTGTGCTCTTTGGAGGTCTTGGAGGTGCAAAGCAATGAAGAAAATTAATTCCAGTTCAATAGTAAGAAAGAGAAAGGTGATTTTCCAGAAAACAAAACCTTTTTCTTTCTCACCTGAGTGACAAAGCTACCTGTAAAAATGTTCTCTCATGCATTTTGGGTGAGATCTCTTCTCTCACAGGGTTAAGTTTGCTCCATGGGCCGGTGCTGGAGGTGCCCTCTGGACACAGGAGCCCTGGTTTCCCTGCTCAGAGGTCTGTGATAAGCCTCTGCATCACAGGGGAGCCTTGGAAGAGGATAAACTTAGTGCACAGCCATGGTTTGTTTATAACAACAAGTTGTCCTGGCAGAGAGTGTTAGCAGCCTTAGAGCAGAGGCTGTCAGATCTTTTGGTATCTTATTAGCTTTTATCTTCTGCCTGGGGGTTGCAGTGCCTTCTGCTGTGTCCTGGTGTGCACAACACTTACTTCAGGCATTGTCACAGCTAGAGAAAGGCTATTGTAACATTGGATTTCTTGACTTGGTTAACTAACCTGGTAATGAAGCTTTTCATACCATCTGCATCATGTCAGCAAAGTAATCTTCAGCTTAGACAGCAGCTGGGCATGGTTTTTCCTGACAGATGGTATCCTGTCATCTCTTTAGCAGCTGTTTGGACGTGGCTGTGTGTCAACACCACCATGATATAATCATTGTATCCTGTGAAGCAAGCCCAATGTGACCCTTAAGGCACTTGGCATCGTGCTGTTGGTGGCATATCTTGCAAGAATATTTTGAAGAAAGGGTATGGAAACAAGAAATCTGAGCATGTGCCACATGCCCTTTCTTTGCACGCTTTTATGAGAAGCGACAAATGTGTTCAGCATTTTAACAGTAAGTCTTTTGCTGGTTGCAAACCTAAATTTTAGATTTAGAAAGCTATATAGAGTTACTATGAAACCATGCCAGTTTTGCAGTAATGTTACATTATTCTGGCTTTATTCCACGGATATTGAAGAGAGTCTTTTACATTTAGCATTTAATTGAAGTTCTAGATGGTGTCAACCCGCAAATTTTAAAATCAGTGAGAGAATATTTAAGCAACTGGTGAAAAGCTGTTTTAAGAACATACTTTTCTCCCTAGATGTATGTGATTGTGGCAATTCAGAGTCAAAGAGGGGATACAAGAGTTAACAGAATCAATGTTCTAAACAAAAATAGCAACAGGATAAATTTTCATGTTGGAATTCAAATGCTTAACCTGGTGGCTATAAGGGAATTCTTTACATTTTTAGACTCCTGTATTGTAAATTACGAGCCTTAGCCATGTGTTTTACATCTGAAAGCTCAATTCTCTTCATTGTTTAATGTGTTCTCAATGATCAAATGTCCTTTTTTTTTTTTCCTTTTTTGTTTCCACGTATGCATCTTCCACTTAGTCACGTTATGTGCTTTCACTCTGCCTACGGTTGAAGTCCCAAGTGTAGCACTAACAGCTGTGACACGGTCCCTCCTATGGCTTGGTGGCTCTCCTTGCAGAAGGCTGGGTTGGCAGCCTTAGTGAGTCGTGTGCACACACATACATAGAACTGTGTCCAAGCCACTTTGGCCACTAGCTCAGAGTTCAAAAAATCTCCAGCATGAGTGTTAATTTTGTCCAGATGTAAGTTCTTTTGGTCAAACTGAGTCATACGTAGGACCTCACCACAGGAATCTCCTTTTTGATGCTTCCTTCTTTGACCTTTTCTGTGCAGTTAATTAGCAAATATTGTGACTTATCAGTGAGGGCTGGCAGGTGACAATTAGGTTTTCTATTTCTGCGGGCCAATTATATGCGATTTTACTGCTAGGTAATACAATTTTAGTCAGCTACATGCACGTGACAGAAAAAAGCTCACGTGGTCATGAAATCATTCAATGTTCCTCAGTGTTGATGAAGTATTAAAGAAGCTCAGCACACAAATATAGCACATTTTCAGTGTAATCAAGTGCACAACAATAGACTTCTTAGCTTCTTTATGTGGTTTTGTCTTTGTTTGTCTTTTTTGCTGACACAGAAATAATATTCCTGAGAGTATTGTGGGTTCTCTGGGCTCAGTAGCTGGGGAGGTTTAACTTGCTATTTTCAGTCTAATTCTTTACAAAGGAGAAGTGAATAATAACAAATATGTTATATGATATTTCCTTTCATCATTGTTTCCAATAGATGGTTTATAAAGGTTTTCAAGGACATGAAGACTGATGAGTATGCTTTGTTTTACTGAACTACAGCTTTAAATGACAAAAAGTCCTTTTCTAAACATTTAGGTTTCTGACTTTTTGAGGATTCAACTTTTGTTTTGAGCACACCTTGACACGTCACTGCACTTAGGTTTTGCAGCTGCTCTGGTTAGCCCAAGGATCCTTCTAGCTGTTGTGGCTGTGAAGTTAATGGGAGCTGGATTGGTACCCAGGCACACCCAGCTGCAGTTTGGCTGGTGGTTCACTGACTGACCATCAGTATAGCCAGATTATAATTGGATTCTTTGTGCTGTCCCTTAGGTGAAATGTTAAACAGAAATCAAGTTACTAAAGTTTGAAGACTCAGACATTAAATGTGATCCCATATATAGCTGTGTAAAGTCTAAGCCTCTGACTTTTGTGTTTGATCTACCATCTTGTTTTGATTTCAGCGTCACTTTTATTCTTATCCTCAAGCTTGAGTGTTGTTTGCTATGTGGTGTGAAACAGCTGTTCCCTTTAACCTGGAGCTGGTTCTTGAGAGATGTATTCTCTATACTGTGTTCACTCCTCTCTGGGCTGTGTTTTAAGGGTTATTTAAAGTGGTTTGAGATCCCTGGGGTAGTGTTACTGCATGTTTAGTGTTTTACTACCTGCTGTTAAGTACTATTTTTTAAATTGCTTTGTATGCATGACCTAAATTTTTAAATCTAATACTCAAAGTGGTGTGTTAAAAGGTTGAGAGCACAAACCTGTTTATTTGGAGACATGGTTTATTAAGGTCCAGTTTCTGACCTTCCACCAGATTTCCTCATGGAACTATACTAAAAATAAATTAATAGTATCCAAATATATGGTGTACATCCTATTCTCCTCCTAAGTAAAATTCAAAAGAAAGGATACAAAGTTTCATGCCAAAGCAGCTGACCTAGTCACAGAAAGGTCCTTCTGTCTGGTCAAGTGGGCCACTCCTACTCAAGATGAAAACTTCCAAAAAAGAAGCAATTCCATTGCTTTTTCCCAGGGTATATGTAGCAAGCAGGAGTAGAGGTCTTTCTGTGAGGGATGTGAGGCTGTGTGCTTCCCTTGAGGGAGAAGGAAATAATGTTTTGAGAAAAAAGTTTGTTTACCAAATGCAATAATACATGTATTATTTATTTTTATATACTATAGTGTATCACCTTTTTTCACTATGAACACTTACTTTATTATTCTAAACATATTAGCTAATTGCTATGTGTGCATTTTGCAATTTGAATGCTTGCATTGTCTCATAGCTAGATTTGCTGTTAGGCAGTTATTGGTATCCAGTCAGACTGGATGAATAGAATTGTTGTACTTAGAAAGCTGAATACTTCATATGGCTTAAGAAATTAATTAAAACTGCTACTATTTAGCCTGCAGGTATGGCTTATGCAACTTAATCCTAGTTGTAACAGATACAAATGTATTATGAGTCCATTAACACTGGTGTATTTCTAAGTACGATTTATTATTTCCCTGTGTAATGTTAGGCAGCAAATGAAGCTTCTGTGAAACATTTGTGCTGGAAAACTTTATCACATTATCATGTGGCATGTTTTTACGGTTCAATCAGTTACAGTGAGGAGAAGAGCCTCAGTAAAGTCAAGATATAGTTTAAAGATGATAAAAAAATGTTGGAAGGTCAGCTTTCATGCTGACTGTACTCAGTCCTTTCTGAGTAATCAGAAGACTGATTTCTTCTTCCTGAACTTAGTTTAATTAAGTGTGTGTCAGGTCTCTAACTCCAGGAGCTATTGAAAACAAAGTCTTCTATTGAGTTTTACTTTTTTGTGTAAAGTTTTTCTATTGCTACTAATACTATACCTGATAAGGCAGATGCTTTATTCAGATTATCCATTCATGGTGTCGTCCTCACATCAATTCCTTTGATGTCACAATTTTCTGGAGCAGTGTGTGCCGGGGTGCACTGACTGGCAGCTTCACTGGGAAAATGGGTTTTTGCCAGAGAGATCAGGCTGGGAGGAGCTCAGGAGTACATTCTGGAAAGTGTGCTCCCTTGCAGAAGTCCTTGGCTGCAGCCCCAGCCGGCGTGTCCTGCCCGCCCTCTGCGAGTGCCCTGACGCGGGGGATGCACCCGTTCACACGACCCCGCATGTGGAGCCTGGAGCATCCAGGAACAGAAACTTGGGAGGTCTTTAATGGGCTTGGACCAAGCCCTGTGTCAGGCTCAGTGTTGATAATTGTCTATCTCTTTGTCTGACATCATGCTTAAGTTCATGTCAAAGAGAGAATCTGAAAAAGTAACTCAGAAAATTACAGGACTTCAGGAAGTATCAAACCACGTCCAAACAAACTGGAGGTGCTGCCACATTTCCCATGAGACTTCAGCTCTTCTGCTAGTAGAACAGCAGGAATCAGCATTCAGTAAGATTTCAAGGAAGAAATTCAAGTTTCTTGGAATCCTAGTAACTGGCCTTGTTTTATGGGAATACAGAATTTTTTATTGTTTTATTTCGTATAGAGTCATCATCTGTTCTCATTATAAGACAGTTTGCTAATTTTCATGATTTCTTTATTATCTTTGTACTGCCAGTGACTTTTTTTTTTCTTAAATCTTCAGCTCCTGAGCTCCTTTAGCAGAAATGGTCTTGAACCAGGTTGACTCTACCCCTACTGTGTAGGCCAATGTTTGGCAAAAATGATGTTATTTGTCTCACTATTTAGACTGCTCCAAGTACTTTCCTGCCAACTGTATTTGTTTTTTAAAAAATGATGTCTCCTATCTTTTGACTTGTGTAATATTCCTCAAGGCAGTGATATTTATAAAAGTAACAAAAATTTGCACCTTCCTTTGATGACATGAAAGAGCATTGCAGGGTTAAGTGGAGAGCAGCAGATCCTGCTGCTTCCTTCTGAACACACAGCAGCAAACATACATTCTTTTTCATGCTCTGAATTTGCTTTGAAGCACATCTCTGCTGTTGGATGTGTCAGAGGCTGTTTCAAAAGTTCTTCTACTTTTTGGGCCAAAGCCCTTACGTTTGGAACATTGGCTTGCAAAGATACTTGTACCTGGCCAAAACATATATTTTTTTACGGAACTTTAGAACCTTTTCTCTCTGGTTGTGCATCTGGGTTTTCTTTTTCTTCCTATTTTCCCTGTTGTTTTTGTTTTCAGTGTAGTGATGAGTTTATTCATTGTAATAGCATTCTAATGCAGTGACATAAATCCCTTGCTGGTAGGAAACAGAAATAACAAATAGCTTCATACACCTTCAGTGCAAAGCACATGAGAAACAAATGTCAAATAAGACAAGTTGGAAGAGTTGTCAGTTCACTTGGATGCCAGTGAAAAGATGTGGAAATAACAAGCCTTTGCTGTTTCATACACCCTACTTGGAGCCTGTTGTGTGCTGAAAATTCCATTGCTAGATTGCATGCTTAATTTTCTCTAGAATGTCTCTGTTTGGGAATTTTCCTTTAAGTTTACAGGAGATAAGATACTTCTTTTTGCCTACATAAAACTTTCTATTGTTCCTCAAAAATTATCAATAGTAGAAGTTAATTAAGTGAAATATATACCACTGAAACCCAAGGGAGGCGTGTTTAGGAGGTAGGAGAGGCAGATGGGCTGAGTGATCTCTTAACTCAATTTTCGGTAATGTGGGAGGCTAGTAGTGAAGTTTATTAGTGTGGGCTTTATAATAAAAACTTCCTTCTGACAAGTTTTCCAGGGATGCACAACCAAACCATCCTCCCAAGCCAGTAAAATGTGAACCTCATGGGTCTCAATCTCATTAAATGTCTTGGTCACTGCACAGCATAATTTGAACCCATAAAGGAAAAACAAATTCAGATTGTGTTTGCAATCATTGTTATTTTTAGTTAAGCCACAAACCATTAATGGCTGTTGAAAGTAGGGAGTTCCACATTTTTCTCCTCAAGCATGTGCTGCTTACTTCCTCCCCGTGCAAATGCACAGCCAGAGCACTTGGTCCCTCCAAGACCACTGGAAAGGCTTCAGAGTAGTCACGTTGCACTAAACCTCTAAGAAGAGAACCTGTCTCTGCCTCATACAACCTCCTTGGGGCTGACTGTTCCCAAAGGATTTGTTCCTCTGCATAATGAAGGGCCAAGATGCTGCCTTTGATGATGTGAAAGTGGGCCTTGGCAGTAAGTGCTCTCCCATTTATGGTCTTGGATGTCTTTTGGAAAGTCGCTATCTCTCTTTACATTTCTGATTTCTCTTTGAGTTGTTTACAAAGGTGCAACTGTTTCTGACAGATGTCTCTGTTCAGCCTTACATTTCTGCTGTGCAGAGTTGCAATTTTACTTTCAATCTGAAGTAAATTGATGCTGACAAATAAATTAGCAGGTAGATATATTAGCATCTTTGGTTTATGATAAGTATATTCCCACAACCCCTCTTTGTATCCCTAACCTAAAGGGATTCTTGAGGTCAGCTGCTATTAAACATGTCCAAGCAAGATTGTATTGAGGAAGGAAGAAGAAAATTGTGTGCAAACCAATTTTCAGCTGTATTGACAATCTTATTTTTAGAGTGGTATTTTCTTCTCTTCTTGCTCGCTTTCTGGTTTGGTGTTTCTTTGGGGTTTTTTTTGGTGTGGGTTTTTTTTTTTCCCCCCGTAACTCTCTTATTTCTTGTTGATTATTTCCTCTGCTGGGATAGCAGTACTTTACTGTGGAAGCCCAGTGTTTCTGTATAACCAGATAAAATTTAGCTTCCTATCTTCCACTAAGACACTGGTGTGTATTTTAAAACAAATAACTATTGTCATTTATAATAAATAACCCAGTATTTTAGTTTCCTTGCTTTCTCTTTTCCCTCAAAAGTGATTGTCTTTCTTCACTCTCTTTTTTACCTGAAATTAAGAATTGTTCCAACAGAGCATTTAAAGATGCTTAGTCTGCATTCCTGAGAAGTCCTTGTGGAAATTCTTGCATGTTTGCAGTTAAATTTTAAGTGCTTAATATTGTCCTAGAGGAGACCATATACAGTTGTATCATGTTAAAACTCTCCCCTTTTTGTTCTTGTATGCTTTCTTTAATTTTTTAGAGGTTCCTGCTTTATTTCAATCTTTTAGCCTTGCCCTATGGAAAGTACAGCCACCAGTCTTTCAGTGGAATCTTGTGAATTCCATTGATTGCGAAAGATGTGAGTGCAGAGGTAAAGATCTAGAGAGGAGAGATGATCTCTCAAAATGATTAATCTCCTTGAAAGGGCATAAAAGGAAGTTGGAAGTTTTATTAAATGAAGTTACAGTTTGTTATCTTTCTATTGGCAATGATTCCTGTAAAAGACATGGATGACCCTGCAGCATTTTTAAATACTTGCAAGAAAACATACATAACCACTGACCTATGGGCCTGGTGTTTTGAAAAATGCCCACCATTGGTTTCTTCAAGGAGTTAGACGTACCACCTGTTCTGAGATTTCATGGGGAATTGTCACCATTAGGTTATGACCTTATGCAGACCAAGCAAACTGACAACTATTTGTAAAGTGGAGTTATCTCTTTGGGTTCTGCTTCACCTCAGTAAATCACGGCAGAGCTTTAGAGAATCTAAGCTACTCCCTCTCTCTCTTTAACCCTCTGATTTTTACCTCTCAGTGAGAATACACAGAGCTTCTACAAACTGGTCTCCTAAATTCAGTACCTCAAATGCTTTCAGCACACTGTATGACTGCCCAGCCTGCCCAATCAGCTAATGCACAAACTCATATCTCTTTGGAATTCAGCTTTACTAATGCAAAAGAGAGACTAGTGCAAGCCATACCCCTACCTTCAGATAACCTGGAATTCTTAACATGGAATTCCTGAGCCGCTCATAATTGCTTATGTTTTCCTGAGTCAGAAAGGGTGATGGAGCCATTTGTTTTTGGAAGAATACCCTTGTTTTACTCCTCCTAGAATATTTGCAAGTCTGTTGTAACTTAGTGGCAATCCTGGATTTGTGCCTGTGGTTTGTGCTGCCATACAAAATATTTTTGACTTTCTACTGACCTTCCTTGCATAATATTCAAAGCCAGTTGTTACATGCCACTTTCCTGTGTTTTTCTTCCCTGCTGATTTGCTCCAGAAGATGATGCTTAGATTACTTGTAATGCTAATGGCCACAGAGGATTTGGTATTGGTTTGGGTTGTTACTATGGTTGAGTGACTCAAGACCAATGAGAACGTACTTACCCTGCACCTCCCAACAGAGTGAAGCAGACAGGAGGCAACCTGATAGAAAGTTTCCAATAAGAGCATTGCTCAATCAGTTCAAAATGCAAAATGGGGACATAAAATCTTTCTGTCAGAAGCACTTCTTAAAAACTAGTTTAAAAGGAAGAGGTGTTTATATGTACCCCCTTCCAAAGTATTTAAGCCACTATAAAACTTTTTTTTTTTTTTTCCATCGATACTGCAGTAAACTGAAGCTGTGTAATGTGCCACCCCTGTCCTTCTGCACAGGCATTCAGAACCTGCTGACTGTGGCCCCATCTTGAGAAGTTTATAATCCAAATAAACAAGACAGACCAAAGCCAGAAGGAGAAATAGGCAGATGAAATTATGCACCTATGGTTCTACATCTGGCCAGTAGCAGAGCTCAAGTTAATCAAAGAGGTGCTTGTCACAAGAAATATGTTATTTCAGTAAGAAAAACCTGGTTGATGCCAGCTACAAGATGAGTCTCACTCTAATCTCAGACGCAAGACACAGGAAAAATGTGTTGATTTAATGAATTCACAAACTGAGACAAAAGGAGTAAGAGCATCATCTACCATGTCATGAAATGGAACCAGAAATAGCATGGCCCTTATCACAGTGGGATATGCTGACATACACACCCACAATAATTACCTGATCTTTACCTTGACATATTATTGCCTTTTGCGCGACCTGGAAATGAAACTCGAGATAATTTTAGTAAGGAGGCAATATAAAAGGGGTTATTTATTTGAAGGCCTTCAGGAGCCTGATGGAAAGATGTCCACAAAAGCCCATCCCTGCCAGGGGCGAGTACATTTTTATAGGTTTTAGGAAATCAGCATAATTGATAAAATTAGGAGAACGAGTGATGATGTCGTTCCCCACCCAGGCCAAGCCCCCTCTCTGGAGCCCCCCCTAGAGCACTGGTTGTCCTTTGTCCATGAGAATGTGGCTGTAAAAGTTGTTCCCAGCCTTGATTCCCAGGAAAAACCAAGATAGCACTGGAGCCTTGCACCTCCTGGGCCTTGGAGCTCTGGAATTTGTTTTGTCTTTCTGCTTAAGGAAAGGCCATAGAAAAGTTCTGGGAAAAATAGTCACCAATACAATAGACTGCAGAGCTACAAATATATGTGTGAAGAATACAGAGAACATAGGAAAAAGACAAAACCTAAACAGCATCAATATAGCAAAAGAGATGAGATCCTGGGAATATTTTTATATTTTATCTATTCCAAACTGGTAATGTGTATTTTATGTTCTCACATCTAATCATCAACAGTTATTTTATGCCTTTTATATTCTTATTTTTTTTCTTCAATATGGAGGCAAGCTTGTTTAACCACTTGCTCATTTCTGATTAGAATTTTTCCCCAAGGCTATTGACATAGGTTTTTTTGTTCAATTAAATCTAGCTAAGTACTAATATTTCATGAGTAACAGAATCATTGCAGCAGAGAAAACAGTTCAAACAAATTGCACTCTATACTCACTTGCTAGGCAGACACCCACACACTAACATTAATTAATGTAATTGATAGGTCTTATTTTAATTACAGTAATACAATAGTTATAAATAACTCTGCAAGATAATAAAATGCTCTATGTGAACAACTAAGGGGATTTTTGGTGTCAGCTATGTGAAGCAGAATTTTTACAGTGTATGAATAATTTGGGGGTCAAAATTATTGAATAAAAACTGTCTTTTAGCAGCAGCATTTTATAATTTTGAAAAAGAAATGTTATCACTTGGACCTGGGCTCTCTACCATTTCACTTGGTATGCAGAAGTTCATACTAGCTGAAAGGATTGTCTTTTACTTTATTGGAGAGCAGAAGAAAGGGAAGCAGAACTGAAGGAGAAAACCAGTATTAATTACATGATCTGGACAGTGATCCAGATCCAGAGCAGCAGTGATCCAGATCTGTGAGCAGCATCTAAGTAATGGTAATGTGCAACCTGACAGAACCTGCAGACACTTACTTGCATGATTACTTTTGGCATCTATGGAAAGTCACCTTCGGATTGCTTCTATGAGTAGTGTCTGCTGGACAAATCATGCAGGTCTGCTTTGGCTTAGTGTGCAAGGGGCAGGGGGATACTAGACAGTACCTAATGTTATCAGTAAATAATACAAATGTATTCAAATTGCAGATATTTTATTGCCCTCCCTTCCTTCCTCTCCTCATATGTCACTTACTTTCTAAGGTGATAAATCCAAGAAAATAATTTGTCACACTCCTCTCTGTGTGATTTTTGTCCTGCTTGGAGGTTTTTGATACAATTACATTTAAGTTCACTACAGTTACAGAGAATTAGATCTTTTTTTTATTTCAGTGGCCCAGAGTCAATCATTGAAACAAACAAACCCTTTAGTTACTGTTTTCATGTTATTTTTTTTTTACTGTCTGTTACACAGGTCCCTTAAGGTACCAGGTGAGGCAAAGTTGTATTTTTGTTATATTGAGGAATTTCAAATTTATCATATTCAGGAAATTCTTGTGTCATCATGTAAATATTTGATATCTGATATGAGTTAATCATTCAGGCTTCTTTTGTACTCATTAGAGAAAAAAAAAACAAAACAGAAACCTGCAGAAGAAGGTTGAAATCATTAAGAAAGGAGAAAACTATGTTGGTTTGGATGACTTAGGTTCTTGTGTTACTGTTCTTTCTCCCTCATTCACCAGAATGCTTCTCCCCAGAGTAGTCATTGATTGTTAAGGTTTCCCTTTTCTCATGCCCAAGGCTGAAGTACACTGCCCTCATCATCTTGTCATGTTTTAAGGCTGAAGAAGTTGATGCATTTTCTGGCACTGTAGGTTTTTTGATCATTTCATCTGGCATGGGGAACACTGAAGGATGAACTTCTCTGCGTGTACTTTATCTCACAAATTGTAACTCATTAATCATTTGCTCTGCATTGTTCTATTTCTAGACAAGCATGCACTGATTTGACATGATAAAGGGGCAGGCCATCAATAGGCAGTGACAAGTGTGGGACAGCCCATTTTGCCTCTTGTGACTAGACTCAGGAATTGGACCTCTGAGCAGAGCAGTCTCATTTCTGCATGATCTCTTTCTTGAGGCACTGGGGAAGCAGAATGAAGTACTAAAGACACAGCATAGTTCCCCGGATTCCAGAATGTTTCCTTTGTTATGCAATGTGTTGAGAATTCTTTTAGAGGACCTATTTTGGAACGTTAAGTTGCATTGCTGTACAGAATTTATTACACTATTACAAACTGAGGATGATATTTCTGAAAAAATTGTCTGTGCTGTAGGTTAGTTTATAATACCAGGACTAGAGCCCAAACATCTGAACTTCTAGGTCATTTCTCACCCTGAGGTCATGTTTTAATAATTTTTGAAATTTTACCTGCAGCCAACTTGTAAGTACGGTAAATTTGGAGACTTCATTTCTGACAGTTGTTTGGAAGCTTGAGAATAATCTTTTCATACTATATTTTATGCCAGTGGTTCTCTCTTGGTTTAATTGGTGTTGAGAGTTGAACATTCAGAGCAATGCAGTGAAAAATCAGGTCAACAGACACTGGTCAATGAAAATAAAATCCAGTACTGTGTGAAGTGTTTTAATTCTCAGGCTAATGATTAGAAGCAAGAGTAGATTTGATAACTTTTGTAACACAAATCATAAAGATCAGTATCACTAGACTGTAGTGTCTTCAGTGATAATGTTCTTCAGAGCTTTATAATAGATTGCTATCAAAAAAGCATAAAAATAAGTTTATTTATTTTACACTAAATATGCTTGTGATGAAAGAAACCCCTTCTTTTAGGAACTTCCAGTGCCAGTAAACCACCGAGTAACCCAACATGGAATAGCAAACAGAGCTGAGCAAGAGGAGCATTGAGAGATCATTTAACAAAGCTAAAAGTTATTAGAATAAATGTTAGTTTTTATAACTGATAAACAGTTTGTAAAAATATAGAAAATGAAAATATACTATGAAATGCTATGAAGGTGAAGCTATTTCAGGGAGCTAGTCAAAATATGTCTTATATAATACTGAAAGCCCCATTTAATAAACACCAGCTAGAAGACTTAAACCTGTTGAAAATATTTTTCATTCAGTGTGAGTTCAAAAGGTCACTGTTTGGCATTCCTCCTCACGGCCAAATCTAGTGAAGTTAACATGCCTTTAGTAAACAAATTCTGATTAAAAGCTATTCAGAACTGTCTCTATTTTCTTTGTCACAATCACATTGTAGATATTTTCTTTCTACAGCAATCAAAGTCATGACATCTATTTAATGGAACTAAATGGGTTGTGCATTAAGCAGCATTGTTTTATACAAAAGAGAAACATAAAGCATGTGTACCTGCAGAATAGAGTGATTTAAATGTATTGTGCAATAAGCCTAAATGGTTAGCAGGAACTTGAATTAGAATACTACCTTGAACATACAAATGCCTTTGTCATTTTTTAACAAACATACATTAACTGAACTGAGTAGTAATTCTGAAAGACAGGTAAGTGTTGTTCTAAACATATAGCAGATGGTTAAACTGACATAAATGGAGGGTGAGAGGTTTGTTCAAGGTCAGAGAGCAAGTGCCCAGGAGTTCTGACATATAGTTAGTTCCCTGTTCTGATCATGAAACAAATCTCCTTTGTTCTACATATTTGCACATTACACTTTAAATGAATAGCCATATTATTTTGCTTGTGCTTCCAAAATATAAATACAAGGCATACAGAAGAGGCACAATCTATGATTTTTGCATCTAATGCAATTTTTGTTTAAGGATCAAAGGCACAGAGTTATACACTGAGGGCACTTGCATCGTCCTCTGCGACAGTTAGTAGTTTGCAGTTAGAGATGAGTGGATGACTGTGGTTGATTTCAATCCTATTGCCACTTCCTGTACCTGCAATGAGCCAATTTTAATCTATCAGAAATCTAAATACCCTTCGGGTTTGGTTTATTGATTGAGTCCTTCCTTCCTTGAACCTCCAGTTTCTCTACTGAACCTGTAGGAGGCTGACATAGTATTTTATTGAGTACCTTACTCATCTTGACTCTTCTGCCTTTTTACCTGCAAGCAAGGATTTGTCTTCTGTTTTCTCTTTTCTGTTGTTCAGCATATCCAAATACACTAATTTCTCAGTTCTGTTAGAGCCTCCCATTATCTGAAAGAGATAATGTTGTAATCATGAGATGTTTCATAACTGAAAGTTGAATATAAACAAGTAGGTTTTATCTGTTTTTTTTCCCTATCTGTGTAAATGCAAAAGAGGGAATTCTTATACTTTTTTTCCCACTTTTGGCCAAGTTCTAAATGGTCATCTTGATGAATAAATATGGCAAGTCTAATTTAAACATGGAGTGAGTGACTGCAGAAGGTTTATTTATTTTAATGGCTTTCCATTCAGATTAAATATAAACAGAAAAGCATAAAAGTTATCTCTTAAATCCAAACCAGAGTTTTGGCTGAAATTATTAAATCTGAAGTGTCTGGACACCAAACAAACAAACAAACAAAAATCTCCTTTTTGCATGTGAAATGCATTTAAAATAAATTCCTCCAGCTAATTTAATTTTCCTTTCAAAGGCTTTTTTGTACATTACCAAGTGAAATCCAAAAAGAAACCAAGTCAAATAAGTACCAAACTATTATCTTCACCTTACATATGTAAGTCACAGAGTTTATGTGACGTGTCTAAAGTGAAAAAGCAAAATACCAGCAGACTCTAATCCACCAGGCTCAGCCCACTGAACATGACTTTTATTGTGCACCCAAATACCAGCTGGTGATCACTTGAAGATTGATGGTAGCATGCAGCTCTGGAATGTGCCCCTAAATTCACTCTTTGTGTCAGTCTTCATGGTGCAAAAAAAAGTGAAATACGTTTGTGTTCTGTGTGTTTAAACAGCAAGTGTGCTGTCCTCTGAGCACGGCTGCCTGCAGGCTTGGAACACTCCTGCTCCCAGGAGCCAGCAGGAGGGACAGCCACATCCTATAAACAACACCCAGCAGTGACAGAGCCAAATCCATACAGAAAATATTAAGCTTAAATAAAATACTGTGCACATGCTTAGAATTACTTTATTTTTGAAGTTGAAACTATAAAAAACCACCCTAAATGTTCATTAATTTAATACTGAAAGTACTCATAACAATCCTCAATGTTCAGCAACATAAGCAGAAAACACTGGTGATGAAATTAATAATGTCCAGTTGTGTCCAACCACTGAAGTCCTCTGGGGGATGTGGCAAACCCCATATTCAATGAAGTAGGTTGTTTCATAACAGTGATTTGAAAAAAAAATAAATAAAAATTAATATGCAATCTGATGAAACCACGTGACTCTTCCTCCAGTGGAAGTGAATGCATTTAATATACCAGAAAAATCTATTTCAAGAGAAAAGAAGAACCAACTGCCCAGACATTTAAAGACAGGCTTGACCTTTGCTTTTCTCTCAAACCAAACTTTCCTTGGCTTCAGAAACCATCCCAAACACCCACGTCCAGAAAGCAGCTTGCTTCCTGTCGGTGGAAAAGGCTGGGTGGCCTTGCAGCTGCAAAATAAAATTTAATCCAAGAGCTCAAATTAGGCTACAAGGGGTAGTACAGTGGATACTCTACTAAAGTATACAGAACATCAAATAAATATAGGAAAAGGAATTAAGAATATTGTGGAAAAGTATTCTATTATTCTAAAATTTCTGTAAATAGAAATAACAATGGAAGATTTGTATAAATGCAGTTGTGACACAACTGTGGAATCAAGCATGGCTGTTGCTTTTGATGAAATTTGTTATCTCCAATATAATGACCCTTCTGGCATCGTGTTGAACTAGGGGTTCATGGAAGGTTCACTGAGCAGGGGATGCCATTTGTTGACCTCCAGCTGCTTTGTTTTCTCACATAGTCGAGTGAGAATAAGTGTTTCTTTTATCCTTCCCAGATGTAAGGCAGGGCTTGCTAACTCTCTTGACTTGGTATATAGAGATGATTACCTGATATGTAGATAAGAGTATGTGGACATCAGGTATATGCATCCCATTGACATACTGATACTAAGAAAAAAAGAAAACACATCAAAAAAAGGAAGCAGTGGTTTACCTATTTGTGTGTGATACCCACCATGCCACATACTTGTTTGCTTGGTTTTGCTATGGGCAACTTGGCTTTTTTTATGAGTATCCCACTAAATTCAAATTTTTTTGGGTATAAAAATACTACCCTTTAGTTCAGCAGTCAACTGAAACAAATTCATAACTGTAATTCTTTTGAATGAGAAATATTGCCTTCCAAAGTTTCTTCAGCTCATAACTGGGTAAATTTTACATTATTTTAATGAAGAATGAATGAAAGGCAAGCACTGGGATTTAGCTTGATCTCTTTGTGCCTGATGTTTGCCTGATAGCTAATCCTAATTTGATTAAATTGATAATAATAATAATGAAACTGTAACCAAGACTGCATATACTAAATTGCCCTATTTTGTATAGAGTAGCGGTAAGAAGTGACTGGTGAAGATAGGAACACTATGTTTTAAGGAGATCTGTGGATAAAGTAGCATGGCTAAAGTTGCAGTACAGTTGGTAACATCAATAAAGGCAAAGATTACTGCAGCAAGGACAATAATGCCAATTGTAGACATACAGAGATTGGCTGAATCTCTGGGGAGGCTGCTCTTTGAGGGAGAGAAAGGAATATAATGGAAAGGGTTCCTCTGCCTTGCCACAGTGAAGTGGATTCTTACTTTATTACAGAAACCATAATGAAATTTTTCAGTGGATGAGCTGCTTTTTCTCAATGAGTTTTTATTAGCTCTGGTAACAAATAATTCAGCAGCTTAGTGAAAATATGCTCAGAGAGAAAAGCACTACATGTGAGCTGATGTTATGAGCTTTTTCAGTCTGAAAAGAAGTTAGGAGACTACTATCATACTTTCATTATTTAAGGTGTGGATTATTCTGAAACATTTGATTCACTACAATTCGGCATCATGGTTGTTGGTACATCAGTGGAGATATATTTACATCTCAAAACTGCACACTGCTACTCCCCAGTAGTTGTCAGTTTTGCAAAAGCCAAATTATGTCTTCACTCTCTACAGACTATCTCGATATATCTGCAAAGTACTCACTTAGACTGAAGATAAATTTGCCAAGAAAGACAATTCTAACAGTAAAACAACCTACCTTTCACCCAAACTTACTTACACTCTCCCTGCTCCTCTCTCTCCCTTCCCATTATTCAAAGATGTCTCAGCTGACAGCATCTGACCCATCTGTTTGTGGGGAGTACATAGTCAGGTACTTAAACCTAAGCCTTAAAAGGTTTGCTTTGATCACAAAAGCGATAACCAGAACGAGATACAAAACTGAAAAGAAGTCCACTCAGTCCTTATTCTCTCCGTGGCCAACCCATTAGTGGCAAATGGGGTGAAGATCTATGATTTGGAAAAACAGTTCCCAGATCTCATGTTGCTCCCCAGTTATGACTTGGAGACTATCACAGGCTTCAGTCTTAATTAATTTTTTTGGGCAGACAATTACAATAATTCACTTTCTTCCATTTCTCATATCTCTCTGTAAATTTGTATCGAGGTTTCAGTGTCTGCATATAGTCAGGGGTTTAGCTGTCCAGTTAGTCTGGTCACTACTTGGAACATTTCTGTGTGCCTGGGCATCACAGGAGGAGGTGCAGCTGTTCTTCCAGTGGCGTGCTTGGTGGCCCACTAGAAAAAAAAGAGAAGAGAGAAAACACAAGATGTTATAGTGAAGAGATATACTTCTCCCAGAAGAAGTAAAACTATGTGGAAACTGTCTGATTGCTTCAGGGATGCGGCTTTTTTTTCTTACTCTGTCTCAAAAATAATGTCATACTTGGCAGCCGAAAGCTCCACACTCCTGTATCTGGAAAACAAAAACATCCCCAGTGCCAGTGGCAAAGCCACTGTGTGCACCCAGGCTGAGCTTCTGCAGCCTTCGGGCAGTGTGGCAAGGGCCCTCCTCTCTCCATGGGTTTTGGGAAGCAGCCAAAGGGTAAACTCTGTGTAACTGTGCAGACTTTGAAGTATGCATCTCTTGGAGAGGAGCTTTCATGCTGCAGAGCTGTTGTTCACGAGCTTGTTACACCCAAGGCTTGGAGGAGACTGGCTCCCATCTGACGTGGATAACTCAGCTACAGTAATCAAACCCAGTTGGCCTGTCTTGATGGCTCTCCATGCTTGCCAAAGTTGTCCCTTTTGTTTTGGGACCAAAAATGAGAACGAGGCCTGGACAGGATAATAATGAGCAGAAAAGAACAAGGTAATATTTGAAAAAATAGGGTATCTTCAGGAAAGTTCTGTAGAATGGAAGTATTTGTAGCATCTTTTGAAGTAAAGCATGCAAATGGCATTTATATAAAATTATAACTGCATGCTCCGTGCTAAAAAAAAGGAAGCCTACTTTTTAATATTTTTATTGAAATGCCTATACAGGCTTGAGAGGAGTTATTTGAGGTTTACAGTGAGGTAAATGGAGGAATAACCTGAAGATTATGTCCAGAAGTGTCTACAGCCTAGTGAGACTAGATGGCTGGAGGGTGTGGGTGGTCTTGCATAATGCTCAGTGAAGGAATCTCAATACTGGAATACTTGGCAAGACTCAGGATAGCTGTGTAACTGCAGTTTGAAAAACTTTGACACATTTTTCCTCTTTGTTTTTGGAGTGGGTTTTCTGTTGTGGAATGTGGTATGATTTCACATGACAGTATCTGTGAAAATGAAAAAGAAATCATATCTCTTCATAATTTAAAGCTCCAATAAAGAGGCATGGGACATCGTGGGGTGTCTTGGGTTCATAAGTGTGCCACAAAGCCATGTTAATACATTTTGCCACACATGAGTAAGTGGCATTTTCTTCTCATGTGTTTGCTTTTGCTTAGAAAGCACATTCCTTCTGCACAAAACTGGCAGCTGCCCACACCTCAGACGATCTGCCTCTCCTTTTTTCTTCGAAGTACTAAATAAAAGATGAAAAATTCTGTTACAGATTTTGGTATTTTTAATAAAACAGCACTCTGCCATGAATTATTTCCCTTTTGGTACAACTTTTTAAAAGTCACAATGTTAAAAGCCAGTTAATACTCGATGGTGATATTTTTGAAGTCTGTGAGTTACCAGGATTTTAGGAGTTTTGTATATCTTGCAAATTGTAAAAAAAAAAAAAAACAAAAACAAAAACAAAACACCTAAGCAAGAAAAAGGACCCATCTACTGACATATGTGAACGCTTGCTTAAGGTCAACTGTTAACTGGTATGTCTTTTCCTATCAACACATGGTCCCCTTCACAAAGAGCTATTGAGTGTTTTACTGCTTCTAATGTATATGTTGAACTGCTCAAGGTGACAAATTGTTCTTCAGACATGCAAGATTCATCTCTGGGCCTGATTCTCCCAAGACTTCACCTTGGTGCTCTGATTTCCCTTTATAAAAGACTGCCCTATCTCAGTCCAGTAATGTTTAAATTCCACTCTCAACTCACTTAGCAAATACACCCATAAGTATTCAAGGTGTATATTTAAGCCAGAGCATATTTAGATATCGTTGACATTTCCTTGTTATTTACCCTCATTCCAAATGCAGCAATTAAGTTTCCTTCTAGCGGATTATACATTTTAGCTCTGGGCAATAAGAGGGTTCTGTTCCAGCCTGTGCTATATGAACTCCCTTCTTCTCTCTCATTCAAATGATCTTGTTAATTAGTTAACCTGCGATTTTATGAGCACTTGTAAATCTATTTTCCCCCCTTTCCCTTGCTCTTTTTTATTTTAATTAAAATGCAATTAAACCCCTTTCAGATGGATTCAGAAGCAAGCAAGTGTGCACATCTGTGATTTCTAGTTCTTATGAAGCTATTACCTCTTAAATAAAAAGCCAGATTTCATTGTAACTGCATTAAAGACAAGAGTAAAAACTCCCATGCATAAAGAAGAGATAAAGAGATAAAGAAAAGGTCAAAGATCCACCTGAGACTTTTGGGCCCTGTGTGGTTAGGGCACACAAGGGACTGACCAGTAGCACATCTGGCTACTTATGGCTCTTTGGTGAGAAGTCTGTGTCCCCATTCACGATGGGATTCACTTGAGAAAGGCTGAGGGATGGGTTTTAGTTTGAACACTGCATGAGCAGTGGCAAAATGCTTCAGCAGCTCCCTTATCTCAGCCCCTTAAGCAGAAGGAATCAATACATATATCTTCAAAGAAAAGGAATATTGACAGGGCAAAGGTGACTTATTCTGAAGTTTTGAAAAGAAATATTCTGGCTTTACTTGTTCTCTTTCCATATATAAAATTGAAAAAGTAGTCACTGGTGTTCTCAGACTTGCACTATTACAGCAGACTATTTCCACAAACACTGTGTAAATTATAAAAATGATGCATTTATTTATTCCACATCTTTACACTAAAGAAATTAAAGCCAAGAAAACAATAAGTAAAATTGTTAGATTCTTATGAGATCGGATACATTTAACTGAATATTTTCCAGTCATTTCTGCTAAAAAGTTATAAAACAGAGATTCATAAATAAAAAGTAGAAAGGAAAATATTTAAACTAAAATAAAACAGACCCTTTCTTCTGGTTGAAGTTTTTTGGTTTGGGGGGTTTTTTCATTATTTTTGGTAACTTTGCAAATAACTCAAATTTCACTCACATTCTTAAAATACATAACCATTCCATTCAATGCTAGCAGCATTATGCATAGTGTCTATATGTCCAAATTACTTTTTCACCTGTTTAAACATGACCTGTTGGCAAAAGGGGACCATTTCCATTTGATGTTATAAGCAAAAACATTGTTCTGCTTAAGTATTTCTTTCTAGGGAAAAAAAAAAAAAAAAGGATTTCATTCCTGTTCCTAGAAGGTAAGATTTTACATTGCAGTCTCACATTTGGCAGGGGCTGGCATATCTGTTGGCACAAATTCAAGGCTTAATGAGGCTTAAGAGAGTCTTTACAGCCTCCACAACCAGAGGCTAACATCGAGCTTGCTGCTGGATGTACACAAGGCGTGTGATTTGTGCACCTCACACTCCATGAGAATATAAAATAAAACAGCATTGTATTGCTGACTTCCACATCACTTAGGCTACATAAAATCCATGCCAATTTGGACAGCAGAGGTTCCCAGGGGAGATGGAGCCCATCTTCCTGGAAAGCTGTGTTAGTGCCCTTCACTGTGGTGCTGCCTGTGAATGGACTGCTGTTCTTTACTCCCTGCTTGTTTCTGAGGCACAGACACCAAATCTCTGCTTTTGCTCTGAACTTCCCCATAAACAGCCTTCTGAGACTGAATCCTAATGCCAGCAAGAAAGAGGAGGAAGGTATATTATTTCTTGCACTCTCCCACAGGGGATCCTAAATTAAAAGCTTGACAGACCATCCTAGGTTTGCTCAAGGAAGCCTTGCTAAGCTGGCAGTCCAGGGATGGCAGAGTGCAGACATGGCATGTGTCATAGTTTAGCCACAGTTTATCACTGGATGAATTCAGTGCTCTGAACTTGGGCTAGGGATGCTTGCATGGCATGGTTGTAGCTTACCAAACCCTGCAAAGTAAGGATAGGTCTTAATTATGTTGAAATCATTCTTGGTTATGTTGAACGTTCAGTAATAGGTGGTTATCTGAGTCTGCAAAAAGGAAGTTAAATTTTGGGAAGGTCCTGCTAAAAATTGCATAAATTTCAGTAACAAATGCATCAAACATCCTTCTAAGATGTCAGCCAAGGAAGTCACTTAGGGTCTTGCTTCTACATATTCGAGATTATTGTATTCCGTAGTCTTGGAGTCAGACTGTTTTCAACATTGTGCTACCAGTGAATTTGAATTAAGGAGTGATGAAAGTTTGAGGCTGAGTGATTAAATAAGACATTCAGACTACCTGATGGATCTAGCTCATTTATCCTTATGCAGGCTGGACAATTTTGTTATAATAGGCTGTGTGAGATAACTACACCTCCCTGGATACCCTGTCTCTAATAGCTGAAATTGTTTTGTTCTGGCCAGCATATTTAGGTTTGTTTCAAAGGCTTTTGTGATGTCAGTAATAGACAGTGTACACATGTTTTGTTATTTCTTCTGTGAGAACACATTTTTGAAAATAATACTTCTTTTTGGTGGTGGATTAGGATAATTAAAGAGTAGGATTTAAACTGTCTAATTGTTGGTAAGCTGTGCACTGTGTACAGAGAAAACTCCCAGTAACTGGGATCTCCAAAATGTGCAGTTCAATAATAAGCGTAATTCTGGAAAGAGAGCACACTGAAACTTTTGTTATTTTGTTAAAACAACCTTTCCTCTAAGATCAGATTTTTTTACAGCAGGGATCAAGTTGATATTGGTTTTATCCCTGTGCAAAGGCAAAATTCACCAATTGATGAAGAAAAACTATGAGCAAAGATTATTTTTGTATCATTAAGGATGAAACTTGTATATTGTTTTATTGGTTTTTTGATTTTTTTGTTTTGGTTTGGGGTTTTTTTGGTTTTTTTTGTATTCAGGCATCTGTGTAGCATCATTCTCCATATAGATTTTACTGTTTTCAATGTTTGGTTGAATTCACAAAGCATGGGATAGAATTGCTGTGAATGTCAGTAAATATCTAGTTCATTTTTTGACAAAAACCTTCATTTGAGAGAGATGAAAGGGAATGTGAAAGATCATACAGAATCTTTGCAGCCACTTTGTTGTTGCTTTTTCCAAGCAACCACAACCAGATACTAAATCTTTAAAAAATCAAATTTTCTTGGGTGATTGTGTGGTAAATTTTGTTGAATGAAAATAAAATTTGATTAGTTATAAATTCCCTCCCTACTTGCTTGAGTAGCCTAGAGAGTGTAATAAGCTGTAAGCTTCAGTACTAAAAGAAATAAAACTAATAAATCAGTGTGAGAGTATTTGTTCCTCAGCTTTCCTTCCTTTTATGAATGGTGTTGAGTTTCCATAGTCTAGTAACCTGACATAAGGTGTTCTCATCAGCAGCTTGAGGGAGGCAGATTACCCTTCAGGAGCCTTGGAAAGAGTAATACCATTTCAAAGTGGTTGAAATGCCAAGAAAATAATGAATTTTCTTAAATGAAAGTTGGAAATCTGTTGCTGTTTGTGTCTCTTGTTTAAAGGCAATCCTCATGATCATGATTATCTTTTCCATCAGCCATGGTGTTTCAATGTCAGCCACTGTCAGTCAGTGAGGCAGTAAGGAGGGACACTGTTGGGTAATCACTCTGCTCACATTTACCCTGTGCTGTGTGGGAAACCCTCCCAGTTTATCTGTACTTTCCTGGTATATCAAATGTACACTTAGGAGAAGGTTCAGTTTCACCCTACAGCTGCCAAATGTTAATAATGCCCAGGAAAAGGGATGAGCACGAGTGTCTGAGGCTGTTTGTGAGAATTCCAGAGTGGCCAAAGGTACTGGGTGTTGATGGCAGTGTGCTCTTGAGTCTCCCCTGTACCTGGGACAATCCTAGCTAAAAGCTTACTGGGAGGATTTTTTTAAGGTGAAGTAAAACAGGTGATTTTTGAAGCACTAAAGAAAGACTTCTGAAAGTACTGTGAACAATTTTCATATATATTTAACAAGTTCTTTTTCAGTTTTTAAATACAGTTTGTAAGTCTTGATTGTATGTTTATCTATTGTCAAGGGACAAGATAAATACTATTTGAGGGGTTTTTTAATATTAATAAATGAATTAATAAATAAATAAATGAACTCAGATCCTGAAAGCTGTCACACATCTAAATTAATCAAAACACAATTATCATTCAGTAACTGGGAATATTTTTCATCTTCCTATGAAACTAGTTAACAATGATGAAAAATTAATTAGAGTTATGTATCATATTTATCAATGCAAATTATGTTCAGATAAGTGTTCTTTCAATCATTAGTTCTCTACTAGACAAGTATGAATCCTAGGACTTCAACTTTTGCTTGCTATTAAAAATGGCTGTCCACGTAATTAAAAACAAAAAAAATGCTTTCAGCTAAATATGTGTTTTGCAGAAGGTGCATACTTTAGGCACACTTCTTTTGGCGCCTTTTTTTTTTTTTTAATAAAGCACAAATACAGAAATATTTCTGTTTTGAAAGGGGTTTTTTTATAAAATATCAATAGCTTTAGACAATTACTTTTTTCCAAAGGGAATGAGTGAGAAAAAATCTTTGCTTTTAAAAAATCTTTAGCAACAGTGACAAGCCATATTGTCCCAGACAAAGTTAGCAGCTGAGAACTTTGGGCTCAGATATTATGTTTATGAATATGCATTATAGCAGAGCTTCATTTTTGTAAATACTGTGTATTTGCTACCCTGAGTCACAGGGAAAACAATTCAGTCCTAATATTCATAAAGAAAGAAAGCATAATTATATGTTAAATATTTTCACAAAGACAAATTGATTATAAAGGTTTTATTTTTTCACTCTCAGCTCTTGAGAAATCTCCCTTATTGTTATTATTGAAAAGTAAAACAATCTCACTGGGGGCCAAAATATATTGGCCAAGCAAAGATGGGAAGGCTGAGCTTTCTTGAGGGCAGCAAGTAATAGTTATGTTGCAGTTGCTTATGCTATTCCTGTAACAGGCCTGATCCTGCACTGCTGAGATCAAAGGATGTTTTCACTTCACTTTGTTGAAGAAAGTTTTATGTAGAAAAATAGAGCTCCTTCTACAGTTCTGTTAGTTTGGTCCAAACCCATAAACAGACAACTGAATGAACAGACACATTTAGGCTTGACTGAATAATTTTGTTTTTCTTTAAGTAAGCCGCATATGGTGATGAAGAACAAAGTAAAATTTGACCTTGAAAATGATAAAAACCTATTCCTAATTAAGCCCCCTGTTAGGAAAAGGAAGTAAAATATTCTTATGTAGTTCTTATTGATCTTGTGGATTTTCTGCAGTCATAAACTTCAAAATGTATTGAACACATTGATTAATTTAATAAATTATCTTCCTTAAAAGCCAAAGCTGTAAATAATAATATTCATTAAAATAAGAATTAATTAGGTGAATGAATAACAGCACTGCCTGATTTTTATTAGTTATGTCTTTCTACTTAATGTTCAAAATAATTGTATTCAAACTGGGAAAAGAAAATTTGTTTTACCTCAGCCATTGTATTATTATCTAGTTCCAATGAGGCTTTTTCTTCCTTCTCTGACCCCATTTGTGTCCAAAGATTTCTTTATTTAGAAAGAAATGCAGTTGAGAAGCAAGAATTGTGAGTGAACAGCTTTACTATGCTACTGTCTTTACTATTTCAGAGCTGCAAGAAACTAAGACCTCTGAGTATCACAGGATATCCCACAGCCCCCTGGATTACAGGATATTATTGATGGATGAAGATCAGGATCGGATCTACGTGGGGAGTAAAGATCATATTCTGTCTCTGAATATTAACAATATAAGCCAAGACCCCCTCAGTGTAAGTTCACGTTTTATTTTGAGAATCTGAGGTTGCTTTACTCCATGCCTTTCTTTTTAAGACAAAAAAAATAGGATTTGATTATTTTGCACAAACTCTATGTCCACACCCTATTGAATTTTTAGTCCTTGTTTTATGTGTAATGCAGATCAAGCTATACATTGTTCCTCAAATGCTTTAGAACTGACCTATTCACTATTTTTGAAGCAAAATTCTGCTTGACCTGGCCTCACAAGGAAAATCTGTGTGGTTTGATGCTTTCCACCTCTCTCCAAGATAAGATAGTTCAGAGATGTACTTTTAGAAGAATCCTCAAGGAAGAATAAGATACACACTATCATTCTCAGGCCATATGGAAATAAAGCAAGGACAGAGTTATCCTTAACATTATACTGTATTTTTTTTTATGTTTTGTGCTCTGGGCTCTAAGCACTGAACTATTTTCAATCTCTTGTTATTTCTGTTCCAGCCTTTGCCCTTCAGTTGGGTAGCTGAGACACCACACCCTATTTGGGGTTTTTGAGCACCATGACCCACATCTACCCCTTGACACCACCCCTTTCTGGCTTCTCTCACTGAGATGGTGTTTTCCAAGGACTTTGTGTTCCCTCACCAAACAGTAGTAGGCAACCTCTGTGTGAAAATAATAACATTATCAAACGCTTACAGATTCCTCTCTTGTGTTCAAAGCCAGTTGAAATTCAGCCTCTCTGTTTTTGAAACAGGTGACCTGCAGAAGTACTTGTGTGCCAAAAGCTTGGCTGTTGAGCCATTACCTGTCTACAGACTTTGTCTTTTGACTATCACAGCTACTACCCTGCCTGAAAGTGTACCACAAAGGCCTTGTTCCACCACATCCATCTAGTCCTTAAATCTGTGGGCTTTATTACTGTACCTCAGAGGAACTGAGGGACAGCGATATCCAGCTTGCAGCAGGGAAGATAAATGCCTTCCTTAAGAGACAAGGCTTTTAATGTGTCAGGGGAGAGAGGGGGCCCTGCCAGAGTCTGATTGAGCACAGTTAAATTAGACTTTGCTCTGAATCACCCTCTGGACATGCCTGTCCACCTGAATTTATTGTTCAGGGCGCCCGGGGAGGCTCATTCTTACTTACACATTTAAATTAAATGCCTCTCGTTCAATGGTGTGAATGCATCCTTCCCTCCTCCTAATTGTACCCAAATCTCCCTCTGAAATGGGGCTGCCTTCTAGGACCTGAAATACCTTCTGTGACCTTTTTGCTAATTTCCATATCACAGTGACCCAGTCACCCTGGTCTGGCAGGAGCTGTGCCCCAGCCTGGCACACTCCCTCCTGTTCTTGGCAGGTCGGCTTTGATGCTGTGCTGAGTTTGGTTAGATAGGAGGGCCTCTGTTCCAGGGTATATTTTCTGCAGTATAAAGCTGTGAGGCATTTCAATAGCTCATGTAGGCCTGGAGAAACAAGAACAATAATTTAAAAAAATCAGCAGAAAGAAAAAACACACAAAGCCTTCTGGCAGTGAATGTGGTCACTCAATTCAGTATTAGCTCAGAGTGAATCTCTGCAATTCCATACAGTCTTCCATTTGTTTATTTATTTTAACAATAGATTCACTTTGTTGATCTTGTATATCTGTAGAAATCCTATATACATTACATTCAAATCCACAATTCTACATATATATGTGTGTACATATATACACAGAGATCTTTCAATGATATTGTTTATATTACCTTGAGGCTAAATGTTATCAGGCTCTGTCACTTACTAGATTTCTAGGGATAAATTTGTAATGGATGTCTTTCCTATTTCAAAATCAAAATAAATAATGGAAGAAGCTCAAAATATTTTCAGTTTGAGATAAACAGATAAACGTTCAGACAGTGTGGTATTTCTTGAAAAACTGTCTGAAAGAAATCAATGTGAAATTTTGAGATTTCAAGTAGGTTTTATCATAATCTAGCCAAATCTTTAATGATGAAATTGAAAAATTGTTACAAGACCCCTTCTTTCAATATTTAATTCTTCTGGTTACTACTGTAAATAATTACTCCAAGTTCAAAAGTAAAAGAGTAAAAAAGTAAAGATGAGTAGTAATTTAGGCAATAGTGGCGAAAAATCTCTCTTATTTAGAAGAAACAAATCTAAATAAATTGATTAACTTGCCTTAAAAATATGTGATAAACTTAATACATATCAGCCAAAAACATGGACTTTGATTTTGTTTAATGCATGTTAAGACAGTTTTATTTATCTACAAAAATCCTTTTTATGATTCCTAATAATCAAAGTGTATATTATATCTGAATATTAATCTATTAATGTAAGATATGCAGTGAAATTTTTTTGTTAACTATGTAATAAATATACTACTTGAACAATACTTCTTTCCTTACAGATTTTCTGGCCAGCATCAGCAAACAAGGTTGAAGAGTGCAAAATGGCTGGCAAGGATCCTACGGTAAGTTACAATCCACATGCACACATACACACAAATTAAATACTTGGCAATAAAGTAAGAGCACCTTGAGTGCAGCCAAAGCAAAATGAAAGAAGTGTTTGTTTTTCTTTTGAAATGCTTTGCAAGCCAATCTATAAAGTGAAATTCTGAAAAATCAGACAATGTAAACAGAATGCACCTTCAGACTCTGACTAATAGGAGAAGATATGCAGTGTCCATTTCCTCACCTTTTTTGGTTTAATTTTGTTATTAATCAAACTGTGTAATAGTTTACCAGATAATAGTTTACTAGCTTTTCCAGATATGCTCTGGGGTGATGCTGAACAGCCTGTTGAGCTGCTCTTCAGAGTGGGGAAGTTCTCTAGCTGGCTGCTCCCCCCAGGAGCACACTGTGAAGGTGGGGGGTGCCCTGTCTGAAGACCCCAGTTGTGCACTAGTTTTCAGATGATGTTATATGGTACTGGCTCCTGCTGAACCAAAAATGTGAATGCTTTTAAAAGTAAATAAACCTGTGCAGTTTGCTAAACAAGGATTAACTCAACTGATTTTCCTGAAGATGACTGATGGCACAGTTTTCAACCCTTTCCTCATAAAATATAAGCAGTTCTCACTGTCATGGGTGAGGTTTGGATGATTAAATATGAAAGCAGTTCTGGGATCTGGGTAAGAAAAAATATTCATAAAAAAATCTATTTTCAATCTAAAGTTCATTAACACTTGATCATGGTAAAAAATGAAAACGTGAGAGAAAAAATGGAAGGAAAAACTGTAAATCCAATACTATGAACTGTGTGACCCTTAACATTTTGTTTTAATTTTTATGCTGATTTGTAGGTCTTTAATACAAAGTAACAATTGACTGCAAACCTCAATTTAAAGTTTTGGAAATAAATTGTTTATACAATTAGCAAAATCTGATATTTGGACTTGCTTTCTTTAATTATCTCCATTTATGTCGAACAAATCAGGGGGAAAAAAGAGACTGTTTCAGTGGTGTCCTTAAGGAAACTTCCTAAGGTTGCACCTTGTTTTCCTGTAGAGGTCCTGCTTCTTCTCATGCAAGGGAAATATGTGAATGAAAATTGAATTGCTGTGTGGAAGTGGGAAAGCTGCATGGGGTCATTTATAACCCATCTGTGGAGCTCAATCAGAGAGAGCCCGGTTCCCAGAGCAGGCAAAACGACATGAAAATAAACAGCTGTCCAAATCCAGAGACTGAGTAACTCACTAGCTGTTTCCATGATGCTGTTAAGATTATATATCACGTCTATTCCAACTCATGTTGGAGCGCCCAACCTCCCGTAACGCTTGCCCCTGTGGAGTGACAGTTCCCTGTGTTTCCTGCAGCACGGCTGTGGGAACTTTGTGCGCGTGATCCAGGCGTACAACCGCACCCACCTGTACGTCTGCGGCAGCGGCGCCTTCAGCCCCGTCTGTGTCTACGTCAACAGGGGACGCAGGTCTGAGGTAACTCCCTTTTCATTCCATCCTCTCATTCCGTGGTCCGTCCTGCTGGTGTGATGCGAGAGCTCAAAGTTTGGAAAATGCAAAAATCGGCGATCCCAGTGGGTTCCTTCATCGATGTTAAATAGCAAAAGAGCAAAGGTCTGCAGTTTTCTGACCTGATACCAGCTAGAAGCAAAGTCATGATCAAAAGCCATGCCTCAAATATGATGGTTGTCCAAAATTCCACAGTCATACCAAATGCTGGGATACATTTGATAGTACTTCTTATTTGACATTGTCTGGTGAATTCATTCCTACCATTTGGTGGAAGAATGCCTAAGAAATACTTGAAAGAAAATAGTCAGTTAGATGAAAGTAAAATACAAAGTCTACTTTTTATAACTTACATGTGTTACTGGTTCCCTGGAGAAGCCCTTAGTTTGGCTAAATATTCAGGTTAGGTTTGCTGGAATTCAGCTTAACACCATCTAGATGCAATCCCTGTACAGGAACTTTATCTACTGCACAAGTTTTGCCCCACTAGATGGTTCCCAGATGAAGTTGGTAAGTTTCTCTTCACTGTAAGATCTTAATTTTTCTAGAAAGGTCTCCAGTTTTTCTATATTCAGTTTCACTGCGGGTATTTTCAGTATAAGTACCAGATGTTTCAGAAGTATATGGTCCAAGTTTCCTGATTTGAAAGTGAAATGTTTGTTTATGTGCAAATGTAATAGGCAATAAATTAAGCAACCAGAAGGAAAAGGAAAGGCACTTAAGCAGGAGGCAGCACCTCAGTAGCTTTTGGGTCAGATTCATGTCTGCAGGCACGAGGGTGTGCAGTATATTTTCCAGAACAATGTGGAAGCAGATGTGTTGGGAAGGAAGATCAGAGCGTGCAACCTGGAGCTTTGCCATGTGAGGGCAGCTTTAAAAGCTGGACTGGCTTCTCAGGAAGACACTGAAAAATTCATCACTGATTTAATTGGGAGTGGGGTGGGAATTCTGGCCAAGACCCAAGATTGCTGCAGAGGTTGCCAGGGAGGTGATTAGTCAATGGTTCTCCAGGTCATGCATGGTATGATCTCAGTGACTTTTGGTAGATCCCTACCTGGCTCCATCTTCCTTAACGGAGCATGCACTCTGAATCGCTGCACTTTCAGTCCTACTAAATTATCTAAAAGTAGAGATTGTAGGCCTGGATTTGAAAGCAGAAGCAAGCAGAACTAAGTAAATCCATCCTTCTGGTTAAAAATTCTGCATTAACTTATTTTGATGTATTTTGAAACAGGGGTCACCTTTCACCAGAATTATTCTATTTCTTGAAAAATCATTTAAAACATGAGCAGTGATCTCATTTGCCTTTAATTAATGTAATACTCTTTATCATCTTAAGTACTGCTGTTGCAGCCCAGAGACGTTTGAATCTCATTATTTTAGACTGTTTGTAAATGAGATTGGGACAGAGGGGAGGGCAGGAAATGGCATCTCCAGATGATGCAAGATGTTAAATTTCTTAAATGAAAAGTAAAGATACATGACTTGGAAAAACAGAGCCGGCTTTGCTAAGCCTGTCTGTATAGCTTCATGCCTATGATCAATTGATTAAATAAACTGCTGTTTCAGACGTCTGGAGTCTGTGAGACACTTGATTGTAGGCACTTCATGCTCAAAGCCATTGCTGTACAGGCCAACAATAGCATAACAGTTTAAACCCAAGCATTTCCTTCTGAACTCATTGCATATATCTGTGCATGACTAATTGTTAGAGCAGAGTGAGGAACTATGTAGTGCTGATGGGACTAGTGAAAATTCTTTTTTTCCCTCTGCTTTTATCATTTCCCCTTCAATTTGGTACAGTTTTCAAAGCACAAAAGGTTGTTTTTGCACGTGCAAAATGAATATTTTACAAAGCACATCTGTTTTTCTCCAGAAGCCACATAGCCTGACAGAGTCATATCCAATAATCCTAAGAACTGGACCTGTTTTGCTCTTCTGTCTCTAGGAATCCACATAAGCTCACAAAAAATGGGGGGTTCATTGATAAGGCAAAATTTTACCCTTTTCACTGAAACAGAGGTTATAAAACAATTAATTTTCTTCCTTGGCACGCTTGGTACTTTGGTCTTTGGTAATTACTCCTTTAGTCACCCAAATATATTCTAATGTCAAAGTAAATGCAAACAGAAGGAAATGTAATCCCTATGTGAAATAATTATAGACTAAGTAGCAGTTTAATATATATGAAAATCAAGTGTAATCCTGGAGCTAGTTTAATAGAAGAGTAATGGGCATTTTGAATTGGTAAATAGTGGTTTAATAGAGTAAATATGGATTAGAACCAAGCTGCATAGAATCTAGAAGTAAAAAAAACAAATAAGAAACCACCCAAGATCACATTAGAAACTTCATGCTTATGTTTTCACATTGTTTAGAGAGCTCATTACTGAAACAATAGATAAGATCTCTGAGATTCAATTAAGCAAAACAGAAGAGGGGGAAAAGAGAGGGGATAATGATATGAAAACTTCCTGCTGCAGCTGTGCATTTGAGTTTGGTGTAGTCTTCAGTTCGCTGGTGCCAAGTGGCTGTTTAGGGACTTGTGTAGCATCTCCACTCCCCTGGAATTTACATTAACTGTTAAAGGGAGTACAAGGAGTTTGCTGTCCTTTCTCAAATAACTAATTTTTGACATCTACCTCACAGAAGCCTTTCTTTGGAATTATTGTCAGCTACATTTTTTGAATGTTTAAGTTTGGTTATTTCTTGTTGTTTTTTTTTTTTCTTGTAATTGTGTCTTTAAGTTTTTATTGAAGTTTGGAAGTTTGTTGTAGGAGCCTAAGAAGAAGTTGTTTGGTATACAGTGTGTGTTGGGTCAGTGTACCTGCCATTACTGATTGCAGTTTTTAAGGAATGAGCTTGGGCCTGAGTCACTTCTTGCTGAGCACACGGTGCTAGTATTGATGGGAACCAAGAAGTGAAGAGTTGCACCAAAATGGGCAGATTTTCTTAAGATACTCAGATTGTTTGTATTTTAAGCAGTAGTCCAAATTGCTTCTCCTTTGCTAAATGTATTTCCTGATCATAAAGTTCATAACATATAAAAAAATCCCTGTACCATGACTTCTTAAAAAAAAAAAAAGTCATATTTCAGGCTATGATAAGAGGTATAGATAAATCATCTATCCCTCTGAATTGGGAGCTCTATGTGTAATCCAAGAGATGGTATTGAAGGAAATAAGTGTCATTTGGAGGATTTTTGGATGTCTGATAGCTCAGTAAAGACCAAATGATTTATGACAGTTGTCATAATAATTTTTTTATTTTATATGTATTATTGTTCTAGTAGCTTTTTATAATGTCCTAGACAGGAATAAGTACGCCAATATATTCAGAAATTAAATGATAAATAACATCAAAATCACAGAAGCAATCTCCACAGATACTGTTGCAGAGATCAGTCAACCTACCCTTAATAGAGACAGAGGGAACATTTTTTTGATTCAATATCTTGAATTTGTAACAAGAGTCTTGAAAATAGCTATGTGTCAGTGTTATCTAACCAGATGATGGAATTCTGAATAGAAGAGTTAAACTACTGATAGTACAGCAAAAGTACCCAATAGAGCACTGTTAATAGAGCATTGCTAATGCTGCAAACAGCCAGGCATAAAAATCAGCTTAGATCTAATGGTTTCTGACATGAGAAGTGACACACAAATCTACTTTGCAGGAACAAATCTTCAAGATCGACTCCAAGTGTGAATCAGGAAAAGGACGCTGCTCTTTCAACCCTAACGTGAATACGGTGTCTGTTATGATCAGTAAGTACAGATACTGCAGGTTGCTGAGGTCTAAACCCACATGGTCATGTGTAGGGTGTGTTGATGGAATACCCCAAGGGAGCTGGACACAGAATTCAGCCTCCCAGGAGCAGTGCTTTTTGTCTGGCTGATGGGCACAAGGGGTGGGTCCATCCATGTTTCAAGGCCTGTATGAAGGTGCGTGGACAAATGAAATGCAGGGATAAGTTATTGAAAGGGGGAGAGAGACACAGGAAACAAAAGGATCTCCCTTTTCCAGATTATACATTTTTTCCCAGGAATAGTTTCAGCTTTGCATTATTCTGTCTAGCAATTGTGTTTGAATGGTTTCTGACCTTGTTCATCCTAGACAGCACTTGTGTCTTACTTAATTATTTTTAAAATCTCAGAGCAGCCAGGGAAAGAAAGCCTGAAGACTTCAGATGCTTTGAATTTCATTTTTTGTCATCGCTGCTTGTTGGTAGAGCCCACCAACTATTGTGAAGCTCTTTATTCTTCAATTGGCTTTATACCCAACGAATTGTGCAATTTTCTTCCATCTGAAAGGCCAGAAAGTGAAACACTAAAGGATTTCTGCTGTGCTTGTTGCACACCTATGAGAAAACTCAAAGGGGGCATACACTTTGTGCAGCCTAAGTCATCTGTAAAAGATACTTTTCTTTTTTCAACCAGGAAGAGCTGGAAATACATAGTCAGTGTAACCCGACCTTTCACATTTGCAGTATGTTCACACACTTCTAGTGCCAAAGCCCTGGTTTTTCAGCATGTGCCTGCTCCTTGCTGTATTTTTGGCTATGAAGGGAACAGCAGTTGCACAGATTTTTGAGGCTTTCTTAGTAAATAAAACTTTATTGCACACAGGTACTGTGTGCATTTCACCCAAGGTTTACAAGGGAACAATATGCAGTGTTTCTGACATTCCGTTTCCTCTGAAGTCAATTACATCGTTTGCGAGATGTTTTCTTTAAAATCTTATGGATCTTAAAGGAAGTGTTCAAAATATAAATTGCTTTTTTTTTGGTGGGTTTTTTTGTTGGTTTTGGGTTTTTTGTTGTTTTTTTTTTAATTGTTGTTGTTGTTGTTTTTGTTGGGTTTTTTGTTGTTTTTTTGATTCCTCATTGCAAATATATTTAGTACAAAGGACAAGTATATCTGTTCACAGATAGATGAACTGAATAGCTTTAGAGAAAAAGTAAATGCTACCTAGACATATCTCTGAACCTTGGCTGCACTTAAACCTTTATCTCAACAGTGATCTAGGGACAATGTTTACAGACACTCACTGTGTAAAGAAAATGTTTGTTCAAAGTCAGTGATAGATGAGTCCACTACTACTCATTGCCATTCTGGTATTATTATGTGAAGCAACTGTTTCCTTTCCTTGTTCCTTCTGGATTTTATATAGCATCATAAAAAACATTGTTTCTAAATTATTGTTTGTATAGTAAGCTGATTGTTTTCTACAGTAGATCTGTGGCAGCTTTGTTCATCTTAATAGACATTTTGTTATCTTCCTTGATCTCTGTTATGTGACTAAGGAGATCTTCCCTAGTGTTTGACTAATCTTTCATGACGTAGTTCATCTACAAAGTTTAAATTATTCCACAAAGGTCAAATTCCTTTTAAAAAAGAGTCCACAGATTGGGTTTTATACTTTCTGTTGCAAAGTCCAGTCACTTCAAACACGTTAAGCTCTAATGAATTTAGCCTCAGTACCCGTGCCAGAAACATGAACATCTTCTAAGCTTCAGCTCACATTGTA
This sequence comes from Acrocephalus scirpaceus scirpaceus, assembly GCA_910950805.1. Classification (NCBI taxonomy): domain Eukaryota; kingdom Metazoa; phylum Chordata; class Aves; order Passeriformes; family Sylviidae; genus Acrocephalus; species Acrocephalus scirpaceus. Next base: position 10,548,785 of record OU383777.1, read on the forward strand.
ATGAGGGGACTGAGCCAATGTACTGGACTCACCTTTGCACATTCTGCAGGAAGAATTCCCTCCTGCTGCTTCAGAAAATACTAAATACCACTGGACCAACTAACTCTTCCACAATAGAAGAACTCTTTTTTAAATATAGATGCAATTTCTTGACTGTTTTGGGTATCACTGGCCTAGAATACAGCAGGAAAGATGATTCACCTTTGGAAGAAAGTGGTGCTATAAAAACAAATTTGAACTTTGTACAGTTTGCCATTGTACAGAGATGGATTTGTATCAAAGCAATGAAAAATGTGCTTTGAAGCTGCTTGGCATCACTAGTGTGCAGGATGCATGGCTCTCTCCCCACCAAGACTATGAGATATTTATAAAAGCAGACATACCTCATCAATTCAGTAATTCCCCCCAGTAACAAAGTGGAGTGAACTCATTGTGCTGTGCAGACCAAATACTGTGTGGAATTTAAGGATTTTAGCAGAAGGAAGTGGAACTCATGGATCTACTCTGATACATGATTAGCAAATAGACACTAGGAATGCTTAAGACATAAGTAATACCATTGATATGTAATAGGATTAAAATTACATAGTATAGTACTTTTGCTGAAGTGTGTATGTATGTGTATATGCACAGGGCTGTACATAACATTTAGTGAGAACCATAAACCTGATCTTTTTCAGCCAATTTGTTTCATAATAAGAATAAGGCTCTGATGCATAGAGGAAAGGAGGCAAATATACAAAATCACTTATAAATTTGTACAGATCTAACATCATTCTGTCAATACGTGCTCCAGACATAAACACTTCAGCAACATGCAGCAAATGTATTGCTTAAATCCCCTGTGTACAAATCTTGAAATCATGGGGAGAGGTGAGAGCAGAAGAGTGGCTGCTGGATGCTCTGCCAGGGTTCAGTTCAGGCTCCAGTTAGCAGCAGAAAAGCAAAGTCTCCAGGGTTTTGATTCTCTCATGAGCTTCTCAATAGCCTTCCACGCTGATTATGAACACACACAGACACACACACACGCGCGCACACACACACAACGTGAAAATAGCCTCAAGTATTTCTGAGCCTGTGACTCTTGCCAGCTTGACCACACTCTCTGGGCAGTCCAGGAGTACAGACAAAAACATCAATCAAAGGACCCAGCTGTACTGGAATGTATTCAGCCACCACTCCCACTCTGAGAGTTAGAGTTTATTTTAGCTACTGTTTTCTACTCTGGGGTTTCATTGTCATTAGTCAGCGGAAATTGCTCGGTTATTCACAGAGTAGAAAATGATAGTATATGTAATTATAATTGTAATTATATATACATTTGTTTGTGCACACACAGAGACTCAAACAAACACAGAGAGACATCCTGATTGATGGGCTGAGTTTTCAGCCCTGCACAGGGAGCAGAAGCTCATAGTTCTGTTAATGCAGAAGTTGCATGTCTTACTCTGCTCAAGCATAATGACCCTATACTTAGAAGCAAGTACACAAAAGGGGACAACTATTGCTCCATATTACTCTGAGTCAAGTTCAATAATACGATTGTCTGGCCTCTGCAATACTAAAGTCAGCTTGAGGCTGCCTGGAGCAGCTGTAAAAATGCTGCTAGTAAAAATTGGCCCTGATCCACTGACTGCAATAGATGTTGTGGCAGTTTACAGCAGCAATAAATTCAACCCAGTCATTTTATCTGCTTCCGTAACAAAAAAAAAAAAATTCTTTGAAGTGCATACTTAAGATATTGTATGTGATACTTTTTGATAACCCTAGCCTTATTCTCCAGTGGTCCTTAGCAGTGCAAATGGAGCAACTAAACTTCCTGTCAAGAATGGTTTCCAATGTATGCAGCTCTGCTGTGGCATTTAATGGTACAGTTCCATAAAGTCTCTACAAAAAATCCAATTTCTCTCGTGCATTCTAGGTTGAGTCTTTGTAAAGCAGAGAAAACCTCATTCCCACGACCCACTATTTATCTGCATAGGTTCATGTTTAAATAAGGAGCTGATGAATTTAAAATAAACTTTGGATTTCCCAAAAGCCATAACAGTTCTCCCTCTAATTCAATTCTTTTCAGATGAAGAGCTTTTTTCAGGAATGTATATTGATTTCATGGGGACAGATGCAGCCATTTTTCGCAGTCTGACCAGGAGGAATGCAGTGAGGACTGACCAACACAACTCCAAGTGGCTGAGTGGTGAGATGCCTTTAATTTACCAGAGTTTTAATGGGTTCACAGAGATTCTGCTTTCCTTTGCTTAAAACAAAGACCTTACCTTTTAAAGAGCTTGTCTAGGAATTTAATTTATGAAATTGAACCCTGAAGAAATCTGTGTAAATACAAACTGTAGACAATGCACAGATCCCTGCATGAACCAAGCTCCTAGGCCACCCCACCTTAAGGCCTTTTTTGCATTAAGGCTGAACCAAGCTGTTTGAGGGCAAAAGTATGAAAATCTTTCCAATGGCAATTGGTCAGACAGTCTGATTTCTAGAAAAGTGCCTTCACCTCTAATGAATCAGATATTGCCTTAAATCAATGTTAAATTCTAAGTCACCAGTTTCAGTTAATTCAAGGTGATCCATCTCTGCACAGAAGATTCACCACCACTTACATTCAAAGTGTGTGCAGAAGTGTCCCAACTATTAGAGAAGTCAATGAGGATCATTGTCACTTATTTCAGTGATGAGGAATTGGTTATCTAAACACTAAGTAGAAAACCTCATTTCTGACTGGAATCACATAACTCTTTGCTTCCCTGACATCACTGTGAAAATTCTCCCTGTCTTTACTGGTAAGAAGATTCTTTCCAATGAAACCAATTTAAATTAAAATGGTGGTCAACCCTCTGGGCAGAGGTAGGTGTGAAAGGTTATAGAGCAACTAACACAGCAGTTATGATTTTAAAAAGCCTTCAGGTATGTTGAAGTGAAGTTACTGTGGTTTTGTCTTGATATTTTTCATGGTGACTTATTATTCCTGTCTGGCTTGTGACTACAATGAATTCATAAGATTTCAGTCACAAATTCATTTAACCATGGAAGGGAAACTATAAATACTCTGTAATTTTTTTTTCTGTTTGTTATACATTCTTACATTTATCTTCACACCCCAACATATGCGTCCTAAAATGAATTTGAGAAAAATAAAAAATTTTAACTGCCCAATTTCTGGAAAATCTACCTGTTCAAAACAGGTATCTGAAAGTAAAATTTACTTCCATTGTTCTTTTAGAACCAGAGTCATGACATGTTATGTTAATTGAGAATAGACTTATGTGAACAGAAAAATGCTGCAGTCTAAAAAGAGTTTTCTGTCAGCCATTCAACATTTGTATCAGATTGTTTCAAACTTTGTATTGCACTTCAGCCAAACAAACAATCTTGGATGGTCAATGAAAAGACAAAGCCTTCATACAGGGAGAGGGGTCACTTCTTCCTTCAGTCAAAGGAGGTATTCTGAGGGCTTCTGCATTGTCCATTATATACTTGCTGTTTAGGTTATAAAATATTTTTCTCTCTCCGTAATTCTCCTTTGTAGTGTTTTGCACATATATTTGATTATGTTTACCAGCCTCTGATATGAAGTCAAGTGCTGCTCAAGCATTTGCCTAACCTGCTTTCCTTTTCTGGGTTTCACATATTGTTTTCCTCTCTTATTCATGAACCTTATTTGTTATATTTCTAAGCTCTTCCAGCTTACTTTTATGTTTTGTCTCAGTGAGACTGGCCTTAGGTGCCCCAGATAACACATTGATTCTTCCTTCTTCCTTGAAATCTTTTGAGTCTCTGCACTAATGTAATACCATTGCTTCTGGATTGCTCCTCTAAAAATTTGCTGTGAAATAAAATTTGTGGGTGCAAACACATATGGCTGCCAGGAAGAAGCCATTTACCTGTTGATATTTGGTATATTCAGCACTTCCTTGAAGCAGTCAGTAAATGTCAAATCAGTTGTTGCTTTTACTGATACATCTTTTGGTTTCATCCTTTTGGTAAACTTTTTCATTTCAGAGCCTATTTTTGTGGATGCTCATGTTATCCCAGATGGCACTGACCCCAATGATGCCAAAATCTACTTCTTCTTCAAAGAAAGACTCACAGACAACAGTGGCAGCACAAAGCAAATTCATTCAATGATTGCAAGAGTATGCCCAGTAAGAACTATTTTGTTTACCAGGTTTCTGGGATAAGCTGCTAGTGTGACTTGATAACCTAAAAGACTGAATGTTTGAAAAGCCTTTGATTTGACAAAATTTCCTGTTTCTGTGTCACCATTCATAATTAAGAAGAGCTGTTACTGAACTCACAGCTAGGGTCTGAACAGGTGTTATATATCTGACTATACATGTAAAAATATGGAAATGTAGAGGTTCAGGGATTTGTGTGTTTCTCTGACTGAGTCAGAATAGTTAACAGTGTTGAATTTTTAAACTTGCTGTCCTTGGCATAAATAAGGACATTATTTTCTTAATAAAAATGAACTTTAGGTTGTGAAGGCCTTCACACACTCACACTCAAAATATTTAAAGCACATCAGAAATATCAAGTTTTTAAATTGGTGGATTTAACTTTCAAATACTGTTTTCATTTTTATGACATCTGTTCTTTCTGCTTGCTTGTATTGATGCATGTGTGAGCCTAACTTAAAATGTGCACAGGAAATTTAAAATCAGGAGTTATGGCTATTTCTGGGCAAGAATTAATTTTTTTTCACTGCACTCGTCATTGTCTCTATTTTGGTTTTTTTTGTATGTCTAATCAACTGTAGATGAAAAATGATTGAAGCAGCTATTAATATCTCTGGTGAAATAATTTTACTTTTAATGAGAGGAAAATGATATATGCACAATTGCTGCTAGCCTATTCATTCCTTCTTTTGGAAGGCTTCAAGAAGTTCATTGTGAGTGTTTATGTATTCCCTGTCTCTAATTTGGGTTTTCTCTAGAATTTGATGCTTTTTGGTGTTGTTGTGCCTGGGCGTGAAGGTGTTTGTCCTTCTCTGGCAATATGATGAGGCATGTGATCTCTTTTATAATCTCCATTCTCTGTATTTTAGTGAGAGTGCCTAAAGGCCTTTTTGGGTATTTTGCAAGATGTTTCACACAATTACAGCTGTATTTGGTTTTTTACTGTTATAATGAAGCCCAGATGATTTTTGAAAGGCCTAAGCCTTTTTAGACTTACACTGAAGCCAGTGGCAGAATCCCAAGGCCAGTGAAAATAAATCTGAGCCAGTCATATTTGTATACTTGTATACATACCATCATATTCATGTATCAACACCTTTGAGACTGGCAAAATATATTACCCCCTGAAAAGACTCCTTATAAGTCACCCAAATGTTGGATTACCAACTCCAACAGCATCAGTGAAACATGCACAGCAACTGACTGAAATCACATTTCAATAGCTTCTACATTTTGGGTTTTCTCTTTCCTTGGGTGACATGATGTTATGCAGTGGGGAAGACACTGCTCGTTCATAAGGCATTCACCAGCACAGTTAGCCAGGATCTGTCACCCCAGTGCTGCATCACCTGGTTTGGCAGCTGCAGTTCCCACCTTGAACCATGGAAAATCGGAAAGATCCATGAGTGCGCTGTGACCAAGCCATCTCTGGACCAAGCTAGCAGGACTTTCAACAGTGCAGGCTAGACCCACACTAGCCATCATTTCTGAATAATGTTTATAGCATCCACCTCATGTGCCAGCATGGCTTACTAGATTGGGTGCAGCTATGCTGCTGTCAGGACTAGAAGAAACATCCCTCTACAGAACCATGAGACCTTTTAGAGATAGCATGGACTTTATCCTGGGTGTCAGTGAGTGATGCAGAGCTCCACAGTCACTTCCAGTCATAAGAGCATACACTGCTGATGCACAAAATCTACTGCCCAACCCTCCAGCCCTGCTAGCCCAGCAGAGAAGGTCCACTCAGAAAAGTAGTTCTTGGTTTTTTCTGCATATAGAATGCTTAGATGAGGGGATTTGTCTTAGGCCTATCTATTTTTAATATTAAATTTACCAGATAATTATCTAGATAATGAATTAACCTGAGAAAAATGTGGGAAAGCCGAGTAAAATGTTAGCTGTGTTTTATTTCTTCTTTTCTGAAAATAATATTCCTTTCCAGAATGACACAGGTGGTCAGCGCAGTCTCGTGAACAAGTGGACAACATTCTTGAAAGCAAGACTTGTGTGCTCAGTAATGGATGAAGATGGAACAGAAACGTACTTTGATGAATTAGGTATCACAAAAAAACCATTCCTTAAATTTCATCTAAATGCTACATCTTGTGCATATTTAATGACGGATTTTCATTCACATTCTTAGTCAAGTTGTTAACAGTGAAATCATAGCACTAGAAGTCCATGGCAAAATTCCCCTTGCAGTTTTAGGACAGCAGAAAAAGAAATTCTTCATAAGTCTCTCTGCGTAATTGTTACCTTTGAAATAAAGGTAGTTAATCTTGACTATATAAAACAATGATGTATGTAAAGAATTAATATTTGGGAGGAAACATCTAAGTGACTCCCTTACTACTTGCTACTAGCTTGGATTACAATAGAGGGGTTTTAACATCCCTTTGAAACTTTTTCATATACCACTGTGTAACATGCAGCTTTTCCATAATGTGTTTTTCTATTTTTTAATCACAGGGTAGAGTCCTCAGTTTGGTAATTCAAGATAATACTAATAAATCGTGTTACTGGCACCAGCAATAGTAGTATCCATAAATACAATTTCTCAGGAAATGTTTAGTCACATAAATTTTTGTTTCAACATGTGAAATACTGTAAATATTCAATGCATAATCTATACAGCAATCACAAGAGGTTTCTTTTCATGAAGGAATTAATAGATGTGTATCTTGATACCTACATGCCAAACAACATTACCAGAAAGTTTCAAATTCTATTTTTCCATAGCTGAGATGCGCAAAATCATAGTTCTAAATTCAGGTGTTGGAAGATTTGGTATGTGCTTTACTATAAATATAAATAATACAAGCAGCTAATGTGCACTGGGTCTGCATCTGGTTCTGATCTTCTCTCCATTGTGTCCTCTCTCTTTTCTCAGTTGTTATTCCTAATTCCAACCATAGCAAATGGGGTTTGGAGTCTTTTCAAGCTTATGTAATTACAACTATTTGGTGCACTTGCTTTGGTTTGAGGAACCAAAATGGAACCTGATTGGGCCTAGGAGTAGATCCTAACTTGCTCTAGCTCAGAATGTGCAAGGTGCTTGGAGGACTGATTTTCTGAAGTTTACAATGCCTCAGCACTGCCACAGCAGCTCATCCTTCAGAACTGTGATTTGCCAACCCCCTCCTCTTCAACAAAGCAGTAGGATAACTGCTTTTAGTTTCTTTCATGACAAAATGTAGGACCATAGTGAATAGGAGACAATGCTCTCAGCATGGGCTCCCAGCAGTATTCCCTAGCAAGGAGGAAGAATACAATCACAGCTGTAAATTCAGAAAACTGAGAGAGAGCAAACACATGCTTCTGTGTTCATGTATTATGCAGGAGAGTATAACACTTCCAGTTCTGCACGGTAAAGTCCTTTACTTTTGACATATTGAAAAGAATATTTAAAAAATTCAGCAAGTTAAATGAAAGAACCACATAAATTAATGGAAAGCTAAAGAACATATTCTATGATAAAAAGCTCAAACATCTTTTTTGTGTTGTAAATTAAGTTTAAGAGGTAGCATGATTATAGTTATTAAAAACATTTGTAAGGAGAAACTGACAGAGATTAAAGTAGTTTTCACTGAAGTGTAAAAAAAAAAACAACCAACAGATCAGAGGTAATAATGGGTAAATTTATTTCAGTGAGTAGATACAGTTTTGCACAATGCAGTCAATAAATCCCTACACAACAGGAAGTGGGAGGTTTACATCTCTCACAGTCTTTACTGCAAAGCTGTCTGATATTCATGTCATGTTGAAACTGTGCTAGTGAAGGCACTCCAGTGTGTTCTGGACAATAAAACACCTAATTTCCCTGTGTTCTATTACATCCATCTATGGGAACTCTTTGTCTTTAACCTACTGCAACTTTAATGTTTTCCTACTGCTAAACAACCTGCTGAAAAAGATACAGCTGAGAAAAATGTGTGACATAGATCCTGAGTGTATTTGAAAATCTTTGCCTTCTGTCTCCACAAGGCTAGAGGGCTTGGAATTAATTTCCAAATTTGTTTCCGAATGTTCAAATGCTAGATTTATGCATATATGGTCTGTTCTTATGTAGTAAGTCTCCTTTTTTCCTGTTCATGCCTGAGATAAATATACTGTTGAGTTTAGGAAGAATAAAATCATCAAATCCACTGGAAAATAAAGGTTTTCTTACTATTCAAAATGTTTCTCTTTCCTACAGAGGATGTGTTTCTCCTAGAGACAGATAACCCCAGAACAACACTCGTGTATGGAATTTTTACAACATCGAGGTAAACACGGAGATTTGAAAAAAATTACCTGAACTGCCTGATACTCATTGTGAAAACTGACATAGATGTTCTGTGTATGATGCTATGCTGGGCAATTTTGTGTGTCTGCTGTGGCTGTGGTTTGCATGCAGGAGTCTCAGTACCATTGCTGTTGCTATCTATGTTAGAGCTATGCTTCTTGGAGCAAACTGCTTCCTGACATACTGTCAGCTGCCGCTAGGAAAACACTTCCGTGGGGGCCACTTGTCACTGCTCAGCATTGGAAAGCCAAATGACTTCAGTGCAGTGAACTCCTGGCATCTGAGAGCACTTAACACTTCCTGAAGAACATCCAACACCCTGATGGATCAAACCAGGAATTCTTACATGAATTCATACAAATCATTCCCAGTCTCTCAGCTGGCTGATGATCACAGAGATGGCAAACAACCATAATGGCTTCAGCTGGCTACAAAAGGGCAAGCTTACGTGGCATCTGGTCACCTCCTTGCAGCTCCCTGTTACAGTCAGTTGTATTCACTTACTGTCTGGTTTGGAAAGCATTTACTGAGCACCCAAGGGTGGTGGAAGCACTATGCTGAAACTGTCCACAAAGATAGACTGACACATGGACCAACAGATTCTTCCACCTTTACCTTTATTTTTTTTTATTTTTCCTGTTGCCCTTGCTACATAGTGTTATCACAGAGTAAAATTGGTTACTACCCCCTGATTTCTGATATGCTACCCTTTATTATTTAGCTGCTATTTCTTACATTCAAAGTCTCCTGTTTGGTTTTTTTCTTAATTTTTAATTAATTTATTTGACCAAATTAGAAAATTATGTAATTTGTTGTTAATAATTTCTTTAATGGCAAGTTTTAGTAAAAAAAATATCCTTTCAGATTTTTTTATTTCTCCAGTAGACTTATTTAACCAGGATATAGGGGTCTGCTTACTTAAATATGTAAACATGACAGGAGAATATGATTCTATGATATTTAATTGGGGAAAAAAATTATCATATAACTTGTAAATTAGGTGCAGTCTATAATTCCTACATCACAAAAAGAGAAAAGGATGAGGTTATGTTTAGTAGTAAAATCACACATCATTAGGTTGGGGGTGCAACATGACTGACCAGAAACATTTGTACCTAATTCTCAGTGGAAATGAAGTTTGAATCACGGGACCATATAACGTGACAAAATAGAAAAAACTTCTCTTTTTTCCTGGCCCTTAAGCCATTTTCTCTCTCTAAAGTTTATTACATATGCATTTCTGTTATTGTGTACCACATGGTCTATTCTTGCTTTATTTTTGTTCAACTACAGGTTTAATTATTAGTTAAATACAGAAACCATAAGGATTTTTACTGCTTAATAGTTCCTGTATCTTCATCTCTGTAGACTTCCAACTCATAACAGTAGCAAGAGAGAAATATCACAGGAAGTAATGACTACTAGTATTTTTTATCTAAATCATACAGAAGGAAACCGAGTAATACTGAAATAAAATATTCCAGTGTCATGATATGCTATAAATCTAACATATAACATCTGGAAAGACTAAATGCATTTCTCAAAACCTATTAATACCTAGTAAAATTTCCACAAATACCATAATCCATCTAAAAGGTTCATTCTACTAATCCATATATAGCTGAGAGCAATGTGGATTTCACTTTTGTTTAGACACTATGTATAATATTTTCAGGCCTTTTCTGGAGTGTTTCTTCTTCTTCAATTGAAAACAGTTACTTGGATTATCTTCATCCTACAGTTAACACCAGGCAGATTTTAGACTGTCTGGAGTTTCCACTTTTTAAAAATAAATATTGCAAACTTTGCATGCAGTGGGAGGAAAAAATGAGGGAGTTAATTCACTGTAATCAGCCTTAGCATCAATCTGGAAATTTTTCCCCTAGTGCCCTTCACCATCATGGGGTGATGGAGACCATTCAGGGCTTGTGCTACCTCAATCCATGGTTGAACCTAGAGCAGTGGAAAGAACATTCCCTTCTCTTAGGTGAATCCCTGGGTTCCCCTCAGGAAGCTTCAGACTTGGGTCTTCCTAAGACCAGTTTTATGGGCGGATTTGAGGACTGTATAGGAGTAATTCCCTTACAGCCGCATCGTGTCCCCATTTTTTGCAGAAAAGCTGGAAAATGATTATAATAATCCAGCTGGTTGTCATTGCTCTGGATGTTTTGATTAATATTTCTTCCATCTATTTTAGGAGGTTCATGGAGGTCTTGTGGTTAATATACTGGTAGGGAGCTCTGGAAACCGGTGCTGAGCTTGGCAGTACAAAGTTTATAAAACTCCTGCCTCACTGAAGTCAGCAATATTTTTGCCATTGATTTAACTGGAGCCAGATTATATTTCTTCTATATTTAGCATTAGGAAATCTTCTTTTTGCACCAGTAGGGTAGTGCCTGCCTCTCTCTTTTTTCAATTCACTGTTCAGAAAGGTGCTAAGTCTTAAGAAGTAGTGGTGCATATTAGGCAGCTAGATTAGTTGATTTTAAATGTTTTAAATCCTTATAAAAACAATAAATCATGTAAAATATTATGTTAGAGTTATCTTTCATCATTGGACCACGCAAAATTATTAGGGAAAGCTATAAAAAGTTGGTAGATTGCAACTTCTATGATGCTAACTTTTTCTTGTCTTCCAGCTCCATATTTAAAGGCTCAGCCGTGTGTGTGTATCATCTCTCTGACATCCAGACTGTGTTCAATGGACCATTTGCACACAAGGAGGGCCCAAACCACCAGCTGATTCCATATCAGGGCAGAATTCCATACCCACGACCTGGCACCGTAAGTACAAAGATGTTTATTAAGTCTTGCCAATTGCTTGTCTTTGTTTAATGCATAAATAAATATTATTTATTCCAGGAGAAAAGTCTGTATGTGACTGTGACAGTTACAATTCAGAGCTATTTTATTTGCTTTTCAGTTGCTTGCAAATCACATAGTGTCTGGAAATCTTCTAGAAAGATTCTTTCTAGAAGAAAGAAGATTTACAAGATTTCTTCTAGTCATTGCAAATGTTAATCGTTCTTTCTCTTTCTGCTTCAAAGGTGATAAGAATTAGTTCATTAGGTGATAGGCTTCTTGTTTCCATGGGCATTTCAGTTTTGTGGGTACATTTGAGCAAACTGTAGATAAACAAGCATGCAAAGATAGCATTGTTAGTGTGTTCCACAGCCTGGATCTAAATGGTCTGTAAGTCTGTCTTCTGTCTTCATGAATTTTCTTTAGTTCTCCAGACTCTTGCACCTCTACTCAGATGCCTAGGAGATGTAGTAGGACATTTAGAGAACAAGGTTTCTGGGACTTGTCACTTGACTGTCATACCCTGCCAGGTTCTGAATCTTAGAAGAGAGACCTAGAAATAGATGCATTTTCTTGCCAGTTCACCATAGTCTTCCTTGTAAGAGTGCTTTTTATATGCCTTGCTTTCAGGACTTTCTTTCACTCTATCAGGGGTAGTAATAATCTTCCAATAAATTCTGTACACAATTAGAGCTAGCTCTGTTTCCAAGTTATGTAAAAGTAACTCATGAAATATTTTAAACAAAACTAGTATTTCTTCTTACTTTTCAACTTCATGACATGTAAAAATTGCTGTTAATGCATTTTTTTCTTTATTTATTTACTTACTTTCTTTAACTGTTCTTAATTTATTTTTAGCAGAAATGTGACGTCTAATATTTCAATCTTTAATGAAGAAAGCATGAACTTTCTCTAGAATCCATGTGATTCCATATTTGCTAAATGAAGTATGGTAGTGTGAGTGTGTTGACTCCTATGAAGTCTTAAGATTTCTCAAGTATCAGAATGAAATAAGCATGCAGAGAATCATAAATTATCTCTCAACAATGCAGTTATATTTTTTTAGAGTAACATTTTGTTGCTTTTCCATTCATCACAGGAAATTAAATTTTATTTTAATTTTGCCAGTCCCTGTGAGAACCTTTAACCATATCACTATTTCAGTCTGATTTGTCTTTATGCTGCAAAATCTTGTTCTTTTTCTCTCTTTCTCTCTCATACATGGAATATCTCAGATTCATGGAATAGCTCTCCCCTGTTCACACAATTCTTTATGACATTTTAGTGCACTTGTTGCTGGCTATAAGTTAGGACTTAACATTCTCAGATCTCTAGAATTAACTAATCAATACCTGACGTTCCATTAAGGTTTAATGCTAACATTAGTCTTTCCTTGCAATTAATTAATACAGCTCTAATCTCATTCACTGAGGCTTTCAAAAAAAGACCCATGTAAACAGGAGGTTTCACACTCTTGTGATTAGTCACATTTCAAAGTTTCTTGCTGTTTCAGAGTATTTTGTTTGAATGTGTTTCCTCAACCACTGCCATGTTTTTCTTGGTTCACCTCATGGAGGCTTCTGAGGTATTCCAGAAGGGCCTAAAGAAATTGGGCAACACAACAGAAAGGGGAAAAAATCAGATTTGGATTTAACATGGTGACAGAAATTATCTACACTTTCCAGATATGCTGATAAGCTCTGAATTTGAAGATAAATTCTTAGATCATAGCTCATAGAGATTCCTTTAGTTGACCATTGCTGGTTTTTGGATCACTGGCTTTTGTGTGGTTCCTCATGATTCTGCCACAACACAGTATCCCTAAGTCATATTTTCTAAGATGGAATTTCTTTGGCTTTGCTTTTTTTTCCACTGCCAAAAAATTTCCACTTTTCACTGTGTGCCACAAATTATTTTTCACTTTTATCAAAGCATTTGCAAAAATTGGGACATGGGGATTTTTCACTGCTCAGAATTTGTGCTCAAAGAGTTAACATGATTAGCCATGTTTGCAGTCTGTGGGGCTTGATCTTCTCTTCTCTGGAATGTACTTTTTTTTTGTAACTTCTGGGATGCTGGACTAGACAGGGATGCCTTTTTATATGACATGGAAAATCCTACTTTGCAGTTGCCTAAAGAGATATTCATACTAAACCTCTGGATAGAAATGAAAGTTCATCATGTCGCAGTACACTGGATAAACAATGGAAAGGCTTCAGTGTAGCTTCAGTAGGATTAAATAAAGCAATACATTCTTTTGGCCATGATCAACTTAGCAGTGTTTGGCTGGCCTTCACTAAATACCAATGGTTTCTTATTTCTCCACAAGCAAAACCTACTTATGGAAAAAAAATACATAATTGGCAGCTTGCTACTAAACTCAGTGATGTTTGAGGGTAGTTTCCATTTTTCAGAGTTTACAGAAATAGTTCTTGTACCTACAGCATACTGGGGAAAATTCTGTAAATTAAAGAATTCTGATAATCAAGTGTGAACATAAAATTGTGTAGACAAGTTCTTGAATGAGCTGTGAAGGATGACCATTCAATCCCCCCAGGAAAGGGAGACTTATTCAGTATCATCTCTTGCTTGTCACTCGTTTAGCAAAAGAATTAATTGGTTTAAGATGTTTGTTCAGGCTTTGCTCGGAACAATGATATAATGTAAGTTTTTAGGGTCATGCTGGTGTGAATCATAGCACAGACATTTTTGCAAGAAGTCACAGAAAAAGGTCTTATGACTCCAAGTCAATAATGGAAGGGTTGAAAGTATCAGGGAAAGACTTTTAATTGAGCTATGTGAGACAGGAAAGTTTAAGTTGAACTGTTTGTGAAACAGAATCCCTCTTGAAAGGAACTAGACTCTGGCAGAGCACTACCAAGTAGAATTATCTTGCTAATGATGAATGCAGTTCTTTTTTAAGCATTTGTTGCTAATCTTAAGAGATAGTTCCATTCATTTTCTGTAATGTGGATGAATATGCCAAAGAGGGTAGAGCAAGAAAGATAATAAGAATTCAACTTTGTGAGCAATCTTAGAGCATTAATATATAGCATCATTTCTAATGAGAGCCAAAACAAAACCCTTAGGATAAATATGAGCCCAGAAAAATAAATTGTCAAGGATGTCAGATGAGAGAAACAACCCATGTCTGAGCTGAGTTCTGGTTCTTCTTCCTGGAGGGGACTGATGCCAGAGCAATTTCTTTTAAAGAGTTCCTACCAGAGCTGTCCTACTTTGTATAAATAATTAACTCCTGATTGAGCCAGAAGATGATTCTAAAGCCTGTGATTAGGCTGAAATCCCCTCTCTCCTTGTTTCCTGGTATGCCCAGTGAATAGTTTGTTGGGTGCAGAGTATGGAACAGCTTTTAGCAGTGAGGGTAGAACAGGCACTCCTGCCTGTGGTTACGGGGATGCCCTGAGAGAGGAAGACCCAAATTCTAACATTGCATCTCATCAGGTGGGTTGGATACATGACTCACATATCCCCAGACAGTTTCCAAGTCTCTCAGAATATGATTCGTTTTATGTAATTTTACTCATCTAAAAGCAGGGTGTTTAGTCTGAATTACTGACTACAGAGGAAACCTAAGAATAAATGCCTGACTTTAAGAGAGTAGAAGTCAGGTGAGGTAAATCTCTCCCTGAGCTACTGGCTATTTTGTGTCTGTGGTTTTGACCAGAAATTCCATCCTAGATGTAAGAATGGCCCTCGTCAAAATAAACAAATTTCCATTCAAGTGCTTTTTATTGAACAAATAATTTTCCAATTGGAAAAACACTGCATTGAAACGCTTCTGAACATCTCCAGTACTCTGAGGAGAGTTTCACAGCTCAGAAATACAGTAAGGGGAAAAAATGAAAGCTCAGGAGCAGCAATAAGCAGTGAGGTAGTGGTAGCTGAAAAAAAAAGTCAAGTAAACTAACATAGGTACATCCAGAAGTTTGTACCATTTACTGACATAACTCTAATTTCTTCAGTTTCCATTTAGTTCCAAATTCAGTAAAGCTGAGTTTTCTAAGATGGCCTTTATTTTCTAATGAGACCCAGGATGCCTCAAGGATGATTATTTGTGTGGTTCATCATTATATTTAAAGAAGCATCCCAAGTTTCATGGATTTTAGTTACTTCTAGGGCAAAGGGAAAAACATAGACAACCTTTTCTGATATAAATAAGTTGTTATAGGACTCCCTCATCAACTCCATATTATTGCTCATTCAAATGAAGAAGAGTCACAGGCCCTTTCATCATCTTATAATCAACATAAAGACAAAAGGGATATTGGCCAAATTACAATTAACTATCAGATTTTGTGTTCTGCTTTTGTACTAATTCTGTAAAAAAACAGATGTAAAAGTTTGTTATCTTCCCATACCAATCTCTTGGATGGTTTTTTTTTCAATAGGCAGTTTAGAAGCATAAAACATGTAGAAATAGGTTCAGAAATACAAATCTTTGCCATCGAGCTGGATTTTGAAAGTGCAAACATACATTTTGGTTTGCTTTACCAGAAGTGATGGGAGTTCAAAGTGTAGCTATTCAACACTTCATTCTCCTTACTGGAATATAGTAAGTTTGGCCCAAGTCTGAAGTGCTTTTTTGGGAATTTCCTTTGTCAACTATCTGTCCATATTTGTAAATGATCTGGAGATGAAAACTCTCTGAAAGGTGGTGAGTACTGTTCATCATTACCGTGCATGTATCCTACAGTGTCCAGGAGGAGCCTTCACACCCAACGTGCGGACAACCAAAGAGTTTCCAGACGATGTTGTGACCTTCATTAGGAATCACCCTTTGATGTTTAATCCCATTTACCCAATACACAAGAGGCCTTTAATCATCCGGATCGGGGCTGACTACAAGTATACAAAGATTGCTGTGGATAGAGTGAATGCTGCTGATGGAAGATACCATGTCTTGTTTCTTGGAACAGGTAAGAGAACTCTGGCAGCATTCATTTTCCTCTGTTGCAATGTAATCTGCAATTAACTCTGATTTTTACAATTTACAGCTTTCAGAAATACTTGCTTAAATGTTTGCAATCTACAGAAATATTACAGAAATCCATGAATTATGTTCTCTTTACTTTCTGTGCATTTTTCTGTTTACTATAGACATCAATTATGTGCAAGAGATAAAATGTATTGATTTTAATTTTGAGACAAAAACCAGTGTATATTTTATTTGATCTAAACTATAATACTTCTCTTGTATATGTTTTGTCTGCAATATGATTCCACATTAGATTTTGATGATCTCTAAGGCAAGAAAAAAACCCCAAGATCTAGCCTATAATATTTTTATACTCTTACAATCATTATTTAATGTATGCTGTATAAGCTACTTCTGAAGAAAAACATGATCTGATCAAGATGTTGCAAAGGCAGAAACAACTTCTCCAGAAAACAGTAGTAATATGGAAGTACTTAGCAGAGAGAAAGAAAAATGATTGGAGTCCTAGCAGTAGTGGACGCAGAGAACTTGATCCAAGTATTGTAAAATAATTTCTGTCTAATATAACATATATTCTGTTTTTACTTACATCAAATTTGAATCTGGTGTTATGCATCTACAGGGAACAGGTTAAGTGATTCTTGTACTGATCAATTTTGGTTTTTTTTAAATACTCTGTTATGAATCACACCCTTTAGATTGAAGCAGACAAGCAGAGTGGCGCTCTGACTAGACCGTAGGACTCACTAACATCTGAAACTCGTGCTGGTTTAACAGGGCATTAGAGGTCGATAGGCACAAAGGCTAATCTTTTTTACTTTTTTTTACTTTCAAGTAGAACAAAGGAGAAGAACTCTAGGAGCACAAATATATCTCTGAACATCAGAAAATTATTACAGAGATGGCTTGCATTGCTTTTATGGTTCACGTATTACTGGGGTTCTGATTGTTTTCTGCCTGTAGAATAATTGTGTCTGCCAACAAACTCACATGGGGCTGGGAATAACCATCTTGTTATAATAGATTTAGGAAGAAGTTGCTAAAAAATCTCTTAAGAAATTCAGGCTTCTATAGGGAAAGTATCAAAAGTAACTCTCTTCACTCTTCTTAGGAAAACTTATCGAGTATCAAAATCAACGGGGTGTCTATGAGGCAGAGGAGGCCAACTGCACTCTGTGCTGTGTGTGCAGAAGTGTATCCAGCAAACAGGTTGATGGAAAGGACTTTTCCCTGTATTTGACTCCTGTTGGGAGTGCTGTGCCCAGCTGTGGGCTCACCAGTACAATGAAAACATTGACCTAATGGAGCAAGATCATCAGACTGTATGACATGATGTAAGAGAAAAAGATGAGAAAATGGGTTTATTCAGAGAAAGCTAAGGGGAGACCTTAATGCTGTTGACAACTATCAAATGAGTGGGTGCAACTACATAGTGGGAACATAAGAGATGGGAACTCTTCTCAAGGTGCTCAGTATCAAGGTGAGAGATTTCACACAAGCTGCAATGTGGGACAGTGCTATTAGATATAAAGGAAAAAGGTTTTGCCATCAACATGATCAAACAGTGGAAAAAGGATCCAGAGAGGTTATGAATTCTCCATCTTCAGAGATTCAAAAGATTCAAACCCCAACAAACAGTACTGAGCAGCCTGCTGTAATAGGGCTTGCTTTGAGTGTGGGACTGCAGATGTCTTCTACAGGCAACAGGTTTCTGCAGTTCAGTGAAAGGAAAACAAAACCACTTCATTCATGTGAGGTTATGGATGGACAAAATGAGAAGGGCTAAAGCCCAGCAAGAACTCTGGCTACTGCTGTAAAAGGCAATAAAGAATGTTTCTATAAATACAGCAAAAAGAGAGTTAAGGAGAATTTCCATCCTTTACTGGAAACAGTGAAAATACCTAAGGTCTTAATGCCTTCTTTGCCTCAGTCTTTAGTAGCAAGACCAGTTCAGCAGGCTCCCAGCCCCTGAGTAGGAAGACAGGAATAAGGAGCAGAATGAAGCCTCCATAATCCAAGGAGAAATGGTCAGTGCCCATTACACCCCTTAGAACACACGAGTCCTTGGGGCTGGATGGGATCCACCCAAGGATACTGAGGGAGCTGGCCAAGAGCACTGAGAGTGCTCACCAAGCCACCTTCCATCATTTAGCAGCAGTCCTGGCTAGCTGGGGAGGACCCAGCTGATTGGAAATCATGTGATGCCCATCCACAAGAAGGGCCGCAAGGAGGATGTGGGGAACTACAGACCTGTCAGTTAGACCTCAGGGCTGCAGAAGGTTGTGAAGTAGATCATCTTGGGTGCCATCACATGGCATATGCAGGCCAACCAGGGATCAGACCCAGCCAGCAGAGGTTTGTGAAAGGCAGGTCTTGCTTGACCAGCCTGGCCTCCTTCTATGAGCAGGTGACCCACACAGTGGATGAGGAAAAGACTCTGGGTGTTGTCTACCTGGACTTTAGTAAAGCCTTTGACACCATTTCCCACAGCATTCTCCTGGAGAAACTGGCTGATCATGGCCTGGATGGGAGCACTGTTCACTGGGGATAAAACTGGCTGGACAGCTGGGCCCAGAGAATGGAGTGGAGTTACATCCAGCTGGTGACTGGTCCAACTGGTGTTCCTTCAGGTCTTTCCCAACCTAAATGATTCTATGATTCCATGTTTTTCCACCAAACCTTTACCAAGTCTCCATCTGATGTAGAGTGAATGCTTACTATATGATAAGGCATAGTCAGGGTAATGAATTATTCAAAGAATTTCATAAGTTTTTGATCTAGCTATTTTTGTTTTCTTGGCTGGAAGTTGATAAATGAGTTTTAAAGTATTCTTGATTCTCTCCTATTTGCAGCTGTTGGAAACTACTAAATTAACCTAATTAGGACAGGGCTTTCTACAAGGTGGGTTCTCCTTCCCTCTCCCTTTCCTTCTCCCCACCATTAGCATAAACCCATGTTTTCTATTTAGTTTAATTAATGCAGATACAATTTTTGACTTTGTGACCTGTTAGGATATTTTTTTCTCCTTTCCTACAGAAGTCTTCTTCTACTATAGAAATATCAGAAGTGTTGATAGGGAGCCTCCCTACTCTTGTTATACAACTGCACAAGAAAACTTAGTAAAAGAGAAGTTTTATTTAACTGTTAGTTTTCTTCCTTGACAAATCCCTATGTTTAGTCACAGTAGATTGGTAGGCTAGTGCAGATCTTTCAAATGAGCACTCTATTTTTTTTTAATGTACAGTGGTGCCATTGTTTTAAAATGCTCTGTAAGCATCTAATGTTATTGGGAGGCAAATTCTACTAAAGCTATAAGTTCCCAGAGCGTATAGATTGTTAATGTAGCAATGATAGTTAAAGCTGGAAAAATAGTGAAAAGCTGAAATGTCCTTGAAATCACAAATTGAGAGTAAGCATTTTTCTCTGCAAGAGGTAAACATAGGTAATTTCATTTTATCCTTTGATGACCATCTGTCTGTTTTTAGGTGATCAGTGTGGCGTCATATGCACATGTGAGCTGTTAAAAACATAAACATACCTCAGGTTGTTCTTATGTTAATCTTCCTCTGTGTATCAGCACAGGACCCATTATGGATCAGGTACAAAAAGTGCAGCTCTTGGTACTTTATATTCATTGCTTTATCTTCTTCATTACACTGGAGACAAGGATCATTTTCTGCTTTCTAGTGAGATGGAGGGCAGGCATTATTTTTCCTGAGTAGGGCACAGGACATTAATACCTTCCAAGGTCTTCCTCCAAAGAAATCACTGCAATGTAAGTTACTGGATTTCTCAGCCCTTTCAAATAAAAGTGATCAAGTTTCAACCACTGAGAGGAGAAACTTGTTTTCTTTATTCTCTGCTTTCTGTGAGACTCAGGAGGATTTGATAGAGATATTAAGTGTCAAAAGGAATGCAGAGGGGATTTGCTTTGGTGTCAGTTCTTCCCAGCAAATGCAAAAACCACATTGTATAGGAGAATTTCATGTGATAATTTCCTTGGAAGCCTGGAGCCCTACAGCCAGAGACAATGGGACTTGACACCTGGTGACAATTACACCCAGCTCAAATGATGAGTTACTGCTGCTGAACTGAGATGTTGCCAGCCATGTCTGTCACTGTCAGTGACCTGTCTCATGCTTGAAGTCAGAGTGTTTTATGTCTTGCCAGATGCAAAGCACACAAAATGTTTAGCTTTTCCTCTCTTCCTCCTCTATAGCCTTAGTAATAAATCAGTTCCTGAATGCAAGTGAAGAATAACAGAAGTACAGAGCTCCAACAACCCCAGTGGTTTTCATCATGTAGCCATGGCACAGGAGGGTATAGTCAGTTCTGCAATTTTTTCACCTTGGTGTGAACTAAATGTAGTATTTCCTTTGCTCCCCCAGACAGAAGTGCTGTGCTCACAGGGGCTGGTCCATACCCACAGTTAATGCATTGCTTTTCTCCCTTGCTTACCTGCATAGCAAACAAAACATCCCAGGAACAGACATTGTTCTTGTGGAATTCCATGCTTTTCAAATTATTGCAGTCTCCTGGGTTCCTATGCTTTTAAACATAAAGACTCCCAAAGCACTTAACACAACTTGCTAGTTTTATTGGGTCTCCCCTAAGGGATCTCTTCACCCCTGTCTGGTGTGAGCTGACTTGGGGTAAGCAGCAAGTCTGGACTGGCAGAGAGCAGCGCTGCAAGAGAAGAGTGCTGTCCACCTACCTTGTCTTCCCAAACAGAAATCCAAGAGCTAACTTACTTGGAAAGAATATAATCACTCATTTGCATATCTGACTAGAGCAATGGTATTTTTTGATGGTATTTTTCCTTATGCAATGAGAAATAACATATTAAGTTGAAGAATTTGGGATTAGAGTTCTGTTTCAATTATTCCATTTTTGTGATGGGGCAGGACTCAGTCCTAAGTTTTTTGGATTCATTCTAGAGTTGTACTGTAATTTGTTACTCATTTCAGTTATATCTGAAGAACCTAAGCTTTCAATATTTTTTGTCCATCTTTTGATAGATTGTTTTCTATCTGAATTTTAAGACAGCAGTAAAACACCATGAGAACATATTTGTGAGATTAATATTCATTTATTAAGCATGCCACCTACTGCTTGCAGCATGAAAGCCTTTGGTCAAAGTACACACAGACTGCACAACCAAAAGATTATTCATGGGGTTTTTTATTGCTCCTGGTGTTATGAAAATATTTAAATGTCTAGGTCAAAATTGGGTACATTAAACAGCTATAGGCACGAATGGGATTTTTTAGCTCCTTGCTATCAAGATATGATATGTTTTTCTGGAAAGAGATCTAAGTGACTGTCATAAAAAGGCACTACAGACTTCAGTGTGGCTTATTGAGATGATTAATGTCAGCCACATGCATCTGATGTGGCGTGAGGCTGATCGATGTTTCTCATTATCTTTTCTTCTCTGATGAAACATTTGTTTTCAAAGTCTGGCTGCATTAAGTGCCTCCAGAGCATAAGTTTATAACACTCATTTTCATGGTGTTGTATGATGACTGCCTTTTTGGAAAACTAAGCCTTGCTGACAACAGTAGCCTCCAGTAATGCAACAGCCAAATGATCTACAGATTCTAACAGAGAGATAATCTGGTCAAAAGAGCAAGCTTGCCTCCCATAGTTTTCCTAGCTGCAGCTTCGAGACTGTGAGCTTGGGAAGATGGTGTTGCACAACAGTGGCACAACAGGCGTCAGGCACAATTTCCTTCTTCCTCTTGGTCATAGTGCCTGAGTCATTCATAACCTTTTGTTGACCTGTTCATGCAAAGCTTTTTCACAGACTTTTAAGATGATATGTAAGTTAAGAAGGCATACCTCCACCTGCTTCATTTCCCTTGTTCAGCTTTTATTCAAGCAAGCTCACACTGTGTCCCAAAAGATTGACTGAGTGGGGGCCGTACAAAAACTTCACTCTCAAGTGTGAGCATTTGTATCTGTCGTTTTGTTCTTTGATGCAGATTGAATTTTATGAAGTTTCACAGAGATATTATGAGCTGGAAAAAATTACCCCTATTTGACAGATGAGTGAACTAAGCACAGAGAGGTTAGTGGCCATGGTGGGAGCTCTTGAGTTACAGCAGACACAGAGCGTGGGAACGTGGCTGTCAGCCCTGACTGCTAACCTGCCACCCTCTCAGGTGCTCTGCTGAGCCTCAACAGAGGCTGTTGTCTCAAACAGACAGATTTCAAACATTCTATAAACTTTTTGCTTTCTTTTTTCTTTGTAAGGTTATTTGTATACATCAGGTTCAACTCAGATAAGAGACCAGAAATAATTAGCTGCCGTTAGGCTGACAGGTAAAACATGGAGGAAGAGTTTTTAGAGGGTCTTCAGCAGTGTCAGACTCATCAGGGGTGGGGATTACTGAGAGAAGCCTCTCAAAACTCATGTCAGAGTAGAACTTGATGCCTATTGCAGTCATTTTTTTATGATGTGGAAAATTTGGGGGTTTTATTTGTAGTTCGGTTTGTCCATGTGATGTGGCTCACGGGTAAATGGGTCCCAACTCTCTTTGAGGCTCACATTACTGACAGCTGCAGTGTTCACTTAGAACTGGGGAAATAAAAGCTAGTCAAAATTCAGAGAATGAGCTTTATACTTCTGATTCAGCCAAAAACCTCTGTATTTTGATGTTTGTTCATTAAGCTTTGCTTTTTCCATTGCCCATGGTCAGGCAGACTAGGAATTAATGTAATCAGGCACAGTCTAGCTGGTATTGATGAAGCTTAGCTGATTAATATCAGTCCACAATCATGCCTTGCATTTCAAGAAATATTATTTTAATTATGATGAAGATGATTTGTCTCTTATGCTTCCATTCTGTTTATTGGAATGCCTTCCTTATTCATTTATTTTCCACTCTGAATACATTCTGCACCATTTTCTAAGCCTGCACTTTCCTCCCTTGCTGTTCCCAGTTTCTCAGTCCTCTCAGAGGGAATGTGATCTCAGTGTCATTAATGTCAAGCTGGGACACCTGCATTTGTTAAGCAGGTTTGAAGTGGAAAAGCCTTTTGAGTAACTCCTGTCCTCTTGCTGTCAGCTTGAGCGAAATTCCCTTTTGTTCGTCCATCTCCCCTTGGCTCACAGACTGCTGAGCTGATGCAAGGCTGCAAACAGTTCCCAGTGAAGAATTAGGGAAGCAGTGAGCTAAAATTGCCTCTTCATTTCTAGTGATGGATGCATATTCTGGAGACATAGTAGCTTTTTCATGACCATGTAAAATCATAGCAAAGGAGAACGGTTTTTCAAGTGGATTTCTGTAAGGAACAAGTAAATGGCAAAGGAAATCATGCTGTTCTATTCTATGAATTTTAGAGGATTACCTTCTAATTTCATACATTGACCAAACTTTTTAAAAAGTTTTTACTTTTAAAAATTTTTATTTGCACTTATTTGATGATCTCTTATGCCTGATTTACAGCATAGAATATTATCTATTGTGAAATGCACTCGTAAATAGCTCAGACACTACTTTGCATAAATGTCCTGCAGTGCACAGTGCTTCATCCTTTCCTCTGACCCAGGAAATTCAGTTTACTTTTTTGCCATTAACAGAAATAATCAAACAAGATTTTTGATAAAACTCAAATATACTATAAGCTTTCTGTGTGAACACATGTAAGTGACCTGATTTGTCAGATACAAATTTGTGTTTATAGTGGAGACAGCAGTGCTGCTGAGAAAGAAATAAAAAGTGGGGTTTGGGGACAAATATTTGCTTTTCATTTATTAAAGAAGAGGCTGAGCAACAGTAGCAAGACTATTTTTAGAAGCCATGTGAGAACTATGGCCTATAAGCTATGTATTATTGGAAGTGTTTTTCTGTAGGTGTACATAGAGAAATATATATATATATATACAGACTATTAGAATCCCTTGCTTTAAGAAATTTTATTTAATCAATAGCTTTCTGTTGCTTACTTGAATATTTATTTTAAATCTTGTATTAAGTCTCCTTTAAAACAATGGAGCATTCCTTTCTGCAAGGATCTGTCCATCATGGTTCAATACTGAGTCAAAGCAAAAGGTAAAATACTGAGTCAAAGGGAATGAATACAAATGTAAACAGTCCTTCACTCTGTGTATTTTTCTGGGGTGTGACAAAAAGGTAGATAGGAACCTGCTTTACAAATAGGAAAGGTTATTAGCACACAAGGACTTGGCGTCAGGCATTATCAGTATTGTCTGTGCCAATGCCCAGGATAAAATCTCCCCTCAGGTTCTGATTTCAGTTTGGGGCACTGTTTGAGGACTCAAGACAATTTAGGAATTTTAAATGTGTGGCATGTGCTAATGGATCATTGACATTAACCGGTTCTTCAGAGTCTCAGCAGCCTTACATTCCTTTGCAGGTAAGGTCACTGTCAACATTCTTAGTGCCCTGTATGTCAGGGTTACAGGTACTTGACACTTTGCAGGCAGCTAAAAAAAAAAAAAAAAAAAAAAAAAAGAAAAGGCTGCAATTCCTTCCTTCACTTCTCATTGAGTATTTTATAAGGTAGAGTGTAATGTTAGAGAGAGAGAATTGATAAGAGAACACAAAGAAGCAGAGGTAGACTGGGCTGAAGCCATGTACATGTGTGAGCGAGTTATTCCCTTAAGTGGGAGAAGAAATACACACAACCCCTTTCTCCTTTCCTCTGAGGGAGGCATCTGCAGCAGTTTAACACTTTTGTGGGTCCTGGCAGTCAGTAAATCTCTCTCAGGTTCTCGTAGCTTTGCTAATACTGGCACCCAGGCTAGACCACAGCTGTGCTATCACAAGATTTAGTTTCAGTAAAGTTTCTTCAGAAGGAACTGTTTTATCATGCCATTGCATAATGACAATAAATGTCTCCTTAGAAAATTCTCATGAAAAATTCATGCCTATCGTGCCCTGAGCATGTACTATTGATAGCTACACATTTTTAAGTCTTGTCATCTTTCAGTTTCTCTTCTTCTTTCTTTTAAAGACAAAATATTGCAATGTGCTCTCTGTGTGATCAAGTGATTAAATATAAATATTCTGGTTTTAAACCTTTTTTTTGTAATAATAATATTAATAATAGTAATAATAACAATAAGTAGTAGTAGTGGTAGTAGTAGCAGCAGCAGCAGAAGTAGTAGTAGTAGTAGTAGCAGTAGTAGTAGTAGTAGCAGTAGTAATAGTAGTAATAGTAGTAGTAGTAGTAGTAGTAGTATCTGGCTTCCTCAAGTGAAATAAGATGTAAATTACTTACAGGAATCATCTTACCCTGCAGCTCTAGCTATAGAATTTAGTCACTAAGCTTAAATCAAAAATAAAATTGAACTTTTTCATCTTACACAGTCATCACTATGAATTGCCAAACAGGAAACTGAAAATTCCTAATAAATGTAGATACTTGCCTATATTGTGCTACGCTAATGTTCTACCAACTGCACAATTCTACATTGCTTTTAAAACTTTTGAAGGCTGAACAGAACCTGTACCATGTGTGCTCCTTCCTCAGAATCAGTATTGAGTGGATAGATTTATTCTACTCAGTCTAATTTCTAGGTCTTTCAGGTAAGAGGATTTCTATGTGCTTTTTCCTAGTTTTAAAATGCTTGTTCTTGTGGTTATCCTACAGTCTGCCTTTTCTGCCACATCAGAAATACTTCAGTGGCTCTCTCAGCCTTTAAGAGTCTTCACAGATGGACCCCTTCATCTCACGTATTTTTTCCACATAAGAAATTTGGAAAACTAATCACAAATTTCCCTTTGGTCTCACTCATCACATCTACCCTGCAAAAACACTGTCATTGCCACATATTTCTACTTCTTACTCCTCTGTTCTGAGAGGATTTGTGCGGCTTGGAACTGTATTTTGAGAGGGAAGTCATGATACAATAGCTAAAATATCTTCACCTTGCTTTTTCTTTTTACTTTACAGAGCAAAATATTAACTCCTACCAATATATAATGTACTTGATTATTGTTTTCATTTCATTTAAAAAAAAAAGAAAAGCTTTCATCTTACTGTGTTTACATGTAGATGGAGTTATTCTTTGGAAGGTTTACCTTTCATGTCATCAGTTATCCTAGCATTTTACTACTAGATATGAATATATCACTTGCTGCAGTAGCTCCATTTTACCTGTTTATATTGTGTTTTGCTTTAAGATCATTAGGATAGATTCCGCCTCTTCGTGTCTGTACAGCAACAGAATATACTGATTTTGATTGATTTTTTTGTATAGAATTGTAGCAGTAATGGTAATACCTCCAACCTTATCATGACTTATGTTTATATATGAGAATAATACTATAATAGTATTCCCATATAAGGAATCATCTCATTGCTCTTACTGACACCAAACTGTAGAAATTACTGAACATTTTTTTTACCTTTCTCTGTGTCATAGTGCTTGCTTTGAAGGTTTCTTTTTATAATTTATGAAGGTTAATCTGCTTTTTTATTCCTACCTATCTGTGTCACATGGTTTCACTTATTCTCACCTTTTGCAGATCAAGGAACCGTACAAAAAGTTGTTGTCCTACCCACCAACTTCTCTGCAAGTGGAGAACTCATTTTAGAAGAGATGGAGGTTTTTCAGGTTTGGCCTTCTCCTTCTTTTGTTTTCCCAGCATGTATGTTCACACAAACACTTTGTTCTAACAGACTTTGGCAAGGGCAACTGTGATTTGATAAAAGATCAAGTAAATGTGCATGCTGTCAATTTGATAACCACATAAAGAGGATTAAAAAATGTTGACTGTTATGAAGGCTATACCTAGCTGAAGCCCTTTTCTTCTGTATTTCAGCTGCCTGTTTTTTATGTTGATATACTGGCTAGAAGGATTTTGATAATCAGTTTTTTAGGAGGTCATGTTAGAATGGCTTCCAGAAGGAGACTTTTATCATTGGCATCACTATAGAGACTGTTGCTGTGTGTGGTTGGAATTTCAGATTTCTGTACTTTGATTATCTGAAGATCTTCCTGGTTCTCAGTTGCAAAATGAAATCAAATTAGTGTTGTTTTTGCTTAACTCTTGTTCTTCAAAGTCACATGCCTCTGGAGTCAAGAAAGCTACAAGTTTAAAACAACATAAGCTGGAAAGAAACACAAAAACTACAGGGAGATAAAGGAACAGCCTCTGTCAATCACTCTGGCATGTAACAGTTGTAATAACCTAAAGAAAATGTTCACTCTCGTGTTGAAAAATCCCCCTCAAATATTTGAATGGGCTATTCATTAAACAATATCCTCAGGGCAAATGGTAGTATGCATCTGTAAACTTAGTTAGGGATTTTGTCATGGCTTTTTCTCTATTTCATTGACAAAATACAAAAAGGAAGATTTAAACTTCTTTATTGAGGCAGCATTAACAGTTTTCTTAAGAAAAAGAACACTCATAAAGGCATAGTTAGTCTTTCTAGGCTTTCGCTGAAAACTTCCTGTTAAAATAGATATATGTGAGTGATATTATGTAAAAAACTCTTCACCAAGATGCTGCTAATTCCATTTACTGGAACATAAATTAATACAGCATGAAGATAGTTGGCCTGAGAGGCATCCTCAGCCCAAACCTAGTTTCTGGGCCTCTATGCATAGACCTTTTTTATCCTGAACTCTAAAAACCACGATAGCATTACTTCTGCTGTTGCAATCTGTGTGGCATCATGATGTTTAGATGAGTCTCTCCAAGAGAGCAGGGATGAAATCCTGGGCCCTGTGCTAGTTAATATCAAAGGAGATACTCTCTTCCAGAGTAAACAAGGAGAGGAGAATGTGGCATCAGATCCAATGTTGCATTTGACCTGCAGTCTCCAAACAGTTCATGAAGCAGCTCTAAACTTCTCCAAACTTTTGCCAATTCACATGATGCACAGCCAGATTTTCTCGTCCTGACCTCCCTGCTGTGTTGTGGTCTACTGCAATTAATCCCAGCCAATTGTTATGGCTTTCCTTTGTGACTGAGCAAATGCTAATCTTAAAAAAATGCTGAACATTTTTATTACCATCGATTTTATCACTTGTTTGGATGAACATAATGATTTAGGGCAAGGAAAGTAACAATTCCTTTTCCAGCTCTTTACTATTTGATTTGGACACAGACATTAATAGGCTGCTATGATGACACACAGTAGTATACAGCACTGTCTCTGGGAAAGAAACATTCAAGAACATTCATGCCATTTTAAAAGAATCTAGTCATTGATAATCTGAATTCATATGTTACATGGTAACCAAACTGTATGCACTGTAGGTAATTTGTAGGAAAATGATTTACATTCATATCTGGATCATGTGGTAAATATTCTTGAGCTATTTTATGATTTTTCCTTGTCATCATCATTAAAGAGAAAACATAGTTTTTTATTAGAAAGTTAAAGTAATGGCTCCTATATTTCTGAGATAGCACAGATGCAGGTTTATTATAAGTGTACAAAAACCTTTTAGATACATGTAATAGTAATAATGTGGTTGAGTTTGAACAAGATATATTTTGTGAGACATTAATTGTTTATGTGTCATTTGTTTAGTTCTGAAAATAGCAGTACTTAGTAGGAGTGAGTGGTCCCTTTCTAGGATATAAAACCGTATAGTTTTCTTAGATATGACTTAGATTCTAGTCACTTTTAAATATTAATTTTGGGACAGAATTCTTGACAATGGTTTTTAACTCTTTCTTTCAGAGTAATTCTCCTATAACAACAATGAAGATTTCATCTAAAAAGGTAAGGCAAAGTGGAATGCCTGCTTAGTGCTTGTTAACTCAGAAGCAAATTGATTTAGATGTTAGAATTCTTATGGAGCACACTAAATATAGATGAATTTTCCATAATGAGTATAGAAAACTTGACTGAAGTTTGCAGGAACTGTTTATATGCCCTTCAGCCACTAAGAAAAAACAATTGCTATTCATTATGTATCATTTAGAATTCACTGAAAGTGTCAAGTTTTTTTGATTTGCAATTAAGGAATCAAAAAAAGACTAAAAGAGGAAATTCACCCTCCCAGTTTTATTCTCTAAAGTCCCAAATAGATTTTTTTCCTTGGAAGTCTGTCTGATCAGTGTAAAAAGGCAGTGTTGGGACTGTTGGATCCATGGTGCAATTGTGCATGTTTGTTTAGTAGTAATAAACAATGGCAATAAGAATGATGAAAACAGCTGAGAGGATTTCTGCTGAAATACTTAACACACAAGCTACAAATACATATTCTGTGATTTTGTAAGCAAGGTGTTGCTCAATATTTTACAAAACTACTACTAAGTAAATATTATTCACTAACTCAAATTCAGTATGCTTTTTCATTTTTATGACAAAAAGATCAAAGGAATTTCAAGGGATTTTCTTCAATATTAATTTATATTTTTAGAATGATTAATTGTTTTTGAGTAAAACAGTCATTTTGGCTGAGATTTTGGTAATGATCTATTCCCTTTGAACTTCTCTTGCAAAAGCTCTGATTTATTGTGAAAGTTCTCTTGGCTTATTTTTCCAGGTATATAAGGCTATCAGAATCAAGCTGTAAGCCTCAATATAATCTCTAGGTTCTACATCTTGGAAATGTACGCACTGGAGGATCCAACTAGGAACTCTGCATAATATTAAAGTGACTATGTGCAGAGAAAATACTTAGTTCAAAGGCTTGGGCCAATAATCCTCTTTGAATAAGAACCAAGTTCTCAAATCTGAGCAACATTAACTCAGCCTGTCTGCCCCAGAACAGAACAATGACACTCAATGTCCGAAAAACCCTTAACATTCCCCAGTGTTTCTAGGTGTTTTCTAGCAGGAAAGTGGAAATAATATAGGCCTGTTCACCTGGGAGATTTCTGTTGATCTTGACTTTATATGTATTTTTGGCTCCCCTCTTAGTCTTGAGTTAATTCCAAAATTAATTGAAAGGTTCTTTTGGGTGTGTTAGCCAGGTCTTGGGTGAAACTCGTGCACATCTGAAATAAATCTTCCCATTTCCTCCTGCAGCAACAGTTGTACGTGAGCTCAGACGAAGGGGTCACCCAGGTTTCCCTGCATCGCTGCCACATCTACGGTACCGCCTGTGCCGACTGCTGCCTGGCCCGAGATCCCTACTGCGCCTGGGACGGCAGCTCCTGCTCCAGGTTCTATCCCACAGGAAAAAGGTGAGCAGCATTAAGCAGTGTTTGCAAGGGAAGATGGTTTTCATTCTGCTGCATAGCCTGGAGTGTTTTAATGTGATGGAGAAGTGGGATGTCATTCCTTTCCACGAGCATGTACAAACAATACCTCCATAGCTGTTGTGCTTGGAGTTATTCATCACCTAGGACTGTGTGCTGCAAGAGTCTATGGTAAAGAGCTTGGCTTTTCATATTTAAAGAAATGGATGGAAAAAAAAAAAGAAAAGGAAAAAAATGGTTCCTAATCATAAATATTAATCTTTTCCTCTCACACACACAAAATCAATGAGACACTTGTTCCCTTCATTTAAATTCAATTACTTACTATGGATGTAATTATGATAGCCCTAAATACAGCAAAAGATTTCTCAGGCTGCCTGAGGAATGAACTAATTTATATTTTTTTGTTCCTCATTTGCTCCTAAGCGAGAAGAATTATTTTCAGGAAAATTTTAGGCAAATGTGATTTCCATGTAATGCGTATGGATTTGGGGTTTTGACATGTGGTTTATTAAAGCAGACAGGGAAAGCAATTTCTGTTTAATTTACAACAGAACTAATAGTCCATTTCATAATCTTATGCAAAACAGGAGCCTCTTTCCTCCTCCCAGGGGAAATATTTAATAGCAGAAGGCTGTAGTGAGCTCTTGTCTTAATAAGATTTCACTTCATATACAAACAAAGCTACAGAATACACAATGAAGTGTTAGTGCAGAGGAGACAAACCTTTCAGATGTATGCTCTCTACAGCTACCTGAAGGAGGTTGTAGCCAGCAGGGGTTGGACTCTTTCCCCAGATGACAGGCAAAAGGGCAAGAGGAAACAGCTTCAAATTATGCCAGAAGAGGTTTTAGATTGCATATTCTAGAATCATAGAATCATGAAATATGCTGAGTTGGAAAGGACCCATCAGGACAATTGAGTGCAATTCCTGGCCCTGCACAGGAATCACACCTGCATGTGCCTGACAGCATTACCCAAACACTTCTACAAGGCTTGGTGCTGTGACCTCTTCTCTGGGGTGCCTGTTCCCATGCCCAGCCACCTTCTGGATTAAGAACTTTTCTTGATATCCAGCCCAAACATGTGACTGCACTCAGTGCCTGCACCTGAGCCACATAAAGTCACTGGGTTTTATTCCTGTTCCTCACAGAGCGAGACAGTTGACAGAAACAGGCAAAGCTTGGATCTGCTGATAATAATGTTGTGCCCTGGACAATTGTTTTTGTTCTTGCAAAGTTATCTTGACTCATTCCTTACTTCAGATTACAAGGTAAAGCCCAAATGCAGGAATTGATAGAATACATGGTGTTGTTAACTGCTTTCATTCAGAATATTCAGCCACCAGTCTGCAAACTCATTTTTTTCTTCCATGGAACAAAGGTCAGAATATGGGGGAGGAAAGAAAAGAAAAATCCCCAAGTCTCAGGCCAACTAACTCCCACAGTAACACAGCTGCCAAAAGATACAAGGAGCAGTCAGGTACATCCAGCCTATGCAGTTTCCAGTTTGCCATCTCATTATGTAACCCACCTAGGGTTATTTCCACTGGGGCTTACTTTCATGCTGATATTTTGTTTGCAATTTGCTCTTTATGTCAAACCAAAATAAACACCTCAAACTGCATGGAAAAAGGTCTGTTTTTCATATGTGAAGGAAATGTCTTGTCTCTTTATCTAAAAAGACAGATTATGAAGGAAAAAACATTGGTAATTAGAGCCAAATCCCATTGTCTAGACAGTAGTTTCTGCTGTATGCATTTGTTTCTTTTGACACTTCTGTGAATTACTGTATGCAACATCAGTTTACCACAAAACACCTTATGGTATTATCTTTATTTTCTAACCACCACTTTTTTAAAAGAAATAAGTATCTAAGTGCTAAGTTTACAGTCTCAGAGCTGCTTAAGGCAAGCAATGTGCCATTTCTGACAGTGTGGAGCAGCTCACGGTAGCACAAGAACTCTGACATTCACTCAGAAATTCTTCATTGCCTCTCTTGACTCATGTAAATAGTTCACAAGGCTTAAGACCCCACAGCTTAAAATGAAATATTTTTGATGGTAAACATAAAAACTATACTTGGAATTTCAGTAAACACTCATTTGAAGCATCACCTTTCAAATACTTCCTTTTCAAAGGATGCAGTGAAGGATCGGGTGACAGGGGATTATGAGCACTCTCATAGTGTTTGTTCAGTACCTGGTATAATGTGGCCATAGATGTGTAACCCTTCACTCAGTAGTGCTAGAGCTCCAGGGGCTTTTAATGGTCTCTGATCCTCGTGTCCTTAGTGCATGGTTCAGAATACAGCTGAACAGTGTCCCAACAGTGTCCATTTGCAATAATTTATCACCAATATATATATTTTTTCTTGAACTTGATAAATACTGAACTCACCTTACACAATATTTAGCAATGAAAATAATATATCCTAATAATAATAATATTTGTACCAGCTTTTCATGAACTGAATTCTGTGAGTTTTGATCTCCTAGCTGAGGAGGACTGAAATGCCAGTATTCCCAGTCCCAGTAAGCTCCCCAGACAGTTTGATACAGAATCATGATTTTACAACAGTCATACAGGTTATATAATAAATTCCGTATTTAGAAGCATCCTGATACTTGGTGAGTTTTATTATATTTTGGAAATAGTCACATCCCTTCAAGTAGAAGACAATAAAATCTTAGCTCTCCACCATTCTGGATGAATACTTCATTCACTCTGCTACGAAAGTGGCTACAGGCACCAAAAATAAAGTGCTTGCTAAAATTTAGGCAGGAACATGCCCTTTATCATAATTTTGTATGATAAGATGGTATGTTAAGATATGAGCAGTATGAATCTTATGCATCTCACAGTTAGCTGCTTGCCTTTTCTGTGAAAAGTTCCAGCTGGGGGTTCTGGCTTTGAATGCTGGGTATTGGGAGTGAACAGAGGTCTCTTGTGTATCAACTCAAATCCTTTCATCCCTATACCTCCACTGCACAACTGCTTTACCTACAAAAACTCTTCTACAAGCATCAACTGATGCTTCACCTAAACAGTATCTTCACTCCAGCAAGCTTGCCAAGAGGAAAGCACACTCACTGTAGGTCATGAACCATCCCTAACATTTGATTTGGTAAAAAACCAAAACACAACAAATCCAGAAATAAGAAAGTGGTTATTTTCAGTGTAGTTATCTTGGAATAACATTTTGTTTTTACAAAACATTGCAGGAGGAGCCGTAGACAAGATGTGAGACATGGAAACCCTCTGACTCAGTGCCGAGGTTTCAACCTGAAAGGTACTGTAATTGAGAGATCTTCATGCTATATAAAGAACACATGGATTTCCTTTATGTGATTCATTATAACTGACATTATCAGTATGGTTTACTGGAAAAGCATAATTATTTTCCAAGTTTTGTTTTGATTTGGTTTTAGCATCTTTCCTTGCAGTTACATGAATCTTGCACATATATGATAAAATGATGACTGTGAAATAGGTAGTTCAGCATACTTGAATTGAGAAACTGACATTTTTGACTAGAAAAAGATATAGTTAGTTTGAGGGCTTCTCTACCTCTGTTTCCCTTCAGTCGTTTTTAGTGCCTTTTCATTAATTTAAGTTTTGGACTTTTTAATTTTTCTGAATATTTAATCCCATACTGAGTTTTAGAGCACGCCTTTCACCAAACAGCAGGATCTAGGCTGGCCTGTCTTTTGATTTATGATTATTCCCTTCTTCCTTCAGATTGGGAAAAAAAAAAAAAAAAAAAACAAAAAACCAACAAAAAAACCACACACTATTCCAAATTTCTTTATGAAGTCTCCTATTTCCAGGTGTTCAATTGTTTAGTAAGCCTGGCATGATGAGGGTGGCCAGGGGAGCCAAGGCTTTGCCCTCCCACCTAGCATTTTCTCCAGACTGATGAACAGTCAAATATGCCCAAAGTCAAAGGACTAAATGCATATATAAAGGCAGCTCAATCCTCTTCAACCACGTGCATGTCTGAGCTACACAGAGGCAATGTATGCCATCAGACCAAGGGCACACAGAGAATTATGCTCCTTTCACCTCTATTTATGAGCCTGAATTTTGAAGTATTTTCTAATCTGTACCATCTAGAGACCAAATAATAGAGCTGATTGTAAGTGTTTTTATTGATGTTTTCCTAATCAAAGAACAATGCTTTAAGAGTAACATGTGAAAGGTTCTGTTAATAATTCTACTGAAATAGTCTCCACTGGTTTTTGGAAGATCAGAAAATCTCTGATCAGAAAATTTCTGATCTCCTGGATCAGAAAAGACCACAGCAGTCAGCTGGGTGTAGATCCCTCTGCTTAAATGAGCCTTTCCCCATGAGTCAGTATTAGGTCATTTATATGAAGCTGAAGAGCTCCAACAGGTAATTCCAAGAGATGACCCCAGTGCTAGAGAACACACCTGAGCTCTGAGAGATCCATGCTGAAGCAACTTGAGTTGCCTGTCTTCCCCTGCAGGCATGTGCTGAGACCTCCCACCCATTGTCTGTCCCAAGGGTGGGTGTCTCCTCATTCCATGTGGAAAATGTGAGAATGTCAACTGTCTGCATTCTGGCCTGAGGGGAAATAATTGTTTAAACCTTAACAGTCTTGTGAAACAGGTTTCTTGTTTTCCAGCCACTTTTGTAATGTGGATGTATTTATAGGTTGTATGTATTTTTGAATCTTTGTAAAGGAAGTTTCGGTGACAGCATAGGATAGGTAGATGGCAGTTGTTTCCCTGGAAAAAAAAAAGATTAAAAGAAAGAGCAGTTTAGACCCTTGCAAAATATAATGACAGCCATTTATAGCAAAATGTCATGTTTGACAATTACTATGTTTGGTGGGAAAAAAGATATTACCTAAAGGACAAAAGAGCAGAGAGCAAAAAAAGCCAAGGAATCTTCCAAGCTCATAGAGAGCCACAATGCTGAATCGATGTTTTTAAACATGGTGGATCTCTAAGCATGTATAAACTCAACATTTTTGGCACATTGTTATTTTTTAATAAATCATTAAGAACTAATCAATCTTGTATGTTTTCTTTTCACGTCTGTTTAATATTGTTATAGCCGTTACAGAAATGCATTTTGAATGCAAGGTATTTCCACATTATTCTCCTAAAAGTTAGAATTGGTTTTGGTACAACTTCCTGAATGTGCTGAAGGAATAGAACCAGGCAAAGTCTCCCTTCTTTCACAAGAATGGATTTCAATTTCACATATCAGTTGATGAAAGAAGCTGAAAAGAATGAGAGATAAAGTAGAGTCTAAGGAAAGCCAGTCTTAGGACTGTGCAAGAACAGAGTCAGATTTTATATGTGCAGTATATATTTTCTAGGTATTTGCAGTTCTCGTATTATTTCATATCCACTGCTCCTTTCTCAAAAAAAGAAAAAAAAAAGTATTTCATATATGAGGGAAGCTTTTAAATCTGGAGGTGCTTTGTTTTCAGGATAAATATTATGATTTGGACCAAGCAATAAGCATGCAGAAGTTCCTACTGGTGACTGCCAATTATTCATCTATCGAGACTATAAAGGGACACAACAAGTCTAAGTGATGACATATGCTCAGCACTTGCCCAGGTGTTGCTGGAGTGCTGTAAATCTGTCTTTCTCTCTGTTGCTGGCCTGTCTACTTATTCATCACATTTCACGTTGAGAGCCAAGTCCCTTCCTTGTGTTGGAAGAGAAGCAGAGGAGCAGGAGCCCAGCCTGCCCTCTCTCTCCTCCCTGGGATGCTGCACACAGCTGGAGTAGCTGGAGCCTTCTTTAGGGCATGATGCTTTATTTCAGTCATACAACCATATTCCCCCAACTCATAAATGGTGAAGTGTGAAGAAATATATTAAATGCTTAATTCCTTTTTGGAGTAGTAGAGAATGAGATAATCTCACAGCAAAATATTCCTGAGCTCAGTTATTCCATCAGCAAAGTTTACCGGCTTATAGGTGTTCTAATTTCTCAGAACAGACCATGTTACTCTGAAAACGTTGGTATTTGAAACTGAATGTGCTTCTTCACGTTTCGTTTAATCTCTTTGAAATTTTTTCCCAAAAATGATTTATTTTTGGCCAATATCAGAATCAGGCATATTTTATTTAATCTATATTGAAAAGAGTTACATGTTTTCTTAATGAAATCACCATTCACAGTGTCCTGACCTGTTTTCTTTTTCTTTCTTTCTAGCATACAGAAACGCTGCAGAAATAGTTCAGTATGGAGTAAAAAACAACACCACCTTTCTGGAATGCACACCTAAATCTCCTCAGGCTTCTATTAAATGGCTGCTGCAGAAAGACAATGACAGGAGGAAAGAGGTGAGTAACGTGAGCAGGAGCTCTGGGATGATCCTCAGTCAGCATCACATTCCCTCCCCAGACAAAGGCAGGGACAGTTTGTGTTTTTATCAGGAATCTGGCTACACTGAAGCTGGAGAATTTGTGTGGATGCATGACAGTGACCATCATTTACTCATATGAATAAGAGCAGACTCAGTACAGCTGGGACTTCATCCTCAGCTCTGCTGAGTTCTGTCAGATCAGAACAGCTACCAGAAACTTAAAGAATCTTTGCTTCACACCTTACTAGCACTCAAAATGTCTTATTGATCTAAGGAAATGGGCACAAAAGCAATAACTTGTATAAAGTTCAGGAAGAAGTCAGCATGCAGTAGCTCCTCTGTGCTATTGAAGAGATATAACGCAAAAGTGGGAGAAATGTGGAAGGTTTCTTTAGCAAGAAACTAGTCCAGGCTAAGAACACGTATTGACAAAAGCATTTCCTCACCATGGTGCAATCACATTTTCCATTACTGCACTCTCTAAGGCTCTCGAGTTTCAGCACTGTAATATACAGTATGATT
This sequence comes from Acrocephalus scirpaceus scirpaceus, assembly GCA_910950805.1. Taxonomy (NCBI): domain Eukaryota; kingdom Metazoa; phylum Chordata; class Aves; order Passeriformes; family Sylviidae; genus Acrocephalus; species Acrocephalus scirpaceus. Next base: position 10,586,036 of record OU383777.1, read on the forward strand.
GTTTATGGGGAATGTGCCTTCCTTAAGTAATATAAAAGGGGAAAAATCCATTTCAAATCCAAGGCACTTACTATATGAATAAAAAGAAACATCTTTCAAAGGGAACTTTAAGTAATGTGGTGTCTGTTGATAGGTTATAAATACTGTAAAGTATTATTCTCCTTTCAGGCAATTTTACAAAAACAGAGGGGACTTACAAATGTCTCACTGAGTTTTCTAACTATTCAAAGACTCAAGCCATGTCCTGGCAATAGGTGCAATTCTTTAACCCATTGCTTCAGCAGAACATCTCCCTTTTTTGTTCTTATGTTCAGTAACTATATTAGAGTCAATACAGTTTACAACAGGCTGAGTAAAGCAATCAAAGTGTTAATTAGTTTTCAAGCTCTCAGATTTCTGGAAATCTTCCACAATGTTTACAAAAGTTTACAATGGCAGAATACCATAATAAGTAAATTAGTTCCCAAGAGAACCAAGTATAATGCAAAGTACAGTAGCAAAATAGAAAAATCATTCAGAAAAATACCAGCAGTGGTTTCCTTTCATAATGGATTGAACTAGCAATTTTTTACTTCATACTGATATGCAAAGGGACATTCATTTATAATTGGATGATAACAAAATCTGGTAACTTGCTTCTTTCAGATGATGTGGCCATCCCCTGGGACACTGCAGAGTCTGAAGCCAGAATGGAAATAGGATAGTGCCTGTGCTCCTGGTTAACATTGAGCCAGGTCCCATTTGAGACCACTGTGGTGATAATTTTTAAACGAGGCCACAGACTCTGCAGAGCAGATAAAGTTCTTCAGCAGGAATCTGCTCAAAGTCAAAATATTTAATGAGAAGCTGCCTTGAGTTCAATGCCAAATTAGCTTCCCTGCACCTTTCTTCCACTTAGTCTCAGCAGCAATCTCTTGATGCTGAAAGAGACATTCTCAGGAGTGCAACAAGGCAAATAAAAGTTAATTTCTTCAATTCTACTATTTGAACATTATGAAAACTTCTATTTCATGTGGTTTCCAGATTTTCCTCTGTCTACATCCTGCTCAAATTTATTCTAACATAAGAAATAAACTTATTTAAGTCATTTTCTTTAGCAACACTTGACTTCCTAAGCTCTCTCCTAAAGGTAGCAATATTGGTGGTCTCTTGAAGATAATGATATAAAAATATAGTGACTTTAAGAAAGAAATGTTTGAAGTGAATCTTCCCTCAAGGTCCAATACTCTGTTGTTCCATAAGCTTCCCTAAAAGGTTCCTTCTGCCTTTTTGCTCTCCAGGTCAAGCTGAACGAGAGGATCATAGCGACTGAGCACGGGCTCCTGATCCGCTCTGTGCAGGACAGCGACCGGGGGCTTTACCACTGCATCGCAACGGAGAACAGCTTCAAGCAGACCCTGGCAAAGATCAATTTCAAAGTGTTGGATTCAGAGATGGTGGCTGTCATGACTGACAAGTGGTCCCCTTGGACCTGGGCCAGCTCTGTGCGAGCGCTGCAGTTCCACCCCAAGGACTTTGTGGGGGCTTTCAGCCACTCGGAGATGCAGATGATCAACCAGTACTGCAAAGACAGCAGGCAGGCAGGGCAGCAGAAGGAAGAATCCCAGAAGATGAGAGGGGACTACAGCAAACTGAAGGCCCTTATCAATAGCAGAAAAAGTAGAAATAGAAGGAATCAATTACCTGGATCTTAATTTTATTTTATAGTAATGGATATTTCTGTCCTCAGTGTAGGGGGCTTATATTTGTCTATTGAGAAACAAATTTTTGCAAATCTGATAAAAATTAAATGAAAGTCCAGCAAGCCTCATAAAGGATCTATGTCCCAATTAAATGCAGTGTAACCTAACTAAAGAAAATAACTCAGAGCATTTTCTTTCCTATATGCTTAGTGACTCTAGGCTGGGCTCTGTCCTAGAAGCAGCACTGGGTATTCCTCTTAAACCAGATTCACCTTTAACATCTCAATAATTTAATTACAGCTGAATAGAAATTTTTACAAAATCAGTGCATTGTCTTGCAACTCTGGAACTGTACCAACTAGACTGGTGGTGAAAGAATCTGGGTTAAGATGCATACTCAGGGTAGGATGGTACTAAGATTTCCTTGCACTGCATTTAAGAACATGAGTTTCTTCTTGTTTACTGCTCAATATTGGGTTTACAGCTTTCACTCATCGATCAAATCATGTGAATGCATGCGGATAGGAAGCAAGTAAAGTGTAGTAGATATGTTTCACTTGCTCAGAGGTCAAATGAAGGAACAAACAGAAGAAAAAGAAAGAATTTATACTTTATCAGAGTAAGCACTGATTATTGTGCATAGTATGAGTTGTAATAAATTAATGAGTTCCGGAATGTAACTTAAAATATCTCTGCTCATATTGATTTTTATTGAAATAGGGTGTCCTATAACACTACATAGCTTTATAAGTAGCACAAAGGTAACATGAGAATGTTCATTATACATACAATTTAAAAAAAACACCTAAGTGACTTAGGTATTTCAGCTACTTTTCAAAGGACTACACTCCAATTTCTTTTTGAAGGACAGAATGTAGATATACTGTATAGTGTTTGTTCAGAAATGAAAAATATAGATTATCTTTATTCTGTTCCATGATTAAATTGGAGCTGGTCTGCAATGTGGAAACAAGTCATAAGTGTCTTTGAAAATTTTAAAACATTTTTTTTTCAACTGTTTTTTCAAAGTTGCAAATATTTTAACTAGAATTTTCTAATTAAATCATTCCCATTTTCCAGTCTTTGTACTCTTTTTCTTTTCCATATTATTTTCCCAGTTTGCTCCTATTTTCAGTTCTCTGCTGAAAAGCAGATCAGGAGAAGAAAAGGAAAAAAAAAGAATGAGGGAAAAATAATACTGAAAAATGGGTTTGAGTCAAAAACCAAAAAGGATGGCTTGAGAGGCATGTTCAAACAGAATTCTCTTGTTTAAGAAGCAGCTGTCAGGTCTAATGAAGCAAGTTTTGTTGAAAATTGGGTGAGTGTGCACCAAGCCATCCTAGGAAAAGCAATCACTTTTTTTTTTTTTAGCAACATAAATGCCAAAAAGAGAGACATATCATCAATCCTTTTACTATGTAAGAGTGTTCTGGAAGCCACTGAGTCTTTTTGAAATAGTAAAAGGGATTAAAAATGTAAGAGTACCTTAGAAAAATCACAATTATTTATGACATTATACAGAAATATAAACTGATGTTCAGCTCAAAACTGAGCTATGTTAAGTTAAAATTCTGCTTTTTATAGAATATTCTGGGAGTAACTCTACAGGGCATGGGGAAACACTTCTGGGTTTGTGCCTGTGAATTCAGTCTAGTGCAGTGGAGGTAACACTGGTAATTACTGCCTTTAGTTGGATTGTTACTTTATCACCACTCCTGAAGGATAACTGGGAAATGAGCCCTGATCACGCCCTTTAAACAGTTTCTAAGTCCTTTTGATGCTGGTGGGAGCTCTTTGAATTTAATTTGTGTGCTTATTGCTTGTATGGCAGGGACAGCCTGCTTATATATTGCCATCTAGTTACGTGCTCCCCTTACTCAAGGCCTAAATGTGTATTTCTGCAATATTTAGCCATTGATAACTAAGGTCCTTCTTATGGAAACCATCAGGAAACCCTCTCTGACCTCCGTGAGATTGAATTTGGCCCCAAGATCTGGCAAAGCAAATTCTGGAAGAATCTGGCTTGGTTTTTTTCTTTCTTTTTTTTTTTCCTTTTTTCCTTTTTTTTTTTTTTTTCCTTTTTTCTTTTTTTTTTTTTTTTTTTCCTTTTTTCCTTTTTTTTTTCCTTTTTTCCTTTTTTTTTTTTTTTTTGTCCCTTAATTTGACTGACTTCAGACTGACTTCTGAAGTGTGTAAGTGACAAACCAAAAATCGAGTGCCAAGAAATAGAACTACCTCCTGGAATGACACTAGTGCATATTGTCTCTATGCTGCCATGCCCTTCCTATCTCCCCAGCAGACTCACTGCAGAGCTAGTGTGATGCTAATGATTATTGTGAGGATCATAATTGCTTCCAGATGGAATACAGTGATTAATAGGTATTTCAGGGTACAAATTGCCCTTTAAGTGGTTAGGTACAGTGATATTTTAATAGGCCCCCATTAGGCCTCAGAAATCACAGTTACACTGTCTTCTAATAGAATATTGGCAATAAGGGATTCCGTTAAAACAATCAGCATAGCTCAGAGTTTCATATAATTATAAAATAATATTTTTAAAGCTGCTTCATGTACCATTATTATGGTATGACTGTTTAAGGGATTATACTTAAACTAACATTTTTCCTGCTGCATGAGAACTCCAGTATATAAATATAATAAGCTTCTGTCAGTGCATAATCGGTCCAAGCTTCCATGCTTTAGGAGCCTCCCTGCATGTATAGAGAAGTCAGGAACCAGATGCTCAGCTGGTATGAACTGGTATGTAACCTCCTTGCTGTCCTTATAGCTACTGGGGTTGATACCAGCTGAGTGTTTGGCCTTAAATGTACAGAATAGACAAACTGCAATTTTTGTTTAAAGTAGCCCTTCTACTGTAGGTAACACCAAAATTTAAGACTGTAATATTATTTGTGCTATTTAATACTTCCTATTTTGAGGATTTCTAAATAATGTATATAATTTTATTCCTTAAAAAAAAATGCAAAAGCAAAATGACTTCTAGGCATAGCTTCACCAAATGTAAAGATATGTTCTCTGCCAAGAACTTCACTGTGTATTGGTATTTTTTTTGCCTTTTTATTTTGTGTAGTTTGTAAAGTTTGCTGAAATCTTGACCTAACAATGTGTTCTTTGCAATTATTGTTACTGTAGATATGCGTGTTTTATTAAGAGAATCTTGGTTTTAAAAGTGTAGGTATGTGTATAAGTTCCTAGCATGATGAAACTGTCATGACAGTGAATATGCATCACATAGTGTGTAAGAAAGAACAAAATGTAGTTTAACATAGTGCTATTTAATTGAATATCTAAAATGCCCAACAAAATAAAGTGTGCTGCAACATCTTAAAAATTTGTTGGTTTCCCCCATATGGATGTGCATTGAAAAAAGGAATTTTGTGGTGGGTTTTTTGGTTGTTTTGTTGTTGTTGTTGTTGTTGTTTTGTTTTGTTGTTGTTTTTTTTTTAAGAAAAGAACCTGAAAAGCAACTTCGTAGATTTTCTAAATAGGTTCAAGAAAATATTTGGAGCATCAGGTGTTATAGCTGATCAGTTCCGAGCCCTGCTCTAGACTGAAGCCCCAGTCACATAGATAACAAGGAACTTATGAGGATTCAGAGATTAATTCTTTCACAGTTTACCCCATATAAACACCTTGCATAAAAGCAGGTTACTTTTATTTTATTCATTGTTAAAAAAGAGAAGAAAAAATTTGTTTTCTCCTAGGAGTATAAAGTAAATCAGAAATGTCTGACTAAGAAAGAGGAGTAAAGTGTAAAGCCTTTTTTTCTTCTATTACACAAAAAAAAAAAAACCAAAAACCCAACAAAATATGAAAAAACCCAACATGAAAAACACATACTGTGAAATCCTGATTCTTTTAGCTGAGACTCCTGGCATTGTCCAGGCATCTCTGCAGGGAGGACAGGCTGCTGGGGCTGCACCACGGAGAGTCACAGCTCCCTCCCAGTTTCCTGGCTTGTACTTGGAGTGAAATAACCTGCCTGACACCTACAGTATGCTCCTTTTTCCTGCAGTTATCATCCGAGCCGTGTTATTGCTGCTCTTCTTACTGGCTATTTTTCCAGATGGGTTTTAACAAGAAAGCATAAGTCCTCTTCAGCTCTTTGGGATAATAGCTGAAAATTAAATGTCACAAATACTGACCTTCACAACAAGGTTCTGGATCATTAAACCTGGATTTTGATTTCCCAGATAGATATGTTGCTGCAAGGCTTTATGAGGTGTGAGTGGATAAGATGACCTCACTCCAGGATTTCTGTACTGGCTGGTTCCTAGATGTGCTGATATTGGATAGTTACCTGCTCAGCACTCAGACCAGTCTGGGTCAGAAGCTGAGTTTTCAAGCACTCCCACATGCTGTAGGAAATGTTTGGATAAGGCTCCAAAACAGATGGACATTTACAGAGTTTTACACTCTGAGAAAGCTTTCCCAGGTCTGATCCTCTGTCCATCCTGCTCAGTTAACTTTTACTGATCTTCACTGACTCTTTTTTGCCCTCTACTGCAGAGTTCAGCACTTAAGGTTGATTCCTTGGCTCTGAGCAGTGGCAAAACAAGACATGAGACTTCTCTGGACATCAGATGTGAGAACTCTGGGGGTCTCACACCTCTCCCTTGGCTTTCAAATGGTGGTTTGATGACTTTTTTCCCTCCATTGGGAGCCACTGCTTTTTCTAAGGTCTCCCTTCTGGTGGCAAGACCTTTCTAAGTTTTCCCTTTGAGTAAATGCAGGATGCACAACTCGGGCGCTTCCTCACAAGACTGAGCAGTGTCAAGCACAGCCTCCTCCAGGCAGCCACAGAAGCCCAGATGTGACCAGTGAAAAATGTTGCCTGCACAGGAGGGGCTGGCAACACTGGTGTGGTTCCCAATGCTACCAGATTATTGTTGCCTCTGGAATGAATTGTTGCTGGCAGAATGAAGTCAGCAGATGTAATTCTGTTGTGCAGGCCATAAAAAAACAGGTTGTGGCATTGTGGTTTTTGCCTAAAGCAATGGACTATGTCTCAGGAGACCAGTGCTTCTTTATCCTTTGCACTGCAAGTGGCTTGCTGAGCCCTCCTCCTGCACCCCAGGTGACTTCATGTGCTATGAGCCCAAGTACAGCTACACACAGATACTTAGCAAATTAAGGTCCCAGATATACATCCATACATAGAGCTACCTGCCTACAGTGGAGCTTTTCTTTCCATGCATTACTTACTTTTCTTTAACGTTAATGTGTGTCTTCTGTTTCCACATGGACAGAATGAGACCTCACAGTCCCAAGACCTCAACAGTTTGTAGGTAGTGCTGCTACATCTCTGAGAACATTTTAAAGACAAGTAATTATTCAAAAGAGCTCTTCTATTCACCCTCCTTTCCAACTTACCTTGTTCTGTACCATCTCAACAAGAATTTCCTTTTAGCATCAGGAGACTAGCACAGTGTAAGTAATAAAAAATGTTCTGTCATTCAGCATGTCTAATCTAAACTTAAGACTGAGATTTAAAGATGCTTTGGCATTCTGAACACTCCAAGAAGCAAATTCAACACAGCTGGCTCAGCAGTCAACAAATAATTACTCTACAGTGATAGACTGTCCTGTATCCCAGGACTAATTATTGGATTCCATATACAGCTTTACAAAGCAAACAGCATTTGTGTATTCTTAGCACTCTATCAGCTTCGTTATTCCTGATTTGAATGCCTGATAAACGAACAGCCTCGTATGCTGGCCTTATAAATGAACCTGAATGTTTGCTGAGCTCTACATTCAAGACAGTTTAGGCCAAGGGATTTCAACATATCCAACATTTTATAGAGCCATATATTTTTTTCCAAAGGATTTTAGGAAAAAAAAGAACCAAATTTAAAAATGGCCATTATTGTTGTCTATGGTAAATGAGAGTTGATAAAAAGGATTGTTTTCTAGCTTGTACAGCAACATGCTGTGTGGGGAAGGAATAAAAAAAAATTCATTTGCTTAACCTTGGGTTCACAACCCTTTGGATAGTTGCTGTTCCTTGGCTCTTTGCAGTAGTCCTTTTTCCAGTATCTGCTCTCCCTGTCTGCATTTCAAGGGTCCCTAAGAGCCATGCAGTTCATATTTTTTTCCAAGCTGACAACTTAGGACATGATGTCCAGCATATCCTTTCAGGCTTTTTGTATAATAAGACCCCAGTAAAAGCTGTATCATGTACAGTTTTGCCTATGATATATATCTAAGAAATTAAATTCTTTAATTCAATATTTGGAAAAAGACTTGTAATATTTGCAAGGCTTTGCTGAAAATGACCCAGAGAGAAGGACAGGACCCCAGAAATAAAAAACAATGGAACATGCCATGGTCCTTACCTAAACACTGTAATATTTCCTCTCTGCTGCATGTTGTTATATGATAGAAAAATATTATTCTTATATTAGCCTTGAAAGCCCAATTTTCCCATAGGTTAAAGCTGACCAAGACTAAGGTCCTTTTCCTGCTCTCAGTGAGATTCTTGTTGAGCCCTTTGAAGAGCTTTTATACCCCCCTTAATTTTGGTTAAAAATTAAGTCATTTCCTATTTCAAAAGCTCTTATTCCTCTAGGGTTCTACTTCTCCTTCTCTGTATGGACTCTTCTTTATTCCTTTTCCTTTCCTCAGCTGAACTCATGCTAATAGTCCCACTTTAATTTAACTCTTTTCATTATAACCTCTTTTCACACCAATATTCTGAAATATATTACCTATTATAATCTTCAAAATATGTTGCACTTTGTTTCAAGTTTCTTTGCTTTGTAGTGTCAGCAAACAAAATATAAAAAGTATAAAACACCCCCAAGGTGTTTGTAGCCTTTGAGCTTAAGAACAAGGATTGGAACTAAACTACTAGCTACATGTATATGTTCACACTCAAGAAACACTAAAATAATATTTTGTTCTATTATTTTCAGCACTACATTCACATTGCAGAGTGTTCTTCATTCCATAACTGACACTACAAGTATCCTAGCTAGAGGAGTTTGCTTTGGGGAACTTGAGATATAGTAAAGGATATAGATTAAAAATATCAATGGATTACATTATACAAATGTATTTGTCAGATTACCAGTCTTAAACACCTTCAGTTAAATTACCTGTAGGAGAAATTATTTTGTAACTCAGGTTAATAATGAAAATAATTAGTCCAAGCTATCCAAAGCAGTGAGCACACAATATGTTCCAAAGACTGTGTTCTTTGGAGGGGTAAAAGATTTGCCACAGAAGAGAAAGATCACTTTTTTAATTACAGCAACAAATCCAAGTGCCTCCTTCACATATATGGGACAAAAAGGAGCTTACAAGTTTCCTTCCCTTTGCTGGTTTTCTAAGGATTAGAAAGATTAATGATATTCACCTATGTATAGGTTTTTTCTATGCTTGGATCTGTCTTGTGCTGTGCCTTCCACCTAGAGATGTCTGAGCTATGAGGAAATGGTTAAAGCAGAGAATACCATGCCTGCTGAGCTATCCAGGGCTCCAGGAGTAAGGAGCAATGTTTGGTGCCATTTGGTAACCACCTGGCCCTCTGGAGAACGCTGTTCCCTCTGCAGAGGGGCTGTTGTGGTGCAGCACACACAGGCCAAGGAGCCCCAAATGGAGTTAGAGACAGTTCATTTTCTAATGTTGCTGGAGACCAGCTAGAGATTAACAAAGAAAGAATTGCTTTGCCAGTTTATTCGTTCCTGTCAAGAAGGCAAGCTGTTATTTTGAAAGGAGCTAACGACACGATGGCGAAAACCATATAAGCTGAACAGAAACTTCCCCTGTATCCTCCAGCCAACTGTAAATTCAGCCAGCAGATATCTTGGAAATGGTACAAGCCTTCCTGCGTTGAGAGCACTCAGGTTGGGGTGCCAAGAATAAATCTCCCTCTGAGGGAAACCTCTGAAGTAACTGCTGTTGACTGAGCTGTTCCTGGCTGTGAAGGCAGAGCTGAGTGTGGCAGACAGTGTCATGCCATGCCAGATGCTGCATCCCCCCGGCCCTGTTTACACCAGATTTTGCCTTACTTGTCAGTGCAGGAGGAGAAGGAAACGGTGCAGTCCCCCTTCCTTTGCCTCAGACTGGCAGCTCTGGGCCTCTCCTTCGATTTACTCCAGCTACTCTGTGCTGTCCCAGAAAGCTGAGACAGTAATAAACACCATTTAACTGGTTGATTAAGTCAATTCACAGCTGCTTTTCATCACCAGAATTTTGCAAAGTAACCAATGGGTCTAGGCTGATCTTTTAAGTTCCTCTATGAGAAAAGAGCACTGAGTTGCACAAAGACAGAGTTGGGTCATACCAGCATCCCAAAGAAGGGCATGTGCAGCAACCAGGAACTCTGATTTGCAAATAATTCTTGGCATTGACCTTTTTCAGCTGAAAGATGGGAGAATAGTTTATTAAACGTTTACAGCATGCTGAACACCTATTTCACTAAACAAGGTGAAACATATTTTCAACCTGAAATTTAGCTACTGGAAATAAAACAGAAAATACATAATTCATAAAAGACCCAGAATTCAAGTGAAGGCAGTTCATGCTAGAATACCCTGAGTTTTAAACAATGTCATAAACTCCTTGGCTAATGCATTCATTATCTAGAAATTCCTATCCACAGATCCTAGGAAAGATCCAACAAGTATTTCCTTGAAGACTTTTTAAATTACAGCCCCATCCAATGCAGTTCCTTTCTCAGTTCCTTAAGCCAGGCTCCTTGTGAAAACTCCTACTGAGGTTACTCAGCTTGGATGAATGAGGGCTGAGTAAGGCCTATGGGATTTAGCTTTCTAAGAACCATGCTCAGTCTCCTTTTCCTGTGTCCAGGGTCCTCTGAATTGGAAATCTTTCTCACCACCTGGTCAAGGGTGATCTATAAACTCTCTTCATAAATTCATTCCAAATCACTGAGAAGAACATTTATTTTCAGTGTTATTTGTTTTAGGTTACTATGGCCATAGTTACCATATACAAATTTAGATTATTGCAAACACACAGTAATGAGAAAATATTCAGATTATATGTTTAAAAAGAAAAAAAAAAAAAAAAAAAGGAGAAAAATGGTCTCAGTAAACATAAAGAAAAAACCAACCCCCAAAATCAGAATTATATTATCTCCTACACATTCTGGCATTATGTAGAAATTAAAATACATTCTGACACTGATTTTATTTGAAAATTCTGTCATAAGTGTGATAATTTTATTCCTCTCCATGATCTCCACATCCCAAAGCCCTGGATTATTTCCTCTACTCTGGGTTAGTAAAGTTGGTAATCAGTTTCTTCATTAGATGTTCTCCTTTGTAAAAAGAACAACATTTTTTTGGGAGTGAGTGCAGTCCTAAAGCAGGAGATACATGGATGAATTTGTAACTCTGTCTGTGCTGTGACTGGGCTGTTAAGTCCATCAGCTCCAGCAACACCACTATTGCCAGTCTGATGAATTGTGGCAGTTGGGACCTGTTTGCTGCCTTGAAGTTGCCTTTAAAGTTGGCTAGATGGTGCTAGAACACACTGCATTACCTTAACGAGCATATGGCTCACATTCTTACTGTTGATCAGAGACTACTTAAAACTTGGGTTTACAAAGTGCCTCCACAGTTAAAAATTGGAAAATGAACCAGTTCTATAGTTCAGTCCTGGACTAGAAACTATTAACAGTGCGCTGCTAACTAAGTAGTGATACAGTTTTAAGGATGAAATTTTTAAAATGTAAATTTAAAAATTCCTTTCATGGTCATAAGTAACAGCTATTTGGCCAGGTACTAAGGCTTTGTACCTCTGAAGGTTTGTCTTCCTTAATAAAGGGATTTCTACCAGTTGTACAGTTTAATTTTTCTTGCTGCCACAAATCTTGACCCTTGATCTCTCTGTCTTTGCAGAGTGGTTCTGTGTTTTTCTTTGCTTGTTTGTCTGTAACTCACTTGGGTCCACTGACTCAAAGAAACATGTAATTAAATTAATATGGCAGAGCTGCAGACATAGTTGAGCACAGCCTGAATTTATATTTTCATTTGGCTGGTCAGAAAATTGGTTGCAATTCAAAATGAGTATGTCATTCCAGATCTCACACTCTGGTCTGTGGACAGCTACACACACATAGCAACAGCTGAAATGAAAATGCAAGTCTCAAAGGACATTTAACTTCCAATATTTTCAGCTTCTCTTATCACCACTGATCCCACATTGCATACTGGCCTTTTCACAAAGATAGAAAATGAGTTCAGGCTGATGAAAAATTAGTTATAGCAAATAAACACAATGTATATCTATACAGTCGTCATTTTCTGCTTGTAAGCAAACAATTGGTGATATTTTATAACTAACCTTGGGAAGATGATTTGGACCTTTGGTGTGTGCTAGCTGACTGCTGTAAAGCCTGCAGGAGCATCCTACTCCTGCACAGGGATGTCCAGGGACGTGAGCAAGCTGACCACAGCTCAGCCACTGCCATGGGTGTAGCTCCATGCTTGTAAAATAGCAGCAGCCTCCCTTTCACCTCCAGTTTTGAATCTGAATTTAAAAAGAGATTTTCTTTTTTTTTGCAACCCATGTACTGAAGAAAGCACACAAAAAAAGAAGAGAACTGACACAGAGAAAACACTTTTCTGTTAAGGTAATATTGATACAGCTGTTTATTGCCCAACACACTGAGGGAAACAATACCTCCATGAGGTCAAAGGGCTTCCAAATAAACATTAACACACTTTCTGCAGGAGTTTCAAATTATTGCAGAAGGACGTGTCACATGAATGCAGTTCTCATTGATTCATTTATACAGGATTTGCTGCTGTCAGTCCTCCTTCTTAAGCAAGAGATTTTGAGCAAGTCTCAGGCCACAACATTGGGCTGCTCTGTGTAGTATGAAAGAGAAGGAAGCTCTGGGCTGGATTTCAGTGCGATCAGAACAAGAGGGAGGTTTAAATGCTCAAAGGGATCAGAGTTTTGTTTGTCTGCCAGGTGACAGTCCTGAGCAGTGTGCTACTGAGGCTTGTGAGGTTTCTTTTTTTCTTTTTTTTTCTCCATGCAAAGACAAACAGTGGCACGAGATACTGAGATAACCCTGTTTAAGATGCAGCAAGAGAGCTAATCTCAAACTGGTTGAGAGAAGTAAATCAAATCTTTTCTGGTTGGGGAGCAACTGGCATTTGAGTTAGGCCATGACCTGTGATTGAAATGGGAGGAAGAGTGGATTCTTCCTCTGGGTGTGTTTGTCTGAGCTTGTCCATAATCTAGAGCAGCTACAGCTTCATACTTTTTAATCAGAATAAAACCTGCTGTTTTATTCTGCTCAAAACTCCTAAGAGCTTAGGTTACTGCTGTGCTCACCTGTGGGCAGGTGACACTTAGCTGTGGCCAGAAAGCAGGTCAAGTGGGAGTTTTGGTTTAGGCATCCAGAAAGAGAGATGCAACATAGTGAAGAGACAGTTCTCCTGAAGATAGGTCCCATGATCAACACAAAAGATTAATTCCAAGATAACACCCAAAACTCTCTCTCTGGTGCTGGGCAGCCCTAAACACAGCAGATATTGTGAGTGGAGCTACATCTTTCATATTGCACTGTGACAGTCCCAGGCCAGTCCCCTGCTCTTGGCCCTGGTCAGATACACAAATGATGGCCTTCTTCTAGGTCAGCATGGCAGGGAAGAGGCAGGAGTCACAGTCACAGGACACAAGGCTGCAGGGATAACTTGGCAGATACACATGAACCATCACTGATCTCTCTGTGTTGCTGGGGGTCTGCTCCAGGAACAGCTGCCTCCACCTTATCCAACTTCCAGACCACTGCTACAGAAGAGATGCACAAACTTAATGTTCTTTCTGAAAAGTAACTCAGGCTATCCAGCACACCTCTGTGACTACAGCACCTGATCAAACTTGATTTTAAATTACCTAATTTAATTGTAGGAAATGGCCTTTGGCCTTATGCCACTGCTTTTAAAAGAATTGCTTCAGCTCTAGTCATTATATTTATGCATGAACCACCCACTTTGATATGGAAATTGTTGCAGCCCAAGGGGATTTCATTAAGTAATTAGGGAGGAGAGCATATAATGTCATTTGCTGTAACTGGATCTACAGAGTCAATCAATAAGTGACCATATGTGCATGAGCCTGGAGCATTTCAATACCCTTGGCATCCTTGTGAAAAAGAAAAACAATGCAAGAGGGATCTCCTTTATCTGTGACACAATCTTGCAGTATAGGGCGTATTTTCATTGCTTAAAAGAATTGCACGAGCCATGCTGTCATATCAAAGTGCACAAAGCAGGCAGATTTATTGTCTGCCTGGAAATGCTCTGCAAGCAAAGAGAGCTTTGTGGTTCCAAGTCGAAGGCTTGACAAGAACTGCAAGAATAAAACCTGCTTTCTATCAGAGCTTTCAGAATCAGGCAATGTTTTGCATTTATATTTCAAGTTTGCTACTCTTAAAGGTCAGTTATGTTCTTGAGTCTGAATAAAAATTCATGTTATTAAGTGTTAATGCAGCTGTAAATACAGCTTTCTAGCTTATTATTATTTTTCTCCCGTTCTGTTGGCTAAAACCCTAGACAGCTGGTGTTTGCTAGATTTCATTCTTAGGGTGAAGAGTTTGTCCTACATACACAGAATGTGTTCATTCCTCAGGAATCAAGTGACCACACCAGAGCTAAACAATACATAAAGCTTACAATTTATTTTGGACTGTGATTTCTCCAGATGCTTAAAGCTGGTGCATTTATTAACTTTTGACTACAAACCACTGATTTTCAGTAGAAAAATGCATAAAAGAAAGAGCAATTTTTTTTACCAGGGGGCATTATTTGGAGCTTTGCTAAATTCTTACTGCTTTCATACCTTCTCATTTGCAGCACAATCTCTGAATGCAGAAATAAGACAAAGTAGATGAATTTTCATTTGCAAGAAACCCATCATTAAGGCCAAATGTCTTGAACTGACACTGAATGCACTAAAGAGAAAATTTCCATTGGCTTTTTGGAAGCTGGGGTGGGCCGTCTACTTGAAGGCAGAGTAGGTCATCATGTGCAGCAGTCCAGGTCTGGTTTGCCATCCAGGCCTGTGCTGTTTAAATGGTATCCATTGTAGGTAGGTTTGGGTTATACTACTCAGCTGCCCTTTGGATTGGGTGGGTGTCTGTAGGCATTATGATCCATTGTCCTGGGCTCACATTTTCAGTACAATCAAAGCAGCCTGAGCCTTGGGCTCGAGGTCCATGGGTAGCTGATTTAACTGTTGTTTAAGATCCACTGGAATTATTAGGAGTCATAAATGTGAGCAGTGCTGCAGTGGTTGGATGTCTGTGAACATTTGGGTGGGAATGCCTTGCCCTTGGAGGTTTAAGCTGCAGAAGACAGAACTGCTGCCTGAGGGATGTCCCTCTCTGAGTCCCACCTGCAAGCACCAAGAGCAGGGAACATGGCCTGGAAAAGGTGTAAACGGTTTTTATCCTTTGGTAGCACAGTTATAAAACACCTCAGTCCTGCCAAGAAACCTATTGTCACCCTGATTTTTCAACCTTTTGATGTTTTCGTAGTTTTTTAATTCTTTCTCACACAAGTGTTATAAACAGAAAGAATGTTTGTGTAAATACTAGCTGTTTTCATTTGTCTTTTGATGAGGGAACAATCGATAGACTTTTAGTTTGACTAATGTGATTGGAAAGGTAGCAATCTTAACCTCCAATCCATAGTCTAAGTAGAAAAACTATATATATATTAGAGTCAGAAATAAAAGTCAGAAGTTTATGACCTGTCAGCTAGAATGGAATCCGTGTCTTCTTTTCATGTCCTATTGTGACAACCTATGACTCTTTTCCAATCTTCTTCCTAATCCTTTAATGTTCAGAAATTGATGACACCAGGAAATGTGCCTTTTGCAGTCAGACTGCCAGCACGAGGCTGCCCATCTCAGACTCTGCAGCGCTCTGCGCTGAAATGTTGCCTCTTACTCTGACTAAACTGTTGGCACACACTGAATAAATCCATAATACTCCATGTGGGAAAGCCCTGGACACACATATTTTCACTGAAACCAAGGTTTCTTTAATCAGAGGGGCTGGTGGGAAGTTAAAGACATTATCAGTCTTGTGTATGGGGCAGCATTATGAAGGGAAAAAACAGATCATGTCCAAAAACCTGTTTGTGCATATTTTCCCATATTGCAATCAGTTTAATTTTGTTTATTTATGATGGTGAAGTTGCTCAAGAGTGTGAGGCCACAGTTAATTAAAGGGAAATGATACATTTTATCTTCCCATATGTGTTTCGGTTGTCTCACTGCCATCTGACTTTGAAACTCCACCCCTGATTCTTTGGGGTTTCCAGGCAAGGTTGTGCAGGGAGCTGGAGTCATTATGAAAGTGGCTATCAAGACAGAAGAGATGGCTGAGGAGAATGTGATGTAGCCCAGGATGTCATGAGTGTGTTTGCAGATGGTGTAATGGAATGGTCCAGCCTTGTACAAGCTGAAACAATTTTACTTTTTGTTCTTGTTTAGGTGGGTATGCAGTAATGATGTCATGTGTGCAGTGACTTCTGCTTCACAATATGGCTTTTTTTTCCGGTTGTCAGTGCCTGGCTGGAGGATCCCATGGCAGCCACTGCTGAGGGCTGGAGGTAGCAGAGTGACAGGACAGAAGTAGCAAAAGAGTATTCTGTGCATCAGCAGCTGTATGTGCTCCCTCGGGAGCCGGCAGCTGGAGATGAATTCACACGATGGCAGCTGCCTATGAAATCTCCTTTGGCAAAGCCAGTAATGGAGGACATTTAATGCACACTGTAGATCTGTCATTTTAAAATGCTTCCACCACATCCTCAGACCTGAAAATGCTCTCCCTGCCTTCTAGGCACCCAACATGAGGGCTTAATCTTCATCAGAGAGATAAACTACCATATGCTGAGCTTCCATCAGGGAGGACTTGCTGCAAAGCTCATTTGTGGAACTAATTTGGATGATGGATACAAGTTTCTAAATCATTTAAAGCACAACAACACAAAAACCTTCACTATGGTTGGTACCAGGTCCCCATAGGATTATCTCTGTGCCAAGTTCAGCTTGTATGGGTAAAGATATTTAAAAGTCATTTTTTCTTCAGAGAAAGGCAGGCGTGCCAAAAAATAATTTCAGTTAGTAGTCAATGATAGAGGTTTATTGTTTAAAATTTATTAAGACCAATATGGTAATTATATATATGAAAAGGCCATGAGAGAAATTTTATACTAGATTACAGTAAAATTTAGTATTAAATTCTCATCCTAAAATTGTCACCTGAAACCTCCATGACATAGAGTGACAAGTGGTCACTTCAATGTGAGGAGCATTCAATATGCTTCTCATATCTGCTGTAGACAAGTCAACGGAAACCATAACTTTAGGGTATCCACGTATGCATGTTGCAATTACAATCAGAGAAGGAAATCAGAATAAGCCCAGCATTTGGCACCTTGTCTGTTTAGCAGCACAGAGAACTTTTGATGTAACGTCTTGGTCATTATTTCTCTGCAAAATTACTTAGACTCTACTTCTGACTCTCTGTCCATATAATTCAAGCTATTTAGTTTTGAAAAATAAACTGATATACCATAATTTAAAGGGTCTTTTGAGTGTTACAAGTGGTTTCACCTGGGTATTAGGATATCGTCTCACCGATATGAGACATCAAAGCTGTTGGGAGTGAGATTTTTTTCTTTTTCTTATAGAATTTTTCTCCTAAGTTGCCAGAAAACTAGCAACTAAGTACTTACGGGTGCTTGAGGAAAACAAAGAAGTGGCCAAAGGAGAGATCTTTTTGGTCTCTGGGAGTTTCCTCTCGGAGGGGAAAAGATACTCTGAGGTTTGGGGGCAGGTAAAGGACAGGGTTGGAGGCAGGCTCACTCTCTTGCTCTCGGCATTGGAGAGAGGACGACCAAGCTGCTGCTTGCTGTGGGAGGAGTTTCATTGGCACCACTGGGTCCGATCCTGAGGAAAGTTACCATCATCTGCTCGTGTGCCCAGGAAATCCTGAGCTCTCCTCCTGCTGCCCTGCTGGAGCTGACCCGGCCCTGTCCCACCGTCACTGCTTTCTCAGTGCTGCTTTGAGGCTTTTCTGCTACACTGTGGCCCCGCACTGCCCCGTCCTGCCGAGACATCCCTGCCCTTCCAGTGACCACTGCAGAGCTTCTGATCTCATCCACCAGCCCCAGAATTCTCCACCGTTCCAGCTTGATGCTCTCAGAGTCAGACTGTCCCGGGCTTTTGTGAAACAAAGACCCTCGAGGTTACTAGTTCTGTTTTGTTGTTAATGCTATAGTTGTTATTGTTCATTTTCCTTGTTGTACAGACTAGTAAAGAACTGTTATTCCTATCCCTACGTGTTTGCCTGAGAGCCCGCTTAATTTTCAAAATTATAGTAATTTGGAAGGAGTGGATTTGAATTCTCCATTCCAAGGGAGGCTCCGCCCTCTCTAGCAGACACCTGTCTTTCACACCAGGACAATAGCCCATGATTTCCTCAAGCAGAGACTCCAAAATTTTTCTTAGTGTTGATTATTATATGTAAAAATCACAAATATATACATGTATCATCCCTCTTTGATGATATCTTCAATTCTAATGTGATTGAGTTTCAGGGAGGACTCAAAATTTTTCATATTTGCCCTGAATTGTATCAATACCAAAAAAATTCCTTGAAAGAAATATATTGAAAATTTTTCTTTTTAGGGAAGCAAATTTTTGAGCAATCCCTTCAATATTCTTCTCAAAAACCTTTTATATTTTTAATAATCTTGTTACCAAAAGAAATTAAATTTTTAATTATGTTTGATTTTCTAAGTAAAGGAGACTGCTATCCTACCTCCATAACACCATGAACTACATATATGTTAGGTTTTTAAAAGATACAAAGAGGAATAGATAAATACATTATTTCCATAAATAATGGACACAGGTGAATAGTAGTTTAATCATTTCAACTAGACCTGTCCAGCTTGCTGAGGTGTTGCTTCTCACCGGGGCATTAACTTCTGTTTTGACAATAAGGGTCGGAAATACCTCATAAACTGCTTACTCTGAAAAGCCTACAGAACATTCTGTTGACACATTTTTGAAGGCAGGCTAAAAGTGAAGTTTGAAATATATATGGTGGGGGTTTTTTGTTTGTTTTTTTGTTTGTTTGGTTTTTTTTTGTTTTTTTTTATTCCAGTCATTCATGACTGCAATAATGGGCATCTTACTAATTAGATATTGTTTTCATATGTTTTCCCAATCTATAACCATCTTGCCATTTACTTTTTGGTAAATATGTTTGTTCTTCCCATCTACAAAAAATAGAAATATAACCTCCTTTCTCTGCAAACAAACATGTCCTGCAGTAAAGGCAATATATCATTTAACAGTTGGAGTCTTGATTTACAACAGATTACAGAATAGCTGAGAGGGATATTGTATCCATATTTAAGCAAATATCTTAAATACAAAATTACATAAATCCATACAGAGCCATTTCTAGACATAACAGCATTTCTAGCAAAACTGAGATAAAATGCTTGTGATCATGGTCAGACATCTTTATAGCCCCAGGAAGCAAGGAAAATCATAGCAGGTGAGTTTTTTGGCTGGAGAAAAGGAGGAAAAGTGAGAGCTGGTGCTCTGATGGTGTGGTAAGGGCTCTATAACATCTGCTTCATGCGGAAACGTTGTAACCACCCACACTGTGTGAGGTGGTGATGTGATGCATATTTTTTACTCTCTGGATTAATGTGAAATAAAAGGGTCATCAGCTGAAGGCTCAGCACACCCAAAGTGTATCCACCCAAAACGGTGCAGGGTGAGCCATTCTGGATAGGATATTTCAGGATATTTGGAGAGTTTGGAGCTGCCTAGATATTGCATTGCCATCTAGTGAACATCACTGAGACTGCATGGTGAAGCTGGGAAGTTGAGATTCCCAGCACTAAATAAATGGAAAAAGAAGCAGAGGCTTTGGAAATGTTCCGTTAGATGATCATTATGCATTGGCAGAAAGAAAGTCTTATTAGAACTCCCCAGTCTCCGTTCTTCTTTTTCTAAAGGAGCACAAATCAATTTTGTGAGGGTACAGTAGGAGAAATTTGAAGCGCTCAGCTCTTTTATTTTCCTTTCCTGGATGCAGGAGAACTCAGGGAAGCGTGCTTGGTACTCCCTCCCTGTAAATACAGAAAGGTAAAGCTGCAGATGTCCCTCACACAGTGCTTCCTTTTTCAGGTCAGTATTTGCTCGAAAATAAAGTGCAAATATAGAACTTCCATTTCTCATTCAAATTTTTTCACTGTTTGCCTTTGGGAGTGCTCCACAGTTTGCACATTACGGCTACACTGCGACCATGACTCAGAGAGTTGTAAAGCATTGGTCTCTGCCACTTCTGCTGGGCCTGTGGCATTCCCAGGCCTTGCTGCATGGATGCGTGTGAACCATCAAGGCCGGACACCAGATGCTTACCAAAGCCAGTCTATTCCACCCTCCCCAGCTGGGCAGGGGAGAGGAAATACAATGAAAGCCTTGAGAGTCAAGGCAAGGACAGGGAGAGTTCAGTCACCAGTTACTGTGCTGGACAAAACAAACCTAACTTGGGAAAACAAGTTAATTGTACTACCAATTAAATCAGAGTAGGGAAATCAGAAATAAACCCAAATCTTAGAAATACCTGTCTCCCACCCCTCCCCTCTTACTGACCATAATTTTATTCCCAACTCTCTACTTCCATCCTGCAAGTGGCACAGGGGGACAGGGAGTGGTGTGGTCAGTTCCTCATACATTGCCTCTGCTGCCTCTTCCTCCTTGGGGGAAGGATTCCTCACAGTCTTCTGCTCCAGGGTGCACCCCATCCCGTGGGAAACCATCCTCCACAAAGTTGTCCAGTGTGGGTCCTTCCCACAGGCTTCAGTTCTTCATGGACTACTCCAGTGTGCATCCTTTCTGTGGGCTGAAGTCCTTCAGGAACACAATGCTACAGCATGGCACAAGGTCACAAGTCCTGCCAGGAAACCTGCTCCACCATCGGCGTCCCACAATGCCACAGCCTCTTTCAGGCATCCATGTGCTCCAGGATGGGTTCTTCTACACTGCAGGTGGATCTCTGCTCCCCCATGGACCTCCCTGGGCTGAAGGGGCACAGCTGCTTCACCAGGGGCTGCCCCAGGGGCTGCAGAGGAATCTGCTCTGCCACCTGGAGGACCTCCTGCCCCTCCTTCTGCACTGATCTGGGTGCCTGCAGGGCTGTTTCTCTCAGATATTCTCACTCATCTCTACAGCTGCAATTGGTCCTGTGCAGTAACTTTTCCCCTTTCTTTACTGTGTTATCCTAGAGGCACTACCATTAGTGCTGAAGGGTTGGGATTTGTCCAGCAGTGGGTCCATCTTGTAGCCAACTGGCTCCGTCAGACACGGGTGACAAAAATATTTTCAAACCTGTAAAATGTACCCTTTTGTATCTAACCATGGCATTCAGGGTTTCAGACTGCAAGAGAACATTTCTTCCAAAACACTGTTTTGGAATATCCAAGAAGTGACTGTGAAAAAACCAAAACATAAAAAAAAAAACTTAGAAGAGATTAGCAAGGGAAGTTAATAGAAAACTGCTCCTGAATTATTTAGTTGGGTATTCTTGCAATTCATTTCTTCTGCTTAGAAAGTGGTTTATGGGAGGTACCATAAAAGGGCTAAGGTTTGAATAAAGAGCAGCAAAGGATTTAAATTTTAAATACCTGGTCCCATATCAGTGAATAATGTAACTTGGTTGCTCATCAAGGGAGGATTGGGGGTCTGAGATGAGGATAAGCAAGGCCAGTTTTCTCAGAGGGACTCTGCCAAAGCTAGATTTATTATCTCAGTGACTAACCTACATGACTTCCGTGGCCTCCTGCACTCATGACTCTCTTTCTGTCTGATTTTCAGATCAATAACTGTGTTTAAAAGCCCAGTCCTAAAAAATGCAGATATAGAAAAAGATTGTAAAATTATCTAGCAAGATTTCTCATAGGAATATTTGACGTATCCATGAGCGACAAGTGGTATGATATGGACTTGATGGGAGATCCATGACTTCCTAAATCAGATACTAATAAAAAAATGAGTTGCCCTAAGATGCCTATATTGCATTTATATATAAGTTGGCAACTGAGACTGTTCTGAGCACTCTTGCTTTCCCTGGTTGGTTTGCACATGTTAGACACACACCCACACTTAGTAGAGTATCAGTAGTGAGCAGTTTGGGGCTGGTGGGCTGCAAACTCACCAGTGATGTAAGGTTTACAGGTGCCCCAACCTCTGCAGTGCCCAAAGCTTGCTGTAATCAGCTTTCTAGTTCTTGTTGTGAAGCTCTTCACCCTGGCTTTCACTTTATAGTTATCAGCCTACACATCCCTACCTGCATCTGCAGCTCTTAGTCTTGCAGAGTGCCGTTATCCTCATTATTTTGCAAGGGGGTACTCAAGAATTGCTGATATGGCTGCTCAGTTGGGTTTTGTCAAAAGTAATTTCCATCACCATGTGAGATACCCTTCATTCTTCCCTACCTCTACATTTCATTCCCTGCTTTGTAATTTTTACTTTAAAGTAAAAATTTAAACTTTAAATTTAACTTTAAAGCCATCTATTAGGGAGAAAGTAGAGCACAGTAGATGAGTTGCTGAAATAGACAATCAGCATTTCATAGTAATGTACACACACAAGGCTCAGCAACCAATTAGAGCTACAAAATCTGTTCCAAACTGAAGCACATCTCAGCCGGCTCTTTTAGCTCAGTGTGGGAGGGAAAGCAATGGCACAAAGGCAAGATAAGATATAACTGCAGTCACTTGGAAAATAGCATTTACAGGAAATGTTTACTGGAAAAGATGTCCTGAAAAAGATATTTATCTGAAAGGAGTTCTCTCATTTCTTGTAGTCCCACCACCTCCTGTATTCCTTTGGGTTTTGTTTCAGAAAAGTTTCTGTTACAGTTTCTGTATACCATGAGCTATGGACACCACAAATATATCTTTGTGCCTGTAAATGTATTTCATCTCCCTTTGTGCAATACTGAGAACTTCTTGTATCCTAGAGCTGATGACCAAATAGGTGAATTTAACCACTTGTCAAAAATTTAAACACTCATAAAACTATGCAACAGGTCCGTCAGATCTGATTGATCAGAGATAGTTGCCTATTGATCAGAGATAGTCTCCTCTGTGTGCCACATTAGAGATTGAAACATAAAATCAAATGTACTAATTCAAGGTAGAACCACTCATGAATGGTTTAAACTCAGGTACCTGTTTGACTTGTTCTGTCTCAATCCTTTGTGAGAATGTTAATAAGATTCAAATTTCAGCTTTTAATGAATAATGAGATATTAGACATTATGGAATAATGGCTTTCATTTGCCATCTGGGAGGCTTTGATATGGTGTGATCTAACCTCTACCACCACACCTAGGCCTGCCGACCATTCACATTCCTGAAGCTGTGAAGTGAGGTTTGCAGGACTCTCTTACCAGATGAATTTGAGTTAAATACACTCTTGAGGGTTTTCACAGTGGCATGAGGCACTGCCATGCTAAACCGTCTGTGTATATGTGCCTTTCTGTATTTTTGTGGAAAATTTCAGGGACCACCAGCCTCTTCACTCAGGAATTCCAGACAGAAGACCCGCTTTGGGGTGAAAGCAGCCTTAAACAGAAGTACTTAAAAGTTTCTATAGTTGGTGCTCCAGTGCCTAGGGAGTACTTGGCTCTAGAAGGGGATTCAGGTGAAGCACAGGGCAAAATATGACTTTTCCTCGATTCATAAAATCTGTTGTTCTGAGAAATATATAATCTAAACTCCAAAGAGCTGGTCCATCTTTCTCCCTCCTTGAGGGGAGGATGCCTTTTGTATTTGTGTTAAGAGGTTCTGCACTAGGATAGAAAGGGAGATCAAGAGCTTCTGGTCCTAGGTTTTTGACTGCTTCTGATTCAAACCCTAAGAATTAAAACTAGCAAAAGGCGTCCTCTGTCTCTCAACTAGTATCCAAACAAAGCAAAAATCCCCTTCATCTTTGTGAATTAAAAATCATCTTCTTCTAGGACTTAAGGTTAATGCAAAGGAATAGCCTCAACCATAGCATATTCTTCATCTGAGTTAGTGTAATCCAAATGGATTTACATCAGAATAGGAGATTTTGGAGTGCACATATTCCACATTCTGGCTGATACCTCTGGCCATTAACTTATTCTTACTGCTAGAAAAATCATATAAGTCTATTAGACTTGTTCAAGATTGTACCAAGATGACATGTATGTACATCCATTTAGGAAAGCAGGTGCTGCTCCTGAGTGCTCAGGGAAGTCTTTGTCTGCTGCCTGGAAGATTAGATGTCTACTGGAATAGATTTCCTGAATTAAGCTCTTAACTGCACTGAATTGTCATTGAATTAAAGTATATGCTTTGCCAGAAGTTCTTTCTTAATGCATTCCCACTACTCATAGGAAAATTGGAAATAATTAGTGGCTTCTGGTTACCTTTTTCTCCTTCTTTTCTGTCAGTGTGACTCTGTGAATGTCAATAGTGTTCTTCATTTTCTCCTGCTGAAGACAACCAGGCTGAGCTTGTCAAGACTGCAGAATAAAATGTAGCTCCTGCCACAAAACAATGTGTGTTTGTGGAGGGTACTTTCATTGTAGTGATAACTTCTGATTTTGCAAAACAGGCACACTGTTTGACCAGCATAAAGGTAGTTACACCTGTGGAGTGAATACAGGGAAAACGAAATGCTTCCACACTTCTGGTAAAAACAAAGGAAATGTCAGTACGCAAGAGTACCTGCACCTCCAGCAGGTTTTTAACTTCTGCTGCTGGGTTTAGCTCCTATCATGAAAGTATCAATCAAGAAATTTAACTTCAGAAGCATTCACATGGGGCCTTTCCAGTTGGAAAAATTATGAGGGCAAATAAAGGGCAAAAATTTGACTTTCCCAGTCCTACACATAGATATTCTGGTAAAGTTAAAATTGCAAGTCTAAGTCACATGAAAGAGCACACACAGAGCTCTCTGTAATTCCTGATTTGTCCACACATCCTTGGTGTTACACAAGGGTTGCTGGGCAAGAAGTAGAGTCCTGGAAACTTTGGCTGGGCCTACTTATATCAACCATGTATTTTGTAAAAAATCCAATTCATAGAACTTAAAGGAAATCCAGAATATTAATGGCCATTAAAATTTGTCTTCGAGATGCATTCAACAATCTGTCATCTAGCAGACACTTATGATGGGCTTTTATTTGCACCTCTTTAAAAGTGTTGTAATTGTATCTGGTGATGTTAACTGGCAGGGATAGCAAAACATAGTTATAGCCAGCGTAATTTTTGACTGCCTATGCTGAGGTGAAGCAAGAGAACTTGTGAAAACCCGGATGCCCTTTGGGTGGCGCCTGCTGCAAAGAATTTGGTTTCTCCTCTTACAAAATAGAACAGAGAAAAGTCCCAGTTTGGTGTTGCCTGGGTAGGCAGTAAATCCCTGCCTGCATCGGGTACTGCTGGGAGAGAGGGAAACCGAGCATCAGGGCCAACTGATAGGCAAAGAGAGAACAGAGAATGGAAAATTAATAGCATTTGTTTTCCAATTTATTTACCAATGCAGATTGCACTTGGTATGTGCAAGTCATTTGTCTTTTTGGTTTCTGCTTTTATTTGGCTAGTGCGAAAAAAAAAAAAAAAGAAGCTGTAAGCATATTTAATTAGCTATTAAATTTATTTTTTTTATTATGCTGATGTGCACACCTGTGAATAAAACAAGCCCTTCCCTACTCTCGCAGTTAAAAGAACATAGAAGGCATTAATTTTCTTTCTTTTTCAGGTTATAGTAACATGTTTGTATTACCTTAACAGACAGTAGTAGGCTAGGTGGGAAGAACAGGTTTCAACACATGCTTTGAATGCATAATTACAGTTAGAGATCAAGAGCTGGCACACCCACTCTTGCGTTAGTATGTGGGCTGTTAGATCTTTGGTCAGATCCAACTTTCAAATTGACCAGCAATTTTCACACATAAGGTTCTGGGGTGGGTGGGGAATAGCCAGTCTTGCCTCCCACCCAACCTGCTGGGCCAGCAGAGCCAGCAAACGGTGTTGTACTCTGCAGCTGGATGTGCTAACACCTGCCAACACATCCAGCTCAAGGGATTTGAAAACAGACCTCTCTTCGAGCTTGGCTTCCTGGGTTTGTTTTACAATTTCTTCAGTTTAGACATGCTGGTGCTTACCTTGCTCCACAAAGTCTTTTCCTTTTTGTGATCCAGAGCATAAATCACAGTCAGAATATTCTGAGGTGGAAGGCACCCACAAGGATCATCGAGTCCAACTCTTAAGTAAATTGTCCACACGGGGATCAAATGCACAATGTTGGTGATATTAGCACTGGGTTCTGACCAACAGAGACAATAAATGTTGTATGCTGCTGATATTTCTAATGCATCATGCAGCAACATGCCCTTCTAGGATGCAGCAATGTGCCAGAGTAAAGTGATTTAACAAGGTTAGCCGTAGCCTGTTATTCACCTATTTATAAAATCAGCCTCTAGAAAAATAAAACATGCCCCAAGTACCAAGAAAAGAGACACAAGAACTTCATTATTCAACACAGAAGGCTTTATTTACAATTAAACATAAGGATATCTGAAAAAAGATTTGAGATTTATTCATATTTTCAACAACATTTCTAATAAAAGTTTACCCTGCACTGTTTGAACAAGTGTAAATACTTAACATTAGCCTTAGTGTCATGAATTAACAATAACTGTAACTGATAAAGAAACTTTGGATAAAGTAACTACAAATTACAATTCAAGTGCAGTCTAGGTGCTGGACATAGTCTAAAAGCCAAACCTGCATTGAGATCAATGAGATTATGCATATGGAGAAACATATCATTCTGTCCATATAAAATTTGGCCCTGAGACATTTAAAATCATGGCCTGACTTGTTGGATCACTGCTGCTGGAGCACCACATAGCACTAAACAACACTAGTAAAGCAAATGCTAACTAACTGACAATGTACTTGAAGTCAAATAAAATGAAGCTGAAATGTTAGTGTATCAAAAACTACAGGAGAACTGCTGTTGTTCCTCTCATGTTAGATCCTGACACAAAAGACATTTTATTATAACAAGTTGGTGTCAGGTCTTGAACCACAGCAGAACTGTGTTTATCTCAGAGGAGATGTGGCTTAATGACTTTAGATGTCCTCATACATTTTTGACCAGTCCATAGGACTCTAGGGATGGCTTCAGTTGTGTCAAATTGTCCCCAGACAAATGTGGGAACACAGAATCACATATGGCACCAGCAACAGTGTAGAAATGAGAGGAAGGTGTTTTTCATTGACTAGCCAGCACCACGAGTAATTAAATACAGGGGCTGAAAGCAGCCCTTCCCTTGAATGTCACACCAGCTGCTCTGGTAGCTGGCAGTTCCAGCTCACAGCTGGAAGGAGAGTGCAGCCATGTACCTCACAGACCTCACCTTCAAGAATAATGCCTTGGGATCTCTGTGACTCATCAGCCCTACTGATAGCTACAAAACTTTGTCCACAAGGAACAATGGAATAAAACACCAGCATTATAGTCAGTTGGATTTTCCCTTTATTTCCAAAGGTAAGAACACCTTACTAAAGATACCCAGCCAAAGACATTGCCCTTTTTCAGCTAGGCGAACATTTCTGGTTTAAAGTCCATTTTAGCATTGTTTCCAAGCAGCAGGATATGAGGGGCTGACCATGTTTGATTTCCCTTTTTCTTTGCAGTTCTTAAATAAGGGGATAAAAGATCCAAAAAGAAATCTTAGAAAATGCTGAACTTATGCTCTTGTTCTGAATTTATTGAATCCATAGAAAAAGAAGAGACCCCTCAACACTCCATATTTGCCCCATTTACTCTCAGAATAAAATACAGCATTCATATCAAATGAAAAATTCATTTATGGATATGTCTGTGTTTGCTGCCTGTCTACAGGCTGATGCACTTCATTAAACAAACGGTTGCACAAATTTCCTTGTGGCAGATGGTAAATAATTGGGGCTACCTGTTTTCATTTATGTGCTTCTAAAGCAAGCGGAACCCTCTGATGTTTGATCAAAATCACTATCTCTGTCTTTCCTGTTTCTGAAGCATTTTGGGATATTTTCTCTTGGCCTGTCAGGTGACATATAAGATCATTCTCCAAGGGAGGCCTTGGGCTAAGTGGGTCTAGGACAGTGCAGAGGCTTGTGCTCAAACAAGAGCCAGAAATAAAAGCTCACAGGAGGCAACAGGAAGAGCAGTGGAGCAGGTTAGGAGTTAGGGAGTGGTTCAGATTAATAAACAGCTGTGGAGCCAAATGTTGATGAGGTCCATCAACATATGGATGACTGTGGTGTATCTGTGAGCCATCTCTATATAAAATGTATGAACCACATATTTTAGTTAGTCTTTTATAAACTTCACATATTACAGTTAGTAAATTTACATAATAAACTTCACATTCAATGCAATTTACATCCCTGAATAGAGGACAGAGAGCAGTTCTATTGCAGCAGCTTCCATTCCTTGAAGGAACAGAGAGAAATATTGCAATGAGAGCATCTAGAGCACAACATGAGATCCAAATTGTTGTCATTCCCAGCCTGTGCTCAGAGACGGAACATCAGCAAGCAGCTTTCATTTCTCTTGCAAATCCAGAAGAAAATGAGTAGCTAGTTGCATAAATGGTAGAAAGTGGACTAAAATCCAACTGCACCTCAACTTCAGTCTGCTTGAATGTAATTTAAAATGTATAACAAGTTCCAAATAAAGTCTTTTTATAGTGTAGTTTCCACAGTGGCCTCTTTAGTGATGTCAGAAGTGTGGACCTTTGAAAACATCAGCTTATTTGCGTTAGTAAGCTGGTTTTCTCAAAATGGAAAAACATGTTGAATTCCATAGCTCATGGATTGACTGTGCCTTGAATCATACCTTTTGTCTCTGAATTTTAACAAGTTGCTTAGCTGAAATTTCAATCAAACGTTGACTGTCTCTGAAGTCTTTTCACCTGTTGTGAAATAAAATCAGAATTCAGCACATGGTGAGGTAAGTCTTCTGCTTAAGAATACCTCTCTAGTATAGCATACTTTTCACCATAATATTCATGTCTCTGCACTTCTTTTTAATAACTCCAAAAATGTGTTTGCTTCCCCAGATATCAGCACATTAATCCACTACTTGGTCATTCTGCCCCTGATAGGAGTATAGTTACTCTGTGGACTAGGTATGTCCAGGAGGTGCTCGGACTAACATTACAGTGATGCACCTCTGAGAGAAAGAAGTGAGAAACCAGCACTCAATAGAAAGTATCATTCTCTAGACCTCAGACAGGGGGATGTCCTGGGAGAGCACAGCAGTCTGCTGCTGTGTGGCCTCTGTCTCAGAAAGGTGCTACAGAACACTTCTGAGCGGTTTAACAGTCTTGGACAAAATGCTGATTTTAAAGAAATCACACAAAAAAAAAAGTTGTTCTTCTGATGTAGTTCCCAATGCCCTCCCCTGAGTTAAGTGCATCCTGAAAGATTTAGGACAGGAAAAGAACTTGACAATATTAGGCCAATTATTTGGATGAGTTCCTACACAACAACTACTGAATTTTCTAGCATGTAAAAAAAATAAAAACAGAAAAATAGGTAATGATTCTGAACTCTTGAAACCCTGAGGAGAAGTCAGTGCTGAGGACTGAGCTGTTAAGTGCTTACTTACTTATTTTAATTTCTGTGCCCTGCACATGAAGAAGGAACCCAGGAAGGCCACGAACAGCACACAGCCTCCAATTATTAACACCATCTGCAGCAGGCTCAGCAGCTGGAGCCGACCGGAGATTTTGGTTCTGAACATTTCTGCTTTCTCATCCCCAATAACGGCAGACTGAAAAGTGCAAGGTACAAAAACATCAGTGAAAGGTACATATGCAAGGCCTCACTTGCCAAATATACTCTTGGTGTAGTGCAAATCACAGCATGAGATTATTTACCCAGTTTCAGGGCACCAAGACTGAAAAAGCCAGGCAGTTTTTTGTATTTGTTTGTTTGTTTCAAAACAGAATATTAATAGACACAAAATATACTAACCTCATTTAGCCAAAGAAGAGGGAACACATAGGTTTTTTTAACTTTTTTTAAAGGACTGAAATGAGAAAAGAAGTACAGCATGTTACTTTTAGTTTGCTACATAAGCCCACTCTACTTAAACATTTTTCTTCTCCTCTAACTATATTTCTGGCTTCCAGATGTACCTTGTAAATACACTTCTGGAGTAAAAAAGAACCAAGCCAAGCCAAAATTATAATTAATAACGGCCATTTTACATATTGGGCAACCATCATTTTCTGTCTAATCTTCTGTAAATGGGCAGTCAGACACAGAGAGGTTGAAGATCTTTGTGGTGCTTGCATGTACAAGATGCCAAAGGCATGTTTATGCATGTACATTTGGGCCAATGAAGAGGAAAACAAAAAATAGCTAGAGACCCATTGACCCTTGTGATAAAACCATCTAGTGACAGGGAATACATAAATTGTCTTTCTCATTGGATTCATTACAGAAAATACATTTTGTCTTTTTGTTCATCCCCACAGCCCCCATTTGGATTTTATAAAAATGTTATTTCTAACAACATTTTGCCTTGTAAGCTTCTGTAGGGAAATCAAATGTGTGTTAAAATACTTGGGCAGTGTCCTGCTCAGGAAGATTTACTCTGAACAAGCTTTGGGGAAGTATTTTTATTCCTTCTTCTCCAAGATATTTCTACTGATGCTCTCATAGATTAATCAGCCCGCTTAAAAATTCTTTAAAAATACAGTAAAGAAGTAGCACTTACTCAATTCTTGTTGAAGGCCTCACAAGGAGGTTTACTTGCAGCCTTTTTGCAAATCGTAATGTAAAACCGGTGACCTAAAAACAGTGAAAAAAAAAAAAACAACAAAACATTAATTTAAATTTTTTAATTAGATGCCAAAGTCTATAATATGGACTGTGCCAAAAAGCACTTTGGGATTATTTTATCCTTATGTTTTGAAGGATTAATTTTTATGAAATGGTAATGTTTGTAAGGGTTTCTCATTTCTCATAGAAGTTCTAAGTTTGTGGCTTTACCATATTTACTTTTGTAATTTAAATTTAAACCTGAAGACAAAGTTAAATACTACTAAATCAATCATGGCATACTTCATATAAAAATATGCTTCAGGATCATTTTTCCACCAAAAATCAGTTAAATTTTCTTTTTCTAAATGAAAGATATTTTACTTGCATAGGGCAGAAAACAAACCTCTCGTACCAGGATAAATAGATGTATACAAAGGTCAAATCTTTTCTTCATCTCTTTCTTCTACTCTCTATCTTTCACCAAAAAATTCTTGAAAATTTTATGTAATATTTAGGAAAATCTGTTTGATGTCTCTATTCCAAATAAGATGAAACCAAGGTTTAACTTCATCTTTCCTCATTGAGGTTACATAGTTTAACTGACTAATTTTAGTGAGAAATTATCAATTTTACCTTTTCATTCAAAATAAGAGCAAAATAGAATTTTGAAATCTTTGAATTCATCATACAATTCAGAAAACTGGAAAATACATTTAAAGATCTGAATCATTGAAACAGAAATAGAGGTAAATTTCTAAGAAGTCAAAACAAATTCATTCTGTTTGGGAGATCTGCTGGACAGTTCAAGTCACAAAGACTTAAATTAGATCTATTTAAATCAGACTGTTTGGAGTGCTAGCAATAGGAAAAAAACCTCATCTATGATTATTTCGGTTCAATTGAGATAGCAATTATCCAAAAATGGCTAGTTATAGATTTTTTTTTTAATTAAGTGTAGAGGTAACAAAAGTTTCATCAAATCTGATTTTCTCAAAGTACCTGAAGATGATAGAAAAGCTACAACACACGTCACAGTTTGCAGAATCTATTCAATTTCACGTTCCCAATAAGTAAAAATCAAAACAGACTTTCCAAACTTCGAAGGTCACAATGACATAAATTGTGTTCTAAATTTCCCCTGCTGAAACCACATCACTTTGAGAGCAGACCTTAGAAAAGCCAGCATGAAAATATTGCATCTTTTCCTTGTCCCTCTGGTAAAAGACATCTCTACTACTATTAAATTTGAACATTGAAAGTTTCCCAAGGTACAAACAAGTATTAAATACTTGGACTTACAGGCTCTATGTCTAGATATGTCTCATGCTCCTTTTCATTTGGGCTCAGGCCTTCCACATTATGCAATATAGATTCACTTGCATGAAGAAAATGAGGAAGAGAGATGTATACCGGTCTTTCTATTGAAAAACAAAACCAAAAACAACAAAAAAAACTTCTTTGGAATCATTAAGCTTTGCTTTGGCACTCATCTTCACGGGTCATTTGCTATATAGATGTACAATCCAGATAAAAACGTTAATAGTCCAACCCCACCACCCCCCCAAAAAATCCCAAAAACCCCAACCCAAACTAAAACATAAACCCAAAAATTCGAGCATTTTTGTCATTAAATTTTTTGTCAAGAGGAAACTTTGCATAGTGAAATGAACTGCAGTTACAAATCCTGCTTGTCTTGTGTCTACACTGTGGAGCTGGCAGTGCTCCCAATTTCATGCTGAGGTGAGGACACGATTGTCACTGTCTACCTCCACCTTCATGATCTGGTTTTAGCCTGAAGGGACCTCTTGCAGTTCACTCTGCACCAAATGCAGACTCAGTATATATTTATTTTACCAACACCACACTAAGCCAGTACTGTCTGTGTACATACATACAATTGTGTACATACCCACCCCCACCGTGTGCATGAATTACCACAGACACGAGGTGCAGAACTATCTCTGGCTTTCACACAGTGCCCCTCCTTTCCTTTCTCTACACACATTGCTGCAGTTTCAGTACACAACCTGTGGTATCCCGGCTTTGCATAGCACTATGCAAAATACAGAAATACCACAGTCCTCATTTTGGGCAATGAGGCTGCAGAAATGTGAGGGCTCTCACAAGCAACCCGTGGAAGAATTTACAAACAAACATCCTGGATATCAGAGGAACATCTCAGTTACAGGAAAAGTGCCTTGTCCCCAGTTAAATGGCTTGTGTGGCAGTACTGTGTCACCACCATACTTGCTTTGCAGGCACTGATGTCCAGGACTCCAGCTAATGTGCAGTTCTCTGATATCTCCTGATCCGTACAGAAGCAATAATTGTCTGGGACTTCAGTTGGTGATGCAAAGGCTTCCCTTGGAACTGTGAAACGATACAGCGTGATTCCCTTCACAACCTGCTTGCCGTAGAAAACTCCATAGATTGATCTGGACACAAAAGAGGAGAAATGTGTTTCAGCCATTTGAATTAAAAGTCTAAATTCATGGCAGTGCTCCTGAAGGATGCCCCAACTGCCTCTCTCTTAAAAGAAACCCCCCAGGGACCCAAGGCCCAGGCTCCTGCCACACTGTTGAGTGAATTGTAGAGGTGCTCCTCTGTAGTGGAGAATATTCCACAACTTCACTAAAGGATGTACAAGCTCAGTGGTGAACGTGACAATACACAAAACAACTGACAAAAGTCCCAATACTAATAATAACCAATATAGACAGAATGAACAAAATAATTGAGATCTCTCTTCCCTACCTGCTGCTGCTCCCACAGTCATTATAAAGTTTTTGAAAGTTCTTGGAATACAGTAGACATGCTTATCCATATAGAGTATCTCTGATATTGTTTTTTGCTTATCTCATGATAATCTAAGCTTTATGATGCAGACAACATCCTGCATATAGCTTTATTCCATTGCATATGAGTCAGAATACTACTTAAGCTTCTTTTTGCTAATTCATTATCAGCTGATGCAGAGATATGGTTGCTACACAGTAATGCAACCAGAACACCAACGCTTTGCATTTTGCAGCCAAACAAAAGAAGGGTTTTGCAACATGGACAGAAAAATTTTTCCTGACCTTGTTTTTGCAGGACCTTTGGGCAATTGTTATTGTCCTTTACTGTTCATGAATTGTGAGAATTAAATGTCTAGAGGGATCTCTTGAACTGTGTGCAATCAATCCAAAGAATTTTATCATTTCTCCTCTGCATAGAATTCCCTTTTCTATGAATTGGGAAATGTTTTTCAGTTTGTGGATCAAATTGCTTCACAAAAAAACCCTTTAACTTCATATAAAAACATTGATCTTTGAAAACAAACACACTACAAAGTAAATTGACCACTTTAAATGTAGTAAAAAGGAAGCATCTGTTTCCAGGCAGCAATATAAATAAAGGGTTTGAATCTCCCTAAGTAAATACACTGTGATGCACTTAAAATCTTTAACATTTCTTTCAGTGATCCCACTGGAGAACCTGGGGACACTGCATATTCCAGCAGAAGCAACAGGCTTAAAAGTCATCAGCATGGGATGTATTAAGCAGGCTTGTTTGTTTGTAAATACATAAAAATAAAATAAGTAAAAATATCCTGTGAGAAAACAATTTTGAGTATCTATTGGATGACAGTAAACACAGTTCTGCATGGATGATTTTTTCCAGACATGCCAAAGATGGACCTAACTTGATCCTGCTGTACCTGTTGCCTTCTCAGACCAAACAAGGCTGGATCCTGATCTTAGAAGTTCAAGACTTTGAACCCTGTGGCCCACAGTGCCTTTTGCAGATCTCTAACAGCCCCCAAGGTCACATTTTCCTGACTATACATCTGTAACTGGCTGAAACAAAGTACATTGCATTAGCTTGCTACTTGACATAGAAGCGGTAGAATCAGGCTCTGAATCATGAGCACAGCTCACAGCTTTACTCATGTTTTAGATGA
Source organism: Acrocephalus scirpaceus scirpaceus (assembly GCA_910950805.1). Taxonomy (NCBI): domain Eukaryota; kingdom Metazoa; phylum Chordata; class Aves; order Passeriformes; family Sylviidae; genus Acrocephalus; species Acrocephalus scirpaceus. The sequence continues at coordinate 10,620,565 of OU383777.1, forward strand.
GAGGTTTATGTTGCACTGCCTGGCTGACCTGAGCCCAAGCACAGCCACTGCAGCCACCCTCTGAAAGCAAAGAGCATTCAGTAGCACACTCACCCAGGTGTGAACATTCTCCAGGAAGGGAGCAGCCTACCTGCAAATATCAGAGGAGAAGAAGCGTAGTACCTGATCCTTCTTAACAAATGGTGGGAAGGATGCTCCATCTGCGAACAAAATAAGAGCTTGAAAGCAATTCTACTTAGGAGACATGATTTAATTTCTAGCTCAATACTCAGTTGTTACTTTCCTGTAGAGCTGTGACAAAAGTAAACAATATGAGTCATTTGTGGGGAAAATGTTTATGTAAGTTATTGCACATTGGCAAGCACTTCACAGATAAGATGTAATTGTTTTTGAAAGTGAGCCGAGATATAGCAGCTTTTTTTTCCCCCAGATTTGAAGCTATATGATCAAGCCCATTTAAAACAGATGATATTAAAAAATAAAAATCTTCTTAATATGAAGCCAAAAACCTGTTGCCATTGCTTCAAGGTTTATGCAGTCTATAGATCTAAACCTTCCTAGAGATTCCTGAGTCACCTGTAGTTATGACACTCAATGTTTACAAGAAATACAGCTTTAGACTTCAACATTGTCTATTTAATAATCAAGGTTAAACATTTTCCACCAAAGATTGCTCCACTGGGCCTCTTTCTAGAAGTAGTGGAGAGGGGGAAGCAACTTCTAGAGCACAATCCACCTCACCCCCAGTAGATATGCAAAGAAGGTCAGAGGAGTAGCACTTCGGTGTTATTTCTCTCCACTTGCTCTAAAAGAGTGCAGACACTCATACTTGTATTTCTGCATTGCAAGCACCCAGAGTTATGTAAGAGGAGCCTCTGTCATTTTCCCAATTAAGGTGTTGTAATAAACCTTTAACCAGTACATTTGTTAGCTTTTGTGGCAATTTCTGTTTAGTTTCTTAGGCAGCAGCCATAACCAAACATTTGCAAACATCTGTGATATCTTTGAATCCAGTTGGCAACAGCATGAAGGCTAAATTACATACAGCCACTTGCCCACTGCTGACAGAAGCATTTTTTTTTTTCAAAGATTCAAGATCATCTTAAACACACACTCTGTTTCTAAATCTTGGTATTCTTGTAAGGTTGTCAAACATGAATTCATGTCAAGTCCATACAAGTATACTGTTTTATATTTTTATCTATGTATTTTCTTACACTATACATGTTGAGCCTTCATGTGAAAGCAAGATAAGATAGAATTCTCACACTTACAAGACTTTTGTTGCATCTCCAAATAAAACAATGTCATACTGAATGACCTTGTAAACTGTGCAGCAATCTTTGCTCACAGGTAAAAGCTCATTTTCACTGTACTGGAGCACTTAATTAGTTAGTGGAGTATAATTATTTCATCAATTACAGAAGAAGGATAAACAGAAAGTTGACCCTGGCTAAACAAAAAGATGCCAGGCCCCATAAGAAAGAAAAGAAGTCCTAGAATATAAGAAAATATTTTTTCTTAAAAAATTAATTTCATGGTTTAAAAAGGAACTAATCCTTTGTGGCACACAGACTTTTGGACATTCAGATTCTTGTGATGTATTTTAAATATTTCAAAAAAACCTTGTTACGCAATCCACATTGTAAGGAAAATTGTCTATGCCAGGTAAAGCAGAATGGAAAATGGAGGGAAAAAACCCAAACAAAACAACCCAACACAAAAGCCTTCATTTACTGAAAGTCTGGAGCTCTCTGCAAATGCCTCCACCAAGACACCTGCCAGCCTCAGCTCCACAGATTGGGTGTCCTCACAGCAACATTTTCACTAATCAAAAAGAAAAATATCACCTTGAACAAATGTATCTTAAACAACTCAGCTGTTTACCTATGCGTTTCAAAAGAAAATTCAAAAATATTTGTCTACAGTCTATTCATCCCAGTCTAAACTACTTTTTTTCTTCATCCCTTTTCATTTTCTAGTGATCTACAAGCCATTTGTCTGACAGCCTCCTCCTTTGTTGCCTCAATTTCTTTTCATACATCAGGATGTCCATTCTGGTGCATTTAATTAAATTTTCAATAGTGTAAATGAATGTGCATTATTAAAATGCCAAGATAATTTTCAACTACTATAGCAAAGAAAAAGAATTTTAATTATATTGTACTATGAAAATAATCAGTAGAAACAAGGGAACCAGATAATTTTGTTTCTCTTCCACATTTACTCTAGATGTAGAGGCTGTGTGCATGCGTATATAAAATGATGTACAGTAATAAATAATTCATATATTTTAATAGATACACATACAGGTATATATCATACTAGTAGTATGTCTGCATATATATAGATACTTAATATACAGAATACAGAACTGGCAAAGTCCAGGGGAGTTAATTTAAATATTGTACCTCAATATTCCCTTGAAATGTCAAGAAAAATGTTGAAGTTCTAAAAAACTTTAATAGGCTTACCTGTGCCATTAACCATATCACAGTGACCTTCCCAGTATGAAAGAGTCCTGTAAGATAAAATAAAAGTCATGATGCATGTCATAAATTCCACCATGTAAGCACTTTAATTACCTGTATTACCAAATATAACTGTTCCAGGATAAGCAAAGCAAAGGATAGAGATGTTCATTTATTCAGATAAATTATAGGATCCATTAGAAGAGGATAAAAGGAATCTATCTACTTAAGGATCCAAAGCAGAAGTAAATATTTGTATCAAAGAATCAGTAACAGTCTGAAGTCCAAGCTCCTAACAGAACTATTGATAGGAGAAAGAAAGCAACTGTTTTCCTAAGCCCAGGACTTGATCCTGTTTCCTTTGAATCGTTGAAGTTTCTTCCATTTATCTATAGCTCATAGTGAATCAAGTTTTAAAAGCCATACCCAGAATATATATATATTTATTCTACAATACTTACAATACCTTTTATTTTTATAGCTTTCAATTATTGCTGTTTTGGTAATATCTTCTGTCCCAGTATACACACTGTAAGGTCCATCACTTGTCCCATTATACTGTAACACGCAACAAGAAGAAATAGCAGTTAGAAATATTGAAAAAATTTATAGGACTTTCTTCCTCAAGGCAGCTGTCTTAAGTTTTATTCACAGAATGATAACTGAAGGCATTGCCTCCTCATTGCTTTCACTTACCGGGTAGAAGACTCCCACAACTGGGTTCACACCAGGGAAGGGGACACGGTCTAAGAAGGGATCTGTGTATCCCCACAGAATTTCTTTGACTGTTCTGTTCTGCAGCATGGCTGACTTGGAAGATTTAACCCAAGTGTTTATTATTGATTGCATAAAACCGCTCGGGAACACGGCAGGTACAGCCTACAACAGCAATAAAATCAGTGTTTAGTATAAAATTCTGCACGTGATTTGAATTAAAAACACAGAGAGTGACTCCAAGAAATGTCTGCTAAAGCCAGTTCCCAGATTTGCAACTCCCTTGAAGTTAAGTTTCTACATAAAACTGACACTTCTTAACAAAACAATTACTGGCCATAAGCTACATAAAAGCAGACAGTTTTTCTTGACTGATTATGTGAGTTCACTATAACAGCCCTAACCATGGAATGACAGAACAGCTGAAGTTCACAAGAACCCCTGGGGACTGTCTGGTCCAACCTCTGCTCAAGCAGGACCATTAAGAGCCAGTTGCCCAGGACCATGGCCAGATGGGCTTCTGAACAACTACAAGTAATGATTTCACAAAAACTTGAGTTACATGATCTGCTGAAGTGCCTTCTGACATGGGCTCTCCTGTGATTTTGTGGCTGCTGGTATGGTTCTATTTTGTATTTGCACCAAGCATCTTCACACTCTGCCCCTTGCAGAAACCTTCTCACAGCAATCCTGAGCACTCATGCAGACACCAGAAACTTAGTGCAACACAACCAGGGCTGAATACAGGTATGAAAACTGTAAATATTAGTCAAAGGCAAGTTCTCAGCCTGTGATAAGACAGAAACACCTAAAGGGTAAAGCACTACTCTAGGTGAAGATCCCTGTGCTCTTCTTTGAATAACTAATGCTCAGCAGGCCAGGAGAGCTCCAGGATTGCACCATGGGGTCCAAGCTCTGTGGTGACAAGGCCATGCAGACACTGGGTGTGAGGATCAGTGCAGCCTCCCTTGCCAAGCAGACCTGAGGGTATTATGGAAAGAGCATGGCAAATCCACCCTGTACTGTTCATGCTGTACCTCACACACAAAGGGAACCCATCCACAAACTCTTGCTTTATTCACATGCTAAAATTGACTAGAAGGATGGTTTTTGAGCTTTGAACACACAGTAGTGAAAAGTGGCCCTGCCTACGACAGGAGGGCTGGAACTAGATGGTCTTTAAGGTCCTTTCCAACCCAAATCATTCTATGTTTCTATGAACTTCTCCCTTATTTCCTCCAGTAGCTCAACATTTGTATCTGGGCACTATGGCTTTGTTTCTTTACTTACTACAACAGCAAGGTTGAGGACGGTCATGGTGTCATTTTCTGTCCCAATAGACATATCAGGTTCAAATCTGGCAGCATTAGGCAACATGTAGGATATTGTGCCATTCTCACCTTCTGTGACATTTTCTTTGGCTAAGTATCGCACCCTGGAAATACAAAACACAAACAGAGAATATTTTTAATCTTTGACTTTTGAGAAAACACATAAGCATGCCTGATTGAAGGTTTTTGAAAAGCTGATGAACATCTTAGTAAAATGAATGTTGAACATTTTATAACTGCTAAAAGGTTTATAAACTTTTCATGTGATTACACGTAAAAATTCAATTTTCTGTACAAAAGTAGTGTTCTTTTCAAAATATTTCCTTATTCTTTACAAATGGAATAGTCTTTCTTGATACTAAAATGAAAGTAAGTATTTACTTTTTATTTTTATGTTATTAATGAACCTTATATGTTTTAATATTTTAAAAATTAATTATGATTTGTCACATTTCATAAGCTATCTCATGGTTACATGTAATTATAAGGGGGTGACACAGACATAAAACCTCAGATTTTTAATCTGATAAGACATGTGGTGTAACAAAACAGGTTATATCCATAATGTTACTTTGATAATATTCAATATGCATGTAGAGATTTATAAGCAATCTTTCAGTCCTACTGAGGTTCTGCCAGCTGTGCCCTGTCAGCAGATATCTAAGGTACAAACTTCTTCTGCAGTTCTGCAGTTCTAGCTTTAGCTCCACTCTTGCAGTCCCACCCTCTTGCTGGCCCCTCTGGACAGCAGCCAGCAGGGATCAAATAGCAGTCTGTTCTGTAGGCCCAGAAAGCTGATCACAGCTCCATCCTAGAAGGGATCTTCAGGATACTTCAGGATCAGATCTTCCAGCTTGAGTGTAGGGGGTACAAAAGGTACAGAGAACATTTTCCCATGCTGCAGATGCAGCCAGTGCAGGTGGGTCTTATCTGAAGAGCAGCTGGATCTTGGCTTCTCAGAATTGGATTGTATACATGTAATTTTAATTATTAGCCTAATGTGTAAAGCACCTACCTCAGAGCTGGGAGATTTTTTTTCTAATTAATGTGGTTTGAGTTGTTCTATACTATAATAAATTATTAAATGTTTAAAGGAAGATAGAGAGAGACTCAATGTGACAGTAACTCAGGTAGACCAAATATCCTAGGAAGGCATGAGTACAGCAGTGAGAGGAGCCTTCAGCTTCTGGTTGAGATTTGTCCCTAAGAAAAAAAGGCATCATTATCAGCACCAGAGTAAAATGTTTCTGTTTGGTGGGAATTCACCTTCTGCAGTATTTGTTAACTGTCTTTTTCCTAATTCCTATGCAACCCTTTCCTCTGTCTTCCCAGGTACTCTGTGAAACAAAAGTTCTCTCTTTCCATTGAGAAATAAATAATCTTTTAGGCATCAAGGCACTTTGGCTGAAGATGCTGAAATGGAAAACTATCTTGTGAATATAATATACATCCCTAAAGTTATCGAGAAAGAAATAGCCTATCATCATAGCAAAGCAATTTCCTAACAAGGGTGCCAGTGATAGCAGATATTGGGCTTAATAACTCAGGAAGCATCAACTAGTCCTGTATCAACATCACATTTAACTTTGAATAAATAATAAGACCTCCCTTGAATGTGGGAGGAGTGTTGCATCTACATCCTAGATAGTACAGTCAGAAAAAGGAATTACTTTCCTAGCAAAATTTGAAACAAGAAAAGCTATTGATTAAAAATGTCATAAAGGAGAAAAAAACAAAAACAACCACATTATTAAAATAAGTATTAGTGATGCATGGATGATAAGATAATCTCTTGGTTTTAGGGCATCTGGCACATTTTCTCCTGTTATAAAGCTGGTGAAAACTGAACAGGAAGGAGCACAACTATCGCTGTGATATTGTGACTAATGAATTATTGGTTTTTTGCAAGTACAAGCGAAGAACCAATCCATCACATCCAACTACCTATTTCTGTTTGTGTTTTCCTTATGTTTAACACAATCCAGAAAATGTTTGGGATTGCTATGTGTAGCTGAAATTTAGGCATTTTTGTCATGTCTAACTAAAGTATGATGCTGGAATTTCAATAGTAAATTTTATCTCAGCAGACATGATGTCACATATTAGAGGGTCTTTTCCTACCTGTACGTGTAAGGTCCTCTTTGTTCAAGTTTTGGTTGAGCCCCCTCATCCATAACCTCTGAAGGATTTAACACATGGAAAATCCAAAATTCCCTGTAAACTGAGCTTCCTGGCACAAGCCAATTTTGATAAGCAGCAGTACCATTGACAATGACAGCTTCCTGAAAGTAATGAACAAAAATCAAAGTTAAAATTATTGACAAAAGAAACAAGTGAGAAGTTGCATTTACTTTTTAGATGATTGTTGAAGATTTCAAAGTAAACAGAAAAAAACCACCACTTTAGCATCAGTATGAGAAGTACAGCCCAGCCGGCCAACATCTGGAGGCAGCTTGACATTCCTGATCAGTGAGAGCAGAAGTGAGTCCCCCTAAAACAAATGACCACAAAGCTGATACAATTGCTGATGCAGCCAGTGGCAAAGCTTTCCTATTGCTGTTGGGGCATTCCCTTAGTTCTCAAATACTTGCCAAAAACATTTATAAAGGGAAAATCTTTGATGACTGAATGATACCCAGCATGTTACAGAATCCATAAACCACTTTTCATATATTGCAAATAGTCCAAGGGAGGAAATGAGAGTTATGCTTGAACATTTTTCAGGCTCGAGATAATTTTGAACCCAGAGAAACCACACAGTACTCTTGAAGGACTGTCTCTTTGACAGAAAATTTTTGTCACCAAATCTGAGACTTTATAAGAAATCTCTCTAATTCTGATAACATAATATTAGGAAATTTTCCCAGATCTAAGTAAGAAAGGAAAAACCAGTACATCAGGAACCCCGCTAGAGGAATCAACAGCTTTAAGTCTGTGCCACTCAGCCATATGGCAAATGGTAATTCAGGCCTCCAGACTGTACAGTGAGAAGGAGAGTTGTAAAGTATGTTACAGTCAGGGGAATGTCTGCTCTGCCTGGTCTGTATCAGGCCTATTCTACAGGATTTTCCTAAAGCCTTGGGAAAATGTACTTTTCCCATCGGTGGTAAAAATTCATAAATGTGCTTTCCAATAAGAAGAAAAGTCTAGGCTGCATGTCTCCAACATAAAAGATGCTTTTCCTCATTAAAGTGATTGAAGATGAATTAACTAATTTGCACAACTCATAAAGTCTAGAAATTAAAAGGCTCCAATTTTGCTAAAGAGCAAGGAAAGACAAATTAAAAGTTGCTAGACTTTTTTTTCCTAGTTTTAGTTTGTGCTTCTAAAGTTCACTTAGCAATCACCAGGTAAACAAAATAGATACTGCCAGGTATCTATAGATACTGCCAGTTACTGCTCCTGCAGTTAGAAACAAATATCTCATCTTGGAGACCTTGTAACACAGTCAGGGTTCTGTCTGTGAAAGGCCTTTGTATGGTGGAGTTGCAAACACCTTGCTGGTGGTGTAAAGCACTGGGCTTGCTGCCTGAATGTCTGCTATAATTTATGTGCATTTGTGTGAGAGGGGAAGGAAACCTTGCTGCAGCAAGCGTGTTATCATCCTGAGGCCTTGCACTCAAACCTCACAAGGTCAAAGACTGTCCCAGCTGTGGCCCAGCATGGGGCAGCCCACCTCTTGGATGAAGAGGGAAAACCTTACAGGGTTCAGCAATTGCCTTCCCAGTTTTCACAGGGAATTGCTCTCAGAATCTGGGAGAACCGGGATGGTATAAAAAGTGCAAGTCAGTCTGCCCAGAGTCTGCCTGTGGTCTGTACACAGCAGGATCCTGAGATGGGGACAGATGCCAGGATTTGACCTCCCACTGTGTAACTCAAGTGGGCAAATGGTTAAATTTCTGGCAGATATATAGTCAAGAAGACAAATTAATCTCTCTAGAAGACAATTCTCAGTAACAGAGAATAGAGAAGTTTCAACTCTAAAGTGGTGTTACTTGCATTTTAAAATTCTTCCCCTCCATCCATTCCCCTTCCCAGTATAGCCCATTGCCAGGGGTTGGAGTAGCACAGATGATTTGCCAACTCTGCCACTGCACTCTGCCAGGTCACGAAGTTTGGATTTGCAGCCTGTGAGCTAATGTCACTGTGGACATTCTTGGGGAATGCTTCAAGGGGACAACTGACCTAATCTGGCAGTGCTGCAGCGAAAGGGGCAACTGGCTCCCACAGTCCACAGTCCCTGATCTATGTGACACCCTTTTCCTTTGCACCAGCTTTTATGCCTCAGGGAGCTGTTTCTGCCTGCCAGACAGGAGGAATATAATTCCCTTATTTTTTTGCTTTCTGTGTTACCTTTCTACCAGTTAGTCATTTGGCTCAGGGGTCTGTGTGGAGGGAATCAGCACTAGAACATGGGAAGCAGCAGGACAAAAGAAGGAGGGGGAAGGAAGATAACAAGACCATTATTTTCGGTGGCATTTAGCCATTATTGTTAATATTTCTCCCACAAAAGAGGTGTGTAGGATTCACTGTCACATACTTTGAGAGTACAAATCGTGGGTTAAAGTGGAATAAAATCTAGAGCTCTTTTTCATATCTTCATTTAATAAATGAATACCCTCAAGCCCTTTTTTTTTTTTTTTTTTTTTTTAATTTTTATTTTTGCTGTTTGATCACTGCTGATCCACCTCTAAATATTACTCCCCTCTCTGGCTGGGCAGTTACATATTTCCCTATTAACACTGCTGTGCTTTGGGGTGTTATGAGAGGAGGAGTAATTCTGGAAACTAATATGCAGCTGATAGCACAAAACACCTCTCAACTCCCTAGTTAATCTGCATCAGCCCTGGTATCTCAGGCAATAGTTAACTGCTGTCAGAAGAAGCAGCTACACAAATGTGATTGCTACACAGTCAAGTTCATGCCATGACCCAGCTGCGCAAGACTGAGTGAAACCAGTGGGAACTTTGACCCTTTTGTTTCAGACAATTTTCCCCCCACTAGAGGTGGGTCAACTAGCAATATATAAAGTCAAGAAATTCTGAGCAGTCAGCAATAGAAGCTTGCAGTATTTCGTTGATTCAAAGTAAATTAAGCCATCGTGATTTCTGATGAAGAAACACAAAATTTAAGACAAAGTTTCTGTCTTGACAAAGAATCTGGCCAGATGGACAAAAGATGCCATTTTCAGGGAACTGAGAAGTGACGTGGATACTTTGGATTGTGACGAAATTGTGTATGTTTGGCTGCCTACATAAACTGGAGGAGACAAACAATACAAGTCTGTAAAACTCAAAAAGTAAAGCTCAAGAAAAGCAAATAATCTCCCATTTTGCAGCTGAAAGGATGACTAATTACTTCTTAAATTATGATTATTGGCTTATTACCAGCTTTTCTCCTCAGGCTTTGCTGGATCATAACTTTTATTCCTTTCCAGTCCTTGATAATAAAGAATTCTGGGACTCAATACAGCTTAAACTTGATAATGTGGGAATATGTTTGGTTAGCACCTTTGTGTTCTGCTGAGAGCCAGCAGTTGCTTTAGCTTCATTAGTTTGTATAAAGTGGTATATGAATGTCACAAATACAGTTTAAATTAGGGGTGTTTCCAATGCCTCCAGTAACTGAGGAGATATAATCTGGCCAATCATAGATCACAGATATGTAGAGACAAATGAATAAACATTATAATAGCTACGATTGAAAGCCTTATTTCTAAAAATAACTGAGACTAACCCTGTACAGCACTGAGGCATTGTGGCAAATCAATCACCAGTCTGTATTATCAATTCATAAGGAGTTCAATATGTTAAGTATTATTATGTAGCTTCTGTTCAGCTCCTGAGCATATGCACTCAGGTAGAAAGCAGAACTTAGAGAAGTGGTGATAAAGATATTTCTGGCAAATGAATCCACTACCAATAGCTTTGAGTAGTTAAACCTAGGTGGGAAAAAAAACCCCATAACTGAAATGATGGGAGTTTTGCCTAAAAAGATTATATTGTTTTAAGGAGGGAAAGGCAAATAGTAGAAATTGAGCCATGTCAAAATATCCTTTTCCAACAATATCAGATAAAATCTTTCTGATTTTTTGTTTTGAATGCTCTTTTCCTTTCACTTTTTTTTTTAAATTTCAGACATGATTATATCTAGTATTAATGACAACAGACATGATAATGTTCAACTGAAAAGCATAGACTTAGTAAAAACATTTTTATAATCTCACGCAAAGTAATTTTCTGTAGCGAACTCTGAAACTTCCATGTTTCACTCATAACTCTACTAAGGTCAATTTTCTAAAGCCCTAAGACCTTCATGGAAAGTTCTCTCCCCTCTGGATAGATTCAATGTTTGTAGAAATTAGGACAGGACTTTTGCCCTTTGGTCCTGAAATCAAAGGCACCTTTCCGTGAATAGTATCAGAGCTGAAATAGTTTAGCACTAATCTCCTTCTGTGGATCTCTGCCAAGATGCTGCTGCTGCTGGTGTCATTTTGAGTGTGCTCTTCAAGTGACAGTTTCTTTAAAGAGCCTTGAAAACAATTCAGAACATACATATATATATATATATATATATATATATATATATATATAATTTTTTTTAGAACTCTATCCTCTGCTGCAGGTTGGAGTTGAAACAACTTATCCAAATTTTTGGAGACACAGGTAAAGCGTTCTGGGGCTAGAAAACATCACCATGTGTTCTGATTCGAAGCACAGATGTTCGATAATAAATTGGAACAAATGAAGATGTGACATCTGGGTGTTTTATGTTACATGGACTTTGTTTGGGTTGTCTTCTCATGGGCTGCTCATGGGTGGAGCACAGCACCCACCTGCCAGGAGATAACAGACGATAGACTCAGAGTCTCTGTCCAGTTCCTAAGGGCACCTGAAATTTTCTGTACACTTGCAGATGCTTTCTCTTTGCTTCAAAAACAGTTTGCAGCCTTCCAGCAAAATACACCCTGCCTATGTTTACTCTGGCTAATCTCTCAATGACTGCAATAAAGGAGAAATGAGGCTGGTAAAGTGTAAAGATGTGTGCTTAAGGGAAGCTTAAGAGAAGCATGGTTAGACTTCTGTTGCTAGCAGAAAAGGACCAAAAAAATATTGGCTGCATCGAATTTTCTAATTAAAGTTCCTCCTACTCATTGGGAGATGCTAAAAACTTCATCTGGACTTGATTCATCTTGCTTTGGAGTAAATTGACTGTAATGTTATTTGACTAAATCTTGATAACAAGTTAATTTAGGACAATTTGTCTTAGTATAGTACGGGTCCTAAAACTATGCAACATTTGTTATTCTAATCCAGAAATAACATTTGATAGCAGCTTTCATTTCCTCCAAAAATATAGAATTAGTCCTACTACCGCAAAAAAACCTAGAATTTTTTCTGAGATAGAATAGCCAGAGGAAAATCGAGGGTTCTTTTTTCAAGCTTTGTGAAGAATTTTAGACAAGATTTTGCCTTTGCTGATTGTCTCTGAAACAGTGTTTACCTTTCATTAGGAATATGGCACACTGAGTTTTGTTTTCACCCAGTGGATGAGGACCTCTTTTAGATTTTTCCTCATATGGAAAGTACAAATGGAAATAACACAGATTCAATAAGGTTGGAAAAGACTTCCAAGATCATCCAGTCCAACCTTTCACTGCAATGCTCACTAAATCATATCTTGAAGTGTCATAATCAATAATTTTTTGAGCACTTCCAGGGCTGGTGACTACAGCACTTCCCTAGGCAGGCTGATCCATATAAATGCTTACAGGCCATATCTGAAAGAACATCTCACTCTTTGATTTTCTCCTGTCCCACGGTCACTATTCTTGAGAAATTCCAAACAATTTTGTCATGGAAACTGATCTGCTTCTACCAAAGATTTTCCATAAAAATTACATTTCCAAAAGTGAAATATTTCAGAAAAAAAAAAGTGTTTTGATCACTCTCTGCTTGGAAGATCTGTTTCCTTTGCAGTCAGCTCTATATTTATCTTAAATATAACTGCAATGAAAAACAAATTTGTTTTTATTAACGAACCTTTCATCAACACAGCAAAATCAGAATTAGTTAAATTCAAGTCCCTCTGGAGCTTCTGCTGAACTGATTACATATTTTAGCTGTGGTACCTTGGCCCATCTTGGGCCAAGGAATTGTCTAAAGAGCCTTATGGTCTCACTGAATATTCAACACACTAAACAGAAAGACAATAGTCTGGTATGACTCGTGCTTAGGATAAAAACATATCCATTTACTTAAGTAAATAAAACCTCTACAAATTTACTCTTTTATGTTTTAGATGATTACTGGTACAATTTTCTTTTTTTTATATACATCAAACAAGCTGCCTTAAAATAGGTACAAGCATCTGAAACATGATCACAATGCACAAAATTAAAAAGTAGTTGAGGGGAAAATTAATGTTCTAATGCTTTACCACTACAGACTCATACAGGTATAATTGAGCATGTAGACATTTGCAAATCATGCTGTATAACTGGTTCATTACTGTTCGTAAATGGATGGACACATAACACTGCCAGTATTTGCAACTTGCTTTCAAAATACAGAATGGTATGAGACAACACTTAGGATTCATTTAAGCAAGTATTTGATATAAGGAGATATACATTTTTAAATTTACATGTCTTCTAGAAAACCTGTAATTTCCTCAATATGGCAAACAATTCAAATTGTTTGCAAATATAGAGAGTGTGACTCTTTTGTAAAATATTGCAAGGTGGTTTGGTTGAGACATTAGTGAGATTTTTTATTCTCTATAAACTTTAAAATTCTTTAAATTTTTGAAAAATACAATAACAATTAGAAATTTCTTCTACAGGCTGGTTTTCATTGGGTTATCTGAAAAAAATTAAAATGTTATATAGGAGCCATTTTTAATTTTATTTTTTAAAACTTGATACTATAGTATAGCTAGGGCCTCAACAGACAGGTCAACATTTCCTGACAGTTCACGTATCCACGTCCTCAACTGACTTCAACAGCTATTGAGCTAAGGCTACTCTTCCAGAAGAGCCTTTGGATAAGTATTTCCAAAATGTCCACAGTGTTCAACACCACAGCAGATCAATAGAAGGACTACGCAATAGCCAAAGATCTAAATTTTCTGATTTTTAACCATCAGAGAACCAACCTTGGCTGCACAAAAGGAGACCTTGTATCACCACAGTGGACATGGGTGGGTTTCCATTCCAGACAACTCCATGATTTAAACCCTCAGTTATGTACATTTTTCATCAGATTTTCATCAAATAAATTAATTTTTTCTGTTTTCTTTACATAAAAATCTAGATTTTAGGGGCAGAAAATCTAAAAATCAGAAAAAAACCCTGCATCTGCCAGGTCTAAAACATTCTACTTCAATCAATCTTCACACTCAAAACAGAGAGATGCATTTTATTACATCCTCCAGTGATGTGGAGAACATCAGCGTGGATCATACTATCACAGAATGTAAGCTGAATACACGAAGTGTAAGATTAGATTTTGCAGCAGAGGGCTGTTTGGATTATTTGCATTATATAAATATAATTGCATGGAGTGAGTACCAAAGTATGAAAATAAAAATTTTAAAAAAAGGAAAAGATAAAGAAACATGAAACAATCATAAATACAATAAAAATAAACCCCACTTACTTCTAAATTGCATTCTGAAAACACAGTATTTTAGCTTCTAATGTGAAGCACAAGAGAGAACAAACAAGTGAATATGGCAATATAATTAATATATTTTGAAAAATTTTGCTGTTGCATATATTTCCAGGGAAGTTTGGAGCAACTAATTTATAAAAACTATGTTTAACAAAGGGGAAAAAAAAAAAAAAAAAGAAAGAAAGAAAGAAACAGAATCAGAACATAAGATTTAAAAATAATGACTATTCAATAACCACACACCATATGTCCTGGGAAGGTGAAAAAAAAGGAAGTACCTTTTTTACTGCTTTGCCTATGAGATGATCTCCAACTGGTATTAGAACTCCTCCGAAGATAGCCAGTACAGCACCGATGATGGCCCCAGTGAGGAGCCCACAGTTCCTGTTACAGCCCATTCCTCTTTTTTCTTATGGTGCAGGTAAACAGTGTAGAGATCTCCTTGCTGTCAGGCTTGATGGCTTGTCCTCACTTCTTGGTCCCAACAGACTTACTGATCTTCCTCAGAGAAGCTGCTAATATAAGCAGAAAGTGAACAAAAATCAAATTCCAAAGCTCAAAGTGCAAAGTGCATGACATGAAGCAGGTAGGAAGATAACAAGTCAAAACCAGCCAGCCAGCAGCCAGCCGCTGGAAAAGTTTAAAAAAAAAAAAAAGTTTCAGGTACTTTTGGCAAGTTAATTGCTTATTATGTCTGATTATCTTTCTCCATTCCAGTTGCCTAAACAAACTGGTAAGCATTTTTATTAGTTTTTTTTTTTTTTTTTTTTTTTTTTTTTTTTTTGGCTCTGTTGCATTAGGGCAGGCTGACATTGCTATTATTATTCATATGACATTCTTCCTGATGTAGACATCTTTAAATCTCTCTCTGCCAAAGAAGGAGGCTATAGACGGTTCTGCTTTTATCTCAGCCTGCTATGCCCATGGCTCCCACTTCAGGCAAAAGGAGGAGATACACTCCACTGCCACGAGCTACCCTGGCTCTTTCTGCCTTATGCCAGTAAGAAAATCCTCAAGGCCCATCTTGGTGGGAAAGGCAGCCTCTAAAGGGAGGCATCCACAAGAAGCCTCTTTCCAGATCTCTCTCCGTCAATGATCCTCTACTGAACAGGTAGAACTTTGTTTCAGCAACTTCATGACAAAGGCATGACTGGATTTTTCTTTTAGAACTGCATTCTTGCCACCAGCTAATTTCATCAGTCCCAATTGCCTTATAGAACATCAGAGTTTTTAAAGCAAGACTGGAGCTTGATCTTTGAAAGAGGTAATACCTAAAATTTCAAGATTATTCAGTCTCAGAAGACAAATTTCTGTGATTAGTCATTGGAAAATAAGAGTTGCTGGTAATAAATGTTAATATATCTTACAAACTGGCCCCTAGCAAAAGGGGTTGTAAAGAAAATCTAAATGACACTAGTGCTGAAGTGGTAAAATATAAGCTCCCAGTGATATTTTTTCTGATTTTTTATTGTTTATGAATAATTGAGACAAAGAGCTGCCTAATTTGCAATTTATTACTAAGAATCAATCACATACACAGAATTTGCTTGTTGGTTATTTGCTTTAGACCTCCAGTTAACAGAAAATCTGCCCTTTTCTGTTTTAGATGTCACTGTCCATGCCCTTTTTATTCTTACTAATTTCTGTTTGTTAACATGTTGTGAACATCTCTAAATCAATTTTAAAGCAGGTATTAGTTAAGGGTTGATTACACATTCAAGGCCAAACACAGAGTGAAGGAAAACAGAAAGATGAAGTGGAAGAGCAGCTCAACCAGTTTGCTTACAAGGTCCAAAAACCAGAAGGAATTCATGAATTTCTAAATAGTAAAGCAGGTATAGGAACAGTGATCCTTTTATCACATAAAAGACGTACAGCATGCCCTAACAGATTAGGTACCATGGTCAGCGGGCCACTGATGTGTCCACCCTTGTCATCCCAAACTCACAATTATGTCACATCTCTACCTGCCACCAGACACCTCCCTTTAACTGCATTGGAAAGCCACCTTTTGCCTTCTCTTGTACTGGCAGCAGTTATGGCTCCCTTGCTTTTAACAATGTTTATTTCTGTACATTTGAGATTGTTTGGTATATTAAGAATTTCTCCCTGGATATTTTCAAGCAGAACAACCTAAAGACTGCAGTCTTGGAAAAATATCCCTACTATCCCTACTATAAAAGGCAGCCTGTCCATCCCCCTGCAACCAGGTCATTCCATGTGGTTCCCACTCCAAAGCCATTGAGGGCTTTTTGATGTAGTGGGTGCGTTTAACCACAAATTCCAAAGCATATTTAAGTCAGAAATTTATTAAACTTGAGGAACTTGTAAGTGAAAATCACTAGGACCACATCTTTTATCATTGTAGCTAGGCTGAGATCAGGATCTTTAGTTTGGCAAAGACAGAACTGTAAAAGGCAACTAATTGGGTAGGTGGTGTGGGGATTTGAAATCAGATTGCTGTTACATATTGTAGCAAATCTAAGGAAAAGCAGACATTCTCAATTAAATCAAATTCTGAAAAAATACCTAACTCCACTTGAATTTTTCCTCCAATACAAGCAGATTCTTTCTTCCAGTGTGGAAACACACATTTTAAAATTTAAAAGGAAAATAAGTTCTTTCAAAAATGTTTAAGGGGGTCTTTTAGATATCATCAGAATTTTTTTCTAGGCTTACATATTGAAGATTTTCAAATTCTATTGTAATACACTTTCCACCAAAATAAATTTCCACCTAAGTTTCTACAAGCTTTTCCAAGGATTTTATTTTTTTTAGGCAGACTAGGCATCTCTCATGAGCACTAGCAATAAACAGCTAGAAAAGCAAGTGACTGCCAACAACTTGTGTCTATTCCAAGCTTCTGCAAATTGAAAAATATTCACCCTTCTCCCACCAAACACAATGTAACAGCAGTCTAGACATCCCAATTTATGCAATTCAAATTACAAATTACACAACTGTGAGTGAAGAGCACTCACACCATAACATTCAATTCACATAGAAGTCAACACACTATTCTCATCTATCAGAACTGAATTCAAAATATGAAGATTAAGGTAGAAATTTCCAATAAGAATGCATTTTCTGAGAATTTATATTCAAGTGACAATTATATACCTTAAGCAGAATACAAAGTGCTATAATAAAATTAGCTATAGTCTATGAAGCTATTGTATCATTTAGGCTCAGATTTGACTATGGGATTAATAAGATAATTCACCCCATTCTAGAGTGTTGGGTATGTACTTTTTAATTTTGTTTCAAAGATCCTTAACATAATACGAATTAATAACAATGAAAATGGTCCATTCAAATCTTTGAAAGACAATTTATAAGCAACTGTATAGGAGAGATGCAAAATGTTATTAAATTCTTTCTTCACTATTTAACTTGGACTTCTGTGTATGTCAGCTTAAACAAGACCTTGTAAAATACAAATATTCTCATTACATATTTGATGTTCTTTGAAATTATAGTTTCAAGCTTTTTAACTGGAATAGGAAATGCTTGAAAAATGACTTAAAAATATGCACTTCTTATAAATTCACATGACTCCAGAACTGTATTTTCAAGAATTTTAAAATCAAAAGACAGAATGCCAGCCATACTGAACATAAAACACCACTGTTATCGTAGTAACAAAGCATTTCACTAATCCATGTAAAATGTCACTTTTTCTTGCAAGAAGCTTTGTAAAATCCCTAATTTTTTTTTTTTCATTAAGAATATTTTCAAGAGCTTCCACCCAACTGACCTTAAAGTATTCCTGAAGAAAACCCTCTGATTTTAAATGTTGTACCATATGACTCACCTTGAGTAAGGGCGAGTGATTTTTCAGCTGAACATACAAGTCCTTAGCACATGACTTGCATCAAGTTACCAGCAGACAAGCAGATCAATGTCCCCACCAGCACATAGGCTGGGAACTGCGAGGGGGTGTTTATATATTCCAAGAGACGTCAGTTCCCTCTTTATCTTTTTGCCAGAAGAAAAAGTTAAGTTGTACTGCTGCTGGGGGAGGGGGTTATTTTTGCAGCCTGACTAAAAGCCACTACCTACATCTCGTGATAATATACTTAGCAACTGCAATCTTTATCCAATTTTGATCCAAGTGAGTCAAAGGTCAAGGAGACAAGAGGGTAACTTACTTGCTTTCTGGCCACTTCTTCTTTCACATCTGCATATTTTTATTTTACTCATTATGAGAGTGTATTTTTGAGTAACAAAAATTAGGAACTTTCAGAATATTTTTAATAGGATTTTTTTTTTCAGGTACCAGATACAACACTTCCTTGCTAAGTGCTAAGGCTCTTCCTATTTTACTGGGAGTTCAATAAACATTATCCCAGAAGCTTATTTTTCTCTGAATGTATCTAAAAATCATTTACTTTTAAAATGACATCTCTGTCAACAAATGTGTTACTCCATCACAGTAGTGTCTACTACTAAATAATAACAGTTTGGCAGGATTTTGTAGAAATATTTTATGAATATCTCTTTATCTCAGGTGAATTCAATGAATGGATTGTTTTAAAAGATTCTTCTGGCAGCAGTAAGAGGAAGTGTCTTTAATTATGACAGAAAAATATTTCTAAAAATAGATTCTTAGGTCTAGACTTTCACAGTACAGCACTGAATAGTTTGCAATTCACAGGTTTAATATTTTTTATCTGTTTTGACTGACTGCTGTTCTGTTAATTTATGTTGCTCTACTTGGAAGTTTAGCTTTTGTGGAAAAATCTTCCTTTTTCTACATTTCTGCTAAGTAAATCTAAGGTGGATGAAAATTAATGAATTTGAGGTTTTTACCTCCTAGTAGCAAAGGCAAGACTCAAAGTGAGTTTAATCTTTTGAAAACATTTTTTTTGGGCAGTTTTCAGTACAAGGCTCACTGCCAGGGCAAGTTTGTGACCCTGAATAACTCCAGCTTCTCATCCTTGAAAAGTGCAGAAATTTTGTTTTCCTCTATTTTCTAATTAAAGAGGGATGTTTAACTGCTGAAAGCTAAGCAGTCCTCCACACTGTGCTTGCCATGAACTACTTTTATTGTCATTAATTGTTTCTATTGTACATGTCTCCTGAGGATCTTCTTGTTTGGCATCCTCCTTCACTGCTGCCTGTGGAGATGTTCCCTACCATACTCATTTTCATTTTTCATGTTTGCAGTGTGTGGGAGTCAGTGTGCACCCTTCATGAGGAAGATGTTTACTGGGGTTTTTTGTTGGAATCTGCTACTGTCAATGTAATGATGCTGTTTTCAATACACGCATGCTGAGTTGTATCACCTAGTGTTACAATTCACAGTATTCCACTATCATCCTGCATAAGCACAGCCTCTTCTAGCAGCAGTGCTTGGCAGTGAAAGGAGGACTGGCTGGGCCAACTGCAGAAACCAGCTAAAAGCACAGCAAGCTGAGAGAGAAGCTGTATACTTCTGGATGTCCATCCTTTCTGTTTCTTAAAAACAAACTGAAACAAACCATAAGTATTTAATGGTCCATGTGTCCTCTGGTTTATATCAGAGTTCAGAGGTTGTAGAGGAGAAAGTAGAGACACACAGCAACAGAGGAAGGACACAAAAAAACAAACAGTTGTGTACTTCATCTGAGTCCCCAGTGGTGCAACAACAGACAAATGGCCCCACGAGGGAAAGTTGTCAAAAAGGAGAAACAGAGTAAGTGACACTCACATGCTTCATGAAGACACAGAAAACTGCAGGAAGCAGAAAAAGGGAAATGCTATTGTTATTTCCAAATGAAGTCCACATACGTTTTCTGGAGCAAACATACTACTGACAAGAAAATACTGAAGAGATGAGTGTTATTTGTGGCTTTTATACATATCTATTAGTGGGCCCTTTGGAAAACACTTTCTTTGGGGTGCTTTCTGATATGCCTTGAGATTCCTAAGAAAGTTATGTGTCCCTTTTTTTTTTTTTTTTTTTTTTTTTTTAATATTAAGATCCATTCTATCAGACATACCTTTATGGTACATATAGTTTGAGTTTTCAAGATGATTACATAAACATTCCCACATTCCTCTGGGAATTCTTTGCTGTACAGTATAGCACAGCAGGAGTTTAGTGTTTCCCAGCTATTACACTCAGAATTTTTCTTCAATGGCCTATCATGAAGCTTATAAAAATTAGTGTTTACATTAACTCTTTTTCAGATGTGGAAATGTTGGCATATGTTTGGTGATGTTAGGAAGCAAATTAGAAAGCTCCAGGAAAGTCCTATCTGTGCTTTTGAACCCTCTGAACTTTTTAAGGACATTAACTGTTAAAAAACACCCAACAAAATCTACTTTCTAGTTGTTAAGTAAAATGTTAAGCCCTGGGGCAAAAGGTGATGTTAATATTCTCAGCATCCAAAACATGATTTTCTAAAAGCTTTTGGGTACTCTCCCTGGTTTTGAGACAAAGGTGGTAGGAATTACATTTACCTCCTTTCCATGGTAAGTTAATGCAGAAATTTATTGTTTATCCAGGTTATTCTAGGAGCATCATTTTATGTAGCTTCTATTGTCTCTACTGAAAATCCTGTTGTCACCACTCAGTGGCTCTCTGGCTTCTTCACAGGAAGTAGGAAAGTCCCACAGGAAGGGTTGTACCTTGCTCAGTAGTGAAAGATTAAGTCATTAAATCTGCCCCTCTCAAAAGAAAACAAACCATACACACACACACACACAAAAATAAAAGAACCCATGGCTTCTGTCCCCAAATAAGCTCTTTCTGGTTCAACATACTTGTGTTCACCCACGTGCCCTTAGTTCTACTGAGAAGGAGAATGATGGAAATGAATCATCTGGAGAAGAAAAAAGAAAATATGCAATATGCCATCAGCTGGGTGAGACTTCTGCCTCTCCATGTGTACTGGAGATACCACAAGGTATTACTTTGTAGGGAGAGAAATTTTGTATTCATGAAAGTTAATTTGATTTCCTAAGGAAATTAAAACCTTCTGTCTATCACATGATCACATAGTACATGAGAAGCAGCACATGAGCTATTCACTCAGACCAGCTTCAACAATTTACCTTACTTCCACTTCACAAGAGCCATCCTAGAGTGAACATGGCCTATCTTCAGGTATTGCACATAAAGAGCATGAATATAAAACACACCAATGATAAAACAATAATACAGAACTAATATTGTTCCTGAATTTCATGTTCACTATTTCTGTCTCATCTATTCTCACAGTGACTGCTATTTTGTGTCACCTCATTTTCCAAAAGCCACAGGATAAAACAGTTTTATAGGTCAGGTGACCTCACATAAAATGAAGGAAAAACAAAGATATTTTAGTGGCTTCAGTTTTCCTTTTAGTATCTTATCTATAAGGCTCTAAAATAAAGGAAAGGCATAGTATCATATTACTTTTTTTCTTGTTGAAATTAATTGCAAATATTTGTTACCAATAAACTTATCCAGCTAAAAGCAAGCATCCGGCCCAAGGGAGACAAATTTCCTTTCCTTTCACTAGAGATGAATGAACATAACTCATCCCAAGTACTTGAAATCTTTTCTTAGGCAAGAATATTTAGAATCATACAATCATTAGGATTGGAAAAGACCTCCAAGATCAAGTCCAACCTTTGACCAAGTACCACCATGTTCACTGAACCATATCACAAAGTGCTTTAGCTACTTATTTTCTGTTCCGGGAGTGTGTATATTTTAGGGGTATTGATGTCTCCCCTTTAACTGCAAAGCATTTAAAGAACAGATTTAAGTTAGGCATCTAATGATTTGAATGTTAATATTAGAACAATTCCACTCAAAGTCCCCAAAAACATCTTTTATCTCCTCTCCACCATACTGATAGTACCAGAACAGCTGCATAAGGTCCTGGTAAATGCATACAAGTTGTGAAACAAATAGAAAATTCAAGAAGAAAACTTCCAAATATTTACCACCTAGCATCAATGGAAACTTTGGACAAAGGCTGCAGACACAGTATGGAACTTTTAGGCTCAGCTGACATCACAGATTTTACTGCAGGTGTGTTGGCCTTCAAGGATTGCCAGTGCATGCCCTCAGTCATACTCTAACCACTCATATCAAGCAATTTTCAACATCCTGAAAAAAAGATCCTCCCCCAACATGCACATATACCTTATTTCTCCTCACAAGAGCTTGGAAGACTCTTTTCAAACTGTTGTGTAGCTCCTTCATTACCCACCAGAGACTCTCAGTTGTAGCTTTCCCAGCTCTGTTAAGTGTTAGGTCCTAAGGTGCTATCCCTTGTGGTCCTCAGTGTGTCCTGACGATATGGAAAAACATCCTAAAATACCAGTGGCTCAATCCAACTTGGCAGCAGTACAGTGGAAACAGTGTGATATATTTGGCTCCTGACACTGGTGAATTTCTCAAGCTGTAATGAAGTTCTTTAAGGGGAAAAATGGGTGATGGAAAACCAGCAACTGCTTCAGGATTTCCCCCTGGGGATATTGCTTTTGAGCTGTTCTTCACTGATTGTGGCATACATAAACTACTGCCTTTCTCAGTCTCAAAATCACTTTTAAAATTTGTTTTCAAGAGATTTTAGCAGGGGGATTAGAAAGCCCAAGAGCAGCAGGGATAGAGCAGACTCTGATTACTCCACTCTTATGGGTTCATGTGAGAGTAACTCAGAATATAGATAGGGAGGAACTTAGTACGACAAAATCCAATACAGAAACTGTAATATTGTAACACAGACATCTTGTCTGTTCACTTTGTGGAACAGTGAAGGGCTATGGAAATCTCTTAGTGAAAGTGTTGGGTTGGTTTATTATGCTAGAGACGTTTCTCACTGAAACCTAAGTGTTGCCCCAAAAGTTATGATTCATCACCCAGAGTGCACTGAGCCTATCACACACAGAGCCAAGGGCTTTGTTATTTCATATTTGCACAAAGATGGGTGTTGTGGTGAATCCATAAAGCTATTACCCTAAGTAAAAACAATAAGAACTCTTTATATGTTCTTATTTTTTATATGTTCTGCTTATCTAATACATTCAGTGTTTAGTATTTGACTATTTCTGAGTTGTGCTGAGCTGGTTTCTTATCTTGGATGTCCTGGTGCTCATCAGTATTTACAATTCTGTTATTGTCAGGCTGGCTTTCTTAATTTCTTCCTATCTTGGGTGTCCTGCAGTAGCAGATTCTTCCTCCCAATCTTTGTTACTCCCTTGGGTCTATGACATTTGAAGTGGGTTGGGCCCTGAAATGTAATAAGGCAATGCTACTGAGAAAAAACTTGTCTTAGACATCACAGGGAGGGCACAGAGAGGAGGCTCCAATGGCAGGAGACAAAAATTTTAATGCAAATATCTTTTGAAAGTCAGGAGAGATTTAATAAATCTTATCCCTACTTGGATATATTCCACTTCTTGCAAAACTCTTCTCCTTAGATCAGAAGTCACAGAATAATGGAGTAATTCTAAAATCTTTCACTAGTGCAATACCTGGTTGAGAAATAGTCAGCATAATGAATCATCCCAGACAATGTCAGTGGTTTTGTAGAGTGACTTGGTAGTCCTTATGTTAGTTTTTGCCTACCAGCTACACTGTAATTTTGTCTCTGTAAGAGACAAATTAAGAACAACATATGTACAGGGGATTTTTCCAATTGTGAAGACCTAAGTTTAAGGTCAAATTCTTGCTGACTTCTCAAGTATTGAAGACCTGTAAAATGACTGACATCTTTTTCATCTTTGAGTTTACATGTTCCAGACCTGAAGACATGTCCTTGCTCCGAACAGAAGATCTTCCCTGGGGCTTCAGTCAGCCTCCAACACCAAAGCCAAACCATCAGCCTAATGCTAGGAAAAGCCCTGCTGCTCATCAGGCCAATATGAGAAGGAAGTTTTACTGAAGCTACCTCTGTGGCAGCTGCCAACTCCACTTAGGGAATCAGAATCAGTGGCTGGAATACAGAAAAACTTCTTGTGATACAAAAAGGACTTTTTTTTTTCCTTTTTTCATATTTTTCTGGAGAAGATATTTAACTACCACAATAAAATAATCAAATTTTATTCACATGCAAACAAAAAACCAAAACCCCAACACTGAAAAATAAAATTACCCTTGCCACAGGAGATTCCTTGGCAGCAGCTGAAGATCTAAAGAGATTATGAAAAATTGTGCAATATCACGGTGTATTGAGAAATATTAACACCTATGAAGACCAAAGCAGTAGAAAATGTACTAGCAGTGATTTCTGTGCACTAGCAGTAATGAGGGAACTAATAGATACCCTGAACTTCTCAGATCATGTAATTTTCAATCCTAAAATATGGCATTATTCTTTCAGATGAAAACATGTTACAGAAATATGCATATAACTACCAGTTACAGAAAAGGAAAAGTAGTTCCAAAATACAGTAATTTAACCAAAACTCCTTACATTTCTGATCATTCTCCTGGTTGTGCCAATTATATAAATGTTTTTTGAAGTCTCACTTGAGGACAGAAAAAAAACCCAACAAACTAAGCAACTACAGATTACACATTTTTTATGAGTAGGGTATTTTTGCCAAGTCAAAAAAAATCACTGAGTAAATATAGCTATTGTGTCAATAGACAAGAAAATAAATCATTAAAATAGCATATGCTATTTTGTTGAGTTGCTATTCTATTACTCTCTATTTATTAGGTTGATCTTAGGACTTTCATATAAAAATTAATTTGTGTTACATCAACATAGTTACTGCACATAAATTATAGCTTTAAAACTACACAGAATTGCATATATATGCTTTTTTCCTCTAATTAATACTGATACAATTCCCATAATATTTATTACAGTATTTTTCATATGTTCTTTTATATCACAGTTATTAAACGTATACAGCCATAAACTTGATATTTCTGCTCAAATTTTTATAACATATGTATTTAGTTGCTAATATAAGAGAATTTTTAACAAGATAATGATTAACAGGCAAATTATTAATACATTTCTGCAGTTAGTTTCAATATATTTATTTTTAATTGTAATGTACAGTGAAATATTAGCAATATACACAATATTTTCAAGATACGCAAGTGAAATAATTTGATTAACACCATATTTAGTCTTTAGTGAATGGATTTTTCTTGGATTTATAAACAGTCAAGAAACAGATGTTGAATAACATCTCTCTGCTTTCAATAATTAGCAGTTAGGAGCATTTTGCAAGTTACAGGATACAATAATACCCTTACAAGAAAATAATACAATGTGCAACTGTGTGCTCAGAATCTGTTTCTAGCCCAGGAGCAGGGTCACATACCTGTATGGAGGGAGAGCTGCTCTCACAACTTTTGCCACAAGGAACTGCAGAGGTGCAGAAGAGCCTGCAAACCTACCTCCTTATTTACAGAAAATTAGAGTTGCTGTAGCAACCCTAAGCAACCCTGCTGCCCAGTGCCCCACCAGAGAGTTGATCCTGTATCAGCCACAAAGAAACAGAAAGTTGCACAGACCTTTCAAACTCCCTTGTAGTTAAACTGTCTCAAGTGATAAGCAATTAGGAAACCCCTGAGCCCAAGATAACACCCTCTCACACTTAGGCTCTACAAGAAAGACCAGTTCTAAGAAACCCTTTCAGGACCAGCCTTTGCCTCTGATCCCTTTAGCCTCTGCAATAGCCCAGCACTTGGAAGCAATGTACAGGCTCCCTGTTGCCAACCCAGAACAAGTTTAATTGACTTTGCTCTTTGCAGTAACTCTTTGCAAACACAGTCTAATCCCATTTAATCCCCACAAAGTACTGGAAGATAGGTAATACGTGTTATATTAGAGATAAATCTTCAGATGTGGGCTTATAATATTTATTTACACGAAGCATAGAGACAGGTCAGGATGAGGGATCCCACCTGTGAGTACAACCGTTCGAATTCACGGGGCTCATTTTAACATTTCCACAGGCTTTTCTTCTGAACTTGGTTGTCTAAATAAACATCTCATCCAAGTGGCAGTGCTATTGCCTCCTCTGCCTGTCTTTTTGGATCTTTGCTAAATCCTTTTATCATAGCAGGGCTGATACTTTTCTAAAATTATTAAATTATTAATAATTAAGGACTGTATTTTTTTTTTCATTTAAACAGCCTATAGAGGACCTCTTTCCAGAAAGTTACAGCAAATAGCAACAGTTATCAGCCTGTCTGCCAAGTGTTTTCATAATTAAGATAATATCTGTCCCAGAGCATTGGCAGGACTCTGGAGGTGAGTCATTATGACAGGTGCTATAAAACTCCATGTACTAACT